>CM046389.1:44590000-47507500 GCA_025413875.1 Rhododendron molle | reverse complement strand
CCCTGCTTCATTTAGTTGGCAAGCTTTAGGAAAACAAAAGAAAAGACAAGGAAACCTAATATCTTAACGGTATTAGGCTGAAACAAAATCTTGAAGCGTGTTCAAGGTCAAGGATTGCGAACATAAAGAGATCCCAACCATAGCTGCAGAAACCTTCTGTCAGTCACATGAATACATAAACCTCATTACCGCACTCCCAAATTATGACCTTCAAGGAACTTTGCTCCCATCGAGACAGGAGCATGTTTCCAACTAGGAAAAAACCTCTCAAACATATGTATCCCAAAAAAAAAAAAAAGAGAGGAGAAAACATGAAATAACCCAGATACTCGGAAAAAAAACCTTTACTTCTTACTGACAAGATACTAGAAAAAAACATTTGCTTCTTACTGACAAGATACTATAGAAGGATTTAGTTGAGTACTCATAACAAAAATACGATTTACTTATCTTTGCGGAGAAAGCATTTGCAAATGACTTCAATTTTTAGCCACAGGGATCCCCTAAAGGAGGAGCTTCAATGATTGCTAATTGATTAATTGGGTGGGGTTTTTCCGAGTTCAGAATCTATGCAAGACTGAATTAATGGATTGGTATCTTTATAAATATGGTTTCTAATTGGGCCAACTTAGGGCATCCACACCGACCTCGCTGCTCCCACTTCTACTCTAGAGTAGCTAGCCAAACCCAGGAAATTCCCCCAAAAATCAGCTTTACCAGCCTCGTTGGATTTTCCAGAATAGTAGCAAGAGCTACAATTCCTCGTTTTAACACACGAGGAACTGTTCACTCGGTCCTTCCTCCCGCCCAATCTGGACCAGCAACTGGCGCCAAAATGGAACATATAGCCACAACTGATCCTTATTTTTTCTCCCTCATTCTCTCTCTTCCATCCTTGTATCTCATCACTGAAGGTATTTTCGTTTCTCTCCATCTCCCTATACATTTTTTTGTTTTGATATTGTCTGAACTTGGTGATGAAATTGGCATGTATGTGTTGGTGTGTACATCTAGTAGGTACTTGTATGATTTCACCCTTCCCTCAGTATGATTTTGTGGTTGGTTCAGTGAAGATTATGTTTTGCCTACAAGGTGTTTGTGATAAGGTGCCAATGACATTTTTCAAGTAAAAGGACTACAAAATGCTACACAACTTATACATGTCTAGGTTTTATGGTTTATGGCATTCACTGGGAAGCCCAAGACCCCAAGTCTCTTATTTTTCCGTATTCACTGTGATATTGGTCATGAAAGTAGGCATATATGTATGTGTGTGGTGTGTACAACAGTGGTATGTATGAGTTCCAACCCTCATTGATGCAAGCAGGACCTTGAAATGCTCCAGACCACTAAATGAATTTTTGTTATGGCAATTCTCTAAACTTCATCGCGATGATGAACTCTCGGCTTCCAATCGTTGTGCTTCCATGGCAGCTATTGTAATAATCTCCAATCATCGTCGGAGTCGGAGTCGGAATCATATAGAATCATATTATCTAGAGACTCAAGATCCATGTTAAGAAAATGAAGCTAGAATTGTTCTTCTTGATGAAATACAAGAACAGGTGGTGTTTCTGAGTAAACTGGTTTTTAGATAGACGGAGAGTGAGTGGAAGCAGTAGTATATAGGAGATGGAAGACATAAACAAATATATATGGAGGAGTTGTTGCCATTGATGCCACAAAGGAACGTTGGCACTTAGATGCAATTAACGGGTAAATCCAACGGTAAAAATTCCCAACGGTTGGGTAACGGCTAGTACCCAATTTGTTCCCAACAAAATAAAATAAATTAAAATAGAGAGTCTAATAAATATAAATAGAGAGTCTGATGCAATAGATATTTAAAAGATGACTAGTTAAAGTAATAAAGTGACTTTTTAAGGAGTAATTTGGTCCAAAATTTGCTGAGTTTGGTGCGGATGCTCTTAATAAACCCATTGATTTATGGCTCGAGCTCGGCTTGACCAAAATTCGTATGGCTCAAGCTCGGCTAGACCAGAATTCGTGTAGCTCGAGCTCGGCTAGAAATCGAATCGAGTAGGAAAATCTAGGCTCGAGCTTGGCTCGCCAAGCATGTACAAAGCTCAAACTCGGCTCGTTAGTATTCGGACTGGGATAATTGAGCCAGCTCGGCTTGGCTCGAACTCGAGCTCGAATTCGTCTAACAGTTCAGCCTTATTGAAAAATTGGCTATTTCCACCATTTTTATCACAAAAACTAGCTAATTTCATCATTTTTATATATATAAAAAAAACATGCTAATTCAATCATTCCAAACAAGGTTCATTCATTCCAAAGGCTGATTCCATCATCTTTATCACAAAATCAGTAGCTACTAGCTACCCTACCAGTACCACTACCAGCATAATTCCATATAGTTAATTCCCATTGTTCATTACTACAATAGTCTCACAAACCAATCGGAACCCTAATTCCACCACCCAACTGACTGTGTTTGTGTGTGTGACTGTATTCGAGATCGAGAGAGAGAGATTACGACTGGGCAAAGGCCGAAGGGAAAGTGGACGGCGTTGGTTGATATGGAAAGTGGATGGCGTCAATCGGTGAGATATATGGCTGGCGGGATGGCGTCGGTGACTCAGTGGGTAGCCGCCGCCGCCCCCCCCCCCCCCCCCCTTTTTCTCTCTCTCTTACGGCTCTTTTTGAATTTGGAAGGACGATGGAAGTGAAAAGGTAAAACCCTAAAGGCTAAGTTAAAAACTAAAAGTGTATATACACACACACACACACAAACAATCAGGTTCAGGTAAGGATCCCGCATTTTAACTCCCCTTCCTGATTGAATTTCGATCATCTGAGCCGCTCAAAGTGATCAGAACGTGATTTTAAAGGTCCCCGTGCGAAATCAGCAAAAAAAATGTCTGGGAAGGGCTTCATCCGAGCAGTTTTCATTGAACTGTTCAAAAAAAAAACTGCTCAGATGAAGCCTTTTCCGGTCATTTTTTTTGCTGATTTCTCGCGGGGACCCTTAAAATTACGTTCTGCACACATTGAACAGTTCGGATTTTCAAATTTTGATCGGGAAATTAGAGTCCCGCATTTTAACAAAATAAGGGATCCCTCACTTGATCCGTGGTGTGTATATATATATTTCGAGCCGAGCCGAACATATATATTTCGAGCCGAGATGAACTTGTTCGCGAACCTATTCGAGCCGAGCCCTGCTAGGTTCGAGCTTGGCTCGTTTATCAAACGAGCCGCAAAATCGAGCTCGAGCTCGCTCATTAAGCCTTCGGACCGAGCCAAACTCGCGAGCTGCTCAAGTCATTTACAATCGTAGTGCCAAACTCCATTAGTGCACGTATCAATCAATTATTCATTAGGCCCCGTTTGATAACAGTGATAGATGGTTGTGATTTGTAAGGAGATGAGATTATAATTGTGATTGGTAATGAGAATGGATTGGTGATGAGTATGTTTGTTTGAGATAAGATTAGATGATGGGATTATTAATATCATGTTTGTTTCACATAGAATAGGATTGGATTGATAGTATACATTTCTATTTTTGCCCTTCACGTGGGATAGAATTGGCAAGGAGATGGGTTTGGTGAGGGCTATTTTTCGATCGTATTTGTGCATTGGCAAGGAGGGGATTGGATTGTTAATACCAAGTGGGAGAGACTCTCTCAATACCCCTTAATGGCAGACTCCCAAACCCATTGGACTCATAGTCCACCACCTCTTTTTGATTACCAAACAATTCATTATGAAACCCATGGGATTGGTAATCCAATCCCAAGGCCTAGTATGGTTATCAAACGGGGCCTAAATTTACAGCATTTGTCATGACCCTCAACCTAGGGGGTCAGCAACTTAACCGGCCTGTGGCCCTAATGCCGAACGACCAAATTATCAAAAGATGAATAATTAGGTTTGTTGAAAAAAGAGCGCGATAAATATTCCAAAATACGCTATACTGATATTGCATCTTGTCCAAATTCAGACCAATTCAAAGAATTTTTCAAATTTTGATGGGACTTGAAAAACAAGTAATTTTTGCTGAACCTTTATTACTTTTTTTTAGTTTCATTAGGATTCTTATTGGTTGGAACTACCAATTATCTTGGTAGAAATTTGATTTCTTTATTTCATTCTCAACAAATCATTCTTTATATGGAACCGCGGGTCTTCCTTATAATTACTAGTGTCTATTTGTGGTGCACAATTTGTAGAATATAGGTAGTGGTTATGATCGATTTGATCGAAAAGAAAGAATAGTGCGTGTCTTTTTCGTTTGGGATTTCCTGGGAAAAAATCGTTGTGTCTTCCTCCGATATCTTATAAAATATAATCAGTCCCTAATTTGGCATTTCCACAGAGCAAACAAAAATCAGACCGAACCAAACTGTTCTATTCCTATTATTATTGGGCCAAAAAATTCACAAGCTTGGATTAAAAAAAAAAAATCCAACATAGGCATACACAATAGCAACAAAAGTGGGCTAGTGCCCTTGAAAATTCAATCCATAGCTAGGCCCAACAATTTTTCTGCTCGGAGGCTTAGCCCTTAACATATACTGCTGAAAATGAATTGGTTCAATCATTTTTTTTGACAATTTAAACCAGACTGGCCCAACAGTTTGGAAAAAAACCAAACCAAACCAATTTTCCAGCCTTCAGTCGGCGGTAGGAGCGAGCTCAAGTTGGTGCGGCGGGTCCATCCAGGAGAGTTTGCTCTGTGTCCATACCTAGCCACTCCAACCCCCTGTCACGAGTGTGATCGACGAGTCCGACTCCGGCGTCTTGGCTCCAAGCGATTTTTCTTTATCTTTTTTGTTTTGTTTTATTTGGTGTATTTTGTTTCGTTTTTTTTTTTTTGTACTTTGGGACTAGTAGTGTCCGCTTTTTATTGGACTGTGTTTTTTCTTCTTGTTATATATAAATTGAGTTTAATTCTGATAAAAAAAAGAAAAGAAAAGTGCATGAATGATTACATGAAAAAAGCCAGAAAAACTCACTATATAAGTAGAACCAGTCTCTAACATATTAATTTGGGCAGGGGAAGTATGATCATGCTCCATTTAAAGCCTTGCATTTCTTTTCTCTTGATTTTTTTTTTTTTGTGTGTGTCTAATTTTAGCCTCTTTTTAAGTTCAATCACAATACAACTAAAGGGAGTTTCTAGGCGTTTTTACCATCTCGTGTCTGTCACAGTGTAGCGTGAGACAGAGAGAGAACAGAGTAAACCTTATGTCTTTATGAGGTCGATACGAGGGTACAATTGTCAATACAATACAATTTGTTGTGACATCAACAAAAAGTATCGTGACATTAACATCACCCACGGGTGGGAATAATACCACAATACTCTTTGTTATATTTGCTCTCTCCCATAATTTAAATCTTCACGAAAAATTTACTGTTATTTGGATTAAAAAAAATAAGGGAAAATGACGGCCCAAAACGTGTTTTGATAATTAATACCCGCCAAGGACATGCTAAGAACATTTGTTAATGCTGAAAATGTCATTGACACGCATTAATTATCAAAATTTGTCATTTTCCCGAAATTAGAACATACTACACAACATCTTCCATTAGAGATGCTCATTCATTCCTGGTAGTAATAGAACTATATTCAATACAAGTAAAAACTGAATATGGAACCCAATGTGTTATTTTAGCAAAGTAATGACTCTCTCATAATAAAAAACAAAAGGATTTCTTTTTACATAGCTAACTATGGTTTTACTAGCACAGTGATTAAAAGAGACTGGAGAGTAAAGTTGTAATCACAACCAATAAAAAAGTGGATATTGTTCACCCACTCCTCCTTTTCTTGCTCTTATTCCTATGAAAATTGTCAATTTACACGTTTAAAATGCAAAAAGTAAATTAAGAAAGAAGAACAATTTGATAATTTCAAGTGAATAAAAACGTTGAAAAGGATCGAATAAAAGGGGTGTAAAATCATTTTGCTTGTGGAATTGGCAACCAATAATGCTACGATCCCAGAAACTTTCCTGAATGGAATGCGGTATCAAACCGCATTTGGGTGGGTCCTACATCATTTTAACCCTCTCATATATATCAAACCCTACACCCCTCAATCTCTTTCTCAAACGACAATCAGTGCAGTTGGTATGTCATCTCTCCTCTATGAGGGAGGTCCTGGGTTCGACTCCTGCTGGAGTAATACCCTTGGGGTCCCAAGCTATGAATAACTTCTGGACTCCGTACTAATCCTAACACCCCCCACTAAGCCCCGCTGATGTATGACGATTGAAAACAAAAAAAAAAAAAATCTCTTTCTCAAACATCACTTCAGCCCTTAAGCTCATCCTCTTCCTCATGAAATCCTAAAATACCCAACTAACATTCTTCCTAAGCAGTACATGCAATCTCACCAAATTTCTCAAAATTAACGTCAATAAAATGCAAATCGAATCCATTTACCACAATTTCAGTAAAGACCAAAACATGCACCTAATATGTTGAACTTAAAAAAAAAAAAAACTAGAGAAAACATTGATCGATGGACAATCATTGGAAGAATTCCTATTAGATCACCCACCTGCAACATCATTGTAGGGCAAATATGATTAACAAGTATTGGCAACCCTCACGGCTTTAAAAATCCTTGGATGGAATAGGGTCAGCAGAATAATTTAAACAAAGTCTCCCGAATGATCCATTATATATATGTAACACTTAATTCGCAGTCTCTAAGGGATGTGGGACTCGGGACCACCCATCCAGATGTCTAGTGGGACTCTTTATCGAAGCCTGGCCCCAACCTAGTTATGGGGCATCACATATGGTATCTATTCATTTCAAGATGAGCTCCAATATTGATCCTTTCTTCTACATTATCCTTGCTCCTTTTCTTTTCTTTTTTTAACCAACTTGGGTCTTCTGATGACTTCGCTAACAATTCTTTTAAGTCAATAAGTAGTTGTTCTGCTACAGATTATTAGTTGGAATTTTGTATGAGAATTTGTTTAAAAAAAGTTAATTATCAATAATCTGTATTACCTAAACTTTTAATGCACTTGAGAAACAACTGTAAGTAGTTATTGTTCATGATCTTAGTTGTAAATTAAACAAGAATAATCTTTCTGTTTCTTTGCTAATCGAATAGTCTATTTGGAAGACTAGTCCTCTCCCTATGTCATTTTTGATTGGTACATGCAGGACAGGAGGGTAGCCTTAACGGAGACTTAGACTAAGTCAAGTTGTCCAATGACAAGACAGTGGTGAGTGTGGGATAGCGAAAGGGCCCAAAGTTTCAAGAAAATAACAAGGGGACAAAATTTAAACTGTTTTTTTTTTTTTTCCCCATCATATTCATTCAAACAAGTCATACGGCGTCTACAAAATATCATCCAGATACAGATCAAGTCATACAGCAGCTATTGAAAATCATCCGAAAACAGAGATATAGAAAAACAGTCAAACCCTAAAAGAGACGAAACGAATGTCAAACTCCTAAACAGAAGCCATTACCCATCTACACCGTAATCATGTACCGCAAAAGCGGAGATAAGCATATTAATGCACCATGATTAGGTATCCTAAATTGCATTGGTATTAATTAAGTCTTCTTTCACCCATATGGTTTGGGTTATCTGCAGATATACCCCCTATAATTCAAAAGTGTGCACATAACTTCTTGTGGTCTTAAAAATGTGTAGATAAACCCCTTACCGTCATATTTTTCATCTATATTAATGAATGTGTATCTCACATGCCTCTATAATCTAATCTAAATTGTTCATAATTTATTAAATAAAGAGAGTATCTTTAGAAAATATCATCTCGATTAGGTATATCAATTAATAATCCAATGATCTAATTCTTGGTAAATTCAAATTTGAAATTTTAATTTCATAAACTAAATTTGATTCAACTATGAGGTTTTTATTTTTGGATGGACTTGAATTTTTGCTTAAATGTAGTACTCGTCTAATCTGTAATATCAACGGTTCTGATCCAATTTTTGGTATAGGGGATGGATTGGCTAGTTTTAAGGAGGAAGAAAAATCAAGAGAGATGATGAAGGCATATCGGTCTTTTAATGTTTTATCAGTTAATATGGATGAAAATCATGACGACATGGGGTCTATCTGCACAGTTTCAAAACCACAAGAGATTATGTGCACACTTTTGAACTATAGGAGGTGTATTCTCTCATGACCCAAACACCAGGGGGTCAAAGTGGCCTTTTACCCATATTCTTAACTCTTGTTATTAGTCAATATTGGTGTCTTGGGAAACGCGAAACTACGACTACACAAACGTGGTTAAAGATTAGACCGTCCAGCCAGCTAGGTGGGGAGACAGCTCCTCACTCTAGTGGTGCAGCTAATCTAGCTCACACTGGAATACAAACACCTTAATGAATTTCCTTTCTGGAGATGATCACTCCTAGTCTTTCACAGTAAGTCCAATTTGCATGCTATTTGGGCCATCTCAAAAGGGCATTTTGTCCCTGATTGATCTAAAACAACGACGGGAAATTACCGGACAATGGTGGCCGGGGACATAAAATAATTAAAAGTTCTAAAATCCTCAAAACATGGTTTGGTTTGGGTTTTGAATGAGAATTTTTGGACTAATGAGTGGAAAGAGATATATAGATGGAGTAAATTTATTGGACAGAAGTTTTGGGTTTTGGCTAGACCATTTTGTCCTCAATGAAGTGGCGTTGTTTCCAATACAAGGAGAAAGTTAAATATTTGACAAGCAAGTCAGACATGTAAAAGCTAATACGCCATTTGTCCCAAATTGCTCACCTCTTTTTGAAACCATGTATTTTAGAAAAAGTAATGTATTAGCATGAATTTTCTTTCAAAAATTTTGCAGCAATTTAAAGATCTCATTGACAAGAAAAAAATGGTGCCATTTTAAAAAAAAAAACTCATAAATACGTTATTTTTGCGTGCAAAATGCACGGTTCCTAAAAAGGGCGAGCAAGACGGAATGGAGGGAGCAATGTCGTAGGATCACTTTCTTTTTATCTTAAAATAATATAACATCACCTTTTTCATCTGCATGATTTTTTTGCAAAAGTTAATAATGCCTCAATTTTTTATAGATTATTGGTTCATATCGACAAAAAAAATTTAAAAAGTTAAAAAGTTAATATAGCTGATTGGTTCGTATTGACAAAAGAAATTAAAATTAAAAAATTAAATACTTTTTTTATAGATTATTGGTTCGTATCGACAAAAGTTAATAATGCCTCAATTTTTTATAGATTTTTTATAGCGCTACATGTTGTTGTGAATTTCAATAGGCTACCTAATAGCTGTTAAAAGCAATTGAATAATCTTGGGCCTCTTTTCTTGCCTCCCAGAGGCCTCCAAGGGAGTAGGAGAGGTGACCTATAGCCACCATAGTCAAGTCTATAGGGGCCTAGAACATTTATGGTGATCATAATTGACTGAAAGCTCCCAGTTCTTCCCAAATGCCGAGTAGTAATTTGATATAATATTCCATGTTAATTGGCTGCACATGCCCCTTGATATCGATAATTTTGGCGACTTCTTCTAATTATTCTTATCAGTCATCCTCGTTCTGGCCCAAACAATTGTAGAATTTCCACAAATCGAAAACATGTGTTGTAGATAGTAAGACTATCATTACTTCCTTGAGTTGGGGAAAAACAAAAGTGACCCAGGCCCGAGCCCAACGTCAAGTCTACCCCTCCGTGCACGGTAAGTTGATTCCATGTTTATTGGCTTTTTTGTTTGATTAGTATTGCGTTCTATTTTGGCTAAACGCTGCTTTGGGCATATATCTTGCCAACTCATTTGTGTAGTTGTTCCCTCTTGGGCCTATGGTGGCATATGATTGTCGAGGTATGGCGGTGCCAACCTCGTTGGGATGTTCGAGCCTCGTGGTAAATGCCTTGTCACTAGTTCTTTTAATCTTTGTAATGTATTCAAAGATTAATTAATAAAATTTCCCTTTTACTGATCGATCAAAATACAAAAAAGACAAAAGAATAATAGAACAGGATTATTAAGCCAAAACAGGAACATATATCAAAAGGGTAAACATATCCCATGATTGGCAATAGAATAAATATCCGTCGAATATGATGCCACAGAAAGCATGGTTTAGGTTGGAAACTGTCTCGCCCTCTCATTTGGGTGCCAACGTTATTGAGATGCTTCTCTATTATTGTGATGCCTCTTGCTTTTTATCCTTTAATCTTTGTACTCTCCTCAAAAATTAATAAATTCTCTTTTGCCGTCTAAAAAAAAAAAAGAAAAAGAAAAAAGAAAGAGCAATTGAGTTACTTTTGGGCGGGCTCTTCTTGCTTTCGGGCCAGAGGCTTCCAAGGGAAGAAAAGCTCCCCATTAACAAAAAGTCTATAAACACAACTTTAAAACACAGCACCGGATACAATTGCGTTCGAAGTCATTCTATGCATGCACCCCATGTAAATTCACATTAATTGGGTTGGAAAACGGTAATTGATTTTCACACTTTATTTTTTACCCTCATGTTATATGAATTTACCAAATTAACTTTCACTTCTATAATTTTTCACACTTAGAAGGACAACATTATAAACTGACATCACAAGATGGTAAAAAAAAGAGGTTATTAAAGGAGGATACGAAAATCACTCCTTGAAAAATAGAGGAATTTCCAAGACATTGGAGTATAAACATCCTTCTCAAAATATTAACTTGCAAATTACAATCCAGCATTTGTGCCACGTTGCTTCACTTATACACAAAACTAGATCCCATTCTTCTATAAAACTAATAACTGAGAAAGACATTTCCAAATCTTTTGTTTTTCTAGGGTGTTTTGCCTTAATAATTAAGTCAGATGACTTTTTTTTGTTTTATTCTATTTTTTTCATGTGTTGGTTTTTCGTCAAATTGTTGTGGCTTATTGGTTGGTCCAGAAAAAAGAAATCAAAAAATATATATCTATGAACCAGACGTAATTTTTTTTAAGGAAAACAAAAATAATGAAAAAAAGAGTTTTGTCTGTTTTGCATAATTTTTCTCTTTCGTGAAAGTTTTCAAAGATTTTGATCATAATTTTTTTAGATTTCTTTCATCAAGACGAACCAATATTTTCAAAATTTGAAGTAAAACTATTAGTGACGGAAAAAATTTGAATCAAATGGTAAACATATCCCATGTTTGGACGGAACTTCGGCGCTTAGGATAAACATGCTAATTATTGGGTACTCCGGAAGTACCATGTGGCATTTCCATGTGGTACTCGTCTCAAATAACGTATCATGACCACATTAATTGTGTGGTCACTCTTTATCTCCCAACCACCCAACCAAGTGAATGATAATGTTCCTTCCGAATAATTTGTTGTTATGTAAATTATTAGGGCTGGGAGTACCACGTAGGCAACATCACATAGTATTCTAGAAACACTAGCTAAATAATTACTCGGATAAATATCCCACATATATGATACCACATAAAGCATAGAATAGACAATGACAATATGCAAGCAACCCAGTGGCGGAGCCAAGATTTTGATCGGAGGGGCCCACTAAATCGACAAATATTTTTTATCGAACGTGTTCTTATTATATCATAAAAATTTTCATTTCCGATACATATTACATTTGTACATTGAAATGATTCTAGCCTACTGCAGTTAAAGTATATCAATCATTTTATTTTTTTTCTTTAGGCTATTTCAAGTTTCAACTGTCACGTGCTTATTTTTTATTTATGAAAGAAATTTAGAAATGAGAATAAAAATTAACCGATTTTTTATCAAATCAAACAAAAATTAGTAAGATCATAAGTAACTATACACAAATAATTATCAATAATATTTAAAATCAGATATATATAAATAAAAATTTTAAAACTCGGGGCCCAGGGGCCGACATAGCCCCACCACTGCCAATAGCTCACTTCTTGCTTCCCAGAGGCCTCCAACTCTCCAAGGGAAGAGAAGGTGACCAATAGCCACCGTAGTCAAGTCTATGCAGCCCCAGAATATTGATGATGATAATCGACTAAACCCTCCCGGCCAGTTCTTCCCACATGCCCGTCGATATCAATCAATTTTGGCGACTTCTGAAAATTGTTCTCATTGGTCGTCCTCCTTAATTATGATCCACACAGCTGCAAAACTTTTCCACAAAATGGAAGCATAAGTCGTAGATATTAATTAGTACATGTTTGAGTAAATTGATATTGATAACTGATTATAACTTTTGGAAGATTTAATGTGTGATGTAAATTTCAATTTATCTCAACCATGCGATAAAACCATGTTCTTATAAATAGTCCCCCATACAATGGAAATTTAAAGCTTTCATCCTTCTATGCAACGACTACTACTCCTACCTTCTATTAAGAAACTAGCCATGGCATCCTTACCAATGAGGGTTCCCAATTTCCAAGTAGTTCATTCCAAATTCATCTTTGTCTTTGTTATCATCCTTCCATTTGTCCCTTCATCTGATTCCGCCATTGCTCATGCTTCTCCTGCAACTCAAACAGTTGCAAAACAAAGTGGAGCAGTCGCTCTCTTGATGTGGAAAGCTAGCCTTGACAATAAAAGCCAATCCCTCCTTTCATCATGGAATGAAACTAGTCATTGCACTTGGGTCGGAATTGGTTGCAATGATGCCAGTAAAGTAACCAATTTAAACCTTGACAGTACTGGTTTGAGAGGTACGCTTTCCAGTCTTAACTTCTCTTTGTTACCTCATCTAGTGAAACTAGATCTGTCAGACAACTTAATCTATGGGACCATTCCCTTTCAGATTGGTGGCCTTTCGAGACTCGCATCTCTTAATGTGTCCATCAATCATCTTTCGGGAGGAATTCCTTCAGAAGTTGGGACGCTAAGATCTCTCATTGAACTTGATTTATCACTGAATAATCTCATGAAATCCATCCCCACTTCAATAGGGAAGCTAGAAAACCTCACAACGTTGTACCTTCACCACAACTCTCTCTCTGGATCTATCCCTCAAGAAGTAGGAATGCTAAGATCTCTCACTGATCTTGAATTGTCAACAAATAATCTCACGGGATCAATCCCCAGTTCAATAGGAAACTTGAGAAACCGCACAACGTTGTACCTTCACCACAACTCTCTCTCTGGATCTATCCCTCAAGAAGTAGGAATGCTAAGATCTCTCACTGATCTTGAATTGTCAGAGAATAATCTCATGGGATCAATCCCCGCTTCAATAGGGAACTTGAGAAACCTCACAACGTTGTACCTTTACCAAAACTCTCTCTCTGGATCTATCCCTCAAGAAGTAAGAATGTTAAGATCTCTCACTCATCTTGCATTGTCAACGAATAATCTCACGGGATCAATCCCCGCTTCAATAGGGAACTTGAGAAACCTCACAACGTTGTACCTTTACCAAAACTCTCCCTCTGGATCTATCCCTCAAGAAGTACGAATGCTAAGATCTCTCACTCATCTTGCACTGTCAACGAATAATCTCACTGGATCAATCCCCGCTTCAATAGGGAACTTGAGAAACCTCACAATGTTGTACCTTTACCAAAACTCTCTCTCTGGTTCTATCCCTCAAGAAGTAGGAATGCTAAGATCTCTCACTGATCTTGAATTGTCAACGAATAATCTTATGGGATCAATCCCCGCTTCAATAGGGAACTTGAGAAACCTCACAACGTTGTACCTTTACCAAAACTCTCTCTCTGGATCTATCCCTCAAGAAGTAGGAATGTTAAGATCTCTCACTGATCTTGAATTGTCAACGAATAACTCACGGGATCAATCCCCGCTTCAATAGGGAACTTGAGAAACCTCACAACGTTGTACCTTTACCAAAACTCTCTCTCTGGATCTATCCCTCAAGAAGTAGGAATGCTAAGATCTCTCACTCATCTTGCATTGTCAACGAATAACTCACGGGATCAATCCCCGCTTCAATAGGGAACTTGAGAAACCTCACAACGTTGTACCTTTACCAAAACTCTCTCTCTGGATCTATCCCTCAAGAAGTAGGAATGCTAAGATATCTCACTCATCTTGCATTGTCAACGAATAATCTCACTGGATCAATCCCCGCTTCAATAGGGAACTTGAGAAACCTCACAATATTGTACCTTTACCAAAACTCTCTCTGGTTCTATCCTTCAAGAAGTAGGAATGCTAAGATCTCTCACTGTTCTTGACTTGTCCACGAATAATCTCACGGGATCAATCCCCGATTCAATAGGAAACTTGAGAAACCTCAAAATACTTGTCGTAAAAATTAACTATTTAACAAGTCGTATCCCGAGTAGCTTGAGAAATTGCAGTGAGTTACGTCGTCTTAACCTCGGTCAAAGCCAATTGACGGGGCATATATCAGAAGATTTTGAGGCATTCCTAAACCTTGTGTATCTGGATGTTAGTCACAATAGTTTCTATGGCGAGCTTTGGGACAGATGGGATCAGCTTCCCAATTTGACAAGCCTAAAGATCTCCAACAATGACCTTTCTGGGAACATTCCACCTGGCATTGAAAGCGCAACTCAATTACGTTTACTAGACCTCTCTTCAAATCATCTAGTTGGTGCGGTCCCGAAGAATTTTGGAAAGTTGGTTTTATTGTTCAATCTTACTCTTAGCAATAACAAACTTTCAGGCGATATTCCAGAAGAAATTGGAGGCTTGTCTAGTCTTCAACATCTAGACTTGTCTGGAAACAATCTTAGTGGACCTATTCAAGGGAAGGTGGGTGAGTGTGTGAATCTTCTAAACTTGAACTTGAGTAGAAATCGTCTCACAGAGACTATTCCTTATGAATTGGGAAAATTGCAGTATCTTCAAAATCTCGATCTTGGAAATAACTTGTTAATAGGAGAGATACCACCAGAGATCGGAAACTTGAAAATCTTAGAGACACTAAACCTCTCTCACAACTTGTTGTCCGGTTCTATCCCCTCAAGTTTTAGCGGGATGTCAAGTTTAACATACGTTGACATATCTTACAATCACTTGGAGGGTCCTTTGCCCAAAACAAAAGCATTTGAAGATGCTCCATTTCAGGTATACCGAAATAATGATAGATTGTGTGGCAATAAAATTAGTTTAGTGCCATGCTCGCTGAAGCAGAGCAATGGAGATAATGGGAGAAATCATAACAAAGTGGTGTTGTCCATTGTTGTTCCTATTTTGGGCATTTTATTTCTCATTGTTGTTATGGCTTTCCTGGTTCATCGCAATAGAATGAGAGACAACGAAATTGAGCCAAACAGAGCAAGTAATAAAAATTTGTTTGAGATTTGGAGCTTCGATGGAAAATTGGTGTATGAAAACATAATCCAAGCGACAGAGGATTTCAATGACAAGCATTGCATTGCAATGGGTGGATATGGCGCTGTTTATAGAGCTGAGCTGCCAAGTGGTCAAGTTGTCGCTGTAAAAATGTTCCCTCCTTCGCAAGATGGCGAGTTGGCTAATCTGGTAAGTTTTATGAGTGAGATTCATGCATTGACAGAGATACGACATCGTCATATTATAAGGCTTTTGGGTTACTGTTCACATCCACGACACTCATTTTTGGTTTATGAGTTCTTGGAAGGGGGGACCTTGGACAAGAAACTAAGCTGTGAGGAAGAAGCACTAAGTTTGGATTGGGATAAGAGGATAAATGTTGTTAAAGGTCTGGCAGATGCTTTGTCATATATGCACCACGGATGTTCACCCCCAGTCATTCATCGTGATATATCGAGCAAGAATGTTCTTTTAAACTTAGAAGATGTCGCTTATCTATCTGATTTCGGAACTGCGAGACTTCTAAACCTGCACTCATCAAATTGGACTTCCTTTGCAGGCACCTTGGGATATGCTGCTCCAGGTACTTGCACAATTCATCTTAGCTACCAATATAGTGTCGTGTTTTTATGTTGAATATGCTAATTCCTAAGCCGCCTCTACAATTTTTCAATAGTGTTTTTCCCTGTTTGTTGTACCCTTCCTTTCTTTGGGCAGAACTTGCTTACACAATGGAGGTGAATGAAAAGTTAGACGTCTACAGCTTTGGAGTTTTAACACTGGAAGTTGTAATGGGGAGGCATCCAAGGGATCTCATGTCTTCTCTTTCTTCATCATCTTTGGATTCGTCACCACCACCTTCTTATGGTATTCCGCTGAAGGATGTATTGGACAAACGGCTCCCATTACCAAGGAATCAGGAGGAGGAAGCAGTGGTTCTTGCTGTAAAGATAGCACTTGCATGCTTGCGCCCCAACCCACAGTGCCGACCCACTATGCAACAAGTTTATGTGGCTCTATCAAAACACAAGTCACACCTGCAGAACCCATTCCTCGTGATCACATTAGGACAACTACTTGATGTCAATTTTCCAAATGCCTAAGTATTCTTGTTATCCCTTTACTGTTTGGGTTTTTGGTTCTCCATTTTTCTTCGTACTGTGCTTTCCTAACTGGCATTGGCTCTATGGTTGCATGTGTATTACTCTTTCATAAACAATAGTAGTTACTTTTTTTCAAGCAATATAAGTAAAAGGGTGTACTTGTGAGGAAAGATGTAAGAGCACCAAGTGGCTTTACT
Source organism: Rhododendron molle (assembly GCA_025413875.1). Classification (NCBI taxonomy): domain Eukaryota; kingdom Viridiplantae; phylum Streptophyta; class Magnoliopsida; order Ericales; family Ericaceae; genus Rhododendron; species Rhododendron molle. The sequence goes on along the minus strand of CM046389.1, from coordinate 47,490,975 downwards.
TGATTGGATATAAGATTAAATCGTTAAGTTAGTTTTCAAAACAGATTAGCATAATCTATATTACTTGATTATTGGCCAACAGAGGTAATTTTAAGTTCTTAAAAATATGTGAAAGAATACTTTTTCTTAGCAAACCTGATAACAAACGGGCAGGATTTTGTGGGGATTGTTAATTTCCTTAAAATGTAAGTCTTATCTCCTACTAATAAGTTCGCTTTCACTCCTCTCCTAATATGTAAAAGTCTTAATTTTGAAATTCTTTTCGTATCTAATAACATCTATCAATTATTGCTATAGTCAAACAGAGATTTCTCCTCTTCTAATTTAACGTTCAAATTTTATCGTTTTGCTTCCATCTCTTTAATTAGATTTATCTCATGCATGTACAAATCTTTTGTTGTTCTTAGAACTCTAACAACATTTATCTCATGCATGTACAAATCTTTTGTTGTTCAACAGGTGAATGGAAAACTGAGAGGATCGAAGAATTGGATTGTAGAGAACATCAAATTATCAACCACTTGCCGATGCGATTAGGTGAATGGAAAACTGAGAGGATCGAAGAATTGGATTGTAGAGAACATCAAATTATCAACCACTTGCCGATGCGATCCCCAAATGCAAAACCAAGAAAGTGTGACCATTGAAACCACCGTCATCACTGGCAACAATGATTCTATAAGTATCTTTTCATGGTCTTTTTCTAGTATCTTTTTTTCCTTTTCTTTTTATGTTGTTGAGTTCACATTTTCTTTATGGAAGAATCGGAGAGACTAAGATATCAAGGAAGCTATAAAGTTGTAAAATGTTTGTTTGAGGATGTCGAATATAGATTAATTTCCTTTGATATTTCTACATTTTTCTTGCTTTAACAGAAGATAAGTTGTCGTAATGGTTGAGATTGAATTAATTCCAATTGTTTACCTACTCTTAAGGATATACTCACACTCTTTCAAATATATTACACAAATGCCATCAAATCGCACCCCCGCTCTCTCTCTCTCTCTCTGGATTTACTCCAATGAAATCCACCACTCTCATTGGTGACGAAATCCACCAAGGTCTCGAAGTCAAGTCCTGTCGGCCAACTTGGGTAGGTCCGTTCTTGGGGAAGACAGTAAATGATTAATTTCGTTTTCATTTGTTCAATCCCTTTGTTTAACTTTGGGTTTTGATTCCTTTCGCAGTGATGTGGTCCATTTGGAATGACAGGAATCAACTGTTCTTTGAGAATAAAGCAGTGGTTTGGGTGGAAGTTATTGAACTGATCAAAGCTTTTTGGGCGACAAGAAGTAAGGGTGGTTGCAACTTTTTAATCATGTTTAGATCAAGGTTCTAAATGGCGCTTGGCGCTAGTAGGGAGGAGACCCACCTCCAAGCGCCAAGCTGCCTAAGCGGCGCCAAGCAATTCGGTGTTTTTTTTTTTTTTAAACAAACTATTGTCCAATCAAACTATATTCCATGTATCCATGAGGCAAGTACAAACCCAAATGAAATTAAGTAGTAATATATATAGATATGATTTTGAATTGACATTTTGGCGATTTACGAAATTCAGGCACAATTGTGGGGACTACGAAATACCCAACACCAGAACGATCACTCTGTGTGTGTGTGACCAGATCACTGTGAGAGAGAGAGAGAGAGAGAGAGAGAGAAGATGGCGTCGACTAAAGCTCTGATTGATTGGAGTTCTTCACTTTCGTTTCGTCTCCCGCCTCTGAAGCTCTGATCGACTGGAGTGTGGAGTGTTGAATGAGGGATGTAAATGTAATTGTAATATATATAGATATGATTTTATAAAATTACATAATAAGCCCTTTTAGTTTTTGTACTTTTGATCCTAACCCTTTTAGGTTAATAGTATACATTTTAGGCCTCCAAAAATGTCGCCGAGCCCGCCAAGGGCCGCCAAACACCGCCAAACCTCCCTGGGTGCCAAATCAAACGCCAAGGGGTATTGGCGTGGCGGCGGGGTACTTCCAAGCGCCTAGGCGGTGCCTAGGCGGCCATTTAGAACACTGGTTTAGATTTAATGATATTGCTCAAGCTGGGTAACAGATCTTGTGGGTGTGGGTGGGTGTGTGTGTGAGTTGGGTGTGTCGTCTCTGTTTGTGTTTGTGTGTGGTTTGGGTTGGTGGCTGTGTGTGGGGGAGTGTTTAGCCTGGGGGTGTATTGGTTGGTGTGGGGTGGAGTTTTCTTTTGCTTTAGGTGGCAAGGGCTGGGTTCTGTGGTTGGTTGTGGTGTTGGTTTGTGGCTCTGTTTCTCTTTTAAACTCCTCAGTCCGGACTCCGGAGGGCTAAGAGATTTGGTGGTTTAGCAGGTGATCATAACTCAACTCCAAATCTTTTTGGGGGGCTATGACGTGGGGCGCCTCTCTATTGAAGCTGTTATTGATGGAGCTAATTTATGGATATGCTTGAAGCTGCACTTAGTGAAAGCTGAAGGTTGGCAATTCCTTGCATCTGAAAGTTTGTGTCTCCTTGTCTCATCGCTTACCAACTCCGGTCAAAATCTTTTGGAGGGCTAAGTGATCATAATCTTTTGGAGGCAATTCCTTGTGTCATTTCTTTTCAACTCCTATCAAATTAAACTTTTGGAGGGCTAAGGGAGCAAAATTAGCAGTGGTCTGAAAGGCTTACCCAATGGAAGTGGAGATCCATACGCTGAAGTCATTATTGGTGAGGATGCCGGATACTCATAGGTGATTCATTATGCTTTGAAACTGCACTTAGTAAAGGCTGATGCTTGTGTTACGTACCTTGTCTCATCTATTCCCAATCCCCATCAATTTCAGCAGTGGAATGAAGATATCAGTGGCTTACTAAAAGGATGTGGTGATCTTTGAAGTTGCCATACCTCTAGCTCCATGCTTATTCTGGATTTCATTGGATTCTATTTACTGTGTTGTGGCTGATTTTCGGAACAAGTTTCCTATTTTTGGACGTTCACCCAATATCTGGGACATGGAATTGGTATTGATTCCATAGTGGTTGGGTTTTATTTTGTTTCGCTCTTTGGTTGATTTCTTATCAACTTGTTTTTTGCTTTCTCTTGGCATATGATCGTCGCAGGGATAAGTGTCAACCTCGTTGGGATGTATTCTCTTGACAAAAGATGTCGAACTTCGAGGGTTGTCGATCTACATGGCAACACCAGTTGGCATTGCAAGAGCGTTTTGAATGGTGCAAGAGTTGCCCACTGCTTCATTTCCTTCTACCCATTAGAATCAATGGCAACTTTATGCTTTATACTTTCTCCAAACTCCACCTTAATTTTAAGATACCGCAGCTTGCATTGATAACGAAAGTTCACTGGCAGAAGACCTTGAAACTACAGCAACTACTATCGTTACACTGAATGTACAAAAATAGTTGGACACGCCATCGAACTAAACTGTTTGTTCTAACCTTAATTTTTTTACGCACCTTTGATAAAAACATAGACTGAAATTTCAGGTATATCAAATCTTGCTTTTATCCAGAAAGCTATTCTCGTTAATATGAAATACAGCAGCCCTTCGAAAAGAGCATTAGCATTGTCTTTTTTTTTTTTTTTTTTTTGAAACGGCATTAGCATTAGCATTGTTGAAGCTTTCCATATAAAGTCATGCTCGGAATCCAACAACTCTACCATTACCATTATTGTCTGCCCTCTATTTTATGATTCTAAATTTCAATGCTGATATCCATCATAAGCATCCCATCTCACCCGAAATCTTCTTCAGCTAACTAAAAGAAACACAAATGCCATTTCCATCGCACCAAACAACAATTGAAAATTTGGCTCATTGTTCCTTTACCTCAGGAATGATATTCATCAAGTGTGTGTGTGTGTGTATATATATATATATATTTTTTTTTAGAACCTTGAAACACATATCATTACTAATTAATAAAAGCAGATACATGCTAACCAACCCCTTTTAAGGGGGGCTTTTTCCAGTTTATGAGCAATTTGGATTACAGAACGATTAACTTTTACAACCGATAAGGAAGAAAACTTAATGGATTACAACCAAATGTCTGAAATATCTGGAACCAAATCCTTGCGCAAAAACCTCACCAATAGCAAGCTATCCGTGAGAACAGTGGTTTTTATGAGGATCCCGATCACTTGATCAAGGCACCATGTCACAGCTTCCAAACAAGCTTTAGCTTCTGCCATGTTTGCAGAAAGCATCACCAGCTTCCCGCTTCACCGCTCAACCTCTTGCTCAGCTCCCATGAGATCCTCCTTCTGCCATGCTGCATCCACTCATAGCTTTATTCTCCTATCACTAACATTTATCAAGTCATTAGAACAAAAAAAACTAATGTTAGCCTTGCAACCACCCACACCAACCCTCCTGTCATCAGTTTCACGCATCATATGAAAATCTTCCTCAGTGAGCACTTTTGTTCGACTCTGTAGCTCCTGAACAAATAAGGCTTTATAAGTATCCATAACATCTGTGGGATGCACAAAATGATTATCAAATTGAACCCTGTTTCTATGTAACCATAAGGCCCAAGAAGGAGCTTGCTTAACCCACTCAGCCAGTCAATCCTCCACCCTCACAGAAGTCCCCATGTCAAAATTAAAACCCAGATTCGATGCCCTCCATATGCATTTGGAAAACAGGCATTCCAGAAGAAAATGCTCAACAGTTTCTCTTGATCCGCTACATCTACAACAAAGAGGCTCAACATCCATGCCTCTCCTTTCCAGGTTGGAGCATTCTGGAATGATTCTATGAATCAACTTCCATATAAACATAGCCTACTTGGGAGGAATATTGGAAGCCCAAAATCTTTTCCAGAAAGCTTCTTTAACTCTCCCTCCCACGAAAGCAGATTGAATGATGTGTTTAAGGCTAGAAAATAAGCTGATTTAAACTGTAAACAACCCATCCTTGGTCAATTTCCACGCCAAATTATCAGCTTTAGGACACCCCAAAATAGGGATGGTGATGATTTGTTTTACAACTTCTGGGGGAAACATAAGAGACAGAAGCGGAACACACCAAGACCTGGTCTCCCATTCAATTAAATCAGCGACCTTGAATTGACTAGACCACCGTGAGGCCACACGACACAGATTCATAAGGATTTGGAATCAAAGGAATCCATTGATCCTGAAATGGATCAGAAGAGAGATCCATCTCCCACCTCCCATTTCAGCCCTTTCAAGTTTCAACAAAAGTTCCCTTCCCCGCAAGATGCTACGCCAACCCCATGAACAATTGGACTTTGGTTTGACAGAGAGAAAATGAGATTTATAACAATATTTCGAAAGCATAACTTTCGAGAACACCGACTCAGGAAATTTGACAATTCTCCAGGCAGCTTTCGCAAGAAGAGCTTGATTAAACAAACTTCAAGTCTCTGAACCCCAATCCCCCAAACTCTTTGGGAGACAGAGAGCAGACCCCTTCTTCCAATGAAAACCATGCCCTGAACCTCCTCTCTACACAAAATTTCAGATAATCCGATGGATTTGATCAATAAGGTAAGATGGAGCCCGAAAGGAAGATAACAAGTAAAGAGGGATGGTAGAAAGGGTATGTTTAGCCAGAACACACCTTCCTGCAAACCTAAGAGATGGAGACTTCCAGGCTTGTAATTTAGCAGAGATCTTTTGAAGAGCTGAGTTAAACATATTACCTTTTTTCCCCAAAAAATCTAAAGACGCCCCTCAAATAGATACCGGGTTTAAAAACCACCTTGATCCCCAGGACCTCTGACAAAACAAAACAAGCGAGAAGCAAACGATGGAGAAGGGAAACACTACATTGCTTTTCTTAGTAAACCAAGCATTGGACAGGAAAATGAAAGGCTAAGGCTTTGTTCGGAAGTGAACTCAAAACCCAATCCTTCTTTTAAAAGTAAATTTTGTACTTTTTCTCTCTCTAACTTTTCAATTATTAATTTCATTTTTCACTCTATCTCTCTCCACTTTTTACCTCTCTTTACAATCATTACTCTCATTTCTCTCTCTACCTTTATTCAAAATTACTACTCAAAACCCACAATCGAACAAGGGCTAAAGGGTTCTAAATGCAGGTACAAACGTACTACATAATTTGAATTTTGAAGAGTTGACCCAACAACGTCAGTAGACAATGATATCACCTCTCCACTAGTGTATATGTTAGGGTAATTTGCACTTACCTATAAGGAGTGCAAGTACTTAAATTTGAAGTACAAGGAGTGTATCTTCAAATCAATAATAGTACAGGCGGTGTAAGTGCAAATTCTCCTATATGTTATAGGTTTTTAAGAACATGGCCAAATAGGCAATGATATCACCTCTCCACCAATGTATATGTTAATGGCATTGATGGTACCGAATTTGGGAAGGGCCGTACTGTGCTCGCCTTTCTTGAGCTATTTGCATAACATACACGGTCGGTAGCTTTGTCTTTCTTCCGCTTCGAACTTTAGTGCATTAATTCATTAAATGTAACGAAACTCGATGTCAGAAATCTAATCAACAACTGTAGAGGGCAAAGGTCCAACATCACATACAGTAGTTGTGCCTCTAGTTTTAAAAGGAGCGGGGGGGCTGCTCCCCGCAAGGGGGAGCAGCGTGCTGCTGCCCCTTCATTTGGGGCCCACTCCGGTCTCATTCCGATGATCGAGCTCGTTCACTTTGTAGAGCTCGGAACCTTTTTATCTTGAAAAGAATGGAACCGAAACACTGAATCAAATTGGGCTCCGATCAGGCACTTAATGATATCCGATTAAGCTGATTTTTCGCATGGTCGTTCTACTCGACGAGCTCTACAAAGTGAACGATCCCGATCATCAGAGCGAGACCGGAGTGGGCCCCAAATGGGGCGCAACAGCACGTTGCTCCCCCTTTGGGGGAGCCCAACCCCCCCCGGGCCCGGTCCAGTTTTAAAGGATATCATCGTCAAAACCCAAAGGTTGTCATAAGTTGCGACACAAGGACAACTTATTTTTTTGATAAGTAACACAAGGACAACTTATATAAGGTTCCGTTTCAGAAATCTTCTTAAAAAATAAGCAGTTTATTTCATATTTTCAAACTCAAAAATAATGTAAATGAAATATAATTTTTCAATTTTTTTTCACCGTATTAAAGATCTCAATGAGATCTATCAAACAAGATCCATAGTGGTAAGAAAATTATTTGCGTAAGCATATAATTTTTGAGCTTGAAATTACCTTATTAAAAAATAAGTACTTATTTTTGTTTCCGGAACGGAGCCTAACTCCCTTAACATATAAATCTTGATATCTGAAAGCAAGCAATTATCACAACATTCTAATTCAAACATACTTCCACTTTCAAGTATGAACAACCATTTCTTCTAAAAAAATAGCATGCAATATAATACAAAGACCATGACTGTTTTATTCATATATAGGAAAAACTATTTTTGAAAATGGCGACTAAAAGTTTTCTTTGACAATGGGTATGAGGGGAATAAGGAAAGCTAAACTCGAATTTGGAACAAAACGAATCAGGTCATCACGTCGAATTGAAGGGTAACAAGCTATGTAGCACTGACACTCCACCGAGAGTGACGTACCGGTGTCGGACACTGACACGCACCGAACACGCGGCCAATACGCGTCGGACACTTTTCCAGAAATGTCTTATTATTTTGGACAATATTTAACTGAGTGGCATGACTGCCAAAAAAGAAACAACAATTTGGAACGGGGTAGAGTAAAAACTTGTTGCAAAAGGGGGCAAATAGTCAGCCCACCGGTCTCTGGTTCTCCACGAAACTGTGACATCTTGGTTCGCTGATTAACGGCGTAAAAATCACCCCAAATATAAGACTCTCTCTACACTGCGAAGCACAGTATCAATCCTCTTGGTCCCGGTTCCTTCCGTTCCATTGCTCGCATCGCACATTCGCATATCGCACTGTCATCAACACTTCAGATCGCACATCTCTCTCTCTCCTCCCCTCTCTCTCTCCCGGAGCTCAGCGGGAGAAGATGTTGAAATTCCTGAAGGGCGTCGTGGCCGGATCTGGTTCCGGTCCCAATAACCTACCCTACAACATCGGAGAGCCTTACTCCTCTGCCTGGGGCTCCTGGACTCACTCTCGCGGCACATCCAAGGTAACTTCCGCCTTCATTTGTCAAATCCTGCGTCAATTGTCGAGTCTAATCGTCCGAAGTTTTTGTTTGCGATCAGTCTTAGTTATGGCCACGTTGCCTGTTCTTTTAGTGATGATTAATACTTGATCTGATTGTATCTTAATAAGTTCTTTTAGTTGACTTGTGACTGTGGGTTCAATTTTTCAGGATGATGGGTCTCCAGTGTCGATATTTTCTCTATCAGGAAGTAACGCCAATGATGGACATTTAGCTGCTGGTCGCAATGGTGTCAAGCGTCTTCGCACGGTAAGCACTCTGGGGTAGAAAATATTTGATACATTTGTTGTTCTTTAGGTTCGCTCTTGTATTGTATGCTGTCATTTAGGTCATTTGTTGTAGATTTTCTTTGCATGAGGGAATATTTGGATCAGTAGTGACCAGAAGATGACATACCCTTTGGATTTACATTTTGGAACACACATTCTGGAATACCGTGCAATTTTATTTCAATATGAACTAAGAGCTCCAAAGCGATACGAGGAACTTTCGTGTTTATTTGGTAGATGTCATTCCCAAGAGAGCAAAGAAATTGAACATAGCGAATAAAAATCTAAGAGGCTGTTATTCTCATTTTTGTGTTTTGAGTGTTTGGCTGGTTCAGCCAGAAATCATTTTAGGATGATGAGTTCTCTGATTTGAGGAATAGAGAAGAGAAGTGTGTATTATGGCTTTTTGCTCAGATAAATGGGAAAACGACACAATGCTTCTATACTCTCTTTGTTTCCATGATTAATTTTGAAGAATAGTAGATTAGTTTTGCTAAACGTTTAGCTGTTACATGAAAAATTGATCCCACATGTAGAAGTACTTTAGTAGATGCTAATTTTGTGAGATTAATAGACAAGTCTTTCCCCAGGAGCGGAGCCAAGATTCAAGTTCGGGGTGGAGTAAATTGAAATAGATCAAGTCCTACTAATAAAATTATAAAATATAATATTTAAGATTCAAAAAGATACCATTGTTCTTATAGTTATCGTCCATAATATCTCCAAAATAATTCAAATGTTCTAACGTTAATCATCCATCAACGTGTAACAAAACTGGTTTACAAAATGGAACTCCGCGTTCTATCAATGTGATTTTTTTTCTTGGATTTCGGTCCTTTTGTGTCTTGGTGGTTTAAGACTTTAAGGTACAAAGAAGAAATAAGATGAGAGAAGAGGAAGACGAAAGACTGTTGATACAAGTAGTTGATTACAGTATTATTATTCTTTTTTGGAAACCGGGGGTGGCCCATGCCACCTTGCCCCCCTCTTTACCTCTGCCCGTCTATCCCTATGGTTTCACTTTTAATGGCATGTGGGTTACCATGATTGATCTTACTCCAGAACAATCTGCTTGCCATGTATCATTAATTTGGACTAGTATTTGAGACTTTTGAGAAGTTGGTTTTCAAAAAATTAAAAATGAAAGGAACAGGATCCCAAAAAGTTGATCGATGATGGTCTAGTCTTACTGTTAAGTTTCCTGCAAATCTGGCGAGATAAGTTTGAGCTTTAACCTATGCCTTTTGCGTTATCCTTTCTTTAAGTTACCAATCAATAAATTTTCAATATTGAGGTTAAATTTTCATAATCTGTATTTGCGTTCGAGTATAAATGGCAGCAATGCTTTTTCGTCAGCTAAAGTTGCATTAGCAGCCTTGTTTCTACTGGTGGAGTAAACTTTTTTTAATCCAAGGAACTCTTCAGTTAGGGGGATTCTGGAACCAACAGTTGGTCTTTTACTTTTCTGATACTTTTCGCGACTTCTTTAAATTGTGTTATGATACTTTTCATGTTCAAACCCAAAACAAAATTGCAGGTCAGACACCCAAACATTTTATCATTCCTGCACAGTACTGAGGCTGAAACTTTTGATGGTTCTACTTCAAAGGTGACCATCTATATTGTCACTGAGCCAGTCATGCCGCTGTCAGAAAAAATCAAGGAATTAGGATTAGAAGGTATTCAAAGGTGTGTAAAGCTCTTTGCTAAATAGTTTTTTACTATGTTGTTATTTGAATTTTGTGGGTTTGATTACCGTAGCAATAGAGTGCTCTTTATGTTATATTTTTGTTCATGTGATTTTGAGCATAACTAGCTCTAGCCCGTTGGCCATGTTCACACAGAATAGTTAGTCCTGTATACTGCATTAGAAATTCTATGTAAATAGTGGTGCAGAATTCTAGTAAATCAACGAAAAGATAGCGCTCCTCCTTTCTGAGATTTTTTGTTTTTTTTTGTTTTGTCATTTACAGACTTCATTGTCCTTTTATTTGATGGAATTTTTTTTTTTTTTTGATTAGCAAAGATGAATTTTATTAAAAACAAGAAAAGGGAAAGGGGATCCAACAAACAGTTGGATAATAAACCTCAAGGGCAAAGCCCGAAATACCCAAAGGTCTATCAGGGTCCACAACAGAAAAAACAATAAGCTCAACCCAAACCCAAATTAAACAAAGACAGCCCAAACACCCAAGACCCGGCCCAAGCCTGGACCGGCCCACCCAAACCATCCCACAAAACCCTAATTACATCGGCAGCCACCACCGTACAAACCACCGGATCCTAACCTCTCTGTTAAGCCGAGCCGGCCTCTCCCAGATGTAGAGACCGGCGGCGGGAGCCAGCCTACGAAAGTGAAGGCCGGGGCAGTCAGGGCCGAAGGGCCAACCACCACCACCAACTACCAAACACCAAACAGACCCCTGCAACAAGAACGACCATCAGTAGCAGCAACCTCAAACCAGAAAGACGAACTGTCGGCCCCTCGCCCGGATGAGAGCTCAGAAAGGCCGTCGGCAGGAAATCGGCACACAAAGACGACCAAGATCAACTCATCCATGAGGATCGCAACCACCTCGCCACCACCGGAGAGAAATCGGACCAATCAGACCGCCATCTTCGCCAATCGATTTTGAAAAAGCCCTGCAAAAATAGAGATTAGAAAAACTACCTACACCTCCATCTCCACCACACCGCTGCCCTTCGCCTCCACCTGGACAGACCAGATCAAAAACCTTCACATCGCCGTCCATGATCCCCAAACAACTGAGACACCCATACACCGCTAGGCCTCCAGAGGTAGCCAAGGAAACCTCCGGTTGGTGACAGAGGGCACCACACAGTACGGCCGCCACGCCCTCCCCGTGAAAAAGGGTGGTGCCCGAGAAACAGTCGGAAAGAGGGAAAACGAGAGAAGATCTCGATCAGGAAAGGAGAGGAAGGAGAGAGAGAAATAGTGGGAGAGAGAGAGAGGAGGAAAAATGATCCCGGGGGGAGGAGGAGGGAGGGAGGGAGGGAGGGAGGCGCCTCCCCCCCCCACGCGGCAGTGGCGTTGAGGAAGAAAGCCCCAACAGAGGAAGAGTTTAGAGAGAGAGAGTCTAAATGGGGCATATATTAATTTCCTATTTCCTTTTGATGGAATTTATTTACCTCTCAGTAATATCTACATAGGTTATATTTTTGGCCTTTTTCGATGCTTTGGACTGTGAAAAGGAAGCATGGTAACGTGTACAGAAATTGATTTGGGTCTCTAGGCCTACTCTTTTCAGTGCCTTTCGGCTTTGATTTGGGGGCATGGTTCCGCAGAAAAACGTCCCTTTAGCTCCTCGGTTCTTGGAGGTACAGGGGGTCACCGTTTTAGTGGCATTCTGAGATAATCCACTCTGTGCATTATTGCCAAAAGTTAGGTCTATCTATCTCCAATCCTCCCTCGCCCATACCCCTAATGCTCAGAGATTAGATGAGTTCTGTTATTGTTGTTGTCTAATATCTTCGTCATCCTTGTGTACGTGGACTTGGTTCACTCAGACATATTGTGAATCTTTTGATGGCAGGGATGAGTATTATGCATGGGGATTGCACCGAATAGCTAAAGCTGTGAGCTTCTTAAATAACGACTGTAAACTTGTAAGTATTTTCAACCAAAGTTCACAATTTCTTTAGGCATTTGTGAAATGTTTTGAATCGGGTTCACATCTAGAAAAAAGTTTCATATTCCATTTGGAAGCAAATTTAAATTCTTTACCATCACTCGATTTCTTTCATATTGTATTTAGGGTAAATAAGTATACAGATTTATTTTGTGGACTAGTTTTGGGCGCGTGGCTTATGTCCTTTTATCGTGTTCTAGTACTATATTCTATGAAACACGGGTACTCCAAAAATGTTGTTGTACGAGTACTGGATACGGCAAAATACATACCCTGTATGCCATGGTACGGGATGGGTATATATTTCTTTATGTACTAGATACGTACTCCCTCCGTCCCAGTTTGCTTGCCCCTATTGGGGAAGTGAGTTTTTATGGGTAGAATTTTGAGAAATTTAATTGGTATTGACTTTTTCAATTTGCCCCTACTTTATGCTTTGTGGACATGACCCTTAATGTAGAAAAGAAAGGGAAATGATTTTGCCACTCCCTTTTTTGTTAACACCACTCCCCTGCAAGTATATTTTTGCACCAAAATTACATTTGCAGGGGAGTGGCGTTAACAATAAAGAGAGTGGCAAAATCAGCAGCCAAAAGAAAAGATGAAAGAGTAATGGTGCACAACTTTTTATGGTGAATTTTCAAATGGACATTCATTTTGGGACATCCATAAAAGGAAAGAAGGACCAGGAATTTGGGACAGAGGGAGTAATGGTTAGTGTTAATAACTATTTATCCTTCCATTCTTATGTCATGTTTTTTATTTATCTTTACTATTCTTTCTTATTTGCAAAAATACTAATTTGAAGTATCCACACAAAAGAAGGAAAATAAATAAATATGGAAAGTACAAGTTTAATAAGTGGGGGTCGTGTTAGATTTCTTGGAGGGTTCCAACCTAAAACCAATTGGCAATAGGTGGAGTAGCCTCTAGAATATATTAACCAAGCTTGAGTGGCTTAGACCATGTTAGATTTATTGGAGGGTTCCAACCTAAAACCAATTGGCAATAGGTGGAGTAGCCTCTAGAATATATTAACCAAGCTTGAGTGGCTTAGATGAGCGATGTGGGACAAGTCTAACAGGTGGGACGTCCATGATGAATAAGGCCATGTTTTTCTATAGCATGCTAAAAATATAAATAATTATATAAAAAATATTGGCGTACCCTCGCCGTACCTGTTCCCTACATTTTAGGTTTTATCATGTACCTGTGTCAGGGGTTCATTGACTGTATTGATCCAGGCATTTCTGGTGCTAGTTTAAGTTGGTGATTTCATGATTGGGGAGCTACTAACCAGTGCCCCAGTGTTTGAGCATATTTTCTATTTTTTCAAGTTGTTGGTTTCTTATGCTTTAAAATATTGTTTCTCATACTAGCGTAAATATTGTAAATTCCGTGGTCCAATTACTGATAATTTGTTTTCTTTGCCTTCCTGCCTGGGGAAAAGAAAAACAACTTTGTGTTGTGATTTGTGATTGGTATTGGTCTGCAGGTGCATGGTAATGTTTGCTTGGCCAGTGTTGTCGTTACTCAAACTTTGGACTGGAAGCTGCATGCTTTTGATGTTCTATCCGAGTTTGATGGAAATAGTGAAGCTTCTACTGGACCAATGCTGGTACTGTGTTTTTCTGGATGCTCTCCGTTGTGTTGCAGTTTCGTTATAACTTAGGGGTTTTGACAGTTGTTTCCTTTATCATAACAAATTATGTGCCCTAGCAACATCTTGTAATTTCTAAAAGTCGAAGCACTCTTATCCAAAGCGCCTAACCAAATTCTTCCACATATTTCATGCCTCGCTTCTCAGTGAGTGCATCGATGGAGAGATGGGGAGAGAAAATTCCTGGGAGGAGGCTAAGGACAGGAATTTCAGTGCAAAGATGGTTGGTTGTGTTTAGCAAAGCATGGGAGTTTTGAGTTAGGTAATGGCCTGAATATTCAGTTTTGGAATGATGTTTGCTGAAGATACTACCCAGCAGACAACCCTTTATTGGTAGCATTTCCAGATCTCGTACAACGTTATGGTTAATAAGGATGCTTTGGTGCGGATTATTTTCTTAATAACGTGCTTATGGTAATTTGGGACTCTCGGATCATTAGAGCTCTCCCCCCGACTGGAAGGTGGGGGCCTCGGTGGAGTTTTTTGAACTTCTTTATGTGGCTGCTATACCCTCAATTGTGCTGGATAGTAGGATGAGGTAGAAAGAGGCAACCAAACTTTCTTAGTAGAGTCTTATTTTTCCTTGATAACTGGAGGGAGGAGTAACTCATTTCCTTCAAGGACTATTTCAATGGCTGGAGTCCCGACTGGGTGCAATTTTTTGTCCAGGCAACCATATTATTTAAGGCTTCAGATCACCTTACAGATGTTGCATGTGGTGGAGAGAGCAGAAAAGAAATGGACCAACTTATCATCGGTTGTGATGTGGTTGGCATTTATGTACGCTACTATTTTCAATTTGTTGGATCATTTGGGTGATGTCGACTTTTTCTGAAGGTTTTTGGAATTGGATCTCTGTTTTTAGGAAGAAGAAAGCTTAGATGGTTGATCCCTCATGCATCATGTGGTGCTTGTGTGGGGAAAGAAATAGAGAGATTTTTCAGGGCGCAGAATTGGGGATCAAAATCTTAGTTCGCGGATGTTGCACAGCACACATTTTGGTGTAAATGATCTTTTTGTGACCCTCCTCTCTTCTAGAGTTCAACTGGGGTGTTGATTTCTCTACCTTTGTTCTTGTTTGTTTTGTATACGTGGCCCCACAACCAATTCCCGGTGCCTTCTTGATGCATGTTTTACATTTTACTTGTTAAACTAATCTAAATTCGCTTAAGAAAGGGACAATTATTATTCGTGAAGCATTAGACTGAAGAATAGAAAGGCAAGCGATCATTCGAGTCAATGATTAAATCCAACTTACATATGTTTCAATGCTTAATTTGCAGGCTGCTTATGCAATCTATGTTCTAACCAACACTAATTATAAAAATGCTTCTCTAAACACGTCAAAATAATATTTTCAGCGTATTACCTGGATTATGTATATGGGGTATTTAGCCACAGTAGTTCCAGTTGGAGTACTCAGACATTGATTTGGGTTTGGATTCACCTCTACTGATTTTCTTGTTGCCTTCATCATTCATTTTTAGAATATTGTCTGGATGACCCCCTTTGCAATGGTTTGCCGGAGATAGTTCTTGTTACTCACGCATTGACATTTCTTCATGCAGCAATACGAATGGCTTGTTGGTGCACAATACAAACCAATGGAGATGTCAAAATCTGACTGGGCAACAATTAGAAAATCTCCACCTTGGTCCATAGATTCTTGGGGCTTGGGTAAGTGTATTATTGGCCTGTCATGGGGTGTTGAATTTATGGGTATTGCATTGATCCCTTCCATGAGGTGTCAAATTGACCGGCAAGTGGTCTCTTCAGGCGTTCAATATAGATTCTACTACACAATCTGAATGTCTTTATATCTTAGGTTGTCTTATATATGAGCTTTTCTCTGGTACGAAGTTGAGCAAAACGGAGGAGCTGCGTGACACTGCTTCTATACCCAAGGTATTGATGGCTCCAAATGTTTTCTTCCTTATTCAGTGTCATTTCCTTTTTGTCGTCTAAAAGCTATGTTAGGTTGCACAAGTATATTGGTTTTGCTTGTGCATGTGTGTTTACCTGTTGCTAAGAATTTTTTTTTGCCTTCAGATGCTTTTACTTTCAAGTCATTTGAAAGATTCATCTTCATTTGCACCTGTCTATTTTCTTGTCTCACAGTCTCTACTTCCAGATTATCAGCGGCTTTTGAGTTCCATGCCTTCTCGCAGGTTGAACTCTGCAAAGCTTGCAGAAAATAGTGGTGAGTTTTTGTAATTCCTATGTAAGCAAATCTGTTAGTTTTCTTTGCCTGGGATTCAACTAACAACGTACTTTTGGAAGGAGAAGTTTCGTTCATTCGACATCCTATCACAGCAGCTTATTGTTTTCCTGAGAGCATCACTAATGCAAGATTAACCATACATAATAAGTTTTTTTCCCCCAATTGAACCTTCTAAACTTGTCAACTTTATGCTCTTGACCGCTATTCAAGGGAGGAAAGTGAACTTGGTAAAATGTCGGGACGCATTATCGATTTTGGAATTTACTTTATGATTCACACTTGGTGACTTAGAATTGTCTGGGTCCAATGTGGTGACCTTTTCATTCACTTTACATTACTTTGTTCTTTTTCCTGGTAGTGTACTTTTATTGATATTTAGCACCTGAATTTATACACTTGTACGCTTTTGTTTTCTGTTGTTTTTCTTAGTATGCTTAACTTGTTTCAGCACGTCACTTCTTTAATATGTGAGACCTCTTTGTGACTGAAAAACAATCTATGTATTGGCAGAATATTTCCAAAATAAGTTGGTGGATACCATACATTTCATGGAAATTTTGAATTTGAAGGACAGCGTTGAAAAAGATACTTTCTTCCGCAAGCTTCCAAATCTAGCAGAACAGCTTCCTCGCCAAATTGTGCTGAAAAAGGTTTATCTAAATTTCTAGTATGATATGGTCAACTTCTGTTCATTATTAGTGTTTCCTGTGGAAATTCATTGTTTGTTGTCATGTCTCTACAGTTGCTTCCTTTATTAGCGTCTTCCCTAGAATTTGGTTCAGCTGCTGCCCCTGCTTTGACTGCACTGTTGAAAATGGGTTCGTGGCTTTCATCAGAAGAATTTAGCACCAAGGTCATACTCTTTCAGCATCTTGTAGTGGCTTTTTGTTCATTGTGATCGCATTCAAATAGTTTGTATATCTGGCTTTTGCATTTGGTTTTTTTTAATGATTTTCGTTACTACCATGTATCCCCTATTATTTGATGTGTGTAAAGAACTACTTTTTCTTACTGTTATTTGATATGTTTAGAATGCCTTGCTCTTACTTTTAGGTACTACCAACAATTGTCAAGCTCTTCGCCTCCAATGACCGGGCTATTCGAGTTGGTCTCCTGCAGCATATTGACCAGTATGGGGAGTCATTGTCAGCACAAATTGTTGATGAGCAAGTATACATGCAGGATTCAACTCTTATGCAGTTTTCTTGACACTGAAAAGAAAAATATTTGTTTCTGTTTGGACGTAACCTTTTCTGACTTATTCCACTTTTAGAGTTCGACATTCTAAACTGTATATGACGCTTTTCACTAGGTTTACCCCCATGTTGTTACTGGGTTCTCCGACACGTCAGCTGTTCTGCGGGAACTGACTCTTAAATCCATGCTTGTTCTTGCTCCTAAGGTGCGCATAGCTTATTCTTTTGCTCGCAGTAGGACTTCTCTTCATGTAGTGTTGGAAACTGTTAACAATCTTCTATGTTGATGTGAATCAATTAACATAAAGGGCTAGAAAATAGCAGCAACTACTGTAATTTTGAATCAGATTTCTGCAACTACTGTTAAGACTCCTGAAATCCATGAGTTCAGAGCACAAAATGTTAGCCTTAGTATATCAAGTGGAAGAAGGATTAGTAGTGGAACAAAGTTTACAACTTACAAGACGAAGGAGAAAATGAGAAGAAAATGTGGAAGGGAAAACAAAAAAAGAGGACTAAAATAGTTACTTGATATATAGCTCCATCCGAGTAATGATTTGAGTTTATTCTGAGTTGGGCATTTCTGTACTGACATGGTATGGGCATGTTCATTGTCATTGACAAAAATGCTTTCGGTTTTCTATTAATTTTGCTATAATTAGTACGTACGTGTTTTCATAACTTGTAAGCGTTCTATTCTTCTTCCTCATGAAGGCCATCTTCTTCGTAGTTTACAAGTTCTTTGGACATGTTGAAAAAAAAGGAAAAAAAGTTCCTTGGATAATGTTATTCTATCATATTTAGCAATGAGTTGGGTTTGTGAGTTATTTCTAAAATTGTTTCGGTTCGACTTATAATTGCAGTTGTCCCAACGCACTATCTCTGGGTCTCTGTTGAAGTATCTTTCTAAGCTACAGGTATTATGTTATCCATTTGTTGATCTAACTGTAAGACATCAATTATTGGTTTTATTGATTTCCATTTAAAGGGTCTGCCTTCCAAAGTAATATTACATCCTCTAGTTCGGTAACTTCAATCATTCATTTGAGTTTGTTTTTCTTCATACTTTCAAGTTTTGCAGGTTGATGAAGAGCCTGCTATTAGAACAAATACCACGATACTGCTTGGGAATATTGCCAGCTACCTTAATGAAGGGGTCAGTAACAGCTAGTTTGCATACCTTTTCAGTATACAATATCCACGCTTACAGTATTATTCTGTTTGAGATGCTCGATCTTTGTTTATTGTACTCAATGTTTTAAAACAGTCGGCAGCACTGATCATATGAGGGACATATTTGGATATGTATGTCAATTAATATATCAATCTTACCGATTGGATCTGAAATTTCACGGCAGACACGGAAAAGAGTTTTGATAAATGCGTTTACAGTACGTGCTTTGCGTGATACATTCTCTCCTGCCCGAGGAGCAGGTAAAGACTTTGTACCCTGTCTGTTGTGATTATTTTACCTGCCTTTATTAATGGGATTCGCTCTCTCTCTCTCTCTCTCCACATAATTTTTATATACTTATGTTACTGTGTATGCCTCTATCGATTAACATTATTGTATATTGGGCAGGTATTATGGCTTTATGTGCAACAAGTTCTAGCTATGATGTCAACGAAATAGCCACTAGGATACTGCCAAATGTTGTTGTCCTCACCATTGATCCTGACAGGTTATCTGTTCTTTTAGTTTGCTCGTTCCGTTTTATCTGTCTAGTTTCAATGTTTCTTCTTCTGTATCTTGCATCATTAGATGATTTGGCACTATTTTCAATTGCTTTTCCCATGTATTTGCTATTCACACTCTAGTAAAAGCTCTTATCATGTTGCTGGAAGCAACAGTAATCTCTTCTCCCCTAGTGTAGTGCATTGCCTACCTTTTGATTCTCTTGGTGATTTATTATGTATCTGGCCTCAGTTAGTGGAGTGTAGAAAAACGCCAATAATGATGTAAATATCAAGATTTGGAAACCTTTCTTTCCCCTTCTCTCCTCTTTATGCATCTTCTTGTATTGCATAAGTCGCTCGTGTGTTACTTGGAACCCGCGTCGTCTTTCCAGTTGCCCACAGATAAGTGGTCCTCCATAGTGCACTACCAGATGAAAGATCGTAGACCATTTGAACTGTATTTTTGTCAGGTTAACTACAATGTTCCCAAACCATCATCACTTTTATGTTCCCCCATGCGTGCCTGTTGAACTCTGTTAACTTTTGCATTCTTGTACTTTGTTTTGTTGTCTACTGTCAAAAATGGTTTAATTTGAACTGCAAAAGCTTCCTCCATTTCTTTGGAGTTGTGCAAGTTTCTGACTCTCCTTGTTTATGGAACAGTGATGTTCGATCAAAGGCATTCCAAGCAGTTGACCAGTTTTTGCAAATAGTGAAGCAGTACCATGAGAAGGTCTGTTACTGGATTCTTCTTGCTTGATTTTGATTTCAGTGTGGCGGCTTCTTTTTTCTTCTTCTGGAGAATATCTGCTTTGACATATTTCGGATTTGGGCAATTATGGATCACGAAAAAGAGCTAAAACATTGCTTTGTTATGAAAAGATGTTCTTAACATATTCAATCTTGTTGTATTTTCTTCATATATACAAGTGAAGTGGTGAACTGGACATAGCCTCACCCTTACAAAATTACTGATACACTCCAAACCCTTACGTGATCCGTCCGTCGCAGCTTCCTTAGGTGTGTGTCTTCTGTAGGGAACCAAAAACCTTCCTGCTCAACCAACAGCTCTTGGCGTTATATGTCTCCTCCGTACCTAATTGGTCCTTGTACATTACTTGATTGCTAGTTCCATTTAAAGGCTTGTTTAAGCCTTAGGGAAACAAAGAGACAGGTAAGGAGATTTTTATTTTTCTTCGACCACTTTTTGGTTCCTATTTTGAGAGGAATTTGAGGAAATATATTTAAAAATGCATGGAGAAGCAAAAAAAACTCACTTTATTTTTAATTTCATTCGTAGTTACTTTCCTTTTCTCTTCCTTTCCACAAATTCTGAACAATTGGTAAAGTATCATTTTGGTCATTTTACAAGGTAGATTGATTTTCCATGTAATCAATTTTCTCAATAACCTCTTAGTCATGTAGCAAAGTTATGGATTCATATCGGAAGTTTGAACTTCCCAAGGCGAAGAAAAGTGTAACATTTAGTTTAGTTTGTACTAAGGTATGGTAATATCGTCATGGAAGGCAGCGAAAAAGCAAGTACTTTAATTTAAGAGAATAGGTTGGTTGTAGTGGTGTTGATTGATGCCTTCTTTGTCCTCCTAGACTGAATAACACTGTTGTTCTATCTTTCATTTCTTGTCCTGTGTCTAGACAAATGCAGGGGATTCCACTGGGGCTGCGAGCGGAGCAATCCCATTACCAGGAAATGCTCTACTGGGGTAAGTTGATGTTCTGTTAGACTGTTACTAACATGTGGCATTTTTTTTTGGAGTTAGCTTTATTACTGATTTTATTGCATGACACATGGTTCTCAACTTCCAATATTAGCATGTATCGTCTATTAAAGATATTCCGGCCCATTTTCAACGAAAAAAGAAAAAATGCAGAGACACTGAGCATGATATTGCAATGCAGGTGGGCCAGTTCCTTAACACACAAAGGCAAACCTTCTGAACAAACACCACTTGCTTCAGCTAATTCTAGTGTACCTCTTTCGCCTGTGGTCTCCAGTGCCAGCTCTGGTATGTCTCTTGATTGCTTTTATTTTTTTCTCATTGCAGTCAAAACATAGTTTGCCTCCTTCCTTGTGGATCGGTTTTGCAGTCCTATTCTTCTTATGACAGGGTTTTCCCTTGAACGGAGTGTATCAAAATTATGATTAAAGGGCATACTACCGTTTCTATTCCTTTTCTTTTCCATTGTTGATTCCTTCAAGAAATCCAAGAACCAAACGAATGCAAGGGGTAGTTTTGGAATTATGATATAATATTTGGTGGGTTTACAGCTCAATTGCTCATTGATATACTTGAAAATATTGGGATCTACTTGGTAAATATTTTGTCCAACAGTTATTTATGAACAAGCACAACTGTGTGTGCGTTAGGGGGGACCGATGTGTTAGAAGATAGAACAAGCACAACTGTCAGACAAAGGGGATCTCGTACACTGCTTGATAAGAATGGAAAGGCATAGCCTGCATTGTCTTATCTACGCCTGCAACGACGTGGATATGAAGTTGTTTTACATGTGCATTATCTACAAAAGCTATGTCTCTATTCCTGTCTGCACACACTTATATTATGTTTTCTTTGGTGTCAATTTCTTGTGACGACTGCAGTGATGGACAGTTCTAATATAATGCCAGTCCGCGTAAGCTCCAGTGAGGATATAGCAGATCAACCTGCTCCAGTATCCCCTTCATCAACTGATGGCTGGGGAGAACTTGAAAATGGTCTTCATGAAGAGAATGGAAATGAAAAAGATGGGTGGGATGATATCGAACCACTTGAGGAGCCAAAGCCATCTCCAGCCCTTGCGAACATCCAAGCAGCTCAGAAGCGGCCTGTCTCACAGCCAAAATTGCAAGGTAAAAAGAATCTATTGGACTTATTCTTGGTGGGATAATTTGCCAGCCCAAACTTTAATCAGACAAAGTGACAGTTCATGCCGGATTACTTTGACCATATCCCCCATATGGAAGTCCTAGCTTAAAAATTGGAATCAAACACAATCAGAGACACAGAGCAAGGATATATTTACATGTAGATAATTGGTTTACTGGTTTTAGATGAATCAACTAATTTCAAGCTAGTATAGTTACATTGATATGCATTTTGTATAATAGCTAAGCGCAGTTTTTCCCGTAACTAGCCGGTGTAATCCAGGAATCCAATAGTTTATATAGGCATAATCCAGGAAGGTATATTAACCACTCTGGTTTCTATGAGTTTAACTTTCTCTCTGGTCTATGCTAAATTGTGGTGTTTAGGGTGTAATCATAAACCTTTTGATAGAGTGTTTATTCATCTGTTTAAGAAAGTTGGAGACGGAAGTAAATCACTTTAGGCTTCCAACCAAAGAGAACAAAAGGCATGTAGTTAAAAAGGCGTACTTCCTATATTGTTCTTGGATGGAATATAGAATTAAGTAATTTATTTTCCTCATGCACCAAACAACCAACCATCTAGAGTGAAATGATGTTCCTTTTGTCCCTGCTTTAGTGCATTAAATATAGTTTCCTTGTTCATATGTATTTTTTCTCTCCCTATTTTACCAAAGGAACCATGCCTATTACCTATGTGCTTATAGAGCTAATAGGCAGGTCAGAATCATTTAGATGATTGGGCTTGGAGAATTAACACATCGAATGTATATATCATTCCACGAAGGGTGGTACTTTGGTCTAGTGAACACTCCTTTGTGAACTCATTGTGCATGATGTAATAGGAGAATTTGCTGTTTGCTCAGGTACAAGTTTGCAAGCCAAGAACACGGTGAAGATAACCAAAAACGAGGACGATGACTTGTGGGGTTCGATAGCTGCCCCTCCTCCAAAATCGACGTCAAAACCTTTGAACTTGAAACCAAGTGAGAAAGTTGATGACGATGACCCATGGGCTGCTATTGCTGCTCCTCAACCCACCACAAGGGCCAAGCCATTGTCAGCTGGGCGAGGACGAGGGGCTAAACCTGCCGCCACAAAATTGGGTGCTCAGAGGATAAACCGGACATCCTCTGGGATGTAAGATACGGCGAAATAGGGGCAGAAATGGAACAAGTATAGGAAATGAAAACAGGTTAAGATAGGGTTTGTACATTTTTGGCTTCTTTGGATCAGTGTTGATATGAATGATATCAATGAGATTAAACCTGCCATGAGTTGTATTTGTGCTTTCTTGGACATAACATTTGATTTGTAATATTATTATTCTTTTTATCAGCCACTATTCTTTCCCTTCCAAAACGTGTTGTGTCTCATAGTTGACGATACTTCTACGCAGAGAGCATATTTTTTGTATTCTGTATCTGCTTCAAGTTGGAATACCTGTCTCTTTTCTCGAGGACTATTTTGCAACATGGATGATACAAGGTGTAGCGTAGCGATACCCTACTGTGCACAAACTTCCTCATAGTTTCCATAACTTCTTTTGCGGTTTAAACCAATTCGGAAAGCTGGATAAAACGCAGATTAACTAATTGGAAAAGTCTCTCTCTCTCTCTCTCTCTCTCTCTCTCTCTCTCTCTCTCTCTCTCTCATATATATATATATATATATATTGTCAGAGTTAGTTACCTTCGGCTGATGAAACATTTTGAGACGTAATGTTACATAATCAGCACGTAGTGATTTGTGCCACTTTCCCCTAGTGAGTTATTCCTCTGTTCATTTTGAGTATTCCCCCTCCCTCCCCATGTGCCTTTTGATCTTTGCTAATTGACATACTGCTCTGTTTTTCTCTTCTTTTTGGCCACTATTGTATACATTAACATTAGTAGGGGGATTATAGAGAAGAATAGTGGGTTAACAAAAAAAGGGGGTTCGACATTTCTTCATAGACTCGAACCCTAAACCTCCTCCTTGGAAGTCAACTGGTACAATCAGATGAGCTAAGAATCACATCTACATATTCTATTCACGACCCTCT
Source organism: Rhododendron molle (assembly GCA_025413875.1). Taxonomy (NCBI): domain Eukaryota; kingdom Viridiplantae; phylum Streptophyta; class Magnoliopsida; order Ericales; family Ericaceae; genus Rhododendron; species Rhododendron molle. Next base: position 47,467,251 of record CM046389.1, on the reverse strand, counting down.
ACATTTGTGCTTTAGTTTGATGCACACTAACAATTGCTTATTGACATAGGATTAAAAAACAAACAAAAATTAAAAAGTACGATTTCTGTATATCTTCCCAACTTCCCCAAAAAATTACTTACTCAAATACTCACCCTTCTCCTCACTTAATATATTTCAGCATATTAGATAAGCACTCTTGCCCTACTTTATATGTTTTTTGGCGTTGAGTTCCTGCTAGTCAAACCCCAACAGATAAGAGTCTTCAAATGTAGTACCATCTTTCATGGTGTTTCTTAGTTTCTGTTCATAAGTCGATGTTTGATTCGGGAACGAAGTATTGCATAGTTGGAAACTATTTCTGTTATCATTTGTCTCAGATTCAAGCCCGATAACATTCATGTGCATGCAGTTATATTCAGCAAATGCAAGTTATCCAGTACATGCAATAAAACATGTTTATGCACTAGTGTTAGAAAACTGATAAAAGGCAACTCCAGCTTATACAAGTAATCAGGATTCCCCTTTTACAGGGTATCCACCATCATTCATCGTGTTCCCCTGTATTGATCACATTACAAAATTAGATTTACAGTTATCTCCTTACAAAATTTAGGATAGCATCTAATACAATTATGAATCAACCAGAAAAGAATGATTTACACAAAACGTCATAATGTATATGAGTCGATTGTGTATATGGGTCAATTGTGGCGTGCGCCTCTGTATCTGTTCATCTATGTTACCCTATGATGAATAATTTCGTATTCTCGACCGAACCCAGCATATTCATACTTCTTCAACCTACAATTCAGAGATTATACTTTATTAGCACACAAATACAGAAATTAATAGCCTGAAAAGCGAGAGAAAATAAAGACGAAACGCCTCCAAGGTCATCCAGAGAGTCTTCATAACAAAAATCAAGCAACAACGAGCAATATAAACCAAGACCAATAAGCTTTCCCCTTTGATCTTAAGTCCAGATCCAGCCAAATTCCAAGGGTTGTAGCCCCAGTTGTAACTTTGGGCAGAACTTGACGGTTATGACCATTTACACATGATGATTAGTACCAAATGTATAAACAAAAAACTGCATGGAAATATAGGAATGACCTGAGGCAGGCTCATCAGTTCACGAACAGCTTTTTGAGGGGTCAGTTCATTGTCTATGATCCGTGCAACGGCTGTCAAAACTGGCATTTTTACGTTGTATTTTTGTGCCAAAGCAATCACAGCTCCTGCAGTTGATACACCTTCCGCCACCTACATAATTACTCCCTATCAGTGACCGCCAGACAAGGGAAAGGAGTTTTTTTTTTTTTTTTTTGTGAAGCGGCAAAAAAAGGGAAAGGAGAGATTCCAAGGACCTGATTCATGGATCTTAGTATATCATCGAGATTTTCCCCTGATCCAAGACGAACTCCGACCGTTCGGTTTCTTGAAAGGTTGACGAAACATGTAAGCATGATGTCCCCAGTTCCTGATAGACCAGTTATTGTCGTTGACTTCGCACCCATCTTCATTGACAAAGAGCAGAGCAAAATATGATTGTATCAAGCACAAGAAGTAGGGAAACAACTATTCAGCTGAAGTCTAACAAAATTGAAGCAACAAAGAAATTTTGGTTCCTACAAAGGAAACAAGGCCAGTGTCCAGAATTAGCTGTTGAGGGGGAGCTCCTTTAAATGATTTTAAGCAAGAAACCTCTATGGTGCATGATGGAGTAGAGGCTATCACAAACGATAGCACAAAAGCATCAGCTTAAGCCATTCCTATGACATTAGAAATGCCACAGACATGCCTTCCACACCTAATAATGCCATATGGGTATGGTTGCATAAAGGACTTGTAGAGGAATTTTCTGACAGAAAAGAAAAGGCAAGGGAAACAAATTTCAATTCTCTGCAGGGAAATACATTAAATTTTCCTTTCCCATCCCAAATTCCTCCACAAAACCTTGATCCAAATACAGCTTAAGTAAATTCTATAGATTCCACAATTACCAAAGTTAGACAGCACGTGAACTAAAGAATGTTGTCTGTTTTCAAATTGAATAGGTCCAAATAATCCTACTTCTCCACTGATTCAAGTCTAAATGTAACTTAAAGTCACCTTTGTTGCTAACCACCGTATCTCAGAACAACCTTGTGCAACAAGAGCTGCCATAGAATTGTTGCCAAGATTCATCCCTTCCACAATCCCTGCCGCTATTGCAAGTACATTCTTTAGTGCACCTGCAATTTCAACCCCTGTAACATCACTGTCATATGAGAAGTTACATTGTGAGCAATCTCAAACAAAAAATGCTGATTTCATCTCTTTATGGCGTTAACTATCGGAACTGCAGCACCACAAGCACGCAAACAAGGTTGAAAGAGAGGAGAAATCATTCACTCTAAAATACAGTATGTACAAACCTGCCTTAAAATAGATGTCGAAAATTTTGAGGAAACCACTACCTTGATGTGCTGATTCTCAGATTTGTAGAAGCTAGAAGATGCTGGGCTGCTTTTGCCAGTTTTTTGTCTTTTGATGCCACCACCATTGCTACAAATCATTGAATAGGAATTCAATCACCTAATACCATGAATGAGATGGAAACTACTTTTTCGAAAGGCATACTTGTCTAAATACAGATGCCAAATACCTGTTGGCAAATTGTTCATCAATTCCAGTGCAAATGAAGGTCCTGACAATACAATATAAGGCTGGCGAGGATTCCTCAGTGCTCGTGGGATTATTTGAGACATCATCCTTAATGTATTGAGCTCTAGCCCTTTACTGAGGGATATGAATGGCAAGCCTGGATCAACACAATCCGCGATCCCTTCTAGAAAAGATGAACTGAACTGCAATAAGAGAGATGACAAGAAGGCATTGCTCTGTTTCATTTGGAATGTTATACTAGGATAAAGGTTCCATTTTCTGCTAGTTGAGACTGCATTATCGGTTCCAAAGTATATAAAAGAGGACCTGGTTCATGGGCATTCCCAGAACCAGTTCCCAACAGATCTAAGAGTTAAAGACACCAGCTGAGTAAACTGTGTGCTAAGTAAGATACCTGCACTGGTACGGCATGGAGGCAAAAATCCGCATTGAGCAAGGCCGCTTTGGCGTCGGTTGTTGCCACAACATTTTCTGGTAGCTTGTGTTCTGGGAAGTACTTACTGAGAACAAAGCATTATATGTAAAGCAAAATGAAAAGAGGGTTTAAGAAAAACAACAAAAATGAAACAAACATGAAACAAAAATGGAAGGAGTTTATTTGGAAATATTGTCACAGGATGTTTTGCTAGAAAAGATTACAGATGGCAAAACCAGGTTATAGATTATGTTGTTTAGTTTCATCGGGCATGTCATAGATGATAAGAATGCGGAGGTAAAACAAGAGACGCAATTGAGAGGGAACTCACATATTGCAGTGCTTCTCATTAATTGATCGACAAATTTGAGGATCACGAACAAGCATGTTAACTTCTAGTTGAGATTTTCTATTTCCAATATGTGCAGCCATTGCTGTTCCAAAAGATCCACCGCCAAGTACCACCACCTGACAACCGCAAGTACAAAACATACAAAATATGACTTACTGTAAAAGCATAATTACCACGGAAGTCTGATAGAAAGTTTCTTTATTTCAGTGGATAACCAGCATAAATAAAGGTATTACTACCATAAAAGATCCAAAGTTAACTGTCAACTTAAAGTTCTGCAAATAAGACAAGATTTGATTGACTTCTAAAAAATTACGACGAAGAATCATACAATAAGAGAGTATGAAAGCCCAATTGGATGACATCAACCAACAATGGGTCTAGCAGATCACAAGATCTTACCAAGTTGGGCAAGTTAAATACTAAGAGAAGATGAAAACTAACCTCCGCATGAATTAATGTAACTTAGTTATGATTGAACACATTATTATTTACTAACCAGCATGATTTTGTACTTCTCGTCGTGTCCATGAAATCAAGAAGGAGCACGGGGTGCTACATCAAGCTAGAGGTGGAGTTAGGTGTCGCAAGGGGCTTATAAGTAATTCCTAATTTGGCATCTCTTGTAAACCTTCTGATTTATGGAATATAAGTAGAGATAGGCCGCGGTTTTATGCTCAGAGTGTGTTTACCCTAATTAGTTCCACGTATATACTTGTGTACTCGTTCTTTAGTTTGTTGCTATATACTTTAATTCTGAATTGATAGAAATACCTTGGAACTAGATTAGTAGTTTAATATTGGTGCTTGCATTAATTTTTAATTGGTTGTCCTATTGACCCCTCTCTAGGACTCTTTAGAGCTATAGATTGTTTCACTTAGGTCTACCGAAAGATGAGAGCATTCCCATGCTTCCCTTGCAAATTCAAAATGCCACTAGACGGAAAACAAATATCCTGCGATTAAGCGGAATTAATCGCAAATGAAAGAATAAGCGGAACCAACTATTGATAGAGTACAATGCTAATTAATTACTTAAAAAGCAAAGAACAACACAGGGATAGAGAAAATACACACGTATTCTTACCTACATAAGCAAGTATACAAAAATGGAAAGTAGAGAAGTAGTGTACCTTGTTAGTGCGCTCAAGAACGTCGTCGGTCTTGGCCTTGGAGCGCCACGAGCGGGACCACCGGACCAGCTTCTCCCAGGCGAGCCGGACCACTTCGCGGCGGTCTTTGGTGGTCCGGTTGGAAATATCTGAGCTGAAGTTAGGGTTCCGCGAGAAAACTATCGGGTGAGGTAGAAGAACTGGGGCGGGGTCAATGTTTTCAGCAGAACAGGAACAGGCAGTGGTGGTGCGGCTATTGTAGCGGATGGGGAGGAAATTGGGAGCTTGGGATGAACAGTGTACTGATTTGAGATTGTGAGAGATTTTGGAAGAGAAGAGTGGGTTTGAAAACGGTGGTTCTACCATGGCCGGCATTGTTCGCTTCAGGGAGAGAGAGAGAGAGAGAGAGAGAGAGAGAGAGAGAGAGACTTTCGGTTTCGCGCGCCTTTGTATCCGAGTACCGTATTGCGCGCCCATACGGCGCCGTACAGGCGACCCTACTCCTCCCACAAAAATGTTACGCCACGAACGAGTGCGCACACATACACTCTCACATTGGGTTGTGGATTTGTGCAGTGGGGCTGCAAGGCTTGGCTCGTTAAGGCAAGACTTGGCTCGACTCGACTCAATTTGACTGTCACGACCCTGACCCGCCCCTTAAGGTCTTAATCATGACAAATGCCAGTGATTTCTCACTAAGGCCAAATCACAAATCAAATATCACCTAAACAAGTGATAATCAAAAGGGACTAATACATAACAGCGGAAGCAAGAGTCAACTTTTATTAATAACAAACCAAAGTCTTACGTAGGTTTTACAAACCAAAAGATAAACCTTTCAGAGCTGTGCTTACTTACAACCCAAAAGCTAAACTAACCATATGCAAAGCTAAGTGATCGTGAAGCATAACTTCCTTTCTACAAGCTTCCAAATATACCACACATCTCAAAAGTAAACACGCCACCACACTACGCGTCGCTTCCTGAAATGTGGGAAAATTCATAAGCCAAAGCTCGTATGAATGATTAATACGTAATTCACATGTTTTCCATGAACAATAATAAAACCATTTGAAAACAAATCACATTTCATAGCAACATAACATAGTAATGCACATCCTCTATTCATTTCATGTCTACCAGGCGTCCCCGGTAGTGGATAAGTTAAGACGTCTTTACATTATCCCGTATCAGTCATATCTTGCTAGCCTTTTAGCACGTGTCCCCTAGCAAGCTGGGACGTGGGAGGATGCCATTAATAGATATAAAACATGTCCACCTTTCATTAATAATCCATGGAGTTCATATCAAAGTATAAAACATCAAGGAAGCGAAATGCTTGTAACAAACCATGTGTTTTGGGTATTAATTACTCACCTCGTATCTACGTGTCACCCGGACCTCCTAAGACAATTAGGCAACAAAACATGATTAGAGGATGTCAAACAAGCCTATTTTTAATGCACGTAAGGTCCTAGGGTAAAATTATGAAGTTACATAACTAGCCTTGAGAGAACACATCCTGCCGTTCTAATTTCAACTTAAAATCTGACTTTGCACAGGAATAACCAAGACACAATCTTCATGCATTTTTTAGGTCTATGAGTCTGGTTTCTAACAAAACAAACAGTTTATCATTTCGAGTCCCGAGCTAGGAGTTATGACCATTTTACCAAAGTCCGCCGGTGCTGTCAGATTCTACGCTGGAATAAGTAAAATTGATTGAAAAATCACAACTCTCTCATCTTAAACCCAAAAATAGTGAAACCAACGCCAAAAGTTGCACCACGACAAGCCCTACACTCAGTGAAAATCCCAGGTTTAGGAACAGGAGGAAATTAACCCAACCATCCAGAGAAAAATAGATCCGCCACCATTTTCGCACCAGTCAACCAACCCTGCTTTAGAAATTCATCAAAAATTGCATACTTATCCAAATTACTTGATTCCAACTCCAATATCTTCTTAACTTAAATATATAACTCCTGTAACAGACCCAAAGCCACCCAAGTAGTCCAACATGCCCAGGACGTTAAAAGAAGACAGCCACGCACAGACTCGCATACACTGGTGACAGTCGGTATTCAAAAATTCATAACTAATTGTGTGGTTATCGGTTTTGCATGATTTTGGTACCGAAATCTTCGTATTGAAACGTACTTTAACAGTTATGAAGACACCAAAAATTGAATTTTAGCAGAAGGGCCCCAAAATGACAGATTACTAGCAACCACGAAATTTCAGCATACACTAGATTTATTCAAGACTCAAAATAGATGATCAAACTTGATTCTTGTACATCAAACTAACACATAAACGTATAAAGAAGGCAAGAGATCCCTACCTCATCGGTTTTGAGCAAAACCCGAACCTTTGACCAAGTCAACCAAGCTCCCACGTGGTCCGATCATGATTTTTCTTGGATATTCGGAAAGCCCGTGCTCCGTATAGCAACTTTATTTCTCGGACCTTGTCCGGAATCACACCTTAGGTGGATGAAATCGAAGAGAGAAGAGAGGAGAGAGTTTTCGGAGGAGAGGAATAGAGAGACAGAGAGTGAGCCGAGGAGTGAAAGAGGGAAATGGGAGAACTCTCCTGGAGATATTATTGAGATAGGGGAGTAATTCCCTACTTCTCGCACCACACCCTCACACGTGCACCTTTCACATAATTACACCAATATCTTTCCACGAACTCGTCTCACCGTATATCCGTACCGTCTTTCTCGACGGGTCATACAATTGCAAAAGAAAAATACGGCCTCAAAATCCGGGTCTCTACATTGACTCATTTAGTAATCGAGTCGAATTCGAATTCAAGTTTTAGACTTGTTTACTAAACATGTTAGGCTCGACACTCAAAAATTCGAGTCGGCTCGTAAAAGTTCAGCTCGTTTACAAATGAGCCAAGCTTGAGCTCTAGTTTTAGATTCGTTTTGTAAACGAGCCGATCTGAACACTAGAACACTATAAAGCTTAGTTCAACTTGCTTGCACCCTAGTAAGACCCACAATGAACCATAATGAATGTGAGCAGGAGAGTCTCCCTCTCTCTAACCTTCTAAACCCTAACCGCTGCTTCACTTCACTCCCCCTCCTCCTGGGGTTTCTACCTTAAATTGAGCGGCAATAGGGGGGCTATCCTTTCCTCTCCTTTCGGCGTTCTCTCCGTCGATTTGATCGGAGATTTATCTCCTCCCTTCATCGTCCTTCACCCTCGCCCTACCCTTACGCCTCTAGCTGCCTCGTCCCTTTCGTCTTCTCCATTGTTGCACTACCTCCGCCATCTCTTTCACGGAGTCGTCTGTGTTCCGTCACTAAGGTGCGTCTCGAATTTGTGGATCAACTTGCAGATGTGGTTACTGAAATTTGTTTTTTGTGCGCTTGGTTCTCCAGAGTAAGAGTGCTAGATTGGTTAGGTTTTTTATTGTAAAGGTTTTTTTTTTTCCTATTTTTCTTTTGCTTCTCGTTTTTCCTTTTTGTGTGTGACTCTCTCCCCTGCATGGGACTCTCTCACCCCTTGGGGGTGTTAGCTGTCATTTCTAGTACTCGTGATAGGACTTGGGAGTTTAGTCTTCTTTGTGGCTTCTATCTCCCCTCCATGGGGATGGATGCCCATTCTGATCGATGTTTTTTGTTGCTATATAAAAATAAGAATGTGAGTACGTGTATGTAGCTGTTTTTTTATTTCCCCTTCGATGCACCTCCCTGAGTCCTTGACGTGGAATGTTATTGTATAGTACTCCCTCCGTTCTAAATTGAGAGTCCCTTTTGGGGATTCCAACTATTTAAAGGGACATACAATGATTACACTTACAACGCCTATCATTTCCACCATTACTCATATATTCTACCTACTTTATAACACTTATATTCACTTGTGAGAGATGCTTTTGGAAAATCACCAAATTTTTTCTTACATTTTTGGAAAAAGGACCATCTTTTTGGAACAACCCAAAATAGAATAATCGATTCTCAATTTGGAACGGAGGGGGTAATAATTTGCAGGGTAGATTACATTGAAGCCCCCCTCAACTATAACATATTTTCACTTAATTCCTAAACTATGCCAATCCTAAATTACAAAGATGATGTCAACTGAAAATTACAATTTCACTCTCCTGCCCGTCAATCAACTCACCGTATTATTTTCACTTTTACCTTCACCTTCACTTGTAATCTCCCTAAAACCACCCCATCGAAAATCAAATTTTTTCACCACACTCCAATAAAAGTTATTTCAACATCAATCAATCACCTCTAGTCCTGCTAACGCTGGAATTCCCCCATAATTGAGCCCCAACAGTTATATTCTATTGTTCCCTCCTTAGCCTTGTCTAATTTTGGAATTACCTTTACATGAAGAGAAAAGGGTAATTTTTTAATTACAAAATCTTATTTATCATGTTATGTTTTGCTGATCACATGACAAGTTCCGTCTAAAATCCTAAAAGTTTTGTTGCCAAAAGGAGTTTAATGTCATGAGATGAATGCTTTTAAGGGGATTAAGTGTTGAATTTTAAACATTACTACTGTGTTTGCTTTTCTTTTTGAAAATAATTTTTAAAAAAAATTCCCCATAGATTTTTCCTACTTTCAACATTTCTCTCTCTATCTCTCTTCACTTATTTCAAAAAAAAAATTCAAAGAGCAAAGCAAACACAGCCATATGTTAAGTCTTGTAATCGCAATTTGACAAACTCTATTTTTAATCAGCCAATGCTTTTGCAATCACTTGAGTAATTCTTTTGGTGACCTATTTCACTTTGTATTAGCAGGAGTCAAATTAAAATCGAGAAAAAATGAACATATAAATTGGCACATTAAGAATACTTGATAGCAACTAAGAGATTATGAGAGAGACATCAAATCCCTAATTTTTTCACCACTATCAAGTACAATAAAGGTTGTACAGTAGCCTCACACAGATTGCTTTTGCGCCCATCTCAAGTCCTGTAAAGATGATCGGACTCACTCATTTTGTTCAAAATATTTTGTTTAGGGTCCTTGTACTTTTGCGCCCGTCTCAGGTCCTGTAAAGATGATCGGCGCTGCTCATTTTATTCAAAATATTTTGTTTAGGGTCCTTATAAAAAATCATCCCAATCCGATATCGATAAAGACGTTTACGAATCATCCAACTTTTGCTTCAAAATTTAGCCCTCGTATCTTTATTGTAAAGAGAAACATAACTCCAATGGATTTGGCTAAGTTGGTATGAGAAAACAACTGAAGAGTTTACTCCCAAAAGGTCGCAAGTTCGAATCTCCAGAATCCAAACATACCAAACCGTGCGGCCTTTAGAGGTATGTCGGATCGTTAACTTCAGGACTTTTGAAATTAGTCGAAATGCACGAAGAATGACTCGAACATCCGCTTATTAAAAAAATCATTTAAGAGAAACACACAAACTCAACGGTTAGTACCGGAGATAGTTTTCAAAAAAAAAAAAAAATTGAAATCAACTATAGGTTTTAGATCAAAAAAAAAAAACTATAGTTTTTTTTTAAAAAAGTTGATCAATTAAATCAACTACTACTTTACTTTAAGTCCCGAAGATATGGTTGGTCGGAGTATCCGACGCACCACTGTTATTTAATGTTGCGACAGGTTTCCCGTCTCCCCACGAGCTAAACACGCGTCTCACACGGCGTCGTCGTGATGCTTTTCCAGTTCCCAACTTGGCGCACTCTTCCATTACATTTAACGCTGCTTCCTAGAATTGCATCGAAACCCAACCTACGAAGGAATCTCTCTCTCTCTCTCTCTGTCTTTTTAACTCCCCTATCCCTCTTTTTCTGTGTGTCGGTAGCAGTTTTGTATATAAATCCATCCACCAATTCCAACCATTTTCCAAGAGTCCTGTATCTCCATATCTGCTGCAATACGAACCGAGACATTCCTTTAATAAACAAAGGACACGAGGTAATTCATGTCCAATTCTCAAAATTTCCCTAATTATCAAAGAAATACTCCATTTGGGTAATATGCAGTTGGGTTGTCCTTATTTTGCCTTTTGGTTACTGGGTATCTGTCATTTTTGTGTGATCAGGTGAAGGGAGAACATGGGTCACAATCATCATCGCCATAATGAAAGGGTTAGTCCATATGATGATCCATTCCTGGCGTGCTTTTGCTGCCCTTGTTACCTGGTCTCCTCCATGTTCAGAGGGATTGGGAGGTGCATGTTTACGGCTTGTTACCCAGTCATGCATTGCTTTGGATGGGATAGAGATCAAGGACCCCAGCATCACCACCACCACAGGCATTCCTATTGATCCTCATTTTGGACTTCAACAAGGTTCTACAGTTGACACTTTTAGCTTCTTGGTAATCCAATTTTTATTGTAGCGGTCATGTAATTGGTAACAAAAATTGTACTGGTCATGGGATTTAGTGAGTCAGATTTTAGGTGTAGGCTGCTAATCCTGTTACGATATGAGAGTTTGTGCATACGGTATTTGATTTCTTCTCCATATAGTGTCCCCTGGAATTCATATCCTTTCATGAATCTCCATTTTTTTTAATCGTGTTTATGACCATTTGATTCATTGATGGGTTTGGGTGTTGTTTTGAGATTCTGTGTTTTTGTTGTTGTTGGAATAGTGCTTTGGTCCATGTAGCAAATATTACTATGAGAAAATTGATAACATATCGGTACGAACTTACGACCTAAGTTGCAGGGAGCTCCTAAAATGGTGCCGCTCCCACCTTGGGAGCCCGCTTTTGCACTCCTAACTAAGGAGTTTGACGGGAACCCACTCCCATCGAGATGGGAGCTCTCTCCTTACAAAGATGGGAGCTTTTGTTGATATTTGTATAGAAAACTAGGGATTTATCACTTGGCTTTATTAATTGGTCTTTGATGAACTCATATATCTAGCCTAAGTTATGATATCTTGAAAAGAAAATCATATGCTGTTCCACTAGCTCATTTCTTACACTTATGGAAGACTTGACCCATATTTTTACTTCCTAAATTATTGTACTTTTATAGTGGAATACTCTATGCTACATTATTTTCATAATATATGTACACGCTCCTCTCACGCTCCCAACCTTGGGAGCTTCTATATTCCCCCGCTCCTGCCCCCGCTTCCGCTCCCGCCCCCGCTTCCGCCCCCGCTTCGTGCAACTATGCTTACAACCATTGCCATGATGTTAGTGATGTTAGTCTATATCTCTCACCGTGATTGAAAAACACATATTGATGCATCACCAATCATTTTGAGGCGTTAACAGTTGTACAAGGAGTTGTTCCCGGTTCCGGTGAGGGATCCCTCATTTTGTTAAAATGCGGGACTCCCCCTTCCCGATTGAATTTCGATGATCCGAGCCGCTCAAAGTGATCAGAACCTGATTTTAAGGGTCCCCGCGAGAAATCAGCAAAAAAAATGACAGGGAAGGGCTTCATCCGGGCAGTTTTTTCTGATTTCTCGCGAGGACCCTTAAAATCACGTTCTGCACACATTGAACAGTTCGGATTTTCAAAATTTGATCGGGAAATGAGAGTCCCGCATTTTAGTCCCTCATTTTAATCCCTCACTTGATCCGTCACCTATATATATATATATATATATGGTAGTGCGAAACATGGTTGCCCTTGAATAGAAAGATATCTAAACTCTCTGGAGCAAGACTAGAGGAAAAGTTGTTCAATTACCTTGTTTGCCAACATATATACCTGTGAAGGTACACACAAGAACTATATACATTGTACGATTTCCTTTAGCAAACAGCCAAACAGCAATCTGATATTTGGAATAATTAGTTGCAAGAATCAAGATTTATTGAACCAAAATTCATTAATTGTGTGGAGATGGGGTCTAGAATTGAGTAATACAATAGAAATTGATAGCTGAAGAAAATCTATCTAAAAACATTTTGTATCAGAAGTAGACTCGTTCAGTTTGTTGCTTTGTCTAGCTAAAGAGTTCTTCTCTGATGATCTTTTACTTCTTTCAAAAAGCTTTAGCTTATTGATGAAGCTTTAGCTTCTTGTCATCAATTGGCATCTCAACTTTTTTACGTCTGATTGTTTGAGAGGCTTTAGCATGAACATTTGAGCTCCTTCCTCTAAGCACCTGTCGGTACAGCGGAAACATTTAGTGATACTGACAATAGCCAAAGAGAACTAGGAGAGTTTTATGGGAGAAGATCTATCATAATCAACTAGGAATTCTGTGGCGAATTACTTGTTAATACGCGTCGGGATGTTCTCAGATGACATTATAACGACTGGAACCTCCTTCATAGCATTAGATTCCTGCTTCAGGGCAACATTGGAGTTCCAGAGTTAGTCATGCATAGGGTATCACTATTTAAGCAGACAAAAACATGAAGAAAAAAAAAAGTTTGTTGCAAAAGTGAGAATCGATGTTGTAGTTACCTTTACTTTCTTAAGTAGGTCATAACCTGTCATTCCAGGCATACAGTAATCCGTTATTATCAAATTCACCTTTGAACCCTGGAAAATAAGTACCGGAGTAAATTGGTAATCGATGGGTGTTTAGTTTCATGTTAGTTCATATTTTGTTTGGGAAAACATGTTAAACATCGGTACACCGGTTCATGACAAGGTTACTTACACTGGTCTCCAACTTGTTATCTTGGTCATCTCCCAATCCCAAATACTCCAGTGCTCTCAACCCATTTTCTGCAGTAGTCACTGCACCAATTCACATATCAGTAAAACTTCTAAACCAGTTTGCTAACTACTGCAAACTAGTAGTATTTAAGATCTAATCGCGTCTACATATGCATAATGCTTTAGGGGCGTAGTGATATTGAATGCAGTGCTGTTTCTTACTTAAAAGTTATCAACACATTTAAAACGTTGAAACATCAATGAAAGGTGGACTTAAAATTGATCATGAAGAAAGTTACAACGATAAATCTATAGATGGTCTGGATTCCATTTGGTGTATGAGCTTGCTTTCAGAATAAACATACAACTCTAAATATTTGCACTAGTTGTCCTAGTAAAAGGTTTATTTGATCCTTGCAAGTCCTTTGTGTGGGAAAAAAATCCCTTAAAACTCCTATGTATGTAGGAAAGACCTCCTAAAATTCGACGTTACCAACTATTTTTTCGTCCCCTGAATAATATCAAATGGCAAGGCAATGTACATACTCACGATCTTGTCTGTCTCACAAACCTAGCAAATAGCAATATATGCTTGCAAATATGTTTTCGTTATGCGTTGATATACATGTATGTTTTAATACAGAAGAATGAGAATATTGTTATCAGTACAGAATACATGTGGTTCTGGCTCCCGATAATAACAAATACCGTGTATGGCGTATGCTGCTGTTTCTGCCCAAGCTCTTTGCAAATTTTTTTCTGTGCCTACATCAGGCTATGGTTTGAATGCAGAGACAAGAGTTGTGTACCTTTACAAGAGGAGTTCTTGAGCAACTTTTCGACTATTTTCCGGTCGATTATATTGTCATCAACTGCTAGCACATGAGGTTCATTCCCCTGCTCCATCATTCCCTTCCATGAGGAAGAAGAAGAAGTAGCATCCATGTGTTTCTTCTCACCCAAACAATGACCAACTCACCTTCAAGAAATAAAACAGCACACCAAAACCAGAACACCTTTAAAGGGAAACCCAACAAAAACCCAAAAAATATACAGACAGTGTTGAAACTTGAGTGTATTTGTAAAACATGTGGTTTTCTCTAGTCCCACATTGGGAAGTTATAAAACTCTTCTCTACTTTAAATGATTATGCACACTTATGAGTTTGTAAAAGAGGACCCAAGGAGAGGTCTCGCGCGCTCAGGAAAATGGGCGGCAATTTGGAAAACTGATTCGGAAACCAGTTAACCAGGTGTGCGTCACGTCTAAATCGCGCAGGGGGGGTGCAAATCCCTCTCTTTTTCAAAATGGAATTTCTTGCTAACTAAGAACGTGATTAAAACGTGTTCTAAATCAAAGAGATTTGATTTTTGCTGATTAGGAAAACCGTGTATTAAAAACGTGTGTGCATAATCAATGGAATGGGATTTGATCTGATTTCAGCTGATTAAGGAAAACGTTTATAAAACATGTGCTAAATCAGTGCAATTCGATTGGGATTTGATTTTTCGTTTCCAAAACAAACGCCCAGTCTTGCACCTATAAATACCGTGCTTCACAATTGATTTCAACACATCAAAAAACGTCTCTCTTCTTCCCCCAAAAACAGTTTTCTGAGTTCGAGCATTAGGTCGAGTGTGTTCTTGTTTTCGGTTTTTCTCCTGTGCAGAGAAGGCCGAGCAGAGGAAAGAATTCTGGGCTGTTTTATCCTGGGGACGGCGGGGCAACGACGAACTACTTGCACAATCTGGGCAGAGCCGCGAAACGTCTTAAAGAGAGCGACCTAGTCCGCGACTCAACCCAGCAGCGCAACTTCAATTGGTAATCTGTTTTCAGTTACAAACTCTTGAGGTAATCCGTTCCTTATTCATAGCAGTTAATATCAACAATTTTAAGACGTTATCAATCTGCCATGGACTCTGAAAATAAGATTTCCGTTACCGCCATTGATATCAACAAACCTTTCCGATTTGAGGGGCTGCATTTTAAACGTTGGAAGCAAAAGATGTTTTTCTTTCTGACTACTCAAAAACTTGCTGGCTGTTGTGAAACCCATTGCTGTTACTCCTGCCACTACTGAAAACACTAGGGAGATAGCTAAATGGACCAACGATGATTTTTTATGCAAGAACTATATTCTGAATGCCTTGACTGATGAGCTTTACGATTACTACTCCTCTTTTGATACTGCTAAAGAACTTTGGGATGCCCTCCAGAAAAAGTATGATACCGAAGAGGCTGGGACTAAGAAATATGCTGTTAGTTGTTACTTGAAGTTTTCCATGATTGATGAAAAATCCGTGGTTTCCTAGGCACACGATTTACAGAAAATTGCACATGAAATAGTTTCTGAGGGCATGTCTATTTGTGAACAATTTCAGGTTGCTGTTCTTATTGATAAACTTCCACCTAGTTGGAAAGATTTTAAAAAGGATCTCCGTCATAAGTCAAAAGATTTTTCTATGGAAAGTTTGATTGTTAGGCTTCGTATTGAGGAGGAGGCTCGGAAGCAAGATCAGAAGGATGAGGTTCTCTTTGTCGCAAACAAAAAGAACCATAGCTCGACAGTGCTCAAGCCGAGAGGAGGAATCTCGAAGCCAAATCAGAACCAGAACAGAAGACAGAATCCGAACAAGAAGTTACCCCCTTCTGGAGGCCAGGCTCGAAACACGGACTCTGTCCAATTTGTGTATTACAATTGTAACAAGCCTGGCCATATGGCAAGAAATTGCAAGAACCCCAGGCGTCGCGCTCCACAGGCGAACCTGGTGGATGGAGAACCACTAGTGGCTATGATATCAGAGGTCAATCTGATAAGTGGTTCAGAAGGGTGGTGGATAGACACTGGCGCCTCTCGCCATGTCTGTTATGATCGCTCCTTGTTCAAGAAGTATTCTGAGGCTGATGATAAGAAAGTGCTGTTGGGAGACTCCCACACCACTAAGGTTCTTGGTACTGGTGAGGTGGATCTCAAGTTCACTTCTGGAAGGACTGTCACTCTGAAGGAAGTCCTGCACACTCCAGAAATGAGGAAGAATCTTGTATCCGGCTACCTCCTCAATAAGGCCGGATTTACCCAGACCATAGGAGCAGATCAGTATACCCTTACTAAAAATGGCATGTTTGTTGGAAAGGGTTATGCATGTGATGGCATGTTTAAATTGACTATTGATATGAATAAGAATGCATCTTCTTCTTACATTGTTTGTTCTGTTAATATGTGGCATGCTAGACTCTGTCATGTTAACAAGAGACTAATTAAGAATATGAGCAATCTAGGTTTTATTCCTAATATTTCCTTAAATGATTTTGAAAAATGTGAATCATGTAGCAAGGCTAAGATCACAAAGAAACCTCATAAATCAACTTTTAAGGAAACAGAATTGCTAGATTTAATTCATTCTGATATGTGTGAATTAGATGGAGTTCTCACTAGAAATGGACATCGATACTTTATCACATTTATTGATGATCATTCGAACTACACATCTGTTTACTTGATGAAACATAAGAGCGAAGCATTTGAAATGTTTAAAAACTTTCTTAATGAGGTTGAGAACCAATTTAATAGAAAGATTAAGAGACTTCGTAGTGATAGAGGCTCTGAGTATGATTCGAATGAGTTCATTGCATTTTACAACTCTACTGGCATAATACATGAGAAAACTGCTCCATACTCACCTGAAATGAATGGAAAAGCAAAACGCAAGAATTGAACTTTATGTGAACTTGTAGTTGCAATTACGCTTAGTTCAGGTGCAGCTTCACATTGGTGGGGTGAAATTTTATTGACTGTATGTTATGTGCTGAATAGAATTCCTAATTCTAAGTCTTTGATTTCACCTTATGAATTGTGGAAAAACAAGAAGCTCAATGTGTCATATTTTAAAGTTTGGGGCTGTTTGGCATATGTTCGTATTCCTGACCCGAAAAGATCAAAACTTGCAAGTAGAGCTTACGAATGCGTCTTTATTGGTTATGCAGTAAATAGTAAAGCATATAAATTCTTCGATATTAACAATAAGGTGATCGTAGAATCTATAGATGCTGATTTTTACGAAGAAAAATTCCCTTTTAAATCCAGAAATAGTGAGGGCGCTGAATCTAGTAGTAGTGTGCCTAGATTAGAAGAACCTAGAAACGAGAACTCTAGTGACACTGAGTTTGAACCTAGGAGGAGCAAGAGAGCTCGAATCGCTAAGAACTTTGGTCCTGACTTTGCATTCTCTTTAGAAGAGGACCCCACTACTGTTAATGAGGCATTGACTTCCCCAGACGCTGATTTTTGGCAAGAAGCCATAAATGATGAAATGGACTCGTTGGAGTCCAATAGAACTTGGGAACTAGTAGACCTACCTCAGGGCTGCAAAGCTATAGGTTGCAAATGGGTGCTTAAAAAGAAATTGAAACCTGATGGTTCTGTGGATAAATATAAAGCTAGACTCGTAGCTAAGGGATACAGGCAAAGGGAGAACATAGATTTTTTCGATACTTACTCTCCTGTGACAAGGATTACTTCTATCCGAGTCTTGATTGCCATAGCTGCTGTTCATAACTTAGTTGTACATCAAATGGACGTTAAAACTGCTTTTTTAAATGGAGACTTAGAAGAAGAGATTTATATGGATCAACCCGAGGGATTTGTTGTCCATGGTCAAGAACACAAAGTGTGTAGATTAATTAAATCTCTTTATGGCCTTAAACAAGCTCCAAAGCAGTGGCATGAAAAGTTTGACAGTCTAGTTGTTTCAAATGGTTTCAAAGTCAATGAGAGTGATAAATGCATATATTACAAGTCTGATAATCATGCATGCACCATTATCTGTTTGTATGTGGATGACCTTTTGATATTTGGCTCAAGTTTATCTGTCGTGAATGAAACCAAATTATTGCTTAGCCAAAACTTTGACATGAAGGATTTGGGTGAAGCTAGTGTAATCCTCGGAGTTAAAATTACTAAATCTGCAAATGGAATTTCTCTTGATCAGTCACATTATATTGAAAAGATCTTGAAGAAATATAATTATTTTGACTGTAAACCTGCTTGCACTCCTTTTGATCCTAGCATTAAATTGTTTAAGAACACTGGAGACAGTGTTAGACAATCTGAGTATGCTAGCATAATTGGTAGTCTTCGTTATGCTTGTGATTGCACGAGACCAGATATTGCTTATGCAGTGGGGGTATTATGCAGGTTTACTAGCAGGCCAGGAATGGAGCATTGGTTTGCTATTGAGAGGCTCATGCGGTATCTGAAAAGAACCATGAACCTTGGATTACACTATCAGAAGTTTCCCGCTGTTCTAGAGGGATACAATGATGCCGATTGGAACACCCTTTCAGATGACTCCAAAGCAACTAGTGGGTATGTGTTCAACATAGCAGGAGGTGCAGTCTCTTGGAAATCCAAGAAACAAACCATATTGGCGCAATCCACTATGGAGTCTGAGATGATAGCGCTAGCTGTGGCTAGTGAAGAGGCAGCTTGGTTGAGAAACCTCCTGTCAGAGATTCCCTTATGGGAAAAACTGATACCGGCCATACTAATCCATTGCGATAGTACCGCGGCTATTGCAAAAGTTCAGAATCGTTTTTACAACGATAAGAAACGACAAATCCGTCGTAAGCACAGCACCATTAGAGAGTTGCTTACTAAAGGGGCTGTTAGAGTGGATTAGGTACGGTCAGCTGAGAACCTGGCTGATCCTTTGACGAAAGGACTAGCTCGGGAGAAGGTGTGGGACACCTCGAAAGGGATGGGGCTAAAGCCCATTGAGAAATGAGTCACTTGTGATGGATACCCAACCTATAGACTGGAGATCCCAAGAAATAGGTTCAAAGGGAAAAACGAGTCACATGGTGATATGGTAAGAATCATGCTATAAGGAGTTACACTCCAAGTCCATCCCTAAGAAGCATGACATCCTGTAGCGAAAGAGGTCGTGTTATTCTTAACACTTAATGAGTTCTATAGCTCTATGTGGAGTGGAGTACCTAGACTATAGGAGTACTCTTGATAGACTCACCTATATGAATGTTGAAGTGTGGCCGCTTCTTGGGAGAATTTGGGCAAATTCTCTAGGTCATTCATGAAACTGGGATATAAGCACATGGCCGTAAAGTGCTGGCTTTAAACATTACACATTAGTAGAGTTGTGTGTGTAGTGCTCTCAGACTTAGAGTTCAAGATCACAAGTCACTCTAGTTATTATCTGAAGCACTATCACTATGTAATGGTTCTAGTTGAAAGACACCGTTACTTATGCACAGCTTTATACCTTTGCTCGGATATTTTGTTTTAAAAATACAAGTGGGGGATTGTTGAAACTTGAGTGTATTTGTAAAACATGTGGTTTTCTCTAGTCCCACATTGGGAAGTTATAAAACTCTTCTCTACTTTAAATGATTATGCAAACTTATGAGTTTGTAAAAGAGGACCCAAGGAGAGGTCTCGCGCGCTCAGGAAAATGGGCGGCAATTTGGAAAACTGATTCGGAAACCAGTTAACCGGGTGTGCGTCACGTCTAAATCGCGCAGGGGGGGTGCAAATCCGGGATTTGAGCCTCGCGCACACATACGGTTAAGCCCACGTTTTGCTAAAAATTCTGAAACACGTTTTTGCTATTTTCCAGTCAATCAAATCTCTTTTTCAAAATGGAATTTCTTGCTAACTAAGAACGTGATTAAAACGTGTTCTAAATCAAAGAGATTTGATTTTTGCTGATTAGGAAAACCGTGTATTAAAAACGTGTGTGCATAATCAATGGAATGGGATTTGATCTGATTTCAGCTGATTAAGGAAAACGTTTATAAAACATGTGCTAAATCAGTGCAATTCGATTGGGATTTGATTTTTCGTTTCCAAAACAAACGCCCAGTCTTGCACCTATATATACTATGCTTCACAATTGATTTCAACACATCAAAAAACGTCTCTCTCTTCTTCCCCCAAAAACAGTTTTCTGAGTTCGAGCATTAGGTCGAGTGTGTTCTTGTTTTCGGTTTTTCTCCTGTGCAGAGAAGGCCGAGCAGAGGAAAGAATTCTGGGCTGTTTTATCCTGGGGACGGCGGGGCAACGACGAACTGCTTGCACAATCTGGGCAGAGCCGCGAAATGTCTTAAAGAGAGCGACCTAGTCCGCGACTCAACCCAGCAGCGCAACTTCAATTGGTAATCTGTTTTCAGTTACAAACTCTTGAGGTAATCCGTTCCTTATTCATAGCAGTTAATATCAACAGACAGAGATTAAGGAAGCAAGATGGGTTGGTGGGGTGGTATTTATAATGGGTTTCTTCAGAGAAGATAAAATCAAAAGGTATTCACAGATTTTTCGTGATCCTTTTTGGGTTTTCTCTTGATTCGATGCAGTCCCCCACACATATCTTTATCTTCTCTCTCTTTATTTTTATTTTTTTCATATATTCTCTCCCTCTCTCTATATAAATGAATGTACATGTATATCTCCAACATGTACTTATGCAGAATCGGTATCAGATTATCTGCTGCCTGCTCTCAAGAGATCTTCCCTCCAGCTCATATGTTCCCTCTCTTTTTTCCCTTTATTTCCTTTTACCAATATTTCATTCCCTGCGGCCTTTATGTGAGATTATATTTGTTTTCACCACTTTTGAGAATATGTATTTGTTTCCTTGGTTTTTAGGCTATTGCAGATTTGGCCCAAGTCGTCTTCTTCTTTTCCAAAGCTATTTTTTTTGGGATGATTTTGTCACACCTTTTTTTACTATTGCCACACCCCTGCAGTGTATTTTTGCACCAAAAAATACACTGCAGGGGTGTGGCAATGGTAAAAAAGGGTGTGGCAAAATAAATCCCCTTTTTTTTTACCCTTCTTTTAAAAACTAATGCTGTGCAAGTGTTTTCCGATTAGTTTGAGTGGGATTGAAGATAACTGTAAAATAACGACATTCCTATGTAAGATTGGATTCTGGCATTAATTTATGAGAATTTTTATTCTGATTCGATATATATTTATTTAACTTGAAGCAAATTTTTTTTTTTTTGGGTAAATACTTGAAGCATTTATTGCGTGCATGGTGGTCCATATTCAAATTTCAAAAATTAAAGTTGAAATATAAAGTGGATATTTATGCAAACAATCCCGAATGTCTGTTCTGTTTTATGGTGTTATATATATCTTCCGTATTATAAAACATAGCGGTTTCTGTTAAAAATGTCTAGGTATATAAACAAGAGCAACCTCTACAACCGTTAGATCACTTCCTATTAACTTTGTAGCCATCGGATCAAATTTTTTTTAAATAAATCCATACATCTCTACCCTCACTTTTTAGGCAATGTATCTCTATGTAATATTGCCTTTTATGATCAAAGAGGTATATATGTATACTAGCGGATGCCCGCGCCTAAAGATACGTTGGATTTTAAATAGAGTCTCAGCTTAAATAAATTACCCGTTCTACCCAATTGCCCTATGCGATAGTTGTAATCACCACAAAGCGTCAGTTACCATTTTGATATATAGTAGTATATATTACTACGAGTATAGTTGCGAGATATAATGTTTTCTATATGGAAAAGATTTATTCGTATTAAAAAAAAAAAAGGGAGAATACAATGAGATAAAATTAGGAAGTGCTATCAAGTTTATTTAAGGCCCCGGTATATCTAGCTTTTATTAGTTCTCACTTCCTACAGAAGTTTGTTATAATTTTCTGAATCTTCTGCCTCTGTGCATGTGATTTTACAATTATTATAAGGTTATTCATTAGCCACCACTGAGTTTAGGAAGAGAACCTTTCAACTTGATATGGCCATTAAGAGAGGGAAAAAAAAAAAGAAAAAAACCTTGACGAGCCATTAAGAAAAGAAGTGATATTTACTGCAACATTTACATTAACCTTGTTTTACCAATTTCAAACTCAAAGGCTAATTTTTGTTGCCCAAATCAGTTGTGCACTTCAACGATTTACTGAAATATTTTCAGATAGATCTTTTCCAGATTATTCTGCCCAAAGATTATCAATCCTTCTAATACAAAATAGTTGTATAGTTATACGCCCGCTGAAGGATCTCAACGCATTCGGTTGACGAATTAGTTAAACAATTTTGCATTGTTTTTTGGGTAAATGATTTGATTCCCAATGACTCAATAACCTCGTACGAGATCAAATTCTGCCAAGAAAATCCAGTCAGAATCGTTATCTCCAAACACACCACAAAATAGTTCTCATTATTTTCTTATTTGGGAAAATGAAGTCTCTTGTTATTCTGTTCCAAAAAAACGAAGTCTCTTGTTTTTTGTGTATAGATCGGATCATAGGGTGTAAAATGCTGAATGCTATGCTCTAAGGATCTATCTGTAAACTCCGAGGGGTTTGGCCAGGAAGTCAAACACTATAAACTTTGGAAATTGAAAACATGGGAAGGTTTTGCCCGATCATAAACTTTCGAGAATCAAAAGAAAATTAGTTGAGGTGCATTCAAACTGGCCTAGACATCTGGGTATGAAAAAAAGACATACCTGTATGAATTTATTGAACCAATACGAATACAAGACTACCCATTTTGTTTACACACAACTCCAGTGGTTGTAAAAACAATAATAAAAAAAAGACCTTGGCTGAATCAATACGAAATTACGAATATGGTCATTCATTATTTCTATACCACCATTGTGGGCATTAAGTCCTTCCTGACTCAAATATAGAGTTACTTATGTCCGTAGTTCGGGAATTAGGCAATACATCAGGGATGTAATGAATTCAATCGAATCGGGTGACCACATCACCCTTCCCTTGACTAGGACAAGTGTAACGACCCGCCCCCAGCTAACCTGCTTAATTATTAGCCTAACCACATGGTTCAAAAGGTTTACCTCAAGTTAATATATAGTAGCTGGCCGGCTTTTACTAATATACCATATTACTTTCCCTATAATGGGCGATGTGGGTTTCCACAATCCCCACCTTGGCTGCAACGTGTCCCCCTTGCACCATATGGTCCATTACTTTCGCCCACCAAGTGATGTGAGACAAGTACTCTCTTAAGCACGATAAGCACCTCAAGCTCGTCTCATGTGAGACCCGCCCAAGCACGACAAGCACCTCAAGCTCCTCCCTTGTCGGGCCCACCGAAGCACGTCTCTCAGCAGGACCCATCTCACACTTCTGGTTGGTGCAAGCTCTGATACCTCCTGTAACGACCTGCCCCCAGTTGACCAGCTTAACTCTTAGCCTAACCACGTGACTCAAAAGGTTAACCTCAAGTTAATAATAGCTAGTCGGCCTTTACTAAAATACCATATTATTTTCTCTGTAATGAGCGATGTGGGATTCCACAACAAGCTTACAACCCCAGCTTGTGCTGTGCTCTCTCTCGCAGAGTCATGCGCAATTGGTTAAGCATCACCATCACGACCATCCCGCATGGAGCTTTGCCGCCTTTTAGAAATCAAGATTGTTTTACATTAGAAGTATCTCTTTTTTTTTTTTTGTGGTTTGAAACACCGTACATCAGATATGATCCAATGATGTACTGTATTCTGTTCTTTTTCTGAATACTTCACTTGCAAAGTTAATGCTACTCCCTCCGGCCTATTTTGCTGGCCCTCGTTGGGAAACCAAATATTTAAGGGATCATAATTATTACCTTTTACTTTTGTTAACTTTTAATTTTGCCCCTTGATGGAGTTTTTTTTAGTAAGAGAAAAGGAAGGGTAAAATGAGAATGTTGCATTACTCTTTTGAAAACTTTTCAAAATGGACAATCCTTCTGGGTCATCCCAAAATGGAATACTAGACCATCTTTGAGAGACGGAGGGAGTACTTGTTTACTCTCTTTCATCTCATTTTCGTTTCTTCGTATACCCCAGTTTCATTTAGTTGGCAAGGTTTGGGAAAACAAAAGAAAAGACAAGGAAACCTAATATCTTAATGGTATAAGGCTGAAACAAAATCTTGAAGCGTGTTCAAGGTCAAGGATTGTGAACATAAAGGCTGTGTTCGGTTGCAATTTTCGGCAATTTTCGGAAAATATTTCCGGAAAAAGTGTAATCATTACCCCTATTCACTTTTCTCTCATTCCAATCATTACTCTTTCATCCAATCATTACCCCTATTCTCTTCCAATAATTACCCCTATTTCTCTCTCTATCTCTCTCCAATCATTACCCTATTTCCAATCATTATCCCTATTTTTCTATCAAATCATTACTCCAACAACCATTTCTAAAAACCAAACCAATCACTAACTCAAAATTTTTTTTCCGGATCATTACTCAAAAATTGCAACCGAACTTAGCCAAAGAGATCCCAACCTTAGCTGTAGAAACCTTCTGTTAGTCACATGAATACATAAACCTCATTACCGCACTCCCAAATTATGACCTCCAAGGAACTTTGCTCCCATCGAGACAGGAGCATGTTTCCAACTGGGAAAGAACCTCTCAAACATATGTATCCCAAAAAAATAAAAGAGGAGAAAACATGAAGTAACCCAGATACTCGGAAAAAAACCTTTACTTCTTACTGACAAGATACTAGAAAAAAACATTTGCTTCTTACTGACAAGATACTAGAGAAGCATTTAGTTGAGTACTCAGAACAAAAATAATATTTACTTATATTTGCGGAAAAAGCATTTGCAAATGACTCCAATTTTTAGCCACAGGGATCGCCTAAAGGAGGAGCTTCAATGATTGCTAATTGATTAATTGGGTGGGGGTTTTCCGAATTCGGAATCTATGCAAGACTGAATTTATGAATTGGTATCTTTATAAATTGGGAAATGATATTGACACTCTAAAAATTGATGCAGGCACTCCAAAATACAAAGGAAAGTGGCTTTGGAGTTACACTGATTTTGGAGTGTCTGCATCAATTTTTGGAGTGCCAATATCATTTTTATAAATTACTCCTAATATGGTTTCTAATTGGGCCAACTTAATAAACCTGAGCTCAATAGAAAAATAGGACTCAGGTAGCCGACTCTAATTTGTTGGGACACAAGGCTCGGTTTGGTTAGTTATAAGATCTAGTTCTGGTTGTATAATATGTCGAGTGACTCGGTCAAGGATCTTAGCAGCTTGTTTTCTAGGTTGGACTTAACAAACTCGTTCATATGTAACTCCTCTACCCCAATTTTTGGTTTTTTGCTCCTAAAGCCACAATCCAAAAATGTGTTCTTCCAAAATGTATTATTCCTTGAGTTGCCAAACACTCCACAATCCGGAAAAGCCACAATCCAAAAATCTATTATTTCAAAATGTATTCTCTGTGGAGTTGCCAAACACTCCACAATCCGAAAATGAGAATCCAATAATCCAATAATCAGCTTGCCAAACACCCCCTTAGACATTCAATTGCATGTAAGAGATGTGCTGCATAAAGTAAAGGAAAATCAACATCCTCCAATGTTTGGGTGAATATCAGCTACACCCAAGTGTCGAGTGTCCAACACGGGTATTTGCAGACCTTCAAAAGCATCCATGAAACAAAGCCACCGTGTTTTAGCAAGAACAAAAAAAAAACCATAGAGAAGTAACCCACCTCTGCCTTTTTATCATCTCCGAGATGAACATGGCATATGCCTGCTCTGATACTCAAGTAAAGAGGTAATTCTTTCCCAGCACAATAAACACGATGTGCATGCTCAATATGCTGAAGAGCTTTGGTATGTGCATTATTATTCATGCATGTTGAAGCTAGCAGATAAACTACACCTAAATCGGCATCACTTGGATGACTTTTAAGATAGTCCTCCAGAATGCTAACAGAACGCTCCTTCTGACCGCATTTTTGGTATAACTAAAAAGATAGGCAAGAAATCAGTTTCCTCAATAAAGTGATGTGCACATCAGCAGAACTATCACTCACCACTTGGTCTGAAACAAATAAAAGAAAATGGGGAAAAAACATCCTGCCAGAATCTGTGATCCGGAAGAAAAAAATAATCAATAAGAACAAAATGCAATGAAATCAAAATCAAAATTCTTATATAACCAATCAGCAAGTAAAACACACCAATTAATATGGGTTTCAGAAGGAGAAGACAATTTAGTCAGTGAAAACAAATACATCTAGATAAACGTAATCCACACTTTATGGAGAGATGACAACCACAAGGGCAGCTTTTTCTAAGATAGCAAAATTCTCAGCTAGATGGGCCTTGATTAGGAATAAAAACCTAGAAGAAAGTATTGAGTGGAAACATGTTTCTTTAAGAGAAAAACATGATCTCTCTTCTCATGATAACATCATCATAACAACAAACCACCACATCCAGCAACAGGACCAGTGTCACATCCAGCACTGGAAACTGCCAACAAAACCACCGCAACTGCCATTCCTGGTGATGTTGAAGTTACCAATCATCCCAAAAGCTTAAGATGCTGGGAAAAAATTACGTGAACTGTTACAACAAAGGAATATGGCAACAAAGCAAATAGAAGCGATTCACATCTGTAACTATACAAAACACAAGGCAGCAATCTGGGAAATGATTATTAAACCATTCTGAGGTAAGACTACAATGTTAAGTGATGCAGGATCAAGTAAATAGTTAACTGAATAGGCCAGTAAAACAGATGTGACAACCATTGTGGCTGTCTTGAGTGCTTCAACATTCTCAGGACAGAGTCGTGAAATCTGCTCATATGATTCTGCAGCTTTCTGATACTCCCCAAGCTCAACATACAGAGAAGCACGACTAAACCTAAGACTCATATCTGCAGGATCTGCTGTTATAGCTTTGAGAGGCAGTACCTTGCCTGAACAGCATTTCCTTGCTCTCTGCATGGTTCAAATTTAAGAAAATCACAACATGATCACAAAATCACATCTTCTGTCATCTATACAAGAACCACTCGATTAGTGAATGAATATCTATAAAGCACAGTACTCCAAGAAAGTCCCCAGACATTTAAGTGATAAGGATTTGGATATGGATATGTATACGGATATTGATATGTATAAGGATAGATGTAGATCACCTCTATAGAGTATCCATATTTATTTTTTATTTTTTGCAATGGCGAATCCAGCACGGAAACCAACAACAGGGGAAGGATACATTTTGCATAGGCCTCCATAACAACCCTCTTTCTTCTCAAAATGCTTAAGCTCTCTCCTTCCCCACACTTAATGATCTTTGGCAAGCTTAGTACCATCTTTCCTAAAGGCCCACGCCGGCCACCTCAACAACCACCACCCACACCTATGGAATTCTCCATTCACTTCAAATCGCGTGCTCCATCTAAACACTAATCGTTTTTATGCATAATGCTCTCAGACTATAAGCCACACCTTGAATCTCTGTTTCACAAGGATAATTAATCCAAGACACCGGAACCATGTAACTTCGTCATCTCGGCATATCAATTTCACTTAATCCTCAATTTAAAACTAGTTTAGTAGATGACATCAGATATAGGTTGTATGAGTCATACCTAACTAACCTAACCTTTATTCCAGATCAACAGTTGATTTGTCAACAAAATATGTTTCCAAAGGTGTGTAGTAAGTTCATCCATGCAGTTGTTAAAGAGAAGGACTTGATGATAATCTTTGGATATGGCATTGCACCTCCTCTGGTGTTCTGACACTCCTCGTGAAGACATCAAACACATAATTTACTTTTGACTTTCCAAAGAGATCAATACAAACACCAACTAATATCATACAGGAAAATTACTAATTTTAGAGGAAGGAGGTTTGCTTATTTTTGGGGATAAGACGCACCATAACAAAGAAGAAGAGACAAACCATATTGAGTAGCTTCTGTGAATTACTTTATCGGGAGGAAAAAAACATCAGGTGTAAGATATTGTCATAAAAAAAGATGAGGTAAAAAGCCTTGGCAAAACTCACATGGACCAAGTCACGAGGAGTTTCCAAAGTGATGAATCCTTCGGTGTCAAATGTGCAGCAAGCACGTAGAAATTCAAAGCTCTCTTCTTGTCCCCAATCTTGCAGTAGATAAGGCCAAGGGTATGATACGGATCAGACAAGTTTGGTGCAACCCGAATAACTTCTTTTAACACACATATAGCCTACAAAATCAATTGACGAGAACGGTTGAGCAAAACATCAATAAAATGTCATAACCAAGATAGCTTTTCTTATCCAAGATGTAGTAAGACTATTTCCCACGAATGTAAGTTCGGGAGCGTCTGTAAACATATACATGAATATTATAAAGAATATGAGCTTCTTGTTAGTCTTAGTATACATGTCAATTGGTTATTGGTGTAAATGTTTTAAGTATTATTTTCTTTCTAAGTAATTGAGAAAATTTGAGTCAATGTTTTTGTAGTGTCTTGTTGTCACTTCATATTTTCTCCTGTTTGGTTGCTCCTCATTGATTTCTTTTGGAATCATGTACTTGAGGGATTCGATCCTAGTTGGAAGCGCACTCCTTTCTCAATGGGAGAGAGGAACCTAGGAGATTCTGAATTGAGAGTACGGGAGCGAGGTTTTAAGGTGGATTTTGACCCGATAGGAGGATCCTGCAACTCAGGACACACATAATGGTGAATAATTCCGCAAAGGCAGTTTTTTCCTCTCCTTCTACATATCGAGTCCTGTTTTCATTCAGCCAAAGCAAGCTGGTGTATCAGCTCTTTTGAGGTTTTTAGTTAAAAATAATATTCATTGGTCTAAAGTTTCCGGAGTCAACCACATAGTCGAATCTTCCAGCAATCCTTCCCCCATTTTCTTTGCCTTCAAGTCTTTAAACTGCCAGATTCAGCACTTTCCGCTCATCTATAGAAGATCCATCATCTTTGAAGAGATAAAAATGATAGCTAAAAACAAAAGTGAGAATGGTATAACATCTGAGTGGCAACCAATACCTAATCTCCCAAAATCTAAGTGGCCAATTGGCCATTGATATTTGTAAAACCTTGAAAACTCCAACTATATGCAATAGCAGAAAGAAAGACTGCATCGAAAAAATTGGTGACATTACCATTTAATCCTATCGATGATCCATACGTGAAGGCGTTGCAAGATAATAGCGCAAGTTTTATATCGATAACCCAGGCATGAGATGATAACTTGGATCCTGATGATACCTCAAAACATTCACTTTATGGTAGAAAAACGTAATAAAGCTTAGACAACCTATATTTAAATCAATATCAACAAGTATCTTAAGGAATCCATCGCCAATAGTCCTACTCATCTATGTCGATTCCACCTTGCAAAGCACAACCTCTTATTATTGGCATTGCACCAACTAACACCATTCAGCGTACTATCTCAGGTCTAATGCCAACAGTATTAATAGTCATCAAAACAATATTTTAACTCCCAAACATGTATACCCGCAAGAACAAATGTTCAACATGCACTCATTTTGGTCGGCTTTTACTCGAGGGGGTGCCCTTCCCAAGCGAATATCCCTTATTTTGGTACTATTTAATTGTAGTACTGTCGTAAATGTCGGCTAATGCACTAGTGAAGAAAATTCAAATTAGAAACGATAAAAACTAAACTAGTAAGACAATTGTACATTGTACAACATTTACAATTATTCATCAGGTCCTCAAATCACATGTTATTTGTTCTTTTGGTATCTGCCATTAGGATTGAATAAAATTGACCCCAATCATGCTTCTAGATCTAGCCGGTATTGGCCGGGTACGGACTAAGACAGACTCGTAAGGCCAATATGACAATATCGCCAGCTCTGGTTTTTGATAACTATGGTTCTAACAGTCCATGGTTTCTACACTGACAAAGATTCATATGCCAGATACAATCCTGGCACAGGTTTTTGCTATTTTGATGCTCCTAACATTGAAGGCAAAACTGTAAAGAAGATATGTACTTCGATTTAATACTCTTAGCCTACATAGAAAATAGGTGACTTAGCCTTCAAGTAATTTATCATGAAGTAGCTTTTCTAGTAGTTGCTCGGTCTAATAGGTAACTAGCGTGTATGAAGTCATTTGTCCAGCATGTCTTTAGCCCCTCTCTCTTCCTCATCTTTTCTTTTCCACTGACTTCCCGGTAAGTCTACCACCCTCTTGAGGAAACTGTCACCAATATCAGTAGTAAAGCAAAACCATGCAGATAATTATCATGTAGTACACAAGTTTTCAGGTTCACCTTCCAAAAGTAGATCCAACAAAAGAAATCCACTAAGGTACATATATGGAAGATTGTAAAAGCCCTTCCAAGGTAAGAAAAAGGCTCATCTTCAACTGATTCTAGGCTTGACACTTTAGAATATAAGCTTCATAAAACTCTTGAAAAACTGAAGCATCGCTCTGTTCATAATCATGAAACAAGTTCTTCATTGCAGTGCTAAACCAGATTATATATCCTACACAACCAAACTATCCGCATCTTTGAGCATGCCTCTACCATTCTCCAGGATTCAACCCCATCACCTCTCAAGAAATTCTTAAAAACATAAAATTATGGTTCTAGAATCACGGTTACTACTCGAGGGGGGAAACAAGGTTCTTTGAGCTACTCTTGGCAACCTAACCACATTCTTCTGACTGCATACCAGCCATGCATAGGCAGATACAAGGATTTCTCGAGGAATATCAATACTGAGGTGCCATAAGTTCACTGGGATGAGATCTCGATAATTATCTAGATTGAGTTACTGTACACACATAATATTCGGACACTATTGAAACTATAAATTAGATACTATTAAGATAATGTCTACCCTAGAAATCATAAACAATAACCTATTCGATTGGTGTCAATCTACCACAAAAGCTCTCTAGCCTTTTCCCAATAAGCACGGCAATTTCATGTCAAAAGGGTTTTGCTACAATCAATTTGATATGGAGAATAGATATAATCTAAGAGTCAGACACATCAAATGTAGCATTTGAGGATTCATAGATATGGATACTGATACGAATATGGTATGGCAATCCGTGCACTAAATATTTAGCATTACATTGTCTCATAAACTAAGAGTTCAATTTGGCTAAAACTTTTTCTGTATAAAACTTGTTAGACCTTAAACATAGATAAGCCAATTAAGGCTCCAAACTTCCATAAAAGATAGATTAGCACCGCACCTCTTCATATCGGCCATGTGCATAGTGAAGTGTAGCATCACCAAGCTTTCGTGTTACTTCTGGATTTAGTTTATTCTTTGATCCCTTCCGCCTCCCTCTCTTCCTAGACTGTACAGGAAAGAAAAGCAAGTAGTACGTGGAATGAGAACAGAAGGTGATATAACATGCATTGTAGATGTCACATGCCAACTATCACCAAAATAAGTAAGTTGGATGCAATATTTAACAACAGGAAAGAGAAAACTATTAAGGGATAAGGCCACGGTCTCGATCTTAGTAGCAAGGAGCTCCAAAAGTGATGCCACTTCCACCATAGGAGCGCGCTCCTACGCTCCCAACAAAGGAGCTTGACAGGAGCCCGCTCCCACTAAGATGAGAGCACGCTCCTTGAGAAGACGGGAGCTTTTGTACAATCCTTGTGTCGAAAAATAGGGATTATCAATTGACTTTATTAATTGGTCTCTGATGAACTCATACATCTAGCCCAAGTGATGATATCTGGAAAAAAATAACCATAAATTGTAACACTAACCCATTTCTTAACTTATGGTGGACTTGGCCCATATTTTTACTCCCTAAAACGATTGCACTTTTAAATTTTATATTCTATGCTACATAATTTCGTAATATATGTACAAGTTTCTTTCACACTCACAACCTTGGGAATTTATATATTCCCCCGCTCCATGCAACTAAGGTCTGGATGGGTTAACCTTCGATTGTTGGAAGGTTTTCCAGAGAGATAAAATGGAACTTTGAGTTGAATTGTACATTTAACTCCTAAGGGGAAGAGTTCTTTGGAAACTGTGAAATGGCCACAAGTTTATTCAGCTTCCCGTACAAATTTTTTCCTAGGGTTTTTGTCAAAAATCACTTTTTAGAGCTGATTCCATACTGCAGGATAATTGATTCATATGATTGCTTGCAATGAGGGAATTAAGTGTACATATCTTAATCTGCGGGAATCGGTAGCTGTTCCTTTTATAGAATATATATTCCAGATTACAAGGTGAAGGTCTTCCTGAGGAAATAAAATTAGAATTTTTTCCAGAAAATATCCTTACTCTCGTAGACTTGTCACTTTTAACTAAGGGACGGAAAACCATGTTGGACGATATTCAATGAGTTGAGAGGCATGATAGTTTGGACGTTGCACTAAGTCACTGACAATGAATGAGGTGGTGGAGTAGTCATTTATGTAACGAGGGACAAATTATTTTCAAGGCAGACTTTGAGAAACCCTTTAACCATGTCAATTGAAGATTATTGGGTTTGGGGTAAAAAGGAGAGAGAGAGAGAGAGCATTAGTGGGGTTGCATTCTAGGACCTTTTTAAAGCTACTGGATGCCTCAGACAAGTGAGTAATAGAGAGCATTAGTGGGGTTGCATTCTAGGACCTGTTTAAAGCTACTGGACGCCTCAGACAAGTGAGTAATCCCCAGTATACCAACATTATAGGCGGATATGTAGGCATAGTCTTGCTGATAAAGCCAAGAAGTGGGCTTAGTTAACACTCTTGGTAGCGATTGTGTTTAAGTTTCACATTACAGACAATAACGATACCATTTTTCCCTTTTCGCAAGAAGGCTAAAATGATATGCCAAGATATCTGAGTTTACTGCCGATCAAAAAAAGAAATCTGAGTTTACCATCTATTAATTCTTAAAAGTCTGATATTGTAGAAGTAAAATGTTTTGTCCCCTTATAAACACCAACTAAGAAAATAAATAAAAAGATAAAGAAATGAAAATATTTGTGTCCTTGAAAATATTAATTGGTTGAATCAAACACTTTAAAACGTACCAATATTTGACATAGGTATGTGGGTCTGTAAACAACATGTGAATCCCAATGTCGTTGGCTACTTTAACCTTCCCGACCACAATAATTTTCTTTTTTCAAGGCATTTTACCTGTGCCTTGAGAATATGTAGATGAATCAATAGTTGTTGAAGTGCTTAATAATCTCCATGAGGATCTTAAAAAATATTTGAGAGCTCTTGCAAAGCGTTCGCCCAAAAAACAAGGTAACATGGAACCCCTAAACTTGAACTTTTCAATTGATTAGATTCCCAATTCCAATATCAAATAAAATGCGTCTCACTTCGAGAAAAAACCTTGGATTTGATTAATCAAATTCATGATCCCTTGTCAACATTTCCAGATGTCAGGGACTCAAACCCATAAGTTGATCCAATCCACCCATATTGTTAAAGACTTAAAAGTGGTCCATCCATGTTTCTTGCTTCAGGGTGACTATTCGACTTTGATAGACCAAGAAACCTGGTTTATCCTTTCTAATTAGATGGAAAGTGGGTCGTCTCAAAATTAGTGTCTGCAAGAAAACTTACTAAGTCGTAGCATAATTGTCTTGATAATTGCTTCTCTTTTCTTTTTTTTGGTCTTCCAACTCTCACACTAGTAGGTTTAGTGGCTACTACACGCCTAGGAGGTTAACTAACTATGAAGTTCTAAACTATAGCTGTGAAGAAATGACCAATAATCACAATACCTTCCTTGATTTCTTCCGTCGACCATAGTTCATGACTTCCATTATTTCTTCCATGTTCGCTGCATTGAAACCCTCTTGCCTTGACTTATTAACTGGGCTTTCACTACCAAAGAAACTTGATAAATGAGAGTACACTTCAAGTTTGCAATGAGAAGGACCGGAACACTGATCATTAAGAAGTATTCATCCAAAAACAGACACAAACACCAGCCAAATTACAGGAGCACTAAGGCCAAGATAAACGAATGAAAATAAGACTTTGCAAAAATAAGATGTTGATTGGGAGCTGTGTACCTGCTCGAAATCCAACCAACAATCACCAGCTATGGAGTACCAACACTCCTAAATGCTACCATATCCAGCAACACGTACAGGACATGCCAAATGGATGCCAACAATGGATTGAAAGATCATGGCACTCAACAATGTGCACAAACAAATCCATACACTAGGCATATAGCACATGGATGTTGTGAGTTTCCATTCTCTAGTGTTTCTCTCTGCTAATCATTTGATTGTGAGATTAACCTCCAGGGATTGGACAAATTTGAAATAGTCTGGCCCAATCCGTCACTTCTGAATGAAAAATTGGGGTTAGGGTTATCCCTCCAAATCCAGAACTGCAATCAAAAGATTCAAAACAGCCAATACTAGCACCAAAGCACTGTCCACATGTAAAGTCAAAACTAAAGAGCTATCCACAAATAATGTTTCAACAAACAGCTATCGTCAGGTAACGTTTCAACTTTTCAGTAACCTCAAAGGAAATTGAATGGGCGAGTTTATTCTTAAATTTTTGCAGTCTTTTTTGTTGTTTGCTCTTAATTTTTACTAGACTTGGGCCAAATAATTGCATTGCATAGTTCGGAATAGGAAAAGTATAGAAATATAGCCCTAAGTGAGCTAAAGACACTTAAAAAGACAGTCTTTTTAGCGTCATCTTATATGAAGTATTTTTTTTCAACTTTTTGGGTCATATTTCTATGTTCTTCCAATTTCTCTCGCCAAGACGAACTATGTGATGACCGGAATCTAGTAAAAATTAAGGGGGGAAACAACCAACAACATTGTCATCCTCTTACTGTTTCAAGTATGATAAGGGACCATCGTACAAACCTAGGGTGAATCAGGCAGACGACTGCAGAAGAGAGCAAAACGAAACAACAATACAAAGCAGGAGAAGTAAAAATGCCGAAGTTACCGCGGGGGGAGGAGGTGATGGTGGTGGTGGGAAAGAGAATTACGCTTTCTCTCAGCCAAAGCTCCATACTCGTGCTCAAGGAGCTCAAATTGCTGATAAGGCTGGACTCCGAAAGTATCGTCTTCAGGGAAAGCCAGAGGATCCATCTCCCCCTCGAATCTGAATGCACACGCACCATCGCCGTCTTCTTCTTTGTCATCGTCAGTTTCATCCTCGTATTCACCATTGTCATTCTCATCTCCCTCTTTCTGCTCTTGGTCTTCTAGTACTAGTTCCATTCTGCTGGAATTCAAATTGGAGAATGAATTAGGCTCCCTTCCAGAAACCATCTTAATAAAAAATAAGCAGCTTATTTTACATTTTCAAACTCAAAAATAATATAAATGAAAAATTAAAAAATTATTATTTTTTCACCGTATAAAAGATCTCGATAAGATCTATAAAACAAGATCCATAGTGATAGAAAAATTATTTGTTTAAACACATTATTTTTTAGCTTGAAATTACCTTCTTAAAAAATAAGGTTCTTATTTCCGTTCTGGAACGGAGCCTAACTACTCCTTTCCTTTGTTTTGGAGAATGAATTACTTTCGCCCATTCAAAACCTATGATAAACCAATACACGATACACGACAGTTATCCTACGATTTGTATCACTTTTGGAGAATAATATGTATCTCATCATGTTTTTTTTTTTTAGAAATTCTACAATAAGATCATGTATCTTATAATTTATATGCGTATTTTAATTCTATACGTATCCGACGGTTACTTATTAGAAAGAAGTCAGGCCTTATTTCAAAAAATAGAATCCCAAATAAATTAATCTAAGCCATTTTGATCTAATTATGGTATTTTTCAAGCCATTTACTAGAAATTCAACCTCAATGTAGGATTCGACGGGAAATTGCAGAACAGTGGAAAGAGGGACAAATATTGCACAGGTCATGGACTAGTTTTTAGGAATTGCAAAGTCATGGAATCCCTCCTTCCCAAAACACGTAACTCTCCCACCTCCAATCACATTCAAACCCTAGCTCTGAAACCACCCCCCCCCCCCCCCCTCTGTTGCTCTCTGTGACCCATTTCGTTGCTCCTCTCTATCCATCTCGTTGCTCCTCTCTCCTCCTCTCTCTCTTGCCAACCGACGACCAGCAATTCCCCCATCTCTCTTTGTCGATCTTCCTCGACGTTATCATTGGGCTTGAATCTCCAAACACAGTTGTTTTCTTTAGCCGCTGACCTCAGGCAACCTTGGAACTCGGCGACCATCTCTATTCTTTTCCGGCCACCAGAGACCTCTATCAGGTTTCGGAATTGACTGGGTTTGAACTTCCAGCACTGATTTGCTTCCGAAATCCCCTGGGTTGGAGATCTTTTCTACTGTTTCTTGCCCTTTGTAACAGGTATTTTGTTTATGATGATTATTTGTTATGGATGTATAGAACTTTGATATTTAGTTTCCCATCTCTTTTCCGTATGCCATTTGTGGTGCATGTGTGCTTTGGTTATATAATTTAAAGCATTTTGCCGTTGTGTGTGTTTGGGAACAAATGATAGAACCCTTATTGAGAAGGGTGAGCAAGGTCTATGTTACTCTGAATGATATTTAAATCTTAAGTTTGAATTGGAAAAGCGAAAGAAATTATGTAGCAGATGTTACATGCGTTTTTCACCCATCCTAAGCAGAAGGAATAAATTTTCAAGCTCTCTATCAAGGATTGTGTTCTACTCTTAATCTGCTGGATTTTGAATTGCGAAGCAAATTTGTTTTTAACCTCCATGCCTCGTGAGCACTCAACTCGACCAACAATCATTCACTCTTGCAACGGCTTACTGTTAATTAGATATCCTCCGACTATGCATTTCTTGGTTTTTGATCCGACTATACAGAAATATATATTTATCCCTTATCCTGCTGTATATTCATATGGGCCTAATCCTGTGAGGTTATGTGCTTATTTGGATTTTGATCCTTCGAAATCGCCTCACTACAAAGTTGTATTGCTGAGTTATGGTTATTATTATCACAATTTTAATGTTGGGTTTAACCATTGTAGGATGGGCTGCTGTTTAGTTGGTTGGAGGTTCTCTCATATAATGCTATCCTCACTCATACAATGAAAAAAACCAAATTGCTTACAAACACAAACACATGGACGAAATGAGAGAAGAGAAAAGAGAGAAAACTGCAAAAAAATTGAAACACCCAAAACATATACGTACCAGATGCGTACGATGTCCCTTGGTCAAGGAGAAGAGACTGCTTCTTCGGTGGAATGGAGAGGGTACTATTGCTACAGAGAGATGAAGTGAGAGAGGAAGAAGGGGTGAGGGAAAAAGCTCGAAGGGGAACGATAGTAGAAGCAGAACCCTCCCCTGCTGTTATGTTCCTCTTCAGCAGCAGCGTACGAAGGAAGGAGAAGGGAATGGTGGCTGGGATTAAGATTTAAGCTCTGTTTGGAACTCAAGGAAAAAAAAGGAAAAGAAAGGAAAATTAAAGAATTTTTTCTCCTATTGTTTGGTTAGAAGAGAAAGAGAGAAGAGAATAAAGATTTCAAGTGTAGTGAATAGTAAATTTTTCCTCTCATTTTCCTTCCCTTTTCTTTTCTTTTCCTTTCTTTTCCTTTCCCTAGGTTCCTTTCATCAGGGGTGTAATAGTCATTTCAGGTGCCCTCTCCATGTATTGGGAATTAATTTTTTCCTTGTCATGTTTAGATGAATTCTGGAAAAACTAGTCCATGACCCGGGCAATATTTGCCCCCTCTCTTCACTGATATGCAATTTCCCCTACTTCTTCGATTGTATTTTGTGTGACTTTTCTTTTCCTAGCAAAGGGAAGATAAAGCCTTGATGTAATTGGCCCGACTTCAAATTTGCATCTTAATTTTTTTTAAATGTAAGTTGAATAGTTTGTTGGTTTAATTAGTTGTATCTATTTTTTAATTATATATTAATTATGATTAACGATATTGAAGCATAAATTAAATTTAGTATTTTGACAAAACTCCAATTGACAAAACCCAAATATAATAGATATTATCGAAAAAGATATAAATATCTAGTTTTTAAAAACTCTAAAATATTTAGCTCTAGAAGTTCAGAATATTCCTGTAAAATATTTGGAGTTTTTTTTTTGTGAAAATTAGTCTCATGTGTAATTTTAGAATTATGTTTAATTCTGAAAGAGTTTTTTTAAATGAAATTTTTTTTTAAAAATCCTTACCGTTCAAAACATTTTTAGACGATTAGATTAAGAGCGGTGAATGTTAAGCAATAATCGAAGAATTCTTTTTTAAATTTCTTTTTCTTTTTTTTGTCTCACTTAACTAGGGGTGATAAACGGGTCAAAAAAGCCAAACAGGTAGCTGGTCAAACTGGGTTTGATAACTTTATGAGCTTCAAAAATATGTTTAAACTTACTAGCTTAGCTTGTTTGTGGGACGAGCCAATGTCAAACATGCTTTAATTAACTCAAACACGAGCCGATCTTAAGTAGCTTGAATTTTGTATACACAATAAGTCGAACAAGCCGAGTACTACCTTGTTCAAACTTGGCTTGAAATCTTAACCAACTTAAAAAAAAATGTTCAAATTTGATTTGATTATGTAACAAATAAATCATAAACAAGCTGTTAACGAACAAACACAAACGCAAACTCGAATGGCTTGGTTGGTTTAGCTGCAACAAAAATTACTATCCCCCTTTGTTGTGACGAGAATGATGAGAATACGGTAGACATGATTCACAAGATCTTTCTGTTTTTTTCTTCAAATGTTGCTAAATGAAGTGGCGCAGTGATGATCGTACAGAATACGGTAGACATGATTCACAAGATCTTTCTGTTTTTTTCTTCAAATGTTGCTAAATGAAGTGGCGCAGTGATGATCGTACAGAATGATGATCTTCCATAATTTAGTAGTACAAAAGTTAAAATCTAAATAGCTAAGAGCATCCACAATGTAATAATCAAAATTGGGTAATCAAAAGTTATCACATCAACTTTTAGTTATCCATTTAAGACATTGCTAAGGTTAGCAAAGTAGAGGTTTATAGTGTAATAATCAAAATTGGATAGCCAAAACTTACCACGTCACCTTTTCAAACTACAAAATTCTAAAAACTAAAAACTGAGATAATAATTTGAATAGTTTTTTTAAAAAAAAATAATTTAAAAAAAAGAGTTTAGTGAAAAATATTACTCCGTAGTTTTTTCAAAAAGATTTTTTTGTGTGTGTGTGTAAAAACTGTTTTTCAAAATAACAGTTTTTTTTTAAACGATTTTTTTTAAGTTTCTAAAAAAATAGTTTTTAAAAATTATTTTTTGAAAACATTGTTGAGAGAGAGGGAAGGTTTTGTCTCATGATGGATGTACTAAAATGTGGGGACCATTAGATTTGATTATTGGCAAAAAGTTGTTAGTTTTGATTATTCAAAGGCCAAAATTTGATGAGTTGTTAAGAGGTTGCTAAGTTTAGTTATTACAATGTGAGTACTTTTTTGAGCAAACATTGCTAACTTTGACAATTTTTTGATTTTGATTATTACATTGCGGATGCTCTAAGAGCATCCACAGTGAAATAAGCAAAACTATAAGGTTGCTAAAGTTAGCAATGTTCCCTCAAAAAAGTGCTCACAGTGGCATAACTAAACGTAACAATCTCTTAGCATCTTATCAAATTTTGGTCTTTTGATAATCAAAACTAGCAACTTTTTGCCAATAACCAAAACATTCTCTCTCTCTCTCAACAATGTTTCTAAGAAAAACATTTTGAAAAGAAGGTTTTTTTTTTTTTTTTGCAAAAACAATTATATTGTTTTTTCAAAAACTACTTTTTTATTAAAAATTGTTTTTTAAAATCTGTCTTCTTTTTTTCAAGAACAGTTTTTTTTTTAAAAAAGGGAAAAGTGTTTTTTCAAAATAAAAGTTTTCAAAAAAATATTTTCTATTTCTAATAACATGTTTTCATTAGTTTGAAAACTATTTAAAGAAAATTGTTTTATATGGTGACAATTTTTAGATTTTTACAAGTTGAAAAGGTGATGTGGCAATTTTTGATTATTCAATGTTGATTATGCCACTGTGGACATCTACGTTGCTAACCTTAACAACCCCCTAAATGGATAATCAAAAGGTGATGTGACAACTTTTGAGAAGGGATGAACTAATGATGAAATTAGGTTTCTTTCTGGCGGCTTGAGATTGCTAAATGTTAATTGCTCGTAGATATTGTACAGAATTATAACTTGAGTACAAATTAGTAACATTAAATGCCCATATATATACAGGCCATAATACTTTAATTAGAAAAGTGAAGTTCATAATATCAAGAAAAAACCAAACTTAGCTACAGAGTAACCTACATGATGGAAAGTACATGGGAACTTTTAAGTTACATAGAAAAAAAAAATCAATAATTCTAATTACTCAAAAAAAAAAAAAAAAACTCCGAAATGACCCCGAAAAGGTAAATCAACGGTATAGATTAACACACTTCTAAGTGAATCTGTATCGTTGATTTACCTTTTCGGGATATATTTTCTGTATACCTAGCATTGCTCTAAAAACAGAGGACACCATAAGTATATGACAATGCAGCACATGACACCATAAGTAACAATAGGTCTCGGTTTGGGTAGATATTTGTTCCTTGTGTGAACATGATAATGTTTCCTTATTCCTTTTAATCTTGTAACAATTTCAAGAATAATAAAATTTCTTTTTTGTCGTTCGAAAAAAATAAGTAAAAAATATAGCACATCAGAAATAC
The DNA here is from genome assembly GCA_025413875.1 of Rhododendron molle. Classification (NCBI taxonomy): domain Eukaryota; kingdom Viridiplantae; phylum Streptophyta; class Magnoliopsida; order Ericales; family Ericaceae; genus Rhododendron; species Rhododendron molle. The sequence goes on along the minus strand of CM046389.1, from coordinate 47,426,626 downwards.
GGTCTCACCCGGCCCATAAGGGTGGACAGATGCAACTAAAAGATCGACCCAGCGTTTTAGAAGAAGGAGCCACGCTTCGATCTTCCATGTTGTAGATGTCCATGTCTTTCCCTCCCCCTCGCTTGAAAAACATATATCCTGGCCAACAATAGTCCGTGTAATAGATACAGTTGCGCCTAACCCCTTTGGAATTGGAGGCTTGAATAGAGATGGAAGCATTGTATATCCCACGAACAGTGCATTGTCGCCTACACTCTGTAGTTCCACCCATCCCGAATTGTTTAAAATCCACCTTAAATACTCTAAATTCCTTAGTCCCGTAATCAATCACCCCCTCACCACGGTAGTCTCCCAAATAAACCAGCGGCCCATATCGAATGACTATCAATAGCTCCCCTTTTGATTCCACTATGTATGGGCGCTTGCACTCGGCGACTCCATTGGGTAATATTCTTTCTTGTTGACACAGTTGGATCACGTCCCCAAATGTCACAAACAAATATCTTTTCATGTCTAGTAGTAATTGCGTAAAATTGGCCTTTGTAATAGGTGATATCTGTAACGGCATACAGGGTTTTGATGAAGGTCCAGGCCTTCTTCCCTGGTTTCCATAAACCCAGGGTGCCAATACTTTGGTAAACAACCATGAGTGCAAAGTTGTCGTTCGATTAAGGAGAAGGACGTGAAGACAAGACAGCCATCTGAATTTTAAAAATGATACTATCTGCATTGACTTCCTCATGATTCTCGATAGTGGAGATACGTGGAAGAGGAATTTGAACCCGGGATAACGGATGGAGTAGAATCATATCCCCAGTTTCGGATAATGTTATGAACCAATTAACCTAGTGACTCGAAACATTGCTTTCCCTTTGCTTCTGGTAGCATCAATCTGCCGATTAAGTTTCTGTCTGCTGCGCTAGCGAAACAACGATAATCAACAACTTTATTATCGGTTTGACTGTCATTGGTCTCTTCAGCAAGCATAAGCCACGGAATCTGTTGAGACCCTTTGAAATTCTTCTTTCACTGCTACGGATCGCCATGATCTGCAAACTCTACCGAAAGTTGAATAATCTTCGAAAAACCCCACTCTTTTACAATTAGAATGAGAAGATCTTGGTTGAGCTCTGCCCAATTTCCCATATTTTTGTTACTCCTAGACCTTAGCCCAAATCTCTGAGAATCGCCGGGAAGAGAAAAAAGAAAAACGCAAAAAATCAAAGACTTGGTTTTCGTGGATTTGATTGAGCAAAAGGGGTTAAAGTTAAACTTAAAGGATTTTGTTACAGGGAGGAGTCCTTCCTTTCCAAGTTATCAGGGCCGACTCATATATTTTGGAGGTCCGAAGTGAATTTTCTATATTAAGCCACTTACATATTCATGAATTTCTTAAAAAAATTATAAAAGTACAAAAAAAAAAAAATCAAACTAAAAGGATACAATTATGACAATATAAATGTAAAAAGATATGATTGCAAGAGTTTTGAAGAAACTAAGATACAATTACGTTTTTATATGAAAACATATTCTAATATTAATACGTAAGTTACATTACAGTGGGGTCTCAATTTTGGACCAAAATTCGGAAGCCGGAAGCAGTCGCTTCTCTCGCCTCCCCTATGAGCTGGCCCTGCAAGTTATCAATATTTTCAAGTTTCCTTGGCTAAAATTTCTTTTTATTAAGGAGTAAATATTGTTTCCACTTTCTATATATGTATGCTATGCAAGCTAATACAAAACAAAAACTATAAAACAAAGAATATATGAAGAAAAGAAAATTTAGGTACAATGCAGGGTCTTATGCGGTGAGTATTTTATAAATTCCTTCCGCCGGTAGCAGAAACTTTGGATTTTTCACCGCCATTATTTTGGGCTTCACGGTGCGTTAATAGCCGACTTAAATTATTCATCTTGTAGGGCCCACAAGGTAGTATTCAGTATTCTCATTCAAAAAATTAGCTTCACCGGGACATTGATATATAGGTATATCAAAATTTAAATTTTGGTTTATAAAACAAATGCTCGTGGAAAGTTTATCTTGTTAAAGTTGTTTGTTACCCAAGAGCATCCACATGAGCGTGCTTAAAATCTTGACCAAATTACACCCAGAAAGCCACTTCACTTTCACAACACAAAATATAAAATGAGATTAAATACTTTCCGCCGAAACGGCATGGGTTTTCCACTGTCGCCCACTGTGGACCCCACCATGTGTATGTTGTTATAATCAGAACCGTTCATCTTGTAGAGCCCATAACGCAAACAATTCAAATTGATTGGATATCAATAAATCAATCAAAAGTTGAATTTTAGTTAATAAAATGGACGGTTTTATTCTGTCCCCCATTTTGTACTTGTAGCATGCAGCTAGAACACCTAATTTTAAAGAACCAAATGGAGATGCCACTATTTGAAAGGTGAGAAGCTCTTAAAGTTGTGCGCAAATATAATTTCACTACACTTTAGTAACATAAATTGCCACCAAGAAGACAAAGAATTTAAACGTCAGTTCTTGCTGATTCTGTTACACCCCGACATACCGATATACTGATGATAGTGATCGAATCTATTCGTCTTGCTATGTATTTTTGTGATTGTATTGTTATTTATCAAATAAAGACAAAACGTTATTTTGCACGGTACCACCAAGCGAATGATTGGGATCATATTTTGGTGCACAAGAAAATGCCTCTAAGTTGGAATGCAGCACATCAAAAATACGGTCTGACCCATAGAGGTGGACAAAAGCGACTAAAAGAGCCGCCTTTATAGCAAGGCGCCACGCTTCGATCTTCCATGTTGTAGATACCCATGTCTTCCCCTCCTCCTTGCTTGAAATTGATGTATGACGGCTAGGGGTGGCAAATTGAACCCAGACCCATTAACAAACTCAGACCCATCAACTAAAAAATAGACCCAACCTAACCCATTTATTAGTTGGGTAAGAATGGGTCCAAACCCAGCTAATCCATTATTAATTGGGTCTTAATTGGTCATCAATTGGGTCAACTTAAATGACCCAATGGGTCATGAAAGAAACCCACCGAAAGGACCAGCTTCTCTTCCATCACTTCGTTACTTAAACGGCCGACAACCAGTCGATGTGGGATGAAACAGAAGCTATTCTGCCCTATATCTGGAGCTTATTTCTGGAGGGTTTAGAAACTTTTTGGATTAGAATTTGAAAACACATCTCATCTATCGATTGCGCGAATGGACTGGTGAAATTGCGTTTTGCCGTGAATAAATTTCTCTCATGGTTGTCCCGCATAGGGTTTAGATTAAAAAATTAAGTGACTTATTTTTTTGTCCTTATACAAATTTTTTTGCATTTTTTTGTTTTGCGTCAAACTTTTGTGACTTATTGATTCCTTTCCATGAGAGGAATTAGAAAAGTAAAAAAAATTGATCAAAATTGAATTTTTTTTAAATAAAGACAAAAATAAGTCAATAAGACCAAAAAAAATTACTTATTCTTGTCTTTTTGAACAACTTTATGAGTTTCGATCATAATTTTTTACTTTTCTGATTTTTCTCGATGAAACGAATCATCAAGTCACAAAAAGTTTGACGCAAAACAAAAAAATTATTTGAATGGAAGGCTGGCTTGTTCGTGGCTTATTTTTTTGTCCTTATTCAATTTTTTTCGCATTTGTTTGTTTTTGGTTAATTTTTTATGGATTATTACTTCGACATAATAGGAGGAATCTAAAAAGTAAAAAATTATTATCGAAACCTAAATTTTTTTAATGAAGACAAAAATAAGCCAATTTTTTCGTCTTTATTCAAAAAAATATGAATTTCGATTGTAATTTTTTACTTTTTAAATTCTTCTCGTCATGACAAAGCAATAATCCTCAAATATTTGACAAAAAACTAACAAATGCGAAAAATATTTAAATAAAGACAAAAAAATAAGCCACTTGGATATGCTACGATTCGGTAATTAAGAGCGACCAATATGGTAATTAAGTGTACATGGGTAATCTGGTCATTTTTGTAGCAGAGGGATAGTATGGTCATTTTAGTATACATATGTATTTTAGTCATTTTAGGATATAGTATGTAATTGGGCTAATGGACGGGTCGGGTTTGCTTTTAAATAAATGGGTTGGGTTGGGTTGGGTATGGGTAATTAGATTCATAATTAATGGGTCTTAATGGGTTAATGACCCATTAAAGACCCAACCCACTTACAACTTACCCATTTTGACCCAAACTCTCCCATTTGACACCCTAATGATGGCCAACAATCATCCGTGAAATAGATACAGTTAGGCTTAATACCTTGGAATTTGGTGGCTTGAACAGAGACAGAAGCGTTGTCCCCCACGAACAGGGCATTGTCACCTAAGCTATCTAACTCCACCCATTTCCTGTTGCTTAAATCCACCTTAAATACTCTAAATTCTGGAGTCCCATAATCAATCCTAGACTCGTCCAAATCACTGTCTTCGTCCAAACACTCATCACCAGTCACCCAAAAAAATCAAATCATGCCCATCTCGAACAACTACCAGTAGCTCCCCTTTTGATTCAACTATGTAGGGTCTCTTGAACTTAAGTATTTCAAGAGGTATTCCTCCAACGACATGTGCCACTGTTGGATCACGTCCCCCAACGTCGCAAACAAATATATCTCCCACAACATTAACTGCGTAAAACAGTTCTTTGTAATATGTTATATATATCATAAAAGATACCCTGATAGGTTTCGATGGCGGTCCAAGCCTTGTCCCCGGGTTTCCAAAAACCAAGACGACCGCATTCGTGAGGAACCATGAGTACAAAGTTGTTTTCTTTTGATGAAACACAAGGTAGTGAAGACAAGACAGCCTTTTGAATAAAAATGAAGTTATGCCTATTACCTTCCAGATATTCTTTGAAAGTAGAGATATGGGAAAGAGGTATTTGAAACCGTGATAAAGGATGGAGTAGATTCATATCCCCAGTTTCGGATAGAGTCACTAACCAGCCTAACGTCTCGAAACACCGCTTTCCCTTTGCTTCTGGTAGGAGCAAGCTATCGATTGGGTTTCCATGTAGTGCACTAACAAAACGACGATAATCAGTGTCCTGGTCCTCGGCGAGCATAAGCTATGGGAGTTGTTAAGACCCTTTGAAATTCTCCTTCACCCCTACCAAACGCCACGATCTGCAAACTCTACCGAAAGACAAAAAATCTTCCAAAAAATCGACTCGTTTAGCAATATGAATGAGAAGATCTGGTTGGAGCACTGCCCAAATGGACATCTGAGAATTGCAGAGAAATTATTAATAAATAAATACATAAAAGGGCACAGATCAAAGACAACAATAGAGGAATGACAGACTCTGCTTTTGTCAATTCAATTTATAATAATGCCCCGCGATGTGAGTTTGACTCCAATCAACATTTATGTGTAGCCCCACATGTATGTGAGAAGTTGTGTAAGATATTGTGTTTGAATTGTTGTGTGAGTAGCATAATTGTTTTATTATTTATGGGATGAAATCGGTTCGGTTCAGTCAGTTTGTCACCATATTTTGCACCGAACTGAACCGATCTGTTTGTGAGAATGAGGAACCGACACCGACCGGTGGATGGAGAAAACCGTTCGGTTGAGTGGTGATTGAAGCGGTTCGGTTCCGTCAGTTTGTCCATTAGGATTGTTACAGACAACAACAAGAAGAAGAAGATCGAACATGAACTTTGACTGCCCAACTTGGATACAAATACCAGGTTTTGCATACAAATTACAAAACATGGTGGATGGTAAATAAACCTATTGGAGAGAGTGTATTGGCAGACCTTTTCGAGTATTTTGAATTTCGAACTTGCTATCTTCTTCGGACGCGCAGGAGAGATGAGTTTGCTATCTGTTCTTCTTCGTGCGTGCAGAGAGAGAAAAGGAAAAAAACGCAGAAAATCAAAGACTTGGTTTTCCGTGGGAAACAAATTGAGCGAAAGGGGCTAAACTTTAAACCCCTCGAGTTTTGATTCCAACTCGGGTTTGGGAAGGGAAGAAGGAAGGATTTTGTTACGGGGAGGAGTCCTTCCTTTTCAAGCTATCAATGTTTTCCAGTTTCCTTGGCTAAAATTTCTTTTTATTCAATGTTCCCCCACAACCGAGAAATTATTCGGTGCCCTTGGGGCAACACGTGGCGCTGCCCCACCACAACCTCTCTCTCTCTCTCTCTCTCTCTCTCTCTCTCTCTCTCTATATATATATATATATATATATGCATACAAATACAAAACAAAAATTTTAAAACAAAGAATATATGAAGAATTTTTTTTTTTGGGTGTAATGCAGGGTCTTATGCGGTGAGTATTTTATAAATTCCTTCCGTTGGGAGCATAAACTATGGGTTTCCACCAACATTATTTTGGGCCTCACGATGCGTTACCAGCCGATTTAAACCGTTCATCTTGTAGGCGCATAGAGTAGTATTCTCATTCAAAAAATTAGCTTCATTGGACATCGATAGGTGTATCAAAATTTAAAGTTTGGTTTATAAAACGAATGGTCATGGATAGTTTAGTTTGACAGGATCAGACTGTACGTCCATTTTATTAACTAAAATTCAACTTTTCATTGATTTATCGATATCTAATCAAGCTGATTTTTTTTCGTGAATATACTACGTATACTATGGGCTCTATAAGATGAACGGTTCGGATTATAACAACAAACGCATGGTGGAGTCCACAATGGGTGGTGATGGAAAACCCACCGTTTTCACCGCCGGCGGAAATAATTTAATCTCATTTATAAAGTGTATTAAAAAAATCTGTGTAATTTGGTCAAGATTTTAAGCAAGCTCATGTGGATATTGCGTAACAAACAACTTAACAAGAAAAAGTGCGCCCCCAATTTGTACTTTGTGAGTTTGTGTCATGTTGCTAGCACGCCTAATTTTAAAGAACCAAATGGAGATGCCACTCTTTGAAAGATGACATGCTCTTAAAGTTGTACACAATTATAATTTCACTACACATTAGTAACATTAATGTCTTTTAGTATACAGAATAAGACTAATGCTAACGTGCATCGAACATGAGACAAAAAAAATATTAGATTATAAAAAACTAATGTTAATTTTTTATACCACGCATTGAACGGGTACAATATTCGATTTTTTTGTTACAAATTAATTGATTTAATTTTTTGTTAAGTAATTTAATTTAATTTAATATTTATTGCAATCTGAGTCGTCTATTGCTAAGCATGGATGGCTCGGATTGGCCCAACACTCATGTTGTTCCTGAGGGACAGCATGCACCTCGGGTTCCTTTTCTATCAATTAGCGTCGTTCCCGTTCGATGCACGGGACAAAATATTTGTGTGGCTTCGCTACAAAATATCGAGCTCATACAAAATTTGTTGTTTGTCCCGTGCATCGAACGGGAACGACGCTGTTTTTTAAAGAACCAAATGGAGATGCCACTCTTTGAAAGATGACATGCTCTTAAAGTTGTACACAATTATAATTTCACTACACATTAGTAACATTATTGCCACCAAGAAGACAGAGAATTTAAACGTCGGTTCTTGATTATATAATGCATAGTGTTAACCCGTGCCTACGGCACTACGCATCGATCCTGATTTGAAAGGGGATGGCAGTTGTGTGATTTAGGTGAAAAACATGAGCACTTAACTGGGAAGTGGGAGAATGCATTACAGCCTTTGGATCAAATGAATCTAAGCCGTTCCAACAACTTGTCCCCACACCCTTCTGTTTTATAATAGAGATTAGGAGGGATTGGATTAGATGAGATTGTGATCATGGATTATTAATGAGGGGATTATTAGTGAGAGGACCATTTGGGAGTATAGTCCCTCATATCCCATGTTTGTTTGTGTAATAACCCGTATATTTTAATTAATAAAAATATTAAAAAGTATTAATTAATTCTAATAATATTATTTTCCTTATTAAATAAATAGTAGATAATTACAAAAAAGAGAGCTTCGGCCATAGGTCCATACTATAGGGACTACTAATGTAATAAGGACATTAATAAGTTCGTTGCTGCCGCCAGGACAATTGGACCCCGTTTCCAAATATGCCCTTGTTTTGAATCAAAACCGGGCACACTTCCCCACTCTCTTCCCCACTTTCTGTTCGATCAAAACGGTTTCCAGAAGAGAGACAGAGAGAAAGAGAGAGAGAGAGAGAACGGTTGCCAAAGTCGCATCCTTCATCGCCCGCCAAAGTTTCCGTCACCGTCGTTGTCGTCGCCATTGTCGTCGTCCCCTACAACGTCGTTGTCGTTCCTTCAACTGGTAAATCATTCTTCACATTTCCATATCTCTTTGCTTCTCTGCTTTTTGCTTCTCTTTGCTTCTCTGCTTTGCTTTTTGTTTCGTTCCACATGTTATTATCTGTTGTACATACTTCGTTTGTAGTCCATTTTGCAGTCTGTTGGTACTGATTACGATTTGTATTCCAATGGATTTGCAGTCCATTTTCCAGTATGTTCGTACTGATTAGGGTTTCTTTGTTTAGGATTTGTAGTCCATTTTGCAGTCTGTTGGTACTGATTAGGGTTTCTTTGTTTAGGATTTGTAATTTTGCAAGATAAATTCTCTGCATTTTGTTTGTTCTTACAAATCACATAACAAATGTCGTCATCTGTTGTATATTATGTGTTTGTAGTCCATTGGTTAGGGTTTCTTTGCTACTGATTATGGTTTATTTAGGGTTTGTAGTCCATCTGGTTAGAGTTTCTTTGTAATTTTGTAAGATCAGAACTCTGCATTTTGACAAGTGTGCCCGGCTTCTTTGTTCTTACAAATCAGATGACAAATGTTGACATCTGTTGCATACTCTGCGTTTGTTGTCCGTTTGTTTAATTGATGAACTTACATAGAACACAAGCTGACAGATGACATTATTTGTTCATCTCTGTGCTATACCAGATTTGAAGATTCTTACATATAACAACATCATCCAGTTATTTTGTTCTCATTTTTTGCTGTTTTGTTACAGAAAATGGTGACACCGAACAAGTCTAATAAAGAATTGGTACTTGTAGATCCTATGAAACCATTAGCAGTTATTATGCCTCAAGAGAGGATGAGAAAGAAGCAGTCACCACGGAAAAAAACAGCAGTACAAAGTCCAAAAAAGATAGCAGAAAAAATGTCTTCCTCTCGAAAGAGAACAAGAACAATAGAAGATCAAGAAGATGAAGTTAAACAGAGTCCAGCAAAGCGAATGACAAGATCTGCCACGCAACAAGATAGAGATCCTCATAAAATGGACAAGAAGGAGAAGAAGAACAACAAAAAAAAGGGATTTAGCCCTGTTAAACAGAACAAGAGAATACAAGAAGAAGAAGAAGAGGATGAGATGAGGAAAAGGAAGAACAAGAAGAAGAAGTTCAGAAGCCAACGAAAAAGGAAGCCCCTCAAAAATCTAGGTATGGTTTAGTCTTACAGATGATGAAATAGGTGACTGGAATACTACAGATGATGAAATCTATCAAACAGATGACGAAATCTGTATTTTGTAGATTATTGACTAGAATACTATAGATGATCAAATCTGTCATATTCTGTTATCTGTATTTTGGCAACAGAACATACAAAACTAGAAATCTATGAAAATTAGTACACTTTATTACTCCAACTAAACCAACGAAATCTTTATCTAGGTATGGTTTATGACTAGAATACTACAGATGATGAAATATTTCAAACAGATGATGAAATCTGTCATATTCTGTTCTCTGTATTTTGGCAACAACACATACAGATGATGAAATCTTATCTGTCATACGAACAATACTACATCATATGGTTACTTTGTGATGATCTGCATATATGTATGCATTCATATACTGACCAAAATTTTGAAACTCATGCAGGTCTAGTCCAAAGACGAAGTGACTTAACCCTATTAAACAGAAGAAGGAGAAGAAGAAAGAAAAGAACAATGTGAAGAAGAAGGACAATAAGAATAAGAAGATACAAGAAGAAGAAGAAGAAGAAGAAGAAGAAGAAGAAGGACAAGAAGAAGAAGAAGCACATGAAGAAGAGGATGAGGATGAGGATGAGGAAGAAGAAGAAGAACATACTGATGATGATGATGATGAAGAAGAAGAAGATACTTATGAAGAAGAAGAAGAAGAAGAAGAACAAGAACAAGAAGATCTTCGCAAGCAGAAACAGAAATAGAAACAGAAGACGAGTGGTCATATTCTATGAAAGCGTATTCAGAAACAGAAGCAAGTGCCGAAAAGGAAAGCAGTGAAGAAACGAAAGCAAAAGGTGCAGAAAAAAGTCAAGAAAGAGGTCAAGCAAGAGGTTAAACCTAAGCCTAAACAAATTCAGTTCAGGTAATCTAAAAATTGCGACATTTGTCTGTTTTGTTAGGCAACATTTATATAAGAAAATGACATTTGTCTGTTTTATTGAGGAACATGTTATCATTTGTTCATATCTGTCCTATACCAACATCTTCCTATTATTTTGTTCAAATTTCATGCAGGTCGAGTTTTCAAAGTATTGTGAAACTCTTGAAGGACATAAACTTCACAAAGCTCCAGAAAGAGAAGATAAGAAAAATGCCATTTGTTAATCTTATATTTGCTGTGGTTGATGAGTGCTTGACTGAGGCATACCTGAGGAAAAGCGACCTACATGCTCTTTCACTGATAAGACGATATGAGGGATCAGGAGGGAGGTTCAACCTAGGAACCAAATCAGTCAAGATAACGGCACAAGAGTTTGCACTTGTATTCGGCATCCCGTATGGGCCCAACAGAATTAAACCAACAACAAAACCGAGGATGCCAGAATCAAGATTTGCTTATAAAGTCTGTGTTCAGAGAGGTAGGATAATAACGAATACAAGTCTGAAAGAGTTCTTCCAAATAGCTGTGAAGAAAAAGGATGAACAAAGTGCAAATGACGTAGCACGTGTGCTAACACTGTATCTTATCTCGACAGTGTTTCTCCCAAGCACAGCATCAAGGGTGAGCTGGAATTTAATCGAGTTCATTGAAGATTTGGATAAGATCAGCTCCTATGACTGGGCAACATTCTTTACGGACGAGCTCATAAGGCAATTGAACGACAATATTGAAACACCGGCATCAACTGGGGGCTGCATAACATTTCTCCTGGTAAAATTCTACCCTCTTATGATATCAACTTTTTGTCTGTGATAAACTGCCTATATATACTGGAAGATGTGGTTATAAGATATCGTTATCTTTTCATAATCTGCCTACATGTATGCTAATAGTTGTCAATATCATTGGTATTCTGCCTATTTTGTATTTAAACTAATTTGTATTTTCCATGAAATACAGTATTGGTTGTGTGAGCACGTGAAATTGGTAAGCCAAGGAGATCCAGCAAACTTCCCGAGGTTCGTCAAGTGGAGGCTTACCGACCTTAGTGTTGGTTTGGCAGATAACCCGTTGGATGTTCTTGATCCGTTAATCGTGAACGACTCAGAGTTGGAGGTAACGGAATTCGAGAAAGAGTTGCTCAGATTTGTTGAGGTGCTGGAAGATGATCATGTGAAGCCAGAAGATGAGCACGATAAAGATGGTGATGACCCAAAGCATGATGATGCAAATACAAAGCTTCAAAAAGAAAATGAAATCCTCCGAGAAAGAATCAAAAGGTTGACCGAGCAGAATGAGCAAATCAAAAGGTTGACCAAGGAGAATGCCCAACTTCGGAAAAGAATTTCAGAGCTTGAAGACGAGACATTTGAGAAAGCAGTTGATGAACTCAATTTTAAAGTGGAGACTGCTCATGTTGAGAGGGATTTTTTCATGAAAGAGGTTGTGCATAAGGAAATTGAGATATGCAACGTGCTCATAGAGAACGAAGTTATAGCTGAAAAGCTAGAAAGAGCGGAGGGAACCATTGACGACATAGAGACACATTGTATTACCCAACAATTCAAGGTAATCTAAAACACAATTGACTAAATGTTTGTGTTTTTTTTTCCCTTTATCTTTCCATATGAACCACACAGATTACCTAATCTTATTTGTCTATTTGGAAAATAGACAAGTGAAAGTGTGGAGAAAGATGCAGAGGCTAAAGATGAAGAGGAGGAAGAAAAAGAAGAACAAGAAGAAGAAAGGACAACTATTGAAGAGGAGGAAGAAGAAGAAGAAGAAGAAGAAGAAGAAGAAGAAGAAGAAGAAGAAGAAGAAGAAGAAGAAGAATGTGGTCTTGAGCATCAAATGGTGCCGGATGAAGAAGTAGAAAGGACAACTGTTGAAGCTTTTAAGGGTGTACTTGCTGAAAACAGTCCAAAACCAACCAAGAAAAAGAGGAAACAGGTGGACCCTTCATCTCTTGTAAAGAATGTGAAAAATGAGACAAGAATAGAGAAAAGGGAGGAATGTTTCGTCTATGAAGACCTGAAGAAGGTAAAGAAGAATAAACAGGTGGAGATGGATCATGTCATACCAAAATGGAACGTTGAAAAAACAAAATTGGATAAATTGCTGGAAGAAGAAGACAAAGCGTTGCTGAATCTATTTTATGACCTAAACCAGGGGCAAGTCAAGTAAGTAAAGCTACACTTATTTCATTAATTTCCAATTCCATTCTAACAGATGATGAAATCTGTCATATTCTATTCTCTGTATTTTCGCAACATAACATACAAGACTATGATTGTTGGCTATGATTGTTTACTGTGATGATAAAAGGCCCGGTGTGGGTTTATTTGTGAATGTTAATTCTTTCCTTTTGACATCACAGTGAAGAAGTCTGGACGGACGCTGAAACACATTATACCATAACTTTCAAGTCAATAATAAAGCTTTTGGATGACCTAGACATGGGGAACGAGGTAATAGACGGGTACACATCAATGCTGAAAAGGGAGCAGCAAGTTAAACGACTGATGCATGGAAACAGTGCATTCTTCACATCCAGCTGCTGGGTAAGTACATTGCCCTTTCCCCACAACAAACTGTTATGTTCACACTGTTTTGATGTCATTATTTGTTCATGTCTGTGCTATACCAGAAATGCTACAGATGATGAAATCTGTCATATTTTGTTTTCTGTATTTGCCCTTTTTCCCATAGCAAAATACTGTTATGTTCACACTGTTTTGATGTCATTATTTGTTTATGTCTGTGCTATACCAGAAATGCAAATTTTCACATATGTTTGTGTTTATCTAACTAAGATATTTTATTCCCACAGACAATTATCACAATGGCAAATCAGTCCCCCAAAAAGTACCTCCTTGATAGCAAGCTTGAACAACTCTACGGCGAATTACATGATAAGGGCTTAGATTACTTTCGGTACCTTGTTTTCCCAATGAACTCTTCAGGAAATAAGACGAACAAAAACAGTCCATATCATTGGACTGTGCTTGTTTATGATATGTAAGAGCAGGAATGGAAGCATTACAATTCATTGAAACCAAGAAAGAAGGAGAAATCAGGCGACCCTTACCTTAAAGATGCTGCAATAGTGGTAAAAAACCTTCACCTCTCTCTTAGTTGCTTATTTAATTGCTTATAATCAATGACTGCAACTAATATAAAAAATTTACTTTGAAAACATAGAAAGATGCTGTTGAGAAATTCATGAAGGAATTGGAAGCAAAAAGGAATGATCAGCCACAATTCAACTTGCTAACTCCCATAGAGTCAATCTTTAAAGATGGTGCTCAACTAAGAACAGTGCAAGAAGCACCACAACAGATTAGTGCTTCGTAAGCTTCAATCAAACTTTCCATATTTAACCATATGATGACATCTATTGCAATCTACTAAATTCTATCTCTTGAATATATGCAGGGTTAATTGTGGACCCGTTGTTTGTTACATCATCAAGAAGATTGCAAAGCTTGAAGAAATACCATAAAAGCTTGAAAAAGAAGAAGTTTCAGCTTTTAGAGTGTATTTGGTCCACAAGATTTTACATGATGAGCCTAGATCATGGACAAAAGAAAAGTGGCAAGACAAACAACTAGCTCATGATTTGAATTCTGACACGTAGACAAATGGTGGTTGGTTTAACAGTTTGTAGTTGCCGAACACTTTGTAGATGGCAAAATAGTTTCTAGGTCGTTGGTTTAATAGTTTGTACTTGGCAGAACACTTTGTAGATGGCGAAACGGTATCTAGGTCGTTGGTTTGACAGTTTGTAAATGGTTCGTTTGACAGTTTGTAACCAGTGACAATCTGAATTTTGATAGTTACATAAAACTTGTATTTTGGCTATGATTGTTGACTGTGGTAGTTAGATATGATTGTTGGCTATGATTGTTCACTATGATGATAAAAGGCCTGGTGTGGGTTTACTTGTGAATTTCGATTGTGAATGGTAATTTAGGATGAGAAATGCCCGGAGTGGGCTGATATACACTGTTGTTTGTTGCTGTTTATATTAGATTGAGACGCAACCGTCAGGCTAGGCCATAAAGCAAGGAAACCCTGTCAATTTTTTTCCTTGTTTGCTGCACATTTTCTGGACTTGGCTTTTTGAGTTGTCATACTTTCCAAAAATGACAATAATCTTGGTACATTTGCTGGATACCTATGCTGCTGCAGATTTGGAAACTGAAATATGTACATTTGTGTTCAAAAACTGATGTGAATGTGCAAACAGATGATGAAATCTGTCAAACAGATGATGAAATCTGTTGTATTCTGTTCTCTGTATTTTGGCAACAAACACGACGGATTTGCAAACAGATGATGAAATCTGTCAAACAGATGATGAAATCTGACATATTCTGTTCTCTGTATTTTGCCAACAAAACATACAGGACTGAAAATCTATGAAAATTAATACGCTTTATTACACCAACTAAACCAACAAAATCTTATTTATCATGCTAATAATACTCTTGCAATATCCCAAGAACAATTTCAAATCAAAGAAATCAAAGAATACTATGCAATATCCCAAGAACAAGTTCAAATCAAAGAAATCAAACAATACTCTACAGTATCCCAAGAACAAGTTCACTCAATTGGCTCTTTACAACTCTTCCTATTGTGGTTTCCCAACTTTCCACACCTCCCACACCTTAGCTGCCTCACCTTCTCTCCCTTTGAGCGAATTCTTTGAACCTTAGGTCTGCCCCGCGGCCTTCTTGTCTTAGGAGGAAGAACAACACGGTTCTC
Organism: Rhododendron molle; assembly: GCA_025413875.1. Lineage (NCBI taxonomy): Eukaryota > Viridiplantae > Streptophyta > Magnoliopsida > Ericales > Ericaceae > Rhododendron > Rhododendron molle. Next base: position 47,411,502 of record CM046389.1, on the reverse strand, counting down.
TTTTGTCACTTCGGGAGCTCCGAGAGTGGGAATAGGATTTATCATGCTCTCATACGACAATCGGAAAACTTCAACGGTGTAAAAAGGATCTATGTAGTTTGAAACTTGTAGGCCAACCTTTTGAATAGCCGTCACTGCATGCACACAAGGAAAACCGTTCAACTGCCATCGACAACATGTGCACGTCCGTCTTTGAACATTAACCACAACTGTTGGAAGGGAGAACACTTCAAAAACATATTCACTTGCCTTTGCCACAGTCCACGACCGACCTTTGTTGAAACTTGTGACCAACTTCTTATCCATTTCAGGACACACGATGCCGTTTCACTTCCATGACTGTTCCCTCCTATCACACATTTGCTCCATCAGTTTAATCCTTATCGTGTCAATCGCATTCAAAATTGGCAAATGACGGGCTTCCAAAATCCATTTGTTGAAAGACTCAGCTGGATTTGAACACATGTCCCCATATCTTCTACCTTCAAAATATGCATTTGCCCACTTGTCAAGTGGCAATGATTCAACAAAAGCTTTAACTTTCGCACCACCAACATTGCAGAGTTCTTTAAAAGCTTCCTCATAATTAGAAATCGATGGTGCATATGCACAATAAGAAAACAACTCGACTACTCTGTCCCTAAAACCATTAGACAATCTGCCCTTATACTTGTCCCTCAAATTACACTTCAGATGCTGCAAACAATACGCATGATATCTATTGGGAAAAACCTCTGGAATGCCTTTCAAAAGCCTAGAATGACGATCTGTTATGAATGTTATTGGACGAGATGACAGAATTGTTGACAACTTTCTCAAAAACCAAAGCCAATTCTCGTCATTTTCAGAATCAGCAATGCCAAAAGCCACTGGAAACAGACCTAAACCAAAAAAAAAAGCAACAAGCAACATTAATCTACATTAATCTATTCATGGTACAACATAATCAATGCAAATTAGTCCTTTGTATCTTAGAATCTAAGAGAAAATATAACGTAATCTGTATTTATTTTTTAATCTACCCTGACTGTATATCAACAGAAAACAATAGATGTTGTTATCTATATTAAACTTGCCTCCCAATGTTCCACATAACATAAACAGAAAACCAATATTGAACAGACAAGAAGACGAATAACAATAACTAACCTTGATCGCCATCTTTTCCACTAGCTCCAAAAAGGGTTCCTATGTACCTCCCCTTCAAAAATGTCCCATCAAGCGCCAACAAAGGACGGCAGTAATTGAAGCCTTTGATACACGCATCAAATGCTACAAAAATCCTTCTAAAACAATTAGTTTTGTCACTCAACATCAATAACACTTCCTGGGTTTTTCTCCTTGGCAACTTCAACATACCACCTCAGTAGATCAAAAGACAATACATAATCTCCATACAGCTCATCACTTGCCTTCTCAACCCCAAACCAAGCATGGTGATAACTGATTTTACTCCCATAGTACTTCTCAAAAAATTTCACTGCTTCTATTGGTGCATAGTTTTTCTTAGTTCGAACTTCCTCCCTAATCTGTTTAGCAACCAACTTTGAACTCATTCGAGAATTCTTCGAACTAGCAAAAACACCAACACAACTGTGATTCTTCTCAAACTCCCTTATACGAAAGAAACCGTTAGATCTCTCAATGGTTGCATGAATAAACCATTGACAACCAGATTCTGTATGTTTTTTTGAACACTCCGCCTTAACTCTAGTAAGGTCATTCTTCAAAAACTTATATACAAATCCGACTTCAATAGCATACATTGCTAGACAATCCCTAAATTCTTTTACTCCGCCTCTAAACTCTTGGCCAACGTGAGTAATCAAATTAGCCCAACCAGTAGAAAGACGGACAGTCTCGTGGTGCTTACAAAACTTCTCAAGTGGATCTTCTACTTCATGCATAGTACTACTTTGACCGACTTCAAAACTTCTTCGACATTCAACACTTTCAAAAACAATACTCCGATTATTATGATCAGCACAAGAAGAAAGCACTTCAACAACTACATCAATGCAACTAACCCCATACGCACCAGCCAATGCGAACATATTTACAAAATCGGCATCATTATCTAGAACACAATTGTCATGTCCACCTACAGCATACAAAAGTTGAAAACTAGAGGTTTCCAAATTTGGTCACTTCTTAACCAGACTACGGACAACATCGTCAAAGCAGAAATCTCTTCTAACTGGTACGACAAGAGTTTTTGAACCATATTTGCACAGAAGAACAATAGAAGATTCCATACTGGAAATTTAACACCCTCTGCAAACAAAAAATGCAAACAAATGTCATAATCTGTGTCGATCTGTCCTATTAATCTGCTCCAAAAAAACGAAATCGATCTGTTCTATCCATTCAGTCAACAAATATCACAAATCGCAAAAATCACAAATCTCACAAAATATCATTGTCAACAAATATCACAAATCGCACAAATGCACACACGCACAAATCCAAAAATCACAAATCGCACAAAATATCATTGTCAACAAATATCACAAATCGCACAAATCCAAACACGCGAGAGAGAGAGAAAGAGAGAGAGAGAGAGAGAGAGAGAGAGAGAGAGAGAGAGAGAGAGAAACCTTCCAATCGCAATGAGAAATCTTCGTCAGATTGCAGTGACAAATCTTCGTCACCAACGAGCGAAGCTCTCAATCTCCAAACCAAACGAGCGAGAGAGAGAGAGAGAGAGAGAGAGAGAGAGAGAGAGAGAGAGAGAGCTCAGCAATGGAAACCTAAACCATGAGAGCGAGATAGACGAAGCATTGTTCGTCCCCAAATTCACGACAGCAGCGAGAGAGATCCGCTCTGAGAAGAGTTTGAATCTTGCCGTTATATATAAGGGTAGTTTGGTCTGTTAATGGATCTAACGCTGCATAGAATATAGTATAATGGATCCGCAGCCTGTTAAAAGAATAATCCGGACTAGAAGGCCCAATAAGTCTAGAATGTGGACTCTAGCCCAATTTTCTGTACAAAAAAATAGTTATTCTATCTAATTATCTCTTTAAAATATTTTTATTATTGCATGCATGCATACAACTCTTCTATCTCTCCCTCTCCCACTCCTACTCGATCTCTACCTCCTTCGTAACCCTAAAACCGAGCTCAATTCGTCCGTTTTAAAACCCAATTCCATTAGGACTCAATTTAATCCACTACATCAAAATTCTCTTAGAAATACATTACGACTCCAACCGTAGGGCACGCACAATACTCACCACCCTTCACGGAGTCAGAAAATAGAGAAAAACCGGAGAGAACCAAGCTACGATCCATAAATTTTTAGAGAGAGAAAGAAAGAGAGAGAAAAGTGGGTTTTATAGTTTCGCTCTTCCGAGACCCGAATTGATTGTTCCAATCTCCTTCTACAATCCTAAGCATCCACGAACATCATTCAATTCGGTCCCAAGGTCTCCCAATCGAAGAACCCGAAGCTTTCTTCCTAAATTGTCAAGTTTCGATCGAAATCAAATAAAATCTGATTCGAGGTATTATAATTCGATCCGAAACCTCCTCTAAGTATATTTAATGTTTTTAGACATAACCCAATGGCCCCCGTTACAAAAAAAATTAAAAAAACGAAAACTGTGGCCGACCTTGCGGCCGCGACCTTCGGGCGGCCCAGCCGCAAGAACCAGAGAAACGGAGTTCGCGGCCGCGAACTCCATTCAGCCCAGCCATGCGCTTTTTTTTGTTTTGGTTCGAATTGATTTTTCAACGTCCCGAAAGATGTTTTTGACCCCCGGACTATTTTTTCTAAACTTCTAACACCCCAAAGATCATAACATGTTAATTTCATATTTTTTTATTTTATTATCTATTTATTAAATTTTTTATTCGTTTTCAAGCAAAGTTTACAAACGAAAAATAGTTACGACCTTCCGAACAATGTTTCTAACATCCAAACTATTTTTCCTAGACTCCTTGCATCTCAAATATAATATGTTGTTAAAATAATATTTTTTTTATTTAATTAGCTAATTATTATTATTCACACATTGTTTTTAAACAAAAATACTTTACGACATTATAAAATATATTATTAATGCCCGAATAATTTTATTTAGACTTATTACAGTCCTGGGATGAAAGGATGTTAACCTCAAAATTTATTTATTTATTTTATGATTTATTATCTATTTAACCTTCTTTCAGTCATTATCTCTTTATTCAAAATAATCTCATGAACTTCCAAACTCAACTTTTAGCGCTCGAACTTATTATAGAGAACCTTTAGGACTCTTATTAAGGTTACGATAATTATTCTAATATTTTTACTTAATTAATGTATTTAATTAGTATTTAATCAATCTAATTACTTAAGGATAATTAATAAGAGCCTAGAAAATTATTTTTAAAGTCCTATATAAAATTTCCTATCTTATTATTGATATTGTGGCAATACGAGATTAAGGGTAACGGTCCAGTCATAAAAAGTTATGTGATTACATTGTCTAAATATTTGTTTTGATTCGCCTGTTATTCTTTTTATTTATATTTGAGAATAGTATTGTGATGATACTTGATTTGAATGCTAGATTGGACCCTAGAGACATGGGGTGGTATACGAAATAGAATTCACCTAGACGATGCTAAGTAATGGATAAATTGGGAAGTTTTTCTTTCTAGAGATTGCCTACAGGCGGAATTTTGAGATGCGATGAGATTGAGACTGGTGTGTGTCCAGTGATGAATTGATATACTGGCGTGTGTCCAGTCATGAATTGATAAAACCTGACGAGTCTTCCAGAGATATTTTGTGACGATAAAACCTGGCGTGTGTCCAGTGATGTTTTGTGGTGATAGACTGGCGTGTGTCCAGTGGTGAATTGATAGACTGGCGTGTGTCCAGTGATGAGTTGATAGACTGGCGTGTGTCCAGTGATGATTGTGATGTGGTGTATAAGATAGGCGAACCCTGGTTGTGATTCAGGCATGATAAGCTATCCCCTTGTTGTAGTGATTGGGTTACACACCCGTCATATAACTTAGGTTATCTGCGACAAAGGGAAGTGATCTCATGGGACCGAGCATGGCTAGCGGTTGGGGAGGAAAGATCTCACGGGGAGATTTTAAATCACATGTCAGGCTAATGGATAGTAACAAACTGGTTTATGTGAATATCTCTGTTCTACTCTTTCGCATGCTTTTTGTTATATTACTTGTTAACTGTAAAGTAAGAGGGGTAGTTGGATTGGATTATACTACGGGGGTGAACTCTTTCACTCAGGCACGGATTTTCTGGCATCCGTGTCAGATTTTGCAGAAAACCAGGAAACACAGAATCCCGAGGGCGAACAATTTTATGCTGAGGAGAATCCAGAGGTGGGAGCCGAGCCCGAATACGCTTGGGATCCATATCAAACCTAGAAGTCGGCTCTGTTAATTAGTTTATTTCATTTCCCAAAGGACAATTTTAGTATTTTCCCAGTGGTTGTAATAAATAAAACTCGACGTTGAGGATTCTGTTTTAAATTTTAAACTTTAATTAGGAGAGGTTTTCAGAAATTAATATTTAATATTTTCGATTTTACCTCCGAAAATCGGGGCGTTACAGTTTGTGCATGAATTTTAACAACGGACAAGGTTAGGGGGTGTTCCACTTTCTCCAAAAAAATATTTTTTGAAAAAGAAGGTAATTTCAAGCTCTAAAATCATGTGTTTATGCAAATAATTTTTCTACCAATATGGATTTTGTTTGATAGATCTCATTAAGATCTTTTAAACGGTGCAAAAAAAATTAAAAATATATTTTTCATTTTCATTATATTTGAGTTTGAAATTACCTTCTTTTGAAAAAAAATAACTTTTTGTAAAAAGTGAAACACTACCTTAGAGCATGTACACTAATGAAAATGTAAAAATGCTGATCAACAGTGCAGCTTTTTCATTTTACCTACTCACATCTCTCTCAACACTACACCAATACTATCTATTTTACTACCTCTAATTAAAATATATATTTTTCACTCATTTTCTCTTATCTTTATTGTTTAAAGAGAGGAGAAAGGAGGGAGGAGAGAGAGAAAGAAATAATTAAAAAAAAAAAGAAAGGAGTATGAATAGTACATAGGTAAAAATAGAGTACAACTATTCATAAATGCATTTTAGCTCCTTTTTTAGCTCATCTGGTGTAGACTATTTTTCTATGTTTCTCTTAGGTAAAATAGCAAAAAATGTATTTAAGCTCATCTAGTGTACTTGCTCTTAATCCCATACGTCCTACGTTTGTTTAGAATCAAAAATGATACTCACACAACAATCCAAACACAATAACTTATACAACCTCTCACATACATGTGGGCTCCACACACACCACTATGTGTGGGTCCCACATATATGTGAGAGGTTGTGTAAGTTGTTGTGTTTGGATCGTTGAGTGCGTAGCATTGTCCGTTTAGAATACCGCTTGATAAGGATTAATGGATCAAATGTCCATATTGCCCCTGGTACAATTTAAAGATGAGTGATTCTATTTGAACCCAAAAAATAATTATCTGTAACCCCGACTACTCTTTACAACCACCTCAATTAGTTTGATCCAAAAAAAAAATGGTTTTCAATCGACTATGTTGACTCCAAAACAATTTACAAACCCACCTATACCTTTCTATAGCAAGACACGACACTCCACGAATGAGACTCTTTTGGAAAAACCATTGAAAAGATTCCGTGAACCATCGAAAGCTTCTAACACAAAAAAACAACAACATATATATCGAATTTGTTAGGATTGTTTTCAAATTGTTTGCATTTAAAAAAAAAATACAGATAGAGAAATTATATGGCGGCTATTGGTTGACTCACACATATGTTTGAAAAAAACCCATAAATGATCAAAATGACACATATCGTTATTCAAACAGTTAAAATTTATTTATGCATTCACAATTATCTGAACTTTTTCTTAACTTCATTATATTTCTTTTGACCATACCATGATATTGAATTGATACATGGAATAGGATGAGAAAACAACTTTCAATAAAGTATTGAAAAAAGAAAAGTTGAAAAAAATAGCCAAAACATAAGGCCCAAAACAAATCAGTACAGCATTCAAGGTAGTAGTTGGTCTTCACTGAACAAATAAAATGTAATATAATTTTTTTGTCAAGGTTACTAGAAAAAGTTTTTTTCAATTATAAGTATAACAAAATTAATTTTTTAATTACATAGAATAGCTTTAATGTGTTTTTCCTAAGAGTACTGCTATGGCTTCATATGCAATGTATATACGAATTTTGTGGGGCCCATTTCGCATTCCACAAAGATGATTCGAATCGTCCATTATTTTTAAAACAATTTTTTATGAAACCCTGTAAAAAATCAGATCAACTCGATATAACTAAGGATTTTTTTCTGATTCTGTTACACCCTGGTATACCGATACACTGATGATAGTGATCGAATCAATTCGTCTTGCTATGTATTTCTGTGATCGTATTGTTATTTTTCAAATAAAGACAAACGTGGTTCGCTTATTGGGTTTTTGATTCCCGATTGTCGACATGATTTTGCACGGTATTACCAAGCAAATGATTGGGATCATTTTTGTTTTTTTTTTTTTTCCAAAAGTTTAGGATTTCCATTGATAACGAAGAGCTTACAATATAGGGCATATTCTTCCCAAATGAGAAAATAGCCTAACAGACGGGTAGGCAATCCAATGACCCACACCTCCAAACCCCATACACGCACATAAGAAGAGCATCAATTGAGGCTCTCTTTGGTTGTAAATTATAATGCTTCTTTTGATGCTTGATTTATACGTGCTTCCTCTTCTTTTGGCACTCCTTTCTTCGTCGTAGGCGATTCCGCTTTCTCTCCTTAGCTTTTTGAAAACTCCAAAGCACTAACCCTAGAAATTTCGTCGGTAACTCTCCCTCTCTTTTCCAAAGTGGTGTTTGTTGAACTTTAGATTGCTAGTTATGTTTCGTGATTCTATGTTTATTTAGTCGCGGTTTTGTAAATTTGCGAGAGGAATTTGATAGCGGTTCTTGGTTAGAATTACTTGTCTGTCTTGTGTGTTTTATTTCTGTTTCTGGAAAGCTCAAGTCGATTAGGTTAAAGTTGTCGTGCTAGGGGTGGAATTGGTTCCCAAGTCGTGTGTGACATTCAAATCCACTTCTTCTCATTCGAAATCAAAATTTAGAATAAGGGTTTGCTGCTTGTGTTTATATATTGCACATTTTTCATTGTTTATTTGCTTATTATGGTACACAGGTAAATGGAAAATGATGTGGCCAACAATCAGCAAGTGGTTGCCAACAACAATCAGCCGCCAACAACAATGGACCTGCCCACTTTTGTCACAGCTGTAGGAAGCCCTTCCAGAGGGCTAATGGCTTGGATTCACACAACACATCTGCACATGGAAATTGGCACTACAATTGCTTCCCATGCAAAAACAAGTTCCAATTTTCAGATCATAATGAAAAATCGGAGGTGAAATAGTTCGGCTCCTCCTCATCTCCAAGGAGGATTGTATGGGCATCATCATCACTTCCGTGTATCATCATCACTTCCGTGTATGGGCATCATCATCTTGAATTCTTTGCAGATGAATGAACTATCTTGTTGCCCCCTCACACTTCCCTCTATTTTCTATTATAGGAGGATAGGAGGAATTTTATTCGACTGGTGCGGGGCCCAGTAAAATGTGTGTTTTTTACTAGGGTGGCTATAGGTCCACCTCGATCTCCATTGATTTTTAGGGTTAGCAATTCATGTGAAAGGACCAAAGGGCTCAGCTCAGTTGGTGATGTCGGTGATGATTGTGGCTGACGGGTGTGGGGGTGTGGTGGAGGAAGGGTCGTCTGGAGTGGTAGTGGTGTCGTTTGGTGTGGTGAACGGTGGTGGTGGTGGTTGTGGTGAATGGTGGTGGTGGTGGTGGTGGACCATGGTGGTTATAGAGAATTTGGTGGTGGTGCAAGGGAGAGGGCAATTTTGGAAGTTTATGAATATTTGTAAGATTTCATCTAGCAAATTGTTTATAACAATTTGTAGATTAGGCTTAGAACAGGCTATGTATAAGAAATTTGTGGTTACAAATAACTCGGCCCTTTGATTGTTCCCTCCCTGGCATGTTTAAAACACGAAATCTCCTCCATTTCTCCAGTTAATTTCCACCATTTCTATAAAGTCTGACTTTTAATAATTTATGTTGGGAAAAACTACCCGAAACACCACGAATATTTTTCCTTCTTTGTGCAAATAGAGAATAGGCTAATTATTGCAAATCACAATAACCAACAACAAGCCAATCTAGGAGCTGAAAAGTAAATAGCAACAAGAAAGCAAAACCAAGAGACACCGGAATTTTTACATGGTTCCCTCTAAATTAGAGATACATTTACGGGAGCGTAATCGCTACCAAATCTTTCACTATAATGATAATAGGGTTACAAGAGTTCTTCCCTAGCAAGTTGCTAGAGGCATACAAACATTACCCAAAGGTAGATTTCAACAAAATCAACTAGATACAAGTTCAGGTCTCACCGAGGTGGATATCCAAACTCCTAGATCCCGAGAGAAACTCCGCAATCGGCTCCAGTCAACACGTAGAGCTCGTCGAATTGAAGAACATTTTGAAAACCCATCAAAATCGGAGTAGAAACGAACACCTGATCTTGACTGGAACATGATCAAAACCCTTGCCCTTTTTTCTGCGTTTTTCTCTCGCTCTCGGTATCTCTCGAACAGCAGCAGTAAAAGTAAACTACTGAGACTAGAAGTCTCCTTTTTGTTTCCATTGTAATTAAGCCAATAATTACAAGATCACCCATTTGTTATTATGAAATAACAAAATAACCCCGTATCAATATTTGACTCATTAAAGAGTCTTTGTGGACCCACCAAAGGAGGGACCCACCCGTCACGACGTCGGAATAGGAACTGACACTTTAATTTAATTCTACTTGTAAGGTAGGCAATGTGAAGTGTATCATGGTTCGCTTAAATGTGTGAATTTTGATTTAAATTTATAAGTACTATGAGATAATTGAGTTACATCTGATAACGGTACGAATTATGCGATATAGGAATCTTCCTTTATAATCGGACACCGCTACGACGACCTTCATATTTTTATTAGTCTATGTCAAATTTTTGAGATTTTTAGAAGACTGTAACTCGAATGCGTACCGATAGAATTGCGACGAACGGAACGCTACATGTCGCGATGGGATGACAAGGGAATCCCACAGGTGTCCTTTGCAAAGGAAAGATAGTCCAGACTCACCTTTAGCCACCGAAATACATGTATACAATTCTTAGGTGTATAATTAAACCCTACATTAGATAAATCAAAATTAGAAAGGAAAGGCCTAAGAAAAACATTTGGTTCCCATTTTTGAGAGTTACTTTTAACTCTTGACACAGTTTTTAATAAATTTTTCTCTCTATCTCTCCACTCATTACCACTCAACTCTCAAAAATAACTTTCTAAAAGCTTAACCAAACAAAGTGATTATCTTTTTTTTTTTTGTCAAACGGAAATTCAAGAAAATTATCACTATAACAGTTTTTAGGCTCGCCGTTCCGACCAACGTTGCTGGAAAATTCTATGATTCTCTCCTCGTAATCTTTTTCCTCACTCCCTAAGTTATGTATTGGAGAAATTAGTTCACACAACACACTCACCACAAAACAAGCACACACGCACAGTGCACGACGGGTCGGAAAGCGGCGGCCACGGCTGCCTGCCCCTGGGGCCACTCCGACTAGTCCTCCTTATTTCTCAACCGTATCTCTTCCTCTTCTCACACTTGCTGCACCCAAACCCTTGAAATTTCCACACAAGAGAAACTCCCTCCGGCAAAGAGTTCGGATTCGGACTCACGGCCATAGCTCGGGCTAGGAACAAAATCATCTGTTTTTTTTTTTAAAAAAAAAGAGAGAGTCTTAGAAACCTAATTTAAAGTAGTTGACTGCTATTGATAGACTTTAATTAAAATCCATGAGGCATTAAGAATAAATTGAAACACCTTGGTACCTAAGCACTAACCGAAATAATCTTGGGGTTGGATTCCTAGCTAATACCATCACGTCTAGCAAGGCCGTCGAACAATAATACTACTTTGATTTATGTCTATGGAATGATGAATGGTCCTACTTCTTGGACTGTTACGAATGACAGGAAAGTATCTGATGTTCATATTGCTTTTGATGGTTTGATTTTATCTTACTCCTTTTGAAAGTGAAGCATTACACGACATGAAAACGTTTTCATGGTCAAACCTATAACCTTGGTATTACATATCTCACACGAGCTTCCGCTTATGCAAATGTTTATCTTTTTTTTTTTTTTTTTCAGGGAATAACGTGTATAGCAATCAACTGCTCAATGCTCGCTTGGGTTACATGGACAATCATAAGTTCTATGATAGTTTGCACTTGTTATACCTGTACACTTAGAAACTCTGGGATTATGTTATTTATTCTACGCTTCCGCATACTTTTGTTTATATGGTTAAAATGACGATGATGCTGGAAATCCCTATACTAGAAAATGAGCAGGCCTTCGGCGGCTTAACACGCGCTTGGCCGGTCACGACTTTCAGGGTTGGTTTTGGGTCATGACAATTTCTCCAGTTAATTTCCATTGCAGAACCAAATCGAAGCATCAAGCAAAGGTAAATACTTCACTTTCATTTTCAAGATGCTCTGAAAAGCTAATAGAGAAAGAGAAAGGGATTAGGGATCCATGGTTGGACTTTGGCTAATTTTCTGATAGTTTTGAATCATTCTTTTTGCTGAATTAGGGCGCCTTCAATTGTTTGATATAAAGCGCCACTCATTCATTAATTGTTTGATCCACTAGCTTGCATTTCACTTGCCTTGATGTGTCAACGAAAGGACAAACATGTTCATTTTGAACATGTGAAGTACATCATGTGTAACGCCCTTGATTTTTGGGTACGTTAAATAAACATTTCATTGATAAAATTAAATGGAGTCTGACTCATTATTACATCATAACTCCTACTACGGTTCCATTTTTATACAAATGAAGGGTTCTAGGGTTCCTAACTACAGCTCCGCCTGCGGCTTCATCCTAGCCAGCTCCAAAAGCCTCCAAGATATACTGTTCATCTTGATCATCTACAAAATCTGACACATTATACCAGCGTCGCCACCGATATAATATGTCAGGGTCACCAAAGGCAACACCGTGAGCTACAAAAGCTCAGCAGAATAATCCTATATCCGCTAACCCATAAATTACCAATATCAGAGTAAAAGAGCAGTATACCGACTCTTTGAACAGGCAGCGGGATAACACATACATGTTTAACAAGGCAAATGATACATCCACATACACTATTCTATCGTTGGTGTCGGTGATATATGAGTTTCTCCTACGCGACTCATCGTAGACCGTGTCACCATAGTCATCAACGTTTTCGAAATCCTTTTCACTTTCCAAATCAATATTTTGAAAATCACCTTTAACACACCCAACCTTGGTTCCGCCGCGCCGGGTTCCCGAGTATCCTCACAATGGTTCCGCCGCGCCGGGTTCCCATTGGCACACATACTTGTATTTCAAAAATCATTTTTAACACACCCAACCTCGGTTCCGCCGCGCCGGGTTCCCGAGTATCCTCACAATGGTTCCGTCGCGCCGGGTTCCCATTGGCACACATTTGCATTGGCTCCTCTCCGCGGATAACCAAGCCACACACCCAACCTCGGTTCCGCCGCGCCGGGTTCCCGAGTATCCTCACAATGGTTCGGCCGCGCCGGGTTCCCATTGGCACACAACACACACACACACTCACATAATGCACCCACATTTGGTCATTATGTAGTTTCAAAAATATTTCATCATTTGTAACACGCATTCCCACAATGGGCAAATCCGGCCACATTGCGTTTTCAAAACACACCTTGTCTTAAACCCTTTTTATCCATATCAACCACACCCTAGGTGTCATGTTTCTATTTCTCGATTTCCGTGTCTCGTTCTCATGCATAGACTCCGCGGTGAGACTTTTCACATAGATTGACTTAAATCATTCATTGTAATCTAACTAGCAAGATATGCAAGCATTCTTATAAACAAGCTCATCACCATCCCTATACAACCACAAGTAATGCAAACAACATGTAAACAAACTCATAACTTTCTAAATGATCAAAATACGAATACTTCGAATAAAGCTTCTGGTTTCTCTTGTTTTGAAGTCCGTTCTTTCTTTCTTTGTGAAAAGTTCAAAAAGACAACATATGTTTATTGACGTAGAAATCATTTGTTCAACATGTCATACTTTCAAAAGCAAGATAGGTTTATTTTTAACATTCATTCGACGTCAAACTTCGTACCATATTTTTAAAGTTCAAAACAATCTACGTTTTAACATAACTATACATAGAGATAGAGATTAGGAACTTTCGACATCTACTTAGAGATAGTGGGGACGGAAAATTCTACCATGATCCGAAACTAGTCGGGGCCGAATAAGCTAGTTGGAAAATTTTACGGGCGTTGAAACTCTCAAATCTGGACCAAATTTCGGATGGCAGTAACTCGGTCAATACTTGGCCGAATAGGATCGTTCTTGAGTCTAAATCGAAGATCTCGAAGTTTTCTACAACTTTCGTGGAGGACGTTGTCCCTAGAAACGACTTTAGGTAGGAGAAAAATAGTGATAAAGAGATCGACAGTAAGCTGTCTGGACTGGAAATCCGAGAATTTCACTGAACTTCGGATGGCAATATCTTGGTCATTTCTTGACCGATTAGGGTGGTTCTTGGGTCTAAGTTGAAGATCTCGAAGTGCTCTACAAGTTTCTAGAAGGAAGTTTATCCTAGAAACTAGTTTAAGAAGGAGAAAACTGAGGATTGGTGGATGGACAGTAGGCTGTCCAGAAACTGATTTCTTAGAGATTTTAGAGAGAAGTGAGAGCTATGCTTGGAGGTGTGAGTTGAATGAAAGTATGGGGTGCTATTTATAGCCAAACTTTGAGCCCTCTCCTTCCCTCATATGGCCGGCCCCCCCTCTCTATCTCTCATGGATTTGCTCCATGTGTCGCTCTCCCTTTTTCTCTCATGGTCGGCCCCCCTTCCTCTCTCCTTCTTGCTCCAAGTGTCGCTCTCTCATGGTCGGCCCCCCTTCCTCTCTTCTTCTTGCTCCAAGTGTCGCTCTCTCATGGTTGGCCCCCCTAGCGGTTATTGTCCAATGGATAAAAGTTTTCCTAACTTTTATTGACCAATGGGTAAAGTCAAAGGTTCAAAGGGTTCCATAGGGGTTCATAAGGTTCAAAAGTTTCTTGATGACTTGTCTTAGTCAAATCTAGGCTTTCATAGCTCGAGTGGTATTTTGGTTTTATTTAGTAGGAAATCGCCTAATAACGGAATATTAAAGCCCGACGGTGCCAAACGCCAAGGCAAGGCGTAAGCATGGCCAAGGCGGCCCGCTAGCAAAGCGGTGGCCAAGGCGGCCCGCTAGCAAAGTGGTGGCCAAGGCAGCCCGCTAGCAAAGCGGTGGCCAAGGCGGCCAGAGCAAGGCGGCCTAGCAACGCCAAGGCAAAAGCAAGGCACGACCCGACGCCAAGGCAGAACCCGATGGCAGCCAAGGCAGAGCAACCCGACAAAGAACCCGACGCTTAGCGAGGCACCCTAGCTACCCGACGCTAAGGCGTAGGCAGTTCGACAATGAGCCGACGCCAAGGCAAGGCAGGCCCGTCAGCGAGCCGACGCCTAGGCGAGGCAGGCCTAACAGCGGCCCGACGCCAAGGCAGCCTAGCCAAGCCAAAGCAAGGCATTCAAGTCAATGGTCGAGGTAAAGACCAAAAATTTTCTACTAACCACTTCGGCATCGATGCAGCACTCTAGGTTAGGGAAATGTAACTAAGCCAAACGGTAGTTAGGGTTTGCTAACTAATCGGTTAAAACTAACTATACTTGCCATGTATGATTTCCAGCCAAAATATAATTTAAAGATATTATTTACTTACTAGGAAAAATATACGAGTACGTTTACAAGTATACTAGCCATGGGAGAAGGACTAGATTGTCCTGGAGTAAAATGATTCACTTTTTAAAGTCTCAAATCTAATTATGACGGATTATTAGAATTTAAAAGAAATTTTTAAAGCAATCCAAGCAATTAAAAAAAAATTCAAATATTTAACGAAATTTTTATTTACCAAAAATCAGGGTCGTTACATCATGTAATATGAACCCATCCCTTAATTGTTTTAAAACTCTTCTAAAGTGTCGTGTTGGTGTTGTGGGTTAGTGAGGCTCAATAAAAAATTGACGAAACAAAACTCATTATTTTATCATTGGAGCCACCGGCAAAATCATCAGGTTATAACCTGCCAGTACGTGTGAACTACGACTTGTTTTAAAAGTTAGGCCAAACCCATTTGAACCGTTAAGTAACAGTCTAGAGGTGGCAAACGGGCGGGTCTGGGCGGATTGAAACGGGTTGTGGGTCAAATATGGACGGGTCAAAAAGTGAACGGGTTGAGACGGGTCGGGTCAAATATGGGTCAAGCCAAACCCAAACCCGCCCGACCCATTTTCCTTTTTTTTTTTTTTTTTTTTTTTGGGGGGGGTGGGGGTTTCCTTCCCCTCTCTTCCTCCCATACCATTCAGAAAAGTAAAATTTTATGATTAAAACTCAATTTTTTTTTAAAAAAAATGAAGCAATTAGAGGCTAAAAAAACTTAAAAAAAAATCAGGTTTTTACTTTTTTTTTTCCATTTCCAAACAGTAACGTAACTTTGACGAGGAGTTAGAGGCAGCATCAGAGAATTGTCTGGAAGGCGATGATTGCAATAAAAAGAAATTTAAAAATAAAATAGTTTGACCAAAACATAAAAATATTTATTACAACAAAGTTTAATAAACCCTTTAACTTTTAATAGTAGAAATCACATAAAAAAATTAAACGAAAAACAATAACAGTAGGAGGCTTAAGCAAATTTTAAAAAAAAATGTCCCATGGAAAGACAAAGATTTTTTTTCTTTTTGTGTGAAAAGGATGGAAAGACAAAGATGAATCAGAGCATTTGGTCCCAAAAATTGGCCATTAGTTTAATACAAAAATCATGACTGGAGGAGAGTGCAACAGAGAGAGATAGAAGTGCGAAACAGGAAAACATTTTCCCAAGTGGGAGTTGTGGGTCCTAAGAGCATCCCCAATGGGGATGTAAAACCAGGTGCTATAGTTATAATAGCACCCAGATGTAAAAAAAATTGCTCCAATGGGGATGTAAAATAACAAATTCGGAGATGGAAAATAGCACAAATGGAAAGGGAGATGTAATTTGCATCCCCTTTTGACTGCAACTATAAATTGACAGGTTAGCACCAACTGATTATACCAGTATTTTGGACAGCCGGATGTTACCTGATTTAGTCGGAAAGTCGTCGGAATTTGCAAGAACTCGCCGGAATTGCAAGAACACGCCGGAAGCTCGCCAAAAACTGATTCAGGTCAGGAGATCACCGTCTTCGACCCCGATTCTTGACGACGGCGCAGGTCCGGAGATCACCATCTCCGGCGGCTGTGCTCCTCCCGAAACCCTCGGCTGTGCTTCCCTCGTCGAGTTCCAGCCATGATTTCTCCAATCTTTGGAGAGAGAGAGAGAGAGAGAGAAAGGGGGGTCTGCTTGTGTATGAGAGAGAGAGAGAGGGGTTGTCTGGTGTGGGTGTCTCCCTGCGTTCGTAGAGAGAGAGAGAGAGAGAGCAGATGAAGAGTAAAGTTGGGGAGAGGAGATGAAGAGCAAAGGTGGGTTGGATTGTAATCCGACCGTTGGTTTATTTTTTTTTAAGTGAAAAATTCAAAAAAACTCCCAACCTTTAGGCCCAAGTTCAATTAGACTCCCAACCTTTTAAAAACTTCAATTTTACTCCCAACGTTATCTTCCGTTAATCAAAATGAGTCCTTCCGTCAGAATGACTAACGGATTCTGTTAAAGGCTCCGTTAGATATCGTCTCAATCGAATTTTGATGATCCGAGCCGCTCAATGTGTTCAAAACGTGATTTTAAGGATACGCATGAGAAATCAGCAAAAATGACCGGGAAGGGCTTCATCTCAACAGTTTTTTATTGAACTATATCAATAAAAGCTGTTTAGATGAAGCCCTTCTCGTCATTTTTTTGTTGATTTTTCGCGGTTTACTTAAAATCACGTTTTGAACACATTGAGCGCTCGAT
This sequence comes from Rhododendron molle, assembly GCA_025413875.1. Taxonomy (NCBI): domain Eukaryota; kingdom Viridiplantae; phylum Streptophyta; class Magnoliopsida; order Ericales; family Ericaceae; genus Rhododendron; species Rhododendron molle. The sequence continues at coordinate 47,394,310 of CM046389.1, read as the reverse complement.
CATCAAAATTGATTGAAAACTATGAGATGATTGATCCGCATTTTGTTCAAGTCCGAACGTCCGGATTTTGCTTCGGTCTGCACCTCCCTTTTTCCGATCGAATTTTTATGATCTGAGCCGCTCAATGTGTTCAAAACATGATTTTAAGGGTATCCGCAAAAAAACAACAAAAAAATGACCGGGAAGGGCTTCATCTGAATAGTTTTTTATTGAATTCAATAAAAAACTATTCAGATGAAGCCCTTCCTGGTCATTTTTTTTGTTGATTTTTCTTAGGTATTCTTAAAATCACGTTTTGAACATATTGAGCGGCTCGGATCATCAAAATTTTATTGAGACGATATTTAACGGAGGCTTTAACAGAATCCGTTAGTCATTCTGACGGAAGGACTCATTTTGATTAACAGAAGATAACGTTGGGAGTAAAATTGAAGTTTTTAAAAGGTTGGGAGTCTAATTGAACTTGGGCCTAAAGGTTGGGAGTTTTTTTGAATTTTTCCCTTTTTTTAATTATGAGGATCCGACTGAAAGAAATGGTGATGAGGGTTTTGATCTTTCTTTTTTTTTATTTATATAATTATGACTGAAATAAATGGTGTAATTGAGAGTGGCGAATAAATAGATCAGGTAAATATTATGGTCAAGAGTTAATGAGAGTAAATTGATGAAGTAAATGGTGTAATTGAAGTAGATGAGAAGTAAAAAAAAATTGTGACCGAAGTATTTTTTTTTTCGGAATAGTTTTTTTTTTAAGTCTTCAGATTACCGGATACCAAAATTATTTTTCAACGAAAGTAGTACTTGAATTAGGGTTAAGAAAGTTGGAAAAAATTAAGGAGGAGGAAAAGTTAGTTAATTATCCATCCCTTTTTTACATCTCACCATTGGAGAGGGATGTGTTCTATTTTACATCCAACTAACTTTTAACCACTGTTTACATTTAAAATAACTATCCATCCTCTTCTAAAATACACCCCCATTGGGAATGCTCTAATGCAGGAAAAAGTAACACGCATTCCTTTAAAAAAAAAGTTCAAAAATGAGAGAGGATAGGAAACGAACAGAGACAGACGGGTGAATGGGAGAAAGACAGGAGAGAGCGCGGGCTGAGAGAGAGAAAGAGGTGTTGGGTCATTTTTAATTGTAACCCATAGTGAACCCACTCTCAACCCATCTAAACCCATATAAATATGGGTTGAACCCATATTAATCCATCACACAATATGGGCGGATTGAGTTGGGTTATAAATGGACGGGTTTGGACGGATTAAGAAATATGGGTTTGAATTGCCACCTCTAACTAATACCCACAACTAGTGAGGAACGGAAATCTGCTGTAAAACACAAAGAAACATGTAACGACCCGCTATTTTCTTAAAATAAAACTCCAAAATACATTGTATTTCAAACACTTCAAGGGCCCAATTCTCTTTAGAAATGAATTACATCACTAAAACAAATTAAGCCGCCAGTTAAATAATCTTCTAGATTCTCCAAAATGATCAACTCTTCTAAGACCTCTCCAACTTAATCCTTATGTGTTCCAATTCAATTTCCCCTAATCCGGCTCCACACCTGAAAAAGAAATTATCCGAAAAGTATACGATACAACAGAATAACAAAGCTCATAAGTGGAATCAATAAACAATAATCGACCACCAAGTCGAAGTAACAATCACAAGGGACCTCATACGATGTCCTTCTCAGTACATGACCAGTGACACTCCTCCAATACCTTCTTCACCGAGTCATCCTCGACCCATTCTGGATATTGGATAGGCTATTGGTGCATGAGTTCACTCGATCCCTGTACTAAACAATTCTATAGTACTCAGCCAACAATATCATATTCGATACCAATTATTCCACTTTTCAACAATATTCCACATGATTGAAAAAAGATCATGAGATAATCAAAAGGAGTACAAAGATGAGAGTGAAGAAAGGATTCCGGAAATAGGAAGCATATCGTATACTACCCGGATTACCTCAAATAAATCGCCACCGTTAAACCTCATGCATAGTCGAGTACTATTACTCCACACCAATTGAATTCAGTCTATCGTAAAACACCTCGACTCCTCCCCTATTTTCTCTTCTTTTTCTTTTGCCGACTATCTTTCTCTCCCTCACTTTCCCTCTCTTAAATGAATGCAAGAACAAGGAAGAAAGAATGAAGAAGTAAGGAAGTGAGGTGTGGTGTGTGGAGGGGAGTGGAGGGCTATTTATACTAATTAGGTTAGGGTATAAACCAAGTATATTCCTTCCTTAATTAATATCAAATGGAATAATTCTAAATATATTCTTTTATGCCAAAGCATATTCCTAGAATTAAAATCTAAAGATTTGATGCTGAGAATATTCCTAGAATAATATCTAGGGATGCCAAGAATATTCCTAAAATAAAATCTATCATAATCTAATAAAATCTAACTATATCTAAATCAAATCTTATCCATATCTAAGAGAATCCAACTATATCTATTGAGTATCTTATCCGATTCTTATCTAATCTAATCCAATCTAATCTTATCCAAATCATATCTAATAAAATCCTATATAAAATGATTTTTAGTAAAAGAATTATAATAAAATGTTTAAAAATATGGATGTAAAAATTCGGGTCATTACAAAACATCCCACTAAATCTCAAGAGTAACTCTGTTTTTTCTTTTGATGTAGAGTCAATGTGTCTGTTATGAGCGTGTCTTCCAATGGCTTGATATGATGTGTCAGCTGCCCTCCATTTCACTTTCCTTGCAATGTATTTCACCTTTTGTCGCTAACATAAAAAATTCTCTTTTGTCTCGATACCCTTCCTCCTGGCTATAGAATGGTTAAGACTCCCATAGTGGGGGTGCTATGATGTTACTTGCATGTAAGGGTTTCAAGTACTACCTCCATTAAAGAGTGTGTCGTTGGGGGAGGTTGCCAACTTGTTCTCTGGCTACGACGGTATTGTTGATGTGTTTTGGATCACCCAACAAAAAAGTCGTCGATCGAATTTTATCAATGCCAATCACATGTAGCTTCTAATATCTACCAAAAACATGGAGAGAGAACTGAATCAATTAAATTTGGTTCAACTCTTTGTAGCAAAATTAGTTATAGCTACTATAAATTTCAAGTTCTTCTAGACTATATCAAAGAAAATTGGTTTAATTTTCAAAGAATAAACCAAACTCATGCACCCAAAGTTTTTTTTAATTTCTTTTCGATAATTGTAGTGCTATTCAAACTAATTCATGACTTCAATAACGAATTGGGGGCCAAAAGGTAGTCCCATACTTTTTCCAAAAACTATACCTCAAACAACCACACAAACTCCAAAGAAAACCATAATAAGACAATCTTACTCCGCAAAAGAATGATACACTCCAACCGCCATGCAGTAACTACAATAAGACATGAAACAACTTGCACATATACCAAAGAAGACATACATTAGCTTGGTTCCATGCCATATGCTCTGAAGCGCCAAAGAGCATTCACATTTGAGCAAAAAAGTACAAACCAAAAACCTAACAAAGACAATGAATTACACACACACACACAAACAGATAGATATATATATATATATCCAAACTGAAGGTATATAATAAGAGGCAGTGCATGGGTTGTTTTTTGCCAATTTCGGACAAATTTACCCTTCAATTGAAAACAGTGACTATTTGGGGTCGTGGGTTTTTGGTCTTTTCGGGTAGATTGAGAGTGTGTGGGTGGGGTTGGTCCACGTCGTCGGTGTCCACTAAATCTCCCAATAATCCAGAAGCCTTCTCAGACTCTCCCTACCTTTTCCTGCTTCTTTGCTTCTCGCTCTAGAGGAGCGATCGTTGAGCATCATCTAGCCATCACTGACAGCAGCGACCGCCGCCGTCGCCGGTCGTGCCTAACACTACCTCCGGCGGCCACTGGTGCGCCCCTTTGACTAGAACGCCTCCGTCCGTCGCAACCCTTCGCCCGCAACCGCCAAGGCCAGACCCGCCTGGAGCCAAGGTCTTCCTCTCTCTTCCTCTCTCTTCTTTCTTTACACTCCTTCTTCTTTGCGTTTTGTCGATTTGCCTTGCCGCCGTACGGCTGCCTTTCCTGTGCTTTTCCGTCTGTGATGGTTTCCCTGTTCTCCGTGATTTGCTGGGCTTTGTTTGGGGTTCTTTGGTGGATCCGTGCTTGTTGCTCCCTTCGTTAAAATTCGGACATTAATGGCAGCGGTGTGTGCCTTGGCTTTATTTTCGTTGTTTATCCTTAGTTGCTTTTGGCTGTATATATATTTGTAGTTTTCGTTCACTGCGTGTGCGGTGCTTGCCTTGTTCTGTGTTTACTTCAGGCGGTTAGTTTGACGTCCAAAAAAAAAAAAAAACACTGCCGTAGCTTTATTTGCAGACTAATGTCCAACTTACCAGCTGATAAAAAAAAAAAAAAAAATGTCTAACTTACCATTTTTCGATAACTTATTTGTTACTGAAAACACTTAATAAAAAACATAATTGCAATTACCGTTCCTAAACTATGAAAGAAACTCTATTCATAAGATTTCCGCCGTTGCGTAGTCTAAAAAAGATGATTTGCATTCCTTTTTTTCCTGCTAAATCCAAAATTTTAATTCGCTGTATAACCGTTACAGATAAGTTGCGCACCTTCACGGTAGTTTTATTTTTTCCGCTTAAGAATTTATCCTATAACAAGGCCACTCTCTTGTGGATTTGTAAATATAAATCGCATTTTAGTCTTTTTCCCTAGCCATGCCTTTTTGGCTAGCTTCTTTCATAGTCTTAGTGATTGATCGTTCATTTTAACAGAATGAGCAAAAAAAGATAAATTCCCCAAAATAAAATCTAATGGTGCTACCCAAGAAACCAGATACAAGAGTGAACCGCATGCACAGGAGTGATCGAGGTAGACACCTATTGAGGTAAATGCAAAGATATCATTGTATGGCTTTTTGTATTGTAGAAAATGAGCTGAATCTGGACCAGAACCAGAGTATAGCTGCAGTAATTGTGCGAGAATAACAATTCGGTAAAGCGAGACTTCTCCACCAGAGCAGCAGAACTTTAATGTTTCGTGTGGAAACTTTTTGGCTCCGCAAAGTCGACAAGGCTGCATTGATGGTAATCTAAATGCCTCAGTTGGTATTGAACGCCGTTTGACAGCTGGTACTGGCATTAGAGTTCCAACTGCCACACCTATATTCAAATTTTTGGAATTAGAAATTATAATTTCAGACGGAAAAATGGCTTATCTATTGCAACTTTGCAAGTATTAATAAGTACCTATGGAGATGTCATGCAACATGCCTATGAGAGTGGACACAAAAAATAAAAAGAAAAAAACTCATGTTCCATGGAAGTAATGAAGGGTCGAGCTTTCATTACTATGTTGATGGCTTAATTTATGAAGGACGTGCGAGGAAATGTGATTTTAAACTTCCTCTTTGGTGACTCAAAAGTGTATTTTCTTATTAACTATTGAGGGTGTAGAGCTTCTCATTCATTCGCTTAAGAAGTTTTTGCTTGTTGGTTGTAATATTTTACTTGAATTGTTACACCTTTTTTAGATGCATCAGGTATAACCTTTCCTTTGAATAGAAACATATCAAAGTGTGAGGAGATATATATGTTAAGAGATTATGTTCCACATAATTCTCTGATACAAACAGTGAATTATTCTCACCCTTGGACGTAAGTTGATCCTTCTTTATTCTACACCACTTTCATTAATGAGTCGCTATAAGAAAGAATAACATGGTGGATCTTCGTAAAATTTAGTTACTCCTTATCGATCAGAGGTTCATTGTACCAGGAATTTCTTTTTTGTCATTGTTTTCTGAAACGAGCTGTCTTCTTGGTGACCGTTTCTTACTGAACTGTTGCATTTTGGAACTTTTTCCTTTTGAAGAGATGCATTTTATGCATCAATCCTTCCCAACTTTTTAAAATCTTCTTTACTGGCTGATATAGCTATGTTCCTGCCTATTATTTGACTTCCATATTTGGGATATACTTCTTTCCAGGGCATTTTTCTTATGTCTTCTTGCCTTAGACAAATGAACTGCATGAAGCTTTGCCTCAAACACATGATTCAATTTTGTCTTTTTCTTGTTCAATTGATAGTTGGGGAGGTGCCTTAGTATATCCACATTATAAGTACCCTTTTCTCATAATTAATTTACTGTGAAAGTATTGGCTCTATCTGTAATGTGTGGTGCTTTCGTCATATCAAATGGCGACTCATTTCGATTTTAGCTCATTATTGTGCAGGCCTTGGTTCATAACCGGAAAGTTTTTAAGGTGTGTAACCTTTAGGGCTACTGGGAGCCTAATGCCAATATCTCAGGTAACTTTGGTTCTATTGTTATCAGTGGCAGAACACTGTTGGTGGTTGGATTGCACTGTGAAACGTTTTCATGTCTATTGTTCATCACCATTTCAAACTATTGATAGTTGGAAATTACAATTTGCAGAGCAAGTTCAAGAGCAGAAGTATCGAGAATTGAAGGTTAAACATAGAGGCGGTAAAAAATACAACAGAGCCAAGCGTCTGAGGGAAGTATTCATGGATTTTGTAGAACACCAACAGGCACTTCACAAGAGTTTAGCCTTCGAGGAGAAAATGATCTTGCAGCCATCAGGTGAAGTTTAGCTGCCACAAGCAACTTCTTGGGTCTTGGGAAACGTGTTAATACATTGAGGTAAGTATTGTTCTTTTTCTTTTTTTGCTTTATTTTGCCTAGCCCTGTTGTAAGAAGGCGCAAGTTCAGATTGATGGCACATTCTATGAATTTAATTCTGGAATTAGTTGTGACTGCCATCTATTGGGGGTCACAGCTCACTTGCCCTAAGTTTACAGAAAATAATTATAATCGGGAAAATTCAGGGGAAAATTATCTATATGTTTAGATGCATAAACCTGTTCTTGTGTTCTCATTAGTCCTTGAAGCATGTACAAATGTAATATCACTGTTTGTGCCTATGTTTTCCTCTTGTATGTTCAGACAGATTGATCAAAGTTGCAGTACAATTTCAGAGCTTGTAGATATTAGAAAGCCAACCAATCTAAGTAAACTGACAGATGTAGCTCTTACTACAAATATGCATTCAGATGTCCCAGTTGACTACATCGTAGGTAACATTTCGATGTTGTTCATCTGTCATATTGTTGCATGACAGTTAACTTTTCGATGCTGCTCTCTTCCTTCTAAAGCTATTGCAAAATGCAGTTTTCAGCATGGGCTTATCCATTTCATTTTTTATCTCAAAACTCATTGAAACCTTGTCAGATTAGTTGCGTAGTTCAGATTTACTGGATACCTGCATGAATTTGGTCCTCTCTCTTCATAGTTCCCAAGTTAATACTACAACTGCATTATACGAAGCTTCATTTTTTTATTTATTTGCAGGCAGTCGATCAAGGGGGATTGTTATTCAAAGTTAAGAAAGGGAAAGTAATAGGAATGCTTGGGTCCATATTATACATAGCTTAGTTTCCAAAATCGAAAAACTTGAACAGACATATGATTTCTCCGTTTTCGTGCTTATTTTTTAGGATCATACCATACACATACTTTTGTCACTTTCTCAATTTTCTTCCAGCTTTTGCAGAGTTTTGTCTTGCTAATTCAAAAATTTGGTTTCGTAGAAATAAAAAGGGAGATTTGTTGTTCACCATGCTTGATATCTACTTTTTGGTTCGCTTCCTTCCCATATTCGTGTTGTTATGTTGTTTAGTTGCTGCATTGGTTTGAAATTTAATGTTTGAAATGGTTGTGGAGGATTTGGTGCATCTTCTTTTCCTAGATCCCTTCCTATCCTTTAGCATTCAAACAGCAACAATAAAACTGTATGAAAGATATTGAAACACATCCTGCTCTTACATCCAGTCCACCTAAATCTTACAGACAGCCTAGCATCTTTTATTGTCCTGTTATTTTACAGCATGGTAGGCACGGCAAGTCATCGGACACCGCTTGTAAAAACCGTAAGTTTCATTAACCATTGCTATGACTATATACTTTTTGGCTTCTTATAAAATCCACAACATTAAGGAACCATCTAAATTTTAGTATCTATTGCTTACCTTTTCCAATCAAACAGAGGCCATATATATTTTTTCCCAACATTCACCATTCATTCTAGAACAATTAAAATATAAAATATTTTTCAATTGAATATATATGGCCTCAAAGTCATTTAAAGTACAGAGTCAAATCCACAAAAAAACAATATTTGAGTTGAGCGTTTTGGTTACATGGCACTGTAACCGCCCACAGAAGCCATTTACAATTTATTACCAACCACATGATCTCAACAACGTTCACCATTTAGGTTACCCTTTCTGCATTCATAATCATTGGATGACCAAAAAAAGCCTCTGTGTATATATATATGTATATATACACACATACACACACACACACACTTATAAAAAAGGAGAGTTTCGATGTGCAATATTTTGATTTTGACCGATTTACCCTTTAATTTCACCCATTTTACAGATTGCCCGAGGCATGTCAAATTCTCTATTACAATTTTGCCCCTCGGTTTTAGATAATTTACAGTTTGCATGGGTTTTGTAAAGCGCTACAGTCTCTCTCCTACCGGTTCCCCATTAAAATCTCACTCCAACAACGGACGATTACAACAACGGCCAACAACCCGACCTCCTCGCCGCCGCCCGCCAACTCACCCCCGACAACGCCCGCTCCCTCCTCTCCTCCTTCACCCACGACCAGCTCCTCTCCATCGTCCAATCTGCCGCCCTTCACCTCCCTAACGTCCTCTCCGCCTTTTGCACGAACGGCCATCCGAGACCAGATCGCGTCTCTCCTCTGCTCTCTCTCTCCTCTGAGAAACCCTAAACCTCTCGTCATCTGGTGTTCCCGCAGGATTCGTGATGATTTTTATCCGTCAATTTTTGCTGGCTTCTTTACTACGCTGCTAATGGGTATTGTGGGCTGAAGGTGGTTTTTTCTGGAGTGCTTCTGGTGTCTTCTTCTGCGCCTTTCGTCGTCGTTGATTTCTGCATGTTTCGTTGTCGGTAAGTACTTTCGGATCTGGTTTAGGTCTTTATCACCTTCCTTCGCGCCGACCGCAGTGTGGGTTTTTTTGGAGCGTTTGTGGTCTTAGTATTGGGTAGATTTTGGTTGTTGTTTGTGGTTAGGTTGCGTGCCTTAGCGTCGGTTGGGTGTGTGTTGGTTGTAGTTTCTTGTTATGCTCTAGAGAGAGACATGATTTGAAAAATTGATAGAAAGATTGAGGGTTATTAGATGTGAATCTTTTCCTCATAGCGTCGGTTGGGTGCGTGTTGACGGTTTATATGGCGTAATTTTGAAATTTATTTTTGGACTGGATTCAAATTTTTGCTCCAAGACTTTGATTTCTGGGTAAGGATTTTTGGTCGCATAGTTTGATTTCCGGATTTAGAATTTCTGGGTTAGGGTTTTGATCACAGGCTTTGATTTTTATTTAGGGCGGTGTAGTCTTGTGATCGAAACAGTGTACTTCCATATATCAACAATCTGTGGCAAGAAATTGTAGAAACAGTTTTTTGATTAATGCAAGCTGAAGTGGGAAGATAAAACTATTTATAATGGACTCTTCAGTTAGGTTTGCAAACTTCTGCAACTTCAATCCACATGGGTTCAAGCCATGAGTGCTAAAAATACAAGGATTGCCCTTATTTGTCAGTCCATTCACTTGCTCAAACAATATGAACTTGTAATAAGTTCAGAAGCCACTGACATCAAACATTCTTTATCAGGGACAATTCCTAATATTTGTTGTGCATATAACACTAGCTTTTACTTTTTTATTTGTTAGATTCGTTTCTAAGACTACTCTGTGATCTGTCATCACTAAATAGGCACACTGTTACGACAAGAGAATATATCGGTGTCCCAAAACCCCATTGCTTGAAGAAGCATTCTTATCAGTATTCCCAGAATGCCTTGTTGAGGCAAAAGTGCTATTATATGATCCATCCTCTGAAGAAGAAATTCTTTCTTGCCTCCCTGATTTTGTGTTGGACTGCATTGATAAAATAGACACGAAGATAGAACACTGCAGTAAGTGTTCTCATCCTTGAATGCTTATCGAAAATGAGTACTTCACCGAACCTTTTTTACTGTTTCAGTTGTGTTCAGAAGTTTAGGGTCATAATTGGTTGTTCAAGTGAGATGCGGGTGTATACTTTCTTGCTTGCAAGTGTGTGATAAACACATGTATAGTTGTTTCCAAATTGCCATGTTTACTTGAGCATAATAGCATTAATGGACAGAGTTTTGAAAATTATTGCACTTGCAGATGTCTTTCCTTGTAAATTGTACCTTAAATGATGCATTTTGAGAATTTATGAGTTGGAACTTATAAATAATTAGCTTTTAGCAGAAAAATATTTTGTGCTACCTGCAAGTTGTGTTATCATGAGTTCAGATACCTTGTGAATATGATACAGCTTTTTACTTTTCGATTTATGATTTCTTGATTCCTAATGTGTAATAGGTGGCACTTCTTGCAGCATGTGTGAGTTAGGGCTTGAAAGTTCTGTCTGCAATAGGAGCTGGCGCGAGAACTGACCATACAAAAATCTGTGTGGCTGATTTGAGAGAGTCAACAAATGACCCACTATCTCGAGCCGTAACTGCCATCAACTTTGCTACAAATATCTACCTCCTGCATCTGTAAATAGTTTATGCAATACATAATGTAGATGTAAATTACTTAAACTCCATGCTCCCTTGGTTAAGCAATATACTGTACCTTCATTACTATTCTACCACCATTCCTACATTCCCACCTAACCATAAAAAAAAAAAAAAACATTAATATCTGCCCTAAAACAAAATGTCTTCTTCAACGGGCATGATTTTCGTGTTGAAACTGCTGACAATATGAGTCTGGCATGTCTGATGTCTGCGATGCGGTCTATTTGGCCTTTCATCATTAGACCCGACCATACATTTTTCTTTTATTAAGTTAGTTTGGCTGAATGCTCAATTATTATTTCACATTAAGTCGCTTTCTCAAATTTCCTTTTGTTTCATACTATTGTATGCACTTCTGGTTTCGGGTGGCAGTATTGGGAACCAGGTCTCACATATCTCGACTCTGCTCAGCACTCCAAAGAGTTGGTGGTCAGTGGAGTTTGTTTTTGGTTCCAAGCTTGATTTTATTATTGCTTAGTGGAGTTATTCTAGGTAGGTTATTCGTGTATTTTTTTGGCTTTCCCCCTTAAAGTATTGGCTTTCACGTTTTTATGTATGTTTGTTTGCATGATATTTCAAAAGTAATTGAGCTTAGTCAGAAACTATTTGCTTTCAGAAATACCCCTCAGGTGGTGTCCCTCCCCCTTCTCCCTTAAATTTTCTCTAAAATGCAATTTTCTCTCATATGGTCTTGATTGCAGGAATTGTTCTATCCTGCATGATATCAGACTCCGTGAACTTCAGTACGTTTTTGGTACTAGGAAAGATTTGTCTATACTAATGGTTATACATGGATTTTACCCACAATATGTTTTAAGGAAGAATGTGTAGCAATGAAGTACATGGATCCAAGGGAGACACCCTCTCATTCATGGTCTTCTTGAACTTCCCCTTGACTGGATGTCCCCATAAACGAATTGGTCGTAGTTATGTTTATGTACATGTGGAGAAGTGAAAGAACTTAAGCTTCAATCAGTTTGGTGATTTTTTTCGAGATTTGAATAATGGGTTTCTGTGAAAATCAACTGGAATCAATGAATTATACACTTGTAGCTGGACTTACTGCTTGCAGGTTATTTAGTCAAATTGTTGCTCCCATTGCATTTGAAAATTTAGATCTATTTTTCGTAGATACGTGTTCTACCTTTAGACAATCTAGAATTTTGTTGGTCAATTTTGGGGTCAATTTGGACTTCTTTTTGCTCCAAAAATTATAGAGTTAATTCTGGGCCGGTCCTATTTTTCAATTTCATAGCCCACTAGATCCGTTTTCTATAGAGTGCAATTCCTAATAGATCCCGTGGAGTGTATTTTACATTTTTACCCCCGTTTAGAAACAAATGAACCCATACAACCTCCTACACCACCACTACCACCACCACCACCATCACCACTCCACCACCACCACCACAACCAGCGCCACCGCCGCCGCCGTCACGTCGCCGCCACCGCCACCACCACAACTCCGCCACCGGCCCACCACCATCACCGCCACCACAATGACAACCACCACCACTCCACCATCATCATCACCACCACCATGCTGCCGACGCCACCACCACCATAATTACCACAACCCCCACCACTCCACCACTACCATCGACCCCCCCCCAACCAACGCCCACGCCGTCACGACGTAGCCACCCACACCACCACAACTCCGCCACCACCATCACCGCCACCACAATGACCACCACCACTCCACTATCATCATCACCACCACCGCCGCCACCACCATGCCGCCGCCACCACAATACGCCGCCACCACCATCACCGCCAACACGACCACCACCACCACCGCCACCACCACCACAACAATTAATAGTGTTAATCCGGGTATTAACATTGTTAATCTTGGTATTAACACTGCAATTGATATGTGAATTTAGACAAAAATTAACGCCGTTAATAGTGGTGGATTAACACTGTTAATCAAAGGTGAATTTAGACGCAATCACCACCACCACCACCACCACCGCCATCACGCCGCCACCATCACACCACAACGCTGCCACCATAATGACCACCATCATCATCACCATCGCCGCCACCACCACCACAATTAACGGTGTTAATCCGGGTATTAACACTTAATCCTGGTAAAAACACTATTAATTGGAATGTGAATTTAGACAAAAATTAACACCGTTAATTTAGACAAAAATAACACTGTTAATTGTCATGGTGAAGTGGTGGCGGTGACGGCGATGGCGCGCATTGTGGTGGTGATCGGGCGCAGGGTGGTGGTGGCTGTGGCGATGTGGTAGTGGTGGTGGTGGTGGTGGTTGTGGCGGCGTGGTGGTGGCGTGACATGGGGGAGGTGGTGGCGGCGCGTGGTGGTGGTGGCGTAGTGGTGGTGGTGGTGGTGAGCGGTGGTGGCTGTGGCATGGTGGTGGTGACGAATGGTGGTGGTGGTGGCGGCGGCGTTGTGGCGCGGCGACGGTGGTGGTGGTGGCGACGTGGTGGTGGTGGTGGTGGTGGTGATGAATTGGCAGCGTGGTGGTAGCTTGATGTCTCTCAAATCACCTTTTGCGAGGGGTATTTTTGGCAACAAAATAATGAAGAGGACCTACTGGACTATGGGCTCTTTGGACAGGACCTAGTGGGCTATACTTCACCCAGACAGGACCGGCCAGGAAGTTGCTCAAAATTATACGCTGTGTGCCGGTCTAATTGCCGAGAAAAATTAGGAGAAAAAGTCTTCCTGACGTAGAAAAAGTTTTCTTGAATCTCTATTTGGTATATTCGTCTTCGTTTTTGTATGTCTTCATTCAATGGAACACTGCTCTAATTTCCAGTGATTTCCACAGCAGGCAAAAACTTCTCATTGAATCTTTGGTCCGAGCTTTCAACGGGCATGATGCACTGCAACGGGCATGATTCAACGGGCATGATTCTCGTGCCTTGCACGACGCCGCACCTAGTATATATATATATAGAACATAGGCCTTTTCTAAATAATCCAACACTATGGTGACTCTTTTGCTTCTGAACAACTCTAGGTATAGTGATTTATGGACTTTTAATAAGTGTGGAAGGACGACACAAAATTCTCATGCATCTTCAACTTGGGTTCTCAAATTTTCAATTACACTTCCCATGTACTCATTGAATTTAAATTATTAGACGTAGTTTGGAGTGATGTGGCATGGGTAATCCGCTAATAGAAAAGAGCAAAATAAGTTATATATGACAACTAAAATCACCAATACCAATGCCTGAAAGTTTATCGAATGGCTTAAGGTTTATAAAAAAAATATTTGTCAGAGAACACTGAAACAAAGAATATAAGAAGAAAAGAAAATTTAGGTATAATGCAGAGTCTCATGCAGTGAGTATTTTATAAATTCCTTCCGCCAACGGCAGAAAGTACGAGTTTTCCACCACCATCATTTTGGGCCTCATGGTGCATTAATAGTCGATTTAAACCGTTCATCTTGTAGGGCCCACAATCATTCAAAAAATTAGTTTCACCGGACATCGATAGGTATATCATATTTAAATTTTGGTTTATAAAACGGATGGTCATGAAAAGTTTATCTTGTTACGTTGTTTGTTACCTTAGAGCATCCACATGAGCGTGCTTAAAATCTTGACAAAATTACACCCAAAAAGCCATTTTCACAATACACAATATAAAATGAGATTAAATTCTTTCCAATGGTGGTGGAAACGGTGGGTTTTCCACTGCCGTCCACTGTGGACCCCACCATGCGTTTATTATTATAATCGGAATCGTTCATCTTGTAGGGTTCATAGCGCAAAAAAATCACATTGATTGGATATCGATAAATCAATCAAAAGTTGAATTTTAGTTAAATAAAATGGACGGTTTGATCCTGTCCCCCAATTTGTACTTTGTGTATGTAGCTAGAACACCTAATTTTAAAGAACCAAATGGAGATGCCACTATTTGAAAGATGAGAAGCTCTTAAAGTTGTACACAAATATAATTTCACTACACATTAGTAACATTAATGGCCACCAAGCAGCCAAAGAATTTAAACGTCGGTCCTTGATTACATAACGTAGCAGTCGATAATTATTAAGTTTTGCACTTTCTGATTCTATTAGGTGTATCTACTTATTAATCATATTTTAATTATGATTGACGTTGTTGAAATATAAACTAAATTTAGTATTTTGACAAAGTTTCAATTGACAAAATCCAAATATGATAGATATTATCGAAAAAGATATAAATATCTAGTTTTTAGAAACTCTAAAATATCTAGCTCTAGAGTCTAGAATATCCTCGTGAAATATTTAGAGTTTTTTTTTTTTTAGAATTAGTCTCGTGTAATTTTAGAATTACCTCAAAGTTTATCTTGTATGAAAATATCTTTGTACTAGAGTTTTGTACTAGAGTCTTCCATGGAGTAGTACAAATAGGGATGGGTTTTAACTATTTTGTACCAAGCCAGAAAAAAGTTTGAGTTCTAGTGCAATACAAATACTCTCCTTCCGCACTCTTGTCTTTTTCACGAGGTATTCCTCCAACCAAATCAGCCTATATATTTCCCGCAAAATTAATTGCGTAAAATTGGCCTTTGTAATATGTTATATCCAAAAAGGCAGCCGGTTGGGTTTCGATGGTGGTTCAGGCCTTGTCCCCAGGTTTCCAAAAACCAAGGTAACCGCAACCTTCGTGAATAACCATGAGTACAAAGTTGTTTTCTTTTGATGAAACATAAGGTCGTGAAGACAAGACAGCCTTTTGAATAAAAAGGAAGTTGTTAGGCATGTTACCTTCTAGGTAATATTTGAAAGTAGAGATATGGGGAAGAGGTATTTGAATCCGTGACATAGGAGGTAGTAGATTCATATCCCCGGTTTCGGATAGGGTTACTAACCAACCCAACGTCTCGAAACACCACTTCCCCTTTGCTTCTGGTAGCAGCAAGTTATCAATTGGGTTTCCTTCTGGTGCACTAACGAAACGACGATAATCGCTGTTGTCATCTTCAGCGAGCATAAGCCATGGGAGTTGTTGAGTCCCTTTGAAATTCTCCTTCACTGCTACCGAACGCCACGATCTGTAAACTCTACCAAAAGACAAAAAATCTTCCAAAAAATCCACTCTTTCAGCAATATGAATGAGAATATCTTGTAGGAGCTCTGCCCAATTTGCCATAAGTTTGTAACTACAGAGCAAAAAATAAAAACGGGTGCAGATGAAAGACAACAATGGAGGAATGACATGCGTGAGTTTGAATCCAAAATTTGGACTTGGAGGAAGGAATGTGTATTTATAGGATAGGGTTAAGCCCGACGAGTTTGGAGAAAGGGAGAAATTTTTGGTTTTGGGCCTAACGTCGGTGCTGCAGAATGTAGCCTGAGCTGACTTCCACATTGGGAGTTTGGGTTTATGTGTGTATAAAGGGTCCACTGATCCTCTCCCTAGTCAGCAATTAACAAGATACTCTCTATTTTTTTTAGCCAAATTACCTATTCAAAATTCGTTTTTCTATTTTAATTAAGTAGAGTATTATTTAGACACACCGCATCGGTTTTTCTATTTTACCTTTACCCCTTTGGATTACTCTTTTCATTATTTCTTTATTCATCAAGCAATAAAAATAATATATTTCAACCATCACGGAATGTAACCCGGACCAACAATGACGTTATCCAAACTGCTCATATCGTTAGTGTCGTTAAGAAGGTCATCCATGAAAAAAGTCATCTTGATCGGATATTGATAAGTATCAAACAACATAACATTTAGAATTTTTTTTTTTTGTTAGAGACCTATTCAATGAAGATAATTTTTTTCATGAATATTCTTCTCAACAAGTCTTACAAAATGATCCATCCCGTTATAAGCTCGATGAATGCTTACGAATAAGTTTCCACTGAAAAACGATTGTTTGTTAAGTAAATTACGAATAAGTTTCCACTGAAAAACGATTGTTTGTTAAGTAAATTTCGGTAGACATGTGCGACGTTGCTTCCAATTCCCTAGTGCGGCATTATTAGCGAAATTAAGAGTTTTGTTAAATGGAGAGGATTTTGATGAGGTTGGTGCAGCATGAATTTTGAGTTTCGCCTCTTCACTTTGCCGAAAATTGCACTTCGGCTAGCCTTGTGCAGTTGCTCTTAGAGCCTGTTTGGTTAGAATAGAAGGAAAGGAAAATAAAAGGGGAAGGAAAAAAATAGTAGAAAGGTAAGTATAAAAAAATATAAAGGAAAGTTAAGTATAAAATAATTTGGTACTTTGTCATCGTATTCTCAATCTAAATAATGAAAAAATTCCTTTTCTAATTCCTTTTCTTTTTCTATCCTGCTTAAGCTTAATGAAAGAAAGAAAATTCTAAAATCAGCCTAATTGGATTGATAATAACAAATGTGTGAATGCGTATTAAAAGATGTAAAAAGTACACAAGAATACGTGTTTTCGTTGTCTTCTTGTGGGTTTATTGTCAGTACAGTGGGCTAACAATAGAAAGACCGACGAAAGAAAGCCTTCAAGAACATGAATGTACTTTCCTTTCCTTTACTGCCCTGTTTGGTAAAACGAATTGCTCGTTTTCGTGGGAGAGGTACTTTCCTTAATTTCCTTTACTGCCCTATTTTTGGTAAAACGAATTGCTTGTTTTCGTGGGAGAAGTACTTTCCTTTCCTTTACTGCCCTATTTGGTAAAACGAATTGCTTGTTTTCGTGGGAGAAGAACTCCTATTTTATACTCGTAATCTTAGAAGGATGAGAACTACTAATTATGTAGCATCTACATTGGGAATGCAAGTAGAAAAATTCTAACACCACACCCATTCACATACCTACGCTCACAATAATGGCGAGGCCCACACACACTGGGTGTGTAGTGTGTGCGGGCTCCACCCTTGTTGTGAGTGTGGGCGTGTGATTGGGTGTGTAAATGGGTGTGATGGTAGACTGATTGATGCAAGTATTCTATCACTCATTAGTCCGATCCTTAGTAGGAACTACCTGTAATAACCAATTTGCAAAATGGGTCTGGTTATCATTAAGAGATTCGTTCCTGGCACTGTTTTACCCCAATTGTTATTTGAACAAGTCAAATACAAGTCTTGCTCTGGATGGGGATAGTCTTTAATACCCTTTATGCATGTCCATGAAGTTTTGAAAAATCCAAACATCACAGGTAGGAATTTATTGAACCAACAGCACTCCTTTGTACACGCTAGGAGTCCATCGATGAGAGAGGGGTAGGGAAAGCTTGAAACCGACTCTTACAGTGATGAATTAATATTAGCACAATTAAAATTTTAGAAGCCTAGCACATACAATTAAAATGTTAGAATTCATAAAATCACTGAGCATCACTATTTTTTGAAGATCTTTTTCTCATGTGGATAGCAAAATAGAGCAATATTTTTTAAAATTAGAGCAACATCGACAACCGTCCAATCGCTATTCACTATTAGTAATAGAGTGTGTGCAAGTAAAATGTTAAAAACATATGCATAATAGTTTCCGACAGATGAAATGTACGGAGAGAAAGAGGCTTTGGCTAGCACTTTGCGGTGCCCAAGAAAACCGAGCACTCAATAATCTCTCGAATTTGGGATAATCCGTGATGTCTATCCTTGGCATGAAGCTTTTCATGTAGCTCATTTTCGAGATGTTAGTTTTCGGTTGCCCATATATAGCAAGTGACAAAACCTATGAAAACATTGCAATATTGCATGTTGCAAGTGAAGCAATTTCAAATCTTACGATTGCGCGCGATTATTGTCCCAAGATCCAGTGGCAGAATTGTGTAGGGATTAGTATAATTTATAATCCCCGTCTCAGATTTCTTCGTATTTGATCAGCGAGAATTAGGTTTGTATTCTAAGCACTTACTACAGTATAGTGCACATAGCCATGGTTTAGTCAATTTTGAATTTTTGAACAGCATGCATTATAGAGTTTCAATTAGTGGGCGGTGGCTAATTAGCATTAAACATCTTCTTTTTTTGAAGAACAAATAATTTCATTGCTCAAAAAGAACAGGAAACTGCCCTGAGGCTACAAAATTCCAACATCCAGAGCCCGTAGTTGGATACAAAGGCCTCAACGACCGAGTTATCCAAGGACAAATCCACAAGTCATTGGGTAGACACTCACCTATATATGCATGTGAAAATAAGCTCCACACAGAGATAATATGTGAACGGTAATGAAGACGGCAACGGTAATTTGACCAATTTCACCGTTCTCCCTTTCGTGCAACTCATTGAAGGAACAGAAACACCCACAGAGGGTCGGGAAGGTTCCACGCATTGCCATTATGTGGTGCTAATGAGTCTGCTAATGATCTTAGACTCAGAAATATGTAATGAACAATAATATATGTCATCTCGGTAAATAGTTGAGGCATGATCAAAAGGTTTGTCATGAACGTAGGAAATGATTCAAAAGAGAAAAGTAGTTACTGATATTGTATGTTTCGAATCAAACCTAGCTAATTGAAATCCCCTCAACTATGAAGTGATTTGATTCTGAGCTACTACTTATGTTTATAACCAAAATGCAAAGAGATTTGAAGTTATTGTAAACTTAAGCCCATTGAGTTCTAAAGAATTCGGCTACAGTTTTTATCAAAAGGGCTTTGTGATTTATCGTTTGTTTTTTTAAGTTTTGGTTATTGTAGGTTCGTAGTTCGCAATAGGTAGCTGACATGTGAATCCCGCGTGAGTGAGGTGCAATTGGTTGATGATTAGGAAAGAGAAGAGAGGAGTGATCTAGAAGGGTGAAGGAAGAAACAGGAGGAATAGAAGAGACTAGGGCAATGTGTCCTCTAGTCTTTCTGTGAGAGGTATGGCCGGGTTTCCCTAGATGGATTGGATGAGGTCACTCTTTGGAAGAATGTTCTTCTTCCGCGCACCTACCACTTCCTCTCTCTAGAAAAATCTGTGTCTGTAGGAGAACTTTCTCTCAAGAACTCTTTCTAGGACCCTCTCTCAAATTTGAGGGAATGTCTGGTATTTATAGGCATTTAGGCCTTGGTCAGGCCCAATAAAATCCTAACATGTGTCCCTTCCGTACCTCCAAGTTGCAGGGGTGATGTCACCTCGCGCAAGCACATTTCGCAAGTGCGCCCCTCCCGCGACAAACCCTTCTTCTTAAGCCACCAAGCCACTAGATCCCTATCAATTCCCGCGGGTGCAGGGTCGCGACCCGCAGCGATTGTGTCTTGACTAGGCCCCTCTAATCCTACCTTATGACCAGGGCATGTGTCAGACATCTATGTGATCTTTGTACACCTTGACCCTTCTCGTGATGGTTTTCGCTGGTCCATCTACCTTTGCGAGCTTGTTCAGCTCGCATGGTGAACTATGGAGTCTTCACTTGATAAACTCTACACACTCTAGGGTCTCATGACCTTGAAAACCCTTATGATTGGCTCTCGCTGATCCATTTGCTTGCGCGAGCATGTACAACTTGTGGGCCCCATCTTGTGCCGCGTGGCAGTAAGTCTCTCTCTACGTGGTAGTTACTAGCCACATGTCAATCTCACGACCTTTCCATGTGTCGTAGGGTGAGTGGTCGGTCAAACTTCTTCGCAAGTCAACGGTCATAACTTTGACCGCACCTACAATTGCCCCCCGCGCGCGTGCGGGGAACGTGTTGGCTCTGCCTCTCTACCAGCCATGTTCGACTTCAAGCGAGCAATGCTATCGTGCCTCCTCCCACGTCTTTTCAATCTCCTGCGGAGTGTCATTGTGTAACCAAATCCATAGGGCACTATGGGCTCAACAATTAACCTGATAATTTTGCCCTTGGCTCCAATGATAAAATAACGAGTTTTATTTCATCAATTGCGCCTCACTAATCCATAACACCAGCACGACACTTTAGAAGAGTTTAAAAATGATTAAGCCATTAAGGGATGGATTAATATAACACAATGACACACATATGATATACTTCACATGATCAAAATGAACATGTTTGTCCTTTCATTGACAAATTCAATTGAACAACGACAAGACAAATGAAATGCAAGATAGTGGATCAAACAATTAACGAATGAGTGGCGCTTCATATCAAACAACTGGAAGGCATCCTACTTCAGCAAAAGGAATGATTCATACCTATATATGAGCTTTTCACTGTTAAAAAAAAAAAAGAGCTTTTCATTAGTTAGAGGCAGTTAAGTGCAAACAATAACAATTTGAGGGGGTAAAGTGTTCTTGAGGAGTAATTCAGGGGGTAAACTGCAATTTTTGGGGTCTACGTGTTAAAAACGGGTAAGGCTTTTTTCCCAACTTCATTACGTTCAAGAGAGAGTGTTCGAGATCGAGAGAGAAAGAGAAAGCGAACGACCGTCGACTGGAGAAGAAGATCGACGAACGGAACACTCACACGAAGCAGAAGCTCAGTCCGAGAACAAGGTATCTCTCTCCCTCTCTCTTTGTCTCCCTCCCTCTCTCTGTCTCTCTCTCTTTGGAATTAGTTAGGGTTCGATTTGTGATATAGGAAGCAATTAGGGTTTGATGGAAAATGGGGAAGCCGCAAACAACAACGATAACCAGGGGGCACAAGCCTGTTTCTGCTATTCTTGTAACAAGGAGTTCGACAAATTTAAAGCCTTGGATGAACATAACAGAGCTAGACACAAATATTGGGAGCATGTTTTTCGTGCCACAACAAGTTCCAATACTTTAGTCTACTCGTTGATCACAACACCAAGCATCTTTAGTCTACTCGTTGATCACAACACCAAGCATCATCATGGCCTTTTTTGTTTATCTGTTTATCCCACTTGTTCTGAATGAGAAATAATTTGGATATTTTTTCATAATAGGACAATTTGGAGTCTAAAGCAAACACGATCAATAATTTTCTTGCTAGTCTTGCCTTGCAGCCTGTATGAAATTGTTTTTTCTGGTAATTCTTTGGTTCCCACAAGTCTAACTTGCGTAGTTAATGAAACAGATCGTGACAGTAGTGTTTGTCAATTTGCCTTTCGCTGAAGGAAACCAAATGTTTATTTTAATATGAAAAGGTTTCTATAACTTACCATCTACTTGTCAATTTTCATGTCGTAGCTATTTCCCATTGGGTTTTTGATAGTTTTCCTATTTGTTTCACCAGTCAAATTTGGACCGATGCTGATAACAATTGTGCTGGCATGCTTCCGTTTGTTTTCGACGACTCCTTCGGGTAAGTTTACATTTTCTTAAGAACAAGTACACCTGTATGTGCTGATATCTTCTGTGGTCTCTTGTAGAATGGTTTTACAAAGCTGGGGATGATTAATAACTACTAGAATACTAGAGGCTCTATACAAAAATGCTAACTGAATGTAACTCTATTTTCTCTTCATAATGCTAAATAGGGAATACTTGTCATGGTATAAAAATGTTAACTGATTTAGTTCAATGTGATGTCGATATGTATGTTTCAGGCTTGCCCTTGCAGATCTGCCACATTGTTGTAGTACACCTGAAAACAAGGTTTTCTTGGCCTCTCCTATGTCATCATTTATTCACTCCAAATTCTACTCCTAGATGTGCCACTCACATTTGAAGCATGTATCCTTTCAATTGAAAGCATTAGGACATATATGTTATATCATCAGCTTGTAATGGAGTAGCTTTCTGTTTGGTAGCTTACGGAGGGGGTCATGCTTGTGCACCGGGGTAACTGTAGCTTCATGGCCAAGGCAAATGTTGCAGAAGCTGCTGGTGCTTCAGCCATCCTCATCATAAACAACCGTGCAGGTTTTTGCTTTCACTTCTCTTTTTCTTCAACTACTAGTTTATTGCAACTTCCTAATGAAGTCTCAGAGTTTTCTTAGTTGGTTTAGACATGTATGCAGATTTTGGACACAACTACTGTGTACTCTTTTTCTGGATATCGGCAACTTGCTTGTGTTGTCTGAAGTGGTTCCACATTAGTGTCCAAAACTCCTTCAGCTTTCCATGTGGTTCATCAGTTAAGCGCTATCATTCACGCTAAATAACTGATCTCCAATGGTAGCCATTTCAACAGCTAGGAAGATGTATCATTATGGAGGAGACGACGGAGACATCATTTTTCGCAATTCCCTTGATGACTACTCTTGGGACCATTTGTATTCGGGAAGGGTGCCTATGTAGAAATCAATACTTTCTTTTGTCATACTTGATTCGTCCCTTTGTTAGTCGTTTACATCACCCATTGTTGCAATCCTTTGATGTTGATGAATTATGCCAATTTCTTAATCCATTTTTTGTTATCTGTTGCTGATTTTTCTGGCTTTTTTCTGCAGAACTTTTCAAACAATAAGTCTCTGTGACACAGAATTATTGCACACAGATCGCGCACAGATTTTTCTGTGGGGCCCGCTTCGGTTCACACACAAACAATCTGTACCGTTCATTAAGTGTAAAATATTTTTTCAAGGGCTCTTGCCAAAAATCAGCTCAATCTGATACCTATAGGTGATTGATACAATCATCTACCTTTTCATTATCCTGAAATCCGAATGAAAAGTTAGATGATTGGATAGAGCATATATAGGTATCGGATTGAACTGATTTTTAGCGGAGGCGCTTGAAAAAATATTTTACATTTAATGAACTGCTTGGATTGTTTGTGGGGCCCATGTGGGATCCGGAGTGGGCTCTACACAAAAATCTGTGTGCAATTATCTGTGTGAATAGCACAGTTGTTAACCATGTGTCTTCACTGCCTTAACAATTATTTTTGTGGCTCATGGCAGTTGGGACCATCTTATGTGCTTCTTATCGGTCTGAGTGGAGTGCCAGAGAAGCAGCTATTGAGCAAGACAAGCTCTTAAAGGTCATTATTACATGCCTTCTCATATGGATTACGGTTGTTCTTTTGATCGATGTTGTTTATGCAGGACGCTTCAGAAGATTTCAGCATGGAAACCATGGGTTCTAGCAATGTGGTCGACATCAGCAATTCTCTTTGTTTTGATTGCTTCTGGTTTATTGAGGTTCTGGTGGTTCTGTTTGCTATCGGTGGAGCAGAGGTGTGTCCATCCTTAATGTCTTGACTTTTTGAAAACATGTATGCATTCATAGCACAACTATACACATCTGAAAACCTAATTATTTTATTGGTGAGTAAATCTTATGAAGTGATAATTGTTGAACGAAAGCTTGTTCCTCTTTTCTTACATCTTCCTTTTCCTCCTGTTTACAGACTCGCACATTTATTATGATCCATCCAAATTCCTTCATTGTTGTGTACTCAATACACTGCTACGGCTTGCTTGGCCAACACTTGGTTTTTTGTTTATAGTTCCTAATTTCAAGTTATTTTTGTTGGTGAACAAGTTTCCAATACGGTATTCCTTGTTTCTATGTCTAGTGCTACGTAGGGCTGTAAACTCAACTCGTAGCTCGGCTCGCTAAGAACTCGTTCAAGCTCGGCTAGCTAATAGCTAAGAACTCATTCAAGCTCGGCTCGCTAAGAACTCGTTAAGCTCAGTTCGCCTCATTAACAAATGAGCTCGAGCTTTATATTTGGCTTGTTTTGCAAATTAACTTTACATTTGACTTGTTTTGCAAATGAGCTAAGCGCCCGAGCTATAAATTACTCGGCTCGAACTGGCTCACAAGCCAATAAGTAGAATAAATATGAATGAATATATTATTATTATATGTGTTTGCAGTACACATATACTGCCACGTGTTACAAAAGGCTGTAGCAGCACATGTGATGTGTAATCCGTTCCACGGGCTTATCTTTATAGAGTGGGTTTCATGCTTTGTTGCCAAAAACTTCCAATGTGGGACAAGTTTTTCTCCCCTAGTAAAGAGCTTTCTTTGCTTCCTTTAGTCCCACATCGGGAATTCAAGGGAGTTGTAGTCATGTTTGCTCTATAAATTGAGAACCCAAGCGCAACTCCCAGGGAAGGTAAGGCTGGAGTATCACGGTCTACTCGATTGCCGAGCCTCACGAGTTGATCTCGAGCTTTTGTTGAATTTAGCAAGCCGAGCATGAGCCCAGTATTTCAAGCTCAAACTGAGCTTGGTTGGCTCGAGCTCACTTAAAATAAGGCGAGCTGAGCTTGAGTAGTGAGAAACTTACCTCGACTCGGTTCATTTACGGCTCTAGTGCTACGTATGGTTGTGCCTAGTGATCTAGGAGCAAGGAGATACCATGATCTGTTTTTCATGCACGTCTCCCATGTGATGAAGACCCTGTTCTTCTACTTGTTTTGGGTAACTGGACTATGTGAGACCGTACGTCAAGATTTGTTTGTCTTTTCCACTTGGGTTTTTCTTGTTTCCTTTCCCTTCTTGTTTCCTTTCCCTTCTTGTATTTCGGCCGAATAAGACCGAGCTAGGATGTCGGCGAAGAATTGAACTATGATGTTGGTGAAGAATTGAACTATCATTTTCTGCCGAATACAACCGACCTAGGATGTCGGTATTGGAGGCATTTGGACATTCAAATTAGGGGTGACAAATTAAACCCAAACCCATTAAGTAACCCAAACCCATTCATTAAAAAATAGACCCAACCCAACCCATTTATTAGTTGGGTCAGAATGGGTCAAACCCATCTAACCCATTTATTAATTGGGTTTAAATGGGTTTTAATTGGGTCAACTTAAATGACCCAATAAGTCAAGAGTATAACCCAACTAAAAAACCCCATTTATCAGATATTCTTCTCCTCTCGAGCCACGACCTCCCCTGATTCTTCTCCCTTCTTCTCGAGTCGCGACCGCCGAGCAATTGGGTTTCACTGTTTCAGGTACTCTCTCTCTCTCTCTCTCTCTCATTCATCTGGGTTTCTGAACGAGACCCTAATCTCTATCGAAACCCTAGACAGTCATCAGTTTATCGCTGGACCAAAACAGACACATTTGAACAAGATACAGTTGCTTTGGTGTACAACCTCATACGCAATTCAATTGCTTTGTTGAGATTATCACATTTTATGTGTAAATACTAAATATGCTGTATGTAAACTGATGCACACACAAAGAAGTAGATCAGATTAAATTGCTGAATGGCTCTCTTGGATCTGTACAGTCGAAGCATCATTTGACCAAATTATCTGTCAATTCAACTTAGTGATGAATTGCACCTGTTTCATGGTTCAGTTCATCGATAGGGAAAACTTGTCACTAGATCTAGAGCACTCCGAAGGACTGAAAGTTGCTGGAATGAGGCATCTGTTGTAGTTTGTGTCTCTAATAGGACTGTTAGGCCATGTGACAATCATTACTAGTTTTATCTTGCTGTATTGGTAGAGTTTTCAAGTTTCCACCTGTATTCAGTTGAATAATTGTTCTCCAGAACTACCAATCACCTATCATGCTGTTGTTTAGTATTCTCTAACAAGTGCTAAAGGGGTATTATTCTTTACAGAGGTGCGATGGAGGAAGAATTTGAAGATTTTGAAGTGGTTGATGAGTCTGCTTCAAGTGCTACGAGATTTAGATGCACGACATCTTCAGTGTGGACAGAATTTGATAAATACAAGGATGGTTCTGGGAAAGAAAGGGCAAAGTGTAAAAGATGTGATAGCAACTATCTTGCAGGTGAGTGCGGCACTAGTAATTTAATCCGTCACTTGAAAAAAATGCATAAAGACGATGACACTTTGTTCGATCATCAACCATTGAATCAGGAAATTTATAGGGAACTGCTTGCAAAGGCCATTGTTGACCATAATTATTCCTTTTCATTCGTAGAACATGCAAGCAATAGAAGGCTTCATGCTTATTTGAATAGGGAGGTCAAATTCATTTCAAGAAACACTGCGAAATCAATTGTTGGGAAGATATACCAGAGAGAAAAAGAAACTCTTAAACATGCTTTAGAGTTAATCCCGAGTAAGATTTGTCTCACCTCCGATTTATGGTCTTCACTCACATCTGATGAATATATGGTTTTGACCGCACACTATGTGGATGAAAATTGGGTTTTGCAAAAGAAGATTTTGAGCTTTTCTAATGTGCCACCACCGCGTAATGGTGCGATTTTAGCTGACAGATTGATTAGTTTGCTGAAAGAGTGGGGTATAGAGAAAAAAATATTTACCATTACTTTGGACAATGCTTCTTATAATGACACGATGATTGCTAACTTAAAGAAGCACCCTTCTTTTGGGCCTTGTCTACCTTGTAACGGTAATTTCTTTCGTGTGCGTTGTGGTGCACACATCTTGAATTTGATTGTTCAGGACGGCTTGAAAGTTGTAGATAAAGTTGTGCATAACATACGTGAAAGTGTTAAATATGTACGAGGTTCCGATGCTAGAAAGTTGAGGTTTGTTGAATGTCTTCGAGAACTTCCTTTCACAACTAGCAAGAAAGTTTGTCAAGATATGCCAACGAGATGGAATTCAACCTACACGATGCTTGAGGCTAGTCTTAAGCATCGATCTGCCTTTCTCCACTTGAGCATGATTGATCCATACTATAATACTTGTCCTTCGGAGGAAGAATGGAATATTGCAGAGAAAATAGCAAGGTTTTTGGAGCCATTTTTTCATATCACTACTCTCTTTTCGGGCTCTTATTACCCTACTGCAAACTTATACTTCCATAGTGTGTGGAGAATTCAAGTGCGCATTTTGAAAGAATTAGAAAGTGAGGATCAAGTAATTCAAGCAATGGCGAAAGTTATGAAAGAAAAATTTGATAAATACTGGGATTGTTATAGTGTTGTGTTGTCGTTTGCTATCATTTTAGATCCCCGATACAAGTTACAATTCGTTGAGTTTTGTTATGAAAGGCTCTATGGCAATGAGGCGGTTAGTAGGGCGAAGATTCTTCGTGACAAATTGTATGTCATTTTTAAAGGATATTTGCAGCACTCTACTGGAAATTCAAGCACTATGGCACAAAGGCCATCTTGTGGAACACCTGACTGTGATACTAGAGATGATCTTGAGGGTTTTGATACATTTACAAGCCGACTTGTAGGTCCAAGTACAAGAAAGTCACAATTAGATATTTACTTGGAAGAGAGCAGACTTAACCATAGGGAACATGAGAACTTGAATGTCCTTGGATTTTGGAAAGAACAGTGTCATCGTTTCCCAGAACTTTCCCTGATGGCTCGTGATATACTGAGCATCCCTATTACTACAGTTGCCTCTGAATCGGCATTTAGTATAGGCGGTCGCATACTTGGTAAGTATCGAAGTTCTCTTTTACCACAAAATGCCGAGGCTTTACTATGTTCCCGTGATTGGTTATTTGGAGTACCAGGTAAATCTCTCACTTAGTTTCTTGTGTTCGTCCAATTTTTTAAGTAATTGCATATTGAACTCTATTCTTGTTTATTGCTTCCTTCCTAGATGCACAAGATGAAGACGAACGCTTGGTGGAGGATCTTGAGAGCTTATGCATTTCTCAATCGGATGCACACATGGATGATGAGTAAAAATGAGTTGATTGGAGAGGAACACATTTAAGTTACTATTTAAGCTTGGTTTTTGCAAACTTGAATATGTTTTTTTTATATGTAATGTGATGGATGAAATTAACTGGCTCAAAGCAATCTTCATGATGTGGCAAAAGCGTGCAAGGAAAGTTGAAATTTTAAACATAAGCGAGAGGATTTTGAAATCTGATGCTTTCATTGCTTATACAGTTATACATGTAAAATTTCTGTATCACTGTGCTTGGGCTGGTATTAGTGTTATTGATTGATAATATGTTCCTACTGTTCGTTTAATTTTCTGTAATGTTTCGATAGGACTCGAACATGTATTCATGCGTGGCAAACTATGTACTGTAAAAGGTCCTTCGATTAATTCAAGATATATCTGCTCCTGTTTAGTTGCTAAAGAACAGATAAGAAAGATGGTAATATGGTAATTAAGTGTACAGGGGTAATTTGGTAATTTTAGTGTACATGAATATTTTAGTCATTTAAATTTTTAGGGGTAACATGGTCATTTTAGTATACATTGGTATTCTAGTAATTTTAAATTTTAGTATATATGTAATTGGGTTAATGGGCGGGTCGGGTTGGGTTTTAAATAAATGGGTTGGGTTGGGTATGGGTAATTAGACTCATAATTAATGGGTCTAAATGGGTCAATGACCCATTAAAGACCCAACCCATTAATAACTTACCCAATTAGACCCAAACCCGCCCGTTTGCCACCCCTAATTCAAATGCACCAAACTAGGTGAGACGAAAACTAATTTGTGAAGGTTTGTCTTTTGTGAAGGCTTGTCTTCTCTTGAAATGATGCTAGAAATATTCAAGAATGTCTGCTGTTAAAATACACCTGACTGATGGGTCATGGTTGCTTACTTGCCTTGATGCTTGGACATCACAGAATAAAATTTCAAATTTTGGAAGATCACTATTTACGTCAACATTGTGTGTTTTGGAAACTGGAATTTACTCGGTTGCACAATACAAGTTAACATCCCGTAACTGGTTTTACAGGCAAAGCGTGCTTCAGTTATATCTTTGTGTCATTTGCAATGCCTTGATAATAAAGTGGGCACCATTTTGGGTTTAACAAAATATGCAACTCTCATTTGTGACATGAACGTCTTAGGTTTGTTTTTCGAAGTACGACACCCAAACTACTTGTTGTATGTGTGTTGAACATGTCGCGCGCGCTGTCAGTTTCCGTGTCCGTATGCTTGCTTCTTAGGGTTTTGAGTTTCGTTATCGTTATGGTCTTTTCTTAAAACGTGCCTCAGGACCTGACCCTTTTGTACTTCATTTACACTGCTTCATAGCTACAATTCTTCATGCTTGCATGTAGAGAGTTACCAGAATACATCCATTGATAAGCAAGCATGCGTTGTGAACTTATTTCTCAATTTTTCTTCTCTTTCTTTTGACACTTGAACATCGTTGTCTCGTATTTGCAGGGTTAATTTGCAAACTTGCTTGGTGGCTCTGTTGACTAGGTAAGCATAGTGTTGATTCTTCAAAAGGGTACTAGTGTAATGGTGCACTGTTTAAGGTACTAAGTTTTCTTGTAAAGGCAAAAGCAACGGGAAAAAAAACTGTAGTGATGACTCATCTGTGGTAAGAGAATATACATGCATGACCGAATTGTGATGGAACCTTTCTAAACCCCGTTTTTGAATTTCTTATTTTCCGCCCTGGTCTTTCTCTGTGAAGAAAATTGCTTACCTTAACTTGAATGTGTCTTGGTCTTCATTGTGATCACTGTTCAATGCGATTAGGAGCTCCGGCCCTACCCTGGAATGTGATTGAAATAAGTGGATGGGTTTATGATCCTTTTTCGTTTGATCATCACGTTTGAGAGAATTAAAGATTTGACTAGCCTTGATGCAAGGCAATGTTTTGAAACCCAGACCGGTTAACGAACCGGAGAAGGGACTAGGTGGATGGTCACCAGTTCAATCGCTATCGAACTGTGACGTCATAATTATGTCATAGATATATATATTAATATAAAAAAATAAATATGAGTTATAAAATTACAAAAAAAAAAAATCTTAAATTTTTTACAATTATGCCAGCTAGTGTTTTATGTAGTATTTAAAAATTAGATTTGGCAACTAAAAAGACTAGAGTGTGCTCTATTTTACTGGGACGTGTGCTCTAAAGTCTTAATCAAGAGCATCGAGACAAAGGAAATTTAAACTCCACGGAAAGCTACACTCTTGCAACTCAATGCATATATAGCGAAACACGAGTATCATGGCTGGTTTGTTTTCTGGTTTTGTGGCGAAATGTGAGGCAGATATATTTGGTAGCAGGAAATTGAACGTGCAGTTTTGTGGTGCACTTGTTATTAGAAACGATGATAACAAAGGCACATCTTTTGCAAAGAAATGCCTACGGAAATAAATTTGACATGATTGAAAAAAGAAAGAAAATCTATCCCATTTACTCTTCAGTTTCATCACCAGTCGAATTGATGCCAAATGCTTGGGCCATCCCGGTAGCATAGTAAAACATCCTTTGCTCTTTCATTCATCGATTTTCTTGACAGATGTTCCACCGAATGCTCTTCAAGTTTCACACTCTCATCTAATTCACATCGAAAAGAAAAGCTGGAAACTTCAGCAATCTTAACAACAAAGCATAGCAATAATGCCAGATCAAGGCTTAGTTCTTTTCACAGCTTAATTTGTTCAGAGCTTCGTATTAATGTATCAATGAAAAAGCCTAAATACACGTAACATGGGTCCGATCAATCATAAATGCATCGAATGCTTTAGAATGAGCAATAAAAGCTATGAAAACACCAAGGCCCTCAAACTATATAGTAGAGCACGTATTTGTGCACTATTATGTGTATCCTTTGTAATTTGAATATCAAATACTTCCATTCTATCATCTTGAGTATGATCATCATACATATCACTTCCATATCAATGCTCAATAGATGAGTTACATAACCCATGTCATAAATCAAGTAACTTGCGATGTGGCCCAAAACTTGTACCGAAAATAAAGGGCAAGAGAGAGGCATGCATAGTTAATGGCCAGAGAGAGAGAGAGAGAGAGAAATAAAGGGCAAGAGAGAGGCATGCATAGTTAATGGCCAGAGAGAGAGAGAGCATCCTTAACCTGCTGAAATTTGACACTTGCAAAGGGAAATACTTGATATCTAGTGTGCCCAACATCATTTTTAACAAATAAATATGTTCCAATCAGGTATCAATACGTATCCAATGAATGAGATTTTTAGTAAAAAAAAACTTATTTCGACGAGATCAATATGATAAGCAATTTCGATTATCAAAAAGGGCCCTACATGGGCTTACAAAATGCAAACTGGAGGGGAGATTGGAGGGAAAGAAAAACTAGAGTGGAGCCGAGTCTTACTCCCTCCATCCCAATTTACTTACTTACTTTTTCTTTTTGAGCTGTCCCAAATTATTTGCATAACATTTTCAAATTAGAAACCACCAAAAGCCAAATTTTCAATTTTACTCCTTTGTATCAGAACTAATTACCATTAGTATTTTAATGTTGTAAAAGGTACTTTTGGAAAGAAAGTTGATTTTGGCACTTCAGTTTTTGTCATTACCACTCCACTTTGTGTTTTGATCATATGAAAAAATAAAACTAATAGTAAAACACAGTTAGCTAAAAGTGGACTGCATAAATCACGGTTGTGTTTGGTTGGGAGTTTAGTTTTGGTAGTGGGTGGAGGGAGAAATAGAGTAATGATTGAAGATAGGGGTAATGATTGGAGAGAGATAGAGAGAGATGAAAAAGTAATAATTGAAAAAATAGGACAATGATTAAAAAAAGAAATAGAATAATGATTAAAAATAAAACTAAAAATAAAACTAAACGGGTAACCGAACAAGGCAGAGTCTTCATGTCATCAAAGCCCACTTTCCTTTTAATACTCCCTTTCCTTAAATAAGTTCCAAACAAAGCCAAAATTCCTAATCTGATACTCCTCTTCGTCTTCCCAGCGCCGACCAGCCATCTAGCAATCCCTAATCTGAAACCCAAATCTCTCTCTCTCTCTCTCTCTCTCAACTCTACACAAGGCCGGCCCTGAGGTGAAGCCTCAGGTGCGGTCGCTTTAGGCCTCCGAAATTTAAACGAAAACGGGGGCCTCATTATTTATACAACATTAATATATTATATATTAAATGTTCCGTTTTCTGACACATGTGGATGGTAGCACCAGCGTTTTGGGCAGTTCCTTTAAACCTAGAGGTACATGGTTCGATTCTTATTAGCCATTTTTGGCAAAGTAACTTCTTCTTCTTTTTTTTTCTTTTTCTTTTTTTTTTTTATAGTGTAAAGTAAATTTTTTTTCATATTTTATGTGAGATTTAGGTGTAAAGAATATACAACTCTTGCACCTCTTGTATTATAAATTAATTATGTCTTAGTGGTTCAAATCTCTTGCACAACATAAATATTTTCATTTATTTTATTTTAATTTTTAACTTTTAGTATCAAATTCAAAAATAAAACATTATAAAACCAAAATAACTTATTTTCGCTCAACAATTTTGATAAATTTTTTTTAAATAAGATAGTTCTTTTATTGTTAAAACTAATATTCTTATAATTAAAGTTATTAACACGCTTACTTAGAGAAAAAAACTCAGTATATGAGCGGTACTTCGTTACGTTTGATTCATTTTTTTTTCTAATAGAATTAGAATTTTATTTTAGTTGAATTATGAGACTATAAAATACTATGTCGAATCTTTTTACCTTATATTAGCCACCTATGTTGAATTTTTTTGCTAAACAACCTAGGGCCTCATCTTTTAAATTCACTTTAGGCCTCCAAAATATCAGGCCCAGCCCTGATAGTCTCTACACAGCCATTCAGCCATGGCATGATCTCTCTCTCTCTCTCTCCACGCACGAAGAAGAACAGATCGCAAACTCATATCTCCTGCGCGTCCGAAGAAGATAGCAAGTTCGAAATTCAAAATACTCGAAAAGGTCTGCCAATACACTCTCTCCAATAGGTTAATTTAACATCCCCATGTTTTGTACGCAAAATCTGGTATTTGTATCCAAGTTGGGCAGTCAAGCTCATGTTCGATCTTCTTCTTGTTGTCTGTAACAATCCTAATCGACAAACCGATGGAACAGAACCGCTTCAATCACCACCCAACCGAACGGTTTTCTCCGTCCACCGGTCGGTGTCGGTTCCTCATTCTCACGAACAGATTGGTTCGGTTCGGTGCAAAATATGGCATTGACAAAAGCAGTGTCGTTCCTCCATTGTTGTCTTTGATCTGTACCCTTTTATGTATTTATTTATTAATAATTCCTCTGCAATTCTCAGATGTCGAATTGGGCAGTGCTCCTACAAGATCTTATCGATTTTTTGGAAGACTTTTTGTCTTTCGGTAGAGTTTGCAGATCGTGGCGTTTGGCAGGGGTGGAGGAGAATTTCAAAGGGTCTCAACAACTCCTCCCATGGCTTATGCTCGCCGAGGACCAGGACACTGATTATCGTCGTTTTGTTAGTGCACTACATGGAAACCCAATTGATAGCTTGCTCCTACCAGAAGCAAACGGAAAGCGGTGTTTCGAGACGTTGGGCTGGTTAGTGACTCTATCCGAAACTGGGGATATGAATCTACTCCATCCTTTATCACGGTTTCAAATACCTCTCCCCCATATCTCTACTTTCGAAAATTATCTGGAAGGTAACGTGCCTAACATTTTCATCTTTATTCAAAAGGCCGTCTTGTCTTCACAACCTTGTCTTTCATCAAAAGAAAACAACTTTGTACTCATGGTTATTCACGAAGGCTATGGTTACCTTGGTTTTTGGAAACCCGGGGACAAGGCCTGGACCTCCATCGAAACCCATCAGGGTGCCTTCTATGATATAACATATTACAATGGCCAGTTTTACGCAGTTAATACTATGGGAAATATATTTGTTTGTGACGTTTGGGGACGGGATCCAACAGTGGCCCATTTCGTTGGAGGAATACCTCATGAAATACTAAGGTTCAAGAGAGCCTACATCGTTGAATCAAAAGGGGAGGTACTGTTAGTTGTTCGAAATGGCCATGATTTGGTTTTTTTGGGAGACTATGGTGATGAGGAGGAGGACGAAGACGCGTGTAGTGATTTGGATGAGTCTAGGATTGATTATGGGACTTCGGAGTTTAGAGTATTTAAGGTGGATTTAAGCAACAGGGAATGGGTGGAGTTACAGAGCTTAGGTGACAATGCCCTGTTCGTGGGGGACAATGCTTCTATCTCTGTTCAAGCCACCAAATTCCAAGGTATTAGACCTAACTGTATCTATTTCACGGACGATTGTTGGCCATCATACCCCAAGTTCAAGCGAGGAGGAGGGAAAGACATGGGTATCTACAACATGGAAGATCGAAGTGTGGCTCCTTGCTATAAAGGCGGCTCTTTTAGTCGCTTCTGTCCACCTCTATGGGTCAGACCGTATTTTTGATGTGCTGCATTGCTACATATGGTTTCCTTTTGTTTTTTACTTTTCTAGTTGTTCTGGTCTCACTGTTTTAAGTTATTTTGTAACTTGGTTTTGGTTTCTAGTTGTGATGTACTTTACTTGTTTTCAATTTTTTTTTTTTAACTTCATAGTTTTTATGTACTTTCAATCTTTAAGTTATCTTGTAATGTTGTTTTGTTTCTTCTAGATGTTCTGCACTTCATTGTTTAGATTTTTTCGTTGTTTAGTAGTTGCAGAAGATCAATTATCTGCAGCCTCATGCCATGGAGAATTTGTGCTTCTCAGTCTAACTATTGGACCCTTGGCAAGTTTAAACTTGTCAGCCCTTTACTCTTTCGAATGCTACTAAGTGGATTGAAAACAGCAGCTGTTATTGTTTGTCCTTGTCTTCGCATATATGGAGCATGGTTTCCTGCCTGATAGATTGCATGATTTTTGTGAACCTGCTGGTGGTGATATAGAGTTCTTAGTTGAGGTTTTCCGACCTCTCATGCTGTGTAACTTCAGCTAACTGATTATATCCTATGATTTATACATCTAGAGGTGAAACGACACATATCTCTTAACCTACCATACAATACTCATGCTATGGTTCGATATGTTTTGTTGTAAAGTGAGAAACAATAAATCTCTAGACGTATCTTACGCTTACATCAGATAAAGCATGAAAACGACAAGTGAAGGGAGTGAAGTTCATAGATTACATGCTGAAACTTAGATGGTGTACTTATGTGATTGACTTGATGCTTGAAGAGAACACTCGATCTTTGGTATTCGTTTCTTCATCGATTGTAAGTTTTCTTGTGAGCATGTAGGTTGTAAAATGCTTAAAAAGCATACAAGCAAGGGGGAATGGTGGAAATTTGGATGGTCAATGCTAAATGCCTCTTTTCACTAGCGCACAGAATATGGTTGAAGATGTCAAATTTTGTATCATCTAGGTTTCTTTATACGTATACAATAGATTTTGTATTTTCTATTAGGTATGGCTATTTTTTGAACTTGTATTTTTCTCTTGTTAACGTATCTTAAGTATGCAATCTGTGTCGCAATACGATATACAAAATAGGAAAAATGATACACGATACCTATCCTGTTATGACAACTTCGGTGATTAGATTATGCTCTTCGAACCACTATATGAGGACAGAGGTTGAGCCAGCGAATCTATTACTAGTTATAGGTACTCCTCAGCTTCTTATTACAAGTGATATAGTTTAGTTCAAGCATTGGCATAAGAATGGCTTGTTATGGATTGATGTCAGGTTCTTTTCCTCATTTAAGAGCAAATAGTCTTCCAGCGAGGTGGTTTTACCTTTTTCAAAAAGAACAAGCATATGTTCTTCCGGACTTCCAATAGCCTAAGAAGTATGGAAGTATGGACACGACACGACGCTCTCCGGACATGTGGTGGACATGCCTAAATATTTGTGTTCTTGTCCAATTATGTTGTTTCATTTCTTTGACTTAGACGGATTGTGATATGCAGACTACTGATTTGTATCTTCATTGAATTGTTCTTAGTTTGATTGAAATAATTTAAATACTATTTTCTCCTTTTCTATGAATTCATAACGTACCTCTATAATACACATACTTTTGACAATTCGACGTGTCCCCGACTTATCCATGTCCTAATTTTGCAAAGAAATGATGTGTCTTAATGTCATGTCTTGTCTTCGTATCCTGTATCTGTGTCCATGCTTCTTAGCTAATAGCTAAAAACCCTACAAAACAGGAACCTAGAAACTGTGATGATAAAAACCTCCAGTGAGTACGATTGACATAATTTTGTAAATGAAGTGTCGACATGAAAGAAGTTGTTCACAATATTTGACCTCATGTTCCATGTCAAAACGCTATTGCCAAGTCTGGCCATTTTTCAGTCTAAACTGTTACAGAAACCCAAGGAGTTGTTTGCACGGATGAAGGGGTTTCATTGAAGACATTCTGTAACTGGCAAACATAAGGCATTCCATCAACAAATTTTACGATTATGTGATTCTATGTGGTATGGAAGTGTGTTCTAGATGTGCCGTGTATATCTTGTCTTTACTTCTTTGAAACTACGTGAACATTTATTGTTTTTTTAGTTATTGTAAGGCTTCTCTTATGGCATGCTTATAATGGTTCAACACTTGCTGAAGCTGAAGTTTGGCTACTGTGGGTAAGCGTTGTATTCTTTGTATGCAAAAGTGTTGTACACAAGTTTACTTGGAATTCATTTCATGGTACCTGTGATGATATAGTAAGGATATAGAAGAATTTAATAAAAAAAAAGGTATATATTTTCATCTCACGTTATCTTCCTCTCTAAATGTAAGTAAGGTATTATAAATCTATATTTTTCAGTATTTCTAAGAAACTTACTCTAATATTTTGCAAGGTGTTTCAAAAGTACAACAAAATAATTTTTTTTTTTTGGAACCAAGCAATTTTATAAAGGGGACAGATGCCCAACAAACAAGCAGAAGGGAAAACCTGCAAACAGAATACAACCAAACCTAGGCTACAAAGCTAGGCAAAAGAAAACCAAGAGTACCACCCAAGAGACACCCAAAAGAATTGAAGCTACACAAAAATAGTATGGGGGATCCCCCAGTACATGCAAGTATGGAGGTTAGCCACTGTCCTGGGAACATTCCGCCATGAGCTAGCACAGGACTTGACTTCTTCCAGAATTTGGTGCATTACTACCTCAGGATTATGCCCAACCTGTTGAAAGATACGCCCATTTCTCTCCCTCCAAATGTAGTAAATAGCTGCAGCTAGACAAAGCTTGAACAAAGAAGCCCATACAGATTTATTTTTGCAAGAATGAGAACCCCAAGAAACCTCAGAAGTAAGAGACCAATCATGAGTGAAAGTACCCAACTTAGCTTTGATCCCTAACCAGGCTTGTGAGGAGAAGTGGCAAGCGAAGAACAAGTGAGCATGTGATTCAACATTCCCCAAACATAAGACACAGCTACTATCATGGACAATCCCCCAATCCATTAACCTGTCTCTAGTATTCAACCTCCCCAGAATAGTCACCCATTGAATAAAAGACCACTACGGATACGACTCACATTTTCGTGGTTCATTTGTCCTTCCCTTCCCATTTTCTTTCGAAAAAACACACAAACACGGAGAGGGAATCACTTGTATGAACCCATATGTATTGTGTAACTGAATGTCCTTCGGATGGTAGTATTGAATTTGTTAGTAAATATGCTCCTTAAATAGGCAATGGTCTGATGGGACCCGTAGCACAAAGAGGGAGTGTAGGAAGATTAGACTGAAATTATAGCACATGGAGCTGTTTCCATAGAAAAGGAAACTTATTTGGTTATGGTATGATATTACTGTGATTCAACTCCTTTGCTAGTTACCTTTCTCAGCCTTCTGGCTAAGATCAACTCCATTGCTAATTGAAGAGACTCAACGAGAGTTGCCAAGCAGAGAAGCGAACCTCCTTCAACTCCACAATTTGGCTCCTCTTATTTCAGTTCCATCACCACTTGGCAAGGCATCTCTTATTAGTTTCTTACATGACAAGGTCTACCTACCATGAAGCACATTATTGGACTCTAAAATGATTTTGCTTCCAGGTATTGCTACCAGTGAGAGTCTTTTAGGAATTGCTACCAGTGAGTCTTTTTGGAAGAGAAAAAGAAACCTAAATGAGATTAGGTGGATATCTTATTCCGATACACACTCCTTAGGGATTCTAGTAACCATACATATACATATATGTACATATGATTTATATGTTTGGATATCAGTATAATTTATTACCTCTCTTTTACCAAATTACAATCATTGTTTGTCCCCCTAAATATATTCATTTCTGTAAATTGGTGTGTACTGCTTAAATAGCTGCAGGCTGCAGCCTCGAATTGGTAGAGGTGTGAAAGTTGCCAACTTGCCGTGGTGTTGATCTTATATGTGAACCATCTTAAGCAAATATTGATCTGCTATTCATCTTTACTAAACTGGCATTTTCACCCATTAATATGTTCATTTTAGGTGTTCTGTGTGAGTTGCATTAGGCGACCCAACTGGCACTGTGCTCACAACTCGTTTCGTTAAACAAGCAGAAAAAACTATTTCACTTTGATGCAAAATTGCTAATGGTGTGAGTTGCATTATGAACAGTGTTTTTGCCTGGTTACTTCATCCCTTGATTTAACAGTTTAGTATGAACTCCAAATGAGTGGAAATTAACAGTATTTCTAGTCGGCTTCACTGGCCAGTTAATTAATCTTCCCTTGAGTCTTGACAGAGCTTCTTGCTTCAGGCATGTTATGTCTTGGGGTATGTGTACAGATCTAGCAATTTATTAATGTACATGGTTTAGGATGACTTCATGTGCTCCCAATGAATGTACGTACTTTTGTAGTCGCCTAATTAGAGTTCTGCTACC
Source organism: Rhododendron molle (assembly GCA_025413875.1). Classification (NCBI taxonomy): domain Eukaryota; kingdom Viridiplantae; phylum Streptophyta; class Magnoliopsida; order Ericales; family Ericaceae; genus Rhododendron; species Rhododendron molle. The sequence goes on along the minus strand of CM046389.1, from coordinate 47,355,370 downwards.
ATTTTTATTAAGATAAGGAAGTCATTTGTATTATTATTTCTAGCTCTTCATTCCATGGCTATTTGGGTGGAGTAGCATGAACTCTTTTCTCCCTTTGTTCTTCCGTTCTGCAAGTTCATGAAATTGGTACCTCTACTTAGTGCCAGTATTCTCATATTGTTTTTACTTGCTCTATGATTTTTGCTAGCATTTTGGGTTCGGGTGAATGTTGGTCAAGTCTGATCTCTCCGTTTCTTTTTGCTTTTGCATTGGTACAATTATCCAAGATTATGTCCAAAACAAATTTGGAATCGATTATGCGTCATTTTCCACTTTTTTCTGATTCGTTGGGACATTGATTTCAAGTTCATTATGGTTTTGTCCAAATTTGTACGAATGTTTAGCTTGATTTTGTATTTCGAGAAACTGTCTTATAACAAAAGATCAAAATCCAGTCAATTTTAGTTTTGTTCTTTTCCTTATCATGCTAATGTGGAACTCTCAAACATGCATTCAGGTTTTCGTTTTGGGAGTCTTGCAAAATGCAATCCGTTGTCGTCTTGATATACCATTGTTATGGCGGAGATAGGGTAAAAAGCTTGGGGTGGACTGATTTCGTTAGGTTATCAATTAGAGTGGGGTTAGGTTTGAAGGTAACCGAACCGTCCTTGCCCTCTATCTGTTTGGCTTATCTGGATTAGATTTGTATTGCTACTTTCTTTTTTGAAACGGCAAAAAGATAGATTCATTAACTCATAACACGGAGTACAAAGCTAATAAGGTTTTGGATACACTGGTCTGACCATCTAAGACCCTCTTCTCCTAACCACATGGAGAAAAGTGATTGAGGCCCAATAGGCTGAGCCCAAACTAAGGGGAAAAAACACCTAAAACAACAGAAAAAAACACCCAAAGGATGGTAAGGAACCAACATAACCCTAAAACAGCCCCGGGCAAAGCCCAAAACCCTAATCCTAACCCAACCCAAACCATACCCTAGAAGCCAGACTGCAAACACCACCGACAACGCCGTCATCGAGCCACCCAAGACAACGCCGTCATCGAGCCACCTGCCGACAAAGCAACAGCCACCCAAACCAAGCCGCTATAGATCAACGCACAAGCACAGCCGCACCAAACACACCTCCTTCCACCAACCACCGCCATCTCCCATCTGCCGTCACCGTCACCGGCTGGGGAAGAGCCCAGCCAGTTTTGCACGCACGCTCCAAACCACCAAGACAGACTAGCCGGTTTTGTATTGCTACTTTCTTGACTTGTCCCTCTTTGTGTTTGATTGTTTGGTTGAGAAAGTACTTTTGACCTGTTTCGTATTGATGAACCAGATACCTTTCATGCTGCTGCTGCTTACGTTACATGTTAAATTTGAATCTCCCAAAGCTTTTTCTTCTTCCAAAGTTAGGATTGCACCTTGGAGGAATGTGATATAGTTATCAAGATTGAATCCTCACACATCTACGAAGGCAAATATCCAAAAGCTCAAAAGGAAAAATAAAATTCAAATCTGTACGAAGAACCACTGATCCCTAAGGAGAAGGTATTTGAGCTTCTAATTGTGCAACTTTGCCGGGGCCTTGCGTCAGATGGCGAACTTCAAAGAATCTGCTGTGTTATACAACGAGAACAACCCTTAGGAGGTTATGGTGGACTGGAGCTTACTGATGTTTTGGGAATTAAAAGGGATGCATCCTTGGGAAACTACGTTGGCCTACGAGCTGAGATGGGGAGAACTATCGTCGAAGCTTTATGGAGTAATGGTTGCTAACTAAGACTTGGGGGTGGAAAGAGTGGCTTCTGTCGCCTGCAGGTAAGGAGGCAATGCTAGCAAAGGTCGGATAGAGATTGGCAACATAGGGTCATAGCCATCTGGTTAGAGTACTTAAGGCGAAACATTTTCTAATGGTTCTTTTTTGGATGCGAAGATGGACTCGGTGTGGAGGAGATGGAGGGTTGGTTTGACCGAGAAAATTCCAGTAGTAAATTTGGATCCTGGCTGCCCAAACCAAATTCTTTCAAACCTCGCCAATTTAGAGAGTCTGCGAGGGTTTAAGGCATTGTGACCTCAGTGATAGGGAAAGGTATGGAAATAGGGTGTTATGAGCGAGTTCTTTATCCAAGACGACAAATGTCTTTGGCTATACACTGTCAATTAATGACCACTGTTAAGAGCTTGCTCATAAGGATTTGTTCTGCGCAATATGCCCCGATGATTCACAAGTGGGAATTGTGGGTGCTGTAGAGCTTCTCATTGGGATACAAATTTGTATCGCCCACTTCCTAGAATCTAGTGTGAACCTTTTGGTAAGCTCTGCAGGATTAGTAACAATAACGGCATGGAGTACGGTAGAATTTCTCAATACATCATTGGGGAAGTCCCTCCGAGGCTCCCCTAAAATTCTTGCGAGAGCTGTGGAAGCGTCGACAGTTAAAGCATTGTATCCATATAACTGCCTCTCATACAGTTCTTGCTCATCTTCATCCAGTAGTCTGGTTTTACCTCGGTTATTTTGGAAGAAGAGGTTCATTCTTCACCTTTGTCTCAACCTACCAACTGTTAGGACCCCTTTCTGCTATGATCCCCTCTGTTTATACCTTGTACAACTCCCAATGGACTGTCATAAGTGACCCAGCTATTCCTACTGTCCCAAATCAGAGTCCATGCGGTGAATGTGGACACTGGAGATGGATTACAATCGTCATCTTGGCAAGTTCACCAAGATATTTAGATTCATTTTTCCAGAGTTATAATCTTTCAAATCCATCATAAGAGGGTGATGACCAAACGGATTTCGGAATATATCAGTTCAAGTAGCATATGTGAAAAACCCCTGGCATGGCTCATGGTCATTACTTCTTTAGCATTTTCAAGTAGTGATAATGACTTCATGGACATTGAGGGTGCACAACTGAGAAACTTTGTTTCGAAAATTGTCGTTTTCCATCAAAGCAGTTAGTTAAAATCTTAGAAATCATCCAACATCCATACGAACGGTACTTAGACCTCCTGCAGAGCGGTGGCGAGCGGCCGATCAGGCTACTCATCTCGGCACAAATGGCTCGGATTAAATATGAGAGCTTGCAAATCTAAGCCGTTGATTACTCGGCAAAGATCTGAGCCGTCGATTGCCAAGATGACTTGTCAGCATCTCACAATCCCTCCAAAAGAGAGAAATGGCAAACTTTTTGGGTGACTTGCTTTTTGGCCTGAATACCCGAGAATTGCCCCGCTGCTGGCGTAAATTTATGGGCTATGTGAGGGCTTACTTTAATGGTTTGGTACCTTCGTTGCTTTCGTCCATGGCCGTTGATAGGTAGCGCTTTCCCGTGTACGCCGCTGTCCTTTGGCTGTGATTTTCAGGAATATATTCTCCACAGTTAGGCTGACTGTCTGAGATCATATCTCTCTTATCCGAGTCACACACAAACGAGTACTTCTGGAACTATGGCAAGGACAACGTTCCTTCCAACCGATCTGGCGTCGGTGAGGCGAGATCAGTGTCGGCAAGATCAAGCAGTGGATTGTGCAGATTCTATGAAGTTGACATGTGTCACAGAAATTCGATCGTTCATTCGTCATGATTTGAAGCCCTCGAATTTGTTCGTGTCTGCCAATGTTGTTCTCAAGGTTGCTGATTTCGAACAGGTAATCCTTCAAAGCTCAATTGTAATCCATGCTTATATGTTGGGATCTTTTACGTTTTATGAGTGTATGTGGCCATGTAGCTTTTTTTCCTTTATTTATTATTTATTATTTTTTGACAAGTCAACTTCTACATCTATTGAACGGTGTGGGGGCTCGCCGAGTCTGGAGAGATTTCTACCGAGCTTGGGGTGGTTGTTGCCGAGTCTGGTACCTGCAAACCGGAGGGGGGTTCCTCCAGGTAGAGCCTCCGACGAGCTAGTTAGTACCCGGAGAAGATAAAACGAAATATAAAGCAAAGAATATAAGCCATGTTTCTTAGGAGAGGAGAGGAGAGGAGTGTTAGTGTACCTTAGTTGAGGGGAGAGCTTTGTTTATATAGAGAAAGAGGTGAGCGAAACTTAACGACTAAGTAAAGACTATTAGTAGAAAGTTACTATAAATGGAAAGTGCAAAGGAAGCTTCTAAAAATTTCTAGAAAATCACAACTTGTCGCGTCCACGTACCGAGCAATAGCAGTACGTTCCGAGCAATATAAAGAACCTTTCGAGCAATACAAAGAGCTGTCGCACGATTCTAAGAACTGCCGAGCCAAGCGATAAAAAGAGCTGCCGAGCGATAATAAGAACTGTCGAGCCGAGCGATAAAAAGAGCTGTCGAGCGATAATAAGAACTGCCGAGTAATAATAAAAACTGTCGAGCGATAATAAGAGCTGCCGAGTAATATAAAGAACTCCCACGCGTATTTAAGACAAATGTTCGGCAATACTTGTGGGATAATACTTTACTTGTTGAAATCGTTCGGCTGTAATGATGTAGCTTTGGCAGGATAATAAATGAAAGTCCCGAAACTTAAATATGAACAAAGATAACATCTTTTGGTCCTTCCGAGTATGTATATTAAGTAACTAAAATAACTAAAATAAAAGACTAATAAATGTAGTTTGGAGAGCCAAAGTATGTATATTTTGGCACTTATCACGATCCCTGTGGCTAAAAATTGGAGTCATTTGCAAATGCTTTTTCCGCAAATATAAGTAAATATTATTTTTGTTCTGAGTACTCAACTAAATGCTTCTCTAGTATCTTGTCAGTAAGAAGCAAATGTTTTTTTCTAGTATCTTGTCAATAAGAAGTAAAGGTTTTTTTCCGAGTATCTGGGTTACTTCATGTTTTCTCCTCTTTTATTTTTTTGGGATACATATGTTTGAGAGGTTCTTTCCCAGTTGGAAACATCCTCCTGTCTCGATGGGAGCAAAGTTCCTTGGAGGTCATAATTTGGGAGTGCGGTAATGAGGTTTATGTATTCATGTGACTAACAGAAGGTTTCTGTAGCTAAGGTTGGGATCTCTTTATGTTCGCAATCCTTGACCTTGAACACGCTTCAAGATTTTGTTTCAGCCTTATACCATTAAGATATTAGGTTTCCTTGTCTTTTCTTTTGTTTTCCCAAACCTTGCCAACTAAATGAAATTGGGGTATACGAAGAAACGAAAATGAGATGAAAGAGAGTAAACAAGTACTCCCTCCGTCTCTCAAAGATGGTCGAGTATTCCATTTTGGGGCTGCAAGGCTTGGCTCGTTAAGGCAAGACTTTGGCTCGACTCGACTCGACTCGACTCATTTAGTAATCGAGTCGAACTCGAATTCGAGTTTTAGACTCGTTTACTAAACATGTTAAGTTCAACACTCAAAAATTCGAGTCATCTCGTAAAAGTTCAGCTCGTTTACAAATGAACCAAGCTTGAGCTCTAGTTTTAAATTCGTTTTGTAAATGAGCCAATCTGAACACTAGAACACTATAAAGCTTAGTTCAACTCGCTTGCACTCTAGTAAGACCAACCATAATGAATGTGAGCAGGAGAGTCTCCCTCTCTCTAACCTTCTAAACCCTGCCTCGTCCCTTTCGTCTTCTCCATTGTTGCAGTACCGCCTCTGCCATCTCTTTCACGGAGTCGTTGGTGTTCCGTCATTAAGGTACGTCTCGAATTTGTGGATTAGCTTGCAGATGTGGTAACTGAAATTTGTTTTTTGTGCGCTTGGTTCGCCAGAGTAGGAGTGCTAGATTGGTTAGGTTTTTTATTGTAAGGGTTTTTTTTCTATTTTTCTTTTGCTTTTCGTTTTTCCCTTTTGTGTGTGACTCTCTCCCCTGCATGGGACTCTCTCACCCCTTGGGGGTGTTAGCTGTCATTTCTAGTATTCGTTATAGAACTTGGGAGTTTAGTCTTCTTTGTGGCTTCTATCTCCCCTCCATGGGGATGGATGCCCGTTCTGATCGATGTTTTTCGTTGCTATATAAAAATAAGAATGTGAGTACATGTATGTAGCTGTTTTTTTATTTCCCCTTCAACGCACCTCCCCCGAGTTCTTGACGTGGAATGTTATTGTATAGTACTCCCTCCGTTCCAAATTGAGAGTCCCTTTTGGGGATTCCAATTATTTAAGGGGATATGCAATGATTACACCTACAACGTCTATCATTTTCACCATTACCCATATATTTTACCTACTTTATAACACTTATATTCACTTATGAGAGATACTTTTGAAAAATCACCAAATTTTTCCTTCCATTTTTGAAAAAGGACCATCATTTTGGAACAACCCAAAATGGAATAATCGACTCTTCATTTGGAACGGAGGGAGTAGTAATTTGCAGGGTAGATTACATTGAAGCCTCAACAGTCTTTCGTCTTTCTCTTCTCTCGTCTTAATCATATGTGGCCAGTTACATGTTTTGACACTTGAAATAGATGGCCGATGCTCGCTTCAAGAGATGCATAGAGAGAAGAAGGTGGGTGTACTAGAAATCAACGGAGCTGGCCATGGAGAACATTATCAGGATTTTACATTCTCTCTCTGCCTTGAATGAGCTATACCCTATGATGCACGGACACGGACACGGAAATTCTAAAACATGGGGACAAGGACATGGCGGGGGACACGCCACGTGTATATTTATTTATTTATATAAATAATTAATTAATTAACCCAATTTTTTTAAAAAAATTACAATTTGGCCCCCAAATTTTTTTTAAAAAAATTACAGTTTGGCACCTACTATGTCCCCATCCGTGTCCCCCCGTGAAAATTAAATTAAATTATGGGACCCATACGTGTCCCTGTTGTGTCCCCGTGTCCGACACTGCGATACGTTGACCTCTAGAGATGTCGGTGTTTCATAGACTATACCACACGCCAATATTACAGAATGAGGGGCTTCTAAATATGGTTGATTTAAGGGTTGAACTTCTTTGGATTGAGATAACATCACAGTTTGTTTTTTTTCATCATGTTGTTTACATTCAGAATGCATGAATCTGAGTTGCAAGTGTCCGTTTTATGCAAGAATTCTTTTCCCCCACAGTAAGCGAATCAAGTAAAAAGTGTAATGCTTAACATTTCGGGAGGTTCTTTTCAACTCGCGTTGTTGAATTCCGAAAGACTGTTTTGTTGTTATCAATTTGAATATTAAACTTGCAGTAGAGAGCTAAGAAGCCAAGCAAGGTGTCTTTGCTGATTAAAGAAGGGTTAATTTCACCAAGGCCCTTGAACTATGAGGGAGGATTACTTTACAACCACCCAACTTCAAGATATATCATAGGGAACCCCCGTCTTGATTCTTAACCCCTTCTGTCTAGCATTCGCTCTTGCCGATTTGTTTTGTTTATCTTTTTGCTTTGGAGAAATAGAGGATAATGTACTGTGGGTACCATCTGTTTTGCATCAAGCTTTTTATTCAACTGCAAAAAATGTACCAAGAATGAGGTTTAGTTAAGAAGACCTCAAATCCTAGAAAGCATTTTGAGGAATTTCGTTTCTTCTAGTTTTTGCTGACTTATGTTTTGTTTCCTGTTCTTGTTCTTGTGGTTACTTACAGTTGGAGTGTACTGTTTGCTGCAGTACTTGGTATGCTTGTCTGAGACGTGGCATCCACAGCGACACTAGACTATCTGAGTTGCGTCTGGAATGTGGGGTGTGCAACTGCCATGGTTGAAGATGTTGAGAAGAAGTTGGGTGGGTCCCAAGGAATGAGAAAACGCTGGTGGTGGTGATGTTTTCAAAAGGACAACTGTGAATGGCTATTCCTAAGTACAACCTAGGAAATGTAAATGGATATTTCAATCTCATTTCCTCCAATTCTATTCCAACCTCAATTCCATTCCATTGTCAACTACATTCCATCGAACATGTTTGGTTCGATGGAATCAAAGTTAGAATGGAATGATCATTCTAATGACGTACTTATTCCAATGTTTAGTTCACCATTAAATGATAGAATGATCATTCCAAATAGAGTCACTATCCACCTTAGTTAAGGAATTGTCATTCCACTAAAAAAACATGGAATTGCTCTTTCATGTCTCTGTCACACCAAAATTACTAGTGCCACTTCAAGATTCACTATTGTCACTCCGAAATTACTATTGGCACACCAAAAATTATTATTGCCACTCCGAAAATTAGTATTGTCAATCCAAAAAATTATTATTGTCACTCCAAAAAATACTATTGCCACACCATTCCATTGCGGATGAGAATAACTATTCTTAAACACAACCAAACTTGAGAATGGAAATAAATATTCCGATCTCATTTTCTCCAATTCCATTCTATCGAACCAAACATAGATAAAGGGTCATTCGAACACTTTGTAAAGAAAAGGTTTTCCTTCGAGGCAAACGCTGTGAGTTAGTTGGTACCTAAACCCCCTGTGTTCAACATGCGAGGTTTATACACCATATAAAACGCCATCGGCCTCATACCTCAACCTCCGTCTTTTATCTGAGAGGTTCAAACTAGCAACATACATAAAACAAACAATCACCTTGGCACATCTCAACTGATCGGCAGCTATACCAGTATTACAATACAACTTCAAGTTTGTGTCAAAAGGTGCAGTAAGTAGTAGTAACAAATTTGCAACCAAACATGTTGAATTTCTTGAGTTTCTTTCCGATGTAATGTGATTGTGAAAGAACAATAATATCATTGTTTCCACCAAAAACAATACTATCATTGTTTCTAATAATTCCAATACCCAAGATAACATCAGCAACACCCGTTTCTTTCAGGTCAAAACTAGATGGCAACAAGTATCGGAATTAAAATTAAAATTGTTTTGAAGGAAAATTTCAAATTTTGGAATATATTTCCTGTGATTTTTTCCCATTCTGTTCATGACTTGACTCGCTTAGATTAGTGTAATCTAGTTTTGGATTTTATTTCTCGGACTCTTCTGGCCGGGGATCATCGAAATCAATTGGTAGTTCGTATGATATGATTGCTGCAATTTTCGCTGTCCATGGCTGCAAAATATGGCTATTGCCAAAATTTGGTAAATACTTGATATATGCAAACCCACCGGGCAGCTAAATTTTTGCAATGGTTGAGCATTTGCCTGCCCGGTTGCTGTGCTCCAATTTTGGTCGCGATGGCAGATTCCTGGGGTTGCTTAGTCGTCTTTTAATAAACAAAACGAAATGAATTCTCCGGTTTCGTTTATAAGGTCGAGTTTGTTACAAAAACGATAGGAAAAACTCATTGTACCGGGACCTGTTTGTAAGAGAACAACAAAGAAGGGTCCACAATTTGGATGCCCACTCAAGTGACAGTTGCAGAAAAATTAAGTAGAAGAAGGTTCAACATCAAAGCTTTTCTTTCTATTTGTATGAATCTGGTAAATTGTTTAGATGATATGTGCAGAATGCAACATGGTGGAAAAAAAAAAACCATTTGATGCAGGAATTCCCAGTAATAACGTCAATAATTCTGTCCATTTGTTACACAATCTTTTATGCAGAACCTCGCTAAGCATCAAGGCTAGTCAAATCTTAATTCTCTCAACTCTTTTTTCGTACTTCAACACATGATGATCAAACGAAAAAGGATCATAAACCCGGGGCCGGATCCCGTCCATTTGGTATTGACCAGTTCGGTCCATTTGGTGCATCCGAGCCGTCCAAACACTTTTGGATGGCTCAGATTTAAAGGGGTGTTTTTTTAAAAAAAAAAAAACTCAAAAACTCACTTTTAATCCGAGCAGTCCAAAACACCTTTGGACGGCTCAAATACACCCAAATTGACCGAACTGGTCCGGAGCAAATGGGCTGGATCCAACCCCCATAAACCATGCACCTATTTCAATCACATTCCAGAGTAGGGCCCGGAGTTTAAGAATTCCTAATCACATTGATCAGTGATCACAATGAAGACCAAGCCACATTCCAGTTAAGGTAAGCAATTTTCTTCACAGACAAAAACCAGGACGGAAAATTAGAAATTCTAAAATGAACCATACCAAGACATACCTAAAACAAGGTTTAGAAAGGTTCCATCACAATTAGGTCATGCATTCTCTTACCACGGATGAGTCATCACTTCAGTTTTTTTGCCTTTACAAGAAAGCTTAGTACCTTAACAGTGCACCATTACACTAGTACCCTTTTGAAGAATCAACACTATGCTTGCCTTGCCAACAGAGCCACCAAGCAAGTTTGCAAACCCTACAAATACGAGACAACGATGTTCAAGTGTCAAAAGAAAGAGGATAAATTGAGAACTAAGTTCACAGCGCATGCTTATCAATGGATGTATTCTGGTAACTCTCTATATGCAAGCATGAAGAATTGTAGCTATGAAGCAGCGTTAATTAAGTACAAAAGGGTCAGGTCCTGAGGCACGTTTTAAGAAAGACCATAATGATAACACCTCGAAACTCAAAACCCTAAGAAGCAAGGATACGGACACGGAAACTGACAGCGACATGTTCAACACACATACAGCAACTAGTTAGGGAGTCGTACTTCGAAAAACAAACCTAAGAGGTCCATGTCACAAATGAGAGTTGCATATTTTGTTAAACCCAAAATGGTGCCCACTTTATTATTGAGGCATTGCAAATGACACAAAGATATAACTAAGGCACGCTTTGCCTGTAAAATCAGTTACGGGATGTTAACTAGAATTGTGCAACTGAGTAAATTCCAGTTTCCAAAACACGCAATGTTGACATAAATAGTGATCTTCCAAAATTTAAATTTTTATTCTGTGATGTCCAAGCATCAAAGCAAGTAAGCAACCATGACCCATCAATCAGGTGTATTTTAATAGCAGACATTCTTGAATATTTCTAGCATCATTTCAAGAGAAGACAAACTTTCACAAATTAGTCTTCTTCTCACTTAGTTTTGTGCGTTTGAATGTCCAAAAACAAAAGAAAAGACAAGGAAACCTAATATCTTAATGGTATAAGGCTGAAACAAAATCTTGAAGCGTGTTCAAGGTCAAGGATTGCGAACATAAAGAGATCCCGACCTTAGCTGCAGAAACCTTCTGTTAGTCACATGAATACATAAACCTCATTACCCCACTCCCAAATTATGACCTCCAAGGAACTTTGCTCCCATCGAGAAAGGAGCATGTTTCCAACTGGGAAAGAACCTCTCAAACATATGTATCCCAAAAAAATAAAAGAGGAGAAAACATGAAGTAACCCAGATACTCGGAAAAAAACCTTTACTTCTTACTGACAAGATACTAGAAAAAAACATTTGCTTCTTACTGACAAGATACTAGAGAAGCATTTAGTTGACTACTCAAAACAAAAATAATATTTACTTATATTTGCGGAAAAAGCATTTGCAAATGACTCCAATTTTTAGCCACAGGGATCGTGATAAGTGCCAAAATATACATACTTTGGCTCTCCAAACTACATTTATTAGTCTTTTATTTTAGTTACTTGATAATTATTTTATCCTTTTTATGTTTATAGGTTGCTCGAGCCCGTTGTTCGAGATTTTGGATAAAAGCAGAAGAGAAGAGAAGAGTTGGGGTTAAAGTGCAAAGGGCTTAAAAGTTGAATGTTAATTTATGACCTCAAAAAGTCCAAGGGCCTTTATGTTATTGGTGCCCTAAAGCCCTACTTGGCTATTTCTATATAAGTCAATGCAGCACTACTTCGGCAGCAGCGATTGAAACGTGGAAAAAAAAAGGGCGCAGCTTGGGACGAGGCATTGGTTTCGGTATTGCCGAGGACGGAAGAACAAGGAACAAAGTTGTTGCTCTCGATAATGGAGATTACTTTAACATCTTTTGATTCTCTCCGGTCCATGGGCAACTAATCATCTTTCTTAGGGTGTAGATGAAACCCTAACCAAGTAACTATATTTTTGTGTTGATTTTGGATTCCGATTGCCGAAACGATGGTTGCATAACATTGAGACTTGTTCTATGATTCGAACTTATTTTTCCAATCTAGTCATATGTGTTTGTTTCCTGTGATTGCAAATACGTAGTTATGCAACGGTATTCTTTGTGCATGAAGTTGAGAATTAGAATAATCTATGCCTAGGAAAGACGAATCGTGCCTAGATTAATTAGTTGTAGAATCGAAGACGATTCGTGCCAACCGAAGATAGATTATGTCCGGTTTTCAATCACATGCAATTTTCTTGGCGATATCACTAGGGCTTGTAGTTTTTAGTGAATCAATATCGTTTTGGTAGTCGGTTTCTTAAATTAACATAATCGTGTGGTTACGAAGTTAGGGTGGATTCAAAACCCTAAGACTTTTCCATATTCGAATTCAACATCTCTCTTGCTTTTAATTACTTAGATAATTTTAGTTAATCAAAATCCAATCACTATTTCTTGAATTGAATTAGGAATCGATTTTAGAAATAAATAACTTAGCCTCTTGATCCTCGTGGTACGATACCTGGACTTAAATCACTATTCTATTTGAATTGAGATTTTCGCTCGGTTTTAATAAATTATTTTTGGTGTGAAAAACGACCTACCAAATTTTGGCGCCGTTGCCGGGGATCAAAAGCACGGTTGTTCGTTTTTAAGATTGGTTCTTATTTTAATTCCTAGCTTAGATTACTATTATTATTTTTTTCCGTTAATTGTCTATTTCAGATATTTTAGTGCAGATTATTGGTTTTCACGTCAAGAGTTTCATCTTACTACAAGGAGATTTGAAGAGCTCGGTATTGCCATTGGGCCCTTACAAGCGACTCCAAAAAAATCCGTAAGCTTTAGTTACTTCATTAAGCAGTACTGTAGCTGCTAAGTAATTTAATACTGTTATTGCATTTGTTAGTTTAGGACTAATTCATAATTGCAAAGTTACTCACGTAACTCACCGTAGACTTGCACTGTTAATGCACAATTAGTTTAATGCTACTAGTTTCATACTTGCACAATTAGTTTAAGTCTGCCTTAGTTTAATATTTTCACATTCCATTAGATTTAATTAGTTTGAGTTTCTATTGAGTTGTTTGCCATTAGCGATACTTGTTACACGTAGAGTGGTGTTAATTTCATATGCTTGGGCGTCGGTCTTGTCATCCAGACTTAATCCCTGTTGACCCTGAGTTAGAGAGGACCCTTAAGGCTATTCGAGCAGTTAAACGTCCCAATAGACCTAGCAACTCACTTTCAATCATAGCGTTACGCAATAATCAAGACGACCAGACTAGGCAATTGAGGGAGTACTTTGCTCCCCCTGCATACACATCTCCTTCTTGCATCTTACTGCCCACTATCACGGCAGCTCAATACGAGATCAAGTCTCACACTCTTCAGATGCTCCCATCCTATCATGGGCTTGACAATGAGGATCCTTTTAAGCATATTGATGAATTTGTAGAGAAAAGCTCCACAGTGAAAATTCAAAACTTTTCTGATGATGCCCTTAAGCTAAAACTTTTTCCCTTTTCCCTTAAGGATAGAGCCAAAGATTGGCTTAATTCCTTGGCAACGGGGTCTATCACTACTTGGGCCCAATTACAATAGAAATTCCTTACAAAGTACTTTCCCATAGCTAAGACAATCATGTATAGGCAAGCTATCACGAGCTTCTCTCAGGTTGATGGCGAGCAATTCCATGAGACATGGGAAAGACTTAGACAGCTTACTCGAAAGTGTCCCCACCATGAAGTTCCTAAGTGGCAGTTAGTTCGTATTTTTTATGACGGTTTGTCTGAACGACACCGCCAAATGGTCGATGCCTCTTGCGGTGGGACTTTTATGCTTAAGACCCCGGACGAGGCATGGGTGTTATTTGAGAACTTGAGTAATAATTCCCAACAACATGCCTCGGCCGCTAGAAGAGTTAATATGGTGGCCTCGAATTCCCAACAGCAAAGAGGGATTTATGAGATTGAGCACTCCAACGATCTTTCTAACCAAGTGGCCGCTTTGAACAAAAAATTTGACCAGCTTCTATCCCTTGGTCAAGTTCCTTCTCCACCGTCTCAGCCTTCATATTTTTAGGAGGCTTGTGCAATTTGTTCGAGTCCTACTCACTTCGTGAGTGAGTGCCATATGGCTTCCCAATTCCTAGAGCTTGTTCAGGAGCACGTTAATGCTGCTCAAGGGTTTGCCAGACCAGGTAATGATCCTTATTCTAATACATACAACCCGGGATGGAGAAATCACCCAAATTTCTCTTGGAAACAATAAGTCCCGAGCAATTCTCCTGCTCCACCCCAAAGGCCTATGTTTACCAACTCTGCCAATCCTTTAACCTACCATTCGACTCAATCGCTGCAGCCATATCAGTACCACAACACTCCTCCACCTTAAAGAAACTCTGATTTTGAGGATAAGGTGCTGCAAGCTCTCCAAGGGCTTGAGGCTAATTCGCGTAAACTTGAAGCGAACACACAAGCCGTCAACTCTCACACACAATCCATTTCTAAGATAGAAGCCCAAATAGGGCAACTAGCGAATGCACTCAGTCGACGAGAGGAGGGTAGGTTACCAAGTCAACCAGTAGGCAATCCTAAGGGTCAATATGTCATAGAGAATGCACAAGTGAATGCTCCTTACCATGAGCAAGCCAAAGCAATAGTGACCCTAAGAAACGAGCGTGTACTTGACACTAGACCTGAGGGTAACAAGGGTACTTTGGAAGAGTTTGTCACTAACTCCCAGAGTTCTGAGGCTATGATAGACCAATCACCTCTAAGAGAGGATCCAATCTCTCCACCTCAATCAACCCCCACTCCGGCATCCTATGTGCCCAAAGCACCATTCCCTACCCGGCTTGACTCTCTTTCTCCTCATGGTAAGAAAGGAGCTACCATAGAAAATATGATGGAGGTGTTCAAGTAGGTGACAATTAATCTCCCGTTTCTTGATGCCCTTCAGAAAATCCTTCGTACGCAAAATTTCTTAAGGACCTTTGCACCCAAAAGCGCAAAACTCGGACTCATGTGTCCAAAAAGGTCCTTCTCACTGAGCAAGTGAGCTCTATCATCAAGCATAACACTCCCCCTAAGCTCAAAGACCCAGGTGCTCCAATTATCTCTTGTGTTATTGGTAATCATTTCATTGAGCGAGCACTCTTAGACTTGGGAGCAAGTGTCAATTTGCTCCCTTATTCGGTTTACGAGCAATTTGGGCTTGGTGAGTTGAAGCCCACATCAATCACCCTCCAATTAGCTGATAGGTCGATTAAGGTGCCACGTGGCATTATAGAGGATGTCCTTGTCAAGGTTGAAAACTTCTATTTTCCTGCTGACTTCATAGTACTTGACACGGAACCGGTGCATAACCTTGGGAAGCAACACCTATCATACTCGGCCGCCCTTTCTTAGCTACAGCTAATGCTAGCATCCATTGTAGGACTGGGGCGATGGATGTCTCCTTTGGCAACTAAATCTTGCGCTTAAATGTTTTCAATGCCTCCGAACAACCTCATCAAGAGGAGGACTGCTTTGCAGTTGACATAATTGATAACTTAGTAGATGAGGCACTACCTTATATTCTTGCTGAGGACCCATTAGAGGCATGTTTGGCTCATTTTGGCTTTAGCGAATTTGATATAGACCAGTCTATTGAGGAGGTAAATGCTCTACTTGATGCTACACCCCTTTTGGATTTTCCCCCTTGGAAAGCCGCAGTTGAGCCATTGCCTAATCTTTCTAGTACACCGGCCCGTCCCTCTATTGAGTGTCCACCCAAACTTGAGTTGAAGCCACTTCCGTCTACACTCAAGTATGCTTTCTTAGGACCGAAGGACACCTTACCTGTTATCATTGCTTCTGACTTGACTGATGACCAGCAAAGTCAACTTTTGAGTGTGCTTGGAGAGCACAAAGGTGCCATTGGATGGTCTGTAGCGGACTTGAAAGGCATTGACCCTTCTGTTTGCATGCATCGTATATATTGTGAAGATAATGCGAAACCTACTCGCGAGATACAACGGAGATTGAATCCGAATATGAAAGAGGTTGTGATGAAGGAAGTTGTGAAATTGCTTGATGCGGGTATCATTTACCCCATCTCTGATAGCAAGTGGGTGAGTCCTACCCAAGTGGTGCCCAAAAAGTCGGACATAACTGTTGTTGAAAATGAGAAAGGAGAGTTAGTTCCCACGCGCACCACCACTGGTTGGCGCGTATGCATAGACTATCGAAAATTGAATTCCATGACTCGGAAGGATCATTTCCCATTGCCCTTTATTGATCAAATCCTAGAGAGGTTAGCAGGCAAAAGCTATTATTGTTTCCTTGACGGTTATTCAGGATATAACCAAGTGCCTGTTTACCCAGAAGACCAAGAGAAAACTACCTTCACTTGTCCTTTCGGTACTTTTGCCTACCGGCGGATGCCATTTGGACTTTGTAATGCACCTGCGACCTTTCAAAGGTGCATGATGGCCATATTTTCCGACATGGTGGAAGATTTTCTTGAGGTTTTTATGGATGATTTTTCTGTGTTTGGGACCTCTTTTGAGTGTTGTCTCCAAAACTTGTCTAAAGTTCTTCAACGTTGCAAGGAGACAAACTTAGTTTTGAGTTGGGAGAAGAGCCATTTTATGGTTCAAGAAGGTATCGTGTTAGGCCACATTGTCTCCAAGCGGGGGATAGAAGTTGATAAGGCCAAGGTCGATCTCATCTCTAGACTTCCACCCCCTACTTCAGTTAAGCAAATCCGATCATTCCTAGGGCATGCCGGTTTTTACCGCCGCTTCATTAAAAACTTTAGCAAGATTTCTCGATCTTTGTGCGAACTCCTCGCCAAAGATACTCCTTTTGTCTTTGATGAAGCATGTCTGCAAGCTTTTGAGAAGCTGCGTGCTTTACTGTTGTCCGCCCCGATTATGCAATCCCCCGATTGGAACCTCCCTTTTGAGATTATGTGCGATGCATCTGACTATGCAGTTGGTGCAGTATTAGGACAACGAGTGGACAAGGTCCCTCATGTCATCTATTATGCTAACAAGACTCTTGCGGATGCGCAATTGAATTACACTACTACTGAAAAAGAGTTGCTAGCAGTAGTTTTTGCTTTAGATAAGTTTCGTTCATATCTTCTAGGATCCAAGGTATTAGTGTACTCCGATCATGCAGCTTTGCGGTATTTGCTCTCAAAGAAAGACACTAAGCCTCGGCTAATTCGATGGATCCTTTTGCTACAAGAGTTTGATTATGAGATTCAGGATAAGAAAGGTTCCAAAAATTCAGTAGCGGATCATTTGTCTAGGATCCTGGTAGAAACCTTGAGTGACTCTCTTCCCTTCAAAGACTCATTTTCGGATGAGCAACTTTTTGCGGTGTCACATGTCAATCCCCCATGGTATGCTGACATAGTGAACTATCTTGCTATAGGCAAAATCCCCTCACATTGGTCCAAGCAAGACAAGGACCGATTCTTTGCGCAAGTTAAGTTCTATTTCTGGGAGGATCCAGAATTATTTAAGTATTGCCCAGACCAAATTATTCGTAGGTGCGTCCCTGAGAGTGAATTCCATAGTATTCTTAACTTTTGTCATACTCTCGAGTGTGGCGGCCACTTCAATGGGAAGCGGATTGCCACTAAGGTCTTGCAGAGTGGCTTTTATTGGCCAACTCTGTTTAAAGATGCACATGAGTTCTGTCGAAGTTGCTTGAGGTGTCAGCAAACCGGGAACATGTCGCATCGAGACATGATGCCACTTACCTCTATTCTTATTGTGGAAATCTTTATGTGTGGGGGATTGACTTCATGGGTCCCCTTCCATCCTCTTTCGGTTTTGAATATATTCTTGTGGCAGTGGACTATGTCTCAAAGTGGGTGGAAGCGGTAGCCACTAGGACTAATGACCACAAGGTGGTGGTCAAGTTCTTACAAAGTAATATCTTTAGTCGATTTGGCTTTCCACGGGCGATCATAAGTGATGAGGGTACCCATTTTATCAATCGACACTTCGCGGCTTTAGTGCGAAAATATTCGATCACTCATAAGGTAACCACTCCTTATCATCCTCAAACAATTGGTCAAGTCGAAGTGTCAAATAGGGAGGTTAAGAGTATTCTTGAAAAAACGGTGAGACCCGATCGTAAGGATTGGTCTCTCCGTCTAGATGATGCATTGTGGGCCTATCGAACAGCCTACAAGACTCCCATTGGCATGTCTCCTTATCGGATGGTTTTTGGTAAGGCATGCCACTTGCCGGTTGAGTTGGAAAATCGCGCGTTTTGGGCCATAAAGAGATTGAACTTCGATATGGATGCCGCTGGTTCCACTCGAAAACTCCAACTTAATGAGTTAGATGAGATTCGCAATGATGCCTATGAGAGTTCTAAGATTTATAAGGCTAGGACAAAAGCTATCCATGATAAGCACATTAATCGTAAGTCCTTCGAGCCTAACCAAAAGGCGTGGCTCTTCAATTCTAAGTTGCGGCTCTTTCCCGGTAAGCTTCGGTCTAGATGGGATGGTCCCTTCATTGTTGTACAAGTTTTTCCCCATAGTGCAGTAGAGGTGTGGAACCCACGTAATGGTAAAGTTTTTAAAGTTAACGGCCCATGTTTGAAGCCGTATGTGGATGGTATTTCGGACGGGGAGGTAGTTGAGTCTATTGATTTGTGTGACCCTAAATATGTAGACTTTTGAGCTTTCATGACGTCTGGCTGAAGACGTTAAACTTAGCTGTTTTTGGGAGGAAACCCTAGTACTATATGCATGAGTTTTCTTTGTTTTAGGTACTGTTTCTTCCTTATGTTCTTGCCATTTTTTTTTTTTTTTGCATTTGTTGTTCGTTTGTTTGCTTTTATTGTCTATATTTTGTTGCCGTGGAGGCTAACATTTTGCAGGTTCATCCATCCAAGTTGGGGGGTCTCCCTATCATTATATCGTACCTTGCTTAGTCACTCCTGTTCGAAGTGATATCTTTCCTTTCTTTGGCTATCTGTCCTCTCTTTTCACGTTCATGGTTTCAATGCGGACATTGAATGGTGTAAGTTGGGGGGAGGGATCACCTTGTTTCACAGTTAGAAAATGAAAAAAAAATTGAAAAATTGAAAAAATTGAAAAAAAATAGTTGGATTACTTTTGCATGAGACTCGAGACTTGTTGAGATTAGCTCTTGGTTGATTGAGCTGAGATGTGATGATCATTGCTTGGATATCTTTATGGCATTGTAGTTCTTTTTGCTAGCTTGTCGCGAGAAATTCGTCATGGCACTTATTCTTAGCATTCTTGCATTTCACTTTTAGTGGGCTTTGGTCGCTTTGTGAGTTGCATACTGACTGTTCTTAATGGCTTGTTTAGTGGAGACTTATGCCTATGTGAGTTTAGAGCCTTATCTTTTCTTGGAGTGGTGTCTCATAAACTCTCGTTGTCATAAAAGAACATATTCGCAGTTGATCTCATTATCTTTGTTGACAAGCATTGGGAACTTAATGTGATGCTTATTTATCTCTTGGGTTTGGAAATTTGCATGGTTGTGTTGCCCCTAGGAGAGGATCATAGGCCATTTTTGACACTTTTGGGCCAGTTCGTTTCTTTCTTTCATACACTTATCCCTTGTGAGCCCATTTGAGCCTCTTGCATGATAACCTTTTCTTGTTGAACTCTACCATCTATATTGTGTCTTGAGAAGGCTTAATTAATCATGTGGAGGTGATTTATTGACAAAAGATAGGGTAAGTGGAGTTGGTAATAGAGTTTTGTTTATGGTAGTCCTTCAAAAAAAAAAGTATTAAAAGAAAAGAAAAAAAAAAGAGAAGAAAGATATGAAAAAAAAAAAAGGGGACACCAATCTTAATGGAAGAAGGAGTAACTCATCTTGTTTTGGGAGGGTGTTGAAGGATAGGAAAGAGAGATGTGGCGAAGTTGAAAAGAAAAAAAGAATGAGAAGAGGGCACATTTTGTGAAACTTGCCCTATATAAGTTGTTGTGAGCCTATTCTCAGACACTTGAATATTTTACCCTAACCTTGAAACATGCTTTCTCCCTTACCTAACGCTATAACCGGAATTGAAAGTCCTATTTGATCTTAGGGGTAATGGGATGTGAATTGATGGATAGAGAGAATTCCCGATGCTTGCATTCCATTCATGAGATCATGTGTCCACTTTATAGAGCGTTCTTTTCGTGTCTTCGTGTGCGGAATACTTTATTTTCATGTTGCATAAATTCCACCCCGCACATGTTGAGAGTACATAATTTGCACCTTGTTTCGAGTGAATTCATTTGTTGAGTGCATGACACAGTGAGATTTGAAGTCGAGACTCGGTCCGGAGAGAACTTTTAGTTGTCACTCACCTTGCGATCGAGGCCCTTATTCACACACGTTAAGTGTAGGTGCCATGGCTTATTTTTGTGATTTGATAGCCTCTAGAACTACTCTTGCTTGGTATGTTCTTGCGATGGTTTCATTTTCTTTGCTTGAGATGTCGATGAGCTATCTTACAGGTTTTTGGGTCCTATATATGAGAAGATGATTCATAGTGTTTGTGGGAGTTCATTGCTGTAAACCCTCACGAGACTACACTCGTCCTCTAGGGATCGCCTAGGGGTTTAAAAGGCTTGTTGCACGGGCTAAGTGCAATCGTGAGTCCTACGAAAGTGGTGTAATTCAAATTTATCTTAATTGTTTTCTTTGCTCGAGACTAGCAAAGTGTAAGTTGGGGGGCGTGATAAGTGCCAAAATATACATATTTTGGCTCTCCAAACTACATTTATTAGTCTTTTATTTTAGTTACTTGATAATTATTTTATCTTTTTTATGTTTATAGGTTGCTCGAGCCCGTTGTTCGAGATTTTGGATAAAAGCAGAAGAGAAGAGAAGAGTTGGGGTTAAAGTGCAAAGGGCTTAAAAGTTGAATGTTAATTTATGACCTCAAAAAGTCCAAGGGCCTTTATGTTATTGGTGCCCTAAAGCCCTACTTGGCTATTTCTATATAAGTCAATGCAGCACTACTTCGGCAGCAGCGATTGAAACGTGGAAAAAAAAAGGCGCAGTTTGGGACGAGGCATTGGTTTCGGTATTGCCTAGGACGGAAGAACAAGGAACAAAGTTGCTGCTCTCGATAATGGAGATTACTTCAACATCTTTTGATTCTCTCCGGTCCATGGGCAACTAATCATCTTTCTTAGGGTGTAGATGAAACCCTAACCAAGTAACTATATTTTTGTGTTGATTTTGGATTCCGATTGCCGAAATGATGGTTGCATAACTTTGAGACTTGTTCTATGATTTGAACTTATTTTTCCAATCTAGTTATATGTGTTTGTTTCCTGTGATTGCAAATACGTAGTTATGCAACGGTATTCTTTGTGCATGAAGTTGAGAATTAGAATAATCTATGCCTAGGAAAGACGAATCGTGCCTAGATTAATTAGTTGTAGAATTGAAGACGATTCGTGCCAACCGAAGATAGATTATGTCCGGTTTTCAATCACATGCAACTTTCTTGGCGATATCACTAGGGCTTGTAGTTTTTAGTGAATCAATATCGTTTTGGTAGTCGGTTTCTTAAATTAACATAATCGTGTGGTTACGAAGCTAGGGTGGATTCAAAACCCTAAGACTTTTCCATATTCGAATTCAACATCTCTCTTGCTTTTAATTACTTAGATAATTTTAGTTAATCAAAATCCAATCACTATTTCTTGAATTGAATTAGGAATCGATTTTAGAAATAAATAACTTAGCCTCTTGATCCTCGTGGTACGATACCTGGAATTAAATCACTATTCTATTTGAATTGAGATTTTCGCTCGGTTTTAATAAATTATTTTTGGTGTGAAAAACGACCTACCAGATCGCCTAAAGGAGGAGCTTCAATGATTGCTAATTGATTAATTGGGTGGGGTTTTTCTGAGTTCGGAATCTATGCAAGACTGAATTAATGAATTGGTATCTTTATAAATTGGGAAATGATATTGACACTCCAAAAATTGATGCAGGCACTCCAAAATACAAAGGAAAGTGGCTTTGGAGTTACACTGATTTTGGAGTGTCTGCATCAATTTTTGGAGTGTCAATATCATTTTTATAAATTACTCCTATTATGGTTTCTAAATATGGTTTCTAATTGGGCCAACTTAATAAACCTGAGCTCAATAGAAAAATAGGACTCAGGTAGCCGACTCTAATTTGTTGGGACACAAGGCTCGGTTTGGTTAGTTATAAGATCTAGTTCTGGTTGTAATATGTCGAGTGACTCGGTCAAGGATCTTAGCAGCTTGTTTTCTAGGTTGAACTTAACAAACTCGTTCATATGTAGTTGCGAAAGAAAAGTTGTTTGCACCGCCTAACAAGGTGCAACATATTGTTTAGTTCGAAAACCATATGCTAATTCATGCTCTCTAAGTTTTCTACAATCTGTCTATGACTCTATCTCGAACGCTTTCTTGCAAATATGGGCAGCATGATGAATGGAAGGCTGTTCTAGAGTGCGTTGTCGCGTTTTGTGTTTAAACCACTTGAACTTTTTGAGATTCGCTTTTACCTAGAGATGGCAAATGAGCGGATTGAAACGGGTTGTGTGTTGAATATTGGCGGGTCGAAAAGGGATGGGTGGAATACGGGTTAAGTCATGCCCAAACCCGGCCCGTTTCTCTTCCCTTTTCAAATTGACGTCCGAAAAAATTGTCTTATGCTGGAAATTAGCAAAACATCCACAGGCGAAAACCTACATAATCACAGGTCAAACCAATATCCTCATCGCACAACAAACAAATCAACTTGTTTATTAGTACCTCATGGGAAATTGCAAATCCTGTTACTCCTACGTGGAGCCCCAGTCGACGGCGACGATCATTGATGCTCATGGGAACCGCGTGAAAATCAAGGTCCCAATCGCTGCAACCGAGATCATGCTCGATGAACCGGGACACGTGGTATCTCTAGTGCAACTGATCAAGTATTAATCATCATTAGGCCTTGTTTGGATTGGAACTCAAAACCCAAATTTTCTTTTAAAAGTAACTTTTGTACTTTTTCTTTCTCTAATTTTTCAATTATTACTCTCATTTTTCATTCTATCTCTCTCCATTTTTTACCTCTCTCCACAATCATTACTCTCATTTCTCTCTCTACCTTTATTAAAAAACACTACTCAAAACCCACAACCGAACAAGGGCTAAAAGAACAGGCAACGAGGCCACAACTAAGACTGATCGCAAACAAAAACTCCGGACTACTAGACTCGACAATTGACGCAGGATTTGACAAATGAAGGCGGAAGTTACCTTGGATGTGCCGCGAGAGTGAGTCCAGGAGCCCCAGGCAGAGGAGTAAGGCTCTCCGATGTTGTAGGGTAGGTTATTGGGACCGGAACCAGATCCGGCCACGACGCCCTTCAGGAATTTCAACTTTGCAAGCTAACTTGGTTTGATACTCGGCTAAGTTCATTTGATTTGGTTCAACTCTAGCTCACTTAATCACTACCATCTTACTGTCACGTATACAGTATAAATTTCTTGCATGCCTCTCCTTAAATAAAAAAAAACCTGCCAAATTAAATATTTACTGATCTTGTAGAGGACAATTGCCATCGCATGCACTTGGTCAAAGGTGTTAAAAAATAAGGCCTTTGTATGGTTGTCGAAATGGTTATGCTAAAGTCATTTGTAATTTATTGCAGTGTCCGAAAAGATAATACTCCTCTCGTCTCAATTTAATAGTCATTCGTTCTATTCTAACCGAATAAATTGCTAGTTATATCTTTAGATTGGTAATAAATTTTATATCCAATATGATCTTGTTTGATAGATCTTGACTAGTTATATAATACAATGTTTTTAAAATCACATAAAAAGTTATAAATTATAAGATATTGTAAATTGAAAAGTGGCACGAAATACCAACAGGGGACTATTAAATTGGGACAGAGGAGTCTACGTCCACCACTAGTTGACGTGGCTGTGGGCCCCACGTTTTTGTCAGCAAAATAAAACAAAAAACACTAGGGCAAATCCTCCAAAGTGTAAGTGGAGTGAAGTGCAATTGGTGACTCCATTATAATTCCATGCGCATGGGCAAGGTTCGATTCCCGTAAGCACTCATCCCCCCTTCCAAATCCCCTAGGGTAGAGTAGATAAGGTTTAACGAATGACAGAAAAAAAAAAAAGCCCCAAAGTTCAAAGAGAGAGAGACAGAAGAGGAGGAGGAGGACCCAGTGTGCGACCAGAGGCTACCCCATCACCACCGGCGACCACCACCGCCACCATGTCCCCAAACACCATCTGGATCGCTGTCGATGTCACCCGCACCAGATGAAACAGGCACAGCTCCCTCTCCCGCAGCAAGTACACATTCAATTCACACAACCCCACGCACCAGCCCATTCACCTCGCTCAACGTCACGCTAATCAAGTACGCCCCCTTAGCCCTCGCGCACGGCGCAAGCCTCAGAAAACTCCTAACTATTGCCACTCTTGTTTTTTTGAAAAGATACTATTGCCACTCTTGTTGAACGTCACAATATCATTATTCGATAAGGCGCGCCGATGTCACCGTGGAGGGCGTTGAGCGGGGAGAGGAAGGAGGAGGGGATGGAAAGGGAGGCTAGGGTGAAGAGGAGGGAGGGTGGTGTGTAGAGACCCGTATTTTCTTTAAATATTGAAATGTTTATTAAATGCATAATTGAGAAAAGTGATTTATTGGGTGATTATTTGATTAAGGAATTGAAGTAAAAGAATAGAGAATTGAGGGAGTGAGTGTGTAATTTAAGAATATATGGGTATAAATAGGGGTGTATGTATGTAGGAGAGCATTTTTCTCCTTTTACTCTCTCTCTCTACCGTCCCCCTCTCTCTCTCTCTCTCTCTCTCCACCGGCTCACCTCTCTCTCTCCTCTTCTCACTCAAAACCTCACTCAATCTTGCAAAAAACTCAAGGATTAACCTCCTTCCGACCTTCCGATCGTGTCCTAGAGCTTGGAAATCCTTGGGTCAAGCTCGAATCGAAGATTTGAAGTCCAAGAAAGCTATGGCTCGTTCAAATCTCGGAGATCTTTGTTATCGTCTCGAGGTAGGGACTTCTTTACCTCTTTTATGAGTATATATGTTGAGATGATGAAGAAATTGTGCTTTGATCGTCCCCCTTTGGTGTTTTGAATGTCTGTCAAAGCTGCAGAAAATCGCCTGAAACAGCGGGGTATTGATACCCAAACATGGGGTATCAATACCCCATCCTTCTCTGGATTTCCAGCTTGCCAGGTATTGATATCTGATTCCGGGGTATCAATACCCCGTGTTGTTCTGAACAGCTTCAATGCTGTTTTGGGTTCCTTCAATCGTTTCAACTCCCAATCGCTTCTATACCTTTTCGGATACCTTCTAGTCCATCTTTTGCTTATCTAATTGATGTCCCATGATTAATTGATGTTATTCGTAATCCTTAGGCCTTCCATTAGTAGGAGATGATAAGGGTCTAATTGATTGTTATTTCGCATATTATTGATCGGCAGAATGTTTATGAACGTTTGTGAAATATTTGTGATATGGTCGGCATGTCGTAGCATATTTTATGTTAGATTGTGGTCTTGGGAGGGTCATAACTTGTAAGTCGAGTGAGGAAATGGTTGTTTGTGTCGGGAGTTGATTTAGGAAGTCTCGTAACGCAAGGGGTGGTAATACGAAGACTTAGGCGGTTTCGTAACGCAAGGAGTAGCAATACGGTGACCCGAGTCATTAGGGATTATCGTGACGCAAGGGGTGGTAACACGGTAATCCTCGTGGTCTTATACGGTAACGCAAGAGATGGAAATACCGATGAAGGGAGATTGACGATAGCGAGTCGAGTTGAGTTTACTTGAGTTGTTGACACCGTGGGAACTTGGCTACACTTTGAGCTATAGACATGTGTTAGGATGATAATATTGAATGTTGGAATGCCCTTGAATCTATTGTTATTTATCGATTGAGCCGTACTTCTTATCTTCATATCATCTGCTCATTTTCATCATATTTACATATGGAATCGGTAAAGATTTTTCTACTGGGCTAGTGTAGCTCAACCTAATCTTTCTTTTCAGGTTCAAATGCTGGATAGTAGATTGCATATGTTGAGTGCTTGAAGTGAACGACTTTTGGAAGCCAATCTCACGTAGTTACTTAATCATCTTTTGTAATTGACTTTCTTTTGGTAAAGACGAGTTTGTAACTATTCATTATAGAAATTCTTTTTGACTAAACTGTTCGTAACTTAATGGTTAGTTCGTACAAGTACTTAAGTTCTATTTGGGGCCGGAGTGCCTAGGTTGTATAACTTTAATCTATTGGACTTATTTTGTAATTTGAATGGATGGAAACTTCTTTGGGGTAATATATCTATGAGAAGCGAGACTCTTTAATGAAATGTATTATTTTATTATGTTATCAATCGAGGGCGTGATATGATGGAAGAAGTGATTGGCGTTGGGGTACACGGCGCGAGCCTCAACGTTTTTTGTTTTTAATTTTGCTGACAAAAAGGTGGGGCCCAACACCACGTCCACCACCCAGAGCGGTGAACGTAGATTTGTTGAATAATGTTTTTCCACCGCCTTAAATTAAATTCATCGGATTTTTTCATCGGATTTTTTCAATACAAAAAGCTTGAAAGAAGCTAGCTACTGCTAGTTAAAATAAACCACTTTAATATTTTCTAGTACTTAATAACATTGACTCATGTATAAAACACCACATTATCATATAATAAATGTCCAGTCCGCAAAATGAGAACTTAAAAATAATACAAATTTTTCAAGAAAAATAAAACTTTTTTCAACAATTTACTAGATATCCATGAGTTCTTTTAATTTATGGAAAAAATTTAAAATTTTTCTTGTAGAAAATGCATTATTTTTAAGTTTTTGTTTTGCGGACCGGATATTTATTTTGGGATGGATGTAGTATTTTGCCAGTGTAGTTTGATCGTTTTTTTGACTTGTGCTGGGTCCATTTTGATTATAATATTTTGACTTGTGCTCGTTTTGTGATCATAATATTTGTGTTTTTGGTGCATATCATTTAGTTTTGATTTAGTGGTGATAAAGATAGTTTGATGCTTTCCTTTTCTGCTCAGTTGGGCATTCCTGAGGGCAGGCTCCCAGTTAAATACCTAGCTCCCAGTTAAATACCTAGGAGTGCCTTTAATTAGCACAAGACTTTTACTTCACCTGATTGTTCTGTTCTTGAGGAGAAGATCTTGGCTAGAATTCATAGTTGGAGTCAAAAGTTTGTGTCATATGGTGGACAGGCGGCTCAGCTTATTCGATCAGTTCTCTTTAGCATTCAAACTTATTGGAGCTCAATTTTTACATTACCTCAAAGCATTCTAAAGGAAATAGAACGGTTCTTAGTGCTTTCCTATGGTCTAGTGCTGATTTGAAACACTATGGGGCAAAGGTAAGATGGGTAAATCTCCGTGTTCCGAAGAATGGGGGCTTGGCTTTAGATCCTTGAAGGAATGGAATAAAGCTGTTAATATGAAGTATTTGTGGGCCCCTAATTAGCCAAAAAGCAGATAATCGATGGGTAAAATGGGTTCATGTATGTATAAATCCTATCCAACCTTGGCATATCTTGGTCTGGTTCGGTCATGGCGTGCCCCATTGGATTGTCTTCTGTAAGGACCAAATTTCGTAATCTTAATTGTATTGACAATTCTGTACAACAAAACACATATTTTATATTGAGTTGTAATTTTATTATTTTTGTTAGGCTAGTGAGTCTGTATAGGATTAGAGTGGAAGAAATCATTATTATTTGTAATTGAGAGTGAATGTTCCGGATAAAAAGAAGATCGACTACAACGAGATGAATTTTGACAAGGACGGATCAATCGGGTTAACAATCGAAACCTTCTGTTTTGGTAAAAGAAAAGCAACATGCAAAAGGGATATATGGAATGTTTGTGAGCACAGCCTTATAAAAACAAAAGCAAGGCAAAAGAAAAAGTTGTCCACATATCATACAGCGTGAAGCATAGGGGTGCGGCGGCAGTAGAAGAACATATGGAAGCAACAGGTTCTTTGTGAGCCGTTTTCTGAAGGAAAATTTCTGTTAGTTATTGGAGGCCTTGTGGACTCAAGGTCGGTGGCGATCAAGTTCACTGGATGCGGTGTATGTGCAACTCGGCAGGTGATACTTAAAACGTTATGAGAATTTACTACGTTTGGATAGGTATATCTGTAAATGCACAATGATTATAGTGATTTAATTTCTTCATGTGGTTTTTACCGATTCTGGGGTTTTCCATGTATATCTCTGCGTTATATAATTGGTTACTTGCGTAGTTATTGCTAATAATTTTACGTAGTGATTCACATTCAAACTGTTAGGGTTTTTTTTACAGATTATTAGGGAACCTGATTTTTCATCTTCCACAGTTCCCCACTTATTCATATACTCGCAAAAAAACGATAAAACATAATCGTGCCATGTATCCCCACATCTGTATACTAATCTGGATTCATAGCTAAGCACCTCTATTTTCAGATTTGAGATGTCTGACCCTAGATATACACTCACACCCGAAAAAGATGCCATGTTTAACATCATCATAGTTCTTTTACTCAACTACTATTCCTCTTATCTTAAGGTTGTCCAGAATTTTGGGTCTTCTGTAATTCTTCAGCAAAGAGAGAGCAGCAAACAACACTTACCAAAGAAGCAGCCATTGTAGCTCCAGCAATCCACGGCAGTAACAGAAATCTAGTGGATGGAAAAAGGACTCCGGCAGCAATTGATATGCCGATGAGATTATAACCCAGAGCCCAAATGTAGTTGAGACGTATCCTCGAAAAGGTTTTCCTTGAAGGTCAATGGCTGTTATCACATCCTCCAAGTAGCTCTTCATAAGAACTATATATGTCTGCTGCCTCAATAGGAATGTCTGTTCCGGCACCAATTGCCATTCCAACATCTGCAGCCACGAGGGCCGGGGAGTCATTGATTCCATCTCCCACCATTGCCACGATGTAGCCTGCAGCCTGTGCACTGAAGACGTACGAACAGAGATGCGTCCAAAATTTAGATTGTTTTTCTGCAGTAATTCCAAGATCTAGCATGTTTGGACTTCGTTAAATTCGAATAAACAACCTTTAGGACAACATTAAGGACATCAAGACAACTTTGATCTTTTTTGGTCTCAAGGGAACTGTTTTTGCTTTTGGTTGTGATGTTCTATTTTTTAGATTCCTCTCGTCAATACCAATGATTAGTACAAAACTTAACACAAATTCAACAAAAATTAAGAAAAATCAAACAGTAATATCGCGATCCAAATTTCGAAATTTTGCCAAAATTGCTAAATGATGTACCAGGTGCTCTTCATAGTTACTCCTATTATTATGAAGAGCTACTTGGAGGACGTGATAAAGGCCGTTGATATTTCAAGGAAAACCTTTTTGAGGATATGTCTCAACTACATTTGGGCTCGGGGTTATAATCTCATCAGCATCCCAATTGCTGCCGGAGTCCTTTATCCATCCCCTAGATTTCGGTTACCACCATGGATTGCTGGAGCTGCAGCGGCTGAAGAATTACAGAAGACCCAAAATTCTGGACAACCTTGAGATAAGAGGAATAGTAGGTGAGTAAAAGAACTATGATTGTGTTAAACTTGGCTTCTTTTTTTGTTGTAGAATTTGCTTGATGTTTGTTTTTTATCGGTAAAAGAACTATGGATCGATTTGAAGTCTTGAGCTTCTAGTCAGGGAGGATTCTCTTCATCTTCTCGGAGTTTCTTGGCATACCCAACAATGGCCTTGGCCTTGTGTTTAACACAACTACTGGCCTGCCCGTGGTGAGAGTTCCTGTCTTGTCGAAGACAATGCAGTTCACCTACAAAAAACCATTCGCATCAAGATTCTAGTATCGCTACATAAAATAGATTTTTACTATGGGACAGTAGCTTGTGAAGTACATTGAAATTTGAATGGTGCGTTTTCCAATTTGATTAGCAATACATGTCAGGCTTTTAACCTGAGTAAAAAATTTATGAAGTGCAATTTCTAATCAAAGAAGAAAATTGATTTCTCAAGCTACCTTGTGTGCGCTTTCTAGTGCTTGGCCCCCTTTAATTAGGACACTTGGGAAGCACCAACACCAGTACCAACCATAACAGCAGTGGGAGTGGCCAAGCCTAGAGCACATGGACATGCTATGACCATAACAGAGATGCCAAACTGCAGCCCAAGCTCGAAGCTATCCATGGAGGAAGGTATCCAAGATCTCGGGTAGCCATGAAATGTCCCAGCTGAAAACCAGGAAAGGCAAGTGGAAAAAGATAGAATTATAACCTGCAAATTAATATAGTTAGAAAATGTTACCAAAGGCCAACAACGAAAAGAACTATTACTCGTCTGCGAACTCCTTGTTTCTATCCAGCATCTAGAGAATAAATCTTCATATGAAAACTAATACAGTAAAAGTTCCCCCAAGAAGAGAGGAAAGCCCTATTATTGAAACTTGTTTCCCACTTAGGACAATAAGACTTTGCACCTTGAAGGACAGTCTGACAGTAAGAAAATTTTTCAACACTGACAAATTTATCGCCGCACCTAAAACATGAACATGACACTTCTTATTGATTTAATACTGAAATGCACTGAGAAAGTTCTCATTCACTTGGGAAAAAGGACTTCAATGTATATATTTTCCCTTGCAGCGAATAAGTTCCGAATATAGGACTAGCAACTAATTTACTGGGGGAAAAAAAACAGATCAGGTACACTTACCACAGGCACAAAAAATTTGGAAATGCAATCAGCAAATTTCTGCACTGGAGCTTTAGCCATCTGTGCTGATTCCACGAGCCAAACAATTTGGGAAAGAGCACTCTCCGATCCAACGTGAGTTGCCTTTCTATGTAACACACCATTCTCATTCACTGTTCCTCCAATGACCGTATCGCCCTACCTCTTTGCCACTGGCCACGCTTCTCCTGTAATCATGCTCTCGTTTACATGGCTTTGCTCCCATATGGCATAACCATCTGAAGCCACTTTCACAACTGGAATAATTTTAATCATGTCGTTTTGTTGTATCAATCGACTATCGATTTCTTCTTCACCTATTAAATTTTCTTCTTTATCAAGGGTTAACAGTATAGCCGCCTCAGGGGACAGTTCCATAAGCTTTGTGATGGCCACAGACGTCTTACCTTTGGCCAAAACCTCCAAATACTTCCCAAGCAAAAGAAAAGAAATGAGCATTGAGCTAGTCTCAAAGATATCCGTGGATTTGAAATATGGAGAAGTTGCGGCTCTCGATACACTGTACACTGAATAGAAGTAGGCCGCATCCCGCATTTGTTCCCAACATAATCAAAACATCCATGGTGGCGGAGCCATGACGTAATGCATTGTAAGAACCAACGAAGAATCGACGACCAATAACAAACTGAACAGGGGTAGCTAGGGTCCACCTTATAAGCTCTCTCACAGTAAGCATATTCACCACTTTAGTATCCATTACATGCTTGAGTCCAGGGATATACATAAAGACCACAGAAGTTAAGAAAACTGGAATTGTAGACACTGTGCTCCACAGAAAGGATCTATAGTACTGCTTTATTTTCTCCTTTCTATGGGATTCTCTTCCTCCTGTGTTGGGGAAAAACATTGCTTTAAAACACCCGAATTCAGTTGACTCGATGACTTTGAACAAATCTCTAGGTCCATTCAAATCTGTTTTTTAAGAAATGGAAAATTTGTAGAGCTCAGGGTCAATATGTACCTCTTGAACACATGGGAGTGCTTGAAGCGAACATTCAATCATTCTCATCGAATTACTAGTCCATTTTTGTTCAATTTTTGGCTGTATTTTGCTCGTATCTTCTCCAGTACTTATCAAAATAGCATCGAACCCAGAGTCATCTACGGCTTCTATTAGCTGATTGTAGCTGACAACCTTCGTATTATACAGGATTTCTTCTTCTTCGGTTGCCAGTGCAACTAGGGCATTTTGAACACCAGGCAGTGCTTCCAAAGCAGATTCAACAGTTGCAGAACAAGAACTACAAGTCATGCCCTTTTTCTGTATCCGACATACATAGGTGGATTTCTCGTTTGTCTCATCTTCTACCAACGTTGCCTGAAATCCCACATCTTCAATGGTCTCTCGAATTGTTTCCGTCTAGAGAATAATAACAAATTCTTACATGTTAAACAGTGGGAATGTAGACAGAAAGTATATTAAGAAGTGCAGAGCTTTCTTAAAACATACTATACGTAAGAAATGAACAGCATTGCAAAAAGCTAGAAAAATGATTCAGTCCTTTGTCTCTTTACGGATTAACTTACAACTATTCACAAAATTGCTAATATTTACATAGAGACGCTTCCAAGAACAAACTAGAAATATTCATGCAAAAGTACTTACACGTCAACCTAGAATTCAGTCGGCACCTATTACTCGTGCACACGTAGTTTTATGGGCCGTGAGTCCATCCAAACCTCAACCAATACACACCTAAAAATGAACGAGAAATGAAGGTTCTAGCCTTAGATTTGGCTGAAAATTCGAAGTATCAACTGGAAAATTCAGTTGAAACTAGGATTGTTAAATGAACCAAACTGCTCACGGTCAACTCGTGTTGGCTCATTAAAAGTTTTTACAAGATTGGTTCTTCTAACTGACAAGCCCTAGTAGAACACATGTTTTCAGCTCGTAAAGTTTTCAAAATCAAATATTTTTTCTTTGAAAGGCAGATGTTCTATTAGAGATCCAACTGGATCAGAGAACAGAGCTCACTAGGGAGATTACATCCTTTCCTACTACTACTAGCAGTCCAGTTAGCACATCTATTAGACATTCGATTACACCAAGTTAATTTAAAATCAAAGGTTACAGAGAGAGAAAGAATATCATCAAGTAACGCTTGAATAGTCCCCTTGTTTTGCTCTGAATTAGGCTGCAGCATCTTGATTAAAGGTTCGCAGTCAAATTCAAAGATTGCTTCTCTCTTTCCCCAAGATCTGGCCATGGAAACGGCAACTCGGATAGCCCATACTTCAGTTGCTAGAGCTGAGGAGACTTTGATTATTTGGCTCCATAAGATAAGCTTATAATGTTGGAAGGAAAATAGAAAAACAATCCACTCGAGCTCAGTTCACTCGTTAAAAGTTCGTTCAAGATAGATTTGACTAATAAATGACTCAATCTCGAATGGTCAAACCTATTTTTTGAAACTTGTTAAGTTTTCAAACCGATATTGAACAATTCATCGGTTGGCTCGTTGTAGCCGATTACTCCGTCATGAAGGAAAATAGAAAAACAATCCACTCGAGCTCAGTTCACTTGTTAAAAGTTCGTTCAAGATAGATTTGACTAATAAACGACTCAATCTCGAACCTTTTTTTTGAAACTTGTTAAGTTTTCAAACAGTTATTGAACAATTCATTGGTTGACTCGTTGTAGCCTATTACTCCATCATGACTCATGTACATATAGACCTCCAAGCAATGCTAGAATCACACCCATTTACACAGCCACACTAACAGGTGTGTGGGCTTTACACTGGTACTATATGGGTGTGTAAAAGGGTGTGTAAGGTGCCGTTCTGTTTTCTTTTCCAACCTTCTTTTTCAAAAAGCAGGTAATTTCAAACTCAAATATAATGAAAATGAAAAATAATTTTTTAATTTTTTTTGCACCGTTTAAAAGATCTCAATGAGATCTATCAAACAAGATCCATATTGGTAAGAAAATTATTTGCATAAACACATAATTTTTTAGCTTGAAATTACCTTCCTTTTCTAAAAGTTACTTTTTGAAAAAAGCGGAACACCACCTAAGTGGATGTGATTTTGGCATTTTTGACAGACCTTTTCCTGCCTATACCAGGTAATCATAGGGCTAGCAACTCGGCAATAACCTTTGGTCCGCCCTAGAGATTCGAACTTTGAACTTTTCTTTCTTGCAACCAAAAGAAACTTATGCTTTGTTTGGATTGCTTTTTGAAAAATAATTCTCAACTTAAAAAATACTCATTACCCCTACTTCCAATCATTACTCACCTCTATGTTCAATCATTATTCTCATTTCTCTCAAATCATTACCTCTACTTCTAATCATTACTCTCATTTCTATCTTCACTCATAACCCTTCAAAATTTCTCAAAAACTCATCCAAACACAGCATTAATTTTCAAACCCTAAATATAGATCAAGCAATTCTAATTACTAATTTGAACTCCTCAAAACAAGAAATGCCATAATTTATTGGTCAGGGGCTCTTTCTTCCTTTTCCTTACCCCTTTCCGCCTCATCTCTCCTCGCTGCTCCGTTTTTCCCGATTGGGTTTGATTCCACGTCACTGTTGGGTGCGTTGGGTTTTGCTTAACAGCTTTCGATCTGTCTCCGTCCGGTCGGGCTCTCACCGGTTGCCATTGTTGGATGGCTTCGATTTCTGCCTAATGGTGAAGTGGAGCCGCGGTGGTTGGTGTCGGGACTCCAGGCGCGTTTCTCCGCTGCTATTGTGTTTACCGATGGCTGTGGTAGTGACGGGTTTAGCTGTGGGTGGCAGTCAGTGGTTGGCATTTCAGGTTTGGGGGTGTTTTAGAGTTTTGTTGGCCTTTGACCGGCGCTTGGGTTTCAGGTACCTTTGGAGATTAAGTAATTTTACTTTTCTTGTGCCCTTGTCCTTTTAATCTCTGTAATTTTTGAATTCGGTGATTGATAAAAAAAAATAATAATAAAATCAACTACACCTTCCTACGTGGCATTGCATGATTGATAATAGGATAACAGCCACTTTGAAACTACTTTGCAATCATCAATAACTCGATCTTTCACCACCTACCCACTTTCAGTTGATCTCTCACTCAACTCCTGCTATATCATCTATCTTAGTCCCTTGATCTCTTCTCTCTCCTGGTATTCTTGTCCCCTTGCGCTCTCTCTCTCTTTCTCTCTTCATAGCTGGTATTCTTGTTTGTTTAAATTGAACTTGTTTGTTGAATATTTTCAAGAAAATAGTAATTATATTTTACTATTCCAAATCTAATTATATTTTACTATGAATCCGCGTTACTACTTTAAGAAGAGGGGAGCAAGAAGCGGGGAATCTAGCACAAGGGAGGATAACAAGAAGGTGTGGAATAAGGTATGGGCCCTTCCAATCCCTAACAAATTGAAGCATTTTGTGTGGAAGTGTGTTCATGGAATTCTACCAATCAAGGAGAACTTGTATCGGAGGAGAGTTACGAAAGATATGTTATGTGTTAATTGTGAGAGTGATTGTGAGACTTTCCCTCATGTTTTTCTGATTGCCGGTTTGCTCAAATTATGTGGCGAACCTCGCCGATTGGTTGTGTTCCGGTTCCATCGGAGCAAGAATCAATTTTGGTGTGGTCTGACAAACTGATTGAGCGATGGAAAGGTGAAGAGAATTGGAAGCAATTGATTACGTTGGCAATATTTATATTATGGAGAACCTGGAAATGCCGTAACGAGAGGTTGAATAATGGGCATGTTTATGAACCTCAGATTGCTATTTACAAGGCTGTGCAAGATGCGGCGGAGTACTGCCAGGCAACTGAACCCGAAGCATTGGTGGGTAGTCCTCATCAAGCTTCAACTTTGGAACGAGGTAAGATTATTGGGAACGACCGGATTATGGGTGTGCCAAGATTAATGTGGATGGAGCTTGGCTGAGGAACCAGTCAGAGGAGGGTCCAACTGGGGCGGGAGTTGTGGTGCGCACTGCATCTGGCAGATTTGTAGCTGCTCGAGCGGTAAATTTGGGGATGATGGGGTCTGTTTTGAGTGCGGAGGCAGGAGCGTGGCGGGCTGCTATGGAATTTGGTCGAGTTCTGGGCATAGATACCATTGTGGTTGAGGGTGACTCGCAACAAGTCGTTCGGATTTTGAATAGGGATATGATATGCCCGAATTATGCGGAAGTGATAATCGAGGATATCCGAGGATTGGCTACACGGTTTGCAAGCTGCTCATTCCGGTTTGTGAGAAGATCAGCTAATGGGGTGGCCGATAGATTGGCAAGGCATGGTGTGCGAGGCTATGGTTCCAAGACTTGGGAAGCTAGACCTCCTTCATGGTTATTGAGCTCTTTAGAGCAAGATAATCATCCTTCTTGATGCTTTTTATTTGATTTGGTATCAATATAAGTCTGTTAAAGTTTTGACCAAAAAAAAAAAACCTTAAAGAAAGATAAAGAATTTTATATTTTCTCCTCAGTGTAGACAAAATTAGAGAACGTAAAAAATAAATGTCGATTTCTATTTTTCTTACGAACGTTGTACGTAGGTATTAACAGAAAGCTTTTCCCGAAGGAAAACAAATATGAATGCTCTGAAAAGGAAAATACCATTCATATGAGAATATAAATTAGGGAATGTTTAAAAAGGCAACAAATAAATGTGGTGGACTTTGAAATTGGAAACAATTGAATTTTCCCAAACATAATCACAGCCGTAGGATTTATTTGTGAATGGTTGGATTTATAAGTTATTTTACCATCCATCATAACCATAGGATTTATATGGTGATAACCCTAGACCGTAGATTTATGATGGTACATAAGATTTAAAAACTGAGCTCGGTTATTATATAGATTATCAGAAATGGAGTAATTATTTCCGGACATAATTAATTTAAATATAGTTACTCCGTCTCAATTTAATGGTCTTTTTAGAGTTCGTGTTACTTTTTAATTGATTATATCTTGTAATTTATTTTAATGTTTTATGTGATTTTAAAAACATTGTATTATAGAATTAATCAAGATCTATTTAGCAAGATCCATATTGAATATAAAATTCATTACCGATTTAAAGATATAACTAATTTTTTATCCGGTTAGAATAGAACAAGGGACGGAGGGAGCATAAAAACAAGTTTAAATTTTTTATCCGGTTATTAAATTGGGACGGAGGAGTATAAAAACAAGTTCAAATTTTTTAACATAATTTCTTTAATGTTTATAGCTTTATATATAAAAATAAGTTCTTGGAATTCAAAGAGTGTATTATGCCTTGTTCGGTTCAAAAGTTGGAAAAAAATTCCAATTCTAAATCCAATAATTACCTTTATCTCCAATCAATACTCTCATTTTTCTCTCCACTCATTACTCTTATCTTCAATCATTACTCTCATTTCTCTCTCTATCTTTCTTCACTCATTACTCATATCTCCAATTATTACCCTAATTTTTCTATCCACTCAATACCCCAAAAATCCTTTCCAAATTTTCCCAAATTTGTGAACCGAACAAATCATTGGGCAGCTTAGGATATGTACTATTAGCTAATGTAAATAGAACTCGTTTGTTGGATTTTGACGTTTTAGTTCTTCTCTATGTGAGATCGGTAACTATTTAACATTACATGGATGTTTTTATGTATGTTTTGGATGGTAAACTCATTGCCTTAGTGCTTATTATTTGAAATATTAGTGTATGTTATTATTTCTACATTTTTTCGAATAGGTGCGTCTCTCTTCAAAAAGGTGAGCGCCTTGCCTTGTGCCTCAGGCCCAACAAGACTTTGTGCCTCGGTGCGCCTTTCGCCCTTGACAACTATGGTTGGTGTTATGGTGGAGTGTTGTGTTCCTAGGATTATTGTAAATCCAATCTTCGTACCATACACTTAGAGCATCCGCATTGTAATAAGCAAATGGATGTGGATAATCAAACTTAACAACAATGCTCAAAAAATACCTCACATTGTAATAAGCAAAGTTACAAGTCTTTTAGCAAATAATCAAATTTCATCCATTCCATAACCAAACTTAACAACTTTTATCGATAACCAAAACTCAATAACCAAACCCAATAACCAAATTCAAAACTCAATAACTCAAAAACACCTCACATTGGAATTGTCTCATCAAGACGAATAATTTGGTGTGGTCCGGTGCTTGATTGGAACTCGTTTGTGATTGAATATAGGTGCATCGTGTATTGTGGGGGGTTTTTTTGGTTAGGGATGTAAAAATAACCAATGTGGAGGTAGAGGTTGTTAAGTTTGATTATGAACTAAATGGATAATCAAATGATGACGTGACACATTTTGATTATTGATTTTGATTATTCCCATTGCGGATGCTCTTACATGTATATATTGTAACCAAGCTCAGTTTTTAAATCTTATATACATGCATAAATCTAACGGTCTAAAGTGGTCCCTTAAATCCAACAGTTGAGATCCTAGGGCTGGCCATTTTTGGAAAGAATCCAAATTAATATATCTCTCTCTCTCTCTCTCCCTCTGAAAAATAAATGTCAAAATAGGTATTCCATAGATAATGTGAGGTTCTCATAGTAACCTCTATAGGTAATTGTTGATTGTGATGAATTTGAGATTGTCATATTCACTAGGTTTTGGTTGCTATCATTGGTATGTTCGGTAATGAGAAATATATTAAGAATACTACAGCCATCAATGTTTTGGTTTGGTTGGTATGATGTCATGCAATGCCTCCAATATAGAATTCTATTACTGCTTACGTCATAAGGGTGACGCTTTTTGAAAAAAATAGCTTTTGGGATGATTTAGGTTTGTTTGTGAGGCTTGTTTGTGAAGTTGTTCAATAGTAGGGAAAGCAATTCATTTATGTAACAACCTGTATTTTTTTTTATTAATAATCTCATTTAAAAAGTATTAATCGAACTTATCAAAAAAAAAAAAGTATTAATCGAAATAATAAAATTCTTTCCTTAATAAGATAATCACAAATACAATTATCTTATCCTAATTATATCTTTCTAATAAAAATATTTATTTTGCTAGATAAATACAATAACTATCTAATCCTATTTTTTTTAATTGCATGCATGCATACAATACTTCCATCTCTCCCTCTCCTACTCCTACTCGATCTCTACCTCCTCCGTAACCCTAAAACCGAGCTCAATTCGTCCATTCAAAAACCCAATTCGATTAGGACTCAATTTAATCCTACCACATCAAAATTCTCTTATAAATACATTACTACTCCGACCCTAGGGCACGCACAATACTCACCACCTTCCACGGAGTCAGAAAAGAGAGAAAAACCAGAGAGAACCAAACCCCAATCCATAGAATTTTAGAGAGAGAAAGAAAGAGAGAGAAAAGTGGGTTTTGTAGTTCCGTTCCTCCGAGACTCAAATTGATCGATCGAGTTGCTTCCTACGATTCCTAGCATCGCCAAACATCAACCAATTCGGCCCCAAGGTCCCCCGATCGAAGAACCCGAAGCTTTCTTCCCAAATTGTCAAGTTTCGATCGAAATCCAATTCAATCCGATTCGAGGTATTATAATTCGATCTGAAACCTCCTCTAAGTATATTAAGTGTTTTTAGACATAACCCAACGTCCCCCATAGTCCCATGCATCCAAAACAAGCGAGAAAACCAAAAAAATCGAACCTGCCCCGAACCTTGCGGCCGCAACCTGCGGACCGCAAGAACCAGGCCGCAAGTTTGCGGCGGCGTTCCAGCCGCAAGGTCAAACCTTGCGATTTGACCTGTTTTGCTTCGAAGCTTCGTTTCGACACCCCGAACATGGTTTTCGACCCCCGATCTATTTTTCCTAAACTTCTAACACTTCAAAGATCATAACTTGTTAATTTCATATTTTTTTATTTTATTATCTATTTATTAAATTTTTTATTCGTTTTCAAGCAAAGTTTACAAACGAAAAATAGTTACGACCTTCCGAACAATATTTCTAACACCCAAACTATTTTTCCTAGACTCCTTGAATCTCAAAGATGATATGTTGTTAAAATAATATTTTTTTATTTAATTATCTATTTATTATTATTTACACATTTTTTTAAATAAAAATACTTTACGACATTATAAAATATGTTATTAATGCCCGATTAATTTTTTTTTAGATTCTTTACAGTCCAAATATGATACGTTGTTAATCTCAACATATTTTTAATTATTTAACTATTTATTGTTTATTTATCCTTCTTTAGTCGATTATCTTAATTCTTTTATTTAAAAGCATTCCACGAACCTCCAAACCCAACTTTTAGCACTCGAACTTGTTATAGAAGACCTTTAGGACTCTTATTAAGGTTAGGATAATTATTCTAATGTTATTACCTAATTAATGTATTTAATTAGTATTTGATTAATCTAATTACTTAAAAATAATTAAATAAAGTCTAGAAAATTATTTTAAAATCTTTTATAAAATTTATTACCTTATTAATGATTTTGTGGCCATACGAGATTAAAGGCAACGGCCCAGTCATAAAAAGTTATGTGATTACATTACCTAATATTTGTCTTGATCCGTTTGTTATTCGTTTTAATTATTATTGAGAATGATATTGTGTTGATACTAGATTTGAATGTTAGATTGAACTCTAGAAACATGGGGTGGTATACGATATAGAAATCACTTAGACGATGCTAAGTAATGGATAAATTGTGAAGTTTCTTTCTTTTTTTAGAGGTTGCCTGCAGGTGTGATTTTGAGATGTGATGAGATTTATGATGAGATTGATACTGGCGGGTGTCCAGTGATGAATTGATAGACTGGCGGGTGTCCAGTGATGATTGTGAATGGCTGTGATGTGGTTTATAAGATAGGCGAACCCTAGTTGTGATTCAGGCATGATAAGCTTACACCTTGCTGTAGTTATTAGGGGTGCACACTCGGTACATAACTTAGGTGTTCCTGCGACAACAAAGGGAAGTGATCTCATGGGACCGAGCATGGCTAGTGGTTGGGGAGGAAAGATCTCACGGAGAGATCTCAGATTTCATATTAAGTTAATGGATAGCAAATAATCAAGTTATGTGAATTATTCCTGTTTTACTTTTTCGCACCATTATTATCCTGTTTGATTGCTAACTGTATTGTAAGAGGGGTATTTGGGTTGGATTATACTACGGGGTGAACTCTTTCACTCAGGCACGGATTTTCTGGCATCCGTGTCAGATTTTGCAGAAAATTAGGAAACACAGGACCCCGAGGGCAAACAGTTTTATGCTGAGGAGAATCCAGAGGTGGGAGCCGAACCCGAGTATGCTTGGGATCCGTATCAAACTTAGAAGTCGGCTCTGTTCTTTATCCTATCTTATTTCCCCAAAGACTATTTTAGTATTTTCCCAATGGTTTGTAATAAATGAATCTCGACGTTGAGAATTCTGTTTTGGATTTTAAACTTTAATTAGATAAAGTTTTTAGGAATTAATATTTAATGTCTTCGATTTTACCTCCGAAAATCGGGGCGTTACAATTTAGGTATGGACGGACAATCGAAAATCCTAAATCTGAACATGGTGTTTAATTGTTAAAAATTGTGTTTATTGTAGACAATTGATGATTAGGATTCGTAATTGCCTTCTAATTGGTGCGTAATTAAGTTGAACGATTCAGTTGTTGCAAACTCAATATCAAGTTGCATTGGGTGTCTGGGTCTTTAAATACGGGCTGTTAACTCAAACTTTACTAAGGACACTCGAAACCATGTCGAATACCGAATTCTTTGAGTTGTACCTAAAGGCACAGGCATGCGCTAGTATCATATATAGAAGAGTATGGGAAAGCAAAAAATCTGTCAAACTACGAATCCAGTTCAAACCAATCCAAACTGAATGATTTGGTTTGGTTTTGTAGTGGTTTGGTTTGGTTCTGGTTTAAAAAAATTAGAAACCACGTTAAATGGTTTGGTCTATGGATTTACATTAGTAGTTTCGGTTCCAAATAGATCCAAACCGTGCGTGTGCGTGTGTGTATATATATAACTCATTTAATTTAGATACACCAAGTACACATGAAAGTTATAGCCAACTAATTTTCTAAATTAATAATTTATTCAATCCACCGTCCTATTCAGTATTCATTTACAGCCAAATTATTTAGCATAAAATTCTATATATCACAATCCATTCCTATAATTTTGATACACCAAAAGCACATTGTATCATGTAATGCTCCATTTAGTGAATAGTGATTCCATGGCTCAATTAATTTCTAAATTTTCCTATCTATATTATATATATTAAACAAAAGTGAGGATTAGTGAGAAGAGCTCACGTCGCGACAAGTGGCGAGATTTTATTGGGTGCAATATAAGTCTTACAATTATGCATCAATCAATTAATTAATTAATAATAATAATAATCTTAAACTCCTAAAATTATGCATCCGAAAACTATAATCTTAATCTTAATTTCTTTCCATTTTGAAATTCGTAATCTATTCTTAAACTCCTAAAATTTTAAATTTTTTTAAAACCCCGCCAATTCAAGGACTTTATGCCTATTTCCATTTCATTTGCCTAATTTTCGTTTCTACTCCTAGAATTATGCATCTGAAACCCCTAATTTTTTTGAAATTAAGATTTATCCCTCAAACTCCTTATTTTAAACTTTCAAATGTCAAAATTTACGGTCCTTTCAAAAAAAAAAAAAAGAAGAGAGTCAGCATATAATTACCTTGCTGATTCTTCTACTAAACGTGGTAACGTTTTGAATTTGCCCATTTTAGAATCCACCACTATGAAATTTAATTAGTTGAAATTTAAAATTCAAATCCCATCTCAATTACAGTACTTATCCATTTAATAATTTAAACTTGTTCTCCCATCTAACCATAAGCACCACCTCCACCCTAAGAACTCAATTTCGAGCTTGAAATCAGTGACTTCACACACCATGTACATTTTAATACATTTTTCTATGAAATATTTGCTTGAAATTTCCTTCCAACCTGTATTTGTTTGACCCATATGTAGGGAGGTATTTCCGAACAAGCATAACTAGGGGCTTAACACGTGATGTACGGGGTCCATGTAATCAATAAAGTAAAGAAAAATGGTGGACGGCGATTAGGTCCAATGATATGAGAAGTCTTAGGACCATGCGGTCTATTCGGCAGAGAGGGGCCAAGGACATGAGAAGTCATTAATTCATGCAGTCTGTTCGGCAATGAGAGAACTGAACAGAGGGAGATTTCTGAAGAAGATAGTCTAAAGTGATAAGGCGGTAAGAGTGTTCTAGAAGAAGAACCCAATATCCGGTTAGGATATGTAAGAAGACAGTCCTAGTGAGGAACGAGTCCGATAGGGAGAAGAACCCCTATGAGTGTGGGATCTCGGCTGATTGGGGAAGAGGATCTCTGGAAGGCTAGGTTTCCTGTACGAGGTAGGAAACCTATAATAGCAAGTATGCTTGGAAAGCAAACATGCACATATCTATAAATACAAGATAAACCTAAAGGCAAAGGTACGCAATAAGTTGCATTTGTTCCGCACTTACCTATTGAATTAGGGTTTACAATACGAGGCACTAACTTAGGCATCGAAGAGCCTTTGCCACGAGAGGTAAATGTGCGCTCACCCCTTGTCTGTTTTGCATATTAGGGTTCCGGCGAAGGTATTAGGGTTCCGATCGAACAGCACGTGGAGTCGTTGTAATCTAGTGCTGTTCCAGGTACTGTTTGTTTTTTTCCACCTACACCATAGGCCCACAAATGAGGCCATTGAGTATGAATAGGATCTTCCCTCCCGGTTCACTTTAATGCCAGCCTCTCTTTTTCTCTTTGAAGATTATATCAATGGTGGAGTAGATGATCACAAGTTACTATGAATCTGCATTTACTGATTTTCTTTCAAGAATTTGATTAGGAGGGGCCTTGAATAAGGTGAAATTATCGCTCTTGCGGATAGTATTTATCAAGAGTTAAAGCCGTTATCTTGCTACGTACAACTAGATTTTGGTATCATTGACACCTTTTGTTCTAATTCCTAAAACTGTAATAGTTACGAAATTAACGTTGGCTGTGTGTATACATATATATATGTAATCATATTGGCTATCGAGAAACAATATGGATGTACGTATATTCCATTTTTTTGTGGGTTAAGTGGGTTGTCTATCTATACCATTTCTTTTTAATTTTCATACTATCAACGCAATTAGATTTTAATTAGTCAGGCCGAGGATGTGAATTTCTTCCCCCAGTAATGGTTCCTATCTCCATGTACCCGTAAGGACAATGTTACCCTCTAAAGTGCTTAAAGCCCGTGCTATGAACGGGATCGTAATTGACATGACATAGAACAACACTAACCGAAATTTTGTTGAAAATCCCTATATCTTTTACGTATCAACTCTTTTTTTGATTAAAAAAAGCACTGTATGGCACAAATATTTTTACAAATAGTAGCAAAAAAAAAAAAGGGAAGAAGATAATTAATTTACAACAAACCCGTGGATACGTATCCAATTGCACATGAATAAGGGGCGATAAGTTGAGATTTTTATAACTTGACTTATTTTGGGATCTCCATTATATTAGCAATGTTTTTTTTTAAGTATAGGAACTTCTTTGAAACAACAATTGAATTTCAGATTACAAAAAACCAAAAATCCTTGTGTGTTTAACTATAAAATTGGGGTAATTAATGAATGTAATTGGGAAAAAAAAAACCGCATTGATGGATAATTGTGTATATTAGTTTTGTTTAATTCATGATTGTTTTCTATTCTAATAATAAGGTGAAAAGATTGTCATGACAACTCTGCAAGAAAGCGTCAACCTACCTACGTTCAAATGTTCAAGAAGTAGTGATCGGTGTGCCAACAGTACACGTCCAAATGGTTGTCGCGCCTATGGACTATAGTTCCTAGAATTTTATAGACCCGCGTGATAGGAATCTCAAATTGGGTTCCTAGAATTTTATAGACTCGCGTGGTATGAATCTCAAATTGGGTTCCTAGAATTTTAGCGATCTCTGTTTTATGGTAATTTCACGTCTGCTGTTGGTGATTAATCTTCCATTCCGACGAGAGAAATAAAAAAACAAAAAACAAATACAAAATTATCGGCCAAGTTGGGAAAAAAAATTCCAATAAAACGGAAGATACTAAAAAACTAAAATACCAAAATGAAAATTTAGGCCAACTGGAGACGGCTGCT
Source organism: Rhododendron molle (assembly GCA_025413875.1). Taxonomy (NCBI): domain Eukaryota; kingdom Viridiplantae; phylum Streptophyta; class Magnoliopsida; order Ericales; family Ericaceae; genus Rhododendron; species Rhododendron molle. The sequence goes on along the minus strand of CM046389.1, from coordinate 47,310,614 downwards.
ATCAACTTACGTTAACGAAGGACATGCGCTCTTTTTGCCAGCACGTCAACCGCCGCTTGTTTGATCCCCGGCAGCCACTTGACGGCCTTCTCGACGGACCCGGCACAGGCCGAACACGTCATTTCGCTGCCATGTTTACTCCGCCGCGTGTGCGCTCTCTCTCTCTCTCTCTTATCCCTGTCTAGAAGACTTGGAAGGGAAAGGAACGTCCCCTGGTATCTGCTCCCCCTGCGTCGTGTTCTCTCTCCCTCTTATCCCTGTCTAGGAGACTTGGAAGGGAAAAGGAACGTCCCCTGGTATCTGCTCCCCCTGCGTCGTGTCGTACAATGTAGTACATTGTACTAGGTGAAAGAAGAGCTGTTGCGGGAATAATTGAAGAGTGAGAACACACCCCAAAACTATCGCTTTTTTGGCGACTTCACCCCATTAAGTTTAAAACTTTCCAACTACAATCCCTTAACTATCAAATTCGAGCAACTTCACCCCTCCCTCATTTTTCATCCATTTCTGTTAGAAATTTGGATGGAAAATTGAAAGTTGGATGAAAAAGTAAATCGATCGAAAATGCCCTCTATACGCCCCCTTTATAACTGTAATACCCGAATTTTGAATACTATGATTATTTATGCAAATGGTGGGTTTTAGGTGGTGCTTTGAATGCATTAATTTTACAAGTATAAAGAAAATGGTAAGTGGAGATATTAGAGAAGAAAATGTCTAAATTGCACAAAAGACAGATTTTGGTGATGTGGATTTGTGCACGTGAGGTCATGTGGTGTGTGTAATGGATATTTAAGTTTCTTTGTATATCTTTGGAGGAGGGAGTTTGTCCTACATGTAGTAAAGGTTAAGACTTAAAGAGATAAGAATTGGAACAAGGAAATTAAGGTGGATGCATGAGGTGTGGTTATATGTCTACGTGGGGTGTGTGCATGGGACACACGTACATTTGGGTGGTGGTGGTGGTGGTGGTGGTGGGGGGGGGGGGGGTTGTGTGTGTGTGTGTGTGTGTGTGTGTGGGCTGAAGAGATAGGAAATAAAAAAGCCAGGGGCAGTGGCTCTTAGGTCTTGGGTGGTGAATTTTTGGTAATTGAGATGGGACAATCATCTATGTATGCGTGGGAGTTTTAAGGAAGCAGAGTTTATGTGTTGAGTGGTTGATATTAAAATAAAATTATTTGAGGATCCAAGTTGATACATCTAAGTTTTACAAATTTAATTTCTACGTTTTGGTGCTTGTGGGTTAGGGTGTTACAATAAACCCCCCCAGATCTTTTTCCTCCTTCCCTTTCCACTATCAATCTCTCTCTTCCCTCTCTACACCTCTGCACTTCCACACCACCAGAAAACTCTAAACCCATTTATCCTCCTCCTCCTACCCCAGAATGACCCCCTCTCACCTTCCACTCATCGCCTCCACGAGTTCTCAACCACCACCTCCTCCTCCTCCCCTCGCAAGAGAAGCAGGTAGAACTACGTACGGAATTGAACAAAGCGGTACAGTTTTGAACTAGGTACAATGAACTTGATTAGAGATGCTTCTATCATCGATTGGAGATGGAATTGGGTGGGATGGGTGGAGATTCGGTGGAAACGGGGGTTGTCACTGGTGTGGGCAGCGATGGCGATGGTCATCCATCTAGATTGACAGAAATAGAAAGAAGTGTTGTTGTTCTGTTCTATGTTGTGTTTTCTTTTTAACCGTGTTTTTTAAAGCCAGGGGTACCTCGGTCTTTTTCTTTGACTTCGTCCAATTTTTTAACGAAAATAAGGGGAGGGGTGAAATTCCTCGAATTTGGTAGTTAAGGGGTGTAGTTGGGAAGTTTTAAACTTAAGGGGGTGAAGTTGCCAAAAAATGATAATTTAGGGGGTGCTCTTGCAATTAAGCCTATCCAATTCATTGATCTTATGTCACCGAGAAACGTTTTCGTATACTGGGGATACCAACACCATTGGTATTCCCTCCGGACTGTTTTCAATTTTTCTCTTATTTTCCGATCACATTTAGATGATCGACTCCGTTCATTTTGTAGAGTTCAACGAGAATCATAATCAGATCAAAAATCGTGTTTATCGGATTTAATAGATATATGATCGGCACACGTGAAAATTGCAAAAAAACAAAACTGGGTTCCGATTCAGTGTGGTTTTGGATCCAGTTTTGATTTTCTTCAATTTTCATGTGTGTCGATCATGTATCTACAAAAATCCGATGAATATGATTTTTGGTATGGTTAAGGTTCTCGTTAAACTCTACAAATTGAATGGAGTCGATTATCCAAGTGTGATAAAAAAAAATGACCGAAAAATTAGAAATAAATCGGAGGGGATACCAAAAGTGTTGGTATACTCGGTATACAAAAAAGTTTCTCTATGCCACGTCCCCCACGTGTTGACTCCATTCTCTCAAAAAACAATTATATATTTTGGTCACGCCTTTTTTGAAATTTTACAAGAGATAATTTTGGGTCTAAAAAGAAAGAAAGAATTATGAAAAAAAAAAACAAAAAAGTTAAGCAGAAACGAAACAAGTACGAAGCATCTGTTCTTTTTTCTTTCGTTTTTTTTTTTTTTGTCCAAGTGTCGTCTTACATGTGTTTTTTTCATCATCAGTCCATATTTGTATACTTTTTTGATTCCTCTCTTCAACACAAGTTATTGTTCCAAAAGTTTTGACTTAAAACTAAATAAAAAGTAAAAAAATACCAAAAAAAGTATTAGAAAAGTTAAAAAAAAATGGAACTGTAGTAGTGTTCTTGAGACACTGTTACGTAGTACTCTAGCCTCTCTTTCACTGCAGATGGATTGAGGAGGGGATAAGTTCAATCGCCGCCCTACCAAAGTTTTGGAATTGCTTTAGAAATTGTTGTACTTTTTCGTTTCAACTTCACAATTATGTAGGTTTGTCCGCCCAATGTCTTCTACAACAATTTAACGCCCGGCCATTGAAGATATTTTTCTGAAAAATTCGATAATCCTCCTCCTAAGATTGTACGCATCTGTGAAAACTTTAAGACTAGATTCAATATTGTATCTTTTCAAATGGATATATATAGATGCACAAAATTATGCGCCTCTTGTTGGGAAAAATTCGACATAAACAGAATTTCAAATAACAATTCCATTGATAAGTACACAATTACAGAATATAAGTATTGCAACAAATTAAAACGAACAAGATACAAACAGAATTTTCTAAATCAGAAATGAGTCCTGTGATACCACAATCTCCTTAGGAAAGATTCACCGCCTACCAAGGGTGTTGTAGGGTTCGTCGGCGTTTTCCTCTCAAGGTTGGCTCAGTTAAACCACAAGCCTCCAGCACACCTCTGTCGACTGCCTTGGCGAATCGTCTACTGCCTGCCTCTCTCTCACACAAAGAAGGAATTTCAGAGTGACTTTGTGAATTCGTGGAATTCTGGTACCAATGGAGACCGAGATACTCCAATATATACACATCAAGTGACCTTGTGTAACCCCCAGAATTGATTTCGGCCTTGAATATGCAACCATGAATAGGGGAAAATCAATCTACAAAACTGTCAGAATGAATTACAAGTGTAAATGCTGCCATTAACCTCTATTCAAGGGGGTAATAACCAGTTGAAACTGCTGGAAATTTGTAGAGCTTTGTCCAGATTCAATGAACCAAACGGAGGCCTTTTAATTGCCTCGAGAGACCCTCCAAACGTCCCAAGTATCATTCACAAAATCTGGAAATTTTTCAACAATAGCACTCCCCCCTCCCGAATGAAACTAGCAGGTATACTGATGCAGTGTACAAAGCTGACCCGGAGAAAGAGATAACGGATAATCCCTGCATAGGATATGTGACTTTTGGCCTAAAACTTTCCCTTCCGATAGCCTATCGGGTTTACTGGCAGACTAGTGTGCGATTCCACTTTGAACTGTTCTGCCGCCGATGTAAACCGAGATAACAGACGTCACACAGGACTTCTCTTGACGTAGTTCAGTTCTCACTATTGGGTTCATTTTGTCCATGACACCCCTTCCTGGTTCTGCGGGTTTACTAGCAGACTAGTGTACGATTCCACTTTGAACTGTTCTGCTGCCGATGTAAACCGAGATAACAGACGTCACATAGGACTTCTCTTGACGTAGTTCAATTCTCACCATTGGGTTCATTTTGTCCATGACACCCCTTCCTGGTTCTGCGAGTATTTTCTCAAGAATTTCACCACGATTCTCAAAGAAACGGCCTCACTTTATACTAACATAGGTGACTTTCCTATAAAGGGTATCCTGTTATACCCCACGTAGCAACCCATCACATAGAAGTCATTAAAAGCAATGCTTAACCTCTTCCCATTTGCAGGTATCACTATTCTACACCATAGGAATGGGCAGGAGACTGAGTCTCCTCAGTGATCGTTCTCGGCTACTCGTGAAAGATAGTCTCATTGAACCTAAATATTGGGATCTCCAGTCAACTAGGTTGGCTACCCCCTGGTAATTATGAGCATAGTGGCTTTAGCTTTATTTCTTTCGATGTTTTCTCAACTAGCTCTTGGTTTTAACCCTTTGGTTAGCGGATCCGTAATATTGTCCTTTGACCTCACATAGTCAATAGCGACAACTCCACTTGAGAGCAGTTGCCTAATGGTATTATGTCTAGACTCACCATTATACATATTACTCTGTGCTCTTCTTATTGCAGATTGACTGAAGCAATGGATACTAATCGCTAGAATAGATTTCAACCATCTTGGAATATCCTCCAGAAACTGGCGTCGACGGTGGATGTCGACACAATAATCGACGAGGGCAAAGGTGAGGTTTTCCGGCGTTTGTTTTCTTGATGGCTTTTTTCCCAACTGGTTTCCAGTGGGTTTTCTCTCCCGTCTAGGTCTTCCCATTCGGCTGAGTACCGGTCTGGGTCTCCCTCAGATCCGGTGGGTGTGGTAGGTGGGCGAATTACTTTCAAGTTTTTTTTTTTTTCCTATTTTGGTGGTTTTTGTGTGGTGTTTGGAGTTTGAGACTTGTGGCCGCTGTGGTTGCGTGGGCTAGTTTTGCTGCCGTCGTGCCTACCCACGTGCTGGAGTCTGTCGTGCCAGTGAAGACTTTCCCTGGAGTGGCGTCCTTGCTGTGATTGCAAAGGCGTGCCGGCGTTTCGTTGGTGTTGTTTTCCTCTCAAGAGCTGGTCAGTGTGCCAGTTTGGGTTTCTGCTTTACAATTTCATCTTGCGCTTACTTTGGGTTTGAGCTTTGGATCCTCTACTTCTGAGTCACATACGAGATTCTCATACTGGCACTTAGTATGTTGGTTTGCTTCGACAGGGTGTCCTTGAGTCTGTAGCCTGTGTGCTTCTAGTAGTAACTCGTGTCTGTGATTTGGTAGTTTCGGTTTATTCCTATATATTGTGATGAAATCTTTTCCCTTCCGGTGATGAATGATTGCGTTGATCGAAAACAAAAAAATTAAGAGTGTCTCTACCTTCAATTTTGTGCTTTCCTCTATCCATTTTTGTTTGCTTTGTATAATAGAAGGTGCTATTTTTGACCTCCAAAATTAAGCTACTTTGTGATATATGAATTTTTTTTGCACTTATCAAAAGATCTCAATGAGTACATTTTTAAAAGAATTATTCTCGAAATCATTTTTGTTTTCGAGGTAAAAATGACTGAAATTATCTGAAGCACTAATGAGCCCAGAGGGGATGAAATGCCAATCATACTAACAGACTCAACTTTTCATATGACGCAATCCAAAAAGGGAATGAGTAACAACTAGTGAGGATGATATATGATATATAATATTATTCAGTGCTTTTAGGGCTTGCCAACCTAATCTCTCTGCACATACACAGTGCCAAGAGAGTACGCAAACATGATACCTGAATTTTGAACAATATATTTGATTGATATATGAGCAATTAATCCTGAGTTGGATCTGTTTACTATGGAGATGAAGGGTAGTGCCACAACATTGGCATCGGTCGAATAGACACCAAAGTAAAACTACTCTTTTGGTATCGCTACACTTTGTTATAGGGCACTATAAAAAATTCACAACTATACCCACCAATTTTTGTTTGCTTTTAGTTATATTTTTTGTTGTCAAAAGGGTGATGGCCGATTCCCATTGAGTATTGTTTTTTATCTGACATTTTTCAATTATTTTATCGGGTGTTGCGACCGAAAAATTTATAAATTATCTTTGTTCACTTCACGGATTTACATGACTGCGATACCTGGTTCAGGTACTCTAGCACCAGAAATAATTTTAAAAAATTAGCAGTCAAGGCTGAGATATTGAGGCGAAATTTTAGGCATGTAATAGGAAATACTAGTTAAGGCTGTTAAGATATTGAGGTGAAATTTTATGGGCATACCTGAGATAAAAGTGAATTTATTAGACCAATTAGTCAATTAGAGGATGACCTAGAGTATAAAGTTCAAACTGTATATGCTCAATAGACAAGCTATATATAAGGATGCATTCAACTTTGCTGAGAGGCCTCTGGCCCAACGGCATTAGCAGTGCACTTAGGTGTCATGAGGATCAGCAGTTCAATTCCTCTGTTAAGGTGTGCCCTTAATTTAACTATTCCAACAATATTTTCGCCAGTCAAAAAGAGAGGATGCATTCAGTTTGAGCAAGTCAAGCTAAAAGGATTTATTCGATTTTAACTAGTAATTAATGGAGCAAACTTCTAGTGATCTTTTGTTTATTGATTATTTTGGGATGGATCATTTGCCTTGATGAGAAGAATCGAAAAATTTATAAGAATATAAAAACCGAAATGAAAAAAATTCAGATAGGACAACACTAAGAACATCAAGACAACTTCGATCATTTTTGGTCTCAAGGGAACTGTTTTTGCTTTTGGTCATAATGTTTTACTTTTTAAATTTCTCTCGTCAAGACCAACGATTAATCCAAAACTCAACGCAAATTCAACAAAAACTAAGAAAAATCAAACAGAAATATCGCGATCCAAATTTCGAAGTTTCGCCAAAGTTGGTAAATGTTGTACCAGGTGCACAAGACTTTAATCTACAACGGGGTATGAGAGCAACCCTAACATCAAATAAGTTCTACAACAAAAAGAAGAAGCCAAGTTTAACATAATCAGAGTTCTTTTACTCCACTACTATTCCTCTGATCTCAAGGTTGTCCAGAACTTTGGGTCTTCTGTAATTCTTCAGCAAGAGAGAGCAGCAAACAACACTTACCGAAGAAGCAGCCATTGCAGCTCCAGCAATCCACGGCGGTAACCGAAATCTAGTGGATGGAAAAAGGACTCCGGCAGCAATTGGGATGCCGATGAGATTATAACCCAGAGCCCAAATGTAGTTGAGACGTATCCTTGAAAAGGTTTTCCTTGAAAGGTCAATGGCCGTTATCACGTCCTCCAAGTAGCTCTTCATAAGAACTATGTCAGCTGCCTCAATAGCAATGTCTGTTCCGGCACCAATTGCCATTCCAACATCTGCAGCTACAAGTGCTGGGGAGTCATTGATTCCATCTCCCACCATTGCCACGACGTAGCCTGCAGCCTGTGCATTGAAGATGTATGATCAGAGCATGTAAATAATGGGCTTGCTAAATTTATGTGTACCTAGAACATGGCAATGTAGAAGTTCCAAGATTATGAAAACTGATACTCCCCCTGCCCCATTTATTTCTCCACTTTTACTATTATGGACATCTCAAAATAATCTTCTATATTTTGAATTCATTTTGAGTTCAAACGATTTTGAGAACTTTGTCTACAAGGATTTTAATTGAGACTGCTGATTGGTGGACAATATCTTGAATTTTTTTTTTCCCAGGGACATACATTACTTGTTTTTCCCAGTTAAAGGGCAGATTGCGAAAAAATTTGGAACGGAGGGAGTAAAAGACGTTGTCAACGAATCTATCATGCTTAATCAAGGACGAATAGACCGGATAAGTCATGGCATGGAGGATACATGTAAGAGGTTTTAGGATGAACAAGCGTGAAGTGATAATATAGCGTTGAAGCCTATTCGAATTGCTACCTGTAATTCCTTTACTTTCTCTGCTTTATGCTCGGGCTTGGCTTCTGCGATGACAGTGTCAATTCCAACTTCCTTGGCAATTGAATTGGCTGTTCCCCAATTATCACCGGTCACCATTATACTTCTGACTTTCATTGACTTGAGAATGGAAATGACTTCACCAGCACTGGGCTTCAAGGGATCAGAAATGGCAAGGACTCCAACTAGCTCCCTATCTACGGCTACAAGAACCCCAGTTTGAGCCAAACCTTCAGTTTCCGCGAGCATTTCTTCAGCATCGACTGGGATGACAATGTTTTCTTCCAACATCAAGCTCTTGTTTCCTACAATCAGTTCCATGTTCCTAACAATGGCCTTCACTCCATGGCCGGTTATGGATTTGAAGTCTTTAGCTTCTGGCCAGGCAGGATTCTCCTCATCTTCTCGGAATTTCTTGGCATACTCAACAATGGCCTTGGCCAAAGGATGCTCACTGTTCACCTTAAAAAAATACCCAGCATTATGAGGAGTCCCTTGTAAGGAAATTTCGAAGAATACAAAAAATCAAGGGGCATCTTGAAATTAAATGAAACTTAAATCTCCGGTTGATACCTCAGCTGCAGCAACCAGTTCATAGAATTCTCGAAGCAGCATGTTTTTTAAGAGCCTTGTGTTAACAACTACTGGCTTGCCTGTGGTGAGAGTTCCTGTCTTGTCGAAGACAATGCAGTTCACCTACAAAAAACCATACTCGTCAAGATTCTAGTATCGCTACATAAACTAGATTTGAATGGTGTTTTTTCCAATTTGATCAGCAATACATGTCAGACTTTTAAGGTAATAAACATGAGTAAAAATTCTAAAGAAGAAAATTGATTTCTCAAGCTACCTTGTGTGCACTTTCTAGTGCTTGGCCCCCTTTAATTAGGACACCTTGGGAAGCACCAACACCAGTACCAACCATAACAGCAGTGGGAGTGGCCAAGCCTAGAGCACATGGACATGCAATGACCATAACAGAGATGCCAAACTGCAGCGCAAGCTCAAAGGTATCCATGGAGGCAGGTATCCAAGAACTCGGGTAGCCATGAAATGTCCCAGCAAAAAACCAGGCCAGGCAAGTGGAAAAAGATAGAATTATAACCTGCAAAGTACACTTAGAAAATGTTACCGAAGGCCAACAATGAAAAGAACTATTATTCGTTTGCTAACTCTGTGTCTCTATCCAGCTGATCTAGAGATTGAATCTTCATTGGCAAACTAATACATTAAAATTCCCCCAAGAATACTTAGAGGACAGTCCTATTTCTGAAACTTGTTTCCCACCAAGGGCAATAAGACTTCGCACATTGAAGGGAAGTAGGACAGTAAGAAAATTTCTCAACACTGACAAATTTATCGTTGCACCTAAAATATAAAGCACTGAGAGAGTTCTCATTAAAAGGACTTCAATGTACATAGTTTCAAATATAAAGCACTGAGAGAGTTCTCATTAAAAGGACTTCAATGTACATAGTTTCCCTTGCACCGAATATTGGATTAGGAAGAAATTTACTGGGAAAAAAACAGATCAAGTACGCTTACCAGAGGCACAAAATATTTGGAAATGCGATCAGCAAATTTCTGCACCGGAGCTTTAGCCATCTGTGCTGATTCCACAAGCCGAACAATTTGGGAAAGAGCACTCTCCGATCCAACTCGAGTTGCCTTTATATGTAACACACCATTCTCATTCACCGTGCCTCCAATGACCGTATCACCCTTCCTCTTTGCCACTGGCCGCGCTTCTCCTGTAATCATGCTCTCGTTTACATGGCTTTGCCCCCATATGACATAACCATCTGAAGCCACTTTTGCACCTGGAATAATTTTAATCACGTCGTTCTTTTGTATCAACCGGCTATCCATTTCATCTTCACCTATTACATTTCCTTCTTTATCAAGGGTTAACAATATAGCCGCCTCGGGACACAGCTCCATAAGCTTTGCGATGGCCTCAGACGTCTTACCTTTGGCCAAAACCTCCAAATACTTCCCAAGCAAAATAAAAGAAATGAGCATCGCGCTAGTCTCAAAGAAATCCGTGGATTTGAAATATGGAGAAGTTGCGGCTCTCGTTACAGAGTACACTGAATAGAAGTAGGCCGCGTTTGTTCCCAACATAATCAAAACATCCATGTTAGCGGAGCCATGACGTAATGCATTGTAAGAACCAACGTAGAATCGACGACCAATAACAAACTGAACAGGGGTAGATAGGATCCACCTTATAAGCTCCCCCACAGTAAGCATATTCACCACTTTAGTATCCATTGCCTGCTTGAGTCCAGGGATGTACATAAAGACCATAGAAGTTAAGAAAACTGGAATTGTAAACACTGTGCTCCACAGAAAGGATCTATAGTACTGTTTTATTTCCTCCTTTCTATGGGATTCTCTTCCTCCTGCTTCGGGGAAAAACATTGCTTTAAAACGCCCAGATTCGGTTGACTCGATGACTTTGATCAAATCTCTAGGTCCTGTCGAATCTGTTCTGTAAGAAATGGAAAATTTATAGAGCTCAGGTTCAATGTCTACCTCTTGAACACCTGGGAGTGCTTGAAGCGAACATTCAATCATTCTCATCGAATGACTATTCCATTTTCCTTCAACTTTTAGCTGTATTTTGCTCGTATTTTCTCCTGTACTTGTCAAAATGGCTTCGAACCCGGAGTCTTCTACGGCTTCTAATAGCTTATCGTAGCTGACAACCTTCGGATCATACCGGATTTCTGCTTCTTCGGTTGCCAGTGCAACTTGGGCTTTTTGAACACCAGGTACTGCTTGCAAAGCAGATTCAACAGTCGTAGAACAAGAAGTACAAGTCATGCCCTTTATCTGTATCCGACATACATTGGTGGATTTCTCATTTGTCTCATCTTCTACCAACGTTGCCTGAAATCCGACATCTTCAATGGTCTCTCGAATTGTTTCCGTCTGGAGAAGAAGAACAAATTCTTACATGTGAAACAGTGGGAATGTTGACAGAAATGAACAGCATTTCAAAAAGCTAGAAAAATGTTTCAGAACACAAATGAAATTACTAGTACTCACTGCTTTGATTATTTCATGACTAACTTAGAAATATTCACAAAACCACTAATATTTACATCGAGACGCTTCCAAGAACAAACTCGAAATATTCATGCAAACGTACTTATACTACACATGCACACGTAGTAATATGGGCCATGAGTTCATCCAAAACTCAACCAATACGCACCTAAAAACGAACGAGAAATGAAGGTTCTTGCCTTAGATTTGGCTGAAAATTCAGAGTATCAACTGGAAAATTCAGTTGAAACTAGGGTCGTTAAATGAACCAAACTGCTCGCGGTCAAAAACCAATCTTTTTTTTTTTTTTTTTGAAAGGCAGATCTTCTGTTAGAGATCCTACTGGATCAGAGAACAGAGTTTAATAGGGAGATTACATGGTGAGATATGGGCTACACAACCTTTCCTACTACATCTAGCAATCCAGTTAGCAAATCTATTAGCCATTCGATTACACCCAGTAAATTTAAAATCAAAGTTTACAGAGAGAAAGAATATCATCAAGTAAAGCTTGAATAGTTCAGATCTTTTGATCCCAATTATGCTGCAGCATCTTGATTAAAGATTTGCTTCTCTCTTTCCCCAAGCTCTGGCCATGGAAACTGCAACTTGGATAGCCCATGCTTCTGGCGCTAGGGCTGAGGAGACATTGATAATTTGGCTCCATAAGATAACAAGCTACTCGAGTTCAATTCACTCGTTAAAAGTTCGGTCAATATAGATTTGACTAATTAATAAGCAAATCAATCTTGAACCCATTTTTCGAAACTTGTTAAGTTTCCAAAACCGATCTTGAACAATTCATTGGTCAGCTCGTTGTAGCCGATTACACTACTGCTCTGTGGGGGTGTAAGATGGTGTGTAAGTAGTCGTGGTTCTGACATTTTTGATAGACCTCTTCCCACCGATACCAGGTAATCATCCAGCCTAAGCCTGTAGCAACTGGGTAATGACCTTGGTCTGCCCTCGAGATTCGAACCTTAATTTTTCTTTCTTGCAACCAAAAGAAACTCAATTTTCAAACCCTAAACATAGGTCAAGCATTTCTAATTCCTAATTTCAACTCCTCGAAACAAGAAATGCCATAATTTTTGGTCGGTCACGTTATTGAACAACGTCAAACAAACAAACACAACAAAATACGTAGTATATCCAACAATCAAATTAGTGACACAACACTCTACCACAATATCAACTACACCCGCTCAGAGCCCGCCCTAAGTTAAAGGGCAAGGTGCGGTCGCTTTAGAGCTCTAAAAATTTACAACTCTTAGGAGCCCCACCTACTTTGATACCCCTTGTAATAGTCCAATAACAATGTCCCACGCTTAATTTTCGCTTTAGGTCTCTGAAAAATCAAGGCCAGCGATACACCTACCTGCATGGCACTGCATGATTGGCCACTTAAAACTATTTTGCGACCATCAACTATGCAGTGCAACCTACGTATGCAGGTGTGGGTGGTGGTGTGGTGGAGTGGTGCGTCCCTAGAATTAAGATATTTATAGGCAAAACTCTATATAAATTAAGATATTTTTTTGGTTTGAAAATTTATCGGCCTGATTTATTTTATTTTGTTGAGCTATGTTATCTATATATTCACAAATCAACTTTGGCTGAAGCTGAATATGAATGATTACTTTGGCAGGTGGAGACAATATTACAGAAAAATTAGATCATACACAAAAAAAAATATCTAAAATTTTAGTGTATTTTTTGAACCCCTCAACCACTAGTGGAGCTTAAGCTTATTCATAAGCAACGATCTTTGCTTTAACTTCACGTCAACTTTTGGTGATTAATCTTCCATTCCGACGACGAGAGAAATAAAAAAAATACAAAATTATCGGCCAAGTTGAAAACATTTCCGAGTAAACAAAAGATACTAAAAAGATATATTAGTTGTTTCAAATTTTTTTCAGTTTCACTGACTTTGCTTTCTCCTATTTTTTATTTTTTAAATTTCTCGTAAACTTACGAGTGATTAATCAAAAAATTTAATGCAGCTTATATTGAATGTGCGTTAAGTTTTTTGATTAATCCCTCGTAAGCCTTAGGAGAAATCTAAAAATAAAAAATAAAAATACGGAAAATAAAATATTTCAAAGTGAAAATTTAGGCCAACTGGAGAGCTATCCTATAAACTTACGTTAACGAAGCTGGGGTAGAACATGACATGCGCTCTGTTATTCAGCACGTCAACCACCGCTTGTTTGATCCCCGGCAGCCGCTTGACGGCCTTCTCGACGGACCCGGCGCAGGCCGAACACGTCATCCCAACCACCGAAAACAGCGCCGTCGACTCCGACCCTTCCATATTCTTCTCCTCTTCCGAAGACAGCGCCCCCTTCGGGTACTTGGGCATCGACGGGTAGTGCGGCTGTGGCGACAGGTCTCCTCCTCCTCTACTACTCTCGCTCCTCCTCATGCACGCTAGTGAGAGAAACTGAGCCGCCATGTTTACGCGGCCGCTCTCTCTCTCTCTCTCTTTCAAGGAGACTAGGAGTCTTGGAAGGGAAAGGAGCGTCCCCTGGCCTGGAATCTGCTCCCCCTGCGTCGTGTCGTATATATAGGTGAGTTCGTTGGAAACAGTGAAAGGGAAGTGGCAGCGGGAATAATATTAAATTGAGACGTTATTCAATTCACTGATCTTATATGTCACCTTCGAGTAGACCTCGTTACGCTTAGGTTGTTAATTTTTAAGTATTTGTTTCTCATTTTAAAAAATAGGTTATTTTATCTTAATATATCATATTCAATTCAAAAAATAAATATTTATTTGATTTCCTTGGTTGAAAGGGGCCGTAGGCTCCATTCTCCTTTTTTTCTCTTTTTTTTTTTTGTATTTTCTTTGCCTTTTTAAAATTTTTGCTAGATTCACGATATAATTTTGGGCCTAAAATGTATGAAAAAAATTATGGAAAAAATCATTCAAAAAAGTTGAGTAAAAACGAAAAAAGTACCAAACAACTATGATGAATCAGGTTGAGGTTCGCCGGATCAGATCCTGCAAAACAAAAAGGAACTATGGACACCGGTGTGGTGGCTTGCCAACACCCCTCCGATGCCTAAGTCAATTGAGTTTGTGGAGAATATTGTGAGTACACGAGGGTTTATGTTATGAGAGTCTCGTACCTGATGTTGGCGCATTTTACCACTGTATTTATAGGCATTTTCCGGAGATTGAATCCTTGTTGGACTGTTCTTCATTGATTTCGAGTATTAGATCAGGATTGCATAGAGTCCGAAACCCAAACCGCTTTTTAGATTAGAAATCTAATGGTCATTTGTATTTATCTAATCGTCGGCAAGCCATATCCCTTGGGAAGAGTCCTTAACGTGTTGGGCATTTGCTGGGCTCTTAGCTGAGCTCCTCCAAGCTCGTCATCATGCCCTGCTGAGCTGGTTCTGAGCTCACGCAACAGTTGCTTCTATGGAGCTAACCTGCAAGAGGTCTGTTAGCCACACCTGTTGTGCTCTCCTTAAGGGCCTGCTTGGATAGGGTATTGTGAAAGGGTATTGTGGTATACCCCCTTTTAGTCCGTGGGCCCAGCCGTAAGGACCTTGTTTTGCTTTAGCTAAGCTGGGTCCTGGAATCAATCCCCACTCAACGGAGCTGACCTTTCCAGGTCATCTTATACCTATCAGGTCCTCTCTTGTTTTCAAGGTCCGGGACTATTCGAAGGTTGGGAACACTATATGGCGGTTACTAGGCTCTATATGTGCTAAGCGGTCCTTTTTATGCTGAGCTAAATGCTTACACAAGCTGAGCTCATAGGCTGACCTTAGTCCTTGGGCTGGTCAGTGGAAGCTAGTCCTTATGTGCTACTGGGCTATTGCCTAAATATCCACCCTTGGGCTGTGCTAGGTCACCCAAGCTGGGTTGACCTTTGGGAGGTCAGTTTGTACCTATCAAACTATTTTTTTTTACTAAAGTGTTGTTTTATATGAGTTTTTGTCAACTAACTAGTCTACATTTTTATACGTTTTTGGTTCCACTTGTTGACACAAATGATTTGTTCCAAAAATTTCGACTTAAAACTAAGCAAAAAGTTATGAAAAGTAAAGAAAATACCAAGAAAAGTACTGTACAAAAAAGTTAAGAAGAATGAAGCCATAGTGTTCCTATGACTCCGTTACATAGTACTCCAGTTGGCCTCTCTTTCACTAATTAAAGATGGACCGAGGAGCGGATAAATTTAAGCGTTGCGCCCCTACCAAAGTTTTAGAATCGCTTTAGAAATTACTATAGTAGTTTTTTTATTTGAATGTCACAATTATGTAGGTTCGTCCACCCAACGTCTTCTAAAACAATTTAACACCGAGCCATCGAAGATAATTTTTTGAAAATTTCAATAATCCTCCTCCTGAGATTGTACGCATCTGTGAAAACATTAAAACAAGAATCAATACTGTATCTTTTGAAATGGATATAGTTGCACAAAATTATTTGCATCTCTAATCGTATCTTTGTAAATGAATAGGTTGGTCGAAATTATGTACAATAAATTATCTGATAGTAAATATTTTGTAATATATGTGGTTAGGAATCAATATCGCCCAATTGATATGTTAAAAAAGAAATAAATTTTCACTCAGTGCACATTGAAATTCTACGGCCGTCCTTATCTTTCACTTCACAATCTTGTGTGGTCAAAGATTTGGAGTATTAGCCGTTCACTAGTGGTCAATGTGGGACATGCCGTCCTTTTTGGCTAATGTGGGATATTATAATCTCCCCACCTAGTTTTATGCAGCACTATTAGGCCCCGTTTGATAACGGGTTTGAGGATTGGGATTGAAGTAATAATTCCATGGGACCATTAATACTTCGTTTGGTAACAAAAAAAGATCCGGACTATTAGTCCGATCGGATTAATAGAGGAGGTATTAGGGGGTATTACTAATACCCCGTGGGACTTGGTATTGAGGGGTATTAATAATCCAATCCCAACTCCTTCACATTACCAATCCCTTCTCTTTACCAATTTCTTCTAACAATCCAATCTCATCATCTAATCCCATATCAAACAAACCTGATATTAATAATCCCATCATCTAATCTCATCCCAAACAAACATACTCATTATCAATCCCATCTCCTTACGAATCCCAATCCTAATCCCATCTCCTTACGAATCTCATCCATCTATCTCTGTTATCAAACGAGGCCTTAGTATACTCGTACCAGATTTTAGAGGTGGCCTCCACCATATAGATCAGGGTTGTGCTCTGATACTAGTTGTAACGACCCGTCCCAATTGACCTGCTAACGTTTTGCCTAACCACGTGACTCAAAAGGTTAATCTCAAATTACACCGTAGCTGATGAGCTCCTTATAAACCTTTTCCATTTTTCCTTTTTGGCCGATGTGGGACATTACATCTAGGCATCATGTGGCCACTGAATAGTTAGGTTATATTGGAGTTCAATCGCTAATTGACTTCTTTTGAATTTTTGTATGTGCTCTTATGGCTCATTTGGCCGGCAGATAAAGGTTTTGCGAGATAAGAAAGTAATGGATTAATTAAGTAGGAAAGATTAGTTTGTTTGTTTTTTTACCTAGAAAAGAAGAGAGTTTTATTAATCTCCGAAGCTACGTCTAAGGCTAAGCATAAGACAAAGAAGAATCCAATGAGGACAATACGGAATTCCATACACAAGACAAATCATGAGAAAAAGAAGAATTCAATGAGGGCAATACGGAATTCCATACATGAGACAAACCATGAGAAAGAGCTTTCTTAGCACCATCATGTGGAGCCCGATTACGCTTACGTCTAACACAACCAAATGTACAAGAAACAAACCAATCCTTGAGAATAGAGCAGTCTTGTACCATAACCGAAACATCACTGGGAAGGTTATTGGAAGCTAAGCAATTCTTGATTATAACCTCTGCATCCCTTCGGAGAACGGAGAGCACGACCCAATTCTAGGCCCTATTCCGACCCAATTCTAGGCCCTTACGAACAGCTTTCTGCCCTATCAACTTTCGATGGTAGGATAGTTGCCTACTATGGTGGTGACGGGTGACGGAGAATTAGGGTTTGATTCCGAAGAGGGAGGCTTGAGAAACGGCTCACATGAGTTGTCAAAAGCGCAAAATAGGTTTTCAAAACGAACTATGACCCATGCCATTTCTGTTGAGTTGAGAAGGAGTTGAAAACATTTATGGCAATCTGGGTTCTAAGGGCTAATCAAATTAAACACCGGATAAGACCCATTTCAAAGGCCGTGGCGTGGATAAGGGATAATGATACATATGAAATGAAGATAGAAGATTATGTGCGTGTGTGAGAATTTTTTTTTTTTTTTCCAGATTTTGAAATTCTACCTTTTCAAAATCAGTTCAAAGTGTTTGTCAAAAAATTTATTCAGATGACGGATTCTCGAATTATATAGATACTGAAAAGCTAAAAATGGAATCAAAAAAATTTGAAAGCTAGGTTTGGGTAGCTTTTGCAATTTTGCAACACGAATTCTCAAAAAATGAATGTAATTATCATAATCTCGTGGTTGTAACAAACGTGCTTCTCAACTTCTACTAAAATTCAAAATCTAAAATTTACAGCAGAATCTGAAGCTAAAATCTGTATCCACATATATATCGCAAACACGCTCGTTATAAGGGATGAATTCGGGGCATTTAGAGCCGCTAGAGCAGTGCACTACGGCAACTTAACAAATCCAGTGGTGATAGAAGCTTTGGCAGCCAGAGAGAGTCGATCTTATTCTTGCACAGGAGTTTGGTTTGAAGTTGGTTCATTTGGAAGGGAATTCGCAGCATGTGATCAATCTGATTCAAAGGCAAGTGGAAACAAGTTCGGAAGTGGGTGTTCTCATTGCCAATGTGAACAAGTTGCGGTTGCCTTTCGATGGATCGAAGGCTAGTTTTGTTAGGAGATGTGGCTCACTTAGTGGCCAAGAATGCTATTAGAGAGAACGGGGTACAAACTTGGGAATTTTATATCCCCCTTGGCTTGCTTCCTCGATTCTAGAGGATGAGAGGCCTTTTTGATGTATTGGTCATTTGACCCTCTTATCATTAATAATTTCCTAATCTTTGACATAAAATAAAATAAAATAAAATAAAACCGCGCTCGTTAGGCACTGTTTGGAACATAAGGAAATGAAAAGTAAAGGAAGGGAAAAAAAATTCCATTGTTTTTTTTTTTTGGATAAGTTCCCTTCTATTGTTTGGTTTCCAAGGAAAGATAAGGGGGAATTTATATATAAAAAAAAATTCAATTTTATCTCAAATTTCATTTTCAACTTTCATTCTAATATTTCTCTACATTATTTCCTCTCCACACTCTAAACAAGAGTTTAAACGCCATCCTCCCCGTCTTTGTTTGTTTAAATGTTTAGTTTGAAAAAATTAATTATTTTCAAGAGAACATAGTCATAAGAGCATCCCCATTGTAATAAGCAAATGAGTGTGCATAATCGAACTTAATAACAATGCTCAAAAAATACCTCATATTGTAATAAGCAAAGTTACAAGTCTTTTAGCAAATAACCAAATTCCACCTATTCCATAACCAAATTTAACAACTTTTACCAATAACAAGAACTCAATAACCAAACTCAAAACTCAATAACTCAAAAACACACCACATTGGAATCGTCTCACAAAGACGATTAATTTAGTATGGTCGGGTGCGTGATTGGAATTTGTTTGCGGTTGGACATATGTGCATTGTGTATTTTGGGGGTTTTTTGGTTAAGGATGCAAAAATAACCAATGTGGAGGCAGAGGTTGTTAAGTTTGATTATGAACTAAATGGATAATCAAATGCTGACGTGACATATTTTGATTATTCCCATTGCGGATGCTCTAAGACTCATAACAGTTCTAGAGTTTTAACTTCATGATGAACCCCTTGACTTTGAAATGACGTTGATTTAATTTGAAAAAGAAAGGAGAAAAAATAAATTTGCATAGGATGTGACTCATTAAGTTTTTAAAATAGACAAATATTGCTATGAGATAAGCAAGAGTGAACAAATAAATGATGACGGACGAAATACGAAAAAATGAGAGATTCTAGTAAACCCCAAGATTCTTAGCCATTGAATCTGAAGAAATTTACTACTTTTGTTTTGAAACAGAATCTTTCATTAGCCATTGAGAGAAAATGGTAAAAATCGCTCCATGATTTACCATTTCGTCATTTGATTCTCCATCCAACTGCGAAACTGGCTCTCACCATGTTCGCAGTTCATTTCTTGTTTGTTCGTTTGGATTGAATACTTTAGGGCGGTTTTTTGACTTATGTTGAGTACTTGGAGCAAAATTCCAATTCCATTTCGTCTAATTTGTGAAATAAGTATTAAATATGTAACAATTATGAGAATTTTTGAAAATTGAGTAGGCTCAAACGACCCTATTTTTATAAATTTCCCTCCATTCTCATAGTACCTGTAACAGTTTTTTAAATTTTGTAAACTATAGAAATATTATTGTTTGCTTTTTTGAATTTTAGTTTTGGAAGATGTGTTTCCAAAATGGGTGTTTCTTGGGAGGAGTTGAATGGGAGAAGTATAAAAATTGAACTAAATGTATTTTGGTTTTTGGAGATCCATACCTAAAGGTAGGTTTATTTTTATGTTTTTTTTTTTTTTTTGAGATCCGTAGGTATCTCAATTTATATAATTTTTATTTCAAGTTTTCCTTTTTTTTTTATTTTTAATCTTGTCTTGGCTTAATAAGTTGACAATGTTAAGTTAGATTTTATCTACTTTGATTGTTCCTTTTTCATGGTATGTGTTTTGACAGTAAATGAGAAACTAGGGAAAAAAAATTAATGGATCGAGGCTTAGCTATTGCAATGTCAAAGACATATTTTTGTTAAAGGATGTGACGTGCGCGAGCTGCACTTTATTGGTATTATAGTATTTTAAAAATATATATTAAATTTAGGGCCGGTTCAAGAACCTAAATTAAGTACTTATTTTTTAATAAGATAATTTTAAGTTCAAAAATAATGTGTTTACACAAATAATTTTTATAGAAATATGAATCTTGTTTGATAAATCTCATTGAAATCTTTTGAACAGTGCAAAAAAAAAAATCAAAATTATTTTTCATTTAAATTATTTTTTAGTTTAAAATGTGAAATAAGTATCTATTTTTTAATAAGGTGTTCTGGGACGAGGCTAAGTGCCATCCAAGGTATATATGTGTCACATATTCAATTAAATGTCAACTTCAATATCAAACATCTTAGGTTGTGTTTGGGATGGCAATTAAAGAAGTTCATTTTTTTTTTGTTCCCTCTGGTTGCCTTCGTACGATCCATAGCTAATAATGCTCCCTCTCAACAGTTACAACATGTAAAATTAATGTCAAAATGAAGAGCAAGTAAACGCAGAAACATCTCTGGATCCGCCGGATCCACCATGAACCAAATATATGCTCGTTCTTATTGCAGGTCGGAGAATCTAACGCTAGAACATTGTCGAATCCGCTGTAGACGCCTTCACCTTTATCGTTAGGAATCTCAAAAAACCGTCACCAAGACCGATTGAAATAATGTCCTTTTACTCCAGTAGTTTTCATTTTGTACACGTGAACGATAAGTATATATGGTAGTTTGAACAGTGGGGAATTATTTGGGTCCCTTTTGCCCTTTGATGATATTCACGTATACGAATTTCATGAAAACCAACATTAATTCCAAACTCTAGGGTCATTGAATAATTTGTCAGATCATTTGTTACCTTCGTGCCTCAAAATCAGTTGAGGTGTGCGAAAATTGGCTAGCTTGGATTAGGAGAATTTCAGAATTGTTCTTTTGTCATCGATCATAATATGTGATTTAAGTGCGACAGAGATAGTGATGAAGGTGATGATTCGTAATGATGGGATTAAGATATATGGGCCCAATTGGGCAACTTTAAAAAGTAGTAGTACATTGAATCTAGCTTGTCAGCCATGTAGGTTGGATTGCAGAAATGCGATTCAAGTGATTGCAACCGTTGAATTGTGTTTTTAATGGTTCAGATTTGTTTATAATTCTACACTGGCCGTAATAAAAGACTTTTATCAGTAAAAGATTCAATAAATCTAAACTATTGATCGAACTGCACATTCTTCTCCGCAGTTGACTGTAGAGAAGCGGAATCTTATATTATTTTATTTGGTTCGTTGGGGGCTTTGCCTCCAAGTTACGTTGGTGCTGGGCCCGACAGTTGAATCCCCGTTCGCGGGCTTTTTGAAATGGGTTGAGTTTTGGTTTTGGCACCAAAGAATATTCGAAAGGACATGCATGCATGCAGCCTCTTAATTCTCTCTCATTTAAACTAAAAGATTCAATGATCAAAAAAAACAAAAATTAAACTAAAGATTCTATATGCACAAAAACTTTTTAATTTCGTAACACTATTCTATGTGTGCGAAAATATTTTGTTAAAGAAATGTTGCTGGGATATATGCATAAAAAAAAAATTGTCAACGATTTGGATGCGATCAACTGACATAACACATAATATGTATGATGTAAGGCAACAAAAAAGATGACAACGGTCATTGATTCATTCTTATGATATTTTGTATGACATATATAAAATATTGATACTGGGTTTCAAATGCCTTTAACTATTGGAATCGTTTTCATTTTTAGTACATTGTTTTTAGTTACTATACAACATTTTGATTCGTCTGGACGAGAGGAAATAAGAAAATGCCAAAAATTGAATGTTTAAAAAGACAAAAAGAAGCTAAAAGAAACATAAAATTTAGTTGTTATTAATCTGTAGTTAACATTGTACAATTTTTTAATTGGTTTATGCTTCACAGTTTTCTCTCTCTCTCTCTCTCTCTCTCTCTCTCTCTCTCTCTCTCTCATTCATTCATCAAAAAAACATAGATTTTGGGAACTCAAAACTCAAATTGAAAGAAGTTAAAAAGAGATCAAAAGAAGTCGATATAATGGAATTGTGCTATTTTAATTTCAATTAGTCCAACAAATACTACAATGCTGAAGTAGTGCATTATAATTTGCTCATGCGCTGTTGCGGGTTCAGTTCATGTCCAGTTTTTTAATGGTCCAGTCCAGTCTAGTTTTGGGGCGCTGTGGGCCCCTTTCGGGCCCACAACAATGATCAAAATCATTCATTTTGTAGAGCTCGTTGTATGTCATCCACGCCAAAAATTAGCTTTAATCGAACATCAATAGGTACATGAACGAAACAGATTTGTACAAGAAAAAAGCAATGACAAAAATTCAGTTGAAATTAATAATTGCCCATTTTTTCATGTACAAATCTATTTCGTTCATGTACCTATTGATATTTGATCAAGCTAACTTTTGGCGTGGATGACATATTTGACAAGCTCTACAAAATGAACGATATTTGAACCCCAGTGTTGCTTCAAAAAAAGGAAATTAAAACGTCAAAATGGTATTCTTTTTCCCTAAACTATAATTGTGCATATAATCTTGCAGTATAAGTAGAGGTAACGTATGAAAATGTTTCAAGTAATAACGCCAAAAAAAAAAATCGAACACTCTTCAATTAGAAATTTAGCAGGGCCTTAACTTCTAAGAAAAATAATTAATGTTATATATGTGTGTAGGTGACGTAGGGTTAGAGTATCAATTCGACGTGGAAGACACTTCTATCTATGATCATAAACCATGATATATATATATATAAGATGACATTAGATATGACAAATATCGTAATCAGTGCCTATACGCAAGGGTGACTCGACGCCACACTATGGAGAATATTGGAGTGTGAGGTCGGGCGACCTCAGGGACAAAAATAAAAATTGTTACTACAGATTTCTAGTGTCTGCTCCTATGATTTACTTTGAATATTGTAGGGTTTGTTAATTATATTGTTATTAAATGTATAAAATTTGAGTTTGGATTGATAATTTGTTATTTAAATAAGTATGGGGTGTTTGGCACCTTCTTTTTCAACTTCTCATTTGCCCTTTTTTACATTTTTGGCTGTTTGGTTGTTGATTCTCCAAATGGGTTTCAGAAAATGAGTTCTGGAAATCGATTCTCGTTATTGCCTTTCTCCTATTTTGGCTGTTTGCCACCCCATTCTGAAAATAGGTTTTGGGAAAACACACTTGCACATTTTGCTTAAGGAGAGGAGAAGTAAGAAAGTGGTTCGGAGGAGCTTTTTGCATTTTTGGCTTCTCTCAAGCACTACTCCTCTTGGAAAATTCAATTTGCACATATTCATCCAACACACTCAAAAAGTCAAAAACCCAAAAATGAGAAGCCAAAAAGTAGGCTTCCACAAACGCTACCAAATTCAAAATACATTCTGGCCAAAAAGTCAAACAGGTTAAAAGCCAAAAATGAAAAGTCAAAAAGTAGGCTCCCAAACACCCTTTAAATATATACTAGTATAATATATGAATAATTTACATATATATTGCTTAAGTTGTAAATCATGAAAGTCTAATACCTAGGTTTGGGATTCGCATAGATTGAGGATATTTGGTGTTTGATTGTTTGGGGGAATTGCCTATATTTTCGGTACGTAGGAGTATTGATGTTTATTACTATACGGACACAAAGTCATCTGATTTAGGTCCGGTATTACAAAGCATTCACGATGGGACCCACATAAATCAGACGATTCAAAAAAATATTTGTGTGTTCTCTGGATAATTTGATTTCTAAGCGTTTTTTTTTATTATTATTGGTCATCTAAGTTGGATTATTCAAAAGACATTCCTAGGCAAAACAGAGCGTACTCATGACGAAGGGAGTAAGTTGTGTGTGTAGCATTACTCTTTTGTTAGGTTGCGGATGTTAATTAGAGTACGGAGTTTCGGGTACGTTTTTTTATGTTTGGGAATCCAATTAATAATGAGAAGTGGAAAAAAAGTATTTAGATATTCCTATCATGATATTTCTAGAGTACTACTACCTTTGACTTATACTTCTGGATATATACTCTTGCATTATATATTTGAAAACAGATTATTATCTCTCAGATCTTTTACTCTGACAACTTCAGGGATAGGAGAACCATAATTGTTTATTTGTTTTTTGCTTTGGTCAATAGAGATATTTGTAGATGGTTACAAAATTAAAATAACAACAAGTGGAGATTTATTAAAATGTCAATATATATATATATATATATATATATATATATGTATGTATGTATGTATGTATGTGTTGTCGTATATATCTTTTTAAGATACGTTCAACTTCCATTTATTCAACTATGGAATATAGCCAGTCATACGTCTGGGTTTTAATGTCAAATTCCGAGGCCTAAGTCGCCGTGAATTATGGTGCCCCTACATTACATCCAAATTTGGAAAAATCAAGTAAATAAAGAAACAATCATTCGTCCAAGTTCTAATGTCTAATTCCGAGGTCTAGGGCTGCCTTGAATTATGGTTCCCCTACATTACATACACATTTGAAATAATTAAGTAAATAAAGAAACAATCATTCATCCAGGTTCTATTAATGTCAAATTCCGAGGTCTAGGCGCCGCCTTGAATTATGGTGCCCCTACATTACATACACATTTGAAATAATTAAGTAGATAAAGAAACATATATTCTAGTCCAATGTATTCAACTATATGGAATATAACCAGTCATACGTCCAGGTGCTTATGTCAAACTCCGGGGTCTAGGTCGCCTTGAATTATGGTGCACCTACATTACATACATACATGTGCAAAAGTTTCGAATCAAAATCTATACAAGTGGGAAAACAAAAAAGTGCTGAACCCATATTTGTGGGGACAATATATAGAGATTAAAGCTAATTGTGCAAGCACCACCTAGTGCATGGGAGAGTGGGAGACCATATTCTCCTCCTATAATGAGTGGGATAATCTGTGTACTCCTTTTTTATACCAAAAAAAAAAAAAAATTATGTGTTCTCCACTCAAAGGAAATTGCAACGGTCCTCAACCTCCTCCGGATCTGGGGATGCTGCAAAGCAAATCCCTGTAGAGCGCTCCAGAGCGCATCCAGACCGTCTAAAAGTGCTTTCAGCGATCCAGATTTAAAACAAACTCTTTCAAGGTCATTAGAAGAGTTTGTTTTCCATCCGACCCATCAATTGTCGAGACGAACCTTGCAGAGTGCTTTGCAGCATCCCCGAATCCACCTCCTAGCTAGAGTCTTAGTGGAGTTGGTCGTTTGCCATTTATGCTTGTATGCGTGTGCGGAGGGAAAAGAATGCACCTCGAAGAAAAGAGGAAAGGAAGACTGAAGTAAGGGGTGTAAATTCGGCCCTGTCGGGGCCCTAAGCAATCGGGCTGACCTGGTCCAAGGTCATCGGCTCCCCCAAAAAATTGGGCCCCGCCCGGCCCAGAATTAAAAATTTAGGCCCAAGCCCAATCAGAAGCCGAAACATGTCCGGGCTATTTAGGCCCTTTTAGCTTAGAAAATTTCATTAATTCCTAGGAGTAAAATGAACCTTTTACCACAATTACTATTTAATTACTTCAAAATGAAGGGTATTTTTTTAACTTGATGAATCACATAAAAGAATTTATTGAGTGCATGATTTCAACACATTGTGCGTGAAAATAAAATTGAATTATTATTGTAAGCATAAACTTTAGAATAAAAATACTTCTTTCTGTTAAACAAAAACAAACTTTTTAAGTTTTTATAATTAACACGAGAGTGGATAAATTGCATCACTAGCTAGAGGTCGAGTACATTTCTAACTAAGTTGACACTCACAAGCCTGACAATCATTCGCCTACTCCAACTCAAAAAAATTATATATAATCCATTTGGGGATAAAGTAAAGTTTTACCCTAGAGCCACAGTGTTATCGGAGTCAAACAGTTCTATTGAATCGCCCATAAACATAGCTTCCCGATCAATTTGAATCTACATTTGCTCATTGACATTATAGTCAGACAAGTCACCGAAGGAAGCCCATCCTGAAGAAGTTACCCAAAGGAGTGGGAAATCTTCCCATCGCCACACTGTCCCGCGAGACCCAGTTGTAGTACCGCGAGCCCTCTAGGGTGGCTTGCGGGGAAAACAAGAACTCAATGGAACAAGCTCGTATTTGGCAGTTCCAGTGAACCGAAACAATCAGTACTAACCCTGTTACGACGTTATAAGAAACGAAATGTTGAAAGACAGAAACATTTGGGATAAATTTTTCTTATTTTTTTTTTGTTTCCGCGAAATACGCCAGCAAAGAAAAACTTATAAATACCCAATTTAAGACAAGAGGAGATTCATTAACCTGCTAGATTAAATGATCAAACAGTCAAACTGATCAAGTAGTGTTGTGATTGTAAAGTGATATTGAGGTCTGTAGCTAAGGAGGGAAAATGAGGCTCGAAAGGCCTTGAAGTTACAATAAGTTGCAAATCTCTCAGTGGTTTTGACTAGAAACACATCAACTACTAGAAGGACAATACGAATACAAATGAAGAGAGTTGAGAAAGCGCGAAACTCGATCATTCTTGATACAACAGGCGTATCAAAGGCCCCTCGCAAGGCGTATCAGAGCGGAAAAAAAAACCCAACTTGAATTATATGGCTCGCGATTTGACAATGTCGATGCTCATTTCGCTGGGATCTGTTGCCTGCAGTTCGACTTGAATCCCGTCGAGTTCTCTCTTGAATCTATCCTTGGAACTAGCATACACCATCTTATCCCTCACCCTTGATGTATCAGGAGCCCTGTTCCCGAAAAACCCGAAAAATAATTAGTATTCCTTAGTTGTGTCTAGTGTCAAAAACAAATGAACTCTAGGCTATATTCTGTGTTCATTATACTGAGAGCTTCATACTTAGATTGCTTTCCCTTCATAAATACTAGTTTTCCCTTCATAAAATTAACTTGGACACTCTAGTAGGCATTAGGGGTGCAAACGAGTCGAGCCGAGCTGAGTTTTGTATTGTTCAAGCTTGGCTTGTTTGTAAACGAGGCAAGCCCGATTAATTTACAAAACGAGCCTCTTTTAACGAGCCGAGCTTTAAATTGTTGAGCTCGGCTCAGGTACTAAAGGAGCTTGAAACTCGTACTCGAGCTGCTCGGTTCGTTTGCGGCCCTAAGCATGCCACGGGGTTCCAGCTTACATAGAATGAGAATCAAGGGTCATATAAATCCTCTAAGTCAATGCAAGCAATAGTTAAGCCTAGCTTTTGACTCTTGAATCATGATTTTATTGAGTGCATTTACAAGGTACGTACCATGCAATGAAGAATATTTTGCTTTTCTGGACATTCTCATCTGTGGTGAAGTCGAAGTCATAGACAGCGTAGCGGCACTTGTCGCTCGGGAGGGAGGCAGCAAAATCATCATAGCTCTCCTCAGGGTTCCCGAGCTTCTCGACCGTCACCCGTTGGTTCTCGATCTTGAACACGATGAACCGGTAGTTCCTCTTCGCTTTCAGCTCCAAGAACTTCAGCTTACACTGGTCGTCCACCGCCATTCCAGATGCAGCATTCGCCTTCTCCAAAAAGTTGCAGTATCAGAAACGAGAAATTGGAAATGACAAAAGGAAAGGATCCTCCTCCCCGCCCCACAAGGACACTGGCCAGACCTGTCCAATGCCCTTGTGGGATCTTTCCAAGACCACTTTGATGATCGAAATCATTCACTTTTAAAAATTGCTTCTACCATCAACCAGGCCATAACTTATCGTCGAATATCGATTGAAATGTTTTTGAAACACATTTATGCTGATAAAAGTCTTTTAAATGAATTTTTAAACTCCGGATCAAAACTTCTTTTTTTAACAACATAAATGTGTTTCGAAAATATGTTGATCAATATCTAATGACCATGATTTTGACGTAATTGATAGTCTCGAGGAATTCTAGAATGTGACTATTACGCATAGAATGTGACTCATCAAGTTCTTAAAATAGACAAATATTATGAGATAAGCAAAAGTGAACAAATAAATGGTGACGGACGAAATACGAAAAAATGAAAGATTCTGGTAAATGCCAAGAGTCTCGAGAAATTCCAAAAACTAAACGATTTTGATTATCAAAACAGGCCCACAAAAATCTTGGACAAGAACTGACCCGCAAAGAGAATCCCCACCAATCTTGGAAACCATCTAGAAAGAGACAAGCTGGGATAAATGACTAACTAAAAATGAGTACCGCATTAAATATTTTGACACAGATTGTTCAAGCTCATGATTATCTCCACCAAATATAATTCATGGAATCTCAACTACCTCATCAAAAATTAAGTGTGGAAATTCTGGTGTAATTTTCACATGACCATGATACTTCCTTTATCCAGAAGCATATACAGTCATACCAACTTGGTTTTCATATCCACGTTTCTGCACCAAGAGAGAGAGAGAGAGAGAGAGAGAGAGAGAGAGCATACCATGTTGTCCTCCAAGGAGGGAGCAGAGAGATATGGGAAATGAGGGAAACAAAAGGGAAAGGGGGTCTAAGGGGGGCCAAAAGAATGAATGAGAGACATGGGAGTGAAAAACAGAGAAAACAGATCCTTGATTTTTGGGGGAGATAAAGAGAGAGAGAGAGGCGGGACTTGTATCGTTCCAATTTTATCGGATGTCGCCGAAGGGACGAGAGAGGTGGGACTTGAGGAGAGGAGAGAATTTGTTGGACAAAATGACAGGTTAACAAATTTTTTGTGCCTTTCGTTTTCAGTTAGCCGCCACAATTCACTAACTTGCCTCCACGTTGTGATGTTGCAATGGCATGTCCGAACCCGGAACCCCCAAACTCACTTTTCCATTTTTGGCACGTTACGGGTACGAGTACACCGGGATTTTAGAAGTACCCGTGCTTCATGAATACACAAACTGCTTTAGAAGTACCATGATTAATTCCTTCATGGTTGAGAACATTCTTTACAATCTCACCTCTTTTGTCACAATTTGCCTAGTCAACGCCCTCATAAAACTTATGTTATCAAGAGCGACATCAGAAGTTTTTGAATTGTGAGATCAATATCTAGCAAAATACTAACTGTAGGGAAGACGCTGTCAAGCGGGGTGTTTGGCAGTCGTGCCAAACGGCTAATTCGAAAGATGCTGCCAAAAGTTTCATACTATCTGAATTGCCCTTGTTCACCCATTGCTATCCGAGAACGGATTCTTTGTTATTGTTTGTGTTCCAATGTGCTTTTAACCACATGAGAAGAACGGTGAATTGAAAGAATGTAAGTAAAAATCATGATGATGAATTTTTTTTTTAAAAAAAATTAGGGCTTGGTTTTTTTGGGGATTCGAGGTTGGGATTGAATATGTAATGTCGTGGATCCCAACTCTCCAGCGTTTTCTGTTGCATTATGGACATAATTGCATATCTTGACAGAGCCTATATCCCGGGATATGAAATCAGAGGTGTCATGAAATTTTATATTCCCTCCATCAAGAACTACTTACAAATGTGACTGTATTTTCCTCCCCATTTTATCCTAATGTCACTTAGATGAGGGTAAAATAGAAAATGCATGTTATAATCCCAACCAAAACAATCATTGGATTTCTTTTTTCTCCTCCATTTATATATATCCCATGGGAGATTATATCTTACCCTTAGGGCCCGTTTGGGTGGATATAAAGGAGGGGATGAGTTATGTGAGGTGATAAGGAGGTGGACCCACTCTTATCCTTAGTTTGGGAAGCATCTGGACAAGGGGTATAAGGAATGCAGGGGATTAGTTTATCCGGGCGTAGTTGGGGGCGTGGGGGTATTATTTATGGGTGGGTTTTGGGGTGTTATTAATTAACACCCCCGAATGAGGCCAGAATAATACCCCTTCTCCATTTCAACTAAAAAAAAACCTTATTCTCCCATTTTATCTTTCATTCAAACCAAATATTATTTTCTTTCGTCATTTTTTATACCTCATCCAAACCAATTACTAACATTTTTATCCACCCTTTATAAAAATCACATCAATATAGGTTCACCCTTCTTAAATAATATCCCCTGCTATTTTATCACCCTCCATAAATAGTACCCCCAATTCTTATCTCGCATCCAAACAGGCCCAGAATTTTATATATACTTTTCATCTCCGAAAAAACGAACAACCGCTTCTTAACCGAAATGCACTACGGTTCCGGTGTGCCTCGTGTTTTTGGCCGATAATCAAAAAAAAAAAAAACTTGAACTATTGGTGTCAAAATCATTTGTCACATTGCTAACTGCCGTTGGGAAAAGCTCACAAATCATTCCAAGCTTCTAATTGTGGCAAGAAGGTGTGAGTAGAGAGAGAGAAGGAAAGAGAAAGTCCACCACCCAAATATAGTAATGGCCCCCAGTGGATTCTGTTCTAAGAAAATTGGCTCCAGACATAAGGGTTTGTCGTTTGTCCGGTTGCTGGGTGGATTTACCTCTCATCATCGATTAGGGTTTAATCTTTGTCGTTAGGCGGCGAAAAAGTAAATTATTGTGAATTTCTCGGTTTCGATGTGTATAACCTGTCTTAGACTGAATTGGAAAAAAGAATAGTCGTTTGTTAAGGTGCGCAAAAACTGATCCGAAAATTTCTGACCGTGGAGGAAAAATAAGAAGTGACCCTAGTGGAAGAGTTTGCTTTGTGCTCAAGGCTATGTTCTTGAAATCTTTTGAGCAACTTGATGCTCACACTTCAGCTCACATGCGTCGGTTCAAGCCGAATAAAACAGAGTCAGATTGACTTTTTTGCTCGCTGCATCCAATGATCAGAAGACACGTACCCGAGCTGACAACATAAGCTTCTCAAACAAACAGCTAAACAAAACCCAATTACGCAAACCTTTTTACCGATTTTCTTAATTTTTACTGATTTTGGTTCATGGAGACATGGAGTATAATTTTTACGTCTCATCGTCCGTCGGAGCACCCAAAAAAAAAAAAAAACCAAAATTAAAAAATTCAACTGCGAAAAAACAATCTTTTTTTTGGTTTGGCTCCGTTTGTTTTAATATAAAATATTTTTTCAGAAAACAAATTTCAAACTTTTATTTTTTAATATTTGGTTGGCACTTGAAAATATTTTCAGAAATCAACAAAATAATGTAGAGAGAGAGAGAGAGGGACATAAACGATGGAGAGATATGAGATTATTGGAATTGAACGTTGGTCAGGACTGACGATCGAAGAAACTGAGCAGTGAGAATTGAAGTAGAAGGCAACGAGTTCATTTTGAAAAATAACTTACGGAATATTTAAAAGTAAATCATTTTCATCCAATTGATGGAAAATATTTTCCTCATTTTTTACACAACCAAACACCTGAAAATAGGTAATATATTTTATCGGAAAACATTTTACGCCCAAACAAACAGAGCCTAAGTGTCAAAACTCCAGCGCATAAATATCTTATACACTACACATGATTCAAGTTTTTATGCACTAAAATTTTTTGTCACCAACAAAAATAATTTTAGCACTATCATTTTCCTATTTTATAATAACTTCTCAAGTTCTCTTTGTCGAGCCCAACATGTAAGGTAAAGATAGTGGGACACGAAGTAATTATTGAGTGAGGTTGAAGCATAGCCAACTGAGACACTTCCAAGTCCATTCACCTTTACGTAATTACGCGGGGTCTATCATCTATCTACTTAATTATAGACCCTACAAGATTTTGTGTTGATTAGCAACCCTCGAGTGCCACTTGGTCATGCTCCAGGAGCTCCCCATGACTTTTGCGTGAAACTTTTAGGTATACCGGGGGATATCAAGTCCCATGGTATTCTTTTCGATCCGTTTCTTATTTTTCGGCCATTTTTTCGATCACATTTGGATGACCGGCTTCGTTCATTTTGCAGAGTTCGGCGAGGATCTTAAGCTTTCAAGAAATTGTGTTCATCGGACTTTATTTGTTATATGATCGGCACACGTGAAAATCGCAAAAAAAAACAAAAAAACTGGGTTTTGATTCAGAATGTGTTTTTGGACTCGGTTTTGGTTTTTTTTTTTTTAATTTTCACGCGTGCCGATCATGTATCAAATAAAATCCGATAAACATAATTTTTGGAATGATTATGCCCAAACTCTTCAAAATAAACGGAGTCGATCATCCAAATGTGATCGGAAAATGGCCGAAAAATGAGAAATCGATCGAAAAGAATACTATGGGACTTGATATCCCCTGTATATCTAAAAGTTTTCTAACTTTGCATGGCCTATGTTAACTATAAACTCTAGTTTCTTGTTAGGCTTAAATAATTTTGTTTTTCCAATCCTAAATTCAATGGATTCGATCTCATATTTCAGCTTTTCTTAGTAGTGAAATTAGTTGAACCCAGTACTACTATTTTAAAAAAAGTAGTACTATTAATTTTTTATTTTTCCCAAACAAAACAATCTGAAAAAAAACTGAAATAACCAAAAAAGGGGACATTCACACGAGATAGAAAAAATGTTAGGGCTCGGCGAGTGAAATCGAAAGTATTCGAGGCAAAATAACACTAACGACTCTTTCACTCCCCTCCGACCCATAACCAACGAGCGATAAACCGAGTCTAAAATTAGAGCTTGTTTGCATTCTAACAACAAACGAGCAGTAAACGAGCCTAAAATTAGAGCTCGTTTGCATTCTACCCCGACTGCTGACTGTTGTCCTGATGACTCCGGTCTTTGACTCCCTGCGTTCAATAAATAAGGGACACGTACCAAGCACACCTACACAAGCTCCTCCAATAATGCACCCAACCAAAACCCAATTTCAAATTTTTATCTTCCCACTAAAACCAAACGGTCCGTCCACCCTCCCCGTCAACTCCACCCATATCCCACCTGGCTAACGGAAACCGTCATCCCCTCCACTATATAGCATCATATACCCTAATTCCTCTACACACACACACTCTCTCTCTCTGCTTTACACTCTCTCTCATCACATCCTCACCAACTCTCTCTCTCTCTCATCACATCCTCAGCAACTCTCTCTCTCCAAATATGCGTGAGATCCTGCACATCCAGGGGGGCCAATGCGGCAACCAGATCGGGGCCAAGTTCTGGGAGGTGGTGTGCGCCGAGCACGGCATAGACTCCACCGGCCGCTACCAGGGCGACTCGGATCTGCAGCTGGAGCGCGTCAACGTCTACTACAACGAGGCCAGCTGCGGCCGCTTCGTTCCCCGGGCCGTCCTCATGGACCTCGAACCGGGCACCATGGACAGCGTCCGGTCCGGGCCGTACGGGCAGATCTTCCGGCCCGATAACTTTGTGTTCGGGCAGTCCGGGGCCGGGAATAACTGGGCGAAAGGGCATTATACTGAGGGCGCCGAGCTTATCGATTCCGTGCTCGATGTCGTGCGGAAAGAGGCCGAAAACTGCGATTGTCTTCAAGGTATATAGTTTTAGATACGTATTTGTGTATATCTCTGTTTGGCTTCAAGGTATATGGAAAATGCTGTTTCAGTAGCCAGATCTGTGAATATGT
This sequence comes from Rhododendron molle, assembly GCA_025413875.1. Lineage (NCBI taxonomy): Eukaryota > Viridiplantae > Streptophyta > Magnoliopsida > Ericales > Ericaceae > Rhododendron > Rhododendron molle. The sequence continues at coordinate 47,277,175 of CM046389.1, read as the reverse complement.
AAATCTCTGTCGTTGTTTGATGTAGTTTTTATGAATGTTTGTTCATGGAGATGAATTATGCACGTGTGAGGTAGAGCGATTCTAGATCTGCTCGGTGATAGCGATTGGTTAATTGGATTCATGGACATTAACTTGTAGGATTATGTATAATCACTTGACAAGGGCCTCGGAGAAACGAGATGCAGCTCGAGGCTCTGCTCGTTTAGTAGATGAATCAGGCTTGGCTTGTTAATAGCCGAGCTGAGCTCGAGCTCAAGTTAAACTTGGCTCGTTTAATAAATGAGCCTCAACGAGTCAAGCTCAAACACAACAAAGCTCGGCTCGTTTGCAGCCTATGTGGATTTATGTTGTTTTCATCTGTTTTAGTTAGAGAGTCTACATATGGATTTGTTGTGTTCATTCTTTTAGTAAGATTGTCTGCATAGAGATATGCATACTGGAGAATATGAGGATTCACATGGATATGGTAGAGCAAAACAGGCAAATAGATATGTATACTGGAGTTAATATGAGTATTCGCATGAATAAGGTAGTGCAAGATTCTAGTTTAAAGTTCGAGAATATGCAAAACCTGCTCCGGGGATGGCAATTGCATAAGCAGGTCATTTTACCTATATGGTTCAGTGTGTGTAAAGTAGATGTTTAGTGCGCGCGCGTGTGTGTATGTGTTTGATGATATAGGTTGGGATGAGTGTGTTTAAATCAAGATATGCAAATCTGTATAAGCTTCTAATATTTTTACATGAATTGGGTAGAGTAATTCTAGTGTAAAGTATTGAACGATGGTATTGAGCAGTTAGATCTGCTCCAACGATGGCAATTGCTTAATAAGATTTTCAGACATTTACTTATCTATCTGTAGCAGTGTGTATATCTGAGTAGTTGTGTGTATAAACAAGTGTGAGTGTACTGTCATGTATCCATCTGTGTTAGTATGGCGTTTTCTGGATCTAGACGTATCTATGCATATAAATTTAGTTACTCACATGCATAAGGAAGAACATACATATATAAAGTTTCAGAATATGCTATTTCAGTAGCTAGATCTACTTTGGTGATGGCAATCAGTTAATCGGAATTGTGGTTGTGTTGCTTGTAGGGTTTCAAGTGTGTCATTCATTGGGAGGAGGAACGGGATCAGGCATGGGGACGCTGTTGATATCAAAGATAAGGGAGGAGTATCCGGACCGGATGATGCTGACATTCTCTGTGTTTCCATCCCCAAAGGTGTCTGATACTGTGGTGGAGCCCTACAATGCAACGCTCTCTGTGCACCAGCTTGTTGAAAATGCTGATGAGTGTATGGTTTTGGACAATGAGGCCCTTTACGATATCTGTTTCCGTACCCTAAAGCTCACAACTCCCAGCTGTAAGTTCCCCTCTCCTATCTCTTCAATTGATAACTACAGTTTACGTATGTTTTGGATTTGTTTGGTTGCTGAGGCAATTGTAGAACACCAGACCTGATTCTAACTATCACTGGAGATTACCGAAAGATGACAAAGCGTAGTTTGACTGATTTTGATATATTTTGTTTTTTCACAAAACTGACTGGATTCTATAAGGTTTTTATGTGCTGAATATAGCAGAGTATATGTCCATAGTTTAGTGACATGGAGTTGGTACTCTTGTTTCTTTTATCTGGTCAATGTGTTTCTCTGAAGACTATTTTTAAATACCTCGGTAATACATATGCAGCACTGACCAGGTCATGTGTTGCTGGGTATATTCTTTGCACAAGTACAGCTGTGATCTCACATGGGTCTCACATGACATGATGTTGTACAGGGATCTAATAAGGTGATCGTATCAACATTCACAATTGTTAATTATGGAGTCCTCTCCAATTGGGACATCCATTTAAAACCATTATGTTTCCTGGTTGATGTGGGTATCTCACGTTCATCATTTAATTTAAACACTATGCTGTGTTGATTTTGCCATTATATAATGTCAAGTTTTAGTCTGTCACACGAGTCCAAAGGATGTTTGCTGCTTCTCATCTGTATGGTTACTACTTACTAGTTTATATAATTGTTTTATGTATTATAACTGGGACTCTGTGATGTGGTTAGTTTGAATGTAGCAAAAAGATGATCCATCAACATGACATGTCTGTCATCTCAAAAGTAGTTGTGCTTTGACATTTTAATCTGAATCATAGTTATGGAAACCCCCTTGGTGAATACTGTAACATTATCTTTTTTGCACCTCTGGAGCTATTAATGGTACAAAACCTTGTGATTCTGTGTTTCGGTACTTCAGTCCACCAGTAAATAAAATTTTGTAGCGATCAAATTTAACTTGGGACTAATTGTTTTCTTGTTTGATCAGTCGGAGATTTGAACCATTTGATTTCTGCTACCATGAGTGGCGTCACCTGTTGCCTTCGCTTTCCTGGTCAGCTCAACTCTGATCTTCGCAAGCTTGCTGTCAACCTCATACCATTCCCCAGGCTCCACTTCTTCATGGTTGGCTTTGCCCCACTCACATCTCGTGGGTCCCAGCAATACCGTGCCCTCACTGTTCCTGAACTCACCCAACAGATGTGGGATTCCAAGAACATGATGTGCGCTGCAGATCCTCGTCATGGTCGCTACCTCACTGCATCAGCTGTGTTCCGTGGCAAAATGAGCACGAAGGAGGTTGACGAACAAATGATCAATGTCCAGAACAAGAACTCCTCATACTTTGTTGAGTGGATCCCCAACAATGTGAAATCTACTGTTTGCGACATTGCGCCTATTGGTCTGAAGATGGCTTCAACCTTCATCGGGAACTCTACTTCAATCCAGGAAATGTTCAGGAGGGTTAGTGAGCAGTTCACTGCTATGTTCCGCAGGAAGGCTTTCTTGCATTGGTACACTGGAGAGGGTATGGATGAGATGGAGTTTACTGAAGCTGAGAGCAACATGAACGATTTGGTCTCTGAGTACCAGCAGTATCAAGATGCAACTGCCGATGAGGAAGGGGAGTACGAGGACGAGGAGGAAGCGTATCAGGAGGAATCCTAAACCAATGCTAGAATCTGTCATACTGTTCCTTGATGGGCAGATTGTGTTTTTGGTTGTTTGAATGTTTTGACTATGTGGGTTTGCTTTGTTTGAATCTTGGATTGCGGTATATGCGTCTGCTTCTTGCTTGATTTGTTTTTGTTATTTTGACAGTTTGGTGGGTAGTTTTTGGTTTCTCGATCTTATTGTAGTCGTGAACTAAACGAAACTCCAATTCTAATATAAATATGCACCCGGAGCTTTCAGATTTGCCTTGTGTCTAAGTTTTCCATTTCTGGTGTCTGAGATTGAATCGTCGTTTGGCTTTCTTTGATGGTTTATTGGTTTTGTCGATGATAGCAATTTCCTGGTCTCTTGAATTTGCTATTTGCTTGTTCTGTTGAAATTCATGTGTTCTTGTGTGGATGGCTGTAGCCAATTTTGAACATCTACTGCGGTCAATTATCTGGGGTTAATGTGAGTGCTAATTGTGTCCTAAGCTCTGGAACAATTCATGAATTCACCCAAACCCATTCGATCAAAAGTGACTCAAATCGAACCAACGTATGAGATCTTTGGTTGGATGGGTCTCAATAGATCACTCTTATGAGCCAAGAAGTTGTTATCAATGACTCCAAACTAACTGCTTCGGCTGAAAACTTGCCCCCTTCGTTGCCTTCAAAAATTTACGTTTCGTTTTCGCTTTTGTTCTTGTTTTGTTTCTCGAAGTAAATACGATGACGAGTGTGAAATTAAGCCTGTAGGTGCATTTCATCTCCTAATGTTAGGAATTGATTGGAAAAGAAATTCAATGTGTTCGAGTCACACACGCGCATACAAGCCAAAAGAAGAAAATTTTGCATTCCGCTTTCTAATAAACGCAGTATAAAATTTGCCTCCTAGTGTACTGCGAAAATTATAATATTGTTTGTCATTTGAAGCATTGAAACATGAGTTTTGGAGTGTCTGTATAGAAAAGTGGGTTGCAAAAATCTGGTAAAATATTTTAGTCCATACTCCATAGGAGCGTTATTGGAGAAATAGGAGCGTTATTGGAGAAAGTTTGTTAAAAAAAAAAAAAAAAAACAAGTTAAATTTAAGAGAAAAGTCCACTTTCACCATCTGTGGTTATAGCCATGTGCGAATATCCCCTTATGGCTCAAAACTGACCACATAACTTACCTGTAGTTTTGAAACTGTGCGGATAGATCCCATACCGTCATATTTTCCATCCATATTAATGGACACAACATTAAAAGACCGTTATACCCCCATTATGTCCCTTGATTCTTCTTCTTTTTTAAATCTAACCACACCATCCCGTATACCAAAAATTGAATCCAAACCGTTGATATTATAAATTTTGATGAGTACTACGTTTATGCCAAAATTCAAGTTAATCAAAAAATGAAAAGCTCATGGTCAAATTTGAATTTACTAAAAATTAGATCACTGAGATATTGCTGCCTAATCGAGATGATTTTTTACAAAGGCACTCTATTCTTTATTTAATACATTATGAACGACTCAGATTACATTCTACAGGTGTGTGAGATACACCTCTGTTAAAATGGATGGAAAACACGACGGCAGGGGGTCTATCCGCACATTTTCAAAATCAAAGGTAGGTTATGTGGTCAGTTTTGAACCATAAGGGGGTATCCGCACATGACGATAACCACAGGGGGTGAAAGTGGACTTTCCTCTAAATTTAAGCTAGTCTACAAGAATACAAAAAAACAGGGGGCGCCGCTATTCGCAGCCCCCTTTTTTCTCCCGTAACCCGTTAAAAATTTACATATGTTTCGACAGTTAGTTACCGAAATTGAGATACATTTTCGACAGTTAGTTACCGAAATTGAGATACATTTTCAGCATTCAATTACCGAATATGTTTCTTGTGCATTTCCGACATGTAATTACCGAAATATAATCTTGTTTTCAACAGCTATTAACTGAAATGTATGTTCGGCAGTTGTTTACCGAAGGTTGAACATATCTTCGACATGTAGTTACCGAAATATAATTTTCGAAAATTTTTAACGGGCTACGGAAGAAAATAGAAGGTTGCGAATAGTCGCCCCCAAAAACAATTGAAGTAGTTACAGTAGATAGGAAAATGTTAAATGTCATACTCATAGTCATAGGCATAGCAATACATTATTAATACATTATTGGGTTAGATAGAATATGAGTACATACTCCCTCGGGTCCCAAAAAGATGGCCGGAGCCGCTCATTTTTTTCAAAATATCTGTTCAGGATACATATAAAAAATCAGCTCAATCGAATATCGATAAGGGTGTTCACGAAAAATTCAACCTTTCTCTGAATTCATGCTCCGATCATCTTTTTGGGATCTTGGCTCCCAAAGCAAGATGTACCCTGGGTATGTACCCCTTTGTAGATACTCATAGCTAGGGTTGTAAATGAACCAAGCAACTCGCGAGCTTGACTCGACTCGGCTTGTTAAGGCTCGATTCAGCTCGACTCACTTAGTAAACGAGCCAAGCTCAACTCGACTTGTTTGACAAAAGTTTTGCTCATTAAGGGTGGCTTGGTTCGATTAAAGAGGTTCGTTTAGTAAATGACCCAGCTCGGCTTGTTAAGGCTCGAGAATTTTGGGTTCGTTTAGTAAACGAACCGAGCTCAAAACTCAACTCGACTCAGCTCGTTTACAGCCTTACTCATAGCAAAGCTATTAGACCATCCGCTTCTGTTCTCAATCCTCATTCTACCCTCCCGCTCCCTATCGTCGTTCATGCCAAATTTGACAAAGGATTATATCGACATTGACAATGAAATAGTACGGTTACAAAAATTTAAACCAAAGGGACAAAAATAAAATATTCAAAAACAAGAGGAACAAATTATGTAATATGCACTTGATTTACTACTGTTCTTCCAAAACTAGGGTTTAGTCATCTCTCTCTCTCTCTCTCTCCTACGCACAGAAATGGCGGAGGAACCCCCAATCACTCCTCCCCCACCACCATGTTGGAGCAACATAGTGAAGCAGCAGAAACCACTACCAAACCACCACCATCCCGTCAGCGGCGGCGGCCTCACGGCGGCTGCGCCAGATCGGGTGTTCGTGGACAGCTGCAAGTCCAGCAAGGGCATCGCCGTCGCGGTGGTGGACGCCACCGCCATCATACAAGGCGGCGAGAAGCTCGTAAACTGCGCCGACAAGTTCGTGTCGGTGTCCGAGGTCATGGACGAGGTTAAAGACCCCATGTCACGTCACCGCCTCAATTTTGTGCCCTTCACTGTTGAGACCAGGGAGCCTTCTCCTGAATCCCTCAAAAAAGGTTTGTCCTTTTCCGATATTATATGTACTCATGGACAGGGATATGGGTGTAGTACTTGTTTATATTTGAACATTGAGCTATTTTGTGTTCTTGCCTCTGGTAATGTTAATTGTTCTATCGTAAACTGTCGTGGTTGTGGTGTTCAAGAGTTTAGTCACAATAATCCTTTAGTAGGGCCTAGGGGTGTAAACGAGCTGAGCCTGGCTAATTCTTAACGAGCCTCTTTTAACAAGCAGAGCTTTTGAGTGTCAAGCTTGAGCTTGGCTCATTTAGTAAACGCGCCGAGCCGAGCCTTAAATAGCCGAGCCATGAGCAGCTCGGTTGTTTGTAGCCCTACTAGGGCCCTTCGCCCCTGCCCTCAACCCCTACTTTGTGCTCTCTCTCTCTCTCTCATTGCCGCTCTAGCGAAATTTAGTACTTTGGGATATTTTTAGAAGAGCTTTCATGCTTGCGTACACGTATTAATTGACTTAGGTCAAGAGGTCTAGTGGGCTGTCATTAAGGTTTAAAAAGTGCATTGAAATATGTGCAATAAAAAGTGTAAAAGATGTATTGGAGTATGTGTTTTTTTTGGCTTTTTCTCAGCTTTTTGACAGCCCAGTGGGCTATCAATAATAGAAGGACCCGATGTATTCTATTGTAACTGCCCTCGTGGTGGTCAAGAGCTTAGTCACAATAATCCTTCAGTAGAGCCCTTCGCTTCCGCCCTCAATCCCCTATGTGTGCTAGCGCTCTCAATGTCGCTCTCGCATGCAGTATGTGACTTAGGTCAAGAGGTCCAAGGTTTGAGTCATGTGGTCGACGCCCCCTCCTCAAACTTTGCCTTCCTGATCCCTAGTTGTGATCCACTGGCCTTAGTGGGGCGGTAGTAATTGGTTCATCATAGGGCCTGCTGCGGGTCTTGAGTTCTTATGGTCATGCCCAAGAGAGGTTGCTATAGTTGGTCGCTCCATTTTCCACCTTTTTTGCTTAGCAAAAGAAATATACTGCCTCTGTTGGGTAAGTTGTGATGTGAAATAGTTGACTGATCAACTTGATAATGTAAGCAAATACTGGCAACGGGAATCATGTCAGGCGCGGTATATGTGTGAGAACTACGTCAAAATGATGATTTTTTTCAGTAATTGTGAGATTTGGTAAATTCTGATAGAATGTTCATCATTTCTTGATTCTTTGAACATTTAGTTAAATTTACGTATACTAGTTGATATTTGACCTCTGTTTTATTACCTTTGGTAATGTTAATTATTCTATTGTAGCTACCTCTTTGCGTGAATTTTGATGTGAACTTTGCGACTGATCAACTTGATACTGTAAGCAAATACTGGTAAACGGGAAGTATGTCAGGTGCTCAAATTGTGTGAGAAGTATGTCAAAATGCTGATGTTTTTCCCTAAGAAAGTACTAGTGAGATTTGAAAATTATCATTGAGCTGGAACCTTGATAGGGATTATTGTCATATGTTTTGTGGTCGAATCTAGGACCTTTCCTTTTCTTTTCATACTCTTTTTCGTTGCAAATCTGTATTTGGTCGAAGAAGTTTCTTGTCAGCGAATGTATTACGTCCACAGGCTTCTACATATCTCTGGATAAGTTTTGATGCAGAAGGTACCATTTTGATATAGTTTTATCCGTCTGTGCCTTGACAGTTATCAAGTTTGCAAGGGCAACCGGTGACTTACAGACACTTTCAGATGTCGATCTGAAGCTCATTGCTTTGACTTATACACTGGAATCTCAGATCCATGGTACTGCGCATCTCAGAGACATCCCTCCCCCTATTCACACGGTGAATGTGAAGAGGTTGCCTGAGAAAGATATGCCTGGGTGGGGCTCCAATGTTCCCAATTTGGAAGAATGGGAAGCATTGGGGCCTGAGGCTGAGGATAAATTGAACCCTAATTCAAGAATCCTCCCATTGAAAGACCTAGACTTGAATGCCATCCCCACTGCTCACCATGTGAGTGCTGAAGATTGTTCAATGGGTCATGAAGGTGACCTTCATGTCGGAAATGAGGAGGATGCTCATGGTGAATTTGGAAAACCCAGGAAAAATTTACCGATGAAGAAAGGGGTAAACATTGAAGGGAAAAAGATGGTGGCAGATGGAATCGATGCATCTCAAGGACAATTCGAGGATGATGCTGGTGACTGGCTGCCTGCTGTTAGCCGAAGTACTCATAGAAAGTACCTGAGGAGAAAAGCCAAACGTGAAATGTATGGGGCCTTGTCTGACAAAGATAGTCAGCAAGATGCAGCAGAAAATGTAGACATTGATAACGTTGAAAATGAAACTCATCAACTAACAGTTAAAATTTCTGATGAAACACATGTAGATGAAATTTTGGAGGAAAGGACAGTTTCAGAAGAGGAGAACATCGAGGGAGATCTTTCAACAATTTTGAATCAAATGAGGCTAGAAGAAGACTCATTAAAGGTTCTTGAAGAAGGAAAGGAGCGGAGTAATTCTTGTGCAGGACTTGAGTCTGACACTTCCACAGGGGAGGAACCCCCATCTGGTGATAATGGAAATATAGGTGTTGATGGAGGTCAGATTGAACATGTCAATGATGAATTGGAACATATGGAGATTTCAAGCCAGACAAATGGAAGTGTCAATGCTTCGTATGTGGATGACGACAGTAGTGAGCAGAGCTGGACATTAAGATCCTTGTCTGAATCATCTGTCGCTTGTATAACAAGTGATTTTGCAATGCAGAATGTACTTCTGCAGATGGGTTTAAGGTTGCTGGCACCCGGAGGAATGCAGATCCGCCAGCTGCACAGGTATTATACAGCAGTTCCTTTTTTCGGATTGCATTTTTACTGTTTGGCCTTCAATTGTCTGGATTTGATATGACCTTTTGTAGGGAATTCGTTGATTTTTTTCCTCCTAATGTGGAGCATGAGTAATTACTTGAAACTAATAATTTGTCTTTTCTGATTTCCTGGTTATGATTTCCTCTCTCGATCCATGAACGATTTAGTTGATGAAGTGTGCTAATTATGAGACATACTTTCAGGTGGATACTGAAATGCCATGCTTGCTTTAAGGTGACTACAGAAGTCGGTAGGATCTTTTGCCCCAGTTGCGGAAATGGTGGCACCCTAAGGAAGGTAGCTGTCACAGTAGGTGAAAATGGCATAGTTCTTGCTGCCCGCCGGCCACGTATTTCCTTGCGCGGCACTCAAGTAAGTAGTAGTATCGCATTCTTTCCTTCTTTTGTGCAGAATTCTGCATGTGTTTATGATTCTTCATGTTTTATTGACTTTTATCTTGGGTGTTGCTATTGCCAAAACTATTTATGTTGATGCCAAAAATTGTAGGGCATAAAAAGACTTGTACCCTGTGCAATGTACAAGGCTTTTATACACTATGGTTTTGACACTGACAAAAACAGTTTGGCATTATCATTCCCCAACTTTATCTTTTGTGTGTATATTTGTTTTGTTCTCTGCTGTTAAGCCTAACAAAAAGCTGCTTGCTCTAGGACAACTGGTTGTCTATTTCTTCTTGTTTTGTATGGCAAGCTTACATTTTACTACCTTCTGAGGAGAGCTTTGCTGGTGTTTCATTCTTCTAACAAGCCTTTTTTTTGGGGATCAATTGTGAGAAGTCACTTGAAAAGTTAGTCTATGAACCAATCAAATGTATCCCTTGTTGAGATGCTATAACATTTCTGTTCGTTCATTAGACGATTGCATACGTAGGTGCAACAGGTAATTTATAATGCCAAATGACTGGCTCTTGGCATGAGGCATGTTAGAATAAAGTTTTAGTCTTTAGTCTTTATCCCACATCGGTTAGTCGAGTCATGTAATATGTCACTCCATAATATAAATAAAGCTCTCTTGTGTTTGGGTTAATTAACACCTTCCAAACAACAAGGCATCTGAGATACTTGGAAATTGGTTGGCTAAAGTGAAGTTTATCTCCAATATAGTTGTTCATGCTAAGTTTTACAGATTTATTTGAAGTTTAGTTACCCATATGGCCATTTATATATGCAACGGACTCTTGGCTTTGTGCAGTTTTCTCTGCCTTTACCCAAAGGTGGAAGAGATGCCATTACTAAGAACCCTATTCTAAGAGAAGATCAGCTTCCGCAGAAGTTCCTGTACCCGAAGACAAAGAAGAAGAATAAACAGGTTAGCGTTCGACTTTCTTTCTTGCCCTTTTCTCCATGTTGGCCGGTTTGTTTCCATTCCTATCTTCCTGTCCCTTCCCCCTCTTGATCTATTTCTGATATATTGCTTGTAACTGAAGCTGACTTCTCTTTGTTTCAAATCTTTAGGGAGATGACCTCTTTTCTTCCGATGACATCTTTCGCCACCAAACAGATAAGAAAGCACCTCTGCAGCCTCCTGTAAGGAAAGCATTGGCAGTTTTCAGTGGAAAGAGAAATCCCAATGACAACCATTACTCCCGTTCTAAGCGTTAGATAGTTTTTGCGGTTAAGTTTTGTAATTTGTAATGTGTTTTGACTTATTTTTGTGAGGGCTTTTATGTTTGTTTAATGAGCTGCTCGAAGGAGAGAGATTATGTTTCGTTGAGTTTATGATGGCTGCATAAGGTTGCTGAATAATTCTGTGTTGACTATTTTTTCTCAGGCTGATCACATTTTTGGACTAGTTTTCGCATAGTACTTCCTTTGTTTTTGGCTTCTCGCTTTCAATGATTTTTCATTTGAAGTTTTTGAATCAATCTGGGGATTCACAGCAGTATTTGAACTGCTATTGTGAATGAAGCTGGAAGTAACATTCTCCTGGTCTTGTTGACGCGGTGGGTTAAGTTCTTGGCTTCATAGTAACGTTGATAGCTTTATGTTTGGAGAATGCAGATGATCCTACATAGATAACAAAAGAGCCGCTTTTCTGCTATTGTTTTTGCTGCTTATTAGTATCATTCATCTCTCTCTCTCTCTCCCTCTCTGTTTTAACATTTTGAGGGGTTGGCAAGATTTTTGAACTGTCAGGGAGTCGTTCTGTATTCCCGGAATTGAAGAAAGGACTTGTTGCAGAATTTTCTTTTCAAGACAATAAATCTAAAATCTTCTTTCCGAAGGAATTGGGATGGGGTGGGTGAGGTTTTAACCTTCACCACTTGCGACTCACTGCGGATTTAACTTGTAACTTATAATATACCAAGGTCGAATATATACTTGTTTGTTTTGGGCGGATTTGAGGGTGGGATTGACTATGTAATGACTACCGCATTGTAGACGGGATTACATATCCTGACATAGCCTATATCCGGGGAATGAAATCTCATGGGAAAGGTGGGATTCTATATCCCTTCCAACAAGAGCTGGTACATTTGACTATTTTGCCCTTCCTCTTTTGTCCCCATATGGTTTGCATGAGGATAAAATAGGAAATGTATGTCACAATTCCAACCAAAAACAACCACCAGATTTCTTTTCCCTTGTCCAAGGGGAGTTTATATCCCACCCATATACGAGGGATTCTACGTCCCATCTTTTTGACTCCTAGCGAACAAACGAGCCCTACAAGTGAATATTTCCTGTGATTGGTTTCGAGAAGTACGGATTCTCTCTTTGAAACGAGGGAACTCTCATATGACTAGATGATATAGAATCTAAAAAAGATTGACAGGTAACAAACTTCATGAGTTCAAATATTGTGGCTTATCCTTCTTAGGATATCACCGACTTCATGAGATGTCATTTCTCTCGTCACTGCAGGAAGGGAAAAATGGGGGGCAAAAAGGGAATGAACTTTTGGAGATACGCACTCAGAAAAGTAATATTAAGTAATGGGCAACATGAACTTTCACTATTTAGTAGTTCCATCAATCCACTAATCAATCAATCGTATACAAAGAGATGAGGTTTTCCCATGCAAGAAACTCTTATATCATGTTTCTTATAAAGCATGGGAACGTTTACAAGAACAAGAAAAGTGAAAGAAAAAAAAATTGAAAATAAGGAAGAATTACTCCTTTCGTATTTCGGATATACAGTGTGTTAGCATCAACTCAGTTAGATGATGAAAGGGCAAGCTCTGCCCACGCCAAAGAAGACGCCTTGAGCTCAGCCGACACGGACGTGTCAATTCTGCTCTCCAACATAGTGCACAGTTCTGCCATGGGTGCCCGTTTGGAAGGATTGGGATTGATGCAAAGAATCACTGCCTCACATATCGTTTGAAGCTCATCGTATCTGAAATGCTTCAACTCCGGATCCACCACATAAGACATCACTTCCGGTATTTCAAGAAAATCCTTGGCCTGCACAAATGCATAGGGTTTAGGCCTTTAAGGTTTTGGCGAATGTAGGAGTAAATTCTTGGGGCCAACCGTGCTTAATCTCTTCAAGAGCAATATCAACATGGGTAGAAAACGAAAATGATATATGTACCGACTGGGGGGAGAGAAATCGCACCGCCGGCCGCAGGCGGGCCGTCTCCGGTCACCAGACAGTCGATCCAAGCCGTCCAAAAATTCTAAAAAAAAAACCCGATGGGGCCTATGTGGGGAATCAACGGCATCCGATGTGGGTAGGGTGCTTGATCTAAACACCCTCTTTTTCGTGTATATATGTATATACATGTATATGCGAAAAAATGGGGTGTTTGGATCAAGCCCCTATGCACGTCGGATGCCGTTGATTCTCGCGTAGGCCCACTCGGTTTTTTTTTTAAAAATTTTTGGACGGTTCGGATCAGCCGTCCGGTGGCCGGAGACGGCCCGGCGCGGCAGTCGGTGCATTTTCCCTACCAATAGCAGTACTCGTAGAAAATTCACCAAAGCTTCAAGTACTTACCCAGTCCACCAAGCAACCTTTGTCCTTGCAGTAAGAAGGTCTCCCACTGACTATTTCCAGTAGAAGTACACCAAAGCCGTAAATGTTCCCTTGGACATCAAGATGGCGTTCTTCTAATGAATTTGGAAGAACACATACGGCACCTTGATTGCCGATAGAGCCTGCGTTCTTCTCTGATCTTGAATGAATCGACTTCCAACTTTCAAAATCAACCAGCTGCAGCCACAATAAAGATAGAACATCATTAATGAGGTAATGTCCTTGATATTGTATAAGTTATTCAGGTGGAAACAACCATCCGCATAGAAAATGATATACGATTTGAAAGCTTAATCGCCGAGGAGAAAATCTATCGTCTTGAATTTTCTCAATCTCAAATTAAGTCCAGGCAAGCTTCAAGAAACCGACAACATCCCAATTAATATGGTAACCTGACGTTCTCTTGCACGAGCTAATTTCTGAAATGAAGTAGTCATTTTTTAAACTTTTTGTATGAATCTTTTCGCAAAAGCAAAACAAAGTACAGTAGAAGAAAAGGGAAAATTAGCTTGAAAAATCCCACCAAAAATTCACGATTCAAACACAGCCCCAATGCATAGATAAAAGAGAATGTTAACAAAGTCATGTTGGTAGCTTCAGCATATACCTTGGGAGAAAAATCATCCGTAAGATAAACAGCACTAGAATTCAATGCATATATAGTAAAAGGTGGGTCAAGTTCCGTGTGAAAATATCTAAGTCCCCGGGCAATGCCAATAACAATTTTCATACGGCGCGTCCAAGATAATTGGCATCCTTCTCCATCTGCAGTTATATACAGTCATACAGAATGCTTAGGTCTCAGTCAATGCAACATGTTAAAGTAGCCCTCTATTAGAAATAACAAGCTTTACTTACAATGGAGGTGCTCATACAGTGTCCCGTTTGACGCATACTCAAAAACCAACATCCTTGTAAACGGATTACTCTCTCTGCAATAACCCAGTAATTTTCCCGCATTCTCATGGTCTAATCTTGACAAATCAGCCACCTGAATTGTACAAAAACTGAAATGTTTTAAAGGTAGATTCTGTCATAGCTGATTACATTTGTATTTGTAGGTGATAGATACTTTTGCCTCTGAGGCTCTAAGTTAGAGAGTGTCAAAAGACCAAATACTTTACCTCCCTTTGAAAATAAAGCTCGAGATATCCCGTCCAATGCTCTTCTTTAATGCCAAGGGATATTACAGCGATCTCGGGCCCTTCTTTCAAGGTGCCTTTATAGACTAGACTGTCTGGAGAGGACCCAATAATATTGCTGAAATCTTCACACGCTACTTCAAGTTCTTGTCTGTTAAATCTCACCACATCCTTCAACATCTCTGAATCTGTAAATAACACCCAGCCAAAGTACAGTTACGATCCTTTTGAAGAGCAAAACTCATAGACTTAAGGTCCTGTTTAGTTTGCCTTGCTTGCTTAGTTCTTAAAATAAGCAATAAGCAAAACCAAGAATAAGTAAAATTGATGGGCTACCAATTGCTTATTTGCAGATCGTTTTGCTTTTTTGGATATTGCATATTTTAGAGGCAGCTGTAGAAAAAGCTTATTGGGTTTAGGCAATAAGAAAATAAGCAACGGAACCAAATGGGCCCTCAGAATGTGATCTGGAAATTACAAGAGAGCTCACCAATGTATACCGTCACATGGTCCTTGCTGCTTGCAGATTTCTTCCAAGGGATAAGGATAGATGGTTTGCTTTTGCATCTCTGGACAGCGGTGAGGAGAGCAACGAGGAAGAGAGCTCCCACCATGGTTCCGGTCACTATTTCCAAAGCTAAAAGCCAGGCGGGCCTTGAAACTGCCTCATGCTTGTTTCCATTTTGAGCAGGCGGGTGGTCAGGGTTTACACCTGAATGGGTTTTGGTAAGTTGTGGAAAAGCTGTCATAGGAGGAATTTGGTCATTTGCAAATCACAATGCGGAATTTAATTAGCCCCTAGTACCACCATGTTCTACTACAGTTTGAGTGAAATTCTGGTAAAATATCATTACACCTGGAACAACATAATCGACTCTATGCCTTCACAGAAACTCATATAAGCTGTTTCGGAAAAATGGATCCATTTTCTGGTGTCATATTCCAATGATACTGGTTTGGATCTTAACGTCAACGTCCAAACCAAGTGAATTAACCATTTTTACGGGTTTTAGCAAAGGTTCTAAACCATCCAACGCCGAATTCTTGTTTACTACCCATACTGATTTTGTAAATTTATTTATTGTTCCTCTCAAACAGCTCAATAACAGCCCTTAGGACAATTATGTTGTACATACCACATTGTGCAGTGGGGCGTTGTGTGGGATCTTTGTCATCTAAACAGTTCCCTTGAAAGCTTAACCTGCAGGAAAAAATTATTAAATGAAGGCTGAGAGAACAAAACAATCCACGGGGAAGGGAGATATAAGAGTTACCCTGAAATGTTTTCCAGGCACTTGGGTATGCTCCCAACAAAGAAGTTGTACGAGAAATTAGCAAACTTTAACTGACTTGAACGACAAAAGCCAGTAGGCTCCCAACTTGAGGCAGACCTGCAACAGAAAGGGAATGTGTCAATTTTAAGAAAATAATGAATACATTGGGAACACCATCTGAAATAACTTTATGTTCCATCATGGCAATCTCCACTTTGAATACGACTTCAAACATTCATAGGCCTTAATCACATTGGTATCCTTGGGCACTAAAGAATGCAAAATTCGAATGATCATAAATCAAAAGCCAACATCAATAAACAGTTGGTTCGTTTTAGCTTGCTAATGATTTTCAGGACGCTTAAAATTTACCAGAGAGAACCAGTAGTTGGTCCGAAAAGATTCAACATGCACTTTCCCCAAAGAAACAGCCAGAGGAACTAACACTAGTCTTCTATCTTTTGATTGATAAAAACCCAGACGGCATGATCTCTGTCATGGTGCCCCTGCACATGGCTACCCAACCTTGACCTAGAAATAGTTCGAAATCAAGAAAATAGAGAAATAGACACCTAGATATGAATTTAGCTCCTACATCCTTCAATATTTTTCTTTTCCCCCTTATTTCATATAGCCAAACAAGAAAAAAATGGTTTCCATTGTTCCTCCTTCGACGTACCTTCTATGCTATACGGTCTATACCAATCAAAGCCACCTTAACCAAGGTAAGCAAGAAACCATACAACTAGTGCTAACATCATCTTTTGGCAGCGCTGCATTGGAGTAAGAATGCTCTTATCATTATTTTTAAAATAACAGATGTCCACAGTTTTGTTATGATTATGAAGGATCTAAACCATCATATCATCTATATGATTTGAAATGTTATGGAAAAAAATTCATAAAAAGCCTACTCCTTCTGGTTAGATAACAATGGAATGAATTATTCAACTTCCAAAAAACCAAACATCATAAACACAAATGAAGAACTTGTTAACAAGAAACATAAGGAATTGAATAACGCTTGCTTCCACAAATCACTCAAATTCTTTGGGCGCATTAAGCAAAGATCCAAAGGGATGGAATAGAATACATACAAGTCAAACGAACTATCAACTATTAGAAAAGAGGCTCTATAAGTAGGTGACAGAATATATCCTTTTCAGTATTAAAATATAGGCACTAATATACTAGATGGCATTTTCCACCTGTAAAATCATATTGTATTGCATATATTGATGCGACAAATGTCCTAACAAAGCAATATGACGTATGCCACCTAACAATCTGCAAACCTTACATGTTTTCAGTATTGGAATAGGTTGTACAAAGAAGTCTAATACATTCATAGATAGCGTTGAGTCCGTTGACCAGTTCATCAATACAGGATAGATACATTTCAATTTCATTAGCTACCCATAAGAGCACATTCAAGTTCACATACGTGCTACAAGCAACTCTGTGAGTGAAAGCGCACCAAATCAACCCCACATGTGTATAATCACAAACTTTGACAAAAGAGAATCGAATGCAAGAATCTTGTGCTTACATCCCGTAAATGCTAGAATTAGAAGTGGAATTGTTTTTTCCAGGTACGGTTCCTCGAAGCTTATTCCTATCCAGCCTAAGTTCCTCAAGATAATTCAAATTGCCGAGCTCAGGTGGCAGCTCTCCTGTCAGCACATTCGACTCAAGATTTCTGCAGCAAAACAAGCAAAGGTCAAGAAAGGAACATGGAGTCAAAAGTGAAGAAACCGAATGTCGAATTGCACGTACAATGTCATAAGGCTGGTACAATTTCCAAGCTCAGGGGGAATTGGACCGACTAGCTGATTCATTCCCAAATCCAAGACCTGTAGGTATTTCAACTTGCCAAAATCTTTGGGTATTGCACCAATCAGATTGTTTCCATGCAAAATTCTGCAAAGAAACAGTATGTTTGTCGTCATATTCAAACTTGAAAATAATACATTTCAAGAAAAATGTAAAGAGGAGATCAATCATGGCAAGATTTATAGAAGGAAATCATACAATTCTTGCAAGGCAGAGAGTAGACCCAATTCTGGAGCAAGAAAACCCTTTAGTGCTGAACCAGAAATGTTTCTGCAACAAAGTTCCACCAACAAACGGGTCAAATATTTATCCTTCCATTTAACCCATTAAATGTCTTACAATTACTTACCCCAAGAGAAGAAAATGCCAAAAGCTTCAAAAAAGACACATAACTATTAATGTGTTTGAACTCTATACAATTGAGAGAAATACTTATGAGAGAGATAAAATCTTACAACTTCATGACATGATCTCGAGCTATAGAACAGGAAATGCCATTCCAATCACACGGATCTGCATCTAGAACATTCCAATTTGACATAGCCAGAAGTGGGTCCTCATATATAGCTTCTTTGAAGGCATTAAGAGCATAAACTGTACAATACCAAGAATCCCAAAAATTGAGAAAAAAACTCCATAAAAATCATATTTTTTTTGGCAACTGCCCATTATAATCTGATGCACATATAGACAACAAAACTCAAGCATTTCTCTTCAAATTAGATCAATCACACTAAAATAATGACTAATTCGAGATCTAAGTAAAGAAATAAAGAAAATGGAAGAAGAACAAACCTTCATTTGACGAAGATGCTTCACAAGTCACAAGATAGAGTCCCAAACAAACCCAAACTAGTTGAAGTGAAACAAAGGGTCTCATTCTTACACTCATCGTTATTTCACTCAAACCTCATAACCAAATAACTCATTGAATCAAGAAGTCCCCAAGAAATCAAGAAAAGAAGGAAAACCCAGGAAAAGGAAAAAGAAACAGACGAGTTGGAGATATGGGTTAATCAAGAAAGAAAGAATGAAATTAGGATAAACCGAAGTAAACAAATGTGGGTTTATCAGGAGAGGCTTAAAGAAAGATTCCAACGAAAATGAGGAAGTAAAAGTTTCAAGCAAGCTTGCAACAACCCTTGAAAGCAAAAAAATCACTGGAAATGAGTCGGTGAGGAGACTGAAGTTGTGAAGACTTGGATTCAAAGAGAAGTAGAGAGAGAGAGAGAGAGAGAGAGAGAGAGAGAGAGAATGTAGAAAGATATTCGGAAATGTCGGTTGAAAAGATAGAGAAATCGTTAACAGAGAAGAGGGGGATCTAGAGAGAGAGAGAGAGAGAGAGAGAGAGAGAGATGTTGGTGAATGTTTTTGCATTCCGTTTGACAGGGTTATTCAAATTGGCGGTTTTTTGGAGATAATTTTGTGGGATTTTTTTGGAGGTGTTTACTAATTTTTGAGAAAGAAAAATTGGGTGATTATTAGTGGGTGTGGGGTTCGTGTGTTATCAACTTTAATCTTCTCTAATGGCTGTTTTGTTAGTAGCTGGGTAGTAAGGAGTAAAGTAGCTGGGTAGTAAGGAGTAAGATTTTTCAAAATCTCTAAAAGTTCAATCCGTATATTTTTACATCAGAGCTTATTTTCTTTCCAACCAAAAAGAGTAATAGATGTAAATTTTGATAAAAATTCCGTCGTCATAACAATAAGTCCCCGTTTTGCTAAGGTTACTATTTTCTAAAGATTTATTCTCAATTGTACGAAAAAGATTATTATCTCATAATACATCACATTTATTTATTTTTTGCTTTACGAGATATGTACATCACATTTAATTCAAAAAATAAGTACTTATTTAAAAAATAAATACTTATTTTAATTAACAGAATGGGATTTAAGACAACATTGCCCATGTGGATTTGGGGTCTGTATTGTGCCTTAAGGACATAATATGCTTATTTTGAAAGCCCATTATTTGTGTGTGGTCACTTTGAGCTTATTGCACCCGCTTTTTGATGAATTTGAAAAGCATGTTACAAAAAGTAATTTTTGGGTGATCAGTGGTCCGGGGTCGTGATTACAACTTTAATCTTCTCTAATGATTGTTTTTTCCAGAAAGATAATGGTACATATATCGAATTTGAACCCGCGCGCATAGACCCGTTTTGGACCCGTTTCGGGTTTTAAAAAATGACCGGAGTTGTTCATTTTTGTTTAAAATACTTTGTCCCTATCAAAAATCGTCTCAAGCCGATATAGGTAAAGGCGTTTATGAAACAATCCAACTTTGTTTTAGTAGAATTCAAGCCTAAATTCTAGGATAAAGTTAGATGTTTCATTTCATAAATGCCCTTACCGATGTCGGATTGAGTTGATCTACGGCAGAGACTATAAACGAAGTATTTTAAACAACATAAGCGGCACCGATCATTTTGTTGGGACCCGAAACAGGTCTGTGCATGTACAGTTTCAAAATAGCACCGCTGGGTAAGATATTTCCAAAAGCTCTTTAAATATCTCTACGCATATAAATATCAATCCTGAATTTTTTTTCCACGACAAAATTCAGTTCTTTTTTTCTTTCCTGCTTTGTTTTGTTTTTTTTTTGTTTTTGTTTTGCCTACATGGTCATGGCATATGTAATAGAGATACATTTTCGTTCAACCAAAAAAAAAAAAAATGTAATAAACATCATAATCGAATATTTTTCACGAATAACTAGAAAATCGTTTCACATTATTACATTAAAATCTCATTACCATGATAATTAGACAGATTTTTCCGTTTTCCTTTACCTTTTCCTGATTACAGTTTATATTGTGCTATAAGCTTATTTTGGGCCTATTCTGAACTAGTTTCCTGACTTGAAACCGTAAATTGTTTGTCTCGTCGAGTATGTTATTTGTGCGAAAATTCAAGTTGATTGGACATCAATGTTAGGTGATCAGAACGTATTTATTAAAAATTGGAAACAATTATAATGATTCTGAAAATAAAAACCCAATATAAATCTAAATCTAACTATGGTGTAATTAAGAACTGCATTTTTGTTATTTAGTCTCATTTAGGAAGTCATATTTTAATAAAGGCTACTACAAAAGCGTGTACTAAATTCTTGCATGCTACAATTTATTTTATTTATTGTGACTCTCTTTCTCTCTGGACCAGTACCAGTAAATGATTGGAGGTATCTCAGTGATAATTTACTATTTGGAAGAGCTGTCCTCCTGGCTCAAGTATGAGTTATGACCGGAAAATGATGTGTTTTGATAATTAATACCTGTTAAGGATATTTTTAGCATTAACAAAAGCTCTCAACATGTCCTTGGCGGATATTAATTATCGAAACACATCATTGACCGTCATTTTCCCTGATCATTTGGTCGTTTTGAGGCCCTTAATTAGGTGTTTGATCTATTGCCCCTCAGGTGTTTGGGTTTCGGCCTATTTTCTTTTTTCATCGAACCTTTGGTTGGATTCCCCTGTTCTATTTTTCGAACTTGATTGGAAACAAAAATTGTTGAATATGGCGGGAAGGGAGACACTTATTCAATCTACAAAATTTTTTTTAATAAAATGTTTCTTTTGCTGATAAAAAAAAAATAGTTTTAGGTCCAAACCAAACTCAAAAGCAAAACAAAGTGCGCATGAATAAACTTAAGAACCAAGTAGTATTAAAATAGCTCAACTTTTCCCTCTCATATATGGGACCCTCATATATATATCTAACCTTTTTCTTTATGTTATGTTATGGCCAACTTTTTGTAAAATCCCATATAATATTGGAAGGTGGCAGAAGACAATCAGGTTGTTCAGCCATGAAGGGCCCTAATTTGCTTCCAAGCAATACAGTACAAGGACGTATGGACATTTTTAAAGTGGAAAAATTCATGTGCACCTATAAAGATAAGGCTCCAGTGGTCCAATACCCCCCATGAGTGAAGGGCTCTAAATTTAATTGATTATATATTTTTCAGATTTGCAAATTTTGATTTTGAAGAGCACAATCAAAAACACATGAAATCGATGATATTTCCAGTGATCAAGTTTGAGGTAATCTAAAAAGAATTGGGCTCAAAAATGGAGATAGAAGTGTGCTTAAGTGCACAACTTTTAAGACTCCCCGAATCTAGAATCAGTTAGAACCCTAAAAATTATCTCAAACACGGATACAGACCCTTTGTCTGTTTATAAACATATATCCCCAAGTGTAAGCTTAAACTTGGCTGGATGGAGCACTTGCACATCTTTCATCTACATATCCTGCATTGTCCAATTAATCTAGCTAGTCTATTCTCGTCTAATTCTCGGTTGGTATTTGGGCCCTTCATTATGAACACACGAAAAGCGATTAATGTCACGCTGACCAATTGTTGTTTATATATATTTGTGTAAATAAATAAATTTATCTTATTTTCTCGTCAAGTTAAACAAGAAAATCTCAAATTAATTAGCTTGAGCTGTGTGCTAGCTACATATACCCAACAGAATGTTTCCAATGAAAGCATAGGCAAGTATGGCCCTCCATAGCTATTAGCTAAGGTTTTTCTAAAGAGGATCACCTTTTATGTTGCTTTTAAAATACCATATGCATGTTGGAAGAAAGGGCTCTCTTTTGTCTTCCTTTCTCTTATGCTTTCATGAAGGCTCCTCTCTCTCTCTCTCTCTCTCTGGACCCCTCTTATGTATGGGTCCCTTTTGTGTTAGGTTTATTTATTAATGTGCTCTATCTAACCCCATTATAACTTTCCCCTTTCCTTTTCATATATTGTTCGTAAAAAGACATTTCTCTTTTTCTCTCCCTTTCTAATACTACTTTTGTAGATACAGACAATCTCACATGCAAGGAGCCAGGTTCTGTACATTTTCTGAGCACTGAATTATATCTTGAGATTTGATAATTAAAAAAAAAATTATGTCTGTAGATTTCGTGTTAAATTAAAGATCCTCGTATTATTCAGGAACTGAAAATATAACTAAATATCAGTATTATTTTAATTGATTTATATATGCAGAATTTCGTGCGGTGTCTTTTAACTTTCAATCTTTTTGTTATTTGTGAGCATTTTTTATGGTTCATTAATAAATAAAAATAGCAAGCTAGAGATATACTTTAGCAATGAAATCTTATATGAAAGAAATACTTTAACTTTAATGGTGTAACTATTTAATTTTTCTCCTCTTTTAAGAAATACCATATAGTTACGTGCGTCGACTATGAGAAAAAGAAAAAAAAAAAAAAAAAGGGCTGCTAAATTCTGATAGGAAAAAATCTTATATATGCCAATTTTAACACAAACGCTTTTTTTAAGGAACAAAATCCATGACTTCATATATATCAGCGCAAAAATTGTACAAGGTGTATACGTTGTTACAAAAAGATGGACTACAATACAATCCCTAACCGATCTTTTTAACAAAGCCTTCAATAAAAATCTTGGTACAACTCTATAAAGTACAAAAAGTTGTTGCTGCATTCTTGGCTAATGAATCAACTACTATCATTTTAGTAGTTTAGCTCTACTACATAACACAATAACACGATGCAACCGTACACACGAAATTAGTTGGTTAGGAATAAGGGTGAGTATACTAGCTAGTTTTTTTTTTTTTTTTGACAAAAGTACTAGCTAGTTAATACTAGATCTAATGTGTTTTTATTTTTATAATGTATTTATGAACTTCCAATTTATATCATTATTGCAGGAAGTCAATTCAATCTTTTAATTGTGGTGGTTCTATGGGCCGAATTGGGGGAGAGTGCTATGCAGTGAGGTGCATAGCACCATGCTACGTTCATCCGAGTCGTCGGATTGTGCATTTGACGATTCGGATTTCGTCTCGGAAGAACGTCGGATGCACGATTTGACGACTCGGAAATCCGACGACTCAGAAGAGCGTTGCATGGTGCTATGCACCTCACTGCACAGCACCCTTGCTCATTGGGCATGCTTTTTGCTGATTGGAGAAGTTTAATCATGCTGCAATAAATTAGGATTTGGGATTTTTCTTTATAGAAAACGTAAGAACTTCATTAATGATAAAAAAAAAACAGAAAAGTACAATAAATTAAGATACCTTCGACGAGGAAGACCACCGACATAACAAAATTAATGCATTTGAGATTTTCCAACGTCCAAGCTTTGATAACTTAGGTGTCCGGACTAGTTTACGTGCATCTCGACTAATTTTGAGGGACCAATCCCACCGCCTATACTTGTTTTCCAATCTAATTGCCTATGGTTTGGTTTAATTTAGTTTCCATTCGTGCCATCGAGAATGTAGAATTGTATGAGCAGATTTTATTGTGATACGGCCTTTAGAGAATGGCTAATGGAAGAAAATAGGTTGAAACAGGTGCAAACAAGTGATACTGTTTGCAATAGTTTCTTCTATTAGAAAATTATTCAAGCTTAGAGACAAGGTGCAACCTCGATCTGATAAAGAATGTGATTGGAGATGGGGATAATACTTTCCTCTGGCTGGATCATTGGCATAATGTTGGTCCCCTATATAACGTATTTGGTGACAATATAGTTAGGAATGTCGGAAGCTCTCTTTTGGCAAAAGTTTCTTCTATTATTCATGAAGGTGAGTGGCAATGACCAAGGCAGCGTAACAGAGCCATCATGCAGATAATGGGGAGCACTCCCCTAACTCTGAAGCCTAACCTTTTGGTGGTTGATTCTGTCATTTGGATCCCTACCTGTCATGATATATATGTTCTCTATTAACTCTATGTTGCAGGCTTTTAAAACCCCTCTCTATAGGGTACTATGGGTTGATATTGTTTGGTTTAAACAAAGGATTTCTAGATGGGCTTTTATAATGTGGCTTGTTTGTTGGGGTAGACTTTCTACCAAGTATAGAATTCTTTCTTGGGGTTTAGAGGTGGATCCTATTTGCGTATTGTGCCGTGGCAGGACTGAATCTCATAGTCACCTATTCTTTGAGTGTCCTTTTTCGGCTTTGGTTTGGGCCAAAATTTTGCAGGAGTTTGGAATTTGTAGGTGTCCTGCTGTCTGGTCTCAGGAGATTGATTGGGCTATTCATCACCTCAGGAAGTCAAGTTTTCGTTCTTCTCTCTGTAAGTTGGCTATGGCAGGGTCAGTATACCACATTTGGAGGGTTAGAAATGAGTGTATTTTTTGTAACAAGCAGCCATTCTCAGAGATAGTTTATGATCGGATTATAAACGATGTGAGGGACAGAGTCTATTCTTGGAACAAAGTTGGGGTTAGCCATGGCAACGAGGTTTTGTGTAAAGCTTGGAATATCTCGGTGAAAATCTTGTAGATATATGATGTGTAGGGCTATTTGTCTTGTTCTTTTGAGTTGAATCTCTGTGTAGTCCCTTTTGGTTTTAGGGGTAAGCCCCTTTGTTTCACTTGTATTTGTCTCTTTTGGTAATAAAATCATTCTTTGCCCCAAAAAAAAAAAAAAAAAACAAGTGATACTGTAAGCACGTTAATTATTGAAAGCACAAAGAGACTTATAATTTTTATAGCATCTTGTTCGGACTGACGAGGTTATTTGTTCAATCAAATCGTGTTGGGGTTAGCACTCTCGACGCGTTTTGGCTAAATAGGCCAGGTTATTGTCGAGGGTTATTTGCAATCAAAAAAAAAATCTGACTAAGTACCCAAAAAAAAAAAAATCAATCTGACTTAACGGGGGGACACAATGTCCAAACCTACTCCAAAATATTCAGTAATCTTGCGGAGCCGTCATGCATTGTTCTAACACTTTCCAACACCACACATTCATACAGGGCACGTAGCCTGTACATTTTAGTTCCAAACCTGTACATTTTAGTTCCAAACCTATATGTGCGGTTATAAGAGCATCTTCAATTCATGCTCTATTTCTTCATTTGAGAGTATGGAACTCCTCCAACTCATCCTCTCAAGCCTTCTCTATTTGAGAGGATGTGATTTTGATCCTCCATATTTAGAGGATGAGAGAAAATATGGAGGATCCTCTATAACACTATTCACAAGTTCTACAGCGTTAACTTCTACAGCATTAACTGGTAGATGAACTACCACCATCATTAACTTCACTCTGTTTATTCCTCACTCTGTCTACACTGATCTACAACATTAACTTCACAGGATTTGTGCTTAACTTCACAGGTTGTATAACATTAACTTCTATAGCTGGTAGATGAATTGGTAGAGGTGAATTTTGGAGGAAAATTTTTGAGGGAAAAATAGAGAGTTTGTGGTTGAAATAAATAGGAATAGTGAATTCGTCTAAAATCACTTTATGAATAAAATAGAGTATTTTGATACTCTCAAATAGAGTATTGGATTGGAGATGCTCTAAAAGGAATTGCAGCCCGGCCAGAAGCGTGCACCCAATAAATATTGGTCCGGACCAATATTTCGCACCAGTCAAACAAAGTGTTTGGGTGCTTGTGGCTTTGTGCTAGTACTCCTGTATATTGGATTGTGGCCCCTCTCTCTCTCTCTCTCTCTCTCTCTCTCTCTCTCTCTCTCAGAGTCTCTCCCTTGCTATCTCAGTTTTTTTTTCTTTTTAAATCCTCTCTTGCACTTTCAGGTTAGGGAAGACAGGGGGCTTTTCAATATACACCAAGACTAGCCTTGCTGACATTTTCCTTTTGTTTAATGGTACTGCTTGGCTGTGTATTTTATTCCTTGTGATTATCATAATGGTGTTTAATTAGTATTGAATTAGGTGCATCATGTGCTGTCCCCCTTCACCATCAAATCACTTAATTTGAAGACAAAGAAACTCCTAAAGTTGGTACAAATGATAGATATGGATCCAGAGTCGTCAGACCATATCATGCATAGCATGAACCGGATACTGCAACACAGGAATGTATAACACAATCTGAGATGTCCAAAAATATTTACAATCGTCAAGATTTGCTAAAATTGTCCTACAAATTAATTAAGGATACTTACCCCCTATCCGTACGTTACATTTTGAAATTTGGACCATTAATTGTAGGGACGAACAACTCGAATAGAGCACTACACTCTGCATTATGGGGGTCCTCGTTTCCTACCTAGCAAGAGAAATGCTAATTACAAAGAAAATGCTTTAATTAATCCAATTCGTTGATGTCCTTGGTTTATGTTATCGAACAAATTAGAGAAAATCAAGGACTTAGGACTTGACATTCACGAGGACTCAATTAATCCAATATGCTGGATAATGGGTCTTTTTTTTTTTTTTTTGAAAACTCGATTCGGAAAATTCGATCCATCGATTAACGAAATGCTCCATATGTAAATAAACGCACCTAAAGTCACTTGAATTTTGAATAGAGCTGAAGAAAATTTAGGGTATTCTATTTGAAGCTTTTCTATTTATCCGGCAAGCCGGCCGGTAATGAACCTACTTTTCTTTTTTCTTTTTTTTTATGATTTTATTTTGGTAAACTGTGCAACATAAGAACCTAGCTATTTAGTAGAAATTTTGACTAAATTGTCATCATTCTCTCTTCCGAATGAAGAAAAGCAACACTTACACTTGGAAAATCATTGGGTTCGAAAACTTGAGTGGTGGATCAATACTTATTAAAATCTTTCTTTGCAGTTTTTTTTTGTTGTTACCTGTAAAATCTAAGGGTAGGATCCTTACGTCGAAAACCCCTGTACCTCTGTGCCCGAGAAATTTTTTGCCGTTGAATTTAAAATGTTAAAAAATTACACAATTCAACGGCTGGAAAATCTCTCGACACAGAGACACATGAATTTTCGGGACAGAGAATATCGGACCCCAAAATCTAGTTCCAATACTGGACATAATAGAAGAAAGACTAATAATATTAAATGAAGTAGTATATACTTTCATAGGATATATAACGTGATTACCACTTCTCCGAATTCGGAAGAGAACATGTAGCATCACTATATTTTTTGATGATTTTGTTTATCATACATTTTGTGAGACTATATTCATGCATTCTCTCTCTCTCTCTCTCAATATCTAAACAATTAGTCCTAGCTAGCCTAATGAATTGAAGTGGAACAAAAAAGCCTAATCACTAGACTAAGGCTGCGTTCTTGTAAATTTATAAGTCTGAAACTTATTTCTGTAATTTTACTTTTCGTCATAGTTTTTGGGGTTAATGGTTCATCTCGGCAAAACGAATTAGAAAAGTATAAACATATAGGATAGCATTTAAGGCAAATAAGACAGCTGTTTGGTATTTTTTTTGCCTTTAGTAAACTTTTTTTTTCACTTTTTGTCATAATTTTGTATAATCTTTAAACTCGTCTCGACGAGTCGGGTGATTGATTAATCCAAAAAAATATCATGCGAATCTAATATAAACTAAAAAAGACGAACAAAAAATACACAAAACAAAGAAGGAAAATAAGTTTACAAGAATGGTACGTACGCCTTAAGGCAAAAAAATGAATATTGCATTTGGTTGATGACATTGACAGTAGCAAACCACATAATTAGGACCAGTTTTTTTTTTAAAGAATTTGAGAGAGACGACATTAGGAGCGGCTTAATTATGATAAAATTCGTGGGTTAGTTGGCACGAGGGTCCACATTATCAAATCAAATTCGAAGGAGAAATTTTTCAGTGCACGGTGGGCACGAGTCACGTGGTGCTAAGTACACATTTCGACCGTCCAAACGTGTTTTAGACGGCTCAGATCTGTTTGGTTCGAAGGGTCTCTGTCTTGGGAAAACCACTTTTAGAAAACACCCACCAAACGTCTCTCCTCCGACTATACTTTTCTAAACACGAGAAACGATGTGCCGACAAATGCATGCACTAATATAAAA
Source organism: Rhododendron molle (assembly GCA_025413875.1). Classification (NCBI taxonomy): domain Eukaryota; kingdom Viridiplantae; phylum Streptophyta; class Magnoliopsida; order Ericales; family Ericaceae; genus Rhododendron; species Rhododendron molle. The sequence continues at coordinate 47,249,023 of CM046389.1, read as the reverse complement.
AGTTAGGGAAGTTATTCCAGACGGACTTATGACCTTTAACGAGTTTTAAATTACTCGAACTCAGCTCGATTATAGTTCAGTTGAGATCAACTTGTCTCGTAAACAAGCAAAATTTAAATATATTTTTGAGGCTCGCATTGCTTTAAAATCAAAATTGAATAATTCACTGCTTTGCTCGTATAAATGCCAAAATGGGTTCTCACAATCTCCTCACCTTATCATATAATGTTCTCGTTGCATCGGTCCAATAATTTTCCCCTGATGATCGTGATGTGGCACTTAGCTGTGTACAATGTCCCAAGTCTCCGTTCATTGAACTTTCGCTTCCAAATCACTACATGTTTATGGAATTATAATTATGGGCTACTATCTTATCACAAAATTCAAATCAAGCAAGGCTCATTTTCACATTCTCCCTTATTTCTTTATTTTTATCGTAAATCGATCTATCAATAAGACCTCTCCCTTTTGTGTTAAAGATGATTTGTTTAGACCTAGAAAATGAATTAGTTTGCTTGATGAACTTATAAATTTATCTGCAACATAAAATTGTTTTAATTTTATTTTTTTTGGTAACTATCTTAAGATTTTTCCATAGTTAAACACTTTTCAAATAGAAATATGCTTAAAATAAATAGTGCAAAAGGAAAATAAAGGCATGTCAAGTTCGTAAATAAGATTGAGATAATTTTTTATGTTTTTCATTACAAAGTCGTGTGCATGGATTGCACTCCTATTGGTGTGAATTTCTGGCTACGCCATTGAAATTAACTTCGAGCTATACAGTAGCTCGACATGAGCATGTACGTATATACCACATCAATTTCCCACATCTCACTGCTGTGGGACAAGTGCCAAGATGAGTTCTCACACCTAGACCCTAACTCCAAAGCAAGCATGAGAAAGCAACTAAATGACTTGTTCATAGAGATTGCAAGTTCGAATCCCATGAAAGCAAAATATTCCAAACCTTATGGCTACTGAAGGTTTGTCCGATCGTTAACTTTAAGACCTTAGAATTAGTTGAGGTGCATGGAGACTGGCACAGATGTAGACACCCCAATCTGGGCTTCTAGATTAGTTTATTTACGGTTTTTGATTCCCCGATGATGAACCAGATCAAAAAGCAGTCTTGAGGTTGGAAATGTTTGAGCTTAGTATGTGCGGAACCCCCTTTGAACCCCTTTAACACTTAAACCAAGAAAATAGAAAATTGTCAACCCTGGGTCTGGAGTTGACCGTCGCGCGAGGAAGTCACTACCTCGCGCGAGTGTCTGTTTTGCCAGGTGTGGTCAAAGTCAAACATTTGACTGTTGACCCACGCGCGACAGGTGGCACTCTCGCGCGACACTCTCAGTGTCTCGCGCGATGGACCTGAGCAGTCTCTTTCACCTTTTTCAGCCAGTTGGTTGCTTACCTGGGGGTCTACAAGGCTATTTGAACCTCGTTTTTCTCCACAGGACAGTGGCAGAGTTGTCCTTGGGATTACACACTCACACAATCCTTCCCATCACCTTTCCACCAAGCTTTACCACCAAATTTGGTCCTAAGGGGGTGTTTGCCACCAACTTTGGCCATTGGCTTCTCCTATAAATACCCCCCTTGTTCTTCCACTACAAGGGCCACAAAAATTCACTAACTTTAAAAAGATTAGGGGATTGAGAACTCTTGCAAGCATAAAGGCTCTCAACCCTAGCTCACTTCCCATACATTACTTCACTCCATTTTCCATCACAAGCTTCTCCAACTTGTTCAAACCTTTCCAAAACCTTCCAAGCAAAGGTATAAACACCATTTACGCTTCTTGTTTTGATCCTGAGTGTCGGGCGAGGATTGGTAATCAATACGATTCACAGTCCTAAAGTCGAGTTACAAGCGTTCGAGCATACCCTCGCGCGAGTGACTCAGACTCACGCGCGACAGTTCACTGTCTCGCGCGACAGTCCTCGTGGGGTTTGGGGACGCTGGGTTTTCTTGTTTTATCATGTTATTACATGTTTTGTAGTATGTTAAGCCTTAGATCACTGTTTTGCATGATAAAACACATAGTCTAGCTGGTTATTGCTTATTTATTCTGCTGGAATGCTTCTTGGTTGCTTCTGGACATGTACCAGAGCCCAGAGCATGCAAAAGCAATTCCTGGAAGTCTAGTCAGGACACTCGCGCGAGGGACTCATTGTCTCGCGCGAGGGTCCTCCTGATTCCAGTATTTGCCCTTGCATGAGCAACTTGACTTTTCGTCTTTGCTTTAACACTCCCAATGTTTAGGGGTTGTATTTCCATTCATTTAAGCTTCTGTTTGTAATAATTAGTAATATTTATTTACTTTCAGCCCATATAAACTGCTTGGTTTGCCTCCTGGGTGTGCACTGGTCCTTCCAGAGCCTAGAAGAGGATTAAATTCAACCTGTGGTGAAATAGGACCCTCGCGCGAGTGAGTGAGTGTGTCGCGCGATGGTCTGCTTTGCATGCACGTTGATCCATGCATGCAAAGGTGGCCATGGCGTATGGCACATCCATTTTATGAGCAGTCTGGTTTATTTCTCATCAGAGAGCTGGATTTTATCATTCTTTTATCATTCCATCCATCCATGCCATATTCAATCACATCCTGCAAATCATGTTACAGTCTTAATCCCCGATTAACGGTTCTCCCGCCCTAACTGGCTAAAAAATGATTAAAGAAGAAGAAGAATCACAAAGTTTTCACAAAGTGCATAAGTAGAGACCGATTTCCGGATTGGGCGAGAGGGGTGCCTTAAAACCCTTCCCCTCTCGTAACCTGGCTCCCGAACCCAGATATGGTTATGACGGACTGGTTCCTTCACTTTTTCAAATCAAATAGCGCGGCAGGTGCTTCGAAATACGGTTCCTTGGGTGACGGACCTTCAAACCCAGGTGGCGACTCTGTGTTTTGCGAGCGCCTACTTCTCCGCTCGCGCTCCCTCGATTATGGGCCCTCGCGCTTTGGAATCCGGAAATTCTAAGGCATGCTGCCACAACAGACATCCGATTATCAAACTAAAAAAAAATGTTCTCCTAGACCCTCTGGATACAAATCTTTCCTTTGGAACTTGTTTCTGTCCCAGGTCCTAGATCCCATGCCCCACCTTTTAAAGCCCAATAGAGACACAAAATGTCCTAACAATATGTGCTAGCCATAGAGACTTGCACGAAAAGACCTTTGTTATTACCTTAATTAAAAAGAAGAAATTAGATCAGGTACATATGTATGGGTACCTGTAGAGGGAATGGGACACAGATGTAAATGTTTCAACGCATTGTACGATGCCTGATTGTGATCACAGGACGAAAATTAAATTAGGGGTTTAAGGCATCATAGAAGTGTTGATGGATAAGGGCAGCCAAGTTGGTAGAGAGAATTAACTGAGCTAGAGTTGGGTACTTGTGGGCCCCACAATGCTATATGGTCCAACAAAGGGTGGTTAGTTTTGAGCAGCGCTACGGCCACCGCACGCCATATGGGGCTCGCTCCGGATTCCGTACGGATGATTCGAGCCGTTTAATAGTTTAAAACAAAAAATCGAGGGGCACCGCAAAAAATCGGCTCGATCTGATATGTGTACGTTCTCGGATCGAGCTTTTCATCTTTGGAAAATTGGAAAAAATGGAAAGATTGGTTTTCTGGTGTACAAAAAGATGACAATCTTGATCCGAGTACCAACACATATCGGATCGAGCTGATTTTATGTGCAGCCCACTCGATGTTTTTAAAAAAAAATTATTGAACGGTTCGAATCATCCATACGAAACCCGGAGTGGGTCCCACACGGTGTGCGATGGCCGGCCACTGAATTTTGGTGCGGTGGTTGTAGACTTTCTGGTTAATTTTGGACAAAAAAGTTGACTTTCTTTCTTGTCTTTATTTAATTTTTTCCCCACATTTGTTAATTTTGCATCAACTTAATGTGGATTATTGATTTGTCTCGGAGAGAGAAATCGAAAAAGTATAAAATTTTGATTGAAACTCATAAATTTTTTGAATAAATAAAAAAAATAAGTCAAAAAACTGTCTTTTTGAATTATTTTTGTTTTAAAAAAAAATACGAGTTCTGATAAAAAAAGATTTCCTTTTCTTATTTCTATGGTCGAGAAGAATCAATAGTACATAAAAATTTGACGCAAAATTAGCAAATGCAAAAAAAAAAAAAAAAATTAAATAAAGACAAACCAAAAAGTCAATTTTATTTTTTTTAGCCAAAACCAGCCAAAAATTCTGGGCTCAGAAAAGTTTGTTCTGGACCTCACATTTCGACTAGCCATGGGCCATGGGCAAGGGTCTTCGGCCCAGAGGCGTTTCCTAGATCCCAGCTGGAAAAATGAATTACCCTTACCTACCAAAACATTTCATAGATGCAACTGGAAGCATTTCATAGATGCAGTTTTTGGAAATCAGAGCCCAAGTTGCAATTTACCCTTAACCTACCAAAACAATATGTGACCGGAAAAAAGAAGTGAAAATACTTTGACAATCTAGGGAAAAGCTATGGCACTCATGGGTGTACCCCTAGTACCGTTAAGGCCGTATGTGATGCAAGTTACGAATGATGGTAGTGTGTTACTGTTCAAAGCTAAGTATGAGATCGGTATTGTGATTTTCTAGTTAGTTGTGAGGTTTTGTGGTGTTTTCTTTGCATCATCAGTACCCAACCTAACTCTTAGGGTCGGCGGGCGTGGATGAGATCGAGGGAATTGGGTTTGGGAGATGAGAGAGAGCTTTCGGTTTCTGATGCCCAATACGTAAGTGGTGGATGGGATCTGTTGAGGTATGTAACATGGGTTTTCCCAAAACTCTACAACGTTTTTCCTCTTGCATTTGTAGCATAAAATCGTGTAAAATATACATATTTCAATCATTAATATCAGTACACTCAAAGAGCAAAATAATTATTAGAAGACAAACATAGTGTCATAGGATTATTGAAAACTCATAAAATAAGGACCAATGATACTATAACACGAAGAAATCTCGGTATTATTTTCATAGTTACATAAATTTAATTCGATTTTACAAAAAACCCGGAATTATACATATAGGTTGACTTACACAATGAATCTATAATTCATAAAATCCAAGACGTATCTATTGCTTCTTGTCAAGACTCTCCCAATACCTTCTTTCCCATTCCTCCACTTGCTTTATTGAATTTGTTTTCCTCTTAAGAAAGACTCCCAAAACGCGAGGTTCATAGGGAGGGGGCAATGTGCAAGGGTTTGTAATAGAAGGACCCTTTGCCAATGACTCCATCATAAACTTCTTCTCCAACCCTTGTGCATTGCAAACCATAGTCTCTGAGCAGAATTCCACTGCTCCTTCGGGTATTTCAGGCTTGAAATTCAGGAGGTTAGCGTATTCGTTTAGCAAATGAAACATGTAATCGTACACGTAATCCATCTTTAGATCTTCTTGCATGAAGTCGCTAGCAGCTCTTCCAATTGCTTGAGCCTGTCAATTTTAGTCCACAATAGATTACGGAGTAATAAATCACCATTTCGAAATGGATTATAACGAGGATGAAATTAAAACTATGGTTTCGATTGATCCCTTTGTGGATCTTGCTCTACAAGAAGCCCCGTGGACTGGTTGCCCTCCTTACTAAATTGGGGGGCCTGCTGTGATTTGGTGACAACAAGCGTGCTGTTCATGTGGGTCCCATCCCGGGCTAAAAAATGTTGGTTGTTGTTCCTTTTACTTGGCTCGTCAAATAGGTAATGCCTATCAAAAATTGGCTTGATTGGACATTGGCAGCAACATGAACGAAGCGAGATTGACTTCAAAAAATTCAATGGCTACTTTCATTCACATGCATATATATATTTCCAATGTCCTAAGAGTATCTCCAATCAAACTTCAAATTTGAGGATGTCAAATTTTTTTTTTTTTGAAAGCTTACATGACAATTTGACATGTTAGAGTTTGATATCTTCAAGGTACTCACCCGAACCAACATGTCAAATTTATTATTTTAGGAAGTTTTGGAGTGAAATAATAAAAGAAAATATTTGACATCACATGTCAAAGTTGGCATGAGAGAAGAGATGTCAAATAACACATAAGCATTTGACATCTTGGTTGGAGTTGCTTCACATGTCAATTCTTCCGCTTGACATGTCATGTCAAATTTGACATCCTTAATTGGAGATGCTTTAATCAATCAATTTTCTTACCACCATTACCTAGTCAAAAGGACAAAGAAATATTAAATACTCCATCCGTCCCATATCGTTGGTCTTCTATGATAAAAAGTAGAATTTTTGAATAAAAAAAAAGTAATTACGTGACGGGGACCGAGAAAAGAACTAAAATGGGGGTTTGATAGTATTTTCTTCATTTTCCTAGATAGGTCAGTATAATTTACTCAACTTCGAATTTAGTACCTTTTGTTTGTGATTGTTGCCCCAGTGAACTGCAAATTTTAATGATCTGCATTTGTCATCATCCCTAATAGGCCAGTAATGGTGAACTGGCTGTAGACTTCTTATGAAAAAATCATAGAACTTGGGTTTCACAAGCAATGTCTCTGAATCACATGCTAGAATATACTTCTCACTGACAGACCATGCAAATCCTTCTATATAAATCTTGTATCTGCATGGATTAGGAATAAAGGTAAAAAATGAGAAACAAAATTAACAAACATATCAAATATAGGATTGGGAATTTTTCGACTTGACCTAAACCCGTCACGGAGTTGAAAACAAAGAGTTAGGCGACACGAACATGATTATGTCACGACACGGTAACACACAAATTGAGTTGGGGTCAAACCCAAATAACCGAATGGACACGTCTAACTCGTGTGATAGAACTTTGTTATTGATTTTAGCAATATTTCGAACAAGGGTTGTAGGAGCATACTTGAAGTACTGTAATGTGACTTCTTTCAACTCCATGAAATTAATTAAGTTCACGAAAAACGAGTTTTAGGTTTTTATAGTCTTTTATTTTATATTTGTGGATTATGTAATCATTTTAATTATCTGTTGTTTTAGTCAACTTTACTAAGAGAAAATATAAGAATTATTCTTAAGTAGAAAAATATCGGGTATTAAATATTTTAATGGACGACTTTGTAACACGGTAATACGATATAGTATAAAATATGGAGTACAAATGACACGACACAATAAGCATGAAAAAAAATGGGTGAGATTAGAGTAGAGAGAATTCTGACACGACTGTAGAATGACATGATATGAATAAATCACGAGGGCAAACTATTTGTCAAGCGGGGGACTTGGCAAAAATAGCACATTTACCTGTAAGTGCATTGGCTTGCTAGGTCTGATTGCTGAAATCCCTGTTGAGATTCAAGAATCCAATCCTGCGAAAGGTATCCCATAAGATTTTAAGTAAAATAACCACCAAAAAATATTTTCTTAAAAGACATTCGATCCTTAAAGTTGATAGGATTTCAAAAAAATGCTCTGTGGGGAAAAAAAAAATGTGCTTCTTTCTTGTGCACATTGTGGGGTCAATGAACAAGGCTAGCTCCTATTTATACAGAACACGGTAGATAAATATATTCGTCTCGTATTTTTCTGTAGAGTTGTTGATTCTCCTAACTCATATCCATTCAGAAGCTCAATCTAAATAACCAACCAACGATAAAATGGGGCAGGGACATTTGGCAAGTGGGGTCACTTGATCCGCCGAGGTATAACATTTGTTGTGATGCGTAGAATTTATTTGTGTTGTACATATTTGAGCTCCAAATATTTAGTAAATTTTCCAAAATATCTCATTAAGACTACAATATTTGTCCTTTATCACCGTCAAGCATGACCTAATCAGCAGTAAAAATATATGTGTAGAGTTTTAGATATTTATCCGTTATTAAAAAAATTCTAATTATATACACAGAAATGGTGTTGAGAATCTATAGAAAATGCATTTGGACAAATCACTAACAAAATGTACTTGAAGAGGGAAAATGCTAATTATTGAAGTATATCCCCTCTTATTGTGTGACAAACCACCTGATGTTACGCCCTTTCACGACGAACGTTATACAGTTTCAAAGCGATGTTGAAAAATATTATGCCTCCTTTTGATAAAAGTTATGGTACTTTATGGTGTCATTTTGTTAAGCCATATTGCGATTTTTCTTACGCGGTTCGTGATTTTTCGTTACTCTTCTTATGGTGAAAGTCAACGGAGACACGGTATCCCCGGACAGGGGGTGATAACCTCAGCATTCCCCGTTGAGGAGAATTACCTGGACAAAGAGGCGAGCATTCCAGTCTTGCTTCTCCGAGACATTGCAAGTCAAGAGATTTTTCCTGGTTTCAGCGACGAAAGGATTCCCCTTCCAATAAGCGTATGGTTCTCTCTCCATCCATCTGATCCTCTTGTTACCTTCTTTTATCTCCTTTAAGATACTGTCCCATGGCCTAATGTTTATCTCTGCCCTGTTGGGAGAAACAGAGTAATTAGAGAAAAAAAAGAAAAGAAAACATCGCATCTTTCCTTCTATTGAAAACTTACCCTCCGTTTCTTCCGACAGAAAACGTTTTTCGAAAAGCGAAAAGCGTTTTCTGTACTTTTTTTGTTCGTGATGTGATGAGAAATGAAGTTTAATGATAAATGTTCTTCGTTGTCAACGACAAATTAGTTGGGGTGGAAAAAGATTCTCCGATGTAAGAGGTGGAGATTTTTTCCGAAATTTGCCCACTACCACCACGCCGCCGCCACCACTATCCCCACAGAGGCCATAGTGACTAGCCCTATAAAATCATGTCAGAATTGCTACCAAGGGCAAAGGGGCGGAGATAAGATTTTTAACTAGAGGAAGGCGGAGGCAAAATCTTACGTGGCGGAACCGAGAGAGATCAATCAAACTCCTAGTGTTTATTTTACTGTTGTGACGAAAGTTTGTTCATTGCCCCTGATCTGATGGTGAATTGGGTTGTTGAGAGTATTCGTGACAGTTACATAAAAAGCTTCATTTGAAAGTGGACTGTACCCTCTTCGTATTTGGAATTCAATAAAGTAGATGGAGGCGCCCAGTAACAAGTACTTGACTCTGTAGAAATTCTCTGCGCATATAGGGTCATCCCGGTGGACCCGATTCCCGCGGCAACATACTACGGGTTTGTAGGGCTCTCCGAAAGCAATCTTCGAGAAATGATCATCACGATACGAAACGGTCATTTCTGACAACTATATTTTTCAAAAATTAAAATTCAAGTTGATCGGATATTGATAGCCGCATGATCAAACATGTGTTTCTGGATAAAGTGTAAAACAAGTCTCACTCGATCATGTTTTTATAAAAGTTCGGATTGTGATGATCATATCTCGGAAGCCATGCTGAGGCGCGCTACAACTTGAAGTGCGTTTGCCGCACTACAAAACCCTAGGTCCGGGTCATCCACCGAAAGAAACAGGGACCACCTCGAGACATAAACGAACTGTTGCATTAGAGAAGAATTGACAAATGCTTGATTAAATAACAGAACGACCTGATTCCCCTGGTGGCCTGGCTTGGTGTGTCCCCTCAATTATTTGTAGAATAGACAGACCTTCGATACGGCTCCAAAGTTAGGTCACATGTCATTTTTAGCAGCAAATTACGCCCACCGCTCAACATTTACAGTTCAATATTCACCGTTCAATATCTCACCATCTGTCTTGGCAATTAATGGCTTGAATTTTAAAAGAACTCTTTCAGAGTAAACTCATCTCTAAAAAAGTTTTTTAAAATCGGAACCATCTAAAATACTTTTGGACAGTGAGATTGAGTGCGATGGGAAGAGCGGTTGAATGTTGAGCAGAGAGCGTATACTTTCTACTATTTTTAGAAGGTCCAAAAATAGGGACCAATCATTAGTCGTTCCACGACAGTGTAGAAAAAGAGACTCATAAGTTTTACCAACTGGCCCTAGTTACTTATCTTTTCCTCAAGGGAATTGTACTCTACCATGTAAACTGAATGGTCGGATCCTCTCCAGAATCTGCCGATTTTGTCACCACCTGAACCAAGTAGGCCACTGATCCAGTTGCCCCTATTTGGCAGAACTCAGGGCATCATTGCTTGCTTGATGTGAGTGAATGTCAAGGATGAAAGAGACGACGCATTGGGCCGTTAGCCACCCATTTCGGTATTTGTTGGTAAAAAATTGTTGACAGTCTCTTACTCGGTATCGATGGTATCGGCAAGAGACTATCAACAAATTTAGATCATCGACTGTTTAGATAGATAGACAACCGAGATTTTGGATTGTCCGCAGGTCAAATCCAAATCCGAAGCTAAATAGAATCCGATTCCATAAAATTTTCCCACGTTCTTACTTCTTATTCATATCCTAAACCAAACAAAAACAGAATTAAGTTTTGTATTCCAGTTATTTGATCTAGGCTACATGAATCTTCATTTTTTAATTTGTCATTCTTCTCATGTTAATTTAAGCCTTCTCTTCCCCTTATCATTGCCATTAACAGTAATTACGTTTTGCTTTCTTACTGATTGCACCTATTGGCTACCATTGTATGTGACCAAACTGCCACTCTCTAAATTGATAACTACACTCTCCTTTGAAAGTGACATTATAAATTTGAAAAGTGACATTATAAATTCTCTTATTTTTTTATATTATTAATGAATTTCTGGTCATTTTCTTAAAAAAAAAAAGAGTATTAGTATTACTTGGTCAAACTTAGAATTGAATATGAAGTAGAAGAAGAGTTTACCAACCCCAGAAGGACCAATCAGGAAAGACGATATCCAACGTCTTCTGATCACCGCAGTACCGGAACAACGGCGGCGGGGCGGTGGCATTGGGTCCACGGTGGTCGCTCGATCGAATGACCGGGTGATCATCGCAGTCGAACATCAGGTCCAAATCCGGCAGCCGCCCCGGGTACCTCCTCAGCAGCTGCAAAATCCCCCACAGCGTGAAAACATCTCTGGTCTGTATCGACTTCTTGTACTTCTCCACGTACACCTTCCCTTTCACTACCACCACCCGAAAATGCGCCGTCATCCTTGCTCTCTCCACCATGTCTCTGGTGATCCCGGTCGCCTTGAACGGCCGTAGATCTTCGTGAATCCAACGGAAGTAATCCGGGCACGTGGAATTCGATGATGGGTCGTCGTTAATTTCGGTTTCGGACTTTTCGGTTGGGTAATTGGATGGACAGGTTTGAGTTTCGTTTCCGGTGGAGCAATTGAGTGGGATTTCAATTCTCTTCGGAATTTTCCTTGGTTGTTTTAGGATGATTATGTCTTCCTTGATCCCTTTAGTAGCAGACAAAGTAGACTGCAAATTGAAATAGCACCACATACAATGAGAGTGGAAATTGAACTAAAGCTCTGTTTGTTTCGACGGAAAAACAAAAGCCAATGGAAAAATATCCATTAAAACTAGTTGATTTGGTTAAAGAGGAACCCTTTTCAAAGTCGTATATTTCCACACTACCACCATCACCACTAGACCCACAACCGTCGCCCGGCACCACCGCTGTCGCCATCACCACCACAACTACCAGCACAATAATTTACTTAGGTTTCAGCTAAAAAATACAAGAAACGTTAAAATATCTTCCGTGAGATGTTTTCACCAATACTATTTTCGTCGAAACAAATGGAGCATATATAATATAAATTAAAACTTCCAGTGGTTTGGAAAGTCGTGAATTGCTTACAGAGTTGATCAATGAAGAAGAGAAGAAAGCGGCGGAGACGAAGATGAAGAAGAAGAGGAGGAGGGTGGTGGTGGTGGTGGTGGTGGCAGGGCCTTTCTTTAGCGGCAGCCGCCATGTCGCCGCCGCCCCTGAGAAATGCCGGTCTGCTCCAATTCGATGCCATATGGTAGGGTACTGACCCTGCATGTTTCTAATTCCCTGATAATCTGTTTTGTTGCCTAAAACAAGTTTCCAGTGTTTGCAAATCAAACATATCACTATATCAGCGTTGTAGGTAGAAGTGCAGAAGGATCAGAAAAGGTAAGGTAAAGGGGGCCTGGTGAGTTTTCCAATGGGCATGTCGGCACGAATATGCTCTTTGAAAAGTCCTGAATGTACTTTTGGTAACATATGCTCAATTACTGTTGAATTATTTTTGGCATTAGAATGAAAATTTTTTCAGTGCTGAGCGAGTAGTACGTGGTGTCTGCTCGAGCATTCGAACCGTTCATTGCGTGTTTGAAAGGCTCAGATTTAGAGAGAGAAAAAGGAAAGAGAAAGTGTTGGGGTGAGAGGAGAGAGAGGGTTTCAATCCGAACCATCCAAAAGTGAATCAAACGGCTCAGATGCGTCGAACGGATACCACGTCGACAATACCCGCTCGGCACCGAAAAACTCCTCAGAATAGTCAAAATCTAACCATGAAATCCTCCTTTACGTGTATCCCTGCTTTGTTATTTTTTATATAATCAGCAAAGACCCCTGTTTTTGCTTGTTATTCTCTCATGGGAGCTGGTAGTTGGTAAAGTCTCTCGTTGACGCCTAAAATATGTTGTTTTTTGTTTGGAAATTGATTTTTGTGTTTTACTTTTGCACGCAGGTGCTCACATTAGTACAAAAGTAGAGCGTCAAAATCAGCATCCTTTTGTTTTAGTATCTAAGAGTGTAGTAGGCTAGAGTAGGGGCGCAAACAACTGAGCTGAGCTCCTCGTGAACAGCTCGAGGCTCAGCCTGTGAAGGACACGGCTCATTTAGTAATCGAACCAAGTTCGAGCTCGAGTTTTAGGCTCGTGTAATAAACGAGCTGGGCTCAACACTCCAAAACTCACCTCAGCTCGAAAAAGCTCGATTGGTTAGGATAGGCTCGGCTTGTTTATAAAGACTCGTTTAGTAAATTAACTGGGCTTGGCTTGTTAAGGGCTCTAAAACTTGAGTTCTAGGATCGTTTAGTGAACAAGTCAGCTAGAACATTGCAGAACTAGGCTCAGCTTGGCTCTTTCGCACCCATAATTGCACACTTGTCGACTAATCTCGGAGGCAAGGATGGGACGAGGGGGGGTCTAGTGGCGGCGACCGCTACGACAAAAATTTTAGAAAATGCAATTATTATATGTAAAAAAAAAAAAAATTATGCCCAACTTATATGGTCTCGCCACCACTAGATTTTTTTAGCATATATTTCGCCACTGTTAGGGTAAAATCCTGGTTCCGTCTTTACTCGGAGGAAGCAAATATCTAAATCATAGATCTTGACCACCAAACTAACCCTTAGTTTTGGTTGGGCCGTCATATGCAACACTCATTTTGGTAAGTTTTAGAGCTTGTCTAGGATAGTCAATTTGTTTGGTGCTCCATCAATGTTAGCTAGCCAAGTTTTCTCTAGCGTGTTTGATTGGTTGAATTACACCAAAAGTATGATTCTATATTTTCAGCGTTTCAAGTCGAAAATATTTCCGGCGCTTACGACCGTTGCTATCGCAGTTCTGTACATTTAGAGACAAAATTATATGCGGTCGCAAAAAAGATGACGCGATAAGCGTTTTTTTTTCCCCGTAGTGTCATACGATGAGTATTTGATCATCGGAGATATTAAAGAGACGTTAAAGTGGTAACTTTACTACTACTACTACTACTATTCCGGTGAGGTTACTCATTTTATGATCATATCTTGTTTTTGTCGGTACGGGGGACTTTTGTTTCAAGGAGTTTTAAAATACAATCAGGGAAAGAACCACGATGTAATCTTGGGGTGTCAAACGTATGTATACTCCTACCAAAATTTTAGAAGACAAAGAGGCTACGTACGTCCTAGTATCACAAGTTGATCATTTATGAAAAATCATTGATTACCTAGATTTGTCATTGATTTTGTCAAAACGAACTCCTTCAGGGTATTCGAACCGTCGATGAGCCGCTGATGACACAATTACAATCCTTCCTTCTTTCTGGCTTTCACGTACTGCTGTATTTTTCATGGTCTCCAACAAAAGTTTGTCAAAAGAAAATGACTTGTAAAAAGTTGACAATTTATATCGGTCATACACAATGCATGTTGTTGTACATATATGATGAGAGCGTAGTATATAATTTAGGGTGTATTCCACAAATGGAATAAGTTCTTATTTTTTGTGAAATAAGAAGCCCCGTTCCAGAAAAAATAAGAAGGCTGCTTCTTATTTCGGAAAAAGAAGCTCCGTTCCACAACTCAATCGGACTGGCGGCCGCGCCGGGCCGTCTCCGGCCACCGGACGGCCGATCCGAGCCGTCCAAAAATTCTAAAAAAAAAAACAAGGGGGCATGCGTGAGAATCAACGGCATCCGAGGTGTGTAGGGTGCTTGATCCGAGCAATCCTTATTCGTGTATGTATCAAAACATATTGTTACTCATATATACATGGAAAAAGATTGCTCGATCTGAGCACCTTACACACCTCGGATGCCATTGATTTTCGCGAAAACCCCCTTGTTTTTAAGTTTTACAATTTTTGGACGGCTCGGATCGGCCGTCCGGCAGCCGGAAACGGCCCGGCACGGCTACCGGTCGGTTTCCGTCCGCCGGCCCTCATTTAGTGTACCAACAGTCCACTGTTCGTATAGGGCAACTTCCGGGTCAAAAAAAATAGGGTTACGCAAAAATTTTTCCTACCATTATGGATCTTATTTGATAGATCTCATTGAGATCTTTAATACGGTGCAAAAAAAAAAAATTTCTTTTTCATTTATGTTTTATTTGAGTTTGAAAATGTGAAAGAAACTTTTTGTTTGGGAAAAATAAGAAGGGTAGATTATTTTGGGATGAGAAGATGCAAAATAAGTACTTATTTTTTAAGAAGCGTTCTGGAACGGGGCCTTAGTATCCTATGGAGTGAAAAATGGGAAAGAACAAAACATTCATGAGAAAGGAGCTTTATGAAAGTCACCGACACGAAAGCAAACAAGACCCGGGCAATCACAATTTCAGATAAACCCTGTCCCTCTCACCTACAGATGCTCTTAACAAAAGCACTAGCTAGAATAAATATGTGACAAAATTGAGAAGAGAAGAAGTAGGATATTTTCAGTTTCCAAGTGATGATCAAGTGAGAGCACTCAATTTTATCCCTATTCAAACTTGATGCAAGGACCAAAACCATACGAGGGAGAAAAGGAAATGACGATAGAAATAATCAGTTATCCTGCAGCTTGGAAGGTGAGAAAAGCTGGATGACCCGGTAAACACTAATGTGTGGTCTTCCCTTGAATCTATATATATATATCTTGTTTCTTTCCCACAAAGTAGGATCGACATTCTCCATCCGCCTGCAAATAGCAGAGGGAATAATCTTTAAGCTTGAAAAAACCTGCATTTATCTGTTCAATGAATCTAAGTTGGAACTCCGACCATTTAGGAAGTGAATCCAATTTACATTTGAAATTCCTATCGTGCTTCTTTAGACCATTTTGTAGCCATTGAGTAGACATGCTGTTATAACAATTTTAAAGCACACAACAAGATTTAAAAGAAAAGAAAACCCAAAAATGAATGATTCTCACCTATATGCATATGGTTAGTTCCAAACTGCAGCTAGCTCTATATTGTCTTGGGTAAGCATGAAAGGGGGAGCCATGACCCCTGCATTGTTACTTCCAACAACAAAGAAAATATTTCACTCCTCATAGCTAGAGTTCAGAAAACAAACGGCAAGGTCCATAATGAGTTATCCATTTCACATATTTAAAGAGGACAAAAACCAAAGCTAAATGAGATAGCAGTGTATTCAGTTGTTTCGTTATGCTTACATGAGGAGGTTTACAGGAAGGCCCAAGGACTTTGTATTCCGAACCCAATTTCCTTACAGACGCCACTGAACCGAGATCTAGCTCCATATATAACATCAAGTTTAGCATTTGGGTTTTCCTTTGAGTATAGCTTCTTTGACTTTTTGACCCGTATCAGTATTTCTCATTGTCATAACCACATGTACACCACGCAAGGCGAGGATGCGTGTACTAGTCTCTGTGCCAATACCGCTTGATGCCCCTGAAATTGGATAAAATATAAACAATGATACCATCCGATAACCCCAATTCCATGAGGGTCTGAAGTCATCATCAGAAGAATAAAATCTATTAGAATTTCGTATTTCGAAAATACACCTCTTTTTTTTACCGGCAATTTATTTTTCCATTTCATTAAGATTATGAAAACTTGTTACATTACAGCAGGAGAAGAAATGCATTGAGCACATTCGTCTCGCGAGATCTAAACCTTCCTTTTCACCTCTCAATTTTGTAAAATTCTTGATAACAAGACGCTAGCAGAACCCCAGCGGGCCAGGCCCAACCTAAACCTAATGTTTGAACCCAACACTAGAAAACCCCTAGACCATAGAAATCTACCCAAATGCAACCAAAAAGGCCAAGCCCATAATCAAATGGGCTGCCAACACTTAAACACACAGCCCACACCCAAAGCTCCACTGCACGCTGCCAAATCTCCGCTGCACACCCCTGCTCCATCGCCTCCAAACCGCATCTGCTCCGCTGCCCTCTGCCTCCAACACTGCTACTGCTCCGCTGCCTCTCCACCTTGAAAACTAACTGCTACTCCTTTGTCCTTCCGCCGCACCTTTAGACCGCCGCCTCTAAGCATCCACCAACCTGCCGCCGTCAAATGGGCTGACCAGAAACTCCAACTAGGGGTGAGCATGGTTTGGATTGGTTCGGTTTCACAGTAAACCAAAAACCAAACCAACCCACAAAAGATATAGAACCAAACCAATCCAAACCATTAAAATACGGCTCTGTTTCGGTTTTAAACCACGGTTTGCATGTATAGAAATTTAGGGTAATTAGTCTTGGTAGTGAAGGAATTATAGGAATAAGAATTGGAATTGGTTTTCATGTATAGAAATTTAGGAATTGGGCCGTGGAAGTTGACTGATTTGGTAATTTTTTTGTGAATAATAAATTAATAATCATAGAAAATTAGGATTGGGTTTGATATATAGATGTTTAGTCTAAATTATCTTGGTAGGAAAGAAAAAATAAATATTGCGGTGGATTTAATAGGATCAATAAAATTAGGAAAGCAGTTAACTAAGGCTCTCATATTTATTTGGTGAATCATAATTAATTTATATATATATGTGTGTGCGTGTGTGTGTGTGTGTGTATTATAAATCAATAAAATTGGGCCGTGGAAGTTGACTGATCTGGTGATGCTTTTGTGTATGACAAATTAATAATCATAGAAAATTAGGATTAGGTTTGTTATATAGAAGTTTAGTTTAAATTATCTTGGTAGGAAAGAAAAAAAAAATATTGCGATAGATTTAATAGGATCAATAAAATTAGGAAAGTAGTTAACTAAGGCTCTTATATTTATTTGATGAATCATAATTAAATTAAATTATATATATATATATATATATATTATACGGTTTTGATCGGTGTGGAACCATAACCGTGAACATGTATCCACAAATCAAATCATATAACGCGGTTTCTAATTTTTTCAAAACCATGACCAAACCATACTACTAAAAAACCAAACCAAATCTTTCGATTTGGACTGGATTCGCGGTTTGATGGATTTTTTGCTCACTCGTAACCCCAACACCTAACCCCACCTTGTTTGCCTCTGCACTGCATCATCACCTCTGGTACTCCTCCGCTGCTTGCTGCCGCTACCGCACCACATCATCACCTCTGCAAACCCTCTACATCATCGCCGCTACAACTCCTCCGCTACATGCCGCCGCCGCTGCTCCTCCGGATAAAAACCCCACTGCTGCTCCTCCGCTACGACACCGCTGCCCCTTCGTCTCCACTGCTCCTTCACCTCCAAAATGCCACCCTTCGTCTCCCCTCGCCTCCACAGTCTGCATCTCCGCTCGCCATCAGTGACCACCAGCCCCCCTTTGCTACAAGCCGCCGCTTCTCCTCCGCATCAACACAGCTACTGCTCCTCCGCTTCTTTACCACTGCTGATCCTCCGGTTCCATCCTCCACCAGTCGGATCCCCTACAACCAGAACATCGCCGCTCGACACCATATTGAACGCCATGGGCTTTTAGTTCGCCTCTTCCGACGACAAACTTGGCCGCTGCGTCCCTACCACCATCGAGATATGTAGGAAGCCCTCCACCTCTTTCAAAAAAACACCACCAAAACAGGGCCAAAAGAAAAGGAGTATTTAGGGTATAGGTTTAAACTTATTAGAGAGAGAGAGGGAGAGGGAGAGGAGATCGACGCCTAGATCAGATCGGAGACACCCGAGGGAGGAGGAGAGGAGGTGGCGCCTCCCCAGGCAGGAAACCCTAGAAATTCGAAGGCAGAGAGAAAGTCTAGAGAGAGAGAAGTTATTTTTGTATACATTCTACTCAAAGAAGATAACTCGAAACCACGAAAAGACACCACTCTATTCAATAGAATATCAAGTACCAAGCAAATAGGTAAATAGACCTCAACAAAACAAAACCATTTTTACAACTCACCAAATTCTTTTGGGATAAAATAGTTGGCCCAATCTTTTTGTAAGCACACTTGGCTCTTGTGATCATTCTTCACTGAGTTGAAAATTTTTTAGCGACTTCAACACCAACCAATGAACACCACACCACAATGGCAGAAGTGATGACCCAAATTCCATCAGTACCTCCCATATGATCAATCTATAGCATATTTACACACAAATATGAAGACATGTCAAGTAATTTGTCGTCATATAGAGCCATGTTCTTGAATCAGAAGCATCACATAGTTGCTATTCCAACAAACTCATCACACACACACACACACACACACACACAGAGAGAGAGAGAGAGAGAGAGAGAGAGAGAGAGAGAGAGAGAGACCTGTAACAATGGCAGTGAGGCCAGTTGCATCAATTTCTTTGGTAACTTCCTGAGCCGTAGAACAGGCTGAGAACCCAGAAGCACCTTTTCTTCCAACAATCCACATTTTGCTGCTCTGATTTGATCCCCAACAAAAATCCAAGTTAAACCCCGATTTTGTAAGTACTACTCTACAAAACCAATGCAGGGTTGTGTACACTATATATAGCTAGGGTCTGTCTCAATGTAAATTTTGGTTTATAGATTTATATATTGTGTTTTCTTGCAAAGAGGGCATTGTATATATAATGTTTTCTTGTAGGAGGGACAATGTTTTTTGCAAGAGGGACAATTTATTGTTGTATATATAATGTTTTCTTGTGGGAGGGGCAATACATTTTATATTTTGATTTCGTTTCATGAGGACAACATGATCTTCAATCAAGTAATGGAAATGCATGCCCATGGAGGCAATACGGGCCCATGATCGATGTTTAATCTTAATTGTTCGTAGATTCAAAAATTAAACAAACAAATTAATGAAACAATGAGACATGATAACCAAACAGGCTCTTATCCTAAAAGAACAAATAGAACTTGTGTGTTTAATTTCTTATTTCGCCGTCTTAATCTAAAACTAAAAATTTAAATCTCTAAAAAAAGGCAAAAATATATAATTTTTAAGTTTGTGTTTACAATAAACTAGAGATAAAATGAAGTAAAATTTTATTTTTTGGGACAACTGAATTAAATTCAAGACTAAATAACTACTGCATTAATTCCAATAACTCGATTAAGTTATAGTAACTTAGATTATATAAGAGGGAAAGACTTAGAGGAAGTACCTTCTATTGTTAGAAACCTCACATGAGGTCAATAAAAGGATAAAATTGTACATTCACGCGATCCGTTAATTTTTGTTAGTGGACAAGTCTGGAGGAGAAGTAAGGGGTTGTTCTTTTAAAAAAGCCAAAAGTGGCTTATTTTTTGTCCTTATTCAAATTTTTTTCGTATCACTTGGCTTATCATCATTTTTTTGGGGATTATTGCATCCTCATAACAAGAGGAATCTAAAAAGTAAGTTTTTTTTTTATCAAAATCCAATTTTTTTTGAATAAAGATGAAAAATAAGCCAATAAGCCACTTTTTTCGTCTTTATTCAAAAAATATTGGATTTCGATAAAATTTTTTTACTTTTTAGATTCCTCTCGTCATGAGGATGCAATAATCCCAAAAAAATAATGATAAGTCAAGTGAAACGAAAAAAATTTGAATAAGGATAAAAAATAAGCCACTTCGACTTTTTTAAAAGAACAAGCCCTAAGTGTAATTTCAGAAACCATAGGGGTGGTAAGTGAAATTTATCCTTATATTTTTAATCCAAGCCGTTGGATCTCGCCTTTATACACCTATCCTTCATGCATGAGGAGACCAAGGTCAAAAGCCTAATCTGATACTCCTCTTCGCAGCGCCTACCAAAACCACGTTGAAACCCTAAAATCTCTCTCTCTCTCTCTCTCTGCGCACGAAGAAGAACAGATCGCAAACTCTGCCCGTCCGAAGAACAATCCCAAAGCTCTATGTTTTGTATGCACAATCTGAATTCATAGAAACCGATTGAACCAAACCGAACCGCTAATAACCGAATCGAGCGGTTTTTTTGACCGAATTGGTTGGTGTCTGTTTGGGAAAGAGGATAACCGGGTTCGGTGCAAAAACAAGCCAGAAGCGGACCAAACAGAATCGATATCATCCCTACTTGGACATGTGCTATTTACGGATGGAATCACAGGTGATTAAGGTCGCTAACCCAACAATTTCAAAAGATTACGTAATCAGATGTGTATTTTTATTGTTTAATATCGGTCTATACATTCTAGGATTGAACATCGATAGGTAGCAAAATGTAAAGATTATTTTAAAACTATGAACCGATTTGATACTTATTGATGTTCGATCAATATAATTTCGCAGCTATGAATCCCGAAAAATTTCCTCGAAAATATCCCCGAAAGTAAAATTTAGGTTTAGTTTTTTGTGGAGGATCCAAACATCCAAATAAATTTGAACCATTGATTTCTTTTTTTAGGACATTTTCGAGAAAACTTTTTGGGAACTCTAGCATTGCTGTTTAGAGACACTACACGAATTCAACCACCCGGACTTCTCCTTCACCAAAAACTTCCCTTTGTTTCCCCTTTCCGAACCTGGTGTCGACGTGGTGTTCTGTGGATGTTTATAAATTCGCATAAAGGGAAAGTAAGTTTTCCTAATCTTAGTACTATTTGTTTGGTAAGTCTGTTTCCAGCTCTTTCCTGTTCTTGCCTTCGTTCTAGTTGTTTTCTAAATTTGGTTTTAATTCGTCCTTTCAGATCTAGTGTAAGGAATATTAATAATATTTGCTGTGTGGTTGGCAGATGGGAAATTGGGCAGATCTAGGAGAAGACCTTCTCTCACTCATTGCTAAACGGGTAGCTCTGTATGATGATTTTCTCTCGTTTGGTGGAGTTTGTAGATCGTGGCGTTCTGTTGCAGTCGTCAAAAATTTCAGGGGATCTGAACAAATTCCATGGCTTATGCTCTCTGAAAAAGACAACAGCGATGAGCGTCAGTTTGTTAGTCTGAGAAAGGGAGGCGTTATTCGCACAGTCAATCTACCAGAGGCAAGGGGAAAACGATGCCTAGAAACTTTGGGTTGGTTGGTAACCATATCCGAAGATGGTGAAATGAATCTACTCCATCCTTTTTCCCGGGTTCAAATCGGACTTCCCCATGTCACTAACTTTAAAGACTACGAGGATGGTAGGATGGAAAGCAATATAATTTTCATGCAGAAGGCGGTCTTGTCTTCAAGGCCGGAGGACAACGCAGATTTTGTACTCATGACCATATATGCAGGCAGAGGTTGGCTTGGTTTCTGGAGACCTGGAGATAAGACTTGGACCACCATCGAAAGCTATTCGACCCATCCAGGTGCCTTTTGTGATATCATCTTTCATAAGGGACTATTTTATGGGATTGCAGCTGGGGGCATGGTTTTTGCCTGCGACGTTTGGGGGCCTAATCCAACTGCAGCACAACTTGTCGTAGATGTACCTCAGAAATACTTTATGGGCAAGCGACCTTATATAGTCGAATCTGCAGGGGTGATTTTAGTAGCCGTTCGAGATGGGTCCATGCCTGTATTTTTGGAGGAGAACAGCGATGATTTTGATCCCAGTAAGGTGACGGAGTCTGATGTTGATTATGAGACATGCGATTTTGAATTATTTGAGCTTGATTTAAGCAATGAAGGAAAATGGGGGGAGAAAACGAGTTTAGGTGATAGTGCCTTGTTTTTGGGTGACAATGCTTCCGTTTCTGTTCAAGCCTCTAGATATCATGGCATCAAGGCTAACTGTATCTACTACACCGACGATTGTTGGGAATCGTACACGTTTTTTAAACGGGGAGGAGGAAAAGACATGGGTATCTTTGACTTGGAAGATGGAAGCCAGATGCCTTGCTATAATGGGGAGTCTTTTAGTCCTATTTGTCCACCTATGTGGGTTAACCCGTCATCGCTCTGATGTGCTACACTGTTATTTCAATTGCCTATTTTGTTTGGATTCCTGCATGTTGCACCTTGTTATTTTAAGTTATGCTTAATCTACAATGTTTTTATTTAGAAGTGTCCTACTATTCCTGGATAATATGAGATTATGTGTTGGTTAATCAAATTCGGAGTCGAAAGTGCATAATACATGATTGGAGGAAATTGGCTAATAAGTGAAGTTGGTTTTTTGGGTGGCATTTTATGTGTGTGTACGTTGGCTAAGGCATGACTCTCCCTAACCTTGATCAGGTAATCCAGAATCCACGAGAGACAGTTCAACAAGGACTCAACCTCCTATCAAGATGCCCATAAATACAACGGTAGAATGCCAATTAATTAAGGTACGAAACATATAACAGAGAACTTCATTACCCTCACCATATAACAAATACTCTACTGACTTAAGCATTGGAGGATGGTTGGCAAGCCATCACACCGGTGACTCAAGCTTTTATATTGTTTTGCAAGATCAGGTTAGAGCTGACGACAGAGTTGATTCATCACTCCATTTGTTCCATTAGAGTTTGACGTATTGTAAATTAAATGGGAACACCCAAAAAAAAAAAAAAATGATAGTATACGTTTAATTTAAGGTTTTTTCAACTGACTTTACTTAAAGTTGAATAAAAGTATTCTGTTGAATGGAATAAAAGTTTTTTTTTTCTCAACAATTTTTTTAAATTAATTTTTGAAAAGGATTACAAAGATGGAATAAAAGTTAGTAAAAATTACCAGTGATCGATAACACGTAGTACACTGCACTACCTTCTAGAGATGTTGCTAGTAATTATTTTTGAGCAAAAATTTAGAGGTGGCGGGTATGATAGTTCGATATGAAATACTAAAAGTACAAATCGGATCGCATATAATCTTTCGAAATCGTTGTGGTAGCGGCCACTATGACCACCTGTCACCGTGGCTCCATCCTCGAATAGATTAATCAAATTCTAACCAATCCCCCAAAAATTGTTGATGGTCTCTTACCCGGTAAAATGGTATCGGTAAAAGACTATCAACAATTTTTAATTATCACGACTGTCTAGATAGACAACCGAGATTTTGGAGTATCCTCGGGCACCATCCAAATCCAAAACCGAATAGTATCCAATTCCATAAGCTACGTAAAGCATATTAATTCAGAAAAATTCATCTCATTTTTAAAATCGGATCTCATGTATTTAATTTAAGCCTTCTCTTCCCCTTATTATTGCCATTAATTAACAGTAATTATATTTTGCTTTCTTACTGATTGCATCATTGGCTACCATTGTATGTGACCAAACCGCCATATAGCTTAATTGTTCTAATGAGTTATCTTCAACTGGTGCTACCCTACTAATTCATGAATGTTTTCATTTCTAATCGTATTTGTCCTAGTCTTACTGCACATTCCACCTTAGCATCTTCATTCATTTTGATTTGTTTTTTTTAATATGTCTGAACGGTTAGTTACCAAACACACAGCTTAATTCCTTTCTTTCTCCGGACTTGGGATGAAGTGTGAGGGATATAATATTCTAAACACGACGAAACTGGAGTCTCTAATAAAGAAGAAAACTTAATTTCAAAAATGATAGTTTATCATATATATTAGGCCCTGTTCCGTTAAGATTGTTATTTTTTAAATACTTATTTTAGTTAGTGGAATGTGGCCTTTTGGTTCTAGTTCTGCTGACACGATTAATTGGATTGCAATTGAGCCATTCTATGGGTTTGATTTTTCCAAGAAACAAGATCGTTATTGTCTTTTTGACTCAATAAATAACTTATAGTGAGAATGTTTTAAAATTATTTTTGGCTATTGATAATGCAACTTTCTAAATTTATAATGTTATTCTCTAAGAGAGTGGCAAAATCAATTTCATATAGGAATCGATACTGTCATTCTCCAAATTGATAACCGTATTCTCTTTTGGGAGTGGCATGACATTGTAAATTTGGGGAGTGAGATTATAAATTTCCTTATTTTTTTATATTATTAATGAATTTCTGGTCATTTTTCTTAAAAAAATAGAGTATTATTACTTGGTCTAACTTAGAACTTTGAATATGAAGTACAGTAGAAGAAGAGTTTACGAACCCCAGAAGGACGAATCAGTAAAGACAATATCCAACGTTTTCTGATCACCGCAGTACCGGGACGGCGGCGGGGCGGTGGCATTGGGTCAACGGTGGTCACTCGATCAGATGACCGGGCGATCATCGCGGTAAAAAATCAGGTCCAAATCCGGCAGTCGCCCCGGGTACCTCCTCAGCAGCTGCAAAATCCCCCTCAGCGTCCGTGAATACATCTCTGGTCTGTATTGAAAGGAAGAAGGAGATGTGCAAGTGCTCCATCCAGCCAGGTTTAAGCTTACATTAGGTTATACTACTATATGGGTATAAAAGGACAAAGGGTCCGTATCCGTGTTTTGAGACAGTTTATAGGGTTCTGATTCGGGAGTCTCGAAAATTGTATACTTAAGCCTATGAGTTTCAAAAATTCTGATTCTATATATTATAGTATATGGTTATGAGGCCTTTCGATTCACTTCAACTAGTTTGGGACTCTTTCTTGCGACTTGAGAAGCGTCTTCATCAAATGAAGGTATTTTCTTCTTCCCTTTTCTTTATTTCTTTACTTAGATCTCGAATTAAAAATTGTTTCTAGTGTGATTGATCTATTTTGAGGAGAAATGCTTGAGTTTTGTTGTCTGTATGTGCATTAGATTATAATGGGCAGTTGCCAAAAAAGTACAGTATTTATTTTTAGGGAAAAATTCAAAAAAACCCCTGAACTTTGAATCCAATGTCAAATAGGTACCTGAACTTAAATAAACTTCAATTGGACACCTGAACTTTTACTCCGTTGATCAATTTAACCCCTGCCGTGAATTTTCTAACGGCAGACACTAACAGACAGAAACAGAGGTTAGAGGGAGAAATTGGAGGGAAAAAAAAAGTGAACGGGCACCTTTTTAAGTCACGTGAAAACCATGTGGCACCTTTATATCACCCTTTTCCACTCACTAACTTTTTCACTCTCGCTCCTCCCCAGTAAACAATCTAGGGTTTGACCCTGCGCCATTTCAGAGATTAAGGCAAATCAACTGAACATTCAGGCATTACTGGGCTAATTGAAGATGGTGTGGAGTGTGAGAGACGATGGTGGTCCTCCACCTTTGTACGGTATGTATAAGTTTTTCCGAAAAAAAATTCGTAGGACCCAATGGTTGGAAAACGTTTTACGCAATGGTGGTCCTCCACCTCTCAAAGTTTTTGTTTAACCAATGGTTGGAAAAAGTGCAGTGACCTTTACAATCGTTTCATTCTTTAATGGCATTGTTGAGGGTTTGTTCCATTTTGTCTGACTATTATATATATATATATATATATAATATGCAATGTACATATGGGTTTTGTGGAGACCACCTCGGGTCCCACAAAAATGATTCAAAAAAATTCTTACTAATATCGGGTTGAGCTAATGTTTTACAAGCCTCCATAAAAAATTGTTTTATAAACAAAAAAATTGACTTATTGGTTTATTTTTATCTTTATTAAAAAAAATTAGGTTTCGATAGTAATTTTTTACTTTTTAGATTCCTTTCGTCATGACGAAGCAATAATCCTCAAAAAATTGACAAAAAGCTAATAAATGTGAAATTTTTTTTGAATAAGGACAAAAAAATAAGCCACTTGGCTCATTTAGCCAAACAACCCTGTATACCCAAAGCTATATTGCTATTGAAAACGTGATAGTTAAGTTAGTTTGCATGTGTTGTTTGTCCAAATAATGCAGATCATTGTCTAGCCCACTTCACAATCAAAATGCATCATGGTGGTAGGTTAGAGGGTTCCAACTATGTGGATGGTAGCTTTGGGTTCATTGACTATTGCGACGAGGATGAGATAGGAATTATTGAACTATCTAACATGGCTATAGATCTTGGGATAACTTATAGTAACGACTACTACTTGAGGTCTAATGGGTATTTTACACTCATTAAGTCAGATGTTGATGCATTAAGAATGTGTCAATTGGTGGGTTCTAGAAGGGTGGTGGATGTGTATGCAGTGTGCAACATTGTAGATGTTCTGCTCACCCAATGTAGCCGAGTTGGGAGGTGGTAGTTTTAGGCCAACCATTGACTGTAATGCTAAGGGCAAGAGCAAGGTGACTGATTTGGTTGATGTACAAATTGAAGAAGAGGAACAAGACACAGATGAGTATGACCCAGACTCCATGTCTTCTGACTCTGATTTTGAGGTTTTTGAGGAAAGTGATGGTGGTCTTGAGGATGATGATGCTTTGTTTGAAAGTAATGTGGACAAAGAGATAGAGTTTGGTTAGATGAGAGTAATGACCCTGTATTTGCACTTATGGGGGATGATTTAGCAGACTTGGATGATGATACTGATAACACTAATGAGTTGGATAGCCACAGTAGTTCAGATACTGATGATGATGGTAGGAAACAAAAGAAGAAGAAACATGCCATCTTTAATGAGGAAGCTGACATATTGAACCCTGTCTTCTCTGTAGGAATGGAGTTTAAAACACATGAGATTTTTAGAGATGCGGTTAAGGAACATTCCATAAAGCTAGGAAAGAAAATCAAATTTAAAAAGAGTGACAGAGCTAAGGTTTGTGCTGTGTGTGAAGGTAAAGAGGACTGCCCATGGTATATCTATGCATCCTTTGTCAAGAATGATGGATTGTATAGGATTAAGCGTTACGTTGACCAACATACCTGCACTAGATCATACCATGTGCCCTGGGTTAGTACCAAATGGATAGTGAAGAGGTACTCTGATAAGATATGCAAAAACCCTACATGGCCAATTCAGTCCCTAGCTGAGACAATTGAGTCTGAAAACACGGTGAATGTGGATAGGCAGAAGGTATTCAGAGCAAGGAGGAGATCACTTGCTATACTTGAGGGTGATGCAAAACAACAGTTTAGGGAATTGTTTGGGTACATTGATGAGGTTAGGTCTACTAATCCTGGGACAACAATCAAGGTAAAATGCAAGCTAGTTGCTGGATCAGAGCATGAGGTCAAGTTCAAAAGGCTTTACATATGTTGGGGATAATTGAAGAAGGGATTTCTTGAAGGATGCAGGCCAGTGATTGGGTTAGATGGTTGTCATCTCAAAGGACCATATGGCGGGATCTTGTTAACTGCGGTGGGGATAGATGCAAATTAACTACATCTACCCTTTTGCATATGAAGTGGTGGGGAAAGAGAAAAGGAAGACATGGTTGTGGTTCCTTGACTTACTAAAGGAGGATCTAAATGTACAAAACACACACATGTACACATTCATGACAGATAAACAAAAAGGCTTGCTTGATGCAGTGGGGGAGCTGTTCCCAAATTCAAGGCACAGGTTTTGTGTTAGACACTTGTACAATAACTTCAAAGGTGAGTTCAGAGGGCTGGTGTTGAAGGACCTGTTATGGAAGGCAGCAAGGGCCACAACTGTTCCTAAATTCACAAGGGCCATGGAGGAGATAAAGAGTGTTGACCCTAAAGCATTTCAGTGGCTCAATGCTAGGCCTGCAATTAACTGGAGTAGGAGCCATTTTGACACATTCCCCAAGTGTGATATTCTCCTCAATTACCTTTTGTGAAAGTTTCAACTCTGCTATTCTTCCAGCTAGGGATAAACCTATAATTGGTATGTTGGAGAGGATCAGATCCATTCTTATGGAGTCCACACAGAAAAGGAAAAATGCAATGATGAGGTGCAAAGACACAATATGCCCTAAGATAAAAAAGAGACTTGACAAACTGAGGGATGAGAAGGGCTGGGTACCAAGGTATTTTGGGAATGAACAATTTCAGGTAGAGGCACCAAATGACCAATACAGAGTAGATTTGAAGAACAAGACCTGTGGGTGTAGGAGGTGGGAGCTATCTGGGATCCCGTGTGTCCATGCCATTGCTGCATACAACAAGTTGGACAAAGATCCAATGGATTATGTTCATAGCTGCTACAATGTGCAGACATACCTAAAAACATATGGTAATGTCCTAGGTCCAATAAATGGGAGGGATATGTGGCCTTCAAGTGGGCATCAAATCTTGCTACCACCTGATGTGAAAAAGAGGGCTGGCAAGCCTAAGAAAGTGAGGAGGAGAGAGCCAGATGAAGATGTTCCAGACCCAAAATAGACTACGTTGAGTAAGAAGGGAGTGAAGATGAGTTGCAGTGTTTGTAGAAAACTAGGGCATAACAAGAGGGGATGCAAGCAGGGATCAACCAATGCAGGTGGAGAAGCAAATACTAGTGGAGCAGCAAATGCAGCAGGTGGACCATTAGGTGGAGAAGCAAATGCAGCAAGTGGACCATCATTCAATGTAAGTGTTTAGTTTTTTTTTTTTTTTCCTTCTAGTCTAACATATTTTAAGACTTTGGTCTAACACTTATTGTATTTGTCCAATTCCAGAGTGTGGTCACTAGTATTGGTGCAGGTTGGGTAGGTGGAGGTGAAACAAGTGCAGTCAATGTAAGTAAGGTTTGATTGAAGGCTTTGATTTTGGCTGTTTTCAATTACATAGCATTCTAAAAATGTTTAGTTCAATTACAGAGTGAGGTTACTTGTGGTGTGGGTACGAATAGGCCAGGTGGACCCAAAGCAAGGGCAACAAAAAGTGTAAGTGTCCATTGTTCACATAAATGTCTATTAGTCATTAAATGTACCTGTACTGATTTGTGTCCAACTCAATGTGCAGGGTGCTAGGAACCTGATGTGAACCACATAAATGAATTAGTTTAGTGGTAGAAATTATGGGATGATAAACACTTAGTTTGAAGTCTACTATTCTATGTTAGATTTGTAATGGCTGTCGTTTTTTGTAATGCCTTGTGACATTGTTTGGCTTGGATGGTTTTAATTAGTTTGAACTCTGTTATTGTTGAAGCAAGTGCCGTCAATGACATATGTTTTGGCCTATTTGTTGGTGTGTTATGTGTTGACACCCAAATTTGGCCCCACCACTCGCAAATTGAATTGGGAGCAACATTGAACGACGCCGCATTTATCTTTGCATCATAACAAAAAAATTTACCATGCAGAATTGAAGTGTATGTTGCTGAGAATTAAAGTGGAAAGTCAAATGGGTTGATATGTGAGTGTCGGCAAGTGAAATGGGGTTAATTGGTTCTTGAAGTTGGTTGCCATCCTTACTTCTCTGCTTCTCTCCAGAAAGAAAACCTCTCAAAAAAAAAAAAAAATTCCCATTCCCCAAACAAAAGAAAAATCTGTCTCTACCAAAAAAAAAAAAAAGAAAAATCACAGCAGGGGTTAAATTGATAACGGAGTCAAAGTTCAGGTGTCCAATTGAAGTTTATTTAAGTTCAGGTGCGTATTTGACATTGGGTTCAAAGTTTAGAGGGTTTCTGTGAATTTTTCCCTTATTTTTATGGAGTTTTTGCTCAATTTTTGGGATTCTTGGTTTTGTACAGTTTGTGCTCTTAATGCCTTCAAAGAAGCTATATATGAGGACCCACTTCTGGCTATGTCAAATTGGAATGTTCTAGATGCAGATCCATGTGACTGGTTTGGCTTTTCCTGATCTATACCTCGAGACTATGAAGCACCGACACCTCTGGAAGGCGAAGTATCGCAGTGTCGGACACGTATGGAACACGCCACGTGGCGTGTCCCATAATTTAATATAAATTTTTTAGGGGGACACGGCTTGGGACACTGATGGGGACACGGCAGGAGTTAAACTGTAATTTTTGAGGGGCCAAACTGTAATTTTTTTAAAAATGGGGTCAAATTGTAATTTTTTAAAAAAATTTGGGGCCAAACTATAATTATTTATTTATTTAAATAAATAAATAAATATACACGTGGAGTGTCCCACGCCGTGTCTGTGTCCCCATTTTTTTAGAATTCTCGTGTCCCCGTGTCGGTGTCCGTGTCAATGTCGGTGTCGGCCGTGTCCGTGTATCATAGCCTCGAGATCATGTCTTGAAGTTGTAAGATTTTATCTCTCTCATAAGTATTTCTCTCAATTGTATAGAGTACAAACACATTAATAGTTATGTGTCTATTTTGAAACTTTTGAAATTTTCTGCTCTTGGGGTAAGTAATTGTAAGACATTTGATGGGTTAAATGGAAGGCTACTTATTTTACCCATTTGTTGGTGGAACTTTGTTGCAGAAACATTTCTGGTTCAGCACTACAGGGTTTTCTTGCTCCCACAAGAATTGTATGGTTTCCTTCTATAAATCTTGCCATAATTGAATCTCCTCTTTACATTTTTCATGTAATGTATTATTTTCAAGTTTGAATACAACGACAAACATACTGTTTCTTTGCAGAAATTTGCATGGAAACAATCGGATTGGTGCAATACCCAAAGAATTTGGCAAATTGAACTACCTACAGGTCTTGGATTTGGGAATGAATCAGCTAGTCGGTCCGATTCCCCCTGAGCTTGGAAATTGTACCAGCCTTATGACAATGTACATGTAATTCAACATTCGGTTTCTTCACTTTTGACTCCATGTTCCTTTCTTGGCCTTTGCTTGTTTTGCTGCAGAAATGTTGAGTCGAATGTGTTGACAGGAGAGCTGCCTCCCGAGCTTGGCAATTTGAATTATCTTGAGGAACTTAGGCTGGATAGGAATAAGCTTCGAGGAACCATACCTGGAAATAACATTTCCGCTTCTAATTCCAGCATTTATGGGATGTAAGCACAAGATTCTTGCATTCGATTCTCCTTTGCCGAAGTTTGTGATTATTCACATGTGGGGTTGATTTGGTGCGCTTTCACTCGCAGAGTTGCTTATAGCAAGTATGTGAACTTGAATGTTCTCTTTTGGGTAGATACAACAATAACAACAACATAACATAACCCATCTAGTCCTCAATCATTGGGGGTTGGCAATATATGCACAAAGTGACTGCTCTCAGAATACCACTGAAACAGTGGCCCCCCTAAACCTCCAAGAACTGAGGAGCTACATGAACGTTTTGTTGTAGAACCATGCCCTCAAATCAAAGCCAAATGGCATCAGAGAGGGCAAGCCTGGAGACCCAAATCAATTTATGTGCACATTACCATGCTTCCTTCATTGATAGTCCAGAGCATCAGTACTCACACAATGAAATGTATCTATCCTGTATAAGAGCATGTACATCAGAATAGGTGAAAAGCCATTTTATCTATTTTACCTAGGCAAGTTCATAAAATGGGCTCTACACTAGCCTCAATTAAGGGTAGGTAAAATTGTTAGTGCTATAAAACCTCGGTATTTTTGCCGAGGTACTATTCATCTGTATCTCACTTGTTTTGATTATTTTATTCTCTCTCTCTCTCTCTCTCAAATGATGTTGTATCCTTCTCTCATCCGGAGCTCATTCACTATGAACTTCCAGATTTTGAATCAAGTTCTTGTTAACAAGTTCATTCGTATTTATGATGTTTGGTTTTTTGGAAGTTGAATAATTCATTCCATTGTTATCTAACCAGAAGGAATACGCTCTTTACGATTTTTTTCCCCATAATATGATGGTTTAGATCCTTCATAATCATAATAAAATTGTAGACATCTGTTATTTGAAAATTAATGATAAGAGCATTCTTGCTCCAATGCAGCTCCGCCAAAAGGTGATGTTAGCACTAGTCGTATGGTTTCTTGCATACCTAGGTATTTAAGGCGGCTTTGATTGGTATAGTATAGAAGGTACGTTGAAGGAGGAACAATGAAAACCATTTTTTTTTGTTTGGCTATATGAAATAAGGTGAAAAAGAAAAATATTGAAGGATGTAGGAGCTAAATTCATATCTAGGTGTCTATTTCTCTATTTTCTTGATTTCGAACTATTTCTAGGTCAAGGTTGGGTAACCATGTGCAGGGGCACCGTGACAGACTTCATGGCATCTGGGTTTTCTTCAATCCAAAGATAGAAGACTAGTGTTAGTTCCTCTGGCTTTATCTTTGGGGAAAGTGCATCTTGAATCTTTTCGGACCAACTACTGGTTCTCTCCGGTAAATTTTAAGCGTCCTGAAGATCTTTAGGAAGCTAAAATGAACCAACTGTATTGATGTTGGCTTTTGATTTATGATCATTGGAATTTTGCATTCTTTAGTGCCCAAGGATACCAATGTGATTAGGCCCCATTCTAGAAACCTTCTTAAAAAATAAACAGCTTATTTCACGTTTTCAAACTCAAAAATAAAGTAAATGAAAAATAATTTTTCAATTTTTTTTTTGCATCGTATAAAAGATCTCATCGAGATCTTTCAAACAAGACCCATATTGTATATTTTTAGATTTCAATAAGCCCATAATTTTTGAGCTTGAAATTGCCTTCTTAAAAAATAAGGACTTTTTTTGGTTTCTGGAACGGGCTCTAAGGCCTATGAATATTTGAAGTTGTATTCAAAGTGGAGATTGCCATGATTCAGATGGTGTTCCCAATGTATTCATTATTTTCTTAAAATTGACACATGCCCTTTCTGTTGTAGGTCTGCCTCAAGTTGGGAGCCTACTGGCTTTTGTTGTTCAACTCAGTTAGAAGTTGCTAATTTCTCGTACAACTTCTTTGTTGGGAGCATCCCCAAGTGCCTGGAAAACATTTCAGGGTACTCTTATGTCTCCTGCTCTCGTGGATTGTTTTGTTCTCTCAGCCTTCATTTAATAATTTTTTTTCCTGCAGGTTAAGCTTTCAAGGGAACTGTTTATATGACATACATCCATACAGCGCCCTACTGCACAATGTGGTATGTACAACATAATTGTCCTAAGGGCTGTTATTGAGCTGTTTAAGAGGAACAATAAATAAATTTACAAAATCAGTATGGGTAGAAAACAAGTATCTTGGCATTGGATGGTTTAGAACCTTTGCTAAAACTTGTAAATATGGTTAATTCACTTGGTTTGAACGTTGACGTTAAGATCCAAACCAGTATCATTGGAATACGACACCAAAGAAATGGACCCATTTTTTCTGAAATGGCTTATATGAGTTTCTGGGAAGGCATAGAGTCGATTATGTTGTTCCAGGTGTAATGATATTTTACCAAAATTTCACTCAAAGTTTAGTAGAACATGGTGGGGCTAGGTGCTAATTAAATAACGCATTGTGGATTGTAAATGACCAAATTCCTCCTATGACCTTTGGAAATAGTGATTGCAACCAATAACCATGGTGGGAGCTCTCTTCCTCGTTGCTCTCCTCACCGCTGTCCAGAGATGCAAATGCAAACCATCTATCCTTATCCCTTGGAAGAAATCTGTGAGGAGCAAGGACCATGTGACAGTATACATTGGTGAGCTCTCTTGTAATTTCCAGATCACATTCTGAGGGCCCATTTGGTTCCGTTGCTTATTTTCTTATTGCCTAAACAAGATAAGCTTTTTCTACAGCTGCCTCTAAAATAAGCAATACTCAAAAAAGCAGAGCGATATGCAACTAAGCAATTGGGAGCCCAACGATTTTACTTATTTTTGGTTTTGTTGTGCATACCGATGCTCTGGACTATCAATGAAGCAAGCATGGTAATGTGCAAATAAATTGATTTGAATCTCTAGGCTTGCCCTCTCTGATGCCATTTGATTTTGATTTGAGGGCATGATTCTACAACAAAACGTCCCTGTAGGTCCTCGATTCTTGAAGGTTTAGGGGGCTTCTGTTTCAGTGGTATTCTGAGACCAACCATTTTGTGCATATATTGCCAAATGTTAGGTCTGTCTCCAATCATTTCTGCCCATACCCCCAATGATTGGGGACTAAATGGGTTATGTTATGTTGTTTTTGTTGTTGATTATTGCTTATTTTAAGAACTAAGCAAATAAGCAAGGTAAACTAAACAGGACCTTAAGTCTATGAGTTTTGCTCTTCAAAAGGATCATAACTTTACTTTGGCGGGGTGTTATTTACAGATTCAGAGATGTTGAAGGATGTGGTGAGATTTAACAGACAAGAACTTGAAGTAGTGTGTGAAGATATCAGCAACGTTATTGGGTCCTCACCAGCCAGTCTAGTCTGTAAAGGCACCTTGAAAGAACGGCCCGAGATTGCTGTCATATCCCTCGGCATTAAAGAAGAGCATTGGACGGGCTACCTTGAGCTTTACTTTTAGAGGGAGGTAAAGTATTTGGTCTTTTGACACTCTTCTAACTTAAGAGCTTATGAGGCAAAAGTATCTATCACCTACAAATACAAATGTAATAAGTTATGACAGAATCTACCTTTAAACACTTCAGTTTTGGCACAATTCAGGTAGCTGATTTGTCAAGATTAGACCACGAGAATGCGGGAAAATTACTGGGTTATTGCAGAGAGAGTAATCCGTTTACAAGGATGTTGGCTTTTGAATATGCGTCAAACGGGACACTGTATGAACACCTCCATTGTAAGTAAAGCTTGTTATTTCTAATAGAAGGCTACTTTTAACATGTTCCAGTGACTGAGACGGAGACCTAAGCATTCTGTATATAACTGCAGATAGAGAAGGATGCCAATTATCTTGGACGCGCTGTATGAAAATTGTTATTGGCATTGCCCGGGGACTTAGATATTTTCACATGGAACTTGACCCACCTTTCACTATATCCGAGTTGAATTCTAGTGCTGTTTATCTTACAGATGATTTTTCTCCCAAGGTATATGCTGAAGCTACCTACATGACTTTGTTAACATTCTCTTTTATCTATGCATTGGGCTGTGTTTGAATCTTGAATTTATGGTGGGATTTTTCAAGCTAATTTCTCTTTTCTTCCACTGTACTTTGTTTTGCTTTTGCCTAAAGATTCATACCAAAAGTTTCAAAAATGACTACTTCATTTCAGAAATTACCTCATGTGCAAGAGATCGTTGGGTTACTGTATCAATTTGGATGTTGTTTGCTTCTTGAAGTTTGCCTGTACATAATTTGAGATTGAGGCTATTCAAGATGATAGATTTTCTCTTCGGCGATTAAGCTTTCAAATTGTATATCAATTGTGATGCAGATAGTTGTTTCCGCCTGAATAACATATACAATATCAAGGACATTACCTCATCAATGATGTTCTATATTAATTGTGGCTGCAGCTGGTTGATTTTGAAAGTTGGAAGTCGATGCATTCAAGATCAGAGAAGAACGCAGGCTCTATCGGCAATGAAGGTGCGGTATGTGTTCTTCCAAACTCATTAGAAGAACGCCATCTTGATGTCCGAGGGAACATTTATGGCTTTGGTGTACTTCTACTGGAAATAGTCAGTGGGAGACCTTACTGCAAGGACAAAGGTTGCTTTGTGGACTGGGTAAGTACTTGAAGCTTTTGTGAATTTTCTACACATGTTGATATTGCTCTTGAAGAGATTTAAGCACGGTAGGCCACAAGAATTTATTCCTAGGTTCGCCAAAACCTTAAACCCCAAACTCTATACCTTTGTGCAGGCCAAGGATTTTCTTGAACTCAGTTTTATGTGGTGGATCCGGAGTTGAAGCATTTCAGATACGATGAGCTTCAAACGATATGTGAGGCGGTGATCCTCTGCATCAATCCCAATCCATCCAAACGGGCATCCATGGCAGAACTGTGCACTATGTTGGAGAGCAGAATTGACACGTCATGCTAACACACTGTACATCCGAAATACGGAAGGAGTAATCCTACCTTACTTTCAATTTTTTTTCCCCACTTTTCTTGTTCTTGTAAGGGAAATGATGTTGGCATTCCAAAAATCGATGCAGACACTCCAAAATCAATGTAATTTCAAAGCCACTTTACTTGTTCTCTTTGCAATTCAAAAAGAATTTTTCAAAAAATTCCCTATAGATTTCCTCTACTTCCAACATTTCTCTCTCTATCTTTCTCAACTTATTACTCCTACTATTTTTTTTCAAAAAAAATTTCAAATTTCAATCCAAACACAATATTTGTTTTTGGGAGTGCCTGCATCAATTTTTGGAGTGCTAATATCATTTTCCTCTTGTAAATGTTCCCATGCTTTATAAGAAACATGATATAAGAGTTTCTTGCATGGGAAAACCTCATCTCTTCGTATACGATTGGTTGATTAGTGGATTGATGGAACTACTAAATACTGAAAGGTCATGTTGCCCATTACTTAATACTAGGGGTGACAATTTGAACCCAGACCCATTAAGAAATCCAAACCCACCTATTAACAAATAGACCCAACCCAACCCATTTATTAGTTGGGTTAGAATGGATCCAAACCCATCTAACCCATTTATTATTGGGTCTTAATTGGGTTTCAATTGGGTCAACTTAAATGCCCAATGGTTCATGAACATTACCCAACAAAAAAATAGAACTATCACATAAATGAAAAAAACAAAAGTAAACATGTTACATGAAGTGAACCTTTTTCTTGATCAAATCGGAACCTGGTGACTCGGTTGAACGGTTTCATGTTATGAATTCCAGTTACAGTACAAGCCATGTCGAGTCGAGTTTTGTAGTGAACTCGTACACTAAACAAAACAAAAATTCGAACTCAAACTTCGTTTGTTTGTAAACGAGCCGAGTCTGGTTCGAGCCGAGCTTATACAAAACGAGCCGATGATTTAGAGTGGAGCCGAGCCTTGAGTGATCAAACAAACAGTCTAGACGACTTGGTGAAGCAAATATACAAGGACTTGGGAAAGTTGAAATTCAACGACGTGAACGGGAGTGATGGATATAAGGAAGCAGAGCACCTGTGAAAAATGCTCACGAGAGACGTTCAAAATAGAGATGCAGATGTGAACGGTATGTGGGACTTGGGTTGGCACGAGATGATGTTCGTGATTCTTGAGAAAGATGAGCTCGTAAGGGATGTGGAGAAGTATTTACGGGGGTAATTTTAGTAGAATCTCTATTCGGTTCAATAATTTAGTATACAGGGGTAATTTGGTCATTTTAGTATATAGGGGTATTATAGTAATTTTAGTATGCGAGGGTAATTTGGTCATTTAAATGTACAAGGGTGATAAGGTCATTTCAGTGTAGATGGGTATTTTAGTCATTTTAAATTTTAATTGGGTTAATGGGCGGGTTGAGTTTGATTTTAAATAAATGAATTGGGTTGGGTATGGGTAATTAGACTCCTAATTAATTGGGTCTAAATGAGTCAATGACTCATTACTTATCCAATTTGGCCCAAACCCGCCCATTTGACACCCTTACTTAATACTATTGAGTAAATATCTCCAAAATTCCCTTCCCTTTTTGCCCCCCCTCCATTTTTCCCTTCCTGCAGTGACGGGAGAAATGACATCTCATGCAGTTGGTGATATTATGGTCCCGTTGTGCTAAGCAAAATAAGTATTTATTTTTTAAATTAAATGTGATGTAATATGAGAGAATTATATGTCTTGTAGATGGTCATTTCAGTTTATATGGGTATTTTAGTCATTTTAAATTTTAATTGGGTTAATGGGCGGGCTGGGTTTGATTTTAAATAAATGGGTTGGGTTGGGTATGGGTAATTGGGCTCCTAATTAATTGGGTCTAAATGAGCCAATGACTCATTAAAGACCCAACCCACTTATAACTGACCCAATTTGGCCCAAACCCGCCCATTTGATACCCCTACTTAATACTATTCTGAGTAAATATCTCCAAATTCCCTTCCTTTTTTGCCCCCCTCCCCCGCCCCCCTGGTTTCTTTTTCCCTTCTTGCAATGACGGGAGAAATGACATCTCATGAAGTTGGTGATAATATGGTCCCGTTCTGCTAAGCAAAATAACTACTTATTTTTTAAATTTAAATGTGATGTAATGTGAGAGAATTACATGTCTCATAGAGCGAAAAATAAATACTTAAAAAATAAAAACCTTAGAGAAACGGAGCCTAGGAAAGATACAATATTTGATCTATATTCATTTGATATCATGAAGTTTGTTACCCGTCATCTTTTTTAAATTGTATATCTGCTCCAACTATGAGAGTTCCCTCATTTTAAAAAGAGAGTCCGTACTTCTAGAATCCAATCACAGGAAGTATTCACTTTGTAGGGCTCATTTGTTTGCTGGGAGGCAAAATGATGGTATGTAGAATCCCTCGGATATGAGTGGGATATAAACTCTTCTTGGACAAGGGAAAAGAAATATGGTGGTTGTTTTTGTTGGGATTGTGACATGCATTTCCTATTTTATCCTCATGCAAACCATATGGCGACAAAAGAGGAAGGGCAAAATAGTCACATGTATTAGCTCAAGATGAAAGGGATATAGAATCCCGTCTTTCCGTGAGATTTCATAGCGAACACTGGACTTTTGGAGCCCTTAGCATTACATAGTCAATCCCACCCTCAAATCCCACACCACCCCATCCCAATCCGTAGTGAGTCGCAAGCGGTGAAGGTTCAAAACCTCACCCACCCGGGCCACACCATCCCAATTCCTTGGGAAAGAAAAGATTTAGATTTATTGCCTTGAAACAAAAATTCTGCAACAAGTCCATTGTTTAATTCTGGGTATACAAAACGAGTCCTTGACAATTCAAAAATCTTGGCAAACATTTCAAATGAAAAATCATTGAAAGCGAGAAGCCAAAAACAAAGGTAGTACTATGCGAAAACTAGTCCAAAATTGTGATCAGCCTGAGAATAAAGAGTCAACAAAATCAGCAACCTTATGCAGCCTTCATAAACGCAATGAAACATAATCTCTCCCCTTCGAGCAGCTCATTAAACAAACATAAGTCAAAAACACATTACAAATTACAAAACTTAGCCAAAAAAAAAAAAAAAAATTACAAATCTTAGCCGTAAATACTATCTAACGCTTAGAACGGGAGTAATGGTTGTCACACTGAAAACTGCCAATGCTTTCCTTCCAGGAGGCTGCTGAGGTGCTTTCTTATCTCTCTAAAGACTTGAAACAAAGACATGTCAGCTTCAGTTACAAGCAATATATCAGAAATAGTTCGAGAGGGGGAAGGGACAGGAAGATGGAAATAGATTGAGGAGTTTTAAAATACAAATAGAGACATAACCACGATTTAATCTTTGGGGTGTCAAACGTATATATACACATTACAAACTTTCAATTATCAATCTACCACCCAACCAGTTCATCATGCCACCACGCCTCACACATGTCTTTAA
Source organism: Rhododendron molle (assembly GCA_025413875.1). Classification (NCBI taxonomy): domain Eukaryota; kingdom Viridiplantae; phylum Streptophyta; class Magnoliopsida; order Ericales; family Ericaceae; genus Rhododendron; species Rhododendron molle. The sequence goes on along the minus strand of CM046389.1, from coordinate 47,209,625 downwards.
AAACTCAACCACGAGTACTGAAGCAATTTCTACCGTAGAGGGTGTGGGTGGTTACAAACTTTTATGTATCTCCGGGGATACCAAACCCCCTTATATACCAGGGATACATAAAAGTTTCTCCAGTCCCTAACACATCAAATAGGTTAAAATTAACTATTCTACTTAGTTAATAATTTAGGGTAGCCACCAACCAGACTCTTCCGCCCCCCACCTAGGGTTTGAACCCCTTTTCAGGTGGTGGGAGGGGAGGGCGACTCCGGTTTTCTTCTCATTGAGTTTTAAAGATATTATTAATCTCAATTAAAATACACTAAGTAGAAGACTCGTTCCTCGACAGGGAACCAAGCAACCACAACAGTGGAAATTTAGTCAAATGGCTATATCCCAAACCAGACAAATCTTTCCCAACAACAACACACACTTCATCATAAGCTACGATTGAAATTCAATAAAGAAAGAGAAATAAAAAAAAAATTCTTAACATCACAAACCATCCTAATCCGTCACCGGTAGAACCACTACGACCACGACCACAAATCATGACCACCAATAAAAGAGTGTCCCTTTTTTCTTGTTTGCGTGGGTTGGATACATTAGCTTAACAGCCACCAAACCACCAAATCACTGGTGAAGAACGACTAGTTTAATGAACCTGAACTTAATTTGAAACTTTTTAAATGAGAGCTTGTAGGCTGCGATCCTCCAACCTTCATTAACCTTCTAACTTACGTGAGCATCTGTTTGATGACATAACAAAACTAGCTAGGGACACCCTTGGCATATGAAAATCATTTTAGCTTAGATTAACGCACCACCCCCACCCCCAAAAAAAAAAAAAGAAAAAGAAAAAAAGAAGGCTATGTCATTCCCACTCTTTGCATCAAAATAAGTGAACATCTTTTGTTGCGGAAAATCACGGTTTTTGTAACACACACAACATGCTAATAATCGTCAAATAAAGCGCAACTATAAAATGCAGAAAATTATCACGTGACTCTCTCACTGTTACTGATTACATCCACGACAGTATTGAATAAAGGAAGAACATATACTACATGAATTGCGTGTATCATGATACTTATAACCTATGATTTACGTCACGGTATGATGAACGGAGTGGTAATCTAAAACTGTGTCAGGCTTCACAACCCCAACATCACTAAAATTTACTCCCATAAGCGATTCTATACAGTCGGTTTTTATGGGAAAATACCTGATCTGATTTAATTGGTCCCAAAACCAACTCATTCCATCAACAAACCGCAATTGGTATGGTTTATTAGTTTGGACTTTACATAAACAGGCCAATTCCTTATCATAAACAAAACCAGAAAATTCAAACCAATTTTGTCTAAAATCTGAAAGAGTATTAAAAGCCTCTACCACACCACCACAGCATTCCAAAAACATCAAAACACCTCTAGACATTTGCATGCTTTAAAATTGATCCATATTCCATAAGTCACTAATCAGTACGTAACAAACTCTTTTTCAAGGTCATTTCCTAGAGAGAGAAATAGGTAGAGACCTAGTCATGCTTTATGCTCCTTCTCCTGGTGTATTTGAACCTGTTGTCGTAGCCTATAGCTAGGCATGGGTGAACCTCCGCCCCGGTGAACAGTTTCATTGTGACCTGCCATCCCGCTCTTTGTAAAACCTTTGTTACAGGAGTAACAAAAACGATCATGGACCATTCTTCGCTGTTGCGAGAGAGACTTCTTGTTTTTCGGCATTGCGATTGAGAGAGAGAGGGTTGAGCGTAGGGTTTGAGAGCGAAAGGTGACGGGGTGGGAGGGATTGAGACGGGCTGATTTGATTCGATCACCCCACAAAACCCAATTTAAACCCTAACTTTGTACTACTTCAAAGAACTACTGTTGTGTTGTATACATGATATATGTTAGGGTTGCAAAAAAATTTGGTGGACCGTGAAATCGGTCCGAACCAAATTGATCCGTACCTTTTGGATTTTGTCCGTAGATTAATGGTCCGGACATGGGTTCGTAAATTAAAAAACCGTGAGATACGGATTAGGATTGGATTTTCATTTGAAAACCATGGATTATCTGAACCGAACCATGAGATATTTAAAAAATAAAAAAATATAATATATGCAACATCACAAATTATCCACTGAGGGATCTCTTACCAGTCTACAGTGTGGACCTCCCCTTTTTCGAGTAAATTTTGATGATCCGAGCTGCTCAAAGTGTGCAGAACGTGATTCTAAGAGTACATGCGAGAAATCATCAAAAGAAATGATCGGGAAGGGCTTGATTTGAGCAATTTTTTATTGAACCGTTCAATGAAAACAACTCCGATCAAGCCCTTCTCGGTCCTTTTTTTTTTTTTTTGGTGATTTCTCGCTCGCGAGTACCCTTAAAATCACGTTCTGATCACTTTGAGCGGCTCAGATCATCTAAATTCAATCGGAAAGGTGAGGTCCGCACATAAAACTGTCCGGAATCCCTTAGGGGATCCGGACTGCATATATATATACACACACATCTCTATTATAAAACAGAAGGGTGTGGGGACAAGTTGTTCGAACGGCTTAGATTTATTTGATCCAAAGGCTATAGTGCATCCTCCCACTTCCCGGTTAAGTGACCATGATTTTCACCTAAATTACGCAACTGGCATCCCCGGATGCGTAGTGCCGTAGGCACGGGTTAGCACTAGTACACATATAAGGGACTAGACTTACTGGCCTAGTGCTTAGACGCCCTGGATCCTCTCAAAGTGTGCTCTCATGTGCACCCTCCTAGGTGCAATCCTATACTTGAAATATTGATCAAATGAGTATTCTTTCGCTTTTATAGCCATCTACATCCTCAACGAACGGTTAGGATTATCTTCATCGAATGGCCCACATTCTCCTTCTACATTCATCTTGGAAAATATCCTTAATCAAGTACGCATCTTTAAAATACTTTAGAACTTTGCATACAAGTTTAACACATTCTAGCTAGAGTATGAATCTGCTAAAAGAATTTGGAATCCTTTGGAATTCAGGTTCTCCTAGGGCTACAAATTAAATGAACCGAATCATTTGTAAACTGTTCGAGGCTTGACTATGTAAAGACCCGGTCGAGTTTGGTCGAACTTGAACATGACAGTACGTATTCGTCTCGTTTAATTAACTCTTAGACAAAGCTCTATATTTTCTAATCACTTTAATATACTATTGACAACTGGGTTCGTGACTCGTTCAAATCTCCCAGTGATCGTGAACATCGGATGAGGAACCGCTTGTGAGTTCTTGGGTTTAATCTTGAAACAAGTACACTTCGGTTGTACCTTCACGAGAGGGAGAATATTAGCTTTAAGACAAATACCTAGCACGCTTCTCTACTCTATCATTTTCATAATATTGTGCCAATATTGTTTGTTGCATTTTCAAAATTCCATGTTTATGTGTTCGAATGTAATAATCCTCGTGCTGAAATATTTTGAACCATAGTTGTAGCATTAGCGGCAAATTTTTTGAAAACATCCCGTTTTGCCTTCTCTTAAAGCTTACTCTTTTTTTGGTTTTGATGTGACTAGAAAGGAAAGGTGTTCTTCGTGGTCAAGGAAAAATGAGTTGATTTTGGTAAAAAAAGATTCTCGAATCTCCAATGTTAGCGCTAGTGGAAAACGTTTTCCAAAATCAGCCTACTTACCACCACGACACCACCCACCACCCACTGCTGCCTCTATCTACCCACCACTATCTCCAAAGAGGCCACCACCACCCACCGCATAGTCACTTGCACTATAATCATTCTGAGTTGCTACCACGGGCGCAGCGGCAGAGCTAAGATTTTTAATCCGCGAAGGCCCAATTACCAACTTGTATGTCTTATGTTACCTCAACACATGCATTCCTAATCTGTAAATACATATAGACTTACTCCTCTTTGCTCTGATACCACTATTGGGTGCATGGAGGAGTATTTATGACACACGGATAGTGTATGAAACTCACAAGAAAGAATTGAACAAACACACTCTCAATTTATCGAATTTTGTGTGTGTGTGTGTGTGTGTGTGGTAAATGATGCATATATTTTATAACCAGCCAACCAAAAACCACGGGGATAACCCCACTACATAGAAAAACTGTACAAGGAAAGCCTATTACAAACTACAAAAAGAATCAAACCACTTTAGGTGGTGGTAATACCCAGAATTCGAGATTCCAAAGCTGAAAAGATCTTTGGTTCTCCGCTGAATTGGAGATATGTTTATAGGAGCTCACCCGAAGTCTCAAGTTGTCTTTTATGCGAGCAAAAATCACGTCTGAATGAGGGCTTGTTCGGCTTGATAAGTCATTTGGCTTATTTTTTTTGTCCTTATTAAAAAAAAATTCATATTTGTTAATTAGTTTTTTGGTCAATTTTTGGAGGATTATTACTTTGTCATGATGAGAGGAATCTAAAAAGTAAAAAATTATGATCGAAATCCATTTTTTTTAATAAAGACAAAAATAAGCCAATAACTCAATTTTTGTGTCTTTATTCAAAAAAAATTAGGTTTTGATCGTAATTTTTTACTTTTTAGATTCCTTGTGCCATGACAAAGCAATAATTCTCAAAAAAATTGACGAAAAACTAACAAATGCAAAAAAAAATTTGAATAAGGACAAAAAATAAGCCAAATGACTTATTAAGCCGTTAGATTCCTTGTGCCATGACAAAGCAATAATTCTCAAAAAAATTGACAAAAAACTAACAAATGCAAAAAAAAAATTGAATAAGGACAAAAAAATAAGCCAAATGACTTATTAAGCCGAACAAGCCTCAGTGGCATTCCCCCAAACACCCTAGAGTTTCTCTCAAGCCAAATGTAATACACCCTTGCATCTAAATTAAGACAGTTTGAAAAGGAGTGCTCGTACGCCATTGTCAGGCTTCATATTTGATAACGAGATTATTCAATGTTCATAGGGCACCACGACACATGCATTGGAGTTAATTAGCCTACACATTTTTTCTCAGACCCCACCCTACTGTATATAGAGAAAAAGGGGCTTGGGACACGGCCACATGACGCCAAATTTCTCCCCGATAACATGCATGGATTATTCATTCTGAGTAATTTTTGCGGCAAATATTTTGTACCAATTTCTTGGCAGAACACACCACCATTCAAATTGAAATACAAATAAGGAGGATATCTCTCTCTGTGAAATATGATGAAATATGAGAGAAGATATTTTATTGAATTCGATCACACTATACAATGAGCTCCTGTATTTATAGAGGAGAGGGAGCCTAATTAAGGAAGGAAATCATACCAATTAACTATGGAAGAAAATCATCATATCTACAATCAAATCTCAATATGACGATGTGATCACGATATTATTTATTATACCCATATATTCCAACAAGATTATATATAAACTCATACAAATTACAGGATATTTATATATAGCTAGAATCGATGGTGTGAATGGAACCCAGCCGTAGACAATTCCAATTTGACATCTTCAAGCCACCGTTGTTGAGAAAAGAATTGCGGCTCATGAAAAACAGAAGGCATGGGCTGATTTCTCAATACGGTGGGATTAAATTTGTATCTTTTGGGTCTAGTGAACGCGTGGTGCTGAGTTTATTTATTTATTTTTTATCGGCAGTCGTGATGTTGAGTTACTCTGCTTGGGTCGTGAGCCTATATTTCTTTCCCATCCGGTCCTAAACTCGGATAAAGGAGAAGGATTGTACGTTAGCTAGCTAACAGCCAGTACGTAAAAAAGCCCATCAGATTTCTATGACATAAATCCAAATATGAATCAACAGAGAAAAATTACTTATGTAACTGACCCCAATTGATTGAGACATAAGACTCGATTTCGTTTAGTTTAGAATTTAGATGTGATGTTGAGTTTGATCAAGGCTCGTTGCTTTTTTTTAATTATTTTATTTGAAGAAATGGCAATCAATGATATAAGGCAAATGAACTGAGTCGTTCGTAAATTAGGCTCCGTTCCGCAACGCTTCTTAAAAAATAAGTACTTCTTTCCTCTACTTCTTATTCAAAAATAAGCCAACCTTCTTATTTTTCCCAAATACAAAGTTTCTTTCACATTTTCAAACTCAAATATAACATAAATGAAATTTTTTTTTTGGCACCATATTAAAGATCTAAATGAGATCTATCAAATAAGATCCATAATGGTAGGAAAATTTTTTGCTTAACCCTATTGTTTTTGACCTGGAAGTTCCAGTTTACTCCCACACAGGACTGTGTGTATGAGAATGAGGGCCGGCGGTCGGAAATTGACCGATAGCCGAGCCGGGCCGTCTCCGGCCACCGGATGGCCGATCCGAGCCGTCCAAAAATTCTAAAAAAAAAAACCAAGGGGGCCTCTGCGAGAATCAACGGCATCCGAGGTGTGTAGGGTGCTTGATCCGAGCACCCACGGAAATCCGGTGGCCGGAGACGGCCTGCCGCTAGGGCTGCACAAACATCGGGCCGGGCTGGGTTCGGGCCGGGCTTACACTATATAATAACGAGACTTGCTCATACCCAAACCCGCCCAATTACTAATCGGGCTTCAATTTATGATCCCAAGCCCTGTCCAATTAAGATTTCATTTCCCAAACCCGTCCAATAAACCCATTAATTTTTCTAAAGCATTGTATCCCACAAATAAATTAATCAAAAATAACTATCAAAAATTTGAATTCACAACCGAAATAAATAGACTTCAAGTTGTAAGTCATCACACCAATATTAAAACAGACCCGTAAAAGTTCTAATAATATTTTTTTTTCCAAAAAAGCAATTAAAGTGCTCAAAAAGTTGAAACTCTCCAACATCCACAAACTATAATGTGCAGAAACTTCTCTCGGTGTCTCTTCAGTAGAATCACACTTGTTCATAGCATTTCCTGTCAAGCGCACAAAAAATAAGACAACTATGATCAGTTATTAGCTATTTTTATAAAATAGTAGATCAGATTAATATATATATATACTAGTACTAGTAGGCGGGGGTTTTGTAAATTTATTGTTATCGGGCCGGGCCGGGCCGGGCTTTAAAGGTATTTTTCAAACCCATCCCATTTACTAATTGGGCTCAAAATCTCAACCCAGCCCAAACCAATAAGCCTAAATATTTATCCCGAACCCTAAAAATAACGGGCTGGGTTGGGCGGGCTGGGCGGGCTACCGGGCCGGTGTGCACCGCGGCTGCCGGTACGATTTCCCTCCACCGGCCGGACGGTACCTAAGCAACTTCTTCCAAAATAAGTAACAGGCTTCTTATTTTTCTGGAACGGAGCTTCTTATTACACAAATAATAAGAACTTATTTGAACTTATTAGACTTGTAGATTTCCTTCTTGTTTTGTCTCTTACTAGTTACTAATTAGATATAAACATCAAGTCGTGACTTTTTGATTGCCAGTATTAAGCATGAGATCGAGATACATGTCCCGTAAGACTTCATTTCCAAAATTTTGAATTCAAATATCGGTGAATGTTTCTAGATTAAGTTGGAAAACTAATTTCACAAAAGTCTAGGGCTGCAAATGAACAGAGCAATTCGTGAACTATTCGAGGCTCGATCAGTAAAGATTAGTGGGTGTGTGTGTGTTTGAATGATAATAAGCAGCAAAAACAATAGCAGGAAAGCGGCTCTTTTGTTATCTATGTAGCATCATCTGCATTCTCGAAACATATTGCTATCAACGTTACTGTGAAGCCAAGAACTTAACCAATGGCGTCAATAAGACCAGGAGAATGTTATCCATTCACAATAGGAGTTCAAATATTGTTGTGAATCCCCAGATTGATTCAAACACTTCAAATGAAAATTCATTGAAAGCGAGAAGCCATAAACAAAGCACTATGCAAAAACTAGTCCAAAATTGTGATCAGTCTGAGAATGAAGAGTCAACACAATCAGCAACCTTATGCAGCCTTCATAAACGCAACGAAACATAATCTCTCCGCTTCGAGCAGCTCATTAAACAAACATAAGTCAAACACAGTACAAAACTTAACCGTAATACTATCTAACGCTTAGAACGGGAGTAATGGTTGTTACACTGAAAACTGCCAATGCTTTCCTTACAGGAGGCTGCAGAGGTGCTTTCTTATCTTCATGGTGGCAAAAGAGGTCATCCGAAGAAAAGATGTCATCTCCCTAAAGATTTGAAACAAAGAGACATCTCCCAAAAGTTTTGAAACAAGAGAAGTCAGCTTCAGTTACAAGCAATATATCAGAAATAGATCGAGAGGGGGAAGGGACAGGGAGATAGAAATAGATTGAGGAGTTTTAAAATACAAACAGGGACATAACCACGACTTAATCTTTGGGGGTGTCAAACGTATAAATACACATTACAATTTTTCAATTATCAATCTACCACCCAACCAGTTCATCATGCCACCACGCCTCACACGTCTTTAAAAACTCAACCACGGGTACTGAAGCAATTTCTACCGTAGAGGGTGTGGGTGGTTAAAGACTTTTATGTATCTCCGGGGAAACCAACCCCCCTTATATACCATGGATACATAAAAGCTTCTCCGGTCCCCAACACATCAAATAGTTAAAATTAACTATTCTACTTAGTTAATAACTAAGGGTAGCCGCCAACAAGACTCTTCTTCCCCCCTAGGGTTTGAACCCCTTTACAGGTGGTGGGAGGGGAGAGCGACTCCCTCTCGGGTTTTCTTCTCCCTGAGTTTTTAAAGATATTAATCTGAATCAAAATACACTAAGTAGAAGACTCGTTCCTAGACAGGGAACCAAGCAACCACGACAGTGGAAATTTAGTCCAACGGCTATACCCCAAACCAGACAAATCTTTCCCAGCAACAACACACACTTCATCATAAGCTACGATTGAAATTCAATAAAAAAAGAGAAATAAAAAAAAATTCATGTTAATGTAATTGGCAATTTCCGGATGCGACAAACCGTTGGAGTCTGTATTTATTCTTTTTCCATTTGGGTTTGGGAGGTGATTTTATTTTGTCTAGATTAGATACTCCACCCGTTGATTCAAAAGTTGATCACGAAGGCCGTGCCGTGCATTTTCCTTGGAAAGGTATATGCATCTCATGTGCATTTAGCTTAATATTTTTCCATGCATCATTAAAGGTTTTCAATGTCTTAATCTTTTATGAAATATCATGTATGCACTAACCTTATATTATTGGCCTTGTTTTATTTGAAAGAAAATTTTGTTTAAGGCCTCTTTTTAGTGCTTGCGCCTTAGTAGCGCCTTAGCAGCGTCTTATCAGTCTAAGGCCCTTGCACGCGCGTTAAGAGCGCCTCAGTAGTGCCTTAGCGGACTAAGGCCCTTGTGCGCGTGCTAAGAGCGCCTTAACAGGGCACTACCGATTTTTTCTTGCTTAGTCATATATAAGCTTGTTCTTCATTGTTCTAGGGTAAGAGAGATAGATATAGCCCACTTTAGAGAGAGAGAACATTATCTCCTTTACTCTTGTGTCTTCATTTGCATTTGGATGAGTTGAAGCTAGCATTCAATCATCTTTGTTCAATCTAGAGAAATACTTTGATGATCCATGTATTCTCTCTAGATTGATTCTTTTGCATAAAAACCTTCACTTCACAAAATCCATACTTTCATGCCTATGATACTACTTGGCCGGATGATACCGGAGCCGTGGTGAACGGAGATCGAGGCGTTGGACTCGTGGTGGCTATGGGATCAAGAAGGAGTTCGGGGAGCTACATCAAAGTGGTGGAGTTAGGAAAAGCTTTTGGGGTAAAATTGTTATTCCTCTCTTAGCACTTTGTAAACCTTTTGATCTATAGCAACTTTGGTAGTTAGGCCGTGGTTTTATGCTTAGGGTGTGATTGACCCTAAGTAGTTTCCACGTATATCTCGGTGTTTGCGTTCTTTAGATTAATTGCTCTTAACTTGTATTATTAATTTGGATAGCATTGGCATGGATTTTGGATAGTAGCTTGAATTGTTGGTTGCTTAAATTTAAATTGGTCGTCCTATTCACCCCCCCTCTAGGACTTTGTGGCGCATTAGATTATTTCAATTCATAACATCACAAACCATCCTAATCCGTCACCGGTAGAACCACTACAACCAAGACCACAAATCACGACCACAAATAAAGGAGTGTCCCTTTTTTTTTTTTTGCGTGGGTTGGATACATTAGCCTACCAGCCACCAAACCACCAAATCACTGATGAAGAATGACTAGTTTAATGAACTGGAACTTAATTTGTAAATTTTTAAATGAGAGCTCTTAGGCTGCGATCCTCCAACCTTCATTAACCTTCTAACTTACGTGAGCTTCTGTTTGATGACATAACAAAACTAGCTAGGGACACCCTTGGCATTTGAAAATCATTTTAGCTTAGATTAACGCACCACCCCCACCCCCTTTGCATCAAAATAAAAAGCTATGTCATTCCCACTCTTTGCATCAAAATAAGTGGACATCTTTTGTTACGGAAAATCACGGTTTTTGTAACACACACAACATGCTAATAATCATCAAATAAAGTGCAAATACAAAATGCAGGAAATTATTACGTGGCTCTCTAACTGTTACTGATTACATCCACGGCAGGATTGAATAAAGGAAGAACATATACTACATGAATTGCGAGTATTACAATACTTATAACCTATGAGATTTACGTCACCGGTATGACGGACGGAGTGGCAATCTAAAACTGTGTCAGACTTCACAACCCCAACATCACTATAATTTTACTCTCTCATATTTTTTTATTAGCCGAAGTCTATAAACATATGGGATACCCCTAGCCATTACCATAAGCAATTCTATACGGTTGGTTTTTATGGGAAAAAAACCCGATTTGATTTAATCGGTTCTAAAACCAACTCATACCATCAAAAAACCGCAATTGATACGGTTTATCAGTTTGGACTTTATATTAACAGGCCAATTCCTTGTCATAAACAAAACCAGAAAATTCATACCGATTTTGTCCTAAACTCTGAAATAGTATTAAAAGCCTCTACCACACCACCACAGTATTCCAAAAACATCAAAACAACTCTAGACATTTGCTTGCTTTAAAATCGATCCATATTCCATACGTCACTAATTAGTACGTAACAAACTCTTTTTTCAAGGTCATTTCCTAGAGAGAGAGAAAAAGAGAGGCCTAGTCATGCTGCTTTATGCTGCTCCTCCTGGTGAAGATCACCAGGGTATTTGAACCTGTTGTCGCAGCCTGTAACTAGGCATGGGTGAACCTCCACCTTGTGAACCCTGTCATTGTGAACTGCCATCCCAGACTTTGTAAAACCTTTGTTACAGGAGTAACAAAAACGATCATAGACCATTCTTCTCTGTTGAGAGAGGAACTTGCGCTTGTTTTTCGGCATTGCGATTGAGAGAGAGAGAGAGAGAGAGAGAGAGAGAGAGAGAGAGAGAGAGAGAGAGAGGGGTTGAGCGTAGGGTTTGAGAGAGAAAGGCGGTGGGGTGGGAGGTATTGAGACGGGATTTTAGGGGATTTTATGATGGAAAGATTAAGATCCCCAAACGCAATCGTTTTACAAAAATGATGATATTGATGTCTATTCCCAAGTTTGTGGACCCCACACAAGTATGACAAATATGTGGTTAAAATTCGTGCTCAACCTTCGTAGTTCTACTTCATAGAAAACTTCCCTTTGTTTCTCCTTTTCAAACCTGGTGTCAGTGTGGTGTTGTGGCTGTGTATAAATTCGCCTAAAAGGAAAGGTAAGTTTTCGTGATCTCAACATTTGTTTGGTAAGTTTTTTTTCCCTTACTGTTCTTGCCTACTAGGAGAAGACATTCTAACACTTATTGCTAAACGAATTGCTCTCTACAATGATTTTCTCTCACTTATTGACCGACATAGAGTTGCTTGAGACGCCTGCGGATGCTCTCAAAGTGTTCTCTCATGGGCACCCTCCTATGGATTGGGAAATCCTGTAGTTTCTTACCCTTATATAGCCATCTACATCCTCAACGAATGGTTAGGATTATCTTCATCGAATGGCCCACATTCTCCTTCTACATTCATCTTCGAAAATATCTTTAATCAACGCCTCTACAATACCTAAGAAAATTCGCATACTAGTTTAACACCTCCTAGAATCTCTGAATCTGCTAAAAGAATTTGGAATCCTTTGGAACTCTGTAGGTTCTCCTAGGGCTACAAATTAACCGAGTTGTTCGTGAACTCTTTGAGGCTCGACTCGGTAAAGACTCGGTCGAGTTTGGTTCGAATACTAAACGAGCCGAACCTGAAACTCAATTTTAGGTTCGTTTAATAAATAAGCCGAACCTGGACCTCATAGTATTCGGCTCATTAATAAAATCCCAAACTATATTTTCTGATCATTTTAATCTATTTTCGACAACTTAGTTCATGACTCGTTCAAATCTTCTCGTGATTGTGAACACTAAATGAGGAATGCTTGTGAGCTCTTGGATTTAATTTTGATGTTAATACAGTACTCCGATTGTACTTTCACGAGGGGGAAAATATTAACTTTAACATAGTGCCTTAGCACGCCTCTCTATCTCATAGGCGAGCTCTTTCCTACTCTATCATTTCATATTGTGCCAATGTTGGTCGTTGCATTTCCATGTTTATGTGGTCAACGAAAAAAGAGTTGATTTTGGTTACTTTGGTAGAAAAAGATTCTCGAATCTCCAATGTTAGAGTTGGGGGATCGAAAACATTTTTCTAAAATCAGCATATATACTTACCACCACGCCACCACCCACCACCACTGCAGCCTCTATCACCCACCACTTCCACCACCATCCCCACAGAGGCCACTACCACCCCCCACATCTTCCCTAGCACTATAATCATTACGCCACCACCCACCACCACTGCTGCCTCTATCACCCACCACTTCCACCACCATCCCCACAGAGGCCACTACCACCCACCGCATCTTCACTAGCACTATAATCATTGCAAGTTGCTACCCAGGGCACATGGGCGATCGACAGAGCTAAGATTTTTAATCCGCACGCGGAGGCCCAAATATTACCAACTTGTATGTCTTATGTTACCTCAACAAATTCCTAATCTATAAATACATGCATACATACTTGCTCTTTGCTCTGATACCACTGTTGGGTGCATGGAGGAGTATTTATCACACACTGATAGTGTATGAAACTCACAAGAAAGAATTGAACAAACACATGCACTCTCAGTCTATGGATTTCGCTCAAATTGAAATACAAATAGATGATCTCTCTCTCTCTCTCTCTCTCTCTCTCTCTCTCATTCTTTCTTACTTGATCCACTCAAATTACATATAAACTCATACAAATTACACGATATTTATATATAGCTACAATTGATGGAGTGAATGGAACCTAGCCATAGACAATTCCAATTATCTTCAAAACACCAATATTAAGTTGAGACAAGAATTGTGGCTCAATCGCGATGAAAAATACATGGGCTGCTTCTAGATCAAGTTTATCTTTCAACAAGTCGTGCATCTGCTGTGTCAAAGCCGTGGATGCTTGAATTTGTTTTGAAATTTATTTATCCGTTCAAGGGTCTAGTACAGCGGTGGAAGTTTTATGGATTTCAACTTTCTAAAGTTGACTGTAAATACTAACTTTGTTATTACTAATGAATAATTAACCCAAATTACCTCATAAAAATTTAGGGATACTTAAATATCCATCCTCGTAACCTACTTCCTTTAAGTTTCCATCCCGATCAATTCGAACACTAATGTTTTCATCCTCGCTTTTTAATAATCCCAATAGTGCCCTTATATAATACATTGGGTATATATATATATATAGAACTGAATTTTGGGATGAAAACATAATAAATTTGGTCTCAACCTTTATGCAGGCAATTAGTCCCGTAGATTTGGTCAATCCATCCCAAAAATCACGGCCCCCATTCAAATTCTCATCCACTTTTCCTAAGCTGCAAAACATGGTCGGTTACAAAACCACCATTATCCCCTTTCTATCACAAAAGAAAAAAAATCGACCATTATCCCCACCAGGCACCATTATCATCTTTCTCTCATTTGATGCCGCACCGAGGAACCATGGAGGCGTAGACCTGGAGCATGGGGACGAGGAAGTGGACATTGGAGGAGAAGCCGAAGGAGAGGTAGCTAGGACAGGGCGGCGGCGGCGTGAGGTGCTTGTCCGGGGGGTCGCTGGGGACGTGGCACCATAGGAAGTTGACGGGAATCGTGGCCAGGAAGCACAGCGGATCGAACTCAATGGCGACGTCAAACGTCCAAACTCGAGCTTGATGCCATAGTCCGAACTCGATTGCAATGACGAAGACGGCAAAGATGGAGTCCACTATCTGCACGATCTCCACATCCTTGTGGGTTTCCGATTGGTATTGTCAATGTTGAGTTCCTTTTCTTGGAAATTAAATAGGCATTATTTTTCCTTGTAACGATATTTTTTTTGAAAGTTGGGTTCTTGTCGGTATATGAATCGTCATGAAATGTGGAAATCGACATGGTAATTTAACCATGAAGCGGTGATCACGATAACCTATTTTGATGGTAATTTAATCATATTTAAACCGTTTACCATGAAATATTTGTTCGAATCATGGGATATTTATCGTGTTCAGGTCGTATTCGTCATGATAATTTAACCATGTAATGTCATGGTAATTTAAATGGAGTATGTCATGTTATTCCTTCTTCTTTTTTATGGTAATTTAGCCATGTTCCGTTTAATAAGATCAATGGAAAATATGACTTTTTGTTGTCTGGTTGGCGAACTCGAAGAATGAAGAAAACATGCAAAGATGTGGTCAACTTATTATGTCATATTCCTAATAAAATTGATTCCTCAAATACATTCCATTATAAAAAAAAAAGAAAGAAAGTATGAATCGTATGTAAATTTACCAAATTCCACTGAATTAGGAAAATAATCCAATCAAATCCCACTAAATAGGGAAAACAATTCAATTCAATCCCACTAAATTAGGAAAGCAATATAACATAATATATATATATCATAGGAAAAAGGGTAAGAAAGACAATTCACACATTAAGAGGATGAGAACATAAGTATGAAAAGTATGAAAAAAGAACGGGATTTGATAATGCGATTAGCATTTCATTGTTGGACATCGATCTTTCAATACCGAGGGATTAAATCTTTTGGGTCTAGTGGACGTGCGGTGCCGAGGTGTACTTTTTATTTATTCTTATCAGAAGACGTGATGTAGAGTTCGAGTCTCGTAGGTTTTTTTTTTTTTTAAAGACAAGGCAATCAATTACATTGAGACAAATGAATCGAGCCGTTCGTAAATTAGACTCGTAGATTTCCTTGTTGTTTGTCTCCCTTACTAATTAGATATAAACATCAAGGAACTTTTTGAGTGGCAGTATTAAGAAAGAGATCGAGATACATGTCCCGTAAGACTTCATTTCCAAAAATTTGAATTCAAATATTGGTGAAAGTTTCTAAATTAAGATGGAAAACTTTCCACAAAAGTTTAGGGTTGCAAATGAATCGAGCCGTTCGTGAATTATTGGAGGCTCGATTGGTAAAGGTTTGTTTGAGATCGATTCGATTGAGAACTAAACGAATTGAACATGAACTTCAATTTTAGGCTCTTTCAATGAATGAGCCAAACCTAAACCTAACAATGTTTGGCCTGATTAGGCTAGCGAATCTCGAGCTTGGCGAAAGCTGGTTCGGCTAATCGAAGAGAATATGTAGTCCAAGGCTCAACTATATTTGCAAGCATTTTATACATGGGCAGTTGAGAGGATGTCTCATGGATCAAGAAAAAAGACCACCTGCTAACATAAGGTGACCAGAACATCCTGAGTTCTTACAAAATCAGCGATGTATATTTCCTCTATCAACGAAAATAATAATAATAATAATAAATCAAGCGCAGTCGACAACTTGGTACAGAAAATTTGCTTTGTTTGTTTTTCTTGGGCTTATTGTTGATTTGGGTGATTATACTGAGGCCTATAGGTATTTGGGATTGGCCCCTTTTTTTGGGCTGGGCCCTTGGGTGTTTTGGGCTTCGGCCCTTCAGATGTTTGTATCCAACGGTTCCAACCTTTGGTTGGATTCCCCTCCCCTCTTCTTCCAACTTGATGTATTCATTGTCAAGTATTTCTTAATAATATTTTCCCCTTAAAAAAAAAAAAAAAAAGAAAACACTTCAGGTATAGAAAGACCAGGTCACTGGTACATAAAATTCTCGTTGCCCAAGCTAATGAATCAGTTGATTAGTACTCCCTCCGTCCCTTATTTACAGTCCAGTATTTCATTTTGGGCTGTCCCTTAATAAGTGTCTATTTTGTAAAGTTAGTAGGTAAAAGTTGGTGCATTGTCTATTTTGTCCCTAAAAGTATTTTCGATTTTGAAAAGTTAGTGAGTAAAAATGTAATGATGATGGGTAAGTAGGGAAAGTAGAGGAAAAAGTTGATGTGAAATGTATAATGATGATGTCTTTTAATAAGTTGGAGTTACGACCGGGTCAACCTCCGGCCCTGCAATCCTATAGGGTTCACTAAGATCCCAAGACCTCCCGACACTGCAAGTGCTACAACGTGCTTATGTTATCTAGCGCCAGGGCTAATCTGGCGTGCCCCTAATATATTCGTAAATCATTTTATCAAAGGTTCAACATCCATGAATTTCTTTGGAAAAATTACATTTCACAAAGTACTTACTAAATTTATAACTTTACAGAAACAGAGTAGAAACACGATAATGAAACCAAGATATGAAATACTCACTTCCATTCCAAGTTCGACCAAGTATTCAAACTAAGTTAAAATGCCAAACAAGCAATTGAAAACCAATAATCAAATGGCGAAGTTAAACTTGCCACAGGGCTCTAGGAATGTTGAAAGTCCCAAAGTCAAGGTTGAGAGCCCAATGTGTGATGAAGCCAAAACGCAACAAAAACCACAAATAACCACATGGAATTTCATTAGTAGTCTGAGGTATTTGAGTCATAAGCTTGTCTATACTTCGAATTAAGCGATTTCTGGTTACATCCAGACCGGACAAAGGACCCATTGACGGTTCAACCTGTTGAACCAAATCCGATTTTTACTTTAAAAGATCGGGTGATAACACCTTTGAGATTTCTAACCTGAGACCTAGGAGAGAGCAAAACTCTAGATTCTAGAAATCAACCACCAGACCTTGGGGTGGTGGGAAGCAGAGTGACTGTTTGATGATCAGATGGTTTTGGCAAAAAGTACAAACATGGAGACCTGAGGTTTGTTGGCAGCCTATAATTGACAGATACACG
The DNA here is from genome assembly GCA_025413875.1 of Rhododendron molle. Lineage (NCBI taxonomy): Eukaryota > Viridiplantae > Streptophyta > Magnoliopsida > Ericales > Ericaceae > Rhododendron > Rhododendron molle. The sequence continues at coordinate 47,192,376 of CM046389.1, read as the reverse complement.
AACAAACATGGAGATCTAAGTATCTATCTTTTGGTGGTAGACTAGGATTGGTGAAACCGTTTGTAACTAATCTCCCCATTATTACTTGTCTTCACTTATAGACTAACAGCAAGGCTTGAGAAAATTAAAACCAATTTTTGTGGACAAGAAGTGACAGCCAAAGAGGATTGCCAGTGCCCCTCTCTCGCTGGGGGTAGGAAATGAGATGGTGCGGTTCTCACCGTCGTTGGATTAATCCTAGAGAGAGATAATATTAATCCTAGAGAGAGACAAATGCATTTGTGCTCTTATTGAGAATTAATATTAACCCGAAAAGTGGTGCGGTTCTCACCGTCGTTGATTGAGGATTTACGCCTTTCAAGGCCTTGTACTACATGATTTCTCAATCCCTAGGAGGGTGCCCATGAGAGAACACTTGAGAGCATCCACGGGCGTCTCAAGCACCTCTATGTATGCGCAAACATGTGTGCGATTTGATTTTTAATTATGACCGGTAAAAATCATTTATTACTGGTCATTATTAATTTTTGATCTGGACCGTTGATTGATGAGATCAATTCATCAATGACTGTACGCTACACTATAACCCCTGTAGGGCACTCTGCTTTTGCACACTCCGCCCTACAAGATCCCCGGGTCCCCCTCCTAGGTGCTATCCTTTACATAATTGAAATATCGATCAAATGGATATTCTTACCCTTATATAGCCATCTACATCCTCAACGAATGGTTAGGATTATCTTCATCGAATGGCCCACATTCTCCTTCTACATTCATCTTGGAAAATATCTTTAATCAACGCTTCTACGATACTTAAGAAAGTTCGCATACAAGTTTAACACCTACTAGAGTCTATCTGCTAAAAGAATTTGGAATCCTTTGGAACTCTATAGGTTCTCTTAGGGCTGCAAATTAACCGAGCCGTTCTTGAACTCTTCGAGGCTCCACTCGGTAAAGGCTCGGTCGAGTTTGGTTCGGTTACAAAACGAGCCAGACCTGAAACTCAATTTTAGGCTCGTTTAATAAATGAGCTGAATCTGAAGTGAGCGCTTGGATTTAATCTTGGGGTTAGTACACTCTGGTGGAACCTTCACGAGGGGAGAATATTAGATTTAACACAGTACCTTCAAGGCTGGCCCAAGCTTGGGCCTTGGGCATCCAAAAAAATTTAAATTTTAGGGGCACTTCAATATTATTTGTAAATTAGTATATATATTATTTGTTCGTTTTATAACATAAATGTCTTTGCTAGCTCAGTGGTAAGTTGATTTTAGTCTATGTGGAGTGTTTGAGTTCGAGTCTTCTGGACTGCTTTTTCTTTTGAAATGTTTTTTACCCAAAAATAATGCTATTGTAACTACGAAATCTCGAAACCAAGTCAAGTAGAATTCAAGCCAACCACTTTGGCCGTTTGTGACAAAGCAATTAACATGCATTATAAAGTTTAAAGTAGTAATATACAAAATCATTTCTATCATTGTTGTTTAATTCTAAAAATAAGTAGGGCACCACCCCAGAATTTAGCCTTGGACATCTAAATCCCTTGGACCGGCCCTAAGTGTCTTAGCATGTCTCTCTATCTCATAGGCCAGCTCTTTCCTACTCTATCATTTCATATTGTGCCAATGTTGGTCGTTGCATTTCCATGTTTGTGTGGTCAACGAAAAAAGAGTTGATTTTGGTATCTTTGTCTTAGGTAGAAAAAGATTCTCAGAATCTCCAATGTTAGAGCTGGTGGATCGAAAACATTTTTCTAAAATCAGCATACTTACCACCATGGCACCACCCACCACCACTGCTGCCTCTGTCACCCACCACTTCCACCACCATCTCCACAGAGGCCACCACCACCCACCGCATCTTCACTAGCACTATAATCATTACGAGTTGCTACCCAGGGCACATGGGCGATCGGCAGAGCTAAGATTTTTAATCCGCGTGTGGAGGCCCAAATATTACCAACTTGTATGTCTTATGTTACCTCAACAAATTCCTAATCTATAAATACATGCATACAGACTTGCTCTTCGCTCTGATACCACTGTTGGGTGCATGGACGAGTATTTATCACACATTGATAGTGTATGAAACTCACAAGAAAGAATTGAACAAACACACTCTCAGTTTATAGATTTCGCTCGAATTGAAATACAAAAAAGGATGATATTTCTCTCTCTCTCTCTCTCTCTCTCTCTCTCTCTCTCTTACTTGATCCACTCAAATTACATATAAACTCATACAAATTACACGATATTTATATACAGCTACAATTGATGGTGTGAAACTGTGAATGGAACCTTGCCGTAGACAATTCCAATTTGATATCTTCAAAACACCAATATTAAGTTGATGAGACAAGGATTGTGGCTCAATCGCGATGAAAAATACATGGGCTGCTTCCAGATCAAGTTTATCTTTCAACAAGTCATGCATCTGCTGTGTCAAAGCCGTGGATGCTTGAATTTGTTTTGAAATTTATTTATGTGTTTAAGGGTCTTGTACAGCAGTGGAAGTTTTATGGATTTCAACTTTCTAAAGTTGACTGTAATTACTTACTTTGTTATTACTAATGAATAATTAACCCAAATTAATTACCTCATAAAAATTTTTCTTTGGATTTTCGTTATATATATTCTGCCTGAATTTCCATCAGATTTTTTGATAATGCGATTAGCATTTCATTGTTGGACATCGATCTTTCAATACGGAGGGATTAAATCTTTTGGGTCTAGTGGGCGCGTGGTGCTGAGGTGTATTTTTTTATTTGATCGGCAAACGTGATGTTGAGTTCGAGTCTCGTTGGTTTTTTTTTTTGAAGACAAGGCAATCAATTACATCGTGACAAATGAATCGAGCCGTTCATAAATTAGACTTGTAGATTTCCTTCTTGTTTTTTTTTTTTTTTTTGGTAAATGATGCGTTTTATAACTAACCAAACAAGAAACTCAGGGGAGAACCCCTTATACAAACTACTTTACAAAGAGAACCTACTACAAACTACTAGAATCAAACAAACTAGCAGAAATGCGCCAAAGATCACATAATCTTTGGTTCTTTACAGTTTTTGGGATGCTCCTCCATGTACAAATTCTAAGTCTCATATTTACTGCTATACAATCTAAAATACGATCTGGATTCTTTGGATTCCCTCCAAAAACACGAGAGTTCCTCTCAAGCCAGATAAAGTATACCCCAGCAGCAAGCGAAAGCTTGAACACAAGAGCACGGAATGAATTCCTTTTGCAGAGGCTAATGGCATAATTCAGCTCATTCTCCCATCCACAAGCTGGTCGAATAATCTGAAATTTGTTGAGAATAGATTCCCATATTTGTCTAGAATAAACGCAGTCAAATAATAGGTGAGAAATAGTTTCTGCTTTCTGCGAGCAAAGAATGCAGAGAGGGTCCACTTGCATGCCCCATTTCGTGAGTCTATCTTTTGTTGGAAGCTTCTTAAGACAGACAATCCAAAGTATAAATGCCCACTTAGGAACATTATTAGTGAACCAAACAAGAGAAGACCATTGAACCTTGGGATTTTTGTTCTGAATTGCTTCCCAAGTATGTTTTGTTGAGTAAGAATCTGTAGGAGAGATTGTCCAAGTGATCACATCTTCACTATCCCCTAAAGTTAAAAGAGATGGAGGGGTAGAGGCCTGAATGTGTTGTATTATCCGGTTCCTAGGTCTTGGCCAGTGCCAAACACCATTCAAAATGCAAGAGCTGACTTTATCATATAAAGAGGATCCAATGCTTGATATAATCCTGTCATCAAAGAGTTTGTACAGGGGCCCACTTGGATGCCAATTGTCAAGCCATAAGAAGGTAGCTTGCCCATTACCTAAGGTATGTCTGACAAAGTTCTGTGCTAAAGGTCTTAATTTCAGCAATTTTCTAATTGTCCAAGAACATTCATGAGGGATTGGCATGTACCAAAGATTGCTGCTTTTAATGATGTAGCTATGAATCCATTGGACCAAAGGGTGTCCTCCTTTTTACTCAATGCCCAAAGGTGACGTAGCATCGAGGTCTTGTTCCAAAGTTTCAGAGACTTAAAGCCAAGACCACCTTCAGATTTTGGAGAGCAAACGTCCATCCACTTCACTTTAGCCCCTGCCTTTTTGAGATTAAGACCAGACCAAAGAAAGGCTCTAAGTAAAGCCTCCACTTCCTTCAAGATTTTTTGGGGGAGAATAAACAAGGAGCACAAATATGTTTGCATGGTGAAAAGCACAGACTGTATCGAAAGAGCTCGACCTCCAAAAGATAGAGAACGGTTGGACCTCCAATATGTTTCCTTCTTGTTTGTCTCTCTTACTAATTAGATATAAACATCAAGGCACTTTTTGAGTGGCAGTATTAAGAATGAGATCGAGATACATATCCCGTAAGACTTAATTTCCAAAATTTTGAATTCAAATATTGGTGAAGGTTTCTAGATTAAGATGGAAAACTTTTCACAAAAGTTTAGGGCTGCAAATGAATTGAGCCGTTCGTGAACTATTGAAGGCTCGATCAGTAAAGGTTTGTTTGAGTTCGATTCGATTGAGAACTAAACGAACTGAATATGAACTTCAATTTTAAGCTCGTTCAATGAATAAGCCAAACCTGAACCTAACAGTGTTCGGTCTGATTAGGCTAGCGAATCTCAAGCTTGGCAAAAGCTGGTTTGGCTAATCGAAGAGAATATGTAGTCCAAGGCTCAACTATATTTGCAAGCATTTTATACATGGGCAGTTGAGAGGATGTCTCATGGATCAAGAAAAAAGACCACCTGCTTACATAAGGTGACCAGAACATCCTGATTTCTTACAAAATCAGCGATGTATATTCCCTCTATCAACGAAAGAAAAATTATATTATATCAAGCACAGTCGGCAACTTGGTACAGAAAATTTGCTTGTTTATTTTTCTTGGGCTTATTGTTGTTCTGGGTGGATATACTGAGGCCTGTAGGTATTTGGGCTTGGCCCTTTTTTTGGGCTGGGCCCTTGGGTGTTTGGGCTTCGGCTCTTCAGATGTTTGTATCCAACGGTTCCAACTTTTGGTTGGATTCCCCTCCTCTCTCCTTCCAATTTGATGTATTCATTATCAAGTATTTCTTAATAATATTTTCCCGTTAAAAAAAAAAAGAAAAAAAAAAACACTTCAGGTATAGACAGACCATAAAATTCTCGTTGGCCAAGCTAATGAATCAGTTGATTAGTATTTAGTAAGAAAATTATTAAGTTGATTTTAAGGCGAAGGGTGATGTGCATAAAGGGAAGAAGTCAAATCTGTCCATTAGAATTCCTTTGTATCTCAATTAGTCAATAATGTCTAGTTTCTTTCTTTCGGACTTTGGGTTGGTGCTGTACAATGACCGTGCTGCGCACTTCCTAGCTGTCGGATCATGCATCCGACGGCTTCGATCTCATCTCGACAACCAACGATCGAGAGCCGTTTATTGTCAAGATGAGATCTCAACTGTTGGATGCACGATCCGATGGCTCGGACGTGCTGCGCACACCACTGCACAGCATCATCCCCCAATTCCTTTCTTTCCCGCACGAAGTTTCTTTTTCTTCTTTTTATCGGCAAAAAGAAGATTTTATTATTAATCTTTGAATATGATTACAAAGATTAAAAGGATCACGGGAACACTGGCAAAAGTCACTGAAGAACCACACCCAAAGTAAGGCAAAAAACCAACCAAATCACCACAAGAAGTACGAAAGCCTCAAAACAGCCCAACATCCTAACACCAAAACAACCACAAACCAAAAAAAACAATCTATAATCCGAACAACAAACTGAAAGATACATAACTGACAATCAAAACCGCCAATCTATATGGAATTAAAATTTGAGAGAGAGAGAGAGAGAGAGAGAGAGAGTCACCTCCCGCGCCAAGTTTCTTTCCCATGCAAAGGGCCTTATAAATGTTAAAATTAATGCTTTGTCTAACTTTATTGTGTTTGGACCAAATGTTATTTTGTAATGGGCTATTTTATTATGTTTTGTAATTGGGCTCTCTTCATTGGCTAGGCCCAAGTTGCTTGTGTAAGGGAACCCCTAGTATTTTGAGCAACTTCCTGGCCGGTCCTGTCTGGGTGAAGTATAGCCCACTAGGTCCTGTCCAAATAGCTCATAGTCCAGTAGGTCCTCTTCATTATTTTGTTGACAAAAATACCCCTCGCAAAAAAAGGTGATTTGAGAGAGACATCTAGCTACCACCACGCTGCCGCCGGCACCATCACCACCACCACCACCACCACCACGTCGCCACCACCACCACCATCGCCACAACGCCGCCGCCGCCACTGCCGCCATTGTCACTCCACCACCACCACCACTACTGCCACCACCACCACGCCGCCGCCACCACCTCCACCATGTCACCGCCACCACCACGCCGCCACTACCACCACCACCACTCCGCCACCACTACCACATCACCGCCACCACCCCCACTGCCACCATTACCACCACAACGCCGCCGCCATCATCGTCACCGCCACCATCACCACCACTTCACCACAACAATTAACAGTGTTATTTTTTGTCTAAATTAACAGTGTTAATTTTTGTCTAAATTCACATTTCAATTAATAGTGTTTTTACCAGGATTAACAGTGTTAATCCGCCACGATTAACAGTGTTAATTTTTGTCTAAATTTACATCCCAGTTAACAGTGTTAATATCAGGATTAACAGTGTTAATATCAGGATTAACACTGTTAATTGTGGTGGTGGTGGCGGCGACGATGGTGATGATGATGGTGGTCATTATGGTGGCGGCGTTGTGGTGATGGTGGCAGCGTGACGGCGGTGGTGGTGGTGGTTTTCCTCTAAATTCACACCCCAATTAACAGTGTTAATTCGTCACTATTAACAGCGTTAATTTTTGTCTAAATTCACATCTCAATTAACAGTGTTAATACAAAGATTAACAATGTTAATACTCGGATTAACACTATTAATTGTGGTGGTGGCGGCATGGTGGCGGCGGTGGTGGTGGTGGTGATGATGGTGGAGTGGTGGTGGTGGTCATTGTGGTGGCGGTGATGGTGGCGGCGGCATGACGGCGTGCTGGTTGTGGTGGTGGCGGCGGCGGCGGCGGCATGATGGTGGCGGTGGTGATGGTGATGATGATAGTGGAGTGGTGGTGGTCATTGTGGTGGCGGTGATGGTGGTGGCGGAGTTGTGGTGGTGGTGGTGGTGGCAGTGGCGTGACGGCGGTGGTGGTGGTGGTGGCGCTGGTTGTGGTGGAGTGGTGGGGGTTGTGGTAATTATGGTGGTGGTGGTGTCGGCGGCATGGTGGTGGTGATGATGATGGTGGAGTGGTGGTGGTTGTCATTGTGGTGACGGTGATGGTGGTGGGCCGGTGGCGGAGTTGTGGTGGTGGTGGTGGCGGCGGCGTTGCGGCGGCGGCGGTGGCGCTGGTTGTGGTGGTGGTGGAGTGGTGGTGGTGGTGGTGGTGGTGGTAGTGGTGGTGTAGGAGGTTGTATGAGTTCATTTGTTTCTAAACGGGGGTAAAAATGTAAAATACACTCCACATGATTTATTAGGAATTGCACTCTATAGAAAAAGGATCTAGTGGGCTATGAAATTGAAAAATAGGACCGGCCCAGAATTAACTCTTTAAGTCATTGGGAATGAGTGAAGGGCAAGTACGAGCCCCATTTTGCTGCCCTCTTTTCGTTTTCTTTTCTGCTGCTATCCAGAGAGCAGCCTCTCTCATCCCCTGTTTCTGCCGAGAAACCAATCAGTCCATTTCCTCCCATTTTCTCTTGGTTCTTCCACTAAAATCAACACTAGATTTTAGGGAAAAGCCAACAATAAATACAAATTAAGCTAGGGGACCAATTAACCAGAGAATTAACGAATTTGGTTTCCAAAGTTTCAATGGCTTTAAGCTTTATGAAGTACTTGTTTTTTCACGTTGCTATATTCATTCTTTTCACAAACAGTAGCGATGCAGCTGATCATCGTCTCGCAAACTCGAAAAAACATGTGTCTCTCTTCGTATTCGGGGATTCACTATTCGATGTCGGCAACAATAACTACATCAACACTACGATGCAGGCAAATTTCTGGCCATACGGTGAAACCTTCTTCAATCATCCGACTGGTAGAGCTTCTGACGGCCGCCTGATCCCAGATTTCATCGGTAATTAAGATATTGTTTGGTTTTTATTTTATCAGAAAACTCTAGTGCATGCTTTAGAGAATTGCGTTTGGAAATGATGGTACACCTGGGTTATTAGACGATGATCTAGCGATCAAAATTGCAAAACAAAAAAAATTACTTCTTTCAAAATAAGTACTTATTTGGGTTTCTGAAACTGGATAACAATCACGACGAATGTGGTGCCGCCGCATGTATTATGACAGCCTCTTGCGTAAACAATGTGTGGGTCATTGATATTACTATACCCACTCAATTGCTACCTAAATTAAGGCCTAATGTTAGGGGTACCAAAAATGTACAAACGGCATGTGTGGATCCCACACACCGCTAAAACATTTAAAGGTATCCATAGTCATCTCTTAATTTGGGATCGTTGCTCATCCCCAAAATCTGAACTCTCCTATTTCAGTGCATTTACAATCGCACGGTCATACAACACGATGACAAAGATTTTGTAGGGACAGATTTCTATGAGAACTCAATTGACCCTTATACATATGATTCTGTTCTTTTTTTTTTTAAATCGGCAAAAAGATTATATTATTAGAAACTTGATAAGGATACATCAAGAAAAAAGAAAACCTAAATCATGATATTGATACATGAAAAAAAAAAAAAAAAACCCTGACATTTATACATATGATTCTGTTGCAGCTGAGTATGCAAAGCTTCCATTGCTTCGACCGTACAAACAACCTGGCAACTACCACCAATTCAGCAATGGGGTGAACTTTGCGTCTGCTGGAGCAGGAGCACTAGCTGAAACTCACCAAGGAATGGTTCGTGAATATTTGCTTCACCTTCTAATATACTGGAGTAGTTGCTTTTTTTCTCTCATCAATAACTAAACTGATGAGAAAGAATCCTCTCACGTGATGCAAAACGGGACTCACTAGGTTTAATCCAATAATTCGATTCGTTCGTCCATAGGATTTGATGCATACACCTTTCAATCAAAAAATCATGTTTATTGAATATTGGTAAAGGTTTGGTCAATCATATTTGGCTCAAAAGGTAATGGAGGGTAGAGTGTGACATCCATTGCTTTTACTGCAAATATGGTTCATCTAAATGGAGATCAACCAAATCTTTTGCACAACTGATGTGCACAACTTGGGTGTACAAAATGAACGGCTTGGATTGTTAAGTAAAATCATTAATTCTCATTTTACGTCACATGAGAGATTGTCAAATTAGAAAATTCAAATTCCTAATTAACATGCTGATTTTTATTTTATTTTTTGTAGGTCATTGACCTTAATATGCAACTAATCTATTTTAAGAATGTGAAGAAAGTGTTGGAGCAACACATGGGTGAAACAGAAGCCAAGAAAATATTGTCGACAGCCGTTTACTTATTCAGCATTGGAAACAACGATTACTTATCTCCTTTCTTGACAAACTCTAGTTTTTTCCAGTTGAATTCTCGAGAAGATTATACGAAAATGGTTATTGGAAACATAACAGATGTGATGAAAGTAATGTCATCTTATCCATCATCTCACTCATTACTTAATTTAGTCCTCTGTTACCCAGTGAACTTTTGGGTTTGTGAAGCTTTGATGCATCTTGATCAGATTGTCACTTTACAGATCCAATCGGGATTCGGTAATTGTCCTGAAACCTACACATGAGTATTACGGTTGATGATGTTGTGAAGCCTAGGTTATATACGTAGGCAATATAATTTGCACACTTTTTTTCATTCCTTGCGTAGTGAAATTGATGTGAGCCATAAATGTCCCGACTTACACAACTGGAGAACCACGTGAAAATCTTCGTGTCTTTTGTGTTTTTGTTTTTTCTCTTATCGTTCTTCAGGTAGTATCGGTATGTGCATTGGTTTGGCTGAGTTCTCAACAACAAGAAGCAGAGAAGCAATTCGATCGGTACTGTATTTGGTAGTCATAGCCTAATTCTTTCTTATGAATTTTGCAGGAAATATATGAGGCTGGAGGAAGGAAATTCGCTTTATTAAGCTTGGGCCCATTGGATTGTGTACCACTTGTAAGGGCGCTCAATCCGGCTGGTGAATGTTTGCAAGAAGTCACGGCTCTGCTTAAGCACCACAATACAGCCATTTCAAAAGTCCTTAAAAAGCTAGAAATGCAGCTACAAGGATTCAAATATTCAAATTTTGACCTCTACAATTCTTTTAAAGAAAGAATAGAAAACCCATCAAAATACGGTTCGTCGCCTCTATCCTGATCTTATTGTGATATGGCTTGCTGTATAGTTCCGCCCCACCGTTAGATTTGACCCAATGCGTTCACATAGGATTTCCGAATATCTAGTTGTGTGATTGCTCTTTTTTTTTTTTTTTCTACTTTCGATACGTTTCGTGACTGTACATGACATCACGACAGGTTTCAAGGAAGGGAAGAGTGCATGCTGCGGATCGGGACCGTACCGGGGAGTCAATAGCTGTGGAGGGAAGAGAGGAGTGAAAGAGTACGAGTTGTGTAGCAATCCCAGTGAATTTGTTATCTTTGATGCTGCTCATCCAACTGAAAGGCTGAACGAGCAACTTGCCCAGCAAATGTGGAGTGCAAGTACTTCAAGCATTGTCGGGCCTTACAATTTGGAAACTCTCTTTGAACAAGTGTACAAAACCATTACTCCAGTATTATGTCTATTAGAATATATAGATATATATCTACCTCCTAAATAAAAAGAACTGGTTTGGGAGGGACAACTTTCAATTTCGGACCGATTTGCCCTTTAATTTCGGGCATTTTACGAATTGCCCAGGGCATGGGGGTAATTCCGTCATTTCACGGATTGCCCATGAAGATGCTTCTAGACCAGTTCTTCCCTTCTTCGGCATTACCCTTCTGTCCGCGTGGCGCGTTCTCCGCCGCTTTCTCCCACCTACCACTTTATTACTCCCCTTAGTTTTGACATTTTACACAGAGAAACAATTACTGAAGGACATTTGAGAGAGAGAGAGGGGACGATGAAGGCGGCCAGGACGATGACGACGACGCAGGCGGCGACGATGGCGATGATGACGATGACGATAACGACGACGAAAAGGACGGCAATGAAGAAGGCAAATGACAGGTGATTTTGTTATACTAAGTTTCTCCAAATTTCGACAAATTGCGAGTTCAGTTTGTACAGATCTGTTAATTCTGGTTTGTGTTTTCCTTGTTTTCTCCTCACTTGGATTTTTTTCGGTTGGCAAGGACTCTGAGGAGTCATTTGGTCTCTGTTTTTGGTGTTCTGGATATTCTGCCCTGTTGGTGGCTTTGGAGAGATAACTCTTACGATCGACTCTACCTTTTTTTATCTTAGTTACATGAAGCTCCTCGCGGACCTCGCCGGTAAGGGGCCTTCAATTCTAGAAGAGTAAATCACTGAAATTTTTAGCCGTTTTGTGTGATCGGTTTCGTGGTTTGTTCTATGCTTTGTTCTACCTTCTCGGTTTAGAAAGAATAGCTCCCTTTCCTTTTAGGGTTTGCAGATCCAAACCTGTTTTATTTGTTGCTCGATGATATTTTCGTTCCTGATGGGGTCTTTGTTTGTTGTTTTGATTGCCAAGGACAGGAGCTTGAATGATGTCTTACCTAAAAGGAAAGCTATAATTGGATACTAGCAGCAGCTCGCGTATACAAGAGGTGATTTTGATTATTTGCAGATTTGTTTTAGTGTTTTTTTATGAAAGGAAAAAAAAAAAAAACCTTCATGTGCCATCGCTACCGGATCTGTTTCGAGCAAGATTCTATGGAAACAAGATGTTGATTTTGTTTCGAGAATAATTTTTTGAGCTCTGAAAAATTAGAACCCGCAATCTTTCGTGCTTTGTGCTATAATGTAAAGTGGACGGAATTTGGATTTATTTTCTTTAAATTTGATCATGCGTTTAAGAGGATGTGGGAGGGTGTTTTCCCGTCATAACACGTGTACTAGATTGATAGGATGCATAAATGGGTAGTTGATGATTCAGAGAGGTTCTCCACATAAAATAGTTCAGTCATTACATAGGAACCAATTGATTTTGTTCATTGATCAACAGAATGATCTTTTGCAACTGAGAATCGATTTTAACTAAGCGAATGCGTAGGTTTGAGAAATTTGAATGCAAGTGTCGAATCAAGTATTATGCTCCTTGTTTGGTAGGGAAGATTCACATAAAGTAAAGGCTGACAGGAAACTATGGAACTTCGAATCATCACCATCTTAGTAATACCTGTAACATTTACATTTGTTCAGAGTTTTGTTGTCCTCTATATGCTTGTGTATGGACCACTATGTCATTGTCTATCAGATAGTACCAACTATTCTTGCATGTTTACATACTTCGTTTTTGTTTTGACAGGTCTACTATCTTGTATTTGTGCAATCCTCCTTTGAATGGCTTCTTTGAACTGGGTAATGATCGTGCCCCGTTTCGTCGTCGTCTTCTTCGTTTTTGTTTTGACAGGTCTACTATCTTGCATGTTTCCATTCTCATGCTTGTCTTTTGCTGTTCCAATTCGTGTATACTCCTCCTGTCCCAAAACGATTGCGAAAAGATGTGCAATTTTGCATCCAAAACAAACAAAGATACAGTAAAAGAAATGGTCATCCCTGCCCAATATCTTCATTGCTTGTCTTGACAGTATATTGGATCTTCCTCAAAATGGCCATTTCGCTTTGATGCTTCTCTTAGTTCCAATATTGGGCATCATTGCTCTTATCCTGTTATTATTGACCTGTAGTCACAAATTAGAAACTGTAATATTTCATTGATGTGGTTTTTTGGTCTACCATGTGCTCAGGATAGGGTTACATGTTGACAGATTTAATGTATTTAGAAATTGTTGTCATTGTGCTGGGTGTTAATTTGAGCTTTCTGCATGAATCTGAAATCAGGGCACTGCGGTTCTCATGCACTTAGTGAAGTCACTTAAAGGATCTTCTCCATGGCTCTGAGTATGTGATTACTTATGAAGATAACGAGGGTGATTGGATGCTTGTTCGTGATGTTCCGTGGGAGTTAGATAAGTTCTCTTTCCGATTCCCCATATTTAATTGAAATGTTCAATTTTAAATAATTGATGGTTGTTGGATAAAGTACATGAAATCTGAAATGAGTTTCTAAAAATTTCTTTCCAATTTCAGATTTGAGTACGGTTAAGGTTCTCATACTAAAGTTGTGAATTTTTGGTATTTGCAGATTTGTTTTAGTGTTTTTTTATGAAAGGGGAAAAAAAAAAACCTTCATGTGTCATCGCTCTAAATTCTGCAGGTATTCTCCAATCTGGGATTCGAATTTCGGGTAAACTGTTCAGTTTTTCTTCTCCATTCTGTGTATATATACATATATAGATATATGTAAGCAATACATATATGTATAGAAGTTTGCAGATTCACCTTACCTTGGATTGCTGTCGCTTTGATCGTACAGATGGCGACAGTTAGGGTTTGTGAATTGGATTTTTTCATCAAACAGATCTCGACCTCAATGCCTGAAATCGCAGGTTTAGTTGAAGAAATTGTAATTAGCTGATCAACAAACTTTGTTTTTGATGAATTCGTGTTGGTTTTGAACTTGCATGGGTTATTTGAGATTCTGTTCAGAACTGATACATACAAGAAAAAGAAAAAGAAATTGTATATATAGATATAGAAGGATAAGGTTGGGGATTTAGGGATGGATAGACAGGTCTTCGTGTTTCTAAGCCATTTGTTTGTTTATTTTCCAGTTCAGTTTGCAAATAAGATTTGGATTTACGGTTTCGTGTGTTTTACGTCGATTTAGGTCAAAACAAAAAGGGGTTTGTTTGTAGTCTCTGTTTTTTTGGGTGAATTTAGTTTGTGTTTTTTAAGTATGGAAAGCAGATAAAGAACTTACTAAAGTCCAATATTGAGTACTATTGATTGACAAATCAAAGATGTCTTTGATAGATATTGAGTACTATTTGTTCTTTTGTAGTTGTGTTGGTTTCTCTCGTGCTATAAGTTACATGATTTGCACGCATCTGCTGTTCCAAGCAAGTATCGATGAGTCAATCCACCAAGAGAGAGCTACAAAATTTATGAGTCAATGTAGGAGTACAGATTCTTGGATTGAACAATACATTGGGTTAGGTTTGCTTGTTACTTCTCTATGTGCTTGTTTTGTATTCTTGGTGATCTGTGCATTATCATCTAATAAATATAGCCCATTTGTGCTTCTCCATTACTCCATTAAAAAACTGGAGCTTGTGGTATACTGGTTGTTAAGTTTTTCTCCATTTCCTAAAGCTGATTGATTTGTGCTGTTTGAGGCTTTGGTCGGACCAGTTCAATTTACTCTCCCAAAGTTTTTCTCCATTTCCTAAAGCTGATTGATTTGTGCTGTTTGAGGCTTTGGTCTGACCAGTTCAATTTACTCTCCCAAAGTTTTTTATTCTATTATACCAAAGCTGGGCTTTCACATGTTATCGGTTATCTTCTTTTGTCCATGATATTAGAGTAAGTAATAAGAATTATAATGGCTCCAACAGGGAGGGATGACCATTTGAAGAAGACAGAATTATGAAGTTCTTGATGTTTCTCATTATTATAGCCTATTTGAAGCATTCCAAATGCTGCATAAGGGGAACAGGTGTTTGCAGATTGCCCTTCTTGGCTTGTTAAGGTGGCTGGCAAAGTTATCAAAGCACAAATACTGTAGAGATTTGATAGTTTTAGAAAGATAAGGTATGTTCCTCCTTTTTAAAAATTTAATGGTTTGTTTGCATTTCCTTTTTTTTAGTAGATTAGAAAATGGTTGACTTGCATTTAGGTTTTACTGTGAGAGAAGGAAACTTGTTATTTCAGGTCACTATATATTTTTGAAAATTGCATATATTAGTATAATCTTCATTTTAATTATTGCTTGTTTGTAGCTTAATTTAGTCGGGGAATACAAAATGCCTATATAAAATTTTAGTTAGTTTTTCAATGGTTTGAGTATTTGTTTATTTTCAAGCCTTGATCTTCTGTTGTGTCTTCAAATTCAAAAAGATTTGTAGAGGTAGATTGTAATCTTTCTCGTATAACTATATTGAATCTGCAAGATTGTATCATGTTGCACTCTAACTGATTTTACTTTGGTGAGATGGACATGTCTAAAATCCTCTTTAGTGAAACATAAGCAATCGGGAGAAATAAGTAACATTAAAAAGATGGTTAGAGATCTTAACATTGATATGCTTCTTCTTCAAGAGACAAAACTGAAGGACATATTAAAGGCTGTTATTGGCTCACTCGGGGGTGTTACTGACTGTGATTATCTAGAAGTCGATACTATTGGCAGTGCTTTTTTTTCCTTTCCTTTTTCCAAGAGACTATTGGCAGTGCTGGGGGACTACTAACAATTTGGAATTCTGACTTCTTCAAGCTGGAAGCTGCATACTGCAACAGGAATTTTATTTTGCTGAAAGGTACAATCCCGCCAAACTTTCAGTGCATTATTATCAATATATATGGCCCTTGCTCTCTTACTGGTAGAAGATGCATGTGTTGCAGCTGTTTTTGGGTTCTCTCTGGTCTTTGGGCTGTGTGTGTTGGGCTGTGGTGGGGTGGGCTTTGGGTCTCTGTTTTTGAATCTCAGGAATTTTTCTGGATGGTTTTTAAAGCTTGGCAATGTAGTTCGCAACACCCGCAGAAGAATGACTTCAGTGGAGAACTCCCAATATGTGTAGATTTGTTTTTACTCAAACATTAAAGTTTCTGAAACATGAATGTGCATGTGGATGGTGTGTTGCCTTTCCTCTTCAACGGGCATGGCATTCGTGCCTTGCACGAACAGAGAACCTAGTAACAAATAAAATCGTGATCTTGAGATTGTAATTTGATTGTAATTAGGATTATTTTCTTTCATAGTTTAATTATTTTGATTTCATTCTATATATAGATTTCCTCTCCTATATAAATAGGGGGCTCATTGTAAGGTTTCATATATGGAATTCAATAAAACTTCTCTTCATTTTTTTTTTGACAAGTAACTTCTCTTCATATTTACAATGTCATCGATCGTATCCTCCGAAAGCTGTATCTTAATTCTTAGGACATCTTTTTGCTTATTTCTGTTTTTGGGTATTTCCCTTTCTGTTCCAAAGTACACTACCTGACTTTGGGTTTTCTTTTAGTTTGGGATTGTGAGCCCATCACGAGACCAATTTAAGAACCTGAACTTCAGTGTCTAAATCACATTTGGTGAAATAAATCGGCTGGTCTTCCGAGCCTTCTCGACATACCAAGGCCGAACTAACAGCATGGGGAGAGACTGTCAAATAAAGGTAGAGATCTTTAAACGGCTTGGGTTTGGCGAGGAGTGGTACCGAGCCCAGGTAAGTCTGTTCGGTGAAAGCTGCATCACATTCTTCTGTCCATTTAAAACTCCGCCGGCTCTGCTTCTTTAATGTTTGAAAGAAGACATGACACTTGTTCGACGAGCAACTAATAAACCTGTTGAGGGCTGCGACTATCCCTGTCAACTTTTGGATTTCTATTGGAGTGCTCGGCGCCTTTAACTGTTGAACGGCCGCAATCTGATTAGGATCGGCCTCAATGCCTCTCCGTGTGACTAAGTATCCCCGAAACTTGCCCGAACCAATGCCAAAGCTTGAACTTTTTCAGAATGGCAAATACCTCGGCCAAGTGGGCAAGGTTGTTCTCTACCTTAATACTTTTTACCAACATGTCATTGATGTAGGCTTCCATGATTTCCCCGATAAGCAAGCCAAACAACAGATAGACCATCCTCTGGAAGGTGGCCCCAGCGTTCTTTAGGCCGAATGGCATGACGCGATAGCAATAGAGACCTTTTAGGGTGATGAAAGCTGTTTTTTCCATGTTCTCGAGATCTATGGTTATTTGGTGATATCCTCGATAGACATCCACAAAGCTGAGCCGAGCGTGGCTAATTGTTGAGTCTACCAGTCGATCAATCTTTAAGAGGGGGAGATAGTCTTTTATACATGCATCATTCAAGTTGGTATAGTCCACACAGACTCTCCACTTCCCATTCTTTTTTTTCACCACAACTGTGTTCGCAAGCCAGGTTGGATACTATACTTCTTGGATTGCTCCTGCCGCAAGGAGCCTATCAACTTCTTCGTTCACTGCCTCAGCATGAATGGCTGCCGACCTTCGTGGCTTTTGAATGACTGGTTTGGCTGACTTGGAAACATTGAGGGAATGTCGGATGAATTGCGGGTCTATGCCGGGCATCTCATGCGGAGTCCAGACACACCAAACCAAACCAAACCAAACCAAACCAAACCAAACCAAACCAAACCTTATGTCCCAATCACTCGGGGTCGGCTACATGAATCCGTTTCTGCCATTGAACTCTGTCAAGAGCACTTGTTCACACAGACCTAATATACTCATATCTTTGCGCACCACAGCATCTAATGTCAATTTCGGTCTACTTCACCCCGTAGCATTGCTATCCAAAGCTATTCTATCCGCTCTCTATCATTTCATATCTTTACTTGTATGTCTTATGTTACCTCAACAAATTCCTAATCTATAAATACATGCATACAGACTTGTTCTTTGCTCTGATACCACTGTTGGGTGCATGGAGGAGTATTTATCACACACTGATAGTGCATGAAACTCACAAGAAAGAATTGAACAAACACACTCTCAGTTTATAGATTTTGCTCAAATTGAAATACAAATAAGGATGATCTCTCTCTCTCTCTCCACTCAAATTACATATAAACTCATACAAATTACATGATATTTTTATATATAGCTACAATTGATGGTGTGAATGGAACTTAGCCGTAGACAATTCCAATTTGATATCTTCAAAACACCAATATTAAGTTGAGACAAGAATTGTGGCTCAATCGCGATGAAAAATACATGGGCTGCTTCTAGATCAAGTTTATATTTCAACAAGTCATGCATCTGCTATGTCAAAGCCGTGGATGCTTGAATTTGTTTTGAAATTTATTTATGTGTTTAACGCCCTGTTTGGATGGGGGAGATGCAGGGGGATATGTGAATCCCCCTGATTTGCAGTCCGGGAGTCTATCAAATCCAGTGTTTGGTTGAGATTTTTGGAAGGCGGATAAGATTACTGCAGCGGTTTCAAGTCCAGGTGAAGGTGGATTTGGGAACGGGACCTGCGACCCCGTCGTTGGCAAATCCGGGAGGATTTGAGACGATTTTACCCCTCCAAATTCGGCTTTCATTATACTCTGTCATCCGATTTTCTGGTTTCATCGTGTTCATTTACCCAGACCAACGAAGAGAGAGAAGAGAGAGAGAGAGAAGAGAGGAGGTCGCCGAAGAACTCTGGTGACTCCACCGCCTTGCCGACGGTTCAACTCTCCCTCGTCTTCCTCTTTACACGGGCTGAGGTATGGTTGTTCACTCCATTTGCGATCGTTTTTTAGGTTTTTGTAGAGTGTTTGTGCTTCGTTGGGTTGAGTTTTTGATTGATTTGGGGGTTCTTGATGTTCGGTATGATTTTTCACCCACGGTACTCCATAGCTTATCTGAGTTGCCCTACAAATCTTGAAACTCCATCTAAGTTGATTTTGCCCTAATTTTGTTGGATGGTTTGTAGATCTGAGTTGCCCTAACTTGAAATAGTTAAAAAAAAAAAAAAATTTACTCTTATTCTGTGCATTTTGAACCACGATTTGAAAAGTCACCCCATTTTTGCTTCCAAAGCTCCCCCAGATCCAGGATTAGGTAAGAAAACTCCGCACCTCGTTCTGTATGTATATATATATATATATATATATATATATATATAATGATTGAATGTGATGTTTGAATATTGGGAATGTGTTGGTTTTACTCATTCAAGATCAGCTTGCCAAAAAAATAAATCAACATCGAACACATTTTTGAAGATTGTTGAGTTTTGAAACCGAACTTAAACAATCAATGCTTTGGTCATTCAACTCATTTATCGGTCCAATTTTTGTGCTTACAAATGATGTGGTTGAGAGCAAAGGCCATTCATTTTAAACAAATCACATAAGGATGAAAAATGGGTCTTCTTCCTGGATGTTGTTGAGATGGGTGGTACATTGGGAGCAGGTAATTGGGTTAATGTCTGGGCCATTACTGTATATAGCTATATACATGCTTGTCTCCCATGAACATGAAAAAAACAACCAGAAAACGTAAAGACAATTTTGTTCGGTGCCGTGCATTGAATAGAAGGCTATGCACTATAACATTAATGTCAAATTTTGTTAATAACTCCACGCTAGCTAGCTTACGCTCAACTGGTCGCCCAAATCTGAACGACTAAAACCGTGAATATAGTTTCGACATAATAATTTCTCACGTACACGCGTAAAGATCAATAGGGTTTTTCCCTATTTTATACGGCAGAGTTTAGTTCCATGTCCTAGTTTGCCACCATTTATAGGGTGGCCCATTTGCTTGTAGTTTTCTTAAAATTTCTTTGTCTGCATGAATAATGGTTTTCCTAGGACACAAGACAAGTCTTCATTAGGGTTGCTCGAGAAAATGAGTTTCTTTTCCATCACTTTACAACCTAGGACAGTATGGTTTTTTGCTGTCACAATTTTTCGCGATGCATTTGGTATCTTTGTCCATGCAACTATGTGCCAAATTGACTGATTTACTGATACAATGACAGAATAGACTAATAGTAAGATAAAGATACCAATTAAACAATGAAATCTTATTATGTATCTACGGCTTCCTATTAGGATATTGTGTTTTTATTTATGACCTTCACTATGATTGCCTTTTTCCCCACATCTTTCTTGATCTTAATTATTGTGAATTGATAATATGGCTTGGTAACCATACAACCCTGAAAGTGTGCAAGGAAACTATGGGGCATTCTGCTACTGCAATTATTGCTTGACGAAATAAAAGTTGGTTCATCAATTTCAGTTTTGATGAAGTTTTGTTAGGCTCAAGGTGTTATTAGTCCATGTGCTTCTGGGTGACAGAACATTTTGTTTCATTGCACTATCCAAGGAGTATTGAACATACATCTTTATTCTTTATAGGCAGGCTCTAGAGAGACAGAGACTAGAAAATTTGAGAAACTAATACTCTTGGAGACTGGATAAACTCTCAGTCTCATAGCACCTGCTGTCCTTTCCGGCTTTAGTAATTCAAGCGATTGTTAAGAATAATGGAATTACTAGTAGGTCGCTGTTTTGTTTAGGAGCTTGGGACATCTTTTAGTAAGCTGTTATGTGGTGATTTACAAACTCAGCCTATAGGATCCAGACATGTTTCTCTCTACCTTTGGTGGAATGTTGAAAGTTATGGTAAATAAGACTAAACCTAGAGCTATGTGGCAGCCGTTTAAAATGACTCCAATACGGATGGTACGGCGTACTAATTTGGTACGACGTAATGATTTGGCCCTAATTTGGGACACCCTACTGATTGTTTCATATTGATTTTGCAATATTGTATGTATAATGATTAAAATGCATTGAGTTGCCCTAATAGAATTGGAATTGCCTTAAAGTATTAGCTGCAGTAATTTAACTTTTGCCTTAAAACAGATGGCAAGACTAACGAACCGTGAACGAAGGAAGAAGACAAACCGTAAGGCATTGTTAGCAGCATTATCTATGATGAGAGTACTGAATAGCATTATTCAACTTTACTTGTTAATTACGGAGTTGATTGCTGAGAGGCATCGACAAAGGCTTCGTCAGAAGCCTCATCTTCGTGCCAATCCTAATGCTTACCAAAGTCAATTGGACGCACTTAATAGGTTGGTACGCGGGAGTGACAAAACTTGTCATAACAATTTGAGGGTAAACAGGCATACATTCTTCACGTTGTGCCAACTACTTATTGAAAATGGGCTGGAGCCATCTAGGAATGTTAGCGTTGTAGAGAAGGTGGCTATCTTCTTGTGGATCCTCTCACACCATACGAAGAATAGGCGTACCATTTTACAATTTTGGAGATCGGGGGAAACAATTAGTAGGCATTTCAACGCAGTTTTGATTGCGGTCATTCGCCTTCACAATGTCCACTGGTATCATCCTCAGCCTATTCCAGCCAATGAGCCGGATGCTAGGTGGAAATGGTTTGAGGTACATAATTGTTATGTCTTAAGTTCTAGTAATGCACTTATTCATTATAAATTTATTATTGTAATAAGAATACCCTTCTGTCTCGTAGAATTGTCTAGGGGCTTTAGACGGTACTTTCGTACCTGTCCTCCCCCCAACAGAACTCAAGGCACGATATAGGGCAAGGAAGGGTGAGTACGCGACAAATGTGTTAGGAGTTTGTAGTCGTAACCTACAATTTGTTTACGCGTTGTCTGGTTGGGAAGGCTCTGCCACAGACTCAAGAGTGCTCCGAAATGCATTGCTAAGGCCTCATGGGTTGAGAATTCCACAGGGTATGTGACTTCCAAACCAATCCACATTTAGTGAACATACCTTAGCATTATTGTAAACATACTCATGTAGGGCAAGTATTCTGATTTGTAGGTCGTTACTACCTCGTCGATGCTGGTTACAGTAATGGGCCAGGATTATTAGCACCTTACAGAGGTCAACGATACCACATTAACATTTGGAGGCAAGGACACATGCCCCAGAGCCGGGAGGAGTACTTCAACATGAAGCACTCGAAGGCACGAAATGTGATCGAGAGATGCTTTGGGGTGCTGAAGATGAGATGGGGAATTTTGAGATCTTACTCTTTCTACCCCATTAGGACTCAATGTCGCATCGTCACTGCTTGTATCCTTCTCCATAATCTCATTAAGCGTACAATGGCGGTGGATCTCGTTGAGGCAGAATACACAGCGTGGGAGCAGGCGAACCTACATAATGTACCACATGAAGTGTACATTGCAAATGTCGATCCTACAAATGAATGGACCCAATTTCGGGATAACATGGCAACCCAAATGTACAATCATTGGTTAGCTAATCCAGGGGGTGACCATTAAGATACTTGTAATCGAATTTGAATGTAATAATTTGGATGTGTTACTTATTTGTAATATTGTTATGTATCTGTTGGACGTGTTAAACTTGTTGAACAATGGTCGTGTGAACTATTTGAATGTATTAATATGGTCTTTCATGAGTACAATACGTATGTCAAATTGTAATCATCATTTAAATCAGGTTAGGATACCTATGGAAAGTGAAGGAACTTCACAATCTGAACGAACGACGCGTAAGAGAAAACATGATCGTAGGCTATGGACCTTGGCAGAAGAGCAGGCCCTACTTGCTGCCATGATGGAGTCTATCTGTGATAAATATAGAGCCCATAATGGTTTCAAGCCGGGCTACTTTAATGAAGTAGAAAAGGAGTTGAAGAAGATATTGCCTGGGACGACGCTTAAAGCACAACCCAACATTGAGTCGAAGGTCAAGAATTGGAAGGTGCAGTATGCTGTCATTCTGGACATCACACGTCTTAGTGGGTTCGGTTGGAACCATACCACTAATTCCATTGTGGTGGATGATGAAAACGTGTGGAAAGAATATAAGAAGGTAACTTCTCCCCTCATACATTTAAACTAACTATTATTGTTGTGGCTTCCCATTTAATGGATGTCATTGTACATGTACAGTCCAATCCCAAAGCGCAAGGGCTGAATGGGAAGTCTTTCCCCATGTATGAGAGTTGGCAATTCCTCTTTGGGAGGGATAGGGCCACCGGTGAATTGGCCGAGGATGCGGCGGAAGTGGAAGAAGTTGTTGAGACCTACCAAAATGATGTCAATATAGAGGTCGATGACATGTTGAATGAATGCTACACTCCAACGTTTGCAAATGGTGACACGGTCTTTTCACGTGACACACCATTTGTTGACATGTCAACTTCTTCCGGAACTCCAACAAGCAATGCAATTCCCGCCGCTCCAAGAACCAATGCCAATACTTCAAGAAGCAATGCCAATACTCCCACACGCAATGTCGTGCCGGGAAGGCCAAAGAAAAAGGCAAAGGTGGACGCAAATGAGGCGTCCATTCATGTGGCAATGTCGAATTTATTGGGTGAAAGCAATACGGCGTTCAACAAGATTGCCGATGCCGTTGGATATGAGGACCGACTCTCTGCCAAAAGAGAGAAGGTGTTTAATGAGCTAATGAAGCTTGACCTTGAGATGATTGATAGGTTTGCTTTGAACACCATGATTATATCCGTCGAAGAAAATGTGGATACATTCTATGGCATACCGGAGAACTACAAACAAGCTTGGGTCGAGGCCGTCTTATCGGGCCAAATCAAATTGAAGAGCACGTAGGGATGTCTTAGTACTTATGGCCCTTTTTGTTGGAATGGTGGAGGACATCTTTATCTCCTTTTTATAAAGAATTATGTAACAGTAACTGAATGTGCCTAAAACTTACTTGCAACTTTTGATCATGTATATTTTGTACTTGGTAGGGCAACCATGATGATCATAACTATTTGGTACTTGTTAGGGCAACGATGATGATCATAACTATTTGGTAGGGCAAATGTAAGGGCAACTGTGATGTTCATAACTAATTGGCTATTTTTTGGCTGTTTCTTATTTGGGCAATGATGATGCATTTTAAATTTATCTCGATGTGTATTAGTTGGTACTGATCTTGGCAACTGTGATGGCTTTAATAGCAACTTTGTTATTGGTTAGTGCTACTTTGATTATGGTTATTACATCTGAGCCCAAATGATTATATTGTGGTGGTTGTTACCTGTTAGCATACAGGGCTATATGTCTGTGTGAGGGCTATATGTGTGTGTGTGTGTGTGTGTGTGCAGGCCTGGTAGCAGGGTATTATCTGGACAGTGCAGTTGTATATGGGCTGTTTTGAGCAGGGTTTTGTGCTGGTTTATGTCAGGTTTATGGGCTGTTTTTTGTATTGTATATGGGCTGTTTTGAGCAGGGTTTTCTGCACGTTTATGGCTGACTTCTGGGCTGTTTTGTTCAGTGTATATGGGCTATTTTGAGCAGGATTTTTTGCAGGTTTATGGCTGATTTCTAGGCTGTTTTGTTCAGTGTATATGAGCTATTTTGAGCAGGGTTTTCTGCAGGTTTATGGCTGATTTCTGGGTTGTTTTGTTCAGCGTATATGGGCTATTTTGAGCAGATTTTTGTGTTGGTTTATGTCAGATTTATGGGCTGTTTTTTTTATTGTATATGGGCTGTTTTGAGCAGGGTTTTCTACATGTTTATGGCTGATTTCTGGGCTATTTTTTTCAGTGTATATGGGCTGTTTTGAGCAGGTTTTTGTGTTGGTTTATGTCAGGTTTATGGGCTGTTTTTTTTATTGTATATGGGCTGTTTTGAGCAGGGTTTTCTACATGTTTATGGCTGATTTCTGGGCTGTTTTTTTCAGTGTATATGGGCTGTTTTGAGCAGGTTTTTGTGTTGGTTTATGTCAGGTTTATGGCTGTTTTTTTGATTGTATATGGGCTGTTTTGAGCAGGGTTTTCTACATGTTTATGGCTGATTTCTAGGCAGTTTTTTTTAGTGTATATGGACTGTTTTGAGCTGGTTTTTGTGTTTCCCAATGAGTTTCAGATAAATGCGAAATATATCTGTTGTTTTGAGCGGCATGCCTTGACTATAGATTCTTTCATGCTTTTATTTAGGTTGTTCAAAATGGTGGAATACTGGCTCCACCTGTGCGTAACCTAATTCTTTTCAGTCATATACTATTTTGAGCAGGGTTTTGTGCAGATTTATGGCTCATTTCTGGGCTGTTTTTTTCAGTGTATATGGGCTGTTTTCAGCAGGTTTTTGTGCTGGTTTAAGTTAGGTTTATGAGCTGTTTTTTTGATTGTATATGGGCTCTTTTCAACAGATTTTTTTGTTGGTTTATGTCTTATTTTTTTGGGTAATGATGCAATGTTGATTGCAATGTATTAGTTGGTATTGCCTTTGCTAATTATGACGGCCTGAATGGCAACTTAGTTGGAAATGGTAGTGCTACTTTGATTATGGTACAATTGTCTGAGCCCAACTCTTGCTTTAGGTCTTTGACAGCTTGTGTTGTGGCTGTTTGTGTATTTTGTGGCTTGTTTTCTGGCTGTTTTTGGCTCTTGCAAATGGTAGTGCTACTGTCATGGCAGCACTTGGCTGCTACTGCTGCTATTTGGTCCACTTCCTGTTCTTCCTGTTCTGCTACTGTCATGGCAGCAGTAGCTCTTGTTGTTCTGCTACTATCATGGCTTGGTGTTGTGGTTTTATGGTTTTCAGAGCATCCAGTTCCTGTTGTTCCTGTTCTGCTACTATCTTGGCTCTTGTTTCGTACCCTTTTATGGCTGTCATGGTTTACTTTTTGGCTGAAATTTATTATGTTTCATAGGCTATGATGATATGACGGACAAATTTGAAGGCGAGGCACTTGTCTTGGCAGGACAACTTATGAGGGTCAATGGTTTAATTACCATTTGGCAACATAAGTTGTAGCCAAGTAATGCACTATGTTCCGGTCAAAAAAATTCCTGAGCCAAGTACATATAACCAAAATATTATTATTCATTATGTTATAAATGTGTCAATTCCTCTTTTCTCGTAGATTTTATAATGACAATTGAAGATAAACAATACTATTGGGTGGTTTTCGTTGGGCGTAATCCGGGAATCTATACGAGTTGGGAGACTGCAGAACTGCAGGTTAATGGATACCCGGAGAACTTGAAGAAAAGATACAACACGTTCGATGATGCAGAAGGAGCATCGTTACAATTCCATGAGGAACGATACCGGCTTAATCAAATGCAATCGGTCTGAACCAAACATCAATCAACTGATGATGCTTCCACATCCACAAGTTCTCTGCAAGTTCAACGTCAACAAAATCTATCAACATGCTTTGTTCTAGGGATTTTTTTAGGTTTCGTAGCTTGTATTTTCATCGCACTTGTATTTGATTCGGAATGACATTGTAAGTTTAATTTCTCCAATTTCGTAATGAAGACTGCATTATGTAGAAAACATTCGTAATCTCAAATAAATATAATTACTTGAGATACAAACCGGAGTGATACAAATTTATTCCTCAAACATTTATTATCACAAGTACGAACTTATTCTTCGACCACCCTCTTAGCACTTCAAACTTCTAGTTTTCTTGTCGAACAAAGCAATGAGCCCAACGATTATAATTGGGAAATTCCCTGTCCCGAAATTGTCTCAGCTGAGGCCGAGTCTACAATAAATTAAGGCAAACAGTTAATAAATGAATTAAACAACATATAATATGAAATTCTAAACAAATTCAAAATTACTTACTCGAACAAATTCATTCCAAACATCATTTTGCACCACCAGTTTATTTTCATTTGGATTCCACCCAAACCCCGGAATTTGAAGTATAGCGTCTAGATAAAAATAATCACGCTTCCATTTTTTTATCTTTCCTTCGATATGATTTTCTTTAATACCTGCTTCGGGGAAAGAAACTCGCATTTAATTCTCAAGAACTCCTAAGTAGCCGGGATGAAACCCCTTCTCGGCTTGCCAAACCCCCTGATCTACAAGACTCGTAAGATTTGTAAGTAATATTTCCTCCTCCACCTCACTCCAAGCCCGGCGTGCCATTTGAAGGAGAGAAAAATCAAAATTGCAAAGTAATTTTTTAGGAGATAGATATGTGTGTGAAGTGATATGAGATAGATAGTGGTATTTATAGACCACCTTACCAAACAATTTAGTTACAAACATTTTTACCTAACATATTTTTACCTAACATAATTTTGTGCACCTACTTTTCTTTTTCAACTACCAGAAAATGAACTTTTCAATTTACTAAATTTAAAATATATTTCGGATTTCTTCAAAAAAAATTTCAAATACGGTTAAATTTTCTTAAATATAATTACATTTCAATTTATGCAATAATTAGTAATAAATATGTATTTACTGTAATTACGAAATGTACTTTTTAATTACTAAATTGAAATTAAATAATTCAAAAATTAAAAAATAATAAATAAATAAGGCTAAAACAATTTAAAAATAATTTTATTCAAATTTATGTAATAATTAATTGTATATATGTATTTAATATAATTATAATGAAATAAACGTAATTTGTCCATTAAAATAATAAAGTGGGGGCAAATAAGTCATTTTACACCTTATTCCATCATATCTATATTTCAAATCCCCCTTCTCAAAAATTCATCCAAACACCTCATTATAAATCCACCCCTCTTAAAAAGTGGGCCCACCCTTCTTAACATATCATCCCTCATTACATATCCACCTTCAAATCCCCCCTCATTACAAATCCACCCAAAACAAATCCGCCATCCAAACGGGCCGTAACATCTCTCACTCTTATCTCATCAGACGCAGCCCTCAATTTCTCCCTCACGACTCTCACCCTCCCTCAGACCCTCCCTTCTCACCACGCCGTCACCGACTCCTCTCTCTGCCTTAGCCTTCAGTCCTGACCAGTGACCACTCTCCTCTCTTCGCCTCACTACATCAACAATCGAGACGGCATTTCGTCAGAAGATCATGGATTCGTAGTTGGCGAGATACGCACTAGTTTGAGGTTTCCAAATTTCTCTCTCTCTCTCTCTCTCTCTCTGTAATCTATTTGGGTGAATCTGGTGTTAATGTTGAGGGTTGAAACTTGTTAATGTTTATCTGGTGTTAGAATTTGGAATTTTATTTGTAAGTTGTAAGTTGGAATTTGGACTTTTAGTTGTAATCTGGTGTTAAAATTTGCAATTTGGAACTTGAGTTGCAATACCTTAGTTGTGAATTGCAATGTTGAATCTGGATAAGCTGTTTGATTGAGCAAAAAAGTAGGAGAAATTCAGCTGAAAATTCATTCCTGGGCATGGGCCGTCGCTTTTGATTTGAGCAAAAATTTATGGGTTTGAGTTAAAAGCCACAGGCGGATCAAAAAAAAATTAAAAGCCACAGGGTTGGGCCGCCCCTTTTGAACTGTTCAAATTGAGCAACAAATTCTTAAATTGATGGGTTTGGGCCATTTGGCCCACTGTCAGGTTTTTATATTCGGCCCCACTAATGCCCATTTTGGGCAGACCAAAATCCCCGAATAGACCGAACCAAACCGAATTTGTACACCGGTCGGAATCGGTACTCTACATGTTCACCCCGAACCGATTCGATTTCAAAAATGACCCTGAACCGAAATCACCCCTATAACATATGGTTTATTTCACCAATTACAGTAATACCCATGGACTCCGCCCCGAGACCATGGGCGCTGGTTTCTCCCTAGGCTCCCGTGACTACTCTGGTTTGTCACTGATTCTTTCTTACCAGTGGCTAATGATAGTTTTGGGAAAATGACGGCCCAGATTGTGTTTTGATAATTAATACTCGTTAAGAACATGCTAAGAACATTTGTTAAAGCTGAAAATGTCATTAATGTGTATTAATAGCAAGAGAAAATTAATTAGCCATCCTATTTGCCCTATTTATTTAGGTACCCATCCTACTAGGTTTGAATACTTAAGTCGACATCCTGAAATTTAATTAATACCTAAAATACCCTTAATCATGACAAATACAAAAATTATGACAAAATCATGAAAAATACAGAAATTATGACAAAATCATTCGGAATCATGACAACTTTAAACTAACTTTTTAAATTAGTTTTACATCCCGAATTTTTTTACCTGTATAGTAAAGAATTTTAGGATCTTAAACTAACTTTTTAAGTTAGTTTTACATTCCGAATTTCTTCACATATATAGTCAAGAATTTTAGGACCTTCATCTAACTTTTTAAGTTAGTTTTACATCCCGAATTTCTTCACTTATATAATGAGGAATTTTAGGACCTTAAACTAACTTTTTAAGTTAGTTCTACATCCCGAATTTCTTCACCTATATAGTGAGGAATTTTAGGACCTTAAACTAACTTTTCAAGTTAGTTCTACATCTACCTTTTCAAGTTAGTTCTACATCCCGAATTTCTTTACCTATATAGTGAGGAATTTTAGGACCTTAAACTAACTTTTCAAGTTAGTTCTACATCCCGAATTTCTTCACCTATATAGTGAGGAATTTTAGGACCTTAAACTAACTTTTCAAGTTAGTTCTACATCCCGAATTTCTTCACCTATATAGTGAGGAATTTTAGGACCTTAAACTAACTTTTTAAGTTAGTTCTACATCCCGAATTTCTTCACCTATATAGCAAAGAATTTTAGGACCTTAAACTAACTTTTTAAGTTAGTTTTACATCATGGATGATTTTTTCATGATTCCGGATGACTTTGTCATGATTGCCACTGCGCGGACCAAATTAACATAGTCAATATTCCTTATTTAATTGGTCTGTGCAGCGGCTTTATTAAAATGTAAAATATTACTAAGGGCAAAATAGGTATTATTTAAATTTCAGGATGAAAACATAAGTTTTCAAACTTACAAGGATTAGGACTTAAGTATTATATAGAATAGGACCCCTATTTAAGTTCCCCTAATATCAAAACACATCTTTGACCGTCATTTTCCCAATAGTTTTCTGTATACATCGTTTCGGTCTCCAAAACTTTTTGTTGCTTGGGATTCGGGAAAAGTCTTCGAATTACCATTCCGTGACCAACTAATTAGTCGCTGAAGTCTGCCCAATTAAACAAAAAAAGAAATTACTGGGACAAAATAGTTTTTGTCATTCCAGATGTCATCGCAACATAAAATATGATGAAAATGAGGTGTTTAGATCGAGCACCGTACATGCGTCGGATGCTGTTGATTGCCACGACGGTTCCCTTGTTTTTTTTTCTTTATAAAATTTTTGAACGGATCGGATCGGCCGTCCGGTGGCTGATGACGGCCCACCGGCGGCCGTCGGTACGATTTCGGGATGGGATAGTCGGTCCCTATAGGATTTCTGCATAAATATACTGTAATTCATACAATTACAAACTATAAACGCAAGGGTTGTTCAGTAGATGAATCGAACTGCTTAATCCGTCCATTCCGGACCAAATCGAGACATGCTGTAGACGGACACAGATCTGAAAATACTAATTTTGGCCGATACGGTTCGGTTCTGGTTTCAACTACCCAATCCGCCCAATCCGCAAATTCTTACAAAACACTAGAAAATAGATTGCACTTTAGTACCCAAGCCCTATTCCCATTAGCATCCAAATCATAAGTAAACTTAAATATCACACTGAGAATCGGATTCTATGAACGCAACCAACCAATTAGCTTCTTAAAAGTGTACTATTGTATGGTTATTTGCTTGAATTCAGTTGATATCGAAGCGAAATTCAACTGACCCATGTTTTGAACATGTTTTGATTTTAGGGTGAATGAACTTATTTCGATTTTAGAGTGGATCAATGTGTAGACTTGATTGGACTTGAAGTTTTGGAACTTTATTTTCAAATTTTTTGGTGTATGTAAAAAAATTAAATTGCATATTCAAATCCGCTGAAACCGCCCAAACTAATCCGCTGAAATCGCATCCAAACAACATCACGGAGGGTTGACGGATGGAGAAGACGACAATCCGCCGCAAGCGGATCAGATTGGAAACCGGACCGATCTGTACCAGACCGATTCGCGGGCAGCCCTAATAAGCACAATACAACTATATTCAAATTTGAAAAACAAGACGGGACCTAAATACTCGAGCTTGTCAAAATCCGGTTCGGCTAATCGAAGAGAATAGTGTCCAATTGGCTCATCTATATTTGCAAGCATTTTATACATGGGGAGTAAAAAAGATGTCTCATGGATCAAGGAAAAAGACCACCAGCTAACGTAAGGTGACTTGAACATCTCAAGTTCTTACGAAATCAGCGATGTATATTCCCTCTACAGAAAATTTCTTTACCGAGTTTTCCGTAAAGAAGAATTTACAGAGCCCAATCACGCGCGTCTGAAGGATTAACGAAAAAACGTAAGGTGATGTGAACATCCTGAATTCTTACAGAAATCAGCCGATGTATATCCCCTCTAATATTGAAAGACCGGGTCACTGGTAAACTTCTTGTTGCCCAATCTAATTAATCAGTTGATTTGACTAGTATTTAGCAAGAAAATTCTTAAGTCGATTTTAAGGCAGCGGGTGATGTGTATAAAGGGAAGATAAGGCAAATTTCAATCAGAATTCCTTTGCATCTCAATCCAGTCAAATGTCAATTTTCTTTCTTTCCAGCCCGCCAAGTTTCTCTCTCTCTCTCTCATCCAAAGGGACTTATAAAAGAACGAATATATTGAGGGGCAATGAATTAACCAGATCAGAACGAATTTAGTTTCAAGAGTTTCAAATGGCTTTAGGCTTTCTGAAGTACTACTTGTTTCTTCACGTTGCCATATTCATTCTTTTCCCAAACAGTAGCCATGCAGCTGATCATCGTGTCGCAAACTCAAATAAACATGTGGCTCTCTTCGTATTTGGGGATTCACTATTTGATGTCGGAAACAATAACTACATCAACAGCACTGCTGGGACACAGGCAAATTACTGGCCTTACGGTGAAACCTTCTTCAATCGTCCAACTGGTAGATTTTCTGATGGCCGCCTGATCCCAGATTTCATCGGTAAGATATTGTTTGGTTTTTATTTTATAAGAAAATGCTAATGCATGCCTTAGGGAATTACGTTTGGAAACGCGTCTCCAAATATGGTACACCAGCCTCATTAGACGGTGAATCTAGCGACCCAAATTGAATCTAGAGAGATATATTGGAGCTTTAGCAAGACAAATTGCAAGAAAAAATGGTCATAATTCTTCTAGAATTGTGTTTAACATTAACAATTTGATAGATATGGCACTTTGTTTTCGTGAAAGACTCCCTCAAAATATGTTCATTTTTACATAATCTATAGAACGTTATCGCCACAGGATCGCCATTTTCACGTACTTGTTTTTTGTACCGAAACAGTCCACGTTCCTGTAGGTGGCATAGGTCCTGTTTCTGTAACACCTAAAATCACCACTTCAACAGAATTAAAGCAATACTTGCATGTTTTTTTTCCCTAGAAAAAAGTACGTAAATGTTGTGATAACAGACCTATAATCATTTTAGTGGAGTCCGTACACAATCAGAACGGATGTGGTGCCGCCACATGTATTATGACAGACTATTGCGTAAAAAATGTCTGGGTCATTGATATCGCTATACCCACTCAATTGCAACCTTAATAAGGCCTAATGCTAGGGGTACCGATCCTTGGGGTACCACTGACAACATGTGGGGCCCAAAAGTGCATCCCACATGCCGTGTGTACATTTTCGGGATCCATAGTCATCTTTTCAATTTGGGATGCTCATTCCTTAAATCTGAACTCTCCTATTTCAGTGCACTTACAATCACACGATCATACATCCAACACGATGCCAAAGATTTTGTAGGGAAAGAATTTCTATGAGAACTCAATTTACACTTATATATGATTCTGTTGCAGCTGAGTATGCAAAGCTTCCATTGCTTCCACCATACAAACAACCTGGCAACAACCATCAATTCAGCAATGGGGCGAACTTTGCATCTGCTGGAGCAGGAGCACTAGTTCAAACTCACCAAGGAACGGTTTGTGAATATTTGCATCATACTAGTTGCTTTTTCTCTCCTTAATAACTAATCTAACGAGAAAGAATCCTCTCATGTGACGCAAAATGGGACTCACTAGGTTTAATCAAGAAATTCGAATCGTTCGTCCATAGGACTTGATGTGTACACCTTTCGATAAAAAAAAATCACGTTTATTGAATACTGGAAAAGGTTTGGTCAATCACATTTGGGTCAAAAGGTAATGGAAGGTAGAGTGTGACAATCAATTGCTTTTAAGACAAATATTGTTCATCTAAATGGAGATCAACCTAATATTTTGCATAGCTGCTTTGCACAACTTGGTTCACAAAATGAACGGCTAATTGGATTTTTAAATGAAATCATGATAAAATTTCATTTTATGTCACATGAGAGATCTTCCAATTAGAAAATTCAAATTCCTATTTAACATGCTGAATTTTTTTTTTTTTGGTAGGTCATTGACCTTCATATGCAGCTAATCTATTTTAAGAATGTGAAGAAAGTGTTGGAGCAACATATGGGTGAAACAGAAGCCAAGAAAATATTGTCGACAGCCGTTTACTTATTCAGCGTTGGAAGCAACGATTACATATTACCTTTCGTGACAAACTCTAGTTTTTTCCAATTTAATTCTCCAGAAGATTATGCGAAGATGGTTATAGGAAACATAACCGATGTGATCAAAGTAATGTCATCTTATCCATTATCGCACTCATGACTTAATTTAGTCCTTTGTTTACCCAGTGAACGTTTGGGTTTGTGAAGCTTTGATTCATCTTCAGATTGTCACTTTGCAAACCCTATCGGGGTTCGGTAATTGCCCTGAAACCTACACATGAGATATGAGTATTACGGTAAATGATGTTGCGAACCCTAGGTCATATACATAGGCAATATAATCTGCACACTTTTTTCTTTCCATGCATAGTGAAATTGATGTGAGTTGACTTACACAACTGGAGAACCACATGAAAATCTCCGTGTCATTTGCATATTTGATTTTCTCTTATCGTTGTTCAAGTTGTATCGGTATGTGCATTGGTTTGGCTAAGTTCTCAACAACAACAATCAGAGAAGCAATTTGGTACAGTATTTGGTAATCAGAGCCTAATTCTTTCTTATGAATTTTGCAGGAAATATATGAGGCTGGAGGGAGGAAATTTGCTTTTGTTAGCCTGCCCCCATGGGGTTGTGTACCACTTGTAAGGGTGCGAAATCCAGCTGGTGAATGTATGCAAGAAGTCACGGCTCTGATTAAGCTGCACAATACTGCCTTTTCAAAAGTCCTTACAAAGCTAGAAATGCAGCTACAAGGATTCAAATATTCAATTTTTGACTTCTACAATTCTGCTGCGGAAATAATGGAAAACCCATCAAAATATGGTTCGTTGCTTCTATCCTGATCTTATTGTGATATGGCTTGCCGTATAGTTGCGTCCCACCGTTAGATTTGACCCCATGCGTTTACCATAGGATTTTCGAATATCTACTTGTGTGATCGCTCTTTTTTTTTCTACTTTCGATACATTTCATGACTGTGCGTGAGGACATTGCGACAGGTTTCAAGGATGGGAAGAGTGCATGCTGTGGATCGGGACAATACCGGGGAGTTAATAGCTGTGGAGGGAAGAGAGGCGTGAAAGAGTACGAGTTGTGTAGCAACCCCAGTGAATATATCTTCTTTGATGCTGCTCATCCAACTGAGAAAGGGAACGAGCAATTTGCCCAGCAAATGTGGAGCGCAGCTCCAAGCATTGTCGGGCCTTACAATTTGGAAGCCCTCTTTGAACAAGTGTAGAAAACCAGAACTGTATCTTAATTCTAATTAGGACATTTCATGCATATTTCTGTTTTTGGTATTTCCCTTCCAGTCTTCTTTTAGTTTGGGATTGTGAGCCCATCACGAGACCAATTTAAGATATTCGCGTGTTTATTTGTGATTGTAGGAAGATTGTATAGCTAGTGGTGAGAGATGAATTCCACCCCAATTAATATTGTTGTTTATAAAGTTCTTGTTTGCTCGTAGTACGTATTAAGCATAATTGCTTTTGTCATATGTTAAAAGAAAAAATTGTATTTTTTGAATCCCGACTCACGAGTGACTTTTCAGTGCCCCTGAATCTCGACTCATGAGTGATTACTCAGTTCTTCAAGTATCGAATGAATAAAGAGTACAAGTTACATCGGCTGCTGCATATAGTAAATATTTATAACCTATGTATGGTTTATTTCACAAATTACCGTAATATACTTGGACTCCGCCCCTCGGACCATGGGCGCAAGCTTCTCCCTGGGCTCCAGCGACTTGACTTGGCAGGTTGAACCCCAACCCTTCAGCAAAGCACGACCCAAACTGAATCAGGCTTCACAAGCCCAATGAACCATACATTCCATATACACTCTATCACAAGATTAATGTGGCCCATCAATTTTTAGCTAGATAAACTCATAAATATCGGCCCAATGTAATTAATATTCAATTAAATGGTCCTCCACTGCTGGCATAAGGTTTGGTGCAAAAAACGATTGTAAATAGGTTGGTTTCTACTCTCCCTCTTAAGAAAAAGGTCCTGAGTTTAAGTCTTCATTGAGGAGGTGCTTGACTCCCGTTACTACTACATCCTATCGTCTGGAGGGGAAAAAAAACCACCCGTAATTCTCTACTCTGCAACTTCTTCAAATTTATCAACTGCCTTAAATTTTCAGAAGTCATATTTTTTTGTTTTTCGTCACATGCACATGTGGGAGTGACCTTTTGGTAAATGTTTTAGTGAGTGCATCATTGTCAAAGCAAAAATGTTAGGATACAGTACACTTGGCCCATGAAAATGTCCACGAAAGGAAACGAATGGGCCACATTTATAGTGTTTTGAATCACCGTTCATATTCTTTCATAGACATTTTCATGGTCCGAGCTAGTGTCATTATCATACTACTCCTCGAGTCAAAGGTTCTGGGATTTACAAGACCGTCAGAGTGTGAAGATTGCAGGCTCGACACTCATGTCCGAATCTAACTATCAAAAGAGTTAATGTACAAGTTACACATCACTATCACAAGAGTTCATGTAGCAGCGCTGAGAATAATTTTGTTCATCCACCTTTAAAGAAGGTGAACATTACCCTTCATGGAATTGGTGAAAATTATGTAAGGTCCACAGAATCAATATACTTTCCAATCAGTAATTAATATTGAGTTAGTTGAACCGAATTATTCTCAGCACTGCTATAGCTACATTGATAAATAAATAAATAAAATGAAAAACAATTAAGGTGCCACCCAAAAACAACCTTCACCTATTAGCCAATTTCCTTCAATCATGAATTATATGCACTTTCGACTCTGAAGTTGATTAACCAAGCATGATCTCATGTTCTTCAGGAATAGTAGATCAAGCATAACGCAAAATAACAAGGTGCAACGTGCATAAATCTAAACAAAATACGCAATTGAAATAACAGTGTAGCACATCAAACTGATGACGGGTTAACCCACATAGGTGGACAGATAGAGCTAAAAGACTCCCCATTGTAACAAGGCATCGGGCTTTCATCTTCCAAGTCAAAGATACCCATGTCTTTTCCTCCTCCTTGTTTAACATCATTGTACGATTCCCAACAATCGTAGGTGTAGTAGATACAGTTAGCCTTGTTGCCACGATATCTAGAGGCATCAACAGAAACAGAAGCATTGTCACCCAGGAACAAGGTATTGTTGCCTAAGCTCATTTTCTTCACCTATTTTCATTCATTGTTTAAATCAACCTCAAATAATTCAAAATCGCAAGTCTCATACTCGATGCTAGAATCATAAGACAGGGACCCATCCTGAACGACTACCAAAATTGCTCCAGCAGATTCGACTATATAAGATTTCTTGCCCAAAAAATATTCCTCATCTACATGTACAAGAAGTTGTGCCGTAGTCGGATGAGGCCCCCAAAAGTCGCAGACAAAAACCCTGCCCGCAAATGCAACCGCATAAAATAGCCCCTTATCAAAGATGATATCACAAAACGCACCTGGATGGGTACTGTAGGTTTCGATGCTAGTCCAAATCTTATCTCCAGGTCTCTAGAAACTAAGCCAACCTTTGCCAGAATATATGACCATGAGTGCAAAATCTGCATTGTCCTCTGGAGTCTGGCCTTGAAGACAAGACGGCCTTCTGCATGAAAGTTATATTGTTTTTCATCCTACCATCCTCGTAGTCTTTGAAGGTAGTGATATGGGGAAGTCCGATTTGAACCCGGGAAAAAGGATGAAGCAGATTCATGTCACCATCTTCGGATATGGTTACCAACCAACCCAAAGTCTATAGGCATCGTTTTCCCCTTGCTTCTGGTAGATTGATTGTGCGAATAATGCCGCCCTTTCTCAGATGAGCCACGGGATTTGTTCAAATCCCTGGAAATTTTCGTCGACTGCAACAGAATGCAACGCTCTACAAACTCCACGAAAAGAGAGAAAATCTTCGTACAAAGCTACTCGTTTAACAATAAGAGGGAGAAGGTCTTCTCCTAGTTCTGCCCAATGCTCCATCTGCTGCAAGCAACACATAATATTACTTCTACACTAGATCTGAAAGGACGAACTAAAACCAAATTGAGAAAACAACTAGTCAGGGCCGGCTCATAAGTTTTAGAGACCAGAAGCGAACCTCTTGAAGGAGGCCTCAAGAAATTCCATATGCAAGTATTCGCCGTCCATGGTCGTCGGTCGTTGGCTTCCCTTCCCTTTGACTCCTCAAGCGTGAAGCATGAAGCGTTTGCAGCTTGCTGCGTTTCTTTCTTCTTCTTCTTCTTCTTTTTTATCTTTCTAGTTCCGGGTTGGGTTTGGCTCAATAAGTCAAAACGACTTACTCCGTATTTTTTTGTATTTCTTCAATTTTTTTCATATTTGTTAATTTTGTTTCAAATTTTCGTGACTTATTGATAAATCTCGTCGAGAGGAATCAAAAAAGTTTTAAAAAAACTTGATCGAAACTCATAATTTTTTAAAAAATACTGTCTTTTGGACTCATTTTTTTTGACTTATTTTTGCCTTTATTCAAAAAATGTTGTGTTTGACGCGAAACGAACGAATGCAAAAAACAACGAACAAATGCAAAAAAAAAAAAAATTAATAAAGACAAACAAAAAAGTAATTTTACTTTTTAATCCAAACCCACTTCTTTTTTTCTTTATTGCTTAGTGGATTCCCTGTAGTTCCCTAAAAAAAGCAACGGTAGAGTCCCCGAAAAGTTTTTTTGAAATGTTTCCGAAAGTGAAATTAATGATTTAGATTCACTTGCATGTTTGGGTCATGTTGAGAAATTTTATTGTAACTTGCAAGCGCACGAATCGTATTTCGATATAATATGACGAGAGCGAGGTCGAACCTAGAGATTTGTGATTTTTTTCTAGGAAAACTAAGTATTCTTAAATTGATTAATGCCAAACCTAATTAACAGAAGTGTAATTGATTTTATAAACTAAAATTAAATAAAGCAATGAAGAAAGAAAAATTTAACTATCTCGGCAAAGTAAGTGGAGATTAGTGGTTGAGAAAAATAACTAGGCTTTTGGAATCCATACCCATGCATTCATAGTGGTTATCAACAAACTCTGATTTATTTTACCTACTTCTCTTCACAGTAATTTACCGGAGAAAATATCTTCATTAAAGCTTGTTTTAAAAGAAATCAACTTGTGGGGAATAATACTAAAGTAAACTAAACGCAATGGCTAGAGAGAGAGAGAGCGAAAGAGAGAGAGTTCGGGAAAGAGTGAAGGGTAAGGATCAAGATGAAGGTGGGTGGATCCCTGTGATCAAGAACCAAAGGGCTCGAGCTAACAATGGAGACAGGACTCATGAGACCTACACTCTGTTTGTTGACAACATCCCCGAAGACAAAGACCTTCAATGGCTACAACGAACTTTCAATAAGTTTGGAGTAGTTAAGGATGCGTTTATCCCATGGAAGAGAAGCAAGCGTACAGGTAATAGATTTGGCTTTGTCAGATTTGACTGTCATATTTCGGCTTCCATGGCAGTTTCTAGGTTGAATGGGCTATGGGTGGAGGACAAAAAGCTATTTGTCAAAGAGGCTTGCTTTGGTCGAATTGCGAAGCTGAAGGAACCTAGGACCCATGAGAGGAGAGAGCACCAACAGACTGATCATGGGAAGAACAAGAAAGTTGTTCCATCTGGACAAGTATGGAATAGCATGGCTCATGGCCGATCATTTGCCCATGTGGTTAATGGAGAGTCATCCAAACAACCCAGCCCTAATGTTTCGTTGCAGATCAATCCTACTGGGAATGGATGGCTCTTCCGGAGTGCAGTGGCAGTTATGCGTAGAGTGGTCCCATTGCTGACTTTGAGGGCAAGTTGTGAGTTGGAAATGGATAAGTCTGCTCAATTCAGAGCCTTAGGGGGGAGGTCTGTCTTAGTAACATTCCAAAGCCAAGAAGCAAGGGATGTTTTTATTAAAGACCCATGGATGGAAAGGTGGTTTGAAGTGGTCAAACCGTGGAGCGGAGAACCAGCTAGCCATGAACGTTTTGCTTGGCTGGGTTGTCAAGGGATCCCGCTCAATGCATGGGATAATACCACGTTTCATCGAATCGGTGAAATATGGGGTCACTTCGTATCAGTGCATGAGGAAACATTGAGAAGTCTATGCTTTGCTCAGGGGAAAATTTTAATAGCCACGGAAGAGAAATCAAAGATAGAACAGTGGATTCAATTGGTGGTGCAAGGAGTGAAATATGATGTTTTGGTGAAGGAGATTTCTTCTTTTGTCAATCCAGATGAAGCTGAAATTCCAAGGCCGATGATTCTTGCTGCTCCAAGGCCAACACCGAAGTCTCAGGAGAAGGTTGGCAATGGTTCTGGTGCAAAAGGTGCGGTGGAAGAAGATGATGATGTGGAAACAATTTCAAAGGGGCCAGCCAATGAGAAAGGCGGGGTAGGTGAGGGTGCAGGGGTCTCTGTCTCTGACTCTGCTATTGCGTATGGGAAGGAGAAAACTGAGGCCAGGGTTGGTGGCCCAAAGCAACCGGCTGCAGGAGAGCATTTAATGTTTGACGAAAGGGGTATTCAGTCTCATTCAGAGGATTTTGAATCCTTGGTGGAGGAATCGGTGGGTCATGATAATGATTTGGGCCCCTTGGCCCACTTGGAGTTTTTAGTTTCCAACAAAGCCCAACAAAAATCACCGGCTCGTGATGGAACGATGGGCCAGTCAGGAGCAGACAAAAAGGTCGGTTATGTCCAACAGAGGCCCTCTTTAGTGGGGTTTCGTTCTGATAATCCTCATTTGGAGTTGAAGTCTCCAGCCATGGAGTCGCCAGAGGAGAGCTCAACGAATCAGCTGGTCGTGCGATCGTCTCAACTGCCCTGCATTAATCTTTTGGTGGATCTAAATAATACGGAATGCAGGAAAAGAAGAAGAAGACAGCTGAATAATTTGTTGAGGATCCGAGAGGATTTGGACCGTGAGCTCGGTTCAGCGGAGGAGTCTCAATCGTGTTCAGAGGATATTAGCCAAGTCAGCCCGTCGATTGTTAACGATGTCAGAGCTACCATGGCAGTCGGAGGTGAGTTGGATATTAATTTTTTACCTGATGATAATGAGACTTTAAAGAGGATGATTGAACTGGAGGTTAAGGATTACTCTCTAGTGAAGGAGAGGGGTGCAGGGAATTAGTGCGTGTAACTAATTCTGTGGTGAAGTTCGAAAGGTTTCTTGTTTTTATGCAGATTATAACCTGGAATATTAGAGGATTGGGGAGTATTGTCAAGAAACGATTTTTGTCGAAACTTATTAAGAAAAACAAACCGGACATGGTGTTTGTTCAAGAAACTAAACTAGAGGCAGTAGATAGATTTGATATTCAAAAGATCTGGGGTAGTGCTAATATGGAGTTTGCTTGTTCCAATTCAGTGGGTGCTTCGGGTGGTCTTATTAGTATTTGGAATAAGGAGTTTTTTACTGCTAATAATATTGTGGTCCAAAGATCGTTCATTTTGATGAGTGGGTTGCTGTATAATGAATTCCCGTGTACGCTTGTTAATGTGTACGCTCCAAATGAGGCAGTGGCTAGAAGAGTGCTATGGGAGGAGTTATTGGTGCTTAAGGCAGGTTGTAATGTTCCATGGTGCTTGGGAGGGGATTTCAATGAAATAAGGGTTATTAGTGAAAGGGTGGGATGTTTACGGCTTGAAAGGGGCATGAGAGAGTTCATTGAGTTCTGCAACAACATGGAGCTGATTGACTTGCCAATGCTTGGCAGGAAATATACATGGACCAACTACCAGAATAATGCTATCCATAGCCGGCTGGACAGATTTTTGGTTTCCCATCAATGGCTTGAAAAATACAATATTTTGCAATGGGGGCTGCCGAGACCAATCTCTGATCACTGCCCAGTAACGATTAGGGATGACAACAGGGATTGGGGTCCTAAACCATTTAAGTTTATGGATATTTGGCTCTCTAACCCTAAGTGTATGACTTTGGCCAAAGAAACATGGAATGAGGTACAGGTAGTGGGTTGGGCCGGCTTCATTCTAGTTCAAAAATTGAAGGCAATCAAAGACAGGCTGAGAGTCTGGAATAAGGAGGAATTTGGAGATGTCAACTCTGCTCTACAGGAGAATGAAGCTAAACTACATCAGCTTGATTTGGTAGCCGAAGGAAGACCTCTTGATCATGATGAAAAGGCCCTCAGATGCAAAGTTAGTGCAGAATACTGGAGGCTCTATAAGCTTTCAGAATCTTTATGGAGACAGAAATCACGGGTTAAGTGGTTAAAGTTGGGGGACAAAAATACAAGGTACTTTCAGATCATGGCGAATAACAGATTTAAGAGGAATATGGTAGGTTCGGTCAGAGTTAATGGTAGAGCTATGGAGGACCCCATTGATATTAAGGAAGCTGCAGTTGTCCACTTCCAAAGTAACTTCACAGAGGAAAGGAAGATTCGACCACTGTTGGGGGGACATTTTCAGAGATCCTTGTCCGGGGATGTCACCTTGCATCTGGAAAAACAGTTTGAGGAAGGGGAGATTGTGGCTGCTCTAAAAGGGTGCAATAGCTTAAAAGCTCCGGGCCCGGATGGTTTTAACTTTTCGTTTATCAAGAAGGGGTGGGAATTCATGAAGGATGTATTTATCCAATTCTTTTCAGAATTTCACAAGAATGGAAAGCTCACGAGAGGTATTAACTCAACCTTTGTTGCTTTAATTCCTAAGGTTGATTGTCCTACTTCTTTTAAGGATTTTAGACCTATTAGCATGGTGGGGAGTATTTATAAAATCCTATCCAAAGTGTTAGCTAATAGGATTAAGGAGCATCTTCCTGTTATCATTGGCGAAGCCCAAGCTGCTTTTGTTGGGGGCAAACAAATATTGGATGGTGTTTTGATTGCTAATGAGGCTATTAATTGTTGGAAAAATTCTGCTCCAGGCGGTCTAATTCTTAAATTAGATTTTGAGAAAGCGTATGACTGTGTAAATTGGGGTTTTCTTTTGGATATGCTTAAGAAGGTAGGTTTTGGGGAGCGGTGGTGTGGGTGGATTAAGGAATGTTGTTCCACAGTTTCTATGTCTGTCTTGATTAATGGATCGGCTACAAGGGAGTTCCAAACCCAGAAAGGGTTGAGACAAGGGGATCCTTTATCACCCTTTTTGTTCAACATAGTAGCTGAAGCACTCAATATCATGTTGGAAAGAGCTCGTGCGAAAAATATCATTAAAGGCATAAAGTTGGGGAACAATGGAGTGACTATTTCTCACCTGCAGTTTGCTGATGATACGATTCTTTTTTGCAACAATGATCTGGAGGAAATGGGGAACATTAAACGAATTCTCAGGTGCTTTCAATTAATGTCTGGCCTAAAGATCAACTACTCTAAGAGCTCCATCTGTGGTATAAATGTTCAACAGGAGGATATTGAAACGCTTGCACATGTGATGGGATGTAGAGTGGAGTCTCTGCCCATTAAATACCTTGGGCTCCCGTTAGGTGCTAATCCGAGGAGGGTCAAAACATGGGAGCCTGTTCTTGAACGGACTCAGAAGAGGCTAAGCATTTGGAGATCGAAAACCATCTCTACCGGGGGCAGGCTTACGCTTATCAACCATAATTCTAGCACTCTACCGATTTACTACATGTCCCTATTCAAAATGCCAATGGCAGTTGCAAAGTCGCTGGAGAAATTACAAAGACAATTTTTTTGGGGCGATACACCGGACAAAAAGAAAATGCACATGGTGAATTGGGAGAAGATTACTATGAAAAAGGAAAATGGGGGCTTAGGGATCAAGAGATTGATACCACAAAATTTGGCTCTTCTTGCTAAGTGGTGGTGGAGATTTGGCAGTGATAGAAACTCTTTGTGGGTAAAAGTTATTCGTGAGAAATATAATCTGGATCGGAGGAGTTGGCTTCCATATACACAGGGCTCGGGTTCGATTTCTAATGTATGGAGGGACATCTGCTCAGTGGGAAATATTGATTCGGCCCTTGGATTTTCTCTCCGAGAAGGCTTCAAGGTGCAAGTAAACTCAGGTCATGATACTCTATTTTGGGAACATAGCTGGCTGGGTTCTACTACGCTTGGAGAGGAATTTCCAAGGCTATATCGCCGATCCATTCAACAGGATGTGGTTCTGAGCAATATTTGTGAAGGACGGGGCAGTGGAGATTGGAATTTGCAGTTTAGAGGAACGCTTCGTGTCCGGGAGAATCAATAGTATGAGGACTTAAAACAAAGACTGAACGGTGTGACATTGGATCCTTCAAAACCAGACTCGCTTCAGTGGATATGGACAGCAGATAAAACCTTCACGGTGAAATCGGTTTATAGGCAGTGGGAATCCCTTACACAGTCTCCAAATGCTCTTCTGGGCTCACTGTGGAAGAACTTAAGCCCCCCTAAAGTGGAAATTTTTTCATGGATGGCCATTCAAGATAGAGTTGCAACACGGTCAGTACTTGTCGATAGGAATGTAATTTCTGAGATTCACTTGGCAGTGTGCCCCTTGTGTGCTCTTCATGAGGAAACCCCTCAACATCTTCTCCTACACTGTCGATTTGCGT
The DNA here is from genome assembly GCA_025413875.1 of Rhododendron molle. Taxonomy (NCBI): domain Eukaryota; kingdom Viridiplantae; phylum Streptophyta; class Magnoliopsida; order Ericales; family Ericaceae; genus Rhododendron; species Rhododendron molle. Next base: position 47,148,659 of record CM046389.1, on the reverse strand, counting down.
GGGTAGTATGGTCAGAAATTATGGAATGGTGGAACCTCCAGTGGGCATGCCCATCCTCAGTAGCAGAGTTAGCGCTTTGGTGGTTTGGGAATAGGTTTCGCAACTTGGAGAAAGTTATATGGGAAGTCTGTTTTTGTGCAACTCTTTGGTCCATCTGGTTAACGAGGAATGATTATATCTTCAACGGAGCAACAACCCAGGCTTCGGAAGTGGCGGAGTTAGTCAAAACTAGAGTAGCCATGTGGATGAAGGCTAAGTTTGATATCAAGATTTACACGGTGGAGGATTTTAAAGGCTATTTGAATGGGATCCGAAAAGTGAAGGTGTAGAGTGAGTATTTAAGGGTGTTTTATCCAACTTTGGTTGGATAGATCTTTGTACTTTTGGTTTCCTCATCGATGTACCCTTTCGAGTTTAATAAAAAGTTCCATTTGCCGAGCAAAAAAAAAAAAGAAATCAACTTGTGTATACTCTTCCTCGCCTGATCAAGGTTCAAGACAAGAAAAATCCGATGTATCCGTTAGCAACAAATCATAAAGGGCCATATCCAATACTTGAAATCAAGATTTCATATATAACCAGGCAAATTTATTTATTTATTTATTTTGGATAGGCATAGAGGCCATTCCACTTTTGTGGAAAAAGAACTTTTTGAAAAAAAAGACAATTTCAAGCTCAAAAATCACGTATTTACGCAAATAATTTTCCTATTAATATGGATCTTGTTTGATGGATCTCATTGAGATATTTTAAACGGAGCAAAAAAAATTAAAAAATTATTTTTCATTTTCGTTATATTTGAGTTTTAAATTACCTTCTTTTTCAAAATTTTTTTTTTTTTTTTGGGAAAGTGGAACGCCACCATAACCGGCAAAATTGTTAACCAATAGTTTCAAATCATGAAAAAAAACATGATTGAATCTATATCCGAAACTACTAAGTCAGTTGCGCATCTTTTGGCTAGTTAGGGTTTATTTGGGGTAGGGTATAGTCTTTGGATTGAGCCCCCTGTTTGGCTTCTCGATCCCCTATATAGGGATGGAATTTCCTCTTGATGTATCGGTTTATCACCAGTTATTGTTTTGACCAAAAATAAAAAACCATAGCCGAAACTACTAAGTCAAATTAAGATGAGGTAAAAACAAGTATTCAATGAGATCGAGAGTTAGGAAAAACAAACTAATAGTTTGCATTTAATCACTACGAGACATGAGGTAGTTTAAAGGACTAGCTGCTCATGGAGTACGAAAACATATTCATATAATAATAGAACTCCAGTGAAGAAAATAAGGTCTTACCAAATACGTATGAAAAGATGTTCAACAATTATTCCTCCTCGCTCTAGCCGTGGCCTCTGATCTCCCAATTGCCGTCAGTGATCGTCAGATTCAAGCCGAGGTTGTGCTTTCTACTTTAATCATGCAGTATCTAAATTCTACACTAGATATTAAAGGATGAATTAAAACCAAATTGAAAAATTAACTAGCTAGAACGAAATAAGGCAAGGAGCCGTAAGAAGGAACAGATCTTTTTTTTTTTTGGTAAGTAAGGAGGAATATGGGAGAAGCTACTGAGATTAGGAAAACTTACCTTTCTAAGGAAACAAAAGGAAATTTTATTGTAACTTACCTTTCCCCGAAAAGTTTTCTTGAAATGCTCGTGAAAGAGAAATTAATGATTTAGATTCACTTGCATGTTTGGGTCAGGTTGAGAAATTTTATTGTAACTCGCAAGTGCACGAATCGTATTGCTATATAATATGGTGAGAGCGAGGTTGAACCCAGGAATTTGTGATTTTTTCTAGAATAACTTAATAAACTTAAATTGATTAAACTCTGACCTAGTTAACAAAAGTGTAATTGATTTTATAAACTAAAATTAAATTAAGCAATGACCAAAGAAAACAATTGAACTATCTCGGCAAAGTAAGTGGATATCATCGGTTGAGAAAAATAACTTGAGTTTCGGATTCCAAACCCATGCATTGATAGTGATTATAATTATTTTTTTCTCGGCAAACAAAACTTTTATTAACTCGAAGAGGGTAAATCGAGAGAACAAGTATACAAAAAAAACAAAAACAAAACTATCCAACAAAAATTTGGATCATAGTGATTATTAACAAACTTTGATTTATTTTTCCTACTTCTCTTCACAATAATTTGGTGGCTAAACTCTATTACCGGAAAAAATATCTTCGTTAGCACTCATTTTAAAAGAATCCAACTTGTGTATGCTCTTCCTCTCCCTCAAGGTTCAAGACACGAAAAATCTGATGTATCCGTTAGCAAACTTATCACAAAGCGTATCCTACACTTGAAATCAAAATTTCATAACCGGGCAAAATTATTAACCAATAGCTTTGCATCATGGAAAAAACATGATTGAATTTATATCCGAAACTACAAAGTCAAATTTAAATGAGGTAAAAACAATTATTCATCGATATCATGTGTCTCCCAATTGTCGTCCATCGTGATCGTCAAATTCAAGCCGAGGTCGTGCTTTCTGTTTCGTGGTGTGTGTGGCCTCCTTTAATTTGATAAACAATAGAATATGGCGAAAGCGAGGTCGAATTCTCAGAAACTTGTGATTTTTATAAATAGAATATCTAAATAAATGTTGTTTCAATAGCAGCTAAAATCAAATTTTCCCTCTCTCTCTCTACATGAGAGCTTCTCTCTCTAGAGAATTTTTACTCTAGGGTATTTTTCTTCTCGGCCTGAAAGATATTGGAGTCATTTTTTGTCTCTGGTTCTCTCAGGCGCAAGTTCGATTGTGACTCTACGGTATTCTTCCTCTTGGGTTCTGACCTAGGGTGGGAGTTGTCGGGCGATGGCGGAGGAAGTTGCGGAACGTCTGAGGAGGTTCTCACTTACTCCTGAGGAGGAGGATGACATTGTCATCGATACGGATACGCATGCTCGGGCAGTTGAGGCCTGTGCTTTCAGTCTGGTGGGAAAGCTTCTTTCTAAACGAAGATTTAGCAAAGCGGCGTTGAAAGAGACGATGAGAAAGGTGTGGGGTCTAGCAGAAGGATTGAGGATTTTGGATGTGGGTGACAACCTGTTCCATTTTCGTTTCTCTAGTCACATGGAAATGCAACGGGTCTTGAATGGTGGGCCATGGTGTTTTGACAATATGCTTCTGCTGTTGAAGAAATGGGACGCTGGTATGCGAGCAGATAATGTGGTCTTTCATGAGGCTGACTTTTGGATCCAGTTATAGGGACTTCCATTTGAATGTATCTCCCAAGAAATTGGAGAGATGATAGGGAAGCGGATTGGTACTGTTCTTGAGGTGGGTAGAATGCCGGAGACAGGAAGTTGGGGTCGATACGTTCGTGTGCGTATTAGGCTCCCGGTGGATCGGCCCCTCCGGCGAGGAGGAAATGTTGTTCTGGGAGAGGGGGTCAAACACTGGGTGGACTACAAGTATGAGAGATTGCCCATTTTTTGTCATTATTGTGGAAAAATTGGTCATGAAGTTAAGGAGTGTGAGGAACGGGGTAAAGACCAGTTGGGTGGACTCGTAAAGGACAATGGGTATGGCGCATGGATGGCTGCGGCGGTGGGTTTTCGGAGAGGTTTCAGTTGGAAAGGGACAGACGGGGGACGCCATTTCCCGAAGCAGGACAGAGATGTTTCGGTGTCTCAGCCAATTTTGGGTCTTTCCGGTGGGTTTCCCGATGACGGTAATCGGAGGATAGGAGGAGAGGATCTGAGGCGAGGAACAAATCAGGATGAGATTGGAGCCCGTGATTCTCGGCTTAGAGAGATCGATGATCGCACGTTAGTAGCTATCAATGGTAATCAGTTTCGGATGGGGGATTTGGTGGCGACATCTTCGCACAATTCAAAAGGGAATGCAATCGGGTCAGATTTGGTGGATAAAACTAAAGGAGTGGTTCTCCGGGATACAGAGGGGTCTGATTTTGAAATGGGCTCTCAGCCCGTTTCGGCCCATGCCCAGGAACTATCTCAGGGGGCTTTGGAAAATAGTATTTTAAAATTGGGCCATGAGGTTTCTAGTGGACCTGGACCCCTTTTAATATCTCAGGAGGTGGATATGGGCACTGGAAATAATGAGTTTATTGGGCTTGACCAATTGGTGGATATCCAGATTTTCAACGCTCCAGCAAAGGAATCTGTTAGGTCAAACAAAGGAGTGCCAGGACAGAAGCGTGGATCAATTGGCAAAAAGGGGACAGTTGGGGTGGGTTTACAAAGGAGCCGATCTCGGGATTCTCAGACTCAAAAGGGCATTGCAAAGGAAGCACACTTCAATGGCTTGGGCAAAAGACGACTGGAAGATGGAGACATGGGCAACAAGGAAGTTTCTGGAGGTAAGCGTATCTTACTTGGAGATGTTACGAATTCTAGGGTGGAGGTGGCCAACCCGAAGGGGCCCCCCACTATTCAATGAAGGTCTTGGTGTGGAACTGTCAGGGTGTGGGGAACCCTCTGACAGTTTCCCGGTTGAGGGAGTTTTGGCGACTCCATTCCCCTGATATGGTGTTTCTGATGGAAACCAAGAATGTAGATAGCTATTTGGTTTGGCTTCAGAAACACCTGGGTGTAGATGGTGGGTTTTCTTTCGTTAATCCAGTTGGATTGGCTAGGGGTCTGTGTATATATTGGAGAAAGGGGGTGTCTTTTCAACTTATTAATAGTTCTGTGCATCTGATAGATGGGTATGTGACGAAGGAGCAGTATAGGTGTCGCGTAACTTTTGTTCACGCTCCCAACTCAATTCAGGAGAGGAGGGGGTTGTGGACGGAGTTGCTAGGCACGGCTAGAACCGAAACTCTGGATTGGCTTCTTGGTGGGGACTTCAACGCCACTTTACATGCTGATGAGAAGATGGGAGGTATAGCTCGGCAAGCTTGGGACCTTGTGGATTTTCAGGGTTTTGTTCGTGATAGTAATCTGATTGACTTGGGATATGTGGGATATCCTTTCACTTGGAGTAATAAAAGAGCTGGCCGTGATAATGTGAAGGTGAGATTGGATCGGTTTCTTGCCAGTCCTGGCTGGAGGATCCACCATCCTGTTGCTTCGGTTTGGCATCTTACGCCAGGTGGCTCTGATCACTGTCCCATTTTTTTGGATAGTACAGTTAAGGAGACTTTTTTTAAAAAGAGGTTCATTTTTGATAATAGATGGGGAGGACATTCAGAGTGTGCTAACGCTGTTCGAAGGGCATGGGGTATGGAGGTGTGGGGTTCGAAATGGTATAAGATTCATAAGAAAATCACGGCCTGTCGTATTGAGTTGTTGCGATGGAGGAAGCATAATCACGTTAATTCTGGGCATGCAAAGGAGGTTTTGGGGACTAAATTGCAGCATCTGTTTGAGTGTCCAAATGTTAATAGTGAGGATTTTTCTGCCACTGAATTGTTGCTGAAGAAAGCGTTGCAAGATGAAGAGATTTATTGGAGGGATAAAGCTAGAACGACTTGGTTAAAAGCGGGGGATAAAAATACTGCCTTTTTCCATGCCCAAACAGTACAGAGGAGGCAGCAGAACCGCCTAGTTGGGCTGGAAAATAAGGATGGAATCTGGTGTGATGGTGAGCAAATGGTCCAGGGTATTGCGTTAGATTATTTTCAGCATATCTTTTCTTCTGAAGGTGTTGCTCATGTGGACAAGGTACTGGATTGTGTGGATCGTCGAGTCACGGCAAGAATGAACAGATTGCTAACAAGGCCTGTTTCGTATAAGGAGGTAAAAGGTGCAGTGTTTGGTATGGATCCTGGTAGAGCGCCGGGACCGGATGGCATGGGGGCTGGTTTCCTACAAAAATTCTGGGATATAGTGGGACTGAACATTGTGGATGCTATTCGTAGTTACTGTCACTCGGGTAATCTACTGAGGAGTATTAATCACACTCACATTGTGTTGATCCCTAAAGTGCAATGTCCAATGAACATGGCGCAATTGCGGCCAATTAGTTTATGTAACACAGTGTATAAAGTTATGTCGAAAGTGTTTGTGAATCGGTTACAAAGGTTTCTTCCAGAGATTATCAGCGATAGTCAATGTGCTTTTGTTGGGGGAAGGGTGATTTCGGATAATACGATTCTTGTCCAGGAAGTCTTGCATTATATGAAGAATTGCCGGTATGGGAACAATCGATCGGTGGCATTGAAGTTAGATATGAGCAAGGCATATGACAGAGTGGAATGGAGCTTCGTAGAGGCAATTATGCGAAAGATGGGCTTCGATGAGATTTGGATAAAGTGGATTATGGGATGTGTAACATCGGTGACATACTCTTTTTTGCTCAACGGACAACCTTCTGGATTCATTCGACCTTCAAGGGGTATTCGCCAAGGGGATCCCCTCTCGCCGTATTTGTTTCTCATTTGTGCAGAAGGGTTCTCGGAGATGTTGAGGAAAGCGGAACTGAGGAAAAGTATCCACGGAATTCGAATCTGTAGGGGCAGTCCTCCGGTAAGTCATCTTCTTTTTGCGGATGATACGATGGTATTTTGTAAAGCTTCGAAGAAGGAGTTAGAGCATGTTAATGGTATTTTGAGAGATTATCGGAATGCTTCGGGCCAATTGATTAATCTACAGAAGTCGGCTATGTTCTTTAGCAAAAACACAGGGCCAATATTGAAGTCAGAGTTGAGTACACTGATGGCCATTCCGGTGCGGGCTAATCTTGGTAAATATCTGGGTCTTCCGGCAGAGATTGGTAAATCCAAAACTGAATTGTTTAGTTATATCAAGGATAAAGTTTTGATGTCGTTGGCTGGATGGAAGGAGAAATTGATCAATCAGGCAGGGAAAGAGGTTTTGCTGTTATCGGTGGCCCTTGCCCTTCCAACCTACGCAATGGCTTGCTTCAGATTACCAGAGGGATTGTGTCACCAAATTGAAGCTGCCATGGCAAGATTTTGGTGGGGATCGAAGTCTTGCAATGATCGGAAAATCCATTGGATGAAGTGGAGCAGGCTTTGTAAGGAGAAGTTTAAAGGTGGGTTGGGCCTCCGTAGTCTCACTGATTATAACCTCGCCTTATTAGCTAAGCAAGGCTGGCGTCTCATGGTGTCACCCAAATGTCTAATGGCGAGAGTTATGAAGAGCAAATATTTCAAGGATTGCGATTTTATGGAAGCCAGATTGGGTAGCAATCCGTCGTGGGTATGGAGAAGCATTTGGGAAGGGAGAAGGGTTTTGGAAGCGGGCATGAGGTGGTCTATTGGGAACGGGTCCTCGGTGCGTATTGATGCTGATCCGTGGATCCCTACTGCTTGGGACTTCAAACCGAGGAGAGTGGTGGAGGATAGTAGCTTTGTGATGGTGAGTCAACTCATTGATCCAGATTCCCATGCTTGGAGGACTGATGTGATCAATCGGCTTTTTGAAGAAGAACAGGCTAAGCGAATCTTGGGCATTCCGTTATCCTGTACAGAGGCTCCGGATTCGCGAGTTTGGCACTTTTCGAATTCGGGTACTTATAATGTCAGATCTGGGTATATAGTTGCTACGGATTTTCGCACTCAAGAGCTGAGGCACAATGGGGGTGGAAGCACCAGTTATGAGGAAGATAATGAGAAGCGTTGGCGGCATATGTGGAAGCTAAAAATCCCTAGAAAAATTCTTTTTTTCTTGTGGAAGTGTTTCCATGAAATTTTACCCACTAGGTGGGAACTGATGGGAAAAAAGGTAACGATGGAGGCGAGTTGCCCTGTGTGTGGAATGGAGGGTGAGACAATTATCCATTTATTTGTTTCATGTCCGTTTGCACAGCAGGTTTGGTCTCGATCTCATCTACTCTTGGATTTTGGGAATAACCAGTTCAGTTCTTTTATTGCGTTTTGGGATGATCTAGGCACTCGTTGGCAGTTGGGAGTTAATAGAGATGATTGCTTTGCATTGGCTGCTGTGATTTTGTGGCTTATTTGGAAAGGTCGAAATGGAGCGCTCTTCAATGGTAAGATTATCCTTCCCAAAGTGGTGGTTATTAGAGCGGTGGGTTGCCTGAGTGAATTTCAATGTGCAACTAGCTCCTCTGCTGCTACGGGCATGCGAGTTGGCGAAGCTAGGGGTGGATGGCAGAAGCCGTGCGGAGGATTCTTCAAAATTAATGTGGATGGAGCATGGAAAAAGGGTTCTGGGCTGGGTGCTTTTGGTGTAATAATAAGGACTGAGGTGGGTGCTTTTAGAGCTGCTGCAAATGGAAGATTGGATTGGTGTTCAAGCCCCATGGCTGCAGAGGCATTTGCTTTTCGAATGGGGATCCAATTGGGTCAAAAGTTGGGATTGAGAAATGTGATTATAGAAGGTGATTCACAAGCTGTTATCAATATGATTAACGATCTAGTAGTGGTAAACCAAGAAGTGAAGATTATTATTGATGATATCAAGGTTCTGAGTAGATGTTTTGCTTCTTGTATTTTTTCCTATAGCCATAGATCCTGTAATTCAGTTGCGCATTTGTTGGCTAGTAAGGGTTTAATTGGGTTGGGGTATAGTCGTTGGACTGAGTCCCCGCCCGTTTGGCTTCTTGATCCCTTGTCTAGGGATGAAGTTTCCTCTTGATGTATTGGTTTTGAAGTAATAATATCACCAGTTATCGTGTTGACAAAAAAAAAAAGAATATCTAAATAAATCTATATTGATTGAACCCTAACTTAGTTATCAAAAGTTCGTGGTGTGTGTTGCCCCATGACTCTGACTGCTACGGTCTCTGTTTTCGTAGGCCGGTTCATTTCCGCCGCCGGTTTCTACTTCTGGGAGAGACTAGCTCGGTTTAACGGCGAGGCGGGTCTTCGGTGGTTTGTACGGAGAAGGTGGTTGTAGTGGTTAGGGTTTTGGGGTTGGACTGGGTAGGTCTAGGCTTGGACCGGATCTAGTGTTTCTGGAGCTTATTGTTTTATTTGGGTTTTGGACCGGGCTTTAATGTTTTATTTGTTTTGGATCCTTGTAGACCCCTGGGTGGTTTGGGCTTTGCCCTTGCGGTGTATCATCCAACTTTTTGTTGGATCTCTTTCCCCTTTCTCCATTTTTAATAAATTTTATCTTTTGCCGTTCAAAAAAAATAAAATTAAACTAGCACGGAGAAGTAGTGAGATTATCGGTTGAGAAAAGTAACTAAGGTATCGGAATCTACATCCACAGATATTTATCATGATCTTATGCAATGATTTTTCTTTTTATCTCTGCACAATGGTTTAAAGGCTAATCTTAACCACCGCAGATTAGGTATTGTTAGGCCCTTTATATTTGTAACAAAAGTATGTTGGGAAACTGACGGCCAAGGACGCTTTAATAATTAAAACGTCGTTGGCCGTCATTTTCCCAAGTATATATGTTTCTCTTCTGCTTTAAGGTTTAGGCCAAAATAATCAACTGTATCCGTACAATCAAATAACAGTAGATATCCCGTACTTAAATATCAACTTTGATACACGAAGCAATCCGATTAATAGGGTGATATCAAATCATGGAAAGGAAAAAAAAACCCATTCTGATTGAATCCATATCCGAGTTTCAACTAAATTAATTACTGAGTCAAGAACAATAAACATTGAACACGAATAGGAAAAATCATATGCATAAAATCAATCAATAAATTTTATGGTATTTCATTCTGAACCCTAATCTAGAAGTTTAGCCACTCATGGAGTTAAAATATATACTCACGCAATGGTAGAACTCCATTGAATATGGACAGTGATGTGGGGAACATTATTCAGGCTGGTTTCAGAATTCAAGTGTACTCTGGGAATAACACTTCTTTTTGAAATCACAGATGGATGAGAGATCAAACATTACGGGAGGAATTTCCTAGACTTTATTTGAAATCAACACAACAAGATGAGTTGGTATGTAATATGATTAAATCAGAAGGTGATGGGGATTGGTTTTTGTCCTTTCGGAGACTACATGTTTGGGAAAAGGAACAAATGGATGTGTTAAGTGGCAGATTACGAAATGTCTCTTTTGTGCCATCAAGATTGGATGAGATGCTCTGGCCTGGTAACTCAAACAACATATTTTCACGTTAAGTCTGTATATGATCTTTGGGAAGCTTATGTTTAACACAAATTCTGGACTTGGGCCTTTATGGAGAAATCTTAGCCCTCCAAAGGTGGGGATTTTTTCGTGGTTGGCTTGTCAGAGCAGGATTGCGACAAGGTCACTTTTGAGCTGTAGAAATATAATTGTGGGATTGGATGAGCAAACATTGGCTTGCCCATTTTTTCACTGGAACTAGAAACACCAATACATGTGATTCTTTCTTTCCCATTTTCTACATACATTTGGACAAAAATAGCAGATTGGTGGAACCTAACTTGGGTGGCTCATTCAAATTTGTTGGATTTATCTTCTTGGTGGTTTTCGTCTAGGTTCAAAAATTTGAAAAAATATATGGAAATGTTGCTTTTATGCAACATTATGGTCTATTTGGATTGCAAGGAATGATATTATTTTCAACAACAAAGCTGTGGATCGTTGCTTAATTCCGCAACCTAACCTCCTAGAAAGGTTCCCACCCAAGCATAGGGCTAAGTTGTTGATAGCATATAAACCGGAAGAACCGGAATCGTTCCCACAGAGAAGTCTTCTTTAGCGAATTTGGAATAGATGTAACGCGAGAATTGCGGCATTCAAGTGGCCAACTTTGATGTTTAATTCAATTGACGAAATTAAACTTGGAAATAAACTAGATTAAAATGATCGAGTCAAAGAGATTGATTTACCCATGACTTAGCCATCAAACGGTTTCTTCATCTAACTCAAGAGTGGACCGAAACTGTCCGGATTCCACTTGAAGAATTAAAAGCTGAAGATTACTTATAACTTAACTCAAGGCTTTGATTCAAATTGAACTCATTTAACGCAAGGGAGAGACGAAAAAGAATCGTTCACACGCGTAGAATTATCAAGCACGTAGCATAAGGCGATAGACTCCATGATCAAAGAAGTCACCGACCCCAAGATCAGTGCTAGACATCATGGGTTAAATCCATTCAAAAATCTTGAACTTAAAGCTAAAGTTAAGAGAAACCATTTGAATCACCAAATCATAGAGTGAACCTCACCCCATAACCAAACCTATATACTACTTACACATAGCAAAAAGACTAGAAAAAGAGTTAAGCATAGAAAACATGATTGACCGATAAAAACTAAAATAAACTTGATTTATATGAAAATCCAAACCGTAGTTACAACATTAATACTTGAGAATTAAACATACAACTAGTACCTTGAAGAGTTCTTGAAGGAAATGACAAGAAAAGCTTGAAAACAACAATGGAGTTTCTAGGAAAGCAAGAAAGAAACTTAGGCCTAAAACTAACTAATGGCCTATGCCTTCCATAAATGGCATACAAGCCTATTTATATGGCTTACAAATTAGCCCTACAAAGGATCAAAAGGCCCCCAAAATATCCCAAAAACAATCCAAAAGTAGAAATTTTCCAAAAGTGAAAAGTTGAAAACTGCAATAAAAATATCTGTCAAAGGCAACAAGTATCGATACCATGCAACAAAGGTATCGATACCTACTGGTTAGCAATTCCCCGTAGATGATTGGTATCGATACCATTTGGAAAAGGTATCGATACCCTTAAGGCTATACAACTTCTGGACCAGAATGGGACAATTGGTATCGATACCAATTGCTGAGTTATTGATAACAATCTGCAAAACTGCAAATTTCAGGTTGAGGCTTTAGATTCTGTAAACAGCTCCCAACAACTTCTAGCTTCTCAGCATCTTATTTTCATTCTCTAAATTTCAGTAAAGACTACATTTTAAACATTTTTTTTTACCTTTTCTTTACTTTAATTTATTTAATGAAAATAAGAAAGTACCCCCCATTTAGAAACAATGACATTACCAGAATTTCAAGATTCCAATTATATCAAAATGTCAACCCCCACTTTTAGTGTAAAATGGAAAACTGCAAGTTTTTCTCGAGAGAAAATGACTCAAAACATGACCTTGCTCTTCGAATAAGACCTTGCAACTTTGTAGTTACTCTTAGAAAAATTCAATGATCAATTGCCGCCATTTTTAATCTCAAAAATCAATACTTTTTCAGAAAGTCATTTTTTCATACTTAGACAGATTTTAAAGGGCCGACAAGATCTTCGGGTACTTGGAAGCACTTGGGCCATGCATGACGTTGAAATTCGCCTTATTTGCACGTTTTACCTGAAATACACAAAAACCTACCTTACGTGCAATATCATTATAAAGCCTAAATAAACGCGAGTTAAAACAACATAAAATGGGACTACTCGCACCTAATATCTACAATATTGGGTGCTCATCAATCGTAACCAAGTGGTAGAGCTAACCAAAACAAGGGCAACTTTATGGATCAAAAATAGATTTGATATCAAGGTGTATACGGTGGAAAATATTAAAATAAATCTTGATGGTGCTAGACGTCTCATTATTTAAGAGCATTTGGGTGTATTTTTCCTTTTATTTACCTTGTCTTTGTTTATCTTTGTAGGGTTGGGTTGAACTTTTTGGTTCTCCCTTCCCTTTTACTCGATGTACCCTTTTTGAGTTTAATAAAATTTTCTTTTGCCGATAAAAAAAAAAAAGAACTCCATTGAATAAATATGCTTATAAAAAGGCAAAAAAAAAAAATGCTCTACAGAACCCTACAGCCTCCTTTAAATAGTAGCCAATTGCAGTGGAAATTCTCAATTCTAGTTAAAACCAAATCTCATTTTGGACCCCACTTGCTCTATTGCCTTGGCCGAAATATTTAGAATTAGGAAAACTTTTAAATCTTTTTGTCAAACTGTAATTCCTTTTAAGAAACAAAGAATCCTTTTCTTATTCAAATTCTTTATTTTTCATGGTAACAATTGTAGTGTCCTTCAATTCTTTCTTTTCCACGTTGCTTCAAACCAAATTGCACGTTAATATTTCTTCCAAATTCCAATATGGGCTTCCACTATAAAGATCAAAACCTCTGTCCAATATGTGCACGTTTCATTCCACGGCTGAAATAAGTAACGTTATCATCTTTTCCCTACAAATTAATATTTCAGTGTAAAATGATCGAAAAGATAATAACTAGTCTAATTAAGCACAACAAAGAACTTAACAACATGTGATTGTAACGCCCCGAATTTTCAGAAACGTTAGGTAAATAATAAAGGATAATTTTTTCAAAAGATTAATCCGAATTACTACATCAGTCATTTCAAAAGCTTACGTCATTATATTACAACCATATCGAATTGAGTATAAGGTTTCAAACGAGTCAAACTAATATAATTCCAATTTTAAACGTTTAAGTTTTCAAAATAAAATGACCAAATCACTGTCAGAGCATCTAAGCGTAAGGCAATCAAGGTTCCTCGCCTCTGTCTGAAGCAGGGTTGAAGTCAGCCTGCTCAAACGGCACTTCCGTTCCGTCTTCAGTACCTGGCGTTCGAGTTACCAGGGCAACATAGTACCATGAGCGATGACACTCAGTAGCCAAAACTCACCCGAAACCCATAACTTACAAGCAGCAAGATATATAATTTGAAATGCAATGAAATAACATAAGAAGAGGACTAGTAATTATTTTTATTTCTATTCTTCAACTTACGTGAAATCTCAGATCTTATCCACAGATCCGTTCCTACCCTTAACCACTAAGCTATGGCCATGACATGATTCAACTCCCTTCTTGTGCCCCGATGAAGACCCCAAGTTATCTACTTAAGAGAATTCATCACGGTAAATTCCACCCCTTGCTCTAACACAAGAAGATCGAACACGGTAAATTTCCACCCCTTGCTCTACACCACCCCTTGCGCTTCTATCCCGTTTCTCAAAAGTTAATCATAGCCATGCCAGACTCAGGGTTTCGCAACCTCGGTAATCAAGACCAAATCCATCATCGTGACCACCCATCCAGATGTCTACCGGGACTCGACTCCAGAGCCCGAACTCAACCTGGCTATGGGGCGTCACACTCGTCTCACCATCATTTCACCCATTTTATTTATCCATTAATCCTATTATCACGTCTAATAGATTAAATCCGCACATCGCAACCGAACCCAGGAACCTATTGTCCAATCTATCATTATAACAACATTTCAAATATTTTTACGTACAAACTAATAGCTAACGATAATTGATTTTTGCGATAATAACAAATCAAGCGAGAAAAATTAAATACCTATTACAATGCTTTAGAGACTAAAACAGCATGTGATAGAAGTAACATTTCTCTTACACTAATGATAACACACTCGGCAACTTCCCTCTTAAAATTGTACCACGTAAAAAAAAAAAAAAAAAAAAAAACAGTTGCTTCCTATTTCCTTTAACCAAATTCTAAATCATGCATCAACGAACAAGTAACAGTATAAGTCATCACGCATATTTAATTTCTAATTTCGTTAATCAAGCCCAAGCATGATTTATATTTAAATCCTAATTGCATTGATCAAATCCAAGTCTTTGCTTTTCTAAATCAAACCCAACGGTGACAAGCAACATTAAAAAAAAAATAAAACAAAACAGAGACAGTAGTGTTCGGATAAGGTGGGTTTCGTCCAGACTCGATCGGGGACGTAGGGTTTGAATATAATCATACCGAAACATAATAATCATAATAGAAACGCAACTTATACTTAGGGAGATGAGTTCCGAACTACCTCTCGTCCGGCGAAATGATTTACGAAGAGGTTTCGGAGCGGCGACGGGGCTTGGTGGTGCTTGGAGAAGATGGAGATGTGAATGGCTGCCTTCTTTCTCTTTCTCTCTGAAATTCTCTCCCTCTGCCGAAGTGGGCAAAACAAATGGGAGGCATGGGTTTTAAGAACTGGCTTGGATTTGCATGGAGGTTAATAGCTCATGGACAATTATGTGGTGTCTCAATGGGAGGGATTTGGGGAGAAAATGGGGGATTTTGCTCCCTCTGCTGCCGAATTAAAAGAATGGGTAAAGGTTGGGTTTGGTTTGGTGCAACACACACACTCGAACAATTACTCGTCGGACATGCGCGCATACAACAAATTACAGAATAAAGTTTTGTATGACAGCATAAATAATTTTTCGAGCAAAAATAATATACTCCCTCCGTCCCTAATTAAGTATCCGGCGCGCAAAACTAGACCTTATAAAAGATGTATGTTTGTCGTTAAAAAATCTAATTATTTTTCACAATCTAATAGAACCCATTGCCATCTATTGATTTATGAAAAAAAATTGATTTTTTTAACGAAACAAATGCATTTTTTTAAAGGTCTAGGTTTGCGCGCCGGACACTTATTTAGAGACGGAGGGAGTGTATATATATATATATATATATATTTGATAGTTATTACTTCTATTATTCTATTTTATTATTATTTATTAAAAATACCGGGTTCTTACAGCGATAGGGCAGTCTTCATTTATCAATATTTTGTGCTCTAAAGTACGTATTTTGTACCAAGGATGTTTGGGGCCCCTCAGTCGCACATAGATGGTCAGAGTCGTTGATTTTGCACAAAATAATTTATAAAGCATACTTGATAAGAAAATAAGCTTAATCTCGTATCAGTAAGTACTTGATCAATAAAAAATCGCTGAAAATAATTCATGGATTATGCACTTTCGACTCTGAAGTTGATTAACTAAACATAATCATATATTCTTCGGAAATAGTAGAACAGTCGTAAATAAAAACATTGTCGATCAAACATAACTTAAAATAACAAGGTGGAACTTGCATAAATCCAAACAAAATAGGCAATTGAAATAACAGTGTAGCACATCAGAGATGACGGGTTAACCCACATAGGTGGACAAATAGGACTATAAGACTCCCCATTATAACAAGGCATCTGGGCTTTGATATGAATGGATTGACTGTTCTTCAAAAAAAACAAGGCATCTGTCTTCCATCTCTCAAGTCAAAGATACCCATGTCTTTAATTTCCTCCTCCTTGTTTAACATGATTGTATGATTCCCAAAAATTGACGGTATAGTAAAGAGGAAAGTCCACTTTCACCCCCTGTGGTTATCGCCATGTGCGGATACACCCCCTGTGGTTTAAAAGTGTGCACATAACCCCCTGTGGTTTTCAAATTGTGCGGATAGACCCCCTGCCGTCGTATTTTCCATCCATTTTAACGGAAACAACATTAAAAGACCGTTATACCCCCCATCACGTCCCTTGATTCTTGTTCTTGTTTAAATCTAACCACACCATCCCGTATACCAAAAATTGAATCCAAACCATTGATATTATAAATTTTGACGAGAACTGCGTCTATGCCAAAATTCAAGTCAATCAAAAAATGAAAAGCTTATGGTCAAATTGATTTTGTTACGAAATTAAAATTTCAAATTTGAATTTACTACAAGTTAGATCACTGGGTTATTGATGCCTGATCGAGATGATTTTTTACAGAGATACTCTATTTTTTATTTAATACATTATGAACGACTCAGATTACATTCTAGAGGTGTGTGAGATACACCTCTGTTAAAATGGATGGAAAATATGACGGCAGGGGGTCTATCCGCACAATTTGAAAACCACAGGGGGTTATGTGCACACTTTTAAACCACAGGGGGTGTATCCGCACATGGCGATAACCACAGGGGGTGAAAGTGGACTTTCCTCTATAGTAAATACAGTTAGCCTTGATGCCACGATAATTAGAAGCGTCAACAGAAACGAAAGCATTGTCACCCAGGAACAAGGCACCGTCGCCTAAACTCACTTCTTCACCCATTTTTCTGCATTGCTTAAATCAACCTCAAATAATTCAAAATCGCAAAAGATAATACTTCTACACTAGCTCTGAAGGGACGAATTAAAACCAAATTGAGAAAACAACTAGAATGAAGGCAAGTGCAGTAAGGGGAAACAAAGGGAAGTTTTCAGTGAATTAAGGAGAAGTCCGAGTGGGCTTAGGAAAAGGCCTTGTTTCCAGTATTTTTTTTCCCTCTACGACTTATTGTTTTTAGTTAAATTGTTTTTAATAAACTAAAAAATTTCACACATTTTCTTTCTCGAAAGACCAAAGCAGTACAAAAAGTTGTCTATGTATAGTTTAGTACAATACGTTGTTCATAATTTTTAGCTCAGTGAAAAAGCCAACTAAGTAATTCAAATTCCAACTCAACCTCCGCCTTTTTCATTTTTCTTTTTTTCTTCCCTGTATTGCTTAGTGGATTCCCTGCAGTGCCCTCAAAACAGCAATACTAGAGTCCATGAGAAGTTTTTTTTTTTTTAAATGTCCCCGAAAGAGAAATTGATGATTTAGATTCACCTGGATGGTTAGGTCATGCACATCAAAATGAATTCCAATTAGTATTAATTTCACATTCGGAGACTTTTCCAGAAAAAATTTTCGGAAATCAGGGCCTCAAAATTATTTACAACAAAAGTATATATGTTCCTCCTTTGCTTCAACGTTTTAAGCTAAAACCACAAACGATATTCGTATGAACAAAACGTAGTTGATATCCCGCACTTAAATATTAATTTTGATACACCAAGCAACTCAATTAATAGGGTAATATCAAATCATGGGAAAAAAAACCATTTTGATTGAATCCATATCCAAGTTTCAACCAAAATAATCCGTAGAGTCAAGAACAATAAACGATGAACCCACGTAGAAAAAAACATATGCATAAAATTTTAATCAATAAAACTTATTAAGCAATCTAGTCTAGAAATCTAGCCACTGATGGATAAAAACATATTAAGCATTCGACTAAAATCCATAAAAAATAATAAAGCTCACAATAATTTCTTTTGCTCTTCTATGTATGCTTCTTCTCTCAGCCGTGTTCCCTTAATTTCGTCCGAGACCGTGCCGCAGCCCCTCATTAAATAATTAACAATTGTACATGGAGAACTCTTTAGGAAATAGAATTCTGCTCTACCTAAAAATCCTAGTAAATTACCAAATAATAGGATGCTTTTCTGTGTAAAGATAACCCTTTACTTCCAGTACCAAATAAACCCAAATTATAGCAGAAAGCCAAAACCCAAATTATAGCAGAAAGCCTAAGCTCACCGCATATGTTCCCCACACATGTTTACCATACGTGTGTGAGGCCCACTTCAGATTCTAAAAAATATAGTAAAAAAATATTCATAAATTTTAAAAGAAATTTTTATGGGGCCCTAAAAAATTAGCTCCGATAGATATCAGTAAGTAATTTTTTTTTGGATTCGTTGGATGGAACTGCTTAACTGCTCAATTTTTTTTTTTTTGCTTGGCAATCGAAACTTTTATAACACTCGAAAGGATACATCGAACAGGCTCGACCACAGTAGGATTACACAGATACTAGTTCAAACAAGAAAAAAGAAACAGCTAAAACAATACACTCCAACAGAAAGTTGGATGGCAAACATCTCACCACTCAAATAAGTTACAGTTTCAACAACCTAACTCCATACAGAAAAATCCTAAAGTCCTCAACCGAATACACCTTTATGTTGAATTTTGCCTTTACCTACGTTGCGACTCTAGTTTTAATCAAATCACCTACTTCCCCAGCAGTTGTAGTTGCATTGTTGAACACATAAGCATTTCTTACCAGCCACAAAGACCACAAGGTTGCGAAGAACGTAGCTTCCCACAAATGTTTCTCCCACTTCTGGAATCTGTTGTGACCCCACCAAATAAAATGGTCTTCCATAGAGGCAGGGCAAACCCATCTCACATGCCACCAATTCATAATACGCGACCAAACATCCCAAGAAAACTGGCAATGCAAAAAAAAGGTGTTGTGATGTCTCCAAGTGCAACGAGCAAAACGGGCAGAGTACAGATTGACCCTTGGGAATCAGATTTCTATCCAATAGCTCAGTTCTAGTGGCCGCCTTGGACTGAATGGCCATCCAAGCGAAAATTTTCACCTTTGGGGGACAAAGGTTTTTTCAGAGATTTTTCATTACCGGACTTCTTGAGTACCCATCATTCTCCCACTGATTGTACACTGATTTTACCAAAGTGATTTAACTGTTCAATTTTGCCTCTACGAATTCGGAAAAAATACTTACCGATATCTGTTGAAACTGATTTTTCACAGGTGTAACGCCCCGACTTTTCGGGTGTAAAATAAAAGGATTTCTTAAGAAAATTTTGCTAAATAAATATGATTTTCCAAAAATAAAGATTTTGCTAATACAATCTCAAGATAGATTTATGGAATCAAAATACACTAACTTCAGAGCTGACTCTAATCTTGATACGAATCCTAAGCATCCTCGATCTTCGTTACTGATATTCTTTCCGTGTCGAACTGCATCATCGTTGAATCTTCTCCATTGAATCCTGCGCCCTCTAGCAAATTGATCGCCGAAGCAATCGATTTGCCAAGATACAGACGTATCCGTGAGTGATAAATCACCCAGTAGAATAATCCAACCCAACCACCCCTCTTACAATTATAGCTAGCAAGTAAAACAGGATAATCATGATGCGAATAAGTAAAACAGAGATTTTTCACGTCAACCAGTTCATTACTATCCATTAGCCTAACGTGTGATCCAAAATCTCCCTACGAGATCTTTCCTTCCTAGCCGCTAGCCATGCTCGGTCCCATGAGATCACTTCCCTTTGCTGTCGTAGATAACCTAAGTTACAATACTACAACAAGGGGATAGCTTATCATGCCTGAATCACAACTAGGATTCGCCTATCTTATATACCACATCACAATCATTTCTCAATCATCACTGGACACACGCCAGTCTATCAATTCACCACTGGACACACGCCAGGACATCAATTTATTCCACTGGACTCTCGCCAGGACATCAATTTATTCCACTGGACTCTTGCCAGGACATCATCACAAAACATCACTGGACCATCCGCCAGGTTTTATCGTCACAAAATATCGCTGGACCTCTCGCCAGGTTTTAACATCACAAATATCGGGCCACCGCCAGGTTTTAACATCACAAAATATCATTAGCCACCGCCAGGTTTTATCAAAACATCAGGCTTACTTTGCCAGGTTTTATCAAAATATCATTGGGCTTACTTTGCCAAGTTTTATATCATCACCGGGCTTACTCTGCCGGTTTAAATCCCGGGCTTACTCTGACGGTTTTAAATCATCACAGACATTACTGGACTACCCGCCAGCTTCAAATCATACATCGGACTACCCGCCGCTTCAAATCACAATCCTAGGTCCATCAGGCTGCCCTCCCTGCTTAGGCTACCCCTAATACTTGAGGTCCTGTCAGGCGCCTAAGGTCCTGTTTGGCCATTCTCACAATTCTAGGTCCATCAGCCTGCCCTCAATCCTACTCAGGCTACCCCGATCACACGAGGTCCTGTCAGCCACCCCGAGGTCCCGCTGGCCACCCTAGCGACATCGGGTCTTTCAGCCGCCTGCGTCCTACTCAAAGCTACCCCGATCACACGAGGTCTGTTAAGCCACCCCCGAGGTCCCGCTTAGCCCACGACTTTCATTTGTTTCCTTTTCCTTAACAATAACAACGTCATATACTTTCTCACCACAAATCTCATCATATCTCGGAATCACGCCTGCAAACAATTCTCTAAAAAGAAAGAAACTTCACAACTTATCCATTACTTAGCATCGTCTAAGTGATTTCTATCTCGTATACCACCCCATGTCTCTAGGGTCCAATCTAGCAATCAAATCCAGGATCGACACAATTTTATTCTCAATAATAATCAAAAACGAATAACAGACGGATCAAAACAAATATAGGCAATGCAATCACATAACTTTTATGACTGGGCCGTTGCCCTTAATCTTGTATGGCCACAAAATCATTAATAAGGTATGAACTATTTAATAAAGATTTAAAATAATTTTTCTAGACTTTAATTAATTATTCTTAAGTAATTAGATTAATTAAATACTAATTAAATACATTAATTAGGTAAAAATATTAGAATAATTATCATAACCTTAATAAGAGTCCTAACGGTCCTCTATAACAAGTTTGAGTGCTAAAAGTTGGGTTTGGAGGTTCGTGGTATTATTTTAAATAAAAAGATTAAGTTAATAGGCAAAAGAAGACTAAATAGATAATAAATAATTAAATAATTAAAAATATATTTATTCTAACAAAGTATCATCTTAGGACTGTAAGAAGTCTAAATAAAATTATTCGGAGTTATTAACATCTTTTATAATATTTTAAAGTATTATTATCAAGAAACAACGCGTAAATAACAATAAATAGTTAATTAAGTAAATAAAATATTATTTTAATAACATATCATCCTTGAGATGTAAGAAGTCTAGGAAAAATAGTTTAGATGCTAAAATCATTAATTATAAGGTCGCAACTATTTTTCGTTTGTATCTTTAATTAAAAATAAAATAAATAGCTAATAATATCAAAAGTTTATGAAATCAGTAAGTTATGATCTTTGACATGTTAGAAAACTAGGAAAAATATTTTGGGAATTTATGGAATAGTTTACAAGGTCGCAATAAATTTTAGTTTGTAAATTTTTACAAGATAACGAATAAAAACTTAATAAATATCAGATTAATAAAAAAAATATGAAACTAACAAGGTATGATCTTTAGAGTGTGGGTAACCTAGGAAAAATAATCCGGGTTCAAAAACGATGTTTAAAAAGGTTGCAAAATCAATTGAAACGAACTCCAAAATCAAGGCAGACGGCCAATGGAGTTCGCGCGCTAACTCAGCTTCTTCCGTTCTGCATGGCTGTCCCTAACATTTCGGCCGCAAGGTCGCACGCTTTTATTTTTGCGCTTTTCTTGATTGTTTTCGATGCATGGGGCTACGGGGGCTATTGAGTTATGTCTAATAACATCAAATATACTTAGAGAAGGCTTTGGATCGAATTATAATACCTCGAATTGGGTGGAATTGGTTTTCGATCGAAACTTGACAATTTGGAAAGAAAACTTCGGTTTCTTCGATCGGGAGACTTTTGGATTGGTTGATGTTCGTGGATGCTTGGGATTGTAGAATGAGATTGGAACGATCAATTTGGGTCTCGGACGAACGGATCTACAAAACCCACTTTTCTCTCTCTCTTTTCTCTCTCTAGAACTCCATAGCTTTGGAGCTTTGATTTCTTTCGATTTTCTCTCTTTTCTGGACGATTGGAGTGTGAGAATTTTCGTGCGTGCCCTAGGGTCGGAGTAGGAATGTATTTATAAGATAATCGGATGAGTTTCGAATAAAATCGAGTCCTAATGGAATTGGATTTTGGAACGGACGAATCGTGCTCGGTTTTAGGGCTACGGAGGAGGTAGAGATCGAGTAGGAGAGTGAGAGATAGAAGAGTTGTGCATGCATGCAAGTATTGTAGGAAAATTAAAAAGAAGTTATGCATGCATATTTGTATCTAAAAGGAATAATAATAATAATTGTATTAAGAAAATAATTCTAATAACATTATTATTAAAAAAAAATTGGGTCAAAATTCCGGGTCGTTACATATTCCGACAAATAGTTCTAAAAAAAGGCTTACTTTGATAAAAAACTCACTCAGCGGCCACGTCGTCCACTTGAACTTCACTTTATTTCAATTAAACACCTGAACTTTCAAAATCTCTAAATTGAGGCACCTGCCGTTAGCCTCCATCTATTTCCTTCACAAATCGGCTGATGTGCCTCATTTCTGGCGTAAAAGGGCCCCACTTGATAGATTAGGAAGTGAACTCAATGCACAAATTTAGGAAGTGAACTCATTTCTGGTTGTGATTGTGTGCATTGAGTTCACTTTCTAACATATCTAGTGGGCCTTTTAATGCCAGAAATGAGCCACATCAGCCGATTTGTGAAGAAAATGGATGGAGGCTAACGACAGGTGCCTCAATTTGGAGATTTTGAAAGTTCAGGTGTTTAATTAAAATAAAGTGAATTTCAGGTGTTTCGGTAACATTGGAGTGAATTGAAATTTTCCCTAAAATTTATGAATACTTTTCTATATTTTTTTTTAGGACTAGTAGTGGTCTCACATGCATGCGTGAGGTGATGGGATATGATTTTAACTAGGGCTGCTCAAAAAATTCAGTGAACCGTGAAACCGGTCCGGATCGAACCGATCCGTACCTTTTGGATTTTGTCCGTGGATTAATGGTCCGGACATGGATTGAAAAATTAGAAAACCGTGACTCGCGGTTCGGTCCACGGATTTTCATTACAAAACTGTGGATTAACCGAACCGAACCGTGAGATATTTATTTTATATAAATAATATATAAAAATATATATGTGTATTTATATAATAAATTGTCAAGAATATTAACACTTTTTTCTAATAATTTTAGTATTTTATCTTAATAATGGGATATAATGTAGATGTACATAAAATATATGGAGTAAATTATAGTGTTTTCATATAAATAACGGGTAACTCTAGTTGAGTTTCACTAGTTCGTTTCTTTTCTATTTTTTTTATGTTACGTATTATAATGATACAATTCTACTAGTGTTTAGATTCTTTTGAATCTGATTTTTGAAATATATTTTTCGGTAATTTATGTAACAAGTACTTTCTGGTGGTGTTAAACTTAATTTTGAATGTAACATTCTTCCATTTTAGTGTGGGATATATGCTTGATCTTTATTTTTGCTAAAATCCGTGAACAAAACCGTAACCGATCCGTAAGTCACGGATCGGATTTTATTTTTTAAAAACCGAACCGTAGGACTTTTGGTCCGGACACGGATTTCATTTTGTAAAAACCGTAACTAGCGATTCGGTTTTCGGATTCTTAAAAATCCGAACCGAACCGGACCGCGAACAGCCCTAATTTTAACTTGTTAATGGACTAGGCCCATGATCTCAAACAGAAGAGATTAAATTCTTTACGCCGTCGGTGTAAACATTTATTTCCTTCAAGTCAATTATATTTTGTCACGTCGTCGTGTCCTATTGATTGGGACCACTGTTTTGTAACGTGGCGCGATGTAATTTGATTTGGAGGAAACAAATGTTTACACCGACGATGTAAAGAATTTATTCTCCAAACAAAAATGCGGAACAATGCATTCAACACATTATTTACGGTCCAGAAAAACCAATCAACGGTCCAAAATTCTTCCCTGAAAGAGTTTCTTTAAATCTGAATTTATTAATTGGGTTTCTTGGACTAGTGTCCTGGTCCCTATGATTTCGGCATTATTTAGTGCTGCTATTCATAAAGAAAGAAGACTTTTTTTTGGGTAAATACAAGAGAGAAGACTTATCCGGCCTTTGGCCACTTTTAGCATGAGTCACACAGCACGGATGATATATACAATCAAATTTCTTCATGTTAATGATCGAGTTCCTATTTCTATCATGACAGCCTATCTTCCAGCAACTTAGTATAAATTTAATCACAAGGTCTTCCAGCAATTTTGACAAGTCAAAACAATAATTATATAACCACACTCACTTTACATATTCAAATACACACCCACACAAAGCTGTCAAAAGGCTAAGTAACATCTGAATCTTTTCTTTGGTAACTAATCAATTATTATATGGACCATTGTACGGCTTACTGAACCTAACCTAATTTTTTTTTTTTTCCTAACTATAATACTTTATGAATTTGCAAAAGTCGAATGAAGTTTCTGTTGCTTGGGTCCACCCCATTATAATGTGAGTTGTGTGTAAGTATTTGTGTATTTGTGTGTGGTCGAATGCTTATTGTTTTTTTTCTTCTTCATAAATTGTGTCTTGAAGGGTGGGTCTGGCGCAACGGTAAAATTGCTCCATTGTAACATGAAGGTCACAAGTTCGACTCGCGGAAACATCTCTACTTACAGGGGTAACTGGTAAGGCTGCTTCCATCAACCCTTCCCCAGATCCCGCAATGGCGGGAGCCTCGTGCATTGGGTCTGCTCTTATAAATCAGGTGTCCAGGCGCTTACGCGCACCTCAACTAATGTTGAAGGTATAAATAATAAAGTTAAGCTTTTAGATGAGTTGGTAGCAGAGACGTAGCTATATGTGGGCATATGGGGGCCAAGGCCCCCGCGTTGTTTCGGGTTTTTTTTCAAAAAAAAAATAAATTTTAATATTAGTTTTTTTATTTGTTATGAATTATATTTTATATTGAGTGTTATTTAAACATTTAAATGCTTAAGAATGTGTTCTTTTTGGGTTTCAAAACCCAATTTTCTCTCTCTGCCTCATGGTCTCCCATAAATTTTTTCTTCAATTACTAATCTTATTTCTCTTTCTATCTCTCCCCATTGATTATCCAAAAAAATCTCTCTCAAATTCTAAACCAAACTAACTATTAGATTTGCTAATCTTGATCAAATTTCAAAATCTTGTTGTTCATAATTCGGCCCCCGCGTTTATGAAATTCTGGCTCCGTCCCTAGTTGGTTGTTAACAATCTAATAACTAACAAGTCTTTAATTTTTAATAGGGGAAGTAGGAAATGTTGATTTCTGTAGTGGTCCAGGCGACATGTCATTTGAATGTTCAGGGTACGCCACTCTCTTTTCTTGCCCTTACGCACGTACGTAATAGTAATCACTAGATTACCCTGTTGTGCGTTGAAAAAGTAAATTAAAATTAGTTAATAGGTGAAGGCAAATTTGATAACGATCGATACAAGGGGAATGCCTTCCAGCAGAAGTAATGAAAAATCACCATCCAGCAATGGCCGGTTGCAGATAAGAGTGCTTTCTGAGGAATGGGATTTGGATAATTTATTTATTGGGTATTGTTCGAAGGCCCCTACAGTGGGTGGCAAACACCCTTTCGGTAAAATTCTATTAGTAGCATATATGCCATTAGAAGGCTACTAATGATAAGAACAAGGATTGAACCAAGAGGTTTAGTGGTGGCGGCCGCCGCAATAAAAATTTTAGAAAATACAATTATTATATGTAAAAGAAAAAAATTGTCCCCAACTTATATAGACCCGTTCCGCCACCATTAGATTTTTTTTTCTTTGTTTTTTGCTATATACTAGTGCTTAATTCTATATTTTTTTTACAAGAAAGGAGACCTAAAAAATATTCCAAAACTAAATTTATTGTGCCAAAGTGAATCAATATAAATGATGAGGTCTAATTAAGAAAAAAAACTACACACTTTACTTTTTAATTTGCAAAGTACTCTATAAGATAAGACGAAAAAGAAAGAAAACAAAATTTAAAGCAACTTAACCTAAAGGTTTGCACTATGCACGACTCCAATGCCAGCAGTAGTGGTCGTGTGATATACCGGTATTGAGGGACGGCTCACCGCTCTTACCGAGACTTCCGAAAAGTTAAAAAATCATTTATCGTTTGGCGTTTCGTGTGGATTTCTCAAACTGATCCATAGGAAAAAGGTTGGCTTTCTTTAATTTTTCAATACTCAATAGAAGTTAGAGAAAGAATCCCTTGTTGAGTTTGTTTTGAGCAATAGATGGTATTTGTACTGTATGAAAAAAATATATTCCTTCCGTCCCTTTTTAACTGTCCTGTTTCGTAACTCTAGCTTATTAAAAAAAATCATCATTACACCTTTCACATCAACGTTTTTCTCTAATTTCCCTACTTACCCATCATCATTACAGTTTTACTCACTAATTTTTCCAAATGAAACATACTTTTAGATACAAAATAGATACTGCACTAACTTTTACAACCCCCCTCCTAACTTTACAAAATGAACACTTACTAAAGGCATCTCAAAATGAAATACTGGATTCTAAATAAGGGATGAATGGAGTAACAGTTTATTAATCTGTGTAAACTAATGTGGTAGGTAATCATGGTCAAGAAAACATTATTTACTAATTACTATAGTTTTTATTATGTTATTTTAATTTTTCTTAGAGCCGATGACTATTCATATTGTCATGCATCTTTTTACTTAGTTTAGTATACATTTCGTCATTGCTAAAATCCTGATTCCATCTCTGGATAAAAAGAAAAAGTGTATAGTTCTATCCCCTACCCAGGGATTTAAGTAAACTTGAAAAATGGTTGGCGATAGTATATTGTTTATACTGGCCAAGTCTAAAAAATCTCGAATTTAGATCCCAAATTGACGAGATCCATAGAGTCCTTGTGAATCTGTACGACTTTCGTTCGTCCTTGCATTCTTCCTTTTGTTTTCCGTTGATGCTTCCTCTTCTACTGCTACTGGTAGCTAGTGGTGATAAGAAGTTCTCTGTTTACGAGTTCTTGTATAAACAGTTTGAAGTGGAAAACTTTGCTTGATCCAAATCTGAAGTGCAAAAAATAAAAAGAGCAAATAGACAGTACCCACATCCAAATTTCAACTGGTTTTTTTCTATCCATAAGAAACTGCTACCTAGTATGCATGACAGATGAAAGTTCGACAAAAACGTGAATTTTTTTAGCTTGCTGATTAAAGGTTGCGAAGTGGATGGTGGGATGGGTCTCCTAGGATCAATTGAGCTGGCCCGAAGGTAAAAAAAAAAATACATATTTAAGGTTGCGAATGCCATCCAGTGGTGTAATTTGTAACATAGCAGCCGCAAAAGACTAATGGGAAAATGTATATGATGGATTAGTGACCTAGTATGTCATTAATTAGCCTAGACTTATACATCACGCATGTTAATTATTTCATCTATCAGCATGCCGCTAATCTAGAGTCCTTGACAGTTTTGCCGTGTCTTAATCCATTAATTTCTTGTTAGGGGAGCTTAGTCATGATGATAAATATCAAGATTCGGAACGACTTCGGTGTCTCCCCTCTTTTTGGAGACACCGTAATTTTTAGCATAACGGAACCATTACAAGCATAACTAAAACTATTACAAGCGTACACCGTCGGCTCTGGTCTAAGACCCAAGAGGCGCGGGCCTTAAACCCCCCAAAAATGTCAAAAAAATAGGACCTCTACATATTTTTAGAACATAGTATATATTTGTTGTTTTAGGGCTCATTTTTAAACCCAAGAAGACATTTTATACTTAAGCCCCAATGGCTCAGAAAAATGAAACATAGAATGCAGGAAAAAACAAAAGAAAAAAAACAAAAAGGAGGAGTGAAAGGTCACGGGATCGCCAAAAATCTATGTGGCCCTTCAAAATTATTTAATGTGGTGGGTGTATGGATGATCTTTTTTCCCGTTAAATGCTACTACTCCGGTACTTCGTATTGCAAACAAATACTATATCCGAATCAAAATTATTCAGTGTGATCGACTTTTTATTTGATTTCGTGTATAATTATTAAGGGCCTCACTTTCGACGATCGTCTTAGGCCTCCAAAATCTCAAAGCCGGCTCTGCAAGCATAACCAAAAACCAAGTTATGCCTTGTTATGGTTTTGATTATACTTGTAATGATTTTGGTGATACTCATAATAGTTTTGTTATGCCAAAAAATTACGGTGTCTCCAAAATGGGTGGAGACACCGAAGTCATTCCCATCAAATTTCTGAACAGCTCTGCTATAAGCAGAGACAATTTGCAGAGACTCACACAGAGACAAACGCGTTTGGCCCCATTTCGGGTCCCAAAAAAATTTAGAAAAATATCTATAAATTTTTGAATATTATTTTATGGGGCCCTGTAAAAATCAGCTTCTGCGGATATCGATAAGTATTACTTTTGGATTCGTATTGGTGAAACTGCTCAGTTCGCCCATACGAATCCAAAAGTAATACTTATCGATATCCGCAGGAGTTGATTTTTTACAAAGCCCCATAAAATAATATTAAAAAATTTATGGAAATTTTTCTAGATTTTTTTAGAACTCGAAATGGGGCTAAACGCGTTTGTCTCTGTGTGGATCTCTGCAAATTGTCCCTGCTGTTAGAATTTTTGATTTCTGAATAAGATCCAGGAGATCAACCATGTCATGCACACACTTTTTTTCGGTACATTTCGAGTGGTTCTTCAATATTCACAATGCCGCCTCGTGTGTTCAACCCCGATTGGTCCGACTGTGACCAACTGGCCCTCTGTGGGGTGGTAGAAACATATGGGTGATTAGTCCCTCATGAGTTTGAAGTCGTAATGTTTCTTCCTAGAGGAGGTTGTTAATAATCAGGGGCGGGGGAGAACAGGCCAGGGGGGTCACGTGCCCCTTGGAGTTTTATCACCTACTCTCTTTTTTTTAACACCTATTCAAAAGATTTTCAAACAATGGATTTATTCAAGAATTAAATGCTCGTTTCACCAAGGCAAATATTGAATTATTACCTTGGTGGCATGTTTGAATCCGTCCAACTCATTTTCTAACTTTTGGAAGAAAAATTTGATTTGTCGTGTTAACTTTTATCCAAAAGAGTTTTCTTCGGTAGAACATGGTACTTTCTGATCAACTTGAT
Source organism: Rhododendron molle (assembly GCA_025413875.1). Taxonomy (NCBI): domain Eukaryota; kingdom Viridiplantae; phylum Streptophyta; class Magnoliopsida; order Ericales; family Ericaceae; genus Rhododendron; species Rhododendron molle. Next base: position 47,119,433 of record CM046389.1, on the reverse strand, counting down.
ACATTTATTTTTGATATGCGATCTGCTATTTTCTGATAATTTCTCATGATTAAAACTCACCGGAGTTAATTGTAAAAAAAAAATTAGCGACGGATATTTAGACTTTTGTGCTTAGTTATGTTTTGAAGCTTTTGAATACATAATACCACAACCTATTGTGCCTAAAAGAAAATATTTAAATTTTCGTGCTCAGTATTTCTTCGTTATATTTTATTTTGAATATTTTTATTTTTTTGTGAGTGTCCCCTCTAAATGGAATTTCTGGCTCTGCCACCAGTTGTTATAGATTATTGCCTCTTCCTCCAGTACTCTTTATTGAGCAAAAAAAAAAAATTCATTTACTTAAAATCCAATGTTACATTTTCCTTGGTTCTATACAAGTATCGAAGTATGACTTCTTCTATAGCTTCGGGTAGATGTTCAATATTCATGAAACCTCCGCGTGTCCTTCAACTCTGCTGGCCTGACCGACAATGCTATTCACACAATGATCCAAACACAACAATTTATATAACCTTTCACATACATGTGGGACCCATACATAGTAGTGTGTGTGGAGCCCACATGTATGTGAGAGGTTGTGTAAGTTGTTGTGTTTGGATTATTGTGTGAGTATTATTTTTGGACCCAATAACACCGGCGGAGCTATGTTGGGCCCGAGGGGGTCCCGGCTTTCCGAGCGTTCGAGTTTTAAAATTTTTAATTTATTTATATTTGAATTTGAATATTTTTTTTGATCGGCAAAAAAAAAAATTCATTAACTCATAACACGAAGTACAGAGCTAATAGGGTCTTGGGTACACCAGCCCAACAGGCTGAGTCCAAACCAGAAAGAAACAAAACACCTAACAATCCAAGGTTGGTAAGAAACCCACACAAACCTAAATACACCAGAATGGGCCTAGCCCAACACCTAAAGCCCCAAAACCAAACCCTAACCCTAGCCACCCACCACCAGCACCTCCAACCACCGCCGCCGCCACCCACGCTGAAACTGCAACAGACCACAACCAAACACTCCGCCACAGAACACCCCTGAAAGCTCAGCCGCCTAAAGAATCCCCAACCATCGCCACACCACCATCTGCCGCCAAACCACCAACACATACTACGGCCATGGCGGAACGAACCAGATCTGTGAGCGAAGAGATCGTCAGAGCAACAGACGATGGCACCCCCACTCCAACCGCCATCAACACCACCTCCACACAACATCAACAAACATAGCAGCCACCATCCGACAACCAAAATCCAGTCCAGGAAAGACATCCGAAGGCCCAAACTCGCACCCCCACCACCTCCAGCAGACACCAAAGCCGAAACGGCGATGCACGCTCGCACCCAACCACCAAACAAGACAGAACATGCACAAAGGGTGATTCACTAGAAAGAGCAAGCGACCAGAGAAGATGAAACATCTACGGAAACCGAGATCTCCACAAGCTGTTAGGCGAAACCAAAAACGCTCAACAGCCGAGATTGGAGGGAGGTCTCGCGGCCTCGCCTCCCACCGCCGCAGCTGCACCTACTCGTTAGGAAACCAGTAACCCCCAAGAAGGAAACCGGCGATGCGATCGGTGAACAGGAAGAAGATGAGAAGAACAGGGAGGAACGATGTAATAACTGGCAAGAGGAAGCAGCCACCATGGCAGGTGAAAGTGGCGACGAAAACAGAGGAAAGGCCTGCAAAACAAAAGAGTAAGCAGTAAAAAAATGGATCAGAAGAGGCCCGAGGGGAGGAGGGAAGGAGGATCGCCTCCCCCCGGCAGCGGCAACTAAAGTTGTGGTTTCAAGAGAAAGGTGAGGAAAGGCTTGAGAGAGAGAGAGAGAGAGTAGGTAATTATTTGGATATAACTATAAATAATTAGAGAGAGGGAGAGAGAGAGGGAGGGAGACAGAGAGAGAGAGAATTTGCATATTATTGATAATTATTTGTATATAACTACTAATAATCTTAATAATTTTGGTTTAGTTTGAAAAAAAAAATCGATCAGTTATTTTTACATTCTCAATTTCTTTTATAAATAAAAAATAAACACGTGACAGTTGAAGTAGCCAAAGAAAAAAAATGGTTGGTATACTTTAATTGCATTAGACTGGAATCATTTCAATGTTAAATGTAATGTATTGAAAAGTAAAAACTTTATGATATAATAAGTATATGTTCCAATAAAAAATATATGTCTATTAAGCTAGGCTCTCGGGTTCAAAATTCTGCGGGGTAGTTTTGAACTATAGTTGAAGAAGCCCGAAGACTTGCAATGAAGGATCACCTGTTGACCACCCTCACCGCCACATAGTTGAAGAAGCCTGAAGACTTGCCGCCCTAACTAGCTCAACCATTGTCCACATTTATCGTCAAGCCAACTAAATTGCTAACTGTCTGGCTAGACTTGGATCTCAGCAAGATCAAGATTTAGTGGTCTCTAGCTTCATTCCTTTTGTAGCTAGGGAATTCGCCTTGATTGATGCCATGGGTGTTGGTCATATTATAACCTAGTCTACGACTCTTGTAATCTTTTTGATAATCTTTTTGAACACTTTCTGTATGCCATTTATCTGATTTGTTGACTTTGATCGTCTAAGTTAATGCATCACTTTCCGTTTGAAAAAAATAAAGGGTTTAAAACTATAGTGATTGGTTCCTCATGGGTATTGAGGTCAAGGAGAGGTGGTTATATATAGCCAATCACCCTCGCCTTTCCTCCGCCCTTCTATCAAGCCAAAAAAATAAATAAATCAATTACGTAAATCAAATTCTTTCATCTTCCTTGGTTATGTACAACAGTACTACAAGTACTGAAGTATGAATTCTTCTATAGTAGTTCCTTTTGCTAGGTTTTGAAAGCAACCAATAAAATTGAGAATATCAATTTTCTTGGTCAAAAGCAACATTCATAATTTTCACATTTAAGGCTCCTTTTGTTAAGGCGCAAAATATTTTTCTGAAAAATATTTTACTTATTTTTTGGTATTGGTATTTGGTTGGGCAAAAAACAAAAAACAAAAAAATTTGCCAAATAAAACATTTTACTTCATATGGCTGAAAGATATTTTCTTCGTGGAAAGGTGGTTAGTCATTTTCCAAACTTGGCTTTGCTACTCGATAAATAATTATGCTACTTTACTGAGCTCCCCCACAGCCCCAATCTTATTCACCTATGAACTAACTCTGTGCTTTCTCATCAAAGAAGATAAAATTTTGTATGTAACACAAACATATACATCATTTTATAACTATCAACCAACTATTAGCCAAACACCGAAAAATACAACAGAAAATTAATTTTGTTTTTTGCAAAATTATTTTACATTGATAAATATTTTACTTTGAAACAAACGGAGCCAAAATCACTATTTGAAAGTCTTGTTGAGAATGCAGTCCAAGTTATAAACAAGAGCAAGAAGCTATAGTAACTAGTTTTGACTGAATGAGAAGCCAAGTACTTTTTGTGTGGCCTCCATCAGCTAATTACCAATAAACTGTACAAGGTTGAATTGGATGGATAAGGTTAGAATTGCGACCCCACAAACGAACGATATGATTGGTCTCTCAAAATTAGTCGAGATGTAAATTGGCCGGACGCCCAAGATTAAAAAAAAAAAAAAAACCCAACCAAATAAAACAAAGTAACAATTACCTCTTCCCCCAAAACATCAGCAAATTGCAATATAGAAGTACATCTCAATGGCCTTTTTCTCTTTCTTCACTACATTAAAAAAGATGTACTCAAAAGATAAAAGGGAATGATTTTCTAAAGCGAGTTGGAGAACATCCAAACCGCCAAACGCCAGTCATTTGTAGTAATTTTGTGTACCTAATAATTTGCTTAATTTAAACGTGCCAATTCACCTCTGACCAGAAAATGACCAATAGTTCAAGATCTCTATCAATTAATTAAGCCTCCTCATCTTCAAATGTTAACCAATCATCATATGCCACATCGGGCGAACTAGCAAAAGGTTACGTTGTGATGTGTTCAGCTACTCACCATGACAAGATGAAACAGCTGCATGCATGCGGACGCGTGCATTGAATAGTTCCAGATACATCCATGGTCGACATATCCTGTCCGTGTAAGTCTATTCATTCGAACAATTGCTTTATCTTCTATTTTAGAATGCCTTTTGTCAATAAAGTTCTTGTAAATCGTGCACCTGGCATTAGTATTTTAGATTTAACATTAGAAAATTAATTAATTTAGTACTGCCAATCTTTCTATTTAAGACCTTTCCCGCGGATCAAAAAAAAAAAAAAGTTCAGAAACCTAACTTCCTAATATCCTTTTAAGGTACGTATTCAATGTCTAAGGTTTATCCTAATACACATACAACTACTTCTTACATGACCTCCAAAAGAGAAACATTTACTGTATGGATGAAATCACTCGTCTTCAATGGGAATGGCTGCACGGTTTTTGATACGAATGGTGAGATCGTTTATCGCATCGATAACTACGTGAAAAATAGAAGCAACGAAGTCTATCTCATGGACCTTAAGGGCAAAGTCCTCTTCTCTATCCGACGGAAGGTACGTACGTATATATATCAAGCTAGCTATCGGCTGATTTAATTTCCATCTTTTTCGATCTTGTTGCTGATTCTAGATTCTTGTTTGGTTGACGAGTTCTATATATGTTTCTGTGTTCCAGAAAGTAATACTACCTTTCTTCAGTCATTGGGATATTTATAAATGGTCATGTGGCTGTAAAGAGAACAAGGAGAGACGAACATGGTTTCAAGCAAGAAAGAACTCCCGAAGCATTCTTGCATGCAGAGACATGGCTTGTCGTGTTACTCTAGGGCAGCAATATGATAAAGCAACATCAAATGGTGGCTACACGATATTAGGATTGGCCGGTAACTTATCGTTTAATATCACAGACAGTCGCGGCCAACTTGTTGCAGAGGTTAGTGTCTCTTGACATATATATGAAAGCGAATGTTTTTTTTTTTTTTCGGTCAAACGGAAATTGAAAGCGAATGTTTTTCTTGCTCCAGTCCCCTTACAGAACTCTCGGTATTTTTTTTTTATTTTATATTTTTTGATCAATGCACAATCATATTGAAGCCCAAACAAAGAATACAGCCAACACGGAGGCATCCCTCCAGAAAACAATCAACTACCAGGAAAAACACACATCACATGTTTCTAGCTAGTAATTCACATTGCATCATCAAACGATTCAAGTGTTGGATAAGAATCTACAAACACACCAGGACACACTTGTTGACTACCCTTTACTCGATCCGTTGTAGCTTTGTTGCAGCTTTGTTTTTCCCTTCGTAAGAGAAAATGAAGCTGACTTCATAAGCTGCAAAAAATAGAAACAAAGAGGTATATATTTACCTGAGAGTAATCTATATATGGAGTACCGACACTCCTAGAGATCGCCATCTCTGTGTCACGCATTCCAAGAATATGCATGCGACATGCCGGAGACACAAGCGGACACATGCATATGGGACACCACATGGCGTGTCTATTAAATTTTAGTAGTTTGTCAGGGAGGCACGTTAGAGATAGGTGAACATGCTGGTCGGGATATACGACGGGATGATTCTTACAAATTTTAGAAGCATTTTGAGGTAAAAATAAATTAAGAACTTCATCAATTTTGAGCCAAAAGTGTGATGTGTAAAGCATATGTATGTGCGAAGGAATCCACTATCGGTCAATACTACATTCAATGTGAGTCATAATCTCAATATTTAGTGGTTACAGTACTGGTTTTCATAACTAAAAAAACCAATTTAAAAACAATTGTCCTGTCCGTGTCCCGTATCTGTGTCAATTTGGGTTTTGTACATTTGTGTCCCAAATGTGTGTGGGTGTCTGTGGGTGTGGGTGTGCACGCGTCCCCTGTGGGTGTGCGAGTTGGGTGTGTAATGTGTGTTGTGTGTTTCTCTAAAAGGTGTGTGTGCCAAAGGGTGTGTTCTCTAAAGGTGTGTGTCACTAAAGGTGTGTGTTGGTTGTTTTGAATGAGAACAAGAGGGTAATTCCACGTACCAACTCACCTAGGCAATGATGTGCATTGGTGTGTGTTCAAACATAAGGGTGATTTTCTTCAATTGGATGCAACATTGAGAATCCAAGCTGGTATTCATCTTGCCAAATTGGGTTTTCTGATTGGAAAGTTCTCAAAAGTCAGATTTGGCTTCTTTTTTTCTTTTTCTTTTTTTTTTACTTCGGAATATCAGATTTGGCAATTGGTTCAAAGGTTCATCATCAGTTTTGGAGAGGCAATTCATCGACAGATTGGGATGACCAGATCAGAGAGGAGTGATCTTCAATTGGAAGGTGTGAAATAATAAGAGAGAAGAAATATTGTATTGAATTCGATAATAAACTGTACAATGAGGTTCCTATTTATACAAGGCGAGGGAGCCCAACTATGGAAAGAGAATCAATCTAATTACAATCAAATCATAATCAATTACAATAATAAGAGATCATATCAAATCATATAATATCATAATCATATCATATCATATCAAGATATGATTAGGATATTATATGTTTTGATATTCTAACATCCCCCCTCAAACTCAAGGTGGTAGTGCAGACACCAGCTTGAGTTTGGATACCAAGTCATGAAAACGTCCAGGAGGATGAGCCTTTGTGAAGATGTCCGCAGTCTGATCGGATGAGAATACTGATAGAAGGCGAACACTACCCTGAACAACATGTTGTCGAATAAAGTGACAGTCGATCTCAATATGTTTGGTGCGATCATGAAACACATCATTGCGGGCAATCTGAATAGCACTCTGATTATCACAACAAAGAGTAGTAGCAGTGGAAGGAATAACACCCATGTCACTGAGGAGCCAGCGAAGCCATATCAACTCTTGAGTAGTGTCAGCAATAGCACGATACTCTGCCTCAGTACTTGAACGAGAAACAAGAGATTGCTTCTTACTTCGCCAAGAGATGAGAGAGTCACCAAGAAAGAAGCAGTAACCTATGGTAGAGCGACGATCAGTGGGGTCACCAGCCCAATCAGCATCAGAATATGCACATAACTCAAGGGAGGAATGTGCTGAATAGTAGAGGCCATGAAATAGAGTGCCTTTGACATAGCAAAGAATTCAAAGAACAGCTTGAAAATGAGGCGATCGAGGAGCAAACATGAATTGGCTAACTATGTGAACGGCATAGGCAATGTCAGGCCGGGTGACTGTAAGATACTCAAGACTACCAACCAATTGGCGATAAAGAGTGGCATCAGGGAGTGGTGTGCCATCCAGAGGAGTGAGTCGAGTGATTGACTCAAGTGGTGTAGATGCAGTCTTGTTGTCGGTGATACCAGCACGACTAAGAAGATCAGAGGCATACTTAGCCTGAGTGAGATAGTAGCCATCGGATGTAGATGAAATCTCAAGACCTAAGAAATAGCTCACAGTACCCAGATCCTTCATCTGAAATTGCTTGCTAAGGAAGGCTTTGAGATCAGAAATACCAACATTATCATCGCCAGTAATAATCATGTCATCAACATAGAGAAGAAGAAAAATAATACCACGTGCAAACTTCCGGATAAAACGTGCAGAATCATACTGGCTAGAAATCCAAAATTTTGAATAGTGTTGCTGAATTTGGCAAACTAGGCACGTGGAGCTTGCTTGAGACCATAAAGAGCGCGATTAAGTTTACACACTTTATTCGGGAGATGATTATACCCAGGTGGAGGCTGCATATAAACTTCTTCAGTAAGATCACCATTGAGAAAGGCATTCTTGACGTCCATCTGATTTAGATTCCATTTACGTACGGCAGCAATCGCAAGTAAACTCCGAACAGAAGTAAAAGCAACTGGTGCAAAAGTTTCCTCATAGTCAATACCATACTCTTGAGAAAAACCCTTTGCAACCAGACGAGCTTTGTAACGCTCTATAGAGCCATCAGAGCGAGTTTTTATCTTGTAAACCCACTTAGAACCAATAGGAGTCTTGCCAGGAGGAAGGTCAACGATATTCCAAGTGTGTGTTTTATTTAAAGCCTGTAATTCTTCTGCCATTGCTTGCTGCCAAAGAGGGTTAGAACTTGCCTCACGGTAGGAGTGAGGTTCATGCTGAGAAAGAATAGTAGAGAAACAATGATAATCACGAAGATGAACAGGTACTTCCCTTACCCGAGTAGAGCGACGAAGTGGTGAATCATCAGATAGAGGTGGTGCAGGAAGCTCAGTAGGAGGAGAGCTAGGTAATGTAAAGGGCTCATTCGGAGCGGAACCAAAATGTGAAGGCTTGGAAAGGGATGAGCCAGAAGGTGTAGGAGTAGAGCCAGGAGGTGCAGAAGTAGGATCATCAAACAGAATCGACGCCTCGGGATAGACCGTAGAAGAAAGCTCAGAAGAACCTGTATCAACATCATCAAGAAATATATCTACAGAAGGGTCAGTGAAAAACGATGAAGTAGACATAGGGGTAAGTGAAACTTGGACATGGAAGAGAACATTTTATGTTCCCAAAATATGACATGCCGAGAAATGCGAAGGCGTTGAGAAGAGGGATCCCAACATTTGTATCCCTTATGCTCAATCGAATACCCTAAGAAGCAACAGAGACGAGCACGAGGTTCCAATTTTGTACGCTCATGGGGTTGTAAGAGAGCAAAACAAGTACATCCAAAAACCTTAAGGAGATCATAGGCGGGCAATATACCATATAATCGTTCATAAGGTGACTGATTCCCAATGGTAGGGGATGGGACACGATTAATGGTATAGACAGCAGTAAGAGCAGCCTCCCCCCAAAGTCGCTCAGGACAAGAGGCATCTATAAGAAGGGCACGGACAGTATCCAAAATGTGTCTATGCTTACGCTCAGCGCGACCATTTTGTTGAGATGTGCCAGAACATGACCTATGGGGCAAGGTTCCATTTTGGCGAAGATATTTTAAAAATTCTGTCTCTTTATATTCCATGGCATTATCAGCACGAAAAACTTTGATTGGGCGGGAAAATTGAGTTTGAACCATTTTGGAAAAATCATAATAAATCTGTTGTACTTCAGATCTATTCTTCATGAGATATAACCATGTAAAACGAGAATAATCATCTATGAAAATAACAAAATATTTGGAACCGCCCATGGTAGTGTTCGGTGATGATCCCCAGATATCAGAGTGAACTAAATCAAAAGGAGCAGAGGACATAGAGTCACTCGAAGGAAATGGCAATGCTGGTTGTTTAGCAAGTTGACAAAAAAGACAATCTACGTGTTCATTCTTTACATGTCCTAAATGTCCACTTGAAACTAGGGTACGTATTCGACCAAAAGACGCATGACCCAATCGAGAATGCCAAATACCAAGAGAATAAGAGGAATTAGACGTAACAGAACATTTTGATTGACTCACGGAATGAGTGGGAGGTGCAATGGAGTGAGATGGAATATGAAGACTGATGAGCTCATACAGGCGTCCAACCTTACGGCCTATCCCAAGAGTTTTTCCTGTTCGAGGATCCTGCACATGACAGCCAGTAGCAGAAAATATAACATTAAGCTCAAGGTCACATAATTGACCAACAGATATCAAATTTAATGTAAGTTTAGGGATCAAATATGTATCAGATAGAGATATGGTGGAAGTAGAGATATCACCAATATGACTGGCATGCATGTGTGAACCATCAGCTGTTTGAATGGGTGGAGTGTGAGGGGCATGCGATTTGGAGGAAAAAATGGATGAATCAGAGGTCATATGATTACAACATGCGGAATCGAAAAACCATGATGATGTACCCGTGGCAGCAGACAAGGCAATGGAATACTTACCAGACTCGCATAAAATACCTGACTTTGAGAGAATATCTTTAAACACAAATGGCAATTCACTTTTGGTGAACCGAGTTGTAGGAGGGTATTGTTTGAGACCTTCCAAAATGATACTATCATATGGCGTTATGAAAAATTGCTCCATAATGCAAACACAAACCGAAACAGCTTACCAGAGATCAAATGTAGCCAAAAAAATAGAGATCACGGTTGGTGTGAGAAGGCCAACCCAGTGTTGGTGCCGGTCGGTGAAAAAGGGGCGTCAGATGGGTTGAATTGAATATTGAAATAGCGTTGGATTTACGGCAGAGACGGATGGTGGTTTTGGAATTGGTAGATTTAGACTTAAGTGGATTTAGACTTGCTGGAATGGAGATGATTTTGATATAAATGGAACTGAGATGGGATAAGGCAATAGGTTGTGATTATGGTCAGCAAATTAGAAACTGGTGGCAATTGGTGACTTGGTGTAGTTGGCTGCGATAGTTGAAAAATCCCGTGGACTTCGAAATTGAGGAGACCGAGAAAAAGAATGATCGGTGACTGCGGAATGTTGAAAACGGCAAAGGTAAGGCGGAAGCGACGGTGATGAAAAAGCTAAGTATGAAACCTTAGCTCTGATACCATGTGAAATAATAAGAGAGAAGAAATATTGTATTGAATTCGATAATAAACTGTACAATGAGGTTCCTATTTATACAAGGCGAGGGAGCCCAACTATTGAAAGAGAATCAATCTAATTACAATCAAATCATAATCAATTACAATAATAAGAGATCATATCAAATCATATAATATCATAATCATATCATATCATATCAAGATGTGATTAGGATATTATATGTTTTGATATTCTAACGTATGAGTTCATCAATTGCTACCTGAATTGGTCGAATACTTCAATACATGTCTTATTCTCTGAATTCTGAACTTCTGAGCTTTATCTTCTTGGCAATTGGAAGAACTGATGAAATCCGTCGCTGTCTTGCTCTGCAATGCTTTCGCTGTCACCATCTCCAGAGATCGATTGGAAGGAGCAACAGTTCTGCATTTCTCTGTATTTCAGTTAATTAGTTTGGCTGAGATTGGTTTTGCTGCTTGTTCCGGCCGTAAACGTTGTCCTGTTTTTCTTTTGTTGATGCAACTAACGTACTATGGACCTGTTTAGTTTTCAGATCTCATGTGTAATGTTGTTCTCACGTGTATCCTGTAATTCTCTTTTTAAAGATTAATGAAATCCTTTTTCGTCTTTCAAAAAAAGATTTGGGTTTTGTGCAGGTGAAGCAAAAGCAATTATCTTCAGGTGTAATCTTGGGAGATGATGTCTTAACAATGGTGGTGGAGCCCCAAATAGATCATTCACTCGTTATGGCTCTTGTGACTGTCTATGGATTGATGAGAGAAAGATTTGAATGAGAAAAATCAAGCACAAAAGCTGACTGGCGGCAGAGACTTCGGCTGCATTCTTTTAAACTTATAAGTTTGAAACTTATTTCAGTATTTTTTATTTTTCGTAACATTTTGTTTAGCTTTTTGACGTAATTTTATGGATTAAATTGTTCGAATCAGAAACGTTTAAATATATGGACTGATATTGAAAAAATTCAAATAAGACGGCACTTATATTTCAAAAGATATCTGTTTGATACTTTTTTGTCTTTAGTGAACTTTTTTTTGTTTTTTTTCATAATTTTATATTTTTTAGACTATTTTTTTCTTGACGAGTTTAACAAAATGAACGGTTTCATTTTTTGCTGTGGGCCTGAGACATGGCCCACAATAGCGAAACTGGACCGTACTAGCTATTAGCCAAACTGGACAGGACATTTTTCAATTCAAACCGAGGACATGAATTCCCCTTGGTACCGGCCAGGTACGTACATCGGATTCCATTACGGTCACAATACTAGTGCTTACCAGAGAGTACCGGTTTCCTTGATTCAAACGGACCACCATTGATATCCATCCCGGCGTCCTTTCCATGATATTGTCTTTTACAAGGGGCAATTTTATGGGCTGGAAGATTGGGGAGGGATTTTTGCTTGCAACTGTACATAGTCGAATCACAAGGGGAGCTATTGGTAGTCGTTCGAGATGGGTGTTACATGTCTTTCGCGGATGAAAAAGACCCGCGAGAGTTTTCTGAAATGGGGATTAGAAGAAAACGTAAAGCAGACTTGTTAAGCGATGGGTGGACATGGGAGGTGATACAAAGCTTAGGGGACAATGCCCTGTTCTTGGGCGAAAATTCTTCCATATCTATTGGAGCGTCCAAATTCACTGGAATTAGGCATAACTGTATCTACTACACCAACGATAATTGGGAGGCACACATTTATTTCAAGCGAGGAGGGGGAAAAGACATGGATATCTACAAATTGGAAGATAGAAGCAGGACAACTTTCTATCAAGGCGTGTCTTGGCTCGTAGTCTTGTTTGTCCTCCCTTGTGGGTCTCGCCATCGTACTGATAATCTGCATTGCTACATCTCGTGTTCAGTTTTGCTTGGTTCTCTAGTTGTTCTCTATTTCAACCTCTTTTCATAGTTAGTGATCCTTCTATGGTTGTTATGTCCAATATGGTCGTGGCTAAATTTCTTGGTGGTATCTTGATCCAGACTGTTGAAATCTATCTATTCTTTTCATTAGCTGCTATTGTTTCTGTCATGACTCAGGAGTGATTTCTTATATTTGAGAAAAGGGAAAAAGTAACTTGTACGAAGGATGAAAAAAATACCACTTGGATGTATGCCAATAGAATGAGTTGGAGGTGGCCATAAACGTGGATTTATAACAGTAACGGGACCTATTGTAGGGTACGTGTCTTTAGGCACAGTTAATCCGCTAGTTCATCATATGTGGCAAGGTGAAAAAATCAAACTCTGTGTTTGTTCGAGTCTACAACAATTATGCACTCACAATAACCATTGAAAAGATGGTGCTTTATCTGTTCTACTCTTAGATTTAGAATCAAAAATATGTTCTAGTTACAAAATTTGGTTACTACCAAAATTTCGGGAGCACTAACACTCCTAGAGATGGTCGTATCCGTATCAGACACAACACGCAAGCATGGTGGGACACTTATGGGACACGCCGTGGACACACATGGGACACGACACCGAAAAATAGAACCGAAAATTAATTTTGTTTTTTGCAAAATTATTTTAAATAGAAAAACTTTTTACATCGAAAAACATTTTACTTTGAAACAAATGGACCCTAAATCACTATTTGAAAGTCTTGTTGAGAATGCAGTCCAAGTTGTAAACAAGAGCAAGAATCAATTTTGTAACTAAGTGCCAGTTTGGGCACTTCTTTTTCAGCTGCTCATTTTTACCTTTTGACTGTTTGGCTGCTTGGGTAGAGAATAAGTTTTGGCAAAATGATTTCTTCAATTTTGAAGATGCCGTGCAAAAGCCAAAAAGAGGGAGGGAGGTCCTTTTCCACTTCTGATGAGTTAAGAGAATAAAATATCAAATTATCCTCTATATTTTGTTTTAGGACTCTCCTAGAATGCTCATTGAAAGGCTTTAGAGCCAAAATTTTATTTTGACCATTTAGGATAAAATGATCAGCAAAATAAAATTTCACATGGGTCAAAACGGGTTGAAAATTTGAGCAATTAATTTTTTAATGTATAAAAGGTGTAAAAAGTTTTTTATTTTTTAAGGAGAAAGGTGTAAAAAGTTTTGTGTGTGCTGATACAGTTAAAAATGAAAAAATTTTAAAAAATTGATTAACCCATTATTTATGCACAGTATATCCCATAATAAATAAACGCCAGACATTAATCGCCCCGCGTCAGACCCTCACGACACGGGCGGACTTCTCCCTTTACCCCTCCACCTCTCGCGCTTCTCAACCCCAACTCCATCCACGTGTCTCTCACTCAGCACACTTTCACTCTTATTTAATTTTTTTACAAAATTTCAAATGTTAATAATTTTTTTTCACATACTTTTTTTTAATAAATTTTATATTTTTAAAATCTACTCAACGAAACCTATCAAACGAACCTAATATTGATGGTTAAATGATGTAAAACGGAAAAATTATATTTTTATGGTAGTTTAAACTGTCTAAATAGGTTAAAAAATTAAGTGTTCCAAATTTCAAATTTCATTATAACCATTTAAGATAAAATGATAAAAAAATAAGATCTTCCCACCAATTGAACCGGATTAAAAATCGGAACACTAAAATAATTTTAAATAAATAAAAAAGGAAAAATATATAGAGTATAAACATTATTAATTAAATAAAAAAATAACAAAAATAGGTGGGAGACGATCAAAGGGGGGGCCTGACACGTGTCACAAGGGAGGAGGGGCCTGACGATCAAAAATATTATTGATTGCACTGGGAAGAATAGGTGGGAGACGATCAAAGGGGGGCCTGACGATCAAAAATATTATTGATTGCACTGGGAAGTCTTGCCCGTGTCTCAAGGGGGGGGCCTGACACGTGTCAATGGGGGGTTGAAAGTTGTTCTGATCGTCAGAAACCCAGTCCATTAACAAATTTGACAGTAGCGCCTATATAATCAGTTGCGTATATATTCACACTTACTATCATTCATCATATTCTCATAATTTTCTCAACTTTCATTTCATTTTCGTAATTCATAGAAGAACATTATGGATCAGTACAATTTTTCATTTTCGGATAGTTGGTCAGTTGGGAACGATGTTGCTAATGATGTTCCGTGTGAGGAGAGCAGCTCCTACGTTGGGCGTGATTACACAGCCGAATTTACGACTGACCAAGTTAGAAGTTATGGTGTAGATGCTTTTTGTTTTTTACTTGGCTGGACTTTCCACCACTGTTTGTTCACACTTCATAGTTTTTAGAATCAGTTTCACTGAATTTTTTTCAGAGACTTGTTTGGTTGACACTTTTTAGAAGACAAGTTTTATAATTTGTGTAAAAGATACTTTGTTTTGGGAAACATTAGAAATCTGTTGTCTTACTCTCGAAAATCATTTTTTATTAGACATTGTGAAATGTTGGTTATTTATGTGGTTTTTTTTTAACGGGTTTTGAGAAGTCATCTGTAAGACTGATTCTTTTTTTTTTTTCTCTCTCTTTCTTCCTATTGGCTCTGTAAGACTGATTCTGGAAACTGCAAACCAAAAACTCCTTTTTCTTTGGTCATTATCTCTTACGCTTTACACTACGTTGTTTAGAATGTCCAGATACAGTTTGTTTACATTTGCCAGCGGATATGGTTTTGAGCTGATAATGACAGTTGCATGTTGGGAACGATGTATTTTATGGTGTTACATTTGTTACTTATTTTGTCAATATACGGGATATTACATTGTGCTGATACGTATTCATTTTTTTTTTTTGTTATAGATATTTGAAACTAGAGCTGTCATGGTAGATTGGGTGCGGGAAGTTGGTTAGGAAAATGATATTGTGATTGTCATAAGTAAATCTGCTAGTATGAAGGGTAACAAGATGCCGAAGTGCATTCTTATTTGTGAAAGGGGAGGATTGTACAAACCGCCAATGGAAGGGCATTCAATGCAAAGGAATACTGGAACTAAAAAATGTAATTGCCCGTTTAAGCTGCGAGGTGTACCACAACCTCCAGACGGTGTCATGTGGAGTTTGAAGGTTGTTAAAGGTTTTCATAACCATGAACCATTTGAAAGTTTTGAGGGACATGAGTACCCATCAAGGCTGACCCCAATCCAGCAGCAATTAGTTCGTGACATGTCTAGCAGCACCGCGCCTCGAGAAATGCTTAATGTCATGAGACAACAAGACCCGTCAATTACTATAGGAATCAGGAGTATTTACAATATGAAGGCACGATATAAGAAAGAGCAACTGGGGGGTCTATCTCCCATTGGGTACATCTTGAATGAATTAAACGAAAAGCAATACATTTATGACTTTCTCACCAATGAACACACCAACGAAATCACAGACATTCTTTGGGTTCATCCTAAAAGCCTAGAGCTATCTGTCAATTTTCCATCCGTGTTGATTATTGATGCGACGTACAAGAGTAATGAGTATCGAATTCCACTCTTGGAAGTTGTGGGTATCACATCTACAATGAAAACTTACTCTCTTATGTTTGCATATTTGAATAATGAGACGAAAGAGAGACTGATATGGGTGTTAGATACCTTAAAGAGATGGATGGTTGGAAAAGGGGCAGCGTTGCCATCGGTGATTGTTTCAGATAGGGATCTTGCACTTCTTGGCGCAATTGGAATATGTTTTCCCTTCGCACAACACATTCTTTGTATTTGGCACATAAATCAGTGTGTAATGAAGAAGTGCAGACCTATGCTTGGTACGAGGTGGGACGAGTTTTCGGATGCATGGCAAGTTCTTATTCATTCATCGACATCGATGTCTTTGCAACAGAGGTGGATTGCCATGTGTGGAGAGTTTGAGCAATACTCCAATGCCATACAATATCTTTGGGATACATGGTTAGGTCCTTACAAAGAGCGATTTGTTGCAGCATATATAAACCAGTTTATGCACCTTGGGAGCAATTCAAGCCAAAGGTAACTTTCCTATAGTCATTGTATATTTACTGTCTTGCTTTAAAGAATACTTTATGTAACTTTCCTATTTAACACAGTGTATTATTAAATTGCAGGGCATAGTCTGCGCATGCGAGACTCAAACAATACTTAGGAGATACCATGTCCTCGCTTCAAACATCTTTTCAGAAAATAGAAAAGATGTTGACCAGTCAGTTCGCGGATATTCAGGGATCGTTCCAGAAATCTTTCAACATTCCACGACACAGACATCTACATGAAGGCATTTATAGTGAAATCAGAGGTCGCATTTCATTACAGACAATGAACTTGATCCATAAGCAAGCAGAACGCACTGATAACGAAGCCGGCCTTTGCTTTTGTAAGATCAAAAGGACACAAGGATTGCCATTCTTTCACGATATCGCACTTTACCGTTCTGTGGACAGACCAATTCCGTTTAGCTCTATCCACCCTCACTGGAGTACGTTGTCCATGCATGCCCAGAGGCATACTGAAGAGGGAGCACGACCTGACAGGGCAGCTCAGCTTATTGAAAGATTAAATGAAATGGATTTCGACAGTCGAGAGTCTATGATGGACAGGTTTCTCGATATGGCGGATCCATCTCGTTGCACAGTTCGACCCCCAGCATACAACACAGAACACAGGGGTCGACCTACAGGCAGAGATGAGCAGAGTGTTGGTCACATACCTTCCTTCACAGTATCCACTTCAGAATCTCCGTCCTCACGTATTCCAATATCGAGAAGGAGCAATGGGAGGGATCACCTCGTTGAGAAATTTCCTCAGCAGTATCAGCGTTATATTTCCCACTGTGTTGACGTTCGACCCGACGGTCATTGTGGTTTCAGGGCGATAGCCGCGCAAGTCTATGGTTCTGAAGATGGATGGGCTCAAGTACGACAGGATCTTATCCAAGAGATTAAACAAAATTGGGTCCTGTATGATCAGCTTTATCCAGAACATAATTATGTACCCCAGGTGCTACAAAGACTTCAATACTTCCAGTCATCGGCACCAGAGGATTATTGGATGGATTCTATATCATTGGGACTTGTCATTGCATCAACGTACAACGTTGTACTGCATACATTCGATATGATTGCTTCGAGTTGTCTCACTCACTTGCCGTTGAGCTCCCTTCCAGTTCCATTAGCAACGCGCACACATATAGCTATTGGCCGTGTTAATGACAATCACTTTGTGCAAATTTTTCTATACCGTCATTACCCTGTACCACCCATCATCACATGGTGGAGGCCAAATGCATCAAATGAAGCACAAGGATGGGCTCATCCTTATGAAGCACGCCTCCAATTGTGGTACGAAGTCATGCAGATAGATCCGCCGGGACGACAACCACAATTTGGCGGAAATATTGACTAAATTTGTGTATTATTTATGTTCATGTATTGATTCTATATACTCAATTATAATTAAATGAAGTTTGATTTCAGTTTGCATTATTGACTATTCAGAGAAATATAAAGAAAATTTAAGTGAATTCGACATATATAATTTACTTGAAAACTCAAATATAGAAGTTTAAAAAAAATGAAGGACAAAAAAATAGAAACAAAAAAAGATATTAGGCCGAAAAAAATATAGTTTTTTCGTTTTACATTATTTCACCATATACTAGGCTCGTTTGATAGGTTTCGTTGAGTAGATTTCAAAAATATATAATTTATTTAAAAAAAATATGTGGATAAAAAGTTATTAGTATTTAAAATTTTATTTGACAAAATAAAATAAGAGTGAGAGAGAGAGAGAGAGAGAGAGAGAGAGAGAGAAGGTGGATGGGTCGGGGTAAAATGGGAAATCGGTAGGTCCGGTGTCAGACCCCCCCCTGACACGGGGGGGCATTATATCCCATAATAAATAAACAAGGGCAACATGGTAAAAAATCAGGTCATAATTCATTTTACCACATATCTCCCAAACGCTATCAAGTTGCAAAATGGATTCTGTACATTTCATTCAAACACTCTATCAGATTGAAACTACATTCTGACCAAAAAAATCAAAAAGTCAAAAAGTAGATTCCCAAACACCCCCTAAGTTTTGACTGAGTGAGAGACGCCAAGTACTTTTTCTGTTCGGCCTCCATCGGCTAATTACCAATAAAATATAAGTACAAGATTGAATTGGATGGATAAGGTTAGAATTGAGATCCCACAAGCAGGCGGTGTGATTGGTCTTTCAAAATTAATCGAGATACGCGTAAACTAACCGGACGCCTGAGTTATAAAAAAAAAAAAAAAAACCCAACCAAATTAAACAAAGTAACAATACCTCTTCCCCCAATACATCAGCAAATTGGAATATATATAGAAGTACATCTCAATGGCCTTTTTCTCTTATTTCCCAAAAAAAAAAAAAAATGGCCTTTTTCTCTTTCTTCACTACATTAAAAAAAAAAGAGGTCAAAAGATAAAAGGAAATGGTTTTCTAAAGCAAGTTGCAGAACATCCAAACCGCCATACGCCAGTCATTTGTAGTAATTTTGTGTACCTAATAATTTGCTTAATTTAAACGTGGCAATTCACCTATGACCAGAAAAGGACCAATAGTTCAGACTCTCTATCAATTAATTAAGCCTCCTGATCCTCTTCAAATGTCAACCAATCATCATATGCGAATTAGCAAAAGGTTATGTTGTGATGCGTTCAGCTACTCACCATGACAAGATGAAACAGCTGCATGCATGCGGACGCGTGCATTCAATAGTTTCAGATGCATCCGTGACCAACACATATCTGGTGTAAGTCTATTCAATCGAACAATTGCTTTATCTTCTATTATTTTAGAATGCCTTTTGTCAGTAAAGTCCTCGCGTGCACCTTGCATTAATTAGTATTTTAGATTTAACATTAGAAAATTAATTAATTTAGTGCCAAATATCTTTCTATATAAGACCTTTCCCGCGGATCAAGAAATTAAAAAGAAGTTCAGAAACCTAACTTCCTAATATCCTTTCTAAGGTACGTATTCAATGTCTAAGGTGTATCCCAATACACATACAACTACTTCTTACATGACTTCCAAAAGAGAAACGTTTACTGTATGGATGAAATCACTCGTCTTCCATGGGAATGGCTGCACGGTTTTTGATACGAATGGTGAGATCGTTTATCGCATCGATAACTACGTGAAAAATAGAAGCAACGAAGTCTATCTCATGGACCTTAAGGGCAAAGTCCTCTTCTCTATCCGACGGAAGGTACGTGTGTATATATGACAATACATTTTTTGGAGCCCCATGCGAATAATCAGAGCCGTTCAATTTGTTTAAAACATGTTTTTAAGGATTCCAGTAAAAAATCAACTCATTTCGATATCGGCAAGGGCTTGATAGGCTCCTTCAATTTTATCCTATCAAATTTTTTACAGGAATCAACTAAATGAGCCGATCAAGACCTTACCGATATTCAAATGCATTAATTTCTAATGGGACCCCTTAAAAACATGTTTTAAATACATTGAACGGCTCCGATTATTTGTTTGAAGGTGCCATGCGGGATTTCAAAAAATGTATTGTCAAATGTACTGTCTTTAGAACCGGCCACTATATATATATATCGATATGCTGATTTAATTTCCCTCTTTTTCGATATTCTTGTTTCTGTATCTAGATTCTTGTTTGGTTGACGAGTTCTATATATGTTTCTGTGTTCCATCCAGAAAGTAATATTACCTCTCTTCAGTCGTTGGGATATTTATAAATGGTCATGTGGCTGTAAAGAGAACAAGGAGAGACGAACATGGTTTCAAGCAAGAAAGAACTCCAGAAGCATTATTGGCAGAGACATGGCTTGTCGTGTTACTCTAGGGCGGCATGATCATAAAGCAACATCAAATGGTGGCTACACGATATTAGGATTGCCCGGTAACTTATCGTTTAAGATTGCAGACAGTCGCGGCCAACTTGTTGCAGAGGTAATTAACATACGAAAGCGAATGTTTTGCCTGCTCCAGTCCCCTTACAGAACTTTCGGTATTTGGTTAGCCACACACATCACATGTTTCTAGCAATTCACATGGCAACATCAAACGATTCAAGTGTTGGATAAGAATCTATAAACACTATCCTTTACTCGATCCGTTGTAGCTTAAGTTGAAGCTTTTTCCCCCTTCATAAGAGAAAACACATGTTCTGCGGAACTAGCTAGCTGGAATGATTTAGTTTTGAAAAAAGAAAAGAAAATGAAGCTGAGTGTGTGACAGTATAATCTATGGAGTACCAACACTCTTAGAGATCCCCATCTCCGTGTCATGTATTCCAAGAATATGTGACATGCCGGAGACACGAGGGGACACCACGTGATGTGTCTACTAAATTTTAATAGTTTATATGGGGAACGTCAGAGATATAGGTAAACATGCCGATCGGGGATATACGACGGGATGATTTTTACAAATTTAATTTAGAAGCATTTTCGGGTAAAAAAATTATAACTTCAACAATTTTGAGCCAAAAGTGTACTGTAAAACATATGTATGTGTGAAGGAAACGACCATCCGGTGATACGGCACTCGATGTGAGTTGTAACTTCAATATTTAGTGGTTACATATGGTATGAGTTTCCATAACTAAAAAATTTATTTTAAAAAATATTGTCATGTCTTGTCCGTGTCCCGTATATGTGTCATTTGGGTTTTTTTTGCAGGTGAAGCAAAAGCAATTATCTTCAGGTGTAATGTTGGGAGATGATGTCTTAACAATGGTGGTGGAGGCCCAAATAGATCATTCACTCGTTATGGCTCTTGTGACTGTCTATGGATTGATAAAAGACAAGATTTGAATGACAAAAGTCAAGCACAAAAGCTGACCGGCTGCAGGGACTTCTTCAGACAAATTCCCCACTTTCTTTTTCTTTTTCTTTTTTCTTCTTTTCCACTTTGTGACATGAGCTGTAAAAATTAAAAAAAAAAATCTAAAACCCTCCTCCTCGCGGGACTCAAACTTTGGTTACCGCTAGAGGAAATTAAAGGAGATGAGTTACCAACTTCAATAATAGAAGTGGTTCACAATAGTGTTTTGTTGAGGAATAGGAAGATTACATATCGAAAGTTTTTTTATCGACAAAAAATAAAGATTTATTAACTCCAAACACAAAGTATAGAGCTAAAAGAGTCATTGATGCATCGGCATGACCATTCATGACCCCTCATCTCCTAACCACATGGAGGAAAAACTGATTTGAGCCCAACAGACTAAGCCCAAATCAAGGAAAAAACACCTACATATAAAAAGTTACAAGAGTAAAGAAGCAACCTTCCAAAATTGGCTTTCTTTTTAATTTGAGTACTAAAAATAACCACCATGAGAACATCCATATAACAGTCCTTGTACCTTAGGTGGTTTTGGATAAAGAAGTTAGTCCAAAAAAAAATTGCATTTATTTGTTTTACGATAAACTTTTGTGACTTATTGATTCATGTCATTGAGAGAAATCGGAAAAGTAAAAAATTATGATTGAAACTCAAAATTTTTTGAATAACGATTATTCGGATGGCGTTGATCAGTAACCGACAAACATGATTTTTGCATGGTCGAATGTCTCGAGAGTTCTACAAAATGAACTATTATAATTTTCAGAAAATTACCAGCCGGTCCAGTTTTTTGACTTCTAATTCCCATTAAGGATGCAAGTGCTGTTTAATTACGTGCAAGGATAAACAGAAGTTGAAGTTACCATTTTACCCTTATTTCCTTTATTTTAGCGCGTTTGATCTCATTCATCAGAGGTCTGTCACCACATTTCTTTCTCTCTTTCTTCCCCTCGAATTCCTCTCTCTGTAACTACATCCATGGCCGACTCCACCACCGAGCAACCCTCGACCCTGTTGACTAAATCCTCGACCAAGACGACGCCGCACATTACCCACCCACGGAGAGAGCCCTTCGAGCACGGCCTCCTCCCCCATACCAAAGCTCATCTTCCCCGATCCCACCCAGACCCTACTCTCCCTCAAGCAAACCCTATTCGACCGAGTCGACTCGTTCGCCCTGTCCGAGGCCCTCCAGATCCCACCCGACCACGCGCAGCTCATCGTCGACACTATCGCCGTCGTCCATTACTCCGATTGCGATATCGAGTCGGGCAGCGGAGTCGATGTGTGTGTTTTGATTCTGTTTTTGTATGTTCAGTAGTATAAGAGGTTGCTGCCGAGGACAGACAAGGACTCGGCTGCGATGGCAGATATGTGGCCGTCAACGTCGTTGTTCGAATTAGATTTTTGGTATGTGAATTTCACTTGCTAGCTATAAACCATTTTTTGGAAAAGTAGATTTTTATTCGCATCTTTAACATGGAGGAGGGATGGAATCATCGAATTAGAAGCATCGATCATCAATTACTGGAACTGAAAACGTAGACGAGAATATCACGTACGTACATAGTACTTGGTTTTTTTTGTTGTTGAACGGAGTACGTGGTTTTATTTGTTTTGGAAGAAGAAGATGAGGATGGTTTGGGTGGGATAGACGATGACGGTAATGGTATGTTAGGGCTTGAATATCGGTTCAAACAGTATTTGTGTTTGAATACTGAGAATTTGTGTTTGACTGAGAATTTCACACTGTGAAATTGAGAATTTCATACTGAATTGAGAATTTTACACTGTGAAATTGAGAATTGCTTACTGAATTGAGAATTTCTCACTGTGAAATTGTTCGAGATTAAGAATTTCACACTGTGAAATTGTTTGAAATTAAGAATTTTACACTGTGAAGTTGTGTGAAATTGAGAATTGCACATTGAATTGAGAATTTCTCATTGTGAAATTGTTTGAAATTAAGAATTTCTCACTGTAACTAGTGTAGACTGTCATCTGCACTAGTTACATTGTGAATCATAAATTACCTCCTATCCCTCTTTGGACTTGGAAAATTGATGAAATTAAAATTAATTCACAATCACGCACATTATATGGTTTCTTTCGTGTTCTTATCTGTAAAGGACTTTCTATCTGCTTTTTTCCTCTGCTTACTTTCACTTGGGGAACTGATGCGTGATGAGTTTACTTAGAAACTATTTCTCTTTTCTTTTTCTTTTTTTTGATCCGCAGAGACTATTGCTCTTGACTTGAGCCTTTTCTTATTTTGATTACCATTGCAGGCTTACATTGGAAACTACCCTTAAACTTCGCGGTGGACCCTCAATTGTTTTTGCCCATTCATTGGGCAACAATGTCTTCCGCTACTTCTTGGAGTGGTTGAAACTGGAAATAGCACCCAAAAAATATGTCCAGTGGCTAGATGATCACATTCATGCATATTTTGCTGTTGGTATGGTGCACTACGTTAGAACTAGTGTTACTTTTTTGTACAGACAAATCTAGGCATGCATTTTTTTGAACTTGTTAATTTTTTTTGATATCAGGATCCCCTAATCTTGGTTCAGCTGAGACCATAAAAGTAACACTTTCTGGAAGCACATTTGGTCTTCCCATACCTGAGGTGCCATTATTTCTCTGTGACTTGTTTGCGGTTGTGTCTTTTTTTCCTCGACCATCCCGGCCGCCCCTTCCCCTTTATCTCCACTCATCTCTCTTTCTTTTTTGTTCATTAGTGTTGCATTTGGGTTTTCTTTTATATCCATGTTAGGTAGAAAACGTTGCATGACACATCTTTCTCCTGCTTCTTTTGCTCGAAGCATAAATCTATGTATTATTATGAAACTTACTGGATTATCACATGTCCCTATCACAACTCTGCTCAAGTCCCTTGTGATGTTGTTTGTGGCATACCCCTATGGGTAGGTGAAATTGTTTAAAACACCGCCCACGGCCGTAAATTCACAATTTCACACACCCCTGTAAAATTCACATACCCCTGTGGGTATGTGAAATTGTTTGACTCTCCGCTTGGGGTATTCTCATTACAACACAGTAAGGTCGCAAGCACCCTGTGGGTATGTGAAATTGTTTAAAACACCACCCACGGCCATAAATTCACAATTTCACACACCCCTGTGAAATTCACATACCCACAGGGGTATGTGAAATTGTTTAAAACACCACCCACGACTGTAAATTCAAAAATTCACACCCCCCTGTGAAATTCGCATACCCCTATGGGTATGTGAAATTGTTTAAAACACCACCCACGGCCGTAAATTCACAATTTCACACACCCCTGTGAAATTCACATACTCCTGTGGGTATGTGAAATTGTTTCAAACACCACCCACGGCCATAAATTCACAATTTCACACACCCCTGTGGGTATGTGAAATTGTTTCAAACACCATCCACGGCCATAAATTCACAATTTCACACACCCCTGTGGGTATGTGAAATTGTTTAAAACACCACCCACGGCCATAAATTCACAATTTCACACACCCCTGTGAAATTCACATACCCACAGGGGTATGTGAAATTGTTTAAAACACCACCCACGACGGTAAATTCAAAAATTCACACACCCCTGTTAAATTCGCATACCCCTGTGGGTATGTGAAATTGTTTAAAACACCACCCACGGCCGTAAATTTACACTACCCACGGCCGTAAATTTACAATTTCACACCCCCCTGTGAAATTCGCATACCCCTGTGGGTATGTGAAATTGTTTCAAACACCACCCACGGCTATAAATTCACAATTTCACACACCCCTGTGAAATTCACATACCCCTGTGGGTATGTGAAATTGTTTAAAATACCATCCACGACCGTAAATTCACAATTTCACACACCCCTGTGAAATTCACATACCCCTGTGGGTATGTGAAATTGTTTAAAACAGCACCCACGGCCATAAATTCACAATTTCACACACCCCTGTGAAATTCACATGCCCCTGTGGGTATGTGAAATTGTTTAAAACACCACCCACGGCCATAAATTCACAATTTCACACACCCCTGTGAAATTCACATACCCACAGGGGTATGTGAAATTGTTTAAAACACCACCCACGACGGTAAATTCAAAAATTCACACACCCCTGTTAAATTCGCATACCCCTGTGGGTATGTGAAATTGTTTAAAACACCACCCACGGCCGTAAATTTACAATTTCACACCCCCTGTGAAATTCGCATACCCCTGTGGGTATGTGAAATTGTTTCAAACACCACCCACGGCTATAAATTCACAATTTCACACACCCCTGTGAAATTCACATACCCCTGTGGGTATGTGAAATTGTTTAAAATACCATCCACGACCGTAAATTCACAATTTCACACACCCCTGTGAAATTCACATACCCCTGTGGGTATGTGAAATTGTTTAAAACAGCACCCACGGCCATAAATTCACAATTTCACACACCCCTGTGAAATTCACATGCCCCTGTGGGTATGTGAAATTGTTTAAAACACCACCCACGGCCATAAATTCACAATTTCACACACCCCTGTGAAATTCACATACCCACAGGGGTATGTGAAATTGTTTAAAACACCACCCACGACTGTAAATTCAAAAATTCACACCCCCCCTGTGAAATTCGCATACCCCTATGGGTATGTGAAATTATTTAAAACACCACCCACGGCCGTAAATTCACAATTTCACACACCCCTGTGAAATTCACATACTCTTGTGGGTATGTGAAATTGTTTCAAACACCACCCACGGCCATAAATTCACAATTTCACACACCCCTGTGGTTATGTGAAATTGTTTAAAACACCACCCACGACGGTAAATTCAAAAATTCACACACTCCTGTTAAATTCGCATACCCCTGTGGGTATGTGAAATTGTTTAAAACACCACCCACGGCCGTAAATGTACAATTTCACACCCCCCTGTGAAATTCGCATACCCCTGTGGGTATGTGAAATTGTTTCAAACACCACCTGTGGGTATGTGAAATGGTTTCAAACACCACCCACGGCTATAAATTCACAATTTCACACACCGCTGAGAAATGCATACCCCAATGGGTATGTGAAATTGTTTAAAATACCATCCACGACCAGTAAATTCACAATTTCACACACCTGTGAAATTCACATACCTGTGGGTATGTGAAATTGTTTAAAACGCCACCCACGACCATAAATTCACAATTTCACACACTCTGTGAAATTCACATGCCTGTGGGTATGTGAAATTGTTTCAAACACCACCCACGGCCATAAATTCACAATTTCACACACCCCTGTGAAATTCACATACTCACAGGGGGTATGTGAAATTGTTTAAAACACCACCCACGACGGGAAATTCAAAAATTCACACCCCTGTTAAATTCGCATACAACTGTGGGTATGTGAAATTGTTTAAAACACCACCCACGGCCGTAAATATACAATTTCACACCCCCCTGTGAAATTCGCATACCCCTGTGGGTATGTGAAATTGTTTCAAACACCACCCACGACTATAAATTCACAATTTCACACACCCCTGTGAAATTCACATGCCCCTGTGGGTATGTGAAATTGTTTAAAACACCACCCACGGCCATAAATTCACAATTTCACACACCCCTGTGAAATTCACATACTCACAGGGGTATGTGAAATTGTTTAAAACACCACCCACGACGGTAAATTCAAAAATTCACACACCCCTGTTAAATTCGCATACCCCTGTGGGTATGTGAAATTGTTTAAAACACCACCCACGGCCGTAAATATACAATTTCACACCCCCCTGTGAAATTCGCATACCCCTGTGGGTATGTGAAATTGTTACAAACACCACCCACGACTATAAATTCACAATTTCACACACCCCTGTGAAATTCACATGCCCCTGTGGGTATGTGAAATTGTTTAAAACACCACCCACGGCCATAAATTCACAATTTCACACACCCCTGTGAAATTCACATACTCACAGGGGGTATGTGAAATTGTTTAAAACACCACCCACGACGGTAAATTCAAAAATTCACACACCCCTGTTAAATTCGCATACCCCTGTGGGTATGTGAAATTGTTTAAAACACCACCCACGGCCGTAAATTTACAATTTCACACCCCCCTGTGAAATTCGCATACCCCTGTGGGTATGTGAAATTGTTTCAAACACCACCCACGGCTATAAATTCACAATTTCACACACCCCTGTGAAATTCACATACCCCTGTGGGTATGTGAAATTGTTTAAAATACCATCCACGACCGTAAATTCACAATTTCACACACCCCTGTGAAATTCACATACCCCTGTGGGTATGTGAAATTGTTTCAAACACCACCCACGGCTATAAATTCACAATTTCACACACCCCTGTGAAATTCACATGCCCCTGTGGGTATGTGAAATTGTTTAAAACACCACCCACGGCCATAAATTCACAATTTCACACACCCCTGTGAAATTCACATACCCCTGTGGGTATGTGAAATTGTTTAAAACACCACCCACGACTGTAAATTCAAAAATTCACACCCCCCCTGTGAAATTCGCATACCCCTATGGATATGTGAAATTATTTAAAACACCACCCACGGCCGTAAATTCACAATTTCACACACCCCTGTGAAATTTACATACTCCTGTGGGTATGTGAAATTGTTTCAAACACCACCCACGGCCATAAATTCACAATTTCACACACCCCTGTGGTTATGTGAAATTGTTTAAAACACCACCCACGACGGTAAATTCAAAAATTCACACACCCCTGTTAAATTCGCATACCCCTGTGGGTATGTGAAATTGTTTAAAACACCACCCACGGCCGTAAATTTACAATTTCACACCCCCCTGTGAAATTCGCATACCCCTGTGGGTATGTGAAATTGTTACAAACACCACCCACGACTATAAATTCACAATTTCACACACCCCTGTGAAATTCACATGCCCCTGTGGGTATGTGAAATTGTTTAAAACACCACCTACGGCCATAAATTCACAATTTCACACACCCCTGTGAAATTCACATACTCACAGGGGGTATGTGAAATTGTTTAAAACACCACCCACGACGGTAAATTCAAAAATTCACACACCCCTGTTAAATTCGCATACCCCTGTGTGTATGTGAAATTGTTTAAAACACCACCCACGGCCGTAAATATACAATTTCACACCCCCCTGTGAAATTCGCATACCCCTGTGGGTATGTGAAATTGTTTCAAACACCACCTGTGGGTATGTGAAATTGTTTCAAACACCACCCACGGCTATAAATTCACAATTTCACACACCCCTGTGAAATTCACATACCCCTGTGGGTATGTGAAATTGTTTAAAATAGCACCCACGGCCGTAAATTCACAATTTCACACACCCCTGTGAAATTCACATACCCCTGTGGGTATGTGAAATTGTTTCAAACACCACCCACGGCTATAAATTCACAATTTCACACACCCCTGTGAAATTCACATGCCCCTGTGGGTATGTGAAATTGTTTAAAACACCACCCACGGCCATAAATTCACAATTTCACACACCCCTGTGAAATTCACATACCCACAGGGGTATGTGAAATTGTTTAAAACACCACCCACGACTGTAAATTCAAAAATTCACACCCCCCCTGTGAAATTCGCATACCCCTATGGGTATGTGAAATTATTTAAAACACCACCCACGGCCGTAAATTCACAATTTCACACACCCCTGTGAAATTCACATACTCCTGTGGGTATGTGAAATTGTTTCAAACACCACCCACGGCCATAAATTCACAATTTCACACACCCCTGTGGTTATGTGAAATTGTTTAAAACACCACCCACGACGGTAAATTCAAAAATTCACACACCCCTGTTAAATTCGCATACCCCTGTGGGTATGTGAAATTGTTTAAAACACCACCCACGGCCGTAAATTTACAATTTCACACCCCCCTGTGAAATTCGCATACCCCTGTGGGTATGTGAAATTGTTTCAAACACCACCTGTGGGTATGTGAAATTGTTTCAAACACCACCCACGGCTATAAATTCACAATTTCACACACCCCTGTGAAATTCACATACCCCTGTGGGTATGTGAAATTGTTTAAAATACCATCCACGACCGTAAATTCACAATTTCACACACCCCTGTGAAATTCACATACCCCTGTGGGTATGTGAAATTGTTTAAAACAGCACCCACAGCCATAAATTCACAATTTCACACACCCCTGTGAAATTCACATGCCCCCTTGGGTATGTGAAATTGTTTAAAACACCACCCACGGCCATAAATTCACAATTTCACACACCCCTGTGAAATTCACATACTCACAGGGGGTATGTGAAATTGTTTAAAACACCACCCACGACGGTAAATTCAAAAATTCACACACCCCTGTTAAATTCGCATACCCCTGTGGGTATGTGAAATTGTTTAAAACACCACCCACGGCCGTAAATTTACAATTTCACACCCCCCTGTGAAATTCGCATACCCCTGTGGGTATGTGAAATTGTTTCAAACACCACCGTTGGGGATGTGAAATTGTTTCATACACCACCCAGGGCTATAAATTCACACTTTCACTGAGCCCTGTGAAATTCACATACCCTGTGGGTATGTGAAATTGTTTAAAATACCATCCACGACTATGAATTCACAATTTCACACACCTGTGAAATTCACATACCCTGTGGGTATGTGAAATTGTTTAAAACAACACACCCACGACCATAAATTCACAATTTCACACACCGCTGAGAAAACATGCCCCTGGGTATGTGAAATTGTTTAAAACACCATCCACGGCCGTAAATTCACAATTTCACACACCCCAGTGAAATTCGCATACACCTGTGGGTATGTGAAAATGTTTAAAACACCACCCACGACAGTAAATTCAAAAATTCAAACACCCCAGTGAAAGTCGCATAGCCCTGTGGGTATGTGAAATTGTTTAAAACACCACACGACCGTAAATTTACAATTTCACACCCCCCTGTGAAATTCGCATACCCCTGTGGGTATGTGAAATTGTTTCAATCACCACACACGGCTATAAATTAACAATTTCACACACCCCGGTGAAATTCACATACCCCGTGGGTATGTGAAATTGTTTAAAATACCATCCACGACCGTGAATTCACAATTTCACACAACCTTGTGAAATTCACATACCTCTGGGTATGTGTTATTGTTTAAAACAACAGCCACGGCCTTAAATTCACAATTTCACACACCCTTGTGAAATTCACATGCCCTGTGGGTATGTGAAATTGTTTAAAACACCACCCACGGCCATAAATTCACAATTTCACACACCCTTGTGAAATTCACATACCCACAGTGGTATGTGAAATTGTTTAAAACACCACCCACGATTGGAAATTCAAAAATTCACACCCCTGTGAAATTCGCTGCATACCCCTATGGGTATGTGAAGTTATTTAAAACACCACCCACGTCAGTAAATTCACAATTTCACACACCCATGTGAAATTCACATACTCGTGGGTATGTGAAATTGTTTCAAACACCACCCACGGCCATAAATTCACAATTTCACACACCCCTGTGGGTATGTGAAATTGTTTAAAACACCACCCATGGCCATAAATTAACAATTTCACAAACCCCTGAAACAATTCCACATACCCACAGGGGTATGTGAAATTGTTTAAAACACCACCCACGATTTGAATTCAAAAATTCACACACCCTGTGAAATTGAGCATACCACTGTGGGTATGTTAAATTGTTTAAAACACCACCCACGATCAGTAAATTCACAATTTCACACACCCCGGTGAAATTCGCATACCCCTGTGGGTATGTGAAATTGTTTCAAACACCACCCACGGCCATAAATTCACAATTTCACACACCCCTGTGGGTATGTGAAATTGTTTAAAACACCACACACGGCCATAAATTCACAATTTTACACACCCCTGTGAAATTCACATACCCACAGGGGTATGTGAAATTGTTTAAAACACCACCCACGACGGTAAATTCAAAAATTCACACACCCCTGTGAAATTCGCATACCCCTGTGGGTATGTGAAATTGTTTAAAACACCACCAACGGCCGTAAATTCACAATTTCAAACACCCCTGTGAAATTCGCATACCCCTGTGGGTATGTGAAATTGTTTCAAACACCACCTGTGGGTATGTGAAATTGTTTCAAACACCACCCACGGCTATAAATTCACAATTTCACACACCCCTGTGAAATTCACATATGAAATTGTTTAAAATACCATCCACGACCGTAAATTCACAATTTCACACACCCCTGTGAAATTCACATACCCCTGTGGGTATGTGAAATTGTTTAAAACAGCACCCACGGCCATAAATTCACAATTTCACACACCCCTGTGAAATTCACATGCCCCTGTGGGTATGTGAAATTGTTTAAAACACCACCCACGGCCATAAATTCACAATTTCACACACCCCTGTGAAATTCACATATCCACAGGGGTATGTGAAATTGTTTAAAACACCACCCACGACTGTAAATTCAAAAATTCACGCCCCCCCTGTGAAATTCGCATACCCCTATGGGTATGTGAAATTATTTAAAACACCACCCACGGTCAGAATTCACAATTTCACACACCCTTGTGAAATTCACATACTCCTGGGTATGTGAAATTGTTTCAAACACCACCCACGGCCATAAATTCACAATTTCACACACCAGGGTATGTGAAATTGTTTAAAATACCACCCACGGCCGTAAATTAACAATTTCACAAACCCTGTGAAATTCACATACCCACAGTGGGTATGTGAAATTGTTTAAAACACCACCCACGATTTGAATTCAAAAATTCACACACCCTTGTGAAATTCGCGCATACCCCTGTGGGAATGTTAAATTGTTTAAAACACCACCCACGATTATGAATTCACAATTTCACACACCCTGTGAAATTGACATACCCCCGTGGGTATGTGAAATTGTTTCAAACACCACCCACGGCCTATGAATTCACAATTTCACACACCCTGGGGTATGTGAAATTGTTTAAAACACCACCCACTACCATAAATTCACAATTTCACACACCCCTGTGAAATTCACATACCCACAGGGGTATGTGAAATTGTTTAAAATACTACCCACGACGGTAAATTCAAAAATTCACACACCCCTGTGAAATTCGCACACACCCCTGTGGGTATGTGAAATTGTTTAAAACACCACCCACTACCATAAATTCACAATTTCACACACCCCTGTGAAATTCACATACCCACAGGGGTATGTGAAATTGTTTAAAACACCACCCACGGTTGTAAAATTGTTTCAAACACCACCCACGGCTATAAATTCACAATTTCACACACCCCTGTGAAATTGACATACCCCTGTGGGTATGTGAAATTGTTTAAAACACCATCCACGGCCGTAAATTCACAATTTCACACACCCCTGTGAAATTCACATACCCCTGTGGGTATGTGAAATTGTTTAAAACAGCACCTACGGCCGTAAATTCACAATTTCACACACTCCTGTGAAATTCACATGCCCACAGGGGTATGTGAAATTGTTTAAAACACCACTCACGGTTGTAAATTCATTAATTCACATACCCCTGTCAAATTTTGGTAGTCTTTTTTGCACTCCTTTAATTTAGTAATTTTTATCCACTCCTTTTTCGTTCTTGAAATTATATCATTGCCCTTTCACTTGCTCATTTTTTCATACATGAAAGGCATTGTTGTAAGTTCGCATGAATGAAGACAAAGAAAGGAGTGCAAACGGTAAAAAAGGGAGTTTGAAAATCGACTCTTTGTTTTTCATACACCACCCACGACTGTAAATTCAAAAATTCACACACCTTTGTGAAATTCACAATTTCACACACCCTTGTGAAATTCACATACCCACAGGGGTATGTGAAATTGCTTAAAACACCACCCACGGCCGTAAATTCACAATTTCACACACCCCTGTGAAATTCACATACCCCTGTGGGTATGTGAAATTGTTTAAAACACCACGCACGGCCGTAAATTCACAATTTCACACACCCCTGTGAAATTCACATACCTCTGTGGGTATGTGAAATTGTTTAAAACACCACCCATGGCCATAAATTCACAATTTCACACACCCCTGTGAAATTCACATACCCACAGGGGTATGTGAAATTGTTTAAAACACCACCCACGACTGTAAATTCAAAAATTCACACCCCCCTGTGAAATTCGCATACCCCTATGGGTATGTGAAATTGTTTAAAACACCACCCACGGCCGTAAATTCACAATTTCACACACCCCTGTGAAATTCACATACTTCTGTGGGTATGTGAAATTGTTTCAAACACCACCCACGGCCATAAATTCACAATTTCACACACCCCTGTGGGTATCTGAAATTGTTTAAAACACCACCCACGGCCATAAATTCACAATTTCACACACCCCTGTGAAATTCACATACCCACAGGGGTATGTGAAATTGTTTAAAACACCACCCACGACTGTAAATTCAAAAATTCACACACCCCTGTGAAATTTGCATACCACTGTGGGTATGTTAAATTGTTTAAAACACCACCCACGGCCGTAAATTCACAATTTCACACACCCCTGTGAAATTCGCATACTCCTGTGGGTATGTGAAATTGTTTCAAACACCACCCACGGCCATAAATTCACAATTTCACACACCCCTGTGGGTATGTGAAATTGTTTAAAACACCACCCACGGCCATAAATTCAAAAATTCACACACCCCTGTGAAATTCGCATACCCCTGTGGGTATGTGAAATTGTTTAAAACACCACCCACGGCCGTAAATTCACAATTTCACACACCCCTGTGAAATTCGCATACCCCTGTGGGTATGTGAAATTGTTTCAAATACCACTTGTGGGTATGTGAAATTGTTTAAAACAGCACCCACGGCCGTAAATTCACAATTTCACACACCCCTTTGAAATTCACATGCCCACAGGGGTATGTGAAATTGTTTAAAACGCCATCCACGGCCGTAAATTCACATTCACACACCACTGTGAAATTCACATACCCTGTGGGTATGTGAAATTGTTTAAAACACCATCCACGGCCGAATTCACAATTTCACACACCTGTGAAATTCACATACCTGGGGTATGTGAAATTGTTTAAAACAACACCCACGGTCATAAATTCACAATTTCACACACTCTCTCTATCCACATACCATTGTGGGCATGTGAAATTGTTTAAAACACCACTCACGGTTGTAAATTCATAAATTCACATACCCCTGTCAAATTTTGGTAGTCATTTTTGCACTCCTTTAATTTAGTAATTTATATCCACTCCTTTTTTGTTCTTGAAATTATATCATTGCCCTTTCACTTGCTCATTTTTTCATACATGAAAGGCATTGTTGTAAGTTGTAAGTTCGCATGAATGAAGACAAAGAAAGGAGTGCAAACGGTAAAAAAGGGAGTTTGAAAAGGATTGCAAACGGTAAAAAAGGGAGTTTAAAAAAGGCATTGTCTTTCTCCTACTGATAGATGAATCTTGTTTATTTTTCAGGGCCTTTATTTTTATTTTTTTAGCTTATTTGATTCAAAAAAGTGAAATTATTTCAACCTCAAAGTTGTTTGTTTTTAACTTATTTAAATGCGCCGGCATAAATATTGAGAATTTCACACTGAACTGAGAATTTCACAGTGTGAAATTGTTTGGAATTGAGAATTTCACACAGTAAAATTGAGAATTGCACGCTGAACTGAGAATTTCACACTGTGAAATTGTGTGGAATTGAGAATTTCACACAGTGAAATTGTGTGAAATTGAGAATTGCACACTAAATTGAGAATTTCACTTTGCTGAATGTTTTATACAGGTGCCATTTTTCAGTGACAACGAAGGACTGCCCCCTGCAGCTAAGGGAGGTGCTGTATTTTTTCAAAGGGAGAATCCTAGAGCTTTGGTGGTTCTTCCAGCTGAACAGTGGCCTCAGAGGTTTGACACCGAGAAAATGTCTCAACTGGTGCATGTGTACAAGAATGGTGAGTGCATCTTCTCGAGAAGTTTGCTTGCGGCTCTATGGCTGGGGATTTCTCATACGTTCAAAACGTATGCGCACTTCAACTGATATTACGAGACGAATCTCACCGTCTACTAGTGGGAGGCCCAATCAAAGCAAAGTCGTATGTGAACTAGCTCTAAAAAAATTGATGACTTTCGAACCTGAGAGCCACCAGAAGGTGAATCCCTAGGGTTGTATCTAAATGAGCATCTGGAGAAAAAAGTGCTTTCATAAATTCCATTTCGCAAAAAAACTATACTGCATTTACATTGAACCCAAAATCATTTACAGACTCCAAACCAAAACAAGAAGAGAACAGGACCAAGTAAATTTTCCAGTAGTCCGAAAAACACTCCCATGGATACAAAGACTCTCTAACCCAACATAATCAACAAGTCGATAGACGGGAGTGCCGCCGAGGTCGAGGAGAGAGAGAAGGATTTTTTCCATCTTTATACAAATTCGCAGTGAACAGGGAAAAACAGGAGGGCAATGGGGAATGGCGAATTTTTTTAGAAATTGTTAGTGTATACATACATACACCCACAACACTGCGAATTTGTGGCGAGGACGGGAAATGGCGAATTTCAGATTTGCAAAGGTTCGAATTTTTTCAGAAATTCGCAGTGGTGCGAATTTGTGGCGAGGACGGGAGTGCCGCCGAGGTCGAGGAGGATGTAGTGTAGTGTGAAATACAAATTCGCAGTGCAGTGTAAAACTTAAATTCGCAGCACAAAAGAGGAAAGAAAAAAAGAGGGATCTACAAATTCACATGCGCTGGGTCCGGCCGCCGCCGATCTCGCCGATGGGGATGGCAACGATGCCGACCTGGCTGCCGGAGTAGACGAGCTGGAGGGAGCTGTTGTAGTGGGTGAAGGAGTCGCGGTTGGGGTTGGGGACGGAGACGAACTGGAAGAAGGTGAGGTTAAAGGTGCCGTTGGAGACGGAGAACTTGGGGAACTGGACGGCGGTGACGGCGATCTTGGGGTCCTTGGGCTTGAAGAGGACGAAGGACACCGCACCGGCAACGAGGAAGAGGAGGAAGAGCGTGGCGAGTATGCATGAGGCCGTGTTGGCTCGGCCTCGTCGGGATCTGTTGTGGCTGTGTACTAGATAATTCGCAGTCAAACAAATCCGAGGCGTTTGACGGTGGCGGCCACGGTGGTGCCATGGAGTTGTAGCGTGGGGATGGGGAGGATCGACAAGGACGGGCTCTGTGAAAGGTGTCGCCGCGGAAGAAGTCTGAGAGAGAGGGAGAGAGAGAGAGAGATTTGTCTGGGAGAAGAAGGGGGTGTTTTTGGCATAAAAGTTAGAGAAATCCTTACCAGTGTGTTTTGGTTTTAGACGGGAGTCGGTGGGAATATAGTTTCATAAATTGGACCGGCCCGTAAATCCCCCTTTAATTTTTCTTGTGAGCATGGGACATGGCCCAAAAAAGCCAAACTGGACGGGACTAGTTTTGATGTAGAATAAGTGGAGCTCTAATTTCATAATCAATTGGACCAACCGAAGCCTCAGAAGCCCAAACGATGCTTAATTACAAATTATCTAATTTGGCAAAATTTGAAAGAGCTCCAATCAGGTCCAAACTTGATGGGCTGACTTATTTTTGCGCTACAGTATTTTTCAACCCGAAACATTCATTTTGGCCCTCAATTTGTTTTTTGTTTTTTGCCATTTTAGAAAAGTTTTGATTCGTTAATAAAGACCGTATTTCCTTATTAGTTGGTTCTTTTGGGGAAAATCCTGTTTTCTTTCAAGTTTCAGTTTTAGGAGTTTCCCCAAATTATGGGACATTTTATTTTTTCAACATAATTTTCTAGGTTTTCGGGTACGTTACACCTTATATAAAGGGGTTCTAATCTAATATTTTGATCAGCTTTTTATTAATAATATTCAGACTTTGTCTCTTTCTCTCATGAACTTGAGTTCATCATTTGTTCGATTAGTACCACAACTAATCTTTCTTGTTAATTCCGTTGTGTCAGATAATTAGCCAAACTGGACAAGACACGCTTCCAAGGGAGAGGTGGGTGCGGGGAGAAATCGTTATTAAAAGGTCCATTTTTCCAATTCAAATGGAGAGGGATTTTTGCTCGCGACGTTTGGGGATAGGGGTATAACCCAACGAAAGCATGAGTTTGGACAAACAAATACGTACCGATTAAATTTATTAGCCCAAAGCAACTGTACATAGTCGAATCACCAGGGGAGCTATCTAGTATTGATAGTCGTTCGAGATGGGGAGACCTGGGATGCTATCAAGCACCCCTGCCAAATGAGTGCTGAGCGGTATTCGGCAGTTTATCTTGGC
Organism: Rhododendron molle; assembly: GCA_025413875.1. Classification (NCBI taxonomy): domain Eukaryota; kingdom Viridiplantae; phylum Streptophyta; class Magnoliopsida; order Ericales; family Ericaceae; genus Rhododendron; species Rhododendron molle. Next base: position 47,081,903 of record CM046389.1, on the reverse strand, counting down.
ACAAACGTCTCGAATTGAGTTTCAGTGCATATAGTTCTGAGCATTCCATTGCTCTGTCAAGATTTGAGTTGTCAATTGCCAAGATAAACGGTCAGATTGACCGCTCGACACCCACTTAACAAGAAAGTACTTGGCAACATTCCCTGGGGCTGTTGCATCGCTTTCGCGAATGAAAAGGACTACGACAGTTTTTAGAAAGGGAGCTTGGAGAAAACCTTATATAATTTTGATGTGAGCTCTAATTTTGATGTGAGCTCTAGGATATATGAAGGGGCCCAAGAATTTCAAGTATTTAAGGTGGACTTGTTAAGCGATGGGAGGACATAGGAGGTAATACAAAGCTTAGGGGACAATGCCTTGTTTTTGGGCAACAATTCTCCCATATCTATTGAAGCGTCCAAATTCCCTGGAATTAAGCCTAACTGTATCTTCTACACCAACGATAATTCGGAAACACACATTAATTTATTCCAAGCGAGGAGGGGGAAAAAACATGGGTATCTACGATTTGGAATATAGAAGCAGGACAACTTTCTATCAAGGCGTGTCTCCCGTAGCCCTGTTTGTCCTCCCTTGTGGGTCTCGCCATCGTTCTGATGTTCTGCATTGCTACATCTGGTGTTCGGAAAACCAATCTTTCCATTTATTTCAAAGATGAGAAGCTTGATCCGAACACCTACACATATCGAATCGAGCTTATTTTCTGCGCAATCCATTCGAGTTTCTTTTTTTTTTTAAATTATTGAATTGTTCGAATCATCCGTGCGGAGCCAGAGTGGGCCCCAAACAGCGTGCAGTGGCCGACTTTTGCATTTTGGGTGCAGTGACTATAGTGCTGTTCTTCTTTTAAATTTTTTCTATTCCTAATTTGAGTACTAAAAAAATAACCACCATGAGGACATCCGCACAACGGACCTTGTTCCTTTCCCCGGGGGATTTGGGTCTTACTCACATATTTTTTCAAAACAGCATTCACTTCTGTTTTTAATCATCATTCTGCGATCACATTTTCGATTCTCGTGCTCACGAATTTTTGTTATTTATAAGATTTTTAAAAGACTCTTTCATACTTGCACAGTTGCTCTCACATTATGTGAGTCTGTGTTGTGGGCACAACATACGTGTTGTGAATGGTTGTGGCCCCATCTGGCCTAGTTTTAGTTATCTTCAAAAAGCCAAGTTGATTGATGATTGATGGTCGCGTAAGGATTCAGTGAATGCAAGGACCTATTTTTGGATTTGGTGAAGGGGGAGCATGTTCTGTCCCGGGCTCAAAACAAAAATCGAAATCGTTCATTTTATAGAGCTCATCGAGATCTACAACCATGCAAAAAATCGTATTCACTGGTTGCCGATTCGACCCTTGATCAGAGATGAATAGATAAGCAATATTTACATGATGGGTTCACCCTCCGCACCTTCCTCCTTGGTTTGTCACATTATGCAGCCCAATAAAACACCAGATACAGTTTTTGGGAAATATTTTGCAATTGTCAATTGGAAATTGATATTCGCATTTCACTTTTTATTGATGGTGCTCTACTTTGTTCATAAAACTACTAGTAACTTCACGTTAAAATCAGAGCGCCATCAGTAAAAAGTGAAGGGCAAAAATAAATTTCCTTATTGATTTGGTCACTCTTTTTGGATTTTTGGGAGATAGGCGTTAAATTTTCGGATTAATCCTTAATGTTGACGAGCGAAATCTTAAAATTAACAAGTTATGAAAAAAAAACCGATAAATTTGAACAAAACTCTTATTTAATAGTTTCAATGTCTTTTTGTTCGTCTTTTTAATTTGCTAAACATGAACAAAATTTCAAGACTTAACAGTTTCACTGTAATTTGTTTTTAAATTTCCTTCCGGATTTTTTGTATTTTTTTTATTCCACTACTCGAGAAGAATAGTTAATCTTAATGAACGATCGGAAAAAGATTTTACGAGAGACCAATCTCTATTATAAAACAGAAGGGTGTGGGGACAAGTTGTTAGAACGGCTTAGATTCATTTGATCCAAAGGCTGTAATGTATCCTTTCACTTCCCGGTTAAGTGCTCATGGTTATCACATAAATCACACAACTGCCATCCCCTGTGCGTAGTGCCGTAGGCACGAGTTAGCACTAGTCTCTATTATAAAACAGAAGGGTGTGGGGACAAGTTGTTGGAACGGCTCAGATTCATTTGATCCAAAGGCTATAGTGCATCCTCCCACTTCCAGGTTAAGTGCCCATGATTTTTACCTAAATCACACAACTGCCATCCCCTTTCAACCAGGATGCGTAGTGCTGTAGGCACGGGGTACCACTAGTAATATTACATTACAGGGCTTTCAGAAAAAGTTCATTTAGTTATTTTTTCTCTTTAAGAAAAAACATTATAAATACTCTGCAAAAAAAAAAAAAAGAAAAAAAAGAAAGAAAGAAGCAGCAGCATACTCTGATACTCTGGAATCCACCAGAACGGTACTACCGTTTCTAAACATACTTTATCTTGTTTTTGATTCTAGTACTTCCATCTAATTTCAATTTAGGAACTTATGAAAGTTTGATTTCCTTCCTTAAAATCTCTTTCTTTTCCGGTTCTAAAACTGAATCTCGCATATTCTCGTTTAGGGGTGTTCAACAAAACCGTCTGAATCGTAAAACTAATTCGATCCGGACCGAACGGTCCCATTTGGTCCGGTTCTACGGTCAAGTTACGGTTCCAAAAAAATAAGAGCTGTTAATTTTGATTCGGTTACTGGTTCTCAATTAATGAACCGTGATTAGAACCAAACCGGGCCGTTTAAAACTAAGATAAATATAGAAATACATATGTGTGTAATTAAATATATTAATTGAATTTGGTAAGTTAATCTTTTCCTTGCTATACTTAATTTTTTTAGAGATGAAATCTCGTTTGTTAGGAAAACTTTTATTTTCTTCTTTCCTTTTCTATTCCAGCAGATTATCTTCCTATTTCTTTAATTTTATGAGTTCATATTTTGTGAATAATTGTTTGGATGCTTATTGGATAGAACTCGAACCTAACCAAAACCGGACCGGTTTTACGATTTGGTTCTGATTAGGTTCCATGCATATATTTATTAGGTTCTGGTTTTCAATTTTCTAAAACCGTTTGAAATAGTCCGATTATTGGTTTTCTAGATAACCGGATCAATCCGGACCGTGTACACCCACATTCTCGTTTGTTTGTGTCGGACCGCTTTTCCATCGTTATTCCTTAAACCAAAACACTTTCGGATTCCGCCGTGAAAAAAATTTCCTCATAAATTGGTAAAAGGGAAAGAAGATGTTTGCCATCTCTTTTCTCGCTTTGATTCTCAAAAAAAGATGCAGATTGGGCAGAGCTCCACCAAGATCTTCTCGCTTTCATCGCGAAACGAATAGGTCTCTTAGAAGATTTCATCTCCTTCGCCCGCGTTTGCAAATCATGGCGCACAGTGGCAGTTAAGCGTAACTTCAACGGCTCTCAACAAACTCCATGGCTTATGCTCGCAGAAGAAGATGAGGAAGAAGCAGAAAACCTTGTCACGTCGGATTACTGTTGCTTCGTTAGTATAACAAACCGCGATCTCATTGGCAGAATAATGCTGCCCGAAGCAAAGGGAAAGCGGTGCTTGGAGTCGTTAGGCTGGTTCGTAACCATATCCGAAACAGGGGATATGGGGATATGAGTCTACTCAACCCTATATCGCGGGTTCAAATCAGTCTTCCCCGTATCAATACTTTCGAGAACGACGAAGATGGCATGCCAACTATCTTTAATATCATACAAAAGGCCGTCCTGTCTTCAGTTCCTTCTCCGTCGTCAAAAGACTATGCTTTGATGGTCATTTACGAAGGTTGCCTGTACCTAGGTTTTTGGAGACCCGGTGATAAGACCTGGACCACCATTGAAATCAATCCCCGGCGTCCTTTCCGTGACATTATCTTTCACAAGGGGCAATTTTATGGGCTCGAAGATGGGGGAGGGATTTTTGCTTGCGACGTTTGGGGATCTAACCGAACGAAAGCACATGAGGTTTGGCAAATACGTACTCCTAAAACTATTGGCCCCAAGCGACTGTACATAGTCGAGTCACAAGGGGAGCTATTGATAGTCGTTCGAGATGGGTGTGGCATCTCTTTCGCGGATGAAAAAGATTACGAGAGTTTTATGAAAGGGAGCACGGAGGAAAACTTATACTATTTTGACAGCCTAGGATACATTACGGGGTCCAAGAATTTCAAGTATTTAAGGTGGACTTGTTAAGCGATGGGTGGAGATTGGAGCTGATACAAAACTTAGGGGACAATGCCCTGTTCTTGGGCGACAATTCTTCTATATCTATTGAAGCGTCCAGATTCCCTGGAATTAGGCCAAATTGTATCTACTACACCGACGATAATTGGGAGGCATACATTTATTCCAAGCGAGGTGGGGGAAAAGACATGGGTATCTACAACTTGGAAGATAGAAGCAGGACAGCTTTCTATCGAGGCGTGTCTTGTAGTCGTGTTTGTCCTCCCTTGTGGGTCTCGCCATCGTTCTGATGTTCTGCGTTGCTACATCTGGTGTTCGGTTTTGCTTGGTTCTCTAGTTGTTCTCTATTTTAACCTCTTTTCATACTTGGTGATCCTTCTATGGTTGTTATGTCCAATATGGTCGTTACTAAAAATTTTGGTGGTATCTTGATCCAGACTGTTGAAATCTATCTATTCTTTTCATTAGTTGCTATTGTCTCTGTCATGACTCATGAGTGATTTCTTATATTTGAGAAAAGGGAAAAAGTGACTTTTATGAAGGACGAAAAAAATACCACTTCGACGTACGCCAATAGGATTAGTTGGAGGTGGCCATGAACGCGGATTTATAAAAGTAAGGGGCCTGTTGTAGGGTGTCTTTAGGCATAGGTAATCTGCTAGTTCATCATATGTGGCAAAGTGAAGAAAAAAAAACTCCGTGTTTTTTCGAGTCTATAACGATTATGCACTCACAATAACCATTGAAAAGATGGTGCTTTATCTATTCTACTCTTAGATTTAGAAACAAAAACATGTTCTGTTACAGAATTTATTACCAAATTCGGGAGCAGGGTTATATCTGTGTCCCCATTTTCTGGAAAATAGTTGTGTCTCGTATCTGTATCAGGGTTCCATGTCGTATCTGTGCTACATAGGAGCTTGCTTCCTAACTAATTAGCTAGAATATACTTTCTACTATCGTTTAGAGCTAAGTGACATCTGAATTCTCCAGAAGATTCGCACAATCTATGCAACTGGTAGAATACAACAGTTTACATTAAACTTCTATTGTGTGATTTGTCAGACAAATGGGCCGTATCCATGAAGTATAAACAAGGGTGCATGTAAACTGATCCGGATATCTAGTTATTCCATCAACAGAAAAGGGACTACGAGTTACTTACATACGGAGTAACTCCTAATTCTGCCAGCAAGGAAAAAAATGCCACTTTCTGCAGTAGTTGTATGCAAATATGAAACAATCTGTGATGTAAGACAAATATAAATCGCAACAGATTAGAAATAGAATGCCAATATTTATTGAGTCAAAACAATTATGATGTAGAAAAACAAACACGGATTAAACACCGAGGCACATTTTTTCTTTTATTATTTCGTCGATTTGGGAACAAAATCTATATCTCCAAGAGGGAAAAAATGAAAGAAATCTATTACGAATGTACACAATACCATTACTATCATATTGTAGACAAAATTCTGGATGAAATCTTGCATCGGAGATTTCCGGGCATAGGCAGCAGATAATCAAAGAATGGTGTCCAAATATCCAGATTTCTACAAAAAAATATATCAGGACTTCTTTCTGTTCTTACGGTTTACCGTCATTTGGAGCCGTTGCCTCTCACCTTCTACCTCTGCAAACTTGAGACTTATGTCTGAATACCTCTCTTGCATTTGCTTCAGTTCGCCTTCCATTGATGTGTTCTTCTCCCTCAGCAGTTCCATTTCCTTTAATAATTCCTCTAGGTGTCCTTCATGTAAAGTACTGAAAATAGAGGCTTCCATCTCTTTCACTAATGAAACTTCACTACAGCTGCAGGGATAGAGAAAACCAAAACTTATCAGAAAAATTGTTAAATTGACTGCAAAGTGATCAAAGTTTAGTTTCTGGAGGTGGTGATCAGCTGGAGTACCCTCAAGTTGGAAGCAACAATAATAGACCAAAACTGGCTCAAAGAGGGGTGGAGCCAGGATTTCAATTTGAGAGGGGCCGAGTTAGGACAGAAATCTTATCCAGAAAAATATACTCTATACCTTGTGTGGTCTAGTATACATATAGTAAAATGATTTTGACCCAATTCAACAATAAATACGAGAAACTATTTCGTAAGTATGAAACAAAATATCTGATTCTTATCTATGAAAGAAATTGGAAAAAAATCATACCACTGTCAGATTACTTGAACTTTGCCTAGATGAAACCAAACTTTTTGAATATAAGAGACTAACATACCAGTTATATTAAAAATACTCAAATTTATCAGAATTTAAACTTCGGGTGGGGCTGGGGAAACCATAGGCCCCAATATACATCCGGCTTTTGCTCAAAGGAAATTAAATTGTATAGCCAGGAATCATATACCTTCTTATCAAAGGCATCACAGACCAATTTTTCACCTCTTCAGGTATGCTACCATTCAAAGCAATCCCGTCAGGATCTTTAACTACCTGCATCCAAGATGAACCAAGGCCCAAATTATTGCTCCTTCAAATATAGCAGACGAGAGTCCAACTAGATGATTCTGGTTTGGAAATTGATGAGCAAGTCCATGCGATTTATAAGCAAAAGAAAACATGAGTCTAAAAGAACTCACCATACAGTATGTTTCACTATCCCTAATCAGTTGCTTCTCCAAATTGCTGAATGCACCTTCATTATTTAGGTCACCATTTACCTCCTGATTCCTAAGTTCCTTTTCCTCAAAATCATCCTTGAACAAACAACGGTCGGATTCATTATACTTAGATTTAAGGGTGTCCAACTCAAGTTGTAGATTTCCAATTACTAATTCCTTTTCATCCTTTAAGCCCCTCAGCAAGTTTAGTTCCTCTTTTAACATCTCAGAATCCTTCCTCAATGAATGAATCATGCTTTCCAAATCATTCCTTTCCATGCTTCCTCTCCGAAGCATCGTTTCTTTTTCCTCCACTGATGTATTCAGTTGTTCCAGTTCATCTTTCAAAGATTTTATCTGTTGCACTTCATCATGAAGGGCATTATTCTCTGTCTCGAGCCTTCCAATTACTAATTCCTTTTCATCCTTTAAGCCCCTCAGCAAGTTTAGTTCCTTCGTTAACATCTCGGCATCCTTCCTCAATAAATCAATCGTGCTTTCCAACTCATTCCTTTCCATGTTTCCTCTTCGCAGCATCGTTTCTTTTTCCTCCATCGATGTCTGCATTTGTTCCAGTTCATCTTTCAAAGATTCTATCCGTTGCATTTCATCATGAAGGGTATTATTCTCTGTCTCGAGCCTTCCAATTACTAATTCCTTTTCATCCTTCAAGCCCCTCAACAAGTTTAGTTCCTCTGTTAACATCTCCGCATCCTGCCTCAATAAATCAATCGTGCTTTCCAACTCATTCCTTTCCATGTTTCCTCTTCGTAGCAGCATTTCTTTTTCCTCCATCGATGTCTTCATTTGTTCCAGTTCATTTTTCAAAGATTCTATCCTTTGCACCTCATCACAAAGGGTATTTTTCTCTGTCTCAAGCCTTCCAATTACTATTTCCTTTTCATCCTTTAAGCCCCTCAGCAAGTTTAGTTCCTCCGTTAACATCTCGGCATCCTTCCTCAATAAATCAATCGTGCTTTCCAAATTATTCCTTTCCATGTTTCCTCTTTGTAGAATCATTTCTTTCTCCTCCATTAATGGCTTCATTTGTTCCAGTTCATCTTGCAAAGATTCTATCCGCTGCACTTCATCATAAAGGCTACCTTTCTCTGTCTCGAGCCTTCCAATTACTAATTCCTTTTCCTCCTTTAAGCCCCTCAGCAAGTTTAGTTCCTCTGTTAACATCTCAGCATCCTTCCTCAATAAATCAATTGTGCTTTTCAAATCGTTCCTTTCCATGTTTCCTCTTCGTAGCATCATTTCTTTTTCTTCCATTGATATTTTCATTTGTTCCAGTTCATCTTTAAAAGATTCTATCCATTGCACTTCATCATAAAGGGTATTATTTTCTGTCTCAAGCCTTCCAATTACTAATTCCTTTTCATTCTTACAGCCCCTCAGCAAGTTTAGTTCCTCTGTTAACACCTCAGCATCCTTCCTCAACAAATGAATCATGCTTTCCATATCAATCCTTTCCATGTTTCCTCTTCGTAGCATCATTTCTCTTTCCTCCATTGACGTCTTCATTTGCTCTAGTTCATCTTTCAAAGATTCCATTCGTTGCACTTCATCATAAAGGGTATTATTTTCTGTCTCAAGCCTTCCAATCTCCGCTTTAAGCATCTGTATTTCCTGTGATAGAACCCTCTGAGTTTCTTCCCCATGCTTCTTTCCATGTTCAATTTCTGATGCCATATTATTCAATTTCGCTTCGTACCGGTCACTAACTGACTGGATCTCTTCATTTGCTTTCGAAACCAATTCTTCGAGATAGCTTATCTGCAGCCAGAGTTCACTGGCTTCTGTTTCCGCTTTTGTAGTCATCTTTTCATTTTCTTCCAAAGTAAATGCCACTTCCACTAAAACATTTCTTAATTCATCCTGAAGCCGCTCTGCCGTGCTAAGATTTTGCCATTGCATCTTTTTCAATGCTGCTTCTGCTCTTATCGCTTTTTGCTCCTGCTCAACCTTGGCGCCGATAAGAATCTCCAAATCAGCTTCAAATCCTTGACCTTGCTTCTCCATTTCTTCCTCCAAATCCTTGATCTGTCTTTCTAGTTTAGTTACAGTGGCCAAAGATTCCAAACACTCATTTGACCGTTTCTCAAGTTCAGATTCCAAGTTCTCAATGTGGGATTCGAGTTCATTTACAATATCATAAGGAGACGAACACTCATACTGCATCTTTAGCTGTTCTTGAACTCGACTTTGCTCCAATTTATATGAGAGTTCATTGTTTTCCTGCTTCAAGATCTCATAGTCAAGAGAAAGCTGCTCCATCTGCATTTCTAAATCATCTTTGCATCTCTGTAGTTCATCATAAGCTTCCATGCTCTTTTCATCGGGCAAATGTGGCTCCTTAGCGCTACCAGACTCCATAACAAGCTCTTCTAGGGGTTTTTTCTCTTCATCATCGCACATTTTAAGTTGGGACATATTTTCTTGGAACCTTTCGAACAGGTTGGAAAGGTTACATAATTCCTTGTCCTTCTGCTCCACCATTATATCTAAGTCCCGTAGAGCGAGAATCAACTCAGCGTTTGATTCTTGCATTTTCTGAAGTTGTAACCGAAGATTGGCATTAAGGTCTTTCTCGTAATTTAGTTCTTCTCTTAGTTCCTCAACAAGAGCAAAGGAATTCCCTCCCTGTAAATTCAACTTGTTTTCCACCCTTGCCTCATCCAAACGTTTTTCACATTTTTCCTTGAATACATCTCTCTCCTCTTTCAAGATGACAACTTCTCTCGAGAGGTCCTGCCCTCTTTTTCTCTCCTTCGCAATTTGCTTTCTCAGAGACTGCAGTTCTAACTCTGACACTTCTGCTACCCTAGACAAAGCGGTAAGTTCGGTTCTGAGCTTTTCGATCATGCTTTCTAAAGCTTGTTGAGATTTGTCTTCTGAAATGACCTCTCCGGGACACAAGAATTGTATTGGGGTGTTGAGACCGGAGCTGCTCTCAGAACTTGTCATTGTAAGATCAGATCCACTTGATGCCTGTCGGTTCCCGTTCAACCCAGCAATATGTGGAATCTTGTTCGTCGAAGGCCCATCCTACAGATAATGACCAAGAACACAAACAGCATAGTTTTGAGTTTAATTAATTTCGATTGGTCTGCTAAAAGATAAAGTAGGATAGCTAAACTACAGAAAAAGTGAACTTCTGGTAAATGAAATTGTAATGTACTTCAACTATAGCTCCACCATAATCAGAAATGTCTCTTATCGCCCTCATCCTCCCCACTAAGAAGGAACGAAAAAATGGTAATTCTTTAACTAGATGGGATGAGACCTTACTTCAGTAGAATTGCTGCTGTTGTTGTTCACATCTGCATCGCCATTTCTTAATTGGGTCTTCAAGCTTCTATCTGCTGAATTAATTTTTGCATTCTCGCTTTGCTTAGCATCTCTGAAGAAACATAGGGAAGTGCAAATAGAAAGTCACAAAATATGATCAAGAAAATCAAAGGCTTGGAACTAGAAACAAATAAAATTACGCATTCCATGTGTTTTCACCTTTCGCCAATATTTTCCGGCAACCTTTGAATTGAAACCTATTTCAAAAGCAACAATACAAATAAGAGGCAACTCTGGACAAATTAGGCTTCACAAAATGCATTTCCAGCGCAAAAAGCATTCAAAACAACAGCCTAATTGGCAAGCAGAGGTCGCCAAAGGACTATGTATTCAAAATAGGGACAGATGTGTCATTTATCCAAAACGATAGTGCGTGTGGTACATATATGCATTTCACACAGAGAGAGAGAGAAAGCTAACATGCAAAATCACGTCGCATGTCGTTTTCTTAAGGGGAAGAGAACCTTGTTGTTGTTTAAATATATTACTTTCAATTGATCCACTAAGAGACAAAGTAGGATAGATAGAAAACTAGGGCACATGAGAAAACTTCTGGTACATGACATTGTTATGTACATCAACTATTGTTCCGTCATTATCAATAAATGTCTTTATCGCCCTCATCCTCCCCACAAGAAGGAAAAAAATGGCCATTCTTTAGCTAGATGAAACAAGACCTTACTTCAGTAGAATTGCTGTCGATGTTCATATCTGCATCGCTGTTTCTTAATTGTGTCTTCAAGCTTCCATCTGCCGAATTAATTTTTGCATGTTTGCTTTGATCATATCTGCAGAAACATAGAGAATTAAAAATACAAACTCAAGAACTATGTACAAGAAAATCGAACACTTGGAAATAGAAACATTCCATGTGTTTTCACCTTTGATCATTCTTTTCCAGCAACCTTTGAATTGAAACCTATTTCAAACGCAACAATACACATAAGAGGAAACTCTGGAGCAAATTAGGCTTTACAAAATGCACTTACAGTGAACAAAGCATTCAAAACCATCGTCTATTTGGAAAGCAGGGGTCGCCAAAGGACTGTATATTCGAATTTGGGATAGATTTGTTATCTATTCAAAATGTTGGTGTGTGGTACTATATGCATTTCACACACAGAGAGAAAGCTTACATGCAAAATCTCGTCGCATTTCATATTCTTCAGGGGAAGAGAACCTTGTTTGTTTGCATATAATTACTTTCAATCGAAAGTAGGATAGCTAGAAAACTTCTGGTACATGAGAGTGTTATGTACATCAAATATAGTTCCGTATAACCTATAGATGTCTTTATCGCCCTCATCTCTCCACAAGAAGGAAAAAAACAAAGGCCATTCTTTAGCTAGATGGAATGAGACCTTACTTGAGAAGAATTGCTGTCGATCTTCATATCTGCATCTTTGTTTCTTAACTGAGTCTTCAAGCTTCCATCTGCCAAATTATTTTTTGCATTTTCGCTTTGATCAGGGTATCTGCAGAAACATGGAGAAGAAGAAATACAAAGTCAAGAAATATGAACAAGAAAATCAAAGACTTGGAAATAGAACCGAATAAATTTATGCAATCCATGTGTTATCACCTTTGATCAATATTTTCCGGCAACCTTTGAATTGAAACCTATTTCAAAAGCAACAACACATGTAAGAGGAAAACTCTGGAGTACAAAATACAGGTTCAGAGAACAAAGCATTCAAAACATTAGCCAATTTGGCAAGCAGAGGTCACCAAAGGACTGTATATTAGAATTTGGGATAGATTAGTCATCTATCCGAAATGTTATTGTGTGTGGTACATATATGCATTTCAAGCACAGAGAGAAAGCTTACATGCAAAATCGCGCCGCATTTTGTATTCTTCAGGGGAAGAGACACGGAAGAAGGTTTGTTGGACTCGGCATAACTTGCAAAATCGATTGAAACTTCTCCAACAAGACCAGCTTTTGATGACCCCTATGAGTGAGTCAGAAGAATCCAAGAAACCATGAGACGAATTCACACAACTTCATTTGGAACAAAAAGAAACTAAGATTACAAAGTTCAGGCTTAAGACATTTCATACAGTTGATATGACGAAATAGTATGTTTTCTCGTGAATCTTCCCCGATTTTGGCTCCTGAAACAACTTCACGGCTTCATACACAGGATTTTCCCAGTAACAGCTTCCATCTCGAATTGCTGCTTTCTCCGATCTCACTGTCGGCTTTCCAACGTCAGCCGGAACCAAGGATATCATCAATGCATCCCCTCCCACCTGTTCCAACTGCACACCCCAAACCCATGATCCACTTACTTACTTTTTGGTTCCCAAGAAAATACAAAGAAACATAACCAAATAAAACAGACATTTTACTCCACTCCTAATACAACAACTTTCCATAATTGAGATGCTTTTATCATTACTTTCATACCCATTATGTGGAAACTTGATAACTAGTTTAGCTCAGTTGTTCACTCCTATGTAACTACCCCAACAATGTGGTCAAATACTCAAGGGTTCAATTCTCACAGAAAACAATAGGTTAGCTCAGTTTACCTGTCGGGCCCCGTGAAGGACCGACCAATCACTCATAGGTTTTTTTACTGCCCCACCGAGTACCATATATAGGGGGCTTAAGACTTCTGATTATTGTTACAGGATTGATTGTCGTAATTATATAATACATGTTAGTAATCTCCTATAATTGAAAAGGACATAGAGAAAATCTTGGAAACATATACACGTCAGTAGAATCCACATTGTTTTATTTTCTGCTTTCTTTCCCAACAAACAAGGGCAAAATTTCCAATTTCCCTATCACATTGCATTGAACCCCGTGAAGGCGCAGGGTGAAACTCCATCACTCTCCACACGATCGCGAGTTGGAGTAAACTCACTCGCGGTTATAGTTCTCGTGAACGAGATACGGCGTGTGAGGAACCCTTGTTCAACTCACGTCTCAGTAAGACCGTGGTGACCAAACATAGCAGAAAGGGACAATGGCTAGCTCGCAAGAGCACCTCCCAGCCTAACATGGGAAAGTCTATGTACACAATTTTAAAACACAACTACCCACTTGGGTTGTCCCAGTGGTAAGGGCTGACTGACGCCTGCAACATGGCAGGATTTGATTCCCATTGGAGGCACTCCAGATTTAAGTGGGTGAACATGACGGTGGATTGCTGCACTAGTTTTTCGTAGGTTTACATTGCAAGGGTGGGTCCAATGTGGCCCCACCATGGGTCAGTTCCTACGTCATGGAAAAAAAAAACTTTAAAACACAACCGCAGATACAACTAAATCTGGAAACCGTACAGTGCATGACCACTCCGGATCAGTTATTGTTGATGAAGAAAAAAACCCCATTTCGAAAGCTCGAACTGTGATATGGATGATTCTCAAAAAAAAAAGTATATGGACGATAGACGCAACGATAATATATAGCACATATATATAATCGGATATTGGGTTTTGAAAAAGAAGACATTTAGATTGAGATTGCTAAGATTGGGTTATAACCTGAGTGGCATGGAACTGTAATTTGAAGACAGCTTTGAACTTGTTCTTCTCGTTCCTCCATCGCCCCGTCTTGAACATCTTCGCCTTTTTCTGGGTTTTCTTGACTTCACATCTTCTTCGTCCACGTCAAGGATAAATTCTATTTGGGGAGAGAGAGATCAATTTGATATTGAGTTGACACTGTGAATTAAATGCTAGTAATCCAGAGGGGGTGAACCAAGAAAATCTTGGATGGCTTTACTCTCTCCACCAAGAAAATCTTTGTATAGTTTATCTTCTCTCTCTCTCTCTCTCTCTCTCTACTCTGCTCTACCCTTGTTGTTTTCTTTCTCCACTGGATTTGGCAGCTGTGTGAAGCTTCTATGCGTACGGGTAAATTATTACGTAAAATTCTTATGGCTACATCATTTGGGTTACACCATTTGTGCAGCGCATTGTGTAGAGCCCACCTTAAGGTCTCATATAAATAATCAAAGCCGCTCAATTTGATTAAAATAAAATTTCAAGAATTCATATGAAAACATTCAGTTCAATCATATATTAAGTTCTTAGAACGTTCTTTTCTCAATTTATTGTCAAAAAACACTTAGCACAAAACTGATCAAGCCTTTACCGATATTCGACTGAGCTGATTTTTCACTTGACTCCATAAAAATACATTCTAAACAAATTGAGCAGCTCTGATCATTTTTATGAGAATTTAAGATGAATCTCACACAACGCGATATGCACTTGGTTCACACCAAAGGGTTTATCCATAGCTTTATTGATTATGAACGTTGAGTGTTTAATAAGTAGTATACTCAAACAGATTTGGTGAATAATATAAAGTTGGTCTGCCTCTATGCAAACACTAAAACGGTAATGTCGTGGAATTGACCCAAACACCCTTATGTTTCTTTTTCTTTCTTGTAATAATTGCGGGGTTGTCTTTGTTGAGAAGTCTCTAACATATCTATTTACATAACAAAAATGACACGAACACATTTTTTGTGGGGTCCACTCCAGATTTCACAAAGATAAGTTTCGTCTTACAAATTTTGAAAAACTCTTACCGATATTCAATTGAAATGATTTTTTACAAGAGCCCATAACACAACATTTTAAAAAAAATTGAAAAGTCTGTTTACACAACAAAAATGACACGAACGCACTTTTTGGGGGGTTCACCCCGGATTTCACAATGATAAGTTTCGTCTTACAAATTTTGAAAAACTCTTACCGATATTCAATTGAAATGATTTTTTACAATAGCCCATAACACAACATTTTAAAAAAAAATCGAAAAGTCTATTTACACAACAAAAATGACACGAACGCACTCTTTGTGGGGTCCATCCCGGATTTCACAAAGATAAGTTTCATCTTACAAAATTTGAAAAACTCTTACCGATATTCAATTGAAATGATTTTTTACAAGAGCCCATAAAACAACGTTTTAAAAAAATCGAGCAGTTCGAATCATTTCTGCGGGATATGGAGTGGGTCCCACCAAAAGTATGTATCTGTTCCTATTTCATCTGTGCCTAGAGCATACTTGGTCTAATATAAATGTTTAAAGTATTTTTAACTGTAGTGTCGTGGAATTGATCCAAACACCCCTGTGTTTTAACTATTTCATCACTACAAGAAAAAGTATGTTTAGTGACGAAAAAGTGGCGACCAAATTTAATTTCGTCGCTAAATGGGTATATTTGGTGACGAAAAAATAAATTCGTCACTATTTTGACAACTTCCGCGATGAAATTATTTCGTCACCAATTATAACAATTTAGTGACGAAAAAGATATTTTTGTCACCAAAGGCACCTATTTGGCGACGAAATAAAATTTTCGTCTCTAAAAGCGTAAAAAAGGAGACGAAATTATTTTTTGTCGCCAAAGATAACTATTCGGTGATGAAAAGAATATTTTGTCGCCAAATGAACCAATTTGGCGACGAAAAATATTTTCGTCTTTTACGTTTTCAGTGACGAAAAATTTATCCTTTGATGACAAAATTTATGAATTACGCTTTGTCACCAAATATATTTCAGGCATAACTCTTTGCTCAGAACTCCGATTGAGATAATTTAAATTGGGTTTGAACAATAACATAAAGAGTTACGACTTTAATGTTTGTCAAAATTGCTAATTTTAATGTTTAATGGTTCAAAATGCCATTCAAAATATATTTTAATGTTAAATGTATGTGTTATATATTAAATATTTCAAACATATGCAGAAAAGTTTGTGTGGTGTAGTTGGTTAAACCTTATATGCAAAACCTAAGAGCCTCGGGTTCGAAACCCAGCAAGAGCAAGAAAGTGAGATTTTTTTTCACATATAAGAATGTCTTTTGCGACGAAAAATTTTGTCATCGATGGGTCACCTTTGACGAGCCAAAGGGAATAATTTGTGACGAAATTTTTTGTCGTAAAAAAAGCACAATAGGTGACGAAGAAACTTTCGTCACCAAGTCATTTTTCCGTGACGAAATTTTTCGTCGCCAAAAGGCACTATAGGTGACGAAAAATAGATTTCGTCACCAGGTAGGAATCCTCGACAACCTTTAGTCGACAAAATTTTTTTCGTCACCTATATTATTTGTGACGAAAAACATATAATTTGTGATGATTTTCATTCGTCACCCAATGCAATTTTTCTTGTAGTGTCAAAATCAATTAGTCCAAACAATAAGATAATTTACATTTTAAAAGAAAAACCCTACGGAGTATTAGTTAGGGACCAATCAACTATTTTAATTACCTGTTGGTTAAGAAAATACGTTCATAAAATATTTTTTTACTTCATTCTTTTCCTTTCAATTGTTGAGCATAGCACAGGTTCATGCAAGTATTAATTTCTATATTTGTGAGTCATGTTTTGTTAATACCAGTTTCAACGGAATCCTAAGAAAAGATTCATTTTCTACCAAAGCATGACACACCTTGAAATTGATGACTCAACTATACATAGATCTTAGGCCCTGTTCTCTTGAACTTAACTTAAATTTTGGAGATTTGTCATTATTTGAATTTTTTTCGCATTTGTTAGATTTGTGCCATATTTTTGTGAGTTAATGATTTGTGTCGATGAGAGGAATCGGAAAAGTAAAAATTTTTTACTTTTACCCAAGTATTTTGAGAAATAACCATGCATTTTTTAGTTCCAAAATGACATTTTTGGGCTAAAAAATGCATGGTTATTTCTCAAAATACTTGGGTAAAAGTAAAAAAAAAATTACTTTTTCCGATTCCTCTCGTCGAGACGAATCAATAACCCACAAAAGTTTGGCATAAAATTAAAAAATGCAAAAAATATTTAAATAAAGATAAAACTTTCAAATTTAAGTTAAATTCGAGAGAACGGGACCTTACAACTGCTCACTAGTTTTGGATTTGAAAAAGTGCTAGTAAGAGACTCTCTAATGGTCAAAGTCATTTGTTTTAAACAAGGGCAGGGTGATAGAGATTCTTTGATTCTCATTGGGAATATTATAGTTTGCCCTAAGTTGATAATCCTCTTGTTTTAGTTTTTTACCACACACATAAAAAAGTTCTGGTTTAAGCCAATGTTATTTCTAGTTTGTTTTTTACAGATCAACTTGGTCAAGATTTTGACAAAGTGCGTTGCTTCAGTAGTATCCAAGGCACAAATACTAATATTGGACCACTTTAATCATGTCATTGAGATTTGACTAAAAAAAGATAGCAAGACACAAATACTAATGTGAAAATAAATAGCTTCGCCATTTTTTTTTTATGTGAAATTTAATTTGAGAAATGACTGACCATAATTGAAGGTCTTTTTGGGAGACCTCATTCTAAATAATGATTTTGGCATGCCATTCAAGCGACTTCGGGTTGGTGTTGCACACCTCCAAACCGTCGAATGCACGATCCGACGATTCGGTGGTGTGCAGCACGGTGCTGCGCATACCACTGCACAACACCATCCTCCAAATTCCCATTCAAGATGAACTCCTATATGAAATCATAAGAAGACTCTTTTAACAAGGCTAGTAATTACCAATTGGGGCTAACTTAGTTGGTCAAACTCTTGCATCTCATTAGAAGGTCAAGAGTTTGAATCTCTCTACCTTCGTACGAGAGTTCTTCCTTTTGCGTTAGTTGAGATTATTTCTCCCCCAAGTGGAATTCAATTCTTGCTACTGTCCTATGCAAATTGAGATACTATAAAATAACAGGTATTGAAGCATTAATAGTGTATAAGCTTGTGCCATCACCTTAACAAATGTGCGTCATTAGTTTCTAATCTAGGAGCCACATATTGCAAGCCAAAATTTTATTTCGATGAAAAAATAAAAATAAATTTGCAATGGGCTCGTTAATTTTGTACTTCAAAAGCATAAATGTTTCACATCCTAATATACAAATTCGAAGGTATTTGAAAGAGATTTTATAATCCATATTCTAATTAATGTGCATATAAATTTTAATGAAAAACTTAATGTAGGGTCACTTATACTTCACACATCACATTTCAATTTCACTACTCCTTTTTACTTTTAGAGAGATAGCGTGGGCACAAAGAGAGGAGTGAGTTTTCAAGAGCCTCTCTCTTTATAACCTAGAGAAAGAGATCCCTCCCCAGAGCCGGTCCTGAGCTAAAATTTGTGTTGCAGCCGCTCTAGGTCTCTAAAAAAATTTGAATGGCAAGGGCCCCTACTATTTTTTATCCCTTAATAATAGTCCACACAAAAGATTATCAAAAAAAAAAAAAAAAGTCCAACAAAAGGATCTCATTTTTTATTTTCGCTTTAAACCCCTACAAAGTCAGCACAGACTCTGTCCCTCTCTCCCCTTCAGTGCCTCCCCCCTCTTTTCTTTCCATCCCTCAACGGCTCCTCCATGTCTTCCCTCCCTATTTTCTCTTCTCGATCTTTCTCCTCTCCTACTCTATAGTTGTGAGTTGGTTAAGACTTTCTCCTACACCATAGTTGCAAGTTGGTTAAGACTTTCTCCTTAAGGAAAGAAGATCTCACATTCTCCCTCTCGTTTTGGGATTTTAGAGACCCATATCTAAAGTTCTAGATTTGAGTTTTGGCTCTTAAATCTAGTCGGCTTAAATTGGGTGAATGTTTTTGAGCTCTCCAACCACGATGATAAAAGTGTAAAGAAACAGATTCAATGACAATCCTGAGACGGCAAAAAGATTCAGTAGAGATCCTAGCTCCCCCCATCTCCATCAAAGGAGTGATGGGTTTGACAATAGAATTGAAAAACTTTTCTTGTATTTTGATTTGTTGTAATCTATTTCTTATTACTTCCTCCGTCCCAATTTAATTGTCACTTGTTTTATTCTAACCGGTCAAAAAACTAGTTATATCTTTAAATCCGTAATGAATTTTATATCGAATATGGATCTTATTTGATAAATTTCAATTAGTTCTATAGTATAATATTTTTGAAATCACATAAAATATTATAAATTACAATATATAGTCAACTGAATTAGGACAGAGGGAGTAATAAAATGAGATTTGGAACATTCAAAATGAAAAATTCTCGGAAAGGACCGTGCTGGTAATTTAAGAATAATGCGGGGTATCATTTGACTTTACAAACTCTCTCTTTATTTCATTTTCAGATAGCGTGGTCAGCAAGACATAAAAAGAAATTGTCAAGAAAAAAGGACACCATGCATGCTGGCAATTTAAGAAGGGGGGCTAATTTCGTCATTTCACATTACTAATTTTTTATTTCCACCGACGTACGGGGTTGGCATTGGGAGGGCAGAACTGGAAGCTAACTAATCGGCTCTGACCACACCACCCGAGGCCATGCAATTGATAATTTCGGTGATTATTTCCCATTATTTTATCCTCCGGAAAATGACTTTTTTGAGTTTTGACCATTAAAAAAATCCGTTCTTTCAAAAACAAATCAACAAAAAAAAAACCCCTCTCTGCTACTACTAAAATAAAGTATTGGTGTAATCTCACCATCAACGATGATTGACCTGTGATATAAACTTTTTAATCATATATCATTTTTGTAGCTTTTTATTTATAATAATTCAGATATCCGATCACACACTTCACCAAATTTTGGGGAGCAATTCCACCGGCCACTTACAGGAATTCTAATTAAAGTACAAACAAAGCTCTCTATGAATCTAGCTCCGAAAGAATTGATATTACTTGAGAGATTTCGAACCTGAAATTTTAAGAAAGAGTAAATCTCTAAATCTCAAACCTTGAATACTACGCCAACCCAAGTTTTAATCATGTCATTACCATGTACTATACTAGTTTGGTAATAATACAGTACAAGATACTGAAGAATGGAGACGTACGTTATACCATATTATTATTTAATGCTTTAATTATGTAATTAATTTGGTCCGATCGATGCAAAGACTTGTAATTTTTATGTTGTGAATGAACCTACTTATAATGCGGAATATCATATGGAGTTAAAATCTCTCTTTTTTAATTTGTTATTGAGATTTGGAAAACAATAAGGAGAACAATAAATAATTCATCTTTGTACAATATGAGTGGGCAATCTTGTTTATGATTAATTTGTGATAAGAACTAGTGTTCGCTCCGCAAAAAAAGAGAAAATTTGAGCCTTCATCAAGTTCTGTATATTTTGGGATAAGGAGAGCTTTTTATATTTTACAATTTAGACTCGAAAGCACCTCGAACTCTGTTTCTCCAAAATTAGATCGGCTTTGTTCTAGCTCTTCCCAACTCAAAATCCCAACTCAAAAAGAATTTTTTAAAAAATTCTCCCTAGATTCTTCCTACTTCCCACATTTCTCTCTCTATCTCTCTCCACTTATTACCTCTACTATTTTTCAAAAAACTTTTCAAAACACAATCCAAACACACTGTTTTTGGGATTTTGTAAACTCTTTTTAATTAATCTCAAAATTTGTTGGTAAAAATTGTTATCAAACACTCAATTACTAAACATTAACTTCAAAAAATTAATACTCATTTTTTGGTAAATACGCACAAAATCAAGATAGCTCTTTTTAAAATCCGAAAAATAAAAGAATAGGTAAATGGGAAGGTTTTTACGTCAAATGCCAACAATAGTAAAATATCACGTGCTGGACAGCCGAGAGCCCCAATGACTTCACGTGGTCAAGTTTTGCCAGCTTGGCCTTGTAAATGACTGGATCAATTCCTCTCCTTTTATCCCTCTCTCCATAATCCTCCATATTCCCCTTTGGCTCCCACTCCTAAGCCAATGCCGAGGATCAAAATTGTTCATCTCGTAAAATTCATGTTTATCTACGCCTGTGGAAAAAAAAATTCAAATTTGCCGGACATTTGCAAATGTATAAGCAAATCGTATTTTGTTTCACAAAATGGAAAAAATTGAAAAGCTATGTGACTATAAACTTAAATTGTTCAACGTTTGAAACAAAATTGTGATTTGCTTACATGTTTATAAACGTCTGATGAATTAACTTTTTTTTAAACTTAGTAAACTGCGAGTTCTACAAAATGAATAGTTCCAGTTCTCGATGTCGGCTTGGAAGTGGGAGCCATCATGACGAGAGCATGGAGGAATACGGAGAGATGGAGAGGAATTGATCCATGTGATGTCTGATTATGACTTGTCAAATCTACAATCCCAAAATCGGGGTTTGATACTGAAATTATTGGAGTACATGCTTAAAATACGGAACATGATGTATATATCGTATCCATCGAGTCACTTTCGTTAGAAAGTATTGTCACGTTATATCAACCAACTGTGTGGAGGAAATTTTAGTGTTAGTGCACATATGTCAGGATCGAAATTAAAATCCAATCTCATGTGGGTAGTGTTAGAAGTATGTGTAATTAGTCCTAATAAAAAATTATGAGACCTTGGGACCGACCCATAATTCCCCAATTAAATTCAAGTTTTCGACCACTGAAAAATAGGAGTAGTTTACTACGTACTTATTAATTAAAAAGATGATTAAGATGGTCTGAACTCCACCTTAGATTTGTTAGAGCATCATCATCATTCATTATTCATCGGCTGCAACAAATTTTGGACCAAATTACATCTTAAAAATTTCTTTTCTATTTTAATTAGTCATTTTTTTTAAAAAAAAAACATACTTTATCAGGCTATCTATTATAAATGTTCTTTTTACTTTTTTTAATTTAATATTTTTATAAACGGCTTTAGTCTAACGTTCATATTTTTAACAGCTATATTTCAACGGTCGTATTTGCAATGGCTATATTCTAACGGCTATATTTCTATAACGGCTATATTCTAATGGTCTTATTCTCTCATTCAATACATAAGACCATTTGTTGTTTACATTTCATCTACCACGACCTGAATTTTCTATCCTTCTATATTCCATTTTGAAATATGGATTTTGAGTCTCTAGACAATATGATTCTTTACAACTCTAGTTCCAACGATGAATTGGAGATTATTGCAATAGCTGGCTGTTATGGAAACAGAACGATTGGCAGTTGAGAGTTCATCACAAATCTAATCAACATCGCACTTTTATTCGATGCAATCATTTGGGATACTAAATCCGAAGGACTACTAAAACACAAGGAAAAAAGAACCTAATTAAGGGTCTCTAACATGAAAAATTGATTATCAAGCTCACAATTAAATTGAAGATCGAGAAAAAAGAGGTATGAAGAGCCTGATGAGGATGCTCGTATCATCAATTTATTTATTTCGTTTTTTGATTCGGCAATATTGAAAATAGTCTAATCTTAATCATCTTATAGAGGGAGGGGAGGGTCAGGGAGGAATGGCCTGCCAAACATGGGATTGATGTTTGGACTAAAAAAGAACAGTTTTGTTAGCTTTTCACACCATCCTTTTCTTTTGCTTATCATTTGCTTAGGCTCCATTTGGAACTTATAGAAAAAAAAAAAGAAAAGAAAAGAAGATAAAGGAGGAGGACAATGAGAGGAAATGGGAGGAAAAATTTACCATTCACTAAATTTGAAATATTTATTTTCTTCTCTCTTCTCTTCCAACCAAACAACGGAAGAATTTTCCTTTCTTTTCTCTGAGTTCCAAATAGAGCCATATTGATCCACAGTCTGCAGACAACCTAGCCGTTTACTACCAAACCCATTTGGCCATTTGTGCCTATCTTTTTCAGCCCAACAAGTAATCAAACTAAACTGCTTTGGTCTTATACTCAAGTGACCACATATGACCAGTGCAGTTTCTAAACTGTTGTGAAATAGTACAAAGGCCCAGTTGAACTAACAGCATGCAGCCCAATAGTTTTAGGAAAAAGTATTCAATGCCTTAGGGGCAAGGACACTCGGTGCCTCAACCCTTTTTTTTCCCACACTTTTGTATGGTCCCGGTTACGAAGTGTGAGGAGCCTTCACAAATATCTGATGGAACATGTTTTCTTGCCACAAAGAGCACTGAACTCTCAAGTATAAGGCTAACGCTGTCATTGGGAGTTTGGGAAGGAAGTCCAGGGTATTGACAACGATACTTGCCCCACGATCCACATGTGGGTATCGATAGAGAACACTGATACCATATCTGCATTTCTATTTTGCACTCCTTCCGTCCCTATTTAATTTTTCACTTCGGTTTGCGTGTATTTTTAACGGCTTATATCTCTCGACGTATATTATGTTTTTGAAATCATTGTCTTATAGAAAAAATTGAGATCTATCAAACAAGATCCATATTGTATATTTTTAGCAATATACGTTGAGAGATATAAGTTATGAAAATGCATGCAAAATCGTAGTAGACAATTAAATAGGGACAGAGAGAGTAAAAATAAATAGTAAAAAATTAGAGAAGACGTGGAACACTTCTCACTCCTCTTTGGAAGTGTGGTTATCAATTTGGGAGTATCAAAATCACTTCCCTTATAATTTTGTTATTTGGACTAATTGTTGAGCGGAGGTACTGGCCATTGCTCTGAATATCAAGCATAAAGATAGTGTGTGGCCCGAGATATCCGGTTCGAGTCCTTCCTCCGCTGCTTCAAGGTTGTCTAGCTTCTTCCACCTAACCTGCACCACGAAGCACGACTAAGACCACACCGGAGGAGCCCCGGTATGGCCCTCCGGCGCAAGGATGAGAATGGTGCAAAGAAAGAGATAGAGAGAGCTAGGGTTTTGAGTATGAAATATTGTGTACCTTTTAGGGCTGCATCACTTGGTATTTATAGAACCTTCCTAGCTTACTCTCCAAGTACGAACACGTGCTCCGCACAAGCTGCGTGATGTCATTGTGGTGTCATTGGAAAGATCTTTGTAACCGTTTCAGCGTGAGCTGTCCTTTCCCATGTGCTTCCATCATTACCTTTTGTAACCGTTTCAGCACGTGGAAAGCAAACGTGTCCAAGCGGGCGGCCGAGCCTATCCAGAGGCCGAGACCGCCACGGCCCTAGCCCAGCGTGGACTGCGTGCTGATCCCTTTTGTTTAGAACCGTCAGTGACGGCTACCGTACGTAATGCGTTGCCGGCAAGCGCCGACTCTGACACAACTATTCGTGAGGAAGCGACGGGCTTCGGCCAAGTTGCCGAGCCTGGACCTAGATTCGGCTACAGCATCAAGTGAACTGTGTTCGGCCTACTACAGATAGCAATACAGGGAATTACTCACCAAATGTCGTAATTATTGTCATTCTATGGAATATTTGGATGAAAAGGGACAAACAACTGTTTTTTTTTTTTTTTTAAATCTCCAAAAAAAACAAACAAATGTCTGATAAAATTGTCATTGTTACAAACATCGCTAAAAACATTGCTAAACACCGTTTGGAAGATACTACTCCATCTGTTCTAAATTGTTTGATTGTTTTTTCCCCTGTTGGTAATCGTACATTTTGAATGTAAAAAAATAATGCACGCTTTTTTTTTTTAGATAACTCAGGTGTCCGAGCCAGCTTACTTGCACCTACACTAATCCTTGATCGGGGCTACGGGACCCAATTTTCCCGCCCACTTTTGGGGAGCAATTAAAGCGGGAGCAAATTAAGAGCTAGTTGGATATAGGTCCCAAAAAGGAGTTCATAGGACCTGAGACATTTTGAACGTGAGACCTTAAAAACTAACAAATGCACGAGAGAGTCTCAGGTCTTCACCACTAGGTCAACGGTTTTGAGGCAGTGCATTGTTAATGGAGTCTATTCTTTTATTGGAACGTCTAATTTTTCTTATTAATTTGTAAGTCTCTAATTCCACGTATGACACATATTTGTAATTTTTTTTTTGGTCAAAAGTGTATTGATAAACGTCCAACGACTTACAAAACAGAAATCATTACAAAAAACTTGGACACATATTTGTAAACCGTATGATAAGTTCAAGAGACAGAAATAGAATAATCAATTATTTATCCACCTCCTGCTCTTTTTAATCCTAAACTTTACACATGATCAAATAGTTGTGAGAAAGCAACAAGTAGTCATCTATATATGAGGTCATAGGTTCGATTCCTATGGAGGTCAAATATTTTAAACCTTGGAGCCACTGAGAGTTATGCCCGGTCGAATGCCCATCAAGACCTTGAAATTAGTCGAAATGCATGGAAACTAGCCTAGATATCTGATTATAGAAAAAAAAAAAACTAAATTTAACAATATGTGACAGAAATGCTTATGCTTATCTATTAGCAAAAATCAATCCACTAGCTTATCCTCTATCTCATATTTTAATTTACAATAATGTTTGACCAACCATTGTGTGGCAGCAATTATTGTTGATTGATTAATCAAAACTCAGTTGCCTTTCGTGTAGAAATTGATATGTATGGAAATATAGGTACGGAATGACACGACTGTTGAGTGTGTCAATGAAACTTAGACCAAAGTCCAAACCCAACTTTATTGCGTCGGGGTTGTGCTTCCCTTAATTTCATTCCCTAATCTTCCATACCTCTCCAAATTTCTAAATTTTTGCTCTATCTCGAGTTCGCAGAATGAAATCGAACAATATCCCCATAAAAGATCAGTTCAATTGGATATCAATCGGTAGTTACGTGAACACGAAAACGAATTTATTTTGAAACATTGAGTGGGGCTCAGTGTCCCAATGATAGTACCGGGGACGGAGATATGTGGAGGGAGCGTGGCACGTGTCAGTACTCCTAATTTCAAAAATAATAATTATTTGACACTAATAGGTGTATTTTACGTAATTGAAGTGGATCACGATATATATTTCGTTCCGAATTCGTATGAAGTCCATTGATCTCAATTATGAGATCGTATCCCTGCTCGTTATTTTAGCGTTGTTCTTTGGATTAAGATAGCTATATATATATATATATATACATACATACATACATACATACAAGTATCAAAAACGGGTACGAATTTGTATAAATTAGAGCCAGTCTCAAAGCTGTCCTCTAATTTCTATTTACTTGAGTTCTTGAGAATATGGGCCAGTTACCTAGACGGACCCATAATTTATTCAACAAATTTTAGTGCACAGGCTTTATATAGTCGGGACAAGCATTTTGCCGGCCTCCCCTCATCCTTAATATTTTCTCTATCTTCAAATTTCTTTCACAAAATCTCTCTCACGTCTCCTATATCACTCACACGCTATTTAGCTAGGTAGTTGTATGACACACACACAGATATTCCTCACATTTCATTGACTCCGAGGGCCGGCTTAATTAGGGCTGTTTAAGGAATCAAACGACAATTTAAAATGGTGCTGTCACCTTCGTTAATGCAATATGAAAATATATCGCTAATTTTTTTTTAAAACCTTTTTTGTGGTCCAAATTAAATTACTCATTGAATCTTTCATATGAACTCAGCCAACCACACCAAACCAAGCGGGCCGGTATATAAGTTTCCTTAATTATTTAATTTTAGTTTTAAGAAATTCCTTCTCGCACAAGCGATAAGGATCAGTATTACAAACATATACTAGTGTCATTTTGTGAATTTTCCCAATAAAAAAATAAAATTCATGTAGCCGACTTCAATTGATTGAACCACAAGACTTGATTTGGGTTTTATCATTTAATTTGTGAATTTGTGGATGAGAGTTCTTTCGACTTTAAAAAAAGAATTTTGCTATTTTTAGATTATGAAATTTTCAAATGATGTGATCTTGTACTACAATTAAAGGCTTTACTTACCTTATGCAACCCAGATCTCCAGTGGAGCTTGCGTATTCACACCAGTCATAAACCCTCCACTTATTTCGGGATATTTCATTCAGTAGCGAATCGAATATCAAAACTTAAAGAAGTACTCCATAAACCTGAGCATCCGTCCGAACCATTCGGGCGCAACCCTTGGGTGTGTTTGTTGTCTCTCCCATACTATCATCAAGGAAATTAATTGTGAAATGCAGGGACACAAGTAAACGAGTGCTGCTATGCGTACTTATGAAATGTATATACCAAGTATATATGTATTTTATGGGGCTCACCTTGGGTCTCACAAAGATGATTCGAACCGCCTATTATTTTTAAAATATTTTTTTGTGAAGCGCTGTGATAAATCAGCTCAATCCGATATCGAAAAGGATTTTTTCTAAATTTGTACGGGCGAAACTAAGCAGTTAAGTAGTTCGCTCTCAGAAATTCAAAAAAAATCCTTACCGATATCGGGTTGAGCTGATTTCTTACAGAGTTCCATAAAAAAATATTTTAAAAATAATGAACTGTTCGAATCATTTTTATGAAATCTAAAATAAACCCCACAAAACTCATATATACATGATATATGTACATGTCATATGTACTCATAGTTTTATCGCAAGTAAACCTTACAATATATTGTTTCAATCTCATCTCATCACATATATTGTACAAAAAAAAAAAAAAAATTTCTCATCACTCATATATGTTACACGTACCCCTCTCTCTCCTCACATTATATTCCCTTCTAATTTCACCAAAACAACTCTCTCTCTCTCTCTCTCTCTCTCTCTCTCTCCACTCAAAATGAGGCAGGCTGGAACATATTCAGGCATATCAAGAAGGAACAACGGACCCCACTCGTTGCCGCTGGCTAGGATCAAGAGGATAATGAAGGGGTCAAGCGATGAAGTGAAGATGATATCCGGGGAGGCCCCCATAGTCTTCTCCAAGGCCTGCGAGCTGTTCATAGAGGAAATAACGAAGAGGTCTTGGGCGGTGACCGTTCAGGGCAAGAGGAGGACGCTCCACAAGGAAGATGTGGCTTCCGCTGTTGTGGCCACGGACGTGTTCGACTTTCTGGTCAACGTTGTTGATTCCGACCATCACCGTTCTTCTACTGGAAACTCCGACAAGAGTGATCCGGCCGTGATATTGCCGGAGACACGAGTACTGTAGGGATGGTTACTTTTTTGATCTCTTCAGCACTCTTTGTGCTTGTGTGAAATCGGAGAAATTTTTTAGTGACGGGTGGGCACGGCCACATGGTGTCCGTGCTCGTATATCGGCTGTCCAAATGTGTTTTAAACGGCCTAGATTTGTTTGGGTATGACAGTGATTTTTTGGTAATTTTGTACTAAAAAATTATTTAAACAAATTTGGACTGTCCAAAACATTTAGACGGCCGAGATCCGTACACGAACACCACGTGGCCGTACCCACCCGACACTGAAAAATTTCTCATGAAATCGACAATATTAGGGGCCGTTTTGGTAGCCTTACTTATCAACGTTGATGATTTATTCTTTTACTTATTTGCTTATTTTGCATATTTGCCTCTCTCTCTCTCTCTCTCTCTCTCTCTTTTTGTCTGAATTTTAAGACTAAGACTCAAAATAGGCCAAGATTCAGAGCTAAATTATGCACATAAGCAGTTGTTGCCAAACAGACCCTAAAAATCTAGACAAAAACCTAAGGTAGTACTACTAATTTTAATTTAAGTACTCATTTCCCACTTTTGCAATTGTTAAAAGCCTACCTAGTAAAAATTAAAGATTCAGATTCATTTTGGACGTAGACTATATCAGCTGGAATATGAAACCATACATATCGATTTACAAGCAATTTGTGAATGAACGTTTTGGAATACGTAACATTTTTGGTGTAATTTAGATGCATCCATATCCATATCCATGGCTTTTGCAGTGGTGCCCGTGTTTGGCTTTTTTCTTTTTATATATTTTTGTTGAATCATTGTACTGCCTTAGGGCTTTGAAATGAATGGAATTGACTTTTCTTCAAAATAATAATAATAATACTAATAAAAATATCCATGGCATACATGCATGTTCTTTTCAAATTATATAATGTCTGAGAATCCTAAATCCCGAGTTTTTTCGGCCGAGCCAAAAAAATATCCCGAGTTTAGCTAGACTAGCTGGTGTATGTCTCTCTTTATCAAGACAATTGAAAAGGTCAAAAAAATTGGCTCAAAACGCGAAAAGTTTATTTGAAAAGACTACAATCACGTTCAAGACCACACTCTTCTCCTTCGCACTCGTCCGCACCCCTCCTTTCCCGATTGAATTTCGATGATCCGAGCCGCTCAATGTGATCAGAACTTGATTTTAAGAGTATCAGCGAGAAATCGGCAAAAAAATGATCGGAAAGGGCTTCATCCGAACAGTTATTTATTGAACAGTTCATTAAAAAATTGCTCAAATCAAGCCCTTCTCGGTGTTTTTATTGCCGATTTCTCTCGAGTTCCCTTAAAATCACGTTCTGATCACATTGAGCTGCTCGGATCATCAAAATTCGACCGGGAAAGGGGAGGTGCGGACGGGAAGAGTGTGAATAGGAACTGGACTCTGTGTGTGTGTGAATAGGAACCGGACTCTGTGTGGCCCGTGAATCGCTATCCGAGTCCTTCCTCCGCCGTACGATGGGTTGGCTAGCCTCATCGCCTTCTCTGCAAAAGAACGCACGACTAAAGACTAGGCCGGGATTTCCCCGGCAAGGCCCTCCGGCGAGAGGATGAGTGATGGTGTAGAGGAAAGCAAGAGACTAGGGTTTTAGTGTGTAGAAGCATCTACCTCTCAGGGCCGTGATCACTTGTATTTATAGAGCCTTCTTGGCTTGCCCTCCAAGCACAAGCACGTGCCTAGCACAGGCCGTGTGACGTTGTTATGATGTCACCGGGCAGATCTGGTAACCGTTTTTGACATGAGCTGGCATTGCCCATGTGCACTCATCATTACCCTTTGTTACCGTTTCAGCACGTGGGTGAGCACGCAAATGAGCAAGTGGCTAAGGCCCACCCGCCGTTACTCCACGCGGGTGGCCGAGCATCGCTCTTGGTCGAGCACAGCATCGATCATGTGCAGTTGTCCTCGTGGGTGGCCGAGCCCAGTTAGTAGCCGAGCCCAGCGTTGATTACGTGCAGATGACTTCATTTAGAACCGTCAGTGAGGGTCACCGTGCGTGATGCGTCGTCGGCTGGAAGGCGACGCCAGTAGGCCGGTGCGAACTGTGTTCGGCCTGCTACAATGGCCCCTCGATTTCTGCTGATGCCGAACGCGAGGTAGAGATCGATCCCGAGCCTTGGCCGAACGCGATGAAATGCCGACTGTGAATCGTTGATGGAGATAAAACAACGCCGAGCCCGGCCCATCTATTTCCTTGTGAAGAATCTAACCATCAGAGGCGCGTCCCAGTGAGAGAACGCCAAGTGTCACTGCACAGCTGGGTATGGCTGGTGAGAGGACGGTTGGCGTGGGCGTGGGCTTGCAGGCTGTCACGTCACTGCCACGTGTCAAGCCCTGACTGGAAGCCCGTTCGGCGGTGTAATAATAGGCGGGAATTTCGAACCCAAAACCCTAGCTCTATATAAAGGGTGCGGGGAGGAGAGAGAATGGTTATCAGCTCTCTCTCTCTCTAGAACTCCATAACCAGAAGCTCCTTCGTGGCCGTTCATCTTCTGGTCCACGTTCTACAGCAAAATCGTCACCAAATCTTGTTGAAAATCACAGGTTTGGGTTCGCTCTTCACTCCTCTATACATTTTTACAATTTTTGCATGCTTTTTCTGCCATTTCCCTGGGTTTTTGGGATTTTTTGTTCTGTGTGAACAGTGCAAGGTTTGGAGATGACCGAACTGTTCATCTTCGCCTTCAACCTGTTCTTCCGAGCACGGATCTTTGATGATGCCCGTGCTTGGCCAAATGTAGATGAGGCCGAGCCCCAGTGTTGACGCTGGGCGGCTTGACCGATGAGCTGTCGGCCGAGCCTCGCTCGTCCGCTTGAGAGCTTCCGCCGACGATGTAAGCTTAAGCCTCATTAGTTCGCTCCCGTCGAGTTTCCCGAGCTTGAGTCATGCCATGTGCGATGAGGTGGGCCAGTAGGGTAGCCGAGTGTAGGGAGATCCTTGCCTTCCGTCCGACGATGAGGTTTCTCATTGTTTTCCAGTTTTGTCTTGTTAGGTCTGGCTCACCCAATCATTATCATCTCTTCTGACTCTGAGAGCTCCAGGGACGGCTCCGCAGAACTGTTCATCCGAGAGTATCTGGAAAGACGCAGAAGCCGACGACAGACTTCGTCAATTGCGTCCAACATGTCTGACTCGGGTGATTCCAACACCGAACGCGATTACGAGTATGACGGGGGGTTCAACACTGAACCCGAGATATCCTTCTCTTTGTCCACCCATTCCGATGCCGAGCATGAACTAGGTCCAGAAGCCGAGTCTAGGTTTCTGTCAGGTGCTGATGCCCAAACTTCTTCTCGATCCACTCCCAGTGAGGCTCCTTCCGAAGACGGAGAGGTCGCAGACCTCTATGAAAAAGGTCAGGTTTGTCCGCACGCTCATTTCTTCAGCGGGCTGCCTGACGAGCATGAGAGTTTCTGCCAAACGTACGACATTCCCGACGACGTAGTCGTTAGCCGTGTTGCCAACAACCGTATCAGGGATAAGCTAGAGGATCGTCCCGAGCATATCACGATCCCACTTATGGCCATCTACGAGGCCGGGCTTCGCTTCCCTCTTCATCCATTTTTGAGAGAACTGCTTGCCAGGTGCAATCTGGTGCCTCACTTCTTTGCCGTCAACAGCTATAGGATAGTGATGGCTGTAATCAAATTGAAAGAACTTCACAATTTGGATTTTTCAATCTCCGACCTATTCCACACATACATTATGTCTAGGCACGGTGTGGGCAGCATGCCCTGGAATTTTCGGATTCTAAGATGCAAGCTTTCGGGAATTTTGTTCCCCGAAGCAAGGGCCCATGATCGAGGGAGCGCGAGCGGAGAAGCAGGCGCTCGCAAAACACAGAGTCGCCACCTGGGTTTGAAGGTCCGACACCCAAGGAACCGTATTTTTGAAGCACCTGTCGCGCTATTTGATTTGAAAAAAATTGAAGGAACCAGTCCGTCATAACCATATCTGGGTTCGGGAGCCAGGTTACGAGAGGGGAAGGGTTTTAAGGCACCCCTCTCGCCCAATCCGGAGATCGGTCTCTACTTAGGCATTTTGTGAAAATATTTGTGATTCTTTTTCTTCTTTTAATCAATTTTAAGCCAATTAGGGCGGGGAACAGTTAATAGGGAACTAAAACTGTAATACGATTTGCAAGATGTGATATAAACATGGTACGAATGGATGGAAATAGTGAAAGTAAGATAAAATCCAACCCCCTGATGAGAAACAAACCAAACAGCAATGGAATGGGTGAATCACACATGTCAGCCATCTTTGCATGCATGGCTTTACGTGCATGCAAACAGGACAGTCGCGCGAGACACCCATTCACTCGCGACCACAGATTATTCCATCCTCTTCTAGGCTCTAGAAGGACCAGTGCACACCCAGGAGGCAAACCAAGTAGTTTATATTGACTGTAAGTAAATGATTTATTACAAATTATTACAAACAGGAGCCAAATTAATTGAAATGCAACCCCTAAACAGTGGGGGTGTCAAAACAGGGGCAAGAGCCAAGCTGCTCATGCAAGGGCAATCACTGGAACTAGGGGGTCCCTCGCGCGAGTGTCCTGACTGGACTTCCAGGAATTGTTTTGCATGTTCCGGGCTATGGTATATGTCCAGGAGCAACCCAGAAGCATTCCAACAGAACAAGTAAGCAAATAAAGCTAATCTATGTATTTTATCATGCAAAGCAGTGGTCTAAAAGGCCTACAAAGCTGCAAAATGAATAATAATATGAAAAACAAGAAAACCTAGCATCCCCAAACCCCACGAGGGTATGCTTGAACCAGTGGACTGTCGCGTGAGTATGAGTCACTTCGCGAGGGTATGCTGATCGATTCTTGTAACTCTGACTTTAGGACCAGAACTGGTATTGATTACCAAACCTGGCCCTGACAGCCCCCTCAGGGATCAAAACAGTAAGCAGTAAAGGTGCTTATACCTTTGTTTGAAAGGTTTTGGAAAGGTTTGAACAAGTTGGAGAAGCTTGTGATGGAAAATGGAGTGAAGAAGTGTGTGGGAAGTGAGCTAGGGTTGAGAGCCTTTTGCTTGCAAGAGTTCTCAATCTCCTAAAACTTTAAAGTTAGTGAATTTTTGTGGCCTTTGTAATGGAAGAACAAGGGGGGTATTTATAGGAGGAGGCAAGGGCCAAAAGTGGTGGCAAACACCCCCTTAGGACCAAACTTGGTGGTGAAGCTTGGTGGAAAGGTGATGGGAAGGGTTGTGTGAGGGTGTGTTCCCAAGGACAGCTCTGCCGCTGTACTATGGAGAAAAACGGGGTTCAGCAGCCCTGCAGTCCCCCTGGCAAGCAACCAAGTGGCTGAAACAGGTGAAAGGGACTGCCCACGACCATCGCGCGAGACAGGGAGACTCTCGCGCGAGGGTACCACCTGTCGCGCGTGGGTCAACAGTCAAATGTTTGACTTTGACCACACATGGACAAGGAACACACTCGCGCGAGACAGTCACATACTCGCGCGACGGTTTAATCTAGACCCAGGGTTGACTGATTGTTTATTTTCTTGTTTTAAGAGTTCAAAGGGTTCAAAAAGGGGGGTTCATACACCGAGCTCAAACCTTTCCAACCTGAAGACTGCTTTTTGATCTGGTTCATCATCGGGGAAACAAGAAACCGTAAAACGATCGGGAGATTCAGATTGGGGTGTCTACACACGGCGTTACCGAGTGTAGGTACTTATCCACGCGAAGTGGAAAGGAGCCGCTTATAGACGGCCTTCCCGACACTGACAAGTGGGCCAATTTTTACGTCGAAGTGAGCGGAAACTACGAGTTTGGTGATCAAACATCTTGGCTGTATAGTGTGCCGAAGATAAAAGATTTCCGAGGTTGGTCGTTTTTTCCTTTATTCTGCCGAGCTTAACATTCATCTGTTGTCACCTTGAGTTTTCTTTTGACTTGGTTAATTCTCCTTTGCAGATCATCGAGCTATCACAAAGCGACAGCAGTCGCTCGCCGTTGAGAAGAACGTAACAACATTGCTGACCCAAGCCTGTCGTGACGCGCTGACGTTGCTTGGATACGAGCCATCTTACAAAGGGAAGCTGAAAAGAAGGGAGAAAAAGGCCGGCCTGAGCACGAAGACGAAAGGCAAAGAGAAGGCTGAGGGACAAAGAGAAGAACCCGAAGCCGAGCAAGGTTGTGAAGGGCAAACGGGTGAAGTTTCCAACTTTCAAGAAATCGGCCGACTTCTGGTTCCAGAATAGTCAGCCGTCCACATTTGAAGGTATTGATATCGAGCCTCTGCAAACACTTATCCCCCAATTTGCCAACGATATGGGACGGAGAAACGTCATCAGGATGAATATCAGGGACGGTGTCACCGACAGGCAGAAAGAGGCTGCAGACGCCGAGCATGCTGCCAAGAAACAGAAGACAACCCACGACTTCTTCCCAGCCAAGCCTCCAACGCCCCTTACAAAGGAGAAGGATCAGACAGAGTCATCGGCTGCGGGTGGCTCCAAAGCTTTGGAGAGGGTGTCAGGCTCGGGTAGCCAAATGGCTGTGCCGGAGTTTGCTCCGTCATTTGCCATGGCCGAAGGCAGGATTGTTTCCATCAATGACAGTGTGAAGCTGGAGCCAGGGCTAGCACCAACGATGCTGCAAGGTTTGGCGCTGCCGAACGATATGATGAAGGTCCCGGAGGAGCTTCAACCGAGTCTGGTTCACGCCAGTGCTTATATCGTTCAGGTATTGATCGAGCTTAATTCCGCTCCCAGTCTTTCATACACATTCTTGGTTTCGTTGCTTCTGCTGCCACACAGGCTGGCCAGGCAATACTTCGGGCATACAACCAAGCCAATCTTCTGACTGCCGAGCGTAAACGCTACCATGCCGACTTGAAGGCCGAGCGTGAAAAATGTAGAAGCTACAAAGGGAGCCTTCAGACGGCGAAGAGCCAGATAGCGGAGCTCGAGAAGGAGAAAGAGGAGCTGGCTGAGAAGCTGAAGAAGGCCGAGCGCGAGCACGGTCAAGTGTCGAGGCGAGAGAAGAGGAAGATGAAGGAAGTGGATCAGAAGGCGTATCAAGCCGGGTATGATCGCGCTGGTCTGGAGTACATGAGAGATGCAAGGTCAATGGTGAATGAGCATCTCAGGGAAAAGGTGCCTATTGCTTACAAAGCTGGCTACAAGGCGGGTGTCAACGCCGTCGGTGAGGGGATACAGATTGAGCTTGATCTGAGCCGAATAAACGCTCCAACTGTGCCCGAGCTCGAACTCCCTTACACCGAAGATGAGTGTGCCCCATTACTGGACGAGGAGTTTCCCGAGAGTGAGGAAGATCTCGAGGACCTCACTCTCGTTGATGTTGAAGATGAAGGTGGGAAGGGTGGTGATGCTGTTGAGAAAGAAAGGGTTGTGGATGCTGCAGGGGTGAAGGAAACACAAGATGCCGGGAGCGAGCATGCAAATGTTGAAGGGGTTGCCGTGGCTAATGCTGACACTGTAGCTTCGAAGGATGCTCCTGTAGTTTGAACTTTTGTGAACTTTTGCTTTTCTTTGAACTCAATCCTTTTTGGACTGGACGGTGCCGGACTCGGTGTTTGCCGTTCCAGATGTAATAGTTGTGGAGGGTTGGCACCAAACGATTTACTACGCCGAACCTCCCGTTAGGAATTTTTGCAACACTTGTCTTTCTCTTTTTCATGAATGAATCTGTTTTTCTTCACTGCAATGAATTTTGCTTATCCGTGCCTGAGTATCGTGCCTTGTGAAAATTTTTGAGTCTTGTATGTTTGGATTGGTAGATATCCGTAGCCCCCACTTTGGTATAGGTTTGGCTTTGAAATAAAACTTGTTGGATGTAGGCTGGTTAAAGTCGAGCCTAGACCAAAGTAGAATAGTTATCGAACGTGAGTAGGTGGGTTCGGCCAAAGTGCCTGGCCTGTTACCCAAGGTACGGAGTATAATTGTTTAGTGGGTGGTTTGCTCACCAAAGTGTGAGTGTAACCTGACTGTGGCCGACCTTATTGTCTTTCCAAGTCAAACTGAAGCCCATATGCCAGTCGTAATGTGGCTTATGGGGTCGGTGGACCATATGTCCTGGTGCTTCTTTGGGCAGCGAGTATGGCCGAAGCTGACCCTAAGGGCCGTATGGTGGTGTGACCGAAGTCATCGTTTGTGGGTAGCAATCTTTGCCGAGAGCAAGAATGGAAGTAAAAACTGGTAAAAATGCTAAGTTAAAAGTTGACTTTAAATAAACGATTTCCGAACAAAAGAGTTGTATTTCCATTAAGCAGTTTTGGAAAGAAACAATATGCTAGAGGCCGAAGACTTTCTTGGAATCAAAAGACAACTGGAAGACTGGTAAAAGTAAAAGAACTTTCAAATCATGTTAAACTTTGTTGAAATAGGTAGTGGAACCGAGCATAGTAAAGTCACATGTACGCCTTTTTGAGATTCTGGGCATTCCAAGGGTTGGTAAGCACTTTCCCATTCATGTCTTCGAGGACATATGCCCCTTCGCCAGCAATCTTGACAATGCGGAAGGGACCTTCCCAGTTCGGCATGAATTTCTTCTTCTTAGACGCCTGGACGACCTTTCGCCAAACTAAGTCGTCATGTTTGAATTTCTTGATGCGCACGCTGCAGTTATACCCCTTGGCCACTTGTTGTTGATAATCTGCAAGTTTCAGCCGAGCGTCATCACGTTTTTCCTCTGCAAGAATGAGCTCCTGTGCAACAGCTTCATCATTGGTGACGGGGTTGAACGTTTCTATGCAGAGTGTAGGGAATTTGAACTCCAAAGGGATGACGGCCTCCATGCCGAACGCCATTGAGAAGGGGGTTTGTCCTGTGGAATGGCGTGGCATGGAGCGATAGGCCCATAAAACCCGCGGCAGCACCTCTGCCCACTTACCACGTTTTGAGGTTAAGCGACGTTTAATCCCGGCACAGACAGTCTTGTTCGAGGCCTCGGCTTGGCCATTCCCTTGGGGATATGCTGGAGTAGAATTAAAGAATCGGATGCCGAACTCTGCAAGGAGGCTCGAGAGGCCGTTGCCAACGAACTGTGTGCCGTTGTCAAAAACTATTGCGTACGAAACGCCGAACCGTGTAATGATGTTTCTCCAAACAAACCGCCGAACGTCGGCCTCGGTTGTGGTCACCAAAGGTTCAGCCTCCGCCCATTTGGAGAAGTAATCCGTTGCTGTGATGAGGAACTTGAAGCCTCCAGGGGCAGTTGGCAACTTCCCGACGATGTCAAGCCCCCATTGGGCGAATGGCCAAGGGCTGGTGATGGGGGAGAGATTCTGTGCGGGCTGCTTCGGGATAGGAGAGAACAGCTGGCACGGTCGGCACTTGCGAACAACTTCGTCACAGTCCTTTTTCATATTCTTCCAGAAATAGCATTGACTTAGCGCTCTTTGGCATAAGGAACGTCTGCCGGAGTGGCAGCCGCAGCTGCCTGAGTGAAGCTCGTTGAGGATCACAGGTACCTGTGTAGGGTGGATGACGAGTAGGTACAGCCCAGAGATGGACTTGGGATAGAGTTGGCCGCTGTCGGATAACCAGTAGTATGCAGCCTTATTCCGGATTCGGTAAGCTTCCTTCTTGTCATCAGGTAGAGTGTTAGTCCTGAGAAAGTCCACAATCTCATCCATCCAGCTCGGGCCGAGCTCGATGTTCAGCACTTCGGGGGGAGCATCAAAGCTTGGCTGACTGATGCAGCCGAAGTTGATAGTGCGGAATTCTGTCGCCTTTGAAGCCGATGCCAAACCAGCAAGAGCGTCGGTGTGGGCGTTGTGTTCCCGACTGATCTGTTCAATTGTGAAATTTTTGAACTTGGTGATAAGCTCTGCCGCCGTCGACTGATACTTCATCATTCTTGGGTCTCTGGCCTCGTAGTCCCCCAACACTTGATTCACAATCAGTTGAGAGTCGCAGTAAACAACAAGGTCGTCTGCTTGCATCGCTAAAGCCGATCGTAGACCTGCTAGGAGGGCTTCATACTCGGCCTCATTGTTGGTGGCGGGGAAGTCAATGCTGATGGAACTTTCATGCAGCGTCCCACAAGGGGAAACCGAGATTACACCCACACCTGCCCCGTTACTGTTTGAGGCGCCATCAACGTGAAGTCTCCAGGAGTCGCCTTGAAAAAGTAGCCAGGGTTTCACGGCATCCGTGGGTTCAGTGGTAGCTTGTATTGGAGGAGGTTTGTTGAACTCAGCTGCGTCTTCAGGGGTGAGTTCGGCTATGAAGTCGGCGAGAACTTGGCCCTTGATTGCTGTCCGAGGCTCAAAGTGGATGTCAAAATTAGCAAGTTCGATGGCCCATTTTGAGACTCGATTGGAGAGAGCGGCCTTACGAAAGAGAGCCTTGAATGGGTATTCTGTCAAGACGGTGATGGTATGGGATTGAAAATAAGGGAGGAGCTTCCTTGCGGCCGAGACTAGAGCAAGAGCTAGTTTTTCCAATGGGAGATAGCGCGTCTGTGCTGGCAGGAGTGTCTTGCTTGTGAAGTATATTGGCATGTCGTCGGCACCTTGTCGTCGGACCAAAGCGGAGCTTACAGCATGGGCCGACACTGCCAAGTAGAGGTATAGGGTTTCAAATTCTTCCGGCTTCATCAATAGTGGTGCCGAACACAAATAACTTTTGAGCTCGGCTAACGCTTTGTCGCAGTCCTCTGTCCATTCGAAGTTTCTCCTACTTTTCCCCTTCAAAGCATGAAAGAAGGCGTGGCATTTGTCTGAAGATTTGCTGATGAAGCGATTGAGAGCGGCGGCCATGCCGGTGAGTTTTTGAACCTCTTTGATGGTGCGTGGTGGGCGCAGGTCCGCCACAGCCTTGATCTGGTTGGGGTCGGCCTCAATGCCGCGTCGGTTGACCAATTGGCCAAGAAACTTACCGGCGCTCACACTGAAGGCACACTTCTCTGGGTTGAGGCGGAGTTTGAGGACGTCGAATACCTCTTTCAGTTCGGCAAGGTGGTTGCTCTCCTTCTGACTCTTGATGACGAGGTTGTCGATGTATGCTTCTAAAATGTGGCCTATCTATTCATGAAGCATTTTGTAGATTGCTCGGTTGAAAGTGGCGCCTGAGTTTTTGAGACCAAATGGCATGACTCGGTAGCAGAAAATGCCATGCGGAGTGATGAAGGCTGTTTTTTCCATATCATCTGGGTCCATGGCTATCTGATGATAGCCATGGTAGGCGTTGAGGAAACTGAACCGAGCGTGGCCTGCTGTAGCGTCAACCAATTGATCAATCTTTGCTAGTGGAAACCAATCCTTGGGACAGGCGTCATTGAGGTTGGTGTAGTCAACGCAGACACGTCACTTGCCGTTCTTCTTTTTGACCACCACGGTGTTGGAAAGCCACGTTGGGTACTGCACTTCTTGAATTGCGTTGGCTTCCAAAAGGCGATTTACCTCTTCGATGACGGCGTCGGCGTGCTCTGGGGCTGAGCGCCGAGCCTTCTGTACGACTGGTTTGGAAACCTTTTTGATGTTGAGAGAGTGACAGATGAAATTGGGGTCAACACCTGGCATCTCATTGGGTGTCCATGCAAAAACTTCCATGTTGTCTTTGAGGAACTGAAACATCTCTTCGTGCTCGGCATTGATTAGGGAAGATCCGAGCAAAAAGAAACGTGATCCATCCTCATTGATCGGCATTTGAACCAGTTCCTCTTCGGCCTTATCCTCGGCTTTGTGGCCGACGTCCTCAATGACGGCCATATCTGGAACTTCGACCCATTGAACTTGTTTGGCTTTGGAGGAGGCGTGCACGGCTGAGACATAGCACTTTTTGAAAGCGACTTAGTCGCCTCGTAGATCCTCTTGTCGACCACTAGCGCCAATAAAACGGACGACCTGGTGGTAGGTGGAGGCAATGGCCTGCATGCTGTGCAACCAGGCTCGGCCGAGGATGGCGTTGTACGGGCTCGGGGCGTTCACGACGATGAACTCGACGGAGACGGTCTTCGAGCCGACAACGACGGGAAGAAAGATTTTGCCAATTGGCCAGACAGGAGCCCCATTGAATCCGATGAGAGGGACTTCAGTGTCCTGTAAGGCTGATTCTGGGAGATCAAGCTTCTTAAAGAGGTCGTAGTACATGACTTCTGGCGAGCTTCCTTGGTCGATGAGGACACGTTTGACGTCGTGGACGCCAATTTGAACAGTGACAACAAGTGCATCAGAGTGGGGAGTTTGCACGTTTTCAAGGTTATGCTCGGTAAAAGTTATCGTCCATTTGGGTACGTCCTGTGGGTACGGGCGCTTAGATCCGCATCCGACAGAGAGTACCTGTTTGGAGGATGATACTTGAGTGATGTCGGCCCGGAGGGCACCTTCGAGTTCCTTGGTTACTGGGCCGTGGATAACATGAATCATCGGCTGCTGTTCATTGGGGTTTGGGGTGCCTGTTGGTTGTCGGGCGGGTGTCTTTGCTCGATTGATGTATTGATCGAGATGGCCTTGGGCGGCAAGTTTCTCCAGGAGGGCTTTGTAAGGTGCGCATGCTGTGGTGTAATGGCCGAGCTCGTTGTAGTAGGAACACTATTTTCTGTGCGGCGGGCGGATGACGAGTTCGTCGAGGATCTTGCTGCCTGTTTCCAGGTCATTCTTGAAGGTACGCGCAGCCCAATACTCGTCGATACCAGGAATTTCATTGAAGAGCTGCCAGTAACGTTCGGCATATTGTCTGAGGGTTTCCGATGGCAGCTTCCTCATCTGGGATAGGGACTCAGGTTCCTTGGTCGTCTTGTTGCTGGTGATGAAGCGGGTATTGAACCGCGTTCAAGGTCGGCAAGGTTTCGGATGGATCCAGCGGGCAACTTGTTGAACCATTGGAGCCCAAGCGAGCCAAGGCTGGATGGGAACGCCTTGCATTTTATTTCGTCCTTCTGAGTACAGAGCTCAATGGTTTAGCGGAAGTGAATCAGGTGGGTATAGGCTTCGCATGTGGATGGGTCGAACTTGGTAAATTTTGGCAGGTGGAAGGTAGATTCAGGTGGGGTGCTGATAATATGAGAGGTGAAGGGTGAGACGCCAAGGTCCTTTAACTGCCGCTCAAACCCAGGTCGAGGCAGCTTGCCGAACTCATCCGTCCTCGTCCGCTTTGAATCTCTTCCTTTGGGTTCCTTGGTGGTTGCTTTCCCATCGTCTCTGTGCCTGAGTTTATCCCTCAGGTTGGTTGTTGTTCGGCGTGGGCCGTCGATGGACTTCTCCCGTTCATGACGAGTTTTGTTATCGTCATGCGCCCCTTCGTTCGTTATGCCTTTCCCGTGCCGTCGGCATCTGTGCTCGGCATCTTGGTTCTCAGGGGGAATATCACCGAGGCATTCAGAGTGTGGCGCCTAGTCTGTACGGAATCTCGGCTATGGTGCGAGACCGGGGTGTGAGAGAATTCCGCGCGACCAGTCGAGTACGTGCTCGTGAATGACTCGGTGTCCCGCGTCCTAGTTCGCTCTTGATGGCTTCTGGAACGGTGTGTTCCGGATGCGGTTGGTCGCTTGTACAGAATGATTTCTCTGGCATCGCTAGGTGCTGCAGTGAAACCAAGGCGGTCCTTAATGGAGCCACGCTGGCCAACTTCGAGCGGACGCTCCAGTGGTGGTGGTGGAGGCGGTGGAGGTGTGTTCTGTTGTCGTCGCCTCGCACTCCCACCAGATCTGGAGGTGGCTGGTATTGCAGTTTGTTGCATGTGTTGCCTCATTTGAGCCACCTCCGCTCTCAGCGCCGCCAACTCGTTGTGTCGTTCCTCGTCTCGACGTTGTAACTGGCGGATGTAGGATGCCGTGACTTCTTCCACAGCCGATGATAGCCTGGAGCTTGCTGGAATGGAGATGGACATGTGCCTTTCAGGAGGCGGTAGGATTATGTTTCCACTGGCGTCTTTGGCTCCAGAGATGGTCACGTCCGTGAGATCTCCGCCCATAGTGGTTGGATTTGTGGTTGTTTGTGAGATGAGGAAGGTTGTTAGGAAGAGGAATGAGCCGTTGTAATCAGAAGCGATTCACGTCGGGTTCACCAATTGTGTGGCCTGTGAACCGCGATCCGAGTCCTTCCTCCGTCGTACGATGGGTTGGCTAGCCTCCTCGCCTTCTCTGCAAAAGAACGCACGACTAAAGACCAGGCCGGGGTTTCCCCGGCAAGGCCCTCCGGTGAGACGATGAGTGATGGTGTAGAGGAAAGCAAGAGACTAGGGTTTTAGTGTGTAGAAGCATCTACCTCTCAGGGCCGTGATCACTTGTATTTATAGAGCCTCCTTGGCTTGCCCTCCAAGCACGAGCACGTGCCTAGCACAGGCCGTGTGACGTTGTTATGATGTCACCGGGCAGATCTGGTAACCGTTTTTGACATGAGCTGACATTGCCCATGTGCGCTCATCATTACCTTTTGTAACCGTTTCAGCACGTGGGTGAGCACGCAAATGAGCAAGTGGCTAAGGCCCACCCGTCGTTACTCCACGCGGGTGGCCGAGCATCGCTCTTGGTCGAGCACAGCATCGATCATGTGCAGTTGTCCTCGTGGGTGGCCGAGCCCAGCTAGCAGCCGAGCCCACTATGGGTCGAGCCCAGCGTTGATTACGTGCAGATGACTTCGTTTAGAACCGTCAGTGAGGGTCACCATGCGTGATGCGTCGTCGGCTGGAAGGCGACGCCAGTAGGCCGGTGCGAACTGTGTTCGGCCTGCTACACTTTTCTTCAAAAAAATAAAAATAATACTAATAAAAATGTCCATGGCAAACATGCATGTTCTTTTCAAATTATAATGTCTGAGAATCCTAAATCCCGAATATTTTCGGCCGAGCCAAAAAATATCCCGAGTTTAGCTAGACTAGCTGGTGTACGTCTCTCTTTATCAAGACAATTGAAAAGGTCAAAAAAATTGGCTCAAAATGCGAAAAGTTTATTTGAAAAGACTACAATCACGTTCAAGACCACACTCTTCTCCTTCGCACCCGTCCGCACCCCTCCTTTCCCGATTGAATTTCGATGATCCGAGCCGCTCAATGTGATCAGAACTTGATTTTAAGAGTATCAGCGAGAAATCGGCAAAAAAATGATCGGAAAGGGCTTCATCCGAACAGTTATTTATTGAACGGTTCATTAAAAAATTGCTCAAATCAAGCCCTTCTCGGTGTTTTTATTGCCGATTTCTCACGAGCTCCCTTAAAATCACGTTCTGATCACATTGAGCTGCTCGGATCATCAAAATTCGACCGGGAAAGGGGAGGTGCGGACGGGAAGAGTGTGAATAGGAACCGGACTGTGTGTGTGTGTTTATATATATATATATATATGACAATACATTTGATCGGAGCCGCATGGGTCCTTACATTTTTTTTTCAGTCAAACGAAAATTCTGGGACCTTACATTTAACAATATTTTTCACAATATATTTTCTAAAACCCCGCATGGGACCTTCAAACAAATGATCGGAGCCGCTCAATGTATTTAAAATATGTTTTTAAGGAGTACCGTAAAAAATTAATGCATTTGGATATCGGTAAAGGCTTGATCGGTTCATTTAGTTGATTCCTGTCAAATTTGACAAAATAAAATTGAATGAGCTGACCAAGCCCTTGCCGATATCCGAATGAGTTGATTTTTTGCGGGAACCTTTAAAAACATGTTTTAAACAAATAGAACGGCTCCGATTATTCGTGTGGGGCTCCGAAAAATATATTGACAAAAGTATTGTCAAATATATTGTCCCTAAAACCGACCCCTATATATATATATATATATGGATGAAACTACACTTGGTGTTAAAGCCTCCAACTTAAGTTCAATTGACAATAAGTGGAGAGTCTGCTTAGACTCATATATTAGTTTTGAAGAAGATAATTAACCAATATGAGACAAACTCTAACGCTTGGGGGAACGGGATCATATATATTAGGAATTAGGCCAATGAGAGAAAAGGATAAGTTGAATGCGTAAGTTTAGTATTATCGCGTAGTGTTTAGTTGCGGGGGAAATAGTGTTAGCTTATGATTAGTTGGTGCCCTCCCTTGTGAAATTTTTGGATCCGCTACTAATCAGGAGAGCACTTAGGCGTCAAGAGGTCAAAAGTTCAACTTCTCCTCTAACGTGTTAATTTGACTATTCTAACAATATTTTATTCTCTCATTGATTGAAAAAATCAAAGACTCGAACTCTGGTCCTACCTCGAGCAGCACCTTATGCAATAGGGAACCGGTGGTTTTCTTACAATGTTAATATATAGGGCAATTTACCTCTAGGTCCAGAAAATAAAAAGTAATTCCCACCAAGTCTCCTCTAATTAACAAAACGCGAAAACCCTATGAAAGTGCCTAAAATCCTAAATACTAAAAGTGCCTAACCCCTAGGGCACCCTATAAAAGTGCCTAAACTTTAAGGTACCCTATAAAAATGCCTAAACCCCTAGGGCACCCTATGAAAGTGCCTAAACCGCTAAAACCCTATAATAGGAAAGTGCACCCTAAAACTCCTATGAAAGTGCCTAAACCTAAACCCTAGCGCTCTATGAAAGTGACTAAACCTAAACCCTAAGGTACCTTAAACCCTAGGATATTCTAAAACCTAAAATCTTAAGGTACCCTAAAACCCTAGGGTACCCTAAAACCCTAGGGTACCCTAAGATTTTAGGGTACCCAAGGGTGCCAAGGGTGCTAGGGTACCCATTAGGGTACCATAAAACCCTAGCATACCCTAAAACTCCAGGGTGACACTTCCATTAATGGTAAATGTATTTTTGTAAAAGTGGACTTAGTGGTAATTAAGTATTTCATCTATCCTTAATGGGAATTAAGTGTCACTTTTCTATACTTAGAGGTAATTTTCTCTTCCACGGGCAATTTAATACTTGTATCAGGACCTACCTAAAGGAAACTGGTGGGTTGAACTTGGACCTAGGGATGGAGTCAGGGAGATGC
The DNA here is from genome assembly GCA_025413875.1 of Rhododendron molle. Lineage (NCBI taxonomy): Eukaryota > Viridiplantae > Streptophyta > Magnoliopsida > Ericales > Ericaceae > Rhododendron > Rhododendron molle. The sequence continues at coordinate 47,037,011 of CM046389.1, read as the reverse complement.
CAGTATGGACGGTAGCCCCTGCAAGGAGAAAAAAATACTACTATTATATGTAAAAATAAATAAATTCCTTTGAAAGTATATAGGCTCACCCCTATGTAGAATCTTGAATATATATATATATATATATATATATATATATATATATATATATATATATATATATATATATATATATATATATATAGACAATATATTTGACAATACTTTTGACAATACATTTTTCAGGGCCCTATGCGAATAATCGGAGCCGTTCAAGAGGCGACTAATTAGACACCTAAAAAAATGCCTCATAGTTCCCGATCAAATTTTGATGATCCGAGTCGCTTAATGTGATCAGAATGTGATTTTAAGGATACCCGCGAAAAATCAACAAAAAAAATGACCGGGAAGGGCTTGATCCGAACAGTTTTTTATTAAACGGTTCAAATAAAAACTGCTCAAATCAAGTCTTTTCCGGTCATTTTTTTTTTTTGCTAATTTCTCGCGATAACCCTGAAAATCACATTCTGCACACATTGAACGGTTCGGATCTTAAAAATTTGATCGAGAACTATGAGATTGAGTTTTGGGGTTAACAAAGTTCCACCTTTCGTTAGATGAGTTTAGTATTTTACAGTTTTATTTATTTTTGCTCTAAAACCTCAATGGCACACCAAACGCCCTCCTTTTCTCTTGGCACAAACATCTCTAGTTGTTAAGACTTCAAAGGCAATTTTGAGAAAATAGCAACGGAGGAGAAGATATTTTTTAATTTTGGTGAAATCTAACTTGTAGGTTGTCTTTCTCCAATTGTTGTTCTAGACTTTTAATTCTTTGTTTTTCGACTGATAAAATCAAGTAACATTGAAAGCACTTGGACCGAATTCGTCCAGTTGTGATGAATAAAAAAAAAAGATGAACAATAAAAAAAAAACAGGACACATTCATCAAGATCAATCTCATTAGTTAAACCGATTTATGTATTTATGTTATTTTGAATTTTAATGTATTTACGTTATTATACATGTGTATTTATATTTTTTTTCTTGCATATACAATCGCCCCTGCGTTGTGAAATTCTTGACTCCGTTCTTGCTTGGACCCAACCGTACTCCGGTTGGATTTTGGCCGAAGCAAATATTCAGCGGATTACAAGACTTGGCTACTTATATTAAATGGGGAGGCAAGACCTACAGTCCATCGATCGGGCACCACTCCACCACCAATGGGCTCAGGGACGTTGCTGTAAAGAATAATCTCGGCAATGGTGACGCATACGTTAGTCAAGTATCGGCCCTCAATGGATTTCGTCAGACTGTGGATCCTGAAAACACAGAAGAGTTTGAGGACAACAATTGGCTGCTTTATTTATTTATTTATTTATTTATTATTATTATTATTATTATTATCTTTTTTTACCCAAAAAAAAATTGGCTGCTTTATAATGTGAAGGACGAAGGAAACAAAGGAGGTAACGTTCAACATTTGGTCCTATACGGCGGCCCTATGGGAAGCGACGAGTGTGATACTGAAAAAATTTAGTATCAATTTGGATTCGTATAACTGAATTATTTACCATAATTGCAGAGGATTATAAATGAATTATTTACCATAATTGCAGAATAATTTTCAAATTCCTTATTTTCTTGTGGTTGAAGTCTTATGATTTAAAGGACGAGCCAAAAGCTGACGTGAACTAGCTAGCTCGGCATCTAGGTCCTGATTTTGTTTCTTATTAGAGCGAAGTCCACTTTGGCCTCCCAGTTGTTTGGGACATGTGTGGATTCACCTTCTTATGAATTAAAAGTGTGCACGCACGTAACACCCATGTGCTTTGTGAAGGTTGCACCTATATAACACTCTTAGCGGAGGTGTATCTTACACGCCTCTTTAATGTAACCAAAATCTAGTCCGAGCTGTTCAAAATGTATTAATCAAAGAATAGAGTACCTTTGTCACCAATCAACTCGATCTGAAATCAATAACTTAGTGACCTAATTCTTGTAAACATGAATGATAAATTTAAATTTGAAAACTTACTTCATAATAAATTCGATTTGACCATGAGATTTTGTTTTTTTGATCGACTTGAATTTTGATATGGATGTAGTACTCGTCAAACTTTGCAGTATCAACGGTTCAGATTCAATTTAATGTACATGGGATGGATTGGTTTGATTCAACGAAGAAGATCAATCAAGGAAAAATATGAGGGCATATCAAACTTTTAATGCGAGTCCATCACTCTTAACGTTAATGAAAAATCCTAGCTTGCTCAGGTATATAAATATTTAATATTTTTATCTTTTTAATAAATCAATCCACCAATCGATAAATAAGCTAATCACACGAACGAGAAGTAATAAAAAGATGAATGCCAGATATATGTGGAAAACCTCAAACGGGAAAGAAACCATGGGAAGGAATCAAATACTATAAACATTGTGTAGTTACAAGTAATCACTACAAGAAAATCGAGATCTCCCAACGGTTTAGCTAGCAACGGTTCCAAAAACCGTTGGTAAAGACGGTGTGTAGCAACGGTTTTTAAACCGTTACTAGAAACAGGACTATAGCAACGGTTTTCATGCAACCGTTACTAGATTATAAGACTATAGCAACGGTTTTCCATAACCGTTACTAAAAACCGGCCTCTAGCAACGGTTTTCCATAACCGTTACTAAAACCCGACCTATAGCAACGGTTTTTAACCGTTACTAAAAACCGGCCTATAGCAACGGTTTTCCAACCGTTACTAAAAAACGGACTATAATCGAGACCATTGATTTTGTTTTCCTTATTTGTTGATTAAATCATTCTCATAAAAATTTGGCTTGATCGAGTCTAGAAAACTTCTTTATTGAGATAAAATTTCATTAGTAAAATAAATTTTTCTGCCCGATCAAATATGTAACGATACCCTATTAATTTCATTTTTTGTATGAAGGATGTACTCTTTACTATGTAAAAAATAGATGGTTCTAATCGGAAAAAAAAAGTAGGTGTTTGTATAGAATAAACTGAATTTAAAAACTTGGGTTAAGAATAAATCGATAAAACTCAAATGACACAAGGTAACCCAGCTGGTATGCATAGTAAAAATATTAGTAATCCATTGATATTACACAAGTGTTGGGCTAGCCCAGTTGGTTTGCACTCGCGCGCGCATACAGGAGGTCCTGGGTTCGATTCCCAGGAGGAGCAAAAAATTGTTGTGTTGCCATCCATGTGCCACGCGGGTGACACGTAGGCGCCACGCGACGACAGGTGGAGGCCACATGGGCGCCACGTCAGCGACACCTGGCGACGGGGGCCACGTGGCTGCCATGTCATATTTTACCCCAGATTTTTAGAAAAAAAAAAAAACTTGCCTTTAGCAACGGTTACAAGCGTTGCTAAAGAAACCGTTGCTAAAAAAAAATCTATACCAACGCTTGCCAAAACCGTTGCTATAACCCTACAGCAACGGATATCTCGCAACGGTTTAACCAACGGTTCTATAACCGTTGGTATAGCCTATATTGGTCTTTAGCAACGCTTTTTTGCATCTCTAGCAACACTTTTGACCGTTGCTATTGAACGATTTTCTTGTAGTGAATCTTACCTTACGATTTGAATCCTCACAATCAAAACTAAGATCTACTTATCAAATCCACGTTCACCACACCCTATTCTTGACTGCCGCTGTCTTGAATCCACTGAAAGACTTTAACTGGCCTAGAAATCCTCTTTAGGGCTTTTCTCAAATAAGTTGAAGAAGATACTAAAATCTCTTGAAAATGTCTTGTACACTCAATGATCCATCGATCTCATTATACTCCAAGATTCAGAATGAACAAAGAACCCCCTTCCGTGTAACACAATATGGTTGCCTCCTTTTCTAATTTTTTCATTCTTTTCTCGTTACCTGTAGAGATGACAACACTTCCATATATATCCTCTTGTTTGTGTCCATATGTCCCTTTATAAATAAAATCTTCTAAGAGCATCCACAGTGGAATAAGCAAAATAAAAAATTGTTAAAGTTAGTAATGTTGGATCAAAAAAGTGCTCACATTGGAATAACCAAACCTAGTAACCTCTTAACAACTCAACAAATTTTGACTCTTCAATAATCAAAGCTAGCAATATTTTGTCAATAACCAAATTTTATCTCTCAATTAAGTATACCAACATTACACAAAAATCTTCTTTCTCTTCCATTCTCTCTTTCTCTCAAAACAATGTTTTCAAAAAATAATTTTAAAAAACTGTAACTTTCAGATTTTTTTTTTTCAAAAACTTTTTTTAACAGAAAACAAAATTTTCAAAAATTTAAAAACTGTAAGTAAATGAAAAGTGTTTTTCAAAGAACTATTTTTTATACAAAATCTGTTTTTAAAAAACTGTATTTTTAGTTTTTAAAATTTCAAAACTATTTGTGTAAATACAATTCTTTCAAAATTTTCAAAATTGTATTTACAGTTTTTAAGTAAACAAAATGTGTGTTTTTTGAAAAACTGTTTTTTGTTCGAAAAACTATATATTTTTTTGAACTGTTTCTAACATAAATTATTTTTTTCCTTCAAAAACCGCTTTTTCAAAAAATATGCATGAAATGAAGGGAAAAAGTTTGGAGGGCCCATTGGTTTTGATTATGGGCAAAAAATAACCAATGTGAGATTTGACATTGCTAACTTTAGCAACCTCTAAATGGATAATCAAAATCTGATGTGGCATGTTTTGATTATTCACATTTGCTTATTCCACTGCTGATGCTCTAAGGCCTTGGAGATGCTGAATCCTTTGAGTTATGCCTAATTTCCAACCTCTCAATATGGAAATAAATATATTTTCTTGATTTCCTTCCACGCCCTAAAACAGACACTCTAGAAATAAATAATAAAAAATAGATTACAACTCGATAGACGAAGATAAATGCCAATGTGTGTTTTGTCGTGAAATTGTCAAATAAGAGAGAATATGAACCTTACAATCTCCCCCTTTGACACTTACATGACAAAACACACAAATATAAAAATAATCCCCAAGCAGAATGTGAGCATGACCTATAAAGCTGCAAACATGCACACTGAAACACATAGTCTGTTATCGTCAACAAAGTTCTCCCCTTTTTTATCATGGAAGGACAAAGGTAAAATAGTCAATAGGAGCCCAATATAAGCCATGAAGAAGAAGGCTAATGAACTAATAGCATAATTAAGCACAATCAAGCGAGTGAGAACCAATATCATGTAAGCTGACGAATTATCAAATCAAAAAAACAGACGAGACAATAATAAGTTATAAAATAGACAAACAGAACTAGGATATTTGCAAGCCAATAGAGATAGGTCCATAAAATCCAATAGCAATGCAATATCAGCCATGTACCAAAAAAAACAAATAATTCTATCCACGTACACTCCAACTAGCCCTTATAGTAAACCAAGGGGCAACCCCTCTCTCAAACCTATCAGGCAACAATTTGAAAAGCCACTAAAATTTAAACCAAGAGAAAATATCACTCCAAGATGCAAAATACCAACTGAATGATAGCAAAATCAACCCCAAAAAAAAAAAACCCCCCTCCAAATAATAATAATAATAATAATAATAATAATAATAATAATAATAATAATAATAATAAAAACTATTATACCGTGACATACCAACGGAGGACATGTTTTTGGATATGAGTCTCGATGAATATGATTATTCTTAAAAATGCATGAGCAGATTTTCAAGAAAATCAACCATGGATTAATCTAGAAATAATTTGTAACATGCAGCATTAGTTTGAGGCAATGTGAGTGTGTGACACGTCATAAGAAATTAAGATCATCAATCGAGTATTATATAGATAAATTCTGATGTAACCCTGTAATATCAAATACTCTCCCCCTTACGAAGTCAAACCATGCATATCGATACGAATTATGTCTCAAGAATTAGATACAACTCCCCCAAATGGATGAATACTACCCCTCAATCAATTAATCCTTTTTTTTTTTTTTAAATGATAACAACAATGTATTCTTTTTTTTTTTTACCCACTATCGTTTGACTCAAATATTAAGAGTAAGAATACCTCATATCTAATGTCCGGTTACTAAGCAAGTGGTCCAATAAGGATGCTTTGTAATAACCCGAAAAATCGAACTAATAAAAATAATAAAAAGAATTATTTATTTATGATAATATTGATTTCCTTATTTATTAATTAGTAGATAACTACAAAAAAAAAATAAGTATTCTATCTAATTACCTCTTAAAAAAATTATTTTGTCATTAAATACATACTTATAAATGCATGCATGCACGCCTATATTCTCCCTCACTCTCCTACTCAATCTCTACCTCCTCCATGACCCAAAATTCGTGCGTAATTCGTCCATGCAAAAACCCGATACCGTTAGGACTCGTTTTAATTCGAAACTCATCCAATTCTCCTATATATATACACTACTCCGACCCTAGGGCACGCACATCACCACACCACGTTCCACAGAGCCAGAGAGAGAAGAAAAACCCGAGAGAACCGAGCTTTAATCGATAGAATTTTAGAGAGAGAAAAAGAGAGAGAGAAAAGTGGGTTTCGAGGTTCCGTTCGTCCGAGATCCAAATTGATCGTTCGAAGTACTTTCCACAGTCCCAAGGTTCACCGTAGATCAACCAATTCGGCCCCGAAGTCCCCCGATCGAAGGAATTGAAGTCGTCTTCCCCAAATTCAAGTTTTCGATCGAAACGAATTTAATCCAAACCAAGGTACTATAATTCAATCCGAAGCCTCCTCTAAGTATATTAAGTGTTTATAGACATAACCCAACGTCCCCCATGGTCCCATGCATCAAAAACGATCACGAAAACGAAAAAAAAACAAGGCGTGCAACCTTGCGCCGCAAGGTGCGGGCGCATAGCACCAGGTCATGAAGCTATGCGGCTCCACAAGATGGTCAATGTGTCAAACCTTGCGGTTTGACTTGTTTTGGTTCGAGACACCGTTTTGACGTTCCGAACATGGTTTTCGACTCCCGATTTATTTTTCCTAGGTTTCTAATACTCTAAAGATCATACCTTGTTAGTTTCATATTTTTTTTATTTAATCTGATAATTATTAAATTTTTATTCGTTATCTTGTAAAAAATAACAAACTAAAATACGTTGCGACCTTTTAAATTATTCCATAAATCCCCAAACTATTTTTCCTAGTTTTCTAACATGTCAAGGAGCATAACTTACTGATTTCATAAACTTTTGATATTATTAGCTATTATTTTTATTTTTAATTAAAGATACAAACGAAAAATAGTTGCGACCTTATAATTAATGATTTTAACATCTAAACTATTTTTTTAGACTTCTGACATCCCAAAGATGATATGTTATTAAAATAATAATTTAATTATTTCATTAACTAATTATTATTAATTACGCATTGTTTCTAAATAGAAATACTTTATAAAAGATGTTAAAAATTCCGAATAATTTTATTTAGACTATTTACAGTCCTATAATGATATTCTGTAAATAAAAATGTATTTTCAATTATTTAATTATTTATTGTCTATTTATTCTTGTTTTGTCTGTTAATTTAAATCTTTATATTCAAAATAATTCTGTGAGTGTCCAAACCCAACTTTTAGCACTCGAACTTATTATAGGAGACTGTTAGGACCTTTATTAAGGTTACGGTAATTATTTTAATATTTTTACCTAATTAATGTATTTAATTAGTGTTTAATTAACTTAATTGCTTATAATTAATTAATAGAAGTCTAGGAAATTATTATTAAATCTTAATTAAATAATTCTTACATTCTTAAAGACTTTGTGATCATATGAGATTAAGGGCAACGGCCCAGTCATAAAAAGTTATGTGACTGCATTGCTTATGAATTGTTTCAATCCATCTGTTATTTGTTTTAATTACTTTTTGTTTATAATTGATATTGTATCGATGCTTCGGTTGAACGTTAGATTGGACCCTAGGGACATGGGGTGGTATGCGAATTAGAAATCACGAGACGATATTAAGTAATGGATAAATTGTGAGATTTATTTTCTGTTTAGAGGTTGCCTGCAGGCGTGATGTTGTGATATGATGAGATTGTGATGAGAATTGATACTGGCGGGTGTCCAGTGATGAATTGATAGACTGGCGGGTGTCCAGTGATGATTGTGAAAAGAATTGTGATGTGGTTTATAAGATAGGCGAACCCTAGTCGTGATACCGGCATGATAAGCTTACCCTTGTTGTAGTTATTGGGGGTGCACACTCGGTACATAACTTAGGTGTTCCTGCGACAACAAAGGGAAGTGATCTCATGGGACTGAGCATGGCTAGTGGTTGGGGAGGAAAGATCTCATGGAGAGATCTTAGATTTCATATTAAGTTAATGGATAGTAAAGAAACAAGTTATGTGAATTATCTCTGATTTACTCGTTTGTATTGTTATCTCCTGTTTGATTGCTAATTGTATTGTAAGAGGGGTATTTGGGTTGGATTATAGTTCGGGGTGAACTCTTTCACTTTCGAGCACGGATTTTACGGCATCCGTGTCGATTTTCTGAAAAACCGAGAAACCACGAGGATCCAGTGGCGAAACGGTTTTATGCTGAGGAGAATCCAGAGGTGGGAGTTGAGCCAGAATACGCTTGGGACCCATATCAATTTTAGAAGATGGCTCTATTATCTGTTTAGCAACCCTTCGAAGACTATTTCTAATATTTTTACAATAGTTTGTAATAGATGAATCCTTAGGACGAATTATCTGTTTTGGATTTCAAATTGGATTTAATAAGTTTTTCTAGAATTAGTATTTAATACCTCCGATTTTACCTCCGAAAATCGGGCGTTACAACTTGGTATCAGAACCTTAGGTTCAACCCTCGGCCTTGGGTAGATTGGGTAGATTCACATAGAATTGAGTATATCCTTACGCTTTTAAGATAACGTTATCTGAAATATACCAAAACCTATCGTTAACTAGATTCTCTTTATTTTGTAGATGGACCCCACACTCGCAGTTCAGTTAGCTACAGAAGTGGAAAACCTAAGAGCCTTCATGATAGACACTCCAGATTTTCCGATGGGAGATGATTATTTGGCTGGAATGTTTCCTACTCTCTTTCAGATAAGGCAGGATTTCCGAAGAGCTAGAGTTCTCGCTGATACCATCACCCGCTTCACTAGGGGACACCACGAGAGGGAAGCCATGTTAGCCTACATCCTTGGAATAGAAATTGGACCGCTAGGAGATCCTGAGGAACCCCCTGAGGAGGAGGAAGATCCTGAAGAACCCCCTGAGGAGGAGGAAGATCCTGAGGAACCTCCTGAGCAAGAAGAGGATCCTGAAGAACCTCCTGAGGAAGAGGAAGTTCCAGTAGAGCAGAATCAGGATGAAGAGATGGACAATGCTGGGTCTGGGTCAGAAGGAGATGCAGGAAATAATGCTGACAATGAGGATGAGTTTTTGGAAGACTTAGAAGAGGACGATTATGGTTGGATGTTACCCATAGATGCACCTAGAGATATGGATGCCGAGCTACAGTGGTGGCTGACAAACCAACGACTTGAGATGCAAGAACCCCTACCCCTTCCAGTCCCCGCACCAATAGAAGAATCCGACAGTGAGTGTGAAGTCATAGATGCCGACCCTCCACCTCGCCCTAGTATGACCCGACCCGCAGGAATTCCATGGGTAGGACACCATTCAGATTATGACCCAGGCACCATGGTCTATATCCAGCTGGAGCCGCTATACCCTTGCCCATTCAAGATTCGAGCACAGTCCGCTTATTTAGGGCCATTGAGGATCATAGCTCCATGCTACAATGGATATTACCTTATGACTGTACCCCAAGGATTCAAAGAGCATTACACCGACCGCATCCACTATTCTCGCGTCACAAGGGCCCGCCCCGAGCAAGAGCATCGTATCATTTCAGAGAATGCTGACTTTACCGACCACGTCACCTTTGTAGAGGTACCCATCCGCCTAGAGCCCTATCACCACCCAAACTCCCACGGCAGGCAGCAAGAACAACTATGGCGAGTAACATGGCGTTGCTACGGACTCACAGAGGACACCGTTGAGAAGCAGAGTCTACTAGAGGAACACTTTCCAGGGCTTTTCGATTGATCGATTTCTTTAGCATCTCTTAGAATTTGTTTTACACAAGATTTTTTTAGGAAAACAATTGTGATAGTGGAAATTAGCTTGACTTTTAGAAGTAACATTTTTGAGTAGTATGTTTTGATAGGAACAAGTTGTTTGATTCATTTTTGTTAATAAGAGTAAAGTTTCTTACGATATCCTGTCCTCCATGCACATAATAGATATATAATATATATGTTCATATAATAAAAACCCCCCTTACTAATTTATAACATAATGGTACCTAGATGGAGGGAGCAGAAAACAACCAAAACAACTGGCAGAACAATGGAAACCCTCAACCCAACGGCCAATTTGGGGCTCCTGAGATAGTCCAACTAATGCAGGCATTTATCGCCGCTGCAACTGCCAACAACCAGAACCGCGGACCCCCACACACACCTCGAGGGCCGATGACTAGGAGTCAGGCGCTGAATGAATTTTGCAAGCGTCGCCCGCCCTACTTCCAGGGAGAACCTAACCCTACCGCTGCAGAATCTTGGTTGGAAGAAATCAAGAAAATTCTTGAAACCCTGGACATTCAAGAGTCCAGCAATCGGATTGCTCTAGCTACCTATCAGATGCAAGCTGAAGCTCAACATTGGTGGAACCTGATGAAGAACACTCATGACGTGGCAACAATGACTTGGGAAAGGTTCGAGGAAATCTTCCTTGACAAGTACTTTCCAAAACCTGTCAAACAGGCAATGGCCCTTGAGTTCATGAATCTAGAACAGGGTACGATGACTGTCACCCAGTACGCAGCACGGTTTGAGGAACTATCTCGCTACGGTGCAACGATTATACCTACTGATGATGACAAGGCAAGAAAATTTGAGTGGGGGCTCAATGAGACACGCCGAGCGGTAGTGGCACAGACACTTCCCACTTACTCACAAGTGGTGCAATGCGCGCTAAAGATGGAGAGAGAGAACTTGGATTACAAGACAAGGCGTGAGCAGAAGAAACCGATACCCGCAGTTGGAGGACCTATCCGTACCCACCCTAACAGCAGGGGTATCCAAACCTCTCAACCCTACCAGCAAAACTACCCTCGCCCTCAGTCAGCACAATTCAACCCAGCATGGAGAAACCCCAACCCAGGCTTCAATCGAAACCCTAACCCTAATCCAAACCAGGTCCAAGTACAAAACCGAGGCCCAAATCCAAACCCGGGACCAAACCGCAACCCCTTTCCCCAAAACCAAAACTCTGACCCCCGCTGCTTTTACTGCCTAGAGGAGGGGCACATTAGGCGGAATTGTCCAAAGCTGAACAGCGCTGGAAACTATGGAGGACAGCCGCAAAACCAGGTCAGGGCTGCAGAACCTGAAAATCAGAATCAGAATCAAGCTAGGCCGGTCTGGAATGGTAATCAACCTGGAGGTCAGAATCAGCCCCGTGGCGGATGGAACCAAGCACCAACTCGCCCTCCTCAGAACAGAGGACCGAACGGGCCAACTCAGCCCAATGCTGGGAGGATGTTTGCACTGCAAGGAACAGAAGAGGAAATGGATCCTGCAGTAATTCAAGGTACCCTCACTCTTTATACTACCTGCGTTCAAGCACTATTTGATTCTGGAGCTTCGCACTCATTCATATCTGCCGCATGTGTATCTGCACTTGGATTAGAAACCGAAACCCTAAAAACAACCATGCATGTGATCTCACCATTAGGGGGTAAGATTTCGGTAGAACTAATCTGTAAAGGGTGCCAACTAGGAGTATCGAATTTGCGATTAACGTGCGACTTACGAGTAATCGAAATGACGGACTTTGATGTCATACTTGGGATGGACTGGCTGACTGCACACCGAGCTGTCATAGACTGCCATCGAAAGATGGTGACAGCTTATTCACCAGATGGGACCTGTTTCAAATTTAAGGGGGATAGACAAGACCCTTTTGCACCCCACGCGCACAAAACGAAGTGGCATAGGACGCTTGCTGGATGGTTAGCAAGTCTCACGTTGGGGAAACGGACCGAATGGAGTTAGGTCTTCCTCACATTGTCTGTGAATACGAGGATGTATTTCCCGAAGAGTTACCAGGATTACCGCCGTCAAGAGAAACGGATTTCACCATAGAATTACAACCCAGCACCACCCCTATTTCTATGACCCCTTACCGAATGGCCCCAGCAGAATTACGAGAATTGAAAACGCAGCTTCAAGAACTTTTAGAGAAGGGTTTCATCAGACCTAGTACCTCACCATGGGGAGCCCCTGCTCTATTTGTTAAAAAGAAAGAGGGAACGCTCCGGCTTTGTATCGACTACCGCCAACTCAATAAGGTCACAATCAAGAACCGATACCCCTTACTAAGGATAGACGACTTGTTTGACCAACTGAGAGGGTCGACCTGTTTCTCGAAGATTGATCTAAGGTCTGGGTATCACCAACTACGAATTCGAGATGGTGATATACCTAAGACGGCGTTCCGCACGCGCTACGGACACTACGAGTTTGTAGTCATGCCGTTCGGTCTAACCAATGCTCCTGCAGTTTTCATGTGTCTGATGAACCAGATTTTCACCCCATACCTGGACAAATTCGTGGTAGTGTTCATTGATGACATTCTGATATACTCTCCAACGGAGAAGGAACATGAGGACCACTTGAGAATTGTCCTTCAAGTACTTCGAGATAACCATTTGTATGCTAAAGCTAGCAAGTGTGAATTCTGGATGAAAGAAGTCAAATTCCTAGGACACGTGGTGTCTGAGAAAGGAATTTCAGTCGACGACAGCAAAGTGGAGGCAGTCATGGATTGGAAACGACCTTCTTCAGTGTTCGAAATTAGAAGTTTCTTGGGATTAGCTGGCTATTACAGAAGATTTATTCAAGATTTCTCTATCTTGGGAAAACCATTGACGCGACTGACCCAAAAAGGGGTTAAGTTTGAATGGAACGAAGCATGTGAGAGATCTTTCCAAGAACTTAAGAAGAGATTGACTAGCGCTCCTATATTGATCGTACCCGAAAGAGACACAGGGTATACCGTATACTGCGACGCATCCAAAGATGGATTAGGAGCTGTACTCATGCAAAACGGGAAAGTCGTTGCCTACGGATCCCGACAGTTAAGGCCGCATGAAAGGAATTATCCGACACACGACTTGGAACTGGCAGCAGTAGTGTTCGCCCTAAAGTCTTGGCGACATTACCTATACGGAGTGCAGTTCGAGGTATTCACGGACCACAAGAGTTTGAAATATCTGTTTACCCAGAAGGAGCTAAACATGAGACAAAGGAGATGGGTGGAATACTTGGAGGATTTCAACTTCACGATGTCCTATCATCCTGGAAAGGCAAACGTAGTCGCTGATGCGCTGAGTCGCAAGAACCGAGGACAGGTGGCTAGTTTAGCCGTAAGAGAATGGAAGATGATGGAAGACCTTAACGAATTCAAGCTACAGCCAACTGCAGAAGACACCGACGCTTGTCTCTCCGCCATAGTCGCAACCCCAGCCTTACACCGAGAAATTCTTTTAGCCCAAACCTTTGAACAAGAATGTGATTTCATCAGATACCAACTCTCAAATGGAAAAGCAGCAGCTGGGTGGGAAATCCACGCTGATAAGAGCCTTCGTTTCCAAGGGAGAATTTTTGTACCAAACATCGGTACCCTCCGGGAAGCAGTACTTAAAGAATTCCACCATTCCAATTTCGCCGTCCACCCAGGAAGCACCAAGATGTACCAAGACCTCCGCCGACAGTACTGGTGGACTGGAATTAAGAAGGACGTGGCCAATTACGTTTCAACGTGCCTCACATGCCAACAAGTAAAAGCGGAACATCAGAAACCCGGTGGAACCCTGCAACCCTTGCCTATACCCGGATGGAAGTGGGAACATATCGCCATGGATTTTGTGACAGGACTACCTAGGTCTCCACAATCGAATACCGCCATTTGGGTGATAGTTGATCGTTTAACCAAATCCGCCCACTTTTTACCCATGAAGATGACAGACTCCATAGACTCTCTCAGTAGACTCTACATCCGAGAAATCGTGCGATTACATGGAGTACCTGTATCCATTGTGAGTGATCGAGATTTACGTTTCACGTCAACCTTTTGAGAGAGTTTACAGAAGGCTTTGGGAACCGACCTTCGTCTCAGCACCGCATTTCACCCACAGACGGACGGACAATCCGAAAGAACAATTCAAATCTTAGAGGATATGCTCCGTGCTTGTGTTTTAGACTTTAAGGGAAGCTGGGAACGACATCTACCCTTAGTTGAGTTTGCCTATAACAACAGCTATCAATCCAGTATTGAGATGGCACCATACAAAGCTTTGTATGGGCGACCCTGTCGATCGCCAGTTTGTTGGGCTGAACTGGGAGAAGCAAGGTTACTAGGACCAGAGTTAGTCCAAGAGACAACGGAAAAGATCATAATCATTCGCCAAAGACTTTTGACCGCTCAAAGTCGACAGAAGAGCTACGCCGACAAAAGGACTAGACCATTGACCTTTCAAGTTGGAGAACATGTGTTCCTAAAAATTAGACCGCGAAGGGGAGTTATCCGATTTGGAAAGAAGGGAAAGCTATCACCACGATACATTGGCCCTTTTGAGATCCTTGAGAAAATTGGAGAAGTGGCGTACCGCCTGGCGCTACCACCCCAACTAGACCGAGTTCATAATGTGTTCCACGTGTCAATGCTCCGGAAATACATGACGCATCCCTCCCACATCATCAATTGGAAGGATATCGAACTCAACGATGACGTCACTCTAGAGGAACAGCCAGTAGAGATCCAAGATTATAGTGAGAAGTGCATTCGAGGCAAAACGATTCAACTAGTCCGAATCCTCTGGCGACATTGAGGAATTGAGGAATCAACCTGGGAAAGGGAGGATACCATGCGCACCAACTACCTGAATTTGTTTCCTCCTAAAGGTACACTTTAATTTCGAGGACGAAATTTTATTTAAGGGGGATAGGTTGTAATAACCCGAAAAATCGAACTAATAAAAATAATAAAAAGAATTATTTATTTATGATAATATTGATTTCCTTATTTATTAATTAGTAGATAACTACAAAAAAAAAAAATAGGTATTCTATCTAATTACCTCTTAAAAAAATTATTTTGTCATTAAATACATACTTATAAATGCATGCATGCACGCCTATATTCTCCCTCACTCTCCTACTCAATCTCTACCTCCTCCATGACCCAAAATTCGTGCGTAATTCGTCCATGCAAAAACCCGATACCGTTAGGACTCGTTTTAATTCGAAACTCATCCAATTCTCCTATATATATACACTACTCCGACCCTAGGGCACGCACATCACCACACCACGTTCCACAGAGCCAGAGAGAGAAGAAAAACCCGAGAGAACCGAGCTTTAATCGATAGAATTTTAGAGAGAGAAAAAGAGAGAGAGAAAAGTGGGTTTCGAGGTTCCGTTCGTCCGAGATCCAAATTGATCGTTCGAAGTACTTTCCACAGTCCCAAGGTTCACCGTAGATCAACCAATTCGGCCCCGAAGTCCCCCGATCGAAGGAATTGGAGTCGTCTTCCCCAAATTCAAGTTTTCGATCGAAAACGAATTTAATCCAAACCAAGGTACTATAATTCAATCCGAAGCCTCCTCTAAGTATATTAAGTGTTTATAGACATAACCCAACGTCCCCCATGGTCCCATGCATCAAAAACGATCACGAAAACGAAAAAAAAACAAGGCAGCGTGCAACCTTGCGGCCGCAAGGTGCGGGCCGCAAGCACCAGGCCGCGAGCTTGCGGCAGCGGCTCCAGCCGCATGGTCAACAGGTCAAACCTTGCGGTTTGACTTGTTTTGGTTCGAGACACCGTTTTGACGTTCCGAACATGGTTTTCGACTCCCGATTTATTTTTCCTAGGTTTCTAATACTTTAAAGATCATACCTTGTTAGTTTCATATTTTTTTTATTTAATCTGATAATTATTAAATTTTTATTCGTTATCTTGTAAAAATTTACAAACTAAAATTCGTTGCGACCTTTTAAATTATTCCATAAATCCCCAAACTATTTTTCCTAGTTTTCTAACATGTCAAGGAGCATAACTTACTGATTTCATAAACTTTTGATATTATTAGCTATTATTTTTATTTTTAATTAAAGATACAAACGAAAAATAGTTGCGACCTTATAATTAATGATTTTAACATCTAAACTATTTTTTTAGACTTCTGACATCCCAAAGATGATATGTTATTAAAATAATAATTTAATTATTTCATTAACTAATTATTATTAATTACGCATTGTTTCTAAATAGAAATACTTTAAAATATTATAAAAGATGTTAAAAATTCCGAATAATTTTATTTAGACTATTTACAGTCCTATAATGATATTCTGTAAATAAAAATGTATTTTCAATTATTTAATTATTTATTGTCTATTTATTCTTGTTTTGTCTGTTAATTTAAATCTTTATATTCAAAATAATTCTGTGAGCGTCCAAACCCAACTTTTAGCACTCGAACTTATTATAGGAGACTGTTAGGACCTTTATTAAGGTTACGGTAATTATTTTAATATTTTTACCTAATTAATGTATTTAATTAGTGTTTAATTAACTTAATTGCTTATAATTAATTAATAGAAGTCTAGGAAATTATTATTAAATCTTAATTAAATAATTCTTACATTCTTAAAGACTTTGTGATCATATGAGATTAAGGGCAACGGCCCAGTCATAAAAAGTTATGTGATTGCATTGCTTATAAATTGTTTCGATCCATCTGTTATTTGTTTTAATTATTTTTTTGTTTATAATTGATATTGTATCGATGCTTCAGTTGACTGTTAGATTGGACCCTAGGGACATGGGGTGGTATGCGAATTAGAAATCACGTAGACGATATTAAGTAATGGATAAATTGTGAGATTTATTTTCTGTTTAGAGGTTGCCTGCAGGCGTGATGTTGTGATATGATGAGATTGTGATGAGAATTGATACTGGCGGGTGTCCAGTGATGAATTGATAGACTGGCGGGTGTCCAGTGATGATTGTGAAAAGAATTGTGATGTGGTTTATAAGATAGGCGAACCCTAGTCGTGATACCGGCATGATAAGCTTACCCCTTGTTGTAGTTATTGGGGGTGCACACTCGGTACATAACTTAGGTGTTCCTGCGACAACAAAGGGAAGTGATCTCATGGGACTGAGCATGGCTAGTGGTTGGGGAGGAAAGATCTCATGGAGAGATCTTAGATTTCATATTAAGTTAATGGATAGTAAAGAAACAAGTTATGTGAATTATCTCTGATTTACTCGTTTGTATTGTTATCTCCTGTTTGATTGCTAATTGTATTGTAAGAGGGGTATTTGGGTTGGATTATAGTTCGGGGTGAACTCTTTCACTCAGGCACGGATTTTCTGGCATCCGTGTCAGATTTTGCAGAAAACCAGGAAACACAGGATCCCGTGGGCGAACAGTTTTATGCTGAAGAGAATCCAGAGGTGGGAGTTGAGCCAGAATACGCTTGGGACCCATATCAATCTTAGAAGATGGCTCTATTATCTGTTTAGCTTATCCCTTCGAAGACTATTTCTAATATTTTTACAATAGTTTGTAATAGATGAATCCTTAGGACGAATTATCTGTTTTGGATTTCAAATTGGATTTAATAAGTTTTTCTAGAATTAGTATTTAATACCTCCGATTTTACCTCCGAAAATCGGGGCGTTACATGCTTTCACAAGGTCTATCCATTTTTTGACGCGAACGCTCAGAGAGAGAATACCTCACCCTAATTGTCCGGTTACTCAATGAATGCCCAGATAAGCATTATAGTCTCACGCATAACACATGAATATAAGAGTATTTTTTTTAATCAACTGAAACAAGTGGAACACCATATCCACACAACTATACCAAAACGGTCAATCATCGAGGGAGTGCATGAGACACGCCCAAGTACATGAGAATCGACTTGCCTCTAAAAAAAATCTTGCTAACTTTGACGTGTAGAGGTGGGAATCACAGAATCATGGAACATGCCACATTTAACATTCAAATACTTCACATGAATGTAATCATGAAAAGATGTGCATACATTGTTAAAAAAACTGCTCATATGAATGAATCTCATAGCCAACAACTAAACAGATCTTCTCTTTCTCTTTTAGAATCGATAATCTATCAAGCCGAGCAATATGAAAACCTAGCACTAGGAGACACTTACTTCAAAGAGTTCAGAGCTTTAGAGTATCAAAAGTTCAAATACCACATGATAGAGGATTTGGAGCTTCAAATCAAATCCCCTTCGCAGGGTTTGTTTTTTATGTTTTGTTTTTGTTTTGTTTTGTTTTGTTTTTGTTTTTTTGGCGCATTGTAGCTATGTTCTATTTGCAGATATGCACATTTATACTCTGAAAATAAGAACCCAAGCAAACTAGATGGACCATTTATAAAATTTACCCAAATGTAAGTCATTTTACTCATATTTTCTGCAACAAAACACTAAAAAGTGGGTAAAACATTTTACCCAAAAATATTTTACGTCCAAACAAACAGAGCCCCAATTGCAAACAAAAATTAATTATCCCTGCCAACCATGTTCATGTTCCGTTCCACTAAGATTCTTATTTTAAGTATCTATTTTTTGCTTTACGAGACAAGTTATTTTCTCACAATAAATCACTTTTAATTCAAAAAATAATAACTTATTTGAATTACTTATCGGAACGGGGCCTCTGTAAATTGCAAAAGATGATTAACAATCTTCAGTTCAATTATATAAAAAAGGAGAAGTCGGGCTTAAACACACCCATGGTTGGACTGGATTTCCCAAACCCAATGGGTCAGTAGAATTACTTACCCCTTCATAGTAGCCCCTCTTCATTATTGCTGCCTCTTCAAGACATTGAATCCATTCATCATCGTCTTCCAAAAGCCCTCTAGCAACACATGCCAACTTAAAAGTATCGTGTATAACATTGTTTACCATGCGTAAACTTTCATAAGATTTTGATCCTTTCACAATAGTCAATAGCAAACGTAAATAAAATGTCTCACCACAATTAGGACTGGCAAAGTACATTCTCCCGATTGCGTACCCACTCTTTCTTGGTGTCCACACATTGTTTTTCTTGTCCCAAACAAAGTATTGCGGATATTCTTGATAGGTGTAAGGGGTAGAATCCGGGTTGGAAGCGTACCATGAAAAAAACCCAGTTAGAGTCGACTTTTCTATTGCAGCTCTAGCAATGATGTCTTCCAACGACTCTCTGGGATTGTAATTAACACGATGCATTCCAGGTAAATGGAGCGCAAGTCGTGTAACTGTTGGTACCTCTTCGTGCATATGATGTCCGAATATTCGCCAAGCAGCCTCTGGCGGTCCAATATACCTTCCATCAAGGTATTGCTTTATTTCATTAACCGATCCCAACACCATCGTTGCTCGATCGTGACCCTTGTAAATGTACTTGTGAATGTATTTTACACATCTCATTCCAGCACAAACTTCTACATAAATATGACAATTGAACATTTTTGATAGATGAGGATTGTATGGCACGACATCCCTATTATCAACTTCTTGCCCCCTGACAATGTACACTTTCCCATCATTTCGACGGCGATAGATCGGATATCCATTTTCGTCCATGGTGGTTGTTTCTGAAAAGGCTCGAGGGTACCTCTTAGTACATTTCTCATTTTCCATACAAGTTGCGTGAGGATTTCGAACACCACATGGTCCATGTACCATACAACTCTTGACCGTTTCAAATAGTTCAGGATCATCCTCTGGATTAGGAAATTCAGCACAAACTAACTTGTCAACTTGAGCGCAAGTACGAATTTTATCCCGACCTATAAGAAAGAATAGTACATGCATATGCGGCAGACCACGTTTCTGAAATTCAATAGTGTACACGTGGGCAACCTTTTGACCAAACACTCTATTTTTGTCAATCTCTTTCATCAAAGCCTTTCTCTTTAACTCGAAAACACAGGCAACCAAATCAGGACGGTCAACAGCGGTTTGATGAGGCAACAGGGCAGAAGATATTTCCGGCCATTTGGGATTTGCAGTCATCGTGAGAAAAATATCAGGGTGATGGTTGTATCTCGTGATAGCCATTGAATCTTGAAATATCTCGAACATGTGCCTTGGGCCACCAGTAAACGAAGATGGCAAAACCATCCTTTGTCCAATTTGATCAGGGTTCAAGCCGTCAGGACCAATATCAGCCAGATCATGGTATAGAGATGTACGAAGTCTCGCTTGATTAAGCTTGTAGTATGTCAATCGGTTCTGCTCAGTAGCTGCCCAAGCATCTACCAAAAACTCCTGAAACAATTTGCCTCCTCTCAAAATAGTTGAATACTCTGTGTCACGCTCAAATAAACGGTAACTATAAAATTCCATTTGAGTTAGTCGCTCTGCCGCAGGTCGATCATTTTTAACATCCCACTGTTTCATATCAGGTTCCCATCCAAGTTCCCCACGTGGGAATAGCAAGACGTAATGTAATGGTAAATATGCTGGGTGACATTCGTTAATTTGCATCAACTGATTATCGCCTCTCAGATGCAAGATAATATCTCTCATGCCGCATGCTTTAGTTCCATCTCCAGGTATTACTACTGCAATTTCATCTGCCGTTGGTAAATTATATCACCGTCAATCTTTTGACGAACTGTAGTGAAGGTGGGCAGGTAAAGTTTGTCCCGCCATGCCCAGCTGATCCAGAATTGCATGTGCCCGCCGAAATTTTTCTACAAATGGATTAACTTGCAATAAAGTTTCTTGGATAGTTTGTAGTACATCCTTTCTCAAATGCTGATTTCTACGACTGCGGACTTCCAAAGCTGGAGCAGGATCATAAATATACAGCTGTGCATACGATGCTTCCTTCCCCTACGGTGGTAGCAGTGAACCTGCACGATGTCGCAATTCCCCATGGATAGTGAAAGATGTAGGACCCCTTCCAGTAAGCACTCGCGGATCCAATGTAGCGCCAAGACTTGTGAAAGCATTGGTTGCATTATACTCCCGAGCATGCTTTCGGAATGATATTGATCGATCATCATCCCCATCATACAATGCTTGAATTGGCAGGGGGGGTGTAATAAGTGTAGGTAGCCTTATCTTTCCTTTGAAACAGCAAGTGCCGAATAATGGATTACTTATGGAAGATTTTGCCAATCTCTCATCCATCCAATGTAGGGCTTTACAATGATCGCATTGAATATCCATATTGCCAAGATTATGCCTCACTGGAATTATGTGACTTCTTGTAGGTCTATCGGAATTAATAGGCACTTCTAATTCATCTTCACAACATAGTTCCACATGGTCGGTAATATTAGGCCTAAAAAAATTATTAAATACTCAGTTTTGGGCCTAAAAATTATTTAAAAGCTGGGAGATGCAATTCATCCAAAAAGAGGCGTACCGATTCGTGTGTTTGGTGGAAGATGTGCTTGGCATGAAGGGCAGAGACGTGGAAGTTTGTGCGACCCTTTGTCGCTTCTGTATAGATTGGGTCTCAATTGATCCTTGTTCGAAGCAGTTGGGAGGACGACGAATGGGTGTCAAAGAAGGAGGGTCTGCTTGTGGTATCGGTTGAAGACATTCGTTGGTTCTACCTAATTGAGACCATTGTCTTGATGGATAAGAATGGCCTTGATTTAGATTTCTCTCTCGTTCTCGTCGTGCACGTTGGGCCAATGATTTTTTTGATATAATACTACCATTGGGTACCTAAATATCGACAATTCATGTTAAGCTATGTTTCAAAAATTTCCATCGATGTTTGGTTGTTACTTTCATGATATCTATATAAATAGTCTAGGAAGTACATACCTCACGAATGCGCATGACGTTCGCATTCTGCTCTTCATGGATTGCAACTCCAACATTCCTTTCTCGAGGCTCAACCTATATGAATTATTGCCCATAATTTCAAATTTGTTTAAACTCCAAATATTCCACTCCCACACCCATACTTCTTTGAAAGAGACACAAAGGAATGTGCAGTAATATTACCAAAGAAGTCTCTTTTTCCTTAGCATAGGTGAGAAGACCTTTCCCCTTATCCGCATAACTTGACTTCTGCCTTGTCTGAGCAATTGTGTCTGCCATTCGTGTATCCTGAATAGTGTATTTGGAAAATTACTAAAGCTGCTTGAAATAATTATAACTTAAACGACGTGCATAAGTAATACCTCACGATTACGTTCGTTGTTGACAATGTTAGCACAATGCTCATCAAGGGGAACCCCGACATTTATTTCTTGTAGAGGTTGTGTCTATAAATAGACAGTAAACTATTCAGGTGTGTAAATAGCCAGCAAACTATCATAAATTGTTGCATAAATAGCTAGCAATGAAGGTTGTATCATAAATAGCCAGCAATGAAGGTTGTATCATAAATAGCCAGCAAACTATCATAATTATTGCATCTTACCCTTGTATTCCTTAGCAAGTGTTGTTCTGTTTACGGAGCAGTGCTTTGCTTCAGGATCTACTCTCTTTCCCGTCGCGCACGTTGTCCCATTGATGATTTTGATATTTCTTTACCGACTTATGGCTAAAGAAAGTGATTAAGAAAGTGTGTAATATATATTTTGCAAATGGAAGATAAAGATAGGTGTCAACATGTATACCTGTCTGTTTTCCTTTCCACTGACCATAGTGCTTTGCTTTAGAATTTGTTCTCGTTCTCGTCGTGCACGTTGTCCCATTGATGATTTTGATATTTCTTTACCGACTTGTGGCTAAAGAAAGTGTATAAGAAAGTGTATAATATATATGTTGCAAATGGAAGATAGAAGATAGGTGTAAACATGTATACCTATGTGTTTTCCTTTCCACTGATCGCAGTGCTTTGCTTTAGAATTTGTTCTCGTTCTCGTCGTGCACGTTGTGCTAGGGTTGATTTTTGTATTTCCTTACCAGATTGTGCCTGATAGTATGTGTAGAAACTCTGATTAATTATTGTAATCAGTTGGAAATTGATTTATTTCCAAAATAGCCATTGCCCACATGTGCAAGCTTATACCTGTGAATATTCTTCTCCATTGGCCACATGTGTTGGATTCCGTTTGCTAGCCATTGTCTCTAGTTAGTCGTACCTTGATAAGAATCAAAACACATGATAGTTTCAAACAAAAGCACCCTCGCTCTGCCCACTTGACATCCTAGCAAATTTGAAATTATGGGCAATACTACTGCAACAAATAGCGTCAAGATGAGCAATGTATGATGAAGCAATGTATGTGAACCTTTGCCATACTATATCAACAAACTGCAACACTGAAATTATGAAAACACAATTCCATTCCAAAATCTCAAACCAAATGAAAAACTGTTTTTATGAAAAACGTAGATGGCTTACGAAAATCCTTAGCAGTATAAAAGTCAGTAATATAATTTTCCAGTGCTTATCTTCCAGTTTTATCAGACCAAAAACCTGCTCTGAGAAAAACATCAGAGTGAGCAGCACTCCTGAATACATGAGGAATGCAGAATGTCTTTCAGAAGGTAAATAGGAAGATGTCGTTCATCATAACCAACTTGTTCAAGCTCAAAGCAATGCTAATCAGCTAGACATTTTCATGCAAAACTGTTTTTATGAAAAACGTGATTCCAAAATAAATGCTACATGATTCCACGCTGAGATTGATCCAAATGAAAAACTGTTTTTATGAAAAACGTAGATGGCTTACGAAAAAACAGTTTACCAGTGATGGTGGGAGAGTGAATGGAAAGCGATTATGAAAAACAAAATCCATATGACCCATTTGTTTACCAGTGATGGTGGAAGAGTGGTTACCTTTGACCTCGGTTGTTCCTGCTACTTGGGTGAGCGCAAAGTTCGATCGGCCACAGTTAGCTGTGCTCAGAAATAGAAGAAATCCTGTTTCGAAGATACATTACATTACTCATGAATAATCCATCTGGTGGAAATGCCGTTTCGAAGAAAAGGAAAGCATCAAAGAAACTCTAGAGCCCGGAGTACGTTTTACAACAGAATCTTCCAACTGTATAAGTGCAGTAGTTTTGAGACTCTATTTCCAGTTTTATGAGGCATTTTTACAAACACATAGAATGCAATGAAATCTTGATTGCTAAGGTGGTCTAGACCCAAAATAATATTGCATATGTACGTAATTCCCTCCATCCAGGGTAATTAGTGCATTCTTTTGGCATGAGGCATTTAGTGCCCGCATCTTCTGAAGAAAAAAATATAATGATTCAATTGTGATGAAGAAATCTAGACGACAAAGTGCTTAACTAAAGAAAGATAACGTTTGTTGCTTTTTAAATTCCGGCGTACCCAAAAAAAGAAAAGAAAAGAAAAGAAAGATAACGAATCTGGAGTGAAGAAGCTTAAAAGGCAAAGTGCTTAATAAAAGACGGTAGGGAGAGCAGCGGGACGGACAGGAATGGCAGCAGCTGGGCTGGGAGAGCGGCGGCTGCGCGGGGGAGGAGGTGGTGGCGAAGAAGCTGCTTGAGGGGGAAGTATTCGGAGAGAGAGAGGCGCCGTATTCGGATTTCGGAGTGAGAGAGAATGGGATAGGGAGGGTTTGGAAATAGACGGGGTATTTGTGTGATTGGAAATTGCTCAGAAAATGTCTAAGTATTTACAAAAATGCCATTGTAGAATCAAGGGTGGAAAATATGTAGGAGACAATTCTGGACCGTCGGTTGTCTTTTGGATTCAAACCCAGTCCTCCTTTATTATATAGATATAACATGTGATAAACCCTTGTAATTAACTTCTCACCAAAATCATTATGAGATAATCAACTTTTTTTTTTGGTTTGATAGTCAAGGAGAATCAAAGGTCAATCACCATAATTTGTGTTGACACTATTTAATTTATTTTGGGTCTGGCCAAATCTTTGTTATCCTGCATGGTTAATTTCCTTCTTAGTGCACCTTGAATAGATTGGAAATCCTGTTTATTTCTCTCTCTATGAAATACTAGCAGTTGGGGAATCACACCGTAAAGAAAAGCGAAAGAAGTATTATTGATTGTGTGTGAAATATAACCCTAACATGCATTTATATAGGCTACAAAGACTTGGTAACCAATATACAATAAACTAATAAAAAAAATACGCATAACAAGGATACCTAAACTAATTAGGAAACATAACTAACAATTTGCCTAGCATAGAAAACATAATAATAAAGATTAGAAAACATGATCATATAATATTTTCTAATATTATCTTAACACGCACAATAAATGCAAATACCAAGTAGGGGTGACATTCCCAAATTTGAAGATATTCTTTTATAGTCAAGGAGAATCAAAGGTCAATCACCATAATTTGTGTTGACACTATTTAATTTATTTTGGGTCTGGCCAAATCTTTGTTATCCTGCATGGTTAATTTCCTTCTTAGTGCATCTTGAATAGATTGGAAATCCTGTTTATTCCTCTCTCTATGAAATACTAGCAGTTGGGGAATCACACTGTTAAAAAAAGCGAAAGAAGTATTATTGATTGTGTGTGAAATATAACCCTAACATGCATTTATATAGGCTACAAAGACTTGGTAACCAATATACAATAAACTAATAAAGAAAATACGCATAACAGGGATACCTAAACTAATTAGGAAACATAACTAACAATTTGCCTAGCATAGAAAACATAATAATAAAGATTAGAAAACGTGATAATATAATATTTTCTAATATTATGTTAACACGCACAATAAATGCAAATACCAAGTAGGGGTGACATTCCCAATTTTGAAGATATTCTTTTACCTATAAATTGTTCACCTTTTTGTGAACAAAATTTGAAGATTAACATTTCATACATCCTTACATACGCTCGTGGCATGTTAGGTGCGTTCATGATTCAAGCCATTTTCTCGTTTTCCCATGTCTTCAATGTAATTTGATTGGTCTTAGAAATTTTCACTAATGTTCTTCAGTTATGAAGACATTAAATTTGCAACCAAACTAGAAACAAAGTAAATTAAGATTTCATGCAAGTGACTCAAACGCATCTCGCGACACGCTTTTTGGTGATGTTGATAGTTGTAATACTACATGTAGTTTTATAACATGTCTCTTATTCCTTTAAACACGATTTGCTTTATCTGATTTCTACCCTGCTTTCACTCTCCAGATCAACAGATGGATTTGCGCGCATTTCTTCTCGTTTTATTTTTGTCCCCTCTACTTCTGGGCTACAATGGAGTTGAAGGAGCCAGGGAGTTACTCGAAAGAGAAGATATGGAATTGGAGAAGCAACTTAAGCTTCTGAACAAGCCAGCAGTCAAGACTATAGAGGTATACATATTACGTTAGGAAAGTCTTTTTTATTTTATTTTTTTGAGAGAACAAAATAAAGTAGGTGATGTACGAACTTTTGATTTTATAGGAGTAATAAAATCCTTGCTAATGTTTTGGCAACATCGCTTAATATGTAAATAAATTATATCTCATCCCCAAAGGTGATAGGAATTGTGTACCAGTTTATTTGGTTGCTCATGCACCTAACTATGAAGTATTTGTAGAAACAAATCGATCTGTTTTAGAATTGAACAACACTTTCCAATTCCAAATTGATAGCAAAAAACTGTCATTAATTCACGTTTCCATAAAAATGAACTGAAAGATTGTGATATTTGTAGACTGAGTATAGGGATACATATGATTGTGTGGATTTCTACAAACAACCGGCGTTTGACCATCCTTTGTTGAAGAATCACAGTTTCCATTTTCAGGTTTGTCTTTGAATACCCTCCTAACTCTAATATAAGATTTAATACCTACTTAATTAATTAACACAAATGAGTGTATTGTAGATGAAACCTACTTTATCACTTAAGAGAAACAGAGATCAAGTTTCTCCAAGAGTAAGAGAATCGGCACATATAGAGCTCAAGGGTGGAGGCTGCCCAGTTGGAACAGTTCCAATTAGAAGAATCACTAAAGAAGATCTCATCAGAGAGAGAAATGCCTCAAAAATGTCTTTTGCAGATAACACTATTGGTGCTCACGTAAGTTATCATTATTCTTCCGAGCAAAAAAAAAAAGTTATCATTAGTCTCTTATACAGTAAGGCTTCATTTCTTGTTATATTTATTTTTATGATTTATTACTCGTAATTGGAGAAGGAAACCGAGTTTAGAAAATTGGTCTCCCCCCATATTTTAATCAATTTTATCTGTTTATGGCACTCGGTAGGGGAAAAAATAAACTCTGCTTCCTTCTCTGATTACAATTAATAAATCGAACCTGAGCTTTTTCAAGCATTAGTTATCGGTGGCAAATTGAACCCAAACCCATCAACTAATAAATTGACTCAACCCAACCCATTTGTTAGGTGGGTTAGAATGAGTCCAGTCTCATCTAACCCATTTATTAATGGGTCTTAATTGGACCAAGTGAAATGACCCAACAAGTTATAAACTAACCCACCTCGTAAAAAAGAATAAGGACGACAGAGAACTCCTCGTCATCTCTCGATCTCCCCTCTCTCACCATTAAATGAGGTTTTCTCAGCAACTTTGAAGCCACGGCGGTTTTTTTTTTTTTTTTTTTCGTAACACGGCTGGCTCTCAGTTTTGATTCTTTTGAATAGTCCAAAATGAATTCTAAAGATGTTCATGTCTTCATAATTTAGCTGGAAAATTATTGTAGATGTCATTAAACTATTGTAGAAAGATAAATGATAATTTAATTTCCTAATTTAACTGAAACTAAAAAATTTGCAGAAAACAATTATATACATCTCGCAACAAATTGAACCCAAAAACAGAAATTTACGGGCTGGTTTCGATTATGATCTAATGAAAATTTACGATTACAAACAAAACAGAAAAAGAAATTGTTTTGTTTTTCTCGGCAAGAAGAAACTATTTTTATAAAACTCGAAAGGTGTACATCGAGAGGGAACGCAGATGATCGAGCAAGAACATGCTCATCCAGAAAATAAAATTGTTTCACACCGTGAATTACACATTATAATTCGAAAGCGGTTATCAAGTTAATCTTATTCCATATATATGCTAAATCATTCATAACTATGAGATGCTCAACGCTACGGGAGCTGGGTTTTTTTCTTAGTTACAATCATGGAGAAACTTTGAAGCCTTTTCGGAGCTTCAACAAAATATTGTTGCGAAAATTAACACAGATGTTATGATTAAATTTGATGGTACATTTTTTACATTACTCAGTATGCCGTGGCTCGGACAAGACCTGGCCCAAACAAGTTTAATGGAGCTGGAGCAAGGCTTAGCCTACACAATCCGCGTGTTTCTGGAAGACAGTACAGTGCATCTCGATTTTTGCTTCGAAATGGGAATGATGCTATACAAGCAGGGTGGAGGGTAAGCGTCTGCTTGCCATTTCTGAACCACATTTTTCTTCTAAAGATTTTTTCCATCATTCATTGGTTTCCTAAGGATACAATGTCTTATAATGGATTCCATTTTTGTGTCTAGGTTGATCCAACTCTATATGGTGATACCAACACTAGACGATTTATACGTTTAGATGTAAGGTTCTTTGTAATTTCATTTCATTTGCACTTCATGGATGTGCTACACACTTGTTACTTATCAAGTCTCAATTTGTATGTATCAATAGGCAGGTCAATCTCATTGTTTCAATACACGATGTCCTGGATTTGTTCAAGTTAGATCTGATAGACTTCTTGACTTAGTTTATCCACAAGTTTCTAAACGTGGAGGAGATGGGTATGAGGCGCCACTTTTCATTGATCGGGTAATACTAACTATCATTATTTGCGTGAAAAGAAATATTTATGATTAGTAACTGTAGTAGCAAAGAAGAGAGCTTGATGATTTTTGGTTGTTGTAACAGGACTTAGTTAATGGAAACTGGTGGCTCTTAGTAGGAGAAAGTAATACCGAGGTTGGATTCTGGCCAAAGAGAATATTCAGCGGATTGGCAGACTTGGCATCTAATGCTGAATGGGGAGGAGAGGTGTTTTATCCGCCAGGCACCCCTGTACCAGACATGGGCAGCGGTTTTCCCCTTGAAAGAGACACAAAATACGATGCATACCTAAGGAATGTTGAAGTCATGAATGCCGCGGGGAAGAATATCGACGCCTACAACACCGAGACATTTAAAGACACAGGCATATATGATGTTGTTGATTTGGAACACACTAATTTACGACATCTGGTCCTATATGGGGGAGGTCACCCCCCTAACAGTTCCTGAGGTGGGGTGACGACTGCAGGGAGTAACTGTTCCTTAATGCTACAACGTGTTAAGCTTAAAAATAAATACAGTCTCATATATATATATATATATATATATATATATATATGGCTCTTAATTCCTGTTTGGCTTAAATTTGTGTACGTAAAACGGAGACCTTATTACTTTTTTTCCTCTCGTCAAACGAAACATTTTATAAAATTCAAAAGGGGTACATCAAGGTCAAAAGCTGGAAAGCCTAAGAGAGCTTAACTGCATAAAAGAAAACAGAAAACTCATCCAATTAACAATTGGATGAAAAAAAACACCTCAATGCAACATTACACTTTCACCTTCCGAATACCATGCCATCTAAATAGTCCTTAAAGTCCTCCACCGTGTAGATCTTGATACTAAACTTATCCTTTTGCACAAACAACAAGTGAGATAAGCAAAAACTGAGACCTTAATTGAAACAACATTAGTTTTCTTGCAACAACGACTGAGATCTCATCTCATGGGACTTCCTTGCAAGAGGAAAACACAGTGCAAGTTTGGGATAAATAAGCAACAAAAATAATGCATAATTAGGAGAGAGAGAAAAAAAAGAAAGGAATCTCTTCGAATTATAAAAGAACAGTGCACATTTGAAGCAAACAAGAAATAGGCTTCTCCCCATATTTTCATTGCATCACATAAGCCTCGGCCAATTACATCTATCCGCTCAAATTAAGTATCTTGAACATCCATCCACAAAGTATTATTCTACACACTAGATTCCCAACCCACATAGTCGTGACGGCATATGGGGCAGTGTGTGCGTGATGTCAACCACACAATGATGCAATGGGTATGGAAAATGTGATTGCACGCAGGGAGGACTCGTACGTTGCGCCCATGCTCAAGTGGTTCTAGGCATATTTGACATTCTGATTCGCCATATCCGATTCGTCGACTGGAAAAGAAAGCAACGGAAATTGCTCGATCATGATTCGATCAAGTCCGTGTGCCTGGGCTGGTTGGGCTGGCTGTGCTACGGCTAGCTCTATCTCAGCTTGCTCCGTGCCAGCAGCCTCCTGAGCATGCTGATGTGTGTATCTCCACCAACACACAAAAAGAACGCATATGACAAACATAAAAATGCCGGCAGCCACTGGTCCTAAGATTAAGTACTTGTTCTCATTGTAAGTTTCAACATGACTCCAGTCATCAGTACTCTGCCATTGGGCCTGATTTCAAAGGTCAAAACAAAAGTTTGAGTAAATCCCGTTATGTAATGGCGGCCGATATGTAGGCAAATTAACAACAGTACCGAAGGTCCGAAATCCCGCTACAAAATGGCGAATAAGATAAGTAAATCATCTACTTTAGCAGTGTCTTGATGTTGGAATATTTGTGGGGTTTAATTTGACATGGGCGGGGGTGCCCCATTCAGTGAAGAGTTTGTTCTCTTGGGAAGCCATCCAAGAAAACAAAAAACTATAGGGGTCCAATACACATACTCTTACTTAGTGAAGGACAAAGTATAGATTACTTTACTGTGTTTTGGGCCTTTGGCACCTTACCTCCTTAACATTTGGAAATAACCAATTTACCTCCTTAAGATTTGGGACTAAAGTACATACTCTTATTTAGTGAAGTGCAAAGTATAGATTACCTCCATTTGTTTTGGGCATTTGGTACCGCACCTCCTTAACATGTGGAAATGACCAATTCACCTCCTCATGGTTTGGGACTAAAGTGCTACCGTTACTATACATTTTTCATCCAATTAACGGAAGGTGTAGTACACGTACTTGTGATGAGAATATGAATGAAAAAGAACATTAAATAAAGTTGAACTTCTATATAAGAAGACAGCATAACCCTTCTTCATTACGAAACAAATTTGCAACAGTAACCATGGCCGACCATCTGCAAATCCGACGACACCGCAACTCGTGCTCCGGTGTATCCATTGTATTGCGCCCTGAACCGACAATGACTCTCTCTTCTCTCTCTCCAACGGTGATGTTCTACCATGTCAACACTGTTGGGACTTAAGTGTATTTTGTAAAACATTGTGTTTTTCACAAGTTCCTTTCAAAATGGAATTTCTTGCTGGGTAAGAGCGTGATTAAAACGTGTTCTAAATCAATGGGATTTGATTGTCTGCTGATTAGGAAAACCATGTATAAAAACATGTGTGCATAATCAAAGGAATGGGATTTGATCTGATTTCAGCTGGTTAAGGAAAACGTTTATAAAACATGTGCTAAATCAGTGCAATTTGATTGGATTTGATTTTTTCGTTTCCAAAACTCAGCCTAGCCCGCACCTATAAATACCGTGCTTCACAATTGATTTCAACACATCAAAAAAACCGACTCTCTCTTCTTCCCCCAAAACAGTTTCTGAGTTCGAGCATTAGGTCGAGTGTGTTCTTGTTTTCGGTTTTTCTCCTGTGCAGAGAAGGCCGAGCAGAGGAAAGAATTCTGGGCTGTTTTATCCTGGGGACGGCGGGGCAACGACGAACTGCTTGCACAATCTGGGCAGAGCCGCGAAACGTCTTAAAGAGAGCGACCTAGTCCGCGACTCAACCCAGCAGCACAATTTCGATTGGTAATCTGTTTTCAGTTACAAACTCTTGAGGTAATCCGTTCCTTGTTCATACCAATTATTTCAACAATTTTAAGACGCTATCAATCTGCCATGGACTCTGAAAATAAGATTTCCGTTACCGCCACTGATATCAACAAACCTTTCCGATTTGAGGGGCTGCATTTTAAACGTTGGAAGCAAAAGATGTTTTTCTTTCTGACTACTCAAAAACTTGCTGGCTGTTGTGATTCTGTGAAACCCATTGCTGTTACTCCTGCCACTACTGAAAACATTAGGGAGATAGCTAAATGGACCAACGATGATTTTTTATGCAAGAACTATATTCTGAATGCCTTGACTGATGAGCTTTACGATTACTACTCCTCTTTTGATACTGCTAAAGAACTTTGGGATGCCCTCCAGAAAAAGTATGATACCGAAGAGGCTGGGACTAAGAAATATGTTGTTAGTCGTTACTTGAAGTTTTCCATAATTGATGAAAAATCCGTGGTTTCCCAGGCACACGATTTACAAAAAATTGCACATGAAATAGTTTATGAGGGAATGTCTATTTGTGAACAATTTCAGGTTGCTGTTCTTATTGATAAACTTCCTCCTAGTTGGAAAGATTTTAAAAAGGATCTCCGTCATAAGTCAAAAGATTTTTCTATGGAAAGTTTGATTGTTAGGCTTCGTATTGAGGAGGAGGCTCGGAAGCAGGATCAGAAGGATGAGGTTCTCTTTGTTGCAAACCAAAAGAGCCATAGCTCGGCAGTGCTTAAGCCGAGAGGAGGAATCTCGAAGCCAAATCAGAACCAGAACCAGAACAGAAGACTGAATCAGAACAAGAAGTTACCCCCTTCTGGAGGCCAGGCTCGAAACACGGACTCTGTCCAATTTGTGTGTTACAATTGTAACAAGCCTGGCCATATGGCAAGAAATTGCAAGAACCCCAGGCGTCGCGCTCCACAGGCGAACCTGGTGGATGGAGAACCACTAGTGGCTATGATATCAGAGGTCAATCTGATAAGTGGTTCAGAAGGGTGGTGGATAGACACTGGCGCCTCTCGCCATGTCTGTTATGATCGCTCCTTGTTCAAGAAGTACTCTGAGGCTGATGATAAGAAAGTGCTGTTGGGAGATTCCCACACCACTAAGGTTCTTGGTACTGGTGAGGTGGATCTTAAATTCACTTCTGGAAGGACTGTCACTCTGAAGGAAGTCCTGCACACTCCAGAAATGAGGAAGAATCTTGTATCCGGCTACCTGCTCAATAAGGCCGGATTTACCCAGACCATAGGAGCAGATCAGTATACCCTTACTAAAAATGGCATGTTTGTTGGAAAGGGTTATGCATGTGATGGCATGTTTAAACTTACTATTGATATGAATAAGAATGCATCTTCTTCTTACATTGTTTGTTCTGTTAATATGTGGCATGCTAGGCTCTGCCATGTTAACAAGAAACTGATTAAGAATATGAGCAATCTAGGTTTTATTCCTAATATTTCCTTAAATGATTATGAAAAATGTGAATCATGTAGCAAGGCTAAGATCACAAAGAAACCTCATAAATCAACTTTTAAGGAAACATAATTGCTAGATTTGATTCATTCCGATATGTGTGAATTAGATGGAGTTCTCACTAGAAATGGACATCGATATTTTATCACATTTATTGATGATCATTCGAACTACACCTCTGTTTACTTGATGAAACATAAGAGTGAAGCCTTTGATATTTTTAAAATTTTTCTTAATGAGGTTGAGAACCAATTTAATAGAAAGATTAAGAGACTTCGTAGTGATAGAGGCTCTGAGTATGATTCGAATGAGTTTATAGCATTTTACAACTCTACTGGTATAATACATGAGAAAACTGCTCCATACTCACCTGAAATGAATGGAAAAGCAGAACGCAAGAATCGAACTTTATGTGAACTTGTAGTTGCGATTATGCTTAGTTCAGGTGCAGCTTCACATTGGTGGGGTGAAATTTTATTGACTGTATGTTATGTGCTGAATAGAATTCCTAATTCTAAGTCTTTGATTTCACCTTATGAATTGTGGAAAAACAAGAAGCCTAATGTGTCATATTTTAAAGTTTGGGGCTGTTTAGCATATGTTCGTATTCCTGACCCGAAAAGGTCAAAACTTGCAAGTAGAGCTTACGAATGCGTTTTTATTGGTTATGCGTTTTTATTGGTTATGCGTCGATATTAACAATAAGGTGATCGTAGAATCTATAGATGCTGATTTTTATGAAGAAAAATTCCCTTTTAAATCCAGAAATAGTGGGGGCGCTGAATCTAGTAGTAGTATGCCTAGATTAGAAGAACCTAGAAACGAGAACTCTAGTGACACTGAGTTTGAACCTAGGAGGAGCAAGAGAGCTCGAATCGCTAAGGACTTTGGTCCTGACTTTGCATTCTCTTTAGAAGAGGACCCCACTACTGTTAATGACCCCACTACTGTTAATGAGGCCTTGACTTCCCCAGATGCTGATTTTTGGCAAGAAGCCATAAATGATGAAATGGACTCGTTGGAGTCCAATAGAACTTGGGAACTAGTTGACCTACCTCAGGGCTGCAAAGCTATAGGTTGCAAATGGGTGCTTAAAAAGAAATTGAAACCTGATGGTTCTGTGGATAAATATAAAGCTAGACTTGTAGCTAAGGGATATAGGCAAAGGAAGAATATAGACTTTTTCGATACCTACTCTCCTGTGACAAGGATTACTTCTATCCGAGTCTTGATTGCCATAGCTGCTGTTCATAATTTAGTTGTACATCAAATGGACGTTAAAACTGCTTTTTTAAATGGAGACTTAGAAGAAGAGATTTATATGGATCAACCCGAGGGATTTGTTGTCCATAGTCAAGAACACAAAGTGTGTAGGTTAATTAAATCTCTTTATGGCCTTAAACAAGCTCCAAAGCAGTGGCATGAAAAGTTTGATAGTCTAGTTGTTTCAAATGGTTTCAAAGTCAATGAGAGTGATAAATGCATATATTACAAGTCTGATAACTATGCATGCACCATTATCTGTTTGTATGTGGATGACCTTCTGATATTTGGCTCAAGCTTATCTGTCGTGAATGAAACCAAATTATTGCTTAGCCAAAATTTTGACATGAAGGATTTGGGTGAGGCTAGTGTAATCCTCGGAGTTAAAATTACTAAATCTGCAAATGGAATTTCTCTTGATCAGTCACATTATATTGAAAAGATCTTGAAGAAATACAATTATTTTGGCTGTAAACCTGCTTGCACTCCTTTTGATCCTAGTATTAAATTGTTTAAGAACACTGGTGACAGTGTTAGACAATCTGAGTATGCTAGCATAATTGGTAGTCTTCGTTATGCTTGTGATTGCACGAGACCAGATATTGCTTATGCAGTGGGGGTATTATGCAGGTTTACTAGCAGGCCAGGAATGGAGCATTGGTTTGCTATTGAGAGGCTCATGCGGTATCTGAAAAGAACCATGAACCTTGGATTACACTATCAGAAGTTTCCCGCTGTTCTAGAAGGATACAGTGATGCTGATTGGAACACCCTTTCAGATGACTCTAAAGCAACTAGTGGGTATGTGTTCAACGTAGCAGGAGGTGCAGTCTCTTGGAAATCTAAGAAACAAACCATATTGGCGCAATCCACTATGGAGTCTGAGGTGATAGCGCTAGCTGTGGCTAGTGAGGAGGCAGCTTGGTTGAGAAACCTTCTGTCAGAGATTCCCTTATGGGAAAAACCGATACCGGCCATACTAATCCATTGCGATAGTACCGCGGCTATTGCAAAAGTTCAAAATCGTTTTTACAACGATAAGAAACGACAAATACGTCGTAAGCACAGCACCGTTAGAGAGTTGCTTACTAAAGGGGCTGTTAGAGTGGATTATGTACGGTCAGCTGAGAACCTGGCTGATCCTTTGACGAAAGGATTAGCTCGGGAGAAGGTGTGGGACACCTCGAAAGGGATGGGGCTAAAGCCCATTGAGAAATGAGTCACTTGTGATGGATACCCAACCTATAGACTGGAGATCCCAAGAAATAGGTTCAAAGGGAAAAACGAGTCACATGGTGATATGGTAAGAATCATGCTATAAGGAGTTACACTCCAAGTCCATCCCTAAGAAGCATGACATCCTGTAGCGAAAGAGGTTGTGTTATTCTTAACACTTAATGAGTTCTACAGCTCTATGTGGAGTGGAGTACCTAGACTACAGGAGTACTCTTGATAGACTCACCTATATGAATGTTGAAGTGTGGCCGCTTCTTGGGAGAATTTGGGCAAATTCTCTAGGTCATTCATGAAACTGGGATATAAGCACATGGCCGTAAAGTGCTAGCTTTAAACATTACACATTAGTAGAGTTGTGTGTGTAATGCTCTCAGTCTTAGAGTTCAAGATCACAAGTCACTCTAGTTACTATCTGAAGCATTATCACTATGTAATGGTTCAAGTTGAAAGACACCTTTACTTATGCACAACTTTATACCTTTGCTCGAATATTTTGTTTTAAAAATACAAGTGGGGGATTGTTGGGACTTAAGTGTATTTTGTAAAACATTGTGTTTTTCACAAGTCCCTTTCAAAATGGAATTTCTTGCTGGGTAAGAGCGTGATTAAAACGTGTTCTAAATCAATGGGATTTGATTGTCTGTTGATTAGGAAAACCATGTATAAAAACATGTGTGCATAATCAAAGGAATGGGATTTGATCTGATTTCAGCTGGTTAAGGAAAACGTTTATAAAACATGTGCTAAATCAGTGCAATTTGATTGGATTTGATTTTTTCGTTTCCAAAACTCAGCCTAGCCCGCACCTATAAATACCGTGCTTCACAATTGATTTCAACACATCAAAAAAACCGACTCTCTCTTCTTCCCCCAAAACAGTTTCTGAGTTCGAGCATTAGGTCGAGTGTGTTCTTGTTTTCGGTTTTTCTCCTGTGCAGAGAAGGCCGAGCAGAGGAAAGAATTCTGGGCTGTTTTATCCTGGGGACGGCGGGGCAACGACGAACTGCTTGCACAATCTGGGCAGAGCCGCGAAACGTCTTAAAGAGAGCGACCTAGTCCGCGACTCAACCCAGCAGCACAATTTCGATTGGTAATCTGTTTTCAGTTATAAACTCTTGAGGTAATCCGTTCCTTGTTCATACCAATTATTTCAACAAACACCACAGCCCGTGCTTCGGCAAACGATTCTCCTTCGTCTTCAATCATTGGGTGGATCTTAAAACTCATTAATCGGAGAAGAAATGGGGTATTTGGCACCCACGATCGAAGACTAAATGGACATAGACCCAACAATCGGCAAATTTTCCTCCAAGTTCAAAAACAATAATCGATCTGTGTGTTGGGAAATGTTGGGATTGTTATTCGGTATTCTAACTCAACGTAATCAATACCTAATATTTAAAACATCCAGTACATTATTGGGTTGAAAACATCCAGTACAACATTGGAAGCAGAGCCTTAAGATACTAGTTTTGCTTCAATTTGTTTCCATTCACATGCGTAACATGCTTTTTATTTCTTTTTGTTTTGAAAATATAAATTGTTTCTTGTATTTTCATGAAAAAAAAAAAGCAACGCTTGTTTTTTTAAAGTCTTTTCTTTTTAGTTTTATGAATACTCTAACTCAATATATCCAATAGAATAAAAGCAGAAAATAATAATTGTCTATCTAAAAATTTTATGTAGTAGATAATGAGAATGGAAAAAAGGGAAATACCTGCCCAAAAAAAAAAGCAAAAACCAACCATTGTCAAATTAGGATGTAGTATGTAAAAAGGACAAAGGGTATTACAGTCATTTTAGTAATTTCTGTTAACAGTGTTGGCACTTTTGTCCGAAACCACGAGGAGGTTAATTGGTCATTTCTAAACGTTATGGAGGTGATGTGCAAACGGCCCAAATCACAGGGAGGTAATTCGTATTTTGCCCTTTAGTGAATTCTCATATCACCTCTCTAATAACAACTTGAAACTCTTGAGATTTGGTCCTTAATTTTCAAGTGAAGCAAACAAATGTCCTCGATCTTCAATATACATATAACAAATAGAAGTTCCAACCTTTAAGAATTATAGAGAATAGCAATAATCCCTCCGTCCCCTTTTTTAGAGTTCAGTATTCTATTTTGGGCTGTCCCTTAATAAGTGTCCATTTTGTAAAGTTAGTAGGTAAAAGTTGGTACATTTTCCATTTTGCTCCTAAAAAAGTAGATTCCATTTTTAGAAGTTAGGGAGTAAAATTGTAATGATAATGTCTTCATATATGGTAATTAGGGAAAGTGGAGGTAAAAGTTGATGTAAACTGTGCAATGATGATATTTTCTTAATAAGTTGGAGTTTCAAAACAGGACACTTAAATATGGACAGAGGGAGTATTTTTTATGAGAAAAATAAGGGACTCACCATTTTGTAGTCTCGAAAGATGGATCAATTAATCGGTGCCTTCAACCTGAAATCAGAGAACAATAATAAGTGATCTGTAAGTTCAAAGATGACTCTCATTAATGCCGACCAAAAAAAGAGAGATGGCAAACGCTTCAAGGTGTCCCCAGGTATAAGATTGGGGTGCTAGTTTACAATGATTATTTAACATAAAAAAATAAATAGATAACTATCTCACACATAATCTCTAAAGCTCCATGTAGTGTGACAAAATTAGCAGGCTCAGAATCAATGTTACTTTTCTCAATGTAGACATCTCCAATATTAAATGATAGAAACAAGTCCTAGTCTCCAAAATGCGATACGAAATCTCTATTTCTCAAAGATGTAAAATATGGATACGGACAAGTTGAAGCTACATCTATATATATGCATGTCAAAGTATATTGTTAGGTTTATATTGCCACAAGAATACACAAGTTATGAAGAATAATCTAGATTGCCGCGGGGCTCAAAAATTTCTTAAGAAATAGGACTTGGGCACGATAGGAGTCCTCATGAAATATTTACGAACTTCCAAGTGAAATATTTAAATATGATTAGTTGTAAATATTACTATCTTTCCAACTTTGTATATTATGGTGACACTACTATCTTGCATTCCGAAATCTTTGATAGCAAGTCTCCAAGAATTGCCGACCACATTTGTTTTGCAATCATTGATATTAAAAAGAGTGTCGGACACATGTCTCAATAAACACTACAAGAAAATTGGTAAGAGATGACGAAAAGAAATTCGTTGCCGATTATTCCTTTTGTCGACGAAATAGTTTTCGTTGCCAAATGTAACAATGGCAACGAAATTAGACCTTTACATTTACATATGGGAAAGAAATCCAAGTTCTCCTGGGTTTCGAACCCAGTCATTTCAGCTAACCAAACCCGCGCATACCAAGCTTCTACCAACCGCACCACAAAAACTTTTCATTATGTATTGGAAATATCCATATATGTTTAGCATTTATTTTTGGTACTTTTTATTTCATTATTGTCAAATGTGATAACTAAGGAGATCTATTATTATTTTTAGTTGTTATGTTTTCAATTAAGTTTAAAACATAAAATTCATATATTAAATTTCATTATCTTGCTGTACATAGCTAATCATCCCTATGAAGGAAACACAGTCGATCTATTTATTTCTATCTTTTTTTGTTAATCATCCCTATAAAGGAAACACAGCCGATCTATTCATTATGATTATTTTTTGTTACTTTTATTTGGTCGCTTTGTCTTTATAGTGAATTCATTGGTGTTCACTTCTAGGTGTTTTTTTTGTGCCTTGTTTTTTATATGCAAATCGTAATCTGGTATCATTAACATTATATTAGGAAAAAATACAGTTAGGCAAAAAAATTAGCTTACATTAACTTTTTATACGCAACATTTCAGTAACATCGTAAGTTAATTTTATCGCAAATAGTTCACATTGGTGATGGAAAAAAAAAATCGTCACTCAATTTATTGCATTTGACGACGAAAAGTAATGTCGTCGTTAATTTGTTACATTTGGCGTTTCGTCGCCAAATGTAACCAATTTTAGTTTTTCGTCACCAATGCATACTATTTGCAACGAAAACAAATTTCGTCACCTATTACCTGATTTCTTGTAGTGAAAGATTGTTTTTCCTAGTTGTGGACATGAAAATAAGAGTATCAGCCACGTGTTCGAAGGGTGGCGGTTTCAACATCTGCCACGTGTAACGACCCTAATTTTGGCCCTAACTTTTTAAATAAAATGTAGTAAGCTTACTCCTAAATTATTAATTGATTAGAATGATTTATGTGATTAATTAAGTGTATTTGGCCGTGTAACTAGAACCCTAAACAATACCTAATAACCTAACTAAAACCCATTAGTGAATCCAATCCGTAATTTTGCTTAGTGGACAAAAAAGAAGTTTGACTTTTGATTAGGTGATGGACTCAATGAAGTGAAATGTTGAAAGCTTAAGTAACTATCCATTAGTCCTGATCGGATGCTAGGATAATGGACTGTGATTCATTGTCCTACCCATAGGATACCCATGAACAAAACCCATTCCGTAAACCATCAGGCCTAACCCAAACTCACCTACAATACCTAACGGATCAAAAGCCTAAACCCAATTTAATTTGTGTTTATAACCGAGCAACGTCTCCTTCTTCTTTAGAACCTCCTGATGAAATCAAAATTGTTGGCATTTTCTCCTTAACCAAACTTTGATTTTCGGTGGAGAGAATAACTAAGAAAATGGGAGGTTTGGGGGTGCCCAATATACAGCAGCAGCAGCCAAAAAACAAAAAAGGAAAACAGAGCAGGAGAGAGGTTGCTCTGTGGATCCCTTTTCCGAAAAGTGGCAGCTCTCGTGCCTTTCTCATTCAACTTCACTTTATATACTAGGTTCATTACTCAACATAGACTTGGGCTTTACCTAGCAATTGGGCTCATAACAAAACAAAGAAAACTAGCCCATCAGAGAGAGAGAGAGAGAGAGAGAGAGAGAGAGAGAGAGAGAGAGAGAGAGAGAGAGAGAGTATGAGAGAGATTTCTACACCCCATTCCTTTAATTTATTCGGCTGAGAGAGGGAAGAGAGCAAAAATATTTACTATCCCATTTTTTTTTTGTCTTGCTTGGTAGAGTGGGAGGAGAGATTTCGGTGGCGGGTTGGAGCGGCGGTGGAGCTCGGCTGGTGGTGATCCGGTGGTGGTGGCTCCGGTGGTGATGATCTAACCTTCTCCTCCCACTCTGCCAAGATTGCTACAATCAATATCGGACACGGTATATACGTAGGGAGGTGAGTTTTGAACTAAAAGACCACCTGGAGGATCTCCGGAATGACCCTCCGGTGCAAGGATGAGTACAGTTGCTTAGAGATGAAAGTCAAGAACTAGGATCTTAGAGTGCAGGAGAATGTACCTCTAGGGTTAGCATAATGGAGTATTTATAGAGAACTCCTTAGCTTGGCCTCCAAGACTGCACATGTGCCTGTCACGCGTCGGCTGACGTCACCCCTCCGTCACGCTAGGGTTTCGTAACTATTTACAGGATGAGCTGGCACATTCACGTGCCCTTGCCTTATACAAGCTTGTAATCGTTCAGATGATGTCACAGTCGTCATCATGGCTACAGTTGTTGTTCCCATGTGGGTGAACGTGGTGCCCGACCGTCAGAGGGTCGGTGCGCTGAACTAATCGCTTTAATTGATTCCGACGGGGCTTCTTCTGCGAGCCTGTCGGCTTGCTGAGCCGGGATCAATTCAAAGTCTTGGAGACAGGCGAACCATCCTAATGTGGCTTGGCATATCGCTTGGTGGGGTTTGAGCCGTTGGCTTGGCCTGCTACAATAGCCCCTTAATTCCTGTTGACGGCCCTGTGTGGTAGGAATTGATTCCAAGTTAGGCCGAGCTTCAGCCCCAGACGAACCCGAGAGTTCGAGAGTACAAACGCAATTTTACCAAGCCGTAGCTTCAAAGGTCCTCTTTAGGGTGCTTCGACCGCCAAATCCGAGCCCCAATGGTTGAGTGACAGGTATCGATCATCGCACGGGTGTAGTAGTCGAAAGGACGCTTTGGTAGACGAAAGACGGTTGCCATGCGTGGGACTCCGAGCGGTTGTCCTATGGTGGCCACATGTCATTCTCTGATTGGCCAACGGTTCAGCGGTGAGGCGAACGGGCAGGAAATTCGAACCGTTTCTCTACCTCTATAAATAGCGAGAATGAAATAAATAAAAAAATTATTTTTTATTTACATTATTTTTGAGTTTGAAAATGTGAAATAAATATTTATTTTTTAAGGAGGTGTTCTGGAACGGAGCGTTACATTTCCAGCTTTAGGGTCCCATTTACGTTTGTGACGCATCACAGGAATCCAACCCCCCTTTGAATTAGTATGATACAATTGGTGATACGAATTGAAAGGGAAAAGGATAGAAATGGAGGTATATTGATTAACTGGATAGAAATGGGAGCTTTCGTCCCCACCCTTCTCCCCTTTTATACAGCTCACAGGGATGGAAAAATAGAAAAAGAAATTAAAAATAGAAATAACAAAACATAATTGTGAGCTCGGCTGAGCTCAGTAATCACATGCTAACTGACCCATACTTCCAAGCAAAATTATCATCTACGAACTACTCCATACTCAGCTGTGCACCACTCCCTTTATAGGCCAATCATACTAGCTAGTAGGTGTATCATAGTATCACTTTTCAGAGATTCCATTGACACTCAAAAATATTCCATAGACACAATCACCAAAAACCACTACCAGCAGAAAACTGAGAGTAACTCCGGATAATTAAAATGTAACAAAGGACGAAAAACAAAAAATCAACGGAGCCGTTAGGAGTAAATTTTTTTTTTTTTTGATAAACCGTTGGGAGTATTTTCATTGGGAAATCATGCCTGCCTTCTCGTTTTCAGAGCGATTCCGTTTGGACCAGTTGGTCTCTTTCTCTTATCCTTTCAAAAATCTCGTCTTTCCTTCGTTTCGTTTCGATTCGATGATGTGTCGAAAGCCAACCGTCCGCACTGCATCCTGTGGGAATCTCAACGTTTGACCTATCTCTCTCTCTCTCTCTCTGTCTCTCTCTCTCTCTCTCTCTCCATACAATGTACACACCCGAACCCCAAACCTAAACCACTCAAAGAAAATTCAAAGCAGAGGCAGAGCAGGTAAGAATCAATCGTGAGAGAGAGAGAGAGAGAGAGAGAGAGAGAGAGAGAGAAGACTTGTCAAAGCACCAGATCGGTGTCCATGGGACTCCAATAGCTAGACGTTGAAAAGGAGTAAAAAGAGAGAGAGACAGAGACAAACGCATTAAATTGCTTCGATTTTCAGTTGTAGTACTACTCCAGTAATTGCTAACTCTCCCTCACCTACTCTCTCTCTCTCCCATCTCTGCACACCAAACACTTTTCTACTTCTACTACTATTTTCCGATCCCTAAATTCGCCCCCCTCAATTCTCATTTCGTCGTACAAAATAAGCCTGAAAATCGAGAGGGGGAGAGGGATGGAGGGAAACATACCAGTAGAGAGAGAGAGAGAGAGAGAAAACGGAAACATACCAGTAATTGGTAAAAGTGGTGACTTTAGTCTTGTGGGTGGCCGGCCATCTATTAGGGCAACTATGCACCCCACCAAATTCAAACCGGAACTGCTCACTAATTAAGCTCTTACTGCCAAAGAAACATTAAAATCTGGTGAAACAT
Organism: Rhododendron molle; assembly: GCA_025413875.1. Classification (NCBI taxonomy): domain Eukaryota; kingdom Viridiplantae; phylum Streptophyta; class Magnoliopsida; order Ericales; family Ericaceae; genus Rhododendron; species Rhododendron molle. The sequence goes on along the minus strand of CM046389.1, from coordinate 46,993,485 downwards.
TAAATGGGTTCACAAAATACCTTTGAATCGATAGATAGATTGGTGATGACTGAAAAATCGAGAGGGGGAGAGGGATGGAGGGAAACTTACCAGTAGAGACTAGAGAGGGGTGTTAGCGACGACATTGCGAGTGGCAATGGGAAAAAAAATGGTGGGGCAAAAAATGGTGGACTTTGATGGTTAAGTTTCTTCTTCGTTTTCAGATGTCGACAAGATGGCGGACCCCTCCTTGAGGCTTTCTCACTAGGGTTTGCTGCTTCGTCTTCATTCTGATATCATTCTCTTGATCTTTTGTGATCTCTGGCCAAGAAGAGGGAGAAAATCAATTTCTTTTTTATTAACATTTATACCACCAGAGAATTAGGGTGGTTGTGTTGTACTACTCCTAGCTACTATAAATGGAAAGCAAGTTTTTCAGCAGGAAGGGAACAAATGCGTGAAACACGCCATGCATCGTACCATCCCAGAGTTTACCCAAAACGGCAAAAACAAAAAAAAAAAAAAAAAAAAACAATTTCAGTCAACAAGTACAGCCAAACTGGGGACCATGCATGAAGTTAACTACACTACTAGTCTACTATAGTTCTCTGCTTCTCATCACGTGGCCTTTTTAAGTACTCCACACTATGGATCTCCTTATGCTTAACTTTTAACACTTTTTGTAAAATAAAAACTTTTAAATTAAAAAAATTCATCTTTTTTTTTTACTAGAAAGTGATTATTTCTCAAAATATGAGTAAAATTATTATTATTTTTTTACTTTTTTGATTCGTCTCGTTAAGAAAAATCAATAATTCATAAAAATTTGGCGCAAAACTAATAAATATGAAAAAAAAATTTAAATAATGACAAAACATGCACTTTTCTAAAAGTAAAAAAAGTGTCAGCGGGAGGTACCTTAGGGGCTGTTTGCCCAAATAAGCCACTTTGGCTTATTTTTTTGTCCTTATTCAAATTTTTTTCGCATTTTGTGGCTTATTGTCAATTTTTTGGGGATTATTGCTTCGTTATGACGAGAGGAATCTAAAAAGTAAAAAATTTGAGTCGAAATCCAAATTTTTGCACAAAAAGACGAAAACGTGGCTTTCCCGCCAAATTTCGTAGAAATTCCAAAAAAATTGGATTTCGATCAAAATTTTTTACTTTTCCGATTCCTCTCGTCATTACGAAGCAATAATCCCCAAAAAATTTGACAATAAGCCACAAAATGCGAAAATTTTTTGAATAAGGACAAAAAATAAGCCACAGTGACTTATTTGTCCAAACAGCCCCTTAGTCAAATATAAAAGATACTTGAGTCAAAACAAAAAGTTTCAAGCTGATAGGAGTATCTTTTTTTCTTTATTAACGAAAAGAACCCTAAGAAAGTTACACAGCAACGCTGTCTCCCTTCGGTTGAATGTGAACCGAGGAATATGAGATGCTTTTCTTTTGTTTGCTTGTCGTACTTTTTTATTTGTTATTTTCTGTATTTTTGGATTGATAGTATCTATTTTATTGTACTATTTTATAAATTATCTGCAATTTTTACTGCAGAATCCAAAATTTCTGCAAATAGTAGGGCCCAAACTATCCAAAAATGCTTATAATTACTACTTCACTAGGTGAGAAGCTGAGTAACCTGAGTTGAACTTGGTTATGCATAATACTATGAGAAATCGATTTGCCAAGTGAGCATATGAAAGCAATTAAAGGGCTTGCTCCTAAGAGTTTGTAAGTTTCAATCCCGTGAAATTCAACATTTCAAATCTTGGAGCCATAGGAGGTTTGCGTGATCGTGAACTTTAGGGTTTCAAAAAAAAAACTTTAAGATTCCAGAAATAATCGAGTTATGTATAAAGTGGTCCTGACATCCAGTTATAAAAATTATAAAAAAAACGTCAACTCACTAAACTACGAATGGTCTCCCCTGCCAACTAACCTAGTTAAAGTACTACCTTAAAATGAGAAAAGGCTTATTCAAAAAAGGAAAGATTCTCTCTGAGACTGTTAGGAGCATCACGCAGAAATAAATGGCCCTCTTTACGCATAAAAATAAATGCCATCAATGTTATGAAAGTGATGGATGTATATATGTCCGACTACTTGGCAATTAAGCCAACTGGTGGTTGTAATACTGTTATAGTTAGCATGCCATCTGTTGCCTATAAATAGACATGCTCTTTACTTTTTCTATGTACCGAGAAAAAGAAATCTACGAAAAGGTAATGAGAATTTGATCAGTCCGGAAGATTTATCTCATCAATAGTTCTTGAAGAGATACTTGTGTTCAATATTTGTTTACTTTTATGCAAGTATATTTTATATCTGTCTCAATTTTATAACAATCAAGAATTTGTAAGGCTACATGCTACTATTTGCCACTTTCTCCGTGAATAGGGTTGCAAATAAATCGAGTTGCTCACGACGCTTAGCTCGTTAAGGCTCGACTCGTTTAATAATCGAGCCAAGCTCGAGTTTTAGACTTGTTAAGTGTACGAGCCAAGCTCAACACTCAAAAGCAGGTCCAGTTAGAACTTGTGGCTCATATGTTAATATGAAGAGATACTAAGAAGTTCTAGAAAGAGGCTAGATACCGGAGCGGAGCAGAGCGACTTTGATACTTTTTTCATCTTTAGCAATTTCTGTATTTTTCGGTCATAATTTTGTACTTTTTAGACTCCTCTCATCAAGACGGATAACTAATCCAAAAAAATTACTCGAATCCATCCAAAATTTAGAAAAGATGAACAAAACCGATAAAACAAAAAAAAAAGTTCAGAAGAATGCGACCTTAAGAAAGTTTTGCGATCTGTTCTGAATTTAAGGATGCTAATAATGCTCCTACTTGTGTTTCCTCTAATAATTCTCCTCCTTCCCCTCTTGTTAATTGGTGTCTCCCCTTTCCTGGTATCATTAAACTTAATGTTGATGGTGCTGTGGATAAAAGTGGTGGTTGGGTTGGTGTTGGGATAGTAGCACAAGATCATGCGGGGCAAATTTTAGGAATGGCCTCCATTTTGTAAAGGTGCGATGTACCTATGATGTGCTGCTATTTCTTCAAAAAAAATTCCACACTACTTTGTTCATGTTTACGTCTTTTATTGAGAAACAAAAAAACACTTCTCTAGGGAGTGTGCATACCATAAAATAGTGTTTGCGGAGGTGAGCAAAGGGGGGCTTTTATATGTGAGCATTTACTTGGACTTGTTTTTTTTTTTTTAATATCCTTTCTTGGACTTGTTTATTTACTCAATTTCATGATAAAAATATACTAATATATAATATTATAATCATAGTACAGAATTGGAAACCACAAGCCTGTCCGCCGTGGGCCTCAGCCCAGGCATGAAAAACACCCGTCTAGCCCACTTTATTGTCAGTAGCGTCATGGTGCGGCTTCTGGGCCAAAGCCCAGGAAGGTCAAATCCAGTCTAGCCCATTTACTTCAGCCAGTGTCCTGGTGCGGCTTCTGGGCTTATGGCTCACCAGAATGCAAAAACTCTTGGCAATTTTCCGGAGCACCAAAAAAAATAAAATAATAATAATAATAATTGCACCCCAAACCGGAGACAAATAGTAACATAACGGACTACGACGTTATTCCTTGGGTTCTCTCATGCATCAATCAAAAAGGCCCATTATTCGCGTCGAGGCAAAATGATGTGGACGTAAAGAAGAAGCGATAACTGTCAATGTGAATGTGTATATTTTTTTTTACATGCTCAGTTCTCCAATTATCAAGCAACAAAAGCAGGATACCATTTAAGCTCTATCAGACTTTTGACTTACTAGGCTCCAAGGAATTGGAATGAAAATGAATAAGAACATACAATAGGATAAAAACAACATATGTGAGTTTATCATACCACTAATGTGAGTCTTTATACAATGGTTTGTGTGCTTTATTAATAAAAGTGGGCTTACTATATTGTATGTGAATATCTCCTCGATCCTCCCATCAAGATGATGGTTGAAAAATGAATTTCGGTGATTGAATGGAAAAACCATCTCAAAGTTGCTGCTAGCTACTGAGTACTGTTGCATAATGCAATCAGCAACTAGATTAATAGATTTCATCTTGGGCGAAAAACCCACACTCTAGGTAGCCCAAACTTCGAAAGTCCAACTTTACAAGCACAAAGAACTCAGTATGTCCTGACGGGTATTAATTATCAAATTACGTCATTAACCATTATTTCTCCTAGACTTTACTAAGTCCAAGCCCAATCGTAACGGCCAAAAGCTAAAACTCTTAGGATCAATTGCCCAGTCCAAATATGACCACGTGGCTAGTCGATCCGGCTATTCAATGACGGCAAGCTCGTGTTTCTTCCCTTAAATAAACTTGACTTTTGCAATTTTCATAATGATTTACCATGTTATTGGAGTGCAATTATTTTAACCATAATCCTAGATGTAGATCATTTCATCATACTTAACATGTTTTTTTGAAAAATCTGTCATGTAGAGACACATCAAAGTTTACATCTCTCTCACAAGTAATGGTAGGACCCATGATACTATTTAGTGGATCCTACAGTCACTTGTGAAAAAAGATGTACAAATGAATGTATACTTGAATGTTTTCTTAGCATTTATCATCCAATTTTGCCATTATTGATAGTCATAGCAATCGTAATATTACGTATATCCCAACAGTTGGTAATGGATTTGAAAACACAACTACAAATCCGTGAAGGGTGTGATTTAGGGGAATGATAAGAATTAGGAACTAGTTTTGAAAGTCAAAATAGATAAATATGCTCCAACTTTCCCATGCGATTGCCTTCGTAACCAAAAGCTCAAAAAATGAGTTGTGTTGCTAAAAAACCCTATTATGATTTCTCATGTTTTTTCGTGCCACAAGGACAAAGGCTCATTTTGCTACTATAACGGGTTGTGGACTCCCTCTCTCGGGGAGCCATGGCCACTCGATGCCGGCTGTCAAGGCACGATGCTATCAAGACCACTCTAGCAATCCTTGGTCGTTTCGCATCGTTACTCGAGAAAACACAACCCGTCGATAATCCTCGGAAAAAACACCGAAATACCTCTAAAACAGCATGCTATTTTAGCCAGTCTCAGCAAGGCAAAGCACGACTCTACCGAGCAGAAACTAGATTTCCTTGGCTAGGTGGCCTTGGTTACTAAAAAAACACGACCCATTGATAATGCTCAGAAAAAAAGATCGAGATGCCCTCGAAACGGTATGCTTTTTTTTTTTTATAGGAAACGACATGCTCTTTTATAGGTAAAATAGGTTCCATCCGGAAGTTGCCGATACAATAATAATAATAATAATAATAATAATAATAATAATAATTCCAACTCCATATAGGGTAGTTGGAGGTGATACGTGTGCCTTTACTTAGGCTTGAGTATCTTTAGTATCTCGAATTTACTACTATTATACATTTCAACGTTGTAGAGACCCGTGTTTAAATTTCAATAATTTTAATGTTAGAATAAGATTAGAATGTTTAGGTAAAGAAAAAATGTGATTTGAATATGTGATTTGGGTTGAATGTGATAGAATTTGGAAGTTTTGGGTGCAATTGTAATTGATATGTGTGGAGGTATAAATAGGTGAGAATGAGTGGTAGAGAATCATTCTCCCACTCACGTCTCTCTCTCTCTCGGTCCTCTCTCCCCCACCCGACTCTCTATCTCTCTCTCATTCTCTCTCGAAATCACGCCTCTAAACTCGAGACCCATGAAGATTCACCTCCATTCCACCATCCGCACGCGATCTCGAGCTCGTATTTGTTTGGGTTTAGCTCGGAGAGGAGTATTCGGTTGATTCAAGATTTTCGGAGCTAGGGCTTGCTTGATTGAGCTTGAGTTTCATCCTTCAACTTTGAGGTAGAGATTTCTCAATTCTATTATGTGTTTATGTGTTGATTTGGTATTTGAATCGTGCTCTACATTGTTGGTTTTGTTGTTGAATTTGTTCTTGTGAATCTGAAAATCGCTTATTGAAAACCCAGGTCCTACCAGTAGGAGTTTTGGCCCTACTGGTAGAAACGCTGTCCAGTAGTGTCATTTTGTGAAAATTTTGGTCTCCTACCGGTAGGAGGTTGTGTCCTACCGGTAGGTAATGAAAAATCAGCATTTTTGAAAAAATTTCAAACGGACATAATTTTTTCATCCGAACTCCGTTTTGGGCAAATTTTATATCAAAATTCATGTACCAAAAATCTACTTTCTAATGGTGGTGGTCTCATCTCTTAATTCTTAACCAATAAGGTTTGGTAGCCAAGATAAGATAGACATGTTCGTATACGTTGGGTATTCCTTTTCCTTAGAATCGTTGAGTGAGACACAGATGTTATTAAGTTCACCTGAGTATATAATTGAATGGTTAGACGAGGTTAGTGGTATACTTAAGGCTTATAGTGGTCGTTGGGTATCGTAGGAGCCTCTTGATATCGAAACGAGAGTTTAGAGAACTTAATGAGTATAAGTGGGCGAAGGTTGTGTGTCCTGACATGTGATGAGAAAGACGAACATGTAGAACACTTTGCTAAGTTAAACAACGCTAGGTGTAAATACGAGAGACTTTTCCCACACGATTGACGTATGATACATCTCTTGCGTGACTTGTACGGTTTAAAGAGTTGCTAGGATGAAATCTATGAATTATTTTGAGTAAGTGCCCTTGTATGTCTAATATGTACAAGCTTAAATGATGATATGAGAAACTAATGGCATAATGATAGCGAGTGGACTGAAGTAGGATTTATTCGTACTACTTCTATGTGAATAAGTCTTCGTTATGAGTTCACTATATGTGATTGAGATGAATGACTAAATTGTGAAGTATATTGGAGGAATTGTGGTATGGTGACTTATGATGTGTGACTTGAATTAGCTTCATTAGTGAGGGAGGTACTAGTGGAGGGTATAGGGAGCCCTTAAATGCCCGGCAGGAGCTTTTGCTCATGACACAAAACGATAAGAAAATTGTGATTGGATGTGAACGAGAAGGGGGTATTATTGAGAGAGTGATATGAAAGACATTGGCGTTGTGATTCTTTGATTATGATAGTTTTATAAATCAAGATATCAGATTGGTGTTTTGTATTAAGATGAGGGGCAGTGGCAGTCATGTGAAAATTGCATAGAAAGTGTGTTCTTGTGGTTAAACTAGAATCTTGGTGTGTGGTCATGGTACTTCAATTATGTCATCGACTTGAGGACAATTACTTGTCGTGTTTTTTTTCTCCTTTGAAATACCGTATTTTGCTTCAGTTATTCATTCTACCTGTCATCCCATTTTAATATAATGGTTGTGCAAATTTCTCTATTGGGCTAATGTAGCTCAATCTATCATCTTTCAGGTGTGATCTCGGAGCAGTAGCATGGAGTGAAGTACATGCATTCTAGTGTATATTTTCGGAAGAGGTGTTAAAGGAGACTCATGGACATTTTGATAAAATATGTTTTGGGAATGTAATAGATCAACCTTAACTTTATTTCTTTTAATAATGTAATATACTCAAATTTTTGGAGTTGGATCTGTAATTTAATGACTAGGGTATAGTGAACTCTTTTGGGGTATTATGTAAGATAATGAGAGGAGTTTTATTTATGAAAAGCCATCTTTATTTGTATTGAAAATCGAGGGCGTGACAAACGTCAAAATAAAATTTCATTGGATTAGTAATTTTTTCAAATAGTTACATGTTTGAAAACAGTTAATTAGTGACTAATCCAATGAAGCTAAAGCACTACCAGGGAAAATATATTCACTGTCCAAAAAGTGGCGACGAAAAAATAAATTTGTTAAATTTGTTACTGTTTTGACAACTTCTGCGATGAAATTATTTTGTCACCGATAATATCTTTTTAGTGACGGAAAAAATATTTTCATCACCAAGGGTACTCATTTGGCGACAAAATATATTTTTTGTCACCGAAAGCATAAAAACAGAGATGAAATTATTTTTTGTCGCCAAAAATAACCATTTGAGGCGGAAAACAAATATTTCATCACCAAATGGGTGGCATCCAAACACAGCCTAAGTGAATTTCAGATTGACAGCTTTTACGTTAGTTTGGATGAGGAATAAATAGAAGGCGCCACGTGAGTTATATTTGCTTAGCTAGGGTAGTGATAAATTAAGAAGAATTGACAAGTGCACTGTCGCTCTGAGCTAAGTCGAGTAAGGCAACGGACTTAAACCTTCAAAATTTGGCCTAAAATTAGGGCCCCTATACCTAAGTACGTATTATATATTTAATTAGTGGCTTCTAGTTGCTAGAGGAGATAGCTAGCCAAGTGATAAGTTTAAATCTTGATATCCAACAGATTCAAGATTCAATTCTCAGCCAAGCAACTCTCAACTCTTTTTTGCCCATCTTTTGTTTTCCTTGAGGTTTAATTTTTTTTTTTTAAAGAAAAATAGGGCCCTTATTTTATAAGTTTGACTTAGGCCCCAAGATTCTCAGTGTCGGCCCTGGTGGCTAGCTCATGTCATAGTCAAGTATGTTCTATCTCTTGAGCACCCACGATTTGGCAAGGAGATTTTCCGACCTCGGCTAGTAGAGAGGCTACTCTTGATGTTTCGTTTTTGCAGCAATAAATACTAGCGATACCGATTGAAAAAAAAAAAAACCCGAAAACTTCAGAATAAGTTAAGTTTACAAAAATTTATATAGCCAATTGAGTTGAGCCAAATGCAAAGCTCAAAATGTTTTGTTTTTCAAAATTAGGGTTCGTCTTGTTCGATAAATCCACATGAATGTTTTGAAGTTTAAATTGGAAAATGTTAGTAATACTGACATGTCGTTCTGACGAGTTTTCCCTTATAAGATGTATTTTTAAGCATTTTCCGACTTAGTTGTACTTCATCGTGCAAGCGCCATCATCGGCACAAAAAGTATATATATATTGTTCAAAATATTGTAGAGTTACACAAGGCTGTCAGAACTGAAAATCATTCTTTGATCCGGGCATGTGCAGTTCCATCTGAACCATTCATCTTGATAATCAATAGTTCAGATTCGTTGAATTTTTTTACCGGCCGGTAGAATATATAAAAAAAAATCTGGACCATTAAAAATACAATTCGATGGTTGCGATCACTTGGACTGCACCTTAGCAGTCCAAAACAAGCCAGATTCATAATTCTTCTATAACATAGGGATTTGAGGGAATCCGGCCCCTTGTTGGGATTGGATCCGGTCAATTTGGGGACTGGATCCCCTCAATTTGCTTCGGACTAGATTTAAAGAGGTGTTTTTAAAAACAAAAACAAAAACACCCCCTTGAAATTTGAGCCGTCCAAAATACATTTGGACGGTCCGGATGGACCAAACTGGTCCGAAGCCAAACACCCAAAGAGGGTGTTTTTGTTTTGTTTTTTTTTTAAACACCATTTTAAAAGCAATACGAATCCAAAAGTAATACTTATTGATATCCGCAGGAGTTGATTTTTTACAGGGCCCCATAAAATAATATTAAAAAATTTATGGATATTTTTCTAGATTTTTTTAGGACCCGAAATGGGACCAAACGCGTTTGTCTCTATGTGGATCTCTGTGTCTCTGCGTGGATCTCTGCAAATTGTCTCTGCTGTTAGAATTTTTGCGAACAAAATAGCGTTCCATTGTTTTCCGGGGTATCCTTCGCATTGGCAGCGAGTTGGTTTCACAATTGTTTTTCGAAGACCAATTATATTGACTACTACTAGCAGAGAACCAATAGAAAGGGGAACAAAGCCCTATAGAACTGGAAGCAACTCCCATAATTATGCAAAATTTTCTGTCTAAGCGTCCTTAGGCCCCGTTCCGTGAATGTTGTTATTTTTTAAGTACTCAGTTTTTGTTTTACGAGAGACGGGTCATTTTATCATAATACGTCACCTGTAATCTTATTTTAATTAGTGGAATACACCCTTATTTGACTTAAGGTGGCTCCGTCCATTTCAAAATCTAATTATCATCTCCATACGAGGAATTTTTGGGTGCCGGGTGGGTACCACGTCACCCGACTGACGTGGTGCCGAGCACCCACATCCGGGCCGTCCAAAAGTGTATTGGATGACCCAGATTGAAACACTCTCTTCTCTCACACCACCACTCTCTCTCCTCTTTCTCTCTCTCCAAATCCGAGCCGTCCAAAACCAAAATGGACAGCCCGAATGCACTAAGCGGACACCACGTGATACTCGCTCGGCACTGAAAATTTTCTCCATACCCAGGCATATTGCCAACTTGGACGATATTACACATGGATGGAAGTTGATCCAATTTGATTGGTTTTTCAACTTGGGCCAGGTATCCACTGTCCAATGTGAGATAATGGGCCTAGTCCATTAAAACGTTAAAATCACATCGTTTAAATTTTAGAAAGAGCGATTACATTAGGTTGGTTCATAGGGTGGCTTCTTTGGATTATCCTTAATTGCAGTATTGAATAAAATGGTTGCCGATCGACAAAAAAAAAAGAAAAGAAAGAAAGAGTGATTACATCTACCTAATAAAAACATAAGGGTGTGGACCTCCACACAAACACAAATTGATCCAAGGGTTGAGATTCATTTAATCCAATGGATGAGGTGTGTTCTCCAACTCTCTTAAGAAAACACCCACACTTTTACAAATATATTACAAAAATGTCATTGGTTTTTTTTATCCACTGCTCGGCTTTTGACATTGGTATAAAAAAATAAAAATATATTACAAAAATGCTCATGCCTACGACACGGGGTGCGTAGTGCCGTAGGCACGGGCAAGCACTATAGACAATAACATAGAAGGGTAATGTCAGTTTGATATATATATATTAAAAAAAACATATATAAGGGTAAATTTCACCAACATCCCCTAAGGTTTGCCTTAATAACCACTTACATCACGCGACGTCATATCATGTAAAAATAAAAAGCTCGTACAATTCTCAACTTTTTTGACCCAAAAATTATAAATTTATCCTTTCTAACAAAAAATGGTGCCTTCAAGTAGTAACAAATGAATAGTTATTAATAAATATTACCCTATTCGATTAAAGCAGCTCATTCAAGGGGGAAAAGTCATTTTGGTTCAAAATAAGTGAGCGTTGATAGTTTTTTATTATTATCAGAAAATGTGAATTTTTAGATATACGTCACTTCTGGCTTATTCCATCACGTGTTTGGATAGACAAGTATCGATTAGGGGTGTCGGTAAACACAAATAGAAACAACACAGGGGGTTCATTGTTATCTGTCATGCGTGAGGGGGTATTCGTCATTAAGCCAAGCCTCAAGGGTGTCAAATGTCAATCAATATGTGTGCAAAAACTTGCATAATTTTGAGTATTCTGATCAAATTCTATCATCATACATAACCGAGTTATTTTAAAGCTCGTGACCAAACGCACCTCGATGTGGATGGGTATTTCCCCAATCGAACAAAACAAAGGCATGTTTTGATCGAGCTTGTTCCCCAGGCAATTACGTACCCAATTAATCAAAGCAGCTAGGAAAGAGTAATTATCCAGCATCGTTGGGGCGTTGCCACGTGGTGCCTTAGGCCGTTTTTTCACTGCACATTGTGATGTGATCCACACACTTTGTCTCAAGTCCCACCATAATCTGTGATAAAGAAGAGGCTCTTGGAACACCACATTGAATTATTTTTTTGCTACGAAGACATTCACCAGAGAGAGAGAGATGGATTTTCTTCAAAATATTTTCTTCTTTGAATTATGTAGAATTTGTATCATGCATTCTCTGTAGTGAATGAAATACGAAGAGTTCGAATTAAGCTAACTTGTTCGTTAATTTAATTGACCCACCCAAACCCATCCAATTATTACAGGCCCAAATCCACCATATTTAAATATAATTTCTGATTGGATACATCAAATAAGCCCATTAGATGTATGGGTTTAGATAGGCTGGTAATGGTTGGTTAATGGGCCAAATTAACATGGCCCCTTATCACCCTAAATTCCTCCTCAAAACCCCATGTCATCAACTTCCGCTACCCAGCCTCTACCCCGAATCCCTCTCCTAGGACCCCTAGGACCCAACCGCCCAACACTTCGTCGTCGGCTCCCCCCTCACCGGCATCCCCCTGATGACCCCTCCTGCCGCCTCCTTGCGCGCCGTCCTCGATCCACTCCCCCACCTCCAAATTTTTTGGTATTAGGACAGGTTCGAAGGAAAATATGAAAATCCTAGTCGGGGTCGGGTAGGTTCGGGTTCCTTGCCCCGAAATATTTTTACATACAAAATTAGAGTTTTAGTCTAATATTTTTATCATTAAACTTTAAAAATTATATTTATACCCCACTATTTTTATCATTATTTGTAAAAAAATTAATTTTTCCTTTATATTTTCATCATTATATTAATATAACACCTAATATATATATATATATATATATATATATATATATATATATATATATATATATTCTTCTTTTTTTCCCCTTTAGTTTTGAATATATATATTTTTAATATATCCAGAGGGACAGGCAGGGTAAACATGATCCCCGAATGGGGCAGAAAAGGGGACACCCATGAATAACTCGGTCAGAGTTGGGCGGATTTGGGATTGTGCCATAAGAACTCATCCCGCCTGTTTTCATTCCTACCTCCAACGCCCTCGCCGTCGTCCGCCTTCCGCGCGCTCCCCCGCCTCTTCCTAACTTAGAAGCATATTAATTTAATGTATTCTGTTTCCTAGTTTGTAAGGAGATGTGACCGTTTTTTATTTGTAAATTTAGAACATCGACTTCTTACCATGATCAGGTTATGGCTCAAAATCAGTTCCATCTCGAATTAGAGCAATTATTATTTTTCTTTTTCGGCTCTTTCCAATTGGAGCATTTGTCAACGCTGCATTTGATTCAACAAAAGCAAATCCATTATATATATGGAAAGAAGACTACAATTAGAAAAATCTCGCCCGTCACATCTTCCAACCTACATGTTTCTTCGCTCATCTCTTCATCCTACTCGTCATCGTATCATATTCTGAATCTCCAGATTATTCCTCCATGTTGACAAAAAAAAAATGATTATTCCTCCAAAAATTCTACACATATCATACGAGTATAATCGTGATCGACCCATGTATCAAATTTCGAAGAGATAGATTAGCCACAATAATAATAAAAAAAGGAAAAAAAAAAACAATATATAGTGGTATCGTCACCAATTAGAATTTATGTCCAAGTACACCTGGATGAAGGGCAAAGGTTTACGATGCCAAGTAAGCAGTAAATAAGGGCCTTCGTTACTTAATGTATTCTTCTCACTGACAACGTGGCAAAGCGGCTCTAGTGCTGACTTTAATTGGGTCCTGCTTGTAGAAGGTGAGATTGATCTGTCGAATTATTTTGTCTTTGGGTTGAGAACCAAGTTATATCACCAAGAGATCTCTATCACAAAAGTGGCTGTGGGCTCCCGGCGCCCGGAAAAAGGAGCGCCAATTCGAAGAGTCGCCACCCGGATTTTTGAAATGGATCATTCGAGAAACCGAAGAGTCGTTTGGAAAAGGCTTTTGGTCTAGCGAAAACGTTGAGATGTTGGGTTCGGGAGCCACGTTACGAATGAGGAAGGTTTTTCTTTAAAAAGCACCCCACTCGCCCGGAGAAAACCGGTCTCTACTTAATATTTTCAAAAGAGAAAAGGGGGGGATCTTCGATATTTTCCAGAATATCAAACTCTTTAATAAAACAAGTAGCAGGGAAGGGACATGGGAAACATATCACATTGACGTGCAGGTGGTGCTGCCTGTACAGTAGTGATAAAATGATATGAATAGAGTAAACAAACAACACTGAGCAGACTGTCTGGATCTCGGCTAAGCTGTCCACGGCACCCTGAGATACCGCGTGCGGCACCTCAACGTACCGTGCGTGGTGCCTGCTCTGCCGCCAGACTATTACAGACTTTCAAAACGTTATTTAGCTCACGGCTTTCTCCGCATATCTCTTGAAAAGCTTATCAGAAACCTCACAACAGTTAGATCATCCCAAAAATACCATTGTCTTTCTCAAAATACGGTTTTAAAGTAGTTTTTAACGTTTTTGATCATTCGGGATGATTTTGAAAAGTTTTTAAAAGAGCCAGAACATGGCTTGTAGATATGGTCTTATTTTAAGAGCAACAGAAACGGTAAACAGCAGACACAGATAACCACAACAGAGGAAAACTCAGATCCAAGCAGCCTACTCACAATAGCATCAGTGTGCACCATGTCGTGCGCTGAGAGTCAAGGTGCCGTGCGTCTGATCAACAGACCGCGGTTCTCAACCTCGACAGTGTTGGTTTTATTTTATGAAAATAGGTTTTGAGTCGATCTAACCAAAAGTGGATTAGATTCACAAAGAAAGGTCCCCTTAGGACCAGAACGGAGTCTGGTCCGAGGAAACTAGTTTATACCTTTGGTTTCGAGCTTGGTCAAGGATCGTGGATGCAAGGATGTGGATGGATCGTCACGGATGTGGATGGAGGAGGTTAAACGAGGCAAAGGGAGTATGGGTGTGAGTGAAGGTTAGGTATTTTGGGTGATGGGGTCTTAAAGTTAATGAATGATCAACTTCAATGATGAGAAGAGAGTGAGTGAAAACTCTTAAAGAATGTCTTTTGGGAATGGCATCCTTTAAGACTTGGAAAATTGAAGTGGTAATGGAAAGTGGGTTTGAGAACTTAGAGAGAGAAAGTAGAGTGAGAGAGCCAAGAGAAGGGCAAGAGGAGGACTCAAAAGAAGGGCTAAGAGGGACCCCTTTCCCTTGAGTGGAGGGGTTAATTTATAGGCAAAAGCCAAGGATTTTGAATTTCAAGTGGTGGAGGTATTTTCTGGGCGGGCCAGAAGTGCATTTTCGATCGAGTCATCAGGTGTAGCTCACGTGGCGTGGCAGCCTTTTCGAGCCAAACTTTTTGCTCAAGGTGCCGTGCTGTTAAGGATTGCCGCGCACGGCCACTCTTGAATTTCAAGGTGCCGTGCGCTTCAATTATGCTCCGCACGGCTCCTCTTCCTTCGGTCCAGGGTCCTTTTGGGCTTTGTTTGGGCTTCTATCTGGGCTTTTCAGGCTTTTGGGTTTTTGGGCTTAGAGAGATCCTTTTTCAAGCTCGCAAAGGTATCGTTTCCTCTATTTTCATCATCGGGGTGGATAAAGACTCTCCGAGGTCTGGATTGGGATGTCTACAGTGGCTTTTGGTTATTTTGAAATTAAAAATTTCAAAATTTATTTTCTCACATAAGATGTGATCTTACCGACACATTTATTTCAAACACACCACATAGAAGCATGGAGTCTTAAAATTTATCTTGACGATGAGAGCCATTCATTTTGTAAGAAATGACTTATAAATCATTCTTGCAAAAAGCTTATTTTATCAAACATCTATAATTGATTAAAATTAATTGATAAAATATCAGAATAATAATGGCTACACTTGTCCAAGAAAAATGTACATTTTCCAAATTGCCACCAATATTAATTTGATCCCCCGGATAATATTTCATGAATAATTTATATGTCGAGAACTATAAATGAAGTGTTCGGATTGTCAAAAATAAATTATGTATGAAACTCATGTTATTTAATGGGGGTTTTAAGAGGTATGTTTGAGGTGTGTTTGAGTAGACGTATCCACTAAAGAATTAAATATAGTAGTAACCCATGCCAAAAGATTTTTTGAAGGTATTGTGCTTGTGTAGGAACACTTCTTAAAAATAAAATTCTGGACATAATTGTATCCACGAAAATGTTGTGGTACATGTAAAGGTGATCCGGGGTTGGTGCACTACAAGGCTATAGTAGTGCAATACACGGCCGTCTATCTTAGAAATCAACGGTTCGGATTAAAAAAAGAACTCTTCCATTAAAGAGTATTCTCTAATTCCCTGGAAGAGTTTTTCTTTAATCCAAAATGATTGAACACCTTTTGGATGACTGATATTATGCCCTACAGTCGTGTAGCGTACTCTTGCACTACAGATTCTCCAATTTCAAGAAGAGGATACATGAAAGTGTCCAGGAAAGAGAAATGACGGTTCGGATTCATGAAACTATTTAATGTATGTGTAGGGTCTAGACACGAGAAACTTACCTCTATGATTTTTAATCGGCCCACTCGGTTTTTTATTTTAAAATTATTGAACGGTTCGGATCATCCTTGCGGGGTCCATAGTGGGCCCCACATGTGGTCGGTACGCACGGTCTGTGCGTATGGTTTGTTTCTGTAGCAGCTTCCAATGGTATATATGTTTGATTATAACAAGAATGTAAACAAAGACTAACAAAATCAAATCTTAGAAGTTGTGGAACAATACAAGAAGTGCACTAAAAAGTAGTGAAGGTGATAGTTACGCGTACCCCAGATTATCATTTTCACCCACCGAATTGATCGATGTAATTCTTCAGTCGAGCGACTCCGAGCGCAATAGCCAGTAGTACCTCGTCTTTGACCATGACCACGAACTGGAAATAAGCATGCCTCCACGACTTTTTTAACAGCAGAACACCTACGAATCCCCATAACCCCGTTGCGTAGCCGCTCATTATTGCCCCGTAGAACCAAACTTTTTCGGAGTCATCTTCCTCGTGTTCTTCTCGGTGACCTGTGGCTGTTGGAGGTTGAGATGTTTCGTCACCGCGACATTTTCTTGGTAATGGATCTCCGCAGAGTTCTCTGTTGCTAAGGTAACTAGATGCGGGAAGAGTTTGGAGCTGGTTTCCCGTTGGAATTCGTCCAGACAAGTTGTTGTATGACAAGTTTAAGAGGCTTAAGAAATTCAACCCCGAAATGCTTTGTGGAATTATCCCCGAAAGTTGATTCTTGGATAAATCAAGAGATTCCAGTGACTTCAACCCGTCAATTTTCTCAGGAATTTTTCCTGTCAGGTTGTTATGAGAGAGATTAAGCCCGTGCAACCCAGAAAGATTTGTGATCTCTTTCGGGATTGATCCAACCAGATTGTTCCTCGAAAGGTCCATGTTGGCTAGAGATACTAAGTTCGACCTGGTGAATTCAAGTTCGCGTCCTTTAATGACTTGCATCATGCTTGCGTCAAGCCCTTGATTTAAATAAACCTTAGCATACCCATTTTCATACAAAATCATGCTAGAGAGATTGCCTAAACAACACGGGATGGGTCCCGTCAAGAGATTATTTCCTAAGTCCATGATTTGGAGTCCCAACATTTGGCACAATTGTGAAGGAATGTTATCAATGAACATATTCTTGTGCAGTCTCAAAACTTGCAGAGACAAGTCTCCGATCCATGTAGGTATGCTTCCAGATAATCTATTCTCACCAAGATCCAATACCATTAAGTTTGTGCAGTTTCTCAATGTCGAAGGAAGCTCTCCATAAAAACTGTTGTTGTTCAGGTGTAACCACGCCAGAGAGGTAAAATTTCCAATAGAGAAAGGAAGAATTCCCGAAAGCTTGTTGGACGATAATCTCATAATCAGTAGAGGTGAAAGTACCCCCCACCCCTTATAACGGGGAAGATTCCCAAATAGCTTGTTTCTGGAGAGATCAAGAACTCGTAGAGTTGGAATTTCCCACAATGAGTAGGGTATCAAACCACTTATCAAGTTACCTGCTAGTACCAGAGTTTCCAAACTGGGCACCATCTCACTGATATTTTGGGGAAGAAGTCCAGAGATTAAGTTATCGGAAAGATCCAATTCCTCTAAAGTGGGGGGAAGTTTTTGAATCGGTCCACCGATACGGTTATGGGAAAGATCCAAGGTCACAAGAGGCATTTCATCTAGCCATTGAGGCAGGGTTCCAGATATGCTAGCATTAGAAATATCCAACAAAGAAACTTTCTTTTGGGTTCGAAGCCACCGAGGGAAACCAGTCCCAATTTTGCAAGAACCCATTCGAAGTGATTTCACTTGAAAAGGGGGCGATATCACCTTCAATGTCAACAAGTTAGAATCTATGCTCAGCTCCTCTAAAATTGTGAGATTGGCAAAATTGGCCTCAGTTAAAACTCCTTCTAGGTGATTAGAAGAGAGATCCAGTATCTTTAGGTTTGATAATTGACCAAGAGATAATGGAATGGTTCCAGTTAACTGATTGTAAGAAACATCTAAGATCTTGAGGCTTGATAATTGACCAAGAGAAACTGGAATTGTTCCATTTAACTGATTATTAGAAATATAAAGTACTTCCAAAGCTGACAATGTCCCCAGCGATTGAGGAATGGACCCACTAAACGGATTCTGTGAAAGATCAAGGTACTTCAGAAGTTGAAGTTTCACAAACAAATCTGGAATGGGGTGGGAAAATGAATTTCCTGAAAGATCAAGGTATTTTAAACGC
The DNA here is from genome assembly GCA_025413875.1 of Rhododendron molle. Classification (NCBI taxonomy): domain Eukaryota; kingdom Viridiplantae; phylum Streptophyta; class Magnoliopsida; order Ericales; family Ericaceae; genus Rhododendron; species Rhododendron molle. Next base: position 46,975,219 of record CM046389.1, on the reverse strand, counting down.
TTGAATTGCCCCAGCCAATCCGGCAAGTTACCGGAGATGAATAGATTAGAGCTTATAATTAGCTTCTCTAAATTATACGTGGCGCATCCAGGTAAATTTCCATAGCTTCTTGACATCTGCCCTTTGAATCGGTTTGCAGTCACGTCTAATGATTTCAAGGTACATTGAGTCAGCAAGAGCCTCAATAACCCAACAACATCGGTAAACGGGTTGAAGCGAAGATTGAGATGTTCAAGGCTTTTAAGGTTTTCCAGATAGAGAGGAAAGGAAGAATTCAAGTTGTTCTCGGAAAGATCAAGAACTCTCAAAGCAGTCAAGTTTTCAACAAATTTAGGGAATTCGCCGGCGAATGAGTTCTTACTAAGATCCAGTTTCCTGATATTGGAAGCAGTAGAGTTCAAATAGAAATGAGATATTAAAAGAGTGCTATGAAGTTCACATCTCGACAAGCGCAACTCTGTTAAAGAAGGAAGCATATTTAGCATCACATTCAAATTCAGTGCTCCACTAAGATTCATGCCACTCGCATCAAGGTATTGCAACGAGGAAAGACGAGAAACCCAAGTGAAATCATCAATAATTAACGATATTTCCGTGTCTATGCAGTTAAGATCAAGAACCATCAAGTTAGAAACATTTCCAAGATGATGGGGGACCCTTCCACTGAAACGTGAATTAGAGAGATTAAGATACCTCAACGACGTCATTGATCCGAGGAAAATGGGAATCGGGATGTCGTGAAAATTGTTTCCGCTCAAGTCCAAGTGCTCCAGATACTTCAGCTCAAGCAATGAAGGGTTCACTTCATTGGCCTCTAGTGTCGCTGCGTATGGGTCTAAACCGACTAGATCAAGCTTCACGACATGGGAAGTATTTCCATCACATTGAATTCCTTTCCAGTTGCAACAATCTTCGCCAGTCCAAGAGGAGAGCCGACGTGTTGTGTCTGTTAGGCTTCGTTTGAACTTCAGGAGAGCTTGTCTCTCTCGTTCAATGCAGGTGATGGCTGGAATTGATCCACTGCCCAAACAGGACTGCAAAAAAATTCCATTACAAAGCAGAACAGCTAGAAAGAGCCCAGCAGTGGAGAATATCCCCATATTTTTACTTATCCAACTGGTTGCAAATTAAGGGAAACAACACTACTTGTCCAAGGGTTTACAACAGTATCATGTGGTCCTCCTGGTGGGTGGGTGGGTGGGTGGGCGGCTACTAGTAGGACAAGAATAGACTCAGTCCGTCATCTGATGCACACCGTCCACATAAATCCCGTCAACAAAGTAGACCCCACATCCCATTTTTCTATCTTTTCTCTGCTCATTTAAAGGGTGGAGGTGGGGGCGACCAGCCAGGGCCGGCCCCGAGTAAGCTCAACAAGCCTACTATTACTTCCTTTTCGTATTATTTTTTCATGTGGTCCCTGCTGTTACACCCTGAGATATGAGAAAATTTGAGTTTTGGTGCGGCTTTTATTATTGTGATGGATTTTAAATCAGTAGTTTTTTTAGGGTCGTGTTAAGCTCAAATTCAAGTTCAATAGTTGATGAGGTGGATTTCAAGACTGAGTTTGGTAGAGTTTCCTTGTGATGGTTTTGAAATCAGTATTTCATGGGGGTGGTTTGAAACAATTACATGTAAGGAATTGAATGACGACTTGTGCTGCTATGCTGTAGATTGTAGAAAGTGTGGAAAAGTATCTTATCAAAGTACTTAGGAGCTAGAACTCCTAAGTCCTATCCTATGGGCCTTGATGCTGAGATTAATTGGGCAGTGCAAAATTGGCCAAACCAACACACACACAACACTTTGATTCTTGTGGGAAAAAAAGAAAAAACACACCAGGCGTGAAGAAAAATCAAGAAAAGCAACAGAGAGAATGCAAGAAACAGAGTTTTTTATATGGTTCCCCAGAGTTTTATAACCTACGGTTTGCATCATCAATTACCGTAACCCTTGCCCTCCGAGTTCCTGGCGTGGGCACACGCCATGGACCCGTGTGACCTGACTGGGCAGGTTGAACCTGAATAGTCAGCGAAGCGCCAACCAACTGATCAGGCTTCACAAAACCCAACAAAAACAAAGCCTGCAAAGCATTTTGTAATGTGGTCTATAAGCTTTCATCAGCTGCATCCATTTATTTTCTTTGGGGGGAGCGGAACAAATGTAATTTGTAACATGGCTATGGATCCCAACCACCTGGTTTGCCGCATTGTGAGGGACATTAGAGCTAAGCTTTCCTAGGTGGTTAATCTGGAGAAGACTAACCAAAACGTATTAATAACGAGTTTTCAAGCATGAGGTATTTTTCTTTTGTGCTTAGTGTTGGTTTGTAGCTTATGCTTTTAGTGACTTGTTTGGTTTTCCCCCTAGGTGTGGGGTGCTGGTTGTTTTTCTCGATGTTTTGTGTTCTTTGTCTTGTTTCTGGTGTATGTCCCTGTGCCTTTGTAGTGTGTGGTGTTCTATTACCCAAAAAAATGTATCTCCACATTTTAATCTAAGCTACCTATTGCTTAGTCACCTTTTTTCTTGTTAAGTGAGTGTTCCATCAATTGAACCATATCTATCTAAATGGATCATGCGTCTTGTCATCTGATATCTCATGTTCATCAATATCTGCATTTGAATTAGATTTTGGATTGTTTGTTGGGAGCTGAAGGCGGTCATCGATGCCCTCTCTTTTGAGTTGCCTAAGGCAGTTGGAAGATTTGCATGCGTGTCTCGGAGATGCTTGGAGATTGCTGAAAGGGTCATTGATCGGTTTATTGAGATTTGCAGTCCCCGTGACACGATTTCGATCCTCTGTGAGGTATACTATCTTTTTGTGTTGGCCAATTGGATTAGAGAAATGTTAGGGATATTGCATTTGAATACTGCATAGAGTAGCAAGTGGAAAATTACGGATTCTTTCCTTAGAAGAAGAGTTAGCTCTCTTTTTTTAACCGTAAGATTTAGCTGGGTTCCCTAGAAAGTCTGTTATACCTCAGGCTCATATGCTTGTAAGTGTTTCCTTCTTACAGTTGGTAAAAAAATTGTGGCAGAATGATTAATCTTGGTACTTATTTTCCTAAGATTCTTTAGCAGCGTGACTCTTTTGTTCCAATTCGACATGTATATGTTTCATGTGCTTAGATTCTATGCTGATAATTTTAATTTACCTTTATAACAAGCCATAACATCCATCGGTAAGTGGAGTTTCATTTGCTTGACAAAAATCCCTTTACTCATCAACGTGATTGCATTACCTTGTATGATCTGAGTCTTTCCAGTAATCTTGTGCATGTTGTTTTTCACCCCTAGTTTTCCACTGGTGGGTACTTGTTACCAATTTATAAGCATGGTTCATGGATAAGTGCTTGATAGAAATCTGTCTGCAATTTTACCAGGCATTGGATTCTCCAAGGACGATGTTCAAGGTTCCTGGTTATTTTGTTCCTCTTCTGAGTGGGTTGTCAAAAGGTAGCATAAATACTGTTGGATAAACAACATAGAAGAATAACTATGTCAACTAACTAATTGTCATTGCTGTTTTAAATAGAGGAAAGTCCACTTTTACCCCCTGTGGTTATCGTCATGTGCAGATACACCCCCTGTGGTTTAAAAGTGTGCACATAACCCCCTGTGATTTTCAAATTGTGCGGATAGACCCCCTGCCGTCATATTTTCCATCCATTTTAACGGAGGTGTATCTCACACACCTCTAGAATGTAATCTGAGTCGTTCATAATGTATTAAATAAAGAATAGAGTATCTCTTTAAAAAAATCATCTCGATCAGGCATCAATAACCCAGTGATCTAACTTGTAGTAAATTCAAATTTGAAATTTTAATTTCGTAACAAAATCGATTTGACCATAAGCTTTTCATTTTTTGATTGACTTGGATTTTGGCATAGATGCAGTACTCGTCAAAATTTATAATATCAACGGTTTGGATTCAATTTTTAGAATACGGGATGGTGTGGTTAGATTTAAACAAGAAGAAGAATCAAGGGACGTGATGGGGGGTATAACGGTCTTTTAATGTTGTTTCCGTTAAAATGGATGGAAAATACGACGGCAGGGGGTCTATCCGCACAATTTGAAAACCACAGGGGGTTATGTGCACACTTTTAAACCACAGGGGGTGTATCCGCACATAGCGATAACCACAGGGGGTGAAAGTGGACTTTCCTCTTTTAAATACCTTCTGAATGTTCATGTACTTTGTGGGAAACACTTAGTTCGATTAACTGCTGACTTTTTGGGCAGGAAAAAAAATTTTAACTGCTGGGATATTGTCACATAGCTAAAATCTTCACTCTTCGTATTTAGGTCTTAAGGTATTTTCTTTCTCCACATGTTTTAATGCAGATCTTGTCCGTCGTAGCTTTGTTTTGTTCCCAAGCTAAAATTACCAAATGAAACCAAACCAAGCTTTGTACCCCAATCAATTGGGGTTGGTTATTCAAATCCTTTTTCCATCACTCGGCTTTATCAAGGGATATTTGCTCTAAACTTTGTTCCAAAGCAAATTTTCTGAAAAATTGGTGATTACACGTTTTTGCCTTTGCCTACGGCATCATTACATCAACAAATTTGAAGATATTTTGAAATGTGATGTTTTTCTTGATTTATGTGTTGAGAATAAACGTTGTAGGTAGTAATATTTGTAAGAAGTACTTTTGAAGCTAGTCTTATCAGAGAGAAAAAATTGGTATGCCATGTACATGATCGCAGTGCCTTTTCTACTCGTTCATTGCTCTGGTTGTGTACTTGGGTAGATTGGTTCAAGGTGCTGCTAATAAATTATCACATACACGTCACAAGTTGAAAGTTTGAAAGCTGCAGCATATTGTTTCACTGGCATTCAAATTTAAGCTTGAATTTTTTATGAGGAAGTAGTATTTTGAAAGAACTAACTGAAAAGTAGCCCATAGTGTGCGGATTTTATTTACTTTGTTTGGGGTTCAACCACATGACTACTCTTTTACTGGAGATCAAGTCTACCAACCTCGTCTTTTATTCCTAAATCTGGCCGTTTGGTTTTCGTCAGACAGAAAATTCAAGCTACCTTAAAAGGCAGGCTTTTCTCCATAACATGTGCCAAAAGAGGGAGTGGGAAGTAACAAAAAGAACAAACTTTGTTTATTTCAGCTTGAATTTTCTGGAGTGTGTGGCCACATGGCCTAATGCAGTGACAATCAATTTTGTTGTTAACTCTTCAAGGATGGGAGAAGTGTGACTCTTGACACTGTTTTATTAACGTCAATAATCACAATCCTAACCGCACCAGGTGGATCAGCTGGTCAACACCTAAGGTAGTGGAGGTCCTGTGTTCAACATCTCTCAGCCCTATCAATAACCATGGTTCTTAATGGTCTTGGCTTTGCCCTGTCTATGTGTGTGGTGGAGCATAAATGGACTCAGGATTTCTGTGCAAGGGTCCTCGTCATAAAGAAGAAGAAACAATATGATCTCAATCCTAGTTCACCTACTACTAACGCTTTGAGTTTAGCCTGTTCTAGTATTTTCATTTATGGAGTTCTTTGTAGGCTTTTGGGCCTAAGGTATTGACTTTTCTGTTATTTGTTTTCCCTCATAACCAGGTTCTTGCTGATATTCCAACTTCTATGAGATTTGACACTTTAACTGCTCTGATTAAAAATACTGATTCATCTTCCATGGTAAGCCATTATGGTGACTTAACAAGGTGAATGAGCATGAGGGTTGGGGTTATCTGATTACGATTACACCTTTTGAGTGTTGTTTATATCTGGTACAGATGGCAATACTCATTGATTGTGTGAGAGAGGAGATGCGCATGGAAAATTGCGAAAGGATTTCAAGAGGAAATCAAGTCATCCAGGCACAGAATAACTCTTGTCACAGTACAGCATTTTGGAATGATGGTTCGCTGGAATTGGTGGGGCTGGTATTGAGGCCTCCCAAGGGAGGACCTCCGTCGCTCCCTGAGTATGGTGATGCGGTAATTCTCTCTTGTAGTTGATTTGATTTGATGAGAGTTCGAAACATATTCTTTATTTTGTCTCCACTCTGATTGATGATGCACATCCAAATCTAAGTATTTTATTGAATCTGAAAATATCAGTAATCCTGAAAATCTGAACCCTTTCTCAAGTGAGATAATTATGGGACTGGATTACGATGCTGATGAGATATTTGCTTGGTTATGAACTTAGGTTATCATGTGTAAAACTCTAGGTTGCTTACTTTTTCAAGTACTTCAATCCCTTAATTCAAATTATTTGAAGCTTTGAAGCTTCCAATTCCAATCACGTTTCTAGATGATTAACCCGTGTTGGTTATGATGTTATTGTTGTTGGTTCTTACGTTTTTCCTGGAGTTTTTGAGATAGCTGTAGTTGGTATGAGCCAATTGGGAATAAAGCTGCAGGCTAATTCATCTTGCTCTCATTCAATCAGTGCCACGGCAATTTGATTAATATTGCATAAAATTTTATTCCTCACTGAGTGATTCTAGCTAAGATTTTGAATACCATACCCATAATGGTAGTGTTTTTCTTATTGGTACGTAGGTACCCATATCGGTGTAATTTCGGGTACCATTTCAGATTTTGTGTTGTAAATATATTGCTATGTATACTTTATATGTATGCTTAAAAAGCTCAAAGCATTCAACCAACATGAAAATATGTGCTAGAAAATAGTACTAATAACGATTATGAGGCTCATATTAAGAGATAAAGAAAACTGAGAATCTTTTAGTACAAAAGAATTAATATGGATTTATCTACACAAAAACAAAAATATATAGCATGCCGGTATTTCTTGGTAGGGCCTGTAACGACCAGTATTTGAATCGGAACAAAGCTAGAGGGGCAAGGTGCCAGTTTTATGAACAAATGGTACGTACCTGCTGGTCCTAGCCAGTACGAAATGATATTCACAACCTTGGATGCTAGTATTCCACGTGTTACTTGCGAGTGTCATCTGCGTAACAAAAAAAGGAGGTTGTCTCAGGATAGACTTTGCCTTCGTAGATGAAATTCGGAATCTTTATTTTTTTGAAAAGCAAATTCAGAATATGTTTTAATTTGAAAAAGGAGGCAAACCAAATATCAGATATGACCGATGCTTTCCTTAGAGCTGGTTGTCACGTAGATGATGTAATTGCTGGGTAAAATATCCAATTACATTGAATTCTCCTGTATACGGGCATGTTGTAGCAGCATTCTCCATTCTTGGCTTGTTGCTAAGTACAATCAATGGAGGACCTAGCTATGGTGTGGCTTAGGTCGTTTTGTAACGGCTATTTTAGCTTGTTCTTTGACAGTGAGCCTGAATGAAACTGATTTATTCTAGCTTGAAACTGGAGCATGAATGACACTGATTTATTTGCTCATATCAATATCGTTTACAGGGCTTTTTAATAGATGTAAATCCTTGTCAGGGAGTACGTAAATATTATACCCTCATAATGATTAATGACTAATGTTTTATGTGATGGTTGTTTTCTTGGATGACATGTATGTGATCAAATTCTGCAGGTTCTCTCTGCCCTGAACTTGTACAGATTTGTATTGATAACAGAGTCAACAGGTATGGGAACTTCATTTAGAACATTTTTTAGTTAGTCAAGAAAGGGTTATAACCATGCGATTCTTGTTCATAGACATGCTTATTTATTGGATGGCATGTGCGTGCCTGTCTGTGGTATGGTTCTCTGATTCTCTCCACCGTAAGTACTGTAATCAGATCTTTATGAATGAGTACATATAAACGCTTATGTGAGTACTTTCAGCAGATTTGTCATAATTTGGTAGATGTAATTTCAAAGCCCTGAGTATGAACAAAACTGACCAAGACATCGGGATTCGTAGCCCCATTTGTTCGTCCGGATTAAAGCATCTGTTGGATTGGACTATGAATCCAAGAGGACAAGATGTCTTGCGTTTGAGTGGAACTTGTCTTCTGTAAATGTCATCTGATATACTACAAAAAAACACAAGCTATGCAATACTACTGGGGTAGTCCTAAGAGATAATGTATCCCTTCTCTGTTAGTCTGGTGACTATGGGCAAACAAACACGGTCCTAAAGAATTACTTCTATAGCTTTTGTAGCCTGACCCAAACTAACTTTAATTTAAAACGGTTTTGAAAGAATCTATTTAGTGCCAGAATTATTTCTGATCATTGGTAAAAAATGACGCAGGGAATACCAACTACACCGGGGTGCTGTCTGAGAAAAACATACAGAAGGCCTACAATGAATGTGTTGGGATTTGTCCCACATTGGTTAATTATCTCCTCCAAAACTAGTATATGAGCTTGGGCAGCTTCTCCACTCTTTGCCAATTGGTTTGGAGTTGGATGCTTTAACAGAATGGCTCCTACCTCTCCGAACTCTGGTGACAGGTATTGTGGCAGCAAACCAAGAGGATTACAACCAACTTGCATTGGACACTCTATGTGCCTTAAACCCCCTTGAGTTAGTTTTGTACCGCTGTATTGAGCTTGTCGAAGAAAAACTGAAACGTGCTGCCTAAGTTTGTCATGTTTTTGTACACTACTTGATGTTTGCATCAATGGGGGAAATCCCATATACGTGCAAGTTTCAAGTGTAAGATGTAAATTCACTTTGAGAACTTGTTCATCCCTGTTTTTTGCCTATGATTTTGGCTTGCGGTGGTTAATGCGTTTTCAATGATCTACTGTTCAAAGAATCCAGATTAAGTTTTCCCAAAACAAAATTTCACAAGTTGGATTGTCATAATCATGTATGAAGGCAATTTTGATTCGCCTCGGGTTGTCTTATCAATGTGACTGTACGCATGAGTGTATCAACTGTTTCTATGTAAGCTTGACCTAATACAAGTTTTGATGGTTATGAATAGGACTCGTAATATTTGTCTGAGTGTTTAATCACATGAAACAAGAGGTTTCTTGCATCTTATTCGTGTTATTGGAAACTGGTGGATTCGTTTGTCTGCTATCGGATTCGAAGTTTTTGGCGCTTCGTAATGTATAAATCGGAGTTGGCCCTTTCCTGTATTTCGATTTGGTATTGAAGTTTGTGTTCTGGGAATGGTATTTGTAGTTTTTACCATAGGAATCAGGACTATGTCGCCCTTATCTTTGAGTGATGGGTTCAAGACAGCATTCTACAGGTTTTGCTCGAATGGCTAGTCCCATGTGTTATCTGACTATTGCTTTTACAAATAACGAAATTTCAGATGTAAATAATCTCGGAAAATACTGGGATCTATGACCGAGTACATCTCCAGAGCAGAACCTCTCTCTCTCTCACGCGTGCGCGCACCCCTCCACTCATAATACACAATTGATAACTAATTGTAACTAGCTCAGTTAGTCAAGACTTTTGTATCTCATAAGGAGGTCAAGAGTTTGAATTTCTTCTCTTACATGTGGGAGTTCTTCCCCTTGTATTTGTTGGAATTAATTTCCCTCCTAACGGGGCTAGTAATTGGGTAGGGCATATACAGGTTGTAGAATTATTTGGGATTATTTCTTTCCTAAATGGAGCTAATAGTTGAGTTGGGCATTGTTCCAAGTTTCATGTAATTCGTATATGCTTGTATTCTCGTTGATTAGAAACTACACTAATTGATTTTGAACCCAGGCCTTCACAACATACGCATCCCGGCTTCAGCCATGCAATGCCCAGTGTAGGAAAATTATTACTTGGAGCACGGTCGTGTCACGTGATGCTCCAAGATCGTTCACCACTAGACATTCGTGTGGGGTTCGGACTAAGTGTATAGACTCAACGTGCCCACATAATCGGTGCTTTGTACGTTGCACCGATTAGCATTTGCCTTATTTTATATATCACATTTTTATGAAAAAATAATTTTGAACCTTAACGAAATTTATCAAACAAGTATCATATTAATTTTTAATTGTTACTAATTAGCAGTGTTTTCAATCCATAAAATTCTAATTTTTAACTTATAATTGTTAATTAGCAATATTTTCAATTCCCAAATTCTAACCCTAAAAATCCTAAACCTCAATTTTAATTGTTAATTAGCAGTATTTTAATTGTTAATTATAATTAACTATTAATTATAATTTTTAATTGTTGATTAAAATTTATAATAAAAAAGAGAAGCCTCAAAAAAATTATTTTATTTTTACACATAATTTCATATTTAATATTGAACTTATTTGATAGAGTTTGTCGAGTAGATTTCAAATATCTAAATTTAAAAAAAAATAAATATGTGCAACAAGAGTTATAATTATTTTAAGATTTAAAACGAAAAGGAGAGAGAGAGAGAGAGAGAGAGAGAGAGAGAGAGACCGTGCAAGAGAAAGGAAACAAGTAGGTGCGTGGCATAGGACTTGATGAGAGAAGTAATTGTGTTCATTTGCGCGCAAGGATCTTGTGGGAACAAGTCAATCCAGATAGGACCGGCCCAGAAATTTCCCATTTTTGGGAGCCTTATTGATAAGGACACACTAAACTTTTCGTAGTGGTGCCAGTTCACCTAAACTTTTCATAGTGGTTCCAGTCCTTATATAGACACGCGTTCCAAAAATATCCCTAGAGCACCCTATGAAAGTGCCTAAACCTCAAGGTACCCTATAAAAGTGCCTAAAACCCTAGGGTACCCAATAAAAGTGCCTAAAACCCTAGGGTACCCAATAAAAGTGCCTAAATCGCTAAAACCCTATAATAGGAAAGTGCACCCTAAAACTCCTATGAAAGTGCCTAAACCTAGGGTACTATAAATCCCTAAAATCCTAGGGTACCCTAAAACCCTAAAATCCTAAGGTACCATAACACATTATATTGATAGTAAGGGGCAGTCGGGGCATTTTTGTCCAGTAATGGACCTCCACCACTATAAATGTTACAGTAATGGACCTCCACCACTATTACAATTTGGGTTGGACTAAACGTCCAAAAGTACCTTCAAAATGGACCTTAGCCCAATTTACCGTTATTATTGCATGTGAATAGGTCATCCACTAAATAAATAGATTTACGCCGATTCCCATTTATGCTGCTATCGGAGTAGTTCTATCACTACCCATTGCGTGTACTTATATGGGTTATACATGCATTACGTACGTATCCAAATGCATGTGAAGGGACTCAATCACTCAATAGTCGATCGAAAGCCAGACCTCTTCCCATTATGCACAGACATCGGCGTACAAAATCGGACACAAATATGTCCGGAACGATGCATTCATGCGGACAAGACACAATAGATGCATCTGATTCTCCTATTCAGTGGTACTAAGTTCAGTTTAGTGTTGTCTCCATCTGGGCCGTCCAATTTTAACAATGGACGACTCAGATTTCATTTCGGTAATGAACGGATGGATGACATAGATCTGTTTGGCTGAAATGAAATTTGAACCGTCCATTATCGAAATAGACGGTCCGGTTTGGGACAACACCCCTTTTGTCAACATAGTCCCTGAGTTTGAATTATTATTATTTGGTCACAACAATATACATCAGTGGGTTAATGAGTTAGGGGGAAGGGGAAAGGGGAGGCCACCACATGAGTGAGGCAGGCGTGGAAATCGAACCGAGGCTAAACGAATGAGGCGAAGAATGCTCGACCACCTGAGACACCACCCACATTCCCTGAGTTCGATTAACGGACTAATGAAATGCTGAAAGTTGTAATTTTCCCCATCACATTTTAGGATGATTTGTTTACTCTTCCTTTTGTATTCATTGTTTTGTTTCTACTTTTAGGACAGGCAATGATTCATAGGCTTTGTAGACTCAAGAAGTCTAGGACCATTGCATGTTTTCCACTGCATGAGCCGCCGCATTCAGTATGAGGTTTTTTTTTGGGCTCCACAAAAATAAAAAAATATTTATAAATTTAAAAATAATTATTTATGTAGTTCTATGAAAATAAGTTCCAACAAAAATTGATAGGTATATTTTCTGAATTTGTATGGACAAAACTACTTAGTTTCGCAGTTTCTCGGACAAATCTATATCCCAACCTATAAACATTTACCGAACAGGCTGTAACTGTTAAAAATTAATTATGAAACAAGTAGAATGCAGTATGAAAAAGAGATGAGCACCTAATGAGCATGGTTGAGGAGGTCTTCCTGTAGTTCATTTGTCTTTTTCAAGTTTAATTAATTTAAGGGGAAAATGACGGTCCAGGACGCGTTTTGATAATTAATACCCGCTAAGAACATGCTAAGAAGTTTTGTTAATACTGAAAAAGTCCTTGGCAGATATTAATTATCAAAACACGTCCTTAACTGTCATTTTCCCTAATTTAAGTCTGCCTTTAACAGAACCCTGATTGGGTGTATTTGCCAATTCACTAGGCCCATTACAATTATTGAGCCCTTCTGCACCCAATTGGGTCTTTATCTTTCAAATCCCATTCTGAATCAATTGGGCCTAGATGCTAAATCTCTGAAATTCAAGGCTATGTTTGTTACAACATAAAATGTTTTACGCCTAAAAACATTTTTCATGTAAAATGATTTTTAGAAAAATAAATTTTTTGTATTTATTTTCCGATGTTTGGTTGGTAATTGTAAAATACTTTTTTAATACAATTATTTTTACCCCAATCGATTAATGGGAGGGTTTGGAGTAGTTTTTTTTAATCCATACTCTATAGTAAAGGACATGGGCGTACATGATTGGCTTCGGGTGAAGAAAGTGAAAGGATGGGAGAGAGGTAATTCATGTGAGAGAGGGAAGGGTGAACGAAATTGGAGAGACAGGGAGAGGAGTTGTTATCGGTTGGGTTCCATTAATCGATATTTTTTGCAACCAAACACTAAAAAGTGTGTAAAACATTTTACCCAAAAATATTTTCCGTCCAAACAAATAGAGCCCCAATTGCAAACAATAATTAATTATCCCTTCCAACCATGTTCATGCTCCGTTCCGCTAAGATTCTTATTTTAAGTATCTACTTTTCGCTTTACGAGACAAGTTATTTTTTCACAATAAATCACTTTTAATTCAAAAAATAAGAACTTATATGAATTACTTATAGGAGCGGGGCCTCAGTAAATTGCAAAAGATGATTAATAATCATCAGTTCAATTATAGAAAAAAAGGAGAAGTCGGGCTTAAACACACCCATGGTTGGACTGGATTTCCCAAAACCAATGGATCAGTAGAATTACTTAGCCCTTCATAGGAGCCCACTAAATTGGCCCTACGTAGTTCGATTCCAATTACCAATACAATATCTTAGCCCTTACTAGTAGCCCACCCAAGTCCAATTGCAAACTAGCCCTGGTATTCTCGTGGGAATACGACGGTCCAAGACGTGTTTTGATAATTAATACCTCAATGACATGCTAAAAATATTTGTTAATATTGAAAATATCCTTGACAGATATTAATTATCAAAACACATCATTAGCTGTCATTTTCCCTATTTTCATATATAAGTAGCCCACCCTATTGGGCTCTTCTTACGAACCCTCTACCCATAGTATTTTCCAAAATACCAAACCTGTATTTCACACACCATGTTCTTGTATATTTACATTAGGCTCAGTTTGTTCAGATATGAAAATCTTTTACTTATTTTTTACGGTGTTTGATATGAAACAGGGAAATGCTAGGAAAAAAGTTAAGTGAAATAGTTTTAGACGAATATAATTTTCATCATACGGCACGAAATATTTTGCTTGCAAAACGTTGATAAGTCATTTTAAGTCCCGAGGTTAATAAGTTCTGGTTCGATTCTAGTTTTGTAGCAAATAGGAATTATTTTAGGGCGAATTTCAGTTTGACCTCTTATGGTTTGGGTTGGGTGCGGACACACCGCTCCTCATTTGAATATTACCACATAACACCCTATGGTTTGTGGACTAATGTGCACATCCAACTCTGTTAACAGAACTTGCGAAATGACTCTAATGCCCTTGTGAAATTTAACACCAGGTCTTCTTCCCCAGAACTCCTATGAAAACCCTAAATTTCACACCACCACCACCATACACACCTGACACCACGATATTCTTCTTCCTCAAAACTATGAAACCCTAAATTTCACACAACCACCGCACACACCTACCACCATAACCGTTGCACCCCACCACACAAAATCAATTCTGGTAGCCCCTGAATCCGGATCGGCAGCCTCAGTCAATTCCATAATGGCTGCCCAACACCAACAAGCTCGTCCGCTACTGCGACCGTCGTAACATCTTCAGCCCCAATGCCCTCTTTACCCTGCTCGTCACTGCGACCCCATCTTGCCGCCGTCTCCGTCGCCTTCCACCACTGCTGCGGCGGAGTAGTAATTAAGCGCATTTCGAGGCCTTCAAGAGTTTCGAAAGGGCATGGGAGGTCGATGGCTTTAGTGGCAGCAGTGGCTGCGGTGTCGTCGTTATGGTGGCGGGGTTGTGGTGGTGGGTTAGAAGGAATGGTGGGTGCGGAGTCATTGCGGGTGTGGTGCCCATGATTGTGGGTTTGTTGAGGTGCTGGTGGTGTGGTGGCCCATGATTGGGGGTTTGTTGACCTTTGGAAGATGGAAGCAACAGAGGACGAGCGGATCTGGGGAGGTGGGTAGAGCAGATTAAGGTATAGGAGGGGCCGATTTGGGGAAAGGGGGAGGAAGATGGCATTTCTGTAATTTGGGGATATATTAGGGAATTTTGTTATAAAATTGTAGTCGTACTCATAGTCACTCTCAAAATAGGCAAGTGAAGCACACTTCCTGTTAAATTAGACAGAAACTCTAATTGTGCACATTAGTCCACAAACCATAGGGTGTTATGTGGTGATATTCAAAGGAGGAGGAGTGTGTCCGCACCCGACCTAAACCATAAGGGGACAAATTGAAATTTGCCCTTAATACCGTCAATACCGCCATGTGATTTAGAGTAGACGTAGATTTTGATCCAAAAAAGGAAAGGGAAAAAAGAGAGGAAGCACTTTATATATCTTTTATATATAATTTCTATCGCATGATTAGGTTATCGTGTGGGGCTTCGATGAATTTAGTTCGTTCATTCTTGACTGTGGTTCAAGAATGGCTCCTGACTTTCACCTACCATGCACAAGGAACCACGACTAAAAGACCACACCGAAGGATCTCCGGAATGACCCTCCAATGCAAGGATGAGTATAGTTGCTTAGAGATTAAAGCCAAGAACTAGGGTCTTAGAGTGCAAGAGAATGTACCTCTCTAGAGTTAGCATAATAGAGTATTTATAGAGAACTCTTTAGCTTGGCCTCCATGACTGCACATGTGCTTGTCACGCGTCAGCTGACGTCACCCTTCTGTCACGCTAGGGTTTCGTAACCATTTACAAAATGAGCTAACACCTTCACGTGCCCTTGCTTTATACAAGCTTGTAACTGTTCAGATGATGTCACAATTGTCATCATGGCTACGGTTGTTGTTCCCACGTGGGTCAGTTGGCAGCGTGGCCCCCACGTTTGTTCAAGGCTAAATGTGGTGCCCGATCGTCAAAGGGTCGATGCACTGAGCTAATCGCTTTAGTTGATACCGATAGGGCTTCTTCTGCGAGCCTGTCGGCTTGCCGAGCCGGGATCAATCCGAAGTCTTGGAGATAAACGAACCATCCTCGATCATGTGGCTTGGCATATCGCTTGGTGGGGTTGAGCCGTTGGCTCGGCCTATTACAATAGCCCCTTAATTCCTATCAACGCCCTTGTGTGGTAGGAATTGATTCTACGTTAGGCCAAGCTTCAGCCCCAGACGAACCCGAGGGTTCGAGAATACAAACGCAATTTTGTCGAGCCGTAGCTTAAAAGGTCCTCTTTTGGGTGCTTTGACCGCCAAATCCGAGCCCCAATGGTAGAGTGACAAGTATCGATCATCGCATGGGTGTAGTAGTCGAAAGGTCGCTTTGGCAGACGAAAGACGGTTGCCATGCGTGAGACTTCGAGCGGTTGTCTTGTGGCCATTTGTCATTCTCTTATTGGCCAACGGTTCGGCAATGAGGCGAACAGGTAGGAAATTCGAACCGTTTCTCTACCTCTATAAATAGCGAGAAGAGAGTAGAGAGAAGTTCTTCGACATTTTCTCTCTCTAAAACTAGAGCCTCTCTCTCTACAAAACTCGCTCCAACATCTCGATCCAGCCCCAAATCTCAATTCCAAGCCTTGATTCCAATAGAAGTCTTCAGGTATATGATCGATTGCCATTGTTCTCTACTATTCTCTACCTTATCATTGCTGAAGTTTTGTTCACTTCGTGTTGCTTGCTTTTTGCAGAGCACGACCCCATATTGAAGGGTTTAAACATCTTCTCCGACGCCAACCACTGCGAGACTTTTCTAGCCCAGGCCTGTCGAGATGCCCCTACTCTCCTTGACTACGTTCCATCGTACAAAAGGGTACTCAAGAGAAAAGAAAAGAGGAAGGAGGGCGAGCCGAGCAAGGGGAAAAAAAGCACGTTGACGACCGCTGGTGGAGCTAAGAAGGGGCCGAAGCAGCCGAGGGTGAGGCTACCAACGTTTAGGAAGAGATAAGTTCATTGTAATGGTTCATCTTCCTAATCAGCTTGGTAATTGTAAAGGTCAAGCCACCAAGGATAGAATTGTTCTAGGTGCTTCCAATTGTAAGTATAAATAAAGGTTTAGTGAGAGTAGCTAGATAGGCAATTGACCAGCTATCTAAAAATTAGATCAAAGCCTTCATACCGTAGCGGAAGGTTACTTGTAATAGCCTAAGCAAATTTTGTACCACAGCCCTCAACTGAATGAAATATCCAATACCTTAAATTTTTTCTTTTCTCATTTTTCTTTGTATTCTTCTTGCAATCACACATCCACTCACTCTTCCACTATCCCCATCAGCAGACACTGCACAATCATATCTAACGAAACCAAATCTACTCCCTCTCGCCTTACTTCTCTTCACTGGAATGAAAACATACCTAACAATCCCAAATTTTGTAAAGAACTTTTTCAACAATGCATGGCTTGTATCTTCCGGTAATTTATCAATAAATAGAGTAACCCATTGGACATCCCTTTTATCGCCACCAGTGGGATTTACATTTCCAGCTTTAGGGTCCCATTTACGTTTGTGATGAATCACAGGAATACAACCCCCCTTTGAATTAGTATGATACAATTGGTGATACAGATAGAAATGAAAAATGATAGAAATAGAGGTATATTGATTAACTGGATAGAAATGGGAACTTTCGCCCCAAGAGTTCTCATACTTCTTAACTGCTTACCTCAATCCTCACCCTTCTCCCCTTTTATACAGCTCACAGGGATGAAAAAACAGAAAAAGAAATTAAAAAGAAAAATAGCAAAACATAATTGTGAGCTTGGCTGAGCTCAGCAACCATATGCTAACCGACCGTACTTCCAAGTGAAAGATCATCTACGAATTACTCCATACTCAGCTGTGCACCACTCCCTTTATAGGCAAATCATACTCGGAGGTGTATCATAGTATCACTTTTTAGAGATTCCATTGACACTCAAAAATATTCCATAGACACAATCACCAAAAACCACCACCAGCAGAAAACTAAGAGTAACTCCGGACAATCAAATGTAACAAAAAGAAACCCCCAAAACTGAGCCAGATCTGAAGACCCACACAGTCGATTGGAATCTAAACCTCAAAGATAGGGGTCTCAAACGGGCCGTGCCAACACGACACGACACAGTTAAATATGGCACGGCACGGGCACGGTCGTGCCTTGGCATGGCACAAAACGGCAAGGTCTTAGTGAGCACGTGGATGGGCACATGCACGGTCTTGGCCGGGCATAGCACGACGCGGCTCGATTTTAATGGGCATGCGGAATGGCAAGGGGCACGAAAGTGGGCGGGCATGGGCTCGAAAGTTGGCTTGGCATGGTACTACACGACACGGTTTAGCAAGGCACGGGGACAACACGGTAGTTGAACAGGCACGGCACGACACGGTTCTAGCACGGCACGGCACGGCTCTAGCACGGCACAGACACGACACTAGACGGTTCTAGCCGGACATGACACAGGTTGACAGGCACGAAAGGGCACGACACAAGATACGGGAAAAAAATTATTAAATAATTTGACTTGTGACTCATAAATATAATGTGATTAATTAACAATAATTTCAATTACAAAACAAGGCATTTTTGTTTCATTATTTATAAAACAATAAACTTTCGAATTGAAATGGAAAATGATAGAAATAGAGGTATATTGATTAACTGGATAGAAATGGGAGCTTTCGTCCCAAGACTTCTCATACTTCTTAACTGCTTACCTCAATCCACACCCTTCTCCCCTTTTATACAGCTCACATGGATGAAAAAACAGAAAAAGAAATTAAAAACAAAAATAACAAAACATAATTGTGAGCTTGGCTGAGCTCAGCAACCATATGCTAACCGACCATACTTCCAAGTGAAGTATCATCTACGAACTACTCCATATTCAGCTGTGCACCACTCCTTTTATAGGCTAATCATACTCGGAGGTGTATCATAATATCACTTCTCAGAGATTCCATTGACACACAAAAATATTCCATTGACACAACCACTAAAAACCACCACCAGCCGAAAACTGAGAGTAACTCCAGATAATCAAATGTAACAAAAAAAAACCCCAAAAACTGAGCCAGATCCGAAGACCCACACAGTCGATTGGAATCAAAACCTCAAAGATAGGGGGTGTCAAACGGGCCGTGCCAACACGACACGACACAGTTAAATATGGCACGGCACGGGCACGGTCGTGCCTTGGCATGGCACGAAACGGCACGGTCTTAGTGAGCATGTGGACGGGCACATGCACGGTCTTGGCCGGGCACAGCACGACACGACACGATTTTAATGGGCATGCGGAATGGCATGGGACACGAAAGTGGGCGGGCACGGGCTCGGAAGTTGGCCTGGCACGGCACTACACGACATAGTTTAGCCAGGCACGGGGACGACACAGTAGTTGAACAGGCACAGCACGACACGGTTCTAGCACGGCACAGACACGACACTAGACGGTTCTAGCCGGACATGACACGGGTTGACAGGCACGAAAGGGCACGATAAAAGATACGGGAAAAAAATTATTAAATAATTTGACTTGTGACTCATAAATATAATGTGATTAATTAACAATAATTTCAATTACAAAACAAGGCATTTTAGTTTCATTATTTATAAAACAATAAACTTTCGAATTGAAATGGAAAATGATAGAAATAAAGGTACATTGATTAACTGGATAGAAATGGAAGCTTTCGTCCCAAGACTTCTCGTACTTCTTAACTGCTTACCTCAATCCTCACCCTTCTCCCCTTTTATACAGCTCACAGGGATGGAAAAAAAAGAAAAAGAAATTAAAAACAAAAATAACAAAACATAATTGTGAGCTTGGCTGAGCTCAGCAACCACATGCTAACCGACCATACTTTCAAGTGAAATATCATCTACGAACTACTCCATATTCAGCTGTGCACCACTCCTTTTATAGGCTAATCATACTCGGAGGTGTATCAAAGTATCACTTCTCAGAGATTCCATTGACACTCAAAAATATTCCATAGACACAACCACTAAAAACCACCACCAGCAAAAAACTGAGAGTAACTCCGGATAATCAAATGTAACAAAAAGAAACCCCAAAAACTGAGCCAGATCCGAAGACCCACACAGTCGATTGGAATCAAGACCTCAAAGATTGGGGTGTCAAACGGGTCGTGTCGACACGACACGACACGGTTAAATATGGCACGGCACGGGCACGGTCGTGCCTTCACATGACATGAAACGGCACGGTCTTAGTGAGCACGTGGACGGGCACAGGCACTGTTTTGGCCGGGCACGGCACGACACGGCATGGTTTTAGTGGGCCTGCGGAATGGCATGGGGCACAAAAGTGGGTGGGCACGGGCACGGAAGTTGGCCTGGCACGGCACTACACGACACGGTTTAGCCAGGTACGGGGACGACACGGTAGTTGAACAGGCACGGCACGACACGGTTCTAGCACGGCACGGACACGACACTAGAAGGTTCTAGCCGGGCATGACACGGGTTGACAGGCACGAAAGGGCACGACACAAGATACGGGAAAAAAATTATTAAATCATTTGACTTGTGACTCATAAATATAATGTGATTAATTAACAATAATTTCAATTACAAAACAAGGCATTTTGTTTCATTATTTATAAAACAATAAACTTTTGAATTGAAATTGAAAATGATAGAAATAGAGTTATATTGATTAACTGGATAGAAATGGGAACTTTCGTCCCAAGACTTCTCATACTTCTTAACTGCTAACCTCAATCCTCACCCTTCTCCCCTTTTATACAGCTCACAGGGACGGAAAAAAAGATAAAGAAATTAAAAACAAAAATAACAAAACATAATTGTGAGCTTGGCTGAGCTCAGCAACCACATGCTAACCGACCATACTTCCAAGTGAAATATCATCTACGAACTACTCCATACTCAGCTGTGCACCACTCCTTTTATAGGCTAATCATACTCGGAGGTGTATCATAGTATCACTTCTCAGAGATTCCATTGACACTCAAAAATATTCCATAGACACAATCACCAAAAACCACCACCAGCAGAAAACTGTGAGTAACTCCGGATAATCAAATGTAACAAAAAGAAACCCCAAAAACTGAGCCAGATCCGAAGACCCACATAGTTGATCGGAATCAAAACCTCAAACATAGGGGTGTCAAACGGGCCGTGCCGACACGACACGACACGACACGGTTAAATATGGCACGGCACGGGCACGGTCATGCATTGCCACGGCACGAAGCGACACGGTCTTAGTGAGCACGTGGACGGGCACAGGCATGGTCTTGACCGGGCACGACACGACACGGCACGGTTTTAGTGGGCACGCGGAATGGCAAGAGGCACGGAAGTGGGCGGGCACGGGCACGGAAGTTGGCCTGGCACGGCACGACACGACACGACACGGTTTAGCCAGGCACGGGGACGACACGGTAGTTGAACAGGTACGGCACGACACGGTTCTAGCACGGCACGAGACGGTTCTAGCCGGGCATGAGACGGATTGACAAGCACGAAAGGGAACGAAACAAGATACGGGAAAAAAGTTATTAAATAATTTGATTTGTGACTCATGAATATAATGTGATTAATTAACAATAATTTCAATTACAAACAAAGCATTTTTGTTTCATTATTTATAAAAAATAAACTTTTAAATTGGAACAATTAACAATAAATAAGAAAAAAAATGAATTTAAAAAAAAAACCTCTATGTGATTCAAACCCAAGTGACCAAGTCTTAATGAACTTGTGACACGACACGACAAGATTAAAAAATGGGCCAACATGGCATGACACAATGTAACTGGGCCCGGCTCGGCACGACATGATTGAAAAACGACACGACAAGACACGATTAAAACATGGGCCGACACGGCACGACGCAATTTCAGTAAATGGGCCCAACCCGGCACGACACGATTGAAAAATGGCACGGCATGACACGACACGACTTAAGTAATTCAGCACGGCATGGCATAACACGATTGGCTATGGCACAACACGACACGACACGATTTAAGTAAACAGGCACGGCACAGTACGAAGCACGGCTGGCACGGAAGTTGAATGGCACGGCACACACGTTTGACACCTCTACTCAAATAGATGCACTGACCTTGGAATATGGAGCAAATGAGATGACAAAGGCTGGAAACGGCGGTAGATGGCTCCCGAAGAAGACTCCAAATGCGATGGGTAAGAAGGGGGGCCCGCCTATGGAGGCGGCAGCACAAGGGCGGTGAGGGGTCTTGGTATTCTGGCTGATCTTATGGGTGTATGGTGTTTCGGGTGAGGTCGGCGGGAAGGGGAGGGCAGTGGCCGGCCGCCGACGCCGACGGAGGAGCAGGGAGAAAGGGACGGGGTTAGGGTTTCACCATTGCCTCAAACGTCAGAATCCCATTTCATGCCACCACTTCTGCTGCTGCAGGCTTGGATCCCAACCATGACATCTCAGCCGCCATCCACAGCTTCATCCCTCAAAGACTTCATCACTACAAAATGTACAAGTGTACAATAGCACAATCGACCAACCCACGGCTGCGGATGAAGTTACATGCGCTCAGCGGCAAGGCCTTTCCCTCAGCCTTTCTTTGCAGCAGCAAACTGGTCACGGAGCTTCCGAGCAGACAATATCTCCGGCTAGTGGCGGCGATGATGATGTGAGAGTTGTTACCGTCAGTTCACAGTCGTCGGGGATTCCGAACGGGGTAAAGGGAGTGCAGAGTGTTTTGTTGAGTTCCAAGAATTTTAAGGAAGCACAGGAGCTTCTTGATGAGGCAGTTAATGTTGGAAAGGGAATTGGGAATGGCGAGGAGATCAGGAAATAGTGTTTTTATTCTTTATTTTTTTTAAATAAATTTCGGATCGGATCCACTGATATGCCTACCATCAAAGTGATGACCTGATGAACAAAAACAGAGATGAAGATTCCAGAATATTTCCAGTACCAAAGAGTACTGCACACAAATTAAGACTCTTGTCGTACAACATTCATTAGTTTGATCCAACCAGAACTAATGTCTGTAAAGAAAAATGAGTTCTTTGATCTAAGGGAGGCTTAAAAACTGAACTAATGTATTAATTCCATACCAGAGAAATCTTTATCTTGGCGCGATCAACTTCTCGTGTTCGCTTGTGATGAAATTCCGTAATGCTTAAGACACCTGGAACGGAAAATTAGGAATTAAAGAGAAGAATTTAATATCGAATCAAAGCCTGAAAATCAAGAGGGGGAGAGGGATGGAGGGAAACATACCAGTAGAAAAGAGAGAGAACGTTGTTGACCAAGCTAAGAGGGTAAATGAAGAGTGTGTGGCCCGAGATCTTCAATTTGAGTCTTTTCTTCATTGGTTCAGGGATTGCCTAGCCTCTCAACCTAGCCTGCTCAATAAACGCATGACTAGAACTAGCCAAGGATTGCCTGGCAAGGCCCTCCGGCGAGAGGATAAGTATGCGCAGAGAGGAAGGTAAGGGACTAAGGTTGAGTAGTGGTGTTAGTGTGTAGAAGCATGTGCCTCTTAGGATTGCTATCGTTTGGTATTTATAGAGCCTCTTTAGCTTGCTCTCCAAGTACGAACATGTGCCTTGCACGAGCTGAATAGGGTCACTATGACGTCATTGAATAGATTTGGTAACCGTTTTGGCGTGAACTGGCATCCTCCATGTGCGCTCACGATCATCCTTTGGTGTAACCATTTCTGCACATGGAGAAAGCACGTGACTCAGCTGGTAGCCGAGCCCCAAGCATCGCCGAGCCTAGCGACCGACATGCAAGAAGAACCCGCCGACGGTGTTGCCTTCCTAAGGTGGCCGAGCCTAAGTTACTACCGCCTTCTGTCGAACGTAAGGTGAGAACATCATATGAGGACTGAAAGGCCTCGGCTAAAAGCCGAGTCAGATCTCACATTTGGCTATGGACTGACTTGATGAAACTATTCAGGCCAAGTGCGGACAGCTTTGTTTGGCATGCTACAATAGCCCCTCAACCTTTGCCGACGCCGAGCGCGTGGCATAGATTGAAATTGAAACTTGGCCGAACCTATTGATTGTCGAACGTGAACCATTGATGATATTATGGTCGAGCCTCATTCGTCCTTATTCTCGAAGTAGCAATAACTTCCAGAGCTGAGTACCAATGAAAAGGTGTCAGGTGTCCTTTATTACTTGAGCACGGCTGATAGGAGGATGGCTGGCACGCGTGGAGTTCTGCAGGGTTGTCTTGTCAATGCCACTTGTCAAGCGTTGAATGGATGTAGGTTCAACGGTGCAGCGTCTGGGCGGGAAATTCGAAACCTTAACCCGCCCCTATATAAGGAGCGGTGTGTGAAGAGAGAGAGAGGCCACAAACCCTTTCTCTCTCTCGACCTCCATCGCCAGAGCTTCGATCTACGTCCGTTCCTCTTTTGGTCTTGATTTCTAGCGGATTTAACATCAAATCTTTGCAGAAACCTCAGGTATGAGTTCGTTTTTAACCCCTCTCTGCGTTTTTGCAATTTTTATGCATTTTTTTCCTTCGTTTGTCTGGGTTTCTAGGATTCTCCTTGTTTTGCATGAATAGTGAAGAGCTAGGGATGAACAGTCTGTTCATCTTCATCTTCAATCTGTTCTTCTGAGCCTCAGCCTTAATGATGGTGGGCTTGGCCGACGCTGGAGTTGGCCGAGCCCCACGGTTTGAGTCATTCGTTCTTCTCGAGCTTGAGTCTTGATAGTGAAGTAGGGTGGGCCAGTAGGGTAGCCGAGCGTAGTGAGATCCTTGCCTTCTGGCCGACGACGAGGTTCCTTATTATATTCTTTGTTTTGTTAGGTCTGGCTCACCCAATCATAGTCATTTCTTTCGACTCCGAAAGCTTGGGGGATGACTCCGGGGATTTGTTCATCCGAGAGTACTTAGAAAGGCGCAGGTGCCGACGCCAAGCTTCCTCAATTGCTTCAAACATGTCAGGTTCCAGTGACTCTAACGCCGAATGTGACTCTAAGTATGGCAGCGGATTCAATACCGAGCCTAAGATATCCTTCACTCCCTCTACTCACTCCGACGCCGAGCCCCAGTTGGGAGCAGAGGCTGAATCCAGATTCCATTCCCAAGCCGAAGCCACCACCTCGTTGCGGTTTGGACATAGCGTGACTTTATCCGAGAACCAGCAAGTCGCCGACCTCTACGAAAGGGGCCAAGTTTGTCCACACGCCCACTACTTCAGTGGGGCGCCTGGTGAATACCAAAATTTCTATCGAGAGTACGACATCTGAGATGATGTCGTTGTTAGCCAGGTAGCAAGTAACCGAATTAAGGATAAGAGTAGGGACAACCCCGAGCATATCACCGTCCACTGATGGCAATATGTGAAGGTGGGTTGCGTTTCCCCCTCCACCCCTTTCTGAGGGAGCTTCTAGCTCGGTTCAACTTAGTCCCCCATTACTTCGCCATTAACAGTTATAGGATAGTAACGTCAATGATTGCGTTGAAAGGACTTCACATCCTCGAGTTCACCGTCGTCGACCTCTTCCACACATACATTATAGCTAAGCACGGTCGAACCGAGCGTAGATATCTGTCGACGCGTGGGGATAAGGAACCTCTGATAGACGGGTTGCCCGATACTGATAAGTGGGCCAATTTGTATGTTGAGGTACATGGGAACTATGAGTTTGGTAATCAAACGACTCGGCTATACCATGTGCCAAAGATAAAAGATTTCAGAGGTTGTTTAACGATCTCTTTTACTCTGCCGAACCCAATTTTCTTGTTTATTTATTTGGTTGGTGTTTGATTGTCTGTCAATTTTCTTTCAGATCATTGATCGATAACAAAGCGACAACAATCACTGGTCGTTGAGAAGAACGTTGACACTTTGTTGGCCCAAATCTGCCGAAACGCGTCGAGTCTGCTTGGATACGAGCCGTCTTACAAAGGTAAGCTCAAGAGGAGGCACAAGGAGGGTGAACCGAGCAAGAAAGCTGTTGGTAAAGAGGGTGGTCAACAAAAAGGGAAGGGTGAGAAGCCGAAGCAGACAAAAAAGGGAAAAGAGCTGAGGGTGAAATTCTCAACTTTAAAAAAGTAAGCTGATTTCTGGTTCGGGGAGAGTTGGCCATCTGCTATTCCAGGTATTAACAAGCCTCTCTAAACCCTCGTACCCAACTTCGCAGGGGAAATGGAGAGAAGAAATGTTGTGAGGATGAACATCAGGGATGGTGCCATGGCTCGGCAGAAAGATGCCGATGTAGTCGAGCTTGCTGCCAAGAAGCAGAAGGTCACTCAAGACTGCTTCCCGACCAGGCCGCCGACGCTGCTTCCGAAGGAGAAAGATCAAACCGAATTATTGGCAGCCGGTGGCTCTAAGGATGCGACTAAATCGGTGGGTTCGGGCGGACGAGCCATTGTGCAAGAGTTTGCACCTTCATTTGCCATGGCTGAGGGTAGAGTCGTTTCCGTGGAAGACAGTGTCAAGCTGGAGCCAGGTTTGGCCGTCACCATGCTTCACGGCCTTGCACTGCCGAGGGATATGGAGAAAGTTCCACCGGAGCTGCAGCCGATCCTCGTTCATGCGAGCGCTTATCTTGTTCAGGTTTGTCTGCGTTTGCCTTCATTGTCATCCCTTTGTTCATGTTCCCGATAGGAGGTTTGCGTGGTCGTTAACTTTAAGGTTCCAGGAAAAAAAAAACTTTAAGGTTCCAGAATTAATCGAGTTATGCATAAAGTGGTCCGGACATCCAGTTATAAAAAAACATATTGGTCAATTCACTAAACTACAAATGGTCTCCCCTGCCAACTAACCTAGTTAATGAAGAACGAGAACTATATTTACTAGGGGCAGGCTTACACTGATCAATCACAACTCTAGCGCTCTTTTATTTTATGTCTCTTTTCAAAATGCCCATGGAAATCGCCAAATCATTTGAGAAATTACAGAGGCAATTTTTTGAGGTGACACACCGGACAAGAAGAAAATGCACACGGTCAATTGGGAGAGGATCACGATGAAGAAGGAAAATGGGGTCTAGGGATCAAGCAATAGTTATAACAAAATTTGGCCTTGCTCGCTAAATGGTGGTGGAGATTCAACAGCGAAAAAAATTCTATATGGGTTAAGGTTTTTAAAGGAAAGTACAATCTGGACCGGAGGAGCTGGCTCCCGTATTTGCCTGGTTCTGGGTCAATATCTAATGATTGGAGGGACATTTGTTCACTTGGCAATATTGATTCGGCACTTGGTTTCTCTATCCGGGAGGGGTTCAAGGTGCTGGCAAACTCTGGTAGAGATACGCTATTCTGGGAACATATGTGGCTGGGTCCTATAGCGATTAAAGATGAATTTCTCAGGCTATATAGGCGATCAACTCAACAAAATGAGGTTCTGAGCAGTTTTTGTGGATTATGGGCCATAGTGATTGGAATTTGCTGTTTAGGGGTACACTAAAGTCTCGGGAAAATCAGCAATATGAGGCTTTGAAGTGTAGACTGGCTGATGTGACACTAGATCCTTCAAAGCCTGATCTGTTACAGTGGATTTGGACAACCGATAAAATCTTCTCTGTAAAATCGGTCTACAGACAGTGGGAAGCCCAGAGACAGTCACAGAATGCTCTACTTGGTTCCTTATGGAAGAATCTGAGTCCCCCTAAAGTGGAAATTTTTTCATGGATGGCCATCCAAGATAGAGTTGCCACGAGGTCGGTACTTTTTGATAGAAATTTAATCTCTGAGTTTCAATTGGCGTTGTGCCCCTTATGTGATCTACATGTGGAAACACCTCAACACTTGCTCTTACATTGTCGATTTTCATGGGGAGTGTGGTCACAAATTCTGGCGTGGTGGAATATTCAATGGGTATGTCCATCTTCTTTAGCAGAGTTAGCACCTTGGTGGTTTGGGAGCAGGTTCCGAAACTTGGAGAAAGCTATCTGGGCAGTATGTTTTTTTGCAACGCTTTGGTCCATCTAGTTAACGAGGAATTGGTATATATTCAATGGGGCAACAACTCAAGCTTCGAAAGTGGCGGATTTAATTAAAACGAGAGTAGCTATGTGGATGAAGGTTAAGTTTGACATTAAGATCTACACGGTGAAGGATTTCAAAGGTTATTTGGATGGGATTCGAAAAGTGAAGGTGTAGTTGGGTGTTCTATCCAACTTTGGTTGGATATTCTCTATGGTGTTAGTCCTATGTAATGTTTGCTTCCCCCTCGATGTACCCTTCAAGTTTAATAAAAGTTCCTTTTGCCGAGAAAAAAAAAAAACTAACCTAGTTAATGAAGTACTACCTTAAAATGAGAAAAGGCTTATTCAAAAAAGGAAAGATTCTCTCTGAGACTTTTAGGAGTATCATGCAGAAATAAATGGCCCTCTTTAGGCATAAAAATAAATGCCATCAATGTTATGAAAGTGATCGATTTATATGTCTGACCACTTGGCAATTGGCTGTTGTAATAGTGTTCTAGTTACATGCCAATAAGTCTGTTGCATATAAATAGACATGCTCTTTTCCTTTTCTATGTACTGAGAAAAAGAAACATACACAAAGGTAATGATAATTTAATCAGTCCAGAAGATTTATCTCATCAATAATTCTTGAAGAGCTACTTGTGTCCAATATTTGTTTACTTTTATGCAAGTATATTTTATATCTGTCTCAATTTTATAACAATCAAGAATTTGTAAGGCTACATGATACTATTTGCCACTTTCTTCGTGATCAATGGGGCTGCATGTAGAGACCCGTATTTTCAGAAAATATTTAAAAGTTTTATAAATGTCGAAATTGGGGATAATAAGGAAAGTGTATGATTATTTGATTTGGGGTTTAAAGTGTTGAAATGGCTAATAGAGGGAGTGCTTGTGTGATTATGCATATGTGTTGGTATATATAGGGGTGAGTGTGTGTAGGAGATCACAACACCCACCCTATCTCTCTCATCTCTCACGTCTCCCTCTCTTCTCCCTCTTTCGGCTCTCTCTCTCTACCTCTCTCACACAAAACCCCACCCAATACATCAATGACCTTATGGATCTACTTCCTTTCCACCTTGTGATCGTGTGTTGAGCTTGGGTGTCGTTGGTTTGGGCTTGGAGCGGAGTATCTCGGTCGATTTCAAAGTTTTGGAGTTAGAGCTCGTCCAATAATGCGTGAATCTCGTCCATTGTTTCGAGGTAGGAACTTCTTGACCTCTTTTATATGTTTCCTTATTGTTTGGGTGTATCGAGCTATTGGTTGTTGGATTTTGGCTGTAGTTCGTGTTCTGAAATTCTGCATGAATAGTACCCGAAGCCAATCTGTATCGATACGGATTTTGTGGCGTATCGATACGGGGAGCTTATCTTTTATGACAGTTGATTGCGTATTGATACGGATTTTTTTGGCGTATCGATACGGGGAGCTTAACTCCAGGTTTTGTTCTTGTTGTTCTTTCGTTGATTGTTTTGACTCCCAATCACTTCTAAACCCTCTTGAACACCTCATAATCGATCTCAAGCTCGTTTATTTGACTTCCTTTGACCTATCGCCGTTATCCTTGTCCGTTGGCCTTCCGTTAGCACGAATCTAATGGGGATTTTACTTAGTTAAACGTCGTTAAGTGCTTATTTGTTGATTGTTGGAATATATGACCGTTTAGGGTACATTTGTGATATCGTTGGCATATTTTAAGATGTTACGTCGATGAAAGTAATCTTGGGAAAGTCTTAGTGTGTATATCGTTTGAAAAATTAGTCGTTTGGATCGGAAGTTGGCTTAGGGAGTCCCGTAGCGCAAGGGGTGGTAATACGGAGACTTTGTTGGGTTTCGTAATGCAAGGGGTGGACATACGGTAACCCAAGGATTGTAGGGATCACCGTGACGCAAGGGGTGGTAACACGGTAATCCACGTGGAGTGTACGGTAACGCAAGGGGTGGAAATACCGATTGGGAAAAAGTCTTGGTGGCGAGTTGAGTTAAGAATGTCAAGGTTGTTGAGTCTTGTGACTAGGGTACCTAACCGGAATATAGGTTTAGACTGTAAATCGATTGATCATTTGGTACCGAACTATTTCCTTATCTTTCCTGTCATCTGCACTTATCAGCATGTTTGCATATAACATTGGTTAAGATTTTCCTACTGGGCTATTGTAGCTCAACAAAATCCTTCTTTTCAGGTTCGAATGCCGGGCAGTAGATTGCATGCAATGGTGTGCTTGGTCATGAAGACTCTTTTGAAGGCTAACTTCATTTAGTTACTTAAATATCTTGTAAAGACTTACTTTTGATCAAAGATGGTTTTGTAACTAATTATTCAAGAATTCCTTTTTGACTAAATAGTTTGTAACCATATAAGTTGTTTGTCCCTGTACTTGAGCACGATTTGGGCCAGAGTGCCAATATTGTAATCTCTTTTGAATTTGGGGACCTATTTGTAAAGTTAAACAGGTGGGAACTTTGGGGTATTATTATGTTATGCAAGGGACTTTTATCGAAAAGACTTATTTATTTATGTTGAAAATCGAGGGCGTGACACTGCAAATAAATCGAGCTACTCGCAATGCTTAACTCGTTAAGGCTCGACTCGTTTAATAATCGAGCCAAGCTTGAGAAGAATGCGGCCTTAAGAAAGTTTTGCGATCTGTTCTGAATTCAAGGATGCTAATTAATGCTCCTACTTGTGTTTCCTCTAGTAATGCTGCTCCTTCCCCTCTTGTTAATTGGTGTCACCCCCCTTCCCGGTATCATTAAACTTAATGTTGATGGTGCTGTGGATAAAAGTGGTGGTCGAGTTGGTGTTGGGATAGTAGCACGAGATCATGCGGGCAAATTTTGGGAATGGCATCCATTTTGTAAAGGTGCGACGTACCTATGATGTGCTGCTATTTCTTAAAAAAAATTCCACACTACTTAATTTGTTCATTTCCACGTCTTTTTTTTAGAAAAAAAACTTCTTTAGGGAGTGTGCATGCCGTAAAATAGTGTTTGCGGAGGTGATCAATCCCTCGCGTCCAAAGTGTTTTGGAGGGTCACTTTTCTCCGGAAAAGTTTATTTAAAATCCGAACCATTGATTGCTGGACAGGTGAGATCATGCGGTTGCATAAATAACCTATTTACAGTGGCTCCGTGAATAAGTATCTCTCCTTATGTGTGCTATTTTTGTTCAATTATCACTTCACATAAAAAGGAGGCTAAACATTCCAAATCTTGGTGGGTCACTGTGGGTTATATATGTCCGGTCGTTTCCTTCAGGGCCCTGTAATTAATCAACATGCCTGCAAGCTGGCTTGAACATACGGTTATGAAAAAAAAAATTTCATGACTATAATAACGGAAAAAGAAAAAACAATATCAGGACTTGCCATCAGCATTTTCTATTCTACTATTATGGCAAAGGGCAGAAAAGGAAATCAACATCGTAATCCCATTTAATTAGGTCCTAAACAAACCTGATATTAATAAGCGCATCATAACACTCCTACATTTTTTTCTGTTTATTTTTTTTTTGTTGTTGGTGTTTTTTACATTTCATAATTTTTTTTATCACAGATTTCTGTTGTTAGTTTTTGAATTAATCATTCATCATGTCAATAGAAATTTGAAAAGTATAAAAATGAGAATCGAAATTGAAAGAATTCATATAAGATGACAGTATAGACAAAAATACAGGTTGTTCCATTTATTTTGTTTTTCGCAAATTCTTTTTTGCTTTTGGTCACAACTTTTATTGTTAAGACTCCTTTTTTTGAGACAAATGGATAATCTGAAAAATAATATGTGAATTTAACAAAAATGCATAACAGACTACAAAAAATAACAAAACAAAAATTGAGAAGTACGGGTACAAATTAAGTGATCCATTGACAAAAGAAAACACACTTCTCTGCCAAATTTTTGTAGGGCTGCCAATAAATTGAGTCAACCAGAATTATAGAATATATAGTCAAGTTTATGTGTAGCAAGCTCAAGATCAAGCCCAAAGAATATTTAATGAACCAAGCTAGTATAGATTTGAGTCGAGCTCCAGCTTATTTGTGCTAGAAATACCATACATTTGTGCTCGATGTATGAGCTGGGGAGCCGGAGGCTTCTTGGTTAGGTGATTATTGATTATTATTTTATGATTTGCAAACAAAGGGGACTTTTATATGTGAGCATTCTCTTGGACTTGTTTTTTTTTTTTTTGTATATCCTTTCTTAGACTTGTTTATTTACTCAATTTCATGATAAAAATATACTAATATATAATATTATAATCATAGTACAGAATTGGAAACTACAAGCCCGTCCGCCGTGGGCCTATATGCCCAAGGCAGGAAAAACACCCGTCTAGCCCACTTTATTGTCAGTTGCGTCATGGTGCGACTTCTGGGCCTAAGCCCAGGAGGTCAAATCCAGTCTACCCCATTTACTTCAGCCAGTGTCTTGGTGTGGCTTCTGCGCTTTATGGATCACCAGAATGCAAAAACTCTTGACAATTTTCTGGAGCACTAAAATAATAATAATAATAATAATAATTGCACCCCAAACCGGAGACAAATAATAACATAACGGACTACGACGCTATTCCTTAGGTTCTCTCATGCATCAATCAAAAAGGCCCATTATTCGCGTCGAGGCAAAATGATCAATGTGGACGTAAAGAAGAAGCGATAACAGAATAACTGTCAATGTGAATGAGTATATATTTTTTTTACATGCTCAGTTCTCCAATTATCAAGCAACAGAAGCAGGATACCATTTAAGCTCTATCAGACTTTTGACTTACTAGGCTCCAAGGAATTGGAATGAAAATGAATAAGAACACACAATAGGAAAAAAACAACATATGTGATTTGAACAACATATGTGAGTTTATCATACCACTAATGTGAGTCTTTATACAATGATTTGTGTGCTTTATTAATAAAAGTGGGCTTACTATTGTATGTGAATATCTCCTCGATCCTTCCATCAGGGTGATGGTTGAAAAATGAATTCCGGTGGTTGAATGGAAAAACCATCTCAAAGTTGCTGCTAGCTACTGAGTACCGTTGCATAATGCAATCAGCAACTAGATTAGTAGATTTCATCTTGGGCGAAAAACCCACACTCTAGGTAGCCCAAACTTCGAAAGTTCAACTTTACAAGCACAAAGAACTCAGCATGTCTTTGACGGATATTAATTATCAAAACATGTCCTTAACCATTATTTTCCCAAGACTTTACTAAGTCCAAGCCCAATCGTAACGGCCCAAAGCTGAAACTCTTAGGATCAGTTGCCTAGTCCAAATATGACCACGTGCCGGTTGATCCAGCTGTTGAGTGACGAAGCTCGTGCTTCTTCCCTTAAATAAACTTGACTTTTGCAATTTTCATAATGATTTACCATGTTATTGTTATTTTAACCATAATCCTGGATGTTGATCATTTCATCATACTTATTAACATGTTTTTTTGAAAAATCTGTCATATAGAGACACATCAAAGTTTATATCTCTCTCACAAGTAAAGGTAGGACCCATGATACTATTTAGTGGATTCCACAATCACTTATGAGAAAAGATGTACAAATGAATGTATACTTGAATGTTTTCTTAGCATTTATCATCCAATTTTGCTATTTTTGATAGTCATAGCAATCGTATTATTACGTATAATTCCCAACAATTGGTAATGGATTTGAAAACACAAATAAAAATCCGTGAAGGGTATGATTTAATTTAGGGGAATGATAAGAATTAGGTACTAGTTCTGAAAGTCAAAATAGATAAATATGCTGCAACTTTCCCATGCGATTGCCTTCGTAACCAAAAGCTCAAAAAAATGAGTTGTGTTGCTAAAAAAACCCTATTATGATTTCTCATGTTTTTTCGTGCCACAAGGACAAAGGCTCATTTTGCTACTATAAGGGGTTGTGGTCTCCCTCTTTCGGGAAGCCGTGGCCACTCAATGCCGGCTGTCATGGCACAATGCTATCAAGACCACTCCAGCGATTCTTGGCCGTTTCGCATCGTTACTCGAGAAAACACAACCCGGCGATAATCCTCAGAAAAAACACCGATATACCTTTGAAACAGCATGCTAATTTAGCCAGTCTTAGCAAGGTAAAGCACGACTTTACCGAGCAGAAATTAGATTTCCTTGGTTGGGTGGCCTCGGTTACTAAAAAAAACACAACCCGTTAGTAATGCTCGAAAAAAAAGATCGAGATCGATGCCCCCGAAATGGTATGCTCTTTTATAGGTAATAGGTTCCATGCGGAGGTTGCTGATAATAATAATAATAAAGATTCCAGCTCTATATAGGGCGGTTGGAAGTGATACGTGTGCCCTTAGTTGGGCTTGAGTATCTTTAGAATCTCGAATTTACTACTATTACACATTTCAATGTCAAAATGAAATTTCATTGGATTTAGTACGATTTTACTATTTCAAAATGCATTGATTAGTAATTTTTTCAAATAGTTACATGTTGTTTGAAAACAGTTAATTAGTGACTAATCCAATATGCTATAGCACTACCAGGGAAAATATATTCGGTGACGAAAAAGTGGCAACGAAAAAATAAATTTGTTAAATTCGTCACTGTTTTGACAATTTCTGCGATAAAATTATTTTGTCACCAATAATACCTATTTAGTGACGGAAAAAATATTTTCACATCAAGGGTACTCATTTGGCGACAAAATATATTTTTTGTCACCGAAAGCATAAAAACAAAGATGAAATTATTTTTCGTCGCCAAAAATAACCATTTGAGGCCGAAAACAAATATTTCATCGCCAAATGGGTGGCATCCAAACACAGCCTAAGTGAATTTCAGATTGGCAGCTTTTACGTTAGTTTAGGTGAGGAATAAATAGAAGGTGCCATGTGAGTTATATTTGCTTAGCTAGGGTAGTGATAAATTAAGAAGAAAATTGACAAGTCACTGGCTAGCTCATGTCATAGTCAAGTATGTTCTATCTTTTGAGCCCCCACGATTTGACAAGGAGATTTTCCGACCTCGGCTAGTAGAGAGGCTACTCTTGATGTTTTGTTTTTGCAGCAATAAATACTAGTGATGCCAATTGAAAAAAAAAAAAAACCCCGAAAACTTCAGAATAAGTTAAGTTTACGAAAATTTAGCCAACTGAGTTGAGCCAAATGCAAAGCTCAAAATGTCCACATGAATGTTTTGAAGTTTAAATTGGAAAATGTTAGTAATGCCGACATGTCGTTTTGACGAGTTTTCCCGTATGAGATGTATTTTTAAGCATTTTCCCACTTAGTTGTACTTCATCGTGCAAGCGCCATCATAGGTAAGCAGCATATATATATATATATATATATATATACACTTCTTCAAGGAATCTACCCAGAGGATGTTGATTCATTGTAAGCCGTTGGATCGGGATCCAACGGCTGTGGTTTTAAAAGCCATCTCGCGGGTTAAAAGAAGCCGTCAGTCGGGTCATTTGGTTCATTTGGTTCCGGGTCACACACGCGGATCCCTTTTCCCAGCTTCCAGTGGAAGCTTTGCCCCTGATTTCAAACGCAGAGAGAGAGAGAGAGAGAGACGAACGGCTCTTTGCTTTTAAAAATTTATGAGTGCTGGTTTCCTTTTCTGAGACTCTCTCTCTCTCTCTCTCTCTCTCTCTCTCTCTCGTTAGTTTTCGGGAACTCGAAATCCTGTTTGACGAATTTGACTGATTTGGGTTTTTTCAGTTAACACAAACCGATCGATCGATCGAAGAAGAAAAGGAACGACTACTGGAGGGTAACTTCTCTTCTCTTCTCTTCTCTTCTCCTCTCTCAATGTCTGTATTTTTTCTTTTTCAGAAAATGCCAGCTTGAGGCGCCTTGGTGCCCAGATCTCTGTATTTTTTTCTCTTCTCCTCTCTCTCTCTCGATCTCTGCTTGCCATTTTTGTTATCTCTTGTTGGATCTTTATTTTTTTCGAGAATGGATTTTAGAAGCTCTCTCGGTTTTTTTTTTTTTTTCCCAGAAAATGTAACTCGAAAAAAAAAATGTAACTTGACCGAAAACCAAATGGCTTAGGAATTTTCGTTTCAAAAGACGTGGCAAAGAATTTGGCTATTTTCTCTTCTCTTCTCCTCTCTCTCTCTCTCGATGTCTGTATTTTTTTTTCCTTCAGAAAATGCCAGCTTGAGGCGCCTTGGTGCCCAGATCTCTGTATTTTTTTCTCTTCTCCTCTCTCTCTCGATCTCTGCTTGCCATTTTTGTTATCTCTTGTTGGATCTTTATTTTTGTCGAGAATGGATTTTAGAAGCTCTCTCGGTTTTTTTTTTTTCCCAGAAAATGTAACTCGAAAAAAAAAATGTAACTTGACCGAAAACCAAATGGCTTAGGAATTTTCGTTTCAAAAGACGTGGCAAAGAATTTGGCTATTTTCATTTGAAGGTTTCTTTTCTCCTAGTTTGTATCAGGGAATAAGAAAAAGTCACTCAAAAGCTAGACTTATTTATTGTTTTGTGTGACTTTGATTGCAAATTTGCAATACAATGAAGTGGTTAGAAGTTGAATTTGAATGAATGAAATCACCAGAGATACCCATCTGCTCTACAGACCAGAATTAAGCTTTCACTAAGCTACCCATATCAATACTAACCTTGGTTGTTTTGTTGTTTCATAATTGACCTATTTTAGCTTGTGGTGTCACATACATGAGTTTGGATATCCTCCTTTTGTGTTCTGCCCAGTTTTGAAGTCATGCCCAATTTTAACCAAAGCCTACATGGTCATTTAAAGCTGCCCAGTTTTGAAGTCTTTAATTATTTGCTTATAAAGTTGATTTTTTCTAGGAATGGCAGGAAAGAGGTTCTATTATGTTGTTTTTGTTGGAAGAGTCCCCGGAATCTATGAAAGTTGGATAGGTTGTAACGAACAAGTATATCGCTTCCCTGGGGCTACGTTTAAAAAGTATCCCTCATTGGAAGAGGCAAATAATGCTTGGACTGCGTATGTTGAAACTCATTCCAATGTGCAATTGCTGTCTCTTCAACTTCCTGAATGCCCGACCGATTATCCACCTTTGCTCGTACCTGTGCAAGCGAACATGGATGACCAAACTCCTTCGAAGCATTGCGTGCACATTGCATTGCTCTTAATTGGAGTTGTAATAGGAATTTTACTTTTGTTGGTCATCATGTATATTTTCTACTTTATGTAATGGTTATGTTCAACAGTATTTGTAGCTTTTGATATGTACAAATTTGGAACTTGAGGAAGTGTTAAGCATGGTTATGTTGAACAAAATACTATTGAGTCTAAGAAGCTGGTGGTGCTATTTCGTTGTCTTTTTCGTGGTGGTTGCGAAAATATTTGGAAGACCCAATTATATGTAGTTGTGGATGTGTTCTATGCAAAGTTGGAAGGGGGCGATGGCCGATGGGTTGACCCTGTTACTCGAGGTGGTTTTGGTGTGTTTTTTTATTTGGGACGAACTGTGTGATGTCCCATTCGTTGGCATTATGGAGCTAGTTAAAATGTTGATTCTTTGAGCAAGGGAAACGAGGTGCAAGAATTGATGTCCTTGGGAACGTAACAACTTGATTCGAGACTTGGAAGTAGGAATATTACCCCTTTCACCATTTTGCTATTAACTTTCAGATTGCTGAAGACCACATATCATAAGAAGCATGGTGCTGATCGTATATGTTTTACCCATGACCCAAGTTCTGTTGTTTGCTTATCGAGATACAATTTGGATACAACTGGAGGTGAGCTTTATTGGAAAGTTTATGATTTTGGCCATTTTCCATTCATCATATCAAAGACAATGATAACACGTAACCAAAAAAGGAACCACAAATTGGGACATTACTAATACCAGCCATGAATAGCAAAATAGTACAAGGACATTACAAGTGCATTACAAGGCAGCCATGAATAGCAAAATAGTATCTAAACAGCTGCAGAACAGCAACCAAAATGTGCCAAAATGTGCTATTCACTTCTAGTCAACAACCAAAACAAATTTCCCGGTGCACTGTTTGAAGAACCAATTCTCCATACATGAGTTCTAAAAATCCCTCCAATAACAGCCAAAAATTGAAGAGAGCCACTTGAAGCACCACTCCAGAATCAGCATACCAATCCATCCTGCAAGCCGAATAGACAATATTATCAATAGAAGAACGGTGCAAGTTATATTAGAAACATTTTATAATAAACACTTACACTCATCGGCATAGTCAATGCCGTCGTCGTCGTAGTCGTCGTCGTAGTCGTCGTCGTCGTCGTCGTCTTCGTCATTCAACCTAGCATTTTGCGAAGACCTAACAAATAAAAGAGAGAATGAAAATGCAAACAATGAAATAATTCAATTTACATTACAAATATTAAACACATACGTGTTGAGAAGTTTTGGACAATTCCTTTTGTCGTGCGATTGCCCTGTTAACCCACAACCGTGACAACGCCTAACCTTCTTCGCAGCCCTCTCTTTCCCTCCCTTGAGTCGTTTACCACAACCTTTTGCCCTCACTTGAAGCGGTTCTTTCAAACCATGGTCACGAATAATCGGCACTTGGATAACACTCCTTTCACCATCTTGGCTTACCTTTTTCATGTCGCACAACTTCTTATGACCCGAACTCAAAAGTTCTTCCACAAATTCTGTTCCGTCCTCAGTTATCATGGCCTCATCAATTAAAGTAGAAGCAAGTTCGAAGAGTCTATTTCGCCGCTCTAACAAAGACGTGTCACATATTTCTTTCATGCCCGAACCCAAGTCATCTCTAACTCGCATCGCCTTCGCTGATTTTGTCCACCTCCGCAAGATGTACTCATTAGGCAAATCATCAATTTGCATTCTACAAAAGTAAGCCAACATGTGCCGACAAGGAATTCCGGCACACTCAAACATTTTGCAACTACAACTGACATGGTTCGTCGACTTATCTACCACAACCTCACGAACCCTCGAACCACTCCCCTTTATCCTATGAACGGCGTACACAACCCGATGTTCGTCCTCATTTGTTGCCATCACCTTATAAGCAGTATTTTGAAAGAGCTCATCTTGAAACATGTAAAATATATCAATTGTATAAAATTGACTCATTGTTTCCTCCATGGGGTACATAGATTTCAAGTTTGGGCTCTCATTCACATCTTTATGGTCCTTGTCCAACTCATTATGCCGTATATGTGCAAGTGCCCTCTCAAACCGCGTCACAAATTCCAACAATGAATTTTCTTTAGACACGTACCTTTTGAAGAATGAATGAGTAACTTCGGCTCTTTGACTACTAGTCATGTGAGCAGAAAAAACGTGTCTCACGTATGCGGGAACCCATCTCTCACGAATTTCGTATAAGTTTTGTAACCAATCATTGCCGGATAAGTTAGATTTTTTTACCACCTCTGCCCATCCAGCCTCGAACTGTTCAGGAGTCTCGGAATTCCATATACAATTCATGAATTCGTCATAATGTTCTTTGTAGGCTAATGCACTTATTCTTTCAGAAAACTTATTTGTGATGTGCCACATGCAATACCTATGAAGCGTATTCGGAAGAACACTAGCAATTGCTTTTGTCATTGCAAGATCCTGATCAGTTATGATCATTTTGGGAGGGCCTGCAGGCATTGCTTTCAACCATTCCTTCAAAAGCCACTCAAACGTCTCAGCTGTTTCATCACATAGGAATGCACATCCAAAAAGAGTAGTCTGTCTATGGTGATTAACCCCTAAAAGAGGTGCAAAAATCATAGAATAACAGTTTGTGTTATACGTCGTGTCAAACACCACAACGTCCCCAAAATATTGGTACGACTTTCTAGCAGTTGCATCCGCCCAAAAACAATGTGTCATCCTATCCTCATCATCTTTCTCGATTGTAAAAATAAACCCGTCGTTCTTTGCTTTTTCAGATTGAAAATACTCGTATAGCAAATTGGCATCATGTCCGTCTACCATCATCTTCTTATCCCTATTATAATTGTAAAGATCTTGTTGTGAGCATCCAACATTTTGAAGACCTCCCGATTCCAACTCAAATATACTCATTTGTTGACAAGTTGGCACATTTGCTGCTGACAATTGTTCTATTAAAGCTTTTTTGGCACTTGACACCTTACGATGGGATCGAAGCAAATGTGTCCTCCTCGGAGATGCAAGTTCGTGATTATGACCCTCGTAAAATTGGGTAACAACATATTTTTCACCCTTCCTCACAACACCCAATCTTGCACGACAATTCACTCTAGTTACCCCCCGACGCCGTTTCTTTGATTGAGTACTTTTTTGGACCGGCAACCCTTGTTTGAAACAACAAAACTCCTTCCTAACAATTACATTTACATTTCCATCGACTGTACTCTTTCTACTAGAATGTGATCGGGTACCAAATCCACCTTCTTTAGCATAACGGTTGTAAAATTCCTTCGCTTCCTTTAAACTAACAAACTCTTGATTAATTTTGGGTACGAGGTCATTCTTAACTTGGGGAGTGTAAAGTAGTTGTGAAGAATTCGCAGATGATTCACACCGCATACTACAATCCAAAAGAAAAAATAATATGGACACTGTTAGCATACTACAATCCTAATTTATTAACCCGAGGAGAGAGGGAGAGAGACAGACCTTGGTTGTTGGACGGTCGGTGGTGGTATGACACTTTCTTCTTGTCGATCGGTCTCCATATCTGGTCGGGCAAAAAAAATAGACATGAACAGATTTTCAAATCAGTTCGAAAATTCTGATTTTCTCAAACAAACCAGTGAACAGATTCTGTTCTTAGAAAAATTGGTCTAATAGTTGATATCCCAGTTTGCGGCTGCCATCTATACTGGTCTAATCAATACGAACATATGACAGCTTCGAATTTAGACGTAGTTGGAATAGCTATTTGACTAGAAAGCAGCTTATTAAGAAAAGAAAGAAATAAACTTTGATGTTGGCGTGGGGAGATCGTGCCCGTATGGCATCAATGAGGTGGTGAGCGCCCTCTAGTTCATGAAGTTAAACTATTTGTTAATAATATTCCTTTGAACTAGTTTAACAATGAGATTATCTTATATATTAAGTTAGACCTGGCTCCTGGCTGTTAGAACAGAACATAACCTAGATACATTTGAGCAGAGCGAGAGAGTGAGAGAGAAATCGACCTTGGTGCGTCGTCGTCGTCGTCGTCATGTTGTACCCACGTTCGATTTCTTCTTCGCTGTTCTTCGGGAAAATAGCATAAATTCAAAAAAATAGCATAAATCAGAAAAATTAACATAAATCAGGAAAAAAATAGATTTTCAAACAAAATAAGATTTTCGAAACAAAAATCAGATTTGCAAGGAGAAAATGTTGTTCTTGTCGGAAGAAAAAAAAATTTCAGATTTTCGAAAGAAAAAAAAACCCTAAAAATTGGGGCTTCAACAGATTGACATGAGGTATAGAGCGAGAGCGAGATATACCTGCAGAAAGGATCTGAAGAAGAACAAATGAGGCGTCTTCTTCGTTCAAACCGCGTCGTTCCAAACAAAACCCTAGAAAAGCCTGTTTCAAACAGAGAGAGAGAGAGTATGCGAGAGAGAGAGCTCGCGAGACGGCGAGAGCGAGATAGAGAGCGAGGTAAGGGCCGTCGTTCGTCGGATCTGAAAGAACAAGGGCCGTCGTTGTCGTCTGTCTTCGGCGTCGGCGTCTTCTCTTTCTCTCTCTTCTCTCTCTTCGATCGGTTGAAATCAGGGGCAAAGCTTCCACTGGAAGCTGGGAAAAGGGATCCGCGTGTGTGACCCGGAACCAAATGAACCAAATGACCCGACCGACGGCTTCTTTTAACCCGCGAGATGGCTTTTAAAACCACAGCCGTTGGATCCCGATCCAACGGCTTACAATGAACGTCCGCATTTTTCTAAAATGAGGGCGCCCTCATTAGAAGGGGAGTGTTATTATCATTATACTAAAAAACCTTATATTCTTAATTTTATATTTTTGTAGAGTTACACAAGGCTGTCAGAACTGAAAATAACTTTTCGATCTGGGCATGTGCAGTTCTATCTGAACCATTCATCTTGATACTCAATGGTTCAGATTCGATGAAATTTTTACCGGCCGGTAAGAATATATAAAAACAAATCTGGACCATTAAAAATACAATTTGATGGTTGCGATCACTTGGACTGCACTTCTGCAATCCAAAACAAGCTAGATTCATTATTCTTCTATAACATAGGGATTTGAGGGAATCCGGCCCCTTGTTGGGATTGGATCCGGTTAATTTGGGGGACTAGATCCCTTCAATTTGCTTCGGACTAGATTTAAAGAGGTGTTTTTAAATACAAAAACAAAAACACCCCCTTGAAATCTGAGCCGTCCAAAATATATTTGGACGGCTCGAATGGACTAAACTGGTCCAAAGCCAAACACCAAAGAGGGGGTTTTTGTTTTTGTTTTTGTTTTTAAAAATACCCTTTTAAATCTGGACCGTTCAAAATATTTTTAGATGGTCTGAATGCACCAAATGGACCAAACTGATTCAAAGCAAATTGAGGAGATCCTGACCCCAAAGCCCTATAGAACTGGAAGCAACTCCCATAATTATGCAAAATTTTATGTCTAAGTATCCTTAGGCCCCGTTCTGCGAATGTTGTTATTTTTTAAGTACTTAGTTTTTTGTTTTACGAGAGACAGATCATTCTGTGATAATACATCATCTGTAATCTTATTTTAATTAGTGGAATATACCCTTATTTGACTTAAGGTGGCTCCGTCCAGTTCAAAATCTAATAATCATCTCCATACGAGAAATTTTTGGGTGCCGGGTGGGTATCACGTCACCTAACTGAAGTGATGCCGAGCACTCACATCCGACCCGTCCAAAAGTGTATTGGACGGCCCAGATTGAAACACTCTCTCTTCTCTCACACCACCATTCTCTCTCTTCTT
Organism: Rhododendron molle; assembly: GCA_025413875.1. NCBI lineage: Eukaryota > Viridiplantae > Streptophyta > Magnoliopsida > Ericales > Ericaceae > Rhododendron > Rhododendron molle. Next base: position 46,932,919 of record CM046389.1, on the reverse strand, counting down.
TCTCTCTCTCCAAATCCAAGCCATCCAAAACTAAAATGGACGGCGCGGATGCACTGAGCGGGCATCACGTGATACCCGCTCGGCACTGAAAAATTTCTCCATACCTAGGCATTTGCCAACTTGGACGATATTACATGTGAATGGAATTTGATCCAATTTGATTATTTTTTCAACTTGGGCCAGGTATCCACTGTCAAATGTGAGATCATGGGCCTAGTCCATTAACAAGTTAGAAAGACCGATTACATTAGGTTGGCTCATGCGGTGGCCAAATACGTCCTATCTGCGGAGTCAGCTACAACCTGGAAAGGAAATTTTCCGGATTGGGTTCGTAGAGTGGCTTTCCTTAATTGCAATATTGAGTAAAATGGTTGCCGATTGACAAAAAAAGAAAAAGAAAAAGAAAAAAAAAAGTGATTACATAGACAATAACATATAAGGATAATGCCAGTTTGATATATTTATATTATAAAAAAAAAAACATATATAAGGGTAAATTTCACCAACATCCCCTAAGGTTTGCTTCAATAACCACTTATTTACATCACGTAATGTCATATCGTGTAAAAACAAAAAGCTCATACAATTCTCAACTTTTTTGACCAAAAAATTATAAATTTATCCTTTTGACAAAAACCGGTCCGTTCAAGTAGTAACAAATGAATAGTAATTAATAAATATTACCCTCCTCGATTAAAGCAGCTCATTCAAGGGGGAAAAAAGTCATTTTGGTTCAAAATAAATGAGCGTTGATAGTTTTTTTTTCTTATTATCAAGAAATGTGAATTTTTAGATATATGTCATTTCTGAGTTATTCCATCACGTGTTTGGATAGACAAGTATCGATTAGGGGTGTCGGTAAACACAAATAAAAACACTACAAGAGGTTCATTGTTATCTGTCATACGTGAGGAGGTATCAGTCATAAGCCAAGCCTCAAGGTTGTCAAATGTCAATCAATATGTGTGCAGAAACTTGTACAGTACGAGTATGATTTTAAGTATTCTGATCAAATTCTATCATCATATATAACCGAGTTATTATTTTAAAACTCGTGACCAAACGCACCTCGATGTGAATGGGTATTTCTCCAATCGAACAAAACAAAAGACATGTTTTGATCGAACTTAGGGATGGCAATTCTAGCCGCCTCACCCCGCCCCGCCTCATTCCCCGCCCCAAATGGGTTGGGGATTCGGAGATTTTTCGGGGATCGGATAGGGGATGAGGATAGTTTAAAAATGGGGAATGGGTAGGGGATGGGTATGAGTCTGTCCCCGCCCCATTCCCGCCCCGCCCTGTTTATATATATATATATATATATATATAAAAGTTATAAACATAAATGAAAGTTATATAGGAGTACTATATATACATAAGTGAGGAAGAAAGAAAGAAACTAAAGCTCACTGTCAACTAACAAAGAAGTAATTGAATTCACTTACCACGGATAGAAAATTAGTAGAAAGAAGAGCTCAAATCGATAGTTCTAGTCAATTAAATATTGTTCACGTTTGATAAATATTGTTCATGTCGGAAACTCATGAAATAGCGTCGTGTTGAGAGACTGAGAAACCGAAGCTTTAAAGAACTTTGCATGTGTTGTTTGTTCCTCGTGTCTTGCAGGAGGGATACCGGATTAAGAACACCGATTTTGCTTCTGGTTCCAGTTGGATCCCCAATTCCCCGTGGGGATCCCCGTGCCCCGTTTGAGGTGGGGATGGAGGGTAAAAATAATTCCCCGGTGGGGATTGGGGAGGGGATGGGGATGGATTTGGATTTGGGGATCGGGGACGAAGATAGTGGTATCCACCCCCCTACCCGCCCCATTGCCAACCCTAATCGAGCTTGTTCGCCAGGCAATTACCCAATTAATCAAGCAGCTAGGAAAGAGTAATTATCCAGTGTCGTTGGGGCATTGCCAAGTGGTACCTCAGGTCGCTTCTTCACTGCACATTGTGATGTGATCCACACACTTTGTCTCAGGTCCCATCATAATGTGGAATATAGAAGAGGCCCTTGGAACACCACATTGAATTATTTTTTTGCTAGGAAGACATCATAGAGAGAAAGAGAGAGAGATAGATGGATTTTCTTCAAAATATTTTCTTCTTGGAATTATGTAGAATTTGTATCATGCATTCACTGTAGTGGATGAAATACGAAGAGTTCGATTTAAGTTAACTTGTTCGTTAATTTAATTGACTTATTTTTGTTGAAGATTTGTCAAGAGCTACTCTAACCCACTCTTTAAAGGTTACGGAATATCACCCTTGATTTGAAACTACGCAGTGTGTTGATTTTTGATGGTAAGAAGTAGAGCTAGCAATTGAAATATATTTTGGGAAAATGACGGTCCAAGATGTGTTTTGATAATTAATATCCGTTAAGGACATTTTTAGCATTAACAAATATTTTTAACATGTCCTTAACGTATATTACTTATCAAAACACGTCTTTGGCCGTCATTTTCCCATATATTTTTCAAGACCCATCCAAACCCGTCCAATTAATACAGGCCCAAATCCACCGTATTCAAATATGATTTCTAATTGGGTATATCGAATAAGCCCATTAGATGTATGGGTTTAGATAGGCTGATAATGGGTGGTTAATGGGTCAACTAAACATGCCCCGTATCACCCTAAATTCCTCCTCAAAATCCCATGTCATCAACTTCCGCTACCCAGCCTTTACCCCGAATACCTCCCCTAGGAGACTAGGACCCAACCGCCCAACACTTCGTCGTCGGCTCCCCCCTCACCGACATCGCCCTCGATGACCCCTCCCGTCGCCTCCTCGCGCGCCGTCCTCCGCTCCCCCACCTTCAAATTTTTTGGTATTAGGGCGGGTTCGGGGGAAAATATGAAAACCCTAGTCTAATATTTTTACATATTAGTCTCAGGTAAATTCGGTTTCCCCGCCCCGAAATATTTTTACATACAAAATTAGAAATTAGTCTAATATTTTTATCATTAAACTTTTAAAACTATATTTATACCCCACTATTTTATCTATTTTGTAAAAAAATTAATATATATATATATATATATATATATATATATATATATATATATATATATATATATATATATATATATATATATATATATATATATATATATATATATATATATATATATATATATATATATATATATATATATATATATATATATATATATATATATATATATATATATATATATATATATATATATATATATATATATTCGAAGAAAGGCGTAAAAGGGGACGCCCATGAATAACTTGGTCAGAGTCGGGTGGGTTTGGGGTTGTGCCATAATAACTCGCCCCGCCCTGTTGCCATTCCTACCCCCAACGCCCTCGCCATCGTCCGCCTTCCGCTCCCCCGCCTCTTCCTAACTTAGAAGCATATTAATTTGATGTGTTCTGTTTCCTAGCTTGTAAGGAGATGTGACCGTTATTTATTTATAAATTTAGAACATCGACTTCTTACCATGATCAGGTTATCGCTCAAAATCAGTTCCATCTCGAATTAGGGAAATTATTATTTTTCTTTTTTGGCTCTTTCCAATTGGAGCATTTGTCAACGCTGCATTTGCTTCAACAAATTCAAATCCATTAAGGAAAGAAGACTACAACTAGAAAAATCTTTCCCGTCACATCTTCCAACCTACGTGTTTCTTCGCTCATCTCTTCATCCTACTCGTCATCGTATCATATTCTGAATCTCCAGATTATTCCTCCATGTTGACAAAAAAAAGAAGAAAAGATTATTCCTCCAAAAATTCTACACATAAAATACTAGTATAATCGTGATCAACCCATGTATCAAATTTTCGAAGAGATAGATTAGCCACAATAATAATACAAAAAGGAAAAAAATAATATATAGTGGTATCGTCAACAATTAGAAGAGAATGCAAAATAAAAATATATATATATATATATAAAATTAAGAATTTATGTCCAAGTACACTTGGATGAAGGGCAATGGTTTACGATGCCAAGTAAGCAATAAATAAGGGCCTTCGTTACTTAATGTATTCTTCTCACTGACAACGTGGCAAAGCGGCTCTAGTGCCGACTTTAATTGGGTCCTGCTTGTAGAAGGTGGGATTGATCTGTCGAATTATTCCGTCTTTGGGTTGAGATCCAATTTATATCACAGAGAGATCTCTATCACCAAAGTGGCTTTTGGTTATTTTGAAATTAAAATTTTCAAAATTTATTTTCTCACGTAAGATGTGATCTTACTGACACATTATATTTATTTTAAACACACCACACAGAAGCATGGAGTCTTAAAATTTATCTTGACGATGAGAGCCATTCATTTTGTAAGAAATGACTTATAAATCACTCTTGCAAAAAGTTTATTTTCTCAAACATCTATAATTGATTAAAATTAATTGATGAACTATCAGAATAATAATGGCTACACTTGTCCAAGAAAAATGTACATTTTCCAGATTGCCACCAATATTTGATCCCCCGGATAATATTTCATGAATAATTTATATGTCGAGAACTATAAATGAAGTATTCGGATTGTCAAAAATAAATTATGTATGAAACTCATGTTATTTAATGGGGGGTTTTAAGAGGTGTGTTTGGGATGTGTGTGAGTAGAAGTATCCACTATATAAATATAGTAGTAATCGATATCTAAAGATTTTTTGAAGCTATTGTACTTGTGTAGGAACACTTCTTAAAAATACAATTCTGGACATAATTGTATCCACGAAAATGTTGTTGTACATGTAAAGGTGATCCGGGGGTTGGTGCACTACAAGGCTATAGTAGTGCACTACGCCGCCGTCTATCTTATCTTAGAAATCAACAGTTCGGATTAAAAAAAGAACTCTTCCATTAAAGAGTATTCTATAATTTCCTAGAAGAGTTTTTCTTTAATCCAAAACGATTGAACACCTTTTGGATGACTGAGATTATGCCCTACGTCATGTAGTGCACCCCTGCACTACAGATTCTCCAATTTCAAGAAAAGGATACATGAAAGTGTCCAGAAAAAAGAAATCAACGGTTCGGATTCATGAAACGTATTTGTAGGGTCTCGACATGTGAAACTTACCTCTATGGTTGGAAAGGTTACATCTGGAAAACTATTTATTTACTTACTACAAAAGGCTACAAAATCCCCAAGCAACCAAAATTATACAGGGCTGTGCGATCTTTCCATTTACTTGCTTTACAGATTACCAGTCATGATCATGACGGAAAATCATTCGATACTTTCGGAAAATCATTCGATACTTTTGGAAAATCATGTGATATTTTCATGTAACATACTCATGAAAAAAAAAAAAACACACATGAAATAAAAAAATTCAAAATAGTTAATTGGTTTTAAAATTATTCTTGTCAACTTTTTTAATAACATATTTGTCATTTTTAAAATTTTCCTCAAGTTTTCATCAATTTCTATTTTACTCTGCTTTCCTAAGATGCATGAATCCGAAAAATCTGGTATTTTTTACTAAATATAAAAAATGCTCACGAACAATGAAATAATCTATATTGCACATTATTTTATTAGTGAACTTTGTTTTACAAGTTGTAATGTCATCCGTTGTTTCTCACCCTGTAAACAACAGTGAGTCATGGTCATTTCTTAGTTATTAAATTGTCGCGACGTCATTTCTCAATTGCATATCAGGTGAACAATACCAGACGGTATTTTGAGAAAATGCCACGTCGTCTATCGCGACAAATTAGCATTGATGCTAACATATCTTTTTTGTGAGTATTTAATTTTATTCCTTTTGATTCTTCCTTTCTAATTCGCTGGACCATTTGTTAGACAGTTTCCTTGGCAACATTCGTCGGGATTGTGTTTGTTTTGTTTCTTCTAATCCATATATTAGTGACACAATTTTTATAAGTCAATGAGATAAGAGCGAACCCCAAGGTGTTGGCCAGGTGTTTTTAACTAGGAATTTGGGTGTTTGCTCTATCCTAATATCTCAGGTTCAATTATTACTGCTAATAACTTTTGGGCCGACTCACCTTATGCTTAAACGTGTGAATCGGCAGTAGAAATTAGTCTGAGGTGCTGCAAGCTAACCCTGGAAACCATGCATCACCAAAAAAAAAAACCTCATGTGCACAATAATTAGCTTAAGAGATATGGAGAAAGTTTATCGTGTGATTTCAAAACTAGTGGGCCCGCAAATGGTATGTAATAGGTAAGAAGAGGAGAAAATAAAACCTCGAAAAATTTTTGTTTCTAACTTCCGAATATGTTTGGGGTCAGCTCCCCTCCATATTCCTTCCGGCGATATTCCTCCTCTGTAGGACCATCTGAGCTCACATCGATAATTTAAATCGTCGATCTCGTACATTTGGCCGAAAAGTACTTTTGTTTCAAAAAATCAATTTCATTGGATATCGATGGGTATATGAATAAGTCCTACGCTCCTTCCTAAGTTTAAAGTTACATCTACGGTTTAGTTTATACGAGTTATTCGTAAACCTATCTATCAGCATCCAATCGAGCTGTATTTTTTAAGAGGTTATCTTCTCTACTAAGTAAACGACATCCACGGTTTGGATCATCAATGTAAGCTCGGGACGGTTCCACAGAGAAGGAGCGTGTATAAATATGGAGGATAAGAATAGGGAGAGGAGAGCGCAACCCAATAAATTTATTCAGACAATTTTTTTTTAATACTTCGGAATATTATTCGTACAGTTTCAGTTTCTTTTGGCAGCTTCCAACTCCTATTTCTACCAACCACCATCTCTCTCTCTCTCTCTCTCTCTCTCTCTCTCTCTCTCTCTCTCTCTCGTCTGAATATACCCCTGCCATTTTCCTTTGGCAATACCTCGAAATCTTGTCAGATATACTCCCATATTTATAGGAGTATTCAATTATGGGATCAGAGGAAAACAAGAAAATTGAATCGGAAGAAACACCATCAGTACCACAAGAGTCCTCTGCTAATGAACAAATCCCCAAAGACCCCCCTTCAGAGGATATCCCTGCAGCTACTGTTGCAAGTACTTTCTCTCTCTCTCTCTCTCTCCACATATTAGATTGGCTAATCGCAACTGTTTGAAATTCTTGGTTTTTAAACAGAGGGTTCTGATCCTGCTCCTCAGAAGAAACCAGGGGATTCTAATGACAGAGGTAAATTATGAGGAAATTACTGATCCTTGCCGAAAGTCGCGAAAATTAATCGGATGAAAAAAATTAAAACACAAAAAGTGGTAGTTTTTCAAAATATTTTATCAGGTACTAGAAATTAGAAAAACTATGCACGTGTTCTAATTTTTCGTCCGATTAATATGTGAATTAAAAGTTTGTTCGCATTTTTTTTTCTCCAGATGCTGCTCTCACACGGGTGATGACAGAGAAGAGATTGGCTTTGATCAAAGCATGGGAAGAAAGTGAAAAGTCAAAAAAAGAAAACAAGTAAATATATTTCTCTCTCTCTCTCTCTCTCTCTCTCTCTCATTATGTGGGTAATATTAGGAAATGATTTTGCCACTCCATTTTTTGTTAACGTCAGGGGAGTGACGTTAACCAAAAAAAAAAAAAGAGTGGTAAAATCAGCAGCCAAATTATATTGATGGCCCCTAATATGGTTTCTGCCACTTTGGTTCTTCAAGTCTTAATTTCGTAGCTTATCAAAAAAAAATAAAAATAAAAAATAGAAGTCTTAATTTCGTCAATTCTTCCTTAAAGTTTGTAAGTTGAGTCAAACGGATATCCAAATTTAAATTGTTGTTAGAATTGTTAACATCAAAATTGTATAAAAAGTATGTGTATCAGTGTATATATGGTCCCTCCTAAAGCATTCGTTTCGTATCGCTTTGATCCTTCCTCGAGTTGGAGTCATTTTGTAACGATCATTACTTGTAAGATCGAGATTCTAGGATCAACGGGACACATTAATTGAATTCGGTCCATGACTCTTACACATAACGATAGGTTCTTTTAACAAACTCGATAAATTCACAAGTCTAGAAATTCATTTTGGACAATTGAAGCTTCTCGAATTGTTTCTTTTTAAGAACTACAAAGATTTGAAACGAATGCAAGGAAGAATAAAAGGCCTTGAAGGCATAATGGATCTTGAAGTACTAATTCTGCATCTCCCTGACCGACCTAGAGGCATCCCATCAGAAAAACTTCCTTGACCGATTGGATAGATCAAGAAAACAACAGTAGCAGGGATTATTCACGCTTTCAGTGAACATCGTTACAAGTTATAACTGACGTCTAGTATTTGATCGAATACACTCAAATTGAATACTTACGGGTGAAACAATTTTACAACTTGAAAGACCAAAGTGGAACGAATCGTTACTTTCACTCTTAGGGGCTACAATGCTTGAATTATGGCAAGTTAACATGCGAAAAAACTGTTGATTAGGGCACATAGAAAGATATCTGAAATTGCATCATGGGAGAAGAGCAAAAAGGCAAGTATAGAAGCCGAACTAAAACAGATCGAGGTAATTATTTCTCTTTCGCAAGAACTTCTCATAACTACATCAGAAGTTAAGGGGCCGGAAAGTCAAGAAATCCAACTGATCAGGGGACTTTGATATGAACAGGAACTATTCGAGAAGAAGAAAGCAGAATATGCAGAGAGAATGAACAACAAAAAGGCAGAAGTCCACAAGGAGGCCGAAGAGAAGAGAGCGATGGTGGAGGCCAAGCGCGGTGAGGAGTTTCTCCAGATAGAAGAGGCGGCAGCAAAACACCGCAGTACCGGTACTACACCGAAGATGTTATTTGGTTGCTTTGGCTTTTGATTTCTTCAGGCTAAAACTAAACTGAGGAAACAATGGAAATTTGGAAGTTTTGTGTTTTGTTGTTAAGCTTTGTTTTGCTGCTTGTGATGTGTAATATATTTTTTAAATCTTTTTTTTTTTTCAGTTACTTCCTTTTCTTGTTTGGAACTGAAAAACACCACAAAAAGCGTTGTTTTAGACGCTACATACTGTACGTAGAAAGTCTATTCTGTGTATAGTACGTACTTGCTGTCAGAATTTTTCTTTCTTTCCATTTTTCTTCCTATTAGTGGCAATAGTCGCGTGTAGAGACAGATCACGGCCATAGTATTATAAGCTTGGGGTAAGAATGGATTTTGTTCGATCAAGAGCTCGGAAAAAAAAAAAAAAAAAAACTCCAAAGCTTTTCGTATGTTCTCCATTCCTTGAAAACTTGCAATGTCCGAAGATCTAACTCTCTGCACGGGGCATATATAACAACTGGCCAGATTGGTTGTCGCAAGCACATATCAGATATGGAACCAATGTACTAAGTCACCATCAACCCATGAGATATGCACTATCAATGTAATTGACATCTAAGTGTCTAACTAAAAATCAAACCGGGTGTAGGGAAGTGGTTCGCGGTTATATAAGAAAAACAAACAAGCGAAACACATTTAACTCAAGATGAGTGATTCAACTGCAAATTTGTTCGCTTGTTACATTGATAGTGCATAACCTAATGATGTTTTTACAACTCTCTTCGTCCTATTTTGTTTGTTCGTTTTGTGCAATCATGCTTCTAATCGGATGTCAAGTTATGTACTTCAGTCAATAGTTTTGTAGATTTTGGAGAGCTGGTTCTTTTAATTGTTTGGTGAAAATCCAAACAAATATACAAAAATCAAATTATTTGTTGATCGGTTTAAAGGCACGATTATTGAAAATGGACAAACCCTATTGGGACACAGAGGGAGGATATGTTTTTAGTCAGACAAGTTGGGGTCCTTGGGGACAAGCTAAGTTAGGTATTTACTTCAGGAGGTTTGTAACACTTTGATGCTTCATCTTCATAATGTTAATAATACAATTAGGTGAACGTGTTCGTATCTTAGTTTTTGGTAAAATGACTTGTCCATGCATCTGTGTCTTATCATGTGCGAGTACCAAAACCTATTTTGTGTTTCACCCAATGGCAGAGGAATTTTTGCAGCTATCTCTTCTACCTTGAGATTATATATCTTCCCCGTGTATGGCCCCAACTATCGCTAAATTTCCTTCCTTGTTTTCAACTTTTTCCTGTTCACTCTGCTTTTGTTGTGCTTCTACAAATTCATTTTACTGCTCCCATTCTCTAGTTGCCGGTAACGTCTTGTATGCCCGAATCAATATTGTTCACCTTAACGTTACAGGGATGGCAGATAACCATGTAAATTGATTTTAAACAGGCCTAATGTGCGTTGATCGTGGCTCCCTCTTTTCATGGAGTGCCCCTTAACATAACATGGGTGGCAGATGACCATGTAAAATTTCAGCTGATATTTGATGTCGAAGAGGTCAACAAGGAAGATTAATTGCAGAACCGCGCAATAGTAAAACTTTGCAGAAGAGAGGCCCTTGCACTTACTCTTAACTATTTTGTGATCATTAGAATTCATGCAGCTATTCAAACAACCTAGTAGCCGAAAAAAGATTTAGATTTAGCCAAAATAAGTTGTTTGTCTTTTGAACTTATTTCGCCAATATCGACAGGCCTATAGCCGATATAAGGTCTTCAAGCCCTAAAAAAGAAAATAAGTTCAAAAGACAAACAAGGTAGGAGGAATATGAAGGCACAGTTAACCATATGTAGGATACGCCACCCAATGTCGCAACCCACCTTATCATTCGCCGATTCCTTGGGTCATGAATAATTCGTTCACTTTCAACTCTGAAGCAGATTAACTTAGAACTTCCCTTTTTCCAAGGAAAAAATAGAACATTGTTAAGTACGATAAATGGAAGATTGAGTTAACCGATTACTTGCAACAAGATTCTTGTGCTAAAGCTTCTGTGAAGTCTTACGTTCCACTTCCTACTTTCGCAAGAACTTCTTCAGGTGTCGTAGGAACAATCAGGTCTTAATTACCCAAAACAACAGAAGTAGCATATCAGAAAGATGATGGGTTAACCCACAATGGTGGACAAGTAAGACTAAAAGAGTACTCCCCTTCGTAGCAAGGCCTGTGACTTCCATCTTCGATATCATAGATAGACACGTCTTTTCTTGCTCCTCGATTCAGATTGTCGGTGTAATAGATACAGTTAGATTTAATCCCTTTAAATCTAGAGGCGTCAACAGAGACTGAAGAGTTGTCACCTAAGAACAAGGCATGATCGCCTAAGCTTCTTTTCTCCACGCATTCCCCTACTTTGCCTAAATCAACCTCGAATACTTTAAATCCGCACGTCTCGTAATAAACCCTAGACTCACTATTATCATTGACAACAAAGTGGTCGTCTTCCAAAAAAAGGGGCAGAATTGCTTGTCGAAGGACTCGAATGACTATTAGTAACACCTCCGCAGATTGTACTATATATGGCAGCTTGAGCCCACCGTGCCCAATGATTTCACGAGGTCCATCTCCAACATGCCAAGATAGAGTCGGGTTATGCCCCCAAACGTCGAAAGCAAGAACCATGCCATCACTTGTGACCCCATAACATAGTCCCAGATAAAAGTTGATATCACAGAAGGAAATTAGTCCAGCGTTGATGGCGGTCCAAGACTTATCTTCAGGTCTCCAAAAAGTAAGACGTCTGCTGCATCCATATATAACCACGAGTACATAATCTTTGCTCTCCTCCGGACGTGAAGACAAGACAACCTTGTGTATGAAAAACAGATGGTCTTTCAGGCTGTCCAGGTGGTAGTTTTTGAAGGCAGTGACATGGGGAAGATTAATTTGAACTCGAGTGAAAGGATGGAGTAGATTCATGTGACCGTCCTCGGATATGGTTACCAACCAACCTAAAGACTCTAGACATTGTTTTCCCCTTGCTTCTGGTAAATTGACTGTGCGAATAATGCCGCCTTTTCTCAGGCTAATAAATTGACAGTCGTTGAGTTTGTCTTTGTTAGAGAGCATAAGCAATGGGATTCATTCAGATCCCTTGAAATTGTCGTTGATTGCAACAGAACACCACGATCTGCAAACTCCACTGAAAGAGAGGAAATCTTCGAAGAGAGTTATTCGTTTAGCAGCTAAGACAAGTAGGTCTTCTGGGAGATCTGCCCATTTTGCCATCCTTTTCTTCTATGCTGCTATTGTTATTACTAGATCTGAAGGGAAAAAAATAGAACGAGAACCAGGGCAGGCGGGGAGATGCAGAGATTGTGAATGAGAAAGTCAATCAAACTAAAAAACAAGAGAGAGAGAGAGAGAGAGAGAGAGAGAGAGAGAGGCGTAAACACTACATTTGATTGGCTAATATTAACAACCAAGAAATCAAGTCATTAAGAAAATAAACTACTTGAAAAACCTCACCCGATCCCTCGTCTATTCGGCCTAGTCGTCAGCATATCACAAATCTCAAAGGATGAGCTCATTAGATTCTTCTAAAAATTTAACGGTGAAGAATCATAATCGTGATAAATCTATGTAGAGGGATTTATTACGCACAAATACAAAAAAAAAAAAAGAAAGGGAAAGTATAGAATGGTATGGCCACTAACTAGAAGAGAATGCAAGATATTAAACGTAACCAAGAATCAAAATCCAAGTACTCCTTCTCAGTGCCGGCTTTAATAGGATTTTGTTTGTTTGTTTGTTTGTTTTGAATCGGCCTTTAACAGGATTTTGTTCGTGGATGGTAGGATTGATTCTCCAGATTAGTCGGTCCTTTTCACTGGATATCGTATTCATCCTTCGAATTCATTCGTCTATTCAAACGACGCCTAGAAGCCAATGTACGGTCATCATAAAAAAGAAGAAGAAATTAGTTCAAAAGACACACAATCTAGGTGCAATTTGAGGTCACGGTTAACCACATCTAGGATATGCCACCCAGGATCGTAACTCGTTAGCCATGTTATTGTAAAGACCCGTTATTTTTTTTAATAAATATTAATAGATATCAAAACCAAAAATATTATTTTTGCTTGTTAGTTTATTCAATACAAAAAAAAAAAATTTAACGTCTTACCAAAATTTTATTCCTTAATCGATTTTGCACGCACGTGTTCGATGAGTTAATTTCTTATTGTGTTCATGTGTGTGCACTTTGAGTTACACTAGAGTATTTTCCTAACACTAATACCCAGCCTCACCTTCTTTTTGTAAGTAGTCTTTTGCCTGTCATTCACTCCATCCTTTTACTCTAACCAAACCATCTCAAACCAACTAAACCATCATTAATCTTCCTTCCCATCCGTCCATCAGATTCTTCTCCATGCTGAGCCATTTTTAGCTGTTGCTTTTTCCTAGCCACTAAGAATCCAACACAACTTCCTAATGCTTTCCTTTAACCCATAAACAAAGCCCATAAACCTACCACTTATTATCCAAGAGATCTTTACCTAAGCTAATGACACTTTTAAATCAACTCCCTCCCCATTTCATATTCACGGCAGAGAGAGAGAGAAAGTGTATTAGCATCTTCTGTATTCATCCATCTCCAAACAAACTACCACCCATCTCCCTTTTCTACTGTCATTTTCAATAGAGCAAAGGAACACTTCTTGGTTTAAGTTTCTTCCCTTTCTTTTGATACTCCACTATCTCCTCGTTTCTTTTCCTGCAACGTGGACCAGCCGATAACCCTCCAAAACAACCCAAACACCACTCCATTTCAGCTCTAAAATCAGCCCCGTTCTAGCTCCAAAACTGCCGTGCTCACTCACCCACCATCGAGTTCCGCCGCCGCTCCGACCCGCCACCGAAATCTTTCCGAATCCCGTTTTGCCGGACGATAGGTAGTTAGAACTTATCTCCCTAAGTATAATTAGTTGCACATATAGTGAGATAATGTAGAAATTTGGATGTTATGTGTATGTACATTTTTGCTACGGAACAAATGGTGTAGAACTGGCATGGTAGGCTCCTGGAAAATAAATTTGGGTGAACTCTTAGATTAATGAATTTAGTGTCTTGTTGAAAAGCTTTCTCTTAACTGCCTTATCAAGTTAAATGGTATTAAGTTAGAGTAATGATGTGATAAATACTTAAGTTTACGTGCTAGAAGTGTTGATTAAGGAAACCATGTGTGATAAATAAAAGAATGGTCAGATTATTCGAGTTCCGAAATCTTTTTGTTTCGTAATGCTAGCTAATTCCGTGTTTAAGGGCCTTTGAAATCATGCTCACTTAGGAATTGTTAACTTAGACAGGATTGATAAAATGAAACTATGCCCTCTATTCTTTTTAGTATGGCCATTACTAGTCTTGATATCCAGCCTTTTTATGCTTAATGTTCTACTGGTATATTAGTTAACAAATTTCCGTTAAAGGACGAGCTACTGTTACGGTGATTTCTTTCTATTAGTTAACAAAGGGGTAATTATAATTTTTGTATCTGTCAGTGTCATTGTTAATGACATCCCTTGTTATTTGTCTTGATAAATGTTATCGCCTTGCGAGAATTTAGAATGGACTTAGGTTCACGGGCTGGTATACGACTAGAGAGTCACGTAGACGTTGATAAGTAAAGGATAAAATCGGAAAGTGATGGAGTTGTGGTTTCAAGATGGGTGCTAACAGGGGCCCAGTCTTGTGTTAAGATGGGTGCTAACAGGGGCCCAGGTTGTTTGAGAAACGTAACCCTAGGTAGTGCACAGTGGTGATTGGCTGCAAGAACAGGTTTGGTTCCTTCCTTGTGTGGTTGCGTCGACTGTAGATCCGAGTAAATAATTTGGTAGCTATCAGCGGGACACAACAAGGAGCTGTCTGAATCACACTGGGTTGCCTTACGTTGGAGGTTAAGGGTAGGACGGATCTCAAGGTGAGATCCTAGATTTCACATAAATTAAGAAGTAGTAATTGAAATCATGCGCCGTTAATTATATGCATTGCTTTCCTTATCTTGTTATGTGTAAGTTATGGGTTTCGGGTAGGTTTTGGCTACTGAGCGTCATCGCTCACGGTACTATGTTGCCCTGGTAACTCGAACGCCAGGTACCGAAGATGGAACAGAAGTATCATACAATCCGACTGAAGTCAACGCTGCTGAGGAAAGAGCTGAAGAACCTTGGTTTCCGTATGCGTAGTTGCTCTGATTAATTAAAGTTAACTTTATTTTTGGAAGCTACAAAGTTTATTTGAAAATTGTAATATTTGTCAAGCTTGGCTACTTAAACATATTTCGATATGGTTGTAATATGATGACGTCCGCTTTTGTAATGGTGATGCATCAAATCTATGAATTTTATAATAAAAAAAAATTTGTCTTTAAATGTTTTTATTAACGTTCCGGAATTCGGGGCGTTACAGTTATCATGAGATGATTCCTCTGGTATTATTCGGAACAAATACCAGGACAAATATTAATCCAAGAATTCTCAAGGAAATGTACGGCAATTGTATTTTTTTGTTGTCAAACAATAGGATAAGATTTTATAAATGATAGCAAAGAAAAACATCAAAACGGCAATTGTAGTTTAAAACACTATAGATCATGGATAACTTAAAATAGCATGGCGATCAAGAACCCTAAAACATAACAAAAAAACGATAGAAGTAGCAGTGTAGCACATCAGAAGGATGAAGGGTGAACCAACAGAGGTGGACAAATAAAGTTAAGAGACTCCGCCCCTTCATAGCAAGGCCTCAGGCTTCCATCTTCCTTGTTGTAGATACCAATATCTTTTCCCCCTTCTCGCCTGAGATTCTCGGTGTAATGGATACAGTTAGCCTTGATCCCTGGAAATCTAGAGGCGTCAACAGAGACGGCAGCATTATCACCCAAGAACAGGGCATTGTCGCCTAAGCTCCGGTTCTCCACAAATTTCCCTTTTTCATTTGAATTAATCTCGAATACTTTAAATCCGAAAGTCACGAAACGAACCCTAGGATTACCCCTAGACTTACCCTTAATATCAAAAACAAAGGGGTCGTCTTTCATTAAAATCGGGGGCGATAGTTTTCCAAAGTCTTGAATGACTATTAGTACCTGCCCAGCAGATTCTACTATATACTTTCGGTTGTGCTCAATGTTTATATTGTAAAAGTAAGGTCCGCGTGCAACCTCAGCGTGCCATTCCCAAGTCCGGTTAGGCCCCCAAACGTCGAAAGCAAGAACCGAGCCCAGCCTATTGATGACCCCATTGCACAGTTCCTCATAAAAGTTGATATTAATGGGGCAATTTACCTCTAGGTCCAGAAAATAAAAAGTAATTCCCACCAAGTTTCCTCTAATTAACAAAACGCGAAAACCCTGTGAAAGTGCCTAAAATCCTAAATACTAAAAGTGCCTAACCCCTAAGGCACCCTATAAAAGTGCCTAAACTTCAGGGTACCCTATAAAAATGCCTAAACCCCTAGGGCACCCTATGAAAGTGCCTAAACCGCTAAAACCCTATAATAAGAAAGTGCACCCTAAAACTCTTATGAAAGTACCTAAATCTAAACCCTAGCGCTCTATGAAAGTGACTAAACCTAAACCCTAAGGTACCTTAAACCCTAGAGTATTTTAAAACCTAAAATCTTAAGGTACCCTAAAACCCTAGGGTACCCTAAAATCCTAGGGTACCCTAAGATTTTAGGGTACCCAAGGGTACTAGGGTCCCCATTAGGGTACCATAAAACCCTAGCATGTCCTAAAACCCCAGGGTGACACTTCCATTAATGGTAAATGTATTTTTGTAAAAGTGGACTTAGTGATAATTAAGTATTGCATCTATCCTTAATGGGAATTAAGTATCACTTTTCTGTACTTAGAGGTAATTTTCTCATATTAATGAAGGAATAACTTGAAGGGTAGATGCCGCTCCAATACTTATCTTTAGGTCTCCAAAAAGCAAGACATCCGCTGCATCCATATAAAACCACGAGTACATAATCTTTTCCCTCCTCCGGGCGTGAAGACAAGACGGCCTTACGTATGATACTCATATGGTTTCTCATGTTGTAGTTGTGGTAGTCTTTGAGGGTAGTGACATGGGGAAGATTAATTTGAACTTGAGTGAAAGGATGGAGTAGATTCATGTGACCGTCTTTGGAGATGGCTACCAACCAACCGAAAGTCTCCAGCTATTGTTTTCCCCTTGCTTCTGGTTGATTGACTATGCGAATAATCCAGCCTTTTCTTAGGCTAACAAACTGATGCTCGTCGGGTTTGTCTTTGTTAGAGATCATAAGCCATGGGATTTGTTCAGATCCCTTGAATTTGTTGTTGATTGCAACGGAATGCCATGATCTACGAACTACACTGAAAGAGAGAAATCTTCGAAGAGAGTTATTCGTTTAGCAGTAAGAACGAGTAGGTCTTCTGGGATTTCTGCCCAATTTCCCATCTTCTTCTACCCACTTTTAACAGGATTTCATTTGTCGATGGTGGGATTGATTCTTCGGATTAGTCAGCCCTGGCCTTTTCCCCAGATATCAATTTACCGATAAATTGGGATTTAGTGCTTTCAGGTTTGAGATTTTAAATTTCCTTTCTCATGTAAGATGTGATTTGTATTTCTTACCACATAAGAAACTATTTTGAGTATTTTCTATCATTTACCTGCATGTTTACTATATGCCAGTAAACTTGCCCAAGTAGTTCGATGGAATTCAGAGCAGATTTTTATGGGGTGGATGTGAGGCTGGGAAGAAAATTCATTTGATCAGTTTGGCTTCAGTAACCAATACAGTACTAAGGAGAATGGTGGGGTGGGCTTAAGGTTAGATAGATCACCCTAATGAATGAGGCATTGCTTATGAAATGGTGGTGGAGGTTAACCACATGTAAGATATGCCACCCAACGTCGCAACCCATCTTATCATGAGACAGTTCCACTGGTCATGAGTGATTCGTTCACTTTCGACTCTGCAGCAGATTAACATAAAATCCCATCTTTATAAGAAAAGTGGAACATTGCTAAGTAAAATAATTTGCAGATTGAGTTCTCCGATAACTTGCAACAACAAGATTCCTGTGCAAACGCTTCAAATACTCCGAAAGTGTTAACATGGCTTTTCCGAACTTCTATTTCTTATTGATTTGTATGCTAATTCCGAACAAATAACAGGACAATATATAATCCAACGATTCTTAAAGAAATGGTACAATAGCAGTTTAAACCTTGTAGATCAAGGATAACTAAAAACACGGCACTCAGGATCCCTAAAACAAGACAAGAAAACAAACAGAAGTAGTAGTGTAGTACATCAGTGCGATGAAGGATTGATCCACATCGGTGGATAAATAAAACTAAAGGGCTCCCCTATCCACATCGGTGGACAAATAAAACTAAAAGGCTCCCCTTCATAGCATAGCCTCAGGCTTCCATCTTCCATGTTGTAAATACCCATGTAATCTCCTCCTCGCTTGAAATTATCAGTGTAATATATACAGTTAGCTTTCATCCCTTGAAATCCAGAGGCATCAACAGTGTAATAGATACAGTTAGCTTTGATCCCTTGAAATCTAGATGCGTCAACAGAGACGGATGCATTGTCACCCAAGAACAAGGCACTGTTGCCTAAGCTCGTTTTCTCCACCCCTTTCTCTCTTCTGCTAGAATCAAACTCGAACACTTTAAATCCACACGTCTCGTAAATATAGGGGTCGTCTTGCGAAAACGTCATGGATGGGGATACTAGTCGTGAGATTCGATGAACTATTAGTACTACCCCTGCCGATTCTACTATATACGGTTTCTTGGACCCTTCAAAGCATAAATGACTAGGATAATGACAAGGACCATATCCAACAACCAATGCCACAGTTGGGTTAGGCCCCCAAACGTCAAAAGCAAGAATGTCCCCACCTAGGACCCCATAACATAGTCCATTATAAAAGATGATATCATAGAACCAAATAATGTTGACACGGAACCAGGACTTATCTCGGGATCTCCAAAAAGCAAGATATCCGCCGCCACCGCGGCTGCCTGCATGTATAGCCATGAGTACATAATCTTTGCCCTCCTCCGGACGTGAAGACAAGACGGCCTTATTTATGAATCTCAGATGCTTATTCCTTCTCGGGAGGTCGTATTCGGAGGTTGAGATATGGGGAAGATTAATTTGAACTCTAGTGAAAGGATGGAGTAGATTGATGTCACCGTCTTCGGATGTAGTTACCAGCCATCCTAAAGTCTCGAGACATGGTTTTCCCCTTGCTTCTGGTAAATTGATTGTGCGAATAACCCCGCCTTTTCTCATGCTAACAAATTGACGCTCGTCGGGTTTGTCTCTGTCAGATAGCATAAGCCACGGGACTTGTTCATATCCCTTGAAATTGTCGTCGACTGCAACATAACGCCATGATCTGCAAACTCCACTGAAAAAGAGGAAATCTTCAAAGAGAGTTATTCGTTTAGCAATTAGAACAAGTATGTCTTCTGGGAGTTCTGCCCAATTTCCCATCTTCTCCTTCTGCTGCTGCTCCTCCTGTTGTTATTACTCCGTCAGATTGATTACTAATATAACAGCCCAGAAAATAAAAACAATTAAACTACTAGGAGAACTCGCCCCATCATATGTTGCCCTCGTCTCTTCAGCCTACTCATCATCCAATCTATATAGATCTCAAGTGATGAACCTTGAGATTCTTTTAAGAATTTTGCACATAAAAAACAATAACCGCGACTTATGTATTAGATTTTGAGAGATTCGGAAGAAAGAAACATGGTAATGGTTTAGTATTCGAAGTTAACGAGTCAGCAAGGACCTTCATTAACGCGTTCTTAGTGCCGGCTTTAACGGGGAACTTAATGATTAGTCCTTAGCACCCACCATCTGTAAGTTTCCATCCTTGAGTTTTTTGGCTATTATGTTTCCATCCTTGTTATTTTTTAATACCAGTAATGCCCTTTATTATTATTATTATATATATTATATATAGTCCAGAAAAAAGGGACTACAACGTAACCCCTCCAGTCCATTGCATGAAATCTGGCAATCAATCCCGAAAATTTTGGATCACCTAAAATCTGGTGGGATTCTATATAAGAAAGCTCTCTCTCTCTCTCTCTCTCTCTCTCTCTCTCTCTCTCTCTCTCTCTCTCTCTCCACAAACAGCCGCCGCCATTCACTAGTCCTCCAACATCCTCCGGTGGGCGTGATCCACTCGTCCTCCAACGTCCTCCGCTAACAACTGCCACGTCGGAGTTTCGATCTCTATTAGATCATACCTTGAAAAATATAGGTGGAGCCAACGAATCAGGCAAGCCACACAACGATCCGTTGCCGTCGAAACTCCCAGTGTCGCCGTATGGATCGGAGTTCAACAAGAAGGCCTAACGGATCGAGTTGGGCATCCACGCTGCAATTTTCTTTTGATTGGTTGCAAGTATTGGTCATTTGTATTCATGATTTTTGTTTTGAGGATTAAAAAAATAATTTATTTGTATTTATGTTTTTTGGTTTCATGATTTTGATATGAATAAATACGTTTTTCGGTCACCGGTGAGAAGGTCATTTGTATTCATGTTTTTATTTATTTATTTCATGGTGTATTCATGTTTTTGATGTTTATTTATGTGTTTACATGGGGTATGGCATTTTAATTTTCATGGTATATTATTTGTATCATTTGCCATGAATCACGTTTTCCGTTTTCCGGCCACCTGCGAGAAGGTCATGTATTCATGTAATTTTTTTTGATTTCATGGTGTATTCATGTTTTTGATGTATATTTATGTGTTTTCATGGTGTATGGCATTTTAATTTTCATGGCATATTATTTGTATCGTTTGCTATGAATCACGTTTGTTGGCCGGCGAGAAGGTCATTTGTATTCATGTATTTTTTATTTTTTTTTTGATTTCATGGTGTATTCGATCATGTTTTTGAAATAACATACAAACATATTTCATGGTAAATGGTACAATTTTTTTAACCATTTGGTCATGTAGATCATGTTTGAAATAACATACAAACATAGTTTTAAATAGATCAAGTTTTTATTGTTTTCAGCAAGTTTGTTCATGTAATAGTCATATTTTGACAGGTCATGTTTTCGGCAAGTCATGGTTTTGATCATGTTTCTGAAAACATGACATATTATGAACTAAATTAGTCCAAAACATATTCTTAACTTGACTCGCTTTGCTTGGACTTGATACACCATGAATTAACCATGATTTGATGAACAATTATGCATGTAAATGGTTGGGCTTCTACTGCAAATGATTTGACCAACATATCAATGGAGAAGTAAATGGAAATATGAATCATTGGAATTTGGTAATTTTCTTGTTCGAAATTTTGAAATCCTCCTAATATTTCTCACCTCGCATGGACTTCATCCGTAATAAATGGAAATAGAAATCACTGGGAAAATCATCACACCCACAATTTTGGAAGGAATCTCTTTAATTTAGGAGGAAAATCTTCACACTTCAATTAGGTGAGAAATAATAGGAGGATTTCAAATTTGAAGGGATCCCTTTAATTTAGTAATCAAGGAAGCAATAAGTGCATCTATATATACATACAATATATGTCTACAAATATCTATGCATATATAATTAAAAAGGGTAATAAGAATAATTCACCCATTGAAAGGATGGAAACATAAGTACAAAAAATGGGGTGGATGGAAACTTACATGACATGACTAATGGGGATGGATATTTAAAAACTCCGGCTTTAACAGGGTTTCATTTTTTTTTTTTAATGGCCCTTTAAAAAAGGATTGTGTTAGTCAATGGTGGGATTGATCACTCGGATTAGTCGGTACTTTTCCACGGATATCAATTTACCAAAAATATGGCAATAGTGCTTTTGGAATTGAGAGTTTAAATTTCCTTTCTGACACAGGATGGATTTATAATTTTCACCTCATATCAAGTTAACTACATTGATAATTGTTCGTGTGAAATTAGAGTTCATTTTATAGTTATAGTTAACAAATGAAAGAGAGATTATTCACCCACTTTTTTAATTTTAACCTGGGAGATGGATAGAATTCAGAGCAGATTTTTATGCGAAGCTGGGAAGAAAATTCGTTTGGTCAGTTAGGATTCGTGACCAATAGTCTAGTAAGGAATTGCTTATAGAAAGGCGGTGGAGCATTCCTCGAAAGTGAAAATTAATAAACTGCGAAGGCGTGAGCGTTTTTCCTTCTTGTTGCGAGCGTTTCAGGACCTCAATCTGACTTCGATTAGAATGATTGTGTATGACCCAAGGGTTAAGGCCGTAAAATGGTTTTTGTTAAAATTTCTCAACCGTTTGTGGAAAATGGAAAGAAAACAGGGCTGAATGAAACTAATCGAACTCCATCAACGGTTTAAACATCATAGATTAAGGAAAACTTAAAACATCAAGGTGCTCAACATCCCTAGCTTAGAAGAAACAGAAAGAACGGCAGAAGTAGCGGATCAGAAAGATGATGGGTTAACCCACAGAGGTGGACAAACAAGATTAGAAGACTGCTCTTCATAGCAAGGGTTGTTTCTTCCATCTTCCAAGCAATAGATGCCCATGTGTTTTAGTCCTCCTCGCTTGCGAAATTCCCAATGCTCGTCGGTGTAATAGATACAATTAGCCTTAATTCCTGGAAATCTGGAGGCATCAACAGAGACGGAAGCATTGTCTCCCAAGAACAGGGCATTGTCACCCAAGCTCATTATCTCCACCCATTTCACTTTTTCCCTTGGAGTAGCCTGGAATACTTGAAATCTGCGTGTTCTGTAATCAACCCTAGACCTATTCGTATTATCTGGAACATAGTGATGGTCGTCACAGAAATTCGGCATCGATAAATCTCGAATCACCACTAGTACCTCACCTTTAGATTCCACTATAAACAGTTGCTTGTTCCTTCCAGTGCTTGTGTACAGTTGCCTGTTCAATCCAGTTCTTGTGTACATGTCAGGTATATCCGAGGCAATCCATGTCCAAGTCGGGTCAGGCCCCCTAACGTCGAAATCAAAAACAAAGCCCCTACCCATGACCCCGTAAAATAGTCCCTCATGAAAAATGATATCACGGATGGGAAGTACAGAGATTTTTACATCGTTCCAGGACTCATCTCCAGGTCTCCAAAAACCAAGATATCCTTTTTCTCCATATGCAACCGCGAGTGCATAATCTTTGCTATCCTCTGGGGGCGACGACAAGACGGCCTTACGTATGACACTCGTATTGTTGTGAAAGGTTCTCATGTGGTAGTCTTTGAAGGTGGTGACATGGGGAAGATTTATTTGAACACGAGTGAAAGGATGGAGTAGATTCATCTCACCGTCTTGGGCTATGGTAACGAACCAACCCAAAGTTTCCAGGCATCGTTTTCCCCTTACTTCTGGTAGATTGACTGTGCGAATAACGCCACCTTTTCTCAAGCTAACAAACTTACGCTCGTCGGGTTTGTCTTTGTCAGAGAGCATAAGCCATGGGATTTGTTCACATCCCTTGAAATTGTCGTTGATTGCAACAGAGCGCCATGATCTGCAAACTCCACTGAAAGAGAGAAAATCTTCAAAGAGAGTTATTTTGTTAGCAGTTAGAACGAGTAGGTCTTCTGGGAGTTCGGCCCAATTTCCCGTCTTCTTCTTCATGGTTGAAAAATACAGAAAACAGGGATCTTAGCCCTCAAATTCCTCCCAAAAAAATATTCAAAATTTCCAACCTTCTTTAGCTGCTGCTGTCTTTTTTTGTGTGAGGTGATTGTGGTTTTATTGCAAAACACAACATTAATCGTTTCTCAAACAAGAGGACTCTCCCAATTAGAAGGGAAAAGAACAGCAAAAGCTAGCTATTGAAGCAAAAGCAAGTCGAAAAACAAGCAACACCTTTACAACAGAACAAAATCGAATGGCAACCAGGGAACGCAAAAAGGTGCGAAACAAGGACTGTGAATGAGAAAAGTCAGTCAAGCAACAATGGGAGGGAGAGGGAGATAGAGGTAAATGAAAATGAAGCCTCGCTATGGTTGATTTTGTTGGTTGTTTTATTAGTCAATCAATTTTGATTTGATTGACTAGACTAATAGAACAACCAACAAAATCAAGTCATTAATGAAAGAACTACTAGAAAAATGTGCGTCACCGCATCATATCTTCCATCATCGTATCAAGGGATAACTCCTTAGATTCTTCCGTAAATGTTACTTGAAAAATGCTACGACCACAAACATGCATACCCGAAAAATGTTACAACCACAAACATGCATACAAACTCTATACAAACATACTCACATTTCTCTGTGAGTCCCACACCCACACTGGAGGGTACAGTGTGTGTGGGTCCCTTTGTTGATCTGCTCAGTAGTGTGGGTGCCCATGTGAATTTAAGTATTGTGCTGATCTGAGTAGTGTGTCCCCATGTGAATGTAAGTAGTGTGCATGAAACTGATTGTGTAAGTGTTTGTGGTTGTAGAAGAATTGATTTTACCCATTGTGCTATGCGCATAGATCACTTGCACAGATCATCATGCACAAACAACTTTTGTAGGGCCCACCTGGGTGCCAAATTGATGATATAAATTGCTCATTTTTCTAAAACTCATTTTTTTATGAGTTATCGTAAAAAATCATCTCAACCTGATATCATTAAGGATATGGATTCTAAGAAAGCCTATACCGATATGCGATTGGACTGATTTTTTTTACATGAACCCTTGAATAGAAGTGTTAAGAAACATGAGCGATTTGGATCATCATTATGGGACCCGAGATGAGCCCAAAAAAATGATAGTATGTGCGCACAGGCCTTTTGACTTTTTACAAATAACGAACCAAATTCGTCAAATTTTATAAAACATTTACTACAGTAGAATTAAAAAAAGGGAAAAAGAAACAATATAGAGTGTTGTGGTCAATGGCTTAGGATGCGAACATAAGGAGTCAGCAAAGACCTTCAATACTTAAAACGTTTCTTAGTGCCGGCTCTAACATGATTAATTTCGTTTTCTTATGGGTCTTTAATTGGATTTTTTTTAAGTAGAGGGTGGAATTGATCCTCTAGATTAGCCAATTCTTTATGCCTTGTATGGATTAACCAAAAAAGTGGCATAGCGCTTTGAAAATTGAGATTTTAAATTTCCTTTCTCTCTCACTTAAGATTTGATTTATACTCCTACTTCTTAATTACCTTGCACGAAGTCAACAAAGTGATGGTAATTAAGGTAAAAGTAGAGACCACATTTATAGTACTCTCTCTATTCCTTTTTAAGTGTCCTGTTTCGTAACTCCAACTTATTAAAAGGACATTATCATTATACCTTTCACATCAACTTTTTCCTCCACTTTCCCTACTTACCCATCATCATTACTTTTTTACTCACTTACTTGTCAAAAAGGAATCTACTTTTGAGGACAAAATAGATAATACATCAACTTTTACCCACTAACTTTACAAAATGGACACTTATTAAGGAACAGCCCAAAATGGAATACTGGACAATAATAAAGGGACGGAGGGAGTACTAATTAATAAAAAAACAAAGAATGCGTTTTCATCCATTTGTTTTATGAGTTAATTACCTCTAAGTACAGAAAAGTGACACTTAATTCCCATTAAGGAGAGATGAAGTACTTAATTACCACTAAGTCCACTTTTACAAAAATACATTTATCATTAATAGAAGTGTCACCCTAGGGTTTTAGGGTATGCTAGGGTTTTAGGGTACCCTAATGGGTACCCTAGTACCCTTGGGTACCCTAAAATCTTAGGGTACCCTAGGATTTTAGGGTTTTAGGGTACCCTAGGGTTTTAGGGTACTTTAAGATTTTAGATTTTAGAATACCCTAGGGTTTAAGGTACCCTAAAGTTTAGGTTTAGGTGGTTTCATAGAGCCCTAGGGCTTAGGTTTAGGCACTTTCATAGGAGTTTTAGGGTGCACTTTCCTATTATAGGGTTTTAGCGATTTAGGCACTTTTATTGGGTACCCTAGAGTTTTAGGCACTTTTATAGGGTACTCTGAGGTTTAGGCACTTTCATAGGGTGCCCTAGGGGTTAGGCACTTTCAATATTTGGGGTTTTAGGCACTTTCATAGGGTTTTAGTGTTTCGTTAATTAGAGGAGACTTGGTGGGAATTACTTTCTATTTTCTGGACCTAGAGGTAAATTGCCCTTGTTTTATTTTAACTAGAAAAAACACTTGGGCTGCCGGTTGTGTATCTGTACTTAGGTTCGGTAACGTTTTGGGCTCAACTCCTTTGGACAAGACGTTGACACTCTTGTTAATGAGTTGGTAACTAGGGATTTGGATAGCATCAATGCTTCTAATGCGTGACAAATAAAACTAGCTAGGTCTTTTGATATCCGTAATCGTTGTCATCATACCGAAGTTAATTTCAAACGCTAAATACTATTCCCTCCGTTTCAATTTGTTCCGCCTACTTTGATTTTCACAAAATTTAAGAAAAAACATTATACTTACATTGACTTTTGATCAATTTTACCATTTTACCCTTTTAAGAAAATATTACTAAAAAAAGTAAAAATAAATAATTGAACCCACCAATTCAAAAGTACCCTCCTCCTATCATGTCATATGAAGGGAATGGGCAGCAAATTCAGTTTTGCCGGCCATGTGCATTGAATTTGAATTTGGGAGGGAGAATCTCTCTCCTTAAATGAGGGGTAAAATGGTAATTTCAACATCTAAAAATGGAAAGTTTTGAAACAAGCATATCATTTTGGGATATCCCAAAAAGGAATAAGGGAGGAACAAATTGGGACGGGGGAGTATAAGTTGGAAATAACTGTGGAGGAAAGGACAATTTGCATATTTGTGTCAACACTTGAAAAATTATCCAATCTAAATCTCAAGTGATGAACTTTGAGATTATTCTAAGAATTTTGCACATAAAAAACCTTAACGGTGACCTATGTATCAGATTCTGAGAGATTTGGAAGAAAGGAACAGTAGAGAATGGTAGGGTCACCAAAAAGACTATCTCACTCTAAGGGCCCGTTTGGATGCGGGGAAAAAATTGGGGGTATTTGTTAATAAGGAGGGAGAAGATAGTAGGGGGTGTTAGTTAATAAGGGATGACCCACATTGATGTGATGTTTATGGATGGAGGATTAAATAGTATGTTATTTGGATGAGATATTAGAGAAGGGGGATTAAATAATACTTTGTTTGGATGAAGAATTAATAGGGGGTATAAGGAATGGTGAATGATATAAAAAGATATCAAATGACCCTTTTGCCCTTCTGCAGTCTCTAAATTAATTATGTATTACGTTTTATATGTAATTCTAAATTTAATTATTCTTTCACAATTTAAGCCGTAATATTTATTTCTACTAACAAATTAACGAATTTATATTATGAAACAAATTTTTTTTTATAAATTTTGGTTTTTTAAAAAAAACTTAAGTGTTCCAAATTAAAAAATATTTTATAAATTCTGGTTCAAACAGATTTTCAACGACAATTTATATATTAAAAAATATGATTTAAAAATTAAGTGTTCCAAATTTCAATCCGTTTGAACGGGTGAAAAGATTTTAGTTTTCTGATCATTTTATCCTAAATGGTTATAATTAAATTTTGACTCTAGAACTCTCGTTGATTAACCCTAAGAAAGTCGTAGAATCAAAGATCTTTTAGGGTTAATCAACGAGAGCCATAGAGTTAAAATTTAATTATAACCATTTAGGATAAAATGATCAGAAAACTAAAATCTTTTCACCCGTTCAAACGGATTGAAATTTAAAACACTTAATTTTTTAATCATATTTTTTAATATATAAATTGTTGTTGAAAATCTGTTTGAACCAGTGCGAAAATCTTATTTTTCTGATCATTTACCTTAAATGGTCATAATGAATTTTTGGTTCTAAGGCGTTTCAATGGTGGATGGGGAAAGGGGATAACGAGGGGTATCTTCGTCCACAAAATACCCCTCCAAAGCTGGATTATTTTTGGGCACCCCAAGGGCAGCCCAAATTTAATACCGGAGAAAGCCTCCAACTGGTGAAAATCATGAGGGGGTAAGAAATTATCAGGGCAGCAAAATGGGATGCCAAACGGGGGATTAGGTGTGGGCCCCTCTCCATATACCCCCTCTTATTTTTCCCCTCCCCTTTCTACTCCATCCAAACAGGGCCTAAGTTTCTTAGAATTTTCCGCGGCACGCCCCCACCCCCACACACACGTCCCCGTTCCTCATTCAGATCTCTCCTCCTTGATTTCGACGAGATCTAACGTCGACGGAGCTGATCGTCGCCAGAGCAGTCCGCCTGTCTGCTCCTTTGTTCGATCTTCCTCACCGTGTGCTCTTCTTTTTGATCATCTTGCTGTTCCATTGACGTTACCAAGCTGGCCCCATTCTTGTCGTTCTGGGTGTCACATAGGTTCACATCTTGACGAGGGCGTAGCTTCTTGGGACGGAGATAGAAGTTGGTGATGCTATACTTTAAAATCTTGACTTTTCTTTTTTTTTTTAAAAAAGGTTTAGTCACGGTGGTCCGAATAGGAACCTGACACATTGTATGAGTTACGCAACACAGGAACTTTTTCCTTAAAAATCTGACACCACTGCAATGATCCTCGTATTTTTATTAGTCTATGTTGAATTTTTGAGATTTTCAGGAGACTAGAATTCTGACGCATTCGGACAGTGTTCGCGTTAACGGAACGCGGACATGTCCTTTAGAGAAGGTAATAGGTGTAATTTTTTACCTGTTTCACTTCCTCTCCACCGAAATGGGGTATATAAACCCAATATTATGGATAATTAGCAATATAGAAGACAAAACAAAGAGAAAAAGGTAAAGAGAGAAGTGTAAAGAGAGGGACTCCTGAATTTAAACTTCCATCCGAGATCCACCGTTTGCCTCTCCGCTCGATTGTCGCCATAGCCGATTCTTTTCCGTGGCTTGAAGAGCTTGATATCAGGTATCCCACCTATTATCATGATTCCGTGCAATACCTTCGATTATTTAACCTCATTGTAACTGATGCTGGGATGGAGAAACTCTCGTTTAAGCTTCTAGCTTTGCATAAGATTGATATATCCGGGAATGGTGGATGTTCTAACCGATCTCTGATTGCGTTATCATCGCATTGTGTGCTTTTGGATGAAATCGGATGTCGATCATGCTTTGTAACTGAAGATGAAGTTGGTTTCGCACTCCGCCATAGTCCAAACTTGATGTCTCTCAAAGCAGGGGACTTCTTTCCATCACCAGATTTGTCGTCCACTTTTGGCAAGTCACTGATTTATGCAAGAGCTTTACGTGTCCTTGACTTGTATGATCATGGAGATGTAGACGGACTTCCTTGTTCCGTTGTAAAAGCTGGCATCCCGTTGGAGAAGCTCAGGATTGAGACCAACAAATAAATATAGAAGGGAGGATTATGGTTTTAGCTTACATGGACTCTCCACTTTCTTATGTGCGTGCCCATCTCTGAAGCACTTGCAAGTATGGTATATATATATATTTCCTTAATGACCATTCTATGAGGGGTTTATGCACACTTTGCACTTAGTGCTAGGCGCCATTTTTTATTGCGAGTTGGCAGTACGGTGGCGCTGACGTGGATGCCGCGTGTCACACGCGTGGCAGGTGAGTCACACGGAGCGGTTCCGATCGGGTGCAACTCGAGTCAACGGGTGCACCGGTTCGTGGGTTGCCATCCCAGCCATCGGCCGCGAATGGTCACGATCCAACGGATCGGATTGAATCCAATTGGGTGTGAGTGAAACAGTGCACTGGTTCGGTGTGACTAATCGATCAAGACCGTAGGATCTAATCCAACGGTCAGAATAGATCGGGTACGTACCTTTTCTCAACAGGTGCGTAGTGGTCTATAAATAGACCACTACTTGACAGAATTCGGACATACATACAAACACACATTATGCCGAATTTCTCCCACATCTCTCTCTATATTTTCTAGCATTCATTCTGCATTCTGTTTTGTTGCAGAAAATAGAATCCAGTGGTTCTCGGTTCTTATATTCACACAGCAGATATTCTGTCCGTTTCGTTAGTGCAAACGCAAACGGAAAGAATTTAGAGTTCGGGTTTCGATTTATCTTAAAGGCAAATTTGCTGTAACCCTTTGCATACCGTTATTGGTGGGGGCAAATACTGTCTTTAGAAAAGCAACATCGCGACTCGAAGTGTATTTCAGGTTTTTATGGAGGTTTCGCCAACAGTTCAGAATTTGCAGCAACCTTTTTCCAACATGAAGCACTTGAAAGTATGTTATATATATATTTCCTTAATGACCATTCTATGAGGGATTTATGCTGATACCTTTACAAGGTTGGAAATTGTATTGACCCCCCGTAGATGAAGTTGGAGATGAATGTGTCATGGATCTAGAGAGAATTGATCGGATAACGTCTGTGAATTTGGGTTTCAATTGGTGCCTGACTGATGAATTGCTGAAAAAAGTAGGGGTCTTGTACCCCTACTTACATACACTAGATATAAGAGGATGTGGTCTATTGACACAAGAAGGAATTGGAGAAGTTTTGAAGTGTTGCTTTCAGATTAAGCATTTGGCTGTGGACACCAGATATAGCCAACTGCACATCTTCTTGAAAGAAATTGGATTTGGGCATATTAGAATCGAATGTTGGTCATTGGAAGCAATCAAGTTTGACGCAGGGGAAGAGGAGGGCAATGACTGAGCTCAAGGTACTTCAGTAACTCAAGTAGATTATAGAGTGTGAGATAGATACATTCTCGGGGCTTATTTTGTGTTGGTGGATTTCCTTAGCTCCCACATGCAGTGTTTGCGAACTTTGCATCCCCTTGAATGTTGATCCATTTAACTTAATATGCTCATGAATTTTTTCCGTCGCTGTCATTTTACTTTCCAATAGTCTGCCCCTCCACGCATCTATGTTCCAAACACGACTGAAAGGGCTCTTGAATATCTCAAGTTTGGCCATCTCAGACCAGACATCTCTAAACGTGGATTCAGGAATCTAATCTGTCCTGGGCTAACTAAAAAATTTAATAAACTAATATATACATATATGCATGAACCAAAAAGAGTTTTATAATTAATATCGAAAAAAATCGTACATAAATGTTTAAAAATAAATAAAAGAAAAGTACAAAAAACCATACACTAATGAAATTGTACCCAACTAAACTTATGCCCTGCAATAGTTTAGAGAGTAGAAATCATTTACCATCGAATCCGAGTATCCTCAACAAGTTTACATATAAATGAGGAGGGCTAAAATTTTACATATATATATCAATACTTCACCATGGCTTCACCTGGGCTAGCCCACCTCACTTCCTCTATACTTCTGCCACTTGGTCGTCGCCATTCTTTCAAGAGAAGAAAAAGAGAGACTGCCTTCTCTATTCCATTGCAAGTACACATCTCTGCAGTTGAGAAGCTCAAACTGGTCAGTATTCTTGACCAAGATACAGAAATTAAACATGTCAGGATCCTGTGCTCAAAAACATTTACGCATATCAAGATAGAGAATTCACACATGGTATTGGCAATCTGTTTCTTATTGATGAGTTTCCTCTTTTTGTGGGGCTTAGATTGCGTATGGTTACAGGTCACAACTCACCTTCGGGATTAAAATTTAGAATCCCTCCAGACTCCTTTCCCCCAAAGAAGTTCAAAAATCCTTACCTTTCTGATGCAGGGCAGCCTCCTTTTACGAAACTATGTGCAAGAAGAGATCACGAACTTGCTTATGTTAAAGGTTCTCCCTTTGAAACACAAACACAGAAAGAGATAAAACTCTCAAATTTTCATTAATCATTCATAAAACAACTCCTTTAGCCCGAAGGCTTACAACTTATTATATAGGAAAAAACCCTAACCCTAATTGATTCGACAAAACAAAGGAAGCAGAATCAACTAATTAGCAAAAATTACCAACAACTAAAAATTCTATTTTGACTAGGAAATCAAATACTAGAAAGAAATATAAGGTTGCCAATACAAGAGGCAACTAAATCAAACTAGGAAAACTAAATACTTATAAAAAATCTTGACTAAAATATAACATTCCTACTAAAATGCTAAACTCAAAATAATAAATTAAGATTCCTATATTTCTAGAATAATCAAAATATCGGTTTGCATCAGTAATTGAGAAAACTCGTCCTCGAGTTTCAGTTGTTTCAAATAATTGCATCCTCCATAGTTGGTCTGCATCCACCTTGTATTTCAAATTAATTTTTTCAAACTTGACTTTAAATGAAAAATCTTCAGTAATTAAAGGAATAGTTCGCTGCTTTAGAAACGAAATCCACGGCCTCCTACTTCCTGTGTGTTCAATAAATTCCCAAAAATGATCCAAGAAACGATTGGACCGATCAGCCTCAATCTCATCTAATTTCGGGATATTATGCACGGAATTTTCAACCAACTGTTCGAAAAAGATTTGATTCATGTGAACCCAATCATAACTCTTCAATGTTGTAAAAAACGTACTCCTGGTTGGATGTGGGTCGGAAAACGTGAATTTTGTGCCAATAGCATCTCCACTGACCTTGCACTTAATGCCATCAACACCTTCCATGCACCTAGCGCCAGTTGACACCACAACAAATGCAATTCCTTGGTTCTTTGCATTATTTTCTAGTTGGAATTCCAGTCTTTGTTCTTCAGCCACTTCAACTATACATCCATCAGTGAAATCATTATCTTTTTTGGAAGTGAAAAAACAATCCTCTCCGCCAATGAATGGTTCCTCATCAAAAATTGGTAGCTTACTCCAATCCACAACTGGATCTGGAATAGACTTTTTGATGTAAAGGGCCACTCACCAATAGTATCATCCACCGTATCAACCTTTAGGATTTTTTTTGGTGTCATACTTTTCTGGAACTCAGGAAAGTTGATCTTCAAACCAGATTCCCAAAGCCGCGAATCACGATTAGCAACCTTGACCGCCCTTGTCCTCTCCGCTGACTGATGGTTGCCCGGCAACGGTTTGGTGATAGAAACACCATCCGAAAAATCTACCTCCGTTGGAAGGCTAGGTTTAAACGGTTGGCGGCGAGGCAATCTCCCAACTTCTAGAGCCTCGAGGCGTTGTATAACTGATGCAACCCTCCGCTTTAGTCGTTGAAATCTTTCCTCCGCTCGAGCATCCCGAGCAGCATCATTTCGCTCATAGACTTCATCAACATAAGCTGTACGACCTCCTCTTCCACCTCAACCTCCAGCACGTCCTTCGGCCATGGTTAGGATTGGAACGAGAGCTCTGATACCAACTGATGCAGGCAGCTCCTTTTACGAAACTATGTGCAAGAAGAGATCACGAACTTGCTTATGTTAAAGGTTCTCCCTTTGAAACACAAACACAGAAAGAGATAAAACTCTCAAATTTTCATTAATCATTCATAAAACAACTCCTTTAGCCCGAAGATTTACAACTTATTATATAGGAAAAAACCCTAACCCTAATTGATTCGACAAAAAAAAGGAAACAGAATCAACTAATTAGCAAAAATTACCAACAACTAAAAATTCTATTTTGACTAGGAAATCAAATACTAGAAAGAAATATAAGGTTGCCAATACAAGAGGCAACTAAATCAAACTAGGAAAACTAAATACTTATAAAAAATCTTGACTAAAATATAACATTCCTACTAAAATGCTAAACTCAAAATAATAAATTAAGATTCCTATATTTCTAGAATAATCAAAATATCGGCCTGCATCACTTTCCTTGTCTGACAACCCCAGTAATACCTATCTACTTGTGTTTTGAATCAGAATTGGACCCTTTTCCTCACCCTGTAGACACTTGAAAAGTCTAAATACTTTGAAAAGTGGAACATTTCTAAGTAAAATAAATTGTAGATTGAGTTCACCGATAACTTGCAACAACAAGATTCCTGTGCAAACACACTTCAAATAAGTCTTAACATGGCTTTTCCGAACTTCTATTTCTTACCGATTTGTATGCTAATTCCTAACAAATAACAGGACAAATAGATAATCCAACAATTCTTAAGCAAACGTACAATAGCAGTTTAAACATTGTAGATTGAGGATAACTAAAAACATGTTACGTACTCAAGATCCCTAAAACAAGACAAGAAAACAACAGAAGTAGCAGTGTAGTAGTGCGGTGACGGATTGACCCACATCGGTGGACAAATAGAACTAGAAGGCTCCCCTTCATAGCAAGGACTCAGGCTTCCATCTTCCATGTTGTAAATACCCATGTAATTTCCTCCTCGCTTGAAACTATCAGTGTAATAGATACAGTTAGCTTTGATCCCTTGAAATCTAGAGGCATCAACACAGACGGACGCATTGTCACCCAAGAACAGGGCACTGTCGCCTAAGCTCGTTTTCTCCACCCATTTCCCTTTTTTGCTTGAATCAACCTCGAACACTGTAAACCATTTCCCTTTTTTGCTTGAATCAACCTCGAACACTGTAAACCCACACGTCTCGAAACTATAGGGGTAGTCTTCCGGAAAAGTGGACGGGGATACTTGTCGAATGATTCGATTAACTATCAGTACTACCCCTGCCGATTGTACTATATACGGTTTCTGGCGCCCTTCAAAGTATTCATGACTAGGTCCATATCCAACAACCAATGCCACATTTGGGTTAGGCCCCCAAACGTCAAAAGCAAAAATCTGCGCACCTACGACCCCATAACATAGTCCATTATAAAAGTTGATATCAGAGAACCAAATAATGTTGACACGGATCCAGGACACATCTCGGGATCTCCAAAAAGCAAGACGACCGCCGCTAGAGTCGCCGCCTGAATATATAGCCATGAGTACATAATCTTTGCCCTCCTCCGGACATGAAGACAAGACGGCCTTATTTATGAATCTCAGATGCTTATTCCTTCTCGGGTGGTAGTATTCGGAGGTAGAGATATGGGGAAGATTAATTTGAACTCTAGTGAAAGGATGGAGTAGATTGATGTCACCGTCTTCGGATGTAGTTACCAGCCATCCTAAAGTCTCAAGACATCGTTTTCCCCTAGCTTCTGGTAAATTGACTGTGCGAATAACGCCGCCTTTTCTCACACTAACAAACTGACGCTCGTCGGGTTTGTCTTTGTCACATAGCATAAGCCATGGGATTTGTTCAGATCCCTTGAAATTGTCGTTGACTGCAACAGAACGCCATGATCTGCAAACTCCACTGAAAAAGAGGAAATCTTCGAAGAGAGTTATTCGCTTAGCAATTAGAACAAGTATGTCTTCCGGGAGTTCTGCCCAATTTCCCATCTTCTTCTTCTACTACTGCTGCTGTTATTACTGCATCAGATTGATGACTATTATAACCGCCTTTAAATTCAAGTCATCAAAGAAAACTCACCCCAGCATATCTTTCATTCACATGTTGCCCTCGTCTCTTCAGCCTACTCATCATTCAATCTAAATCTCAAGTGATGAACTTTGAGATTCTTCTAAGAATTTTGCACATAAAAAACCATAACGGCGACTTATGTATCAGATTTTGAGAGATTCGGAAGAAAGAAACATTATAGAATTGTATATATGGTCACTTTCACCTGGATGGAAGGCAATGGTTTAGTATTCAAAGTTAATTAAGGAGTCAGCAAGGACCTTCATTAACACGTTCTTAGTGCCGGCTTTGACCGGGTTTCATATATATATATTTTTTTTATGGCCCTTCAAAAAAGGATTTTGTTAGTCAATGGTGGGATTGATCACTCGGATTGGTCGGTACTTTTCCACAGACGTCAATTTACCAAAAAAATGGCGTTAGTGCTTTTGGAATTCAGAGCAGATTGTTATGTTATGCTAGGAAGAAAATTCATTTGGTCAGTTAGGATTCGTGAGCAATACTATTGAAGACGAATGGCGGTGGAGCTTTGCATCTGAGATGGATGCCTTGTGGAGGCACATAATCTCTGACAAGTATGGGATAAATTGTGAAGCAAGGCTGCCACTTAGAGAGTCGTTACAAATAACCGTCGCATTGAAAATTTCCTCCGCCGCAACAAATACACAACAGTTGTAGTTTAAACATTGTAGATTAAGGATAACTTAAAACATCAAGGTGCTCAACATCCCTAAAACCAAACAAATAGAATATTAACGGAAGTAGCGCATCAGAAAAGTAAAGTGTAATTTTTTTAGCTGAATATTCTCATTGAAATTAAATTCTTTCCACCTTAGACTTGATCCGCCGAGATAATTGAAACAATTGATCTGTTTTGTTAGTTTATGGAATTACTATCTTTCTTAGTAAATGTGTTAGTTTTTTCTATTATTTTTAGCACAAGTATTCTTTTATTATTTTGGCATTGATTAATACAATTTTTTTTCTTCTTCTGGTGACGTGTGTTTAAAACATATATACCCTACTATTGTCAATTCCTGACTACTCGACTAGGTAAATACATAACACTTGTAGTTTAGACATTGTAGACTAAGGATAAATTAAGACATCAAGGTTCTCAACATCCCTAAAACCAAACAAAACGAACACAAAAGTAGCAGCGTAGCGCATCAGAAAGATGACGGGTTAACTCACAAAGGTGAACATATCGGATTGAAAGACTCCTCTTCATAGCAAGGACTTTTGCTTCCATCTTCCAAGCAATACATACCTGTGTGTTTTACTCCTTAAAATTCCCAATACTTGTCGGTGTAATACACACAATTAGCCTTAATCCCTGGAAATCTAGAGGCATCAACAGAAACGGAAGCATTGTCACCCAAGAAGAGGGCATAGTCGCCTAAGCTCGTTATCTCCACCCATCCTTTTTTGCTTAAAACAGCCTCAAATACTTTGAAATCTGCTTGTCCTGTAATCTCGCATCACCAATAGTAACACCCCCGCAGATTCCACTGGAAACTGTTGCTCGTTGAACCCAATTATGCGTCTGTTAGGTGCATGCAGAACAATCCATGGCCGAGTCCATCATGAAAAATGATATCACGAAAGGAAACTGTAGAAACTTTATATCCATCTCAAAATCAATTGGCAATGAGTTGAGACGTCCCAAATGTTATTAAGTGATCACCCATTTCACTCCCAAGCAATGTGGGACTCTATTTCCTTAACAGAAACTACAACAACTTCGTCATCGGTCCAGGACTTATCTCTAGGTCTCCAAAAACCAAGATGTCCGCAGTTTCCATGTATAACCACGAGTACTTAATCCTTGCTCTCCTCTGGGCGTGAAGACAAGACGGCCTTTCGTATGAAACTAGTATTTTTGAAAAAGCTTTTCGTGTGGTTGTCTTTGAAGGTAGTGACATGGGGAAGATTTATTTGAACTCAAGTGAAAGGATGGAGAAGATTCATCTCACCATCTTCGTCAAGTGTAACTAACCAACCCAAAGTCTCTACGCATCGTTTTCCCCTTGCTTCTGGTAGATTGACTGAGCGAATAACGCTGCCTTTTCTCATGCTAACAAACTGACGCTCGTCGGGTTTGTCTCTGTCAGAGAACATAAGCCATGGAATTTGTTCAGATCCCTTGAAATTGTCCTTGAGCTCGCATCTATTTGTTAAAAGCTTGTTTAATACTAGTATTGCTTTGTTACATATACAAGCCAAGCTTGAACAATTTTTTGAAACTTGTTAAGATTTCAAACCAAGCTCGAACAAACTATTACTTGGTTCGTTTGGGTAATGATGTATAAAAAATTCAAACTACTTGAGATGGTCTCATGTTTGGCTTGATCAAAACTCGTTTAAAATCGGCTCGTCTCATAAATAGGCTAAGCTCGAATATATTTTTGAAGCTCGTTTAAGTTTCCAAACCAAGTTTGATCAACCACCTGCTCGGCTCGTTTATCACCCTTATTTGGGAATGAATATTTTTGATCAACTTTGATGGTGGTACTGCTATACTGGGATTTTACTGCAATGCTGACGATGAAAACTTTGGTGAACTATTTATGGTGGTACTGCTAATTGCTATACTATGCTGATGGTTTGATACTGGGGATTTATGCTGCCTGCTATGTTGCTGTTTCTTACACTTTGTTGGCGATACATTTAGTGCTACTACAAACTACGGTGCAGTATTTCTAGATTGGAAATCCTACTTGTTTTAGTTATGGATTCCAGGTTGAGTTATATATTTATTAGGCGTCCTTTTGAAAAAATAAAAATAAATGATCTACGTAGGGAACTACGTACGGAAAAAACACGATTGGTTTCTAAGAAAGGGAACTAGGTATGGAAATGAAGAAAAGCATCGGCTAGGGTATATTTACACAACTCGTCTCTTTCTCACGATGAGTTAGTCGCAAAATATTATGAATTACATTGTTTGTTACTAAGGTAGAAATACATGTGATTCGGGCCCTTGCGAAGTACAAGTCCTGCGTTCGCTAATGCCTGTAGAAGAGGTAAAGTAGGGAGACTGCAACTTGCAACAACCACACAATGGTCAAATTCAGAGGAGGGAAGCCCTTATGATAACTAGTTAAATATTTCCATCACTACAACTCCTACAAGTCATGCAGCAATTCAAACAATTCCTTGAGCTCACTAATTGGAGAAAAGTATTTTCTATCAAAGAGATGGATAGAATTCAGAGCAGATTTTTATGTGATGCTGGGAAGAAAATTCATTTGGTCAGTAAGGAGACTGGTGGGTGGGCTTAAGAAAGATTAATCTACTGAATGAGGCATGCATTGCTTATAAAATGGTGGTGGGGCTTTGCAACTGAGAAAGATGCCTTGTGGAGGCACATAATCTCTAACAAGTATGGTACGATGTTACAAATAACAGTTGCATTGAAAGTTTTCTTCGCCCCAACGGACAATGCCACATTTTTAGGGAAATACACGACAGTTGTAGTTTAAACATTGTAGATTAAGGATAACTTAAAACATCAAGGTGCTCAACATCCCTAAAACCAAACAAAAACAATGACAGAAGTAACGCATCAGAAAGACGATGGGTTAACCCACAGAGGTGGACAAATAAGATTAAAAGACTTCTCTTCATAGCAAGGACTTTTGCTTCCATCTTCCATGCAATAGATACCTGTGTGGTTTACTCCTCGTTTGTCAAATTCCCAATATGTGTCGGTGTAATAGATGCAATTAGCCTTAATCCCTGGAAATCTTGAGGCATCAACAGAGACGGAAGCATTGTCTCCCAAGAATAGCGCATTGTCACCTAAGCTCGTTTTCTCCACCCATTTCCCTTTTTCTCCTAGAGCAGCCTCGAATACTTGAAATCTGCGTGTTTGGTAATCAACCCTGGACCTATTCGTATTATCTGGAACAAAGTGGTCGTCGTCACAAAAATTCGACAGCAATGCATCTCGAATCACCATTAGTACAACCCCTGCAGATTCCACTATAAACAGTTGCTTGTATGGTCCTATGTGTCTATACATGTCAGGTACATCCAGAACAATCCATGGCCTAGTCGGGTGAGGCCCCCAAATGTCGAAAGCAAAAACCATGCCCCAACCCATGACCCCATAAAATAGTCCCTCATGAAAACTGATATCATGGAATTCAACTATAGTGACTTCCACATCGGTCCAGGACTTATCTCCAACTCTCCAAAAAGCAAGATTTCCGCTGCCTCCATATAGAACCGCGAGTACATAATGTTTGCTTTCCTCCGGGCGTGAAGACAAGACGGCCTTACATATGAAGCTCATATTTTTGTTCATGCTTTTCATTTTGTTTATCATGTGGTAGTCTTTGAAGGTAGTGACATGGGGAAGATTTATTTGAAATTGAGTGAAAGGATGGAGTAGATTAATCTCACCGTCTTCGGCTATGGGAACTAACCAACCCAAAGTTTCCAGGCATCGTTTTCCCCTTACTTCAGGTAGATTGACTGTGCGGATAACGCTGCCTTTTCTGAGACTAACAAATTGACGCTCATCGGGTTTGTCTTTGTCAGAGAGCATAAGCCATGGGATTTGTACAGATCCCTTGAAATTGTCATTGATTGCAACACAGTTAGAATGAGTAGGTCTTCTGGGAGTTCGGCCCAATTTCCCATCTTCTAATGTTTTTGTTACATCAAAAGAGAACATACTATTTTAAGGGTGAGAGAAAAAAACGGCATCATGACGAGAGGACAATGTCACAACTAGGTTGGCACACCCTAGCCTCCCAACATCCATATGCCACTCAAGCCGAAGAAACTACAAGGTTGACGAGCAATCAACCAAAGAAGTGAAAAAACAGAAATACAGAAGACAGGGCAGTGATCTTGGCCCTCAAAAACATGATAATTTCCAGCTATTATTACATCTAAATTGCCAATCGTTTGCAAACAAGAGAGAGTCTCCCAATTAAATGGGAAAACAACAACAAAAGCCAGGTGAATATCCTAGCAAAACCAAGTCTAAAAGCTAGCAACACTTTTACAACAGAATAAAACAGAATGACGACCAGGGAAGGCAAAAAGGGGAGGAAAAAAAAAAAGATTGAGAAAGTCAGTCAAGCAACAATAGGAGAGAGAGAGAGAGAGACGCAAATGACGAGTAAATGAAGCTTCACTGCGGTTGACTGACTAACAGAACAACCAACAAAATCAAGTCATTAACAAAAGAGCTACTAGAAAAACGTCAGCCCATCATATCTTCCCCCATCGTATCACAATCTTAATCTTCAGGGATAACTCTGAAGATTCTTGCATAAATTTTACCATTGCAACTATTCGTGTGTTGCTTCTCAAGTGACACTTATTTAGCCAACCATTACGTCAGCCCATCATATCTTCCCTCATCGTATCACAATCTTAATCTTCAGGGATAACTCTGAAGATTCTTGCATAAATTTTACCATTGCAACTATTCGTGTGTTGCTTCGCAAGTGACACCTATTTAGCCAACCATTACGTCAGCCCATCATATCTTCCCTCATCGTATCACAATCTTAATCTTCAGGGATAACTCTGAAGATTCTTGCATAAAAGCATGGTGACTTTTCCCAATAGTTGTGTTGCTTCGCAAGTGACACCTATTTAGCCAACCATTACATCTCTTCCCAAATGACACCTTGTATCAACCATTGCAACTATTCGTTCTTTGCAACTAATCCTACGGGAAACAAGCGGACAGAAGCGGACCCCGAATCTAAGTATTATTATGTCTAAAATAATCACATAATCCAACATCTCCCACTTGATTATATTTAGACATACAAAGCAATATCCTGTTTCCAAAAGATATGCTTATAAGTTTGGTCACAACAGCGTCAAACCCTTTGTAATTTTGATTACATGTGTGACCGCACACTAACCCACTATTACCTTTTTTTAAGCTTCCCCGAAAACCTTCAATAGCTATAGCGCGTACGTAGCATGTTGTCTTAAGTCACCTAGGTGTTAATTAATCCCATATTCTTAACATGCTCTCAAAATCTTTTTAATGACAGTCCTTTGGTCATGGGATCTGCTGTCATATTTTCAGCAAAATTGCTATCAGCTACGGCCGAAAACCCGATCCCCATCCCGATCCTACGTGGAAAGCCAAGAGTTCCACTCCTCTACAATGCAGTAGCTGTGTTCCCAGATTCAAAAATTCCCAAATTTTGAATCGTGAAATCCTCTCTCTCTCTCCCTCTGAACCACACAAGACGATAACCTCTCCTCATTCTCTCGACGCACAACAGCCACCCAAAACTCCCCCACCACCACCGACGCACCACCACCACGATCTCCTCTTTTCTCTCTCCTCCATCTCACACACTCTCCTCTCGTTGCAACACCACTGACGAGCAACCCCAAACCCGCCCCTACCACCACCGACAGTCAACCCCAGACCCGGCTCCTACCACCACCGACGCACCAGTACCATCATCTCTTCTCTCTCACAGGTATCTCTCTCACTCCCCTCCCCGCTAATCTACATTTGATTTTTTCACTATTGTGCACACACAAAGAAATTAAGGTTTTTTTTCAGCTTTCATAAATTTGGGGTTTTTAATTAGGGTTTTCGATTCTGAAAGTAGTGGTTGTCAATTTGTTGAGTAAATAAATTACTTTTGGGTGTTGATTTGAAAATTTTCATTTTTTTCTGGCTGTCGATCAATTGATGGTAGTGTTTGCTATCATCGTAGCGAGTTAACCCTCTGTTTCCTTGGGACCTTACATGGATAATTTTTCTTTATAACGTTGAAGTGATGAAGGGATTTAGGCTGGTTTCCAAGTTTGTTGCTTGCAATTTTTTTCTTTAATTTATTTTTCAATGGTTTCCCGAGTCACTAATCTGTTTTTTCGTTCTCTTTTTCTGTGGCTCTATTTCTTTGGCTTCTTGCCAAGTCTTGGTTGTTTTGCTTTGGATTATTGGTTTGCAATTTGGGTAGTCCTATGGTATACACCCCTTATTAGAGGGTGTACCATACGCACAATGATTTTAAACTCTAGGATTTGAAAGTGAATAATCCGGACCACCTATTTATTAAATCAATTAATAAAATGAAAAAAGGACTTAGCAGGTTATAGGTTGTTCTCTCCTCCTTGACTCTCTTTCCCTCTCCCTTATTTATAAAATACTGCAAATTATATAACATAACCAGAATTGTTATGACAATACAAAAAATTGGCATTTTCTTATCACATTGTGTAGTACCAAAAGAACATTTAGAATTGTACATATTCAATATATTTGATATGAAATCAATTTCTCTATTGTAATTGAATGTACAGATAACTTGCAACCGCGACACAATAATGAGGATCAAAACCATTGATTTCGTTATATTTGTTGATTAAAAAATCCAAGTAATTTTTTTTGTCTCAATAAGGTTTAGAAAGCCCTTTCATTGGCACCCAAATTCAATAGTAAAAGAATTTTTTTGTCTGATTAAGGGTTTAATAATAAGCGATCAACTTCATTCTTGGTACATGTGATCTCTTCATATTATGCAAAAGATAGACGGTTCCAATCAAAAAATAAAAATGCCTTAAATGGGGCTCGGGTGGTGCATTGTTAGACTTTAATGTATCTGCATACATTAAATATTTTTCAATTACGCAGTTGTCGATATCTGATGATATCTAATTTTGGTGACAATGCTGAATATCGTATGACTTGATATTCTAACAGTTATAATCGATCATTCTAAAAATATACTCGCTAATGACATTTAGTTAAGGTATGGTATTTTGCCGATTATAACTATCTCGATCATACTAAAAATATACTCGCTAACGACATTTAGTTATGGTATGGTATTTTGCCGATTATAACTATCGTTAACTAAACATTTTGAATGAATTTTTTTATACGACACGTTGTAAGAATGAAAACGTCAATTTATGGTGTTGTCATAACAAATTTGGTTATATTACTGAATTTGTGGTATGATATTTTGCTGATTATAACTATCGTTAATTGAATATTCCGATTGATTTTTTTTATATGACACGTTGTGAGTATGAAAACGTCAATTTATGGTGTTGTCATAACAAATTTGGTTATATTACTGAATTTGTGGTATGATATTTTGCTGATTATAACTATCGTTAATTAAATATTCAGATTGAATTTTTTTATATAACACGTTGTGAGTATAAAAACGTCAATTTATGGTGTTGTCATAACAAATATGGTTATATTACTGAATTTGTGGTATTTTCAACATGTGTTATTATGGAATATTTAATTAATTTCTTTTGGTATGACACATTGTGGTAAGAAAACGTCAATTTATGGTATTGTCATAACAATTGTGGTTTATTACATAATTTATGCTATTTAAATATGTTTTCTTTTGATACGACACGTTGTGTTAAAAAAATGACAATTTTAGGTGTTGTCATAACAATTGTGGTTATTTTATAAAATTTGTGCCATTTTACAAATATTTTGACTAGAGTATAGCAATTGTTGATTTTGATACGACATATTTTGATTTTGTTACGGAATATCATACGAGTAAAAAAAAATTTGGTACGTCTCATTGTGGTAAGATAATGCCAATTTATGGTGTTGTTATAACATTTGTAGGTAGCATTATTTAATTTTTAATATTGTACGCATATATTTGGTTATGGTACAAGTATTATAGATTCCGGTACGAATAATTATGGCTACATAATAACAAGATTTTTAATTATGGGTAATCTGCTAATGACCTGTTCAACAGGGAAATTTTAAAGTACAAGTCGTAATTAGAATAATAAATATGCATTAGAAAACCAAAAATCGGCATAATGAAAATCACAAATTGTCATAATTTAGACATATGGTATACCCTGTGTACCATAACTTCCTCCTTGCAATTTTTTGTTTCTTTTCCCTCTGCCTTGTCTGGCTTTGTTGTTTGTCTATTTGACTCCGGAAAAATGGCGATAGAAAAATAGGTGATCAATAGATTCATCTACTCGAGTTCAAACAAAAATAGATTCATCTACTTGACTACAAATAGGGCCTAGACCAGAATTAATTTGTCACAAACCCAAGCTTTCAGCTTATCTCCTGTTCTGAGTTTGCCATTGATAGCCATACACGGTTCGAAACCGTGCTAGCTTGTGATAATTAACCATAGTGTTGTTGCCTAATAGCTTTCCAAGTGGGAGAAGTTTTATATGCAGAAGAGGGAGAGACATAACATATACTCCTATGGCTTGTTTGATTTCTTTCTTGTTAGCAGTCAAATGCTCTTGCATACTGTCTCACTCACTCACACACCCCTTTATTATAGTACTTGTTTTTGGTGTAAGTTGTTTGAAATTACCTTTCTTTCATGTTTAACAAATGGCAGGAAAACAAGACTAACACCAGTCGAGCAAGTATACAAGATTGCTTCACTGAACAACCTTTGTCCATATCTGTGTTGCGTCGTGTCCTAATGACTTTTTGCTTTAGTGAACTGTACATGAATCTGCTACTTCCGAGCCTCTGATGTCTATGGCAGAAGCACAAGGAGATGACAGTTTTGATTTCTCTTTGGGGTGTAGCCTTCTTTTGAGTTGCAGAAGCATATGAGGAGATGGCTGAAGCATGAGTGGAAGGTTACCAGTCAATTTTAGTGTAGAGACTTGAATGCATGAGTTCCAATTATGTAATGCCATCTCCAAACTCGTTCATTGTATAAATTCATGTAACCGGCCGATTCACGCTTCTTTCCATAGTCACATCTTGTAGTTGTGTACAAACTAGTAAAGAAATACTCTGTTTGACCAAAGTTGTCCATGATGCCCACTTGAAAGGGCCAACTACCCTACTAAGTTGT
Organism: Rhododendron molle; assembly: GCA_025413875.1. Classification (NCBI taxonomy): domain Eukaryota; kingdom Viridiplantae; phylum Streptophyta; class Magnoliopsida; order Ericales; family Ericaceae; genus Rhododendron; species Rhododendron molle. Next base: position 46,887,971 of record CM046389.1, on the reverse strand, counting down.
AGAATTTTTGTAAATGGAAATGGTGATTCAATGATTGAAGTGAGTGCTTGACTTTAAGTTTCAATTAATTGTTTTGTTTAATTTGATGTGGAAATAAGGTAATTTCCTTGCATTTTCTGTTGTCTAGCAATGGAGAGAACTCATTATTAGTTTCGGCCTTTCGGGCATGGGAGTGCAGGAGAAATGCAAAGGGGCAGTCTCTCTCTCTCTCTCATGTTCCAGTCATGCTTCTCATCCTAGCCAACACCTCCCATTAGCCTTTTTTTTTGCATTTTGAGTATTGAAACGTTTTCAGACCCTCCCATCTAAGAACATAAGGTAATGTATTTTCCAAGCAAAGCCAAGACTCAAACAAAATCCCCAAAAACAACCGAATAAGTCCACACATTGCAATCACAAGCGCAATACTAAAGTAATTAAAAGAAAGAAATCTACAACAATTGCAACACCATGTCATATAGCCCAAGTTACACAAAATCATGGTTCCACCATCTCACTACAACTTGATATTCCAAAAAAGCAGCAACAAGTTTCAACCTTAACAACTACATATTGTCATAACATTACATTAGCAAATTTCAGCTTCACTTGACAATATAACGCTTGAGAAAAGTACTGACAATACAACACACCCACCACATTCTTTTTGTTTCACTTGAACTTCCAACTTCATTTTTGGTTTCACTTGAACTTCTAACTTCATTTTTTGTTTCACTTGAACTTCCTTAAGCAAATTCCAACAAGGGAACTTGCTTGGCTGGTGTTGTGTGCCACACCCAAGCTCTATGTGATTCATCGAAAGAGCTACACTTTATATACACGGCACTAGGGAATCTTGTCACTTGTTCGCTACAAGCTGGCTAAGATTCATCAATACCGGGGTCGACCTACCCACAAAAATAACGTAATAGCTAGTCTTGTTTCCTGCCAGTTCTAAAACATGAAAAAAAGTTAATTTCGAAACCACTTAATTACACCAAAAACAAGTATAATAAAGGTGTGTGCGAGTGAGAGAGAGAGAGTATGAAAAGAGCATTTGAAAGAAACAAGAAAGAAATCAATGCCCTTCTTATCATGTTCCCTAATCCTCTCCAAAAACTTAAGGGCTAACAAACAAGCCATAGGAGTACGTATATACATTCAGCAAATTATATCTACATAAAATGTCAGAATTATGTTCTTATGCGTAGACAAAACGTTCTCCTGTATGATGTTATTGGTCAAGGCAAATTCAACTCACAGCGCAAACTAAAGCTCTTTCTTGAAGTTTTTCACTCCACATTTATAGGCCTATGGGTTGTACTAAACATCGGTGATAGCAGCAGGCACTTGGCTGTATCTCCAGATCTTTCCAGTTTGTTGCATTACCAAATAAAGTCAATTTAGAGAAAACGTTCTCCCAAAAACTGCACACACAACCTGCCGTAGTAGCCGTAATAACGATGTATTCATCCAGTCGGAGTGTGAGCATATATAAGTGTCATTTATGTATTTAACAAGCTGTTGAAATGCCTTTTTAGTTGAGTGAGTGAGAGAGTAAGAAATATAGGGTTAACTCGCTAAGATGATAGGATTTTTATATTGACACCTAAAAGGTTGATAAACACTACCATCAACAGATCAATAGCCAGAAGAACCGAAATTTTTCAATCAACAGAATCGACACCCAAAAGCAATTTATTCACTCAACATATTGACAACCACTACTTTCAGAATCGAAAACCCAAATTAAAAACCCCAAATTTATGAAGTTGAAAAAAATCCCTAATTTCTTCGTGTGTGCACGATAGTGAAAAAATCAAGTGTAGATTAGCGGAGAGGGGAGTGAGAGAGATACCTGTGAGAGAGAAGAGATGATGGTGGTGCGTCGATGGTGGTAGCAGCTGAGTCTGGGGTTGACCATCGGTGGTGGTAGGGGCAGGTTTGGGGTTGCTCGTCAATGGTGTTGCACCGAGAGGAGAGTGTGTGAGATGGAGGAGAGAGAAGAGCGGAGATCGTGATGGTGGTGCGTCGGTGGTGGTGGGGGAGTTTTGGGTGGCCGTCGTGAGAATGAGGAGAGGATATCGTCTTGGGTGGTTCAGAGGGAGAGAGAGAGGATTTCACGATTCAAAATTTAGGAATTTTTGAATCTAGGAACACAGCTTTTCCACGTAGGATCGGGATGGAGATCGGGTTTTCGGTCGTAGCGGATAGCAATTTTGTATTTTCAGAGGTATGTAGTCAACTTTAATCTCCCTCTTTTCTACCATGTCTCGTTTAAAATGGTAGCTTACATCAATGTGTTTGCCTTTTGAACTAATTGCACCGTGATATCGCAGCTGCATTATCGCAAAACACATTTACGGGTCCAACTGATTAATTTATTTTCAAATTCTCAATAAAACACTTAATCCAAACTGCTTGAGTGGCTGCTGAGCTACAGGCAACATAATCAGCTTCCATGGTGTGCCTAAAAACACAAGTTTGCTTTTTACTTGACCATGATACCGCACCACCGCTGAATAAAAAAATGTCACCACTAGTTGATTTTTTATTATCGTGGTCATCGGCAAAATCTGCATCTGAATAACCATGTAATTCTAAATCACCTTGTCCGAAACACAATTTAAATATTTGAGTACCTTGAATGCATCGAAAAATTCTTTTCACCGCCTACCAATGCTTTCCCTGGATTTGCTTGGTACCGACTAACTAATCCCACAATATGGCAAATATTAGGTTTGGTACTAGTCATGTCATACATCAGGCTGCCCACAGCTTGAGCATAAGGAATATTTTCCATTTCCTTAATTTCTTTTGGACATTGTGATTTCCCAAGAATCAGACCCTTACAAGTTGGTGTCGATATTAGCTTACAATTCTTCAATACACTCCATCTTGACCTGATGGGACGAAGATCTGTCTTCTCTGCCACCGCTTTAGCTATGGTGGCGGACGAGGTGGATGGGGGAGAAGTGGTGGGAAGGGATGACGGGCGGCTGGACATGGGCGTGGTTGTGAAGCCGGACTGGCGGTTTTGCTAGATGCGCGTTTTGTGGCTCTGTGGTGCTAGTCTTGGAGTGCCACGGCCACTCTTTTCTTGAATATGGTTGGCTTCATTGTTGAACCCATCTGTTGAAAATGAGAAAGTAAAATTAAATAAACTAATGCTATTTTTTGGAGAGGAAATAGGACACTTTATTTTTGGACTTCTGAGACATAGGGCTGCAAACTGAGCTGCATGTGGCTCGGCTTGGCTAACTGGTTTAGTAATTATTCGAGCCGAAATCAAACTTAGTTTAGGCTCATTCGTAACACTCAAAAGCTCAACTCGTATATAGGCTCAGCTCATTTAAAGAGTCTTGTAGACAGGTTTCGCTCATTAATTAGGCTCGTTTAGTAAATGAACCAAGCTCAAACACTATAAAGCTCAGCTCGCTTGCAGGGCCATGGGTTGTATGGTTAATTACCTGTGTGACAAGGGCATAAAGTGGGAGAGTGACGTAGCTGCAGAGAAACTGGATGATGATCCTGATCAAAAAATTGCCATAATTGACATTAGTTAGAGAAATTTAACCAATTTGGTGGCTTGTATAATTAGTTATTAATTTCACTATACCATGGCAGGGAAATTGATTAATGGAATGAGACTCGCCCCGTGAAACCTTTGATGATTATACCTTCTAAATGCTCGTGAAAACAAGACTTCAATCCAAATTCATACTGAAAATTCAAATGGAGAAGATACGTAAGAGTAATCCCTCGTCAAGAATGAAATTTATTGATTTGTAGCCTAATTATTGCAGTGTTATAATATGAACATTACATAAGAGTTAGGTGCCTTCCAGCTAGCTTTCATGGCGTGGACTTGGGTAAATGACAGAGAGTTAGGTGGCTAATTACCCAAGTCCACGCCATGAAAGCAAGCTGGAAGGCACCTAACTCTTATGTCATGTTCATATTATAACACTGCAATAATTAGGCAACAAATCAATAAATTTCATTCTTGACGAGGGATTACTCTTACGTATCTTCTCCATTTGAATTTTCAGTATGAATTTGGATTGAAGTCTTGTTTTCACGAGCATTTAGAAGGTATAATCATCAAAGTTTTCACGGGGTGAGTCTCATTCCATTAATCAATTTCCCTGCCATAGTATAATGAAATTAATATCTAATTATACAAGCCACCAAGTTGGTTAAATTTCTCTAACTAATGTCAATTATGGCAATTTTTTGATCAGGATCATCATCCAGTTTCTCTGCAGCTACGTAACTCTCCCACTTTATGCCCTTGTCACACAGGTAATTAACCATACAACCCATGGCCCTACAAGCGAGCTGAGCTTTATAGTGTTTGAGCTTGGTTCATTTACTAAACGAGCCTAATTAATGAGCGAAACCTGTCTACAAGACTCTTTAAACGAGCTGAGCCTATATACGAGTTGAGCTTTTGAGTGTTACGAACAAGCCTAAACTAAGTTTGATTTCAGCTCGAATAATTACTAAACCAGTTAGCCAAGTCGAGCCACATACAGCTCAGTTTGCAGCTCTATGTCTCAGAAGTCCAAAAATAAAGTGTCCTATTTTCTCTCCAAAAAATAGCATTAGTTTATTTAATTTCTTTCTCATTTTCAACAGATGGATTCAACAATGAAGCCAACCATATTCAAGAAAAGAGTGGCCACGGCACTCCAAGACTGGCACCACAGAGCCACGAAACGCGCATCTAGCAAAACCGCCAGTCCGGCTTCACAACCACGCCCATGTCCAGCCGCCCGTCATCCCTTCCCACCACTTCTCCCCCATCCACCTCGTCCGCCACCACAGCTAAAGCGGTGGCAGAGAAGACAGATCTTCGTCCCATCAGGTCAAGATGGAGTGTATTGAAGAATTGTAAGCTAATATCGACACCAACTTGTAAGGGTCTGATTCTTGGGAAATCACAATGTCCAAAAGAAATTAAGGAAATGGAAAATATTCCTTATGCTCAAGCTGTGGGCAGCCTGATGTATGACATGACTAGTACCAAACCTAATATTTGCCATGTTGTGGGATTAGTTAGTCGGTACCAAGCAAATCCAGGGAAAGCATTGGTAGGCGGTGAAAAGAATTTTTCGATGCATTCAAGGTACTCAAAAATTTAAATTGTGTTTCGGACAAGGTGATTTAGAATTACATGGTTATTCAGATGCAGATTTTGCCGATGACCACGATAATATAAAATCAACTAGTGGTGACATTTTTTTATTCAGCGGTGGTGCGGTATCATGGTCAAGTAAAAAGCAAACTTGTGTTTTTAGGCACACCATGGAAGCTGATTATGTTGCCTGTAGCTCAGCAGCCACTCAAGCAGTTTGGATTAAATGTTTTATTGAGAATTTGAAAATAAATTAATCAGTTGGGCCCGTAATGTATTTTGCCATAATACAGCTGCGATCACTAATAAAGAACGGTGCAATGAACACATTGATGTAAGCTACCATTTTATACGAGACGTGGTAGAAAAGAGGGAGATTAAAGTCGACTACATACCCTCTAAAAATATGAGAGCAGATCCCATGACCAAAGCAGATCCCATGACCAAAGGACTGTCATTAGAAAGATTTTCAAGAGCATGTTAAGAATATGGGATTAATTACCACCTAGGTGATTTAAGACAACATGCTACGCGCTATAGCTATTGAAGGTTTTCGGGGACGCCTGAAAAAATGTAATGGTGGGTTAGCGTGCGGTCACATATGTAATCAGAATTACAAAGGGTTGACACTGTTGTGACCAAACTTATAAGCATATCTTTTGGAAACAGGATATTGCAAATGATGGCCCACTGACAACTGACAACTGACAACTTCTTGTTTAAGCATGAAAATTAGTTTGAAAAAGAAGTTGTCAGTGCAAATGTAATAAATTACGTACAAGGGTAAAACAAAAATTTGAGATGTTAAATAAATAAGAAAACATTAATTAAGCATTTACCTGATATCGACGATCACCTTGAAATCCCTTTCTAGTGATCTCTATTGATATATTTATGGAAATCAAACATTGTATAGCGTTGAGGTACCAAATGTGCCTGAAATTATTAGACCAGAACTTCATAAGCTTAATTTCACAGTTTTAAATAAAAAACAAAACATGATTGGCCATTTGGCTTTTCGTATTAGTAAGAATGTAATTCTGCAATACAAAATATGGCGTATGCCGCGGTTAATAGTAGTATGCTATCTATATTAGGCGCGGTTAATAGTATGCTATCTATATTAGGAAATAACCACGTTCTTGTGTTTGAATTTTGAATTTGTGAAAATATTTTTTTTTTGCAGCGAAAGAGTAGGAAAAATATATAGGAATTGAATGAAGAAAAAAATAGTTAAAAGGAATAACAATTTTTGGTCAATCCTATTTCTGAAAGCATTAAAAGAACAGCTAAAATACTAGTAGTAAAACATTTAAGAATAGTACTAGTCATGCTTTTATATTGAATATAAAAATTTACCATGATAAATCCAAGCCTCGAGGTCAAGTAATCAACTTTTGGAACTGATCTTCCGAATTGCCTGAAGAAGCAAACCTGAAATGGAATAATATACATGTTTCAAAAGCCTGATATATATTTTTTTTTAAAAACATGTTTCAAAAGTGTGAACCAAATGGGTCGGATTCAACCCCACGCCAATTCGGTGGATAATAAAGGTGATATGGGGTTAGGGCTTTCCTTTTTTGTTTCCATTTTGTTCCGAGTCTTCTCAGTTTTCTCTCGGCTGGTTTCCCCAGTCCTATGACTGTATCGGCCTAGTTTTCCCAAATCTGGCAGGTGATGGTGGTGGGTAAATAATTAGTAGTTATTTTAGTAGTTTTTAGCTGCTATATGTTTTTGTAGGTAAAGTTAAGTTTATTAAAACCAAGAACCGTACAGGATCAGCAGGGCATCCCCTGAACAAGAAACAACAACTGCCTAGCTTCATAAGGCAGAAGAAAAACAACCATACAGCAGGCAAAGATCACCTAACCAAGCAAAAGCAAAAAGACTACATATCTAGCAGCAAGAAAAAAACAGCAGGAGCGATGCTCCAATCCCTGCAGATGAGACTGTTCTCATCAGACTTCTTGATATGCCGCCACGAAGCCATACAAGCTCTCAAGTCCTAACAATTCTGGATATGATGTCCTCGGCCCTTAAACTTTGACCCTGAAAGACTCTTCGATTAGGTTCACACCAGACTACCAGAGAGAATAGAAAGATGCAGCCATGGAGAGTTTAAAGATAGAGTTTCTAAAGCTAGCACTGCTCCTGTTTTGCAGAACCCAGCAGTCAACCTTTTCAGACAGCTTCCAAGGCTCCAAGCACTCCTATCAACCCCATTCTTCCAGAGAATAGAACACCAAACAAAAGCAGAAAAAGAGCACTCAAAAAACAGGAGGTCATGGCTTTCATGATCATTACAACAAAGAACACAATGGCCATCCAAAGACATTCCCCATTGTAAAAGTCTATCCTTAGTAGCCAGTCTATGTTGGACTGCCATCCATTCCAAGATAGCCCATCTAGGGACATAGTGCATGAACCAAACAGCTTTCACCCAATCTGGAGTAGGGTTTTTGATCCTCAAGGCAGACCAAGCAGATTTGGTAGAGAATAATGCAAAGGGATGCAAGGTCCAACCCACAGAATCAGACCTATTAGAGTTAGGGAGGAAAGTAGCAGGAGTATGGGTAATAATATCCTGGATGATAGGGTTTCTAACCCTGTACCAATTCTAGCTATCATTCAAAATAATATCACCAATTTTTACTGATAAAAGATTCCCAAACTTTGCTCTAAGCCATCACCATATCGCATATACAATGGTCCCAATGGTTAAAAATTTATTGACACGAATTACACACATAGTACAACGAGATAATGGGTAATGAACACAAACTGAAATGAAAATTACAAACTGGACATCTAAGAGTTCTTTGTTGGACGATATATGATTGATTTCACTGATTAGAAAGGCTAGTTCCGAAAGTAAAAAACTTGGTGCGATCAAAAAATTAATGTTGAACAGAGTTCAAGCCAAAATATATTCACTCCGCTTGGTTCCCATTTTTTAGAGTAACTTTTTACTCTCTGCACATTTTTTTAATAAATCTCTCTCTATTTATTACCACTCATTACATCAAAAATAACTTTCAAAAATGTAAAGCAAACAAAGTGATTAACTCTCAGAAAATGCTACATACAAAAAAAAACTACCCTTAAAGTTGGTATGGGGCCCACCCAACCACCCAACTCATTTAATTTTCTTTTTCCCCCCTTCTCAGGCCAGCCCTAATTTCTATTCTCTCTCTTCTCATCTCCCTCGTCATCTGTTCACCACTGAACAGATTTTTCCTAATTTGTTCTCCAACTGCCGAAATCTTGACCTTGGGGTTTGGGTATTACTCGTTTCTTGAGTTTATGGGTTCTCCGGATCTGGTTCGAAGATAGGGCCAAACCGATTCTGAGGTACCAAGATTATACCATAAATAGAGGTAATCAAAGCTCTATTCGGTTTCCAAACCCACGAAGATTTCGGGTTTTGGTCTACGAGAGCTCTGATTTGTAATGGGTTTTCTCTACCTGCAACTGGGTTTCGCTACCGACCAACAACTGGGTTTCGTTACCCATCAACACCGGAGGTGGGTCACCGTTCGATCTCGTCCATAACCACCATCGGAGTTCTGCACTTCTCAACACCCGTTCTCAGCTAAGATGTGACGATGGCACGGAGGTGGGGCTCGTACATGTTCAGATTTCTGCTCAATGAGGGCTGGCCAGAGAAGGGGAAAAAAAGAAAATTAAATGAGTTGGATGGGTGGGTAGGCCCATACCAACTTTAAGGATCTTTTAAGGGTATTTTTTCTTTGTATGTAGCACTCTTCTTAACTCTCTCTCTCTCTCTCTCTCTCATACACAAAGAGGACAGGAGCGCTTAAATCGTTAAATCAGTTAACCATCTCAATATGAACAGATCGATCTAGTTCTACCAAAACCCAATAATTTGATCGTTTTCCCCCTTTTAAAAAGAGAATTTTTAAATAAAATTGAAAGAGAAAGTAAAGATCAAGACTTCAGTTAAAGAATGAAAACAATAAAAACCCAAAACTGACCACGCAAACGAGAGAATCAAGTGGGTGGATTTGTGTGCGTCATACGACAGTCAATCGATCTATAACTAGAAAATTTAGTATTTCTTAATCACTCACACCTTTTCTTGTTCGTTTTTTCTTTTTTATCGGAAAAAATATAATTTCATTAATAACCCAACAAAAGGTACATCGAGAGAAACACAGATCACAACAACAACAAAACCTAGTGATCGAAAAGCAGAGGGGTGAGCTGAAATTTTGCTTGTGATAACGTTAGAAAAAAAATTTGTGTTTTTTTTTGCTCATTCATTAATCCCTTTTCATAGTAGACCGATCGATTTCATGTTCTGATCTTTTAAAATTAATGAAATTTGATATAGTGATATGAAAAAAGAAAAACCTAGTAATCAAAATAAGAAAAAGTAGACAGTGTTTCTAAATGACGGATCCGAACCCTTGTATGCAAAAAAGAAAAACCCACAAGGAAAAAGAATTTAATGTCACATATCTCTCTGTGTTTAAGGTCGAAACAGAAAGAGGAGAGAGAGAGAGAGGGAGAGAGTACTTGGAGGTGCTACAGAACTCATAGAGCTTGCCACGGTTGGAGAAAATGATGAGTGCCACCTCAGCATCACAGAGAACAGAGAGCTCATAAGCTTTCTTGAGCAATCCAGTCCTCTTCGAAAAAGTCACTTGCCTATTTATTTTGTTCTCTATCCTCTTCAGCTCCACTCTCCCCCTCCCCATCTCTCTCTCTCTCTCTCTCTCTCTCTCTCTCTCTCTCTCTCTCTCTCTCTAGCAGTCGAGATTAATCTTCACATCGGACTTCGAGTGAGAGATTGGAAAGATGAGAGAGATAGAAAGCCTCTCCAATCGGACTTGGTGTGAGAGAGGAGAGCTCTCTGATCTGTGCAGCGCCATCGTCGGAGAGGGTTGAGCATTTTATGCAGAGAGAGAGAGAGAGAGAGAGAGTTGTGTTTTGGGGTTGGGGGTGGGGTTGGGTTTCGGTGGGTGAGAGGAAGTGACCTTTGTGGTGCGGGTGTTCCGGCGTTGGTGGTGTCGGCTCCGGTGGTGGAGAGAGAGAGAGAATGGGTCGTGTATCTTGAAGGAGATAGAGAGATGGTTGCCGATGGGGAGAGTTAAGAGAGAGAGTCGGATGGGATTCCGCTGTTGCAGATCGGAGTGTAGTGTTCAGCTCCTGTCCGTTTGTTGCTCTCTAAAGAAACGACCGGAAAATCCCAAAAAAAAAAAAAAAAAACCACTCTAGCACGTGTTTTCTCGCATAGGAGTACTTATATGGCACTGGCTCATTTTAATTTAAAAGTCCAGCCAAACTAATATTTTGGGTTTTTGAAATTCTTTATTTGCTCATTTTTTTGAATTTTTGTTAGATTTGCATGATTTTTTTAGATTAATCATCTGTCTTGAGAATCTAAAAAGTACTTCCTACGTTTCTAAATGAGAGTCTATTTTCAACACATGTGTTGCTCAAAAAAATCATTTGCATCTCACAATTTGTGATGTTTTAAATTTTGGGAATTTTTGGGCTGTTGTTTTTTATTAAAAAAAATTGGTGTTTGTTAGTTTTGAGTCTAACGTTTGTGATTTTTGGATTTTTGGCTCCTTACAAAACAGAGAAACTTATGTATATAAGAAATGGTGGTGGTGTCCCCTCTAGACCGTTTTCAATTTTTCGGCCATTTTGCAGAGACAATTTGATAATCGGTTTCATTCATTTAGTAGATCTCGACAGGTACATTAATCATGACAAAAATCATGTTTTTCGGATTTCAGTAGATATATAATAAAAACACATGAAAATTGAGAAAAATCAAATTATGTTCCAATTCATTGTGTATTTGGATCCAATTTTTAATTTTTTCAATTTGCAAGTGTGCCGATCACGTATCTACTCATGATTTTTGGAAAGATTAATGTTCGCACCGAACTCTAACAAATGAACAAAGTCTATCATCAAAGTGTGATCATAAAATGACCAAAAAATTAAAAACGAACCGGAGGGATATACCACCACCCCTCCTATCCCCGGTATATACAAAAGATTCCCTACAAAATAAAGACACTGTACTATTTACTACCAAGACCAAAAGAAACACACATCTCACAAAATTCTCTCAGCTTTCGTATGGGATGAGAAGCTGTCACAAGGATTATTGAGGTGGAACATAAGTTGAACTGGACTTGACCAAATCTGTTGATGTGTGCCCCTAAGGCAAAAGACATTCACATGCTTGATTTACAATTTTGAATTAAAATATAAAAACATGTAATTGAATGAGTTATTTTTGAAATAAGTGGGACCCCTTTACTAAGAGTCACCAGAAAAGAAAAAGGAAAACCTGATGGCAAGTTGGACTGTCCTGTTTCTCTCTCTCTCTCTTCTTTTTGGGTCAAGCGTCTCTCTCTCTCTTCAATTACTCCCAACTCATCTCTCTTTCAAAAATTCATCTCAATCACTCCCAACTCATCTCTCTTTCAAAAATTCATCTTTCTCTCGAAAATTCCATGTACAGCTAAAAGAGGTTTTTTGTCAGATTTTCACTGCACACCACATGCCAATAGTCAGATTTTCAAGTGAAAGAGATACATTCACTGTGGTGGGGGTCCATTTACCGATGTGTGTTCTGCCGGTCTTTGCACTTTTTGGCCCCACCAACTTTTTAGCATTCAAAATTAACTTTATGAAAAAAAACTCTAAAAGGGGATCCGAACACAGCGATTATTAAGTGATTTATCATGCGTCTTAGGCTCCGTTTCAGAAACTTTCTTAAAAAATAAGTAATTTATTTCACATTTTTAAATTCAAAAATAATGTAAATGAAAAATATTTTTTTAATTTTTTTTGCATCATATAAAAGATCTCATCGAGATCGTTCAAACAAGATCTATATTGCATATTTTTAGATTTCAATAAGCCCATAATTTTTTAGTTTAAAATTATCTTCTTAAAAAAATAAGGACTTTTTTCTCTTTCTGGGACGGGCTCTTAGAGGCATACATTAACAAAATCCTATTTATTTTGAAGATCAAAATACCCATTAATTTTTCCCTCCACTCTATTTCATTTGTGTTCATACATTTTTTATTTTGCCCTTTCACATTTTTGTCATTTGGCTACGTATTGACATTTTCCCTACCAAACACAGTAGAAACCTGACATTTGAAAGGATTTTGTTTCGCGTAACCAAAAAATGTAATTTTATGGTTTGAAAAGCTTCTTAAAAAATGTCCCAAAAATATGTACATGAAACTTAAAGGATTTTGTTTTGCGTAAACAAAAATAAAAACTGACGATTTGAATGAGTCATACCACTGTAAAGGGTGACGATTGTCTCTAAATTAGTCGATAAATTAACATGGGTTTTGTTTGAAATGGCGGGTTACTACTGTGTTTGGTAGAAAAAATATTACTATTTTATGGATGCTAAAAGACAAGAAGGTGAAAGGACAAAAAAAAAAAAAAAAAAAAGGAGGGAACACAAATGAAATGGAGAGGAGTAAAAAATTAAGGGGTATTTTGGTCTCTAAAACAAAATTTACTATTCATCCAATATTCAAACTACTTTCACTACTTTCTATAATAATAGTAGAGTTAAATTGACATCATTTATTGAACCTTATCAAGTGTTTATCATGTGTCTTAGGGGACACACATGAACAAAATCCAAATAAATATTACTCTCCATTCAATATTCCAACTACTTTCACTACTTTTTAAAATAGTGGGATTTAATTAACCTCATTGTATGAATATTATCAAGTACTTTATCACGTGCCTTAGAGACATACATTAACAAAAACCCCTTAATTAACCAAATAACGACCAAGTGTAAAATGTTAAACGGAAGTCAAGGCAAACTAACACTACAAAATTCCAAAACCCCAACTCAAGCCGCGGATCAAAATAAAATAAAATATCAAGCCACGTTCGCCTCAAAAATTACTTAGCAGATATTAATGAAGCACATGATATGATCTCCTAGAGCAAAAATTAATGCATTCCGCCCCGTTACGCTTAACTTTTATTACTTTTTAAGATTTTTTTGGAGTGATTTGCGTTTATATCCCTTCGACTTATCCTGAAAGTTCAACTTTGTCCTTTCAATTTCAATTTCACCCAAATAAACCTTCGATTTGCAAATTTATTTCAATGTGATCCTTCCGTTGGCCTCCGTCTGTAATTTGGACGGAAAAGCACCATGTGCCTATCACGTGAGCTACCCCCAGGGGCATATTTGCCCATTCTCCCCCCACCCCACCGAGCTCTCACCATCACCACCACTGTGCACCTCCCACCACCGTAGACCTCCATTCCCACTCCCCACCTCTCATCACCACCTGCCACCATCACCATTTTCCACCACCGGTTCCACCTCCACCCCTCACCACTCTCCACCGAACTGCATCAGTCCATCTCACCATCACCACCACTGTGTACCTCCATCACCACGCAAGCCACTACCATCGGAGTAACACCATCTCCATCGTAACTCAACAACCGGTTCCCACCGCAACTGGGTCCCACTTTCCCTTTCCAGGTTAGTGTCCCCAGCCCCGTTCACTGCAGTTCTAAAATTCGCAGCCAAAGAATTCAAAGTCCCCTTCTCCCATAATTTAGGTTCGAGAATCACACGCACAACACCCAACATTCACCGGAAAATTAGTCCTCGCCACCGCCGCTGCAGCAACCACGCACTGAACCCGCCACCATCGAGACCACCCACTACCGAACCCATCACCTCCGGCCCGTATCCACCACCACCAGACTATCGTACCTCATCACAAACAGTGAGAGAGTGAGTTGTGTGCCATGAGTGTGTTTTAGTGTGTGCCGTGAGTTTCGTGCGAGCGCCGCCGCTGCACGGCCCCGACGGAGTGCTGCCGGACGCCGCCTTGTAATTTCTGAACCACCACAGCCGTTTTTTTTTGCTTCCAAAAATTTCTTTCATTCACCCTTTCGGAACAACTCGTGGGTAACCCCCAAACCCAAAAAATTGGGTTTTTACCTGACTAATTTCTCCCCTCGAAGAAATTATGTCAAGGGGCCGGGCAAGAATTGGTATTTTTAGGGCAAAAAGGATAAAGATTTACCAGCCGATTTGCCTTATGTGGAAGAAGAAAACTGTGATTGGATGGGTTGTATGGGGAGAGAGAGAGTAGAACAACAAGAAGAAGAAGAAAATACCCAAATTTTTTTCCGGGTTTCTCTGTCTTTTTTTTTCTGGGTTTCATGAAGAAGAAGAAGAAGAAGCAGGATGAGGAGGAGGAGGAGTGGAATGGACAAATATGCCCTTGGGGAGAGCACATGTGCTGGGCACATGTCAACTTTCCGTTTAAATTAGTAACGGCATCCAACGAATGGATGATATTGGAACAAAATTGCAAATTGAAGGTTTTATTTGTTTAAATTGGAACTTGAAGGACCAAACTAAACTTTTGCGTAAAGTCGAAGGGATATATAAGCAAATCACTCATTTTTTTGTTATAAAAAAAAGGGACACTTAGTCATAAGGACATACTATAGACTTTATTGAGTAATTAGTCCATCATAAGTTTTTATAGTGTTTCCAATCCAATCATGCCAAAAAGTCTCAAAAATACCTTTGCCCATCCACCACATCATCACCATTGACCATTTGACCTTTGACCATTGACTGTTGACCGGCATTGACCGACCGTTGACCGCCGTTGACTGATCGTTGACCGCCGTTGACCGCAGAGATAACACTATCTCATGCAAAAAAAGTCGCAAAAATACTTTTAACCGGCCGTTAAATAGAAGAGATAATATTATCTCAGGTTAAAACTACACAGAAAACAGAAGAGATTACACTATCTCAGGCTTAAAATGTAAAAAATAACACTATATCATACAAAATTCAGCGCAGATTAAACAGAAAAGATAACACTATCTCAAGCAAACTACTGCACGTTAGACATAAGAGATAACACTATCTCATACAAATTCAGTACATTAAACAGAAGAGATCACACTATCTCAAGTGGTTTAAATCGAAGAGATAACACTATCTCATACAAATTCAGTACATATTAAATAAAAAAGATAACACTATCTCAGGGCAACCCCCCCCCCCCCCCTAACCGCCACCCCGCCACCACCTCTACCATCGCCGCTGCCACGGAACGATCGGCACCCCCACCACGACGCCACCACCACCTCCACCACGACGCCGCCACCATCCTGCCGCCGCCACCATTGCTGCCGCCACAACCACCACCGCCACCACCGTCGCCACCCCGCCGCCACTACACTGCCACCACAACCACCACCACCACTACACTGCCACTACAACTACCACCACACCGCCACTACACCACCACCGCCACGACCATTTGCTGTTGACGGGCATTAACCGGATGTTGGCTGAAGAGATAATACTATCTCAGGCAAAAACTGCACATAAAACAGTAGAGATAACATTATCTCAGGCAAAATTTGCACATGAAACAGAACAGATAACACTATCTCATATAAAATCAGTGCAGATTAAACAAAAAAGATAACATTATCTCAAGCAAATACTGTACGAGAAATAGAAGAGATAACACTATTTCAGGTGGTTTAAACAGAAGAGATAACACAATCTCACACAAATAAATTGCACATTAGAAAAGAGATAACACTATCTCAGATTGTTTAAACAGAAGAGATAACACTATTTCATACAAATTCAATCAATATTAAACAGAAGAGATAACACTATCTCAGGTGGTGGTGGTGGTGGTGGTGGTGAATGTGCATCTCAGCCAAAATATTCTCTAAGTCTTAAAAATATGCAAGAGATAACAATATCTCAGGCTAAAAATGCAATATCTCAGCGTTGACCACAGAGATAACACTATCTCATGCAAAAAAAGTTGCAAAAATACTTTTAACCGGCCGTTAAACAAAAGAGATAATATTATCTCAGGTTAAAACTACACAGAAAACAGAAGAGATTACACTATCTCAGGCTTAAAATGTAAAAAATAACACTATATCATACAAAATTCAGTGCAGATTAAACAGAAAAGATAACACTATCTCAAGCAAACTACTGCACGTTAGACAGAAGAGATAACACTATCTCATACAAATTCAGTACATTAAACAGAAGAGATCACACTATCTCAGGGGGTTTAAATGGAAGAGATAACACTATCTCATACAAATTCAGTACATATTAAATAAAAAAGATAACACTATCTCAGGTGGTGGTGGTGAATGTGCATCTCAGCCAAAATATTCTCTAAGTCTTAAAAATATGCAAGAGATAACAATATCTCAGGCTAAAACTGCACCCGAAACAAAAGATAACACTATCTCAGCCAGTAAGCAGACGAGATAACACTATCTTAGGTGGTTTAAACCGAATAGATAACACTATCTCAAGCTAAAACTGCACCCGAAACAAAAGATATAACACTATCTCAGGCTAAAAATGCAAGAGATACCATTATCTCAGGTAGTCAACGCCTAGCTAACGCCAGTAAACAAAAGAGATAATACTATCTCAGGTGTTTAAAACTTCCTATTTGGCCACTGATCCATTCTCCCAAATAATCGTACCTCGATCTCTCCACATCCTAAACTTTCCGGTACATTATAAGAACAGTCGGCAAACATGGAACATAGATTTCAAGCAATTAAAAAAGTTAAGCCACTGGCACTTATACTCTCCAAAATCGTACAATGCTAATTACAGTAGTAAACACAAAACTTCAAAAAAAATGGGCAATTTTACCGTGGAACACTCTTCCTAAAAGTCACTACTATCTACTAAAAGTCTAAAACAGCTCACTATGTTTACTGAAAAAAATGCTAATTACAAGTGCAAGGAAATGAGACAAAATAGACTTGCATAACTCACTACTATCTACTAAAAGTCTAAAACAACTCACTATGTTTGCAACAACAATTAATTAGAGAAGTATTCTAGCATTCACCAACATTCTAACAGCTCACTAGGTTCCGAATTCCGTAAACAAATTGAAGAACAATAGCATAGCAATCGAGGTACGTAAAATTAAGTGCACATTAAGTGCACTTTAAACAAGAGATAACACTATCTAAGGCAAAAACTGCACATTAAACATAAGAGATAACACTATCTCAAGCAACCAAACAGAGAAGGTAGAAACCCCAACCACAACAATCGATTAAATGAGTACGTACGTAAATGAGAAATTGAAATTCACCTGAATCTGCATTTGATGAGCTTGGAGATCTCGGTTTCGTAACCCTCGGCGTATGACTCAACCTTCCAAAATCAGAAATAAGGCTGAAATGAGTAATTAAAGCTCGAGAAACGTACTAAATCTGAGGAACAATTAAGCTAGAAAATATTTTGTAACCGCATTTGAACTGGAATTTCAGTGAACTGATCGATCACCTTCAGATATTCAAGTGCGTAATTAAAGTTGGAGAAACGCAATCTAAAGAATAATTAAGCTAGAAAATTGAACCACATTTGAAGTTGAAATTGAGTGGACTGATTGATCACCTTCAGATCTACGGATCTCAACTCCGTCTTCATCACGAACTCGCTCGGTCGTCGCTGGAGCAATGAGAGACCGAGACGCGACCTGAATCCCCTGAAACAGCCGGCACCGACACCGAGTGATTCTCAAGGGAATTCACGGCGTCGTAGCAGCTGCTCACGAACTGGTGGCCACGAACATCATTGGACGCCAATTTTCTCCTCTTAAACGTGCCTGTTGAGCTTGTAACCTCCATAGCTGATCTCGCCCTTCGCCGCCTATTTCTTTATCTTCTGCTTCAATTACAGAGCATTGCTAATTCTTTGATTTGTTCGAGCGATGTGAAAGATTGGAGAAGTGAAGTGCGGTGTCATACCAATTCATCGGTGGGAGAGTCTGACGGAGAGTTACGGGGCCACGCCGGGGAGAGTCCGATCTGGTTCTTCCATGTGGAGAGAGAGGATTTTGGTGCAGAAACCCTAACCCTAGCTAGAAATGTCGGGGAGGATTTGTTTCTGTCGTCGTCGTCAATGGCGGAAAAAAGATGCTTCATGGCGCAAGAAATGTTGACGGGGCATTTTTGTCCATGACTGTCCTGCAGGCTCTTGGACTTTTAAAATGATGGACTCACACCATTGGCAAACTTTAGGGTCTGTTTGGAACTTAAGGAAAGTGAAAGAAAGGAAAAGAAAAGAAAATGAGAGGAAAATGGAAGGAAAATTGAAGGAAAAATTCACTATTCACTGCATTTGAAATCTTTATTTTCTTCTCTCTTTCTCTTCTAACCAAACAATAGGAGGGAAAATTCTTTTATTTTCCTTTCTTTTCCTTTCCTTTCCCTGAGTTCCAAACAGAGCCTTAGCTTGGACTAAAAGTCCAATGAACTCCTCAGTCGCGACCCTAGCCCAATTTCCCGTAAAAAAAAGGTTTAGTTTGGATGTTTTAGGCTCCGTTCCAGAACGTAAATAAGCAGCTTATTTTTTAAGAAGGTAATTTCAAACTCAAAAATCATGTGCTTATGCAAATAATTTTCCTACCACTATGGATCTTGTTTGATAGATCTCATTGAGATCTTTAATACAGTGCAAAAAAAATTGAAAAATTATTTTTCATTTACATTATTTTTAAATTTGAAAATATGAGATAAGCTGCTTATTTTTTAAGAAGGTTTCTGAAACGGAGCCTTAATTTGCAACGCGCTTTCTAAAAGTGAGCATCTTTGTCCCTACGTACCTACTATCTATTTGGTTTAGTTTGGTTTATATATATGCTAGCCAGCGGTCTTGCATGGTCCGAGTTTCATAACAACAGCTTTCCATCTATTATTGTAACCAAATTAACCCCTAACTCTAGACCTAACTGAGTACCCATTCCGCTTAACTTTTACTCCCTCCGTCCCGGAATGCTGTAGCGCACTCCCGCACTACAAGTGTAGTGCAGTCAATTCAATCGTCCATCTCGGCAATATGGATCTTGTTGATAGATCTCGATTAGTTCTATAATATAAAGTCTTTTAAATTATGAAAAACATTATAGATTGAAAGATATAAGAAATTAAAAAATGTCATGCAATTCAAAAATGTACAATGAAAATGGGATGGAGGGAGTAGTACGTACTTTTTGAAAGTTGTCCTTATTCAAAAAAAAATTGCATTCATTAGTTTTGCGCCAAATATTTGTGGATTATTGATTCGTCTCGACGAGAGGAATCTGAAAAGTAAGAATTTTTTATTTTTATCCAAATATTTTTGGAAATATCCAATCTTAAGCCAAAAACACTATTTTTTTTTACTCACTCCGTCTCTTTTTAAGTGTCCTGCTTCGTAATTCCAACTTATTAAAAATACATCATCATTATACCTTTCACATCAACTTTTTCCTCCACTTTCCCTACTTACCCATCATCATTACACTTTTATTCACTAACTTTTCAAAATGGAATATACTTTTGAGGGCAAAATAGAAAATTCATCAATTTTTACACACTAACTTTACAAAATAGACACTTATTAAGGGATAACCCAAAATGGAATACCGGACTCTAAAAAAGGGACGGAGGGAGTATTTTTTTTTTTGCTGAAAAGTAATTATTTTCCAAAATATTTGGGTAAAAGTCATAATTTTTTACTTTTTCGATTTGTCTTGACGAGACGAATCAGAAAACCAAAATACTGAGGCACAAAACTAACAGACTTTAAAAAAAATTGAATAAAGATAAAACCAAAAAAAGTCCTAAAAGTTCTTAGAGCATCTCCAATCCAAGATCCTCCAAATCTCTATTTGAGAGGATCAAATTAATCTATTTTATTTGAAAAGTAGATTTAGAGGATTGTACTATTTATCTCAACTCCAACCCAACATTCTATTTCTCAACTCCAACATATTTGAAGGAGATCCTCTATTTTTTCCTTCATCCTCTATATTTAGAGGACCAAAGTTCATCCTCCCAAATGAAGGAGAGTTTTAGAGGATGGGCTGGAGAATGTTTTTCCTCCAAAATGAAGATATAGAGTATGGGTTGGAGATGCTCTTAGTGGAACAAAACCTGAGTTTTTTTTCTTTGTGGCAATTGAAGTAATGCTTTAATTCAAATAGTTTTCTTTTAATGTATGTATTTTTGACTGACAAATTCTTTTTAATGTCAAGTAAACCATAGTTCAAAACTGAAACTCGATCTTAATCCACATGTTTGAATAGGTTTAACTAAATTTTGCGGATTGAGCTCATTTTCAAAAACTTTTCATCCTGTAAAAATTGATTTATTTCTTTTTTCTAAAAAAACTAACCAAATGCCATTCATGCTCACCACTGTTAATATTTTCCAGTTATTCAACGCATGAAAATTTCCATAAAAAAAAAAAAAAACATTATCCTACATCCTACATTGAATGACCTGTAACAACCTCCTCTAGGGTCGGTGCATGAACCCAAAAAAAAAACCCTCCTCTGGGGTCCATTTAATAGAGTGAAAGTGATAGAAAATGCAAGAAAAAAAATAATGATACTTTTCTCGTGTTTGATTAGCATAAAAATACAAGAAAGTGTAAGAGAAAGTGAATTTTCTTGTTCAAATCATTAAAGTATGAGTACATAACTTCAATTTTCTTGTACAGGAAAATTTTGTCACGGCTTATGACTTCCCATTATGTCCACAACTTCTTTTTTTCTACCTTGATCTATGATGTATGTTAAGGGTAAGTTAGTAAATATATGCTTTTCCTTGCAAGACCCTTACAAAACTTTTCATTTTAACCAGATGCATCTCTTTTCACTTTCTTTTCTTTCATCCTACTTTCACGATCTCATCCTCTCATTCCGAGCAATTTTCTTTCTACTCAAACAAACCCCTAGCATTCGGTGTGAGAAAGGCGAACTTGCATGCCTTTTGACAGGGCTGATCATGCTTTTTTTTTTGATAAGTACTTTCTATTATAAAGCACAAATCCAACTACAAGTTCGAAGGGGCATTCTTCGTAAAGAATAAGGCACCTATACATCAGAAAAAACATACCTAATGCCAACTGAAAATGAGCAAGAAAAACTAGAAAGAAATCTATCCATCAAAATCTAAATTTCCAACTCCAAAGCTACTAGTGCGAAGAGCCAAAAAACCTATATATGTGAGTCCCCAACTATTGCAAAGGTCTCTGTTTGGTTGTGTCTGGTTCAATCCCCTCGTCAAACACAGATTCTTGAACACAGAAAATAGTTCGACATATAATCTAATCTTGAGTTGAGGCATTCTGATTGAAAGCCCATTGATTCCTTTCTAACCAAATTAAACAGTCTTCAGAAGCAAACTTCTAAAGACTAGCAATTTGCTTCTTTTATGCATGGACCGGTTAATTCGGAGAACTAATTAATTCATCGCTCTCGAACGAGGAACGACTAAATTAAAACTGGAGAAAAGACTCGTATGGATACAGGCCCAATACCGGAATTGATAGCACGCAGGCGAAAGTAAAAATCTCAAAACAGAGACTTTATGAGCAGAATGATTGATGACTGACGACCACCTGCGATTGAGGCCTACAATTCGCGGCCTGAAACATTCGATTCAAATCAATCTGCGTCCCATCAGATCAGATCAACCAAATTAATGAGCCCGAATATAAATATAGCACACCCTTTTGTCTCAAGGGTTTTGAAGTGGATGGGTACCTTTTGGGTGGGCTCGGTTGGAAATGAAAACGTTTATTTCCAGTGTTGTTGTCTTCTTCTCGTTATCATCATATGGTGTACTGTCACGCAGTGTCATTTTGAACAGTTTTTGAATTGCGACACAAACCAGAAAAAGAGATCGTCGATACAATCGTCTTCTTTCTGGTGTCAAGCAAATTAAAATTATCGTAGTATTTAAGTATCAGATTTCCGCGTCAAGACGTTTGACATGCATCAATTAGCCACATGTGTTTCGGTGAGTTATGCGGTGACGCAATTTGTTTTAGATGATATATTCAGATGTAAGTAAAATTTGCAGTTTTTCACTAGTCATCATCATCTCATTTAGAAAAGGAAGGCTTTCGTTCTCAACGGGATATTTGGACGGATCGAGCAAACAAGCGCTTAAATATCTTAACGCTGATTTGGAAGAAACTATGGGAGCTGAAGGGTCATCCTAAGGTCAGAAAAATCTTTCTTTTTTTTTTTCTTTTTTTTTTTTTGATAAGTCAGGTCAGAAAAATATTTATGTGGAAGTATTTAGTACTATTTCAATAATGTGGTTGGCTACATATTTAGCCCTGGTGGTGCGAAAGATCATAGCTGAAGAATCTAATCCCTTTTATTTGGAGAGCTCACCACATGTTAGTGCCGTCTCCGATATTTAGATTGTCCAAATCCAACTTCATGCTTTGTTGCCCATTTACTATTAAGTCATACAAAATAAAAAAAAAATACAAGTACAAAAAAACAACAACAAAGTTTCAATGTTCCTTTAGATTGAATAACATCAGAAAAATCAACATTGTAATGTAACCCCGGGTATAGTGCTTTATGATTAGCACGATCCGATTCAAATAAAATAAATTTTCCTTTCATTTTTTGAAGCAAATTTATCAATTCAGTCATCATACTCTACTTATCCACGAACTTGGGGTCTGTTCCTCTAATTTTTGGTTATTTGGCTTTTTGGGCTTTTTAGTTGATATATGTGACGAGAATAGTCTGTCTCGAAAAGCGTAACAAATTAAAAAAAAAGTCCCAAATGCCCGAAACTGCTCTTAGTGGAACGGCACTTCATTTTCAATTGAAATCATAGCCAAAAATAATAGTTAGCAAGTAAAAATAACAACCTTGTTAGTTTGATTTTTTCTTTAATCAAATGTAAGAATATATCACTTATACATTAGTCCACAATAGTGTTTTCAAATCAAAAATTTTCAACAAAGCAATTTAGTAATATTATTTCCTAATATTGTGGGGGGAGGGGGAGGAAAAGAAAAAGAGGTAAAAAATGGAGAAAAGAAGGGGTTCTTATCAGCTGGCTCATTTTTGTCCCTGCGTGCCCGTCTAGCCCCACCCCGCGTCGCACTCTTTTCACATAAGCCCTTTTTTAAGTCATCTGTCCAAATTACCCCAGCTCTCATCTTCACCCGCTCAAATCCTTTGTCGTACAACATGATACGAAGTAGAGAATCCCTAGAATCCTTTTGTCTCCTTCGTCGCTGGAGTTCAGACCTTCTGTCGCTGTACAACGTGGTCGCCGGAGTTCGCCTCACTTCGCACTTGGTTGTCGACGTGCGGGTATACCTGTAAGGAACGGAGGAGAGTACGTTGTTCTTCGTTGCGGGCTCTGGCGTTGAAGTAGAGTTCTTTTTCGTCGACGTGGAGAAGTGATCGAAAATCAACTTCGACACCAGAAACAACATTGTCTCATCAAGACGATTCCTGAGAAGCCTTTCCGTCACCAGAAAGATCCCGGTGTGGCCCTCACACGCCGCCCGAAGAGCTGCTTTCCAAAATTACAGAAACGAAAATCTGATCCAAGACTCAAATTGATACATGAGTCTTGTGCATCTCGACGATACGAATAGATTAGTACCGGACTCGTAAAAAATGGAGCTGTGTAGCCACCACACGGGTAGTTCGACGCTAGTACGTCAAACTAGCGTGAAAGACGAAGAAGAAGAAGCAGAGTTGCGTTGCATAAAAAGAAAAAGAAAAAGAAAGAAGATGATGGCCTCTCTCTCTTTCTCTCTGTATCTTTTTTTTATGAGAAATAGTGATGAGAACTTATTTTAATCTAGGGAAATTTATATAAATGGTCTTCTTAGTTTAATTCGAGTCTTATTTTCGTCCTTCAAGTATCAATTACAATTCTTTTGACCTTTAAGTTTGATTTTCGTACCAAATTGGGCCATTTGAAAACTTTTGTCAACCAAACTGAACGGAAAAAATTAAATTGATAGCACTTTGGACGTTGCAGTTCGTACCAAGTTAGTTTAATTGATAACGTCTGCCCCAATCTGATGAATGGGATAACACTATAAAAATGGGTTTAGATGGTATAACAGGCAAAAAATGGGACTCGCCAGGAATTTGCCCTTTCGGCAGAACACACCAGCCCATTTACTTGTAGACCTATCAGTGTCCAAAATCCTTTCTTTCATTGGGCTTTAAAACTAAAAGAGGCCCCCAATCTGTACCATTTTCTAAATAGATAATTAGAGGCCGGTCCTTCTTTTTAGCCTCGGTATGATCCCAACCCTGAAATAATTTTCCGAAGCTGGATGGCTCGGGTATGTTATCTCATGACTTTTTTGTCCTTTTTATTCCGAATCCCATCTCGCCATTCCTCCTCTCCCTCTCTGCAAACGTAAACCCCCCCATCATAAATCTTCCACGTCCATCATCTCTTTGTTGATACTGTTCTGAGCGAGGCAAGCCGCCGTCCATGGCCGGTGTCGGAGACTTGGACGAGTTTGAGGCCGCCGTCCTTGATGACGGCGTTGACGGAGGTGGAGCCGGCGTAGAGGCTGTTCATCCATCATCGATCTCCACCGCCGTAGGCAGTCGAAAAGCATCTGCGCTGTTCAAAACGCCTTACAGAACACACACAGAAAACGACGGAGACGGTGACATCGTGACAGATCGACACAAAAGGGGTGGAGGCGATGGGCAGTGGAGTACTCAGGATGATCGGCTCCGGTCGATCGACGGCGGTGGCGATCGATTGACGCCGCGGTGGTGGCGATCGATTCACTTCGCTTCCAGCGATTTCGACGGCGACCGAGAAATCATCAGATTACAAAAGGTAAAGAAAAAAGAAGGAAAAGAATAGGAAAACCAATGCCTCTCTCTCTCTTCCCACTACTTGGTGCTGAAGAATCAGAGCTCCCACGCGTTTCTCGATCGCAACCAGGTGAAAGAAAAAAAGATCTAATTCTAATGATTTCGTTCGAAGAAATCTTTGTTTTCTTCACGAGCTGTTATGCAAACTTTATGGAGCATATAAAATATATTAGTGATGTATGTTATGGAGTTTGGTTCGTGATCTGGTGTGTAAGATGAAATCTGTGAGTCAATGACAATGGAAACGATAATGATAATTATGGTTGTTGCACAGCATTATTACTTCAATTGAAGTAAAATACACAGTTTACAATTGATTTCTGTATGAGAACTGTGTTTGTGCTATGAGAAGTGTATATTTTTTGTATGAGAACTGTGTTTTTGCTATGAGAACTGTGATTTTTTGTATGAGAATTGTGTTTTTGCTATGAGAATTGTGTAATTTTCTATGAGAAGTGTCTATTTATTGTATGAAAACTGTGTATTTTCTATGAGAAATGTGTAATTTTCTATGAGAAGTGCGTATTTTCGTGTCCAAATTTGATTAGTGTATATACCGTAATGTTGACATTGCTCAAATCTTCCAAATCATCAAATCTTTTTTTCAGGTCTAAGGTGTTCCAGTTTAGTAGCCTTCGAATTGCTTCATTTTTCAGTTCACATAGCCCCATTCTCATAGCCAGTTCTCTATGGAAAGTGATTATGAGAATTGACAGTTCACATAGCCAGCTCTCATATCTCAGTTCACATAGCCAGTTTTCTATGAGAATTGAATGGTTCTCATAGAACTGACTATGAGAATTGGCAGTTCTCATAGCCCACATAGCCAATGGTATTTGTGTCCGAAATAATATGGGTCACATAGCCAATTTTCTATGAGACCTGAGCAGTTCCCATAGAACTGACTATGAGAATTGACAGTTCTCATAGCCAAGGGTATTTTTGTCCGAAATAATATGGGTCACATAGTCAGTTTTCTATGAGAACTGAGCAATTCTCATAGAACTGATTATGAGAATTGACAGTTCTCATAGCCCACATAGTCAAGGGTATTTGTGTCCGAAATAATATGGGTCACATAGTCACTTTTCTATGAGAACTGAGCAGTTCTCATAGAACTGACTATGAGAATTGACAGTTCTCATAGCCCACATAGCCAAGGGTATTTGTGTCCCAAATAATATGGGTCACATAGTCAATTTTCTATGAGAACTGAGCAGTTCTCATAGAACTGACTATGAGAATTGACAGTTCTCATAGCCCACATAGTCAAGGGTATTTTTGTCCGAAATAATATGGGTCAGAAATTGATTCTAAAAATATAAATTTTATTAAAAATGGACATGTACACAAAAAGTTAAGAAGAATGGGCAAAATAGTAAAATTGCATGGAAAGTCAAGAAAAAGAACTGAAAGAAAGAGAAAATATTTTTGTCAGGACTAAATTAAGTCAAAACCTATTTTTTTGGGCCGGCCTAAAAATTCCCCTTTTCTAAACCATCTGTTCATTAAAAGAAGAGGCTGGGATAGTTCACCCCGAAAAAGAGTGGGATCTGGACCAAAAGCAAGAAAGGCCAAACTTATAAAGATCCTCTTCAAAATATTTGTCCAGCCCACATTTCTTTATCTTTTTTTGGCAAATTAAAAAAAAAAAAAAACGTACAACTTGAGTCTCTCATACTTTTTGTTACTAATGTAGAAACACATGTGTGTTCGGGCCACTGTTAAGTATAAATCATGCGTCTGCCACTGGTTTTATAGAAGAGGAACGCTACGGAGATTGCAAGAGCCACAAAATGCTCAAATTCACAAAAGGTCTCAAAGAGAATGTCCGATTCGTCAAACCGAGAAATAGTAACGGGTATGTTTTATGCAAAAAAAAATTCAAAAATTTTACTTGAATCAAAAGAACTCATTGATACCTAGTATCTTGCGAAAGAAATTAGAAATTTTTAGAACCTTTTGGGGGATTAGACAATCTGTTCGGAAGGGAATTAGTATTCAATAGCGAAAAATTACACATGTTCTAACATCAATTATCCGAAATACCCACACACAAAAAAAAAAAATTACTGTACATGTTTTCATAAGAATCATCCATCAACAATAGTAAAAATATTATCATCAACAGTAATCTTGTGGTTGTTCTTAAGGAAATACATAATGACAGTTGTAGTCTCAAAAGACATCAAGGAGCTCAACCTCCCGAAAACCAAACAAAAAGGACACAAAAGTAGCAGTATCGTGCGTCAAAAAGACAACGGGTTAACCCACAAAGGTGGACATATCGGATTATAAGACTCCTCTTCATAGCAAGGACTTTTGCTTCCATCTTCCAAGCTATAGATACCCGTGTTTACACCTCCTCGTTGATAGAAATTCCAAAAGTTGTCGGTGTAATAGATACAATTAGCCTTTATCCCTGGAAATCTAGAAGCATCAACGGAGATGGAAGCATTCTGACCCAAGAACATGGCATTGTCGCCTAAGCTCATTATCTCCACCCATTCATTTGTGCTTGAAGCAGCCTCGAATACTCGAAACCTGCATGTCGGATAATCAACACTAGACCTTTCCTTATTATCAGGACCAAAGGGATCGTCGTCACCAAAATCTGGCAGCGATGCATCTTGACGCACCTTTAGTACCACCCCTGCAGATTCTACTATAAACAGTTGCTTGGCTGACCGAATGCATATGTCAGGCATGCCTAGACCAAACCATGGCCGAGTCGGGTAAGGCCCCAAAACGTCGAAAGCCAAAACCATGCCATTTCTCATGACCCCATAAAGTAGTCCCTCATGAAAAATGATGTCACAGAAGCCTAGTATAGGGACTTCGACATCGGTCCAGGACTTATCTCCAGGTCTCCAAAAACCAACATATCCGCTGTCTCCATATGCAACCGCGAGTGCATAATCTTTGCCCTCCTCTGGGCGCGTAGACAAGACAGCCTTACGTATGAAACTCATATTTTTGTCACCGGTTCTCATGTGGTACTTTTTGAAGGCAGTGACATGGGGAAGATTTATTTGAACTCGAGTGAAAGGATGGAGTAGATTAATCTCACCGTCTTCGGCTATGGTAACGAACCAACCCAAATTTCCAGGCATCGTTTTCCCCTTACTTCTGGTAGATTGACAGTGCGAATAACGCCGCCTTTTCTCAGACTAACAAATTGACGTTCGTCGGGTTTGTCTTTGTCAGAGAGCATAAGCCATGGGATTTGTTCATATCCCTTGAAATTGTCGTTGATTGCAACAGAACGCCATGATCTACAAACTCCATTGAAAGAGACAAAATATTCGAAGAGCATTATTTTTTTAGCACTTAGAATGAGTTGGTCTTCTCGGAGTTTGGCCCAATTTCCCATCTTCTTCTTGTATTGGACAACAGAAGAGAACATACTTCTATTAATAATCCGTTGACAAATAACAAGATTGCAAGGGCGAGAGAAAAAAACAACATCACAACGAGAGGATAACATCCCTACTAGATTAGCACCTTACCCTCCCAATATTTGTATGCCACTCAAGCCCAAGAAACTACAAGGTTGGCAAGCAATCAACCAATGAAACCAAAAAACAGAAATACAGAAAACAGGGCAGTGATCTTAGCCCTCAAAATCATGAAAATTACCAGCTATATCTATCATTACTTCTCGAATTCCCCCCAAAAAAGATTCAAAGTTCCCATCTTCTTCTCCTGCTGCTATCTTTCCTTTTTTGGTGGTGGTTATGGATTCCTATTCCTATACAACAGAACAAAAATGACGACAAGGGAAGGCAAAAAGGGGAGAAAAAACAGGGATTACGCATGTGAAAGTCATTCTAGTGAAAAAGAAGAAGAAGATATATAGATATACACACATATATGTATATATATATATATATATATATATATATGTAGAGAGAGATAGAGAGAGATAGAGAGAGAGAGAGAGCATCCTTACAGTTGATTGACTAAATAGAACAACCAACAAAATCAAGAGGTTCTAGAAAAACGTCACCCATCATATCTTCCATCATCATATCACAATCTTATACTCAAGGAATAACTCTTGAGATTCTTTCAAAAAAATTTGCGCACAAATCACTAGCACATATCATGCACAAACAACTTTGGTGGGGCCCACCTCAGATCTCAAATTGATCCAAACTGCACATTTTTTCTCAAATTATATTTGACGAGTTTCTGTAAAAAAATCTAGTCAATCATCAATTGGCCAAGGGGATTTTTAGATATCGTAGGGCGAACCATTCAGTTAATTTCACACTACAAATTCTGAGAAGGTCTTTACTGATATTCGATTGAACTAATTTTTTACGGCATCCATTAAACAGATGCTTTTAAGAAAATGGACAGTTCGGACCATTTTTATCTAATCCAAGGTGGGCCCAAATATTGTGATTTGTGCGCACAGGCCTTCTGACATTTTACAAATAAAGAACAATACTCGCGATAAACCTATGTATCAAATTTTATAAAATATTTGTTACTCGAAAATAGAAAAAGGCAAAAATGAAACGATGGCAATGGTTTAGGATTGGAAGTAAAGGAGTCAGCAAAGACCTTCAACACTTAGGGCTCGATTGGATGCCGTATAAGTTTTGGGTGTATTATTTATGAAGGGGGATAAGATAGTAAGGGGGTATTAGTTAAGAAGGGATGGCCCACATTGATGTGACATTTATGGAGGGGGGATAAAATAATACTTGGTTTGGATGAAGGATAAATTGGTAGTATAAGGAAATGTGTATGATGTAAAAAGCTGTTAAATGACTCATTTGCCCTTATGCAATATGAAATTATATTATTCATTATATAATAACAAAATTCAATAAATTAATTACTTTTCACAATTTAAGGAATAATAATTTGGTTTACAAATAAAAATAATTAATTTAATATTTATAAATAATAAAAATTCCATTTCAAATTCAATTTGTGGTTTGTTTAATATGAAATGTACAAATGTTAAGTTGAATTAATTTTTGGTATAAGTTATTTTATTTGTCAATTATTAGTATTATTATTTTCATAATTAAGCAATACTCCCACATGCACCAAATCATTTTTCTCTTCTTTGTTTTTACACATGGTCACAGTGTCACACGACTCACCAAATAATTTTTCCTTCTTCTCTTCTTTGTTTTTATCGCCTTTTAAGAGAGAGAGAGGAAAAAAAAAAAGAACGGCAGACGAGAGTGAGAGAGAGAAAGAACGGCAGAAGAGGGAAGAAGAAGAAGAAGCTGCTGCTGCTGCTACTCTCCGATCATGGTGAGCATCCCTCCCTCTCTCTCTCTCTCTCTCTCTCCGATCTGTTGTTGATGTTCGTCTTCTTCTTCTTGCTTCTTTTCACTGTTCATCTCTCTGAAATTTAGGGTTTGAAATTCGAAATTGGGGGTTTGTGGTGGTGGCGGTTTGTGGTGGTTCTGATGGTTTGAGTGTGTGTTTTTGTGTAGGTGTGGTGGTGATCTCTTCTTCTTCTTCTTCTTCTCTTTTTTTTTCGATCCGTTTTCTTCTTCTCTGTTAACAGAGAAAGAGAGCCGTTGGGGAGGGGTGTTTTAGTAAAATAACAGGTGTATCCGGCCGGATAAAATTATGGAGAGCTCAAGGGGTGGCAATAATTTAACACCCCATACACCGGATTGAGGTGTATACGCGAAGAAGGGGGAGAGTCCAGTACAGGTGGAAATTGGGTTGCCAAAGCAAGCTAAATCAGTCCCATCAGCCCTTATCCGGGTGTATTGTGGAATACACCCAGTTAAAACAGCATCCAATCGGGCCCTTAACGCGTTCTTAGTGCCGGATTCAACAAGATTTCGTTCTTTTTATGGGTCTTTAATTAATACATTCATTGAATTGGTATTAAAAAATGTTGGGATGATACATGTGACCTAATCCTATCAAATTCAGCACAATTCACAGCATTATTTCTAAATTTCAATACAGAAAATCTGTGTCTATCCTCTTAATAAATCCTTTTTTATGAGCCATAAATAAATGGAACCGGCTCCTCTCATGTTGACTTCTCTTCGGTCACTGTCCAGGGGTGATACTGCGGAAAACGGACAAACCAAAGCACAAAAAATAGTTTAAGCAATAAACCATGATAGACATGATACGAGTGTACAACCAAGGGTGGAAGTAAAGATCGAGGAATAGAGGTGGGTTGTAGCCCAAGTGAAGCCAAGGTGAAGTAAATCTTAGACAGTTTATTGATTATAGGTGGTATATGTTATTTGTTTTACTAGTGTAGCTGTAGTAAACTAGGGAGATTGCAAGAACCGCACAATGCATATGCTCAAATTCACAGAAGGAAAGCCATAACTAGTTAAGTATTTCTATCACTAGAATTCATGCAGCAGTTCAAACCATTCCTTGAGCCCATGTAGCTAGAAGTTTACATTGCCCATAACAAAAAGTACAGCGAGGCCAGAGAAGCGACCGCAGTTGGCCCCTGAATTTTGGTCCAAAATTGAGACCCTACTGTAATGTAACTCACATAATACATATATATTAATATTAGAATGTTTCCAAATAAAAACAGAATTGTATATTATTACTTCAAAAATTCTTGCAATCATATCTTTCTGCATTTATATTGTCATAATTAATGTATCCTTATAGTTTGATTTTTTTTTTTTGTCCTTTAATCATTTCTTTTAAAGAAATTCATGAATACATAAGGGACTTAATATAGGAAGTTCGCTTCTTAACATAGGAAGTTCGCTTCGAGTCTTCAAAATATATGAGCCGGCCATGTTTGTTCATCAATCTGATTGCAAAAATGCAGTAAATTCAAGGGACAAACAAGCTAAGTTGAACCCAACCAATATGCTCCAGTCATGAATGATTCGTTCGTTTTCAACTGTGAAGCTGATTAATATACGTAATATAATTCTATTGTCCGAGCCAAAATTTGAACTTGGAGGTGGCACTCAAAGAAGTTCAATGTACTCCCACCGTCCAAATTTTTTAACTTAAATCAAAAGAACTTGTTGATACCTAGTATCTTGCGAAAGAAATTTGAATTTTTAGAACCATTTTGGGTATAAGACAATCTGTTTGGAAGCGAATTAGTATTCAATAGCGAAAAAGTACACATGTTCTAACATCAGTCATCCGAAATACCAAAAAAAAAAAAAAAAACCAAGTTTTCATAAGAATTAATCATCCATCAACAATAGTAAAAATATCATCACTAATGAAAATAGTAAAAAAAAAAAATTTGCCTTTCAAAAAAAATAGTAAAAATATCATCACTAATGAAAATAGTAAAAAAAAAACAATTTGCCTTTCAAAAAAAATAGTAAAAATATCATCATTAACAGTAATTTTGTGGTTGTTCTTAAGGAAATACATAACAGTTGTGGTTTAAACATTGTAAATTAATAATAACAAAAGGGCAAAGTCTACGTACAATACACACCCCTTAAAAAAGAATACCATATACACCTATTTTATAGTTCATTCGTATCATTTTAACGTGTTTCGTAACATTTGTTCTAAAATTCATAACTTTTTAGCAGTACGATTCGTAACATTTTCATTATAATTCATAACATTTTGGTGTATCTCGTAACATTTATACGATTCGTAACTTTTTAGCAATACGATTCGTAATATTTTCTCTATAATTCATGATATTTTGGGAGGTGCATATGATACACACCCAAATAAGGCGTGTGTATGGTAGTCTTTTCCAAACAAAAGACATCAAGTTGCTCAACGTCCCTAAAACCAAACAAAAAGGACACAGAAGTAGCAGTGTCGTGCGTCAAAAAGATGATGGGCTAACCCACAAAGGTGGACATATCGGATTAAAAGACTCCTCTTCATAGCAAGCACTTTTGCTTCCATCTTTCAAGCAATAGATACCTGTGTGGTTTGCTCCTCCTTGTTCGTAGAATTCCCAATAATTGTCGGTGTAGTAGGTACAATTAGCCTTTATCCCTGGAAATCTAGAAGCATCAACGGAGATGGAAGCATTCTCACCCAAGAACAGGGCGTTGTCGCCTAAGCTCATTATCTCCACCCATTCCTTTGTGCTTGAAGCAAACTCGAATACTCGGAACCTGTATGTCGGATAATCAACACTAGACCTTTTCCTTATTATCAGGACCAAAGTGATCGTCGTCACCAAAATCTGGCAGCGATGCATCTTGATGCACCATTAGTACCACCCCTGCAGATTCTACTATAAACAGTTGCTTGGCTGACAGAATGCATATGTCAGGTATGCCTAGACCAAACCATGGCCGAGTCGGGCAAGGCCCCAAAATGTCGAAAGCCAAAACCAAGCCATGTCCCTTGACCCCATAAAGTAGTCCCTCATGAAAAATGATATCATGGAAGCATAGTATAGGGACTTCGATCGACATTGGTCCATGACTTATCTCCAGGTCTCCAAAAACCAAGATGTCCGAAGTCTCCATGCAAAACCACGAGAATGTAATCTTTGCTCTCCTCCAGGCGTGAGGATAAGACGGCCTTATGTATGAAACCGTATGTTTGCAAAAGCTACTAAAGTGGTAATCATTGAAGGTAGTGACATGGGGAAGATTTATTAATTTGAACACAACTGAAAGGATGGAGTAGATTCATCTCACCGTCTTCAGCTAGTGTAACTAACCAACCCAAAGTCTCTAGGCATCGTTTTCCCCTTGCTTCTGGTAGATTGACTGTGCGAATAATGTCGCATTTTCTTAGACTAACAAACTGACAATCTATACAAGTACAAGTATGTACCTTAGATGTCTTTCCTTTCGTCCCTCTTCTATCTGTTATTTGTTTTACTAGTGTAGCTGTAGTAAACTAGGGAGATTGCAAGAACCACACAATGCATATGCTCAAATTCACTGAAGGAAAGCCATAACTAGTTAAGTATTTCTATCACTAGAATTCATGCAGCAGTTCAAACCATTCCTTGAGCTAGCCCAAGTAGCTAGAAGTTTACATTGCCCATAACAAAAGTTGCACTTTACATCAAAATGAAACAGACATGAGACATGACATCATATCAAATGGTGGCCAATATTTATTTGGTCATCAATCTGATTGCAAAAAGGGAGTAAATTCAAGAGACAAACTAGCTAAGTTTGAACCCAACCAATTTGCTCCAGTGAAGCTGATTATAATATAATACTATAATTCTATTGGCCGAGCCAGAATTTGAACTAGGAGGTGGCACTCAAAGAAGTTCACCGTCCCAAAAAAAAAAAGAAGCCCGATTCGTCAAACCCAGAACTTGTAACTAGTATGTTTTATGCGAACAAATTCAAAATTTTTGCTTAAATCAAAAGAACTCGTTGTTACCTAGTTTCTCGAGAAAGAAATTTGAAATTTCTAGAACCTTTTGGGGGATCAGGCAATCTCTTCGGAAGGGAATTAGTACAATAGCGAAAAAGTACACATGTTCTAACATCAATCATCCGAAATACCAAAAATAAAAAATAAACTGTGTTTTCATATGAATCATCCATCAACAATAGTAATTAAAATATCATCATTAACAGTAATTTTGTGGTTGTTATTAAGGAAATACATAAAAGCTGTGGTTTCAACATTGTAAATTAACGATAACAAAAGACATCAAGGGGCTCAACGTCCCTAAAGCCAAACAAAAAGGACACAGAATAAGCAGTGCATCAGAAAGAAGATGGGCTAACCCACAAAGGTGGACATATCGGATTAAAAGACTCCTCTTCATAGCTAGGACTTTTGCTTCCATCTTCCAAGCAATAGATACCCGTGTGGTTTAGTACTCCTCCTCGTTTGCGAAATTCCCAATACTCGTCGGTGTAATAGATACAATTAGCCTTAATTCCTGGAAATCTAGAGGCATCAATAGAGACGGAAGCATTGTCTCCCAAGAATACGGCATTGTCACCCAAGCTTGTTACCTCCAACCATTTCCCGTTTTTTCTTAGAGCAGCCTCGAATACTTGAACTCTGTGTGTTCCGTCATAAACCCTTAACCTATTCGTATTATCTAGAACAAGGCCGTCCCAAAAATTCAGCAGCGATAAATCACGAATCACCATTAGTACCAGCCCTTTAGATTCCACAATATACAGTTGCTCTCTCATTCCAGTGCCTTCGTACATGTCAGGTGCATGCAAAACCTTCCATGGCCGAGTCGGGTCAGGCCCCCAAACGTCGAAAGCAAAAACAAAGCCCCTGCCGACGACCCCATAAAATAGTCCCTCGTGAAAAATGATATCATGGAAGTAAAGCAGAGAGATTCTGACATCGGTCCAGGACTCATCTCCAGGTCTCCAAAAACCAACATATCCGCTGTCTCCATATGCAACCACGAGTGCATAATCTCTGCCCTCCTCTGGGCGCGTAGACAAGACGGCCTTACGTATGAAACTCATATTTTGGTCACCGGTTCTCATGTGGTAGTTTTTGAAGGTAGTGACATGGGGAAGATTTATTTGAACTCGAGTGAAAGGATGGAGTAGATTCATCTCACCGTCTTCAGCTATGGTAACGAACCAACCCAAGGTTTCCAAGCATCGTTTTCCCCTTACTTCTGGTAGATTGACAGTGCGAATAACGCCGCCTTTTCTCAGGCTAACAAACTGACGTTCGTCGGGTTTGTCTTTGTCAGAGAGCATAAGCCATGGGATTTGTTCAGATCCTTTGAAATTGTCGTTGACTGCAACAGAGCGCCATGATCTGCAAACTCCACTGAAAGAGAGAAAGTCATCAAAGAGACTTATTTTGTTAGCAGTTAGAATGAGCAGTTCTTCTGGGAGTTCGGCCCAATTTCCCATCGTCTTCTTCATTGTTGGCGAGAAGTCGGCCAAAGAAGCAAAAATACAGAAAACAGGGCAGTGATCTTAGTCATGCAAAGAGAGAGAGAGAGAGAGAGAGAGAGAGAGAGAGAGAGACACGTAAATGACCAGTAAATAAAGCCTCACTACGGTTGATTTAGTCACCCCATCTTATCTTCCATCATCGTATCACAATCCATCATATCTTTCATCGTCGAATCACAATCTTAAACTCATAAATGTTATCCGGATTATGCTACAACCACAAACATGCATACAAACGCTTTATAAGCACACTCACATTTCTTTGTGAGGCCCACACACACTGGAGGTGCAGTGCATGTGGGTCTCCATATTGATGTGAGTAGTGTGTGTGGGTCCCCATGTGAATGTGAGTAGTGTGCGTGAAACTGGTTGTACGTGTAAGTGTTTGCGGTTGAAGAAGAATTGATTTTACCCAATTGTGCTATGCGCACAGGTAATGCACAAACAACTTTTGTGAGGCCCATCTCAGGTCCCGAACAGATGATGCAAATTGCTCATTTTTCTTAAATTTGTTTTATGAGTTATTGTAAACGAATCGATCATCTCAATCAGATATCATTAAGGATTTTTCAGAATTCGAGAGCGGACTACTCAGTTTCAATCTATGGATTCTAAGAAGGCCATTACCGATATTGAATTGAACCAATATTTTTTTTACATGAAAACAAAAGGATGAAGAAAAATGAGCAATTCGGATCATCATTATGGGACCCGAGATGAGCCCAAAAACAATGATCTGTGTGCACAGGCCTTCTGACATTTTACCAATAACGAACCAAATTTGTGATAAACCTGTATATCAAATTTTATAAAACATTTACTACACCAAAATAAAAAAGGGCAAAAAGAAACAATATAGAGTGTTATGGTCAATGGTTTTGGATGCGAAAATAAGGTGTCAGCAAAGGCCTTCAATACTTAAACGCGTTCTTAGTGCCGGCTTTAACAGGATTTCGTTTTTCTATGGGTCTTTAATTAGATTTCTTTAGTAGACGGTGGGATTGATCCTCTAAATTAGTTAATCTTTTCTGCCTTGTATCGATTGAGGAAAAAAGTGGCATAGCACTTTGAAAATTGAGATTTTAAATTTCGTTTCTCACTTACGTGCAAGGGCCTCACTTCTGCAAAATTTGACTATTGCGCGATTCTGCAATCTTCCTTGTTTACCTATCAGACATAAAATACCAGCTGAATTGAGATCCAACGCATATTTTGCATGTTTCAAGACAATTTACATGGACGAATGGAAGGTGAGGGTTCGATTTTTGCTAAGAGCGTGAGTGCTTGGTGTGGTAATTGATGCCCTTTAAGCTTTCCCAACCCTTATGCCACTCAGGGGTACCCTTTCCTCGTCCCCTTATGAGTAACTAGCAAGACATCTATCGAGTACAAGACAATTTACATGGTCATCTGCCACCCCTGTGATGGTAACCAGCACTCCATAAAAGAAAGTCTTAGTGCCAAAAATTAGGTATGACTCTTTAAGAAAAAATGATTAGAAAAATAAAATATTTTTACCGGTACAAACGGATTAAAAATTGGAGCACTTAATTTTTCAATCATAATTTTTAATATTTAAACAACTATGGCTTGCTGGAAACATGCCGTCTGTTTTCAACTTTTCGTGCCACAAAACGACGCCGTTTTTGGGGCGCTGCAAACACTTTCTTCACGGAACAGCCGTGAAGAAGTTTATCTCGTATTGATTAGGGCATACAAGATGTTATCCGCGGCAACTAAAGAAAATATTAACATCTTCCTGTCGTTCACAAAATTGAAGGGAAATTTGTTCCACCTGCACATGGGCAAATGTGGGTGAATAAGACCTTATTTCATTTTTATACTTCTTAATCATGAGTTAAGAAGTATAAATCACACCTTACGTGAGAAAAAGAAAATTGAAATCTCAATTCTAAAGCACTTATGCCTTCTTCTTCTTCTTCTTCTTTTTTAAATCAATATGCAGCGAAAAGAACCGACTAATCCGGATGACCAATCGTACCATCCCATAACAAAATTCTGTTGAAGGCCTATCCAAAACAAACAAACAAATAAACAAAATCCTGTTGAAGCCGGCACTGAGAAGGAGGACTTGGGTTTTGATTCTTAGTTATAAGAAATTTTTGGGTGCCAAGGTGACACCACGTGGTGTTCGCTCAGCGCATCCAGACCGTTCATTTTGATTTTGGACGGCCCAAATTTGAAAAGAGAAAAAAGAGAGGGAAAGAGGAGTGACTAGAGAGAGTGGTGGGGTAAGAGTAGAGAAAGAGTTTTAATTTAGGTTGTCCAACACACTTTTGGACGGTCCGGATGCACTGTTCGGGCACCACGTGGTACCCACCGGCACTTAAAAATTTCTCTTTAGTTACGTTACGACACCATTCTATACATTTCCCATTTTTTGTATTTGTGGGCAATAAATAAATCCCTTTACAAAGATTTATCACGATTCACCTTCTCCACAAGCAAATTTTTTAGAAGAATCGAATGAGTTCATCCTTTGAGATTTGTGATATGATGACGACTAGGCTGAGTAGACGAGGGATCGGGTGAGGTTGATGGCTTGATTTCTTGGTTGTCATGTTAGCCAATCAAACGTAGTGTTTACGCCTCTCTCTCTCTCTCTCTCTCTCTCTCTCTCTTGTTTTTTTTGTTTGATTGACTTTCTCATTCACAATCTCTGCTTCTCCCCTTTTTGCCTGCCCTGGTCGTCGTTCTATTTTTTTTTGCTTTCAGATCTAGTAATAAACAATAACAGCATAGAAGAAGAGGATGGGAAAATGGGCAGAACTCCCAGAAGACCTGCTTGTCCTAACTGCTGAACGATTAATTCTCTTGGAAGATTTCCTTGCTTTCAGTGGAGTTTGCAGATCTTGGCGTTCTGTTGCAATCAACGACAATTTCAAGGGATCTGAACAAACCCCATGGCTTATGCTCGCTAAGAAAGACAAACCCGACGACCGTCAGTTTATTAGCCTGAGAAAAGGCGGCGTTATTCGCACAGTCAATTTACCAGAAGCAAGGGGAAAACGATGTCTGGAGTCTTTAGGTTGGTTGGTAACCATATCCCAGGACGGTGACATGAATCTACTCCATCCTTTCACTCGTGTTCAAATAAGTCTTCCCCAAGTCACTAAAAACTACCACCTGGACAGCATGAAAAACCATCTGAGTTTCATACACAAGGCCGTCTTGTCTTCTCGCCCGGAGGAGAGCAACGATTATGTACTCGTGGTTATATATGGATGCAGCAGACGTCTTGCTTTTTGGAGACCTGAAGATAAGTCTTGGACCGCCGTCAATGTTGGATTAATTTCCTTCTGCGATATCAACTTTTATAAGGGACTATGTTACGGGGTCATGAGTAACGGCATGGTTCTTGCTTTCTGCGTTTGGGGGCGTTACCTGACTCTGGCTTCGCACGTTGGATATGGACCTCGTGAATTCATTGGACACAATGGGCTCAAGCAACCATATATAGTACAATCTGCGGATGTGGTACTAATAGTAATTCGAGTCTTTCGAGAGGCATGTCTGCCAGTTTTTTTGGGAGACAACCACTTTGGTTTCAGTAATAGTGGTGAGTCTGGGATTTACTACGAGACGTGCGGATTTAAAGTATTCGAGGTTGATTTAAGCAGAGTAGGGGAATGTGCGGAGAAAACAAGCTTAGGCGACAACGCCCTGTTCTTGGGTGACAATTCTTCGGTCTCTCTTGTCGCATCTAGATTTCGAGGGATTAAATCTAACTGTATCTATTACACCAACAATCTGAAGCGACGAGAAGGAAATGGCATGTGTATCTACGACATGGAAGATGGAAGTAACAGGCCTTGCTACGAAGAGGAGTCTTCTAGTCTTACTTGTCCACCGATCTGGGTTAACCCATCATCTTTCTAATCTGCTACGCTGTTACTTCTTTTGTTTTCCTGTTTGGCTTCAGGGATGAGCACCATCATGTTCTGATTATCCCTGATCTACAATGTTTAAACCGCCACTAAAAATATACCTTCCTAAAGAAGCGTTGGATTATATATTTGTCCTGTTTAGTAAGCTCTTACTCATGCATGCATTCATTTTCAACAATGAAGCAGAGCTACCTTCATCAATACACATGTTGTGACGGTATCGGTTCTCGTATGGTTGGTAAGCAGAGCTTCATCAATGCATTCTTTCCAGGCTCTTGCGCGCTTTCTCAATCCTATTCCTACCCTAACCAGAATGTTTAACAGAGACGAAGAACAAGTTCAAAAATCGTTCAAAAAACTAACTGCACTGGAGTTTAGCAACAACATTCTTAGAAAACAAGACTCATTTCCACCCATCCAACCTCTTTGTAACAGTAATAGAGCCCAAAAAGACTTCCTCCTAGACTAACACCCTCCCACACGAAGTGCTTGAATGAAAGATGCTCAATGGCACGCCACACGCTAACGTACATTTCATAATGTCCATTAGGGTGGTGTTCCGCTTTCTATAAAAGTATTTTTTTTTTCAAATCCAGGTAATTTCAAATTCAAATATAATGAAAATAAAAAATATTTTTTTAATTTTTTTTTTGCACTGTTTAAAAGATCTTAATGAGATTTATCAAACAAGATTCATATTGGTAGGAAAATAATTTGCGTAAACACATAATTTTTGAGCTTAAAATTACCTTCTTTTTCTAAAAGTTCTTTTTTGAAGAAACCAGAACACCCCCTAGTTATACACATTTTCAACAGGAAAATGATTTTGCAACTCCTTTTTTTTGTTAACACTCTCCTACAAGTGTATTTTTGTACCAAACATATACTTGTAGGGGAGTGGCGTTAACAAAAAAAAGAGTGGCAAAATCAGCAGCCTTTCAACATATCTGTACTTAAAGATTTTACACAAAAACCTTGAGTGTGTGGGGCCTACTCCCATTGTGAGGGTATGTAAGTGTTTGTGTGTGGTGCAATACTTATTAAAAAAAAAATGTTGCCAAAATATTGATGACAATTATTTTATTGTGATTGTATGTCTTTAATCACGATTTTAAAACCGTGATTTTTTTGGGTGTGATTGTAAGCCCTTTACTTTAGATCACAGTACTAAACCGTGATGAAAAATTCAAAATGACCGTGATCTTTGTGAACTTTCTTGGTGTGGCCTTTATTTATTAGGAAAAATTGGTGAGGAGGACATAGTATAGGGTTCAATGCCATAATTAATCCATCAACATTTCCCATACAGTCGCCAGGATAATTGGGCAATATAGGGGATAAAAATACCCTCCTGCAGTCGCGTCAAAAATTCGTCGTTGGCGGTGATATCTCAAAAACCAATTGGAAACTTCTCCTCCCTCATTCCTTTTCTTTCCCAGATCTGGCGGTGACCGGTGTTGTGAGCATGGAGTCGACGAGCTTCCGAGCGGAATTGGCTGCGTTGCCGGACGTGTTCACGAGGAACGGGCAGCAGCAAGACATCGATGAGGAGGGTCTCTTGTGAGCGTCGGTCAATTGAGGAGGATTTCCGGCGTGGACGGTGATCGATTGAGGAGGAACTCCGCCAGAAGTGTCCCAATTTGGGCTGGTTTGAGATTTTTTTCGGAGGAGATGATACAGGAATGTGAGGAGAGAGAAAGAGAGAGAGATGAGGGAGACAGAAAGTGATAGTGTGTGTGAGTGTGGGTGTCACGTGAGGGGTAGCAGTGGGCTTGAATGTTTTCTTATGGGTTCACTTTAATATTGAGAAATATTAACTCAAAATTTACTTACTCTAACAGAGCATGTTTTGATATGTAGTTGCTAGAATAGGTTAACTACAATCAGAAGTTAAAAAATTACATTAAAATTTCATTATTTATTAAAGCAACAGATAATATTATCTCTGTCAATTAATTCTTTTTCCCTTACCAAAGTAAAGAAAAAAATATCGTTATCTATGTTAATATATTCTCTATATCTTTTGAAAAAAATTCAAATAACGTATCTATTGATATAATCACATGTGTTTGTGTTCTTATTAAGATTCAAAGAACATATTTTGATAATTCTGGTTATCTATTGATATTGTTGGCATACCACACAGTTCAAAATTTCACAGTTAACCACATCTGTTTGTATTCTCATCAAGATTTAGAGAACATATTTTGACAGTTATTGTTATCTATTGATGTTGTTGGTATACCACACAGTCCAGAATTCTACAGTTAACCACATCTGTTTGTGTTTTTAGCAAGATTCGGAGAATATATTTTGACAGTTATGATTATCTATTGATGTTGTTGGCATAACACAGTGCAAAATTTCACAGTTAACAATAGCTGTCTGTGTTCTTATTAAGATTTAGAGAACATATTTTGGCAGTTGTGGTTATCTATTGATGATGTTGGCATGCCACACAATCCAAAATTTCACAGTTAACCACATTTGTCTGGAAGTTAAATAAACTCTCACAACCAAATGGTTACTCATAGTGAAATCTTATATAGTCTCATAAGTTATATTAGAAAGTGATTTTGGTACTCCCCAAATTGATAACCGTACTCCCAAAGTGAAGTGCCAAAATCAATCCCTACTTGAAATTAATTTTGACACACCCTTGAAGGTGTGATTACCAGTTTAGGGGTGCCAATATCAATTTCCATTATACTCCATTTCATTAAATTAATAATACTCCCTTGAAGACATAAGATTATTGGAATGCAAAACAAATTCACAGTTTCCGTAGCAACAAAAATCCCATAGAAATGAAACCAACACACAACTCTGTAGAATCAGTTACTCCAAACCCAAGATAGGGTTATTTGTCAGTTACTTGGAATCTCTACGCAAGTGGAATCAGTTAAAATTTGTTCTCTTTATTATCCAAGATAGGGTTATTTGTCTAAATATATACTCTGTATAATCACAACAAAATCAATAAATATAGTTATCTGTCTAATTTTATATTCTTTATTGTCTCAGATAAGATTATCCGTCCAAATCAATACTCTTTACATTATCTCTAGTTGATTACGATATAGGTTCGAATAACTAATTTTGAAATTCCTTGGATTTACAAATTTCACCTTGCAAACAAAACCTTTTATCACCAAACAAAAAAGGGCCCAACAAAAAAATAAAATAACAAGCAAATCGTCATTCAATTTTCTAGGGGAAAAAATCCAAAAGTTGGGGAACATTTTTTTAGTCAAAATCCACAAATTAATTAAAAGAGTTTAGTGTTAATTAAATTAGTTCCATGAAAAGGCAGATGCGGTGTCAATGGTGTAGTGTGTGAGCACGTGGATGTGTTGCATGTGCAGGAGTTTAGTGTCAACAAACAGATATGTTTGTTGTGTTGTATGGAATGGAAACCATGAACAAAAGAAATGTAAAAGGCATAAAAGTGCAAAGTGAAAATGAGAAAACTACTCTCTCTCTCGCTCTCACTAACTCGATTCCTAAACGACAACGATTGAGAAGTCACCGGAGGCGTGAGGCTTCTAGCCTTAGTGCTACAACAGTCCATCACCCTTCGTCATACAAAAGAACGGAGCCGATCTTTGATCGTCGGCGTGTGAAGTTTCGAGGAGGAGCTGCAAGACCTCATGGTTGAAAGAGCTTCAAAAGTTGCCGGCGTCGGCATCACCTTCAGATCTAAGCGAGAGAAGTCCGGCGTATTGTCGGAGAAAAAGTTAGTCATTGGCGAGACTGCTACAGATGTGGGGGAGAGAGAGAGCCGCCAACACCTTCT
This sequence comes from Rhododendron molle, assembly GCA_025413875.1. Classification (NCBI taxonomy): domain Eukaryota; kingdom Viridiplantae; phylum Streptophyta; class Magnoliopsida; order Ericales; family Ericaceae; genus Rhododendron; species Rhododendron molle. Next base: position 46,844,544 of record CM046389.1, on the reverse strand, counting down.
TCAGAACACATAGAGAGAACGCGAGAGAACATAGCAGTTGTATAGAAGGCTACTTTTGTCATTTTATGGACCTTACACTCTAAATAATACGCAATAATGGACCTGAAACGGTACAAGAATTTAGGTTGGGCTAAGTCTCTTATTGGGTTTGTTCTTTGGATCCCCGCCCAATTTGCTGTATTTATTATTGTAGTAGTGACAATTCGTATCCATTTGTTCATCTTCATCATTGTTGCCCTCACTATTATCTCTACTTTCATCCTCGGTTCTATCTTCTTTGCTCCCGGCTTTATCTTCGCTCTCCGCTTCATGTTCGCCTACAGCCCCATCTTCACTCTATGCTCCATCTTTGCTCTCATCAGTGCTTGTATCATTTTCACAGTGAATGAGGGCTTTCCGCATTCTGAAAAACAGATAATAAAAAATAATGGGGACTTAATGTTTTAGCAGGAAAAAATATTTCTATCTGTCACATTCTTACGGAGTAAATTATTTCCCTTCTGGAATAATTAAAAAAAAAAATTAATCCTTGTTTGTTGGTTCCTAATGTGAGTACTAGAAAAATAGAGGTAAAGAAATGCAAAATTTCCTAATCCTATTTTTTGAGGAGTGATAGGTACAAAGAAAATGTAACCAAAAAAAGGATAAATCCGCTGTACATTTCGGGATACATTTTTTTTGTACTTAGAATTTCTCATGCAAAAATCATTCCCGTAAAAATTATATTTTGCTAAAAAAGTTGGAGGCTATTTTCATACATAAAAAAAAAACGACAACAATACTACGTACCGATCACTTTTGAACCACTCATCTCTCACATATATGTTGGCCTCACACATTTTACTTGATGGATGAGCGGCACACACACGTGAGGAAGAAATGGTCGGGGTGGCCAGTGCACATGTCCATAACATTACAGCCCTGCTATTCACAGGGAAGTTTTACAGGGATCCACGCAAGGAAAATTGCGTTTGGGCTCATTCTGGGTCCCAAATTTTTTTTAAAAAATATCCATAAATTTTTAAATATTATTTTATGGAGCCTTGTAAACAATCAGCTCCAGCAGATATCGGTAAGTATTAATTTTGGACTCGTAGAGCGAAACTGCTCAGTTCACCTCTACGAATCCAAAAGTAATACTTACTCATATCCGCTGGAGCTGATTTTTTACAGGGCTCCATAAAATAATATTCAAAAATTTATGGATATTTTTCTAGATTTTTTTGGGATCCGAAATGGGTCCAAACACAATTTTCCTTGCGTGAATCTCTGCAAATCCGTCCTTCCGATTAGAATTTCCGATAACCTTATTGAAAAAAAATAGGGTGGCGCTATTCGCAACTATGTATTTTCTCCCATAGCCCGCTAAAAATTTCCAACTATACTCGACAGTTAGTTACCGAAATTGAGATACATTTTCAGCACCCAATTACCGAAATATAATCTTTTTTTCAACAGCTATTTACCGAAATGTATGTATTAGCAGTTGTATACCGAAGGTTGAACATATTTTCGACATGCAGTTACCGAAATATAATTTTGTTTTCAACAGCTATTTACCAAAATGTTATTTATGATTTTCAACAACTACCTACCAAAATATAGCGGGCTATGAGAGAAAATATGTAGCTGCGAATAGCGGCACCCAAAAAATACTGTATTATTTTCCAATCACTGAGAAATCTGGTTTATTTACTTTTTGGTCCCCAATGTATTTGGGGAGTACCATTGGCGTCCTTGAAATAACAATTACACAATTGTAGTCCTCACTGTTTAAAATGTGTGCCAAATAAGTCCCCAGGCCCAATGCCGTCCATTTCCACCGTTAAATTGAGGGGTCTTTTTGAAATTTTGCTTATTTTCCCTTTCTTCAACCTTTGAAACCCTGCGATAAAAAAAAAAACCTTTGAAACTCTAGCCCTATTTCATCTGAGGAACCGCAGCAACTCCTTTGTCCAGCTCCGACGGACACTTCAACAACTGTCCAACTCTAATTTGCTTCTTCCCCATCACATCTTCCTCCATCAAAATTCTAATTTTCGTCTCCAAAATTCCACATTCAAGCTTCAGTAAAGGTACAAAAAATTAAAGAGAGATGAGGGTTTCTCAAAGGTTTGCTTAAAATAATCTAGCTTTAACCCTCTCTTTGTGGCGGCGGCTTGTGTAATGGAAGATCGTAAAGACATAGATTTTTTTGTGCTGCATTTGTATGCTATTTTCCTTTTTTTTTGTTTTTGTTTGGTTTGACATGTATTGTTATGTATGACGAATTGGCGATTGAGGTTGGGTTTTTTTTCCCAAATCCCTGATTTCAAAATGAAGGTACTTGGGTTTTTTACATTCATTTTTTTTTTATTTCTTGTAATTGAGGAGTTTTTATATTCAATACGAAATTACTGATCTATGTGAGACAATTGATGACTGTTTGTAGAACTGTGCTCATAACTTTTTCTTTCGAATATTAGCAATCTATTAGATTTGTTGTGGGAATGTTATTCATTGGTGGCATTGATCTTGCAGTGTTTTGGGGCTGCTGGAGATGGTGGCCATTGTTCATCTTTCAATGGTTGATTGAGGCGGGTTACTTGATTGACGGTGGTTAGTGGTTTTGGGCTCACGTTGTAATGGAGAAGAATGGGAATTTTTAAGGATGAACTAAGTAGGGTATAAAAAAAAAAAAAAATTATCCTTGACCTTTAAACGCTGAGTTTGGCTTAATAAGTCAAAGTGGCATTTTTTTTTGTTTTTATTAAAAAAAATCGTATTTGTTAATTTTGTGTCAAATTTTTGTAACTTATTGATTCGTTTCGTCGAGAAGAATCCACAAATTTTTTTTATCGAAAAAGGATTTTTTGAAAAAAGTCAAAAAGACTGTTTTTTTTTTTACTTATTTTTATCTTTATTCAAAAAATTATGAGTTTCGATAATAATTTTTTACTTTTTCGATTTTCTCTCAACGAGATGAATCAATAAGTCACAAAATTTTGAAGCAAAACCAACAAATAATTATTTCTTTTTGAATAATGACAAACAAAAAAGTTACTAACCTTTTTAATCCAAATCCATTTAAAAAAAAAAAATTGAGTAGGTGGGTACTGAGAAGAAAGAGGGGTACGGATAGAATACTCCAACAGATGGGAACATTTCATATGCAAACTTCCGAAAGTACCCCTCAATTTAACGGTGAAAATTGATGGCATCTAGCCTAGGGACTTATTTGGTACATATTTTAAACATTGAGGACTAAAATTGTGCAATTGTTATTTGAGGGACGAAAATGACACTTCTCCAATACATTGGGGACCAATAAAGTAAATAAGCCTCCCTCGGAAAAATCACGAAACCAAAGCGGATAAAACCCACCCCTTCCCCTTTCCTCCACGTCCAGAGCCGCTTTCTCCCCTCCTCCAGCCTCTTCTTCATTGTTTCTCACTCCTCAAAAACTCTCCCCCAACACACACACACGCACCCACACCCACACACACACACATACAGAGAGAGAGAGAGAGAGAGAGAGAGTCAAAACTAGTCACTTTCTCATCTCATATCTAACCGAAATCCCCTAATTCCCAATTCCCTTCTTCATCCTCTGATTCATATGAGGAGTTCAATTTTGATTTGTCACTAATGGACTTGGGTCTCCCTCTCACCTCAGCCTCGGCCACCAACAACCCCACCTACATTCGGTTCTTTTTACCTTCTTATTGTACACCCACAAGAAGTGTTAGAACCAGTAACGTATCTTTCCCTTTGAGAAAACCCAGTAAACTTCGAGTTCGTGCCTCGAATGATGATCCCCAGCTTGACCAGAACGAGCAGATGGAATTCGAATTCGGCCGGTTAATGGGCGAAGACCCCAACCTCACCCTTGCCAAGGTTCTCTCTCTCTCTCTCTCTCCCTCCCTCCCTCTCTCTCTCTCTCTATATATATATATATATATATGTATGTATGTGTGTGTGTCCTAGTCGCCCGGTGCGAATCGTGTTGCTACTAGCAGAAGATAGAAAGAGGAAATCTTGAATTGAGATTAATCTGTAATGAAATCTGGGAAAAAGAGGGGATACTAAATTTGGGATGATAGTTTTTTTTTTTCCTTGGTAATTTCTTTGAGTTATTTTATGTAGTTAAAGGGTAATTTGAGCAGCCTCACAACTGAGGTTCGCATCAAAAAGGGTGTTCCGTTTATAATAGCAGTACATTTGTGTACGTATGAACTAGCCCGTTAGCCCGTTCGATGCACGGGAAAAAAGAAATTTTGGGTAGGCTCGACACTTTATAGTGGGAACCAAAAAAATGTGTGGTGGAGAGATGAGTTGGGTCACCGCGTGCCAATGCCGCCAATGCCATTGGGGGATTGAATAATTTTTCCACAATATATGCATTCCCCTAAAATCTCTCTCTCCCCTTCTCTCACCCCCTCCCCACGTTTTCGATCTATCTCTCCCTCCCTCCCACGTCCTCCCTCTCTTACTCTCATTGAATTATAATAAATGAAAAATCCCAAAAAATAGAAATGGGTCTTTGAAGGCTTGGGAGCACACAACACATTTGCTTAGTATATTGATTGATTTGATGATTGATTAATTGATGTATGTGTTGGGTTGCTAACAGAATTAAAAGTGTTGAGCAATGAGACAATAGTGCGTGGCACAAGCTGAGCACCTAAGTGCTATCCCGCTCAATGCGCTCATATACCCGGATTTGAGCCTGGGGGCTTACCCCACCTCTGGCATAAAATAAAAAGAACTAAATATGTTAGAAAAGGATAGAACAATTATCAGTGTTAAGTTATTCAAACTTCTGCGGCCCGTATGGATTTCAAGAATGTGTGGGAAAAGAACAGATAGGAGAATTCAATCACTTGCTAATTGCATGGATAGCTAAAATAGGTGCGAAGTGGTAGGAAAGGATGGGAAATGGAAAAAAAAAAAGAGAGAGAAAAAGAAGAGAGAGAGAGAGAGAGAGAGAGAGAGAGAGAGAGAGAGAGAGAGATGGGTTCTCACTGGCCCATTTTTGTTTGTCACCAAATCTCACCAGTTTACAACCCTTCCTTTTCACGCAATCCTAGTGGGGTCTGGTATGAGGTAGTGTGTTTCATTAGTCTCAGAGTTACTCCAGGAGCTGCTATGGAGAGCCGAGGCCGATGTGCCGAAGTTTTGATAACATTTATCGTATGTTTTACTGGCATCTGTATGTGATGCCTGAGGGTTGAACTTTGGAAGAATCCGTACTGCTTGTGCTGTTTGATTTTCTCAGTCTTACGTCATTGTGTTTTTGTGTCAGTTCGTTTGGTTTTTCTGTAAACAGATTATGGGAATTTGTATGACATGGAAGCGTTCTATTGGCTGTAATTCAATTATGTGGTTCAAATTTCCTGTGAGTACTGAGTAGAAGCTCTTACCCAATGTAATCTGGGAAAAGAAATTTTCCATGATAATTTCCTGTGGTTAAAATTTACTATGCACCAAAAGAAAATGGTGATCTAGATAACCAATATGGGATATGATCTTTTAAAGGTTTTGTGGAGTTCTCCTAATTGTAAGGTTTCCTATTGGTTAGTTTTTTTTCTGGTTATGCATGCTTGGATTAGTCGTCCTGTTTCGTTTTGTTTTGGTTTTTTTTGGGGGTTCACTAAGGATTAGTTTGCCTGACCATTGGGTTGTTTGTTTGCTTCAGATAATGGCTAAGAGATTAAACCCTGATGTTTCTTATCTTGAAGTTGAGAAATCTTTTAACAAGAGAAAGGGTAAACCAGTAGTTATTGAAGAGCTTCCCTTTGATGTAGAAAGGAAATCAACAACTTCACTGAATGGATTGAATTTGGTCAGGCCAGTGCCGAGAAAAGGAGTCAAGTTTGAAGCTGATAATAAACCAATAAAAACCGATGTTAGGAATGGAAGTCAACTAATGAGGAAGCCAATAGATAATGCGAGGGATCCTCTTCCTAATATTATTTTGCGAAAGCCAACCGCGCTCAATGAGGATTGTGGACCTCACACATCATCACAGTCGAGAATTAAACCAAATCCATTATTGGAAAATTGGAAGATCCAAGCAGAAAGGATGGGAGGAGATAATACGAGGGGTAGTCTTCCGAACGTTGTTTTGCGGAAGCCAACCACGCTCAATAAAGATGATATTGTCCCTCAGACATCATCACAGTCGAGAATTAAACCAAATCCATTATCGGAAATGGAGAATAGCCAACCAGAAAGGACGGGAGTAGATAGCATGCAGGGTAGTCTTCCTAGTGTTGTTTTGCGGAAGCCAACCACGCCCAATAAGGATGATATTGGACCTCAAAAATTGTCACAGTCGAGTATTAAACCAAGTTCATTATTGGAAATGGAAAATAGCCAACCAGAAAGGACGGGAGTAGATAGTATGCAGGGTAGTCTTCCTAACGTTGTTTTGCGGAAGCCAACCACGCTCATTGAGGATGATATTGGACCTCAAAAATCATCACAGTTGAGAATTAAACCAAATTCATCATTGGAAGTGGGGAATAGCCAACCAGTAAGGACGGGAGTGGATAATACGAGTGGTAGTTTTCCTAACGTTGTTTTGCAGAAGCCAAGCACAATCAATGAGGATGATATTGAGCTGAGAATTGAACAAAATTTATCATTGGAAATGGGGAACAAAGAGGCACAGGACAGCTTTAGTGATATCACATTGTTAAAAAAGCCTGATCAGATGAGTGGGAACTTGAATACTGATAAGAAGCAAGAATCCAATGCTGAAGCAAAATTCAAAGGCGTTGATACCTTTGAAGATGATAGCCAGAAAAAAGCTTCTATAGCGACTGAAGCAGCTAATATGATCAGACTCTTAAGCCAGCCTAAACAAACGGGATTCGGTAAATATCTGAGTGAGAAGCTAGAATCTTCTAATGATGATAAACGGTCAAACTCTGATGATGATTTCAAAGTGAAAAATTTGGAAGTTGTCAACTTATCTGCTGGAAAGGTCAATACAGGCAAAAGCAATTATGCTGAATCTATGGAGTGTGGAAATGATTCACTCCGAAGGGATTTTGGACCTGAGGATTTCTCTACCACAGGTAGTGCAATAAATTTAAGGTAGATATTCTGTGTACGGAACTTTTGAAATTGATGTTGGAATTGTTCTCTTCAAGGATTACAGCTGCTTGAGCAAAGTGTGATGGGTTCTTCAGAGAAAATAAGTGCTTCAGAGACGTACTTGGTGGATTCAAATATGAAGGGTTTTGTGGATGCTGCTCTGCAAGGAAAACCTAAAAGGTAAGGAATGCAACAATTACTGTAGTACGTACTTGTTATGATCTGCTGTGGGGTTTAGTTTTTTTTGTTTTGAATAAATTGATGTGTTATAGATTAGACCAAGGTGTAAAAGCAACATCAAATCTGAGTAAAAGGGCGGTAACCAGGTCAAACCCTGAAAGTTATGGCAATGTTTGTGAGCTTGAGAATTTCCTTTCAACATCGACTATAAAGGTCTGATTGATACTGTTCTTATCTCCATTTTATTCGTTAGAGTAATGTTGCGTGATGTATCCTGAGTTCTAAAATACAATTTAGGAACACGAAGATGTTGATTGGAAAAGGATGGAGGATCTGACAAAGACAGGACAAAGAGAAAAAGTGGAAGTGATTAGTTATAGCACCAGAGGCTTTGTCGTGAGTACACTTTATGTCAGAGTCTTCCAAGACTTAATATGCAACTGCCTTCTTTTGTCCCAATTTATTTTTTTGTATTTCGAGTGTTATTATTCTCATTTTTCTTCTATATCATGACATCGTTTTACAGGTATCTTTTGGCTCTTTGATAGGATTTTTACCATACCGAGATGTTGCCTATAGGTGGAAGTTCTTAGCTTTTGAGTCATGGCTCAGGCGGAATGGCATTGACCCCTCTAAGTACAAAGACAATCTAGGCATCATAGGAAAGTATGGGATAGCCGACGAGACATCTCTCGATTCAAGCCTAGGCCCAGAGATTGATCAAAATGTTTATGTTGACATTTCACCTGATATGGCCGTGGAAGATCTTCTGAAGATTTATAACCACGAGAAACTCAAGCACTTGTCATTCTTTGTTGGCCAGGTTTGAATAACTTTGTTTCATTTCTGAATTTATTTTGTCTGTATTCTGTACAAAATAATTGGTAACGCATGTATCTGCAGAAAATGCCAGTTCATGTGGTATTAGCCGATAGAAACACTCGAAGGTTAATATTTTCCAGCAAGCCAAAGGAGGCGGAGGAATCAATAGAGAAAAAAAGAAATCTCATGGTAACTCCCTTTGACTAAGAACTTATTTGTAGATACTTTTTTCTTGTTCTTTTTCCTCGATACTTCCGTACCAAGCCAAGTTTTAAGCTGTCTGGGCCTCTTTAGAATATCCATCTAGCAGCAAGGCACATTTTGCCACCATACCACATGCATCATGCAGTTACCAAGATCCAAGATGAGCACTGAATTGATTGCTTGTCCTTCTCTCGCAAAAAAAAAAAGAAAGAAAAGGGGGGATTGCTAACATAGCAATTTATATTCTGGAAAAAAAGAAGCAAAGTCTTGTCCTAGTAGGTTGCCTTTTGTATTTATATTGTGTTTATCTATACATGAGCGGAAGCTAAATCTTTATCTCAAATAGTTGTATATTTGATTGCAGGCTAAACTCAGCATCGGAGATGTAGTGAAGTGCCGCATAACAAAATTTAACTACACTGGTGTTTTCGTTGAGGTATACTATGGTTTGCTGATCCATGACATTTCAAAGCGTTTATGATGAATGCTTCTGATATCATTCTGTTCCAGCTTCATGACAATGAGATCAATTGGATGTGTCTTAAATGGTTTGAGAGTGAACTGTTTTGGATTGTTGTCTGGTTTATTCGATTTTGAGATCTTTCAGTTTTGTTTTTCTCTCTACAACCCATTGTTATGGGGGCCAGCCGATGATATTGTTTCTCCATAGGAACATTGTTGTTCGTCAATGGTTGACCTAAATGCCCAATGTAGGTGGATGGAGTACCTGCACTTATTCACGAGACAGAAGTATCATGGGATGCCACTTTGGACCCTGGATCATATTTCAAAATTGGCCAGGTATTCGAGTTTTCTCTCCAATTTCAATATACAGAGGTTGATTATGTGCACCATGATTACTGTCCACCAGCCTGAGTAATATGCACTCCCCTACATCTATTTTTTGAGGCTGTAATAAAAGTAAAAACATCATGGCCGAAGAACATTTTTATTTGGTGGAAGATGGCTATCTCAGTTTAGTGCTTTGAAGTACTTCGTCTGGGAGTGTAACTCCTTATCATAGTTTATGAGATGCTTCTTTTCGTTTCAGATCGTTGAGGCAAAAGTTCACCAGTTGGATTTTTCAACGGACCGTATTCAATTGTCGTTAAAGGAAATGGTAATCTATGTCCAAGTTTTTTTTTTTCTTTTATTTAGATCTGTTATAGAATAAGGAAGCTTTTGACACCATATCTTTACTTCTTTTTCTATGGCAGGCAGATCAATCAAATGAGGCCAGGGATGCTATAATTGGCGAGCGTGATTCTTTGGATGGGAGATCAGAAGCCGCCCAAGAAAATACTGAGGTTTTACCGCGCACCTTTCTCAATAGGAGCATGTTTGTGATTTTGCGGATCAGGGTTGGATTATTCTTGTTGTTTCATCAATTGTTGCCCCTGCGACTTTGGCCCTTAATAAGCTATTGCTCACCCTTCACTGCTTCCATGTTTCCTTTGAGGTGGAAATGTAATATGTGCATAGAGAGATCAATGTCTCCACTCTCCACTAATATAATAGTAATATCTCCAAACAAAGGTTGTAAGGAGAGCAATCTCCTGCTTGGTGCAATTTCCTTCAGTGACACAGTGGAGTAATCACTGTTTGGCCTTCTTTCTTAAGTGGCATATGCTTTTCTCTCAGTGGGTCTTTTACAGTGTCCTTCATACCTTTTCTTGCATAGTGCAATTTTCTAAGCTCACTTGGTCATCAAATCTGCATTTCCCATGCTCATACCTTGCCATGGCCTAGATTTCTTGGAAATTGTCACCAGTTTGTCTGGGATTGATGCCACGTTGAGAGTCAATTGTGCTGCATTCTCTCAAACCTTGTCATATCACATTACAACCCATAAATTTTGAATTCAATATTCTAGAGATCATGGTAGTTGGATTTCTATACAGTGCTATGCTTGATTAGATTGTAGTAGAGTGAGGAAAAGATAATGTATCCATTTTCCAAATGGTGGTTGTATGTGTTTTAAGTTAACAATGTGTCCAATTTTAGTTTCTTTTTTCGCTACCTACCCCACCTTATCTCTTTTCCAATATTGTATGAGTACCATGGGTCTCGTGTAGAATTTGTTATATCCTTTTTGTGCTTTTATGTGGGGTTTCTATTGTTGTATAATCTCACTTTCTCATTCTGAACATAAAACGGTACAGTGGACTGAGGTGGAATCACTAATCAAGGAATTGCAGCAGTTTGAAGGTATCCAGTCTGTATCAAAAGGACGTTTTTCCTTGAGCCCTGGACTTGCTCCTACCTTTCAGGTATTGACATTTCAATATGTGCCCATTGTTCGGAGCAAACGCTCTTGCTCTAGTGTCGGGCTTATGGTTAAGCTTTTCGGAAAGAATGGTACAGTGAGCTAATTTGCTTCGATTATCCTTATATCTAGCTCCCAATCCTTTTGGCAGGTTTATATGGCATCTGTGATTGAGAATGAATACAAGTTGCTTGCAAGATCAGGAAACAAATTGCAAGAGGTAAAAAGTTCGTGATTCTACTGGTATTGGCTCAATTTCCCATTCTTAACAGTCTAAAAACCATTGACTTCTTTTTTTTCGGTATATTGGGAATTAAACCATTGACTTCTAAACTAAGATGTACATTCTTTTCGTACAAAAGGTCATTTAACTGGTGCGTAAAGAGTTCTTGAATCTCAACCTAATGAATAGGATTAGGCTGGCTTGTTTATTTGGTGATCCACTATGCTTTATGTTGTAGCTTGTTGTGGCCTTAGCCGATTAGATTCCACTATGCTTTGTGTAGTCACGAAATCATATGACACATCTTGAAGCTATTTTTCCCTTAATGGAATGCTAGGTGATTTTGGGAATGATTTTGCCTAGGGTTTTCCTTCTTCTTACAATATGGATACCTCTATTACATGCTGAGCTAGGTACCTGAGTATGGAGCTAGATCATTTAACTCAGAATACTATAATCTAGAGTGGCTGCCGACGTAAATATTACTTAACATGGTTAGGACATGTTTGTATTTTACTCTATCCTATATTTGATGCTGCCCTATGTCTTTAACATACCCCAAATGGGAATGTTGGATTTTTCTATTTCCACTGAATGGATTAATATCATGCATAGACTGCTGCCTCTGCAAGTCCCATATTATGAAACATGGTTTCAATGTCAAAAGCTAGGAGGAAATGGTGAATTTGTGACTTTATTACATCAAACGCTATAAATTATAGGAAAAGCCACCTCGTTATTTGAGGGATTGGAAGGCGTAGGGATGCGTTATCGTGTACATTTTTATTCATGTTCTTGCGGGTACTGTGATTTGGCATTTTTTTTTTCCACCAATATTTTCTCAGTAATGATCTCAGTTCTTCTGGTAGAGTATCTTACGATAATTTTGCAATATGCATTATTTTTTCGCAGCTGATAATTCAAACCACCTTGGGAAAAGAAGAAGTGAAATCTGCGATTCTAACTTGCACTGAACGTGTTGAATGACTTGTCTACTGCTGGGATTTTGTATGTGCCTCCGCCGTCCTCCCAAGTGAAAGAGTGTGACTATGATCCTTGTTGCTGTTTTGAGGCTTGAGTCCTGATACAAACGGGTGTTCGCCGTACAAAAAAAAAAAAGCGGGTTGTAGTTCTTATTTTACACAAGTTCTTGTATATTTTTTTGATCCAGAAACTAACAGTGCCACTTTGTTCATATGGAGAAGTGCCTGCTAGAAAATGTGCCTGACATTATTCTACTAATGTCAATCAATAGGCTATCTTCTTCTTCTTTGGCTTTATTTTCTTCAGGCTCTAGATGCTTCTGTGGATCTACTTCTTTTTGTAAGATCATCAGTTGCAATTTTTAAAATTTTTTTTTCCCAATTTTAGTGTAGATCTTGTGAGGTGGTTTGCTTTACTAGCCCACTTTAAGTGGTGGGCCTAAAGTGCTGGTTAATCTGTAAGCAAATTAAAGTCCGGTTATGAGCTTTTTTTTTTTTGGGTGCTATTATGAGCCTTTTTACTCGGTTGACTTTGGACACAGGTGTATAGATTTCGACCGACGCCTTTGCCCATGAGGCTAAACCCCTAAACACTTCAAACCTTAAGAGCTATCGGAGAATTTGTCCGATCGGTAATTTCAAATTCTTGAATTAGTTAAGGTGCATGCAAATTGATTCGGATGTCCGTTTATCAAAAAAGTGCTTCCCCCCACTCTGTTATCAAAAGCCGAATTTTAATATTGGCATTTTTTTCCCTTCACAAAAGTGAGAGCGTTAGCACAATGAATAGTAGACAATTATCGTGATTCGATGCTTCTCTAACCTGTCTATTAAAATCAAATGTTACAAACCACTTTCATCTTATCTCATGAAAAGTCAATCAATTTGTTTCTGCAGTCAAATATTTAAAGATCAAATTCTCGTTGGTCGCGTTTGTTTCATGGGGCTATTAACGAAATAATATTTTAATCTAATCTCATATGGGAATAATGGTATGCAATCTTATCGGACTAATTAATAATGGAATTAATAGTACCACAATTCCTGACACATATCCACGCTGTGTACTTACATCTGCTATATATATGTATTTAATTGGGACCATAAATGTTTTTAACCAATGCCGATAAAATACTAAAAATAGAATAGCATATGATTCATTGGATCGATATATTCTAAATTTAGTTCATGCTCATATATCCAATAAAAAAAAGGAGGCGAAATTGATTTCTCTCTAGCAATACACTATAGTGCTAGTTAACATAATCTTCCGGTAGAACTCTTCGGATGCACGGTTTTCATTAGCTAAATTATTCTATACCCTTTGCATCAGATAAGTACTCTTTCCCCCCCCCCCGGAGATAAGTACTCCTTGCCGCGGCTAAAAGTTAGTACATAATCTAACAAGATGAAACCGTCTTTGAAACGAACCCAAAAATAGTAAAATTCGCGAAAGTGGATATTAGGAGCGCAAACGTTATACGAGGAAGAAGGGAAGCTCATGACATGTGACTACGCTGCAGCCTATAGAACCTCCGGTGCCCGAATAAAGCGAGTAGTTGAGCGACCAACCGTTACAACAGTCAAACTTTAAGCTCGACCCCCGAGAGAGAGAGAGAGAGAGTAGAGATCACCTGTGTGAAGTTCACGCCACCGCTTTCTGTTATCCAGTGTCGTGTCGTGTTTGGTAGTGAATCATCAGAGAACAGGATCCATGTGGTTTGTTTTTCAATCTGACTAGAATGCACTCCACTCTCAATTATATTCCCCAAACAGCCCCTAATCTTTGCCCCCTCTGCCTCCCCCTTTTGCTTGCAGTGCAACTCAAGTGCACTTCCCAGCTTCATCTCCACACTGCTGAGCCTCTCTCTCTCTCTCTCTCCTCATTTTGTGTGCAAGTTTTTTGAGAGAGAGAAAGGGGTGTAAGAGATTGGAGAGAAAATGAGTACAGGAACAAGCACATTTGTGATCAGATGGATCAACTTTCTCACAATGGTATGTGCCATTCTCAGCTTCTGCTCTTTATAATCGACAACTTCATTCCATTAATTTTCATAAAAGACAATCCTTTATGCCCTTTAACAGTATTTTGAGCTTTCATCCTGCTGTTGATAAGCTGCCCCTAGTGGGTTTGCTTTTGTGTCTCTTGTTCATTACTAATGTCTGGTGTAAATCTTTTATTTATGTTGGGTTTTGCTCACTGTTCTTGAATTGGGAACTTTACTATCCAGAGATTTTCTTGAAAGTCCCTTTTCTGTATTTATTTGTGTGAGCGTTTTATCAGCTGTTCATAAGCTGCCCCTTGTGGTTTGCCGCCCCCCCAAACCCCAAGGGATTTGGTGAATTGGGCATTTGAAAGCAATAAGTCCTTGTCCTCCATGAGGTCGCGTGTTTGAATCCCATAGAGGCCAAACATTCCATGCCTTGGCCACTAGAGGGTTTGCATGGTCGTTGGGGCCACTAGAGGGTTTGCGTGGTCGTTAACTTCAGGACTTGTGCGCAAGCTGGTCCGGACATCCGAGTAAAAAAATCAATGTCAGTTGTTAATCGTCTAGATTTGTGTTGGGTTTTGCTCACTATTGTGTATTTTACTGTCATTGAGTTGAGTTTGGGGTTCTAATGTACATTAGTTCTAGATTGGTCCTGTTGGTTGAAATTTGAATTCCTTAGAGCGATGTTTGGGCAGAGGATTTGTCGAGGGTTTTTTGGGGTGGGGGAGGAATATGTAAAGAAAACACAAGTGAAGAAGCTAATTTAGTTCTTCGGCTTTCCTGTCATGTTCTGTTCTCTCTCATAACTCGTTGAACAATTTATGATCCGAACGCAGCCTACTTTGTTTTTAAGTTGTAGAAAGAAAGGGAGAGGCAGACCGGAATTATCTTCCCACCATCTCTTTGTTTGGAACTTCAAGAAAAAGGAAAGAAAGGAACAAAAACACGTGCAAGACACGTTCGACTTTCTCTAGGATTTCCCTCCTACGTATTTTTCTTTCCTTTCCTTTTCCCAATTTCAAAAAGAACATAAATTTTGCCGTTCCACTGTACTTGAAGCAAAAAATCATTGTGGTTGTCGTTGCAGTAGAATAAAATTGTGGATATGCCAACTTCCATTGGCTACTGTTCCGTTTGGTAGTTCTAGTTTTTGTGCACCAATTCCAAAAATTATGACAGGTGTGTTGCTTTTACCTTTGGTTGTTTAAATTTCAATCTTCCTTGCAGCTATTAGCAGTCGTTGTGATGGGTTTTGGAGTTTGGATGAGTACTCATCATGATGGCTGTCGGAAGTCTCTCACTCTCCCAGTTCTGGGCCTAGGTGCTGTCATATTTGTAGTGTAAGACTTGCATTCCTTGGAATTTCTGTGATGCCTTCTGTTAGTTCTGGTATTTTTTGTTGGATGTTTAATGGTTTATACAGTTACAAAGACTTGTTTTTGTTTGATATTAGATCCATAATTGGCTTCTTGGGTGCATTGAAGAAGAACTCCATACTGTTATGGATTGTATCCTTTTCATTTGATTTTCTTGATGTATATTATACGTTGGGATGGCTTTTCCCTGCAATTTTACTTCCTTTCCCCCCTTTTCCTTTTGTTTCACCTTCCTTAACTCTCTGGCATTCAGTATTTGATCATGTTGTGCTCCATTTTGGTTGGAATTTTGGTCTTCACTGTTTTGGCGTAAGTATTTCTGGTGCAAAAGATGGCTTGATTTTCTCAAGAAAGATTTTGTTTCTCTCAACTTCAGTAACATTTCTCTCTCATTTTGCACATCTTTGGAAGTTAGGCATTTTGCATAGTTAGTTTGAAAATATAACTACTTTACAAGCATTTTTTTTGTCGAATATAAATTACTGGTCATCCTTTTTATCCCCCTTCCCCTTCTTGTACTCATCTTGATCAACCTTCTTTTGTCTCTCTAATGTGGATATGTAGCTGAAAAACTTATTCTTGGATATCAAACATATAGTCAATGTCCAAGTTAATTGTGCTCCATTTTGTGGTTCTGACTTGTGACGCCCGCTTTAACTTAGTGAACATAACTTCCAAACACTTTTGAAAGGTTTTCCTTTGCATGAGCTTCTGGGGTCAAATCAATCAAAGAGGTGGGGGAATGACTATAGGAAGAGGATATGACACTAGAATGAGAAGCTAAGTAGGATTGGATTTGAAAAGTTGTAGTATTTCGGCACTGTAGTTCAAATTCGAGAACAGCTGGTATATAGAAACACAAATAAAAGTAAAGAATACTGGAAAAAATAATGAAATCTTCCTGTTGCTGGTATGCAACTTCAGGAAGGGGCTTTAATCTGCATGTTTATTCATGGCTGAAGAACCTGAACAACCGGGGGGTTTGTTGGGGGGTTGTTGGGGGATTGGGTTCAAAATTAACCTGAACAAATACCCACATATCAGAGTAACTCAGAAGGCCTCACTCTCAGATAGTCAATGGCCTATCTTTGACGATATTCATTGATTAGAAAGGCACGGCTAACTTTCACCACATCATAGTTGATGTTCTTTGCGTTTTGCTTTTCCTATTATATAGTTCTATATTTTGCTGATACGGTAGTCTGTGGGATTGTCCACTTCTCGAAATACTCGTAGTATGCATACAGTACACATCATTTCATATCCTATGATGGACTGGATTAACTTGTTGCATTTCAATTTACTGTGTAATTTTTGAAAATCAGGCTTCTCTTTTCATAGTTGACCTATTTTCCTGATTCTTGAATTACATTTGCATGTAATGAACAAATCAAAGGGTGCATCTCAAGTGCTGTTAGTACATGAGACATTAGTGCACATATAGCAAATAACTTCGACTAATCTGTATGTTTATCTCTGAGATTGCTTTACTTTACAAGTAAGGGAATGATTCAGGTAAACTCCTTCCTTTCCTATTTATCTCTCTCATTTTGAAAATCCACGAATAACTTCAACTTCAAAGTGGATTTCTTGTGCGAATAGTGCATTATGACAAGTGCCTTTGAGGTGAATGGAAGCAAGTTCTCTTTCAGCATTCATTAACTTCAAGATTACACAGTAAATGACCAGTGCATTCTGACCAGTGGGTTGTAGACCTGTGCTTGCTATGTGTTTTTGTCTGAATACACATTATGAGTATTATTTGATAGCATTGTTCAATTTCTGCTGCCTCACTTTTGTAGGTTTATCATAACCAATAACGGATCTGGTCACAAAGTAGCTGGTTTGAGGTAAGGTTGCCATTGATATTAAAGATAGAATCATTGCCAATTTTTTCCATTTTCTTCAATGCCAAAGCCGTTGTAATGCCTAACGCCTTTGGAAACCAGCTTCAGTTCTACGAAGAGAGAAGTATAAAAGGACAGAGGAGAGAAGTATAAAAGGACAGTGCAGAAGTAAACCGTCAAACCATCTCTTTCTCTCTGAGGGAGGGAACACTTGTTACCTTTTCAATGCAGCTTGCTCTCATTTAATTGAATATTCTAGGGAAGAAACATTTGAATAGTTTTAACCACAATAAAGGGTTGAATTCACACGCTTTGCGAATTTTAGGAGGACTATCTTCATTTCGTTTCAATGTTTTCTTATTGGATGTGTGAACTGGGATTAACTCAACAGTGGATATTGATGTCTGCGCAGGTACAAGGAGTATCAACTTCAAGATTATAGTTCATGGTTTCTAAAACAGGTGCAAATTGGTCAGTTTTGTGTATTTAGCAGTTTAAGAGTATCAAGAAGAAAATACCTTATTTGGCTCTTGTTTCTCCCTCAACAATTCTTCCTTTTTCCAGCTAAACAACACCCATAATTGGGAACATTTAAGGGGCTGTCTTGTGAAATCTGATGACTGTAACAACCTGTCGAAGAAATATAAGGTCCACTTTGCAACTTTAAGTTCTGATATATTGTCTGTTAAAGTCACATAATGGCGAAGTTTTCACCTTTTCATGCAGACTCTAAAAGAATACAAAGTGGCAAAACTAACCCCCATTGAGGCTGGTTGCTGTCGACCACTATCTGAGTAGGTTCCCTATCCTTTATCTTCTGAATTATTGGACTTTAGTTTCCCTCTTGTAAGTTTATTTCTAGTCAAGTTACTTCAAAGAGCGAATCTTTTGGAGTAGTATGATTCATCGAACTCAATATGTAATTGTACCAGTGATAAAAGTTTTGCGTCTATGAAAACTGCTTGTTGCTTGCTCCTATTTCAAGCAAAGTACTCCGGAAGTATGAACACTGCATGTAACTGTCTCTTTTCTTTTCTTTTTCTTTTTGTGTGGGTTTGAACTCACTTCTTAGGTGCGGTTATCCAGCTATTAATGCCTCATACTACGACTTGAGTTTTCATCCAATCAGTTCCAACAAGGATTGCAAGCTTTACAAAAATTCCAAGGCAATCAAGTGCTACAGTTGTGATTCTTGCAAGTAAATAATGTTACTCACCCATCTTCTCCCTCCTTTTCCTCCTTTACAGTATCCTCATTTCCCTTTGCTTTTCTTTTATTGTGGTTCCAGGGCAGGAGTTGCACAGTACATGAAAACTGAATGGAGGGTGGTTGCAATCTTTAACGTGGTTCTGTTTGTTGTCTTGGTAAGAAACTCTTCTATCTGGTTCAATATCTTACTACTATGATCTGGAGTCATGTTTTTATATGTTGTTGCAACAGTCAATTATATACTTAGTGGGATGCTGTGCGAGACGAAATGCAGCAAGGAACCGATCTAAAGTTTGACAAGGACCTACTATCTCCACGGGTTTTCACTTGGCCAGAGATTAGTTCACGTTCCTTATGAATCACATGGTCTATATGTGTGTTGTTAATTGTTTGCAGTTCTGGAGAAACAGATAGACAACATCATCTGTTCTCAAGCACCGCGTTAGAAATTCGTTGCTGGAGCATGTCTTTTCTGAATCATTAGAATTTGTGTAAAGGTTTTATCATTTGAGAGTAGAAAAAAGTTGTATGTAATTGCATGATTCTGTGCTCATAGTGGGGGTGCAACATTGGTTCTTGCATTGCATTCTCGGACAACTTGCAAAGATATTGGAACTAAGGAAGTTATGGTAATTTTAATGCATTTAGATAGTGTAGTCTTCTTTTACATATAACCAAAGATTTACAACTTACAAGGTTGTAGGTCACTAACGTTTGGAGGTAATACATAAATCTCATCGAAGTAGAGTGCCAAAGATCCTGTAGGATCAAGCGCTTACTATCTTACCAAAACCCGCAGGTAGTGGTAAAAGCGCAACTCTATTTTCTTATACCAAAGCATAGCAGGCCTCAACCGCAACGGTTCGACCCGCGTGGGCAGGATGCTGGCCCGCGACCAACAAGTCCATCGTCCAGCAATAATTCCAGCATCACAGGAACTCTAGCACCTTCCTTAGGGGTCAGGTTTCCCGTGTTACACCTAATGTCTGTTTTGACATATCAAGGATGGACATAATTCACACGAAAAATGGTGGTCTTCTATTAATGCAGTACTAGTTGGGATGGGAGTTAACTTGGAAAAGTTCTCCATCTGCTTTTCCACTTAACATTCCTCAGAAGCTGCAATATTGACCTCCAACTTTATACAGGAGATATGCGCTACTTGACATAGAGCAAGGACCAAGAAGGTATAAATACTTACAAAACCACCTCCAAGAAGGGTTTTTTTTTTTTAAATTTTTTTTATAAGTATTTATATTAGAAACAAGGCATTAAGAGAATGCCGCCCGTATACAGAAAGGCCACCAATACAAAAAGGCCCTATACACCATCCCTATTTGACAAGAAAAGCTCAAACCAATCTAAAAATTGATCAATAGAGGGATTACATTCTCCCTTGTCCCAACTATACAAACTACTAACCACAAAATTTTTTATTCTAAATAAAGGCTTTTCAACCCCTTCTAGAAAAGGTTATACCAACTATCTCTCGTGTTAATATTGTTTGGTTGTCTGTATTTCTCTCATACTAGAAAAGGTTACAGCCCGGTAGGCGATATTGTTTCTCACAAGAATATTGAATTTTCTGAAATGAGTATCCAAAAGTACTGCCGGTGAAGCAATGCTAGCAGGATCTTTGACATCAAGTTGTTGAAACAGCACATTTGATAGCCCAGAAGCCTGGTATTCATAGGTTTGAGACTCTTTCCTTTCATCTCTTGCTCTCAATATGACCAGGATTTTGTTAGATGCTAGACCACATAGCTCAATCCCTTTCCCTTTTTTGTCCCCTATAACAACTGCGCACTTGAAAATCCATTACACATAACCAAGCAATGTCGAAATTTTAGGCAAGTTGAAACTCTGTGCTTCTTTTTATTTACAACTGGTAGGATGGGAGAGAGGGAAGTAAAGTTGCAGGGAGACTCAAGCAGAGTATCGCCCCAACCCAAAATGGCTCAGCCCCAAATTCATATCCTTTTAGGGGAAAACCGACAAACCAAATTTTCCCCAACGGCATTTGGCTCCGCCCCAAACCAGTTGTCTTTTACCCCACTACCATAAAATCCTGTTCTACTCGCACCACAACTTTCTTTTGTTAACCAATACGGCCAAACAAAGCCGAAACCCACCTACTTGGAGCAAAAAATTATTGATTTTTGAGTGATCGACTTACAAGGTTTACTTTGATGAACACACAAGCGATGTAGGAGACGCCTTATTTTCTTATTCAAAAAATCTACTGTATTACATATATCAATAGCTACAAGCTTTATCCTTTGCTTTCTTTCACGGAATACATAAAAGTGAATATATGAACTTCCTAAGCTCTATTACATTCCTCCATTCAAAAAGTTGAGACTTCCATTTGATCATAGAACAATCCAGTGGGCCCACCATCATCAACCAAAGCCAGCATCACAGGCCCTTTTGCACCTTGTTCTACAGTCAAGATCCCATTGTTATGGTTTAGGTCTGTTTTCACATAACCAGGACTCACTGCGTTTATGGCCATGTTAGGATAGTTCTTTGCCAAAACCCTTGTGTAGCCATTGAGAGCTGCTTTGGACACGATGTATGCAGAAAAAATGATGGGCCATCCTCTGGCTTCCAGTTTATCCTCCTTCAAATCCTTGGCAAATTCCTGAACCAACTCATCCACTATCTCTACTGTGAGGCTTTCAATGTCGTTTAGCTCCTTCTTAGCCTTTTCATTTGAAATAAGCTGAAACACAATTTGACGAAACATTGATAGGCAAAAGCAGACAACGCACCATTTGGTAGTACTGTTTAGCTTTCGAAAACAAAAAAGCACTTGAAATGCTACAAAACACTCCTATAGTCTTCATTTAATGCGTCGTGAACTTAATGTTTATTTTGTTTTTGAAAAGTGGGTTGTTTTCGGACTAACTTTCTTGTAGGACATGTCAGAATATTAAGTCCCATAACAGATATACAAAGTAAATGTTGGGTAGCTAATATCATGGTGGGTGACTCACTACTCACAAAATTTAAACCTTTAAGTGGGTCTGAATTCATTAAATTTGTATTGGGCTAGAGTGATGTGGTATGGACTCTACCATTTCTTCCCGAAGGATTGGGCCTTGAGGAGGCAAAGGCATATCAAGTCATTGTACGAACTCTCGTCGTTTCAAATACAATTTTTGGAAAGATGAGATAAGCAAGTGTAATGTGATTCTTGGAAAATGGAAACAGCTTGTAGAAAATGTGAACGTTATTAGCGAAGAAGCCAGCAAAATCTTATCCACAAGAATAGGACTAATCATTCATGTCAATTTGATTTATTTTCTGGTTTGGTATGGGGTAAGTCTTTTTTACCTTCAGTTGTCCGAGAGTGGAGGAAACATTGACTATTCTGGGAGAGTCTGACAGTTGAAGAAGTGGAATAAGCTCTTCAGTCACAAGCTTTACTCCATAGTAGTTTGTTCTCAGAATTGCTTCTGCCGCTTCACAGCTTTGATTCAAAACTTCTCTCAGTTTTTTAGCTTCTGGACCTGCAATCTGTCATCCAAATTGGGATTGCTAAATCATCATCTGTGTCCCCCACAGTTTCAGATCAACATTGCTTGATTAATAGCATAACGGGTTATGTTTATATGCCCTTTATGTTGAATGAGAGTAGAAAATTACATCATCGAAGATCCTCAAATTTAGCCCCTTTAGAACCGCTGGATCAATCGTGGTTCCAACTCCTGCATTATTCACCTGCATTATTGTATCTGGATTATTTCATTCCGAAACTAATGAGAAGAAAGCTTATGACATAGCATATATACCACGTTGTCCACAAGACCGAAAAAATACGGAAATAAATAAAAGCAAAAAAACTCCAACTTTAAAACTACCAATATGTCAAGCTTCTTGAATTTGGTTTTGATGAATTCGGCCATAGAAGCAATGCTGGTTTGGTTCGTCACGTCAAGCTGATGAAAAAGTATGTCGGATTGTCCACGAGCTTTGAGATTTTGCACAGCTTCACGACCCCGATTCTCATCTCTTGCTGTTAATATCACCATAACTCCATTAGAAGCTAATTGTCTACATATCTCTAACCCAATTCCTTTGTTGGATCCAGTTACAACCGCAATCCTGAAGACAGATGTGAAGAAGAGTGAGAGTCTAACATACTCGATTGGGTGTGCAAATTAGTTAGAGTCTGCGTTTATTTTTCTCCAAAAAACAAAGTCATGGACCTTGAAATGCAGAGTATAGGTTCAAATTGCGAGGGAATTGATCAATGGTTAAAGTACTTCCTCCATCCCCCCCAATAGTCTTTTTCCAGTAGCTCTGCCTTGTAATCGAGTTAGCCATTTTTGTATTTTACCGCGTTAGATTTCAAAATTGTTTTCACCAATAAAAAGATTAATAAAGAATTGGTGTAAGGTCCATTACATGCGTTTGACCAATTCCCAATCCCAATACACCTGTTTTTTCAGTAAAGTGTCGTGTCCACTTATGATAGTTTGTAAGGGCTAAGGTTCATCTTCTATCTTTGGCAAGACAAAAATGCCCTTTTATGTTTTAAATCTTATTTTTCCTTACTGCTACCACGTCCGACAATAAGACGAACTCCTCCTCTGACTACTCCGCCGCTGGTGATTTTTCAGCGCTACCTCCACCGATCGATGAAGTAGATCGAGACAAAGGTCTGGTGACCGGCACCAACTCCGCCGATCTACAAGAGTGATTTTGCTTCTCTCTTTAGAGTTGTTGCCGGAAAGTTGCAGTCGTCAGTAGGGGAGGAGAAGGTACGAAGTCCGTAGAGAGAGAGAGAGAGAGAGAGAGAGAGAGAGAGAGAGAGAGAGAAGTTCCCTTCTGGGAGCTATGGAGTTCACCGAGCCCACCACCGTAACTCACCACCACCACCGGACCTCATCAACACTGCCGAGCACCACCGAGCACCTCCGGATCACCACTGTTGTATTCACCATCATCACAGCCGAGCTCCACGCGGCTCCGACCCACCACCGTGTAGTCCCGCCGGACACCGCCTTGAGATTCCGAAAGCACCACAGTGATCTACGGGCCCCACATACTCTTACCCGAGCCTTAATTTGCGTGTTGAGCTAGTTCCCCGGCAACCCGTAACTTAACCTACGTTTTAATGGAGTTTGGACCTATTTTTAAATTGCAATGTAGATGGTGACCTGTTCTTAAATAAATAATTACTATTTAGTCCTATTTTAATTTACATGCGATGAAGATGGTGACCTTTTATGAGTTGTTTGATGCATGTTCGAGTAAATGATAACCAGTTAGGTGGTTACCTTTCCATTGTATTCAATAATTACTATTTAGTCCCATTTAGGGTTTAGATTTTCAATTATTGAACGAATACCAACGCCGAGAAAAATTCAGACCGCAAATTATTAAATGGACACTAACACAAATGAGAATTTAGACTGCAAATATGCTATATGAACGCCAATGCCAAAAAATGTTTAGACTGCAAATTTACACATTTAGACTACAAATTTGTTAAATGAACACCAACGTTATAAAAAATTTAGACTACAAATTTCAACTTTTAGACTGCAAATAAAGGCACTTTTGTAAACTTTATAGTCTAAAAGTGCAAATTTGCAGTCTACACATAAATTTAGACTACAAATTATTAAATGAACACTAACGCTAATGAGAATTTAGACTGTAAATTTGTTAAATGAACATCGACGCCACAAAAAATTTAGATTGTAAATTTGAACTTTTAAATTGCAAATAAATGCACTTTTGTAAACTTTGCAGTCTAAAAGTGTAAATTTATAGTCTACACACAAATTTAGACTGCAAATTATTAAATGAACACTAAGGCCAATGAGAATTTAGACTGTAAATCTGTTAAATGAACATCAACACCAGAGAAAATTTAGACTGCAAATTTGAACTTTTAAACTGCAAATAAAGGCACTTTTGTAAACTTTGAGGTCTAAAAGTTTAAATTTGCAGTCTACACATAAATTTAGACAGCAAATTATTAAATGAGCACTAACACCAATGAGAATTTATACTGCAAATTTGTTAAATGAACACCAACACGAGAGAAAATTTAAACTGCAAATTTATAGTTTTATATTGCAAATAAAGACACTTTTGTAAACTTTGCAGTCTAAAAGTTTAAATTTGCAGTTTACGTATAAATTTAGACTGCAAATTATTAAATGAACACTAAACAATTGAGAATTTAGATTGCAAATTTGCTATATGAACACCTACGCCAAAAAAAATTTAGACAGCAAATTTGCACTTTTAGACTGCAAATTTATTAAATGAACACCAACTTCAGATAAAATTTAAATTGCAAATTTGCACTTTTAGACTGCAAATAAAGGCACTTTTGCAAACTTTGCAGTCTACACATAAATTTAGACTGCAAATTTGCTATATGACCACCAACACCAGAAAAAATTTAGACTACAAATTTACACTTTTAGACTGTAAATTTGTTAAATAAACACCAACTCCAGAGAAAATTTAGATTGCATGTTTGCACTTTTAGATTGCGAATAAATGTACTTTTGTAAACTTTGTAGTCTAAAAGTACAAATTCGCAGTCTACACATAAATTTAGACTGTAAATTATAAAATGAACACTAACGTCAAAGAGAATTTAAACTACAAATTCGCACTTTTAAATTGTAAAGTTTACAGAAGTGGTGGTGTGGCGGCATGGCGGTAGTGGCAGTGGTGGTGGTGGTGGTGGTGGTGGTAGTAGTGTGGTGGTGATGGGGTTAGTGAAGGTGGCGGGGGCGGCGTCGTGGTGGTGGTGGTTGTTGTGGCAGCGCGGCGGCAGTGGTGGTGGTTGTGGTGGCGGCGTGGTGGTCATTATGGTGGCGGTGGCGGTGAAGTGATGGCAATGGCGTGGTAGTGGTGGTGGTGGTGGTGGCGGCTTGGTAGTGGTGGTAATTGTGGTGAAGGTGGCGGTGTTTTAGTAGTGGTGGAGGCGGCGGCGGCGGAGTGGTGGTGGAGGTGGTGGTGGATGGAGGTGGTGACGTTATGGTGGTGGAGGTAGTGGTAGGGGCATGGTGGTAGCGGTGTCGGTGTTGGTGGTGGTGATGGTGGTGAAGTGGTGGTGGTGGTGGTGGAGGTGATGGATGTGGTGGTGGGGACGTGGTGGTGGAGTGATGGTGGTAGTGGTTGTAGTGGCCGCGTTGTGGTGGTGGTGGTTGTTATGGCGGTGTGGTGGTGGTTGTGGCGACGTCGTGGTGGTGGTGGTGGGATGGTGGTCATTATGGTGGTGGTAGAGTGATGGCGGTGGCGTGGTAGTGGTGGTGGTGGGGGAGTGGTGAAGGTGGCGGAACTGGTGGCGGCTTGGTGGTGGTGGCGGTAATTGTGGTGGAGGTGTTGATGTTTTGGTGGTGGTGGTTATGGCGGCGTGGTGGTTGTCATTGTGGTGGTGGTGGTGGCGGCGGCGTTGTGGTGGTGGTGGTTGCGGCGACAAGGTGGTGGTGGTGATGGTTGTGCTTGCGGCGTGGTGGTCATTATGGTGGTGGAGGAGTGATGGCTGTGGCGTGGTAGTTGTGGTGGCGTGGTAGAGGTGGCGGCTTGGTGGCGGTGGTAATTGTGGTGGAGGTGGCGGTGTTTTGGTGGTGGTGGTTGTGGCGACGTGGTGGTGGCGGCGGCGTCGTTGTGGTGGTGGTGATGGTGGTTGTGGCAGTGTGGTGGTGGTGGCTGTAGTGGCGGCGTGGTGGTCATTATAGTGGTAATGGAGTAATGGCGTAGTGTTGGTGGTGGTGGTGGTGGAGTGGTGGAGGTGGTGGTAATTGTGGAAGAGGTGGCAGCGGCGTGGTGGTGGTGGACGTGGTGGTGGCGGCGGCGGTGTGGTGGTGGAGGTGGTAGAGGGGGCGTGGTGGTGGTGAAGGTGGTGGCGGTGTTGGTGTTGGTGGTGGTGGTGGTGGAGTGATGGTGGTGGTGGTTGTGGCGGCGTCGTGGTGGTGGTGAAGTGATGGCGCTGGTGTGGTAGTGGTGGTGGCGACAGTGGTGGTGGTGGTGGTTGTAGTGGCGGCGGCGTGGTGGTGGTGGAAGTGGTGGTTGGTGGAGGTGGTGGTGGGGGCGTGGTGGTGTTGGAGGTGGTGGTGGTGATGGTGATGGTGATGGTGGTGGAGTGGTGGTGGTGGCAGCGTGGTGATGGTGGTGGTTGTGATGGCGGCAAGGTGGTGGTGGAGTGATGGCGGTGGCGTGATGGTGGTGGTTGTGGTGGTGGCTTGGTGGTGGTGGTAATTATGGTGGAGGTGGCAGCGACGGCGTGGTGGTGGAGGTGGCGGTGGGTAGAGGTGGCCTCGTTGTGGTAGTGGTGGTGGCAACGATGGCGGTGTGGTGGTGGGGGCGTGGTGGTGATGGTGTTAATGGCGGTGATGGTAGTAGAGTGGTGGTGGTGGGGGGAGGAGAGTGGTGGTGGTAGTTGTGGCGGCGACGTGGTGGTGGTCATTGTTGTTGAGGCGGTGGTAGTTATGTGGTTGCAATAAAATTGAAAAAATACATTTTTTTATTAACCAAACAAGGTTCTTAGTTCTTTTATATAGGTTATTTTTGTCATTAGAATTATTAGTGGATTTGAGGTGTTAGAAACTTTTGAAATGGATTGAATGGATTAGAAACATGCTATATTGGACCTATCAAAAATTCACCCCTAAAAAGATTATCAAGAAATTTTTCAGGCCAAATTTTCAAAATCATCTAAAACAGAAAACGGGTCAGCGACTCAGCAATATAGACAGTTTCTTTTAGAAATCTAGGGAACGCGGATGATGAAATTGAGATGGAGGGAACATATTACAAGTTTCATTATCAACATATGTGAGATGTCAGCCTACACGGAGCGGATTAATAGCGGCAAAGCCCCATATATAGAAGAAAAGAGATTCAGCTTGGAACAAGAACTGAAGATGTATAATTTGAAAGGTTCAGATGCAAAAGAGTGAATATATAACAGTGTCATATACGATAACTTACCTCTTCGTCGACTGAGTGATCCCTGCTACTTCCATTGTTTGCGATTATGGCGTACGCGTAGAGTAATAGCTAGTTTGGGTAATAAGGCCACTTCTGATTTTCAGGTTTCGGTATACAATGATATATATACTACTTCGGCCACTTTTGATTTTCAGGTGTCGGTGTACAATGATATGTAAACTAAGTAGTAAGTTTGATTTCTGGTTTCTGGGCTCTAGTACTTCATCGTATGCAATGACATAAGGATGCGTTCATTTTCTGTCAACTTGAACAAAAGAAGACGTAAGCTATGACATGTCTAAACTTTCACATTTCTTTTAATTAGCAATTTCACTCCACTTTTATCGTAAGCCCGGTCAGTCAGTTTGATCCATTATCATTTTGGGCTTGACTAGACGATGCTTTGCTTTGCAAGGTTATGAATCCCATTTCATACCGGCGTATGTACTGATATTGTCCAAATCCGATACCCTATATCTTTAATTTTGTTCTGGCGCCAATACCGGACGGTACAGGAAATACCGGTTAATATCGGACGGTACCAAACTACTTTTAAATTTATTTTTTTCTTTACGTACCGGACAGTACCCGACTACTTTTTCTTTTTCTTTTTAATAAATGTGTATATTATACTATAAATTTTTTACGTAGAAAAATAAAACTAATAGCGATAAATTCGAAACGGTACTCGGTATCTCACCGGTACCGGTATGTGCCATACCAGTAGAAAAACCGATACTCAAGCCGGTATGATATTCAGAACCTTGATGCTTTGTTGTGCTGGGCCTCCTTCATTGAGGTTGCAATGCCACCGGATTGCACCCCAGGTTGGCCTTTTAGCATTTCCTTTAGGTGAAAGTATACGGAGACCCCCACAATTATGCCTTTTTTCAACGGAGACCGCTTAATGTTTAAAACTGGCCCTATAGACCCTATATAGTATATGAAATGAAAAATTAGCTAATTTTGTGAATGAAGCGAGCGAAAATGAAGATTTTATTACTTCTAAAAAATCGCCCACACTGATCTCCTCATCTATAAAAATTGTCTACATTGACCCTTCATCTTAATGATCTTTTTGATAGAATGGTGCTGATTGGTTAATGGTTATAGTTGAGGGGGTCTGTATGGAAAATTTCAAATGTTAAGGGGTCTCTATGAAAAAAGTGATAGTTGAAAGGGACTCTGTGTATTTTCACCCTTTTTTTTTTTTTTTACTTCTACATTCTGTCTTTTAAAATTTTTGTTAGCTTCGCTTCAATTTTTTTTGAATCAATCATTCACTCTGCCAAGTAGAATCTATAAAGTTAAAAGTTTATGATCAAAAGAATAAATCAGTAAAAATAAAACAAGTAAAAAAATGTAGTTTCATTGTTTTTGTGTTCGTCTTATTTGATATTTTTTTTTAATTTCAATCCATATTTTCTTTTACGTGATGTTAATTTCAAAAAACAATTGACGAATAGTGAAAACTTTTACTCCTACTAAATACATATAATCTTAATTTTAAAATTATTAATTTGGTCTATACTCACCCTTGGTATATTCATTAAAAAATTGGTCTAGGATCCACTATAGAGAACTTGTAATCCAGTTAATCCACTTTTAATGCTTGTAACCCCTCTAATCCACTAATACAGTTTAGTAAGACCTTAAGTCCACTTCTTTTAAAAAAGAAATTAAACCAAGATAAAAATGCTCTCCTATATAAGCTGTCTCATAGAGAGAAACCCTGGACCAAAAATAAATCTGGTGCACAACCTCATCTCTCTCTCTTTGCCGCCGGTGAAAAGTCCAAAAACCTCACCGGAAAATGTCCCAGCAGCTGTCCATGCCTTTGATCGGTGCCGGAAACCCGTCCTTGGCGAATACACTGCGGTAAACATGTCCGATCGACGGCCTCCTGTCCTTTGCCTCCTTGGCGGCTGGCTCCACCTCGATCAAATACTCTCTCTCTCACTGCCGTCGGAGTCTACCTGAACAAGCTATTGATGAAACTACTGTGGTGGTTGGTGATGGAAAATAATTTTTCACTTTATTTATGATCTGATTCTCTGAGTTTCAAAAGGTAGGCCGACAAACTTAATTCCACAGTGGGGTTCTACATGGGTCCACTTTTGGATTTGCATTTATTCATTTTGCTTTGATTATTTCACCTTGGAAGCATCGATCCATGCCATTTTCAAGGGTTTTTAATGAGTGCAATTTTGTTCACCCTCCTCAAAAGAGGGTGAACATTATCCTCTCTCTCATAGATTGAAATGGTGTGGATCTCACCATAAAGTGATATCATGCTTACCTGCAATACATTTTTTGGTAAGTATAACATCACTTTGTAGTGGGATCCACATCATTTCAACTAATAGGAATGAGGGTAATGTTCACCATCTTTAATGGAGGGTGAGTAAAACTCAACTCTTCTTAATGTTATGTATATGTGGTCTTTCTACTTTTATTGAAATTTGGACTTTCACCTTAGAAGCAACGATCCATGCCATTTTCAAGGGTTTTTAATGTTATGTATATGTGGTCCTTCTACTTTTATTGAAATTTGGACTTTCACCTTGGAAGCAATGATCCATGCCATTTTCAAGGGTTTTTAATGTCATGTATATGTGGTCCTTCTACTTTTATTGAAATATGGACTATTTCATTTTGGATTGTGGATCTTATCAACTGATTGACAAATTTGCCTTAAGTTAATAAAATGACTGTTACCAAAGCTAAGTATTCAATTTTTTTTTTTTTTTTGCAGTAGGTATACACACACAATATTATATGTACGTGATTGTGTTTGGCATAAAACACATTTAAGATATCCATAGGTAACTTTATGTCTCAAATCCATCTTCGTTTTTGATAACGTACATAGAACAGATTGGGACATATAATATTATATGTGCACTTTTTTTTTAATGTATTACCAAACATAAGGCAATAACGTAAATTGTGACATATTAGTTTATATGTGCACTGTTTCAACATGCAGAGAACATATTTGGCATGGTACAAAGTTAAAATATACACATGCACATATAATATTATATGTGTTTGTGTTGACAAAAAACACGTTCCAGATATCCATAGATAACCTTATATATCTTAGATCTATCTTCGTTTTTGATATACAGAGGACAAATTGGAACATATAAGAATATATGTGCACTTTTGTTGATGTAATACCAAACATAAGACAAAAACGCAGATTGAGACAGATAACATTATATGTTAAGGTGTGGCGGGTTCAAGAAGGGAATGACTCAAAATAGGTAGAGAGAGAGAGAGAGAGAGAGAGAGAGAGAGAGAGAGAGAGAGAGAGAGAAATTTTCGTTACACATATAGTGTTATATGTTAAGGGGTGGCAGGTCAAGAAGGGAAGGGCTCAAAACAAGAATTAAAAAAAGAAAATATAAATTTTTGTCACACAAATAACGTTATATGTTGGTGTGGTGGAGATGAAGGCGGAGTAGTGGTGGTGAGGGAAAAATAAAAAGAAAAAGAGAAAATTTTGTCACACATATAACGTTATATATATATGTTGGTGTCGTGGTGGTGGTGGCAAGGTGATGGTGGAGTGGTGGTGGTGGTTACGTGGTTGTAACAAAATCGTAAAAAATGAAAAAAATACATTTTTTGTATTAGTTAAACAAGACCTTTGTTTCTTTTACATAGGGTAGTTTTGTCATTGAAATTATTAGTGGACTAGAGGAATTAAGAACTTTAAAAGTGGATGAGTGGGATTAGAAACATGCTATAGTGGACCTCCCAAAAAGATTGAAATTGAATGTTTTTGGGAGGTGAGGTTGATCGATGACGGCATTTGCTAAATACAGATCGTACAAGTTTAGTGCACAAAACCATGGGCCAAGTTTTGTAAAAACCTTTGCTTTTATTTTTGTTTTATATATGCAAGGATGAAATCAAGGGGGGTTTAATGGCGGCGGCCGTCACAACAAGAATTTTAAAAATTGCAATTATTACATCTATGAAAAAAAATTATTCCCAACATATATAGTTACGCCACTGCTAGATTTTTTTTCTTTATTTTTTGTTATATACTATTCTTAAATCTTCTATTTTTATTTTTCATGAAAGGAGACCCAAAAAAATATTCCAAAACTAAATTCAATGGGCCAAAATGAAATAATATAAAGGATGAGGTATAATTAAGGGGGAAAAAACTTCACACTTTAACTCTAAAACAACTTATATAACCTAAAAAATTAAAGTTAGTCTTTCATTGTACTACTTGTGCAAATGACAAAAATATCATTTATATAATTTTTGTTATGTTTTTTAATTTTTTTTGAGTCGATGACTATTAATATTGTAATTCATCCTTTTTATTTTTTTAGTATATATTTTGCCACTGCTAGGATAAAATCTTGGTTTCGTCCCTAGTCAGAGAGGAGACCCCATCACCCGTAATAAAACGTCATATGGATTGGAATTCTTGGCATGCAGCATTCGCCCCTTCAGATTTTTTAAGAAAGTTTCTGGAATGGGGCCTAAATATCTCTCGTCCTTCCCAAAATTCCAAGCACTAGTTGGTGCAACTGGCAAAAGTTAGGGGTAATATTGTCTCTTGCTCCTAATATCCTGAGATATTTGCTCTACCAAGTTCACTATGCATTAGCTCAGTTGGCATCGCTCATCGTCTTTCTTAGTAGAAGCTTAGGGGTTAGGACTATGGAGTATGGACAACCTTGGGATCTCTTGAGAACTAACTTACTAACTCCCCACTAACCTCCACGCGCTAATGTATACAATATTGAAAAAAAAAATCAGTATGCATTCAGACTTTGGGGTTTGGCACAATGGTCGTGTTCCTAGGAGTAGGATACACAAACGTATGGTTTCAAAGAGTACTGTTGGATTAAAACCCCAAGGGGTTTGAGAAGGTGGGCAAGAGAAAGCTATAATAATTAAGTGTTTATCCTCTACGAAATCATGTGTTCAAATTCCATGGAGGCCTGTAACGACCCGAATTTTCGACCCAATTTTTTTTTAATAAAAATATTAAAAGGTATCAATTAATTCTAAAAATAATACTTTTCTTATTAAATAAGTATTAGATAATTACAAAAACATAGTTATTCTTTCTCATTATCTCATTTAATTATTTTTATTATTGCATGTATGCATGCAACTCGTATATCTCTCCCTCTCCTACTCCTACTCGACCTTTATCACCTCCGTAGCCTTTAAACCGAGCTAAATTCGTCCATCTCGAAACCCAATCCCGTTAGGACTCGATTTAATCCTTCTACATCAAAATTCTCTTATAAATACATAACTATTCCTACCCTAGGGCACACACAACACTCACCATCTTCCACGGAGTTAGAAAGGAGAGGAAAATCAGAGAGAAACCAATTACAATCCATAGATTTTTAGAGAGAGAAAGAGAGAGAGAGAAAAGTGGGTTTTATAGTTTCGGCCCTCCGAGATCCGAATTGATCGATCCAATTGTCTTCTACAACCTAGAGCGTCACTATTCATCAACCAATTCGACCCCAAGGTTCCCCGATCGACGAAACCGAAGTCGTCTTCTCCAACGTTCAAGTTTCGATCGAAAACAAATTCAATCCGATTCGAGGTATTATAATCTCTCCCGAAGCCTCCTCTACGTATAAATATTGTTTTTAGACGTAACCCAACGTCCCCCGTAGCCCCATGCATCGAAAACAATCGAGAAAACGCAAAAAAATAAAAGCAGACAGCAAGGTTGCGGCCGCAACCTTCGGGAACTCCAGCCGCATGAACCAGCAGAACGGAGTTCGCGGCCGCGAACTCTTCTTGTCCCAGCCGTGCGGTTTCGTGGTCTTGAGATCGAATTGATTTTGCGACCCTTTAAAAATATATTTTGACTCCGAAATTTTTATCCTAGGTTCCTAACATTCTAAAGTTCATAACTTGTTAGTTTCATATTTTTTTTATTTAATCTACTATTTATTTAATTTTTATTCATAATCGTGAGATCGTTTGTAAACTAAAATTCATTACGACCCTTTAAATTACTTTATAAATCCCCAAACTATTTTTCTTAGATTCCTAACTTATTAAAGATCATAAGTTGTTGATTTCACAACTTTTTAATGTTATTTGCTATTTATTTTATTTTTAATTAAAGATATCAACGAAAATTAATAACGACCTTATAAAAAATATTTTTAACATCGAAAATATTTTTCCTAGACTTCTGACAGTTCAAAGGTGATATGTTATTAAAATAAAATTTTATTTATTTGATTTACTATTTATTATTATTTAAGCATTGTTTCTTAATGATAATATCGTAAAATATTATTCAGGAGGTCTAAAATTCCGAATAATTTTATTTAGACTATTTACAGCCCTATAATGATATTCTGTAAATATAAAAATATTTCCAACTATTTAATTATTTATTGTTTATTTATGCTTGTTTAGTCTATTAATTTAATCTTTTTTTTTAAATTAATTCCGTGAGCATCCAAACCCAACTTCTAGCACTCGAACTCATTATAGGGGACTGTTAGGACCTTTATTAAGGTTACGATAGTTATTTAAATATTTTTACCTAATTAATGTATTTAATTAGTGTTTAATTAACTTAATTACTTATAATTAATTAACAAAAGTCTAGAAAATTATTTTAAAATCTTTATTAAATAATTCTTACATTCTTAATGACTTTGTGATCATACGAGATTAAGGGCAACGGCCCAGTCATAAAAAAGTTATGTGATTGCATCGTTTAATAATTGTTTTGACCTGTCTATTATTCGTTTTTAATTATTATTGAGAATGATATGGTGTTAAAGCTTCATTTGAATGTTAGATTGGACTCTAGGGACATGGGGTGGTATGCGAAATAGAAACCACGTAGACGATGTTACGTAATGGATAAATTGTGAAGTTTATTCCTGTTTAGAGGTTGCCTGCAGGCGTGATTTAAGATCTGATGAGATTTGTGATGATGATTTAGAACCGGCAGAGTAAGCCCGGAAATGATTTAAGACTGGCAGAGTAAGCCCAGTGATGTCTGTGATGATTTAGAAGCGCGAGTAAGCCCGGTGATGTGCGTGATGATTTAGAACCGTAGAGTAAGCGAAAATGATTTAAGGCGCGAGTAAGCCCAGTGATGTTTGTGATGATTTAAAACCGGCAGAGTAAGCCCGGAGATGATTTAAGACTGGCAGAGTAAGCCCAGTGATGTCTGTGATGATATTTTGCTAAAACCTGGCAAAGTAAGCCCAGTGATATTTTGATAAAACCTGGAGGTGATCCCGCGATATTTTCTGTTGATAAAACCTGGCGGGTAGTCCAGCGATATTTTCTGTTGATAAAATCTGGCGGTGGTCCAGTGACGTTTTACGTTGATAAAACTTGGCGAGTGTTCCAGCGATATTTTGTGACGATAAAATCTGGCGTGTGTCCAGTGATGTTTAGTGGTAAATTGATGTCCTGGCGTGTGTCCAGCGATGAGTTGATAGACTGGCGTGTGTGCAGTGATGATTGTGATGTGGTATATAAGATAGGCGAACCCTAGTTGTGATTCAGGCATGATAAGCTATCCCATTGTTGTAGTATTGTAACTTAGGTTATCTACGACAGCAAAGGGAAGTGATCTCATGGGACCGAGCATGGCTAGCGGCTGGGGAGGAAAGATCTCGTAGGGAGATTTTGGATCACACGTTAGGCTAATGGATAGTAATGAACTGGTTGACGTGAAAATCTCTGTTTTACTTATTCGCATCATGATTATCCTGTTTTACTTGCTAGCTGTAATTGTAAGAGGGGTGGTTGGGTTGGATTATTCTACTGGGTGATTTATCACTCACGGATACGTCTGTATCCTGGCAAATCGATTGCTTCGGCGATCAATTTGCTAGAAGGCGCAGGATTCAATGGAGAAGATTCAACGATGATGCAGTTCGACACGGAAAGAATATCAGTAACGAAGATCGAGGATGCTTAGGATTCGTATCAAGATTAGAGTCAGCTCTGAAATTAGTGTATTTTGATTCCGTAAATCTATCTTGAGATTGTATTAGCAAAATCTTTATTTTTGGAAAATCATATTTATTTAGCAAAATTTTCTTAAGAAATCCTTTTATTTTACACCCGAAAAGTCGGGGCGTTACAAGTGGTATCAGAGCATAGGTTCAACCCTCGGCCTTGGGTAGATTGGGTAGATCACGTTCTGAGAGCGTAAATCCGAATAGCTAAACGTTTACGGTATCTATTGCTTCCCTAAAACTACGATATATCTTACCTAAGTATATCATATAAATATTTATTTACCTGATGCGATTCAGACTCCGAAAAGTTATGAAATCAAATGCTGACTCCGATCGGAAGGAAGCGATAGAGGAGCCGTTCCCTTTTATCATTTGTTGGTTGATCAAACGGGACAAAGAATCCTAGTACAAAGAAGACAAATAGACAAATCTCGACAATGGAGGATAAGGTACTGTCGAATGAGGCTACTCAGTAAATAGAGCACCTGTCGAAGAAGAATTTCCTTTCTCTAGGTAGATAATGATCAAATAGAGTAGGACCGATGTAAGAACGTTGTCACACGCACTTTCTTTTGAGAACCTGATATTTAGAAACCCTTAAAACCCTAAACCTAACCTTGTGGAGCAGTCATTATAAGATTGAAACTAAGGGTCAACAACGTCACTTTCCATGGTCATCTGGGTCAACCCCCGCCAGCAAGGAGAATACGTGTAGCCCTAATGCCAACAACAACGTTGCCTACGTCGACAACAATGCTTACGTGAATTCCGAGATTTATGCCAATTCGAGCCCCAACGCAATACGAGTATTAACAAGGATGCGCGACTCATACGAACGATTACCGCCATAACTACGCCTAAACTCTCACCTTAAGCTCCGAACGCCCTCGTCCCTGAAAGATGGATAGATTATAGTACAAGGAGTCTTAGGCCTATGTTTGGCTTGTGATTTTTAGGAATTGACTTTGACGTCGAGGTTCGACTATTAGCCAATCGCGCTATTATTGAAAATGATAAGAGAAGTGAAAAGCCATTTTTCCGCAAGTGAGGTCTTGCTCATTTAAGGGGGGTAGACAAGTCCTTTTCTACACCCAGCGCACTCAAAGCCAAGTGGCGTGATAAGCCCTCTGAATAGTTAGCAAGCTTTAAGTTGAACGAAATGGATCGTGTGGAGTTGGACCCTCACTCACATTATCTGCGAATACAAAGACATGTTCCCTAAGAAGTTGTCAAGATTACCACCACCAAGAGAAATGGATTTCAATATCGAGCTACAGCCCGGTACGGTCCCAATTTCCATGGCCTCGTATCGAACGGCTCCGATAGAACTACAAGAGTTGAAAACGTAACTACAGTAACTTTTGGAAAAGGGTTTTATCCAACCCAATACCTCACCTAGGGAGCCCTACCCTATTTTTCAAAGAGAATGATGGATTTGGAGCTGTACTTGTGGAAAGGTCGTCGCATACGGATCCTAACAATTGAGGCCGCATGAAAGGAACTATCCAACTCATGATTTGGAGCAGGCAGCAGTAGTGTTCATCCTAAAATCTTGGCGACATCGAGGAATGAGTTCGAGGAAAGGCAAACGAGGTCGCTAATGCGCCGAGTCACAAGAATCGAGGACTAAATTGGGAGGAGCAAGCCTATTAGGACCAATGGGACTAACAGAACATGGTCAAGATCATTCGCCAACGACGTTTGGCTTCGTAGAATCAACAAAAGAGCTATGCCAACAAAAGAATCTGATCGCTGACCTTTCAGACTGAGGAAAACGTCGAACACTTTCAAAGAACTACCAATGGAAAATTTAGGACTATAAAGAGAAGTGCTTTTGAGGAAAACCATTCAACTGGTCCGAGTTCTTTGGCGACATCGAGAAATTAGCTTAAGAACGAACCGATACTATGCGCGCCGACTACCCAAATCTGGTACGCCCAAATTTCGAGGACGAAATTATTTTAAGGGGGGTAGGTTGTAACGACCCGAATTTTCGACCCAATTTTTTTTTAATAAAAATATTAAAAGGTATCAATTAATTCTAAAAATAATACTTTTCTTATTAAATAAGTATTGGATAATTACAAAAAAATAGTTATTCTTTCTCATTATCTCATTTAATTATTTTTATTATTGCATGTATGCATGCAACTCGTATATCTCTCCCTCTCCTACTCCTACTCGACCTCTATCACCTCCGTAGCCTTTAAACCGAGCTAAATTCGTCCATCTCGAAACCCAATCCCGTTAGGACTCGATTTAATCCTTCTACATCAAAATTCTCTTATAAATACATAACTATTCCGACCCTAGGGCACACACAACACTCACCATCTTCCACGGAGTTAGAAAGGAGAGGAAAATCAGAGAGAAACCAATTACAATCCATAGATTTTTAGAGAGATAAAGAGAGAGAGAGAAAAGTGAGTTTTATAGTTTCGGCCCTCCGAGATCCGAATTGATCGATCCAATTGTCTTCTACAACCTAGAGCGTCACTATTCATCAACCAATTCGACCCCAAGGTTTCCCGATCGACGAAACCGAAGTCGTCTTCTCCAACGTTCAAGTTTCGATCGAAAACAAATTCAATCCGATTCGAGGTATTATAATCTCTCCGTATGTATACACTCATTTAGGAAAACTGTTTATAGACATAACCCAATAGACCCCGTAGCCCCATGCATCGAAAACAATCGAGAAAAACGAAAAAAATCCAAAACAGCCCGCGACCTTGCGGCCGCGAACTTCGGGAACTCCAGCCGCATGAACCAGCAGAACGGAGTTCGCGGCCGCGAACTCTTCTTGTCCCAGCCGTGCGGTTTCGTGGTCTTGAGATCGAATTGATTTTGCGACCCTTTAAAAATATATTTTGACTCCGAAATTTTTATCCTAGGTTCCTAACATTCTAAAGTTCATAACTTGTTAGTTTCATATTTTTTTTATTTAATCTACTATTTATTTAATTTTTATTCGTAATCGTGAGATCGTTTGTAAACTAAAATTCATTACGACCCTTTAAATTACTCTATAAATCCCCAAACTATTTTTCTTAGATTCCTAACTTATTAAAGATCATAAGTTGTTGATTTCACAACTTTTTAATGTTATTTGCTATTTATTTTATTTTTAATTAAAGATATCAACGAAAATTAATAACGACCTTATAAAAAATATTTTTAACATCGAAAATATTTTTCCTAGACTTCTGACAGTTCAAAGGTGATATGTTATTAAAATAAAATTTTATTTATTTGATTTACTATTTATTATTATTTAAGCATTGTTTCTTAATGATAATATCGTAAAATATTATTCAGGAGGTCTAAAATTCCGAATAATTTTATTTAGACTATTTACAGCCCTATAATGATATTCTGTAAATATAAAAATATTTCCAACTATTTAATTATTTATTGTTTATTTATGCTTGTTTAGTCTATTAATTTAATCTTTTTGTTTAAATTAATTCCGTGAGCATCCAAACCCAACTTCTAGCACTCGAACTCATTATAGGGGACTGTTAGGACCTTTATTAAGGTTACGATAGTTATTTAAATATTTTTACCTAATTAATGTATTTAATTAGTGTTTAATTAACTTAATTACTTATAATTAATTAACAAAAGTCTAGAAAATTATTTTAAAATCTTTATTAAATAATTCTTACATTCTTAATGACTTTGTGATCATACGAGATTAAGGGCAACGGCCCAGTCATAAAAAAGTTATGTGATTGCATCGTTTAATAATTGTTTTGACCTGTCTATTATTCGTTTTTAATTATTATTGAGAATGATATGGTGTTAAAGCTTCATTTGAAT
Source organism: Rhododendron molle (assembly GCA_025413875.1). NCBI lineage: Eukaryota > Viridiplantae > Streptophyta > Magnoliopsida > Ericales > Ericaceae > Rhododendron > Rhododendron molle. Next base: position 46,805,562 of record CM046389.1, on the reverse strand, counting down.
GTTAGATTGGACTCTAGGGACATGGGGTGGTATGCGAAATAGAAACCACGTAGACGATGTTACGTAATGGATAAATTGTGAAGTTTATTCCTGTTTAGAGGTTGCCTGCAGGCGTGATTTAAGATCTGATGAGATTTGTGATGATGATTTAGAACCGGCAGAGTAAGCCCGGAAATGATTTAAGACTGGCAGAGTAAGCCCAGTGATGTTTGTAATGATTTAAGACTGGCAGAGTAAGCCCAGTGATGTCTGTGATGATTTAGAACTGGCAGAGTAAGCCCAGTGATGTCTGTGATGATTTAGAACCGGCAGAGTAAGCCCGGAAATGATTTAAGACTGGCAGAGTAAGCCCAGTGATGTTTGTGATGATTTAAAACCGGCAGAGTAAGCCCGGAGATGATTTAAGACTGGCAGAGTAAGCCCAGTGATGTCTGTGATGATATTTTGCTAAAACCTGGCAAAGTAAGCCCAGTGATATTTTGATAAAACCTGGAGGTGATCCCGCGATATTTTCTGTTGATAAAACCTGGCGGGTAGTCCAGCGATATTTTCTGTTGATAAAATCTGGCGGTGGTCCAGTGACGTTTTACGTTGATAAAACTTGGCGAGTGTTCGATATTTTGTGATGATAAAATCTGGCGGTGTCCAGTGATGTTTAGTGGTAAATTGATGTCTGGCGTGTGTCGGCGATGAGTTGATAGACTGGCGTGTGTCCGGTGATGATTGTGATGTGGTATATAAGATAGGCGAACCCTAGTTGTGATTCGGGCATGATAAGCTATCCCATTGTTGTAGTATTGTAACTTAGGTTATCTACGGCCAAAGGAAGTGATCTCATGGGACCGAGCATGGCTAGCGGTTGGGAGGAAAGATCTCGTAGGGAGATTTTGGATCACACGTTAGGCTAATGGATAGTAATGAACTGGTTGACGTGAAAATCTCTGTTTTACTTATTCGCATCATGATTATCCTGTTTTACTTGCTAGCTGTAATTGTAAGAGGGGTGGTTGGGTTAGATTATTCTACTGGGTGATTTATCACTCACGGATACGTCTGTATCCTGGCAAATCGATTGCTTCGGCGATCAATTTGCTAGAAGGCGCAGGATTCAATGGAGAAGATTCAACGATGATGCAGTTCGACACGGAAAGAATATCAGTAACGAAGATCGAGGATGCTTAGGATTCGTATCAAGATTAGAGTCAGCTCTGAAGTTAGTGTATTTTGATTCCGTAAATCTATCTTGAGATTGTATTAGCAAAATCTTTATTTTTGGAAAATCATATTTATTTAGCAAAATTTTCTTAAGAAATTCTTTTATTTTACACCCGAAAAGTCGGGGCGTTACAAGGCCAAACATTCCAATCCTAGGGCCACTGGAAAGTTTGTCCAGTCAGTAACTTCAGCGCCTCAATATTAGTCGAGGTGCGTGCAAGCTATTCTAGACGTTCGGTTATTTAAAAAAGAGTCTTTGGATTAAAGAGTAGTGCTACGATAATATAATTGAGCATAAAAAACATAAATGTAGAAACTTTCAATCCAAATATGTTACTATTATGGGAATTCTTGTGGTACTTTTGTGCCACACCATGCATCCTAATGCGACATAGTAGCCAAGAGATTGTCACATCCATGCATGCCCTTGATTTATGAAGTTTGAAATGTCTTCCTTTTGAAAAAATGGACCACAAGGGATTGGATTGGACTAGTCTTTGTGGTTGGCTTAGGTTTAAATCACAAGGATAATAATCATACTAAGGTCTAGTTTGGCATTATAAACCAAATGACTTAGGAGTATTTTGTTTGTCCTTATTCAATTTTTTTTTTTTTTTGCATTTGTCAGTTTTTCGTCGATTTTTTGAGGATTATTGTTTCGTCATGACAAGAATAATCTAAAAACTAAAAAATTACGATCGAAATTCATTATTTTAATAAAAACAAAAATAAGCCAATTTTTTCAACACTAATTTCATTCTTACTGATCACAACTATACAACACTAATTTCATCCTACCTCTAAGTTACGTTTGGAATGCAAGGGGTGTAGAAGGAAGAAATGAAACGAAGTCACGTCTGCTCCTTCTAATTGAGAATCGAACAAATTAAGAATCCAACGCTGTCTTGGCTAGACAATGAGCTGGCTCAATGATCCCGCAAGGGAACTTTCATTCTAAGGTGTATTATCTGCCTGCACCACGCCCTGTGGTTTATTGCGGCATTTAGTTTTTCGTCGAGAAACTTAATTTAACTATTACAATCCATTGGCAAAAAGACAATGAAAACATGGTATAGTAATAACTTATAATGAATGAAATAGGCAAGGGAAACCCAACTTGCAGAATGTCCTAAAAATCAACTTTCAAAATAGAACAACTACAAATTTAAAAATGTATTTACCAACATGAAGCAAGTAAGAAAATGGCACAAGAGGTTGTGAGGCAAGGATGGAACCGGGAGTCTAGTGGCGGTTGCCGCCACGACAAGAATTTTAGAAATTGCAATTATTATATGTATAAAAAAAAATTATCCCCGACATATATAGTTTCGCCACTACTAGATTTTTTTTCTTTATTTTTTGTTATATACTATTCCTAAATCTTCTATTTTTTCTTTTTCAAGAAAGGAGACCCAAAAAAGTATTCCAAAACTAAATTCAATGGGCCAAAGTGAAAAAATATAAAGGATGAGGTATAATTAAGGAAAAAAAAAAACTTCACACTTTAACTCTAAAACAACTTATATAACCTAAAAAATTAAAGTTAGTGAAAATGTAGGGTGAGGTAGACAATGAGGGGAGTCGGTAAGGTGTTCTTATCCAATCTTGGTTGGATATCGCTCTGTAGTTTCATGTAATAAGTTACTGTTTTTGATCGATGTACCCCATCGAATTTAATAAAAAGTTTTGTCGCCGAGCAAAAAAAAACCTAAAAAATTAAAGTTAGTCTTTTTTTGCACTCCTTGTGCAAATGACAAAAATTATCATTTGCTATAGATTTTGTTATGTTGTTTTAATTTTTTTGTAGAGTCGATGACTATTAATATTGTAATTCATCTTTTTATTTTTTTAGTATACATTTTGCCTGCTAAGGTAAGATCGTAGTTCCATCCCAGTATATATGGGATGATCTCCTTGATAGCCTTAAAATGATTATGCGCCAAAAAATTACCACCCGGCGTAGGAATTTAATAGTCAAAGTAGATTGCAAAATGAACTACCACCGGTGTTGTAGACTGGTAGTTTAGGCAGCTGTGCGATTGAGGATGGAATCAGAGGGGTCTAGTGGCGGCGGCCGCCACGACAAGAATATTAGAAATTGCGATTACTATATGTATAAACAAAAAATTATCCCCAACATATATAGTCTTGTCACTGCTAGTTTTTTTTTTCTTTATTTTTTGTTATATACTAGTCCTAAATCTTGTATTTTTTTTTCAAGAAATGAGACCTAAAAAAGTATTCCAAAACTAAATTTAATAGGCCAAAGTGAAATAATATAAAGGATGATGTATAATTAATTAAGGGAAAAAAAAACTCCACACTTTAACCCTAAAATAACTTAACCTAAAAAATTAAAGTTAGTCTTTTTTCATACTCTTTGTGCAAATGACAAATATCATTTACTATAGTTTTTGTTATGTTATTTTAATTTTTTTGTAGAGTCGATGACTACTACTATTGTAATTCATCATTTTATTTTTTAGTATACATTTCGCCACTGTTGGAGTAAAATCCTGGTTCTGTCTCTGTGTGCGATGACATGGACCTACTCTCTCCACGGGTTTTTGCTCGGCCAGAGATTAGCTCACGTTCCTTATGAATCACACGGTCTATCTGTGAGTTGTTAATTAATTGTTTGTAGTTCTGGAGAAACAGATAGATAACTATCATATGTTCTCTAGCACGACGTTAGAAATTCGTTGCTGGAGCATGTCTTTTCTGAATCACTACAATTTGTGTAAAGGGTTTATCATTTGCCGGTAGGAAAAGATTGTGTGTAATTGCACGACTCTGGGCTTGTGGTGCTGATACATCATTCGTTCTTGCATTCTTCGACAACTTGCAAAGATATTGGAACTAAGGAAGGTGTTCTAATTTCCATGCATTCAGATAGTGTTTAGTTTTCTTCTAAAAGATAAGCAAAAGACTCACAAGGTTTGTAGTTCACCGACGTTCAGATTTCCCTTGGTAAACAGGAATATGTAAACTATGATCGAATTACTTGAAGGGTGATACATATATTTCATCGAAGTAGAGTGCCAAAGGTCCATCGTCCAGCAACAATTCCAGAATCACAGAAACTCTAGCTGCACCTTCCTCAGGGGTCAGGTTTCCCATGTTACCCCTAATGTCTGTTTTGACGTATCCAGAATGGACGTAATTCACACGAAAAATGGTGGTCTTCTAGCGCTGGAAGACTAGTTGGGATGGGAATTAACTTGAGAAAGTTCTCAATCTGCTTTTCCACTTAGCACTCCTCAGAAGCTGCATTGACGTCCAACTTTATACTGGAGGTATGCACTACTTGACATAGAGTAAGGACCGATCGAGAAGTTATAAATACTTAACAAAAACCACCTCCAAGTTTGAAGGCTTTGAATCTGAATGTTTCATAGTCTACAACAAGTGTGCTTTCCGCGGCATTGTCGACCGGCATACAATCTCTCATGTTAATATTGTTTGGTTGTCTGTATTTCTCTCATACTAGAAAAGGCTATACCTACCATCTCTCGTGTTAATACTGTTTCGTTGTCTGTGTTTCTCTCATATTTCACGCATATAGGCGATGTTGTTTCTCACAAGGATATTGAGTTTTCTGAAATGAGTTTCAGAAGTACTGCCGGTGAAGAAATGCTAGCAGGATCTTTGACATCAAGTTGCTGAAACACCACATTTGATAGTCCAGAAGCCTGGTATTCAATAGGTTTGATACCCTTTCCTTTCATCTCTTGCTCTCAGAATGACCAGGAGTTCGTTAGATGCTAGATGACATAGCTGAATCCCTTTGCCTTTGTTGTCCTCTGTAACAACTGCACACTTGAAATTCCATTACACCAAACCCAGCAATGTTGAAATTTTGAGCAAGTTGAAACTTTGTGCTTCTTTCTATTTACAACTGGTAGGATGGGAATGAGGGAAGTAAAGCTGCAGGGAGACTCAAGCAAAGTATGGCCCCAGCCCAAAATGGCTCTGCCCCAAGTTCAAAAACTTTTAGGGGAAAACCGACAAACCAAAACTTCCCCAGCAGCATTTGGCTCCGCCTCGAACCTGTAGTCTTTTACCCTTGTTAGTATGATTGGCGTTTTCTGGATTTTGTCAAAACCATTGGAGTCTATTTTGTTCTTTTTCATTTGGGTTTGGGAGGCGGTTCTTTTATTTTATTTTGTCTAGATACTCCACCCGGTGAATGAAGAAATGTTGGGAAGCTCATGCCTTGAAGCATGCTTAGACTTTACATGAAAAAGGTATATTCATTCATATGCATTTAGTTTAAACTTTTTTTCATGCATCACTTCTAAGTTTTATGCCTAAACTTCAATAGAGTAATCACGTTTTTATAACCCTTAAGACAGTGGCTCTCTTTGTTTGCTTTTGTGGGTGATAGAATAATTTTTCTAAGGCACTGAATGGATAGTGAGTTGTGCTCGTGGGGCGCTTTCCTAGTGCTAGCAAGCGCTAGCTTTTCCCTTGCATGTGCCCTTGTGTGCGCCTACCTCACCTAATCTGAACCTTTTTGCCTTGCTGGCGTATTTTTAAAGGTAGTGCATGCTAGCGCTGTGCTGGCGCTTGGAAGCGCTTGGCTTATCTCCAACATTAGCCCTTTTTTTTTTTTGCCTTGTTGGCGCATTTTTAAAGGTAGCGCTGTGCTAGTGCTTGGTCTTTTGAAAATGCAGTGAAAGGGTAGCGCTTGGAAGCGCTTGGCTTTTTGGTTGACTGGGAAGCCTCGCTAAGCGCTTGGCTTTTTGGTTGACTGGGAAGCCTCGCTAGCGCGCGGTAGCGCGTGCTAGCGGTTATTTGTCGTCCTCTAATTGGCTCCTTGTTGGCGTTTGTACTAGCCACTATAAATACTCTTTCTCACGCAATTAGGGCACGAATTTTTCTATAGCCATTTTAGAGAGAGAGACCACTCTTCTCTCTATTCATTTGGGTGCAAATTTGCATTTGATGATTTAGATCTTGTATCCTGGTCATCTTTAGTCAATCTAGAGAAATGTTTCATTTCTCATGTATTCTCTCTAGATTGTTTTAGTCTGCAAAAACAAAAATCTTCATTTCTTTAAAATTCATTCATACATGCCGATGATACTACTTGGCCGGATGATTCCGGAGCCACGGTGAGCGGAGATCGAGGCGTTGGACTCATGGTGGCTATGGGATCAAGAACGAGCTCGGGGAGCTACATCATAGTGATGGAGTTAGGTTAAGCTTTTGGGCTAAAGTTGTAATTTCACTCTTAGCACTTTGTAAACCTTTTGATCTATAGCAAATTTGGTAGTTAGGCCGTGGTTTTATGCTTAGGGTGTGTTGACCCTAAGTAGTTTCCACGTATATCCTTGCGTTTGTGTTCTTTAGATTTATTGCTATTGGCTTTAATTGTTAAATTGTTAGAATAGCATGGAACTTGGTTAATGGATTAAAATTGGAGGTTGCATGAATTTTTAATTACTTGTCCTATTCAGCCCCCCAGGACTCTTTTAGTGCATTAGATAATTTCAACCCCACTACTCTAAAATCCTGTTCTACTCGCACCACAACTTTCTTTTGTTAACCAATTGTCCAGAAAACCGATTTGGGTAACAAGGCCACTCCTGATGATTTTCAGATGTTGGTATACAATGATATATATACTAAGTAGTAAGTTTGATTTCTGGTTTCTGGTCTCTAGTTCATCGTATGCAATGACATAAGGATGTGTTCATTTTCTCTCTCAAAAAAAAAAAAAAAAGAGGAGACATAAGCTATGACATGTCTAAACTGTCACTTTTCTTTTAATTAGCAATTTCACTCCACTTTTATCGTAAGCCCGGTCAGTCAGTTTGATCCATTATCATTTTGGGCTGGACTAGACGATGCTTTGCAAGGTTATGAATTCTGTTTCGTACCGGTCCGTACATACAGGTATTGTCCAAATCCGATACCCTACACCTCTAATTTCATCCCGACTCAAATACCAGACGGTACCGGCCAATACCGAACGGTACCGGAAATACCGGTCAATATCGGATGGTAAAGACTGCTTTTAAATTTATTTTTTTCTTTACGTACCGGTCGTTGCCTGACGGTACCCGACTACTTTTTCTTTTTCTTTTTAATAAATGTGTATATTAGACTATAAATTCTTTTACGTAGAAAAATAAAACTAATAGCGATAAATCTAAAATGGTACCCGGTATCTCACTGGTACCGGTACGTGCCATATCAATAGGAAATCCGATACTTAAGCCGGTACGATATTCAAAACCTTGATGCTTTGTTGTGCTGGGCCTCCTTCATTGAGGGTGCACAGCCACCGGATTGCACCCCGGGTTGGCCTTTTAGCATTTCTTTAAGGTGCAAGTATATGAAGACCCCACAATTCAGCTTTTCTTCAACGGAGACCCCTTACTGTTTAAAATTGCCCACACAGACCCTATATCAACTATATGATATGAAAAATTGGCTAACTCGGTGAATGGAGCGAGCGGAAATGAAGATTTTATTACTTCTAAAAAATCGCCTATATTGACCCCCTCATCTATAATAATTGTCCATGTTGACCCCTTCATCTTAATGATCTTTTTGATAGAAAGGTGCTGATTGGTTAACGGTTATAGTTGAGGGGGTCTATATGGACAATTTCAAATGTTAAGGAGTCTCCGTGAAAAGAAGTGATGGTTGAGGGGGACTTTGTGTATTTTCACCTATTTATTTTATGTCTACGTACTGTTTTAAAATTTTTGTTAGCTTCGCTTCAATTTTTTTGAATCAATCATTCACTCTGCCAAGTAGAATTAGGGCTGCTCAAAAAATCCGGTGAACCGTGAAACCGGTGCGGACCGAACCGATCCGTACCTTTTGGATTTTGTCCGTGGTTTAATGGTCCGGACACGGATTGAAAATTTAGAAAACCGTGACTCACAGTTCGGTCCATGGATTTGCATTACAAAACCGTGGATTAACCGAACCGGACCGTGAGCTATTTATTTTATATAAATAATATATATAAATATATATATATGTGTGTATTTTTATAATAAATTGTTAGTAATGTTAACACTTTTTTTTCACCAATTTTAGTATTTTATCTTAATAATGGGATATAATGTAGATGTACATAAAAAATAGGGAGTAAATTATAGTGTTTTCATATAAATAACGGGTAAACCTAGTTGAGTTTCACTAGTTTGCTTCTTTTTCATTTTTTTAATGTTATGCACTATAATGATACAATCCTACTAGTGTTTAGATTCTTTTGAATCTGATTTTTGAAATAGGTTTTTAGTAGTTTATGTAACAAATACTTTCTGGTGGTGTTAAACTTAATTTTGAATGTAACATTCTTCTCTTTTAGTGTGGGATATACTTGATCTTTATTTTTGCTAAAATCCGTGGATAAAACCGTAACCGATCCGCGAGTCACGGATCGGATTTTATTTCGTAGAAACCGAACCGTAGGACTTTTGGTCCGGACACAGATTTCATTCTGTAAAAACCGTGACTAGCGGTTCGATCCTTGGATTTCTAGAAATCCGAACCGAACCGGACCGCGAGCAGCCCTAAGTAGAATCTATAAAGTTAATGATCAAAAGGATAAATCAGTAAAAATGAAAAAAATAAAAAAAAATGTAGTTACATTGTTTTTGTGTTCGTCTTATTTGATATATATTTTTTAATTTCAATCCATATTTTCTTTTAGATTATATTAATTTTAAAAAAAAAATTGACGGATAGTGAACTTTAACTCCTACTAAATACATATAATCTTAATTTTTAAATTATTAATTTGGTCTATACTCACCCTTGGTATATTCATTAGGGCTTGTTATTAAGGCTTAATTGCAAGAACACCTCCTAAACTATCACCTTTCGGCAACTTCACCCCCTTAAGTTTAAATTCGAGCAACTTCACCCCTCTAACTACCAAATTTGAGCAACTTCACCCCCTCCCCGATTTTTCGTCCAATTTTGTTAAGGATTTGGATGGAAAATTGGATGAAAAAGTACCAAAATACCATTTATACACCCATTATAGACTACCCCCCTCTCCCCCTCTCTCTCTCTCCTCTCTCTCCCTCTCTCTCTCGATCGTGGAGAGAGAGAGAGGGAGAGAGGGAGAGAGAGAGAGAGAGCGAGAGAGTCTATAATGAGTGTATAAAGGGTTTTTTGGTATGTTAAATTGCTTTTCTATCCAATTTTCCATCCAAATCCCTAACAGAATTGGACGGAAAATGGGGGAGGGGGTGAAGTTGCTCGAATTTAAACTTAAGGGGGTGAAGTTGCCAAAAAGTGATAATTTAGGGGGTGTTCTTGCAATTAAGCCCGTTATTTTAATGGATTCAAATTGAATGTTTTTTGGGAGGTGAGGTTGATCGATGGCCATGTCCTTACCACTCTATACAATAGTTAGCATACAAAGATTTGTCAAAGCCAATTCAGTGTCATTATCATGGAATACAACTCTTTGGAAAAATCTTGCAATCAGACTTCATGCATAAAGCAGCCCAGACTTGGTAACGTCTCTTTGTAGTGGATATTTATTGGTGATTTCGTATCCGTTTCCATCGATTTTAGTGTATAATATGGAACTTGGCTCATTGAAAAATCTTGCAATGAGTATTTATTCACTACTACTGACATGGCGCGCAGGGGAGACGAGCTATATTTATGGAGAGGGGCGAGACTATACATTTTGACAATAAATTTTTTTTTCAATGTAATAGTAGTATTTTCTTAGAATCGTAGGGGGGGCGACCGCCCCTACTAGCCCCCCTCTATCTCCAAGACGACCTGCATACTATCTCTCATTTTTTGTTTTTTTGATCGGCACACTATCTCTTGTGTTAATATTGTTTGGTTGTCTGTATTTCTCTCATACTAAAAAAGGCTATACCTACCATCTCTCGTGTTAATACTGTTTGGCTGTCTGTGTTTCTCTCATATACTAGAAAAGGATTCGGCGAGGGAGGCGATGTTTCTCACAAGTTCTGAAACGAGTTTCCAGAAGTACTGCCGGTGAAGCAATGCCAGAAGGATCTTTGACATCAAGTTGCTGAAACACCACATTTGATAGCCCAGAAGCCTGGTATTCAATAGGTTTGATACCCTTTCCTTTCATCTCTTGCTCTCAATATGACCAGGATTTCGTTAGATGCTAGACGACATAGCTCAATCCCTTTGCCTTTGTTGTCCTCTGTAACAACTGCGCACTTGAAATTCCATTACACCTAACCAAGCAATGTTGAAATTTTAGGCAAGTAGAAACTTTGTGCTTTTTTCTATTTACAACTGGTTGGATGGGAATGAGGGATGTAAAGCTGCAGGGATACTCGAGCAGAGTATCGCCCCAGCCCAAAATGGCTCTGCCCCGAGTCCATAAACTTTTAGGGGAAATCCGATGAACCAAACCTTCCCCAACAGCATTTGGCTCCGACTCAAACCTGTAGTCTTTTATCCCACTACTCTAAAATCCTGTTCTACTCGCAGCACAACTTTCTTTTGTTAACCAATACGGCCAAAAACTTCAAGGGGAGTAGTGGAACGTAGAGATATTGCGTTTGAAGTACTAGAGCAAATTGAAGTTAAGTTGGAGAGCGTTTGAACTACTTAAGCGAATTGTAGTTACATTGGAGAGAACTGAGGACATTATTTTCCATATATTTGTCGAAGCTGGAGCCTGGATGCATTGCTACGAAGGAGAGTCTTTTAGCCGTATTTGCCCACCAATATGGGACGTCAGACTATATTTCTCATGTGTTGCATTGTTACTCATGCTTGGTTTTGTAGTTGTTATGGACTTCACCGTTTTAAGTTATTTTTTGTAGCTTAGTTTTGGATTTTGTTTGTTGTTATGGACTTTGCCGTATTTGGATGCAACAAAGGAATTGATAGATCTCAAATAGATGTATAAATCGGTGCCGAAAATCTTCAAACAAATAGTCGCGAGAATAGATATTGTTTTGCTCGAGCATTTCATAGATGAATGGTTACAAGCTTTATTCTTGGCACTCTGTTCCTGGATACATGAAGGTGAATATACGATTATATTAACTTCCTAAGCTCAATTACATTCCTTTATTCAAAAAGTTGATACTTTCGTCTGACTATAAAACAAGCCAGAGGGCCCCGGACCAGGAACCAAAGCCAACATCACAGGCCCTTTTGCACCCTGTTCTACCGTCAATATGCCGCTATTATGGTTAATGTCTGTTTTCACATAACCGGGGCACACCGCATTTATGGGAATATGAGGGTAATTCCTTGCCATAACCCTTGTGTAGCCATTGAGTGCTGCCTTGGACACGATGTAAGGAGCAAAATTGGCGGGCCATCCTTTTGTTTCAACCAAATCCTCCTTATAATCCTCAAGAAACTCCTCAACCAACTCATCCACTTTCTCTACTCTGAGGCCATCAACATTGGTCAGCTCTTTCTTAGCATTTTCGTGGGAAACAAGCTGAAATAGAACAATTGATGAATTGGTGTTAGAAGAAGTTGACAAGCTATAGCCCATGTTTATATTTTCAATCTTTTATTGAAAACACAAGTTTTTGTGAATTTGGAAAGTCTTTTATGCTGGTTTGGAAAGTGATTTGTATTTTTTTTTCCCATACCAGCAAAAAGAATTTATTAATCATTACAAGTTGTTAAAACGATTAAAAGAGACCCAAGCACAAAATGACATCACTACGGGAAAAACCTGACATCCCAACGAGGTTGGCACCTCAGGTCTCGAGTGATTTATTTCTAGATAAGTTTTTTTTATGCACGTGTTTAATTGCACCCAAAAACTTCTCGATCCTATTCATGTCAGTTTAATCGTTTTTGTGTTTTCGATAGGGTAATTTTGCACCTTCAGTTTTCCCATGGAGGAGGAGATATTGACTATTCTAGGAGAGTCTGATAGTTGAAGAAGTGGAATAAGCTCTTCCGTCACGAGCTTGACTCCATAATAATTTGTTTTCAGACAAGCTTCCGCCACTCCAAAATCCTTCTTGAACATTTCTTGCTTCAGTTTCGAATCTGGACCACCTACAAGCTGGCATCAAAACTCGAAATAGTAAACCATTTTGTTTCGCCCACGTAGTTTCAAGTAATGTTGATCAATAGCATATTAAGGGTCAAATATCTTGTAGCGGATCCTTATTCTTTTTTCCTCGATGTACCCTTGTCGAGCTTATTAATATATATATATATATATATATATATATATATATATATATATATATATATATATATATATATATATATATATATATATATATATATATATATTTGGCCGATAAAGAAAAAACAGCATATAGGGTCATGTTTTGCATGCCCCTTTTATTTCGAAATAAGAAAAGATAATATGTATTGTTGTCAAGATAGAGAAACTTACATCATCGATTCCAATTTTTATACCCTTTCGGGCCTCTGGATCAATTACAGTTCCAGCAATTCCTGCATTATTCACCTGCACCCATGTTTCTCGATTATTCCATTTCCAAGCCAGAGAAAAATTAGGTTTATGACTCAGCGTACACATTGTGTACAACTCCGGAAAAAAAAAAATATGAAAAAGAAACTAATAAATGAATCCAGCCTTTAAAATTACCAATATGTCGAGCTTGTTGAATTTGGTTTTGATGAACTCAGCCAAGGAAGCAACACTGGCTTGGTTTGTCACGTCAAGTTGATGAAAGAGTATATCAGATAGTCCAGAAGCTTTGAGATCTCGCACGGCTTCGAGACCCCGGTTTTCATCTCTTGCTGTTAATATCACCGTTATCCCATTAGAAGCTAACTGTCTGCAAATTTCAAGCCCAATTCCTTTGTTGGATCCGGTAACAATAGCAACCCTGAAGACAGAGTAAAAACAAACACGTGTCTAAGCCAAGAACGGAATCCAACATACTGTGGTGGTACCCTATTCGGACAAATCCTACGATTTCAAAGATGTCTTGGCCCGACGCCAAGTTTTTACAATGCCGCAAAAATAAGCAAATGTAGAGAGGCTAGTGACAACAATAAAATTGCAAGCGTTTGTCGCCTCAAGTTTGCAATTCCATCCTAATTAGGACTCAAAGGCTTCGTCGTTTCTGGGGACGAGTGACTACAATGTCCCGTGCGTAGAAAGAACAAAAGTAGGAATGAAGTAAAAATCGAAGATGCATATAATCCAAGAATTTAAGATTCAAAAGAGTAAACAACACCCACGTACCTCTTTGTCGGTTGAGCGATCCCTGCTTCTTCCATTGGATGTGATTATGATGTCCAGAGAGGAATAGTTTGGGTACTTAGTCTGCTGGTTTAGATGATATGTTTGTTGGTTTAGCTGCTCTGATTTTCGGCCTTCGACCTACATATAGGTGTACGCAGGGTATTTGATGACTACTTTAGCGTTGTCTAAGATATTTATAATAAACTCCGTTTCGTAAGTGCCGTTAAAAAATTACTACTTCATCGTATGCCATGACATAATGCTTGATTTTTTTGACAGAAAAAAAAAAAAGGGTGTTTGATTTTTTTTTAATATTTTCTACTCAAACGTATGCCGTGACATAATGCCTAGGGCTTAGTAATTTATTGCAGCACGGTCAACTCCACTCTCTCGCTAATGCATTTACTATGAGAAATATTGCTTTGTGCTGACTACATATTTTAAAACCAAGGTGCAGGGGGAATTAAATGGCCAAACTTGGGGTGGCTGCTGTCCCTTTAGGCACAGCATGCATGTCGGGTCAATCCGAACCGTCTATTGCCGAATCCGTGCTGTCCTTCATACTTGGCAATGGATGGCTCAGATTGTATCTCAGCCGATTAGATCTCATATGCAATCTGAGCTGTTCATTGCCGAGCATGAATGGCCCAGATTGGCCCAACACACGTGTTGCCCCTCCAAGCGCTGGCGCGATCAAAACCCATTTGCGCTAATACTTCTCGTGAATCAAACGGCCGGCCTGTGCATATCCAAGCGCAACTCTCAGCTTAACAAGTGGAACTCTGTTAATAACTATGACCATGTCCGGACAAGGGTTATCCAATCGTTTCCGGAGTAGAATCCACTTTGAATTTGATATGTGCATTGCTTGTGAAGTACTCATGCATGCATGACAATGACATCGTATGCGATGACTATACATATGGTCTTCCCACTCTTGTTTTTGTTGATTCCTAAAAAAAAAAAAAAATGGGGCCATGTCATGTATATATGGGCCTGGACTGCTCCATTAATTATCTTTTTGGACTGGACTGGACTATGCTTTTTGGGCTTCTAACTGGCCGGTCCTTTTTTTTTTCCCCATCCAGCCCCACTCCGTGTCATAGCCTTTCGGCCCAAGTTTCGTTTCAAGTGATGTACCAAAAATACCCCCACCTAATTCGGTGCCGCACCACCAGCGCTGCCACCTCGCACACTACCGTGGTACACACCACCACCTTCCTCATCACAGCTGACAGATCGAGACCGTGGACGAGTGATAGTTTATCTATTTTATTATAGGTGGCAATTACTTGAAGCCATTCGTGATACCTGAAACGGAAGTAACCGAAACGGATCGGATGCAGACGACGAGTGCCTTATTCTGGCGATTCGAGTGATGGGCTGTGGGAGGTGTCGAACGCTTGCGGCGTCGCTCGGATGTGCTTGCAAGCGCAGAAGCCACCGTCTCCGCCTAGCTCAGTCGCCGGGGAGTGAGGTAATTCTGGTCTCGATCTCCGGGGAGAGCTCCAACAAGGCTTCGATTTTGCTGACTAAGTTGACCTTGGCAAGGCACAGTGCGAACAACGTGAACGGTGGCGGTGACGATCTAAGATCAGGCCTAAATCTAATCGTAAAGTCCAATTTGTCTCACAGTAATTTCGATTTTACTACTCCCTCCGTCCCTAAATAAGTGTCCGGCGTGCAAACCTAGACCTTTAAAAAAATGCATTTGCTATGTCAAAAAAATCAAAAAATTTTTACAAATCAATAGATGTCAATAGGTTCTATTAGATTGTGGGAAAAAATTAGATTTTTTAACGAAAAACAAGCATCTTTTGTAAGGCCTAGTTTTACGCGCCGAACACTTATTTAGGGACAGAGGGAGTACTTCTTTTGTAACAACAAAATGAGCTAATTTGTTTTTTTCTCTCATATATTGATTTTTTCTTTAATATTGTTTGTATTTAGATATGAATTCTGTATTTATGCGTGTGAATTCACACCTCTTTTCAAAATTTACACTAAGAATTCACACCCTCAATAATTTTGTGTGAATTTATGAAAAGAGATGTGAATTCTGTAATGGAGTGTGAATTTTGCAAATAAGTGTGAATTCTGGAGGTGTAAATTTTAAAAAAATGTGTGAATTCTACATAGGGATGTGAATTTTAGGGGTGTGTATTATGCACAATGGTGTAAATTTTGATATTTATAATGACAAAGGAAAAATAGTAAAAATATCTTTAAAAAAGGTCTAGATGAAATAGCACTTTAAAAAAAGAGTCTATAGACTCTACACAGAACCCCATGCATGGGTTACAGACCCGCCAGGAAATTCCCGAAAATGATGGCCAATGACACATTTTGATAATTAATACCAGTTAAGGACATTTTTAGTATTAATAAATGTTCTTAACTTATCCTTAATAGGTATAAATTATCATAACATGTCCTGAACTGTCATTTTCCCTTTTTCAATTGTGGTGGGCCTCCTGCTTTAACGCTTCAACGGAAACCCCGAGCCCAACTCTATAAAGCCTTGCCCGGTTTGGGCAGTTTTTTTCCCAGTCAGTCTACACACATATATTTCGCCCACAAATCGTCCACAGATTGCTTGCGGGGTTTACTACGGATCCCACACAAACGATTCAAACTGTTCATCAAATGTAAAACATTTTTTCAAAGGTTTCCGCAAAAAATCAATTCAATCCGAAACCTAGAGATGCTCGATCTAATCATTTATTTATTTTTTAAGATTTTCGGATAATGAAAAGTTAGATGATTGAATCGAGCACTTATAGTTATTAAATTGACCTAATATTTTCACGAAGGCACTTGAAAAAATATTTTACATTTAATGAACGGCTCGGATCATTTGCGTGGGACCCATAGTGCGCCCCCACACCCAGTCTGTGGACAATTTGTGTGCCAAATATCTGTGTTTGATTTTGTTTGGGATGGCCAAAGAAATTAGCTTTAAAAATTAAAGCTAGCCAAAAGTAACTCAAAATAACGACTTAGCAAAAGGCCACCTTATAGCATTTCCAACTGCCTAAGCAATTGGAGTTTTTTAGCTATAATAGCTAGCGAAAGCACAAAAACGGTAAACCCAACAAACTCGCTTCATGGTTGGCAGATTGGCGTGATGCTACAGTACCTAGCTGCACATGGCAAGTGGCAAGATACTTTAGCTTTGCTGGGTCGATTTCAACCCCTTCTCCCTCTCTACGTACATTTTTTTTTTCTCATCTTCCGCACAACATTTCGTTACTTCTTTCACATGACTCAAAAGGTCAACATAATTAACTAAAATAGCACAAACACGCTTTCACGTTTTGTTTCAAAAAGCGTTTTCCCCCAGCTAAAAAGTCTTTTTTTGTTCTTAACTAGGAAATCCAAAGTTCAACGATGCTATATATCTGTAATTGGCCTTTAAAATTAAGAGAAATTTATATAAATGGTCTTCTTAGTTTCACTCGAGTCTCATTTTCATCCGCCAAGTATTAATTGCAACTCTTTTGACTTTTAAATTTGGTTTTCGTACCAAAATGGTCAAATGGATAAATTTTGTCTGCCAAACTGGACGAAAAAAATCAGATTGATGGCAGTTTGGACGTTGCAGTTTGTACCAAGTTGGTCCAATTGATGAAGTCTGCCCTCAATCTGATTTTTTCCGTCCAGTTTGACTGATAGACGTTATCAATTGGACCAACTTGGTACGAAAACAAAACTTGAAGGTCAAAAGAGTTGTAATTAATACTTGGAGAACGAAAATGAGATTTGGGTGAAACTAAGAGGACCATTTCTATAAATTTTCCTAAAATTAATTCACTCTAACTTTTATATATGATGTTCAACATTTGAGAATGGTTATGCGGCAAAATAACATCTACAAATTTGACATCCTACAAGTCCTCCATCCCCAACCTTAGCCTCATTTCAATATTACTTTTAAGGTTTTGTTCTTAAATGGTCACTTTTTCTTCCCTTTTCTAACATTAAGAGTGAAAAATCCCAGCTCGTCTAGGTATATAAATATTTGTTATTTTTTTTTATCTTTTTAATAAATCAATCCACCAATCGATAAATAAGCTAATCCTACAAACGAGAAGCAATAAAAAGATGAACGCAAGATATACATGGAAAATCCTAAACGGGAAAAAACCACCGGAAGGAATCAAACACTATAAACATTGTGTAGTTACAAGTAGTCTTACCCTACGAATTGAATCTTCACAATCGAGCCTAAGACCTACTTACTGAATCCACGTTCACCACATCCAGTGCTTGACTACCACTGCTTTGAAATTTGAATTCTCAAGCCTTCCGAATATTCTTCAGAAATCCACCGAAAGCAACTCTGAAAAATATTTAGACAATTATGAATACCTCTTGGAGTTAGATTGAAGCTTCATTGTCCAACGATTGAATGGATACTCCAAGATTCAAGATATAGCCACTCTCAAATTTTTCTCTTCAAAAACCGTGGGTGGCTGCTCAAAATTTTCTCTTCAAAAACCGTGGGTGGCTGCTCAAATTTTTCTCTTCAAAACCTTGGGTGGCCGCTCGCTTTTTCTCTTCCAAACCCGTGAGTTAGGCTGCTCACTTTTTTCTCTGTACCCTAGAAGACTAGTAAGGCAGCTATTTATATACGTGTAACGTGGTATCTCGTGCATTAACCGATCCATGGATCCATCGCCAACTCGTGCTGCCCTTTTTTCCTTCTATTCAATCACTTTCAATTACATGGACCATGACTCCTCCTACGCCAGTCCTATACAGACTCACTAGCTTAGAAAAAATAAATAAAATTACAACTCAATAAAATTAGAATACAAAAGATTATGTGTTTTGTCAATGGAATTGCCAATTAATAAAAAAGGAGCGCCACTTTCTGACCTTATAAAGAGATTTGACATTGTCTTCAAGAATGGCATGAGTGGAGGTCATGTCAAATCCATGTTGGATTTGGCCTTCCAAGTTGGAGTTGAGAGCATCTCCAACCAAAGTGGTCAAAAGTAGAGATGCCAAATCATTTTAAAGCTTATGTGGCAATTTGACAGGGTAGAATTTTTAACATCTTATGCCAACTTTCTTATTTAGGTATGTTTTCAATTTAATTTAAGTTTTGGGGAGTAAAATAATAATAATAAAAAATGTTTGACATCACACGTCAAAGTTGATGTCGCTTCAAATGTGATTGTGATTGGCCAAATGAGATTTAAATTCTCCCGTCGAAGACGCATCACCAGGTGAGATTTGAAATCTCCCGTGGTGGCACAGGTCGACCCGGCCCACACAACATTTTTCTCTATTGTATTTGGTCCATCCTTTATGAGAACTCACGCTACGTACCCATTGCAGCGACCATGCTCGAGAGATACCCACTGCAGCCTATCTTAAATCTTTTGGAGTCGCCACTTAGTTTTAGGAACTAATAATTAATAAACCATTCTAATGGGATTCTTATGATTTATTTGGAAGCTAAGAGTACGATGAGAGAAAGGTGTCAGCTGGCACTCCTCTCCACCAAACTAAAGTGTCGGCCTCTGCTTCTTTGGAGTCGCCACTTTGTGATGTATCACTTATTAGTTGAATGTGCTTAAACTCCTACGTTAAGGCTTATAAAATTCCATCATCTAGGGGAGACTTATGTTGACACATAAGAAATAAAGATTGATGTAAACAAAGGCCAAAGGAGCCAGAAAACTATATGGAGAGAAACAGATCTAACTTGTGGAGTGATCGACTCACAATTCATGTAAGAGGATGCTTTATTTTCTCATTCAACACATATACTCCCTGCATTTTCTGCTGTTGATCCATTTTTAAAAACGTGCATTTTATCGAACAAAAAAGGTGAATTTTCTTGGGCTAATATTTCAAAACCATTTTTTTTTTAATACTATGTACCAATCAGAAAAGGCCCATTAGATCATTTAATCAGTTATGCAAAAAAATTTGAACAAAATTAAAAAAGACATGGAAAATCATTTATCGTTTGATTATATGCACGGTTTTTAAAAAGAGACTAAGGGCTTGTTCTTCTTAATAATCAATCCGGAATTTCCGCAAAATTTTTTTTGTCTTTATTCAAATTTTTTTCGTATCACTTGGCTTATCATCAATTTTTGAAGGATTATTGCATCCTCGTGACAAGAGGAATCTAAAAAGTAAAAAAAATTGATCGAAATCCAATTTTTTTTGAATTTTGACGAAAATTGGCGGGAAATCCACTTTTTTCGTCTTTATTCAAAAAATTTTGGATTTCGACCAAAATTTTTTACTTTTTATATTCCTCTTGTCATGAGGATGCAATAATCCTCCAAAAATTGATGATAAGCCAAATGATACGAAAAAAATTTGAATAAAGACAAAAAAAATTTGGCGGGAAATCCGGATTGATTATTAAGAAGAACAAGCCCTAATTAACAAAAGGATACGAAGGATGTAATACATAGATGAGTATAGCTAGCTAGAAGTTTTATTCTTTGCTCTCTTTCCATGGTTACATAAATTAAAGTGAATATATAAACCTCCCAAGCTCAATTGCATTCCTTCATTTAAAAAGTTGATACTTCCGTCAACTCAAGCTCATGTTTTTTTTTTTTTTTTTGGCTCGCGAGCTCATTCGAGCTCATGTTTTTTTTTTTTTTTGGCTCGCGAGCTCATTCGAGCTGAGTTTGGGCCAACTCAAGCTCAGCTCGATTATCAAACGAGCCAAATATTAAAGCTCGAGCTTGTTCGTTTAAGTCATGAACCGAGCCGAGTCGAGCTGTTATCGAGCCTCGAGCCGCTTACGAGCGGCTCGGATCGTTTGCAGCCCTAGTACTTTTGGTTGGGATGGCTAAAGAAATTAGCTTTAAAAAGCCAGCCAAAAAGTCACTAAAAATAACTCACAACCTAGCAAAAGGCCACCTTACCCTTTCGTAACTCCAATTTTTAATTTTATATACTATTTTCAACATTTCAGAATGGTTTTGCGGCAAAATAACATCTCCAAATTTGACATCCACAAGTCCTCCCCAATCTTAGCTTCATTTTCAAATTTGACATTGCCTTCTGTGGGAGATAGGGTTCCGCGTGGAATGCTTACGTGTGAATACCCGTGAGTTGGAGAGGCGCGATTGGTTGATGGCTAGCTAAAGAGAAAAGGGGAAGAAATCTTGTGGGGTGAGGAAGAGAGCAAGAGATACAGAAAAGACAAAGGCAACGTGTCCCTTTGGTTCTCCGCGGGAGTGTCTGCCTTTTCCGGATTCGAATCGGTGAGGTCACCTTCTCTTTGGGAAAGAATGTTCTCCTTCCTCAGAATCAGTGCTCACGCTCTCTCTTTCCGTGAAAAGTCACATATTTCAATCATTGGAAATGTCAGGGGCATTTATAGGGCACCTGGGCTTGGGATAGGCCCAGGATGGCGCTCCTATAGGACCTCAACACGTGTCTCCTATGTACCTCCAGGCCTTGGATAAACTCGCCCTTGAGTGGAAGCTTTCTCGCGGAAGGGTTCAAATTTCCGCGGCGCTACCTCCATTCCAAGCCACCAAGCCACAAGAAGTTCCCCAATTCCCGCAAGAGCAGGGTCGCGACTCACAGCGATCGTGTATTCTCCACGGAGTCCCTTCTGGACTCTGCCTTTAGGCTCGGATGGAACCCCGGGGGGACCCTTTTGCAAAATGACCCCCTCAGAATTTATCGAGGGGGGAGTAAAAGTTTCCCCAACCCTAACCTCACATGCTTGTAGGGTTTTGATCACACTGCCCACAATTTTGGTTCCGCTGGCACTACATCTTTTTCGTAGTTAATTTTACGGAAAGGCCAAAGAAGTCGAAAACTATATGGAGCTAAACAGTCTAACTTGTGGAGTGATCGACTCACAATATATTGGTGTAAGAGATGCTTTATTTTCTCATTCAACACACATATATACTCCCTACATAGGATTTATTACACAGATGAGTAGCTACAATCTTTATTCTTTGCTCTCTTTCCACAGCTACAAAAAAAGTGAATATATAAACCTCCTAAGCTCAATTGCATTCCTTCATTCAAAAAGTTGATACTTTCGTCTGACTATAAAACAAGCCAGAGGGCCCACCATGAGGAAGCAAAGCGAGCATCACCGGTCCTTTAGCACCTTGTTCAACAGTATAGATCCCAGTGTTATAGTTGATGTCTGTTTTCACGTAACCAGGACACACCGCATTTATGGCAATCTTAGGATAATTCTTTGCCATAACCCGAGTGTAGCCATTGAGAGCTGCTTTGGACACTTTGTAAGCAGAAAAGTTGGCAGGCCACCCTTTTGTTTCCAGCAAATCCTCCCTCAAATCCTCATAAAACCACTTAACCACCTCATCCACCTTCTCTACCGTGAGGCCATCAATTTCGCTCAGCTTTTCCTTAGCCTTTTCGTTTGAAAGATACTGCAACGCAATTTAGTGAAACGTTATTGGAATAGAATAGAACAAGCAAGACCCCGTTTACTGTTTAGTGGGTGCGATTTCTCTGGAAAATATGTAACGAAAAGGTCAGTATATATATAGATGCTTTATTCAGCAAATATCACAAGAGACATGGATGGTTCAGATTACCAAAGTGACATCAGAATCGATGCGCAATGGTCTCAACTTCAGTACTATGGTGTTGAGATCTTTGATTTTTGTGAATCCAAATCCGAACAACACTCTTAGTGTCTCTCTTTTTTCTTTTTCTTAAAAAACAGTCTTTGAGAATCTGGAAATCTGTTTTTGCTGGATTTGGAAATTGGGTTTTTTTGTCAAAATAATTCGCTTAACAAGTTTATCTATTTTCCACAAAATGGAAACAGGTAAATGAAAATGAAAACATTAGCTAACAAACTAGGAAAACATCTACTGTATTTCATCCATAATTGTTGAGGTTACAGCAGCGTGCTATAATTGATTACCCTACTTTGTGGTTAAGGGGAAAAAAAAAATACTACAGAACTCCTGTTTGGTTATGTGATAGCATTATCTTGGAAATTACGCTATGACATAATTAAATTGGAGGATAAGAGAATATTCTGGTGACCTCTCCTGGTCCGATCTTTCAACTCCTATCACTAGGAGGGCTAACAGTTTTTGAAACTATTCTGTCTTATGCTGATATGATATCTAGATTCTACCTTGCTCTATGCTTCACTCTGGAATCTGTGAGCAACTCCAGAACCTTTGGATGTTGTTCTACATCCTCTTTTCAATTCCAAAGTCTGTTGGAGGACTAAGAGGCTCTCTTGAGACTATATCTAGATGATTGCTGGTTCGTATGCTGTTCTGTATGGGAAGATTTTTCCTACCATGTATTCCTTGATGCTGATAACTGCTTGAAGATCTCTGAAGTGGCAGGAAACTTGTTTTTTGCCTGCCTAAACTAGCTGCTATAGGTACTGCTGCTACACTGCCTCTGTAATGCTGCAATGGATGGCCTTTTTCTGGCTGGTGTGGATGTCTCTAGCACTGCTTGCTGGGGATGGATTGTTGGTGCTCTAAAACTTGGCTTCGCTTTCTAGTGTGTTGATGGTGCTACATGATATGAGTAATGCATTATTATTGTTCTCAGATCCGGCGGTTTGACTTTCGAATGGTTCCACATTTCAGTGTGGTCTCATTCAATTTATGTTGAATGTTTTCTCCTTTTCTTTGGTTCTCTCTATGATTAAAGTTTTCTTTCGTATCTAGAGTGGATCACCTCAATGTACCCTTTGTCGAGTTTAAAAAAATTTTGTTGCAGATCAAAAATAAAAAAAAAAATTGATCAAATAGTGTTACTTTTTCTATAGAGTGCAAGTAATTTTATACCTGCAATTTTCCAAGGGTGGAAGAAACATTAACTATTTTGGGAGAGTCTGATTGTTGAAGCAGTGGGATAAGTTCTTCAGTCAAAAGCTTTACCCCATAATAGTTTGTTCTCAGGCAAGCTTCTGCCTCCTCCAAACTTTGCTTGAATATTTCGCTCTTTTTTGCATTTGAACTTTCAATCTGGACAGTAAAATTTGGAATACTAAATCATTTTCTCTTCCCCAAGAGTTTCAAAGCAATATTGATGGATAAACATTAAGTATTATATTTTACATGCTTTAAAATGAAATAAGAACCAATAATATTGTTAAGATGAAGATACTAACAACACTCAGGTCATATTGATGGCGATCTTCCAGATCAACTACATTTCCAACAATTCCTGCATTATTTATCTGCACCAATATCTTACGATTATTATATACATATGATTCATGGATTAATATTGAGCTAAGAGTACGAAATAAATGGAGAAAAGGAATGAAAAACTAGCTTTTAAAATACCAATATGTCAAGCCTCTTGAATTTGGTTTTGATGAACTCAGCCAAGGAAGCAATACTAGTTTGATTCGTCACATCAAGCTGATGGAAAAGTATATCAGATAGCCCGGAAGCTTTGAGATTTTGTACGGCTTCAAGACCCCGATTCTTATCTCTTGCTGTTAATATTACTGTAACACCATTGGAAGCTAGTTGTCTACATATCTCTAGCCCAATTCCTTTGTTGGATCCGGTTACAACGGCAATTCTGCAGACAAAATAAACATACGTATAAGAGCGAGAGTCTAACATATATAATGTCTTGTCCTAATTAGTCGACGCCATTGACTTTCCGTAAAGATTTGTACGTAACCTTAAATATGCATAATTTCACTTTCACCTATTCAAGACTATTGACTATACCTAGTAAATTAACAAGTAACACAAAAAATAAGTAACATATAAAACAAGAAAATACAAAACATTAGTATGGTACACACCATGGGCACCATAGCTTTCTCATATATAAAATCTGAGATTTAAACCCCTAGGGAAATGCACCAAGTGCCGTAGCGATGGAATATATTATAATTATTACAAGATATCTTTACAACAATATATGAATTAAGTATAAACTACAATATAGTAATATTTTCTTTTATCTCTTCATATTCAAAAAAACCAAGAGTGTTTAAAATCAACAAAAAAGAAAAGATCAAATTGTATCATAACACTAATACGGAGTATATATCTATTTTGTGAAATATGGATTAAAGGAGTGATGAACAGTACCTCTTTGTCGACTGAGTGATTCCTGTTTCTTCCATTAGAGATGTGATTATGGTATGAAGTGAAAGTAGATCAGGATAAGTACTTTGTTTCAAAGGCATGGAGATATATATAGTTGGTGGTTGGTTTAAGTGTCACGTATGCCATGACATAATGTGGGAAAAAATGACAAAAATAAGACGAACGCCCTGACTTAAGAAACTGGGCCATATATTTTTGTGGTGGACCTCCTACTTTAAGGCTGCAATGGCACATTTGGGTCGTCTATTTTGGTTGTGGACGGTTCGGATTTGGAGAGAGGAAGATGATAGAGACATGGTGGGGTGAGAGGAGAGAGGGTTTTAATTTGGGTTGTCCAACACATTTTTGGACGGCTCAAATAGACTATTCGGACATCACGAGGGCACGTTCATGTGATATCCACCTGGCACCCAAAAATTTCGGGACTAAGCCTGAGGCCAACCTTAGTTGTTTGGTTCAAAATAACTCAAACATTTAAGCAAAAGCCTCGAACGCTTCTTTCAAGAAAACTCAAAAGGTCAACATAAATTTTTTTTTTTTTTGGGTCAATCGGAAATTTAAAGGTCAACATAATTAACTAGTCTAGACAGCCGTAATTGACCCCCCCGGCCCCCTTTTTTTTTTTTTCTCTCTCAGCCAAAAAGTCTGTTTTTGGTAGCCTTAATTTGAACTAGAAAAGTTCTAGGAAACTCTTGCTAACTGCCCCTTTTCCACATTATTTATTATTTTTGACATTTTATGAGATGAATTAAGAATGAAAATAATTAAAGAATCAACAGCAAATTACTTATAAAAAAAAAAATCAAATTTCCTTATGCGCAATTCGTGTTTTTAGATATCCAATCAAATCAACTGCGAGTTCCCCCTAATCATGGTGTTTTGGCTTTGGCATATGGAGTAAAAAACTTCATGAATTCCTGTTACCATTTCTAGAAGGTTGGAAGCGTTTGATTTAATAAAATGAAAATCGAATCGAATGACACTATTCTTTTGAAATGCTTAATTAGTACAGCTTTCAAAGGAAAATTTGAAATGGTTTTCCTGTTTTATTAGACTTTGGTGGCCCACCACTACAAGAAACTAGGCTATTGGCAACCAAAAAATTTGCTTCGGTGATTTTGCTGTTGCAAAAGCTCAATTTTATTAACTGGGTATTATATTTGCTACGGCTAAAATTTCTGTTGCAATTAGTAGTGAAAAAATATCCATTTGCGACGGTAAAAAAGATCCGTGGCAATCTAAACAAGTAAAAGCAACGGGTCGGTCCCCGTGGCAAATATAGGAAGAAAAAAAACCAAAGTTTTAGTTTCGCGGGTTTTTCCCCTCCCCACACTTAGCGAATAAAAAAAAATTATGGCATAAAGATCACGGTTCAAAAACTAAGATCTCACTTTTTATAAAAGCATAATAAATTATTATGGACTATAGGTTTTGAATTTCAGTTATATAAAAAAATTGAAATGAAAAGATATTTTTATCTCTGTAATTTAAAAAAATGATATTGTAACTTAATCTCAGTTTCAAAAATGCTATGCCCAAGACTCAAACTTGCACAAACGGTACAAGCTTGCACGTACTGTACAAACGAGTTGCCACTAGTACGCACGAGAGATCTTGGTACAACATAAGACAGAAAAAATTGATATAATATTTCTGACCGCTGCTTATTTATTGAATCAAAGCAAACCACATACGCTCATGATTTTTCGCACGATAATTAAGCGTCCTCATATCGCGCACTACAAATTAGTTCTAAACTTAATCAATTGGTTTTATTTTAATAATGATCGATCTGAACCATTAGGATTTCATATCTCACTAATTCCATCAGTATCACCAAAATAGAAGATAATCGGATATCGGTGATTGCCTGATTAAATCACATTTGATGCATTCCGATACATTAAAGTATTAGATTGCAATACCCGACCCCCACCTAAGTCTTTTTCTTCAATATGAACCATCCCTCTTTTACATATTATGGAGTACATCATTTCCACCAAAAACGAAGTTAATCGGCAGGTAGGTACACACTTGATCGGATAGAAAAATCCACTTTGTCAATGACATTGTTCTCGATAAAGATGCTTTCTAAATCCGATCGAGATAAGTTTTTTCGAGAATGACATAATCAACAAGGAAAACAAAAGCAACGGTCTGGATCATCGTAATTGTGTCACGGTCGAATGACTACTGTACGTTCAAATACAACACATAACTTAGTTTGCTAACAATTATATTGAACGAATAGAATTTAAAAGTCATTATCAACTAAATATTTGCAGTTGTCGATTGGAACCATTAGGTTTTCACGTCTCACTAATTCCATCATTGACACCAAAATTGGAGATCATCGAATATCGGCAACCGCTTGATCAAACAACATTTGATGCATTCCGCGGCATTAAAGTATTAGATTGCAAGACCCGACTCCCACCAGAGTCTTTATTTTTTGATCCGAACTGTCTACATTTTACATATTACGGATTTCATCATCCATACCAAGAATGAATTTGATCGGATATCACTACACATTTGATCGGGCGATAACTATTATCAAAAAGTAAATTGTGTCACAATCAAGCAGTTTTCTAAATCCGATTGAGGCAATTTTTTTATGATAATGATTTAATCAATTAGCACAACGAAATCAACGGTTTAGAAAATGCATATATATATATATATATATTAGTTTGATATTATACTAACATTATGCTCGGAAAATGCTGTCAAAATTCTGCATCTCCTCCCTGAACCCTTTTTAGTTCGACGAATTGCCCAAATGGCAAAAGCTGCTCACATGGTCATGCTTTCTGAACCCAAAAAATGGGCACGTGCAATAGTATTTCCCCCAATTTTTTCCCCGCGCAATTTCCCCGCAATTTTTTGCACGTCTAACAAAGACCCCTCTCCGATCCTTCAGCTCTCACTCTCAACCGCCCTAGAAACGATTTATGCGTTGAACTCTCGCAGGCGACGATTCGTTCTCCACTTGCTCTGATCTTTTCATTACTTTGCCTTCATCGTGTGACAGCGCCTTCAACACTGATCCCTTCAATTACCTTCGGTGAGTACTCCTCTTCCGCTTGAGAAATTAGATCGGTTTTGCTGGAGTTCTAGGGTTTTTAGGAGTTGCGATTGCACTCTCTATTTTGGAAAATAGTTATGTTCGTTGATTTTTCTGCTTCTTTTTGACGAATCATGTTGTCAATAGCTTGTACTAGACTGGTTCCTCTCAACTACATAGTAACTTTTGTATATGGAAAACTAATTTACTTCAGAAAATCACAAATCGAACATATGCATGTGCGTATTATTGAGAGTATAGATTTTTGTTTTGTTTGTTTTAAACATAAGCTATCGATTTGTTTGTTCCAACAGGGGAGATAGGGACTGGGGGGAACCCTTGATTAATGGGGATGTTTGATCTAAGGGTTGAGGTGCTATTCCTCGTATTCGAGCGAAGTGCCCAATATCACCACGTGTTTGATAAAAGGCCACACTAGAGCATTAATGTTCAAAATAAAAAACCAGACTGTCAAAAACTGAATATTCATGTATAAAAGAAAAGTTGGATTTTTTTTTTCCACTCTACACTACTATGGATAGATTTCCTTGATATGGATATATAATTTTTTTGTAGTAGATGTTCTTTGAATCTTTTAGTGTTTCATTTATGTGTTTGTCATGATGAAGTTTTTGTTGTACTTATTAGTCGCTAATCAAGCTGAGTGTTCAATAAGTTTCTGTCGAATAAGACAAGGCCCTTATCGTGGAAAAAAGGTTTGGGGGTGGATAATCCTTTCAAATTTGAGTCTGTGAAATGTTTTTCACAGGGGGCATCTATAGAATACAAGGAAAAGAGATGTTAATATAATCAACGTGGAATGGTCTCGTTCAAATGAGAGGTGGCCACCCAGTGAGCTACTCTCTTAGAATTTCTATTGGACCAAAAGAAGGAAATACAAAAACCGTTAGCCAATTGATAGATAGCCCCAAAGAAAGATAGAAGCACAGTCACAGGGAGGCACCTTCTGTGAAATGGTTGTGATAGATGGGTGTGACCATTGGATTTGTGAGTGTCATCTGAAAATTTTGGTTTGGCTCCTAAAAAATGCCATAACCATTGGAGATGCTCTTAGCTGCCCAATTTGGAACCCATATACTTCGGCTTCCCTACCTAAAATTTTTGGTGCAACCTTTTTATTTGGTGTCTACTGTACTTGCTATTTTCACTAAATTCTTGGAGCTGTGTTAGTAGTATTGAAATGAATGGTGCTTTTAACAAGACGTTAGTCTCATTGACAAGAATTGTGCTAAAAGTGTAGTAGGCATAGGTGTGGATATCATTGACTTGGACGATGGTCGATTCATCGATGACCTTTATGATTTATACTCCTCAGTCCTTACCATGCTGAAAAAACTACGACATTTGCATGACTTGAATGATTTTAGTGTAGCTTTGCTTAAAAGGAATAGACAACTCCCTACCTCTTTACATGAGGTAACTTCAGACACTCTTTTTTGTGTACGAGAGTTTTTAGGTATCTTCCTTATCTTTATAATAATTATTTTTAGGTGGTTGTGCATGTTCCTTACTCCACTCTTCGGATACAGAACATGTATGCTAATTCAAAACTTTTCAGAGGACGTTAAAGAGTGATGAAGACATTTATATATATTTTTGGCAGAACACGACTTATGTGGAGCACCCTT
The DNA here is from genome assembly GCA_025413875.1 of Rhododendron molle. NCBI lineage: Eukaryota > Viridiplantae > Streptophyta > Magnoliopsida > Ericales > Ericaceae > Rhododendron > Rhododendron molle. Next base: position 46,776,360 of record CM046389.1, on the reverse strand, counting down.
TTTAGCTACTTTTGTTTATGGGTTCAATTTTATTATTAAGTGTTTTTGAGATTATAGTTGAACTTAATCCAACATGGTGTTAGTATGAATCTTGCAGTTTGGATATCAATGAAATTGGAATCCTAACAATATAATTTGATGTGACTTGGATCGTTGTTGTAGTGCCATAGGCATGGGCAATTCGCTAGTTGCTTTATATGCTCATTGTAATTTGTAGTAAGTCCAACTTGATACAAATTCAACTTACATTCAATTATCTTTTGTCTCCATAGAAAGATTCAAAACGGTGACATAGTTGTGGAGCTTATATCAAGCTGATTGTTAGAAGTGCTCCCTTCAATCCAATAGTATTTTTGCTTGGTAAGCTCAGTTATTTGCTCTTTACTTATTTAGTTTATGTACTTACTTTTTTTTTGAAATCATGTTGGTGTTTCTAAATAAGACTGATGGTATAGGGTGCATGTGTGGATATGATAATCAATTTATGTACTTCAATCCTCCTCAATAGTTTTTATGTACAGAAACACCCGAGGAAGAATATATAAAGATGGACAAGAGTTGGATAGTGTAGACACCCCAATCTGGGCTTCCATATTAGTTTACTTACGGTTTCTTGTTTCCCCGATGATGAACTAGATCAGAAAGCAGTCTTCAGGTTGGAAAGGTTTGAATTCGGTGTGTGTGGAACCCCCTTTGAACCCTTAAACCAAGAAATTAAAGATGGTCAACACTGGGTCTGGAGTTGACCCTCCCGCGAGGGAGTGATTGCCTCGCGCGAGAGTCTGCTTTGCCAGGTGTGGTCAAAGTCAAACATTTGACTGTTGACCCACGCGCGACAGGTGGAACCCTCGGGCGAGAGTCTCACTGTCTCGCGCGATGGTCCTGGGCTGTCCCTTTCACCTTTTGCCAGCCACTTGGTTGCTTGCCGTGGGGCTACAGGCTTCAACCCCGCTTTTCCCCATAGGTACTGCAAAGGCAGGCCCTGGGAACACACCCTCACACAACCCTTCCCATCACCTTTTCACCAAGCTTAGTCACCAAATTTGGTCCTAAGCGGGTGTTTGCCACCACCTTTGGCCCTTGGCTTCTCCTATAAATACCCCCCTTGTTCTTCCTTTGAAAGGGTCACTAAGTCACAAAAATTCACCAACTTTGAAAGTTTAGGAGATTGAGAACCCTTGCAAGCACAAAGGCTCTCAACCCTAGCTCACATCCTATACCTTTCTTCACTCTATTTTCCATCACAAGCTTCTCCAATTTGTTCAAACCTTTCCAAAACCTTCCAAGCAAAGGTATAAACACCTTTACTGCTTACTGTTTTGATCCCTGAGGGGGGCTGTCAGGGCCAGGATTGGTAATCAATACCAGTTCTGGTCCTAAAGTCAGCAGAGTTACAAGAAATTGGTTCAAGCATACCCTCGCGCGAGTGACTCACACTCACGCGCGATAGTCCACTGTCTCGCGCGACAGTCCTCGTGGGGTTTGGGGATGCTAGGTTTTCTTGTTTTTCATGTTGTTATTTATTTTACAGCTTTGTAAACCTTTTAGATCACTGTTTTGCATGTTAAAACACATAGACTAGACTTTTATTTCTTACTTGTTCTGTTGGAATGGCTGCTGGCTTGCTTCTGGACATGTACCAGAGCCCAGAGCATGCAAAGCAATTCCTGGAAGTCCAGTCAGGACACTCGCGCGAGGGACTTAGTGTCTCGCGCGAGGGTTCTCCTGAGTCTAGAAACTGCCCTTGCATGAGCAGCTTAGTCCTTGGCTTTGTTTTGATACCCCCTCTGTTTAGGGGTTGTATTTCTTTCATTTAAGCTCATGTTTGTAATAATTAGTCATAATTATTTACTTTCAGTCCATATTAACTGATTGGTTTGCCTCTTGGGTGTGCACTGGTCCTTCTAGAGCCCAGAAGGGGATAAAATTCAACCTGTGGTGAGGCATGAACCCTCGCGCGAGGGAGTAGGTGTATCGCGCGATGGTCCTCTTTGCATGCGCGTAGATCCATGCATGCAAAGGTGGCTGTCATGTGTGATACACTCATTCCATGAGCAGCTTGGTTTATGTCTGATCAGGGGTTAAGTTTTATCCCATTTTCATAGTATTCCATCCATTCATGCCATATTCAATCACATCCTGCAAACATGTTACGGTTTTAATCCCTGATTAACTGTTCCCTCGCCCTAATTGGCTTAAAATTGATCAAAGAAGAATTCGAATCACAAACATTTGCAAAATGCCTAAGTAGAGACCGATCTCCGGATTGGGCGAGAGGGGTGCCTTAAAACCCTTCCCCTCTCGTAACCTGGCTCCCGAACCCAGATATGGTTATGACGGACTGGTTCCTTCACTTTTTCAAATCAAACAGCGCGGCAGGTGCTTCAAAATACGGTTCCTTGGGTGTCGGACCTTCAAACCCGAGTGGCGACTCTGTATTCCGAGCGCTTGCCTCTTTTCCGCTCGCGCTCTCTCGATTATGGGCCCTTCCTTCGGGAAACGAAATTCCCGAAGGCTTGCATTTTGGAATCCGGAAATTCCAGGGCATGCTGCCCACAGTGGCGACTCTGTTGTAAATTTGAAGAAGTAATTTTCAATAAACTTGAAAGACAAATATAACCTCCCAAAAGGTTCAAAATTGGTCCAAACACTGCCCCCAGAGGAGCATTGCGCCCGGTCAAACAGGCTCAAGAATTCATCGACGTCTTGGCGTGGTCTTACAAAAGACGCACCTGGCGTTGATCCTGAGAAAAAGAAGTATCAAATCCCCCTGCTACCGGGTGCCAAGCCCGAAAGTAGAAGCTCGGAAGGCTTTGGGCCTCTCATTATGTTTAAAAGCACCAACAGTGGCGTTCTGCCCAGCACAAATGAGAAAATGCACAAAACGGCCCGGAGTAAGGTATTCCCAGCCGAAGTACTTTGGATCCTTCATTATTAAAGCCGTTGTACCTGGGGCTGCGGCCAGAGATCGATGACCTCGACGGCAACAAATTCAATACCATGGTCAACCTGGATCAAATCAAAACTAACTTTGCCATGAGAGAAGCTCGTTGGGCTGAAAAACCCCAAGGGTGGGCAGTTCCAAGCAAAAGTAAGAGCAGCCTGCTAGCCCGAAAACCTATGAAGGGGGTCTAGGCAAAAGTGATAGGCAATATTCGAAAGCTCGCTAGACCGAAGACCCGAATGGGCGGTACTAGGCAAAAGTTAGAGCACAAAAGGAGAGGTAAACACACGAGTGAACCTTAGCCTGAACTACGTTTTGACCTGATTCCCTAGCTTGGGATACGTAGGCAGTCTCTCTTTGAGACTCGGTCACAAATCTATCAATTGGATCCATGGTTGACATTTTAGTACACATCAAAGGTCGAAGAGGATCGAAGATCAAGCTGCGATGAAGGAATCAGAAGGGGGAAAACCTTTGCCTTTCAATTTTATTGCAAACTGCTTCTTCAAATTTACAGGCTGAGCATAAGTCTTAAAATATTTGAAGCATCAAAAACAGAACGAAATGCTAGAAGCCTAATGGCTCACAGTTTATTCTAAGTTTAGCGAAGTCTGATGTAAGTAACCACGCCGTGCGTGCTTTTTCAACTCCAGCGGTAGCCTGCTACTGCCCTCGAATGACGTTCCAAGGGCTTTTGCCTAGTCTTGTCATACCATGCAAGTCATATGGACTTAATGTGACTGCACGGGGGTGTCGGTTTCAGTCCGGGCCTATATGAGTCATCTTTTGCGTCTTATGTCCATCTTTGCGGCATTTTTCTAGTTTTTCAATCAATTGTCATGTCGAGATGCTTTTCGCAATTTTGTTTGTACAGGTCTTTGTACCTTTTTCACTTTCGTAAGTGTCAGTTTCACCTGTCTAAGGAATGTTGTGATTTTTGGCCGGTTCATGCCCAAAATTTCATTGTGTTATGTGTGTCTAAGGTTTCGCATTGTACCCTGGGACTCTTTCTCCCTTTTTGAGCTAGGCGAGTCTGTACATGTGCGCATGTCTGTGTCAATTCAGGTCACCTGTCAATGCAAATTAGATATTAGCGGCTAGAAAGTGCAATTTTTACATGTGCTACCCTAGCTCCTGTAATCCACAAGCTGTGGAAATCTCATAAGCAGCAAGGGTATCTCGGCGCAAGGCCAAACAAAGCATTTCTAGGGCATGTCCGCCCAAGCATTGAAGAGAGAGCACACAAGCCCAAATTCGTCAACTGGGGCATGCCAGCCCATTCATCGTCTATCTATCTGGGTGCGCATCTCAGAAGTAACTGGCAGTACAGTAATGGGGCTCAGTGGTAGTCCTTAGGCGTCGTTGTCCTCCTAGGAGCCGCCCTTAGCTTGCATCTGCATTTTCAATTTCGTATACATCATTGCATATTGTGTATATTAAATGTTGAAGCAGGAAGATGGTCCAGCATGGTTGCCGTGACTCTCGATTTGGTTTGCCGAAGGATGCGATGCAATCTCCTGCGGTTTTGTTATCGTTGGTTAGTGGATGCGATGGAAATCTCCCTAACTCTCGATTTGGTTTGCCGAAGGATGCGATGCAATCTCCTGCGGTTTTGATATCGTTGGTTAGTGGATGCGTTGGAATTCTCCCTAACTCTCGATTTGGTTTGCCGAAGGATGCGATGCGATCTCCTGCGGTTTTGTTATCATTGGTCAGCGGATGCGATGGAAATCTCTCCTGTCCAATTCTCGGTTCGTAAACCAAAGGATGCTATCCTGCGGAGCCGTTTCAACGACAGCCGATCCTGTCAAAGTTCCCCAGCGGTTTGATCAATCAGCACATTGATCTTCCCGTCCGCATTCACGACAGCCGATCCTGTCAAAGTTCCCCAGCGGTTTGGTCAATCAGCACATTGATCTTCTCGTCCGCATTCACGACAGCCGATCTTGTCAAAGTTTCCCAGCCGCCCGTCCGCCTTCATGGCAGCCAGTCCTGTCAAATCCATCAGTGGCGATCATTGTATCGTCCGCATTCAGCCACAACGACGATCAGATTATCGTCCAATGGTCTGTTCATCCGCAACTGATTGTTCCCCAGGAGAGTCCGTCTTGGCCTGTCCCTAACGACAATCACCCTCAGTCTAGCTGCAAGTGCATCTTCCAGCAGGCTTATTACTCTGACTCGGATGGTCTTTGATAAGGAGATTGGCTCTGATTCCTAACAGATGGAATTTAACCTGCCTGACACGACCTTCCCGTGTTTGTTGGAATACTTTGTGCCGAGGATAGCTTGATCCCCAGCAACGACGGCCTGTCCCTGGCCCAAATCTGCAGCAAGAACACTGGCCCCGTCCCAAATTTGATCAACAAGCGGCGATGCAATCGCCCACTTCTACTTCCATCCCCGGCCATGGACCGTCCGTCCATTCAAAACCACTCAGGTTCTGTAAGCATGCTTGTCTACTTTACGATGTTCTGCTCTGGATTGCCTTGAGGGGTGTCTAGAATTCTTTGACGTTACTTGTACCAACTCAATGGTGCTCCAAGTACTGATAGACTTACCAAATCGAATGTCCGCAGAATATATAGCGGGATTGATCAATTCCTTACGTTTGCATACAGTCAAAGACATGAAAGTTTGGTTATCTGTTGTCCATGTAGGAGTTGTGGGAATCGTTATAATCTGGCAAGAGTGGTGGTGCGAGAGCATCTAATATCCAATGGTTTCTTAAGGAATTACAAGAATTGGGTTTATCACAGTGAGCTCTATGTTCCTTTGCATGGTACCCAAGAAAAAGAAAGTGTGTTGGACTCAGATATTAGGGATGATATGGTGGGAATGGTTCGTGAAGCCATAGGAATACCTTATGTAGAAGCAGGTGTTAACTCCGATGAGCAAGATGCTCATAATTTGGCTACAGGACCCAATGAAGAAACAAAAGCGTACTTCAAACTTCTAGAAAGTGCACAAACAGAATTGTACCCAGGGTGTAAAAATTTTACAGCGTTATCATTCCTTGTAAGGTTGTTGCATACAAAGGTCCTTGGCCACTTGACAGATGATATATTTAGTAAGTTGCTCCAACTTTTGAATGAGGCTTTCCCTGAGGATGTCAAACTGCCAAGTACATACTATGAAGCTCAAAAGATAACTGACAATTTGGGCTTCACGTATGAGACTTGGGATGCATGTCCCAAGCACTGTATGTTGTTTAGAGGTGAACACTCAAAACTCAATGAATGTGCTATATGTGGAAGTTCAAGATGGAAAAAGAACAAGGATAAATCAGAGGATGGTAACAAAGTAGCCACGCAATGTGTGAGATACTTTCCAGTGAAGCAAAGGTTGCAGAGGCTATTTTTGACATCGAAAACGGCCAACCTCATGAAATGGCATGCAGAGGATTGAGTGGATGACGGTGTTGCTAAGCATCCTGCAGACTCACTTGCGTGGAAAGATTTTGACAAGAGGAACCCAACCTTTGCCAGTGAAGTCGTAATGTGAGGCTTGGTTTAGCGTCTGATGGATTTAATCCATTTAGATCAATGAATATAGTCCATAGTACTTGGCCTGTTGTGTTGATTCCATATAATTTACCTCCATGGTTGTGCATGAAACAACCATTTCTACTGCTATCTATGCTTATTGATGGTCCCAAAGGACCAGGTGACAAGATCGATGTGTATCTTCAACTGTTGATTGACGATTTGAAGGAATTATGGAGTGAAGGTCTTCCCTCATTCGATGCATCAAGCAATCAAATGTTTCAGTTGCGTGCGACTTTGTTGTGGACAATAAATGATTTTCCCGCCTATGCCAACTTGTCAGGATGGAGTACTAAAGGAGAATATGCTTGTCCTTCTTGTAATTTTGATAAACAGTCGTCTTGGTTGAAGCATGGTAGGAAACATACGTACATAGGTCACCGCCGATTCTTACCTTATGATCATAAATTTCGAAAGGATAGGGTCTCTTTTAACGAAAGCCGAGAATATAGACGGAAGCCGAAAATATTATCTGGGTCTGAGCTGTTGAAACAATTGGAATCAAAAGGCATCTTGACGCAGTATAAGATCGATGACCTCAAGGAAAGGCACAGTAGATTGCAAGAGAGGGAACAACCTGGATCTCGTGATCATAATTGGAAGAAAAAAAGTATTTTCTTTGAACTTCCATACTGGGAGTACAATTTGATCAGGCACGTTCTCGATTTGATGCATATAGAGAGTAATGTCTGCAACAATATTTTGTGGACAATATTAGGAGTTTTGGGAAAATCCAAGGATAACGTCAATGCTCGACGTGATTTACAAGAAAGGGATATCAGGAAACCATTGCACTTGCAATCAAGAGGATGTGGGAAAGTATATGTACCCCCTGCACAGTTCACAATGAGTAACAATGAAAAAGACTTATTCCTCAAAGTCCTTAAGGAAGTGAAATCACCAGATGGGTTTGCATCAAATATATCGTGACGAGTTCGTACAGAAGAAAGAAGTATTTCAGGTCTTAAAAGCCACGACAACCATATTCTAATGCAACAACTTATACCTGTGGCTATACGAAGATCGCTGCCAAAGAATGTCGTTGAACCCTTGATTGAATTGAGCAATTTTTTTAGGCAGTTGTGCTCTAAGGTAAATCGAGCATCAGACTTGGAGTATATTCGAGATCGTATTGCTATAACACTTTGTCATCTTGAGAAAATATTTCCACCAGCTTTCTTCGACATAATGGAGCACTTGCCTATACATCTAGCTGATGAAGCATTTGTCACACCCTCGACTTTCAACATAGATATAAAGGATTTTTATAAATCAAAACTCACGATATTCCATATGATTCCCAAAATAATATAGCATTTCCATACCCATCATTTCATTCCAAACTTCTAAGGGTTTCCAAAATATTACAACTTTGGCTTCGAGGCCCGAAATACCATAATTATCAAATATGGAAGAGAGTTAAGCATTTACAATCATTTCTTAAGTCAAAAGATTTACAATTGGGTTACAAATACATCTTTCCAAAAATATTAGACAAAGATGGCCAAATAACCCTTCAAGTTAGCTTTCAAAATACTGTCCACATCCAAGCACACAAGTATGCTGCTACTGCCCCTGGTTAGTACCTGAAAATGAAGGAAGGTCTGAGCTACACTAGCCCAGTAGAAAACTCTAATCTAACAATGTATGCGAATGACATGTAGAAAAGATGAATAAATGAACGACTGTATCAAGAATCAATGACGGATGGACAAGAGCAAACCAATTTTTCACTTCTTTTCTAAAACCAATCACATGCTTTAATAAACGATTTCTGAAATTCACCAAATATCAAAACGTGTCTCGTTCAAGTGTCATGAGCCGAAGCTCCTGCCGGGCCAATTAAAGGACCCCGATGTCCTCTGCCAGGCACCTTACCCATCGGGAGGTCCTGAAATATCAATTACGAGCATATAGCTCCCGCGCCAATTAAAGGACCCCGATGTCCTCTGCCGGGCACTCACCCGTCGATGAGTCCTGAATGTTCTCGTCGTATTCGTAAAGTTTTCAAAATCCACTTTCCATCTCGTTTAAACATTCAAACCAAACTTTGATGCGTAAAGATGATTTTATGAAATCGTAATCAAACGAGCATTAAAGTTATAGTAACGTTCAATGAAGGCTTTAAGATAAGGACAATCAAAGAGGAGTCACTCGGGAGATGTTTAGGATGGTTTAGAAATGATCGGAACCCAAAATAATGAAGTAGGAGTCAACACAAGCAAAACTGTCCAGAGGCAAAACGTTATTGATAACATGGAAGAAGGTTATTGATAACACTGGCTTGAAAGTGGTCAGAAACGTAACGTTATCGATAACAAAAACATTGTTATCGATAACGATTGGATTAAAATGATTCCAGACGTGGGAGTATTGATAACAGTGGCAATGGTTATCGATAACGGTGGCTTTCTGGGAATGTTATCGATAACCAAGGGTAACGTTATCGATAACGATTGGAATTTTCAGGGTTTTGGGCAAGTGTTATCGATAACGAAGAAAACGTTATCGATAACGATGGGTTTTCGAGCAGATTTCTGACAGACGATGATGGGTTTTCGGGCAACTACAACGACAACGATCCAAGGCACAAATCAAGCTTCAAAAAAACACATCATAAACATATATCGATAGTTAGAACCTCCTACCTCAAAGATCGAAGATCACAACCGAATGATTTTTCCAAGCCTTAGCTCCGAAACTTGGAAACGGAAAGACTTCGCCTCCACCGAGCTCAAACCAACGAGATGCAAGCTCCACAATGCGAAGGGAGGAAGGATTTGAGGTTGGGTGTTATGGGTTTGAGGTGATTTGTGGGAGAGTGAGTGAGAGGGAGTGAGAGCCGAGAGAGAGAAAAGAGAACGGGAGAGAGGGAGTAAGGAAAATAGGAGTTTTATTCCCTACACACTCACACACACACACACCTGACATATACATAAGGCACAATCACACACTCACCCTTCAAATGCAACACTTAACACATTAACCCCCAACTTCCAATTTCAAAAAAAAAAATCAATCTCGTCCTTATATTTCTTATAAAACATTTAAATAAAATCTAAGAAATTACGGGTCTTTACAGCATTGATAGCTGGGCCAGTGCAATTTAGATGGATGTATCCAATTGAAAGGTTTCTTCTAACTTTGAAACAGTATTTGCGTAACAATGCTCATCCAGAGGCTTCAATGGCGAATGGTTATTTGATGGAAGAGTGCATGAATTTTTGTGCACAATATCTTGATGATGTAGAAACCAAGTCTAATCGACCAGTAAGGAATGATGATGGGGGTGATAGCAGGGGTCGTCTCTTAGGGGAAACTGTAAGTTTTCATCTTGAGCCTATTGAATGGACACAAGCTCATCGTTACATATTATTCAATACAGTTGCAGTTGAGCCATTCGTAAGGTATGATTATTATCTAATCAACTTCTAGAATTGATAATATAAAATGCATCTATCTAAACATATGTTTCAATCCAAATAGCAAGCACTTAGAAGTTCTTAATAGCAAAATGCCCCGTGCCGATGATCATCAGCTCCGACGAGAACATTTTGAACAATTCCACATTTGGTTATGGAGCATGTAAGTGTTTAAAAAGTTGATCATACAACTTATACAGTTTTGATTTCTAAACTACTAATTATATTACATAGGTTCGAACCCTACGGAGCATAGATAGTACCACCTTGTCAGAAGAAATTATTGGGTTGGCAAATGGTCCTCAATTTATCGCTAGGAGATGCAAAGGTTATATTATAAATGGACACCGTTTTAGGGTGAAAGCCACAGATGATCGTCGAACTACTCAAAATAGCGGTGTGGCTCTAAAGGCAGATACTGTGAGTTATGCAAGTCGAAAGGACAAGAATCCTCGAGTGGGAGCTGTGTACTATTATGGACGCTTGAGAGACATAGTTGAAGTTCGATACACAAATGACATTAAATTTGTATTGTTTAAATGTGATTGGATTGATAATGTTCATGGGAAGAAGGAAGATGTCTACAAATTTACATTGCTGAACTTCAACCGGTTGTTGTATCGAGAAGATCAACCTACTAATGAACCTTTTATCTTGGCACCACAAGCAGAGCAAGTTTGGTATATTCCTGATCCCATCGAACCAGAATGGGAGGTTGTTATGAAGATGTCTCAGAGAGGTTTGTTCGATTTGCGTTCTAGGGACCATCAAGCTGAGCCTTTTGTGAGTCAAGAATTGGAAGAGAATATAATGGTCCGTGATGAACAAGTTGGTTGGGTGAGAGAAGGAACAGAAGGAGAAACCGTTGATCTTCCAATGGAATAGTGCTAATATTCTTTGTTTCCTATTATAAGTTATTAGATTATTGCAACAGTTTTTTTATTCTAATGAATGCTTTATTTGATTAGATTGCAATAATGGATTTTATTTAATATCGTTGTTACGTTTTTCATTCTGTAATAATTGCTATATATTTCTTTTTGCTATGTCATGCAAATTGTCCTTTTTTGCATTATATGTTTTATGCTTATAGATTCAATACAATGAAGAGCAAGTCTGGTCGTCCTATGACTATGTCTGAGGTTTTAAGTAACAAAAAATCTCGTATGGACAACTTGAATGCCTCCCCAAGCCTGCTATCGTCTCACGCACCTATATTGCAGCCATCATCACAACAAGAGCGGCCACCATCTCAACAACTACAACCACCATTGCAGGATACGCACGTAAGATGTTAACTTCACCTTCCTCTTGCTCTCTAATCTCCATGTTTTTCATAATTGTAGAGGACTAGTATAATTTAAGCTTCGTGTTTAAGTTCACGCTTGAGACTAGGTTTTTAGACTTGTGAATTTCTTTGAATCTAGAAATTTTATGTGCAAATCAGTCTACTTAGAGAAACTCTCTGGAAAAATCTTCTAAAGGTGATTCTAAGCTACAACTTTCATACACTCTTGAGATGTTAAGTTTTTAGATGATTTCAGAGATTGTAAGTTGCTGGAAATTTCTTGATCATATATCATTTTTTTTACTGCAAATTTTTTTTTTATTATAGGTAACGCGGAAGAGGAAGGTTGGTCGTCCTAGATCCGAACCACAACAAAAGCAAGCATCGACTCATGATACCACTCATCCTCCCTCACATCCATCATCAGCATCTACTTCCGCTCAAGCCAACACGATGTCAAATTCATGGGACACTGGTTGATGCCTTTAAACAGTTGTATTTATCCCGGATATGTTTGTTATCATTTATTAACAATATTTATTAGGTCTGACAACTTCTAAGTCATCAGGATCCAAGCATGGTCGAGGCAAATCTATAGGGATTAAGAGCTGGTGTTCTGTCAATAAACTAAAAGTCCAATTTGATGTGAATAATAAACCTCTTGGGGATGAAGGCACAGCCCTGATGGGGCAATTGGGAATTATGGTGCGAAACTCTTATCGTGTACCACTCACATATCTAAATTGGAAATCCATCCCCAATCATATTAAGGAGGGTATCTGGAAAGAAGTTCAGGTATAACTTATATGTTTATTAGTGATATCGCTACATAGAAAACTTCTTGTAGGTGTTTCTAATATTTCTTTTTTGGTTTGTAGGATAATTTGGAGTTTTGCCCAGATGAATTTAAGAGTGCATGCATGGACTCCTGTCGTAGGATATACAAGGATAACAAGGCCAAGATAAAGGCTGAGCATTATACGGCTTACATGTTTCCAAATGCAGACCCAAACATAGCCTCAAGAGTGCCTAGTTTTGTCGATCCAGATCAGTGGAAACAACTTGTAGCTTATTGGCAACTTGAGGAAGTAGCGGTATGAGTGAACATTTTTGTCATTAAGTTCAAATAATAAATAATATATAATACATAGTTACTTGATCGAAGTTTTCATGTTTAACTGAATCTATAGGACGAAGCTCGCCGTAATAAAGAGAATCGAAGTTGGCGCGGCCCACCTCATAACACTGGCCGGACTCCCTTTTCCCAAATAAGACATGATGTATGCGTCGTGTACATTAGAATTTTCTATTCTTTGGGAATAATTGATGTCTAAATCTTTTTCATTTGACAATTATAGATAGCTGCAAATGGAGAGAACCTTGATAAGATGAGCATCTACTTGAAGACACGGACACAAGAAAATCCTGAAGTTAAAGAGATAGTGGTATGTATTTAAGTATTTTATTTTTTTGTATTCAGGTATGTATTGCATACTTATGTACTTCCAATATAGGCAGAGTATAATCGACAAGTAGAGTTATTGAGCGAAGATGAAAGGACGATAGAGGCACGAGACCGGATCTTCCATTCCATTGTGGGAAAAGATAATCATGGCTATTGTAGGACCTACGGAGGGGGTGTTCCCCATTCGTCAGTGTATAAAAAGGATTCTGGGCCATCACAAACAATCAATCCATCATCAATGGCTGAAATAGAGCAACGAATTGAAGCTCGTCTCACCGAACGCTTCACTACACAGTTTGAACAACTACAATCTCAAATGTTTGGGTACATGGAGTCCAGCGGCTCAGAGGCTAGACAGGTTAACTAGATTATGTAGAATACACTTCGTAATTGCTACATTTATCGGAATTAGAATGCATGCATATGCTTACAAATTTCTCGTTGATATTGTAGTTTCCGGATGCGGCAAGTGGACATCGAACCGTAAGAGAGTCTATCAGAGATGACACCCCATCGTTGGAGTGAGGTCATAGAACACTGACACTTTCTCCAGGACCTATTGACCAGGTATCTTATACATTTTGTTTCATGAATACTCTTTCAATTCATGCTCCACAACCTGGTTGAATGACAAAAAAATGATGCTATACTCAAATAAGGGATTGTTTTTGTGTGTCTGTAAAAATATAAAATTAGGTAGTAAATGTTAGGATGCTGCTTTGGTGGCTTGGTTAAGGGCCAATTTTACAATTTCTTTACTGTTGTGTATTACAAAGTAGACAAAGTGATGATAAAAAAGACAACATAGGATTTGAGTTATTCAGCAGGTATTTGAAAGCTTGAAAATTGGGCTTCATTTGTTTTAATAGAAAAAACTGAAGTAGTTGTAATGTTGGTAAACTGTGTTTGAATAATGGTAGGCTGGTTGAATAAAATGTTAAAACGCAGAAAAGATTGACTTTTGTGTTCTGTGAATTGAAACTTGTTTGCCTATAGTAAACATATGATAATGCAACTGATAGAACAAGGAAAACAAGATATATAAAACTCTAAGAAAGAGGGAGAATCAACATTTCTCATGAAGTACAAGTGAGGGAGCTACTAATGTGCGTGGTGAATATGGAGTGGTTGCTGGAAAGTACCATGTGAAATCCTTGTTAACTTTCATGCTTTATAATGCTTCAACATTTTATTAAATGGTGGTTGGAGTCTGATTGAAATTTAAATTCTTTCTAGTATGGACGAGAACTATACTTGCAAACGTCTCGTATTCCAAAATGCGATGTGGGTGAAGGGCTCTTTATTACTTCAGATCCTGACATACAAATAGACGGAGAATGACTGGGTGAAGGCTATTGTAAAGTATATGTTGGTAAAGCAATAATGCCCCATGTTCTTTTAGGAAGACCTCGTCCAGGTGTAGAAACGGTTGGAGATGCTCTTGGTCGTTATGTTGCATGGAATCTCTGTGATGTATGTTGCGACTCTGATTCTATTGTTTCATTTAATTATTGCTTCTATAAGTTGATTCTAATTTTTTTACTGTTTACTTTTCAGGTGATCGATAAAGAGATGGATGATTATTGAGCGTGTTCTTTACAATTTGTAGTCTTTCTTTTAGAGACCTTGTTTTGTTTTTCATTCTCTCCACTTGCTTTATTATTTTTGTCCATATGGTTGAAAGAGATGGATGATGGATTGTGTTGCTATTAAGGATTTTGAGAATTATGGTTTTATCAAGTTGGTTTTGAATATGGACGAATGGATGAATTCGATACAAGAAGATGATGGATTTGCACGATGGTAAGAGCTAGGATTTTATCACTTTCTAATTTGCTGCATTATCAAGCAGATTGGATTGTACATGTGTGGAACACTGTCTAAGCTAATTTTGTACCAGTTACTGTATCACTACTGTATCTGTTGGACCTGGATTTAACTGTTTTCATTAGTGGTTTTGTGTTTCAAAAGGCAGGTTGTTCATTGTATTGGAATGCTAGGTGGTGGCTTCACTTGATTTGGCAGGTTATTGCCAAGTGCAGGAGCTACAAAGTTCAAGATTTGAGAGGTTCTTGGCTGCTAGTACTTCTAATTATGAGACCAGCACCTCCTGAAGGTGTTCAGTTTTTTCTGCTGTAACTGCTGTCCAGTTTGGATTGCTGTCTGATCTGCTGCTATCCAGAAGGAGTATACTTAACTGCTAATACTCCTATTTACAAGGTTTTTATCTTAACCTCTTCTCTTAATCTGTTACTGTATATTCTGTGGATGAACTCGCCTTGGAATCCTCCTCTTTGCCTCTTCCCCTTGATTTGTGTGTGCCAGCATTTGTGTGTTCCTGTGAGCTGTGTGCTTGAGCCCCAAAGTTCTTGAAGAGTGGAGGTAAAAGTTAGTGGGAGTCTTTTTGTAAGGGAGTTGAGGTTGTTCGGATCCCTTCTATTGCTTTTAGTTTTTTGGTGAGTTAGGTTTTGAGGGGTTAAGGTGGGGAGCAGATAAAGCAATAGGACTCTGTTTTGTTTCTGTTTCTGTTCTGCTACCTACTATTCAGCTTTGCTGCTGCAATTGTTATGGTTCTGTTTTGCAATGGCTATTTTCCCATGCCAAGATAAAGCATGCTATATCTGCTGTAATCTGCTGTTATGGTTCAGTTGTTTATTTGTTGGTGTCCATGCTATTGTGGCTTCAGAGTTCAATTGTAGCCTTTTGTGCTAGCTTTGTTGCTGCATCGGTTCTGTGGCCCCTGTTCTGCTACTGTTTTGTTGTTATCTTCTGTTTTAGCAGCTGTTTTTCATGTCAAGATGGTGTTATTCTCACTGTATTATGTTCTTGTGACTAAGCATGGGCTCATTCTCTCTTATTTCATCTTTGTTCATTGTTTATAATAGATTTCAGCTTTAGACCTATCCTTGGGGGGTTGCCCCTTGGAGTGTTTATGCTTTTCGAGGGGGCTGTCCCAAGCTTTCATTTGCATCATTTATCTGCTGCTGCTGCCCAGTTTTATGGCTGTATGTGATGGATGTTGTTGCTGCCCTGCTGCAGTTGTCTGTTTTGGCTTACATCTGTTATGGCTGCTGCTGTTATGGTGTTACTGTCGTGGTGTGTGCAATATAGCAGCTCTGTTTGGCTGCTGTTTTGCTGCGTTATTATGCATCTGTTTTGTTGCTGTTTATTGCTGTTACCTCGAGCAGCAATCAAGCTGTCCTATTCAGCTGGGTGGATGCTGTCCAGTTTGAAAGCTACTATTCTCCATGCTCATCTTCTACTGTCCAGCGGGGTAGCTCCTGTTATAGTTGCAACCTGTTATTGCAGTCCAAGTTACCAATGCAAGGCAGTTGTCCTGTTCTGAGCACATCCAACCATCGGATGGAAGAGGTTATAAAGGCTTGTGGCATATTCATGTGTATTTTGGTTTTGTAAAGGCCTGTGGCATATTAGTTTCAGTTGTTATTGGCCTGTTTTTCCCTTGGTTTTCTCCTCTATCTTGTAGATGGATTAGAAAACCTTGGCTAGGTCTTTCTATTCCCCTCTAGCTTTTGTAGCCATTTGGCTCAGGCATCTACACTTTTCTATCTTTCTTCTTTTGTTTATCTTTTTTCCTCCTGAGGTATGCCCCTTGTAAGTTGTACATTCGGTTATCATTTTTTCTATTTCAATCTGATTTACCCAAAAAAAAAAAATGAATGATGGATTGTGTTGCTATTAGGAATTGAGAATTGTAACGCCCCGACTTTTCGGGTGCAATATAAAATAATTTCTATAGAAAATAAGTATGATTTTCCAAAATAAAACTTTTGCTAATACACTCTCAAGATAGTTTTACGGAATCAAAAATACACTATCTTCAGAGCTGACTCTAATCTTGTTACGAATCCTAAGCATCCTCGATCTTCGTTACTGATATTCTTTCCGTGTCGAACTGCAACATCGTTGAATCTCCTCCATCGAATCCTGCGCTCTCTAGCAAATTAATCGCCGAAGCAATCGATTTGCCAGGATACAGACGTATCCGTGAGTGATAAATCACCCAGTAAAATAATCCAACCCAACCACCCCTCTTACATTACAGCTAGCAGGCAAACAGAATATATACGGTGCGAAAAAGTAAAACAGAGATAATTCACATAACTTGATTCATTGCTATCCATTAACTTAACATGAAATCTAAGATCTCTCCACGAGATCTTTCCTCCCCAACCGCTAGCCATATCCCGTCCCATGAGATCACTTCCTTTTGCTGTCGCAGATACACCTAAGTTATATACCGAGTGTGCACCCCAATAACTACAACAAAGGGTAAGCTTATCATGCCGTTACATCGCTAGGGTTCACCTATCTTATAAACCACATCACAATTCTTTTCATAATCATCACTGGGCTTACTTTGCCAGTCTATCAAATCATCACTGGACACCCGCCAGTCTATCAAATCATCACTGGACACCCGCCAGTATCAATTCTCATCACAATTTCATCATATCACAACATCACGCCTGCAGGCAACCTCTAAACAGAAAATAAACTTCACAATTTATCCATTACTTAACATCGTCTACGTGATTTCTATTTCGCATACCACCCCATGTCCCTAGGGTCCAATCTAACATTCAAATTAAGCATCAACACAATATCAATCTCAATAATAATTGAAAACGAATAACAGACGGGTCAAAACAATTATTAAGCAATGAAATCACATAATCTTTTATGACTGGGCCGTTGCCCTTAATCTCGTATGGTCACAAAGTCATTAAGAATGTAAGAATTATTTAATTAAGATTTAAAAATAATTTTCTAGACTTTCGTTAATTAATTAAAAGTACTTAAGTTAATTAAACACTAATTAAATACATTAATTAGGTAAAATATTAGAATAATTATCGTAACCTTAATAAAGGTCCTAACAATCCTCTATAATGAGTTTGAATATTAAAAGTTAGGTTTGGAGGTCCACGGAATTATTTTAAATAAAAAGATTAAGTTAATAGGCAAAAGAAGGGTAAATAGTTAATAAATAATTAAATAGTTAAAAATATATTTATTTTAACAAAGTATCATCTTAGGACAGTAAGAAGTTTAAATAAAATTATTCGGAATTTTTAACATCTTTTATAATATTTTAAAGTATTTCTATTTAGAAACAATGCGTAATTAATAATAATTAGTTAATGAAATAATTAAATTATTATTTTAATAACATATCATCTTTGGGATGTCAGAAGTCTAGAAAAAATGGTTTAGATGTTAAAATCATTAATTGTAAGGTCGCAACTATTTTTCGTTTGTATCTTTAATTAAAAATAAAATAAATAGCTAATAATATCAAAAGTTTATGAAATCAGTAAGTTATGATCTTTGACATGTTAGAAAACTGGGAAAAATAGTTTGGGGATTTATGGAATAGTTTATAAGGTCGCAATGAATTTTAGTTTACAAACTATTACACGGTTACGAATAAGAATTTAATAAATAGATAATAAAATAAAAAAAATATGAAATTAACAAGTTATGATCTTTGGAATATTAGAAACCTAGGAAAAATAGTTCGCGCGTCAAAAACCATGTTCGAGGTGTCAAAAACGATGTTCGAACGAAAACCAGTCAAACCGCAAGGTTTGACCAGCTTTGACCTTGCTGCCGCAAGGTTTGAGATCTGGTTCATGCGGTGGGCTGATCCCGCAGTTCGCGGCCGCAAGGTCGCGGGCTGGTTCGGTTTTTTTTTTCCCATTTTTTTCACTCTTTTCAATGCATGGGGCTACGGGGGCTATGGGGTTATGTCTATAAACACTAAATATACTTAGAGGAGGCTTCGGATCGAATTATAATACCTCGAATCAAGTCGGTTTGGTTTTCGATCGAAAAATCGAAATTGGAGAAGATGACTTCGGTTTCTACGATCGGGGGACTTCGCGGCCGAATTGTTTGATCCTCGGGGATCCTTGGGGTCGAGGGAAGTGATTGGAACGATCAATTTGGAATTCGGTTGAGCTTTGGTACGAAACCCACTTTTCTCTCTCTTTCTTTCTCTCTCTACAACTTCCATGGATTTAGAGCTTTGTTTCCTACAAATTTCCTCTTCTTTCTGGACTGGTGGGGTGTGGGAAATCGTGTGGCGTGCCCTAGGGTCGAGGTTACGGGGTTTTTATAAGAGAATTGGATGATTTTTGATTAATTAGAGTCCTAACGGAATTTGGTTTCGGAATGGACGAATTTAGCTCGGTTTTGGGGTTACGGAGGAGGTAGAAATCGAGTAGGGGTAGGAGAGGGAGGTATAGAATTATTATATGCATGCATGCAATTATAAAATATTTTTATAGAGATAATTAGACAGGAAACTATTTTTTTTGTAATTATCTACTATTTATTAAATAACGAAATTAATATTATTGGAATTCAATTATACTTTTAGTATTTTTATTAACTAAGATTTTCGGGTTATTACAACATTTATACGGTCACAAGTTAATTAATGTAGCATTTAAATAAATTTTAATCACAAAAAAATAATCTAGGTTTTAGTCGAATTATATTTTATAAATAATCCATTACTTATAGACTATTTAGTTAAAATAATAATTTCTTTATTCGAAAAAAATTGGGTTGAAATTCCGGGTCGTTACAAGAATTATGATTTTTTCTGTCTTGGTTTATGGATGAATGGATATTTCAATACAAAAATCAAGATGTTTTGTTTTATAATACATGAGCTTGAATGAATGGTTGATTTTAGAGCTAGAGAAGCTCGTTTATATTGTGGATTAAATTTGGTTTACAAAAAAAAAAAATTGCAACGGGAATTGCTGTGGTAGCGAAAACTACCAAATAAATTGCGACGGGTAATATTATATTTGCCACAGTATGCAGTACCGTGGCATCAGAATATGATTTTTCCTATTTATTTGCGTCGGGTTAATTACCGTTGCACAAGATGAATTTCCCGTTGCCAATACTTTGCGACGGGAATATCCTGACGCGAAAACCCATTTGCCACCCCCCTTACTGCCACCGTCCAATCCCGTCACTGACCCGTTGCGAAAGCCTTTTCGCGACGGTATTTGTCCATTTGCGACGGTAATTTCCCGTCGCAAAAACTGTTATTTCTTGTAGTGCACGTGTTTTAATATGGCACATATTGATTATGAGTTTAATTGGATTCTCTATATCTTGGTTCTATTCTATTGGTCATATAGAGAAATTGTTTCGTAAATACTCTACTTTGATGGGAAGTAAGTATAACGTTCTTTAAGGAAATCGGTCATCTCTCTGCCTATAAAAGAGTGTCTAAGGTTCCATCAATTTAATGTGATATATTAAACAGTTAGAATGAAAGGTAAGCGAGAGAAACCTGTCTTCCTCCTAGGGCTTAATGCGCTAGTAAAATTATGATTGCCACAGTCACTTACCGGATCGCTCAAATTTCGCATAAATGGATCCGGGTACGCCGTTCTTAATTATTTATCTTCCGCTTAATGTTTGTATTGTGATAATCATGATAGTTCTAGACCCTGACATAATAGTGGGTGGTTAATTATCTAACACCATAAAGACTAATTTTACATGTGGTATCAGAGCCATATGGTTTCAGAACATCGTGATTTTCCGCTCATGTACTGATTTTCGTGATCTGCTTCGACAGAAAAACTGATGCATGCTTAAGATCAGTGCTTTGTTTTAGTTATGCTTTAAGGTTCGTCTTGATTTATGGGTGACTTTTAAATAAGCACATGAATAACCAATTAATTGTTCTAATTGTTTTATGGCATAATCTGTTTTGGGGTTTCGACTTAATTTTTTTTTTTTTTGCTCGGCAAACGAAACATTTTATATTGCTCGAAAGGGTACATTGAGAAGGGGCATCCTAGCATTAAGAGCTTGGATACACCGGACAAGAAAATCATCCAACCGATAGTTGGATAAACACCTAAGACTACATTACAATTTTAATTTCCGAATTCCGTCTAGAAAAACCTTAAAATCCTCCACAGAATAGACTTTGATGTTGAATTTGGCCTTCATCCACATAGCTACCCTAGTCTTGACCAAATCTCCCACCTCCCATGGTTGTTTAGAAGAGTTGTTGAAAACAAAGTCGTTTCGAACCAGCCAAAGAGACCATAGTGTGGCATAGAAGCAGGACTCCCAAATGTGCTTCTCTAGATTGCGGAACCCGTTATCGAACCACCAACTGGCCAAAATCGGAACAGAGGGAGGGCATACCCATTTGATCTTCCACCAATCCAAAATCAGAGACCACACAGTCCAAGAAAAATGGCAATGGATGAACAGGTGATGATGGGTTTCCAAATGCAGCATACAAAGAGGACACAAAGCTGACTGGATCTCACCGATAATGTTCCTACTCAAGAGAAGTGACCTGGTTGCCACCTTCTCCTTGACAGCCATCCATGCAAAGACTTCCACTTTTGGTGAGCAACAATTTTTCCATAGAGAACCCAGCAAAGCATTATTAGGATAAAAGAGTTGCTCCCACCTCCCATATGCTGATTTAACACTGAAATTTCCATCTGGCGACCATCTCCATTGTAAAAAGTCAGGCCTAGTTGGGTTTAGAGTCACCCCTTGAATTCTCTGTGTCAAATTATCCAACTCTTGCCGTTCTCGCCCAAAAGCCCTTCTTCTGAATAACAGCTCCCAGGAACCCCCGTCAGCCTCAGTCCTCATTTCACTAATCAAAGCCATCTTTTGGTCTGATAGACTGAACACTCTCGGATAAACGTCTTTCAACGGGATCTCTCCCAACCAGGGGTGTTCCCAGAACAAAGTCGCCGTACCAGAATTAACTTTGATGGTAAAGCTCTCTCTGACGGAATATCCCAGGTGAGAAGATGAATCCTCCAAAGAGCAAATATCCGTCCAGACTTTTGACATAGAACCTGAGCCAGGGAGGTATGGAAGCCAGCAATTTATGTCCAGTCCGTACTTTCCTCTGATAACTCTCGCCCAGAGAGAGTCTTTGTTGTTGCCGAATCTCCACCACCACTTAGCCAAGAGTGCTAGGTTTTGTTGAAGCATCCTCTTCACCCCCAAACCCCCATTGTCTTTGTTCCTTGCTATCTCATCCCATTTCACCAAGTGCATCTTCTTTTTGTCAGTCGTATCACCCCAAAAAAAATTTCTTTGTAGTTTCTCCAGTTTCCTAGCCACTGCAACAGGCATTTTAAACAGCGACATAAAGTAAATAGGCACATTCCCGGTGTTAGAGATAATAAGAGTCAGCTTTCCCCCTGACGAGATACATCGACTTCTCCAAACACTCAAGAGCTTTTCAGTCCGTTCGATAACAGGATCCCAGGTCTTAATCCTTCCAGGGTTTGCACCTAACGGCAATCCGAGGTACTTGATAGGGAGAAAATCCACTTTGCAACCCATTATTTCAGCCAGCAATGCCACATCTTCATGAGGGACATTCACTCCACTAAGGGAACTCTTAGAGAAATTGATTTTGAGGCCTGACATCAGTTGAAAGCACCTTAGGATTCTTTTGATATTAGCCATCTCCTCCGGATCGTTGTTGCAGAAGAGAATGGTGTCATCTGCAAACTGTAAGTGCGAGAGAGAGACCCCGTTGCGCCCCAATTTTGTACCTTTGATTATGTTGCTCTCCTTAGCTCTTTCTAGCATTAAGTTGAGTGCCTCCGCTGCTATATTGAAGAGAAAGGGTGATAAGGGATCGCCTTGCCTAAGTCCCTTCTGCATATAAAATTCTTTAGAGGCTGAGCCGTTGATCAGAATGGACATAGACCCAGAAGAGACACACTCCAAAATCCATCCACGCCACCTCTCCCCAAATCCAAACCTTCCTAGCATATCAATCAAAAATTTCCAATTGACACAGTCGTATGCCCTTTGGAAGTCAAGTTTTAGGATGAGACCTCCACGAGCACTGTGTTTCCAGCTATGGATAGCCTCGTTGGCTATAAGAACACCATCCAGAATTTGCTTCCCTCCCACAAATGCAGCTTGAGCTTCCCCAATGATAGATGGCATATGCACTTTGATTCTATTTGCCAACACTTTAGAGAGGACCTTATAGACCCATCCCACCATACTAATAGGCCTATAATCATTGAAAGACACAGGGCAAGCTACCTTAGGAATTAAGGCGACGAAGGTGGAATTGATACCTTTTGTGAGCTTCCCGTTGGCGTGGAACTCCGAGAAGAATTGAACGATTGTCTCTTTCATAAAGTTCCAACCTTTCTTAACAAAAGAAAAATTGAAACCGTCTGGACCAGGAGCTCTAAGGTTGCTACACCCTTGCACAGCTGCTAGAATTTCCTTCTCCTCAAAACAGCTCTCAAGCTGTAAAGCTATCTCCGAGCTTAGTTTCCTGGGGAAGAAACCTTCCAACAGTGGTCTAGTCCTTCTTTCCTCAGAAAAGTTGTTTCGGAAAAAATTTGAGGCAGCTTCTCTTATTTGTTCTGGCTCAACAACCGTCACTCCAGCAACCTTGACAGATCCCACCAAATTCCTGGGTTTCGACTTAATTCGGTTCGTTAATTTGTTTCTTTCGTGTATGTGCTGCCATGATGCCATACGGTACCTCAAATTTCTTGGAGCCTTAGAATAAAGTGGTATTTGTGCCTAATGTGATTTTGGCCGGACCCCTCACGCCAATTTCGACGATTCTACGTTCATGCACTGTTTTTTCCATTTGGATAAATTATCAGCTTATAAATTGCAGATTATTATGATTACTACTTAAAATTGGACTTTTATTTGTAAAGGATATGAAGGTGTAGAGCCGATTATGATCAAAGATAAAAGTTTTATAGCCCCTTTTTGGACTGTTAGGGTTTTATGATGGATCGTATGTATTTATAATCACCTTATGGTTTAAATGAAAAATTATTGTTTTGACGGATTATCTACATTATTATGATAGATTCAGTAGTCACTAAAGTGATCCAATCATAATAATTCGTAGATTTGTAAGTTATAGAATTTTTCGTGAATAATTTGTTATTCACGTAATGTCCATAAAGAAAGTTACTGAATTGTCCGGTCCGCAAAACGGAGTGTTAAAAATAATACAATTTTTGCAAGAAAAAATCAAAAGTTTTTTAACAACTAACTAGATAGCAATGAGTATTTTTAATTTTTGAAAAAAGTTTGAATTTTTTTTTGAAAAAATTACATTATTTCTAACACTCCGTTTTGCGGACCGGACAAACATTTTGGGACGGAGGGAGTAGAAGATTTGACATTATGAAAGTTACTGAATTGAATCTATATTATGAAAGTTATTGAATTGAATCTATATTATGAAAGTTATTGAATTGTGAATAATTTAAGATTCACCTGATGTCTGTGGATCTCAATGCGGATGCAGAGGGGAAAGAGGTTAAGAATTCTAAGAAAGGAAAATGGAAGCAGAAGTCGATTGAACAAATCTTAGGCATTCCAAAAACCAAGAAGAAAGGCGAAAAAAAGAAGCAAAGTTGTGTTATGTTTAGATCCGCTGTTGCAGCTGCTGCCTTACCAATTTCTTCTGAAGGGATCAACAGGACTCACCTTGATGAGGCTCAGGCTATTTGGGAGGTAAACAAGATCATAGGCCTTAGTTACATGGGCGATGAGAAGGAGGTTATTCGAAGAATCGCGATTATGGAAGCCGATGATGAGGAACGGGCAAAGGGTCATGATTCTCATCCGTTGATTGGTTCTTAGGTGTCTTTTTGGGTGGGGTGTTTCTTTTTCGGATCTTTGGTTGTATCTTTTTAGGGTGTGGTTTTGGGTCTTAGGCGTTAGGAGTCTTTTTGGGATTGGTAGTGCTCTGTCTTTGTTGGCTTCTTGCCAACTTTGTTTTGTTTTCCCTCCCTTTGGATCCTTCTCGGCATATGATTGCTGGAGTTTGTTGTTTCCCCTTGTGGGTTTTCTTTTTCTCCGGCTTGATGTTGCTTAGGGTCCTTTTAATCTTTGTAATTTGTTTTCAAAGATTAATAAATTTTTTGCCCTTCAAAAAAAAAATAATTTAAGATTCACCTAATGTCCATGAAAAGGTCAATATTTTGATTTGGCACTATATAAGGATACGGTTTGGGCTAAAGCAATCCAACCGGTATGTTGATAGATGTTAATCAAATTATGAAATTCTAATACCTATTATGATGAGGCGTTAACATAGTGATAATTTTCTTTTAAATCACCTAAAGTTTATGCAAAAGTCATTATCTTGATTGAAATCAATATTAAGATACGGTTCGGTAGTCACCAAAGTGATCCAACTGAAATGTTTCATAGATTTCAATTAAATTACTGAAACTTAATTAACACTTATTTTATTTGATATTTTTATTACGGTACAGTTTGGTAGTCACCAAAGTGGCCCAACTGTAATGATTCATAAATATCAAGTTATAAATGAAACTTATTCTCATTCCTAAGTGTTAAGAATAATGACTTTGCAAATCGCAGTTCTCTAGTCACATGGATAATAGGTAGGCCTAAAGGTGCACCACTTCTAAGTGATTAGTGAATTAGAATAGGATAATCTATAAGAATTCATAACTGAGATTGGAATTGGATACTCAAAGGTAACAAACCTACTCACTACAAGAAAAACTGCATTGGGTGACGAATGAAAATTGTCGCAAATTGCATGTTTTTCGTCACAAATAATATAGGTGACGAAAAAAAATTTGTCGACTAAAGGTTGTCGAGGATTCCTACCTGGTGACGAAATCTATTTTTTGTCACCTATAGTGCCTTTTGATGACAAAATATTTCGTCACCAAAAAGTGAATAATTGGTGACGAAATTTTTTTTCTTGCCTATTGTTCTTTTTTATGACGAAAATTTTTGTCACCAATTATTCCTTTTGACGACGAAAAAATTCGTCATCAATATAAGAAATCGGTGACGAAATTTTTCGTTGCAAAAGACATTTACATATGGGAAAAAAATCATTCTTTCTTGCTCCTGCTGGGTTTCGAACCCGAGTCGTTTGAGTTTTTCACACAAGCCCCGACCAACTGCACCACACACACTTTCCAGTAAATATTTGAAATATCTAATATATTACATATGTGTTTAACTTGAAAATATATTTCGATTGTTATTTTAAACCTTTAAACATTAAAATTAGCAATTTTGATAAACATGAAAATTGCAGGCAATTGAGTTATTGTTCAAACCTAATTTGAATTATCTCAATCGGAGTTTTTAGTAAGGAGTTATGTCCAAAATACATTTAGTGACAAAGCACAATTCATGAATTTCGTCATGAAAGGCACCCATTTGATGACGAAATGTACTTTTCGTCGCTGAAAGCGTTAAAATGGTGACGAAATTATTTTTCGTCACCAAAGTTAAGGATTTGGTGACGAAAAAAGTATTTCGTTACTAAATTGGTCTCATTTGGCGACGAAATATATTTTTTGTCACCAAATGATTATCTTTGGTGACGAAAAATAATCTCGTCACCTTTTTAAAGCTTTTAGTGACGAAAAATGTATTTCGTCCCAAATGGGAATCTTTGGTGACGAAAATATTTTTTTCGTCGCCAAACAGGTATAATTGGTGACGAAATTATATCGTCATGGAAGTTGTCAAAATAGTGACGAATTTATTTTTTCGTCGTTAAATATACTCATTTAGTGACGAAATTAAATTTCGTCGCCACCTTTTCGTCACCAATATTCATTTTTCTTGTAGTGACTTGTGAACCTTTATCGATTAGTTCTATTGGTGACATTGATAAGCACCCAATGTTGTAGATATTTGGTGAGACTAGTCCCGTTTTAAGTTGTATTATCGTACGTTTGTTTAGTTTTTATAGTGATATTACTCGTAAAGTAGGTTTTTGTGTATTTCAGGTAAACCGTGCTAATAAGGCGGTTTTGAACGCCAAGGAATGCTCCGGGTGCAACCAAGTGTTCAAGGCCACGTGCCACCCCGTTGTGGTGCCCAAAAGGTCATGAAGAGATGGTTTGGAGGTTGCTTGGGCCGCCCAAGGGTCAAGGGAATTGAAGGAGATGCGAGAATTTTACCAAAGTTGTTCATATTTTGACCAACTGATGGTAGAATCGCCATATCTTTTGATGTAAAAATGATCTTGTATCCAAACCACTTGGGTTAGAAATTAGACTCAACAAGCTTTCCAAAGGTCCAAAGAAAACCCAAATCCGAGTTCGGGAGTGTTCGAAGCAAGCCCGCGAAGTTCAGCCAAAATCTACCTTAACAACGTGGTATCGATACAAGCATTTTTGCCGTATCGATACAACATTGAAACAGAGAGATTGGAATCCGTAGAGATTCTGTATCGATACGGGCATTTTTGTCGTATCGCTACGGCTTTTTTTCTGCAGATCTTTTGCTACTTTTTGGACTTTCCACTTATGGAATGTTTTCCACTTTTAGTATGTTTTTAGATATTCGTGGAGAGAGAAGTGGACATGTATAAATACCCTTCTCTCCACTTTATGTCATGACCTAGAGCTTTAGGCCTAAGTCTTTCTTCTTCCTAGGAAATCTCCATTGTTTTCAAGCTTAATTTCCTTAAGAACTCAAGTAAGTTTAGTTCGTTTATTGTTTTCTCTTTTGTTAATGTTGTAGCTACTCTCTAGATTCTCCTTAATATCAAGTTTATTTTTGTTTCCTACGGTTAAATCTTATGTCTTGTTTTTATGCTTTGCTTAGTGCTTCTTGTATGAGTGAGTAATCGTTTGGCTAAGTCTCGGGCTAATCTATCCCAATGACTTCGGTGGTTCTTTGGTTCTCAAACCTTAGGGCTTAAAAGCATGGTTTTTGAAATTGAATTAACCTAGCCATTTTGGCCTAAGCGAGGGGTATTAACTCTTTGATATGTTGTTTAGTCAAGCGGTCTTGGCAAGAGACATATTAAGGGCTCGTGGCCTCCTATGTGTTAGATACATTAGCAAAAATAGGTTGGTTTAGTTTCGGTAAATCACATCTTTTGATAAACGTAGTCTTTAAAGTTAAATCTTCTGAGCATGAGCACGCGGTCGTGACTCTCGCTTGAGTTATATTTAAGAACCGGTAACGGCCTTTGTCAAGGGAAAGACGATCCCTAGACTTGCTTCTTTTAGTTTATTAAGCAAATTTCTAGTCTTTTTATTTAGCATTTCCACCGTTTAAAAGAAAAACCAAGTTGGCCGTCTTAAACGCCAAAACCTACCATATAAAACCTACAATTCCAATTAAGCTATATTCGATTCTCTGTGGGAATGATCCCGGTCTTGTCGGTTTATTATGCTACCGACGATCTAGCCCTACGCTTGGGGTATAACCTTATATTTGAAGGCGAGGTTGTGGCGTAAGCAGACATCGAATCACCATAATTGTTAATAGTGTAACATCAGATGAACTCATAGGCAGATCACCGTTGTGCTATTTATTACTATTTGGACAAAATTTATTTTGTCAACTTATTGGTTACTCAAAGCATTATTGTAGTGAGCATATATTATGTGTGCATTATTAATTATATCAGCTTCACATTCACATGCTTGGTATGTTTCATTTTAATTTAAATGATTAAATTTTCCATTTTAAAAAAGAAAAGGCTTAGTTTCTTTTTGAATACTAGATCTTGATAAATTATTATTTTTGAGAAATTCTTTTATTTTGGTTAAGTATGAATGAAGTGGAATTGACTAAGCCTTATATTTGTGTAAATGTTTAAGGTGAGCATTATTATGTTTATTGTGCGTAGAATGCTTGAGAATGCCATTAATGTTATATTCAGCCTACTCAACTAAAGTACTTAAGAATTAAAATGCAGGAAGCCTAAATGAGACATGAAATTAGCATTATGTGGTGGTAATGAGTCTACTAATGATCTTTGACTTGAAAAAATGTAATGGACAAAGATATATGTCACTTTTGTAAATAGTTGAGACATTATCAGAAAGTTTGTCATAAACGTAGGAAATGATTCGAAAGCGGGAAGTAGTCACTAACGTTGTATTTTTCAAATCAAACCTAGCTAATTGAAGTCCCCTCAACTATGAAGTGATTTCATTCTGAGCTCCTACTTATGTTTATGACTAAGATGTGGAGAGATTTAAACTTGTTGAAATCATAAACCCATTGTGTTCTAAAGATTTGGTTTCCAGTTTTTATTAAAAAGGCTTTGTGACTTGTCGTTTGTTATTTAAGAATTGGTCATCATTTTGTGTTTTCTATAATGTTTACAAATTTAGTTTTTTTTGTCAAACTAGATTTTGATATTATGTTTCAAAACCAAATTTTATGGTGAGTATGATATTTTATTATGTTTGAATGAACTAAAGTTTGATGACCATTTTATGAAGAACTCTTCTTATGTTGCATCATAATGTTAGTTTGGTTAGTAGTCTCATGAATGAAAATTACTTCATCTTATGACATTGACGATTGAAACTATGTTTCAATTAAATGTATTGTGAGATTAATATATGACAGAAATTTTATTAATCTCTTATGTGTGTAATTTGCATTAAGTACAATCAAATCATATTTAGTAAGGAATAAGTCACAAAAAATTATAGGCTTCTTATTGTTACATAAAAAAAATTCATCTAAGAGACCTATTTTACCACCTATAGATGGTTTTTCGCGTTATGTTAGCTTTTCTATTGCATAAAGATCTTAGTCAATGAATACTCTTAAAGTATACATTGTTGATGTAGAAAGGGCAAGTAGAAAAATAACGAAAAAGTCATTAGATAGGACATGGGTGATAAATATTTTGGAAGGTATGTTCAACATAGCAAAATGTAGTAGCTGAAAGGTAATCGTACTTTATTAGACATGGTTAGAAGTACGTTTGTAACTCCAAAATACCCATCATGTAGTGGATATAAAAATTCTCTAAAGATCTCTGTATTTATGTGAATCTGATTTCTTGTAAGGCAGTTTTAAGTACTTCTTTTGAACTGTAGATAGGAAGGAACCTGAACTTAGGACACTTGAATGTTTAAGGTTGTCTAGCAGAGGTTAGAATTTTTAATTCACATTACAGAATTTGAATTTTAGAATAAGCTACAGTGATCTTATTGGTTGCTCTAGAAATATTCAAAGGGTATGAGTTTTACTATTGAACCATAGTATGAGAATTATAGAAATCGGTCAATTAGATTTGTTAGGAATGGTGAAATCAGTGGGAGTGATAAACCATAGAATTTGTTTACATAAAAGTTAGGGTATAAGTGTTTTTACCTATAACTTAGAATGATGTTAATCTTATCGTTGTTAAACAACATAATGATTTAGAATAATAAAGTAAGTTGTCAATCGCTCCATAATGAGATTGACACCACTGAAGAAATTGTAGAACAATCAAAGAATATAGCATTGAGAATATCACGAAGGAATAAGAGATTAGCTATTTGAATGATTATTTGATTTATCTACAAGAATGTGTTATGATCCGATTTTGTTTTCACAAGCCGCATAAAGTGATAATTTTATTAAATAAATTGATGTCATGAATGATGAGTTGAACCAATAAAACATAAAGAAGTTTGAAATTTCGTTAGATTGCCATAAGGATACTAGAAAGTATGTTTAGTCTTCAAGGCTACTCTTCAAGGCTACACTTGACTTACAGGGCAATGTAAAATGATATAAAGTCAAATCTGTGGCTAAGAGTTACACTAAAAATGAGGTATAATTGTAAGGAGTCTTTCTCTATTGTATCGGAGAATAACTGACTTAAAATAATTGTGACGTTGCATGATATGTAACACTTTATGATTTGGAGTTACATTTAAAAAATATCTTTCTTATGAGAGTTCAGATAATAGAGTCTATGTGAATCAACCTGAAGGTTTCTCAACTAAAGTAAAAGAGTACCTTGTTTGCAAACTTGAGAAGTTTACTTTGAACTTAAACAAGTTGCTGCCATTGGTTCCTTATATTTGCTAATACCATTGGTTTTCTTTGGAATTAAGGAAAAATACTATTAACTAGTGTATATATCCAAAAATTAATAGAAGTAAGTTTATAATTTTGAC
Organism: Rhododendron molle; assembly: GCA_025413875.1. Lineage (NCBI taxonomy): Eukaryota > Viridiplantae > Streptophyta > Magnoliopsida > Ericales > Ericaceae > Rhododendron > Rhododendron molle. The sequence goes on along the minus strand of CM046389.1, from coordinate 46,745,718 downwards.
ATGTGTGCTGACGGTGTTTTGCTTGTTATAGTGATCTTTATTGTTTGCACTTAAAAGTTTTTCTCATGAACTTTTCAATTAAAGATTATATGCTCACATTGAGGAAGTCTGATAATCTTGAGTTTATTAGTTACTCAAATTCAGATTTTTGTTTGAAGCTTTGACAGTACAAAGCCTACTTTTGATGAGTTGTTCTTATTATGTGAAGGAGCAAAAAAAAGCTTTAAAGTAGCTATCATTGCTTCATCGATTATGTTAATAGAATTATGGCATGCTTTGAGGCCATACTTCATGGATAGTAGATGAAAATTTATCTTAGGACTTGGGATTGTTGACCTTGGTTCTCTAGTCTTTGCTTCAAGGAATAGTTATTCTCCAGACCCAGTTCCTAGGCTAGTTTGCTTCTGTCTCCTCGTAGCGGTTGGATGTCTCCCCTTTGTTTGTGGATTCATTCAATTTTGTGTTGGATGTTTCTTTTTCCTTTTTATTTCTTTTCGGCTTGCTCTATGTTTTAAGAAACCCTCTTGTATGTAGAGTTGGCTGTCTCGTTGTGCCCCTTATCAAGTTTAATAAAATCTTGTTGTCTATCAAAATAAAAAAAACTTGAACAAGGTAAATGCAGCTTCTACACAACTCCCTTATCGACATACTCTTTTTGAGCTCTATTAAAATCTTCTTTTGCTTAGGAAAAAAAATTGGGATATGGTTAATTTTGGCTGGATTCAATGTCAGCGCATAGGCATTTGCAAGTTTAACTTGTGATGTATCACTTATCAGTTGGATGCGCTTAAACAGCTCCTACGTTAAGGCTTATAAACTTCAATCATCTAGAGGAGACTCATGTTGACCCATAAAAAATAAAAGTTTCCCCAACCCTAACCTCATATGCTTGTAGAATTTTGATCACATGTACTGCCCACAATCTTGGGTCCACTCGCACTACATCTTTTTCGTAGTTAATTTTACGGATAAGAATTAGAAATCAAAGAAGTCGAAAACTATATGGAGCTAAACAGTCTAACTTGTGGAGTGATAGACTCACAATTAATTGATGTAAGAGATGCTTTATTTTCTCATTCAACATGCATGTAAGAGATGCTTTATTTTCTCATTGAACACACATACTCCCCACATAGGATTGAGATGGGTAGCTACAAGCTTTATTTTCTCATTCAACACATACTCCCTAAAAAGTGAATATATAAACCTCCTAAGCTCAATTACATTCCTTCATTCAAAAAGTTGATACTTCTGTTTGACTATAAAACAAGCCAGATGGCCCACCATGAGGAAGCAAAGCTAGCATCACCGGTCCTTTAGCACCTTGTTCAACAGTATAGATCCCAGTGTTATAGTTGAGGTCTGTTTTCACGTAACCGGGACACACCGCATTTATGACAATCTTAGGATAATTTTTTGCCATAACCCGAGTGTAGCCAATGAGAGCTGCTTTGGACACTTTGTAAGCAGATACGCTGAGAGGCCACCCTTTTGTTTCCAGCAAATCTTCCCTCAAATCCTCATAATACCACTTAACCACCTCATCCACCTTCTCTACTGTGAGGCCATCAATTTCGCTTAGCTGTTCCTTAGCCTTTTCATTTGAAACATACTGCAACGCAATTAAGTCAAACGTTATTGGAATAAAACAAGCAAGATCCCTGTTAAGTGCGCGCGGTTTCTTTGGAAAATATGTAACGAAAAGGTCAATATATATACAGATGCTTTATTCAGCAAATACCACAAGACACATGGATTATTCAGATTACAAAAGTGTCATTGGTGCAAAAGTGTCATCGGAATGGATGTGCAACGGTCTCAACTTCAGTCAATTTTTTATGAATCCAGATCCGGACAACACGCTTAGTCTTAAATTACTTTTTTTTTTTTTTGGAGAGAAAACAGACTTTGAGAATATGGAAATCCCTTTTTGCTAGATTTGGAAAGTGGGTTGTTTTCAAATTAAAATATTGCATATACTGTTTGTCAAAATAATTCGCTTAACAAGTTTAGTGAAAATGAAAACATTAGCTAACAAGCTAGCTAGGAAATTACCCTACTTCGTGGTCAAGGGAAAAAAATACTACAGAAATCCTAGCTACTCAATTAGGTGACCCAACTGTGTTACTTTTTCGATCTATAGAGTGTAATTAATTTTATACCTCCAATTTTCCAAAGGAGGAAGCAACATTAACTATTTTGGGAGAGTCTGATTGTTGAAGCAATGGGATAAGTTCTTCAGTCAAATGCTTTACTCCATAATAGTTTGTTCTCAGACAAGCTTCTGCATCCTCCAAACTTTGCTTGATTATTTCGCCCTCTTTTGCATTTGGACCAACAATCTGGACAATAAAATTGGGAATATTAAATCATTTTCTCTTCCCCTAGAGTTACAAAGCAATATTGATGGATAAACATTAAGTGTTACATGGAAAACATAAATATAACGTACACTTAGTGTTTATCCATCAATATAACACATGCATTAAGTGTTATATTTTGCATGATATAAAATGAAATAAGAACAAATAAGATTGTTAAGATATATGAAGATACTAACAGAATCAAAGTCACCAACTCCTGCATTATTTATCTGCACCAATATCTTACAATTATTAGATACGATTCTTGAATTAATATTGCACTAAGAGTACGAAATAAATGGAAAAAAGACATGAAAAGGTAGCTTTTGAAATACCAATATGTCAAGCTTCTTGAATTTGGTTTTGATGAACTTAGCCAAGGAAGCAATACTGGTTGTATTCGTCACATCAAGCTGATGGAAAAGTATATCAGATAGTCCAGAAGCTTTGAGATTTCGTACGGCTTCAAGACCTCGATTCTCATCTCTTGCTGTTAATATTACTGTAACACCATTAGAAGCTAGTTGTCTACATATCTCAAGCCCAATTCCTTTGTTGGATCCGGTTACAACGGCAATTCTGCAGACAAAATAAACATACCTATAAGAGCGAGAATCTAACATATATAATGTCTTGTCCTAATTAGTCAAAGCCATTGACTTTCCATAAAGATTTGTACGTAACCTTAAATATGCATAATTTCACTTTCACCTATTCATGACTATTGACTATACATAGTAAAGTAACAATGAACACATAAATAAGTAACACATAAAATAAGAAAATACAAAACATTAGTATGGTACACACCATGGGCACCCTAGCTTTCTAGAATATAAAATCTGAGATTTAAAACCCTAGGGAAATGCACCGGCTGCCGTAGCGATGGAATATATTATAATTATTACAAGTTATCTTTACAACAATATATGAATTAAGCATAAAATACAATATAGTAAATCTAGATATTTATTCTATGATAACTTTCAACTTTCCCTGTATTTTCTTGCCAAGTATTTCTAGCAATAGCAATGGCTTCTTTATCTCTTCATATTTGAAAAAAAATCAAGAGTGTTTAAAATCAACGAAAAAGAAAAGATCGAATTGTATCATAACACTAATACGGAGTATATATCTATTTTGTGAAATATGGATAAAAAAAGTGATTAACAGTACCTCTTCGTCGACTGGGTGGTTCCTGTTTCTTCCATTAGAGATGTGAAGTGAAAGTAGTTTATGATATGTACTTTGTTTGGGAGGCATAGAGATATATATAGTTGGTGGTGGTGGTTTAAGTGTCACGTTACTAAGGTATGCCATGACATGATGGGGAAAAAATTACAAAAATAAGACGTAAGCCATGACTTAAGAAACTGGCGGGCGGTATAAAGCCTTTTAATTTTTGTGGTGGGCCTCCTACTTTAAGACTGCAATGGTACACCCGAGCCGTCCATTTTAGTTTTAGACGGTTCGGATTTGGAGAGAGAAAGATGAGAGAGACTGGTGGGGTAAGAGGACGGAGGGTTTTAATTTGGGTCGTCCAATACATTTTTGGACGACTCAAATAGGCTGTTTTGGCACCACGAGAGCACGGCCATGTGATATTCACCCGGCATCCAAAAATTTGAGGCCGACGCCTGAGGCCAACCTTAATTGTTTGGTTCAAAATAACTCAAACAAGTAAGCAAAAGCCTCGCTTCTTTCAATAAAACTCAAAAGGTCAACATAACTTTTTTTTCGTTCAATTGAAAATTCAAAGGTCAACATAATTAACTAGTCTAAACGGCCTTAATTGACCCCTTTTTGAAATGTTTAGTTCAGCTTTTTCAAAGGAAAATTTGGAATGGTTTGTTTTATTAGACTGTGGAAAGAGGACTTGTTCGATAAACGATATAAACAGGAAGAAATTGTACGCACGCAGGTGAACCAACGGAGTGGAAAGTGGAACATTCAGCCTTCGAAATAGGAGGTGTTGTCGTAAGTAGCACGTAACTAACGATTATAAACTTGAACGAGCTGGTAAATGCAGCTTCTGGGTAATGCTATTGGAACAGCATGCAGATGGCGCGCGAACTTCTTCAAGTTATAAACTCCTGTTCGATCGAACAAGTCTCATTCGAAACTGTGCCTAAATATGCACTTCAAAAGAGTATGTCCCCACAAAAAATGAAATGGAAGCGAGCAACTATCACACAGAGTGATTTAATCATCTGAATATACGAAACTCCTACAAATTAAACAGATGCATAAAATACTGAGATTTGAGACTTCCATCCAAGAATAGCTCCAGTAACATTTGAGACTTCCATCTTTATTTTTCCAATCCAACTGTGTCTCGGACCGAATTGAAAAAACAAGTAACATTTGAGACTTCCATCCAAGAATAGCTCCGGTAATCCTACTTAAACAGAACCACGTTAAAGATTCCAACCACCGTTAATGCGGTTTTCATTCATTGAGAAACTCCTTCCCTGGAAACATGATAAGACAAAAGCGAAGGAAATTTGAGAACTTTGACGTAAGAAGGGGAGAAGATGGGAGAGCAACATTATTTCAAAGCCGCATTGCTAGTGATTTATATTTTCAAAGCCAAGAACCGAAATCCATGGAACCAAAATCACCACGAGCCAAGAAAATCTAACATGCAATCATAGAAAGGACAATGGCCCGAGAATCCTCAAGAGTTGGGTCAGAGAGCCAGGAAGGAACACCCTCCCTCCATCTTTCTTTCCTACCTACTAGCAGGGAGTGCTTCACCAGCAAATGGGCGAGACCCTGTTACAATCATCCTTTACAAAAGTAAAGACACAAGATTTTTTTTTGGGTAAGTTAAATTTCCATAGAGAAAAAACCAACCAACAAAGACCAAGGGTATTATTACCTTGTAGTCTGAATTACAGCTAGTTACTAACTAGCAAAACAAACAAGACAAGACAAAGAAGTTAAGTTTCCATAGAGAAAAAACCAACCAACAAAGACCAAGGGTATTACCTTGTAGTCTGAATTACAGCTAGTTACTAACTAGCAAAACAAACAAGACAAGACAAAGAAGGCAACCACTGTCCTTAAACAAAAATTCACGAGGGGGGAGCTGCCAAGCAAGTCAAAGTAGCCGATTCTCAACAGTCCTGTTAACACCTCTCCAAGCAAGCAAGCTAGCCCTTAAATCTGTCCTAATCTTGGCAATAAGGTCCCGTAGACTAGTTCTCTGCTTTTTGAAGATTAGGCAGTTTCGCTCCCTCCATACTCCATAAACTACAGCAGCCAATGAAAGCTTGAGCATGGAATTTTTGAAGCTAGCATTAGCACAATTCTGAATCATCCAATTAACCTCACCAAGAAAACCCAGACCTGCTCTGTGCATCCCATTCTCATGTAAAAAGAAATCCCAGGCTTGAGCTAAATAGACACAGTGAAAGAAAAGATGATCATGTGTTTCTTGGGCAGAACCGCAGAAAACACAGGCATCTTGAGAGATCACCCCCCAAGTATGAAGTCTATCTTTAGTAGCCAAACGACCTAATAAAGCAAGCCACTCAATTATGGCCCATCCGGGAACATAATGAGAACAATATGAGAACTTAGACGCAAGTTTTACACAGTCGAGTAATAGAATCCCAACCAGCAGACTTGGATGCCCCGTTAATCGCGTCAAATACCTGTTTTGCATCCCTTTCACGATAACATGAGAGAAATCCCATTCCAGCGCTGTAGCCAAGGCAAGCCGGAAACCCGTAGCCTCAATAATCCGTGACGAGAAAGACCCATGAACAGAGTACAAAGCAGCCCCACTAACCATTCCTTCAGAATTTCGAGCCACGAGAACCATACCTCCTGATTCCTGAACCATTCTGCTTGCTAATAGCGCCGCCCATGTTAAATTTGACGATGCCCGAAGGGTGGGAGGGGGGGCATCCCCCTCTGTAATGGTACAGTATTGGGTGTACAATTCCCAGTACTACTCTTTTCTGAAATGTTGTTGATGAACTCCTGCCAAGTACCAAGGGCCTTTTCGAAGATAATGGCCGGAGACCACTGTTGTTGCTCGAACTGAACCGCGTTTCTCCATTCCCGAATAAACCAGCAAATAGAGGCCGCAACCGCAAGCGCTTGCAATTCACGATTTATCCCAGCTGTGCGCAGTCCCTGTGATAACGAGGACCAACACTATCTATAACACCATTGCTCTCCAATCCCGGAAAGGTTGAAGGTACTAGGAGGATATGTTCCAGACTTCTCTGGCTTCCTTGCAGCGAAACAATAAGTGGTCAAATGAGGCATTCTTGATGGTCTTTGGAGGAGATACTAGAATATGGTTGAACACTTCTCTATTTCGCGATTTCCTTTTAAACCAGCCCACACGTGCACAGAAACTGAGATACTCCACTCTATCCTTTCACCTTACTGCTTGAAACACATTCAATCGGCCGATCGTCCACTTGATTACCGAGCTGGTAATAGACTTGGGTTGAGCTTTATAGTTCAAATTACACCCTAACCACACATCTGAAGTCCAAAAAACCAAAGGCTCAACCATCTCAACTTCTGATCTCGCATCTAATGAATTGGGTTCTCGAACTACAGCCTCTGATCGATCTTGTTCCTAGGAAAAGAGAAACAGAACAAGAGTAAAGATGTCATTACATAAGGGAAAAAAAAACACTAGGGTTTCTTGTGAAAAATAAAACAGTAAATAACCAAACCCAGAGCCAGTAAATAACCACCCCGAGACAGGGACCTATCCATTGTGCACTCTCCACCACCCCTCCAAACCACAACCGCCGTCTGCCACACCCACACTCAGAGAGAGAGAGAGAGAGACCAATTCAAGAACGAAATTCAACAAACAAGAACGAAACTTGAAAATTTTGGGGGCAAAAAGAATTACTCCTTCAGTGGGTGTAATTTTGCAATTTTCCATTTGTGCTTCCAGGTCCGGCTTTCTCACTCACAATCCAAAAAGGGGCAATTTGCATCAAGAATCAAGAAATCATTTTTTTTTTTGATTATTACTACTTAGGTATAGAAAATAAAAAGCATTTTTATTAAGATTAGATAGAATACTTAATTACTACTAGGTTTACTTTTTACAAAATACATTTACCATTAAAGGAAGTGCCACTCTAGGACAGCCTAGGGTTTTAGGGTATCCTAAAACCTTAGGGTACCTTAAGGTTTTAGGATGCCATAGAATTTTAGAGTACTCTAAGGTTTTAGGGTGCCTCAAGATTTTAGGGTCTAGAATACCCTAGGGTTTAAGTTTAGGAGCTTTTATAGAGCCCTTGTGATTGTGTTTACGCATTTTCATAAGGGTTTTAAGATGCACTTTTTTATGATAGGATTTTAGCGATTCAGACACTTTTATAGGGTACCATAGGGTTTAAGCATTTTCATAGGATACCCTGTGGTTTAAGCACTTTCATAGGGTATCCTAGGATTTAGGCAGTTTCAGGATTTAGGGTTCTAGATACTTTCGTGGGGTTCCGGTGTTTCAATAATTGGAGGTGACTTAGTTGGAAATATTTTTTATTTTCTGTACCTAGTGTTAAAAATCTCCCTTTTTTTTTGTTTTGTTTGGGTAATCGAATCAAGAAATTGTTTCACAATTATGGCAATTAAAGAACAAATATTAGAAGAATAAAAGAAAGAAATAAAACAACAGGAAAGAAACTTACTGAACTAATTCTAGCTGCCGAGAGCATATTTGTTAAAAATTTACGATACATGATACGTATCACACCCTGTATTCTTATTGTATAGAATCGAAATCCTACGATACGACAGCATATCCTATGATTTATAGCCGTATACTAATTCGGTACATATCCTATGATTACGTATTGAAAAAAAGTCGAACCTTATTTCACGAAGCAGAATCTCAAATGCACTAATCTAAGCTATTTGATCTACTTATGACATCTTTCAAACCATTTGATAGAAAGTCAACCTCAATGTAGGGCATGTATGGGAGAAAGAACCATATTTCGATTTTGTCTGACTTTTCTTTCTCTAATAAAGGGAACATAAAGCCTTAATGTAATATGCCCCAGTTGAGAGACTTGAAATTTTGTATCTTATAATTTTTTTTTAAATGTGAGCATAGTTTGTTAGTGTTTTTTGGTGTATCTACAGTATGAATAATGTTATTGAAGTATAAACTAAATTTAGTATTTTGGCACAATTAATAAAGTTAAGTCCAAACAAGTTCAATTGACAAAACTCCAACTGAGAAAATCCAAATATGGAAGATATTATTGAAAAAGATATAAATATTAATTTTTAGAAACTCTAAAAACTCTTTTATATCCTTGTAAAATATCTAAAGTTTTTTTTTATGAGAATTAGTTACATGTGTAATTCTAGAATTACCTCAAAGTTTATTTTGTATGAAAATATCTTTGTACTAGAGTCTTCCATGGTTTAGTATAAATAGGGATGCGTTCTAGCCATTTTGTACCAAGCCAAAAAAGAAGTTTGATTTCAAGTGCAATATAAATACTCTCCTTCCACACCTTTGTCTTTTAGTATTCTCCCTCGTCCAAAAATCTTATCCAACTAAACAATGAAAACACCTACTATTCCAACAAACTTATCTTATATGTGAAATGTATCCCAATACAATATATACATACCCCTTTAACGGGGTGCAGTGTTCACGATGTGCTTCACGGTCGAACTGGCTGTCGAACGTATTATAGCATCTTCCGCACACGATATCCCTCCCTCTGTGAACTAAAATGTTATGCGCTTTGATGCCGTTGAGGAAATCGAACGAGGTATTCGTGTATGACAAGCAGACGAAAGGCTCTCTCGCTTTCTTTTGCGATTCGCCTTTGCGTGGCACATGGGTTTTTACTTTATTACTGTCGTCATCCATGAATTTGATTAAGGAAATTTCTAAAATCAGCCCAATAAGCTAATAATAATAAGTGTGTGAATGTGTATTAAAGGGTGTAAAAAGTACATAGAAATATGTGCTTTCTTGTCTTCTAATATACTTATCTTCAGTCCAGTAGGCTAACAATAGCAAGACCGTTGATAAAAGAAAGAATCAAATTTTTTTTTGTAGACAGTTTGAGGGGAGAGAAAAAGAGAGAGAGGGAGGGGGAGCATAAAATCAGAGGGAATAGGCATTAAAAGGCATGATTTTCAAAAAAACATCCCTCGAATTATCACTATTTTTTCTATATCACCCTCAAACTACAAAAACAGCCTATTTCATCGTCCAACCCCAATTCCCCTCTATTAAGTCCAAATCCTAACTCCATCTATTAATTTGGATGGAAAACTCCCCTCTTTCTCCCCAACATAATGGAAGGATTACATAGTTGGACATTTTGTTGATGAAAAACTTCCATTCCTGCTAGTTCAGTCAATTGCTTTCAATGCTTGGGGCAAATTTGGGCTCAAGAAAGTTCTATCTAATGAAAAGGGTTTCTTCTTCTTTCTGTTTGGTGAGGACGGTGCTTATAGGCATTTTTCTGAGATTGAGGCTTGGCATTTTTCTGAAAGCTGATGGTCTTACAAGAATGGCATGCTAATATGGATTATGAGAAGGAAGGGTTGAATATGTTGCCATTATGGATTCAACTTCATAATGTTCCCCTCCAGTATTAGAATGACGAGGGTTTGAGCTATATTGCGAGTGCTGTTGGGAAGCCTTTGTATGCTGATCAGATGACAGAATGAACAAGCAGGATCAGCTTTGCAAAAATTTGCATGGTGGTTGATGTTACATCTGCCTTGCCTCATTCTATTGAGGTCCTCACAGCTTCTAGGAAAGTGGTTACAGTTAGAATTAAGTACCCATGGAGGCCAACTAAATGTGTTCCTTGTAAAGTGTTTGGTCACAATGAGTGTAATAAGAAGATGGTGGCTGAGATTGAATCTGATAAGATTGCTATGAAAGCTCCTTCTGTTGCTCCTAATATGGTTTTGGTTATGAAAGCAAGCAAGGATGATGCTCTTGCTGGCTTTGTCTCTACAACACCTGTGTTACCTACTCCCACAACTCCAGTTCCTGTGAGGATTGTTCAAAATTCTCTAGCTCCTGTACAGGTTTTGCCCTGTGTAAATCAGTTCTCAACCTAGCAGGAAGTTGAGGGGGTTAGGTCTTCTACAATGGTTGAATTGCCTATTGGTATGAGTGAGAAGGATGTTATTCAACACTCTGAGTTTGCGAGGGATATCTCAGAATCTAGCAGGTCTATTGAGCAAGATGTTGAGCTCGATCTTCCTAATGAACTGGTTGAAGGTTTATTAGACCCTAATGCTGTCTTTAAGGCTAAAATGGGAGCAATATGAAGTCTGGAGGAGGGAACAATCCTGGGGCTGCTAAGACACAAGAGAAACAAAAGAAAAGATGGTGAAATTTGCTTCTTGAAACATCTGGGGTTTAAATCACCCATTATGCTGGTGGAGATTAGGAAATTAATACTTGCTAATAATCTCTCGTTAATTGGTATTATTGAAACCAAAGTAAGGCGTGAGAATCTTGATTCTACTATGAAGAAATGCCTTCCCAGTGGGTGGAGTTTTGTTCATAATATTGCTTCTGGGCCTGTTGCTAGATTAATTGTGCCATGGGATTGTCAGAACTCTGTGGTTAGTGTTATTTTTTCTCTTGAGCAGATGCTTCTCCTTTCCGTAGTTATGAATCAGAAATCCTTTGTTGTTTCTTTTGTCTATGGTTTCAACCAAGTTGGTGCTAAAAGACAACTTTGGGATGAGCTTCGTATGGGGCTTGGTTTAGTTGGGAATCAACCTTGGATTGTTTTGGGCGACTTTAATGCAGTTAGGTGGCAGCAAGAGAGATCTGATCCAACCACTTTTTATTCTGCTTCAGCTGGGGAGTTTAACTGTTGTTCGGAAGATATAGGTGTGGAAGAGTTAAATTCAACACATCCTTGGTTTACATGGTCTAACAAAAGGCTTGGTAATGATCACCGTTGTAGTAGAATTGACAAGGCTTTAGTAAATTCCTAGTGGCAAAATGACTTTGCTGAGTCTGCAGCCTCAGTTTTAGTACATGGAATTTCAGATAATTGTCCACTTCTTATATCTATTCTTCCCTCTAGAGGTGGACGGAAACCCTTCAAGTTTTTTTAACTTTTGGATGAACAATAAAGAGTTTTCTTTTCTCCTCTCTCAGTCTTCGTCTGAATCTTTGGAGGGTGTTTCCCCTATGCTCATCCTGTTACCAAGTTTAATACTGGAGCATACAAATCCTCCCGCAGCATGGCTGCCTCTGGCATTATCGCGAGAGATAGTGGTGGATCAGCTCTTTTATGGTGTGTTGGCAGAATTTTGGTTTATTCGGCCATTTCGGTGGAAGCTTGGGGCCTTCATATTGCCTGCCTCACTGCCCTGGAATTGAATTGCTCCAAAGCAGTATTCGAATCGGACTGCTTAGAGCTAATCAACTGTTTTAAGGATCCAAAATCCATTTGTCCTTGGGAAATCAGGGCTGTGGTGATGACATAAGGTGTGGGGAAAAACTAGGAACTGGGTTTTCTTGTGGTGTAGAGAGAAGAACAAAGTGGTGCATTGGTTAGCATGCATCTACTAGTCTTCGTAGGAAATTTGTTTTTCAGCTAGGTACATTGTATTCTGCCTGGGCATGAAATTTTGCTTTGTAATGATGTATCCCGTTAATCTCGTTCTACATAAATATGATCTAGTCAAAAAAAATTAGAGAGTAAAAGATGAGCCAAACCAGGCGAATTGTGATTAGTGACATAGTCACATAGTAGAAAATTAAGTAGCAAATAGCGCATCACCGTTGATTACACCTCGGGGATGCATTCCATGTAACTAACCAGAATAGAAGATACGACTGCAAGTGATGCAACATATCTAAACAGATACAAATAGAACAATCAATCAACAATCATTAACAGATCACCAAAATCGTAGAGAAGAAATGTCAGATGAAGAACATGAAAAACAGAAACAATTGACAACACAACAATTGAACTACATGGAGGATTGGCAGGGGATTGCATGGGTAGATCCCCCTTGCCAAAACGAGGAGTTGTGTGGATTCGACTGTTTGATGGATAGCCCCTGGGGCAAATTTTTATATTGCTATATTAAAGTGTTAATGGTAATTTCATTGTACTTGCCTCTATGAACATATTGCTGCTACACCTCAATACTGTCGTTGGAACTTCTTCATCATCTGAGAATATAGTGCGACCTGGCGTGAGCCCTGGACGTGGACCTTCTTGCTGAATCACTTAAATGTTTAGGTCATGCTTTCTTGTTCTGCAGTGTGTGCGCGTGCTTGGTTTATTGCCCAACAAGCCACTCTTTAGAGGTGGAGAAAAACGAACTTATTAAAGCTTAATCTACTTTTTGAGTGGGTCTAAAAATGCCATGTCAAACTGAAATACAAACCGAGCAAGAACACATTTTGCCATGAAATCAACGACCATGGAGAAATACAGAGGAGTGTCGCACCCACATCTTGACATGCTTTGGCTTCAGCAGTTTCATCCATCAATTTTTTCGGACATCATACAAGTTGATCTAGCTTTGTATTTCCTTCATTGCCTTACCACCTGCTTTCAAACCCTCACACAGTCTTTTACTTGCTTGGCAGTCCATATCTGTCAACTAAATCAAATAGTCTTTAAGCATTTCCAAAATGCAAATACGTACAAGAAAATCTGGCATCAAGTTAACAGAGAAATAAGTGGGAATACTAAAGAAGGCTCTAGTTGGCCGAATCACAGCAAACAATCGTCACAGTGAAATCTTATTGCCCTGTAATGTGTGATAAAAAATTATCCACCACAATATATTGCAGAAATGAGCTCAGAATGCGAACTACAAGAAAGCAAGATTATGGTGCAGATTACCCAACCGAGAATTCAACTTTACTACTGGAATAACACAAATCAAATATCCGGAATTAATTTATCTTGAAAAGGAAAAAGCAATATGCACTTCCCTATCTGATAAACAGCCATAAGGGAGTAAATAATCTTTCATCAGCTGAAAAATTCTCCGAAATTACAAGGTTAATAATGGTTACCATGTCAAGAACTTCTTTCTTTCTTTTTTTTTGATAATAGTGAGTCAAGAACTTCTTTCTCGACTAAACTTTATCCAGACTTCCGGAGTGAAGACTAAATCTTCCTCAACAGGTACCGAGACCTCCCCATATTTTTAAGCTAAGAGCAAGGCAACCAAACTGGAGGTGTAGTGTGTGTTGGTCCTAATGTTAATGAGAGTCCATTTGCATTGTCAAATATTTTTTTTAAAGAATAAAAAATTTCGGGACCCTTTGCGGTGTGGCCTGGCTAGTTGTGATTGAGTATTCTTCGTGCTAATTTTGTGCATGTGTGTATTTGGTTCTTCACCAAATAGTTAAGTATGGTGGAATTGAGATAGTAACGAAGAGCTGCAAGGGGTTTAATTGTTTTTTCTGAGCTACATTATTTTTAAACACAGGTTATTGCTATTAATGGTAAATTTCCTGGGCCTAATGTGACTACTAACAACATCGTAGTCGTCAATGTCAAGAACAAACTAGATGAGGACCTTCTCATGACTTGGTAGGATTTATATTTACAATTTTCAGAAATTCAAAACTGAACTGAACCGCCACATTAATAAAACCGATCAAAACTGTTAAAAATTGCTCGGTTCGGTTTTCCGGTTAAAACTTTCATCCCTAGTGTCGCCAATCAATCTAGTTGGGTATGGTTGGTGTGTTGTTTTGGAAAACATGGTAAGGGCACGAAAAAAGCACGGACACGAAACTGTTAGAAGGGCACGGAAAAAGCACGGGCACGAAACTGTTAGAACAGAAATCCAACACAAAACTGTTACAATGCAACAAGAGATAGATGACCAACAACCTCAGCCTTCGCGATCAGCAACACAAATCCAAGAGCGGCAAACAAGCAATTAGCTCAAGCAACCGAACAGAAACAGCAATAGAGGCAAAAAAGGAATCGACTAATCAACCATTGGACCAGCCAAAAAAAAAAACTCCCCTTGCACCACTAAGCAACCATTGCATATATGTGACAAAGGAAAGCATCTGCCCAAACCTCAAAAATTGATGTATCATTGCCACCACCTCACTCTTTATATATTACCCCCTGCCGACTCCAGAATCTGCACCTTATCTCTCTCTCTCTGGAAACATGGCGGGTGGTGGATTCGTATCCGGTTCAGGTACCAGAAAAGCATATCCGGGCAAGTTCACTTGGAACGTCGTTGTCACATGTATCGTTGCGTCCATGGGCAGCATGATCTCTGGTTATGATATCGGAATTTCAAGTAATCAAAATGTCAATCACAAAACCTCACACTTTTAAACCATTTGTTGTAGGACGTAAAATCTCCATTATTCTCTGAAAATATTTTTAATAGTTCAGATTTACTGCTTTTGTTCGTAAATCGAAACTATTGAGTGTGGGAAACACACGCGTATGAATCTACTTGGTGCAATCCAAATACAAACGGAAGAGAAGCCAGGTCCTTTATAATATTTACTCTGACATTTTTGGATTGGTGTTGTAGATGGGGTGACATCCATGAACTTGTTTTTAGGAAATTCTTTCAGACAGTACACTGGAAGGAAAAGGAGGATCGCTCAACAAATCAGTACTGCAAGTTCGGCAATCAGATGCTGACTTTGTTCACGTCATCTCTGTACTTGGCTGCTTTGGTTTCGTTAATCGTTGCGTCAGCAGTGACGAGTAAATTGGTGGGAAACGATCCATGCTCCTTGGCGGTGTCCTATTTTGAGCTGGAGCTGGAATCAATGGGAATGCCCAAGCCATGTGGATGCTTATTGTTGGCCGTATTTTGCTTGGTTTTGGCATTGGATTTGCCAATCAGGTTAATCTCTCTCTCGGATTTTTGTTGAACCTTTTTCCAAAATCACGACTCTGGAGACAAATGCGATGGATGTAGAAAAATTAAACGAACTTATGATAATATTAACAGTAATAGTAAAATTTATTCCGATATTGAGGAGCACAAGTACTAAAGTTTTATTCGGAGGGATTAAATTGACTATGAACACTGTTTTTCTAAGTTCTATTTTTCTTTAGCCGTTTGTTTTCAACTTTGTAATTTGGGTAAATCCATTTTTGTTTTAATTGTTTTTTTGTTTAAATGTTTAATTGTTTTTTTTTTTGAGCAACATTATTTTTAAACACAGGTTATTGCTATTAATGGTAAATTTCCTGGGCCTAATGTGACTACTAACAACAGCGTAGTCGTCAATGTCAAGAACAAACTAGATGAGGACCTTCTCATGACTTGGTAGGATTTACATTTACAATTTTTCAAAAATTCAAAACTGAACTAAACCGCCACATTAATAAAACCAATCGAAATTGTTAAAAATGGCACGGTTCGTTGGTCGATCCGGTTAAAACTTTCTTCCCTAGTGTTGCCAATCACTCTCGATGGGTATGGTTGGTGTACGTGTTGTTTTGGAAAACGTAGTAAGGGCACGGAAAAAACACGGACACGAAACTGCTAGAAGGGCACGGAAAAAGCACGAGCACGAAAACCGATCGAAACTGTTAAAAATGGCTTGGTTCAGTTGGTCGGTTCGGTTTTCCGGTTTAAACTTTCATCCCTAGTGTCGCCAATTACTCTAGATGGGTATGGTTGGTGTGTTGTTTTGGAAAACGTGGTAAGGGCATGGAAAAAGCACAGACACGAACTTGTTAGAAGGGCACGGAAAAAACACGGGCATGAAAACCGATCGAAACTATTAAAAATGGCTCGGTTCGGTTTTCCGGTTAAAACTTTCATCCCTAATGGCACCAATCACTCTAGATGGATATGGTTGGTGTGTTATTTTGGGAAACGTGGTAAGGGAACGGAAAAAGCACGGATAAGAAACTGTTAGAATTTTATATTAAAATAGCAAATCTGAACTATTGAAAATATTTTCAGTGTTTTTGTTGCGCGAGCTGTAGTTTACGGTCTAAAAACAAAATTGCAAAAAAGCTGGATTCATTTTGAAAAATGACATGTCCTATTTCTCTATCTATTTTCTGTGTAGAATTCCTATATGGAGAATACTGGAGGTTTTGCGTATAAGAAATGGTTTAAAAGTGGGAGGTTTTGTGATTGTCATTTTGAATACCTGAGATTCTGATATCATAACCGAAGATAAACCCGCCCATGGACGCAATGATACATGTGACAACGACATTCCAAGTGAGCTTGTTCGGATATGCTTTTCCAGTACCTGAACTGGATACGAAACCACCGCCAGCTATGTTTCTAGAGAGAGAGAGAGAGAGAGAGAGAGAGAGAGAAATGGGGTGGTGAAGAGACACTGTAGTGGAGCAAACAAATTAAGTAGAGAAACAGCTTAGAATCAAGAACTGAAAACAAAGAAAGAGGAGAGAAGAGAGAGAAGTTGTATTTCGTATATTTCTCGGCTGAGATCAAGAATCCCCAGTTACAAAGCTTATATACAAGAAGGCGGCTAGTTAAACACACAGGCTAGTAGATAAGTTTTTGAGACCCTATGGACAAAAGAGTAATTCCTGTCTCCTAAAAAGTGGAATTTTTCCTAGAAGATTAAAAAAATCTAGATCGCTGAATCACCATTGGATCGTTGTTCCTCCCAGAAACACCTAACTTGATGATTGAACGTGGCAGGGGCAAGGAAGCGAACATAAAACTCTAGAAAATCGGCGAGGTTGACAATGTGGATGAGGTGTTCAACAACCTCGTGGCGTCGAGCGAGGCAGCGAAGATGGTGGAGCACCCTTGGGGGAATTTATTGCAAAGGAAGTATCGACCGCGCCTCATGCACAATGGCTATTCTGATTCCATGTTTCAAGCACAATTGACTGGCATTAACATGATTATGTTTTACGCTCCGGTTTTGTTCAAAACCATTGGGCTCGGAAGCGATGCATCGCTTATGTCTGCTGATCTTGGTATTGTCAATGTTGGTGCGACAATAGTCTCAATTCATGGTGTGGATAAGTGGGGTAGTAGGTTTTTGTTCCTTGAGGGTGGCACTCAAATGTTCCTTTGCCAGGTATATTTAGAATTGCCATTGTATCGTTTTTAACAAATGATACGTCCTATTTCTCTATCTATTTTCTGTGTAGAATTGCTACATGCACGAAGATTTCTCTATCTATTTTCTGTTTAGATTTCCTACACGAAGAATATTGGAGGTTTTGTGTATAAGAATTGGTTTAAAAGTGAGAGGTTTTGTGATTGGCATTTTGAATACTTGAGATTCCGATATCATAACCGAAGATAAACCCGCCCATGGACGCAACGATACATGTGACAACGACATTCCGAGTGAGCTTGCCTGGATATGCTTTTTCAGTACCCGAACCGGGTATGAAACCACCACCCGCAATGTTTCCAGAGAGAGAGAGAGAGAAATGGGGAGGTGAAGAGGCACTGTAGTGGAGCAAACAAATTAAGTAGAAAAACAGCTAAGAATCAAGAACTGAAAACAAAGAAAGAGAAGAGAAGAGAGAGAAGTTTTATTTCTTATATTTCTCAGCTGAGATCAAGGCTCCGTTTGTTTGGACGTAAAATATTTTCCGGTAAAATGTTTTACCTATTTTTTGGTGTTTGGTTGTGTAAAAAATAATGAAACTATTTTACATGTAAAACATTTTCCATCAATTGGATGAAATAACTTACCCTTAAATCTTTCGTATGTTTTTTTCCGAAATGAACTCGCTGGCTTCTACTGCAATTCTCAATGCTCAGTTTTCTCGATCGTCAGTCCTGACCCACGTTCAATTCCAATAATCTCATATCTCTCTACCGTTTAAACTCCCCATCTCTCTCTATACTATTTTGTTGATTTCTGAAAATATTTTCAAGTGTCAACCAAACACCAAAAATAAAAATTTGAATTTTGTTTTCTGAAAAACTATTTTACATGGAAAATATTTTACATTAAAATATTTTGCATCGAAACAAACGGAGCCCAAGAATCCCCAGTTACAAACCTTATTTACACAAGAAAGTGGCCAGCTAAACGCACAGGCTAGTGGATAAGTTTTTGAGACCCTATGAACAAAAGAGTAATTCCTGTTTCCTAGAAAGTGGAATTTTTCCCAGAAGATTAAAAAAATCTAGATAACAAGTTTCAAGATCTTAAACTCTAAATGAAACCTAGAAGATTGAATCAACCACCTACACATATTCATTATAGGTAAATTTTTGTGGGATGTGTACTCGGAAAAATCAAGAGTAGGTCCGATTTCAGAATCAAGTCAACATAGTTCGAGTTTGAAATATTCTCATTCTAAAATACAGTTTGACATATTACTTTTGGTTGTGCAAAGGACCAAACAAGTCCTATATTTTACTGCCGAAAAATCCTAAAGTCTTTTTGGAAGGCAAATCTTGGGCAATTGTGATATAAATTTGCCTTTCGGGAGGCAAAATTTAATTTTGGCCAAATGACTTGTTTGGTGTATTTTTTTTGTTTGTTTGTTTACACTTTGCTGCAAGTTAAAATGCTTATAGACTTGGACTTTGAATGCCAATTTAGTGTCAAAACGTAAACCATTGAGACTTGAGCTTTGAAAGTCTGATGGAGCAGAAAAAACTTGAGCAAATATTTTCCGGCGCCCTGTTAGGAACTTTCCAAGTTTTACGCAAATCCATTTGAGGGCTGAGATTTCTAAGGTCAGTAAGAGAATAATGTTGGAGGACTTGTGTGGTTGTCCATCCTAGAAATTAGCCGTGAATGGCGATTTTTGAGGCTGTAAGGGACGTTGTTTTGGAGGACCGCAAATGCGCAATTTTTGGAGCCACATGGGAGCCTAATGAATGGGTGATACTATATGATTTACCAACGTACCAAGGAAAAGAGGTAAGTTGCACAGTACGTATGATCGATATATGACCAAAACTTTTATCCCTCTCGAATCACTTCCCCCTATTTATGTTCTAGATGGCCAAAAAGAGTGCGTGAAATTAGGCATAATTAAAATTGCAATTAATCGGTAGGTCATGTATTTCAACATCGATCCCACATCAAGGGCATATGGAAAAGAAGTTGATTTTATAATATTGGGCTACAACCAGGAACAAAATCTACTATTTCATGCATGGCGCCATGTCAGACTCCTAAATATTCATGGCGACAAATGGGGCATTCTGTGCTGCACGACGTCAACCATTTGTTGATGCAATCATGGGGAAAGATATGATTGCATACAGGGAGAACTCGTAACTTATACTTTTCCAGCCCCTAGGAAAGGGAAAGAGAATGCAACTAAAGAAAACAAATTAAAATAGATAGTTCTTTTGAACCCCCAGGCGGCCCCGGTAGAACGAGTGAAGTCTCGTGAGGGTTTTCAGAAGTGATCACCCACAAAACACATTGAACCTTTTCACATGGAATCCAACACTTGTCATTCAACTCATTGGTCCATCAAGCAAAGAATGCACAGCTACCACAAAGATATAAGAAGGCGTAAATAGTTCCAAACGCTATCAAGTCAAGAAATAAACCATGGCACTTAGGCTTAGCATGTGTGTGTGACATGGGCCTCAACCAAAAGTGTGCAATGACTAACCACTCTTTCCGGACCGAGTCTCGACTTCAATCCTCACAGTGTCATGCACTCACAACTAAAATCACTCGAAACAAGGTGCATAGTATGAACTCTCAAGTGTGAGGTTAGAAGTTATATAAATGAAATCAAAACACTCGCACACTATGATACGAACAGAACGCTTTATATATTGATCACACACTCTCAAGAACAAACTACAAAGCATTGGAACTCTATCTCACATCCTTCAATCCACTTCCCATCACCTCAAGGATCAAATAGGACTTTAATTTCGGTTGTAATGTGGGGTAAGGAAAAATATTTCAAAGTTAGGGTAAAACATCACGTGTCTGAGAATAGGCAAACAACTTGGGGCAAATTTAACAATGCATGCCCATTTTTCCCACTCTTTTCCACTTCACCTTATCTCTCCTTCTCACCTTTTAACATTTTTCAGCAGTAAAGCACGATTCCTCCTTTTCATCTATATCGGCGCCTCTTTTTTTTTTTCTCTTTCTTTTTTTTTTCCTATTCTGTATTCTTTTTTTTTAGGGGCACCACCAATTCAACAAAAAAAGTTCATAATCCATCCAAAAATTACACCTTTGTACTCTTGCCTTTCTCCAAAACAATATGGAAGGTGGAGCTAACCAAGAAAAGGCTAAATATATAAGGCTCAAAGTGGCTCGCAAGGGATAAATGGAAAAACAAAGGAACGAACCGGCTCGAGTATCAAGAAAATGCCTATAATCCTCTTCCAGGGGTGTAACATCCATATGACTAACCAAAATCCAAGAGATATTGTTATGCATTCAAGTTCCAACACTCAACAATCAAGAATAATGAGAGAACAACAAATGGACTCTTTCCATGACAAACTAAGAATTAAAGTGACACCACTCCAATAGAAGATAGGGCCCAAAAGCTCACTAGGGCATAAGTCTTCACTAATCTAGCCATCAAGATTGGTTAAGTCACGACTCACAAGTGGCCAAGGTCCAAAAAAAACGTGAACTGCAATAGCGCTATACAAGGTGCCATGATCAACTTCTTAAGACAAGCTAGCAAGTAGAACTATGAAGCCAAAAACAGATATCACTGTAGTAGGCAACACACCTCAACTTAATTATCCAACAAGTAATCGCAACAAGTGCCAAATCGCATGCAAAAAGGGTCTCACTTTGTTATAGATTTTTCAAAATTTTCAATTTTTTTGGATTTTTAAGACTCTAAAGACTCTAAGTGCGAAAAACTTACCAAAGTAATCCCTCCCCCCAACTTGAACTATTCGATGTCCTCATTGAATGCAAAATAAAAAAAAATGTAGGACATAAAAGCAAATGAAGGGAAAGGTATCACCTCGGAACTGAGAACTACGCAAGAAATAAGATAGCGGGAAGAAGACCCCCCAACTTGAATGAAAGCATCCTGCAATGTTAGTCCTCACAACAAAAAGAGAAAAAAAAGAAAAAACTAACCTAAAAATAAAGAAATAAAATAAAATAAAAAATAACAAAAACAAAAACAAACAAAAAAACTATACATAAAGGTAATGTCATTCACTCCCATCTTGAAAAATCCAAACATGTATCACATTACGAAGAACAATCAAAATCAACATCTCACCCCACTTCAAGCACTCCGTTAAAAATTGTATGCGACCATGCCACAAAATCAAATACTTAGAATATCTTAATTGCCTTTGTCGCGTTTGAATTTTAAATTCCACCAATCTCATATTCCGAACCAAATTAACTTTCAAGTTGTTGACGAGTTTTAAGAAAATTGGATAGTAAACCACATTCAAAATAGCAACACCAAGAAAATCAATTCGTTCCACATTTAAAACCTCTTGCGAAAGTGGAGACTCAGTAGGAGGGTTGGCACCATCTATAGCAGAGAGTATTTGATTATTCAGTGCAACTATTGGCAATGACTCCTCAAAAGGCATGCAACCTTCACTAATGACAAGTGGCTCTATTTCCTCTTTTTCCCTCGCATCAAGAACAAGTGGACTTTGCACAGTTATTGACAACGACTCCTCAGGAGTCGCGTTATGAAAATCCATCTCAAGTGTACTAGAATACTCTAGAGAAGACTGTTGCACTTCAGGTGAACCAACTATTTCGTTAGTTACAAGTGATTCTGTTGTTTCATCTTCTAATACACAAGAATTAATCACTTGAAAAATTTCAACTTGATTGCAAGAAAGAGAATCAGCTAATTGATCAAAATAATGTGGCTTTATTTCCTCTTTTCCCCTCCCATTAGAATTGGTATCCTCAAAACTATCAGTCAACTCATAAAATTGGAGTTTTTGGGTTAATTCATCTATATAATCCCAAGCATCTTCAGGGCTTTTATCTAGGAATTCATCAGTGGACCTAAAATCCACCTGACATGGCTTAGAATTTAAACCACGGCAAAATATAACCAGAAGACTACCAAGCTCACAATTGAAACTCGACCAAAAGAATACGAAAGATTTAAATCGGTCCCAACACTATGACAAAGACTCATCATCTTGTTGAGAGAAATGTGATAGTTCTTGTAAAAACATATGAGTCTCATATGAGGGATTGAAAGTTTTGAAAAATTGTATTACAATCTCATCCCATGTCAATCTTGGACTCAAAAAATTAAACCAATCTTGAGCACTACCACGCAAAGATGTTGGGAATACACGTAAAAGAGCCACTTTATCGCTAGCAAAAGCTTTCTCAAGGTCATGAACATGCGAAAAAGGATTCTCTGAGGCCAAACCATAAAATATAGGAAGTGACACTGAATAATCAAATTGTTTTGTATAACCTCCATACCACCTTGCAAAATGGGCCATTTTTTTTTCTTTTCACCAATAAAAAAATAAAGAACTAAAAAGAAAACGAATAAAAAATAACTACCTGAATTCTTAACACACGTTACCGTCCCCGGCAACGGCGCCAAAAATACTTGACCGATTTCCTAGTCCTAAATTAATGGGTTGCCCCAAGCATAGGGCGGAGACCGACGTAGCACAATATCGGGTAAGTCCGGAGTCGAATCCACAGAGACGGTGTCATGTGCTAACTAAAAACTCGGGTTGTTACTATTTAAACGGCTCTTAGGTAGCCACCCCTTGTCTTTGGTTGATTAATTAACTAATTCTAACAGATAACTTGCTTGAATGATTAAAAAGAAAGGCATGGTCGTAGAGAATCTGGTGCTCGCTACCCAATTAGAATCCGCTCGCTTTTCAAGATTCTAAAAACGATTAAATTTTAGGGAGAACGGGAAACTCCGAAAGATGCGAATCCTAAGGTTGTCGATCTCGTACACAGCGGCGAACAGGTTTTGGTCCCCCGTTCCCGCTCACATGAGTCCCGGCAATGCCTCTGATTCGTCCAACGGACGTAGTTTTCACCAACTAAAATTATTTAATAAAATTAATGTACTGAAAATTTGCGAGACAAATTCTAATTGGGTCGCGGCGCGCCTTTACCCAGCGACCAAACCTCAGATAAACTGCTCACTCATTATTGAAAGAGAAACAAAAGAAACCCTAACTTGCATTATGCTTGAAATCAAAATTAAACAAAAGATTAAAACTAAATTAAGATCCACGAGCAACTTTAATAAGGAACGAAACGTAATACGAATTACCGGAAGATATGTTCTTGAACAAAACTTGAAAACTTCAAAGGAAAAAGCTCTGAAAAGAAAAGAACGTGAAAAGAAAAACTACTAAAGTCCACTCCCCCGGAACTCCTGTCGTCGCCCCCTTTTATATGCTGATGTATCGCCTTAATAAAATAAAACCCTATTCTTATGTTGCACCTCAAAGCCGTGGGCCAGCTGCCGAAAAACCAAACCCTTCTGCCCTTTTATAATGCCACCAGTGGGCCCGCCACCCATACACCAAACTTGACTTTAGAATCTGATTAATCTTTAGTTATACAAAAAACCCTTGGGCCCACCAAAAAAATAATGAATTCTTTGCCCAAATATAAATGCCCGCAGTCCGATCGGTATCTTGTGGCCTCTCCGGGTACAAACTTCGGCCCATTGAAGTAAATTCGATCATGGATTTTGTTCAACCACAGATAATTCAACTTTGTGCTTCATGCACCCGATGGCCTAAATAATAGTTGTTATCATCCTTTCCCTGCAAATTAATAATTCAACATGAATGACCAAAAAGATAATAATAATTTCTATTTAAGCGCAACTAATGACTGACAAGTATAAATAAAGGGGCCTAAATGAGTACATTTATGCACCTATCACTTCCCCGTGCACAAACTCGTCACAGCATATCTGACAGTCAGATTCTCCAAATTCGACTGTTCCGCTGCCTGGAAAAGAAAGCATCGGAAATAACTCGATCGCGTGTTGATCGAGTCTCCGTGCTGCAACTCGGCCTATCACAGCTGGTCCTGGGCCAGCTACTTCTTGTGGATTCGATCACATGCTTGCGCATCCTCCAGCTGGCATAGAAAATTAGCAAACCTAGCAAAACTGGTAATGTAATTGGTACAATAATTGCTACCATATTCCCTACTATAATATATACGTAGCGGATGCCTCATCTTCCCAAGAATGTGGAATTACCATTTAGTAGTGCTCTACTTTCGCTCCGACACAATGTGAAGAGAGGAGGACGGCCCAAATAGTGAGCACTAAACTTGCTCGAATTATGAAAGATGAACCACTTCCTGACCTTGAACCTGATCGAACCACATCTGTTAATTAGTTCAACTATTATTGTCGTATACAATTTTCATGTATGATGGATGTATCATTACTATTAAGGATTGAGAAAATGTAAGAGTAAATTAACAAGCAAGGTGACTTAAGGCTCCACTTCTAAAAATGTATTGGAGTAATTTTAATTTGTTTTTTTTAAACTTTAGTACATTTTTTTGTATTTAAATATAATTATTTTCAAGGCGAACAATAATTAATCTAAAATATTGCCAAATGTGCCAAAACTTTTTTCTTTTTTTTTTAATTTAGTACTTTAACACTTTTAGCACATTCGAGAAACTCCCCCTAAAACGAATTTAACAAATTAAAAAACAAAAAAGACGACAGGACAAGCCCACCCTAAATATTGAATAATTATTTGTGTTCCAAAGGTCTTGCCAAATGGTGCTCCGACTTTTCTCCCATCACATATTTGTCTAGGTTCCACAGACTTTGCGGTATAGATCACATAAATGTGCGGTGGACTGAAGGATGGCCTTCCACCGGTTGAACGGCGGATTTGGTTCGGTTTTCAAAACATTGCAACACATGTACGTCTGTTTTTCTTAGCTACTTCAAATTATGTAGCACTCCGTACATCACGAGAATTACATAAAGGCAAATGCTAACATGAACATTCCAAAGTACCCCAAAAAAAAAAATTTTAATTTTGCTAACATGAGCCCATAGGGACCGTACACCCTCCTCCACGGATGGCAAACGTTTTAGACTCATAATTACTCCATCATAACTTCCCTAATTTCCTGAAAATTACGCAAGTTACCCCTGCTGATGGAAGGGGGTGATTCTGGCCGAGATCACTCGCCAGTTCCACTTCCTGCTGCATATATATGTTCTTTCAGTTCTAAGGAGGTTTCAAACCTGAGATTTACAAGGAATTAAGCAAACACATTAGCCTCAGGCCTAATATTCACAATCAATGCAAATACCAGAGGCGAGGGTGCTTTGAGGACACCGACGGCGAGGAAGATGATGTTTGAGATTTGGTTCGGTGGGTCTATTTGGTGGCAATTGAAGTCAACAGGGGAAACCAAATAACTAATTTGGCTAGATATCTCGTGAACAAGATGAAGTGAATACGAAGGAAACTGAGCTTGGTTTTACCTTGTCCCAAGAGGAAACGAGGACGTGATTTGCTGTGGTTGGAGAAGCAGAGACTCGAGATGCCGTCGGACAGGGGATTTGGAAAGCTCTCACCCGGCGACCTGTGGTTGGAGAAGCCGAGAATGGTGAGCGCCGGCAACTGAAAAAGAGAAAGAGAGAAGATCGGCGAAATAAATCTAACAGCTTGTCCTATTATATTTACTCAAGTCGTTTCGTGTCCGTGCTTTTTTCGTGCCGTGCTCTTTCCGTGCCTTTGCCACATTTTTCAAAACAACACACCAACTATACCTATCTAGAGTGATTGGTAACACTAGGGATGAAAGTTTTTTGTAAAAATATGGAGAAAAAAATTGAGGACCCTTGGCAGTGTGGCTTGGTTGTGATTGAGTATTCTTCGTGCTATTTTTGTGCGTATATGTATGTGATTTTGGTTCTTTCACCAAACACAATAAGCTTCAATTTGCTGTTTTTTGATTGTAGGTTAAGTGATTTAACTTCATCCCACAATATCCTGATCATCTTCGTCAAATGCCAAATTAACCTCCATGGCTCCATCACCAACCACCACCTCAGCCTTTCCCTCCCCCTACATCATCATGTGTCCACACCTCCATTTCAATTTTTTAAAATTTTGGATCACTTTTTTGTAACTTAATAATTTTTCACGATGAGAGAAATATAAAATAAGATTAAAAAAATAAAAATGTTCACTATAGACCAAAGTAATCCAAAATAAATAAACGATTAAGATTAAATTTCTCTTTGTTGATTTTTATTAGTTCAACATTTTTTCGGATACTTTTATAATTTTTTTTCGCGCGACATGTACCGGTAATCCTTAATAATTTAATGCAAAACAGTAATTTTAAAAACCAGTAATATTTATGCAAAACAGTAATTTAGTTTTTGTAAAATTTTTGCGTCAGTTTTTTTGTAACATATGCGCTATTAATTCGTCTCAACGAGAGAAATATAAAATAAGATTAAAAAAATTAAAAATGTTCACTATAGATCAAAAGTAATCCAAAACAAATAATTTTTGCATAAGTTTTTTGATCAGCAACGTCAAATGGACTTTTATGTGTTGATTATTTTTATTTTTTGAATTAATGCACTGAGCTGTTTGGCCCTGCTATCTAATTTGGGGATATTTTCAGTACCTTTTTTTTGGAAGAGACAAAAAATCAATCCAGGGGACCATTTACAATTACTCCTATATTTTTTTTTGCTCGGCAAAACGAAACTTTTTATAACATCTCGAAAGGTTACATCGAGGGGCTTGGCCAAGCAGAAGAAAATAAAGCAAAAAAACAAAAGCTCCATGCAAAACCCACCAACAGGGAATCGGCGAGGGCCTCCTCAACCAGAAAAAAGAGTTACAATTTCAGCAATCTAATACCATCCATAAACACCTTAAATTCCTCCACCGTATACACCTTAATATTGAATTTTGCCTTCATCCACATAGCAACTCTAGTTTCAATCCGCTCCCCAACATCACCAGCTCTCGTTGCTACATTGTTGAACACATAGTCGTTCCTCACTAGCCACAAGGACCATAGTGTCGCAAAAAAGGTAGCTTCCCACAGGTGTTTCTCCAAATTCCTGAATCGGTTGTCCTCCCACCAAATGAAGAGAGTTTCCAGAGAGGCAGGCCACACCCATCTCAAATGCCACCAGTTCAGAATTTGAGACCACACCTCCCAAGAGAATTGGCAATGCAAGAACAAATGTTGGGGTGTTTCCAAATGAGAAGCACATAATGGGCATAGGATAGATTGTCCCTCTGGAATCAAATTCCTGTCCAATAAAACAGATCTTGTAGCTATCTTAGATTGAATAGCCATCCATGCGAATATTTCCACCTTAGTGGGACTGAGATTTTTCCATAGAGCTTCCAAAATCGGGTTTCTAGAATTTTGAGACCTTTCCCACTGGATGTAGACTGACTTTACCGAAAAGTGGTTATCAGATGACCATGCCCATTTCACTGTATCACGTCTAGAATAATCCAGATTTACTAACTGTAGCTTTTGTTTTAGTTCCTCCACTTGTACCGCCTCCCAGTCACGAAGATCTCTGCTAAATAACAGGTTCTATCTATCATCTCCAGAGCCACCCCACACCTCACTGACCACCTTCTCTTTTTGAGTGGAGATTAAATATAGACGAGGATATTCCTCCCTAAGCGTTGTGTCACCCAACCAAACATGATTCCAAAAAGATACCTCTAGTCCAGATCGAATCTGCAAACGAAACCCCTCCTGGATGATTGACCCAATGCTAGAGGACACATCCCCAAGAGCACATATGTCCCTCCAAATACTTGAAGCCCTTCCCGAGGATGGCATACGAGGAAACCAACAGCCCTGTTCCAGATTGTACTTCCCACGGATTACCTTCACCCACAGAGAATCCGGCTCCTTAGTGAACCTCCACCACCACTTAGCAAGAAAGACAATTACTCCTATATTACACAGAGGTTGGCTGTTCTAGTTCTTGTAGTTGCTTGTACTTTTCTTTTTTCGTCGAGATTCAGTTGGTGTTCTGTGAAAGCACAGTGGGGTACGTGTTTCAGGTGACGGGGGATGGGAGAAATTTTCCAATTCCGGGTGGGTATCAAGTGGTGCCTGTTCGGCGCATACGGCCAGTTTATTTCGGTTTTGGACGGCTCGAGTTTGGAGAGAGTAGTAGGGTAAGAGGAGAGGGAGGATTTCAATCTAGGTTGTCTAATATACTTTTGAACGGCCCGAATGAGCTGCTCGGACATCACATAGTACCCACCCAGTATCCAAAAATTTCTGGGGGGATAGAAATACGTGGGATGCCAGGGCGGTAGTGGGTCCATATGGATGTGGTCACACATAGCATTAGTAAAGTAGTCGCTACTAAACCATATATATATCCAGTTAAGTGTATCAGAAAAACATGGTTTATTGAAGGGTAATAACACAGTTTTGGAATGCAAAACAGGGGGATTGGGGGTTGATTAGGATCGGTGGTGAGTGCCCATCTCATTAATTGCACCGATTGAAGGGAGTTTCGGGGAGAAAATGGTTCTTTCAATTACTTTTCTTTTCACGGAGAAAACTGGATTAATTTGACATTATTTCCTGATTAATTAAAACCTATGCTGAAGACTTTTAGCAATTGAGCAATCCCATCCGGCTTGATTATTCCCACACAATTTGAAGACTTGACTTCTAAGTAATTGGAAATTTGCGGTGGATATTTAAAAGAAGACGGAAAGAATAGTACTGAAGACTTTGATGGAGCAACCCCACATGGAAAAACATGGTTTAGAAGGGTAATAAGACTGTTTTGGGATGCAAAACAGGGGCATTGGGGGTTGATTACGATCGGTGCATGGTGGGTGCCCATCTCATTAATTGCACCGATTGAAGGGAGTTTTCGGGGTAAAAACCAATTTTAACCAATTTACTGTGGAGTTTGAACTACGAAGCCAAACATTTTTTTTATGGCATATGCTAATGGTTGCCCCTGGGGCACCTTCTAAGTTGCATTAAATGAGTTAAGAAGTTGTTGTAAAACTATTGGAATAGTCATATAATTAATTGAGTTATTAAATGTGGAGCTATCCAACTGTTTATATTCAACGTTATTGTAATAAGTGCAAAGTATGCCCTATTTACCTTCCTAAAGTGAACTCTGATTTCAAATGACCATACATATTCAGCTTTTGAATTTTCAGTTCAACAATTCAAAGAGTTTTTTTGAATTGACACTTCAAAGAGTTCATATTAGGAATTTCTTCTATCATTCGAGAATATTGTTACCACAATCATTGATTAGTTTTCGGACTTTTAATAACACAAGTTTTTATATTCACATTATTTTTATTGTTTTAATCATTTATCCTGACATGGAGTTTAGAAGATAAAAATTACGACCGATATATAAAAAATATACTAAAGATTAAAATATTGATATAACTAGTATTTTCATCTTTAGTGGTGTCTCATTTGAAATTTTTTCTACTTTGGTCCACATTTTATATTTTTCTAATTCTTCTCGTTGAGACAAATGATTATTAATCCCAAAAACTACAATGAAAAGCGAAACACACAATGAAACAAAAAATCACAAAAAGTAAATAACAGCGAAAAATACTACTCAAAATTAGGAAGAATCATTTGTCTTTGAACTGTGATTACTTCTATTTTCCACCATAGTATGATATAAGGCACCGCCTATTTTTTTAGGAACAAATATGAAGGGCATAATATAACTACAAGGGTAATGTTGGACCTTGTCAAAACTTTTGCAATGCTGTATTAAATGTCACCAGTTTATCTTGAAACTAACAATTACTAATGAGAAGACAATTAATACGGAGAATATTAAATGTAAACACATAATTTATTGTTACTACACTAATGCACTAAACTTATGCTCCAGGGGCGCTTGTTTGCATGCAGGACCGTTTTTTTATAGAATCTCTAGACAATTTTTTTTTTTGTGTGTGTGTAGAATCTCTCTCCTCTTTCTCTAATAAACCCCTCTCTCTCTCTCTCTCTCAACTTTTCCAGCTAGGGTTAGCGACTTGGGGGAACCCCTCCCCCACTAATCCCCATCCTTCTCCTATCTGCTTGGTTCCCCCTTCCATTGTGCGTTTCCATGCTGCTGAGAATGGCGATTGGGCTCCGGCCTTGGCGTGTGAGCCCTTTTCGTTTCCGTCCTTGTCTAGGAGGCTCAGATCTGATGGCTGGTGGGTCGGTGGATGGGTCACTAAAGCGAGGTGTGTAAAGTTGGGGTTTTTTTTGGGTTTTCACAGCAAGGAGACTTTGGCCAGTTATCCAGCACTTTCCTGTAGCATTCCAACTTACTTGAACTATGATTAATTGTGCGGTAGAGAAGGGTTGAAGATGAGCCATCATTTGAAGCCACATGCCGGTGTCCATAGGCCTATGTTGTTAATTTAGTTTACTTCTAATTTTTTACTTTTCAGATTTTTCTCGTCGAGTTGAATGAATAATTTAAAAAATAATAATAATGCTAAATAAAAAAAGACACTTCTTTTTTCCAAATAAAGCAAAAAAAAAATCATACTAATAGAAAAGAATTAGTGATCCAAACTAGACCTTAGTGGTGAACTACACAACAAAGTCTGATATTAAAAGGTCTTATACACCAAGCCAGATGGACACTGGTTGGCCCGCTCTGCTCACTATTGCCACACTCTTGGGTTCCCAGTGCCACCTTTCTAAATTTCCTCAAGTCCTCGTTGAACTGGTTCGTGCATGTCGTAGTCTGAGCTGCCATGAGAATTTTAGATGTGCTGTGATCCGAGTCTGATTTCTGCACTAAGATCAGACAAAGATAGGTTTCCTTCCATGGCCCGTACTTATTAATTATTGAAAGTAATTTATACAAAATATATATTATAAAATAAATTTAACAGCTTGTCCCATTATACATATTTTTTTGTCCTATTATATTTACTCAAGTCATTTCGTGCCCGTGCTTTTTCCGTGCTTGTGCTTTTTCCGTGCCCGTGCTTTTTTCGTGCCCGTGCTTTTTCTGTGCCCTTGCCAAAACTTCCAAAACAACACACCAACTATACCCATCTAAAGTGATTGGTGACACTAGGGATTAAAGTTTTTTGTAAAAATATGGAGAAAAAAAATTGGGGACCCTTGGTGGTGTGGCTTGGGTGTGATTGAATATTCTTCGTGCTATTTTTGTGTGTATGTGTATGTGTTTTTTGTTCTTCACCAAACATTTAAGTATGGTGGAATTGAGATAGTAATGAAGAGCTGCAAGGGGTTTAATTGTTTTTTTCTGAGCTACATTATGAAGTTTAAAGCTTTCTCTCTAGTGAGTTTATCATCATCATGTTTCGCCGTCCATCTAATTTCACTTTCTCTCTCTAAACTCGTAAGCTCGAATTTGGACCGTAGAAAACTCTGACGTGATCTCCTTTTGTTCAATTATTTAATTTTTTTCCTCTAATACTATCTCGTACTATAGAATGAGAAATATCCTATTGCTAATTAAATTAAATTTCATATAAAACCTCGATTTTGTGAGGGTGATTCTAGAATCGTAATAGTAGTAATTATCATAAATGAAAGTGATTTTTTATGCTCGTGACTTAAGAATAGTATGATTTTCACACTCACTCATTTTTCGATTTACACTCATTTTTGTCTTTATTTACATGAATTTATTTTGTTGCCTTTTAATCAATACACTTTGTAACACATCCAAAAATAATATTGTAAAATTCATGTGAATAAAGACAAAATAGTGAGTGTGAATTGTAAAAAGAAAAGTTTACAAATTATTTTTCTTTATTTTTTTAATACTTCTGATTAGCTGTTCTTCAAGATCTACAACCTAACATGCTAAATATTTTTGTCGGACCCTTTTTCCACCATCTCTCTTAAAATCAATTGGTTTGTTCCACTAAGGCTTTCAGAACTTTTAGAAAAAGTATTGGTTTTGTCCTTCGTTAAATTTCTTTTGCGTTTTTTAGTTTTACGCCAAATTTATTTTTATTTTCCGATTCATCTCGTCAAGACGAATCCGAAAACTAGAAATTTTTTACTTTTATCCAAATATTTTGGGAAATAACCACTTTTTAGCAAAAAAAAATAGTACTTTTCTTCTCTCTCTTTTTTTTTTTTTTTTTACTTAAAAGTGGTTATTTCTCAAATTTTGGGTAAAAGTACAAAAAATTTACTTTTCCGAGAGAAAAATCAATAAGTCACAAAAATTTGCCACAAAATCAACAAACGCAAAAAAATTCAAATAAGGACAAAATCAAAACTTTTTCTAAAAGTTCTAAAAGCCTTCGTGGAACAAGGTTGTTTTGATTAAGTATTTCCCGGCATTCGGCATCGCATTCAAAAGTGTGTTTTCAGGATGGTTGCATAGAGTGACATTGTGTAAATAAATGCATGGGGTGCACTGGGCCTGGCAATTTGCAACCTGAAATCTAGATTTTTTTAAAAAATAAACCAAAAAACCAGTGGAATGGTTGGTACAAGGGAAATGAAAATATGCACATGTTCAATTTTGGTTATTTCTTTTTACAGAGAGAACTTTAATTTTAAGTATCAGGTTATTTAATTTCGTATTAAAAAATAGTGTGGGGACTCCAATGGTTTTCATGACAGTTGGACAACAAATCTTTGCAGCTGATCTTGTAAACTAGTATTTGCATAAATCTCCATTAATTGCAATTAGTGTAGCTCTTTCTTCTTTGGTGATAACACAGGTGGAAAGTCCTTACCAAGGGTTACCCCAATCCCCCTGTTTTGCATCCCAAAATAGTCTTGTTACCCTTCTAAACCATGTTTTTCTGATGCATTTTTTTTTAGGGCTCCTTGTTGATAAGGACATATTATAGGGTTTAACAAGCAATTAGTCCATCTAAAGAATTTGTAGCGGCTCCAGTCCTTATAAGCACACGCGTTCCAAAACTAGCCATATTACACGCGTTTCAAAAAACGTTTCAGAGACGAAGAAACGTTTCATCGTCGATCCTTTCGCCGTCGTCATCTTCGATCCTTTCACCGTTGTTGTCGTCATCGTCGATCCTTTCCCCTTCGTCATTTTCGACCGTTTCACCTGGTAACTTACCTTTTCTATTCGTCATCGTCGCTGGCGTCATTCCGATCGTCGTCATTTTCGCCGTCATCGTTTTAGCATCACTTTCCTAGGGTTTTAGTGTCATTTTTCTAGGCTTTTAGCTTCATTTTCATAGGGTTTAAGCATCATTTACTGATTCTGTCACTTTCTTTATGTTAGGGCTAGAAAGTATGTTAAGTTTTGTGAGATACCAACACTATTTAACTGAGATACTATTATATCTTGCAGATATTACTATCTCTTGCTTTATCCATGTTCGCATGTGTGTACATTGTAGGGTTTTAGCATGCACTTAGTCTTTTACATTGTAATGTTACTATCTCTTGCTTTATCCATGTTCGCATGTGTGTACACATTGTACTACCAGAAAATGTTTTGGATGTGATAACATTATCTCTTTATTACATTTGTTCAATATTTATCTGAGATATTGTTATCTCTTGCTTCAATTTTTCCAATACACTATATTTCTGGAAGATAGAGTTATCTCTTAGTTTATTTGTGAAATTAATTGGATGAGATAGAGTTATCTCTTTGTTATTAATGAATTGAATTGGCTGAGATAGAGTTATCTCTTAGTTTATTTTGTTAGGGTTTTAGCATGCACTTAGTCTTTTACATTATGATATTACTATCTCTTGCTTTATCCACGTTCGCATGTGTGTACATTGTAGGGTTTTAGCGTGCACTTAGTCTTTTACATTGTGATATTACTATCTCTTGCTTTATCCATGTTTGCATGTGTACTGAGATACTATTATATCTTGCAGATATTACTATCTCTTGCTTTATCCATGTTCGCATGTGTGTACATTGTAGGGTTTTAGCGTGCACTTAGTCTTTTACATTGTGATATTACTATCTCTTGCTTTATCCATGTTCGCATGTGTGTACACATTGTACTACCAGAAAACGTTTTGGATGTGATAACATTATCTCTTTATTACGTTTGTTCAATATTTATCTGAGATACTGTTATCTCTTGCTTCAATTTTGCCAATACACTATATTTCTGGCAGATAGAGTTATCTCTTAGTTTATTTGTGAAATTAATTGGATGAGATAGAGTTATCTCTTTGTTTATTAATGAATTGAATTGGCTGAGATAGAGTTATCTCTTAGTTTATTTTGTTAGGGTTTTAGCGTACACTTAGTCTTTTACATTATGATATTACTATCTCTTGCTTTATCCACGTTCGAATGTATGCACATTGTACTACCAGAAAATGTTTTCGATGAGATAACATTATCTCTTTATTAAGTTTTGTGAGATACCAACACCATTTAACTGAGATACTGTTATCTCTTGCTTCAATTTTGCCAATACACTATATTTCTGGCAGATAGAATTATCTCTTAATTTATTTGTGAATTGAGTTGGCTGATATACTGTTTTCTTATCTGTTTTAACAGGAAAAATATACAAAAGATTCAAAATGAAACAAAACCTCGAAAACCCTCCCAAAAGTCCTGAAAGACCGAAAAGATACACAAGATTCAAAATGACAGCCCGCAAGAAGACTATACAGAAACCACAACAACAACAAGAAGGCCCAAAAACAAGGAGTCAAACAACAAATAAAAGGAAAGAAAAAGAACAACTGGACGAGGAAGAAAAAGAGACAAAAGTTAAATCAAAGATGATAACAAAAAAACAGAAAACGCAAGAACAAGAAGGAAAAAAGGAAGAGGAAGAGGACATAAAAGAGGTGACGGAAGAGGAGGTTAAACCAAAACGTTTGCAATACAGGTAACTACTTGGTGTGCCATTATACAATAACCTGAAGGTGTTATATTTTTGATATACTGCTATTATCTTGTATCTTTTATTGTAGGTCGAATCTTTACAGCATTGTAAGCCTTCTACATGATGTAAAGTTTAGTCAAGTACAATCCGAACAGATTCAGAAATCACCTTTTGCAAACATGTTGTTTGCAATTACTGAAGGCAGTATTGATGAGCAAATGGTGAAGAAATCTGATCTCATCCTTGTCAAGTTGATAGAGACATATAAGAGAGGACAAGCAAAGTTTTTGCTTGCAGGGAAAGATATTGCTCTGACTGATCTTGAGCTTGGCGTCATTTTTGGAATCACATCTGGACCAGTGAAGATCCACATCAAAACCCATGGGCGAAGGCCAGACACAGAATTTGCCAATCGAGTCTTTGCTGGGGCAAGCACCATGCACCTTCCAACAATGAGAGAGATAATTGAACATATTTTGAAACCTCCCGTAAAGAAGAAGCAGAAAAAGGACCAAAAAGAAGTATCAGAGACAGAAGCGGCAAAAGATTTGGCACGTCTTCTGACATTGTACACCATTGGAACACTGTTTTTCCCAACCACAGGTCCAAACCTGAATTGGTCCTACCTCAAGCTTATTGAGGATTTGGAAAATAGTGCGAATTACAATTGGTCGGAGTTCATCACCAATTATCTTGTTAACGAACTCAACTCCAAGAATCCAACGATTGTTGGTGGTTGTACCACTGCACTCCTGGTAAA
This sequence comes from Rhododendron molle, assembly GCA_025413875.1. Classification (NCBI taxonomy): domain Eukaryota; kingdom Viridiplantae; phylum Streptophyta; class Magnoliopsida; order Ericales; family Ericaceae; genus Rhododendron; species Rhododendron molle. Next base: position 46,709,841 of record CM046389.1, on the reverse strand, counting down.
AATCTTCTACCCTTTCTTGTAGTAAAATATGAACGACATCTAACACCTATTTTCATTGAAAACAGTACTGGCTCTGTGAACATACCCACATTATGGAACCAGCTCAACAAACTTTTCCAAGGTTTATGAAATGGAAAATGAGTGAGCTTGCTGGTAAACTCTTTGAGGTACCACTGAGCAACCTTCCAGAGGGAATGGTAAGCATCATTACCTATTGGATTTTATTATGTATTATGGTCAAAACTAGACAACGGTATCTCAGCAAAAACAATGTATCTAGTAGAATAAATCAAGAGATAATGCTATCTCAAACAATAAACTCTATATAAGCACACAAAAATAGAAGAGATACCATTATCTCAGTCAAATACAGTTCGCAAATAAAGTGAGATATAACTCTATCTCAGTTGAAACATTATATCTCATGATTGTATAATCTGAATTTACCTCTTCTAATCATTGTTCCCTTCTACTATCAAAGGTCAAACAGCCAGAGTTGGAGCTAACTGAACAGGAGAGAGGGTTGTTTGCAACTCTAGTTTTGCATGAACAAGAAGGTAAACACAAAGAACAAGAACCTGAAACCCAAGAAGAAAACCCCCAAGAAGAGAACCAGGATGTTAAGAATTTGATTTTAGAGCTTCAACAACGAATTGAGGTGCTTGAAAAAGAGAACAACGTCATGAAAGTTGAAATTAAAGATAGGGACAAGAAGATCCAAGAAAAGGAATTGCTGATTGTTGAGTTACACCAGAATGTAGAATCCCTTCAAAATGAGCTTTCAGGGTATAGAAAACAAAGTGCAAATTATACAGATACTGAAAAAGAAACTTGTAGTCTGCATTTTGAGGTGGAGATGTTGAAGGAAGACATAATCGAAAACCAAGTTGAAATAGGTGGGCTGTATGTTGAGAAGGACATAGCGGAAGAAAAAATTGAAGAGGTGACAGAAGAGTTGCATGACATGGCAGCACGTTGTGTTTCCCAACATTACAAAGATCAGAAGATAATTGAAGAGTTGGAGAAACAAAAACAAAGCAAGAATGTACACAACCATGAATCTCCAATTGATGATGAAGATGCCACTGAGGAAGAAATAGACCAAACAATCAAGTTCACAATCTCAAGCATTAATGCTGAAACACAGCAAACAACGAAGAAGAGATTAAGGAAAAGTCATACTGTGGACCCATCGTCATTGACAAAGAGAGTGAATAAGAGGGAAGATAGAAAAGAGAAGAACATGGATGATTTTCAAGTCTATGGGAAGAAGAAAAACAAAGAGAAACCAACAGAGAAAGAGAAACCAGCAGAGAAAACAGCTCCAGAACTGCAATATATGGGTGTTGAAACAACAAAGTTGGCACATGTTGTTTCAAAAATGACAAGATCTTCTTGAATCACGTATTTGAGTGTGAGAAAGACATCAGGTTAGTAGTAAAAAAACACCAATTTGCTTGCTCAAATAGATGATTTTTGTCTGAAATACTGTTATCTCTTGCTTCATATTCATTGTTGATGTACTGCTGTTATCTTGTAACTTTACAGAATCCCTATCTGGGAAAACCACCTCTCCGATGGTACAGTAAGCTTGCAAGAAGCCATAGAAATCTTGAATGAAGAAGATGTACAAAACACGGTAAGAAGGGATTAAAAACTCTCTTCAGGATTGTTACTAAACTTTTGTGCATTTAAGTCTCACATGAAACAACGTGTGCAGCTCATTGATTCTTTTACATTCATGCTGGAAAGAGAGCAAGGAGACGAAAGTCAAATACTATTTTTCAAATCGTCATTGTGGGTAAGTAAAGCACTAGTCCCGCATAACTACTTGATCTCTGTATCTCTTGCTTAAATACATGTTATTTTTCTGTGATACTGTTATCTCTTGTTCACATGCACTGTTTTTGCCCACAAAGAACAAGAGATAAGAATATCGAAAACATATTGTGTGTCTGAGATACTGTTATCTCGTACTTCACATAGACTGTTTTTGCACACAAAGAACAAAAGATAAGAATATCTCATGAATTCTATGTTCTGAATTATCCAACAGAAACCAAGAGATATGGTTATCTCAACTCGTATATGGTATGTATTTTGTCACATGTAATTTGTGAAACACTTCCTTCTAACAGAGCCAACTGAAGGACAAGAAAAATGAGGTCAGAAAGATGTTCCTTGATGACAAGCTGCTTGAACTCATTCAAAAAGAGCATGCGTATCGCTACTTGGTTTTCCCAATGAATTTCTCAGGAGGTAATAAAGAGAAGGACAACAATCCATACCATTGGACTGTCCTGGTTTATGACATTGAGGATGGGCAATGGAGGCATTACAACTCCATCAGACCAACTGGAAGAAATGCAGATGCATACCTTACAGATGCTCGTTCAATGGTACAAAAGCTGAGATTTCTTGTAATCCTCACTCAAATGACACAAAAATAATAATAAACAAATATTTAACTTTGCAAATGCAGAAAAGGTACGTTGAAGGATTCGTGAAGAAAAACCATACCCCAACATTCATCCTCTCATCACAAAATCAAACAATCTTTCAAAAGCAAGAGTTTGATGCTCCAATTATCTCACCCGCATCTCCGCAACAAAGACCTGGAACGTAAGCCAATTAATCTTGCATACCTTATAGATGCTCGTTTCGATACTCCTGTGCACTATATTATTTCCTGTGCACTCTATTTTCTATCCTTCTAAACTCTGATTATGACGACTTTTGCAGCGTTGACTGTGGAATTATAGTCTGCTACATCATTGACAAGCTTGCACATAGAGATCGCATCTCTGAGTCATTGACAACTAATGAAATCAGACAATATAGAGTGTTATTGTTGTACAGGTTCCTGCATGATGAACCAAGAACATGGACAGAAACTATTTGGAAAGACCGAAAGCTCGCAAGTGAGATTAGATTTGAAGACTGACGAGGTGTTGGAACGTTGAATACATGTTCTTTTGCTGTATAGGTGTTGGAAAGTTGAATAGGTGTTCTTTTGTTAAATAGGTGTTCTTTTGTTAAAACTTACACATATGAATTCGCCGAACCAGGGCTTGTATATGAAATGTCTTGCCTGCACTGTTAGAAGTACAATAGGTGTTTTTTTTTGTTAAAACTGACACATATGGTTTGCTCCGAACAATTGGAATTCGCCGTACCAGGGCTTGTATATGAAATGTCTTGCCTGCTCTGTTTTGGAATTCGCCGTACAAGGGCTTGTATATGGTCGGCTCTGAACAATTGGAATTCGCCGTATCAGGGCTTCTATATGAAATGTGTTGACTGCTTCGTTTGGAATTACAATGGCTGTTCTTTTGTTAAAAGCGACACATATGCATGGTCGGTTCCGAACAATGGGAAAAAGCAGGTCATCGTTTTGAACCCTAAACCCATAAAGCAAGAGATAATGCTATCTCAGTTAATAAAATCTGTATCAACACAAAAATTAAAAGAGATAACAGTATCTTAGCGAATACATTTCACAAAATAGAGCGACAGATAAAGCTATCTCATACAAAATCTTTGTGAACCCTAAACCCATAAACCGTAACCCCTAAACATGCTTTGTAAAAACAAAAAAGAGAGAGAGATAACAGTATCTCAGCCAACATTCAACATTTCATTCAATGTCCAATGAATATGAATCAATAATAGAACACTATGAATCAGTCGCAAGCTTCCTATGTCCAATGAATATGAATCAACAATAGAACACTATGAATCAGTCGCAAGCTTCCTTACAACTCTTCCTATTATGATTTCCTAACTTCTTGAATATGAATCAACAATGGAACACAATGAATCAATCGCAAGCTTCCTTACAACTCTTCCTATTATGATTTCCTATCTTCTTGCACCTGCCACACCTTATTCGCCTCACCTTCTCACCCCTTGATCGGATTCTTGCAACCTTGGGTCTCCCACGTGGCCTCCTTGTCTTAGGAGGAAGAATAAGAGGAAGAATAACAGCAGAATTTTCAGACACTTGTGCAACACCAAGAGTAGAAATAGGAACAGGATATATAGAACAATCGTAGGATAATCGGAAAGCATCAGCAGTGTATAATGGATCAATATAATTGGATACATCTATGTCATTCTTTTGAAGAGCTGTGAATGCATGCACACAAGGGAAACCATAGAGCTGCCAACGACAACATGTGAATGTCTTGTTTCTTATGTCGACCACAACAATGGTAATGAAGACACTTCAAAAACCTCATCACTTGATCCAAACACAGTCCATGTCCGTCCTTTATTAAAGAACTCTCTCAATTTCACATCATATTCAGGACACAAAATACTATTCAAATTTCTTGATATCTGTTTCCTTTCACACATTTGAGTCATGATTTGAACCCTGATCGTATCAACACATTTAAGGACTGGCAACTTACGAGCTTCAAGAATCCAGTTGTTGAAAGACTCCACAGCATTTGAGGTCATTTCCCCATATCGTTTACCTGGGAAATATGCATTCGCCCAGTTATACAACGGAATGGAAGCAACAAACTCCTTAGTTCTGTCTCCACCGACCTCAAACAATTCGTTTACACAGTTTTCAAAATCTAATACTGTAGGTGCAAGAGCACAATCATTGAAGAGACTCACTACTCGTTCCCGAAAACCATTAGGTGCTCTTTCTGACATTCTATCCCTCAAGTTATTCTTCAAATGCTGCAGACAATAAGAATGATATCCGTTTGAGAAAACCTCTGGTACATGCTTCACAAGACCAGTATGGCGATCCGTTATAATACTAAGTTCACGAGCTGACAAAATAGATCTCAACTTCAACAAAAATCAAAGCCAATTATCGTCGGTCTCGGAATCAACAACACCATAAGCCACCGAAAACAAACCTACACCACAAAAAACAATAGATAACAGTATCTCAGCAATAACAGTCTCTGTATATTCCAGAATAAAGCAAGAGATAATGATATCTCAATAAAAACAGTCTCTACCTACCAGAATTAAACAAGAGATAACGGTATCTCAGCAAAAATAGTCTGTATCTACCAGAATAAAACAATAGATAATGCTATCTCAGCCAATAATCACAAAACTAGAAAGAGATAACAGTATCTCAGCTAATACAGTTCACAAATAAAAGAGAGAGATAACTCTATCTCAATATAAACATTCTCCGAATTTGAAAAAAAAAAGAGAAAAAAACTGACCGTTATCAGCATCCTTCCTGACGGCTGCGAGCAAAGTTCCCTTATATCTCCCCGTAAAATAAGTACCATCAAGACACAAAAAAGGCCGACAGTAGTTGAACCCTTTGATGCATGCATCGAATGCCACAAATAACCTTCGAAACCGATTATCTTCACAGCATTCAACGTCCACAACACTACCGGGATTTTTCTCCTTCGCTACCTCCGCATACAATCGAAGTTTGTTAAATGACAATGCATAATCACCTTGAGTATCATTGTTTGCCATCTCAACACCTAACTACGCATGGTGATAACCGATTGTAGTACCGTATCGTTGCCTGAAAAATCTAACAGCATCTATAGGCTTATACGATGCCTTCGAACGAATTTCATCAAGAACTTCTTCCACAACAAGCTTTGAAGACATTCGAGAATTTTTTGAATTACAAATTGTGACACCACATCTGTGTTCTTTTTCAAGCTCCTTAATGCAGAAAAAACGATTTGATTTGTCTAGAATTGCATGAACAAACCATTTACACCCATCTGCCTTAAAAGCACACTCAGCTGTCACTCTTGATTGATCATTCTTCAAATACTTAAACCTAAATCAAACTTCAATTGCATACTTACACAAAGATAACCTAAACTCCTTAACACCACCTTTAAATTCTTGACCAACATGACTAATCAAATATGCCCAATCAACAGAAAGTCTTTTGGTCTCATGATGAGGACAAAATTTCTCAAGAGGATCGATCCTCAACAATTTTAGAATGCAAACTACTAGTTACTCCACCATTTCCATTGCTACGACTGCTTTCACCAATTTCAAAACGGCTACTAATTCTACAATTACCATCTTCAACAGATACCTCAACACAACGAGTACCATATGCAGTAGCTAAATCCATCATATTACGAAAATCATCATCATTCTCAAAGAGTATATTAAGATGATCACTAACAGAATACAATAATAATTTACTGGTTTATTTAGTGCGAAAATATCAGAAAAGTACAAAAAAAATAAATTAAGTAATCTAAAACGTTTATTTAATCTTAAACGTTTATTTGTTTTGGATTACTATGGTCTATAGGGAACAATTTCAAGTTTTTAATCCTATTTCATATTTCTCTCGTCGAGACGAATTAATACGTTACAAAAGAAAAAAACTGACCCAAAAACTTAAAATTACTGTTTGCATTAAAAATTGCAAAAAAACTCTTAATAGTACTGTTTCTGATTAAGTTATTATGGATTACTGGTCCATATTGCACGTAAAGAATTAGAAAAGTGCAAAAAAAAGAAATTGAACTTATAAAAATGGCACGGAAAAAGCAAGGACAAAAAAAAAAAGAAATTGAACTTAAAACTATCTTCCCTAGTGTTGCCAATCACTCTAGATGGGTATGGTTGGTGTACGTGTTGTTTTGGAAAACGTAGTAAGGGCACGGAAAAAGCACGGACACGAAACTGTTAGAAGGGCACGAAAAAAGCACGAGCACGAAAACCGATCGAAACTGTTAAAAATGGCTTGGTTCGGTTGGTCGGTTCGGTTTTCAGGTTTAAACTTTCATCGCTAGTGTCGCCAATCACTCTAGATGAGTATGGTTGGTGTGTTGTTTTGGAAAACGTGGTAAGGGCATGGAAAAAGCAGACATGAAACTGTTAGAAGGGCACGGAAAAAGCACGGGCATGAAAACCGATCGAAACTGTTAAAAATGGCTCGGTTCGATTTTCCGGTTAAAACTTTTATCCCTAATGGCACCAATCACTCTTGATGGGTATGGTTAGTGTGTTATTTTGGAAAATGTGGTAAGGGCACGGAAAAAGCACGGACAAAAAAGTATTAGAATTTTTTATTAAAACAGCAAATCTGAACTATTGAAAATATTTTCAATGTTTTTGTTGCGTGAGCTGCAGTTTATGATCTAAAAACAAAATTGCAGAAAAGCTGGATTCATTTTGAAAAATGACATGTCCTATTTTTCTATCTATTTTCTGTGTAGAATTCCTACATGGAGAATACTGGTGGTTTTGCAACTAAACACTCTATTTTTTACACCCTCATTCCTACAAAACCCGTAGCCCTCCCTAAAGTTAAAAGACAATTTCCTTTCCCTTGTTTCGTTGTGAGAGAAAGAGAAGAGAAAATGGCAAAATAGAGTTATGGACAATTCTCTCCTTCCTTTTCTCCCATTTTTCTTCTTAATTATTTTTCCTCCTCTTCCCTTTCTTTCCACAATTTCCAAACAAAACTCTTTGTCTCCCCTTACGTGGCCCATTTCTAACGTAAATCAATAACTACCAAACGCTTCTCTTCCAAGGTAAAACAAACCCAAAGCCTTTTGAGAATCTAAACACCCACTTTTCGTTCTTCTTCTTCACTCACAAACTCCTCCTTTCTTGTTTCTTTTTCAACAGAGAGAGAAGGCTAGGACATTCATGCACCCAAAGCTGCTTCTTCTCCTCCTACAAATCCATTCCTCCTCTTATTATCCTTACGACTTCGGCAACAAACACAGCAGGAAAAACAGTCTCCAAATAGCCCTGTTTTCTCTCCAAAATAACTCGGAAAGCAGCCCCATTTCAACTCCCGAGAACCGGCCCAACCCAGCTGCAACACGACCCCATTCCAACCCCGTCCAGGCTCCGAAACCAGCCCCATTCCAGTCACAAATCAGTCCAGAAATCAGCCACTGTCCAGCCGCAAAACAGTCCGATAACAGACCCGAGCCGGTCCCCGACGGAGCTCTGTCACCGTGCATTTGATCAACCAAAACTCACCGCGTTTCCCCCCTTGAACTACCGGACCGAGGTAGTTAAATTCTTCCTCCCTAAGTATATAGTTGTTGCTAGTATAGGACCATTGAAGTGCTTGATGAGTTACCTGTGATTAGACGGAAATTTCCGAGTGGAAAACGATATGTGAAAATCTAAGGTCGTGTTCTAGTAATTTTGATTTAGAGGACCATTTATGATTTATTAAACTATTAGCTAATCTTATGCAGAAGCTTTCAAACTTTCATGTTCTGAACCCATATCCTATTAGAACCAGTACGTGGCTATCCATGTTCTAAACCTATGTTTGGTACGTAATGTAAAGTTTATAGTGATAAAAAGGGATCAATGTTAGCAGGGACGGAGCCAGAAATTTCACTACAAAGGGGCGACCATGTATGCAAGACCAAAAAAAAAACGTGAATACATTAAAACTCAAAAATGTAAAAAAAATAAAAAAAAATAGCAACATGACTTTTCCATACTTAATTATACTTTTCATAAATTATGCTCCCAAAAGAATTTAAAGAAAATATGCAACCAATTCTGCATAAAAATACTAAAATAAAACAATTAAATTGAAAAAATACAAAATATTATGGAAAATTACAATTTCGTAATACAATAAATGTAAATAGGTAAGAGTTGCATCATTATAGATTGAGTACATTTTAACTAAGTTAGCTCCTACTCAAATATCAATCGACAATCAAGTGCACATTTAAAAATGAATGTAATACTTTTTTATTTGTAATCATCAACATTGTGACACATCAATTATAGGACAAAGAGTGTACACGTAGCTTACATATATTATTTTATATGTATAAATTTCTAAGGCAAAAGTACATAAACACCTCCTCAACTTCCATGTTTTCCCACAGAGACCCCCTAACCTTTAAAAACGCCCAAGGAGACCCCCTCAACTACTCCCCGTTACCCAAGTGACACCCTTCCGTGTTAGAACCGTTAGCTGGAAGCTCACTTGTCAGAGATTTGGGTTTTTTTTGACAAAAACGCCCTTTGCTATATACATCTTCTTCCCCACTAAGGCCCCTCTCTCTCTCCCTCCCTTCGGCCCCTCCCCAATCTCTCTCTCTCTCTCTCTCCCTCCCTCCCTTCCAGTGTTTGTTTTGTTAGGGGGACGCAGTATTTCTCTCCACCGTGGGGAGGTCCGTCATATAAAGCAACGAAAAATTTTACCCTTGATTTATTGAAGTCGAAAGATGGGTACGTGATGATACCCATACACTATCTTGACAATGGAGCCTGAGTAAAAAGGTACACTGTCCTTCATTTGTGCTGTATATTTAGACTGTTAATAAAGGATAAATTAGGGAATTGGAACAGAGACCGTTGGCGCCTTAGGAACATTTGGCATTAGACTAAACTGATTCAAAATGAAAGAAATTAATCTTGAGGATGTACTAGGGGAAAGGTCATTTGGCAACTTATGTGGAATGATAAGATCCATTGCTTTTAGTTTATGTAGGATGAAGCCAGCAGTTGGGACTTAGGAGATTGCCATATGTTTTATTAATTGAAGGGGTGTGGATTGAGAGAAAAAATATGCAGACAAGTCGAGTTGGGGAAGAGATTGAAGTGGTGTAGAGAGAGAGAGAGTGGGGAGTTTAGGACTTAAGGGTATAAGTACTTTACCACTGAGTATTCGATAGTAAAGGTGACTACTCTGATAATTTCATTTTTTTTCCCTCCTGTCTTGCACCAATGCCGTCAATAGATCTGCGTTCTCTGCTTTTGTTCTCAGCAGTTCTTCGACTTCTTTTGATTCTTTGTGGAGAATGGCAGGACACTCATATGGAGGTCAGACATACAGATGTTGATTACCTCGTGTTTTCTGATGCTGCTTCCTTAATGGCCTCCGGGAAGTCCCCTTATGAGAGAACAACATATCGGTACTCCCCTTTGATTGCATTTCTTCTCATACTAAAAGGGTATCATAGTAATTTCATTCGTTCCGTTAACGGAGTTTGCGTTTTTTTCTTTTCCAGTAGTTGAGGGGGTCTCCTTGGGCGTTTTTAAAGGTTAGGGGGTCTCTGTGGGAAAACATGGAAGTTGAAGGGGTGTTTATGTACTTTTGCCAATTTCTAATCATGTTTTGTTGTGCCCGTGCTTTTTTCGTGCTCATGCTGTGCATGTGTCGTGGCGTGACATTCTTAAACGTGTCGTGCCTATGCGGAATGCCTGTTGCTGCGACGACCTTTGCACCATACCTTCAAGATAGAAAATCAAACAACATTAAACAAAGATAAAGCGGCAAACATATAAAAGAAATTGATTATACACTGCCTATGTAAGTCCGGAGCTACTTCCTGGGAAGTTCTATCAGCATGTTTCCCCCCTCTCAAACAATGGAACACAAAAATTCAAAGTGATAAAGCTAAGATTACTACTGACAACAAAATGATGATCGTTATCAATCGTGTCATCGTGGAAGTTGATATATATTGCAAAAGTATTAATGACGTACCTCAACTTATCTAGTACAACGCGACATCTTCAATTGCATTCCTCTCTTTCTTAACATTAAAAATATCGATGATAGAATCGGTATCAAACCTTTTCACATTATCCCTCTCCATGTAAGTGATTTGGAAATTAACTTGCTAAAGTTCATCCCCCATCGTATTGCGGAGTCTAGTATTTGCTCATTTCATAGTTACAATTTAGATTTCACCTAGATTACTTGGAGACCTATCTTTTGTGCAACACATATATATTTGAATTTGGTTTTGTAACTATATATTTTTATTGAACCATTGTTTTCTTTCTTTTGTGTTTACAAATTACAGATCACGTTAGCAGCTTGCATTGGAGCAAAATTTGGAATTCAGGCCCTGCTTGGATGCAGCAAAAGCTCCCAGATATCTTAACACCCCTCTTTTATACCTGGGCCCACCTCTAATCCAGGGTTTGGGAAGGCAAAACGCCAGGGGTCTTCGTTATCCCCTTCGTTGGTTAAGACCGGAGCAGAGGGCAAACGGCGATATTATTTTTAGCCAGGTTTTGAGGAGTCCATACGTTATACCCCTTAATCCCCCTCGATATATACATCTGATGATTGTACCCCTTCTTATCCCCCTTCCCCCACCCCCAGCTACCCATTTCAGCCGATACAGTCACACACATGCACACCCAGATCGGGAAAAAATGGAACAGAGAGAGAGAGAGAGAGAGAGAGAGAATTACTGATCGACAATACACTATCTTCAAAAGCTAACCGTCGCCGTCGTCATGTGCAAAATTAAATGTCAGTCGTCCTACATGGGAGAAGGTGGGTGGGCCGGTGGGTTAGAGAGAGAGAGACGGCGCGAGACTGACCCCCGTTTCGTGAGAGAGACAGAGCCACAGAGGTGAGATCGAGTGAAATTCTATCCTTGGGGATAAATTCTTCCATGTGGGTGGAATACATGAACACAAGACCCATCTCCATGAATAGACGGTTGGAATAAAAAATGGTTCAAGAGTTTTCCATAAAAAATGTGGGTAATCTCCTTGAATGGACGGTTGGGATAAAAAAAGGAGCAAGAGTTTTTCCAAAAAAAAATTTGGGTTTTACAAGGGTTCGGTTCATTCAATTTTTAGAATTTATTAAATTAACTTATTTATTTAAAAACTAAATTATTATAACTTCGTTGTTCAAAAGTAATTAAATTTATTGGGTTTTGCCATTATATAATTAATGTAATGAATAATTATGTTTGGGACTGCACAAGGGCAAATGAGTCATTTAATAGCTTTTTACATCATCTACCCATCTTTACTCTCTCATTTTATCCATCATCCAAACCAAGTACTATTTTAACTCCCTTCTTTAATATCTCATCCAAACCAAGTACTATTTAATACCTTATCCATAAACACCACATTAATGTGGGTTATCCCTTATTAACTTATACTCCCTCCGTCCCTAAATAAGTGTCCAGCGTGCAAAATTAGGCCTTACAAGCGATGCATGTTTTTTGTTAAAAAATCTAATTTTTTTCCACAATCTAATAGAACCCATTGCCATCTATTGATTTGTGAAAAAAAATTGATTTTTTTAACAAAGCAAATGCATTTTTTTAAAGGCCTAAGTTTGCGCGCCGAACACTTATTTAGGGACGGAGGGAGTACTTCATACTATCTTATTACTCCTTATTAACTAACTAATACCCCCAATTTTTTCCCCGCAAATCTTCCTCACCATGCTATGCGAGCTCGATCAATTTGGGCTCTTCCTCTTCTTCGGTTTCTGGGTATGGTGATGACTTTAATCAATTTTCATCAGTGGAACGAATATACAATTAATATACAATAACAAACACACACTCACTTTACAACAAACAACAAACACTAAATTTCCGTTTGACCGAAAACAAAAAAAAACTAACACTGGTTTGTCGAAAAAAACAACAAGCACACAAATACAAACAATTTACACACATATTTATATCTTTTGGTGGGCCCCACACACACTGAAGGAGTAGTGTGTATGGGCCCTAATGTTAACGAGAGTCCACTTGCATTGTCAAATATTTTTTGTAAAGAAGAAAAAATTTGGAAACCCTTTGCGGTGTAGCGCCCTAGTTGTGAATGAGTATTCTTCATGCTAATTTTGTGCATGTGTGTATGTGTTTTTGGTTCTTCACCAAATAGTTAAGTATGGTGGAATTGAGATAGCTAGTGACGAAGTTACAAGGCGTTTAATTGTTTTTTTCTGAGCTACATTATTTTTAAACACAAGTTATTGCTATTAATGGTAAATTTCCTGGGCCTAATGTGACTACTAACAACTGCGTAGTCATCAATGTCAAGAACAAGCTAGATGAGGACCTTCTCATGACTTGGTAGGATTTACATTTACAATTTTTCAAAAATTCAAAAGTGAACTGAACCACCACATTAATAAAACCGATCAAAAATTGTTAAAAATGGCACGATTTGTTGGTCGATTCAGTTTTCCGGTTAAAACTTTCTTCCCTAGTGTGACCAATCACTCTAGATGGGTATGGTTGGTGTACGTGTTGTTTTGGAAAATGTGGTAAGGGCATGGAAAAAGCACGGACACGAAATTGTTAGAAGGGCACGTAAAAAGCATGAGCACGAAAACCGATTGAAACTGTTAAAAATGGCTTGGCTAGGTTGGTCGGTTCAGTTTTCCGGTTAAAACTTTCATCCCTAGTGTCGCCAATCACTCTAGATGGGTATGGTTGGTGAGTTGGTTTGGAAAATGTGGTAAGGGCATGGAAAGAGCACAGACACGAAACTGTTAGAAGGGCACAGAAAAAACACGGGCATGAAAACCGATCAAAACAGTAAAAAAAGGCTTGGTTCGGTTTTCTGCTTAAAACTTTCATCCCTAGTGGCGCTAATCACTCTAGATGGATATGGTTGGTGTGTTATTTTGGAAAACGTGGTAAGGGCACGGAAAAAGCACGGGCACAAAATTGTTAGAATTTTATATTAAAACAGCAAATCTGAAATATTGAAAATATTTTCAATAGGTTTTTGCTGCGCGAGCTGCGGTCTAAAACCAAAATTGCAGAAAAGATGGATTCATTTTGAAAAATGAAATGTCCTATTTCTCTATATATTTTCTGTGTAGAATTCCTACACGAAGAATATAGGTGGTTTTGTGTATAAGAAATGGTTTAAAAGTGGGACGTTTTGTGATTGGCATTTTGAATACATGAGATTCCGATATCATAACCAAAGATAAACCCGCCCTTGGACGCAACGATACATGTGACAACGACATTCCGAGTGAGCTTGCCCGCATATGCTTTTCCAGTACCCGAATCGGATACGAAACCACCACCCGCCATGTTTGCAGAGAGAGAGAGAGAGAGAGAGAGCAATGGGGTGGTGAAGAGGCACTGCAGTGGAGCAAACAACATAAGTAGAGATACAGCTAAGAATCAAGAACTGAAAACAAAGAAAAAGAAGACAAGAGCAAGAAGTTGTATTTCGTATATTTTTCAGCTGAGATCAAGAATTCCCAGTTACAAAGCTTATATACAAGAAGGCAGCCAGATAAACGCACAGGCTAGTAGATAAGTATTTGAGACCCTATGGACAAAAGAGTAATTTATGTCTCCTAAAAAGTAGAATTTTTCCTAGAAGATTAAAAAAATCTAGATCGTTGGATCGTTGAATCATCATTGGATCGTTGTTCCCCTCAGAAACACCTAAATTGATGATCGAACGTGGCAGGGCGAGGAAGCGAACATAAAACTCCAGAAAATTGGCGAGTTCGACGATGTGGATGAGGAGTTCAATGACCACGTGGCGGCGAGCGAGGCAGCGAAGATGGTGGAGCACCCCTGGGGGAATTTATTGCAAAGGAAGTATCGACCGCACCTCACAATGGCTATTCTGATTCCTTGTTTCCAGCACAATTGACTGGCATTAACATGATTATGTTTTACGCTCCGGTTTTGTTCAAAATTATAGGGTTCGGAAGCGATGCGTCGCTTATGTCTGCTGATCTTCGTATTGTCGATGTTGGTGCGATAATAGTATCAATTTATGGTGTGGATACGTGGGGTAGAAGGTTTTTGTTCCTTCATGGTGGCACTCAAATTAATGTTCCTTTGCAAGGTATTTTTAGAATTGTCATTGTTTTGGCTTAATTTTCAACGTTCACATCCCTTCTTCATTAACCAGAATAACACTTAAATGAGGCAGAGAGTATTGATCTTTTGTGCACATCTATTTTAGTTTGGTTAACTATATATTTTTACTGAATCATTGTTTTCTTTCTTTTATGTTTACAAATTACATATCGTGTTAGCAGCTTGCATTACAACCAACCTAATGCATGATTAAAGCAGTTCTATAAATATAGCAAACAAACGCATATTTTGCAAGTATAGTGACTAGATCGATAAAAGAACTACGAATTAATACATGCGCAGAACCGGTGCGCTCGTCAATTGAAGAAAAAGAAACAAGAAAAAACAAAGGACTATGGGTAGGTTAGAGAATGGAAGGATAGAAAGAATAAGTTAAAATTTCTGCATTACATCCAACCTAATGCAGGGTGTTTGTGGCATGATCACAATTGAATCCACACACTGGGTCACAAATAATTAGTCAAACAGTGGAATTTCGAATCCAAGACAATTGAACGCGAGGAGAAGGTGACTAATTTCCATAGTTTCATAGTTTTAAATTTTGGTATCGGTCGCCGTCGCGGTATCGGTCGCGGTGTATCGGTATCGGGACGTATCGGTGATATGTCGCGGGAATCGGGTGTCGCGGTCGTGAATTTTTTAACTTTTTTGGCGTATCGGCCTATACGGTACGGTACGTATCGGTATCGGAGCCTCCAAATCCCGAGACGAACTGGCCGATACGTACCGTATCGGCTGATATTCAAAACTATGAGTTTGGAGTCGAAGAGGTCGGTGAAGGAAGAGGAGGCGACCCAGGCAAGAACATCGACCAACAAATCGGTAGGAAGAGAGTTGAGCATGGCAAAATTGTTTCCTTGTTCTAATTCTTCCACTGGAATGGTCGATGCAAGAGTCATGATCATGATATAGCTAGCTACTAGCTGTTAGTAGAGAGAGCTACTAACAGTTAGTCATGATCATGGTTGTTTGCTATATTTTTCTGTTCTAATTTTGTGCATGTGTGTATGTGTTTTTGGTTCTTCACCAAATAAGTATGGTGGAATTGAGATAGTAACGAAGAGCAGCAATGGGTTTAATTGTTTTTCCTGAGCTACATTATTTTTGAACGCAGGTTATTGCTATTAATGGTAAATTTCCTAGGCCTAATGTGACTTTTAACAACAGCGTAGTCGTCAATGTCAATGTCAAGAACAAACTAGATGAGGACCTTCCCATGACTTGGTAGGATTTACATTTACAATTTTTTAGAAATTCAAAACTGAACTGAACTGCCACATTAATAAAACCGAACGAAACTGTTAAAAATGGCTCGGTTCGGTTGGCCGGTTCCATTTTCTGGTTAAAACTTGCATCCCTAGTGTCGCCAATCAATCTAGATGGGTATGATTGGTGTATTGTTTCGGAAAATTTGGCAAGGGCACGGAAAAAACACGAACACGAAACTGTTAGAAGGCCATGGAAAAAACACGGGCATGAAACTGTTAGAACGGCACGGAAAAAGCACAGGCTCAGAACTGTTACAATTTTATATTAAAACAGTATACCTGAACTATTGAAAATATTTTCAATAGGTTTTTGTTGCGCGAGCTGCGGTCTACAGTCTAAAAAGAAAATTGCCGAAAAGTTGGATTCGTTTTTAACAAACGATACGTCCTATTTCTCTATCTATTTTGTGGGTAGAATTCCTACATGAAAATTTCTCAATCTATTTTTTGTTTAGAATTCCTACACGAAGAATATTGGAGGATTTGTGTATAAGAAATGGTTTAAAAGTGGGAGGTTTTGTGATTGGCATTTTGAATACATGAGATTCCGATATCATGACCGAAGATAAACCCGCCCATGGACGCAATGATTCATGTGACTACGACATTCCGAGTGAGCTTGCCCGGATATGCTTTTCCAGTACTCAAATCGGATACGAAACTGATAAGCGACCAAGATTGCATATTCTTGGAGCTTAAAGTTTCCTAAATTGTGGCGTATGTGAGCTTTAGTTATTGTTTTTATCCCATTTTGCACGTAAGGTTGTTTTTGCCAAGTTTCAGGTTAAACGTAGGTTAACGGTGGTTTTTATCGCCAAGGATAGCTCTCGGAAGTATCCAAGTGCCCGAGGCCGTGTGATGGCTTCTCACCAGGTCACGTCGGGTGATTAATTGAGAGGCGGGAGTGCGTCGGGTCATCGTCGGGCCGTGTTGACCAAGGCAGAACAAAACCTGGAATCTGCCAACTTGGTACCGGTACTGTGATTTGGCCAGTACCGGTACCCACTCTCCAGAAGTGGTGTTTTGGTAGCAATTTGAAGACTTGGTACCGGTACTGAGATTCGGCCAGTACCGGTACCTACTCTGCAGAAATGTCCACGTTTTGTTCACTTTTCCAACCTTCCATTTATGGAATGTTTCCACTTATGGAATATTTTTGGGATATTTTGGGGACTTTTTAGTCTTTTGTAACTTAACTTTAGAGCCCTATAAATAGGCTTGTATGCCTTTTTATGGAAGGATGGCCATTTTCTAGTCTTTTAGGCCTAAGTCTTTCTTTTGCTCTCTAGGATTTTCCATAGTTGTTCTTCAAGCTTTTCTTAGTCATTTCCTTCAAGAACTCAAGTAAGTATTTGTCTTATGTTAATTTCTCGTTTATTAATGTTGTAGCTATGGTTTGGATCTTTGCATAAATCAAGTTTACTTTTGTTTTCCTCGGTTAAATCTTTTGCTCCATTTTCTTACCATGTCTAGTCTTTTAGCTATGTGTGAGTAGTTGTTTAGGCTTGGCATCGGGGTGAATAACACCTCGTGACTTGGGTTAATCTTGTCCTTCTTAACTAAATACTTGAGGTTCGGTATGAAAAATGTGAAGGGTTCGCCCTTTATGTAATAAAACTTGTCGATGTTAATCTCCGGTGATCATGTACTCGCTCACATGGTTCTGAGAGCTATGTCTTGATTTGTGTTTGCCAAAAGAATGAAAGAGCTCACTTGTTTTCCACACTACATTTCTAGCCTTTAATGGTTTCATAGCTAAATCTTCCGGTTGATAGCCTAAGCCGTGCAATTCAACCTTGTTTTCGTTGAGAATGGTTAGTTGGCTTAAGTTGCGGGCGTTAGCAACTCCAACGCCTTGCCACTTATTTAACTAAGTTAAATCTCATTTGTAGTCTTTTTACCATAGTTTTCCACTTTCTAAAGTAAAACCGACAGTTGGCCGTCTTAAACGCCAAAAACCTTACGTAAAGCCTACCATCCGATTAAGCTATATTCGAGCTCCCTGTGGATCGACTCGAACTTTCTTGCTATACTATGCAAATCGTTAGTCATAGTCCAGTTTATAAATAATTGAATTTGATGGCCGTTTGGTAAACTACAACAACTACCGAATGGGCGCATCAGAAACCACCACCCGCCATGTTTCCAGAGAGAGAGAGAGAGAGAAATGGGGTGGTGAAGAGGCACTGTAATGGAGCAAACAAATTAAGTAGAGATACAGCTAAGAATCAAGAACTGAAAACAAAGAAAGAGAAGAGAAAAGCGAGAAGTTGTATTTTGTATATTTCTCAGCTGAGATCAAGAATCCCCAGTTACAAAGCTTATATACAAGAAGGCAGCCAGCTAAACGCACAGGCTAGTAGATAAGTTTTTGAGACCCTATCGACAAAAGAGTAATTCGTGTCTCGTAAAAAGTGGAAGTTTTCCTAAAAGATTAAAAAAATCTATATCGTTGGATCGTTAAATCATCATTGGATCGTTGTTGCTCTCCGAAACACCTAAATTGATGATCGAATGTGGCAAGGCAAGGAGGCAAACATAAAACTCCGGAATATCGGCGAGGTCAACGATGTGGATGAGGAGTTCAACGACCTCATGGCCGCGAGCGAGGCAGCGAAGATGGTGGAGCACCCTTGGGGGAATTTATTGCAAAGGAAGTATCGACCGCACCTCACAATGGCTATTCTGATTCCTTGACTCCAGCACAATTGACTGGCATTAATACGATCATGTTTTACGCTCCGATTTTGTTAAAAATTATTGGGTTCGGAAGCGATGCATCGCTTTTGTCTGCTGATCTTGGTATTGTCAATGTTACGTGGGGTAGAAGGTTTTTGTTCCTTCAGGGTGGCATTCAAATGTTCCTTTGCCAGGTATATTTAGAATTGTCATTGTTTTGGCTTAATTTTAACGTTAACATCCCTTCTTCATTAACCAGAATAACACTTATATGAGGCAGAGAGTACTGATCTTTTGTGCACATCTATTTGAGTTTGGTTTTGTATTTTTCTAAATCACTGTTTTCTTTCTTTTTTGTTTACAAATTACAGATCGCGTTAGCAGCTTGCATTACAACCAACATAATGCATGATTAATGCAGTTCTATAAATATAGAAAACAAACGCATGTTTTGCAAGTATAGCGACCAGATCAATAAAAGAAGTACAAATTAATACATGCGCAGAACCACTGCGGCTCATCGATTGAAGAAAAAGGAACAAGAAAAAACAGAGGACTTTGGGTAGGTTAGCGAAAGAAAGGATAAAAAGAATAAGTTTAAATTTCTGCATTACAACCAACCTAATGCAGGGTGTCTGTGGCATGATCACAATTAAATCCACACAATGGGTCACAAATAATTAGTCGAATAGTGGAATTTTTAATCCAAGACAATTGAGCGTGAGGCGAAGGTGACTAATTACCATAGTTTGGAGTTGAAGTGGTCGGTGAAGGAAGAGAAGGCGACCCGGGCAAGAACATTGACCAACAAATAGGAAAGAAGAGAGTTGATTATGGCAAAATTGTTTCCTTGTTCTAATTCTTCAGCTAGAATGTTCGATGCAAGAGTCATGATCATGATATAGCTAGCTACTAGCTGTTAGTAGAGAGAGCTACTAGCTGTTAGTCATGATCTTGGTTGTTTGCTATATTTTTTTGTGCTAATTTTGTGCATGTGTGTATGTGTTTTTGGTTCTTCACCAAATAAGTATGGTGGAATTGAGATAGTAACGAAGAGCAGCAATGGGTTTAATTGTTTTTTCTGAGCTACATTATTTTTAAACACTGGTTATTGCTATGAATGGTAAATTTCCTAGGCCTAATGTGACTGCTAACAACAGCGTTGTCGTCAATGTCAATGTCAAGAACAAACTAGATGAGGACCTTCTCTTGACTTGGTAGGATTTACATTTACAATTTTTCAGAAATTCAAAACTGAACTGAACTGCCACATTAATAAAACCGAACGAAACTGTTAAAAACTACTCGGTTCGATTGTTCGGTTAAAACTTCCATCCCTAGTGTCGCCAATCACTCTAGATGGGTATGGTTGGTGTATTGTTTTGGAAAATGTGGCAAGGCCACGAAAAAAGCACGGACACGAAACTGTTAGAAGGCCACGGAAAAAACTCGGGCACGAAACTATTAGAACGGCACGAAAAAAGCACGGGCATAGAACTGTTAGAATTTTATATTAAAACAGCATATCTAAACTATTGAAAATATTTTCAATAGGTTTTTGTTGCGCAAGCTGCGGTCTACAGTCTAAAAACAAAATTGTTGAAAAGCTGGATTCGTTTTTAACAAATGATACGTCCTATTTCTCTATCTATTTCTATGTAGAATCCTACACGAAGATTTCTCTATCTATTTTCTGTTTAGAATTTCTACACGAAGAATATTGGAGGTTTTGTGTATAAGAAATAGTTTAAAAGTGGAAGGTTTTGTGATTGGCATTTTGAATACATGAGATTCCGATATCAGAACCGAAGATAAACTCGCCCATGGACGCAACGATACATGTGACAACGACATTCCGAGTGAGCTTGCCCAGATATGCTTTTCCAGTACTCGAATCGGATACGAAACCACCACCCGCCATGTTTCCAGAGAGAGAGAGAGAAATGGGGTGGTGAAGAGACACTGTAGTGGAGCAAACAAATTAAGTAGAAAAACAGCTAAGAATCAATAACTCAAAACAAAGAAAGAGAAGAAAAGAGAGAGAAGTTGTATTTTGTATATTTCTCAACTATGATCAGGCCTACGTTTGTTTGGACGTAAACTATTTTCCAATAAAATGTTTTATCTATTTTTCGGTGTATGATTGTGTAGAAAATGATGAAAATATGTTACATGTAAAACATTTTCCATCAATTGGATGAAAATAACTTACCCTTAAATCTGCCGTATGTTATTTTGGGAAATGAACTCACTGCGTTCTATTGCAATTCTCATTGCTCAGTTTTTTCGATCGTCAGTCCTGATCCACGTTCAATTCCAATAATCTCATATCTCTCTACCGTTTAAGCTCCCTCATCTCTTTCTATACTATTTTGTTGATTTCTGAAAATATTTTCAAGTGTCAACCAAACACCAAAAAATAAAAATTTGAAGTTTGTTTTCTGAAAAAATATTTTACAATGTAAAATATTTTGTATCGAAACAAACGGAGCCCAAGAATCCCCAGTTACAAAGCTTATATACACAAGAAAGCGGCCAGCTAAACACACAGGTTAGTGGATAAGTTTTTGAGACCCTATGGACAAAAGAGTAATTTCTGTTTCCTAGAAAGTGGAATTTTTCCCAGAAGATTAAAAAAATCTAGATAACAAGTTTCAAGATCCTAAACTCTAATGCTTTGTTTGGTTTGTGTTTTGAAAAGTTTTTTAAAAAATAGTAGGGGTAATAAGTGGAGAGGGATAAAGAGAGAAATGTTGGAAGTAGGGGGAATCTTGGAGAAATCTAGGAGGAATTTTTTGAAAAATTCTTTTTGAAAATGAAACCTAGAAGATTGAATCAACCACCTATACATATTCATTTTAGGTAAATTTTTGTGGGACGTGCACTCGGAAAAATCAAGAGCAGGTCCGATTTCGGAATCAAGTCAACATAGTTCGAGTTTGAAATTTCTCATTCTAAAATACTGTTTGACTTGTTTGGTGTATTTTTTTTGTTTGTTTGTTTGTTTACACTTTGCTGCAAGTTAAAATGCTTATAGACTTGGACTTTGAATGCCAATTTAGTGGTCAAAACGTGAACCATTGAGACTTCGAGCTTTGAAAGTCTGATGGAGCAGAAAAAACTTGAGCAAATATTCACTACAACAAAAAGGAAAATCAGTGACGAAATTGCTTGTGAGGAAAATAGATTTTGTCTCCAATTGTGCCTATTTGTGAGGAATTTTTTTTTTCACCACCAATTAAGAGGATAGACAAATTTAAGGTGAGGAAATTTTATTTTGTCACCAAAAATAGTTAATTAGTGAGGAAAATATAAATTTCGTCACCTAAAGGTTTGACAAAATAAATATAAGGTGACGAAATATTTTTTTTCGTCACCAAATAAGAGGACAAACAAATTTAAGGTGAGAAAATTTTATTTTGTCACCGAAAATAGTTAATTAGTGAGAAAAATATAAATTTCGTCACCTAAAGGATTGAGAAAATAAATATAAGGTGACGTAATATATATTATATAATTGATAATTCTGTTCTATAAAAATGAGCCTCTTGTATGCTAGTCACACGATTGCGACACAAATATGACGATCCATACCGTTCATTTTGTTGTTCTTAGTGTTTTAATCACTCTCGCAAGTTTTCGGGTCTGTCGGGTTTTGGAAGCCCTTTCATCGGGACGTAAATTTATTTATAAATTTTTTTTTGTTATGTGCGAATCGTGTGATCAAGTATATAACGATAACCGATTTACTTCATTTTTTGCACTAATGATATAATTACTCCCACATAAAAGGTAGACGGTTCTGATTTTCAAATAACACCTCAGGCGGCCCTCAAGTGGTCCCATTATAGGACTTTAACGCTTTTGAAAGCACCAAATGCGTTCTGATCACGTGGTTTCTGACATCCGATTTTCACCTATTTGTGGGAGAATAATAAATTTGATAAGATCTTAAATCGTAACGGTTTAGATCGAACATTCGAAAAAATGAGCCTGCAGCTACCTTTCAAATGTATACATCGAACTTATCTGGTTATAGACCAATGTATTCTGCTATAGTCCAATGTACGCTAGCCACACGATTGCGACAAAAGTATGACGATCCACACCATTCATTTTCTTTTTCTCGGTGTTTTAATCACTCTCGCAAAAATTCGGATCTATCGGGTTTTGGAACCCCTTTCATCGCAACATAGATTCATTAATAGGAAATTTGACTTTATGTACGATCAAGTATATAGCGATAACCAATTTACTTCATTTTTTGCACGAATGATATAATCACTCCCACATAAAAGGTAGACGGTTTTGATTTTCAAAAAACAGCTCGGTCGGGCCTCGAGTGATGCATTATAAGACTTTAACGCCTTTGGAAGCACCAAATGTGTTCCGATCACGTAGTTTCCGACATCAGATTATCACCTATTTAGGGGAGAATGATAAATTCGATAATATCTTAAATCGTAACGGTTTAGATCGAATATTTGAAAATTTTAGTCTGTAGCTACCTTTCAAATCTATACATCTAACTTATGTGGTTCTAAACCAATATATTCCGCTATAGTCCAAAGTACGATAGCCATACGATTGCGACACAACTACGAAGATCCATACCGTTCATTTTGTTATTTTTGGTGTTTTAATCACTCTCACAAATTTTCGGGTCGATCGGGTTTTGGAAGCCCTTTCATCGCAACGTAGATTCATTAATAGGAAATTTGACGTTACGTACGATCAAGTATATAACGATAACCAATTTACTTCATTTTTTGCACGAATGATATAATTACTCCCACATAAAAGGTAGACGGTTCGGATTTTCAAAAAACAGCTCGGGTGGCCCTCGAGTGATGCATTATAGGACTTTACGAGAATTTTTCGTTATTTGGTGCATGGATCATGGTGTGACTTATGCACATGATCAAAACTTGGTTGGTATATATAGAAAGAGAGATGAGAATCGGAAGCCCTAGCCCACAACTCACTCTCTCTCTATCTCGCGCGCTCTGTCTCGCTCGCTCTCTCTCGCTCTCTCTCTCTCTCTCCGAAACGATGAACGGCGAAGGTCGAAGGAGAGGAGGAGGAGGAGGAGGAGACCGACGAGATCTAAGACTCTCGAAGCAGCAGAAGCTCATCCTCACCGCCGAAGAGCAACTCGAGTCCAAGCTCGGTTTCGATCTCTTCTCCGAAGGCGACAGGCGCCTCGGCTGGCTTCTCACCTTCTCATCCGTGAGTCACCATTTCAATGCTCACCCCGATCACTGCTCCATCTCCTCTCCCCGATCTATTACCCTCACTCTCTCCATTGTAAGTCTAGGGTTCCAAATCTATCCACTTTTCTTCACTTCACGCAGCACACTTCAGTACGTACATCTATACCAATATTTGTATAGTAGTTGGTAACTTGGTAGGAGTATAATATATTGACTCACATTTGTTTTTTTAGTTAGTATTTGTATAGAAGTTGGTAGGAGTATAATATATTAATTCGCTGTACTGAGCTGTGAATTAGGTAGATAAGTATTAGATCAGCTGGTGGAATTGTTTCAAGGGCTTTGCTTTTATTGCATTTTGGGGAATTAGGGTTTTGGAAAATGTTGAAACGTAGAGTAGGATGAAATGAGCCAGATCAGAGTTTCGAGGATGAAGCCGAAGCCACCTCTCATTCCGCTCGGGACCCTAATCGGTCGCGAGCTCAGGACCGAGAAGGTCGAGAACCCCACGATTAAGTACGGGCAGGCGGCTCTCGCAAAGAAAGGGGAGGATTACTTCCTGATCAAACCCGATTGCCAGAGGATTTCAGGCAACCCATCGACATCATTCTCGGTTTTCGCGGTAATTGCTTTGTCAATAGAGTTTTACAAGCTTGTTCAAAAGTTTATCATGTTTGTGATGCCCACATTGGTTATCCTAGAGCATCTCCATCAGATACTTCATATTTCAAATTAAAAGTGTATTGTACTACTTTACAATGTTTACATTTTGACATTATTAGTTTGAAAAATGAGTTTTTGTTGTGCACTCCAGGAGACGTTACGGTTTAGTTATTTTATCAGTTATTAGTTTGTGTTTTTGTCTTTTGTGGCCGCTGAGTAAATTCTAGCGAATACTTCAAACTTCTACTTTGGTACTTGCTTCTCAGATATTAAATTTGGAGCGATTGAATTTTTTGGAGCATCCTTTGGAGATGCCCTTAGAAGACAGAATTCTAACTTGGGTTCGTGTTTCAGATTTTTGATGGTCATAATGGGATATCAGCTGCTATATTTGCAATGGAGAATCTATTGAACAACGTTCTAAGTGCAATTCCTCAAGGCATCTGTAGGGATGATGGAGGGGTCCAAAGTGTCGTGCGTCAATGGCAAAGCTGATTTCGTTCGAGAATTGGATAAGGCCGACTCTAATGCGGACGATAAAGGATTGGTAGAGGATTCTAAAGGTACGGTTCTGATCCCTGTTCTTGTTCTCTCTCGGAAGGTGAACAGTGAGTCATTGACTACCTTATGTGTTATTAGCTCGTATTTAGCTTGGTGGATACATCTAACCTCGTTTTATGTCAAACCTGAGGTGTAACGAAGCCAGGCTAAGTGGCTAACTATTGAGTTTGTTTTTAGTTAGGATAGTTAGTTTTATTTGATTGCATTGCTTAGCCGAGGTGGTGGCATAACCCCTCGCATATTCTGTTTGCTGAGTTGAGGTGGCGGCCTAGCCCCTCCAGTCTGTTAGTTTGTTAGTCTGTTAGCTGTTTATTTGGTTGCATTGCCTGAGCGTTAATTTTTTGCACTATAAGAAACATGTCTCCTTGGACTGGGAGGCAACTGAAAATTGAAATTGTTGATATATTCACTTGTCGTGGACTGCCGAGGTTTCTGTGGCTCTTTTTCGAATTCATTTCGAGGATCAAATTGGTGAATGCTTTAACAATTACTCAAAGAACAGCCTAACCAATATCATGTCAAGGTTAACCATGATGGTTTGTTTCTTTAGTACTCTTTAATAATAATAATAATGGCAGATGGATGGAAATCATGGAATCATGTCCAATCCAACCCGTCAATACTCCGACCGTTGGTTTTCGCGGGTTAACTTTTAAGCATGATAGACGCCAACTTTAAACGAAAGCATCTTGCGTACGTGGATTCGATGTGATAAATATGCTAACATCTCCAAACTAGACTTAGGCACGGGTTTTGCTCCGATATCATGTAGTAAGATGTATGTGTGATCTAGCTAGCCTCCACCTGAAACTGCTATCACCCTTGACCTAGGCAAAGGGCCAGTTAGGAAGGTGTCAAATTTTTACTTAGGAATTTTTAATTAGGACCCATTAATTTCTTTGACTTAATTAATAATAAAGATACATATATTTCCATAACACGTGTAACTTCATCAAACTTATATTAACGAGGTTAATAAATCGATGGCACACCATGGCACGACACGAGTGCACGACACACGATTAAGGGCCGGCACGGCCCGACCCGACCCGGCCCGACCCAATACTAAGCCCTAAGGCATCCAATATAGCAAATTTACTAGGTACAAAGACTGCCTTCACACCAGAATGCCCTTTGTCAAGAGGCCTCCCACTCTTCGGAACATCCAGCTTACTCTGAACAGGGACAGAATTCACCCTTGCCAACAATCCAGAAGAGCTTTCCCCATTTACAGGTGACACAACAGTAGGTTGTTGCAAGCCAGAGATAGGGTTACTTGGAGACACATGAGCTGCCTGGAGAGATACAGGGGATCCTAGACCCCCCAAACCAGAACTATTTTCCTTTCGAGGACCCACCACCTGCCATCCATTGACCTGAACAGCCTTCCCCTGAGCACCAATCACACCTCTATTACCCTGCTCCTTATTATTCACTTTGGATGGACAAGTACCCTCACTATGACCAAAAACTTGGCACACAGAACAAATTTGAGGTTTCCATGGGTACTGAATTCTAATCACCTCCATATCCCCATTAGCATATTTTAAATCAAAAGATTCAGGTAGTGGGGACGAACAATCCACCTCCACACAGATTTTGGCATAGTTTAGCCTACGCCCTGACTCCGTCAATCGATCAGCATACAAGGGACGCCCAACCGAACTAGCTATGTGACTAAGACCAGGACCTGTCCACATTTCCTGTGGTACATTAAAAAAGTGAAACCCAAAGAGGAATTTTGGATAGCTGCTCCTTTTCCAATTTCAGGTGAGGATGCCAAAATTTTGAGTATAAGCAGTTTATCTTCAGGTGAAATAGACAATCCCTATACGCTGCATATCTTGTCTTTGCATTGATTCCATGAGGTTGCTTGTTCCTTACTTGAAGTCGTGCTATTGATGTGCTTTGCTCCTCACTCATTATTTCATTTGTGTAATGTTAAATTTACATGATGTTTCGTATTTCTATTAACATCTTAACAAGATTTAGAAAATCTTGTTTCATGTTTGCAGATTGAGTATGTAGAAGGTTGGTAGCGGGAGATGATACATGCGTGTTCCTATGAAGACTTTTTTGATGAAGTTCGAAGACTTCTTTTTTGATGAAGTTCGAAGTCTTCTTTATTGATGATGCTACGAGAACTCTTCTTTTTTGATGATTCATAGGATAAGAACTGTGATGAACAACATATGGTTTAGTTTGATTATTTTTGACATTCGTACATGTATGCATTATATCATAAATGGAGATGACTATTTTGGGGTGAATGAATATTGCTTTATAGTATCTTGTTTGAGATCTATCAGATTTTAAATTGTACCTAATATGGTATTCTTAGAAGAGTGCTCGACGATTTTTTGTCACCAATATTTCTAATATATGTAATTTAGGTGACAAATTTTTTTTTATCACTAAAGAGGTTTCTCTATGAAACTTTTAAGAGACGAAATTTTTTGTCGCCTATACTAATTTCAGTAATATTTAAATTAAATTCTTTGGAGACGAATTTTTTTGTCACCTATGTAGTTTTCCTGGTCAATATTCATTCACTATTAGTGACGAAATTGACAAGGGTGACAAAAAATCTGTAAATTGGTGACGAAAATTTTCGTCTCCAAAATTACTATAGGTGACGAAACAAAATTTTCGTCACCATGTTACTTTCTGAGACAACCTTTAGGTGGCAACAAAAATTTCGTCTCTAAACTATTTGCGACAAAAAACATGCATTTGGTGACGATTTAATTCGTCACCAAACACAAATTTTCTTGTAGTGATTTTCCGGCGCGCTGTTAGGAACTTTCCAAGTTTTACGCAAATCCATTTGAGGGCTGAGATTTCTAAGGTCAGTAAGAGAATAATGTTGGAGGCCTTGTGTGGTTGTCCATCCTAGAAATTAGCCGTGAATGGCGATTTTTGAGGCTGTAAGGGACGTTGTTTGCGCAATTTTTCGAGCCACAAAGCAACGTCCATTATATGGCCACATGGGAGCCTACTGAATGGGTGATACTACAAGATTTACCAACGTACCAAGGAAAAAAAGAGGTAAGTTGCACAGTACGTATGATCGATATATGACCAAAACTTTTATCCCTCTCGAATCACTTCCCCCTATTTATGTTCTAGATGGCCAAGAAGAGTGCGTGAAATTAGGCATAATTAAAATTGCAATTAATCGGTAGGTCATGTATTTCAACATCGATCCCACATCAAGGGCATATGAAAAAGAAGTTGATTTTATAATATTGGGCTACAACCAGGAACAAAATCCACTATTTCTTGCATGGCGCCATGTCAGACTCCTAAATATTCATGGCGACAAATGGGGCATTCTGTGCTGCTTGACATCAACCATTTGGCGATGCAATCATGGGGAAAGATATGATTGCATACGGGGTGAACTCGTAGTCCTTCCCCGTGCACAAATTCGTCACAGCATATCTGACAGCCAGATTCTCCAAATTCGACTGTTCCGTCGACTGGAAAAGAAAGCATCGGAAATAACTCGATTGCGTGTTGATCGAGTCTCCGTGCTGCAACTCGCCCTACCACAACTGGTCCTGGGCCAGCTACTTCTTGTGGATTCGCATGCTTGCGTATCCGCCGGCTGGCATAGAAAATTAGCAAACCTAGCAAAACTGGTAATGTAATTGCTACAATAATTGCTACCATATTCCCTACTAATATATACGTAGCGGATGCCTCATCTTCCCAAGAATGTGGAATTACCATCCAGTAGTGCTCTACTTTCGCTCCGACACAATGTGAAGAGAGGAGGACGGCCCAAATAGTGAGCACTAAACTTGCTCGAATGGTGAAAGATGAACAACTTCCTGACCTTTTTTTTTTGCTCGGCAAAAGAAACTTTTATTAATCTCGAAAGGTTACATCGAGGGGGAATATCGAAAGCACACGACGGACAAAGAAGAAAAAATGGGAGAAACACGAAAAATAAGCATCCAACAGAGAGTTGGACGGAACACCTGACACACTTCAAACACAAATTACAATTTCACCTTTCTAACTCCATCAAGGAAACCTTTAAAATCCTCCACAGTGTATACCTTGATATCGAACTTCACCTTAATCCACATCGCGACTCTGGTTTTGATCACCTCACCCACTTGCCCTACTCCTGTCGAAGCATTATTGAATACGTAGTCATTCCTTGCCAACCACAATGTAGCAAAGAATGTCGTTTCCCACAAATGATTCTCCAAGTTTCTAAATCTGTTGTCAAACCACCAAGTAAAGAGAGCTTCCAGAGATTGAGGACACACCCATCTCACATGCCACCAATCCAGGATCAAAGACCAAACATCCCATGAGAATTTACAATGTAGAAAAAGGTGCTGGGGTGTCTCCAAATGCATAGAACACAACGGGCAAAGTGCTGAATTACCTTTAAGGATCAAGTTTCTACTTTGGAGCACAGATCTAGTAGCCACTCTATCTTGAAGGGCCATCCAAGCAAAAATCTCCACCTTAGGAGGGCTGAGATTTTTCCAGATTGTTTCCAATACTAGATTTCTTGCGTTTCCGGATTGTTCCCATTTGTTGTACACTGATTTCACCGAGAAACAACCATCAGAGGCCCACCTCCACTTCAACAGATCGCGTTTAGAAGAATCCAAAGTCACTGCATGAAGTCTTTGTTGTAAATCCTCCAGTTGTTGAATTTCCAAATCATATCGAATTCTTCGGAATAGCAAATTCCAATTCCCCACTCCACTACCACCTTTCACAACACTGATCATCTCATTTTTTTGCAATGACTTGAGGTAAAGACGTGGGAATTCCTCCTTAAGAGTAGTGTCCCCCATCCACGTATGGTGCCAAAAGGAAATTTCTTGTCCGGAATGAACCTCCCGTCTAAAGCCTTCTTGAATAATAGTCCCAATACATGAAGATGCCTCCCCTACCAAACAAATGTCCCTCCAGATATTCGAAACCACACCAGACACAGGTAAACGGGGTAACCAACAACCTTGCTCCATATTGTATTTACGTTTAATAACCTTCACCCAAAGGGAATCATTGTCCTTATAGAATCTCCACCACCACTTAGCCAAAAGAGCAAGATTTTGAGTAATCAAATTCTTCACTCCTAACCCACCATATTCCTTCTTTTTAGAAATCAACTCCCATTTGACCAAATGAAGCCTTTTCTTGTCCACCGTATCGCCCCAAAAAAACTGTCTTTGGATTTTCTCTAACTTCTTAGCTACTGAAATTGGCATCTTAAAAAGAGACATGAAGTAGATGGGTAAGCTACCAAGGGAGGAATTAATTAAAGTAAGTTTACCTCCAGAAGAATTATATCTACTATGCCACACAGACAGCCTCTTTTCCATTCTAGCAACCACTGGATCCCACGTTTTGATTCTAGAGGGATTAGCACCCAATGGCAAGCCCAAGTACTTGATTGGCAAGTGATCAACTTTGCACTCCATAATCCGAGCTAGGGAGATGACATCCTGATGAGGAATGTTCACTCCACACAGTGAACTTTTGGAGAAATTAATCTTAAGGCCGGACATGAGTTGGAAGCATCTAAGAATTCTTTTGATATTGGCCATCTCTTCCATGTCATTGTTACAAAACATAATCGTATCATCTGCAAACTGTAGGTGTGAGACTATTTCCCCATTAGCCCCAATTCTTACCCCTTTAATAATATTCAATTCCTTAGCTCTTTCCAGCAAGATGTTCAGCCCTTCAACAACTATGTTGAAAAGAAAAGGGGACAACGGATCCCCTTGACGAAGGCCTTTTTGAATATGAAATTCTCTTGACGGTGAGCCGTTGATCAACACTGACATTGATACAGAGGACACACACTCCTTCATCCAACGACACCATTTCTTCCCAAATCCCATTTTAGTCAGAAGATCTAAGAGAAATCCCCAATTGACGCAATCATAAGCTCTTTCGAAGTCAATTTTGAGAATAAGGCCCCCTTGAGAACTATTCTTCCAGCTATGAATAGCCTCATTCGCTATAAGCACTCCATCCAAAATCTGTTTGCCCCCAATGAAAGCTGCTTGGGACTCCCCAATTACGGATGGTAAAAGCATTTTTAATATATTAGCCAATACTTTGGAGAGCACCTTATAAACCCAACCCACCATGCTTATGGGTCTATATTCTTTAAAAGATAAAGGGCAATCAACTTTAGGAATGAGAGAAACAAAAGTTGAATTGATACCTTTTGAGAGTTTGCTGTTAGAATGAAATTCATAGAAGAATTGCAGCAGCAGACCCTTCATGAATTCCCATCCTTTCTTCACAAAGGAAAAATTAAACCCGTCTGGACCCGGAGCCTTTAAGTTGCTGCATTGCTTCAGGGCATCCAAGATCTCCCCCTCTTCAAATAATCTGCCACAATGAAGTGATTTATCCGGAGTTAATTTCCTTTGAAAAGTTCCCCCCAACATTGGTCTAGATACTCTTTCCTCATGAAAATTCCTCCTGAAATGATCAATTGCTGCCTCCTTAATATCCTTGGGATCTTCCAACAGTGAACCATTCACCTTTATTGAACCCACCATGTTTCTCCGAAATCTATTATTTGCAATGGCTTGGAAGTATCTAGTGTTCTTATCCCCCAATTTCATCCAGTTCACTCTTGATTTTTGTCTCCACAAGGATTCTGTCAATCGGGAAAGTCTCCAAAATTCTGACTTGGACTTGCACCTTGAGGCTCTCTCATCTACACTTAGTTGTCTCACCTCAGCAATCAAGTCAAACTGATGGAGTTCTGCTTCTGTTATCTGTAAGGCTGAATTTACATCCCCAAACTCCTCTTTGTTCCATACCTTAAGCTTCTCTTTGATAGCCCTACATTTTTGCAAAATCATGTAACCAGCCCATCCACTCACCTGCGTATTCTCCCAAGTGTCCTTAGCAATAGCCATGCATTTCGGATTCGACAACCAAATATCCATAAATCTGAAGGGTTTAGGGCCCCAATCTCTGCCATCATCTAATAGAACGATCGGGCAATGATCCGAGATTGGTCTATGAAGCCCCCATTGGAGCACCTTGAAATTGTCCATCCACTGTGGAGATATGAGGAATCTATCCAGACGGCTGTGAATTGCATGGTCTTGATAGTTTGTCCATGTGAACTTCCTACCCAACATTGGTAGATCAATGAGCTCCATATTATTACAGAATTCCAAAAAATCTTTCATACCTCTTTCCAACCTCCGACAGCCCACCCTTTCGTTAATAGCTTTAATTTCGTTAAAGTCTCCCCCAATACACCATGGTGTAGGAGAGTTATTTTTTAAACTTAACATCTCCTCCAACAGAATTCTTCTGTTAGCCACATCATTAGGCGCATAAATATTAATCAAAGTGCAAGTAAAAACATTGTTAATCACACCCTGCAGCATAATAAACGATCTATGGGTAATTACATTGACAGCTTTGAAAAATTCTTTATTCCATATCGCTAATAGACCTCCTGAAGCCCCTATTGCACTTGAGCAAGCAAAATCAAAATTCCCACTGCCCCAGATTTTCTGAATTGCAAAAACATCTAAGCTCGCCAATTTTGTTTCTTGGACAAACACCACATCAGGTTTTCTTTTTTTGATTAACTTAAAAAGAAACCGTTTTTTTATCAAACTCCCCAAACCACGTATATTCCAAGAGATAATCTGCATTAAAGGATTAAACCCAAAGACATACACCACAACCGAGAATAGAGGGCTCTATTCTCCAGCTTCTCTCTCAAGCATGAGAGAGTATTCCTGAGATTCAATTTCAATCATATTGCGAAGAATTACCTCATCATTAGGCTGAAAGTTGATACCCAACTGACCTCCAATCGCCATAGTAGCACTGACTTCTCTGTGTACTATTGAATTGCTCTGAAGTGTTTCCCCTGGTGAAGAAGAAAAATGCGTCCCTAGCTCCGGATTCTGATCAACTGCCTCGTGGAG
Organism: Rhododendron molle; assembly: GCA_025413875.1. Taxonomy (NCBI): domain Eukaryota; kingdom Viridiplantae; phylum Streptophyta; class Magnoliopsida; order Ericales; family Ericaceae; genus Rhododendron; species Rhododendron molle. The sequence goes on along the minus strand of CM046389.1, from coordinate 46,676,896 downwards.
AAAGAGCAGGTTGGAAAGTTGACGCCTGCGTCTTCTCCTACAACCCGCCTCGTTGAGATCCACCATCAAATTAATGCTTGGGATTTGAGATAATCTCACTGCTTCAGATGGGTCTTCATCAAATTCATCTCCCCCGTTACCCATCTCTGATTCCCTTCCACCCCTTAGGGCTAGAATTTCCGATTGATTTTCCCCCAAATTTGTGTGGAACTCTATTTGACCTTCCTTGTCTTTACCCGACACACATATATGGTTAATAGAATTGGGCTTGTCATTTACTAAGCCCAAACTATTCTCACCATTGCCAGGTCCATGTACCCTTTCAACTATGGATCTAACTTCTGCTCCTTCTTGGGCCAGACAATTGTCATTAGTAAATAACTTATTGTGGGCCACAAGGCCCACAACCACCTCAGTCTCCTCTACCGAATCCGCAACTTGAGATTCAAAATTCCCACAGCTGTCTTGCGTGTCAGCTTCCTCAAGCATTAAATGCTCTCTTGCAAGTGCATGCTTTGATCCCGCCGACCCATGTCCAGGCTTTCCAGCCGACTTGTCCCATCCTTCACCAACCACCAAGCTTCTATTGGTTGTTTTTTCTTTGAGCAGCTCCACGTCAATATCATCTTCTTTCTCTCTACTGGTTACCATCTTCCAACCAGGTTTAGCCGGAATTATGGATCCAAATCCCTTCTTCATGGCCGGTGGATAGCAGGCTTCCACTTCATCAAGATTGACAAAGGACGAGACCTCAGAGATCAATACTGCATACGTCACTCCCTCAATCTCAATTTGAATCCTTTTATCAATTTTTTGAATCTCCTCCGTAGCTATCAAAACTTTTCCTTCCGCAAATGACCGATCATTGAGAGTTTGTTCATCTAGCATAATGAAAGAACCCCAGATCTCAGCAATCTGAATAAAAGTTTTTGCATTCCAAACGTCTAATGGTACACCTTTACAGCTTAACCAGGCAAACCTCTCGAGGCTACCCGGTTCCCCCCTCCAAGGTTGGACATTATCAAACCAAAGTTTCATCCACTGTCCCTTAATCAACTCATCCCTAATCTCTTGGCTTTGGAACGTTAATAGTACAGCCCTGCCTCCCATCGATCGAAACCGAGCTACTTCGTTTGTCTCCATACTAAAGCTTACTTCCAATGACCTGATCAAACCACATCCGTTAATTAGTTCAACTATTATTGTCGTCTACAATTTTCATGTATGATGGATGTATCATACTATTAAGGATTGGGAAATAACAAGCAAGGTGACTTAAGGCTCCACTTCTAAAAATGTATTAATTTTAATTTGTTTTTTTTTTTTAACTTTAGTACATTTTTTTTGTATTTAAATATAAATTTTTTCAAGGCGAACAATATTTAATCTAAAATATTGCCAAATGTGCTAAACGTGCCAAAACTTTTTTTTTTTTTTTTTAATTTAGTACTTTTAACACTTTCAGCACATTCGAGAAACTCCCCCTAAAACGAATTTACCAAGTTAAAAAACAAAAAAGTCGATAGGACAAGCCCACCCTAAATATCGAATAATTATTTAGGGTTCCAAAGGTATTAATTGCCAAATGGTGCTCCGACTTTTTTTCCATCACATATTTGTCTAGGGTTCACAGACTTTGCGGTATAGATCACATAAATGTGCGGTGGATTGAAGGATGGCCTTCCACCGGTTGAACGGCGGTTTTGATTCGGTTTTCAAAACATTGCAACACATGTACGTCTGTTTTTCTTAGCTACTTCAAATTATGTAGCACTCCGTACATCACGAGAATTACATATAGGCAAATGCTAACATGAAACATTCCAAAGTACCCAAAAAAAAAAAAAAATTTAATTTTGCTAACATGAGCCCATAGGGACCGTACACCTTCTTCCACGGATGGCAAAACGTTTTAGACTCAAGTTACCCCTGCTGTTGGAAGGGGGTGATTCTGGCCGAGATAACTCGCCAGTTCCACTTCCTGCTGCATATATATGTTCTTTCGGTTCTAAAGAGGTTTCAAATCAGAGATTTACAAGGAAGCAAACACATTAGCCTCAGGCCTAATGTTCGAAATCGATGTAAATACCAGAGGTGAGGGTGCTCGGAGGACACCGACGGCGAGGAAGATGATGTTTGAGATTTGGTTCGGTGGGTCTATTTGGTGGCGATTGAAGTCAACAGGGAAACCGAATAACTGATTTGGCTCGATATCTAGTGAACAAGATGAAGTGAATACGAAGGAAACTGAGCTTGGTTTTACGGTACTTCTGAATATCGGCCGGTATGTACCGTATCGGCCGGTACGTACCGATAGTTTGAGTGACCGATACCGATACGGGCCGATATAGCGTTGGGAAGAAAAATCGCACCCTGTCTCGCCGGTTCCCGATACGTCTCGGCGTATCGGCCGATACGGAGCCTATCTCGGCCGAGACGGCAAAAAGTGTACCATAAAGTTTTATATGAGTTGCTAATGATTTTAAAAAATTCACGACCGCGACACCCGATTCCCGCGACGTATCTCCGATACGCCCCGATACCGATACACCGATACCGCGACCGATACCGCTATTTAAAACTATGACTGTCTTTTACCTTGTCCCAAGAGGAAACAAGGACGTGATTTGCTGTGGTTGGAGAAGCAGAGAGTCGAGATGCCGTCGGACGGGGGATTTGGATAGCTCTCGCCCGGCGACCTGTGGTTGGAGAAGCCGAGAATGGTGAGCGGCGGCAACTGAAAAAGAGAGAGAGAAGAGTTCGGGCGAAATAAATTTAACAGCATATTTACTCAAGTCGTTTCGTGTCCGTGCTTTTTTCATGCCGTGCTCTTTCCGTGCCCTTGCCACATTTTTCCAAACAACACATCAACTATACCCATCTAGAGTGATTGGTAACACTAAGGATGAAAGTTTTTTGTAAAAATATGGAGAAAAAAATTGAGGACCCTTGGCGGTGTGGTTTGATTGTGATTGAGTATTCTTCGTGCTATTTTTGTGCGTATATGTATGTGATTTTGGTTCTTTCACCCAACCCACTAAGCTTCAATTTGCTGTTTTTTGATTGTAGGTTAATTGATTTAACTTCATCCCACAATATCCTGATCATCTTCGTCACATGCCAAATTAACCTCCGTGGCTCCATCACAAACCACCGCCTCAGCCTTTCCCTCCCCCTCCATCATCATGTGTCCACACCTCCATTTCAATTTTTTAAAATTTTGGATCACATTTTTGTTACTTATTAATTTTTCACGACGAGAGAAATATAAAATAAGATTAAACACTTAAAAATGTTCACTATGACCAAAGTAATCCAAAATAAATAAACGATTTAGATTAAATTTCTCTTTGTTGACTTTTATAAATTCAACTTTTTTCCGGATACTTTTCTAATTTTTTCGGCACGACATGTACTGGTAATCCTTAATAATTTAATGCAAAACAGTAATATTAAAAATCGATAATATTTATGCAATACAGTAATTTAGTATTGTAAAATTTTTCCGTCAGCTTTTTGTAACATATGCGCTATTAATTCGTCTCAACAAGAGAAATATAAAATAAGATTAAAAAAAATTAAAAATGTTCACTATAGATCAAAAGTAATCCAAAACAAATAATTTTTGCATCAGTTTTTTTATCAGCAACGTCAAATGGACTTTATGTGTTGATTATTTTTATTTTTTTAATTAATGCACTGATCGAGCTGTTTGGCCCTGCTATCTAATTTGGGGATATTTTCAGTACCTTTTTTTTGGAAGAGACAAAAAATCAATCCAGGGGACCATTTACAATTACTCCTATATTACACAGAGCGAGGTTGGCTGTTCTAGTTTTCGTAGTTGCTTGTAATTTCCTTTTTTCGTCGAGATTCAGTTGGTGTTCTGTGAAAGCACAGTGGGGTACGTGTTTCAGGTGACGGGGGATGGGAGAAATTTTCCAATGCCGGGTGGGTATCAAGTGGTGCCTGCTTGGCGCATAAGACTTATGCTGAACACTTTTAGCAATTGAGTACCCCACCCGGTTTGATTATTCCCACACAATTTGAAGACTTGACTTCAAAGCGATTGGAAATCTGCGGTAGACATTTAAAAGAGGACGGAAGAAATAGTATTGAAGACTTTGATTGAGCAACCCCACATGGAAGAGTTTTAACTGATTGGGAATTTGAGTGTGAGCCCTTTTCTTTTGCCGTCCTTGTCTTGGAGGCTCAGATCTGATAGCTTGTGGGTCAGTGGATGGATCAACAAAGTGAGGTGTGTATAGTTGGGGTTTTTTTTTTTTTTTTTTTGCGTTTTTGCAGCTGGGGAGATTTTGGCCAGTTATCCGGCACTTTCTTGTAGCATTCCAACTTACTTGAACTATGATTGTGCGGCCGAGAAGGGTTGAAGATGAGCCATCATTTGAAGCCACATGCCGGTGTCCATAGGTCTAGCAATGTTGTTAATTTAGTTTACTTCTAATTTTTTACTTTTTAAATTTCTCTCGTCGAGACAAATGGATAATTTAAGAAAAATAATAATGCTAAATAAAAAAAACACATCTTTTTTCAAAATAAAGCAAAAAAAAAAGAATACTAATAGAAAAGAATTAGTGATCCAAACTAGACCTTAATGGTGAACTACACAACAAAGTGTGATATTAAAAGGTCTTACACACCAAGCCAGATGGATGTGATCCATACCCACTGGTTGGTCCGCTCTGCTCACTACTGCCACACTCTTGGGTTCCCAGTGCCACCTTTCTAAATTTCCTCAAGTCCTCGTTGAACTGGTTCGTGCATGTCGTAGTCTGAGCTGCCATGCATGAGAATTGTAGGTGTGCTGTGATCTGGGTCTGATTTCTGCACTAAAATCAGACAAAGATAGGTTTCCTTCCAAGGCCCTTACATATTATTCATTGAAAGTAATTTGCACAAAATATATATTATAAAATAAATTTAATAGCTCGTCCCATTATATTTACTCAAGTCATTTCGTACCCGTGCTTTTTCTGTGCCCTTGCCACATTATCCAAAACAACACACCAACTATACTCATCTAGAGTGATTGGTGACACTAGGGATGAAAGTTTTTTGTAAAAATATGGAGAAAAAAATTGGGAACCCATGGCGGTGTGGCTTGGTTGTGATTGAATATTCTTCGTGCTAATTTTGTGCGTATGTGTATGTGTTTTTTGTTCTTCACCAAACATTTAAGTATAGTGAGATTGAGATAGTAATGAAGAGCTGCAAGGGGTTTAATTGTTTTTTTTTAGCATGAAGTTTCGGATCACACCGAGACACATATGATGAATCTTCCATAACTGCTATGTAATGCTGGAGTCAGAAAAGGAAAAAATAGGACGCCGCAATCCAAAAAAAGAAACGGAGAGAGAACGTGGGGCCCACATGGAGCAAGTAGGACGCCACGTCCCATTTCTGGATGAAAGAAATCACATGAGTTTTTATTAAATGGTTTGTGTTAGCCCCATGGATTAGCTTTTGATGATAACAAACATACATAAATTAGTCTCTTGGGCTTAATTGATATAATATATTTCTACTGGATAAGATATGCCACACTTTATTATTGCAGGGACTTGTGAAGCAATTCCCATATTTTCTAAAGGCATCACAGTTGCAGGGGATTATTTTGTTAACCTAAAATTCTACGTTACAAACAAGGAGGAGCGGACAAAGCAAGAAAGGAAAGAAGATTTCTCATACGCTATCTCCAATAGCCAAGCAATTGAAGAAGGAAAGAGATAAGGTCAATCTCTTCCTTATTCTCTCCAACGGTTAAAGAAAGCTCCAAAAGGAAAGAAGTTGAATCGACTGTGATTGAGAAGAATCGGCTGGAAATCCTCAAAGGAAAGAAGATGTTGCTGCAATTTGGAAAGAAGGATTTGGAAAGGCAACGGCTAATTGATTGGTGGTCTAACGTTCAATTGATCTTCTTGATTTAAGGGCAGCAGCAACATGCAGCAGACATACGACAATTGCTGACAAAAATATTAAACCGTGAGCTTTCAATTGAGAATCGAAAATCACTCTGTTCTTCATCTTGACTTTTATTACTCTAGTGTGAGAGTTTGATTGATCCATATTGTAAAAGGGATTTTTACACCCTTGTTCAGAAACTTGTGACCCTTTTTGTGAGAGGTTTTTAGGTAGAAAAATCTTCTTGATTTAGGTTTAACTAGCGCCGGATTCTTGGCTAGTTGATTGTAACGGTTTTTCTAGCACTCGGGAAGCTAGAAGGATTCAACTATTGGAGATAGTGCAGCAATTTTCGAGTAGGATACTCGAGGAGTGGAGTAGGCCGTGAAGTGCGGACCGAACCACTATAAAATCCGCGTGTTCGATCTTTCTTTTCCCTGCTCTTTAATTTGTTGCTTTGCATATTTATTTTACTCGAATTGCTTGGAATCAGTTTGGTAAAATAAACAGCCTGCATACTCATTGAAAGATTTCTCCTTTATCAAAAGTGCTTTGTGTTCTGCATATCTGCTCTGTCGTTTATAATCAAGATATCTGTGTTGTTGATTTTGAGCCAGCTCTATTCTGTGTTGAACCTATTTTGACCCAGCTCATTTCTGGTGCTGTACCTAATTGATTTTGTTTCGCACTTAGTTTTAATTCCGCATATATTTTGAGTAATACCCAATTCACCCCCCCTCTTGGGTTGCTATCTGGACCAACAATTGGTATCAGAGCTTGGCTCTAACCGTTTTTGACTTAATCGTCTTAGGGTAAGATCTATGGCAACCCACTCTTGCACCCACCTTCCCGAAGGACAATCTAGTAATAGGCCTCCACTATTTAGCGGGATTGATTATAATTACTGGAAAACTAGGATGCGCATTCATATTCAAACTGATTATAAATTGTGGAAAGTGATTGTTGATGGGCCACACATCCCTACCAAAACCGTGGATGGGGAAGTTGTTCCAAAGCCAGAAAAGGAATGGACTCTAACTGACATTGCTGGTATTGAAACAAATGCTAAGGCTATGAATTTGCTGTATTGTGCGCTAGATCCTAATGAATTCAATAGAGTGTCTGCATGTGAATCTGCTAAGGAGATTTGGGATAAGCTAGAAGTAACGCATGAAGGCACTAGTCAGGTTAAGGAGTCTAAGATTGACATGCTTGTTCATAAGTATGAGTTATTTAAAATGATGCCTGATGAATCTATTACTAGCATGTTCACTCGATTTACTGATATTGTTAATGGCTTGAAATCTCTTGGAAAAGCTTATACTAATGTTGAACTTGTGAGAAAGATTCTCAGGTCACTACCGAAGCAATGGGAGCCAAAAGTAACGGCAATCATTGAGGCGAAGCGTGATCTCACAAATTATAGCTTGGATGAACTTTTGGGCTCGTTGATGACTCATGAAATCACCATGAACAAGGAAGATGATCAAGGACCGAAAAAGAAGAGTTTAGCCCTCAAATGCTCTACCTCAAAAATTGATGATTCAGACTCAAGTTGCAGTGATGAGGAAATAGCCCTCTTTACAAGGAAGTTCAAAAAGTTCATGAGAAAGAAGAAGGAAAATGGCAAGAGGTTCTTCAAGAAGGATGGAGGTAAAAATGAAAACAAGAGAGATCCGATTGTATGCTATGAGTGTAAGAAACCAGGACATGTGAAGTCCGAATGTCCTCAAGCAAAAGAAATCAAGAAGGCAAAAAGAAGAGCATTGGTTGCAGCATGGGGCAATGAAAGTGATAACAGTAGTTCGGACGAGGAAAACGAGCAAGCCAATCTATGTTTGATGGCTCATGAAAACAATGAGGTAAATTCCGATCTTGATGATTCCGATGATACTTTTACTTATGATGAGTTATTAAATGCGTTTCATGAATTGCATGCCGAGTTTAAGAAATTGGGTTCAAAAAACAGCTCACTTAAAAAGAATAATACTTCTCTTCTTGCTGAAAATGATTTGTTGAAAAAGGAAAATGAGGCATTAAAAGAAAAGGTAGAAAGTCTTTCGACAAACAAAGTTTCTAATTTTGAGTTTGAAAACGAAAATCTGAAAAAGGAAGTTGAAAACTTGAAAACTACTTTGTCTAAATTTGTCAAAGGGAGAGATACTTTGGACATTATTTTGGGAAAACAAAGATGTATTTTTGACAAAGCTGGATTAGGTTTTGACCCCACCAAAAAGGAAAAGCGCTATCAAAATTTCTTTGTGAAAGCAACCTCTTCGACTTGTCCTTTTACTACTTGCAACTATTGCGGTAACAAAGGTCATATTTCGCATTCATGTCCTTTTAAAAGAAACACCTATGTTGGAACAAAAAAGGTATGGGTTTCAAAGTATTCTGTCACTAACATTCAAGGACCCAAACAAATGTGGGTACCAAAGACCAATGTTTAAACCTTTTTTGTAGGTGTGCTTGAGTTCAAAGGAAAAGAGTGAAAGATGGTTCTTGGATAGTGGCTGCTCACGACATATGACTGGTAACGCTAAGTTATTCAACACTTTATCATACAAAGAAAGTGGTTATGTGACATTTGGTGACAACGGCAAATGTAAAATCATAGGTATTGGTAACATCGGTAAGGATCCCTTTCCTATTATTGAAAATGTGCTTCTTGTTGATGGATTGAGGCATAATCTATTGAGCATTAGTCAACTATGTGATAAAGGTCATAGAGTTATTTTTGAGAAATCTCAATGCATTATCGAGAACATGGCTGAAAAGAAAACTATTTTTGTTGGCTCTAGACATGATAACGTTTACATTATTTATGCAAATTCATTATCTTCCGCTGATGAAAAATGCTTGACTGCTGTAAATGAAAATAGTTGGTTGTGGCATAAGAGACTTGCACATGCTAACATGCATTTGATTTCAAAACTTTCAAACAAGGAGTTGGTTATTGGTCTTCCTAAAATGAAGTTTGAAAAAGATAGACTTTGTGATGCTTGTCAAATGGGAAAACAAACTAGAACTTCTTTTGCATCTAAGAATATTGTTTCTACATCTAGACCATTACAACTTTTGCATATGGACTTGTTTGGACCTACTCGGACTGCTAGTCTTGGTGGTAAATATTATGCTCTTGTTATTGTTGATGACTATTCAAGATATTCTTGGGTTATGTTTATTGCGCATAAAGATGAAGCATTTCCTGCATTCACTAAATTGTGTAGAAAGGTTCAAAATGAAAAAGGGTTTCTCATATCTAGCATTAGAAGTGATCATGGTAAAGAACTTGAAAATAGTAAGTATGAGTTGTTTTGTGATGAACTTGGCATTGATCATAATTTTTTTGCTCCTAGAACTCCTCAACAAAATGGCGTAGTTGAAAGAAAAAATAGGACCTTAGAAGATATGGCAAGAACTATGTTATGTGATAGAAACTTACCTAGATATTTTTGGGCCGAGGCCGTTAATACCGCATGCTATGTTATGAATCGTGTTATGATTAGGCCTATTCTCAAAAAGACTCCGTATGAACTTTGGAAAGGTAGAAAGCCTAATATTAGTCATTTTCGTACTTTTGGTTGTAAATGCTTTGTTCATAATAATGATAAGGATGATTTGGGTAAGTTTGATGCTAGATCTGATGAAGGTATATTTGTTGGCTATTCAACTTCTAGTAAGGCATATAGAGTTTTCAATAAAAGAACTTTGGTTGTAGAAGAATCGGTTCATGTTGCATTTGATGAGACTGACCTTATTTCTTCAAAGAATTGTGCTCATGTTCACAGCAAAGATGATGAGATGCCACAGGTTACATTAGTTGAAAAAGAAATCCATGAGGAAATTGATCCAAACTCAGTTTCAGTAGCTGCAGAAAATGGAGTCAGCTCCATTGCAGTAGAACAGGAACATGGAGTCAGCTCAACTGCTGTAAAACAAGAAAATGAATTGACTTTCATTACTCCTCAACATAGAGATGTTAATACTGTTCCAAGAGAATGGAGGCTCGTGATCAATTCAAAGGTCAGATTTTAGGTGATCCATCTCAAGGTATGATGACTCGATCCTCTCTTCATAACTTATTCAATAATCTTGCATTTTTATCTCAAGTGGAGCCTAAGTCTTTTGCTGAAGCTGAAAAGGATGAGAGTTGGATTCTTGCTATGCAAGAAGAACTAAATCAGTTTGAACGGAACAAGGTATGGACATTAGTACCTAGACCTGAAAATTGCTCTATAATCGGTACTAAATGGGTGTTTAGAAATAAAATGGATGAAACAGGTGTGGTTGTTAGAAACAAAGCCCGTCTTGTAGCCCAAGGTTACAATCAAGAAGAGGGCATAGATTTTGATGAAACTTTCGCTCCTGTTGCTAGACTAGAAGCTATTAGAATGTTACTTGCATTTGCATGTTTTAAAAATTTTAAACTTTTTCAAATGGATGTGAAGAGTGCATTTCTTAATGGTTTTATCTCTGAAGATGTTTTTGTTGAACAACCCCCAGGTTTTGAAGATCATGAGTTTCCGAATCATGTTTTTAAACTCTCAAAAGCACTTTATGGGTTAAAACAAGCGCCTAGGGCACGGTATGATCGTTTAAGCAATTTTTTGATTGAAAATGGCTTTTTTAAAGGAAAAATTGATACTACTCTGTTTATAAAAACCAAAGATCATGATATTCTTATTGTTCAAATATACGTGGATGATATCATTTTTGGTGCTACTAACGAAAGCTTGTGCGAGGATTTTGCTAAATGTATGCAAGGAGAATTCGAGATGAGCATGATGGGTGAACTTACCTACTTCCTTGGACTTCAAATAAAGCAATCAACAAATGGTATTTTCATTAACCAATCCAAGTATATCAAAGACCTATTGAAGAGGTTTGACATGGAAAAGGCAAAGCCAAAGGGCACTCCTATGAGCACCTCTACCAAACTCGACAAAGACGAAATGGGTAAGCCTATTGATGAAAAGAAATATAGAGGTATGATTGGTTCTCTACTTTACTTAACCGCTAGTCGTCCGGATATAATGTTTAGTGTGTGCTTATGTGCTCGATTTCAATCATCTCCTAAAGATCACACCACAATGCTGTTAAAAGGATTTTCAAATACTTGATTGCCACTCCAAATTTAGGATTGTGGTATCCTAAAGGCACTTCTTTGGATTTAATTGGATACTCCGATGCTGATTTTGCTGGTTGTATGTTAGATAGAAAAAGCACTAGCGGCTCTTGTCAATTTCTTGGGCATTCCCTTGTCTCTTGGTTTAGTAAAAAACAGCATTCTGTTGCAGTTTCTACCACTGAAGCTGAATATGTTGCTGTTGGTAGTTGCTGCGCACAAATTTTATGGATGAAACAACAGCTAGAGGATTTTGGATTATTCTTTAATCATATTCCGATTAAGTGTGATAATACAAGTGCTATTAATTTGACAAAAAATCCTGTTCAGCATTCTAGAACTAAGCATATTGACATTCGACATCACTTCATTAGAGATCATGTTCAAAGAGGAGATATTATTCTTGATTTTGTGAGCACTGATAATCAATTAGCAGATATTTTTACGAAACCTCTTAGTGAAGATCGTTTTTGCTCTATAAGAAGAGAAATTGGTATGTCAAATCCTTGTTGATTATCCTTGATTAGTTTTGCTATGCTTGATTTTTTTTTCAAAGAGAGAATTTTTTTTGCAGATTGAAATAATTCATGAGTATTTTTTTCTACTCTTAAGGCATCTGTCTTACTTATGTTTTGCATCATGGTGTGGCAAATGGAACAAATTTTTGGTTTAGTTTCTTTTCGTGCTTTAATTTTTTACCACTGATGAGATCTTTAAAACAAGCATCCATGAGTAATTTTTTTTGCACTTGATGAATTTTTTTGCTACTAATCTATCGATTTGTAGTTTGGGCTAATGGAACAGGTTCAATTCAATTGAAAGGCCCAGAATCCATCATTCATTTAGTATGGGCTAATGACATATTTTCTACCATTCAGTTTTTTAAACAAAGGCCCAAAACCCATATCCAAGCCCATGCCCCAAACCCGGTTCCTTGTTCCCAGATTCATCGTAAAAACACAAAACCCACCATCTCTGTTTCTATCGACCAATTTCTCAAAACCCATCTCCGGTTCTCCACCATGGCTAGTTAATCACCGCCATCATCTTGCCGTCTCTCTCTCTCTCTCTCTCTCACAACCGAACCAAACCCAAATGGCCTCCACACGAATCACTCGATCTGCTTCTACCAAAAATCGTGGAAACCCACCTCCTAGGGTTTCGAAATCCACCAAGCCTGCCGCTTCAAACCGCAAACCACCTTCTAGGGCTTCGAAACCAGCAGTTCAATCGGCCCCCAAACGCAAGAAACCTTCTACTTCATCATCTGGTCCGGGACATGAACCGAAAAGGCAAAAAGGTGCTGGAATTTCAGAAAATCAGGGGTCTCTTTCTCCGAGGTATCTTAAATCCTTCTCTACTCGTCGAATACTTCCAAGCAAAGTTGTGAACTTGCCTTTTCTGAATGAGGAAAATATTGATGTTGAGACCTTGTTTAAGAATATTGGTTGGCTTCCTCTATTATTGGTGAATGAACCTGTGTATCCTGATCTCGTGCGCCAATTTTATGGCAATCTCACGGCTGACTTAAAAACAAAGGATCTGATATCGGTGGTAAAAGGGAAACGGATTTCATTTAGCGGTGAGGAATTCAGCACTATTTTAAGCCTTCCCTGTTCTGATCCTATTATTCCTTACCAAAACAAATGGATTCAGTGTGAAGAGGCCAGTTTCCTAAAGATGGTTCAACAGGTTTGTGATAATCCTTCTATTAAGAAAGTTCGTAAACCTGCGGCCAATCAATTACCTGTTCGCATGAGAATTGTTCATTTAATATTGGCTCATGTTGTAGTTCCAAGAACCGGAAAACTTAACGGGGTCTCCTATCTAGAATTTTTCCTTCTATGGGCTTTAGTTGCTGCATTTCCCATAAATCTGCCTGATCTCATTCTGCGTCATATCGTTTCTACTGCCCGGAAAACAAGTGGTGCACTGCCTTATGGAATGCTTTTGACAAAGTTGTTTACTCACTTTGAAATTGATCTTAAAGATGAGATAACAGAAGCTGTGGGAGATAGCTATTATTTTTCTCGAAAATCCTTCAAGTTGATGCATTTGACGAAGGTGAATTCTGTTTGGGTCAAGGATACTAACAATGCAGTTTCTAAGGATGCTAACAATGCAGTTTCTAAGGATGCTAACAATGAAGTCTCTGGTGATGATTCATCGCGTGATGCGCCGACATCAAGTGATGATTCCTCTAATACAAATCCCTCTGAATCTGGTGAGTCTGAACATCAGCAAAGCTCTGAATCTGGTTCTGAACAGCTTGGTGAGTCTGACAAGCAACAAGGTTCTGGTAACGAAGAGATGGCTACTCCCGCTTGTCTTGAAGAAATCCTCCAAGAGATGGCTGCTATGCAAGCAATAATGGATCAGCAGCGTGTTGCAATGGAGCAGCAGCAAGTTACAATGGCTCTTCTGGAAAAAAAAGTTAGTTCTTTGGCTGCCAAAATTAAGAGCTCTGCCAAGCCGTCTGCTGGAGATTCCTCCAAGTAGTTCCTTTGGACGGAATATCGCCTTGCTATCTTAGATACACTTTTTGGCATATCACTGACATCATCTTTTTGGTTACTCCTACTTGCTTGATATGGTGCTCCCTTTTGTTAGATATATCTCTTTTGTTGACTCTATCCCTCACAGATCTTGGCCTAGTTTTTTTTTTTTTTTTGGTGACGACAGGTTTTCTTTTTGTTGATGACAAAGGGGGAGAAGAAATTGTGAAACTGATGCATGAATTGAGGGGGAGTCATCCTCTCTCTTATATTATTTCTGTTTCTATGATGCATGACTTAAGGGGGAGTCATCCTCTTAATATTACTTCTGTTCTCTCTTATATATTATTGTCTTCGTTATCTCTCTTAAATACCATTGATTTAAATGTTTGTCATCATCAAAAAGGGGGAGATTGTTAGCCCCATGGATTAGCTTTTGATGATAACAAACATACATAAATTAGTCTCTTGGGCTTAATTGATATAATATATTTCTACTGGACAAGATATGCCACACTTTATTATTGCAGGGACTTGTGAAGCAATTCCCATATTTTCTAAAGGCATCAAAGTTGCAGGGGATTATTTTGTTAACCTAAAATTCTACGTTACAAACAAGGAGGAGCGGACAAAGCAAGAAAGGAAAGAAGATTTCTCATACGCTATCTCCAATAGCCAAGCAATTGAAGAAGGAAAGAGATAAGGTCAATCTCTTCCTTATTCTCTCCAACGGTTAAAGAAAGCTCCAAAAGGAAAGAAGTTGAATCGACTGTGATTGAGAAGAATCGACTGGAAATCCTCAAAGGAAAGAAGATGTTGCTGCAATTTGGAAGGAAGGATTTGGAAAGGCAACGGCTAATTGATTGGTGGTCTAACGTTCAATTGATCTTCTTGATTTAAGGGCAGCAGCAACATGCAGCAGACATACGACAATTGCTGACAAAAATATTAAACCGTGAGCTTTCAATTGAGAATCGAAAATCACTCTGTTCTTCATCTTGACTTTTATTACTCTAGTGTGAGAGTTTGATTGATCCATATTGTAAAAGGGATTTTTACACCCTTGTTCAGAAACTTGTGACCCTTTTTGTGAGAGGTTTTTAGGTAGAAAAATCTTCTTGATTTAGGTTTAACTAGCGTCCGATTCTTGGCTAGTTGATTGTAACGGTTTTTCTAGCACCCGGGAAGCTAGAAGGATTCAACTATTGGAGATAGTGCAGTAATACTCGAGTAGGATACTCGAGGAGTGGAGTAGGCCGTGAAGTGCGGACCGAACCACTATAAAATCCGCGTGTTCGATCTTTCTTTTCCCTGCTCTTTAATTTGTTGCTTTGCATATTTATTTTACTCGAATTGCTTGGAATCAGTTTGGTAAAATAAACAGCCTGCATACTCATTGAAAGATTTCTCCTTTATCAAAAGTGCTTTGTGTTCTGCATATTTGCTCTGTCGTTTATAATCAAGATATCTGTGTTGTTAATTTTGAGCCAGCTCTATTATGTGTTTAACCTGTTTTGACCCAGCTCATTTCTGGTGCTGTACCTAATTGATTTTGTTTCGCACTTAGTTTTAATTCCGCATATATTTTGAGTAATACCCAATTCACCCCCCCTCTTGAGTTGCTATCTGGACCAACAGTTTGGACCATTTAAGATATACCATATCTCTTAATTAAATTTTTTATAAAAAAGAAAATCCTTTGATTCTAACTATTCTTTTATGGCTAGCCTAAACAAGTAAAGTTCACAAAATTTGATACCGTGCCCATGTGAATGGGTTGCCTAAGTATCCACTTACTCGATCAACTTCATAAAGAAATGGGGAGCTAGTCTGATCTCGGAATCAGGTCAACATAGTTCGAGTATGGAATATTCTCATTCAAAAATACTGTTTAACAGATTACTTTTGGGCGTGCGAAGGACCAATTAAACATGTCCTATGTTTTACTGCCGAAAAATCCTAGAGTCTTTTTGAAAGACAAATCCTCAGACAATTGAAATTTACATTTGCCTTCCGCGAGGCAAAATTTAATTTTGGCCAAATGACTTCTTTGGTGTGTGTGTGTGTATATATATAGTAAGTTTCTAATGCGGAGGTATATATAGTAAGTTTCTAATGCGGATCTCCGCATTCAAGCAAAGTGCGGACCTCCCTTTTCTCGATCGAATTTTGATATATAGTCAGCTTCAAGTTAGGGCGCTCTTATCGTATTAAGTTGCCGCTAGACCTCCCTTTTTCTCCCTTTTTCCAATCGAATTTCGATGATCCGAGCCGCTCAATGTGTTTAAAATATGATTTTAAGGATACCCGCGAGAAATCAGAAAAAAAAAAAAACCGGAAAGGATTTCATCCGAGCAGTTAAAATGCTTATAGACTTGTACTTTGAAATGCAAATTTGGTGGTCAAAACGTGAACTTCACGGACTTTTAACCCCGTCGCATTTTATGTTATGAAAGGGATTTAAAAACCACTTTTAGAGCTATTGAGACTTGAGCTTTCAAAGTCCGAATACTTGAGCAAATATTTTTTGGCAGAACCGCTTTATAATCTTTCGAATCGTTGATGACAAACGCAGAACAGTTGAGAACAGTTCTATGGTATTCAAAGTTTCGTTAAGAAGAATATTTTCCATTGTACTTTTGGTATTTGTTTGTATGCAATAAAAGGAAACTGGAGTAAAGTAATCCGTCATAATAATACGTTGAAGTATCAAACACCTTACTGCGGAGGGCCCCCATATAGGACTAGATGTCCAAAGGACTCTGCATTTTTTATATCAGCAACATCATACAATCCAATGTCATTAAAGGTCTCTGTGTTGAAGGTATCCACGTTCTGACCAAAGTCGTTGACAACTTGAATATTCCTCAAGAATGCATCATATTTTGTGTCTCGATTTAGAAAATGACCACTGCCCATTACAGGTGCTGGGGTGCCCGGTGGACTATACACCACTCCTCCCCAATCAACATAGGAAGCCGAGTCCGCTAGGTCACGAAATATTCTCTTTGGCCAAAATCCAATCGGGGTATTGTCATCTCCAATTCGCAGCCACCAATTTCCATTAGCTAGGTCCTATGATATATGACAACAACAAATTAGAAAGCTCTTACTTTCTTTAGTACTGAATTTTACTAATTCGGGTTTATTCTTTCCTGAGCCAACTGATCAATGGAAAAGTGATATAAGAGATGGTCGGGCTTACTCGTTGGATATATCAATATATTTCAATGATTGGTCCTCCATACTTAGAGAAGTTTTCTCATAAATTCCATCAAGAGGTATATCCGATCTCACTAGAACGAATCCTGGGCAACTTGTATTGAAACAGTGCGATTGACCTGCCTGTAGGATGTGTACAAACAAAAAATGAAAAATACTGCAATTGTTAAGCCAATTCATTTTTAAAAAATGTAAAATCAATGGAGAGAAACTTACATCCACACGTATAAATGCTCTAGTGCGGGTATCACCACAAAGATCGGGATCAACTTGCAGCATAGTAATCTAGTACTTTATAATGAGGTGAATTTTTTTAAGTCATTAAGTCCACTGGACATAGAATTTTACAAGGAAAAAAATGACAAATCCACAAAAAGACAAGAAGAAGCATACCCTCCACCCTACTTGTATAGCCTCAACCCCGTTTTCAATCTTGAATCGTGCTTCACTGTGCTAACCTCTAGAAACCTTTGGTTGGTGTAAGCTAAACGCCGCACCAGCTCCATTGAACTTGCCTGCGCCAACTCTTGTCCTAACCACAGCATACTAAACAATACAAACAACATGCATGTTTAAGCAAAATTTCTACTCCACATTACAAGCATATAACTGCATGATAGTGTATATATATATATATATAGGAAATTATAATGCCAAATTTTTTTTTATTTTTGTCAAAATTCTAGTGCATCAAAGCCTTGTAGATTGCACATGGTACAAAAGTTTTATGCACTACAATTTGACAAAAATGTTCAAAGGGATTGTAATTAAATATAAGAACGGTTGCATAAGAGATTGAATTTATAACCACTTTCAACTAATTGATCTATTTTGCGCGCGCTGATGCAAAACAAATTCTTGTAAACGAATATAACAAAAAAGATATTGATGTAGAAAATACAAGAAAAGAAGGTTGAGGATAACTTACATGAGAACCAAAAACAAATTCACCCAAGGGTCTGACTTTCGAAACATTTCTCTCTCCGATCAAATCTTCTTTAGTGATTCTTCTAATCGGAACTGTACCAAACGGGCAACCTCCATCCTTTAGCCCTATATTTACGGATTCTCTAACTTTTGAACGTACTTGATCTCTTTTTCTTGGAAACAACGAAGTTGGTTTCATCTACAATTCAGCTCGTTTCCATTAATCAATTAAAATTATTGCCTTATACAAGATGTGGGACGATATTTAGAGACATACCGTAAAATAAAAACTGTGGTTATTCAGCAAAGGATGGTCAAAGCCAGGTTGATTGTAGAAATCCACACAATCATATTTATCTCCATACTCGGTCTGTAAACAATACAGTCCTTTAGTCATGACTTTTTAAATGATTAAGAGTTAACCAACTTTTTTCTCTATCAAATTGAAACATGAAAGTGTTTTTTTTTTTTTTTTTCCAAACTCGAAGTGATAACCACTTATATAATTTATAAACGGGTTCTTGGTTCACTAATGAAAGTGTTTTCTCCTCGAATTTGTTTACAATACCACATAAATCTCTTAACTAGGTACGTATATATATGAACTCTGAATGTAATTTAGAAACATGACCCAGTAAAAAAAATAAACATGGACCAATAATTTTAAAGCCTCTTTCGTTTGTCGATTTCAAAGCATAGGGTTTGATTATATACTAAGGAGTTATCGCAAAGCCCAACATTTGGTTTAAACTTCACGGGTGATAAGATATTAGTTGGCAATGCTATGGTACACACTTCTGTACCATTTGCACCCTTATAACCAAACCAATAAAAGTCATAACTAAACTATTGAGGGGGGTAACCAATCCATTAAAAGGCGTAACCAAATCATTTAAAGGCATAACAATTGAGATTATCTATCCCTTCACTCTTGGCCCAGACAAAAAAAACATGGCCTAAAGGTAAACGGTACCACGACAATAACAAAAATTCATGACTCATACACAAATGAATTAACGTCGGTCCAATGCATGTCTGATAATTTATTGCCTTCGCTAACGAAGCAACTCGTAACTAGATATATTAGAATATACACGTACCAAAAAAACAACTATTAGAATATACACCTGTATAGTGTTAACCGCTGGCATGTTTAGAACTTTAAGTTGATTCTCCCTTTCGAGTTTTATAAAATGTTCCACTTTTCCGAGCAAAAAAAAAAAAAGATCTTCCCTTTTCCACTTTTTCGAGTTTTAAGTTGATTCTCTAACTCAATATCTTCCCTTGCGGATAACTCTATGCTTCCTTCAACTCCATTGTGGCACACGAAGAGAGAGGAAAAAGAAAGGACTAGGAGTAATGCACTTAAATCCATGCAGCGTTGATCTGGACCATGAAAGCAAAGTATCACTTAGGTCAAAGATCAAATTGGTCTAATCGTGGTTTTTTTTTTTTTCAAACTTTAGAGGTGTTTTCATTGATACGAAAACCATACATCAAGAATGGTTAGCCATCCTCGAGTAGGAAGCAAAGCAACCACAAAGGAGGCCTAAACTCACAAACGAACATTCAGGATCTCTCATAGTTTTAATCGTGTTTAAAGCAAACTATTAACATGTTAAAGTGATGCAAAAAATATAAGAACCAGTTTCAATTAGAAATATTAATAATCAAAAGCGTGTTTCTAAATGAAGATAACCTTATATACTAGCTATAGAAACCGAAATGTCTGGGATCCCTGCTCTTCAAATGTGTCCTATACTTGAGGTGGATTAAAAAAAGGAGATCAACTCATTAAAGATGGTATGAAATGGATAAAAAAATTCTTTCTGGACAGATCTTTGGCTTGGAGATAAATTACTCGACAAAACTACTGTGCACCTTTTATTTGGCAATACACAGTAGTTTTTATTTGGCAATCCACAGTAGTTTTTATTTTTTATTTTTATCAAACATGCACATAAATCGTTGGCAACGAGCAGAACGAAATGCATCTCGATCTGCTTAGACTGAATCACAACCGATAAATCTTCACTCCGTCTCTCTAGATTGGAATACAAACAAAGAAAGTCACAGAAATTTTTAAGAAGAGCAAAAACGAGGAAGAAAGCCTGTGAAAATAAGTAAATCGATTGAATCGTGAACGCACTTGACATGCCGTAGAGTTTAACTCAAGAATGGTGTTGCTTATCAAAAAAAAAAAAAAATTACTCAAGAATGGTGTTACAGAAAGAAAGTGGGGAGGATTGTAATCTTACGTTGGGGTTTATGTATGTGTGAATTGTCACACATCTGTCATTAAGCATGCAATGTCATGCGCTGTATCTATGAAATTGGGATCTCAAATTCCGTGCACAAATCGGTAAAAACTTAGTAATAGTTAGTCAAAATAATATTAAAAGTAGGGAATGCAATTCCAATACATTGTATCTTCAGGTGCCATATAGAGAGAGAGATATATTCTCCAAATATATGCATACATAGGAACGAATATCGATGCAGTAAGATGCATTCAGTGGGAACGTCAAATCTCTCTACGATGATTAAAAAACATTTAACTAGCTAAAAAAAAAAGAAACCAAAATTAACAACAAATCGTGGTGTTTGACAGTTAACTTTCCCTATGTTTATTATGCTGCATTTATTTCATGGTGGGTTCACTTTAATAACCGTGTGGTTCATTTTATTTTGTCATTGTTCAATTTCTTTTGTAGTACTTAGTTTCGCGTCAACTTTTTATGAATTGATAGTTTGTCTCGTCAAAAGTAATCTAAAATATAGAAAGTCAAAACTAATAGTTTTTCAGAATAATTGATACTTAACTTTTTTCTTTATTAATTACTTTTAATTTTTAATATGAGTTTTACTTTATAGATTTCTCTGACTGATATGAAACAATAGTCAACGAAAAGTTCACGCAAAACTAACAAATGCAAAAAAAAAAAATTTATTATTAGTATTTGTTTTTGCTCGGCAAAGAACATTTTATATAAAGAAGACTTGAAAGGGATACATCAAGTCGAGGGAGAAGGGAGGGGACTTCAACCGAAGTTTTTCTTTTTTGGTCGATCGGAACATCACTCCAACCGAAGTTGAAGGAATTAAAACCACCAAAACGGGCCAAGCCTAAACACCTAAACGGGCCAAGCCCAACCTCCTAAACAACAGCAAAAACAAACCAAGCCCAACCGAAACAGCCCAAACCTAACCCAAAACTACCCAGTCTGAAGACACCAGCCGTCACTCACCACCACAGAACCCCAAACCGCCACCATCGAGAAGAAGGCGCCACCTCCAGGCTTGCCGGAAACCACCAGATCTGATCGATCAACCACGAGGTCAACCAATATTCATCGGCAACACCACAGCAACCAAAAATGACGATCCGCGGTCTAGTAATAATAGCAGCAGCCAGACAACACCAGACCTCCACCCACCAACCGCCGCCCATCACACCACCCAAAACCGGACCTCCAACAGGCTACCAGCAACCATCAAAGGTGCGAACCCGCTCCAGGACAAAAGATGCGACAAAAAGCCCGGGGAAAGCCCCCTATTGATTACCCTCCACCGCCACCAAAAGTCCGCCCAAAACCCAACAAACCTCACAAGCTCCCGACGGGAAACCCCCCCAGATCCGTATTCCAGGAGGAACACGATCAAGCCGACTTGCCGTTAGGCTTTCCGGCGCACCCAACAGTGCGGCGGCGTCGGGAGGCACTCGGGAGGGCCGAGGAAGAGGGGATCTTGATGGAGACAAGAACCCACCCGCCGAAAACAGCCTCCAAACCACCAAACACCCAAACAATTAACCCAAAACCTGCAGCACAGAAAAAACGTTAGAAAAAAAGCCTCTACAGCCAACTCAACTCTAGATCCACACTCCATACACCACCCCACCACCGCCCCACAACCCCAACAGCAAGCCGAGCCACCCGCCGCCGCTAAGCACAACCGGAGGAGCCAAGAAACCTCCGGCCGGAGACGATGAGAAAGGAACCCAAACGTCACGCCCTCCCACGGCGGAGTACGCTGGCCCAGCCTCTGAAAACGAGACCACCCACACGGCGTTGGCGGATCCAAAACGCGAACCCGCCCTCACAGCGCCAGCGAAATCAGAGAGAAGCAGGGACGAAGGAGAGGGAGGGAAGGAGAAGGATTAGGGTGAGGAGAGGAGAGGGAAGGAGAAGGATTAGGGAGAGGAGAGGCCCGGGGGGGAGAGAGGAGGAGGGCGGCGGCGGCGTCCCCCCCCCAAGCCGGAGAACCCAAGATCTGGAAGTTTGAAATCGCCTAGAGAGAGAGAGCTATTCCAGGATGAAATCAAAGACAAATGAATTATTAAGCCAAACCACCTTCTCACCAAGTTTTCGAGCGATGATAAATCAATAGCAACGTAGTATTTTCTTGTCCTTTTCGATTGTAAATCTAAATTTACATGGCACGCTTTCGTAGCCCTTCTCCTCTCTCATGCATCCATTTCGTGCACTCACTTATCTTACAAGAGGGAGCCAAATAATGAAAATACGTATTGGTTTTGAGAGGTGGAGAAGGAGAAGATCGATTTGGAAGAGATATGTGCTTAATTTATTCATGGAGTAGCTTTTGAATTAATTAATATATGGATGGATATTGACGGAGAAAGTTTGAGAGTAATTGATGGGGTAAAAAATAGGACGAGGAGGGGAGAGGGAAACAAAATCTAACACACTTTAATTAAGTCTTGCAATGATAAATAGAACTTTGTAGCAGACCGAACTCTATGACTCGAACCGAGCCGAGGGATTCTCGAATCATTCCTGGTTCAGCCGGACGTCCAATTGATAACATCCTTAAGCCTCGGCTAGGCCGAAGGTCACACAGTCGCTTTTTAACTCACTCGTTACTTGCTCACGACGTTCGGCTCAGCGACTCCTTCGACATTCGGTTGTCACACTCGGTCTTGAACGAGTGTGGGGGCCAGAGGTTCCAGCTCACCCACGTGGGAATAACAACCGTAGTCATAATGACGATCATGACGTCAGCCGAACGGTTATCAAAGATAATGATGAGGAGCACGTGAAGGTGCCAGCTCACCTTCCAAACAGTTACGAAATCCTAAATGTGACGTAAGGGTGATGTCAGCCGACGCGTGTCAAACGCATGAGTAATCTTGGAGACCAAGCTACGGGTTCCCTATAAATGCAGCATTATGCCTTCTGGTGAAAGACACACACAACACAACCCTAAAACCCGAGCTCTTGTTCTTCTTTTCCCTTCCTTTGCCAGATTGACTGATTCTTGCACCGGAGGGCCATCCCGGAGGGCCTCCGGTGTGGTCTTTAGTCGTGTTTTCTTTTGCAGGCTAGGAGGAGGGCAGGGGCAGATCCCATACTCAGTCCAAGGAAAGTGAGTCATTCAAATCGGAGCCCCACAAACTTTTTATGATTTTAGAAACGTGATTAGAAAATGGAGGTTTTGGAATACATATGAGCGAAGCAACTTCAATCGAAGGGGTTCTCTCCAATCCCATTTTAGGCTATTCAGTTTATAACGTTATTTGTCCTTGTCCCTTTTCTTGCTTACCTAAATGATGGAAAGCATTAATTTTTTAAAGCACATCGGAAAAATTATCAACGCTAAAAGATCATGTTGATAGGATATCATTTGTTATACACATATCTACATTTAGAAAAGGCGTATTTGGTATTTTAATTTTGTTGACACAAATTTGGTGTGAAAACCTTATCAACCGTTATCTTACCAACATGACCTTTGATGTGGTTAATGTTCTTGAGACGCTCTATAAAGGGAATGGTTTCGATGATCAAATTCTGTCAAGGAAGTGCGACAAAAGGTGACAAATAATTGATTATGTACACTAGTAACTTACAAGGTAAATCAATTTGAAATTAAAGTGGAGCGCGAAAATCAATTTTCAATTGATAATTTAGTTGATAATTACCTCTAAAATTACCTTTTGTACGCAGGCAAGAAATTAATTTAAAATTAAAGTAGAGCGCGAAAATCAATTTCCAACTCCAAATTAATTAAATACCAAAAGAGTGGTGCTGCATGCTTGGGCTTATATTATATCTTATTGTATTTTGCATTTGGGCTAAAAAGATTGTGTTTATAAGTGGGCCAAAAAATGCTAGTTTGTAGTTGGGCCTTGTTATGGTATTCCTTTTGTATTTGGGCATCTTCCTAATCGGTCCTCTTTTGTCTCCACATACCCATCCAGCCCCACCCCGCATCACACCCTTTTCTCCCATTTTTGTAATCGTTTCGACGAGGTAAGAGATAACTGTAGCCATACTCATGGTGTAGACCAAAAGAAGTTATTTTCTTAGAGCATCCGCACTAGCCTCTCTATATTTCGGATCAATTTACACCTTAAAAAGTCGCTTTATTACTTTAACTATCCATTGTTAAAATGTTTATTACATTAGACTCTCTACTCTCACTCTCTTCTCAATTAAATATTTCCCCTCTACTTAAAACTACATGAAAAACAAAAAATAAAAAATAAAACTACCCCGAGAGAGGTGTTAATTTTTGAAACAGCTGAGGTGTAAAAAATAATAAAATATTAGATAACCAATGCATGGTGCCTCTTTTCTTCAAGAGAGTGACTGTTGGAAGAACTACTTTGGTCCAATCAGTAGCGAGGCTGATGTCTTGGATTTTGTCCATTTTCCTCGCTAGTCTAGCGCCACAAGGGGAGAGGCGAGCCTAATACAGATGCCCTTACAAAAATAAATGTGATGGTAAATTGGTACTCATAGGTAACTATTTTGCATGAATGGTGGTGGGCTATTAATGAATGTTTTTATGTATACGAAAACAAGGTGCTGTGATGAAAAATCGGAAAAAGAGTTTGAGATTAATTAAACCGGAACAACGGTTGAATTGAACTTTTATTCTGTTTTGCTTGAAACTATTTAATTTCCAGGAAAAAGAAACTATTTAAATTAATTTAACTAATAGAAATAGTTTTCTTTTTACAGAGAGAACTTTTAAGTATCAGGTTATTTAATTTCGTATTAAAAAATAGTGTGGGGACTCCAATGGTTTTCATGACAGTTGGACAACAAATCTTCGCAGCTGATCTTGTAAACTAGTATTTGCATAAATCTCCATTAATTGCAATTAGTGTAGCTCTTTCTTCTTTGGTGATAACACAGGTGGAAAGTCCTTACTGTATTACCTAGAGGTGGCAATCTCAACCCATATTTTTCTAACCCGCCCAATCCGTCCACTTATAACCCAACTCAACCCACTCATATTATATAATGGGTTGATATTGGTTGAACCCATATAAACCCATATTTCATTGGATTTAGATGGTTAAAAATGGGTTCAATATGGATTGATGTTAAAAGACCCAAATAAAATCTAATTTTTTCGAATGCCTGCATTTCACTTTTATTCCCGTATGTCGGCTTTTCTATCCTCTCGGCGGCTCTCGTTCTTTTACTCCCAGGAAAGGAATTTCAAAAATGAAAAAGAAAATGGGGTCCACATGGATCCCATTTACCAGCCAAACCTCCTTTTTTTTTTTTTTTTTCCTCAAACGCAATGGAACCAATCAAACCTTTACAAACCACACAGACACAAACACTAATTCAATTATTCTCTTCGCATTCCCTACTGAAAGACAACAAAAATTTTACATTTTGCAAATTTTGCGTCAAATGTTTGTGATTTTTTTGTCTTTATTCAATTTTTTTTTCATATTTGTTAATTTTGTTTTAAATTTTTGTAACTTATTGATTCTTCTCGTCGAGAAGAATCGGAAAAGTAAAATTTTTTTTTTTATCGAAACTCAGATTTTTTAACTAAAAAGATTATTTTTTGACTTATTTTATCTTTATTCAAAAAATCATGAGTTTCGATGATAATTTTTTACTTTTTTGATTCCTCTCGTCGAGACGAATCAATAAACTACAAAAGTTTAACGCAAAATAAACAAATACAAAAAAAATTAAATAAAGAAAACAAAGTCACTCAATTTTTTATTCAAACGCACCCGAAGCCGGCGTTGGTATACCAGATATTTTGGCTTAGGGAGAAAAAGGAAGTAAAGCAGATCGGATCGGGTGGGTTTGGACCCTAATTTTTAATTTTTCGATTTGTCTCTTTGAATAAAACCAATAATCGGCCAAAAATTGAAGCGGAACGTATAAATTGAGTTTTAATCATAAATGTTTTTACTTTTTTGAATCCCTTTATTGAGACAAATCAAAAAAAAAAAAAGGGGGGGGGGGGGGAAACGGGTCGGGCGGGTTTGGGTTTGGCTTGCCCCATATGTGACCCGACCCGTTTCAACCCGTTTACTTGTTGACCCATATTTGACCCGTCCATATTTGACCAACGACTAGTTTCAACCCTCCCAGACCCACCCGTTTGCCACCTCTACTATTACCCTTTTAAACCATGTTTTTCTGATGCACTTAACTGGATATATATGGTTTAGAAGTGACTAATTAACTAAGGTTATGTGTGACCATATCCATATGGACCCACTACCGCCCTGGCATCCCAAATCCACATATCTCTATCTCCTCGTCAACTGAAACATGTACCCCACCGTACTTTGACAAGTGCCATTAGAGATGAAATCGGTTTAGTTCGGTCCGTTTTGGAAAATCAGAAATCGAAACTAATTGCTTGATGGAAAAAAACCCCGCTCAGTTTGGTGCCTGCTAGCTCGATCGGGTCGGTTTGGTTTGGCTTTTGCTAGCATGATTTGGTTCGGTTCAATTGGAGAAGGCAAGGCCGGCCCAATCCCAAAGTCCAAGAGATCTAGGTCTCGGGCATCCAAAAAAGTCCAATTTTTAGGGTACTCCAATATTTTTACTAGTTGAGTTTGAGTAGGATTCTTTTTAAACCCGATAGAATGAAAAATATGCCCAATTAGAGATAATGAGTTAGTACAACCCACCATCCCATAAGCCCAAGTGCTTAAACCACTAAATTCCCAAAATCATTTTCCCCAAATCAGTGAATAACACCTCCCAAAAATCATTTTCCCCCAAACCCACCCCAAAAACTTGACGATCTCGTATTTTGTGTTCATATGTAATGATTAGTAGAACTTTATATTGGTTTGGTTTTCTCGTATTATGATTGTTGCTGTAAAAATTGTTAAGTATTAACCCTCTACGGACACATTTTTTCTATTAGTTCTTGGACACTAAAACCTCTTGGGTCGGCCTTGGTGAAGAACTTGGCTTATGTTTGTTTTGTTCCCAAGCGGAGTAGAAACTAGAGATTCTTGTTTGTACTTCGTATTTTGGAATTATTCTTTCTTTGCAACGCCCACGCCAAAAAACAGAGCTAGCTGGCTAGCTAGGGTTGGTATTCTCCACGACAATACATGCAGGACCACCAGACCTAAGTGGTTATGAAATACTGCAGGACCCACGAAGTCCAAATGGTTATGAAATCTTTCCAATATTTGATCCGTTATTGAGAACAAATTAAGACGGTGAATTGATCACTTACGTACCTGTTACCCAATCGTTTTCCTCAACCGCACTCTCTCACCTGGGACCATGAATTTTTAATGCTCTAAACCAATAATAATGAAGCACCACTTACCTGTTACCCGATCGTTTATGGGTAAAAGTCTCTGAAAATAAATTTGGACCATTAATCATATATTTTTACCCGTAAATGGTTTAGCAAACAAATCTGAGCCGTTAATCATATACCGGATTGCAGACAAGCCAGATCCGTAATAATTGATTAAAATAAGATGCAGCAGTAATTAATGAATTCAACCAACATATCACGCAGAGAGAGAAAAGCATTTTGTTGAGCTTAAATTAAACTCTCATACTAGAAAGTACAAGTGGTCCTTAATTTGCAACGCATGTTGTCACGTATGATTATGTGGGTACATACGCGAACGTATTTTAAAATTATTTATACTTTCTAGTATGAGCGAACGTATTAAACTCTCATACTAGAAAGCACAAGTTGTCACAAATTTAAAATTATTTTAAATAGCATATGTACGATTATGTGGGTACATGAGCGAATGTTCTCTATACATTTACCTTAGTAATTAACAGAAATGCTAGGGGTACAACAAACCTTGCACAACAGCCACGCACTGATCCATTTTGGTTTTGCAGCTGCCCATTATAAAGACTATGCACAAACCTGTAATTGTTCTGTGGAAGCTCTCTCTACTAACAGTTGGTTTCATGACTCTTGCATCGAACATTCCAACTGGAGAATTAGAAGAAGAAAACAATTTTGCCATGATCAACTCTCTTCCTTCCGATTTGTTGGTGGATGTTCTCGCCCGGGTCGCCTCCTCTTCCTTCACCGACCACTTCAACTCCAAACTATGGTAATTAGTCACCTTCTCCTCGCATTCAAATGTTTTTCTTTTGATACTAAATTATAATAATTTACTAGTTTATTTAGGACGAAAATATAAGAAAAGTACAAAAAAAAATAAATTGAGTAATCTAAAACGTTTATTTAATCTTAAACATTTGTTTGTTTTGAATTGCTTTGGTCTATAGGGAACAATTTCAAGTTTTTAATCCTAATTCATATTTCTATCGTCGAGACGAATTAATACGTTACAAAAAAACTGACCCAAAAACTTAAAATTGCTGTTTTGCATTAAAAATTGCAAAAAAAAAACTCTTAATTGAATTGTTTCTGATTAAGTAATTATGGATTACTGGTGCATATCACGCGTAAAGAATTAGAGAAGTGCAAAAAAGAAAAAAAGAAATTGAACTTATAAAAATGGCACGAAAAAAGTACGGACAATAAAAAGAAATTGAACTTAAAACTTTCTTCCTTAGTGTTGCCAATCACTCTAGATGGGTATGGTTGGTGTACAAGTTGTTTTGGAAAACGTAGTAAGGCCACGGAAAAAGCACGGACACGAAACTGTTAGAAGGGCACGGAAAAAGCACGAGTACGAAAACCGATCGAAACTGTTAAAAATGGCTTGGTTCGGTTGGTCGGTTCGGTTTTTCGGTTTAAACTTTCATCACTAGTGTCGCCAATCACTCTAGATGGGTATGGCTGGTGTGTTGTTTTGGAAAATGTGGTAAGGGTATGGAAAAAGCACAGACACGAAACTGTTAGAAGGGCACGAAAAAAGCACGGGCATGAAAACCGATCGAAACTGTTAAAAATGGCTTGGTTCGGTGTTCCGGTTAAAACTTTCATCCCTAATGGCACCAATCACTCTAGATGGGTATGGTTGGTGTGTTATTTTGGAAAATGTGGTAAGGGCCCGGAAAAAGCACGGACAAGAAACTCTTAGAATTTTATATTACAACAGTAAATCTGAACTATTGAAAATATTTTCAGCGTTTTTGTTGCGCGACCTGCAGTTTAAGATCTAAAAACAAAATTGCAGAAAAGCTCGATTCATTTTGAAAAATGACATGTCCTATTTCTCTATCTATTTTCTGTGTAGAATTCCTACATGGAGAATACTAGAGGTTTTGCATATAAGAAATGGTTTAAAACTGTGAGGTTTTGTGATTGGCATGTTGAATACCTTGAGATTCCGAGATCATAACCGAAGATAAACCCGCCCATGGACGCAATGATACATGTGACAACGACATTCCGAGTGAGCTTGTCCGGATATGCTTTTCCAGTACCCGAACCGGATACAAAACCACCACTGGCTATGTTTCTAGAGAGAGAGAGAGAAACGGGGTGGTGAAGAGGCATTGTAGTGGTGCAAACAAATTAAGTAGAGATACAGCTAAGAATCAAGAACTGAAAACAAAGAAAGAGAAGAGAAGAGCGAGAAGTTGTATTTCATATATTTCTCAGTTGAGATCAAGAATCCCCAGTTACAAAGCTTTTATACAAGAAGGCAGCCACCTAAACGCATAGGCTAGTAGACAAGTTTTTGAGACCCTATGGACAAAAGAGTAATTCTTGCCTCCTAAAAAGTGGAATTTTTCCTAAAAGATTAAAAAAATCTAGATCGTTGGATCGTTTAAAAACAAAAATGTCTCGTTAAATAGCATATGTACGATTATGTGGGTAGATGAGCGAACATTCTGTATACATTGTACCTTAGTAATTAACAGAAATGTTAGGGGTACAACAAACCTTGCACAACAGCCACGCACTGATCCATTTTTGATTTGCAGCTGCCCATTATAAAGACTATACACAAACCTGTACTTGTTCTGTGGAAGCTCTCTCTACTAACAGCTGGTTTCATGACTCTTGCACCGAACATTCCAGCAGGAGAATTAGAACAAGAAAACAATTTTGCCATGATCAACTCTCTTCCTTCCGATTTGTTGGTCGATGTTCTTACACGGGTCGCCTCCTCCTCGCATTCAAATGTTTCTCTTTTGATACTAAATTATAATAATTTACTGGTTTATTTAGGGCGAAAATATCAGAAAACTACAAAAAAAAATAAATTGAGTAATCTAAAACGTTTATTTAATCTTAAACATTTATTTGTTTTGGATTACTTTGGTCTATAGGGAACAATTTCAAGTTTTTAATCCTATTTCATATTTCCCTCGTCGAGACGAATTAATACGTTACAAAAAAACTGACCCAAAACTTAAAATTGCTGTTTTGCATTAAAAATTGCACAAAAAAAAAAACACTTAGTGGTACTGTTTCTGATTAAGTTATTATGGATTACTGGTCCATATCACGCGTAAAGAATTAGAAAAGTGCAAAAAAAAAAGAAATTGAACTTATAAAAATGGCACGGAAAAAGCACGGACAAAAAAAAGAAATTGAACTTAAAACTTTCTTCCTTAGTGTTGCCAATCACTCTAGATGGGTATGGTTGGTGTACATGTTGTTTTGGAAAACGTAGTAAGGCCACGGAAAAAGCACAGACACGAAATTATTAGAAGGGCACGGAAAAAGCACGAGCACGAAAACCGAACAAAACTGTTAAAAATGGCTTAGTTCGGTTGGTCGGTTCGGTTTTCCGGTTTAAACTTTCGTCACTAGTGTCGCCAATCACTCAAGATGGGTATGGTTGGCGTGTTGTTTTGAAAAATGTGGTAAGGGCATCGAAAAAGCACAGACACGAAACTGTTAGAAGGACACGAAAAAAACACGGGCATGAAAACCGATCAAAACTGTTTAAAATGGCTCGGTTCGGTGTTCCGGTTATAACTTTCATCCCTAATGGCACCAATCACTCTAGATGGGTATGGTTGGTGTGTTATTTTGAAAAATGTGGTAAGGGTACGGAAATAGCACGGACAAGAAACTCTTTGAATTTTATATTAAAACAGCAAATCTGAATAAAACAGCAAATCTGAACTATTGAAAAGATTTTCAGTGTTTTTTTTTGCGCGAGCTGCAGTTTACAATCTAAAAACAAAAATGTGGAAAAGCTGGATTCATTTCGAAACATGACATGTCCTAGTTCTCTATCTATTTTCTGTGTAGAATTCCTACTTGGAGAATACTGGAGGTGTTGCATATAAGAAATGGTTTAAAAGTGGGAAGTTTTGTGATTGGCATTTTGAATACCTTGAGATTCCGATATCATAATCGAAGATAAACCCGGCCATGGACGCAATGATACACGTGACAACGACATTCCGAGTGAGCTTGTCCGGATATGCTTTTCCAGTACCCGAACCGGATACGAAACCACCACTAGCTATGTTTCTAGAGAGAGAGAGAGAAACGGGGTGGTGAAGAGGCATTGTAGTGGAGTAAACAAATTAAGTAGAGATACAGCTAAGAATCAAGAACTGAAAACAAAGAAAAAGAAGAGAAGGGCGAGAAGTTCTATTTCGTATATTTCTCAGCTGAGATCAAGAATCCCCAGTTACAAAGCTTATATACAAGAAGGCAGCCAGCTAAACGCACAGGCTAGTAGATAAGTTTTTGAGACCCTATGGACAAAAGAGTAATTCTTGTGTCCTAAAAAGTGGAATTTTTCCTGGAAGATTAAAAAAATCTAGATCGTTGGATCTTTTAATCATCATTGGATCGTTGTTCCTCCCAAAAACACCAAAATTGATGATCGAACGTGGCAAGGCAAAAAAGCGAACATAAAACTCTAGAGAATCGGCGAGGCCGACGATGTGGATGAGGAGTTCAACAACCTCGTGGCTGAGAGCGAGGCAGCGTAGATGGTGGAGTACCCTTGGGGGAATTTATTGCAATGGAAGT
The DNA here is from genome assembly GCA_025413875.1 of Rhododendron molle. Classification (NCBI taxonomy): domain Eukaryota; kingdom Viridiplantae; phylum Streptophyta; class Magnoliopsida; order Ericales; family Ericaceae; genus Rhododendron; species Rhododendron molle. Next base: position 46,645,054 of record CM046389.1, on the reverse strand, counting down.
ATCGATTGCACCTCACAATGGCTAATCTGATTCCTTGTTTCCAGCACAATTGACTGGCATTAGCATGATTATGTTTTACGCTCCGATTTTGTTCAAAACCATTGGGTTCGGAAGCGATGCATCGCTTATGTCTGCTGATCTTTGTATTGTCAATGTTGGTGTGACAATAGTCTCAGTTTATGGTGTGGATAAGTGATGTAGAAGGTTTTTGTTCCTTCAGGGTGGCCCTCAAATGTTCCTTTGCCAAGTATATTTAGAATTATCATTGTTTTGGCTTTATTTTCAATGTTCACATCCCTTCTTCATTAACCAGAATAACACTTTTATGAGGCAGAGAGTACTGATCTTTTGTGCACTTATATTTGAGTTTGGTTTTGTACCTATATATTTTTACTGAATCATTGTTTTCTTTTTTTGTGTTTACAAATTACAGATCGCGTTAGCAACTTGCATTACAACCAACCTAATGCATGATTAATACAGTTCTATAAATACAGCAAACAAACGCATGTTTTGCAAGTATAGTGACCAGATCGATAAAAGAAGTACGAATTGACACATTCGCAGAACCAGTGCGGCTCACCGATTGAAGAAAAAGGAACAAGAAAAAACAGAGGACTATGCGTAGGTTAGCGAATGAAAGGATAAAAAGAATAAGTTGAAATTTCTGCAATACGACCAACCTAATGCAGACTGTCTGTGGCATGATCAGTGATAAGATGTATGATAGAATCCACACAATGGGTCACAAATAATTAGTCGAACAGTGGAATTTGTAATCCAAAACAATGAAAAGCGAGGAGAAGGCGACTAATTACCATAGTTTTGAGCTGAAGAGGTTGGTGAAGGAAGAGGAGGTGACCCGGGCAAGAACATCGACCAACAAATCGCAAGGAAGAGAGTTGATCATGGCAAAATTGTTTCCTTGTTCTAATTCTCCAGCTGGAATGTTCAATGCAAGTGTCATGATCATGATATAGCTAGCTACTGGCTGTTAGTCATGATCATGGTTGTTTGCTATATTTTTTTGTGCTAAATTTGTGCATGTGTGTATGTGTTTTTTGTTCTTCACCAAATAAGTATGGTGGAATTGAGATAGTAATGAAGAGCAGCAATGGGTTTAATTGTTTTTTCTGAGCTACATTATTTTTAAACACAGGTTCTCCAAGCATCCTCATCGCCCCAGGATTCCTATCCCGTATAGGAAACCTGGCCCTCTGGGGACTCTCGTGCCCAATCAACTGAGATCCTCCTTTGCATGGAACTTCTCTGTTATGGATTTCGTTCCATAATAGGACTGCTCTTAAACTTATCTTTATCTAAATACGGAGTCTCCTTTTCTGGAACATTCCCACCGCTTATCCCGATTGGATATTGGACACTCCTCCTTGAACACTGCTTCCGCTCTATCTCTTAAGGCGTAAACCTGTCCAGCCGAACAGCTCGTATTCGTACTAGGATATCCCATATCCCTGCTCGGGAACAGTCCCCCCTGTTCGGTGTACACTTCAGGTCACCGGACCTTATCATCATGGTGCCTTTCATCATTTTTCTCATTGCACACTCACATCACGTGCTCGGCTCGTATTTGTACCTGTTCGGAAATACCTCCCTACACAACTCTTTTCCGGATACTTTTCTAATTTTTTTTTCGCACGACATGTACTGGTAATCCTTAATAATTTAATGCAAAATAGTAATATTAAAAATCGATAATATTTATGCAATACAGTAATTTAGTATTGTAAAATTTTTCCGTCAGCTTTTTGTAACATATGCGCTATTAATTCGTTTCAACGAGAGAAATATAAAATAAGATTAAAAATAATTAAAAATGTTCACTATAGATCAAAAGTAATCCAAAACAAATAATTTTTGCATCAGTTTTTTTATCAGCAACGTCAAATGGACTTTATGTGTTGATTATTTTTATTTTTTTAATTAATGCACTGATCGAGCTGTTTGGCCCTGCTATCTAATTTGGGGATATTTTCAGTACCTTTTTTGTGGAAGAGACAAAAAATCAATCCAGGGGACCATTTACAATTACTCCTATATTACACAGAGCGAGGTTGGCTGTTCTAGTTTTCGTAGTTGCTTGTAATTTCCTTTTTTCGTCGAGATTCAGTTGGTGTTCTGTGAAAGCACAGTGGGGTACGTGTTTCAGGTGACGGGGGATGGGAGAAATTTTCCAATGCCGGGTGGGTATCAAGTGGTGCCTGCTTGGCGCATAAGACTTATGCTGAAGACTTTTAGCAATTGAGTACCCCACCCGGTTTGATTATTCCCACACAATTTGAAGACTTGACTTCAAAGCGATTGGAAATCTGCGGTAGACATTTAAAAGAGGACGGAAGAAATAGTATTGAAGACTTTGATTGAGCAACCCCACATGGAAGAGTTTTAACTGATTGGGAATTTGAGTGTGAGCCCTTTTCTTTTGCCGTCCTTGTCTTGGAGGCTCAGATCTGATAGCTTGTGGGTCAGTGGATGGATCAACAAAGTGAGGTGTGTATAGTTGGGGTTTTTTTTTTTTTTTTTTGCGTTTTTGCAGCGGGGGAGATTTTGGCCAGTTATCCGGCACTTTCTTGTAGCATTCCAACTTACTTGAACTATGATTGTGCGGCAGAGAAGGGTTGAAGATGAGCCATCATTTGAAGCCACATGCCGGTGTCCATAGGTCTAGCAATGTTGTTAATTTAGTTTACTTCTAATTTTTTACTTTTTAAATTTCTCTCGTCGAGACAAATGGATAATTTAAGAAAAATAATAATGCTAAAAAAAAAAAAACACATCTTTTTTCAAAATAAAGCAAAAAAAAATATACTAATAGAAAAGAATTAGTGATCCAAACTAGACCTTAATGGTGAACTACACAACAAAGTGTGATATTAAAAGGTCTTACACACCAAGCCAGATGGATGTGATCCATACCCACTGGTTGGTCCGCTCTGCTCACTACTGCCACACTCTTGGGTTCCCAGTGCCACCTTTCTAAATTTCCTCAAGTCCTCGTTGAACTGGTTCGTGCATGTCGTAGTCTGAGCTGCCATGCATGAGAATTGTAGGTGTGCTGTGATCTGGGTCTGATTTCTGCACTAAAATCAGACAAAGATAGGTTTCCTTCCAAGGCCCTTACATATTATTCATTGAAAGTAATTTGCACAAAATATATATTATAAAATAAATTTAATAGCTCGTCCCATTATATTTACTCAAGTCATTTCGTACCCGTGCTTTTTCTGTGCCCTTGCCACATTATCCAAAACAACACACCAACTATACTCATCTAGAGTGATTGGTGACACTAGGGATGAAAGATTTTGTAAAAATATGGAGAAAAAAATTGGGAACCCATGGCGGTGTGGCTTGGTTGTGATTGAATATTCTTCGTGCTAATTTTGTGCGTATGTGTATGTGTTTTTTTGTTCTTCACCAAACATTTAAGTATAGTGAGATTGAGATAGTAATGAAGAGCTGCAAGGGGTTTAATTGTTTTTTTTTAGCATGAAGTTTCGGATCACACCGAGACACATATGATGAATCTTCCATAACTGCTATGTAATGCTAGAGTCAGAAAAGGAAAAAATAGGACGCCGCAATCCAAAAAAAGAAACGGAGAGAGGACGTGGGGCCCACATGGAGCAAGTAGGACGCCACATCCCATTTCTGGATGAAAGAAATCACATGAGTTTTTATTAAATGGTTTGGACCATTTAAGATATACCATATCTCTTAATTAAATTTTTTATAAAAAAGAAAATCCTTTGATTCTAACAATTCTTTTATGGCTAGCCTAAACAAGTAAAGTTCACAAAATTTGATACCGTGCCCATGTGAATGGGTTGCCTAAGTATCCACTTACTCGATCAACTTCATAAAGAAATGGGGAGCTAGTCTGATCTCGGAATCAGGTCAACATAGTTCGAGTATGGAATATTCTCATTCAAAAATACTGTTTAACAGATTACTTTTGGGCGTGCGAAGGACCAATTAAACATGTCCTATGTTTTACTGCCGAAAAATCCTAGAGTCTTTTTGAAAGACAAATCCTCAGACAATTGAAATTTACATTTGCCTTCCGCGAGGCAAAATTTAATTTTGGCCAAATGACTTCTTTGGTGTGTGTGTGTGTATATATATAGTAAGTTTCTAATGCGGAGGTATATATAGTAAGTTTCTAATGCGGATCTCCGCATTCAAGCAAAGTGCGGACCTCCCTTTTCTCGATCGAATTTTGATATATAGTCAGCTTCAAATTAGGGCGCTCTTATCGTATTAAGTTGCCGCTAGACCTCCCTTTTTCTCCCTTTTTCCAATCGAATTTCGATGATCCGAGCCGCTCAATGTGTTTAAAATATGATTTTAAGGATACCCGCGAGAAATCAGAAAAAAAAAAAAACCGGAAAGGATTTCATCCGAGCAGTTAAAATGCTTATAGACTTGTACTTTGAAATGCAAATTTGGTGGTCAAAACGTGAACTTCACGGACTTTTAACCCCGTCGCATTTTATGTTATGAAAGGGATTTAAAAACCACTTTTAGAGCTATTGAGACTTGAGCTTTCAAAGTCCGAATACTTGAGCAAATATTTTTTGGCAGAACCGCTTTATAATCTTTCGAATCGTTGATGACAAACGCAGAACAGTTGAGAACAGTTCTATGGTATTCAAAGTTTCGTTAAGAAGAATATTTTCCATTGTACTTTTGGTATTTGTTTGTATGCAATAAAAGGAAACTGGAGTAAAGTAATCCGTCATAATAATACGTTGAAGTATCAAACACCTTACTGCGGAGGGCCCCCATATAGGACTAGATGTCCAAAGGACTCTGCATTTTTTATATCAGCAACATCATACAATCCAATGTCATTAAAGGTCTCTGTGTTGAAGGTATCCACGTTCTGACCAAAGTCGTTGACAACTTGAATATTCCTCAAGAATGCATCATATTTTGTGTCTCGATTTAGAAAATGACCACTGCCCATTACAGGTGCTGGGGTGCCCGGTGGACTATACACCACTCCTCCCCAATCAACATAGGAAGCCGAGTCCGCTAGGTCACGAAATATTCTCTTTGGCCAAAATCCAATCGGGGTATTGTCATCTCCAATTCGCAGCCACCAATTTCCATTAGCTAGGTCCTATGATATATGACAACAACAAATTAGAAAGCTCTTACTTTCTTTAGTACTGAATTTTACTAATTCGGGTTTATTCTTTCCTGAGCCAACTGATCAATGGAAAAGTGATATAAGAGATGGTCGGGCTTACTCGTTGGATATATCAATATATTTCAATGATTGGTCCTCCATACTTAGAGAAGTTTTCTCATAAATTCCATCAAGAGGTATATCCGATCTCACTAGAACGAATCCTGGGCAACTTGTATTGAAACAGTGCGATTGACCTGCCTGTAGGATGTGTACAAACAAAAAATGAAAAATACTGCAATTGTTAAGCCAATTCATTTTTAAAAAATGTAAAATCAATGGAGAGAAACTTACATCCACACGTATAAATGCTCTAGTGCGGGTATCACCACAAAGATCGGGATCAACTTGCAGCATAGTAATCTAGTACTTTATAATGAGGTGAATTTTTTTAAGTCATTAAGTCCACTGGACATAGAATTTTACAAGGAAAAAAATGACAAATCCACAAAAAGACAAGAAGAAGCATACCCTCCACCCTACTTGTATAGCCTCAACCCCGTTTTCAATCTTGAATCGTGCTTCACTGTGCTAACCTCTAGAAACCTTTGGTTGGTGTAAGCTAAACGCCGCACCAGCTCTATTGAACTTGCCTGCGCCAGCTCTTGTCCTAACCACAGCATACTGAACAATACAAAAGCATGCATGTTTAAGCAAAATTTCTACTCCACATTTCCACTGCGAATATACAAGCATATAACAGCATGATAGTATATATATAGGAAATCATAATGCCAAAATTATTTTTATTTTTGACAAAATTCTAGTGCATCAAAGCCTTGCAGATTGTACATGGTACAAAAGTTTTATGCACTACAATTTGGCAAAATTTTTCAAAGGGATTGTAATTAAATATAAGAACGGTTGCATAAGAAGATTGAATTTATAACCACTTTCAACTAATTGATCTATTTTGCGCGCGCTGATGCAAAACAAATTCTTGTAAACGAATATAACAAAAAAGATATTGATGTAGAAAATACAAGAAAAGAAGGTTGAGGATAACAGACATGAGAACCAAAAACAAATTCGTCCAAGGGTCTGACTTTCGAAATATTTCTCTCTCCGATCAAATCTTCTTTAGTGATTCTTCTAATCGGAACTGTACCAAACGGGCAACCTCCATCCTTCAGCCCTATATTTACGGATTCTCTAACTTTTGAACGTACTTGATCTCTTTTTCTTGGAAACAACGAAGTTGGTTTCATCTACAATTCAGCTCGTTTCCATTAATCAATTAAAATTATTGCCTTATACAAGATGTGGGACGATATTTAGAGACATACCTTAAAATAAAACTGTGGTTATTCAGCAAAGGATGGTCAAAGCCAGGTTGATTGTAGAAATCCACACAATCATATTTATCTCCATACTCGGTCTGTAAACAATACAGTCCTTTAGTCATGACTTTTTAAATGATTAAGAGTTAACCAACTTTTTTCTCTATCAAATTGAAACATGAAAGTGTTTTTTTTTTTTCCAAACTCGAAGTGATAACCACTTATATAATTTATAAACGGGTTCTTGGTTCACTAATGAAAGTGTTTTCTCCTCGAATTTGTTTACAATACCACATAAATCTCTTAACTAGGTACGTATATATATGAACTCTGAATGTAATTTAGAAACATGACCCAGTAAAAAAAATAAACATGGACCAATAATTTTAAAGCCTCTTTCGTTTGTCGATTTCAAAGCATAGGGTTTGATTATATACTAAGGAGTTATCGCAAAGCCCAACATTTGGTTTAAACTTCACGGGTGATAAGATATTAGTTGGCAATGCTATGGTACACACCTCCGTACCATATGCACCCCTTATAATCAAACCAATGAAAGTCATACCTAAACTATTGAGGGGTGTAACTAATCTATTAAAAGGCGTAACCAAATCATTTAAAGGCATAACAATTGAGATTATCTATCCCTTCACTCTAGGCCCAGACAAAAAAAACATGGCCTAAAGGTACACGGTACCACGACAATAACAAAAATTCATGACTCATACACAAATGAATTAACGTCGGTCCAATGCATGTCTGATAATTTATTGCCTTCGCTAACGAAGCAACTCGTAACTAGATATATTAGAATATACACGTACCAAAAAAACAACTATTAGAATATACACCTGTATAGTCTTAACCGCTGGCATGTTTAGAACTTTAAGTTGATTCTCCCTTTCGAGTTTTATAAAATGTTCCACTTTTCCGAGCAAAAAAAAAAAAAAGATATTCCCTTTTCCACTTTTTCGAGTTTTAATTTGATTCTCTAACTCAATATCTTCCCTTGCGGATAACTCTATGCTTCCTTCAACTCCATTGTGGCACACGAAGAGAGAGGGAAAAAAAAAGGACTAGGAGTAATGCACTTAAATCCATGCAGCGTTGATCTGGACCATGAAAGCAAAGTATCACTTAGGTCAAAGATCAAATTGGTCTAATCGTGGTTTTTTTTTTTTTTTTCAAACTTTAGAGGTGTTTTCATTGATACGAAAACCATACATCAAGAATGGTTAGCCATCCTCGAGTCGGAAGGAAAGCAACCACAAAGGAGGCCTAAACTCACAAACGAACATTCAGGATCTCTCATAGTTTTAATCGTGTTTAAAGCAAACTATTAACATGTTAAAGAGATGCAAAAAATATAAGAACCAGTTTCAATTAGAAATATTAATAATCAAAAGCGTGTTTCTAAATGAAGAAAACCTTATATACTAGCTATAGAAACCGAAATTAATGTCTGGGATCCCTGCTTTTCAAATGTGTCCTATACTTGAGGTGGATTAAAAAAAGGAGATCAACTCATTAAAGATGGTATGAAATGGATAAAAAAATTCTTTCTGGACAGATCTTTGGCTTGGAGATAAATTACTGGAGAAAACTACTGTGCACCTTTTATTTGGCAATACACAGTAGTTTTTATTTGGCAATCCACAGTAGTTTTTATTTTTTTTATTTTTATCAAACATGCACATAAATCGTTGGCAACGAGCAGAACGAAATGCATCTCGATCTGCTTAGACTGAATCACAACCGATAAATCTTCACTCCGTCTCTCTAGATTGGAATACAAACAAAGAAAGTCACAGAAATTTTTAAGAAGAGCAAAAACGAGGAAGAAAGCCTGTGAAAATAAGTAAATCGATTGAATCGTGAACGCACTTGACATGCCGTAGAGTTTAACTCAAGAATGGTGTTGCTTATCAAAAAAAAAAAAAAATTACTCAAGAATGGTGTTACAGAAAGAAAGTGGGGAGGATTGTAATCTTACGTTGGGGTTTATGTATGTGTGAATTGTCACACATCTGTCATTAAGCATGCAATGTCATGCGCTGTATCTATGAAATTGGGATCTCAAATTCCGTGCACAAATCGGTAAAAACTTAGTAATAGTTAGTCAAAATAATATTAAAAGTAGGGAATGCAATTCCAATACATTGTATCTTCAGGTGCCATATAGAGAGAGAGATATATTCTCCAAATATATGCATACATAGGAACGAATATCGATGCAGTAAGATGCATTCAGTGGGAACGTCAAATCTCTCTACGATGATTAAAAAACATTTAACTAGCTAAAAAAAAAAGAAACCAAAATTAACAACAAATCGTGGTGTTTGACAGTTAACTTTCCCTATGTTTATTATGCTGCATTTATTTCATGGTGGGTTCACTTTAATAACCGTGTGGTTCATTTTATTTTGTCATTGTTCAATTTCTTTTGTAGTACTTAGTTTCGCGTCAACTTTTTATGAATTGATAGTTTGTCTCGTCAAAAGTAATCTAAAATATAGAAAGTCAAAACTAATAGTTTTTCAGAATAATTGATACTTAACTTTTTTCTTTATTAATTACTTTTAATTTTTAATATGAGTTTTACTTTATAGATTTCTCTGACTGATATGAAACAATAGTCAACGAAAAGTTCACGCAAAACTAACAAATGCAAAAAAAAAAAAATTTATTATTAGTATTTTTTTTTGCTCGGCAAAGAACATTTTATATAAAGAAGACTTGAAAGGGATACATCAAGTCGAGGGAGAGGGGAGGGGACTCCAACCGAAGTTGAAGGAATTAAAACCACCAAAACGGGCCAAGCCTAAACACCTAAACGGGCCAAGCCCAACCTCCTAAACAACAGCAAAAACAAACCAAGCCCAACCGAAACAGCCCAAACCTAACCCAAAACTACCCAGTCTGAAGACACCAGCCGCGACTCACTACCACAGAACCCCAAACCGCCACCATCGAGAAGAAGGCGCCACCTCCAGGCTTGCCGGAAACCACCAGATCTGATCGATCAACCACGAGGTCAACCAATATTCATCGGCAACACCACAACAACCAAAAATGACGATCCGCGGTCTAGTAATAATAGCAGCAGCCAGACAACACCAGACCTCCACCCACCAACCGCCGCCCATCACACCACCCAAAACCGGACCTCCAACAGGCTACCAGCAACCATCAAAGATGCGAACCCGCTCCAGGACAAAAGATGCGACAAAAAGCCCGGGGAAAGCCCCCTAATGATTACCCTCCACCGCCACCAAAAGCCCGCCCAAAACCCAACAAACCTCACAAGCTCCCGACGGGAAACCCCCCCAGATCCGTATTCCATGAGGAACACGATCAAGCCGACTTGCCGTTAGGCTTTCCGGCGCACCCAATAGTGCGGCGGCGTCGGGAGGCACTGGGGAGGGCCGAGGAAGAGGGGATCGGGATGTAGACAAGAACCCACCCGCCGAAAACAGCCTCCAAACCGCCAAACACCCAAACAATTAACCCAAAACCTGCAGCACAGAAAAAACATTAGAAAAAAGGCCTCTACAGCCAACTCAACTCTAGATCCACACTCCATACACCACCCCACCACCGACCCACAACCCCAACAGCAAGCCGAGCCACCCGCCGCCGCTAAGCACAACCGGAGCAGCCAAGAAACCTCCGGCCGGAGACGATGAGAAAGGAACCCAAACGTCACGCCCTCCCACGGCGGAGTACGCTGGCCTAGCCTCTGAAAACGAGACCACCCACACGGCGTTGGCGGATCCAAAACGCGAACCCGCCCTCACAGCGCCAGCGAAATCAGAGAGAAGCAGGGACGAAGGAGAGGGAGGGAAGGAGAAGGATTAGGGAGAGGAGAGGCCCGGGGGGGAGAGAGGAGGAGGGCGGCGGCGGCGTCCCCCCCCCAAGCCGGAGAACCCAAGATCTGGAAGTTTGAAATCGCCTAGAGAGAGAGAGCTATTCCAGGATGAAATCAAAGACAAATGAATTATTAAGCCAAACCACCTTCTCACCAAGTTTTCGAGCGATGATAAATCAATAGCAACGTAGTATTTTCTTGTCCTTTTCGATTGTAAATCTAAATTTACATGGCACGCTTTCGTAGCCCTTCTCCTCTCTCATGCATCCATTTCGTGCACTCACTTATCTTACAAGAGGGAGCCAAATAATGAAAATACGTATTGGTTTTGAGAGGTGGAGAAGGAGAAGATCGATTTGGAAGAGATATGTGCTTAATTTATTCATGGAGTAGCTTTTGAATTAATTAATATATGGATGGATATTGACGGAGAAAGTTTGAGAGTAATTGATGGGGTAAAAAATAGGACGAGGAGGGGAGAGGGAAACAAAATCTAACACACTTTAATTAAGTCTTGCAATGATAAATAGAACTTTGTAGCAGACCGAACTCTATGACTCGAACCGAGCCGAGGGATTCTCGAATCATTCCTGGTTCAGTCGGACGTCCAATTGATAACATCCTTAAGCCTCGGCTAGGCCGAAGGTCACACAGTCGCTTTTTAACTCACTCGTTACTTGCTCACGACGTTCGGCTCAGCGACTCCTTCGACATTCGGTTGCCACACTCGGTCTTGAACGAGTGTGGGGGCCAGAGGTTCCAGCTCACCCACGTGGGAATAACAACCGTAGTCATAATGACGATCATGACGTCAGCCGAACGGTTATCAAAGATAATGATGAGGAGCACGTGAAGGTGCCAGCTCACCTTCCAAACAGTTACGAAATCCTAAATGTGACGTAAGGGTGATGTCAGCCGACGCGTGTCAAACGCATGAGTAATCTTGGAGACCAAGCTACGGGTTCCCTATAAATGCAGCATTATGCCTTCTGGTGAAAGACACACACAACACAACCCTAAAACCCGAGCTCTTGTTCTTCTTTTCCCTTCCTTTGCCAGATTGACTGATTCTTGCACCGGAGGGCCATCCCGGAGGGCCTCCGGTGTGGTCTTTAGTCGTGTTTTCTTTTGCAGGCTAGGAGGAGGGCAGGGGCAGATCCCATACTCAGTCCAAGGAAAGTGAGTCATTCAAATCGGAGCCCCACAAACTTTTTATGATTTTAGAAACGTGATTAGAAAATGGAGGTTTTGGAATACATATGAGCGAAGCAACTTCAATCGAAGGGGTTCTCTCCAATCCCATTTTAGGCTATTCAGTTTATAACGTTATTTGTCCTTGTCCCTTTTCTTGCTTACCTAAATGATGGAAAGCATTAATTTTTTAAAGCACATCGGAAAAATTATCAACGCTAAAAGATCATGTTGATAGGATATCATTTGTTATACACATATCTACATTTAGAAAAGGCATATTTGGTATTTTAATTTTGTTGACACAAATTTGGTGTGAAAACCTTATCAACCGTTATCTTACCAACATGACCTTTGATGTGGTTAATGTTCTTGAGACGCTCTATAAAGGGAATGGTTTCGATGATCAAATTCTGTCAAGGAAGTGCGACAAAAGGTGACAAATAATTGATTATGTACACTAGTAACTTACAAGGTAAATCAATTTGAAATTAAAGTGGAGCGCGAAAATCAATTTTCAATTGATAATTTAGTTGATAATTACCTCTAAAATTACCTTTTGTACGCAGGCAAGAAATTAATTTAAAATTATAGTAGAGCGCGAAAATTAATTTCCAATTTCAAATTAATTAAATACCAAAAGAGTGGTGGTGCATGCTTGGGCTTATATTATATCTTATTGTATTTTGCATTTGGGCTAAAAAGATTGTGTTTATAAGTGGGCCAAAAAATGCTAGTTTGTTGTTGGGCCTTGTTATGGTATTCCTTTTGTATTTGGGCATCTTCCTAATCGGTCCTCTTTTGTCTCCACATACCCATCCAGCCCCACCTCGCATCACACCCTTTTCTCCCTTTTTTGTAATCGTTTCGACGAGGTAAGAGATAACTGTAGCCATACTCATGGTGTAGACCAAAAGAAGTTATTTTCTTAGAGTATCCGCACTAGCCTCTCTATATTTTGGATCAATTTACACTTTAAAAAGTCGCTTTATTACTTTAACTATCCATTGTTAAAATGTTTACTACATTAGACTCTCTACTCTCACTCTCTTCTCAATTAAATATTTCCCCTCTACTTAAAACTACATGAAAAACAAAAAAATAAAATAAAACTACCCCGAGAGAGGTGTTAATTTTTGAACAGCTGAGGTGTAAAAGATAATAAAATATTAGATAACCAATGAATAGTGCCTCTTTTCTTCAAGAGAGTGACTGTTGCAAGAACTACTTTGGTCCAATCAGTAGCGAGGCTGATGTCTTGGATTTTGTCCATTTTCCTCGCTAGTCTAGCGCCACAAGGGGAGAGGCGAGCCTAATACAGATGCCCTTACAAAAATAAATGTGATGGTAAATTGGTACTCATAGGTAACTATTTTGCATGAATGGTGGTTGGCTATTAATGAATGTTTCTATGTATACGAAAACAAGCTGCTGTGATGAAAAATCGGAAAAAGAGTTTGAGATTAATTAAACCGGAACAACGGTTTAATTGAACTTTTATTCTGTTTTGCTTGAAACTATTTAATTTCCAGGAAAAAGAAACTATTTAAATTAATTTAACTAATAGAAATAGTTTTCTTTTTACAGAGAGAACTTTTAAGTATCAGGTTATTTAATTTCGTATTAAAAAATAGTGTGGGGACTCCAATGGTTTTCATGACAGTTGGACAACAAATCTTCGCAGCTGATCTTGTAAACTAGTATTTGCATAAATCTCCATTAATTGCAATTAGTGTAGCTCTTTCTTCTTTGGTGATAACACAGGTGGAAAGTCCTTACTGTATTACCTAGAGGTGGCAATCTCAACCCATATTTTTCTAACCCGCCCAATCCGTCCACTTATAACCCAACTCAACCCACTCATATTATATAATGGGTTGATATTGGTTGAACCCATATAAACCCATATTTCATTGGATTTAGATGGTTAAAAATGGGTTCAATATGGATTGATGTTAAAAGACCCAAATAAAATCTAATTTTTTCGAATGCCTGCATTTGACTTTTATTCCCGTATGTCGGCTTTTCTATCCTCTTGGCGGCTCTCGTTCTTTTACTCCCAGGAAAGGAATTTCAAAAATGAAAAAGAAAATGGGGTCCACATGGATCCCATTTACCAGCCAAACCTCCATTTTTTTTTTTTCTCAAACGTAATGGAAGCAATCAAACCTTTACAAGCCACACAGACACAAACACTAATTCAATTATTCTCTTCGCATTCCCTATTGAAAGACAATAAAAATTTTACATTTTGCAAATTTTGCGTCAAATGTTTGTGATTTTTTTGTCTTGATTCAATTTTTTTTTTCATATTTGTTAATTTTGTTTCAAATTTTTGTAACTTATTGATTCTTCTCGTCGAGAAGAATCAGAAAAGTAAAATTTTTTTTTTTATCGAAACTCAGATTTTTTTAACTAAAAAAGATTATTTTTTTTCTTATTTTATCTTTATTCAAAAAATCATGAGTTTCGATGATAATTTTTTACTTTTTTGATTCCTCTCGTCGAGACGAATCAATAAACTACAAAAGTTTAACGCAAAATAAACATATACAAAAAAAATTAAATAAAGAAAAAAAAGTCACTCAATTTTTTATTCAAACGCACCCGAAGCCGGCGTTGGTATACTAGATATTTTAGCTTAGGGAGAAAAAGGAAGTAAAGCAGATCGGATCGGGTGGGTTTGGACCATAATTTTTAATTTTTCGATTTGTCTCTTTGAATAAAACCAATAATCGGCCAAAAATTGAAGCGGAACGTAAAAATTGAGTTTTAATCATAAATGTTTTTACTTTTTTGAATCTCTTTATTGAGACAAATAAAAAAAAAAAAAAAAGGGGGGGGGAGGAAAACGGGTCGGGCGGGTTTGGGTTTGGCTTGCCCCATATTTGACCCGACCCGTTTCAACCCGTTTACTTTTTGACCAATATTTGACCCGTCCATGTTTGACCCACGACTAGTTTCAACCCTCCCAGACCCGCCCGTTTGTCACCTCTACTATTACCCTTCTAAACCATGTTTTTCTGATGCACTTAACTGGATATATATGGTTTAGAAGTGACTAATTAACTAAGGTTATGTGTGACCATATCCATATGGACCCACTACCGCCCTGGCATCCCACATCCACATATCTCTATCTCCTTGTCAACTGAAACATGTACCCCACCGTACTTTGACAAGTGCCATTAGGGATGAAATCGGTTTAGTTCGGTCCGTTTTGGAAAATCAGAAATCGAAACTAATTGCTTGATGGAAAAAAACCCCGCTCAGTTTGGTGCCTGCTAGCTCGATCGGGTCGGTTTGGTTTGGCTTTTGCTAGCATGATTTGGTTCGGTTCAATTGGAGAAGGCAAGGCCGGCCCAATCCCAAAGCCCAAGAGGCCTAGGTCTCGGGCATCCAAAAAAGTCCAATTTTTAGGGTACTCCAATATTTTTACTAGTTGAGTTTGAGTAGGATTCTTTTTAAACCCGATAGAATGAAAAATATGCCCAATTAGAGATAATGAGTTAGTACAACCCACCATCCCATAAGCCCAAGTGCTTAAACCACTAAATTCCCAAAATCATTTTCCCCAAATCAGTGAATAACACCTCCCAAAAATCATTTTCCCCCAAACCCACCCCAAAAACTTGACGATCTCGTATTTTGTGTTCATATATAATGATTAGTAGAATTTTATATTGGTTTTACTTTCTCGTCTTATGATTATTGCTGTAAAAATTGTTGAGTATTAACCCTCTACGGACACATTTTTTCTATTAGTTCTTGGACACTAAAACCTCTTGGGTCGGCCTTGGTGAAGAACTTGGCTTATGTTTGTTTTGTTCCCAAGCGGAGTAGAAACTAGAGATTCTTGTTTGTACTTCGTATTTTGGAATTATTCTTTCTTTGCAACGCCCACGCCAAAAAACAGAGCTAGCTGGCTAGCTAGGGTTGGTATTCTCCACGACAATACATGCAGGACCACCAGACCTAAGTGGTTATGAAATACTGCAGGACCCACGAAGTCCAAATGGTTATGAAATCTTTCCAATATTTGATCCGTTATTGAGAACAAATTAAGACGGTGAATTGATCACTTACGTACCTGTTACCCAATCGTTTTCCTCAACCGCACTCTCTCACCTGGGACCATGAATTTTTAATGCTCTAAACCAATAATAATGAAGCACCACTTACCTGTTACCCGATCGTTTATGGGTAAAAGTCTCTGAAAATAAATTTGGACCATTAATCATATATTTTTACCCGTAAATGGTTTAGCAAACAAATCTGAGCCGTTAATCATATACCGGATTGCAGACAAGCCAGATCCGTAATAATTGATTAAAATAAGATGCAGCAGTAATTAATGAATTCAACCAACATATCACGCAGAGAGAGAAAAGCATTTTGTTGAGCTTAAATTAAACTCTCATACTAGAAAGTACAAGTGGTCCTTAATTTGCAACGCATTTTGTCACGTATGATTATGTGGGTACATACGCGAACGTATTTTAAAATTATTTATACTTTCTAGTATGAGCGAACGTATTAAACTCTCATACTAGAAAGCACAAGTTGTCACAAATTTAAAATTATTTTAAATAGCATATGTACGATTATGTGGGTACATGAGCGAATGTTCTCTATACATTTACCTTAGTAATTAACAGAAATGCTAGGGGTACAACAAACCTTGCACAACAGCCACGCACTGATCCATTTTGGTTTTGCAGCTGCCCATTATAAAGACTATGCACAAACCTGTAATTGTTCTGTGGAAGCTCTCTCTACTAACAGTTGGTTTCATGACTCTTGCATCGAACATTCCAACTGGAGAATTAGAAGAAGAAAACAATTTTGCCATGATCAACTCTCTTCCTTCCGATTTGTTGGTGGATGTTCTCGCCCGGGTCGCCTCCTCTTCCTTCACCGACCACTTCAACTCCAAACTATGGTAATTAGTCACCTTCTCCTCGCATTCAAATGTTTTTCTTTTGATACTAAATTATAATAATTTACTAGTTTATTTAGGACGAAAATATAAGAAAAGTACAAAAAAAAATAAATTGAGTAATCTAAAACGTTTATTTAATCTTAAACATTTGTTTGTTTTGAATTGCTTTGGTCTATAGGGAACAATTTCAAGTTTTTAATCCTAATTCATATTTCTCTCGTCGAGACGAATTAATACGTTACAAAAAAACTGACCCAAAAACTTAAAATTGCTGTTTTGCATTAAAAATTGCAAAAAAAAAACTCTTAATTGAATTGTTTCTGATTAAGTAATTATGGATTACTGGTGCATATCACGCGTAAAGAATTAGAGAAGTGCAAAAAAGAAAAAAAGAAATTGAACTTATAAAAATGGCACGAAAAAAGTACGGACAATAAAAAGAAATTGAACTTAAAACTTTCTTCCTTAGTGTTGCCAATCACTCTAGATGGGTATGGTTGGTGTACATGTTGTTTTGGAAAACGTAGTAAGGCCACGGAAAAAGCACGGACACGAAACTGTTAGAAGGGCACGGAAAAAGCACGAGCACGAAAACCGATCGAACCTGTTAAAAATGGCTTGGTTTGGTTGGTCGGTTCAGTTTTTCGGTTTAAACTTTCATCACTAGTGTCGCCAATCACTCTAGATGGGTATGGCTGGTGTGTTGTTTTGGAAAACGTGGTAAGGGTATGGAAAAAGCACAGACACGAAACTGTTAGAAGGGCACGATAAAAGTACGGGCATGAAAACCGATCGGAACTGTTAAAAATGGCTTGATTCGGTGATCCGGTTAAAACTTTCATCCCTAATGGCACCAATCACTCTAGATGGGTATGGTTGGTGTGTTATTTTGAAAAATGTGGTAAGGGCACGGAAAAAGCACGGACAAGAAACTCTTAGAATTTTATATTACAACAGCAAATCTGAACTATTGAAAATATTTTCAGTGTTTTTGTTGCGCGACCTGCAGTTTACGATCTAAAAACAAAATTGCAGAAAAGCTCGATTCATTTTGAAAAATGACATGTCCTATTTCTCTATCTATTTTCTGTGTAGAATTCCTACATGGAGAATACTGGAGGTTTTGCATATAAGAAATGGTTTAAAACTGGGAGGTTTTGGGATTGGAATGTTGAATAACTTGAGATTCCGAGATCATAACCGAAGATAAACCCGCCCATGGACGCAATGATACATGTGACAACGACATTCCGAGTGAGCTTGTCCGGATATGCTTTTCCAGTACCCGAACCGGATACAAAACCACCACTGGCTATGTTTCTAGAGAGAGAGAGAGAAACGGGGTGGTGAAGAGGCATTGTAGTGGTGCAAACAAATTAAGTAGAGATACAGCTAAGAATCAAGAACTGAAAACAAAGAAAGAGAAGAGAAGAGCGAGAAGTTGTATTTCATATATTTCTCAGTTGAGATCAAGAATCCCCAGTTACAAAGCTTTTATACAAGAAGGCAGCCACCTAAACGCATAGGCTAGTAGACAAGTTTTTGAGACCCTATGGACAAAAGAGTAATTCTTGCCTCCTAAAAAGTGGAATTTTTCCTAAAAGATTAAAAAAATCTAGATCGTTGGATCGTTTAAAAACAAAAATGTCTCGTTAAATAGCATATGTACGATTATGTGGGTAGATGAGCGAACATTCTGTATACATTGTACCTTAGTAATTAACAGAAATGTTAGGGGTACAACAAACCTTGCACAACAGCCACGCACTGATCCATTTTTGATTTGCAGCTGCCCATTATAAAGACTATACACAAACCTGTACTTGTTCTGTGGAAGCTCTCTCTACTAACAGCTGGTTTCATGACTCTTGCACCGAACATTCCAGCAGGAGAATTAGAACAAGAAAACAATTTTGCCATGATCAACTCTCTTCCTTCCGATTTGTTGGTCGATGTTCTTACACGGGTCGCCTCCTCCTCGCATTCAAATGTTTCTCTTTTGATACTAAATTATAATAATTTACTGGTTTATTTATGGCGAAAATATCAGAAAAGTAAAAAAATAAATAAATTGAGTAATCTAAAACGTTTATTTAATCTGAAACATTTATTTGTTTTGGATTACTTTGGTCTTTAGGGAACAATTTCAAGTTTTTAATCCTAATTCATATTTCCCTCGTTGAGACGAATTAATACGTTACAAAAAAAACTAACCCAAAAACTTAAAATTGCTGTTTTGCATTAAAAATTGTAAAAAAAAAGCTCTTAATTGTACTGTTTCTGATTAAGTTATTATGGATTACTAGTCCATACCACACGTAAAGAATTAGAGAAGTGCAAAAAATAAAAAAAGAAGAAATTGAACTTATAAAAATGGCACAGAAAAGGCACCGAAAAAAAACGAAATTGAACTTAAAACTTTCTTCCTTAGTGTTGCCAATCACTCTTGATGGGTATGGTTGGTGTACATGTTGTTTTGGAAAACGTAGTAAGGCCGTGGAAAAAGCACGGACACGAAACTGTTAGAAGGGCACGGAAAAAGCACGAGCAAGAAAACCGATCGAAACTGTTAAAAATGGCTTGGTTCGGTTGGTCGGTTCGGTTTTTCGGTTTAAACTTTCATCACTAGTGTTGCCAATCACTCAAGATGGGTATGGCTGGTGTGTTGTTTTGGAAAACGTGGTAAGGGTATGGAAAAAGCACAGACACAAAACAGTTAGAAGGGCTTGAAAAAAGCACGGGCATGAAAACCGATCGAAACTGTTAAAAATGGCTTGGTTCGGTGTTCCGGTTAAAACTTTCATCCCTAATGGCACCAATCACTCTAGATGGGTATGGTTGGTGTGTTATTTTGGAAAATGTGGTAAGGGCACGGAAAAAGCACGGACAAGAAACTCTTAGAATTTTGTATTACAACAGCAAATCTGAACTATTGAAAATATTTTCAGTGTTTTTGTTGCGCGACCTGCAGTTTACGATCTAAAAACAAAATTGCAAAAAAGCTGGATTCATTTTGAAAAATGACATGTCCTATTTCTCTATCTATTTTCTGTGTAGAATTCCTACATGGAGAATACTAGAGGTTTTGGATATAAGAAATGGTTTAAAAGTGGGAGGTTTTGTGTTTGGCATTTTGAATACCTTGAGATTCCGATATCATAACTGAAGAGAAACCCGCCCATGGACGCAATGATACACGTGACAACGACATTCCGAGTGAGCTTATCCAGATATACTTTTCCAGTACCTGAACCGGATACGAAACCACCACTAGCTGTTTATCTAGAGAGAGAGAGAGAGAAACGGGGTGGTGAAGAGGCATTGTAGTCGAGTAAACAAATTAAGTAAAGATACAACTAAGAATCAAGAACTAAAAACAAAGAAAAAGAAGAGAAGAGTGAGAAGTTGTATTTCGTATATTTTTCAGCTGAGATCAAGAATCCCCAGTTACAAAGCTTATATACAAGAAGGCAGCCAGCTAAACGCACAGGCTTGTAGATAAGTTTTTTAGAACCTATGGACACTAGAGTAATTCTTATCTCCTAAAAAGTGGAATTTTTCCTAGAAGATTGAAAAAATCTAGATCGTTTTATCGTTTAAAAAAAAAATATATATATATATATATATATATATATATATATATACACATATGATATCTCGTTAAATAGCATATGTACGATTATGTTGGTAGATGAGCGAACGTTCTGTATACATTGTACCCTAGTAATTAACTGAAATGCTAGGGTACAACAAACCTTGCACAACAGCCACGCACTGATCCATTTTGGATTTGCAGCTGCCCATTATAAAGACTATACACAAACCTGTACATGTTCTGTGGAAGCTCTCTCTACTAACAGCTCTTTCTACTAAGAGCTGGTTTCATGACTCTTGCATCGAACATTCCAGCTGGAGAATTAGAACAAGAAAACAATTTTGCCATGATCAACTCTCTTCCTTCCGATTTGGTGGTGGATGTTCTTGCCCGGGTCGCCTCCTCTTCCTTCACCGACCAATTCAACTCCAAACTATGGTAATTAGTCACCATCTCCTCGCATTCAAATTTTTCTCTTTTGATACTAAATTATAATAATTTACTGATTTATTTAGGGCGAAAATATCAGAAAACTACAAAAAAAAAATAAATTGAGTAATCTAAAACGTTTATTTAATCTTAAACATTTATTTGTTTTGGATTACTTTGGTCAATAGGGAACAATTTCAAGTTTTTCATCCTATTTCATATTTCGCTCCTCGAGGCGAATTAATACGTTACAAAAAAACTGACCCAAAAACTTAAAATTGCTGTTTTGCATTAAAAATTGCAAAAAAAAAACTCTTAATTGAACTGTTTCTGATTAAGTTATTATGGATTACTGGTCCATATCACGCGTAAAGAATTAGAAAAGTGGAAAAAAAAAAAAGAAATTGAACTTAAAAAAATGGCACGGAAAAAGCACGGACAAAAAAAAGAAATTGAACTTAAAACTTTCTTCCTTAGTGTTGCCAATCACTCTAGATGGGTATGGTTGGTGTACATGTTGTTTTGGAAAACGTACTAAGGGCACGGAAAAAGCACAGACACGAAACTGTTAGAAGGGCACGAAAAAAGCACGAGCACGAAAACCGATCGAACCTGTTAAAAATGGCTTAGTTCGGTTGGTCGGTTCGGTTTTCCGGTTTAAACTTTCATCACTAGTGTCGCCAATCACTCAAGATGGGTACGGTCGGCGTGTTGTTTTGAAAAACGTGGTAAGGGCATGGAAAGAGCACAGACACGAAACTGTTAGAAGGGCACGAAAAAAGCACGGGCCTGAAAACCGATCAAAACTGTTAAAAATGGCTCGGTTCGGTGTTCTGGTTAAAAATTTCATCCCTAATGGCACCAATCACTCTAGATGGGTATGGTTGGTGTGTTATTTTGAAAAATGTGGTAAGGGCACGGAAATAGCACGGACAAGAAACCCTTAGAATTTTATATTAAAACAGCAAATCTGAACTATTGAAAATATTTTCTGTGTTTTTGTTGCGCGAGCTGCAGTTTACGATCTAAAAACAAAATTGCAGAAAAGCTGGATTCATTTTGAAAAATGACATGTCCTATTTCTCTATCTATTTTCAGTGTAGAATTCCTACATGGAGAATACTGGAGGTTTTGCATATAAGAAATGGTTAAAAGGTGGGAGGTTTTGTGATCGAGATTTTGACTACCTTGAGATTCCGATATCATAACTGAGGATAAACCCGGCCATGGACGCAATGATACATGTGACAACGACATTCCGAGTGAGCTTGTCCGGATATGCTTTTCCAGTACCCGAACTGGATACGAAACCACCACTAGCTATGTTTTCTAGAGAGAGAGAGAGAAACGGGGTGGTGAAGAGGCATTGTAGTGGAGCAAACAAATTAAGTATAGATTTAGCTAAGAATCAAGAAGTGAAAACAAAGAAAAAGAAGAGAAGGGCGAGAAGTTGTATTTCTTATATTTCTCGCCTGAGATCAAGAATCCCCAGTTACAAAGCTTATATACAAGAAGGCAGCCAGCTAAACGCACAGGCTTGTAGATAAGTTTTTGAGACCCTATGGACACTAGAGTAATTCTTATCTCCTAAAAAGTGGAATTTTTCCTACAAGATTGAAAAAATCTAGATCGTTGGATCGTTTAAAAAAAAAATATATATATATATATATATATATATATATATATATATATATATATATATATATACACACACACATATGATATCTCGTTAAATAGCATATGTACGATTATGTTGGTAGATGAGCGAACGTTCTGTATACATTGTACCTTAGTAATTAACTGAAATGTTAGGGGTACAACAGACCTTGCACAACAGCCACGCACTGATCCATTTTGGATTTGCAGCTGCCCATTATAAAGTACACAAACCTGTACTTGTTCTGTGGAAGTTCTCTCTACTAACAGCTCTTTCTACTAAGAGCTGGTTTCATGACTCTTGCATCGAACATTCCAGCTGGAGAATTAGAACAAGCAAACAATTTTGCCATGATCAACTCTCTTCCTTCCGATTTGTTGGTGGATGTTATTGCCCGGGTCACCTCCTCTTCCTTCACCGACCACTTCAACTCCAAACTATGGTAATTAGTCACCTTCTCCTCGCATTCAAATGTTTCTCTTTTGATACTAAATTATAATAATTTACTGGTTTATTTAGGGCGAAAATATCAGAAAACTACAAAAAAAAATAAATTGAGTAATCTAAAACGTTTATTTAATCTTAAACATTTATTTGTTTTGGATTACTTTGGTCTATAGGGAACAATTTCAAGTTTTTAATCCTATTTCATATTTCCCTCGTCGAGACGAATTAATACGTTACAAAAAAACTGACCCAAAACTTAAAATTGCTGTTTTGCATTAAAAATTGCAAAAAAAAAAACACTTAGTGGTACTGTTTCTGATTAAGTTATTATGGATTACTGGTCCATATCATGCGTAAAGAATTAGAAAAGTGCAAAAAAAAAAGAAATTGAACTTATAAAAATGGCACGGAAAAAGCACGAACAAAAAAAAGAAATTGAACTTAAAACTTTCTTCCTTAGTGTTGCCAATCACTCTAGATGGGTATGGTTGGTGTACATGTTGTTTTGGAAAACGTAGTAAGGCCACGGAAAAAGCACAGACACGAAATTATTAGAAGGGCACGGAAAAAGCACGAGCACGAAAACCGAACAAAACTGTTAAAAATGGCTTAGTTCGGTTGGTCGGTTCGGTTTTCCGGTTTAAACTTTCGTCACTAGTGTCGCCATCACTCAAGATGGGTATGGTTGGTGTGTTGTTTTGAAAAATGTGGTAAGGGCATCGAAAAAGCACAGACACGAAACTGTTAGAAGGGCACGAAAAAAACACGGGCATGAAAACCGATCGAAACTGTTTAAAATGGCTCGGTTCGGTGTTCCGGTTTTAACTTTCATCCCTAATGGCACCAATCACTCTAGATGGATATGGTTGGTGTGTTATTTTGAAAAATGTGGTAAGGGCACGGAAATAGCACGGACAAGAAACTCTTAGAATTTTATATTAAAACAGCAAATCTGAATAAAACAGCAAATCTGAACTATTGAAAAGATTTTCAGTGTTTTTGTTGCGCGAGCTGCAGTTTACAATCTAAAAACAAAAATGTGGAAAAGCTGGATTCATTTCGAAACATGACATGTCCTAGTTCTCTATCTATTTTCTGTGTAGAATTCCTACTTGGAGAATACTGGAGGTGTTGCATATAAGAAATGGTTTAAAAGTGGGAAGTTTTGTGATTGGCATTTTGAATACCTTGAGATTCCGATATCATAATCGAAGATAAACCCAGCCATGGACGCAATGATACACGTGACAAAGACATTCCGAGTGAGTTTGTCCGGATATGCTTTTCCAGTACCCGAACCGGATATGAAACCACCACTAGCTATGTTTCTAGAGAGAGAGAGAGAAACGGGGTGGTGAAGAGGCATTGTAGTGGAGTAAACAAATTAAGTAGAGATACAGCTAAGAATCAAGAACTGAAAACAAAGAAAAAGAAGAGAAGGGCGAGAAGTTCTATTTCGTATATTTCTCAGCTGAGATCAAGAATCCCCAGTTACAAAGCTTATATACAAGAAGGCAGCCAGCTAAACGCACAGGCTAGTAGATAAGTTTTTGAGACCCTATGGACAAAAGAGTAATTCTTGTGTCCTAAAAAGTGGAATTTTTCCTGGAAGAT
Source organism: Rhododendron molle (assembly GCA_025413875.1). Lineage (NCBI taxonomy): Eukaryota > Viridiplantae > Streptophyta > Magnoliopsida > Ericales > Ericaceae > Rhododendron > Rhododendron molle. The sequence goes on along the minus strand of CM046389.1, from coordinate 46,620,819 downwards.
TAAAAAAATCTAGATCGTTGGATCTTTTAATCATCATTGGATCGTTGTTCCTCCCAAAAACACCAAAATTGATGATCGAACGTGGCAAGGCAAAAAAGCGAACATAAAACTCTAGAGAATCGGCGAGGCCGACGATGTGGATGAGGAGTTCAACAACCTCGTGGCTGAGAGCGAGGCAGCGTAGATGGTGGAGTACCCTTGGGGGAATTTATTGCAATGGAAGTATCGATTGCACCTCACAATGGCTAATCTGATTCCTTGTTTCCAGCACAATTGACTGGCATTAGCATGATTATGTTTTACGCTCCGATTTTGTTCAAAACCATTGGGTTCGGAAGCGATGCATCGCTTATGTCTGCTGATCTTTGTATTGTCAATGTTGGTGTGACAATAGTCTCAGTTTATGGTGTGGATAAGTGATGTAGAAGGTTTTTGTTCCTTCAGGGTGGCCCTCAAATGTTCCTTTGCCAAGTATATTTAGAATTATCATTGTTTTGGCTTTATTTTCAATGTTCACATCCCTTCTTCATTAACCAGAATAACACTTTTATGAGGCAGAGAGTACTGATCTTTTGTGCACTTATATTTGAGTTTGGTTTTGTACCTATATATTTTTACTGAATCATTGTTTTCTTTTTTTGTGTTTACAAATTACAGATCGCGTTAGCAACTTGCATTACAACCAACCTAATGCATGATTAATACAGTTCTATAAATACAGCAAACAAACGCATGTTTTGCAAGTATAGTGACCAGATCGATAAAAGAAGTACGAATTGATACATGCGCAGAACCAGTGCGGCTCACCGATTGAAGAAAAAGGAACAAGAAAAAACAGAGGACTATGCGTAGGTTAGCGAATGAAAGGATAAAAAGAATAAGTTGAAATTTCTGCAATACGACCAACCTAATGCAGACTGTCTGTGGCATGATCAGTGATAAGATGTATGATAGAATCCACACAATGGGTCACAAATAATTAGTCGAACAGTGGAATTTGTAATCCAAAACAATGAAAAGCGAGGAGAAGGCGACTAATTACCATAGTTTTGAGCTGAAGAGGTTGGTGAAGGAAGAGGAGGTGACCCGGGCAAGAACATCGACCAACAAATCGCAAGGAAGAGAGTTGATCATGGCAAAATTGTTTCCTTGTTCTAATTCTCCAGCTGGAATGTTCAATGCAAGTGTCATGATCATGATATAGCTAGCTACTGGCTGTTAGTCATGATCATGGTTGTTTGCTATATTTTTTTGTGCTAAATTTGTGCATGTGTGTATGTGTTTTTTGTTCTTCACCAAATAAGTATGGTGGAATTGAGATAGTAATGAAGAGCAGCAATGGGTTTAATTGTTTTTTCTGAGCTACATTATTTTTAAACACAGGTTCTCCAAGCATCCTCATCGCCCCAGGATTCCTATCCCGTATAGGAAACCTGGCCCTCTGGGGACTCTCGTGCCCAATCAACTGAGATCCTCCTTTGCATGGAACTTCTCTGTTATGGATTTCGTTCCATAATAGGACTGCTCTTAAACTTATCTTTATCTAAATACGGAGTCTCCTTTTCTGGAACATTCCCACCGCTTATCCCGATTGGATATTGGACACTCCTCCTTGAACACTGCTTCCGCTCTACTGCTTTGGACATAAACCTGTCCAGCCGAACAGCTCGTATTCGTACTAGGATATCCCATATCCCTGCTCGGGAACAGTCCCCCCTGTTCGGTGTACACTTCAGGTCACCGGACCTTATCATCATGGTGCCTTTCATCATTTTTCTCATTGCACACTCACATCACGTGCTCGGCTCGTATTTGTACCTGTTCGGAAATACCTCCCTACACAACTCTTTTCCGGATACTTTTCTAATTTTTTTTCGCACGACATGTACTGGTAATCCTTAATAATTTAATGCAAAACAGTAATATTAAAAATCGATAATATTTATGCAATACAGTAATTTAGTATTGTAAAATTTTTCCGTCAGCTTTTTGTAACATATGCGCTATTAATTCGTTTCAACGAGAGAAATATAAAATAAGATTAAAAATAATTAAAAATGTTCACTATAGATCAAAAGTAATCCAAAACAAATAATTTTTGCATCAGTTTTTTTATCAGCAACGTCAAATGGACTTTATGTGTTGATTATTTTTATTTTTTTAATTAATGCACTGATCGAGCTGTTTGGCCCTGCTATCTAATTTGGGGATATTTTCAGTACCTTTTTTGTGGAAGAGACAAAAAATCAATCCAGGGGACCATTTACAATTACTCCTATATTACACAGAGCGAGGTTGGCTGTTCTAGTTTTCGTAGTTGCTTGTAATTTCCTTTTTTCGTCGAGATTCAGTTGGTGTTCTGTGAAAGCACAGTGGGGTACGTGTTTCAGGTGACGGGGGATGGGAGAAATTTTCCAATGCCGGGTGGGTATCAAGTGGTGCCTGCTTGGCGCATAAGACTTATGCTGAAGACTTTTAGCAATTGAGTACCCCACCCGGTTTGATTATTCCCACACAATTTGAAGACTTGACTTCAAAGCGATTGGAAATCTGCGGTAGACATTTAAAAGAGGACGGAAGAAATAGTATTGAAGACTTTGATTGAGCAACCCCACATGGAAGAGTTTTAACTGATTGGGAATTTGAGTGTGAGCCCTTTTCTTTTGCCGTCCTTGTCTTGGAGGCTCAGATCTGATAGCTTGTGGGTCAGTGGATGGATCAACAAAGTGAGGTGTGTATAGTTGGGGTTTTTTTTTTTTTTTTTTGCGTTTTTGCAGCGGGGGAGATTTTGGCCAGTTATCCGGCACTTTCTTGTAGCATTCCAACTTACTTGAACTATGATTGTGCGGCAGAGAAGGGTTGAAGATGAGCCATCATTTGAAGCCACATGCCGGTGTCCATAGGTCTAGCAATGTTGTTAATTTAGTTTACTTCTAATTTTTTACTTTTTAAATTTCTCTCGTCGAGACAAATGGATAATTTAAGAAAAATAATAATGCTAAAAAAAAAAAAACACATCTTTTTTCAAAATAAAGCAAAAAAAAATATACTAATAGAAAAGAATTAGTGATCCAAACTAGACCTTAATGGTGAACTACACAACAAAGTGTGATATTAAAAGGTCTTACACACCAAGCCAGATGGATGTGATCCATACCCACTGGTTGGTCCGCTCTGCTCACTACTGCCACACTCTTGGGTTCCCAGTGCCACCTTTCTAAATTTCCTCAAGTCCTCGTTGAACTGGTTCGTGCATGTCGTAGTCTGAGCTGCCATGCATGAGAATTGTAGGTGTGCTGTGATCTGGGTCTGATTTCTGCACTAAAATCAGACAAAGATAGGTTTCCTTCCAAGGCCCTTACATATTATTCATTGAAAGTAATTTGCACAAAATATATATTATAAAATAAATTTAATAGCTCGTCCCATTATATTTACTCAAGTCATTTCGTACCCGTGCTTTTTCTGTGCCCTTGCCACATTATCCAAAACAACACACCAACTATACTCATCTAGAGTGATTGGTGACACTAGGGATGAAAGATTTTGTAAAAATATGGAGAAAAAAATTGGGAACCCATGGCGGTGTGGCTTGGTTGTGATTGAATATTCTTCGTGCTAATTTTGTGCGTATGTGTATGTGTTTTTTTGTTCTTCACCAAACATTTAAGTATAGTGAGATTGAGATAGTAATGAAGAGCTGCAAGGGGTTTAATTGTTTTTTTTTAGCATGAAGTTTCGGATCACACCGAGACACATATGATGAATCTTCCATAACTGCTATGTAATGCTAGAGTCAGAAAAGGAAAAAATAGGACGCCGCAATCCAAAAAAAGAAACGGAGAGAGGACGTGGGGCCCACATGGAGCAAGTAGGACGCCACATCCCATTTCTGGATGAAAGAAATCACATGAGTTTTTATTAAATGGTTTGGACCATTTAAGATATACCATATCTCTTAATTAAATTTTTTATAAAAAAGAAAATCCTTTGATTCTAACAATTCTTTTATGGCTAGCCTAAACAAGTAAAGTTCACAAAATTTGATACCGTGCCCATGTGAATGGGTTGCCTAAGTATCCACTTACTCGATCAACTTCATAAAGAAATGGGGAGCTAGTCTGATCTCGGAATCAGGTCAACATAGTTCGAGTATGGAATATTCTCATTCAAAAATACTGTTTAACAGATTACTTTTGGGCGTGCGAAGGACCAATTAAACATGTCCTATGTTTTACTGCCGAAAAATCCTAGAGTCTTTTTGAAAGACAAATCCTCAGACAATTGAAATTTACATTTGCCTTCCGCGAGGCAAAATTTAATTTTGGCCAAATGACTTCTTTGGTGTGTGTGTGTGTATATATATAGTAAGTTTCTAATGCGGAGGTATATATAGTAAGTTTCTAATGCGGATCTCCGCATTCAAGCAAAGTGCGGACCTCCCTTTTCTCGATCGAATTTTGATATATAGTCAGCTTCAAGTTAGGGCGCTCTTATCGTATTAAGTTGCCGCTAGACCTCCCTTTTTCTCCCTTTTTCCAATCGAATTTCGATGATCCGAGCCGCTCAATGTGTTTAAAATATGATTTTAAGGATACCCGCGAGAAATCAGAAAAAAAAAAAAATCGGGAAGGATTTCATCCGAGCAGTTAAAATGCTTATAGACTTGTACTTTGAAATGCAAATTTGGTGGTCAAAACGTGAACTTCACGGACTTTTAACCCCGTCGCATTTTATGTTATGAAAGGGATTTAAAAACCACTTTTAGAGCTATTGAGACTTGAGCTTTCAAAGTCCGAATACTTGAGCAAATATTTTTTGGCAGAACCGCTTTATAATCTTTCGAATCGTTGATGACAAACGCAGAACAGTTGAGAACAGTTCTATGGTATTCAAAGTTTCGTTAAGAAGAATATTTTCCATTGTACTTTTGGTATTTGTTTGTATGCAATAAAAGGAAACTGGAGTAAAGTAATCCGTCATAATAATACGTTGAAGTATCAAACACCTTACTGCGGAGGGCCCCCATATAGGACTAGATGTCCAAAGGACTCAGCATTTTTTATATCAGCAACATCATACAATTCAATGTCATTAAAGGTCTCTGTGTTGAAGGTATCCACGTTCTGACCAAAGTCGTTGACAACTTGAATATTCCTAAAGAATGCATCATATTTTGTGTCTCGATTTAGAAAATGACCACTGGCCATTACAGGTGCTGGGGTGCCCGGTGGACTATACACCACTCCTCCCCAATCAACATAGGAAGCCGAGCCCGCTAGGTCACGAAATATTCTCTTTGGCCAAAATCCAATCGGGGTATTGTCATCTCCAATTCGCAGCCACCAATTTCCATTAGCTAGGTCCTATGATATATGACAACAACAAATTAGAAAGCTCTTACTTTCTTTAGTACTGAATTTTACTAATTCGGGTTTATTCTTTCCTGAGCCAACTGATCAATGGAAAAGTGATATAAGAGATGGTCGGGCTTACTCGTTGGATATATCAATATATTTCAATGATTGGTCCTCCATACTTAGAGAAGTTTTCTCATAAATTCCATCAAGAGGTATATCCGATCTCACTAGAACGAATCCTGGGCAACTTGTATTGAAACAGTGCGATTGACCTGCCTGTAGGATGTGTACAAACAAAAAATGAAAAATACTGCAATTGTTAAGCCAATTCATTTTTAAAAAATGTAAAATCAATGGAGAGAAACTTACATCCACACGTATAAATGCTCTAGTGCGGGTATCACCACAAAGATCGGGATCAACCTGCAGCATAGTAATCTAGTACTTTATAATGAGGTGAATTTTTTTAAGTCATTAAGTCCACTGGACATAGAATTTTACAAGGAAAAAATGACAAATCCACAAAAAGACAAGAAGAAGCATACCCTCCACCCTACTTGTATAGCCTCAACCCCGTTTTCAATCTTGAATCGTGCTTCACTGTGCTAACCTCTAGAAACCTTTGGTTGGTGTAAGCTAAACGCCGCACCAGCTCTATTGAACTTGCCTGCGCCAGCTCTTGTCCTAACCACAGCATACTGAACAATACAAAAGCATGCATGTTTAAGCAAAATTTCTACTCCACATTTCCACTGCGAATATACAAGCATATAACAGCATGATAGTATATATATAGGAAATCATAATGCCAAAATTATTTTTATTTTTGACAAAATTCTAGTGCATCAAAGCCTTGCAGATTGTACATGGTACAAAAGTTTTATGCACTACAATTTGGCAAAATTTTTCAAAGGGATTGTAATTAAATATAAGAACAGTTGCATAAGAAGATTGAATTTATAACCACTTTCAACTAATTGATCTATTTTGCGCGCGCTGATGCAAAACAAATTCTTGTAAACGAATATAACAAAAAAGATATTGATGTAGAAAATACAAGAAAAGAAGGTTGAGGATAACAGACATGAGAACCAAAAACAAATTCGTCCAAGGGTCTGACTTTCGAAATATTTCTCTCTCCGATCAAATCTTCTTTAGTGATTCTTCTAATCGGAACTGTACCAAACGGGCAACCTCCATCCTTCAGCCCTATATTTACGGATTCTCTAACTTTTGAACGTACTTGATCTCTTTTTCTTGGAAACAACGAAGTTGGTTTCATCTACAATTCAGCTCGTTTCCATTAATCAATTAAAATTATTGCCTTATACAAGATGTGGGACGATATTTAGAGACATACCTTAAAATAAAACTGTGGTTATTCAGCAAAGGATGGTCAAAGCCAGGTTGATTGTAGAAATCCACACAATCATATTTATCTCCATACTCGGTCTGTAAACAATACAGTCCTTTAGTCATGACTTTTTAAATGATTAAGAGTTAACCAACTTTTTTCTCTATCAAATTGAAACATGAAAGTGTTTTTTTTTTTTCCAAACTCGAAGTGATAACCACTTATATAATTTATAAACGGGTTCTTGGTTCACTAATGAAAGTGTTTTCTCCTCGAATTTGTTTACAATACCACATAAATCTCTTAACTAGGTACGTATATATATGAACTCTGAATGTAATTTAGAAACATGACCCAGTAAAAAAAATAAACATGGACCAATAATTTTAAAGCCTCTTTCGTTTGTCGATTTCAAAGCATAGGGTTTGATTATATACTAAGGAGTTATCGCAAAGCCCAACATTTGGTTTAAACTTCACGGGTGATAAGATATTAGTTGGCAATGCTATGGTACACACTTCTGTACCATTTGCACCCTTATAACCAAACCAATAAAAGTCATAACTAAACTATTGAGGGGGGTAACCAATCCATTAAAAGGCGTAACCAAATCATTTAAAGGCATAACAATTGAGATTATCTATCCCTTCACTCTTGGCCCAGACAAAAAAAACATGGCCTAAAGGTAAACGGTACCACGACAATAACAAAAATTCATGACTCATACACAAATGAATTAACGTCGGTCCAATGCATGTCTGATAATTTATTGCCTTCGCTAACGAAGCAACTCGTAACTAGATATATTAGAATATACACGTACCAAAAAAACAACTATTAGAATATACACCTGTATAGTGTTAACCGCTGGCATGTTTAGAACTTTAAGTTGATTCTCCCTTTCGAGTTTTATAAAATGTTCCACTTTTCCGAGCAAAAAAAAAAAAAAGATCTTCCCTTTTCCACTTTTTCGAGTTTTAAGTTGATTCTCTAACTCAAGATCTTCCCTTGCGGATAACTCTATGCTTCCTTCAACTCCATTGTGGCACACGAAGAGAGAGGAAAAAAAAAGGACTAGGAGTAATGCACTTAAATCCATGCAGCGTTGATCTGGACCATGAAAGCAAAGTATCACTTAGGTCAAAGATCAAATTGGTCTAATCGTGGTTTTTTTTTTTTTTCAAACTTTAGAGGTGTTTTCATTGATACGAAAACCACATACATCAAGAATGGTTAGCCATCCTCGAGTAGGAAGGAAAGCAACCACAAAGGAGGCCTAAACTCACAAACGAACATTCAGGATCTCTCATAGTTTTAATCGTGTTTAAAGCAAACTATTAACATGTTAAAGAGATGCAAAAAATATAAGAACCAGTTTCAATTAGAAATATTAATAATCAAAAGCGTGTTTCTAAATGAAGAAAACCTTATATACTAGCTATAGAAACCGAAATTAATGTCTGGGATCCCTGCTTTTCAAATGTGTCCTATACTTGAGGTGGATTAAAAAAAGGAGATCAACTCATTAAAGATGGTATGAAATGGATAAAAAAATTCTTTCTGGACAGATCTTTGGCTTGGAGATAAATTACTGGAGAAAACTACTGTGCACCTTTTATTTGGCAATACACAGTAGTTTTTATTTGGCAATCCACAGTAGTTTTTATTTTTTTTATTTTTATCAAACATGCACATAAATCGTTGGCAACGAGCAGAACGAAATGCATCTCGATCTGCTTAGACTGAATCACAACCGATAAATCTTCACTCCGTCTCTCTAGATTGGAATACAAACAAAGAAAGTCACAGAAATTTTTAAGAAGAGCAAAAACGAGGAAGAAAGCCTGTGAAAATAAGTAAATCGATTGAATCGTGAACGCACTTGACATGCCGTAGAGTTTAACTCAAGAATGGTGTTGCTTATCAAAAAAAAAATACTCAAGAATGGTGTTACAGAAAGAAAGTGGGGAGGATTGTAATCTTACGTTGGGGTTTATGTATGTGTGAATTGTCACACATCTGTCATTAAGCATGCAATGTCATGCGCGGTATCTATGAAATTGGGATCTCAAATTCCGTGCACAAATCGGTAAAAACTTAGTAATAGTTAGTCAAAATAATATTAAAAGTAGGGAATGCAATCCCAATACATTGTATCTTCAGGTGCCATATAGAGAGAGATATATTCTCCAAATATATGCATACATAGGAACGAATATCGATGCAGTAAGATGCATTCAGAGGGAACGTCAAATCTCTCTACGATGATTAAAAAACATTTAGCTAGCTAAAAAAAAAAGAGGCAAAATTAACAACAAATCGTGGTGTTTGACAGTTAACTTTCCCTATGTTTATTATGCTGCATTTATTTCATGGTGGGTTGACTTTAATAATCCGTGTGGTTCATTTTATTTTGTCATTGTTCAATTTCTTTTGTAGTACTTAGTTTCGCGTCAACTTTTTATGAATTGATAGTTTGTCTCGTCAAAAGTAATCTAAAATATAGAAAGTCAAAACTAATAGTTTTTCAGAATAATTGATACTTAACTTTTTTCTTTATTAATTACTTTTAATTTTTAATATGAGTTTTACTTTATAGATTTCTCTGACTGATATGAAACAATAGTCAACGAAAAGTTCACGCAAAACTAACAAATGCAAAAAAAAAAAAATTTATTATTAGTATTTGTTTTTGCTCGGCAAAGAACATTTTATATAAAGAAGACTTGAAAGGGATACATCAAGTCGAGGGAGAAGGGAGGGGACTTCAACCGAAGTTTTTCTTTTTTGGTCGATCGGAACATCACTCCAACCGAAGTTGAAGGAATTAAAACCACCAAAACGGGCCAAGCCTAAACACCTAAACGGGCCAAGCCCAACCTCCTAAACAACAGCAAAAACAAACCAAGCCCAACCGAAACAGCCCAAACCTAACCCAAAACTACCCAGTCTGAAGACACCAGCCGTCACTCACCACCACAGAACCCCAAACCGCCACCATCGAGAAGAAGGCGCCACCTCCAGGCTTGCCGGAAACCACCAGATCTGATCGATCAACCACGAGGTCAACCAATATTCATCGGCAACACCACAGCAACCAAAAATGACGATCCGCGGTCTAGTAATAATAGCAGCAGCCAGACAACACCAGACCTCCACCCACCAACCGCCGCCCATCACACCACCCAAAACCGGACCTCCAACAGGCTACCAGCAACCATCAAAGGTGCGAACCCGCTCCAGGACAAAAGATGCGACAAAAAGCCCGGGGAAAGCCCCCTATTGATTACCCTCCACCGCCACCAAAAGTCCGCCCAAAACCCAACAAACCTCACAAGCTCCCGACGGGAAACCCCCCCAGATCCGTATTCCAGGAGGAACACGATCAAGCCGACTTGCCGTTAGGCTTTCCGGCGCACCCAACAGTGCGGCGGCGTCGGGAGGCACTCGGGAGGGCCGAGGAAGAGGGGATCTTGATGGAGACAAGAACCCACCCGCCGAAAACAGCCTCCAAACCACCAAACACCCAAACAATTAACCCAAAACCTGCAGCACAGAAAAAACGTTAGAAAAAAAGCCTCTCCAGCCAACTCAACTCTAGATCCACACTCCATACACCACCCCACCACCGACCCACAACCCCAACAGCAAGCCGAGCCACCCGCCGCCGCTAAGCACAACCGGAGGAGCCAAGAAACCTCCGGCCGGAGACGATGAGAAAGGAACCCAAACGTCACGCCCTCCCACGGCGGAGTACGCTGGCCCAGCCTCTGAAAACGAGACCACCCACACGGCGTTGGCGGATCCAAAACGCGAACCCGCCCTCACAGCGCCAGCGAAATCAGAGAGAAGCAGGGACGAAGGAGAGGGAGGGAAGGAGAAGGATTAGGGTGAGGAGAGGAGAGGGAAGGAGAAGGATTAGGGAGAGGAGAGGCCCGGGGGGGAGAGAGGAGGCCCCCCCCCCCAAGCCGGAGAACCCAAGATCTGGAAGTTTGAAATCGCCTAGAGAGAGAGAGCTATTCCAGGATGAAATCAAAGACAAATGAATTATTAAGCCAAACCACCTTCTCACCAAGTTTTTGAGCGATGATAAATCAATAGCAACGTAGTATTTTCTTGTCCTTTTCGATTGTAAATCTAAATTTACATGGCACGCTTTCGTAGCCCTTCTCCTCTCTCATGCATCCATTTCGTGGACTCACTTATCTTACAATAGGGAGCCAAATAATGAAAATACGTATTGGTTTTGAGAGGTGGAGAAGGAGAAGATCGATTTGGAAGAGATATGTGCTTAATTTATTCATGGAGTAGCTTTTGAATTAATTAATATATGGATGGATATTGACGGAGAAAGTTTGAGAGTAATTTATGGGGTAAAAAATAGGACGAGGAGGGGAGAGGGAAACAAAATATAACACACTTTAATTAAGTCTTGCAATGATAAATAGAACTTTATAGCAGACCGAACTCTATGACTCGAACCGAGCCGAGGGATTCTCGTATCATTCCTGGTTCAGCCGGACGTCCAATTGATAACATCCTTAAGCCTCGGCTAGGCCGAAGGTCACACAGTCACTTTTTAACTCACTCGTTACTTGCTCACGACGTTCGGCTCAGCGCCTCCTTCGACATTCGGTTGCCACACTCGGTCTTGAACGAGTGTGGGGGCCTGAGGTTCCAGCTCACCCACGTGGGAATAACAACCGTAGTCATAATGACGATCATGACGTCAGCCGAATGGTTATCAAAGATAATGATGAGGAGCACGTGAAGGTGCCAGCTCACCTTCCAAACAGTTACGAAATCCTAAATGTGACGTAAGGGTGATGTCAGCCGACGCGTGTCAAACGCATGAGCAATCTTGGAGACCAAGCTACGGGTTCCCTATAAATGCAGCATTATGCCTTCTGGTGAAAGACACACACAACACAACCCTAAAACCCGAGCTCTTGTTCTCCTTTTCCCTTCCTCTGCCAGATTGACTGATTCTTGCACCGGAGGGCCATTCCGGAGGGCCTCCGGTGTGGTCTTTAGTCGTGTTTTCTTTTGCAGGCTAGGAGGAGGGCAGGAGCAGATCCCATACTCAGTCCAAGGAAAGTGAGTCATTCAAATCGGAGCCCCACAAACTTTTTATGATTTTAGAAACGTGATTAGAAAATGGAGGATTTGGAATACATATGAGCGAAGCAACTTCAATCGAAGGGGTTCTCTCCAATCCCATTTTAGGCTATTCAGTTTATAACGTTATTTGTCCTTGTCCCTTTTCTTGCTTACCTAAATGATGGAAAGCATTAATTTTTTAAAGCACATCGGAAAAATTATCAACGCTAAAAGATAATGTTGATAGGATATTATTTGTTATACACATATCTACATTTAGAAAAGGCGTATTTGGTATTTTAATTTTGTTGACACAAATTTGGTGTAAAAACCTTATCAACCGTTATCTTACCAACATGACCTTTGATGTGGTTAATGTTCTTGAGACGCTCTATAAAGGGAATGGTTTCGATGATCAAATTCTGTCAAGGAAGTGCGACAAAAGGTGACAAAAAATTGATTATGTACACTAGTAACTTACAAGGTAAATCAATTTGAAATTAAAGTAGAGCGCGAAAATCAATTTTCAATTGATAATTTAGTTGATAATTACCTCTAAAATTACCTTTTGTATGCAGGCAAGAAATTAATTTAAAATTAAAGTAGAGCGCGAAAATCAATTTCCAATTTCAAATTAATTAAATACCAAAAGAGTGGTGGTGCATGTTTGGGCTTATATTATATCTTATTGTATTTTGCATTTGGGCTAAAAAGATTGTGTTTATAAGTGGGCCAAAAAATGCTAGTTTGTAGTTGGGCCTTGTTATGGTATTCCTTTTGTATTTGGGCATCTTCCTAATCGGTCCTCTTTTGTCTCCACATACCCATCCAGCCCCACCCCGCATCACACCCTTTTCTCCCATTTTTGTAATCTTTTCGACGAGGTAAGAGATAACTGTAGCCATACTCATGGTGTAGACCAAAAGAAGTTATTTTCTTAGAGCATCCGCACTAGCTTCTTTATATTTCGGATCAATTTACACCTTAAAAAGTCGCTTTATTACTTTAACTATCCATTGTTAAAATGTTTACTACATTAGACTCTCTACTCTCACTCTCTTCTCAATTAAATATTTCCCCTCTACTTAAAACTACATGAAAAACAAAAAAAAAATAAAACTACCCCGAGAGAGGTGTTAATTTTTGAAACAGCTGAGGTGTAAAAAATAATAAAATATTAAATAACCAATGAATAGTGCCTCTTTTCTTCAAGAGAGTGACTGTTGCAAGAACTACTTTGGTCCAATCAGTAGCGAGGCTGATGTCTTGGATTTTGTCCATTTTCTTCGCTAGTCTAGCGCCACAAGGGGAGGGGCGAGCGTAATACAGATGCCCTTACAAAAATAAATGTGATGGTAAATTGGTACTCATAGGTAACTATTTTGCATGAATGGTGGTGGGCTATTAATGAATGTTTTTATGTATACGAAAACAAGCTGCTGTGATGAAAAATCGGAAAAAGAGTTTGAGATTAATTAAACCGGAACAACGGTTTAATTGAACTTTTATTCTGTTTTTCTTGAAACTAACTATTTAAATTAATTTAACTAATAGAAATAGTTTTCTTTTTACAGAGAGAACTTTTAAGTATCAGGTTATTTAATTTCGTATTAAAAAATAGTGTGGGGACTCCAATGGTTTTCATGACAGTTGGACAACAAATCTTCGCAGCTGATCTTGTAAACTAGTATTTGCATAAATCTCCATTAATTGCAATTAGTGTAGCTCTTTCTTCTTGGTGATAACACAGGTGGAAAGTCCTTACTGTATTACCTAGAGGTGGCAATCTCAACTCATATTTTTCTAACCCGCCCAATCCGCCCACTTATAACCCAACTCAACCCACCCATATTATATAATGGGTTGATATTGGTTGAACCCATATAAACCCATATTTCATTGGATTTAGATGGGTTAAAAATGGGTTCAATATGGATTGATGTTAAAAGACCCAAATAAAATCTAATTTTTTCGAATGCCTGCATTTCACTTTTATTCTCGTATGTCGGCTTTTCTATCCTCTCGGCGGCTCTCGTTCTTTTACTCCCAGGAAAGGAAATTCAAAATTGAAAAAGAAAATGGGGTCCACATGGATCCCATTTACCAGCCAAACCTCCTTTTTTTTTTTTTTTTTCTCAAACATAATGGAACCAATCAAACCTTTACAAACCACACAGACACAAACACTAATTCAATTATTCTCTTCGCATTCCCTACTGAAAGACAATAAAAATTTTACATTTTGCGTCAAATGTTTGTGATTTTTTTGTCTTTATTCAATTTTTTTTTTCATATTTGTTAATTTTGTTTCAAATTTTTGTAACTTATAGATTCTTCTCGTCGAGAAGAATCGGAAAACTAAAATTTTTTTTTATTGAAACTCAGATTTTTTAACTAAAAAGATTATTTTTTACTTATTTTATCTTTATTCAAAAAATCATGAGTTTCGATGATAATTTTTTACTTTTTTGATTCCTCTCGTCGAGACGAATCAATAAACTACAAAAGTTTAACACAAAATAAACAAATACAAAAAAAATTAAATAAAGAAAAAAAAGTCACTCGATTTTTTATTCAAACGCACCCGAAGCCGGCGTTGGTATACGAGATATTTTAGCTTAGGGAGAAAAAGGAAGTAAAGCAGATCGGAGCGGGTGGGTTTGGACCATAATTTTTAATTTTTCGATTTGTCTCTTTGAATAAAACCAATAATCGGCCAAAAATTGAAGCGGAACGTACAAATTGAGTTTTAATCATAAATTTTTTAACTTTTTTGAATCCTTTTATTGAGACAAATAAAAAAAAAAAAGGGGGGGGGAACGGGTCGGGCGGGTTTGGGTTTGGTTTGTCCCATATTTGACCCGACCCGTTTCAACCCGTTTACTTTTTGACCCATATTTGACCCGTCCATATTTGACCCACGACTAGTTTCAACTCTCCCAGACCCGCCCGTTTGCCACCTCTACTATTACCCTTTTAAACCATGTTTTTCTGATGCACTTAACTGGATATATATGGTTTAGAAGTGACTAATTAACTAAGGTTATGTGTGACCATATCCATATGGACCCACTACCGCCCTGGCATCCCACATCCACATATCTCTATCTCCTCGTCAACTGAAACATGTACCCCACCGTACTTTGACAAGTGCCATTAGGGATGAAATCGGTTTAGTTCGGTCCGTTTTGGAAAATCAAAAATCGAAACTAATTGCTTGATGGAAAAAAACCCCGCTCAGTTTGGTGCCTGCTAGCTCGATCGGGTCGGTTTGGTTTGGCTTTTGCTAGCATGATTTGGTTCGGTTTAATTGGAGAAGGCAAGGCCGGCCCAATCCCAAAGCCCAAGAGGCCTAGGTCTCGGGCATCCAAAAAAGTCCAATTTTTAGGGTACTCCAATATTTTTACTAGTTGAGTTTGAGTAGGATTTTTTTTAAACCCGATAGAATGAAAAATATGCCCAATTAGAGATAATGAGTTAGTACAACCCACCATCCCATAAGCCCAAGTGCTTAAACCACAAAATTCCCGAAATCATTTTCCCCAAATCAGTGAATAACACCTCCCAAAAATCATTTTCCCCCAAACCCACCCCAAAAACTTGACGATCTCGTATTTTGTGTTCATATGTAATAATTAGTAGAACTTTATATTGATTTGGTTTTCTCGTATTATGATTGTTGCTGTAAAAATTGTTAAGTATTAACCCTCTACGGACACATTTTTTCTATAAAGAATTGTTCTAAAGCCCATTATACCAATTTGTAACAGGCCCGGTCCATCTCATTTTTTCACAACACTTCTAGTCCAGCCCATTCTTTTTTTAAACACGTCAGGTCCAACTTCATTTTTTAGTGGGACAAAATTGCCCCTTCTTTAATAAACTTCAAACGGTATGTGTATAACGACGATTTCAAGAGACGGAGAGAGGGAGAGAGAGAGAGAGAGAGATCACGATGGAGATCGCGCAGAGAGAGAGAGATCACGATAGAGATCGCGCAGTGTAGATCGATCAGGAGTCATCAGTTTGTAAGCTCTTTCGTGCAGTCTAGATCAAGACACAATATACTTTTCTCCGTTGATCCGAGCTCGAATTAAATCGATCTGAGAATAGGTTCATTTTTTGATGATTTCTTTTTGTTCTAATTTGTTCTAATCGATTACAGAAAAGGTTTTGATGACAAAGAGTGATTTGATGATAATTAAATGTTCAATTGTGACTTTGATGATAACGTTTGCTTTATGCCTTTGATGATAACGTAAGTTTTATTGTACCTTTGAATTGAATGTTCGGTTTGTGCTTTCAATGTTGACAAATTTCATATTAGATGATCACAAACGCCAAGAGAAAATATACTGCAAATTTAAGCACCTAGAGCTTACGCACTTTTGAAAAAAAATTAGACTGCTAATTGAAAAATTCACACTGCAACTTTAAGGATTTTGGATATGGTCAGTTTTTACATTTAGACTATAAATTATTAAACGCACACCTTGTGTTATAACGTTTGTTTTATGCCTTTGATGATAGTGTAAATTTTACACACACCAGACCGTTTATGAACTCTGTTTGTATATTATGAGTATCAATAGTGATTTTGAGGCATTAGATAGTGTAGAAATCGACTGATTATATCAAACAAATATTATTCGCAGGTGTGTTTTTTTGTGCGATGGATACAACCAAAATGTTGCTGTGTACCTATGTATCGCAGGTTCTTGTTGTGAGGATATTTGGTGGCATTCGGTTGGAGCATGTTTTAAGAAAGATTTGTGATAGGTGGGACAACTTATGCATTGGTAGTTTCTCATTGTCGTATGTGTTGGATGGGAGTGATTGTAAGCTTGATAATGAAGAATCTTTTGATAATATGTTGTATTTGTATCCTACTACTGATAGAATACATGCTAAGGTTGAGGAGATTAAATCTTGTAGTGGACGAACAGTTGGAAGTATTAGTAGCGGAGGGACACTTGGAAGTATTAGTAGTAGAGTAGAAGTTGGTAGTTCTAGTGGTGCTGTCACTGTTATTGAAAGAGAAGAACCTTTGGAGGAATTTTGTCGCCATGCCGAAACTAGGTTCTTGACAGCGGGTTGGGCCAACTTGATACATAGGTTGGGCAAGTATTTACTGGTGGTGTGAGGGATTTTAGGAGAAGTTTGCAGCGATATGCTATTGAAAATGGTTTTATGTACGATCTTGTTAAAAATGACAAGTATCGTGTGACTGCAAAGTGTTCGATTTCTAGTTGTGGATGGTGTGTGCATGCCATTTTGGATCGCTCAAGCAAACAGTTTTGGATTAAGAAACTGGTAAACGAGCATGGTTGTGGTTCAACCTATCGAACGAATAAACATAAACGGGTGACATCTAGTTTAGTTGCTAGTGAGGTTACTAGTATGGTTCAGAAAAAGAATAATACATCACCTACGGATCTGTTGGATTTGTTTCTGGACAAGTACGGTTTGGATTTATCATACCACCATGCATGGTTAGGAGTGGAGAAGGCTAGGGGGGAAATATTTGGAGACTATGAAAGTTCATTTGATAAGTTGAGGTGGTACGTTGAAGCTGCCAAAATTGCTAATCCGGGGAGCTTATTAAAGCTTGAAGTTGATCCCGTCAGCAAGGAATTCTCGAGGCTTTTTGTGTCGTTTAATGCATGTATCACAGGGTTTAATCATTGTCGACCATTCCTTTGCCTTGATGGGACACATCTCAAAGGCAGATTCAAGGGGTGTCTTCTTGCTGCCACAGGAAAAGATGCAGATCAAGGTACTTTTTTGTGTTCTTTTTTTTATTTTGAATGTATTCCTTAGATATTCATATCTATTTATCTGCTTGTTCTATGATTGGCATAAAACAGAGCCTAGGTTTCCATACATATCCATATCTATTTGTTTTCATACATATCAGTCAGCTTTCCAAATGGAATTTTCAAATAGTCCTATAAACCTACTCTCGATATCCATACCAAGTGTCACACGATCCTAAATTCCTGATGTACTGGTTAGACTGGAATGAGATTGGTGTCGTCTTCTTTTTCTACACTCGTGTGCTGGAGTTTGGATGCAGATTCTGATGAAAGATGCTGCTACTGGGTTCAATAGATACGTCTGAAAAAGTTTTCCTCTGACACCCCTACAGTGGAAGAACTCAACTGATAGAGAATGAAGTTGCAGAAGATCATAGGCCTTGTAACTTTCTCACTGATGCCCAGAACAGAATTCGCATTGCTTTGAAGAATCGCAGACACTGAAACCTGATAGAAGCTTGGCTGACAATATTTGTTCACATAGGCTTGTTTATAAGTTGTTTTTTTTTAGCAGTAGCCGTCACTTTTCATCCGGTTGGCTTCTCAATCAGTTGCTATCTGAAATTGAGGCATCCCGTAATATCGATTTGCAGTGGACTTTATGACCAACAGAATTGATGTGATAGTGCTCACTCTTGTCTTTCTGAGCTCCACGTTCCCGTTGCCAGCCCATACCATGCCCCCTCCTCTCATTGTTGCTGCCTTTTTTGTACTCGTAAGTGCGTATCAACAACTCATGTCCTCGGAGTTGCCCAACTAAGGTGAACAATAGAGAGACTGAAAGAGAAAATACCTTTCTGTCCAGCTCCAATGTTCTCAATTCAAATTGTGGATATGTGCAAGAGCTAAAAATTAGTCATTGTGCTACTTGAAATCTGTTTTTTTGTTTTTGGTTTCTGCCAGATCTTTTATTTGAGTGTTGTTGATTCTTAGTCAACTTCTCCAAATTAAAACTTCAGAGAATTTGCATATCAAATTTCCGAGTGGAGAAGCAAATGGTCAAATACAACTATTGTTGCTAACCGTATGGTTGGGCCAAGGATAATCTGTATCTTGTCTTCGACCAATAGCCAAGGGTTGCCTTCACTAGCAGCATTGTATAGTGCGGTTATGATCCATGGTAACTATACAATGAAGCACTTCCTTTTTTGTGCTCGGTGATCACTAGAATGAAACACTTTGGTTAATTACCACCCTTGTCCCAAAGTTACACCAACTATTTCCTTCCTCATCAATCCATCTTTATTTTACTTTGTAGTCACTGAATTTCTCTCTTTTTGTTATTCTTTGCTTGAAAAACTTCAAAGGTGTAGTTGTTTAATTAGCTTACCCTTTGGTAGTCTTTTGACATGCAGAGTTTTGAAATGTATTAGTATATCAATTATTCAACTTTTTGTGACATTTTGGGGTTGGACAAATTTGTATCAGTGTTTGTTTTTATTAAGTAGACCAATGTTTCTTTAACTAGAACTACATCTAAGTGGAGTTCCATCTTATTTTTGTTTGTTTTCGGTTTCGTATTTGTGTTGCAGGTTTATTTCCCCTGGCATTTGCTATTGTGAATGCAGAAAATGATTGTAATTGGTTGTGGTTTCTTCGGATTTTAAAGACTATCTTGTCTACACGGCCTATTACTTTCATTAGTGATCGCAACCATGGTCTCGTGAGTAACATACCGGCTGTTTTCCCTGATTGTCATCATGCTTACTGTTTGTATCATCTTCAATTCAATTTGAAGGATCACTTCCCTGGACGGTTTCGGCAGGGTTATCGAAATAGGTTGGTTAAATTGTTTAATGCGATCGCTTATGCTCCATCGGTATCAGCTTATATGATATGTGAGGCTGAGTTCTACGAGCATGGGGGAGATAAGGCCAAGACGTTTATTGCAAGTGTTCCAAAACAACATTGGACTAATGCTTATTTTCAAGGGCATCGATACGGAGAGATGAGTTCTAGTGCTATTGAATCCTTCAATAACTGGATACTTGCTGCACGACTTATGCCAATAATGAATTTAGTTGAAGAGTTGAGGTCCAAAATTATGATTCAAATGTCGTGTAGAAGAGAAGAAGCATCGCGTTGGGTTTCTCAGATTTGTCCGGACATGGATGCGAAGTTAGCTAAGAGGATTGACAAGGGGAGGTCGTGGAGGGTTTATAAATCAAAAACCGGCTTGTATGAGGTGAAATCTGTACCTGCTGTTCTAGTAAATCTTGAGGAAGGGACATGTTCTTGTGGAGCTTGGCAATACAATGGTTTCTTATGTGCTCATGCCGCAACGGTTTTAGTCAAGGCTTGTGGAGCGGAGGGATCCTTGGCTGGCTACATTGATCCGTTTTATCATGTTGAGGCATATCGGCTCACATATCAAGATAATATCCATCCAGTTCTAGCTATGGATATTCCTGACTTCACAGAAGGAAGTACTCGGGTTATCAAAGCTCCAAAAAATAGGAGGCAAGCTGGAAGACCTTGCGTAAAGCGCATTCGTTCCAGGGGTGAAGAACAATCCTCTGCTAGGCCAATGAAATGTGCAAGGTGTCATAAGCTTTCTCACCACAACCGCAGGACATGCAAAGAAGCTACGGATGATTGATTCTTTAGATTTTTCATAGTACATTGTTTCGTTGGAATTCATATCCATACAAGTAAAGAGACTACTTAATTGTTCTTAGGTGCAGGACCATTGCGAGGCACAAACAAAAGGACTTGCAAGGAACCTCTTCTTCATTGATTCTTAGAATGACACATTAAAGTCTTTCTGCATTCTTTTTAATAAAAAGTGAATATAGTGTTGAATTGTGAAGTTCTGAAACTCAATATGCCACTGCCCTCTTGTATTGTGAGTTTATATGGTTTGCATATCGCATCCTACATTTTTTGTTATGCAATATCGCCCCCATTTTAAATCAGCAAATTATGTTCCCATTACTGGATTTCGTGTCATTTTTTGCTATGCAGTTTATGAGTGTCTTCAGTTTTATGAAACTTTTTGTAATTTAGACTGTGAATAAATGCACTTTCCACTTTTAAAAAGCAAATTTGTTTTAGACTGCAAATTTGTACTACAAGACTCAAAATAAATACTCTTTTTGCAAATTCGTACTTTTAGGGTGCAAATTTCTACTTTTAGACTGCAAATAATACACTTCGCACTTTTAGAGTGCAAATTTTCACTTCTAGACTGCAAATAAATTGTCTTTTTGCAATTTCGTACTTTTAAACTGCAAATTTACTTTTAGACTGCAAATTCTACCTTTTAGACTACAAATAAATACTCTTTTTGCAAATTCGTACTTTTAGACTGCAAATTTAATTTACATTGCAAATTTCTACTTTTAGACTGCAAATAATACACTCTGCACTTTTAGGCTGCAAATAAATACAATTTTTGTGAATTCCTACTTTAAAAATGCAAATTTAATTTAGACTGCAAATTTATACAGTTTAAACTGCAAATAATACATTTTGCACTTTTAGAGTGAAAATTCTCACTTTTAGACTGCAAATAAATACCCTTTGCAGTTTCATACTTTTAAACTGTAAATTTGTACTTTTAGACTGCAAATGCTCACTTTTAGACTACAAATAAATACTCTTTTTGCAAATTCGTAGTTTTAAATTGCAAATTTAAAATTTTAAATACTGCAAATAAATACATTTTTTGCAAATTTGTACTTTAAAACCGGAAATTTTAATTTAGACTGCAAATACATACTCTAATTTGTACTTTTAGACTGCAAATAAATAATCTTTTTGCAAATTCGTACTTTTAAATTGCAAATTTAAATTAGACTGCAAATAAATACTCTTTTTGCAATTTCGTACCTTTAAAATGCAAATTTAATACTCTTTTTGCAAATTTAATACTCTTTTTGCAAATAAATACGCTTTTTGCAAATTCTACCTTTTAGACTGGAAATAAAATACTCTTTTTGCAAATTTGTACTTTTAGACTGCAAATTTAATTTACATTGCAAATTTCTACTTTTAGAATGCAAATAATACACTCTGCACTTTTAGGCTGCAAATAAATACAATTTTTGTGAATTCCTACTTTAAAAATGCAAATTTAATTTAGACTGCAAATTTATACAGTTTAAACTGCAAATAATACATTTTGCACTTTTAGAGTGAAAATTCTCACTTTTAGACTGCAAATAAATACCCTTTGCAGTTTCATACTTTTAAACTGTAAATTTGTACTTTTAGACTGCAAATGCTCACTTTTAGACTACAAATAAATACTCTTTTTGCAAATTCGTAGTTTTAAATTGCAAATTTAAAATTTTAAATACTGCAAATAAATACATTTTTTGCAAATTTGTACTTTAAAACTGGAAATTTTAATTTAGACTGCAAATACATACTCTAATTCGTACTTTTAGACTGCAAATAAATAATCTTTTTTCAAATTCGTACTTTTAAATTGCAAATTTAAATTAGACTGCAAATAAATACTCTTTTTGCAATTTCGTACTTTTAAAATGCAAATTTAATACTCTTTTTGCAAATAAATACGCCTTTTGCAAATTCTACCTTTTAGACTGGAAATAAATACTCTTTTTGCAAATTTGTACTTTTAGACTGCAAATTTAATTTACATTGCAAATTTCTACTTTTAGACTGCAAATAATACACTCTGCACTTTTAGGCTGCAAATAAATACAATTTTTGTGAATTCCTACCTTAAAAATGCAAATTTAATTTAGACTGCAAATTTATACAGTTTAGACTGCAAATAATACATTTTGCACTTTTAGAGTGAAAATTCTCACTTTTAGACTGCAAATAAATACCCTTTGCAGTTTCATACTTTTAAAATGTAAATTTGTACTTTTAGACTGCAAATGCTCACTTTTAGACTGCAAAATAATACTTTTTTTTGCAAATTCGTAGTTTTAAATTGCAAATTTAAAATTTTAAATACTGCAAATAAATACATTTTTTGCAAATTTGTACTTTACAACTGGAAATTTTAATTTAGATTGCAAGTTTCTACTTTTAGACTGCAAATACATACTCTAATTTGTACTTTTAGACTGCAAATAAATAATCTTTTTGCAAATTCGTACTTTTAAATTGCAAATTTAATTTAGACTGCAAATAAATACTCTTTTTGCAATTTCGTACTTTTAAAATGCAAATTTAATTTAGACTGCAAATAAATACTCTTTTTGCAAATTTGTATTTTTAAACTGCAAATTTAATTCAGACTGCTAATTTCTACTTTTAGACTGCAAATAAATACTCTTTTTGCAAATTCGTAGTTTCAAATTGCAAATTTAATTTAGACTGCAAATTTCTACATTTTAGACTGCAAATTTCGTATGAATTTTCAAATGCAAATTTAATTCAGACTGCAAATATAAATATTTAGACTGCAAATTTCAATTTTAGACGAAAAGTGAATTTTTAATTTAGACTGTAAATTTTAACTTTTACACTGCAAATTTTTCAGTTTTAGTCTAAAAATGAAAATTTAATTAACACTGCAAATTTAATTTAGACTGAAAATTTTCCCTATTAGACTGCAAATAAACACTCTTTTTGGAAATTCTTACTTTTAAACAGCAGAATTATTTTAGACTGCAAATAAATACTTTTTTTTGCAAATTTGTACTTTAAAATTGCAAATTTAATTTAGACGGCAAATTTTCACTTTTAGACTGCAAATATATATTTTAAACTTTTAGAATGCAAATAAATACAAAATTTGCAAATTAGTACTTTTAAAATACACATTTGCACATTGTACTTTTCGACTCCAAATACATATACTTTTTGTTTGCAATTTTGTACTTTTAGAATGCAAATTTCTACTTTTAGACTACAAATAAATACTCTTTTTGCAATTTTGTACTTTTAAAGTGCAAATTTATTTTAGACTGCAAATTTTAACTTTTAGACTGCAAATAAATGCACTTTTCAGTTTTAGACTGCAAATTTTTACTTTTAGACTGCAAATAAATACTGTTTTGTGTATTTATTTGTGCATAATAAATACTCTTTTTGCAAATTCATACTTGTAAACTGCAAGTTTAAGTTAGACTGCAAATAAATACATTTTTTTTGTAAATTTGTACTTCAAAACAAGAAAATTTAATTTAGACTGCAAATTTGCATTTTTAGACTGCATATAAACCAACACCCACCAAACTGTATCAAACTAATGCAGTTTTTGCAAATTTTACAATCTACACAAGTTTGCAGTCTACACAAGTTCAACAACAAAAGATCATCATTTCTAATTGTATCAAACTACTACACCAATGAAAATATCCTTGAAAATTGCAAGATATAGGATTTAAATCATTGACAACCAACAAACAGACTGTTAGCCCTCCAAAACCCTCTGCCACCACCCCACCCTAGACACCACAACCTGTCAACCTCTACCTTAACCCCCAAAACTCCTAGTCACCCCAACCACACTGCTTCTGCCGCAAACCCCAAGCTCTGGCCACCAGCAAGAACATCATAACATAATAATGCTAAGCTCGCACAGTGCAGAGTAATTAAGCGCTCCAGCTTCATCCATTAAAGCCAAAAAAAAAAAACCATTGTGCAGATCCAGACCACTAGGCAACAGTTTAAAATTTCCTACACTTTGTGCTTCAAAATAAACCAATACCCACCAAACTGTACATATGCAGGACATCACAGGCAAACAGCAACTCTTGGTAAAATATACAGGTACTTCTTCAAATTCTGCAACTGCAACGCCTACACCAGCAACTTGTGTTCAAATGATATGGCATCTGGATGATCCAAACCAAAACATTAACAGAAGGATAAAAGAGGAGCATTTATCCATTTGAACCATATAACAAAGGCATCCGAGTTATTAGAAAGCTATGTAGCTCAGACACTTCATTGGAGCTCAAGTACCATTGTCGGACACTTCTCGGACACCGACACTCCCAAACACTCTCTGGACACGTGTCCGACATTTCCCGGAGTGCCCTGTTTTTTTTCCCAATATTTGGGGTCCGACACTTTAAGGACACTTAGGCAAAAAGAAAAGGCAAGTATTCATTTTACAACTTCAAGTCTTCCACTTTTCCACTACTCAGAGTTACCACTACATGAAACCGAGCAGCTCAACATTTTCCTGATTACCTATTTTAGAGATCGTGAAACATTATTACCTAGAATAGTGAAACAGACTCTAGTTGAAGAAAGCAAAACTACAAAAGCCACTAGAAAGGTCAAGCCTGGAGAAAAGCTTGGTTTCTATTACTGAAAAACCTCTTAACAGTCAATCGAAAACACACACTGACACAAGTCCGTAGTCTGCACCAATCATGTTTTGGAGTAGTACTTTTTTTCGATTATGGCATGGCAGACTAGAATGGGAGGGGGCAATTGTAGGTAGCTTCTGCAGGAGTACAGTTGATGGGCACATGCCCTGTTCTCTCTTTTTCCCCACTTTTGAGTAATATAGTACTAATGTGTTAGTAGTACTGTGGCACCTAACTCGACATGTCTATATGACATTCCAATAAGTGTTAATGCTACATACAGGGCCATCAAGGCACTTGTCAGACCTATACAAGTTTGTCCTGAGTCCTGCAAATGGATTTCAAAGTTACAATGATTGATGCTTCATTTTATGTTACAGCATCTTCATTGAAAATGCTCTGATCAACCATCAATCATCATACCGAAAAACAATAAACCATACGGAATTAATAGAGACCCAAATCAGTCAGGAAATCTACCACGGAACAAGAAATGTCAAGTACACAATTACTTCCACCTTCTTCTACCCACCTGTGGCAATATTTTCTGTTGAACTGAGTGCCACACAAAGGAGATTTTCGTATAATTATGACCATGTGGCAAAGTAAACTAATCAAAGTTGGACATCAACCTGACACAACTCCTCCTTTCTGCAATCCCTCTTAATTCATCAAATATATCTAGGAAAGATGATTTGCCAAACATACTGAGTCACAACTATGAAGTTAATCTAATCCACCAACTTGACACCTAAATCTGGCAAAAGAGCTGAACTTGCCAACAGCAGAAACAATGTTTTCAAAACAAACTTACACATCCATATGCAGAATCAGACACCAAAAAAATCAGATTGAGCTAAGCATGAACCACAAAACAATCAATCAACTAAAAGTACCAGAGAACAACAAATACAAATCCACCATTTTTCGCAACCAAATGGACTAAACAACATCAGTTTAAAGTATGATATGATGGCATCAAAGAGAAGAAATTAGGTCAACGCTAGATGGGAACTTGGATCATAACCAAAACATCAGTTTTAAAGAATGGTGTAATGGACAAGAACAGACAGTTGTTTCAGCATAAGCTTACAAAGCCATGTTTTTCAGTCTAATCCATAAGGAAACACAAGCAACCATGATTTTATAATGTGCAAACATCAAAGAATAATTATTGAACAGATTAGGAAGTACCTCGACATGGTGAAATCCATGTGTTTTATAAGACTTCTTGCTTGATGAATAAGTCTATAAGGTCTGCCCTGAACTGACTACAATCCTGTCTTGTTATTGCACTGGTTGGATTTTCATTCTCGATGTACTTCCTCATTATTGACATTATAACAATGCCACAGTCAACACTACAAGATAGTAACCAGGAGAAAATAAGTTCAATTCTTCAATAATATTTACTATGAAGCACGTTGATTACTATGAAGCACAAGATAGTAAGGACCAGAGAAAGTAAACCATAGGTGACAAAGACTATTACAAAAACCTTACAGTACTTACCTTCTAGATGCTTGTTGCGGTGAGTCCATCTGTACCTCTGCTTTATCACTCATAAGCATTTTGGCCGCTTGTTTTTTGTCCGCATTGATGTATGCTGCAACAGTTACTCTCTGTGGAGAAGCAAACAAATAATGTAAGAGTTTTGACAAACCTACATATAAAATACCACATCATCCAGGCCAGCTTACCAATTTCTCCGTTTTAATGCAATATTCATTGTTTTTTCCATATTTGCGCAATAGAGGGTTATACAACTTCCACTTTCCATCGTCTTTGTCAAGCACGAGCAACGTCCAGTGGAAATGAGTTAGTATTGGAAAGAGCAAGAATCTTGTCGATGCAGCTTTTCGCATTAGATTTTTAAGCGTCCTCTTCAGTTGGTTTGGCTTTTTGCCCTCAATTATGTCCTATTTACAGCCAAAAACAAATCAGAGTCTTTTATTTTTATTTTGAACAAATCAAAGTTAACTTGTGTATGGATAATACAAGTTAATGCTAGTTTCTTACCATGAAGTAGCTAATGAAGATGTATGACTTCGGTGGTTGAGTGTTCAAATCAAATGTCGGTTGTGTTTCAAGGTGTTGGCGCATGAGGAGCAACGCGTATGCATCTACACACTGTTTTGTACCAGTGAAAACATGATTAGCTATCTAAGTTCTGTTTGAATAGAGTCCTACAATTGCAGACAAACAGCATGTTTGATATTGAATCGTTTAAAACAGAACTAGCTAGTATCAGAATTACCTGATTTGATATTGGATCCTCGAACAAGAGGTTTTCTATGTCAAGAAGGTCAACATAGATGACGTCCTGTGCTGATTTCATTACTACAGTACTGCATATTGCAAATTGGTTTTAAAATTCTGTTAACAATCATAAACTTTATAACTAATGGGTATAGTTCAGAGTATATCTTACCTGGGTTCTTTTGTCTTCCAAAGTTGTTCAATTTTCTTCCAAGTTTCAGGACAAATCAGTTTTGCCACTTGAGCACCAACCTTCAAATCCTTCAGCTTCTTCTTTTTCCCCTTTTCTCGTTGCTCATACTCCTGAGACTTGTCTACATCAATAGTATCTACTTCAGTATTAACCTTCAACTTCTTCCGCATTTTCTTTTTCCCCTTTTGTTGTTGCTCATAGTCTGGACTGTTGTCTACGTCGATTGGATTTACTTGTGGACTCTTTCTCTTCACTTGTCCATAGACGTAGTCCTCGGAGTAGTTCAGCTTTCTATCATCCCTTGCTATGACTCTTTTAAACATTGACCGTGGAGAGTATTGTTCCTTAGACTTCTTCAGCTTCACCTTTTCCTTTGCTGCTTCTTGTGTGATTTCATGAACTGTTATACAGGCAATTCGTCCGCCATGTCATTCTTCTCTTTCTCTAGGCTTGCGATTTTCTCAAATGTTGCCTTCTGCGTCACTTGATGGATTTCTTTCTCAGTTTCCATAGGATATGCTTGGGTTAACTGATGGATTTCCAAATCTTCAACTTTCGCATTTAAGTCCTCAACTTTCACCTCCAAGTCCTTCTTTTCTCTCAATAACAGCTCGTATCCATTTTGTAACTGGTTGTTCTCTTTTTGTAGTGCAGTAGCATCTTTTTCAAGGGTTTGGATTCTCTGCTTCAACATTCCATTTTCTTCATTTCGAGATTGTAGAGCTTGCTCATTCTGTTCTTGAATTTTGATGAGCTCAATCTCTAAATTCTGCTTTTCTTTCTCCAACTTCTCAATCTTGTTCTTCAGTTCATCAATAAGAGCGTTTGCCTCCTTTTTGCCTTGCTCTGCTATTGTTCCACAAATCATATCCATGGATGCACTAGGCGTTGTGTTCGGTGATGACATTTGACCCAACGTATTCGGCACCAATGTTGATCCTGAATCCGTTTCATATGATCTGCAGATTGGACTGTTGAAGTCATCTAGTCCTTGTACTTTTTCTGCTTCATCATCCATTTCACCCCTGTCATCGTTTGAAACTTGGACTCCACCCTTTTCTCCCTCTTCCTCCCCACAAAGTCCAACTTGCTCTCTACCATGCACAACCCCAATTGTTGGTTCAACCTCTGTTACCTTTGCTTCTCTTTGTTGACCCTGGTGATCTTTAGAAATTTGACCTTGTTCATCCCCGTCATCTTTTGAAACTTGGACTTCACCCTTTTCTCCCTCTTCCTCCCCACAAACTCCAAGTTGCTCTCCACCATGCACAACCCCAATCATTGGTTGAACCTCTGTTATCTTCACTTCTCCTTGTTCACCCCGGTGATCTTCAGAAACTTGACCTTGGTCATCCCCGTGATCTCCAAAAATTTCATCAAAGATCTTTCTTTCTTCAGCCGTTTCTTGTACCTCAGTATGATTTACCTATTCAAATAGAAAATACAACGGTCAACACTCTGTAGAATACAAATTAAGTATATCAATGTTTCTTTAACTAGACAAATTACATGTAAAAGGAGCTCAAGTTCATAACAGACTTCAACCAATAAATTTGTACTGATAAGTATGGTTTCGATTATTTCTAGACCAGAGTTGCATACTCCATAGGAATTCCCAAAATTAAGGACACAAACTCAATATTCAAAAACCACAAAGCAAAAACAACGCAAGAAAAGATACAGCCTCAAACACCAATAGAAAAAAGAAGAAAAGACATTATTACTTTATCACCGGGAAGTTGATTGAGGTGTTCAAAATCCTTGAGAGTTTTCCGAAGGTCGGAAATTTTCCATTTCACGACTCTTGGAACTGCATTCGGATTCTTTACTTCTACAAGTTTTGTATGCTCGCAAAGCCAATACTCCAAGAAAAAAATTTCAAAATCAATAACACAAGTAATGTAATCTTAAATCAAAGAATTTATGTATGAGTTATGTTTTCATTACCAATAGTAGTACGGTCGATCCTTTAAGTCCTTTGATTTCTTTATGATTGTTGTGAACTGACATAAGTAGGTACTTTCTGATAGCTTCTGTCCAGTCATATCGCTTCACCTTGTTAAGATCTTCCATGTGTTGTACATATGACCAGTTCACTGTAGTTCCTTGGTTGGAGAAGAACAGGGTTACACAAAGGTAAAGACATAGCAATCTCACAACATCCTCCACATCCTGTTGCTTCTCACTACTTGCCAGTTCCTTAATCTTTTGCTTCATGGCTGGTGCTGATAACCTAGCCTCTTTCATTTTAAGCCTCTTGGCTAATGCAACACTGTCTTTCCTTACATTTGTTTCCACCATCTCAACTTCTCCACAAGAAATACCAAAAATGATTTTCACATGCTCCTTTGTCAGCTTCAACTGCCTATCACCCACTGTAAAACTTTTACTCTCTTCTTCATATGACTGGATAATTTTTAGAACGACTTCATCATACTTCCTACAATTATCACTCAACAACTTGCTATTCATAATAGCTTCAAATAATAACCAAAAGGGCGTTTTCTTGAGGGATGCAATGTGCCGGTCATTCAATTTTATATCCTTCAGTAGTCTACATATAGACTGCAAATTACATCGATTAGAGCCCGTTGGTTGTGTTTGTTCTATTTGTGTATGTTCTTCATCTATCTCTGCTTGTTCTTCATGCTCCTTTCTATCCATTTTTCTTTTCTTTTTCCCATCCACTGGTTGTGATCGGGATTCTTGCATATTTGTTGCTAATCTCTCTCTAAGATCGTACTGGCTTTGTCTACATCCTCTTGCTCTAACCGTAATCGGTGCAACTATTTCTTCATTCACCTTAGTTTCTGGAAGAATCATTGGTGTTGGGGTTTGACTCTCATTAGTTGAGCTTTCCTGAAATCCGTGTTCAAGTCTATTTGCCAGCACTGCATAGGTTTAAGAGGACACAAAAAAATTAGGAAAAAACAAAACGGGCATTCACATGATTGTAAAACTAATATACAAAGTATTGAAACAAAGCAGACCCTACTTCTTGGCACAAACAGCTTCCCATATCAAGCTATTATAAAATGTCAATGCATGGAAGTTAGAAACAGTAAATATCAAAACTATGCAACTTGGTTTATCATGACAACAATAAAACCATAAGCCTAACTTCATTCCTCCTTTCCAGATCAGCACTTGTACATCCATGCAACAAGTTGAAGAAATAGAGAAATACAAACAAACTTCGGTCCGCATACTCCAATTATATGTAATAGTATCTTGCCATGTACTAATCTGGTACTAAAATGCGGAATAAAAACCAGTTACATATCACAATCACCATGATTTCAAACTGCACATATACACAAACTCACCACTAGTAGTCAAACCGGACAGAGAAAACACAGCAATCAGTCGAAAATCATAGCAAAGATACACATCGTGCATATAACCAAATTTCAACTAGTGTCTTTTGACTGTTGAAAGTCATAGGAAAAATATGCTCCTAATCCACTAATAAGTTGACTGTTGAAACATACGGTCGTCGTGATTACACCAACCTCTGGAAAGAAACAAATGCACATTCAAAACATGTTTCAATAATAAATATTGCAGAGAAAAAGATTACCAAAGAGTCCAATTAGGTCTGTCTAAATCTGCTATGCTAATCCTACGAACAAGAAAAATTTCAGAAAGGCCAGAAACCTCCAGTTTAAAAGATCGAAATGGAATAAAAATTGATCAGCCGTGCCAAGTTGAGAAGCTACGATAGTTTTCTCAGACATGTCTCATAATCGATGGCCAGTTCAGCAGGGCTCACTTTTCCTGTAAAAACATCCAACAACTGAGGAACTTCTTCAGTATACTTGGTGACAAACCTTTCTAAGATTGGTACAATCGCTTTTTCTGGGAACTCTGTAGTAGCACAGTCGGATCATGAGTGAATAAGGATGACAAACTAGAAGCAGGAACATTGAGTGCTCTCAAAGTAGCAACTTTGGGAACAATCTTCTTTTACAAATTTGTACAAAACAAACGAGGTGAGTGCTTGAAAGATCTTCCTACTTGCTTATCATCCAGAAGGATTGCACGTTTCAGATAATTGTAAACAGGGATTATCTGGTTGTTGAGGCTACGATCCAAGACATTTGGGTACGAAGAAATGATAGTTGCAAGGTCAGCTGTTGGAATGCCTATGGACAGGAAAAATTCAAGTTTTGGCAAAAGCATGTGTTTGGGATCAGATAAAAGTAAATGCGGGCATATTCTGACAAGTTTGGAGATGTGGGTATCGGTGAAACCGTGATTTCGCAGAAGGGCGATGACAGAATCTGGTTTCTCTGCTGATTGAAAATTGACCTTTTGGGATACAAGAAGAGCAGTTTCTTGGGACAACCCACATGAGGAAATGAGATATGTAACTGTGAAAGATTGTTCATCAGTTTTGTCCACTTGAAAATCACATTACTTGTGTTAGGGAGATACAATAAAACGGAGGCACATCTATACACAAATAGGGAGATACAATAAAAGAAAGACATACAATACTCTAATCAACCCCTACAGACATCACACAATTCACAAAAGTACTAAAAAAGAAAAATAACAAACACCCAATAAACAAGGATGTGGATCTTCTTCTGTCTCCAGAATTCCTGTCCTCGCGCCCCAAATGGCAAAACACATACACTTGCATAATCAAATCTTTATCCCAAGAATCGTTATAGAGAGAGACTCATGATCCACGCAATAAACACATATGAAACAAACCCACATATAGACAAGAACCATGTACTGAAAAGAAGAAAACACAAGAACACAAAAATATCACATTCGTCTGGAAGTATCTGATTCAATGGATTAGAAATGATGTTGAACTACAACTACGAAGTGCAATGAGCAAAAAAAAAACCAATTTAAATGTGTTATACGTACTTTTCTTCCTCATTGTGACTGTCAATGCAGCAGGGCTTTCAAGATGTGGACTTCAGCAGGGCTGTCAATCGTCTGACAATCCGGATTTCATGCACCAGAGAGAGAAAACCCTAGAACCAGAGCAAGGAATCAAAAAATTGGACAGATAGAACCCTAGGGGCAGGTGTTTGAGAAAACCCTAGGACCAAAGAAAGGATTGGTAGCCAATGATTCGAAACTAACAAAGTAGTAATTCTCTCATTTCAGATACCTGTATTTAAGTTAAATTTCAGCTCAGTAGTACTGAATCTATTCCTCTCCACTGAACAAAGTATGTGATTTCAGAGTCGGGGGCTTCCTTCTTCCTTCCCTCTTCGTGCTTGGAAGGCACCACCAAGCTGTCGGACCAGAGCAGCAGATAGAAAACCCTAGGAATCGGACTAGAGCAGCAGATAGAAGAACCCTAGGAGGAGCAGGTGCTTGCGACTTTCCTTAGCTAACTAGAGAGAGGTTCCAGTAGTCGTGTCTTCTCTGTTGAGCTTCTCCGATGTCAGGAGTCGAACGAGAATCGCCTTCTCCGATCGATTGGTTTGGGAACGTAACAGTAGGGTTTAGGTACGTCTCTTCTACAGAGTAAAAACAGGGGTATTTTTGTCTTATGCTACGTTATAAATTACCGTGTGGACTGTTTGTGTTATAAAATAACAGTGTGGACCCGAGAATTTAGGAAGTTCTTATAGTGGACCTCCTACTAAATCTCCCTTTTTTCTATTAGTTCTTGGACACTAAAAACTCTTGGGTCGGCCTTGGGGAAGGACTTGGCTTATGTTTGTTTTGTTCCCAAGCGGAGTAGAAACTAGAGATTCTTGTTTGTACTTCGTATTTTGGAATTATTCTTTCTTTGCAACGCCCACGCCAAAAAACAGAGCTAGCTAGCTAGCTAGGGTTGGTATTCTCCACGACAATACAAGCAGGACCACCTGACCTAAGTGGTTATGAAATACTACAGGACCCACGAAGTCCAAATGGTTATGAAATCTTTTCAATATTTGATCCGTTATTGAGAACAAATTAAGACGGTGAATTGATCACTTACGTACCTGTTACCCAATCGTTTTCCTCAACCGCACTCTCTCACCTGGGACCATGAATTTTTAATGCTCTAAACCAATAATAATGTAGGACCACTTACCTGTTACCCAATCGTTTATGGGTAAAAGTCTCTGAAAACAAATTTGGACCATTAATCATATATTTTTACCCGTAAATGGTTTAGCAAACAAATCTGAGCCGTTAATCATATACCGGATTGCAGACAAGCCAGATTCGTAATAATTGATTAAAATAAGATGCAGCAGTAATTAATGAATTCAACCAACATATCACGCAGAGAGAGAAAAGCATTTTGTTGAGCTTAAATTAAACTCTCATACTAGAAAGTACAAGTGGTCCTTAATTTGCATCGCATGTTGTCACGTATGATTATGTGGGTACATACGCGAACGTATTTTAAAATTATTTAAAATACTAGAAAGTACAAGTTGTACTTTCTGGTATGAGCGAACGTATTAAACTCTCATACTAGAAAAGACAAGTTGTCACATATTTAAAATTATTTTAAATAGCATATGTACGATTATGTGGGTACATGAGCGAACGTTCTCTATACATTTACCTTAGTAATTAACAGAAATGCTAGGGGTACAACAAACCTTGCACAACAGCGACGCACTGATCCATTTTGGTTTTGCAGCTGCCCATTATAAAGACTATGCACAAACCTGTACTTGTTCTGTGGAAGCTCTCTCTACTAACAGTTGGTTTCATGACTCTTGCATCGAACATTCCAACTGGAGAATTAGAACAAGAAAACAATTTTGCCACGATCAACTCTCTTCCTTCCGATTTGTTGGTGGATGTTCTTGCCCGGGTCGCCACCTCTTCCTTCACCGACCAATTCAACTCCAAACTATGGTAGTTAGTCGCCTTCTCCTCACATTCAAATGTTTCTCTTTTGATACTAAATTATAATAATTTATTGGTTTATTTATGGCGAAAATATCAGAAAAGTAAAAAAATTAATAAATTGAGTAATCTAAAACGTTTATTTAATCTTAAACATTTATTTGTTTTGAATTGCTTTGATCTATAGGGAACAATTTCAAGTTTTTAATCCTAATTCATATTTCCCTCGTCGAGACGAATTAGTACGTTACAAAAAAACTGACCCAAAAACTTAAAATTGCTGTTTTGCATTAAAAATTGAAAAAAAAAACTCCTAATTGAATTGTTTTTGATTAAGTTATTATGGATTACTCGTCCATATTACGCGTAAAGAATTAGAGAAGTGCAAAAAAAAAAAAAAGAAATTGAACTTATAAAAATGGCACGGAAAAAGCACGGACAAAAAAAAAGAAATTGAACTTAAAACTTTCTTCCTTAGTGTTGCCAATCACTCTAGATGGGTATGGTTGGTGTAAAAGTTGTTTTGGAAAACGTAGTAAGGCCACGGAAAAAGCACGGACACGAAACTGTTAGAAGGGCACGGAAAAAGCACGAGCACGAAAACCGATCGAAACTGTTAAAAATGGCTTGGTTCGGTTGGTCGGTTCGGTTTAAACTTTCTTCACCAGTGTCACCAATCACTCTAGATGGGTATGGCTGGTGTGTTGTTTTGGAAAACGTGGTAAGGGTATGGAAAAAGCACAGACACTAAACTGCTAGAAGGGCACGAAAAAAGCACGGGCATGAAAACTAATCGAAACTGTTAAAAATGGCGTGGTTCGGTGTTTCGGTTAAAACTTTCATCCCTAATGGCACCAATCACTCTAGATGGGTATGGTTGGTGTGTTATTTTGGAAAATGTGGTAAGGGCACGGAAAAGCACGGACAAGAAACTCTTAGAATTTTATATTACAACAGTAAATCTGAACTATTGAAAATATTTTTAGTGTTTTTGTTGCGCGACCTGCAGTTTACGATCGTAAAACAAAATTGCAGAAAAGCTCGATTCATTTTGAAAAATGACATGTCCTATTTCTCTATCTATTTTCTGTGTAGAATTCCTACATGGAGAATACTGGAGGTTTTGCACATAAGAAATGGTTTAAAACTGGGAGGTTTTATGATTGGCAAGTTGAATACCTTGAGATTCCGAGATCATAACCGAACATAAACCCGCCCATGGACGCAATGATACATGTGACAACGACATTCCGAGTGAGCTTGTCCGGATATGCTTTTCCAGTACCCAAACCGGATACAAAACCACCACTGGCTATGTTCCTAGAGAGAGAGATAGAAACGGGGTGGTGAAGAGGCATTGTAGTGGAGCAAACAAATTAAGTAGACATACAGCTAAGAATCAAGAACTGAAAACAAAGAAAGAGAAGAGAAGAGCGAGAATTTGT
Organism: Rhododendron molle; assembly: GCA_025413875.1. Lineage (NCBI taxonomy): Eukaryota > Viridiplantae > Streptophyta > Magnoliopsida > Ericales > Ericaceae > Rhododendron > Rhododendron molle. The sequence continues at coordinate 46,585,214 of CM046389.1, read as the reverse complement.
ATTTCATATATTTCTCAGTTGAGATCAAGAATCCCCAGTTACAAAGCTTATATACAAGAAGGCAGCCAGCTAAACGCATAGGCTAGTAGATAAGTTTTTGAGACCCTATGGGCAAAAGAGTAATTCTTGTCACCTAAAAAGTGGAATTTTTTCTAAAAGAATAAAAAAATCTAGATCGTTGGATCGTTTAAAAAAAAAATACCTCGTTAAATAGCATATGTACGATTATGTCGGTAGATGAGTGAACATTCTGTATACATTGTACCTTAGTAATTAACAGAAATGTTAGGGGTACAACAAACCCTGCACAACAGCCACGCACTAATCCATTTTTGATTTGCAGCTGCCCATTATAAAGACTATACACAAACCTGTACTTGTTCTGTGAAAGCTCTCTCTACTAACAGCCCTCTCTACTAACAGCTGGTTTCATGACTCTTGCATCGAACATTCCAGCTGGAGAATTAGAACAAGAAAACAATTTTGCCATGATCAACACTCTTCCTTCCGATTTGTTGGTCAATGTTCTTGCCCGGGTCGCGTCCTCTTCCTTCACCGACCAATTCAACTCCAAACTATGGTAGTTAGTCGCCTTCTCCTCGCATTCAAATGTTTTTCTTTTGATAGTAAAATTATAATAATTTACTAGTTTATTTACGGCGAAAATATAAGAAAAGTACAAAAAAAAATAAATTGAGTAATCTAAAACGTTTATTTAATCTTAAACATTTATTTGTTTTGAATTGCTTTGGTCTATAGGGAACAATTTCAAGTTTTTAATCCTAATTCATATTTCCCTCGTCGAGACGAATTAATACGTTACAAAAAAACTGACCCAAAAACTTAAAATTGCTGTTTCGCATTAAAAATTACAAAAAAAAACTCCTAATTGAATTGTTTTTGATTAAGTTATTATGGATTACTGGTCCATATCACGCGTAAAGAATTAGAGAAGTGCAAAAAAAAATGAAAGAAATTGAACTTATAAAAATGGCACGGAAAAAGCACGGACAAAAAAAAGAAATTGAACTTAAAACTTTCTTCCTTAGTGTTGCCAATCACTCTAGATGGGTATGGTTGGTGTACAAGTTGTTATGGAAAACGTAGTAAGGCCACGGAAAAAGCACGGACACGAAACTGTTAGAAGGGCACGGAAAAAGCACGAGCACGAAAACCGATCGAAACTGTTAAAAATGGCTTGGTTCGGTTGGTCGGTTCGGTTTAAACTTTCATCACTAGTGTCACCAATCACTCTAGATGGGTATGGCTGGTGTGTTGTTTTGGAAAACGTGGTAAGGGTATGGAAAAAGCACAGACACGAAACTGTTAGAAGGGCACGAAAAAAGAACGGGCATGAAAACCGATCGAAACTGTTAAAAATGGTTTGGTTCGGTGTTCCGGTTAAAACTTTCATCCCTAATGGCACCAATCACTCTAGATGGGTATGGTCGGTGTGTTATTTTGGAAAATGTGGTAATGGCACGGAAAAAGCACGGACAAGAAACTCTTAGAATATTATATTACAACAGTAAATGTGAACTATTGAAAATATTTTAACTGTTTTTGTTGCGCGACCTGCAGTTTACGATCTAAAAACAAAATATGCAGAAAAGCTCGATTCATTTAGAAAAATGACATGTCCTATTTCTCTATCTATTTTCTTTGTAGAATTCCTACATGGAGAATACTGGAGGTTTTGCACATAAGAAATGGTTTAAAACTGGGAGGTTTTATGATTGGCATGTTGAATACCTTGAGATTCCGAGATCATAACCGAAGATAAACCCGCCCATGGACGCAATGATACATGTGACAACGACATTCCGAGTGAGCTTGTCCGGATATGATTTTCCAGTACCCAAACCGGATACAAAACCACCACTGGCTATGTTTCTAGAGAGAGAGAGAGAAACGGGGTGGTGAAGAGGCATTGGAGTGGAGCAAACAAATTAAGTAGACATACAGCTAAGAATCAAGAACTGAAAACAAAGAAAGAGAAGAGAAGAGCGAGAAGTTGTATTTCATATATTTCTCAGTTGAGATCAAGAATCCCCAGTTACAAAGCTTTTATACAAGAAGGCAGCCAGCTAATCGCATAGGCTAGTAGATAAGTTTTTGAGACCCTATGGACAAAAGAGTAATTCTTGCCTCCTAAAAAGTGGAATTTTTCCTAAAAGATTAAAAAAATCTAGATCGTTGGATCGTTTAAAAAAAAATATCTCGTTAAATAGCATATGTACGATTATGTGGGTAGATGAGTGAACATTCTGTATACATTGTACCTTAGTAATTAACAGAAATGTTAGGGGTACAACAAACCCTGCACAACAGCCACGCACTGATCCATTTTTGATTTGCAGCTGCCCATTATAAAGACCATACACAAACCTGTACTTGTTCTGTGAAAGCTCTCTCTACTAACAGCCCTATCTACTAACAGCTGGTTTCATGACTCTTGCATCGAACATTCCAGCAGGAGAATTAGAACAAGAAAACAATTTTGCCATGATCAACTCTCTTCTTTCCGATTTGTTGGTCGATGTTCTTGCCCGGGTCGCGTCCTCTTCCTTCACCGACCAATTCAACTCCAAACTACGGTAGTTAGTCGCCTTCTCCTCGCATTCAAATGTTTCTCTTTTGATACTAATTTATAATAATTTACTGGTTTATTTATGGCGAAAATATCAGAAAAGTAAAAAAATTAATAAATTGAGTAATCTAAAATGTTTATTTAATCTTAAACATTTATTTGTTTTGAATTGCTTTGGTCTATAGGGAACAATTTCAAGTTTTTAATCCTAGTTCATATTTCCCTCGTCGAGACGAATTAATACGTTACAAAAAAACTGACCCAAAAACTTAAAATTGCTGTTTTGCATTAAAAATTGCAAAAAAAAACTCCTTGTTTTTGATTAAGTTATTATGGATTACTGGTCCTTATCACGCGTAAAGAATTAGAGAAGTGCAAAAAAAAAAAAATGAAATTGAACTTATAAAAATGGCACGGTAAAAGCACGGACATAAAAAAGAAATTGAACTTAAAACTTTCTTCCTTAGTGTTGCCAATCACTCTAGATGGGTATGGTTGGGGTACAAGTTGTTTTGGAAAACGTAGTAAGGCCACGGAAAAAGCACGGACACGAAATTGTTAGAAGGCCACGGAAAATGCACGAGCACGAAAACAGATCGAAACTGTTAAAAATGGCTTGGTTCGGTTGGTCGGTTCGGTTTAAACTTTCATCACTAGTGTCACCAATCACTCTAGATGGGTATAGCCGGTGTGTTGTTTTGGAAAACGTGGTAAGGGTATGGAAAAAGCACAGACACGAAACTGTTTGAAGGGCACAAAAAAAGCACGGGCATGAAAACCGATCGAAACTGTTAAAAATCGCTTGGTTCGGTGTTCCGGTTAAAACTTTCATCCCTAATGGCACCAATCACTCTAGATGGGTATGGTTGGTGTGTTATTTTGGAAAATGTGGTAAGGGCACGGGAAAAGCACGGACAAGAAACTCTTAGAATTTTATATTACAACAGTAAATCTGAACTATTGAAAATATTTTCAGTGTTTTTGTTGCGCGACCTGCAGTTTACGATCTAAAAACAAAATTGCAGAAAAGCTCGATTCATTTTGAAAAATGACATGTCCTATTTCTCTATCTATTTTCTGTGTAGAATTCCTACATGGAGAATACTGGAGGTTTTGCACATAAGAAATGGTTTAAAACTGGGAGGTTTTATGATTGGCATGTTGAATACCTTGAAATTCCGAGATCATAACCGAACATAAACCCGCCCATGGACGCAATGATACAAGTGACAACGACATTCCGGGTGAGCTTGTCCGGATATGCTTTTCCAGTATCCAAACCGGATACAAAACCACCACTGGCTATGTTTCTAGAGAGAGAGAGAGAAACGGGGTGGTGAAGAGGCATTGTAGTGGAGCAAACAAATTAAGTAGACATACAGCTAAGAATCAAGAATTGAAAACAAAGAAAGAGAAGAGAAGAGCGAGAGGTTGTATTTCATATATTTCTCAGTTGAGATCAAGAATCCTCAGTTACAAAGCTTTTATACAAGAAGGCAGCCAGCTAAACGCATAGGCTAGTAGATAAGTTTTGGAGACCCTATGGACAAAAGAGTAATTCTTGTCTCCTAAAAAGTGGAATTTTTCCTAAAAGATTAAAAAAATCTAGATCGTTGGATCGTATAAAAAAAATTACTCGTTAAATAGCATATGTACGATTGTGTGGGTAGATGAGTGAACATTCTGTATACATTGTACCTTAGCAATTAACAGAAATGTTGGGGGTACAACAAACCCTGCACAACAGCCACGCACTGATCCATTTTTGATTTGCAGCTGCCCATTATAAAGACTATACACAAACCTGTACTTGTTCTGTGAAAGCTCTCTCTACTAACAGCCCTCTCTACCAATAGCTGGTTTCACGACTCTTGCATCGAACAATCCAGCTGGAGAATTAGAACAAGAAAACAATTTTGCCATGATCAACTCTCTTCCTTCTGATTTGTTGGTCGATGTTCTAGCCCGGGTCGCGTCCTCTTCCTTCACCGACCAATTCAACTCCAAACTATGGTAGTTAGTCGCCTTCTCCTCGCATTCAAATGTTTCTCTTTTGATACTAAATTATAATAATTTATTGGTTTATTTACGGCGAAAATATCAGAAAAGTAAAAAAATTAATAAATTGAGTAATCTAAAACGTTTATTTAATCTTAAACATTTATTTGTTTTGAATTGCTTTGATCTATAGGGAACAATTTCAAGTTTTTAATCCTAATTCATATTTCCCTCGTCGAGACGAATTAGTACGTTAAAAAAAAACTGACCCAAAAACTTAAAATTGCTGTTTTGCATTAAAAATTGAAAAAAAAAACTCCTAATTGAATTGTTTTTGATTAAGTTATTATGGATTACTCGTCCATATTACGCGTAAAGAATTGGAGAAGAGCAAAAAAAAAAAAAAGAAATTGAACTTATAAAAATGGCACGGAAAAAGCACGGACAAAAAAAAAGAAATTGAACTTAAAACTTTCTTCCTTAGTGTTGCCAATCACTCTAGATGGGTATGGTTGGTGTAAAAGTTGTTTTGGAAAACGTAGTAAGGCCACGGAAAATGCACGGACACGAAACTGTTAGAAGGGCACGGAAAAAGCACGAGCACGAAAACCGATCGAAACTGTTAAAAATGGCTTGGTTCGGTTGGTCGGTTCGGTTTAAACTTTCTTCACTAGTGTCACCAATCACTCTAGATGGGTATGGCTGGTGTGTTGTTTTGGAAAACGTGGTAAGGGTATGGAAAAAGCACAGACACTAAACTGCTAGAAGGGCACGAAAAAAGCACGGGCATGAAAACTTATCGAAACTGTTAAAAATGGCGTGGTTCGGTGTTTCGGTTAAAACTTTCATCCCTAATGGCACCAATCACTCTAGATGGGTATGGTTGGTGTGTTATTTTGGAAAATGTGGTAAGGGCACAGAAAAAGCACGGACAAGAAACTCTTAGAATTTTATATTACAACAGTAAATCTGAACTATTGAAAATATTTTTAGTGTTTTTGTTGCGCGACCTGCAGTTTACGATCTTAAAACAAAATTGCAGAAAAGCTCGATTCATTTTGAAAAATGACATGTCCTATTTCTCTATCTATTTTCTGTGTAGAATTCCTACATGGAGAATACTGGAGGTTTTGCACATAAGAAATGGTTTAAAACTGGGAGGTTTTATGATTGGCAAGTTGAATACCTTGAGATTCCGAGATCATAACCGAAGATAAACCCGCCCATGGACGCAATGATACATGTGACAACGACATTCCGAGTGAGCTTGTCCGGATATGCTTTTCCAGTACCCAAACCGGATACAAAACCACCACTGGCTACGTTTCTAGAGAGAGAGAGAGAAACGGGATGGTGAAGAGGCATTGTAGTGGGGCAAACAAATTAAGTAGACATACAGCTAAGAATCAAGAACTGAAAACAAAGAAAGAGAAGAGAAGAGCGAGAAGTTGTATTTCATATATTTCTCAGTTGAGATCAAGAATCCCCAGTTACAAAGCTTTTATACAAGAAGGCAGCCAGCTAAACGCATAGGCTAGTAGATAAGTTTTTGAGACCCTATGGGCAAAAGAGTAATTCTTGTCACCTAAAAAGTGGAATTTTTTCTAAAAGATTAAAAAAATCTAGATCGTTGGATCGTTTAAAAAAAAAAATACCTCGTTAAATAGCATATGTACGATTATGTCGGTAGATGAGTGAACATTCTGTATACATTGTACCTTAGTAATTAACAGAAATGTTAGGGGTACAACAAACCCTGCACAACAGCCACGCACTAATCCATTTTTGATTTGCAGCTGCCCATTATAAAGACTATACACAAACCTGTACTCGTTCTGTGAAAGCTCTCTCTACTAACAGCCCTCTCTACTAACAGTTGGTTTCATGACTCTTGCATCGAACATTCCAGCTGGAGAATTAGAACAAGAAAACAATTTTGCCATGATCAACTCTCTTCCTTCCGATTTGTTGGTCGATGTTCTTGCCCGGGTCGCGTCCTCTTCCTTCACCGACCAATTCAACTCCAAACTATGGTAGTTAGTCGCCTTCTCCTCGCATTCAAATGTTTCTCTTTTGATACTAAATTATAATAATTTATAGGTTTATTTATGGCGAAAATATCAGAAAAGTAAAAAAATTAATAAATTGGGTAATCTAAAACGTTTATTTAATCTTAAACATTTATTTGTTTTGAATTGCTTTGGTCTATAGGGAACAATTTCAAGTTTTTAATCTTAATTCATATTTCGCTCGTCGAGACGAATTAGTACGTTACAAAAAAACTGACCCAAAAACTTAAAATTGCTGTTTTGCATTAAAAATTGCAAAAAAAAAACTCCTAATTGAATTGTTTTCGATTAAGTTATTATGGATTACTCGTCCATATTACGCGTAAAGAATTAGAGAAGTGCAAAAAAAAAAAAAATTGAGCTTTTAAAAATGGCACTGAAAAAGCACGGACAAAAAAAAGAAATTGAACTTAAAACTTTCTTCCTTAGTGTTGCCAATCACTCTAGACGGGTATGGTTGGTGTACAAGTTGTTTTGGAAAACGTAGTAAGGCCACGGAAAAAGCACGGACACGAAACTGTTTGAAGGGCACGGAAAAAGCACGAGCACGAAAACCGATCGAAACTGTTAAAAATGGCTTGGTTCGGTTGGTCGGTTCGGTTTAAACTTTCTTCACTTGTGTCACCAATCACTCTAGATGGGTTTGGCTGGTGTGTTGTTTTGGAAAACGTGGTAAGGGTATGGAAAAAGCACAGACACTAAACTGCTAGAAGGGCACGAAAAAAGCACGGGCATGAAAACTAATCAAAACTGTTAAAAATGACTTGGTTCGGTGTTTCGGTTAAAACTTTCATCCCTAATGGCACCAATCACTCTAGATGGGTATGGTTGGTGTGTTATTTTGGAAAATGTGGTAAGGGCACGGAAAAAGCACGAACAAGAAACTCTTAGAATTTTATATTACAACAGTAAATCTGAACTATTGAAAATATTTTTAGTGTTTTTGTTGCGCGACCTGCAGTTTACGATCTTAAAACAAAATTGCAGAAAAGCTCGATTCATTTTGAAAAATGACATGTCCTATTCTCTATCTATTTTCTGTGTAGAATTCCTACATGGAGAATACTGGAGGTTTTGCATATAAGAAATGGTTTAAAACTGGGAGGTTTTATGATTGGCATGTTGAATACCTTGAGATTCCGAGATCATAACCGAAGATAAACCCGCCCATGGACGCAATGATACATGTGACAACGACATTCCGAGTGAGCTTGTCCGGATATGCATTTCCAGTACCCAAACCGGATACAAAACCACCACTGGCTATGTTTCTAGAGGGAGAGAGAGAAACGGGGTGGTGAAGAGGCATTGTAGTGGAGCAAACAAATTAAGTAGACATACAGCTAAGAATCAAGAACTGAAAACAAGAAAGAGAAGAGAAGAGCGAGAAGTTGTATTTCATATATTTCTCAGTTGAGATCAAGAATCCTGAGTTACAAAGCTTTTATACAAGAAGGCAGCCAGCTAAACGCATAGGCTAGTAGATAAGTTTTTGAGACCCTATGGACAAAAGAGTAATTCTTGTCTCCTAAAAAGTGGAATTTTTTCTAAAAGATTAAAAAAATCTAGATCGTTGGATCGTTTAAAAAAAAAAATATCTCGTTAAATAGCATATGTACGATTATGTGGGTAGATGAGTGAACATTCTGCATACATTGTACCTTAGTAATTAACAGAAATGTTAGAGGTACAACAAACCCTGCACAACAGCCACGCACTGATCCATTTTTGATTTGCAGCTGCCCATTATAAAGACTATACACAAACCTGTACTTGTTCTGTGAAAGCTCTCTCTACTAACAGCCCTCTCTACTAACAGCTGGTTTCATGACTCTTGCATCGAACATTCCAGCTGGAGAATTAGAATAAGAAAACAATTTTGCCATGATCAACTCTCTTCCTTCCGATTTGTTGGTCGATGTTCTTGCCCGGGTCGCGTCCTCTTCCTTCACCGACCAATTCAACTCCAAACTATGGTAGTTAGTCGCCTTCTCCTCGCAATCAAATATTTCTCTTTTGATACTAAATTATAATAATTTACTGGTTTATTTATGGCGAAAATATTAGAAAAGTAAAAAAATAAATAAATTGAGTACTCTAATACGTTTATTTAATCTTAAACATTTATTTGTTTTGAATTGCTTTGGGGTATAGGGAACAATTTCAAGTTTTTAATCCTAATTCATATTTCCCTCGTCGAGACGAATTAATTCGTTACAAAAAAACTGACCCAAAAACTTAAAATTGCTGTTTTGCATAAAAAATTGCAAAAAAAAACTCCTAATTGAATTGTTTTTGATTAAGTTATTATGGATTACTGGTCCATATCACGCGTAAAGAATAAGAGAAGTGCAAAAAAAAAAAAAAAGAAATTGAACTTATAAAAATGGCACGGAAATAGCACGGACAAAAAAAAGAAATTGAACTTAAAACTTTCTTCCTTAGTGTTGCCAATCACTCTAGATGGGTATGGTTGGTGTACAAGTTGTTTTGGAAAACGTAGTAAGGCCACGGAAAAAGCACGGACACGAAACTGTTAGAAGGGCACGGAAAAAGCACGAGCACGAAAACCGATCGAAACTGTTAAAAATGGGTTGGTTTGGTTGGTCGGTTCGGTTTAAACTTTCATCACTAGTGTCACCAATCACTCTAGATGGGTATGGCTGGTGTGTTGTTTTGGAAAACGTGGTAAGGGTATGGAAAAAGCACAGTCACGAAACTGTTAGAAGGGCACGAAAAAAGCACGGGCATGAAAACCGATCGAAACTGTTAAAAATGGCTTGGTTCGGTGTTCCGGTTAAAACTTTCATCCCTAATGGCACCAATCACTCTAGATGGGTATGGTTGGTGTGTTATTTTGGAAAATGTGGTAAGGGCACGGAAAAAGCACGGACAAGAAACGCTTAGAATTTTATATTACAACAGTAAATCTGAACTATTGAAAATATTTTCAGTGTTTTTGTTGCGCGACCTGCAGTTTACGATATAAAAACAAAATTGCAGAAAAGCTCGATTCATTTTGAAAAATGACATGTCCTATTTCTCTATCTATTTTCTGTGTAGAATTCCTACATGGAGAATACTGGAGGTTTTGCATATAAGAAATGGTTTAAAACAGGGAGGTTTTTTGATTGGCATGTTGAATACCTTGAGATTCCGAGATCATAACCGAAGATAAAGCCGCCCATGGACGCAGTGATACATGTGACAACGACAATCCGAGTGAGCTTGTCCGGATATGCTTTTCCAGTACCCAAACCGGATACAAAACCACCACTGGCTATGTTTCTAGAGAGAGAGAGAGAGAGAAACGGGGTGGTGAAGAGGCATTGTAGTGGAGCAAACAAATTAAGTAGACATACAGCTAAGAATCAAGAACTGAAAACAAAGAAAGAGAAGAGAAGAGCGAGAAGTTGTATTTCATATATTTCTCAGTTGAGATCAAGAATCCCCAGTTACAAAGCTTTTATACAAGAAGGCAGCCAGCTAAACGCATAGGCTAGTAGATAAGTTTTTGAGACCCTATGGACAAAAGAGTAATTCTTGTCTCCTAAAAAGTGGAATTTTTCCTAAAAGATTAAAAAAATCGAGATCGTTGGATCCTTTAAAAAAAATATCTCGTTAAATAGCATATGTACGATTATTTGGGTAGATGAGCGAACATTCTGTATACATTGTACCTTAGTAATTAACAGAAATGTTAGGGGTACAACCGACCTTGCACAACAGCCACGCACTGATCCATTTTGGATTTGCAGTTGCCCATTATAAAGACTATACACAAACCTGTACTTGTTCTGTGGAAGCTCTCTCTACTAACAGCTCTCTCTACTAACAGCTGGTTTGATGACTCTTGCATCGAACATTCCAGCTGGAGAATTAGAAAAAGAAAACAATTTTGCCATGATCAACTCTCTTCCTTCCGATTTGTTGGTCGATGTTCTTGCCCGGGTCGCGTCCTCTTCCTTCACCGACCAATTCAACTCCAAACTCTGGTAGTTAGTGGCCTTCTCCTCACATTCAAATGTTTCTCTTTTGATACTAAATTATAATAATTTACTGGTTTATTTATGGCGAAAATATCAGAAAAGTAAAAAAATAAATAAATTGAGTAATCTAAAACGTTTATTTAATCTTAAACATTTATTTGTTTTGAATTGCTTTGGTCTATAGGGAACAATTTCAAGTTTTTAATCCTAATTCATATTTCCCTCGTCGAGACGAATTAATATGTTACAAAAAAACTGACCCAAAAACTTAAAACTGCTGTTTTGCATTAAAAATTGCAAAAAAAAACTCCTAATTGAATTGTTTTTGATTAAGTTATTATGGATTACTGGTCCATATCACGCGTAAAGAATTAGAGAAAAGCAAAAAGAAAAAAAAGAAATTGAACTTCTAAAAATGGCACGGAAAAAGCACGGACAAAAAAAGAAATTGAACTTAAAACTTTCTTCCTTAGTGTTGCCAATCACTCTAGATGGGTATGGTTGGTGTGCAAGTTGTTTTGGAAAACGTAGTAAGGACACGGAAAAAGCACGGACGCGAAACTGTTAGAAGGGCACGGAAAAAGCACGAGCACGAAAACCGATCGAAACTGTTAAAAATGGCTTGGTTCGGTTGGTCGGTTTGGTTTAAACTTTCATCACTAGTGTCACCAATCACTCTAGATGGGTATGGCTGGTGTGTTGTTTTGGAAAACGTGGTAAGGGTATGGAAAAAGCACAGACACGAAACTGTTAGAAGGGCACGACAAAAGCACGGGCATGAAAACCGATCGAAACTGTTAAAAATGGCTTGGTTCGGTGTTCCGGTTACAACTTTCATCCCTAATGGCACCAATCACTCTAGATGTGTATGGTTGGTGTTATTTTGGAAAATGTGATAAGGGCACGGAAAAAGCACGGACAAGAAACTCTTAGAATTTTATATTACAACAGTAAATCTGAACTATTGAAAATATTTTCAGTGTTTTTGTTGCGCGACCTGCAGTTTACGATCTAAAAACAAAATTGCAGAAAAGCTCGATTCATTTTGAAAAATGACATGCCTATTTCTCTATCTATTTTCTGTGTAGAATTCCTACATGGAGAATACTGGAGGTTTTGCATATAAGAAATGGTTTAAAACTGGGAGGTTTTATGATTGGCATGTTGAATACCTTGAGATTCCGAGATCATAACCGAAGATAAAGCCGCCCATGGACGCAGTGATACATGTGACAACGACAATCCGAGTGAGCTTGTCCGGATATGCTTTTCCAGTACCCAAACCGGATACAAAACCACCGCTGGCTATGTTTCTAGAGAGAGAGAGAGAGAGAGAAACGGGGTGGTGAAGAGGCATTGTAGTGGAGCAAACAAATTAAGTAGACATACAGCTAAGAATCAAGAACTGAAAACAAAGAAAGAGAAGAGAAGAGCGAGGAGTTGTATTTCATATATTTCTCAGTTGAGATCAAGAATCCCCAGTTACAAAGCTTTTATACAAGAAGGCAGCCAGCTAAACGCATAGGCTAGTAGATAAGTTTTTGAGACCCTATGGACAAAAGAGTAATTCTTGTCTCCTAAAAAGTGGAATTTTTCCTAAAAGATTAAAAAAATCGAGATCGTTGGATCCTTTAAAAAAAATATCTCGTTAAATAGCATATGTACGATTATTTGGGTAGATGAGCGAACATTCTGTATACATTGTACCTTAGTAATTAACAGAAATGTTAGGGGTACAACAAACCCTGCACAACAGCCACGCACTGATCCATTTTTGATTTGCAGCTGCCCATTATAAAGACTATACACAAACCTGTACTTGTTCTGTGGAAGCTCTCTCTACTAACAGCTCTCTCTACTAACAGCTGGTTTGATGACTCTTGCATCGAACATTCCAGCTGGAGAATTAGAAAAAGAAAACAATTTTGCCATGATCAACTCTCTTCCTTCCGATTTGTTGGTCGATGTTCTTGCCCGGGTCGCGTCCTCTTCCTTCACCGACCAATTCAACTCCAAACTCTGGTAGTTAGTGGCCTTCTCCTCACATTCAAATGTTTCTCTTTTGATACTAAATTATAATAATTTACTGGTTTATTTATGGCGAAAATATCAGAAAAGTAAAAAAATAAATAAATTGAGTAATCTAAAACGTTTATTTAATCTTAAACATTTATTTGTTTTGAATTGCTTTGGTCTATAGGGAACAATTTCAAGTTTTTAATCCTAATTCATATTTCCCTCGTCGAGACGAATTAATATGTTACAAAAAAACTGACCCAAAAACTTAAAACTGCTGTTTTGCATTAAAAATTGCAAAAAAAAACTCCTAATTGAATTGTTTTTGATTAAGTTATTATGGATTACTGGTCCATATCACGCGTAAAGAATTAGAGAAAAGCAAAAAAAAAAAAAAGAAATTGAACTTCTAAAAATGGCACGGAAAAAGCACGGACAAAAAAAGAAATTGAACTTAAAACTTTCTTCCTTAGTGTTGCCAATCACTCTAGATGGGTATGGTTGGTGTGCAAGTTGTTTTGGAAAACGTAGTAAGGACACGGAAAAAGCACGGACGCGAAACTGTTAGAAGGGCACGGAAAAAGCACGAGCACGAAAACCGATCGAAACTGTTAAAAATGGCTTGGTTCGGTTGGTCGGTTTGGTTTAAACTTTCATCACTAGTGTCACCAATCACTCTAGATGGGTATGGCTGGTGTGTTGTTTTGGAAAACGTGGTAAGGGTATGGAAAAAGCACAGACACAACTGTTAGAAGGGCACGACAAAAGCACGGGCATGAAAACCGATCGAAACTGTTAAAAATGGCTTGGTTCGGTGTTCCGGTTACAACTTTCATCCCTAATGGCACCAATCACTCTAGATGGGTATGGTTGGTGTTATTTTGGAAAATGTGATAAGGGCACGGAAAAGCACGGACAAGAAACTCTTAGAATTTTATATTACAACAGTAAATCTGAACTATTGAAAATATTTTCAGTGTTTTTGTTGCGCGACCTGCAGTTTACGATCTAAAAACAAAATTGCAGAAAAGCTCGATTCATTTTGAAAAATGACATGCCTATTTCTCTATCTATTTTCTGTGTAGAATTCCTACATGGAGAATACTGGAGGTTTTGCATATAAGAAATGGTTTAAAACTGGGAGGTTTTATGATTGGCATGTTGAATACCTTGAGATTCCGAGATCATAACCGAAGATAAAGCCGCCCATGGACGCAATGATACATGTGACAACGACATTCCGAGTGAGCTTGGCCGGATATGCTTTTCCAGTACCCAAACCGGATACAAAACCACCACTGGCTATGTTTCTAGAGAGAGAGAGAGAGAGAAACGGGGTGGTGAAGAGGCATTGTAGTGGAGCAAACAAATTAAGTAGACATACAGCTAAGAATCAAGAACTGAAAACAAAGAAAGAGAAGAGAAGAGCGAGAAGTTGTATTTCATATATTTCTTAGTTGAGATCAAGAATCCCCAGTTACAAAGCTTTTATACAAGAAGGCAGCCAGCTAAACGCATAGGCTAGTAGATAAGTTTTTGAGACCCTATGGACAAAAGAGTAATTCTTGTCTCCTAAAAAGTGGAATTTTTCCTAAAAGATTAAAAAAATCGAGATCGTTGGATCCTTTAAAAAAAATATCTCGTTAAATAGCATATGTACGATTATTTGGGTAGATGAGCGAACATTCTGTATACATTGTACCTTAGTAATTAACAGAAATGTTAGGGGTACAACAAACCCGGCACAACAGCCACGCACTGATCCATTTTTGATTTGCAGCTGCCCATTATAAAGACTATACACAAACCTGTACTTGTTCTGTGGAAGCTCTCTCTACTAACAGCTCTCTCTACTAACAGCTGGTTTGATGACTCTTGCATCGAACATTCCAGCTGGAGAATTAGAACAAGAAAACAATTTTGCCATGATCAACTCTCTTCCTTCCGATTTGTTGGTCGATGTTCTTGCCCGGGTCGCGTCCTCTTCCTTCACCGACCAATTCAACTCCAAACTCTGGTAGTTAGTCGCCTTCTCCTCACATTCAAATGTTTCTCTTTTGATACTAAATTATAATAATTTACTGGTTTATTTATGGCGAAAATATCAGAAAAGTAAAAAAATAAATAAATTGAGTAATCTAAAACGTTTATTTAATCTTAAACATTTATTTGTTTTGAATTGCTTTGGTCTATAGGGAACAATTTCAAGTTTTTAATCCTAATTCATATTTCCCTCGTCGAGACGAATTAATATGTTACAAAAAAACTGACCCAAAAACTTAAAACTGCTGTTTTGCATTAAAAATTGCAAAAAAAACTCCTAATTGAATTGTTTTTGATTAAGTTATTATGGATTACTGGTCCATATCACGCGTAAAGAATTAGAGAAATGCAAAAAAAAAAAAAAAAATTGAACTTCTAAAAATGGCACGGAAAAAGCACGGACAAAAAAAGAAATTGAACTTAAAACTTTCTTCCTTAGTGTTGCCAATCACTCTAGATGGGTATGGTTGGTGTGCAAGTTGTTTTGGAAAACGTAGTGAGGACACGGAAAAAGCACGGACACGAAACTGTTAGAAGGGCACGGAAAAAGCGCGAGCACGAAAACCGATCGAAACTGTTAAAAATGGCTTGGTTCGGTTGGTCGGTTCGGTTTAAACTTTCATCACTAGTGTCACCAATCACTCTAGATGGGTATGGCTGGTGTGTTGTTTTGGAAAACGTGGTAAGGGTATGGAAAAAGCACAGACACGAAACTGTTAGAAGGGCACGACAAAAGCACGGGCATGAAAACCGATCGAAACTGTTAAAAATGGCTTGGTTCGGTGTTCCGGTTACAACTTTCATCCCTAATGGCACCAATCACTCTAGATGGGTATGGTTGGTGTTATTTTGGAAAATGTGATAAGGGCACGGAAAAAGCACGGACAAGAAACTCTTAGAATTTTATATTACAACAGTAAATCTGAACTATTGAAAATATTTTTAGTGTTTTTTTGTTGCGCGACCTGCAGTTTACGATCTAAAAACAAAATTGCAGAAAAGCTCGATTCATTTTGAAAAATGACATGTCCTATTTCTCTATCTATTTTCTGTGTAGAATTCCTACATGGAGAATACTGGAGGTTTTTCATATAAGAAATGGTTTAAAACTGGGAGGTTTTATGATTGGCATGTTGAATACCTTGAGATTCCGAGATCATAACCGAAGATAAAGCCGCCCATGGACGCAATGATACATGTGACAACGACATTCCGAATGAGCTTGTCCGGATATGCTTTTCCAGTACCCAAACCGGATACAAAACCACCACTGGCTATGTTTCTAGAGAGAGAGAGAGAAACGGGGTGGTGAAGAGGCATTGTAGTGGAGCAAACAAATTAAGTAGACATACAGCTAAGAATCAAGAACTGAAAACAAAGAAAGAGAAGAGAAGAGCGAGAAGTTGTATTTCATATATTTCTTAGTTGAGATCAAGAATCCCCAGTTACAAAGCTTTTATAGAAGAAGGCAGCCAGCTAAACGCATAGGCTAGTAGATAAGTTTTTGAGACCCTATGGACAAAAGAGTAATTCTTGTCTCCTAAAAAGTGGAATTTTTCCTAAAAGATTAAAAAAATCGAGATCGTTGGATCCTTTAAAAAAAATATCTCGTTAAATAGCATATGTACGATTATGTGGGTAGATGAGCGAACATTCTGTATACATTGTACCTTAGTAATTAACAGAAATGTTAGGGGTACAACAAACCCTGCACAACAGCCACGCACTGATCCATTTTTGATTTGCAGCTGCCCATTATAAAGACTATACACAAACCTGTACTTGTTCTGTGGAAGCTCTCTCTACTAACAGCCCTCTCTACTAACAGCTTGTTTGATGACTCTTGCATCGAACATTCCAGCTGGAGAATTAGAACAAGAAAACAATTTTGCCATGATCAACTCTCTTCCTTCCGATTTGTTGGTCGATGTTCTTGCCCGGGTCGCGTCCTCTTCCTTCACCGACCAATTCAACTCCAAACTATGGTAGTTAGTCGCCTTCTCCTCGCATTCAAATGTTTCTCTTTTGATACTAAATTATAATAATTTACTGCTTTATTTATGGCGAAAATATCAGAAAAGTAAAAAAATAAATAAATTGAGTAATCTAAAACGTTTATTTAATCTTAAACATTTATTTGTTTTGAATTGCTTTGGTCTATAGGGAACAATTTCAAGTTTTTAATCCTAATTCATATTTCCCTCGTCGAGACGAATTAATACGTTACAAAAAAACTGACCCAAAAACTTAAAACTGCTGTTTTGCATTAAAAATTGCAAAAAAAACTCCTAATTGAATTGTTTTTGATTAAGTTATTATGGATTACTGGTCCATATCACGCGTAAAGAATTAGAGAAATGCAAAAAAAAAAAAAAGAAATTGAACTTCTAAAAATGGCACGGAAAAAGCACGGACAAAAAAAGAAATTGAACTTAAAACTTTCTTCCTTAGTGTTGCCAATCACTCTAGATGGGTATGGTTGGTGTGCAAGTTGTTTTGGAAAACGTAGTGAGGACACGGAAAAAGCACGGACACGAAACTGTTAGAAGGGCATGGAAAAAGCACGAGCACGAAAACCGATCAAAACTGTTAAAAATGGCTTGGTTCGGTTGGTCGGTTCGGTTTAAACTTTCATCACTAGTGTCACCAATCACTCTAGATGGGTATGGCTGGTGTGTTGTTTTGGAAAACGTGGTAAGGGTATGGAAAAAGCACAGACACGAAACTGTTAGAAGGGCACGACAAAAGCACGGGCATGAAAACCGATCGAAACTGTTAAAAATGGCTTGGTTCGGTGTTCCGGTTACAACTTTCATCCCTAATGGCACCAATCACTCTAGATGGGTATGGTTGGTGTTATTTTGGAAAATGTGATAAGGGCACGGAAAAAGCACGGACAAGAAACTCTTAGAATTTTATATTACAACAGTAAATCTGAACTATTGAAAATATTTTCAGTGTTTTTGTTGCGCGACCTGCAGTTTACGATCTAAAAACAAAATTGCAGAAAAGCTCGATTCATTTTGAAAAATGACATGTCCTATTTCTCTATCTATTTTCTGTGTAGAATTCCTACATGGAGAATACTGGAGGTTTTTCATATAAGAAATGGTTTAAAACTGGGAGGTTTTATGATTGGCATGTTGAATACCTTGAGATTCCGAGATCATAACCGAAGATAAAGCCGCCCATGGACGCAATGATACATGTGACAACGACATTCCGAATGAGCTTGTCCGGATATGCTTTTCCAGTACCCAAACCGGATACAAAACCACCACTGGCTATGTTTCTAGAGAGAGAGAGAGAGAGAAACGGGGTGGTGAAGAGGCATTGTAGTGGAGCAAACAAATTAAGTAGACATACAGCTAAGAATCAAGAACTGAAAACAAAGAAAGAGAAGAGAAGAGCGAGAAGTTGTATTTCATATATTTCTTAGTTGAGATCAAGAATCCCCAGTTACAAAGCTTTTATAGAAGAAGGCAGCCAGCTAAACGCATAGGCTAGTAGATAAGTTTTTGAGACCCTATGGACAAAAGAGTAATTCTTGTCTCCTAAAAAGTGGAATTTTTCCTAAAAGATTAAAAAAATCGAGATCGTTGGATCCTTTAAAAAAAATATCTCGTTAAATAGCATATGTACGATTATGTTGGTAGATGAGCGAACGTTCTGTATACATTGTACCTTAGTAATTAACTGAAATGCTAAGGGTACAACCGACCTTGCACAACAGCCACGCACTGATCCATTTTGGATTTGCAGTTGCCCATTATAAAGACTATACACAAACCTGTACTTGTTCTGTGGAAGCTCTCTCTACTAACAGCCCTCTCTACTAACAGCTTGTTTGATGACTCTTGCATCGAACATTCCAGCTGGAGAATTAGAACAAGAAAACAATTTTGCCATGATCAACTCTCTTCCTTCCGATTTGTTGGTCGATGTTCTTGCCCGGGTCGCGTCCTCTTCCTTCACCGACCAATTCAACTCCAAACTATGGTAGTTAGTCGCCTTCTCCTCGCATTCAAATGTTTCTCTTTTGATACTAAATTATAATAATTTACTGCTTTATTTATGGCGAAAATATCAGAAAAGTAAAAAAATAAATAAATTGAGTAATCTAAAACGTTTATTTAATCTTAAACATTTATTTGTTTTGAATTGCTTTGGTCTATAGGGAACAATTTCAAGTTTTTAATCCTAATTCATATTTCCCTCGTCGAGACGAATTAATACGTTACAAAAAAACTGACCCAAAAACTTAAAACTGCTGTTTTGCATTAAAAATTGCAAAAAAAACTCCTAATTGAATTGTTTTTGATTAAGTTATTATGGATTACTGGTCCATATCACGCGTAAAGAATTAGAGAAATGCAAAAAAAAAAAAAAGAAATTGAACTTCTAAAAATGGCACGGAAAAAGCACGGACAAAAAAAGAAATTGAACTTAAAACTTTCTTCCTTAGTGTTGCCAATCACTCTAGATGGGTATGGTTGGTGTGCAAGTTGTTTTGGAAAACGTAGTGAGGACACGGAAAAAGCACGGACACGAAACTGTTAGAAGGGCACGGAAAAAGCACGAGCACGAAAACCGATCGAAACTGTTAAAAATGGCTTGGTTCGGTTGGTCGGTTCGGTTTAAACTTTCATCAC
This sequence comes from Rhododendron molle, assembly GCA_025413875.1. NCBI lineage: Eukaryota > Viridiplantae > Streptophyta > Magnoliopsida > Ericales > Ericaceae > Rhododendron > Rhododendron molle. The sequence continues at coordinate 46,565,857 of CM046389.1, read as the reverse complement.
TAGTGTCACCAATCACTCTAGATGGGTATGGCTGGTGTGTTGTTTTGGAAAACGTGGTAAGGGTATGGAAAAAGCACAGACACGAAACTGTTAGAAGGGCACGACAAAAGCACGGGCATGAAAACCGATCGAAACTGTTAAAAATGGCTTGGTTCGGTGTTCCGGTTACAACTTTCATCCCTAATGGCACCAATCACTCTAGATGGGTATGGTTGGTGTTATTTTGGAAAATGTGATAAGGGCACGGAAAAAGCACGGACAAGAAACTCTTAGAATTTTATATTACAACAGTAAATCTGAACTATTGAAAATATTTTCAGTGTTTTTGTTGCGCGACCTGCAGTTTACGATCTAAAAACAAAATTGCAGAAAAGCTCGATTCATTTTGAAAAATGACATGTCCTATTTCTCTATCTATTTTCTGTGTAGAATTCCTACATGGAGAATACTGGAGGTTTTTCATATAAGAAATGGTTTAAAACTGGGAGGTTTTATGATTGGCATGTTGAATACCTTGAGATTCCGAGATCATAACCGAAGATAAAGCCGCCCATGGACGCAATGATACATGTGACAACGACATTCCGAATGAGCTTGTCCGGATATGCTTTTCCAGTACCCAAACCGGATACAAAACCACCACTGGCTATGTTTCTAGAGAGAGAGAGAGAAACGGGGTGGTGAAGAGGCATTGTAGTGGAGCAAACAAATTAAGTAGACATACAGCTAAGAATCAAGAACTGAAAACAAAGAAAGAGAAGAGAAGAGCGAGAAGTTGTATTTCATATATTTCTTAGTTGAGATCAAGAATCCCCAGTTACAAAGCTTTTATAGAAGAAGGCAGCCAGCTAAACGCATAGGCTAGTAGATAAGTTTTTGAGACCCTATGGACAAAAGAGTAATTCTTGTCTCCTAAAAAGTGGAATTTTTCCTAAAAGATTAAAAAAATCGAGATCGTTGGATCCTTTAAAAAAAATATCTCGTTAAATAGCATATGTACGATTATGTGGGTAGATGAGCGAACATTCTGTATACATTGTACCTTAGTAATTAACAGAAATGTTAGGGGTACAACAAACCCCACGCACTGATCCATTTTGGATTTGCAGTTGCCCATTATAAAGACTATACACAAACCTGTACTTGTTCTGTGGAAGCTCTCTCTACTAACAGCCCTCTCTACTAACAGCTTGTTTGATGACTCTTGCATCGAACATTCCAGCTGGAGAATTAGAACAAGAAAACAATTTTGCCATGATCAACTCTCTTCCTTCCGATTTGTTGGTCGATGTTCTTGCCCGGGTCGCGTCCTCTTCCTTCACCGACCAATTCAACTCCAAACTATGGTAGTTAGTCGCCTTCTCCTCGCATTCAAATGTTTCTCTTTTGATACTAAATTATAATAATTTACTGCTTTATTTATGGCGAAAATATCAGAAAAGTAAAAAAATAAATAAATTGAGTAATCTAAAACGTTTATTTAATCTTAAACATTTATTTGTTTTGAATTGCTTTGGTCTATAGGGAACAATTTCAAGTTTTTAATCCTAATTCATATTTCCCTCGTCGAGACGAATTAATACGTTACAAAAAAACTGACCCAAAAACTTAAAATTGCTGTTTCGCATTAAAAATTACAAAAAAAAACTCCTAATTGAATTGTTTTTGATTAAGTTATTATGGATTACTGGTCCATATCACGCGTAAAGAATTAGAGAAATGCAAAAAAAAAAAAAGAAATTGAACTTCTAAAAATGGCACGGAAAAAGCACGGACAAAAAAAGAAATTGAACTTAAAACTTTCTTCCTTAGTGTTGCCAATCACTCTAGATGGGTATGGTTGGTGTGCAAGTTGTTTTGGAAAACGTAGTGAGGACACGGAAAAAGCACGGACACGAAACTGTTAGAAGGGCACGGAAAAAGCACGAGCACGAAAACCGATCGAAACTGTTAAAAATGGCTTGGTTCGGTTGGTCGGTTCGGTTTAAACTTTCATCACTAGTGTCACCAATCACTCTAGATGGGTATGGCTGGTGTGTTGTTTTGGAAAACGTGGTAAGGGTATGGAAAAAGCACAGACACGAAACTGTTAGAAGGGCACGACAAAAGCACGGGCATGAAAACCGATCGAAACTGTTAAAAATGGCTTGGTTCGGTGTTCCGGTTACAACTTTCATCCCTAATGGCACCAATCACTCTAGATGGGTATGGTTGGTGTTATTTTGGAAAATGTGATAAGGGCACGGAAAAAGCACGGACAAGAAACTCTTAGAATTTTATATTACAACAGTAAATCTGAACTATTGAAAATATTTTCAATGTTTTTGTTGCGTGAGCTGCAGTTTACGATCTAAAAACAAAATTGCAGAAAAGCTCGATTCATTTTGAAAAATGACATGTCCTATTTCTCTATCTATTTTCTGTGTAGAATTCCTACATGGAGAATACTGGAGGTTTTTCATATAAGAAATGGTTTAAAACTGGGAGGTTTTATGATTGGCATGTTGAATACCTTGAGATTCCGAGATCATAACCGAAGATAAAGCCGCCCATGGACGCAATGATACATGTGACAACGACATTCCGAATGAGCTTGTCCGGATATGCTTTTCCAGTACCCAAACCGGATACAAAACCACCACTGGCTATGTTTCTAGAGAGAGAGAGAGAGAGAAACGGGGTGGTGAAGAGGCATTGTAGTGGAGCAAACAAATTAAGTAGACATACAGCTAAGAATCAAGAACTGAAAACATAGAAAGAGAAGAGAAGAGCGAGAAGTTGTATTTCATATATTTCTCAGTTGAGATCAAGAATCCCCAGTTACAAAGCTTTTATAGAAGAAGGCAGCCAGCTAAACGCATAGTCTAGTAGATAAGTTTTTGAGACCCTATGGACAAAAGAGTAATTCTTGTCTCCTAAAAAGTGGAATTTTTCCTAAAAGATTAAAAAAATCTAGATCGTTGGATCATTTAAAAAAAAATATCTCGTTAAATAGCATATGTACGATTATGTGGGAAGATGAGCGAACATTCTGTATACATTGTACCTTAGTAATTAACAGAAATGTTAGGGGTACAACAAACCCTGCACAACAGCCACGCACTGATCCATTTTTGATTTGCAGCTGCCCATTATAAAGACTATACACAAACCTGTACTTGTTCTGTGGAAGCTCTCTCTACTAACAGCCCTCTCTACTAACAGCTTGTTTGATGACTCTTGCATCGAACATTCCAGCTGGAGAATTAGAACAAGAAAACAATTTTGCCATGATCAACTCTCTTCCTTCCGATTTGTTGGTCGATGTTCTTGCCCGGGTCGCGTCCTCTTCCTTCACCGACCAATTCAACTCCAAACTATGGTAGTTAGTCGCCTTCTCCTCGCATTCAAATGTTTCTCTTTTGATACTAAATTATAATAATTTACTGCTTTATTTATGGCGAAAATATCAGAAAAGTAAAAAAATAAATAAATTGAGTAATCTAAAACGTTTATTTAATCTTAAACATTTATTTGTTTTGAATTGCTTTGGTCTATAGGGAACAATTTCAAGTTTTTAATCCTAATTCATATTTCCCTCGTCGAGACGAATTAATACGTTACAAAAAAACTGACCCAAAAACTTAAAATTGCTATTTTGCAATAAAAATTGCAAAAAAAAACTCCAAATTGAATTGTTTTTGATTAAGTTATTATGGATTACTGGTCCATATCACGCGTAAAGAATTAGAGAAGTGCAAAAAAAAAAAAAAAGAAATTGAACTTATAAAAATGGCACGGAAAAAGCACAGATAAAAAAAAGAAATTGAACTTAAAACTTTCTTCCTTAGTGTTGCCAATCACTCTAGATGGGTATGGTTGGTGTACAAGTTGTTTTGGAACACGTAGTAAGGCCACGGAAAAAGCACAAGCACGAAAACCGATCGAAACTATTAAAAATGGCTTGGTTCGGTTGGTCAGTTCGGTTTAAACTTTCATCACTAGTGTCACCAATCACTCTAGATGGGTATGGCTGGTGTGTTGTTTTGAAAAACGCGGTAAGGGTATGGAAAAAGCACAGACACGAAACTGTTAGAAGGCACGACAAAAGCACGGGCATGAAAACCGATCGAAACTGTTAAAAATGGCTTGGTTCGGTGTTCCGGTTAAAACTTTCATCCCTAATGGCACCAATCACTCTAGATGGGTATGGTTGGTGTGTTATTTTGGAAAATGTGATAAGGGCACGGAAAAAGCACGGACAAGAAACTCTTAGAATTTTATATTACAACAGTAAATCTGAACTATTGAAAATATTTTCAGTGTTTTTGTTGCGCAACCTGCAGTTTACGATCTAAAAAATAAATTGCAGAAAAGCTCGATTCATTTTGAAAAATGACATGTCCTATTTCTCTATCTATTTTCTGTGTAGAATTCGTACATGGAGAATACTGGAGGTTTTGCATATAAGAAATGGTTTAAAACTGGGAGGTTTTATGATTGGCATGTTGAATACCTTGAGATTCCGAGATCATAACCGAAGATAAACCTGTCCATGGACGCAATGATACATGTGACAACGACATTCCGAATGAGCTTGTCCGGATATGCTTTTCCAGTACCCAAACCAGATACAAAACCACCACTGGCTATGTTTCTAGAGAGAGAGAGAGAAACGGGGTGGTGAAGAGGCATTGTAGTGGAGCAAACAAATTAAGTAGACATACAGCTAAGAATCAAGAACTGAAAACAAAGAAAGAGAAGAGAAGAGCGAGAAGTTGTATTTCATATATTTCTCAGTTGAGATCAAGAATCCCCAGTTACAAAGCTTTTATACAAGAAGGCAGCCAGCTAAACGCATAGGCTAGTAGATAAGTTTTTGAGACCCTATGGACAAAAGAGTAATCCTTGCCTCCTAAAAAGTGGAATTTTTCCTAAAAGATTTAAAAAATCATGATCGTTGGATCGTTTAAAAAAAAATATCGTTAAATAGCAAATGTACGATGATGTGGGTAGATGAGCGAACATTCTGTATACATTGTACCTTAGTAAATAGCAGAAATGTTAGGGGTACAACAAACCCTGCACAACAGCCACGCACAGATCCATTTTTGATTTGCTGCTGCCCATTATAAAGACTATACACAAACCTGTACTTGTTTTGTGGAAGCTCTCTCTACTAACAGCTCTCTCTACTAACATCTGGTTTCATGACTCTTGCATCAAACATTCCAGCTGGAGAATTAGAACAAGAAAACAATTTTGCCATGATCAACTCTCTTCCTTCCGATTTGTTGGTCGATGTTCTTGCCCGGGTCGCGTCCTCTTCCTTCACCGACCAATTCAACTCCAAACTATGGTAGTTAGTCGCCTTCTCCTCGCATTCAAATGTTTCTCTTTTGATACTAAATTATAATAATTTACTGGTTTATTTATGGCGAAAATATCAGAAAAGTAAAAAAATAAATAAATTGAGTAATCTAAAACGTTTATTTAATCTTAAACATTTATTTGTTTCGAATTGCTTTGGTCTATAGGGAACAATTTCAAGTTTTTAATCCTAATTCATATTTCCCTCGTCGAGACGAATTAATACGTTACAAAAAAACTGACCCAAAAACTTAAAATTGCTGTTTTGCATTTAAAATTGCAAAAAAAAACTCTTAATTGAATTGTTTCTGATTAATTTATTATGGATTACTGGTCCATATCACGCGTAAAGAATTAGAGAAGTGCAAAAAAAAAAAAAGAAATTGAACTTATAAAAATGGCACGGAAAAAGCACGGACAAAAAAAAGAAATTGAACTTAAAACTTTCTTCCTTAGTGTTGCCAATCACTCTAGATGGGTGTGGTTGGTGTACATGTTGTTTTGGAAAACATAGTAAGGCCAAGGAAAAAGCACGGACACGAAACTGTTAGAAGGGCACGGAAAAAGCACGAGCACGAAAACCGATCGAACCTGTTAAAAATGGCTTGGTTCGGTTGGTCGGTTCGGTTTAAACTTTCATCACTAGTGTCACCAATCACTCTAGATGGGTATGGCTGGTGTGTTGTTTTGGAAAACGTGGTAGGGGTATGGAAAAAGCACAGACACGAAACTGTTAGGAGGGCACGAAAAAAGCACGGGCATGAAAACCGATCGAAACTGTTAAAAATGGCTTGGTTCGGCGTTCCGGTTAAAATTTTCGTCCCTAATGGCACCATTCACTCTAGATGGGTATGGTTGAAGTGTTATTTTGAAAAATGTGGTAAGGGCACGGAAAAAGCACGGACAAGAAACTCTTAGAATTTTATATTACAAGAGTAAATCTGAACTATTGAAAATATTTTCAGTGTTTTTGTTGCGCGACCTGCAGTTTACGATCTAAAAACAAAATTGCAGAAAAGCTCGATTCATTTTGAAAAATGACATGTCCTATTCCTCTATCTATTTTCTGTGTAGAATTCCTACATGGAGAATACTGGAGGTTTTGCATATAAGAAATGGTTTAAAACTGGGATGTTTTGTGATTGGCATGTTGAATACCTTGAGATTCCGAGATCATAACCGAAGATAAACCCGCCCATGGACGCAATGATACATGTGACAACCACATTCCGAGTGAGCTTGTCCGGATATGCTTTTCCAGTACCCAAACCGGATACAAAACCATCACTGGCTATGTTTCTAGAGAGAGAGAGAAAAACGGGGTGGTGAAGAGGCATTGTAGTGGAGCAAACAAATTAAGTAGAGAATACAGCTAAGAATCAAGAAGTGAAAACAAAGAAAAAGAAGAGAAGGGCGAGAAGTTGTATTTCTTATATTTCTCGCCTGAGATCAAGAATCCCCAGTTACAAAGCTTTTATACAAGAAGGCAGCCAGCTAAACGCATAGGCTAGTAGATAAGTTTTGGAGACCCTATGGACAGAAGAGTAATTCTTGCCTCCTAAAAAGTGGAATTTTTCCTAAAAGATTAAAAAAATCTAGATCGTTGGATCGTTTAAAAAAATCTCGTTAAATAGCATATGTACGATTATGTGGGTAGATGAGCGAATATTCTGTATACATTGTACCTTAGTAATTAACAGAAATGTTAGGGGTACAACAAACCCTGCACAACAGCCACGCACTGATCCATTTTGGATTTGCAGTTGCCCATTATAAAGACTATACACAAACCAGTACTTGTTCTGTGGAAGCTCTCTCTACTAACAGCTCTCTCTACTAACAGCTGGTTTCATGACTCTTGCATCGAACATTCCAGCTGGAGAATTAGAACGAGAAAACAATTTTGCCATGATCAACTATCTTCCTTCCGATTTGTTGGTCGATGTTCTTGCCCGGGTCGCGTCCTCTTCCTTCACCGACCAATTCAACTCCAAACTATGGTAGTTAGTCGCCTTCTCCTCGCATTCAAATGTTTCTCTTTTGATACTAAATTATAATAATTTATTGGTTTATTTATGGAGAAAATATCAGAAAAGTAAAATAAATAAATAAATTGAGTAATCTAAAACGTTTATTTAATTTTAAACATTTATTTGTTTTGAATTGCTTTGGTCTATAGGGAACAATTTCAAGTTTTTAATCCTAATTAATATTTCCCTCGTCGAGACGGATTAATACGTTACAAAAAAACTGACCCAAAAACTTAAAATTGCTGTTTTGCATTTAAAATTGCAAAAAAAAACTCTTAATCGAATTGTTTCTGATTAATTTATTATGGATTACTGGTCCATATCACGCGTAAAGAATTAGAGAAGTGCAAAAAAAAAAGAAATTGAAATTATAAAAATGGCACGGAAAAAGCACGGACAAAAAAAGAAATTGAACTTAAAACTTTCTTCCTTAGTGTTGCCAATCACTCTAGATGGGTGTGGTTGGTGTACATGTTGTTTTGGAAAACATAGTAAGGCCACGGAAAAAGCACGGACACGAAACTGTTAGAAGGGCACGGAAAAAGCACGAGCACGAAAACCGATCGAACCTGTTAAAAATGGCTTGGTTCGGTTGGTCGGTTCGGTTTAAACTTTCATCACTAGTGTCACCAATCACTCTAGATGGGTATGGCTGGTGTGTTGTTTTGGAAAACGTGGTAGGGGTATGGAAAAAGCACAGACACGAAACTGTTAGGAGGGCACGAAAAAAGCACGGGCATGAAAACCGATCGAAACTGTTAAAAATGGCTTGGTTCGGTGTTCCGGTTAAAATTTTCGTCCCTAATGGCACCATTCACTCTAGATGGGTATGGTTGAAGTGTTATTTTGAAAAATGTGGTAAGGGCACGGAAAAAGCACGGACAAGAAACTCTTAGAATTTTATATTACAAGAGTAAATCTGAACTATTGAAAATATTTTCAGTGTTTTTGTTGCGCGACCTGCAGTTTACGATCTAAAAACAAAATTGCAGAAAAGCTCGATTCATTTTGAAAAATGACATGTCCTATTCCTCTATCTATTTTCTGTGTAGAATTCCTACGTGGAGAATACTGGAGGTTTTGCATATAAGAAATGGTTTAAAACTGGGATGTTTTGTGATTGGCATGTTGAATACCTTGAGATTCCGAGATCATAACCGAAGATAAACCCGCCCATGGACGCAATGATACATGTGACAACCACATTCCGAGTGAGCTTGTCCGGATATGCTTTTCCAGTACCCAAACCGGATACAAAACCATCACTGGCTATGTTTCTAGAGAGAGAGAGAAAAACGGGATGGTGAAGAGGCATTGTAGTGGAGCAAACAAATTAAGTAGAGATACTGCTAAGAATCAAGAACTGAAAACAAAGAAAGAGAAGAGAAGAGCGAGAAGTTGTATTTCTTATATTTCTCAGTTGAGTTCAAGAATCCCCAGTTACAAAGCTTTTATACAAGAAGGCAGCCAGCTAAACGCATAGGCTAGTAGATAAGTTTTGGAGACCCTATGGACAGAAGAGTAATTCTTGCCTCCTAAAAAGTGGAATTTTTCCTAAAAGATTAAAAAAATCTAGATCGTTGGATCGTTTAAAAAAAAATATCTCGTTAAATAGCATATGTACGATTATGTGGGTAGATGAGCGAATATTTTGTATACATTGTACCTTAGTAATTAACAGAAATGTTAGGGGTACAACAAACCCTGCACAACAGCCACGCACAGATCCATTTTTGATTTGCTGCTGCCCATTATAAAGACTATACACAAACCTGTACTTGTTCTGTGGAAGCTCTCTCTACTAACAGCTCTCTCTACTAACAGCTGGTTTCATGACTCTTGCATCGAACATTCCAGCTGGAGAATTAGAACGAGAAAACAATTTTGCCATGATCAACTATCTTCCTTCCGATTTGTTGGTCGATGTTCTTGCCCGGGTCGCGTCCTCTTCCTTCACCGACCAATTCAACTCCAAACTATGGTAGTTAGTCGCCTTCTCCTCGCATTCAAATGTTTCTCTTTTGATACTAAATTATAATAATTTACTGGTTTATTTATGGCGAAAATATCAGAAAAGTAAAATAAATAAATAAATTGAGTAATCTAAAACGTTTATTTAATTTTAAACATTTATTTGTTTTGAATTGCTTTGGTCTATAGGGAACAATTTCAAGTTTTTAATCCTAATTAATATTTCCCTCGTCGAGACGGATTAATACGTTACAAAAAAACTGACCCAAAAACTTAAAATTGCTGTTTTGCATTTAAAATTGCAAAAAAAAACTCTTAATCGAATTGTTTCTGATTAATTTATTATGGATTACTGGTCCATATCACGCGTAAAGAATTAGAGAAGTGCAAAAAAAAAAAAAGAAATTGAACTTATAAAAATGGCACGGAAAAAGCACGGACAAAAAAAAGAAATTGAACTTAAAACTTTCTTCCTTAGTGTTGCCAATCACTCTAGATGGGTGTGGTTGGTGTACATGTTGTTTTGGAAAACATAGTAAGGCCACGGAAAAAGCACGGACACGAAACTGTTAGAAGGGCACGGAAAAAGCACGAGCACGAAAACCGATCGAACCTGTTAAAAATGGCTTGGTTCGGTTGGTCGGTTCGGTTTAAACTTTCATCACTAGTGTCACCAATCACTCTAGATGGGTATGGCTGGTGTGTTGTTTTGGAAAACGTGGTAGGGGTATGGAAAAAGCACAGACACGAAACTGTTAGGAGGGCACGAAAAAAGCACGGGCATGAAAACCGATCGAAACTGTTAAAAATGGCTTGGTTCGGTGTTCCGGTTAAAATTTTCGTCCCTAATGGCACCATTCACTCTAGATGGGTATGGTTGAAGTGTTATTTTGAAAAATGTGGTAAGGGCACGGAAAAAGCACGGACAAGAAACTCTTAGAATTTTATATTACAAGAGTAAATCTGAACTATTGAAAATATTTTCAGTGTTTTTGTTGCGCGACCTGCAGTTTACGATCTAAAAACAAAATTGCAGAAAAGCTCGATTCATTTTGAAAAATGACATGTCCTATTCCTCTATCTATTTTCTGTGTAGAATTCCTACGTGGAGAATACTGGAGGTTTTGCATATAAGAAATGGTTTAAAACTGGGATGTTTTGTGATTGGCATGTTGAATACCTTGAGATTCCGAGATCATAACCGAAGATAAACCCGCCCATGGACGCAATGATACATGTGACAACCACATTCCGAGTGAGCTTGTCCGGATATGCTTTTCCAGTACCCAAACCGGATACAAAACCATCACTGGCTATGTTTCTAGAGAGAGAGAGAAAAACGGGATGGTGAAGAGGCATTGTAGTGGAGCAAACAAATTAAGTAGAGATACTGCTAAGAATCAAGAACTGAAAACAAAGAAAGAGAAGAGAAGAGCGAGAAGTTGTATTTCTTATATTTCTCAGTTGAGTTCAAGAATCCCCAGTTACAAAGCTTTTATACAAGAAGGCAGCCAGCTAAACGCATAGGCTAGTAGATAAGTTTTGGAGACCCTATGGACAGAAGAGTAATTCTTGCCTCCTAAAAAGTGGAATTTTTCCTAAAAGATTAAAAAAATCTAGATCGTTGGATCGTTTAAAAAAAAATATCTCGTTAAATAGCATATGTACGATTATGTGGGTAGATGAGCGAATATTTTGTATACATTGTACCTTAGTAATTAACAGAAATGTTAGGGGTACAACAAACCCTGCACAACAGCCACGCACTGATCCATTTTGGATTTGCAGTTGCCCATTATAAAGACTATACACAAACCTGTACTTGTTCTGTGGAAGCTCTCTCTACTAACAGCTCTCTCTACTAACAGCTGGTTTCATGACTCTTGCATCGAACATTCCAGCTGGAGAATTAGAACGAGAAAACAATTTTGCCATGATCAACTATCTTCCTTCCGATTTGTTGGTCGATGTTCTTGCCCGGGTCGCGTCCTCTTCCTTCACCGACCAATTCAACTCCAAACTATGGTAGTTAGTCGCCTTCTCCTCGCATTCAAATGTTTCTCTTTTGATACTAAATTATAATAATTTATTGGTTTATTTATGGCGAAAATATCAGGAAAAGTAAAATAAATAAATAAATTGAGTAATCTAAAACGTTTATTTAATTTTAAACATTTATTTGTTTTGAATTGCTTTGGTCTATAGGGAACAATTTCAAGTTTTTAATCCTAATTAATATTTCCCTCGTCGAGACGGATTAATACGTTACAAAAAAACTGACCCAAAAACTTAAAATTGCTGTTTTGCATTTAAAATTGCAAAAAAAAACTCTTAATCGAATTGTTTCTGATTAATTTATTATGGATTACTGGTCCATATCACGCGTAAAGAATTAGAGAAGTGCAAAAAAAAAAAAAGAAATTGAACTTATAAAAATGGCACGGAAAAAGCACGGACAAAAAAAAGAAATTGAACTTAAAACTTTCTTCCTTAGTGTTGCCAATCACTCTAGATGGGTGTGGTTGGTGTACATGTTGTTTTGGAAAACATAGTAAGGCCACGGAAAAAGCACGGACACGAAACTGTTAGAAGGGCACGGAAAAAGCACGAGCACGAAAACCGATCGAACCTGTTAAAAATGGCTTGGTTCGGTTGGTCGGTTCGGTTTAAACTTTCATCACTAGTGTCACCAATCACTCTAGATGGGTATGGCTGGTGTGTTGTTTTGGAAAACGTGGTAGGGGTATGGAAAAAGCACAGACACGAAACTGTTAGGAGGGCACGAAAAAAGCACGGGCATGAAAACCGATCGAAACTGTTAAAAATGGCTTGGTTCGGTGTTCCGGTTAAAATTTTCGTCCCTAATGGCACCATTCACTCTAGATGGGTATGGTTGAAGTGTTATTTTGAAAAATGTGGTAAGGGCACGGAAAAAGCACGGACAAGAAACTCTTAGAATTTTATATTACAAGAGTAAATCTGAACTATTGAAAATATTTTCAGTGTTTTTGTTGCGCGACCTGCAGTTTACGATCTAAAAACAAAATTGCAGAAAAGCTCGATTCATTTTGAAAAATGACATGTCCTATTTCTCTATCTATTTTCTGTGTAGAATTCCTACATGGAGAATACTAGAGGTTTTGCATATAAGAAATGGTTTAAAACTGTGAGGTTTTGTGATTGGCATGTTGAATACCTTGAGATTCCGAGATCATAACCGAAGATAAACCCGCCCATGGACGCAATGATACATGTGACAACGACATTTCGAGTGAGCTTGTCCGGATATGCTTTTCCAGTACCCGAACCGGATACAAAACCACCACTGGCTATGTTTCTAGAGAGAGAGAGAGAAACGGGGTGGTGAAGAGGCATTGTAGTGGAGCAAACAAATTAAGTAGTGATACAGCTAAGAATCAAGAACTGAAAACAAAGAAAGAGAAGAGAAGAGCGAGAAGTTGTATTTCATATATTTCTCAGTTGAGATCAAGAATCCCCAGTTACAAAGCTTTTATACAAGAAGGCAGCCAGCTAAACGCATAGGCTAGTAGATAAGTTTTTGAGACCTTATGGACAAAAGAGTAATTCTTGCCTCTTAAAAAGTGGAATTTTTCCTAAAAGATTAAAAAAATCTAGATCGTTGGATCGTTTAAAAAAATATATATCTCGTTAAATAGCATATGTACGATTATGTGGGTAGATGAGCGAACATTCTGTATACATTGTACCTTAGTAAATAACAGAAATGTTAGGGGTACAACAAACCTTGCACAACAGCCACGCACTGATCCATTTTTGATTTGCAGCTGCCCATTATAAAGACTATACACAAACCTGTACTTGTTCTGTGGAAGCTCTCTCTACTAACAGCTCTCTCTACTAACAGCTGGTTTCATGACTCTTGCATCGAACATTCCAGCTGGAGAATTAGAACGAGAAAACAATTTTGCCATGATCAACTATCTTCCTTCCGATTTGTTGGTCGATGTTCTTGCCCGGGTCGCGTCCTCTTCCTTCACCGACCAATTCAACTCCAAACTATGGTAGTTAGTCGCCTTCTCCTCGCATTCAAATGTTTCTCTTTTGATACTAAATTATAATAATTTACTGGTTTATTTATGGCGAAAATATCAGAAAAGTAAAAAAAATAAATTAATTGAGTAATCTAAAACGTTTATTTAATCTTAAACATTTATTTGTTTTGAATTGCTTTGGTCTATAGGGAACAATTTCAAGTTTTTAATCCTAATTAATATTTCCCTCGTCGAGACGGATTAATACGTTACAAAAAAACTGACCCCAAAAACTTAAAATTGCTGTTTTGCATTTAAAATTGCAAAAAAAAACTCTTAATTGAATTGTTTCTGATTAAGTTATTATGGATTACTGGTCCATATCATGCGTAAAGAATTAGAGAAGTGCAAAAAAAAAAAAGAAATTGAACTTATAAAAATGGCACGGAAAAAGCACGGACAAAAAAAAGAAATTGAACTTAAAACTTTCTTCCTTAGTGTTGCCAATCACTCTAGATGGGTGTGGTTGGTGTACATGTTGTTTTGGAAAACATAGTAAGGCCACGGAAAAAGCACGGACACGAAACTGTTAGAAGGGCACGGAAAAAGCACGAGCACGAAAACCGATCGAACCTATTAAAAATGGCTTGGTTCGGTTGGTCGGTTCGGTTTAAACTTTCATCACTAGTGTCACCAATCACTCTAGATGGGTATGGCTGGTGTGTTGTTTTGGAAAACGTGGTAGGGGTATGGAAAAAGCACAGACACGAAACTGTTAGGAGGGCACGAAAAAAGCACGGGCATGAAAACCGATCGAAACTGTTAAAAATGGCTTGGTTCGGTGTTCCGGTTAAAATTTTCGTCCCTAATGGCACCATTCACTCTAGATGGGTATGGTTGATGTGTTATTTTGAAAAATGTGGTAAGGGCACGGAAAAAGCACGGACAAGAAACTCTTAGAATTTTATATTACAAGAGTAAATCTGAAATATTGAAAATATTTTCAGTGTTTTTGTTGCGCGACCTGCAGTTTACGATCTAAAAACAAAATTGCAGAAAAGCTCGATTCATTTTGAAAAATGACATGTCCTATTCCTCTATCTATTTTCTGTGTAGAATTCCTACATGGAGAATACTGGAGGTTTTGCATATTAGAAATGGTTTAAAACTGGGATGTTTTGTGATTGGCATGTTGAATACCTTGAGATTCCGAGATCATAACCGAAGATAAACCCGCCCATGGACGCAATGATACATGTGACAACAACATTCCGAGTGAGCTTGTCAGGATATGCTTTTCCAGTACCCAAACCGGATACAAAACCATCACTGGCTATGTTTCTAGAGAGAGAGAGAAAAACGGGTTGGTGAAGAGGCATTGTAGTGGAGCAAACAAATTAAGTAGAGATACTGCTAAGAATCAAGAACTGAAAACAAAGAAAGAGAAGAGAAGAGCGAGAAGTTGTATTTCTTATATTTCTCAGTTGAGTTCAAGAATCCCCAGTTACAAAGCTTTTATACAAGAAGGCAGCCAGCTAAACGCATAGGCTAGTAGATAAGTTTTTGAGACCCTATGGACAGAAGAGTAATTCTTGCCTCCTAAAAAGTGGAATTTTTCCTAAAAGATTAAAAAAATCAAGATCGTTGGATCGTTTAAAAAAAATATCTCGTTAAATAGCATATGTACGATTATGTGGGTAGATGAGCGAACATTCTGTATACATTGTACCTTAGTAATTAACAGAAATGTTAGGGGTACAACAAACCTTGCACAACAGCCTCGCACTGATCCATTTTTGATTTGCAGCTGCCCATTATAAAGACTATACACAAACCTGTACTTGTTCTGTGGAAGCTCTCTCTACTAACAGCTGGTTTCATGACTCTTGCATCGAACATTCCAGCTGGAGAATTAGACCAAGAAAACAATTTTGCCATGATCAACTCTCTTCCTTCCGATTTGTTGGTTGATGTTCTTAGACGGGTCGCCTCCTCTTCCTTCACCGACCACTTCAACTCCAAACTATGGTAATTAGTCGCCTTCTCCTCGCATTCAAATGTTTCTCTTTTGATACTAAATTAGAATAATTTACTGGTTTATTTATGGCGAAAATATCAGAAAAGTAAAAAAAATAAATAAATTGAGTAATCTAAAACGTTTATTTAATCTTAAACATTTATTTGTTTTGGATTACTTTGGTCTAATGGGAACAATTTCAAGTTTTTAATCCTAATTCATACTTCCCTCGTCGAGACGAATTAATACGTTACAAAAAAACGAACCCAAAAACTTAAAATTGCTGTTTTGCATTAAAAATTGTAAAAAAAAGCTCTTAATTGTACTGTTTCTGATTAAGTTATTATGGATTACTGGTCCATACCACGCGTAAAGAATTAGAGAAGTGCAAAAAAAAAAAAAGAAATTGAACTTTTAAAAATGGCACGGAAAAGGCACGGACAAAAAACGAAATTGAACTTAAAACTTTCTTCCTTAGTGTTGCCAATCACTCTAGATGGTATGGTTGGTATACATTGTGTTTTGGAAAACATAGTAAGGCCATGGAAAAAGCACGGACACGAAACTGTTAGAAGGGCACGGAAAAAGCACGAGCACGAAATCCGATCGAAACTGTTAAAAATGGCTTGGTTCGGTTGGTCGGTTCGGTTTTTCGGTTTAAACTTTCATCACTAGTGTCGCTAATCACTCAAGATGGGTATGGCTGGTGTGTTGTTTTGGAAAACGTGGTAAGGTTATGGAAAAAGCATAGACACGAAACTGTTAGAAGGGCTTGAAAAAAGCATGGGCATGAAAACCGATCGAAACTGTTAAAAATGGCTTGGCTCGGTGTTCCGGTTAAAACTTTCATCCCTAATGGCACCAATCACTCTAGATGGGTATGGTTGGTGTGTTATTTTGGAAAATGTGGTAAGGGCACGGAAAAAGCACGGACAAGAAACTCTTAGAATTTTATATTACAACAGCAAATCTGAACTATTGAAAATATTTTCAGTGTTTTTGTTGCGCGACCTGCAGTTTACGATCTAAAAACAAAATTGCAAAAAAGCCGGATTCATTTTGAAAAATGACATGTCCTATTTCTCTGTCTATTTTCTGTGTAGAATTCCTACATGGAGAATACTAGAGGTTTTGGATATAAGAAATGGTTTAAAAGTGGGAGGTTTTGGGTTTGGCATTTTGAATACCTTGAGATTCTGATATCACAACTGAAGATAAACCCGCCCACGGACGCAATGATACATGTGACAACGACATTCCGAGTGAGCTTATCCAGATATGCTTTTCCTGTACCCGAATCGGATACGAAACCACCACTAGAGAGAGAGAGAAACGGGGTGGTGAAGAGGCATTGGAGTGGAGTAAACAAATTAAGTAGAGATAAAACTAAGAATCAAGAACTAAAAACGAAGAAAAAGAAGAGAAGAGTGAGAAGTTGTATTTCGTATATTTCTCAGCTGAGATCAAGAATCCCAGTTACGAAGCTTATATACAAGAAGGCAGCCAGCTAAACGCACAGGCTAATAGATAGGTTTTTGAGACGCTACGGACAAAAGAGTAATTCTTATCTCCCAAAAAGTGGAATTTTTCCTAGCAGGTTAAAAAAATCTAGATCGTTGGATCGTTTAAAATATATATATATATATACAAATATAGTATCTCGTTAAATAGCATATGTACGATTATGTGGGTAGATGAGCGAACGTTCTGTATACATTGTACCTTAGTAATTAACTGAAATGCTAGGGGTACAACAAATCTTGCACAACAGCCACGCACTGATCCAGTTTGGATTTGCAGCTGCCCATTATAAAGACTATACACAAACCTGTACTTGTTCTGTGGAAGCTCTCTCTACTAACAGCTGGTTTCATGACTCTTGCATCGAACGTTGCAGCTGGAGAATTAGAACAAGAAAACAATTTTGCCATGATCAACTCTCTTCCTTCCGATTTGTTGGTGGATGTTCTTGCCCGGGTCGCCTCCTCTTCCTTCACCGACCACTTCAACTCCAAACTATGGTAATTAGTCACCTTCTCCTCGCATTCAAATGTTTCTCTTTTGATACTAAATTATAATAATTTACTGATTTATTTAGGGCGAAAATATCAGAAAAGTACAAAAAAAATAAATTGAGTAATCTAAAACGTTTATTTAATCTTAAACATTTATTTGTTTTGGATTACTTTGGTCTATAGGGAACAATTTCAAGTTTTTAATCCTATTTCATATTTCGCTCCTCGAGACGAATTAATACGTTACAAAAAAACTGACCCAAAAACTTAAAATTGCTGTTTTGCATTAAAAATTGCAAAAAAAAAAAAACTCTTAATTGAACTGTTTCTGATTAAGTTATTATGGATTACTGGTCCATATCACGCGTAAAGAATTAGAAAAGTGGGAAAAAAAAAGAAATTGAACTTAAAAAAATGGCACGGAAAAAGCACGGACAAAAAACAGAAATTGAACTTAAAACTTTCTTCCTTAGTGTTGCCAATCACTCTAGATGGGTATGGTTGGTGTACATGTTGTTTTGGAAAACGTAGTAAGGGCACAGAAAGAGCACAGACACGAAACTGTTAGAAGGGCACGAAAAAAGCACGAGCACGAAAACCGATCGAACCTGTTGAAAATGGCCTAGTTCGGTTGGTCGGTTCGGTTTTCCGGTTTAAACTTTCATCACTAGTGTCGCCAATCACTCAAGATGGGTATGGTTGGCGTGTTGTTTTGAAAAATGTGGTTAGGGCATGGAAAAAGAACAGACACGAAACTGTTAGAAGGGCACGAAAAAAGCACAGGCATGAAAACCGATCAAAACTGTTAAAAATGGCTCGGTTCGGTGTTCCGGTTATAACTTTCATCTCTAATGCCACCAATCACTCTAGATGGGTATGGTTGGTGTGTTATTTTGGAAAATGTGGTAAGGGGACGGAAATAGCACGGACAAGAAACCCTTAGAATTTTATATTAAAACAACAAATCCGAACATTAAAAATATTTTTTGTGTTTTTGTTGCGCGAGCTGCAGTTTAAGATCTAAAAACAAAATTGCAGAAAAGCTGGATTCATTTTGAAAAATGACATGTCCTATTTCTCTATCTATTTTCAGTGTAGAATTCCTACATGGAGAATACTGGAGGTTTTGCATATAAGAAATGGTTAAAAGGTGGGAGGTTTTGTGATCGGCATTTTGAATTCCTTGAGATTCCGATATCTTAACCGAGGATAAACCCGGCCATGGACGCAATGATACACGTGACAACGACATTCCGAGTGAGCTTGTCCGGATATGCTTTTCCAGTACCCGAACCGGATACGAAACCACCACTAGCGATGTTTTCTAGAGAGAGAGAGAAACGGGGTGGTGAAGAGGCATTGTAGTGGAGCAAACAAATTAATTAGCGATACAGCTAAGAATCAAGAACTGAAAACAAAGAAAAAGAAGAGAAGGGCGAGAAGTTGTATTTCGTATATTTCTCAGCTGAGATCAAGAATCCCCAGTTACAAAGCTTATATACAAGAAGGCAGCCAGCTAAACGCACAGGCTTGAGACCCTATGGACAATAGAGTAATTCTTATCTCCTAAAAAGTGGAATTTTTCCTAGAAGATTGAAAAAATCTAGATTGTTGGATCGTTTATAAAAATAAAATATATATATATATATATATATACATACATATGATATCTCGTTTAATAGCATATGTACGATTATGTTGGTAGATGAGCGAACGTTCTGTATACATTGTACCTTAGTAATTAACTGAAATGCTAGGGGTACAACAAACCTTGCACAACAGCCACGCACTGATCCATTTTGGATTTGCAGCTGCCCATTATAAAGACTATACACAAACCTGTACTTGTTCTGTGGAAGCTCTCTCTACTAACAGCTCTCTCTACTAACAGCTGGTTTCATGACTCTTGCATCGAACGTTGCAGCTGGAGAAATAGAACAAGAAAACAATTTTGCCTTGATCAACTCTCTTCCTTCTGATTTGTTGGTGGATGTTCTTGCCCGGGTCGCCTCCTCTTCCTTCACCGACCACTTCAACTCCAAACTGTGGTAATTAGTCACCTTCTCCTCGCATTCAAATGTTTCTCTTTTGATACTAAATTATAATAATTTACTGGTTTATTTAGGGCAAAAATATCAGAAAAGTACAAAAAAAAAAAATTTGAGTAATCTAAAACGTTTATTAAATCTTAAACATTTATTTGTTTTGGATTACTTTGGTCTATAGGGAACAATTTCAATTTTTTAATCCTATTTCGTATTTCCCTCGTCGAGACGAATTAATACGTTACAAAAAAATTGACCCTAAAACTTAAAATTGCTGTTTTGCATTAAAAATTGCAAAAAAAAAAAAAAACACTTCGTGGTACTGTTTCTGATTAAGTTATTATGGATTACTGGTCCATATCACGCGTAAAGAATTATAAAAGTGCAAAAAAAAAATGAAATTGAACTTATAAAAATGGCACGGAAAAAGCACGGACAAAAAAAAGAAATTGAACTTAAAACTTTCTTCCTTAGTGTTGCCAATCACTCTAGATGGGTATGGTTGGTGTACATGTTGTTTTGGAAAACGTAGTAAGGCCACGGAAAAAGCACAGACACGAAACTATTAGAAGGGCATGGAAAAAGCACGAGCACGAAAACCGATCAAAACTGTTAAAAATGGCTTAGTTCGGTTGGTCGGTTCGGTTTTCCGGTTTAAACTTTCATCACTAGTGTCGCCAATCACTCAAGATGGGTATGGTTGGCGTGTTGTTTTGAAAAACGTGGTAAGGGCATGGAAAAAGCACAGACACAAAACTGTTAGAAGGGCACGAAAAAAGCACGGGCATGAAAACCGATCGAAACTGTTAAAAATGGCTCGGTTCGGTGTTCCGTTTGTAACTTTCATCCCTAATGGCACCAATCACTCTAGATGGGAATGGTTGGTGTGTTATTTTGGAAAATGTGGTAAGGGCACGGAAATAGCACGGACAAGAAACTCTTAGAATTTTATATTAAAACAGCAAATCTGAACTATTGAAAATATTTTCAGTGTTTTTGTTGCGCGAGCTGCAGTTTACGATCTAAAAAAAAATATGCAGAAAAGCTGGATTCATTTTGAAAAATGACATGTCCTATTTCTCTATCTATTTTCTGTGTAGAATTCCTACATGGAGAATACTGGAGGTGTTGCATATAAGAAATGGTTTAAAAGTGGGAAGTTTTGTGATTGGCATTTTGAATACCTTGAGATTCCGATATCGTAACCGAAGATAAACCCGGCCATGGATGCAATGATACACATGACAACGACATTCCGAGTGAGCTTGTCCGGATATGCTTTTCCAGTACCCGAACCGGATACGAAACCACCACTAGCTATGTTTCTAGAGAGAGAGAGAGAAACGTGGTGGTGAAGAGGCATTGTAGTGGAGCAAACAAATTAAGTAGAGATACAGCTAAGAATCAAGAACTGAAAACAAAGAAAAAGAAGAGAAGGGCGAGAAGTTGTATTTCGTATATTTCTCAGCTGAGATCAAGAATCCCCAGTTACAAAGCTTATATAGAAGAAGGCAGCCAGTTAAACGCACAGGCTAGTAGATAAGTTTTTGAGACCCTATGGGCAAAAGAGTAATTCTTGTGTCCTAAAAAGTTGAATTTTTCCTAGAAGATTAAAAAAATCTAGATCGTTGGATCTTTTAATCATCATTGGATCGTTGTTCCTCCCAAAAACACCAAAATTGATGATCGAACGTGGCAGGGCAAAAAAGTGAACATAAAACTCTAGAGAATCGGCGAGGTCGACGATGTGGATGAGGAGTTCAACGACCTCGTGGTTGTGAGCGAGGCAGCGTAGATGGTGGAGTACCCTTGGGGGAATTTATTGCAATGGAAGTATCGATTGCACCTCACAATGGCTAATCTGAGTCCTTGTTTTCAGCACAATTGACTGGCATTAGCATGATTATGTTTTACGCTCCGATTTTGTTCAAAACCATTGGGTTCGGAAGCGATGCATCGCTTATGTCTGCTGATCTTTGTATTGTCAATGTTGGTGTGACAGTAGTCTCAGTTTATGGTGTGGATAAGTGATGTAGAAGGTTTTTGTTCCTTCAGGGTGGCACTCAAATGTTCCTTTGCCAAGTATATTTAGAATTATCATTGTTTTGGCTTTATTTTCAACGTTCACATCCCTTCTTCATTAACCAGAATAACACTTTTATGAGGCAGAGAGTACTGATCTTTTGTGCACTTATATTTGAGTTTGGTTTTGTACCTATATATTTTTACTGAATCATTGTTTTCTTTTTTTGTGTTTACAAATTACAGATCGCGTTAGCAGCTTGCATTACAACCAACCTAATGCATGATTAATACAGTTCTATAAATACAGCAAACAAACGCATGTTTTGCAAGTATAGTGACCAGATCGATAAAAGAAGTACGAATTGACACATTCGCAGAACCAGTGCAGCTCACCGATTGAAGAAAAAGGAACAAGAAAAAACAGAGGACTATGGGTAGGTTAGCGAATGAAAGGATAAAAAGAATA
This sequence comes from Rhododendron molle, assembly GCA_025413875.1. NCBI lineage: Eukaryota > Viridiplantae > Streptophyta > Magnoliopsida > Ericales > Ericaceae > Rhododendron > Rhododendron molle. The sequence continues at coordinate 46,543,926 of CM046389.1, read as the reverse complement.
AGTTGAAATTTCTGCATTACGACCAACCTAATGCAGACTGTCTGTGGCATGATCAGTGATAAGATGTATGATAGAATCCACACAATGGGTCACAAATAATTAGTCGAACAGTGGAATTTGTAATCCAAAACAATTAAAAGCGAGGAGAAGGCGACTAATTACCATAGTTTTGAGCTGAAGAGGTTGGTGAAGGAAGAGGAGGCGACCCGGGCAAGAACATCGACCAACAAATCGCAAGGAAGAGAGTTGATCATGGCAAAATTGTTTCCTTGTTCTAATTCTCCAGCTGGAATGTTCAATGCAAGTGTCATGATCATGATATAGCTAGCTACTAGCTGTTAGTCATGATCATGGTTGTTTGCTATATTTTTTTGTGCTAATTTTGTGCATGTGTGTATGTGTTTTTTGTTCTTCACCAAATAAGTATGGTGGAATTGAGATAGTAACGAAGAGCAGCAATGGGTTTAATTGTTTTTTCTCAGGTTATTGCCATTAATGGTAAATTTACTGGGCCTAATGTGACTGCTAACAACAGCGTAGTCCTCAATGTCAATGTCAAGAACAAACTAGATGAGGACCTTCTCATGACTTGGTAGGATTTACATTTACAATTTTTTAGAAATTCAAAACCGAACTAAACTGGCACATTAATAAAATGATCGAAACTGTTAAAAATGGCTCGGTATGGTTTTCCGGTTAAAACTTCCATCCCCAGCGTCGCCAATCACTCTAGATGGGTATGTATTGTTTTGGAAAATGTGGCAAGGGCACGGAAAAAGCACGGACACGAAACTAGAAGAAAGGCACAGAAAAAACACGAGCACGAAACTGTTAGAATGGCACGGAAAAAGTACAGGCACAGAACTATTAGAATTTTATATCAAAATAGCAAATCTGAACTGTTGAAAATATTTCAATAGGTTTTTGTTGCGCGAGCTGCGGTCTACAGTCTAAAAACAAAATTGCAGAAAAGCTGGATTCGTTTTTAACAAATGATACGTCCTATTTCTCTATCTATTTTCTATGTAGAATTCCTACACGAAGATTTCTCTATGTGTTTTCTGTGTAGAATTCTTACCCGAAGATTTGTCTATTTATTTTCTGTTTAGAATTCCTACACAAAGAATATTGGAGGTTTTGTGTATGAGAAATGGTTTAAAAGTGGGAGGTTTTGTGATTGGCATTTTGAATAACTGAGCTTCCGATATCATAATCGAAGATAAACCAGCCTATGGACGCAACGATGCATGTGACAACGACATTCCGAGTGAACTTGCCCGGATATGCTTTTTCAGTACTTGAACTGAATACGAAACCACCACCCGCCATGTTTCCAGAGAGAGAGAGAGAGAGAAATGGGGTGGTGAAGAGGCACTATAGTGGAGCAAACAAATTAAGTAGAAAAACAGCTAAGAATCAAGAACTGAAAACAAAGAAAGAGGAGAAGAGAGAGAAGTTGTATTTCGTATATTTCTCAGCTGAGATCAAGGCTCCGTTTGTTTGGACGTAAAATATTTTTCGGTAAAATGTTTTACCTATTTTTCGGAGTTTAGTGTGTAAAAAATGAGAAAAATATTTTACATGTGTGGGCACACGCCCCTAAAAATCCCGCATTTTTAGTTTACGAAAAGTTTGGTTTGAGCCCTTTTGTTTGAAAGCATGACGAAATGCTGTTTTGAGAGAGTCGCCACCCGGGTTTTGCGGAAAACACCCAAGAAACCGATTTGAAAACGTTTTTTGTTCACGTTTTGTTTGATTTGATTTTAAAAGTCTTGTAGACTGGACCGTCGTCACCTTCGATATCTGAGGTTCGGGAGCCAGGTTACGAGAGGGGAAGGGTTTTATGGCACCCCTCTCGCCCAATCCGAAGATCGGTCTCTTCAGGCATTTTATGAAACATTTGCATTTTTCTCTCTTTGATCATTTATTAGCCGGTTAGGGCGGGGGGGAGCAATTAATGGGGATTCACAAATGGCAAGTTATATTTGCATCGCAAAATGTGGTGAATGGCATATGAATAATGATAATAGATTGAGAACAAGCGCTCGGAGCGCTTTGGGCGAATCCGGAACATCTTGACCTGAGTGAGACACGCAGAATAAACGGTATGCATCGCCAAAGCCATCGCATACGAGGAAACACTGCGCGGCGCCACCATAGGACAGCGGCGCCGTGGGCCCAAGCTCACAGCCTTCGAACTCAACCTTACAGGCTGCACGGAATGGGCGATGCACACCAGGACAAACCACGCAGCTTATATCACAGGTTATATACAGTTACAGAATACAAAGAACAAATCAAGCAGAGATAAATGGACCTGAAAACCCCATAAACAGAGTGGGGGATTAAACAGAGGCTGTAACTGTTGAGAAGCAAGGGGCCACCCACTGAACACACGACCATCGCGCAGACGCAGTCATAGTACACCGTCGCGCCGCTTCTTTTTCACCCCGATGCTTGGCTTTGCTTCATCCGGGCTCGGACTATGACCGTAAAGATCCTGGGCCTTACTACGCAGTTATAACAGACGACCAACTACACAATTCTAAAATATGGAAAGTTGAACTTGTTTTTAGCATGCTACGAGATGATCAGACCTGAAAATAAAGCATAATGAGGATGATCAGTGGTCTCCACACCAGTCCTGCCATACAGCCATGACTGGCGCACGGCTAAGAGGGACTGGCGTGCGCCACCTCTCACGCCACAACTGTGTTTATTTGCTAGCCGTGAGACCAGGCGTGGTATTGATTACCAGCCTGGGCTCGGCTAGGTCCCCTCAGGGGTCGAAACGATTTCCAGAATAAAAGGTGATATACCTTTGGAGAGAAGTTGATGGGTGGTTTGAGCTTTGAAATGGATGGATGATGGATGAAAAGGGGATGGAGACAGCAATGTAGGGGAGATGACTGATCTTCCTTGCTTTGTCTTTCAATGGATGAAAGAAGACAAGGAGAAGCAAGAGAGAGACAAAGGGAGAAAGCTTTGGAGCTTCTTTACGAATGTAACTGATTGGCGCGTGAAATGTGTGCATTTAAGCGCCCGGATAGGGTAGAGTTAGCGTGTTTTTCATATATTTAATCCTCATTTTCCATTTAATATGTGCACGTGGTTGGATTTTGTGTTTGGGCGTAATTTGCAGGAAATCGAGGTGTTTTGGTACTAATTGGAGTTCGCGCAGAAAGATCGAAACCCATCGGGAGCGCTACCCCAATTTGATGGAGCGCTCAAAAGTGGCACAATAAAGTCCAAAAAATGAACAGAGGGTCCGCGAGCGCTACACCTAAAATGGTGTAGCGCTACCCTGAGGTTAAAATAATCTGGTCAACGCCGGCTCACAAGTCAACATGGAGTATAAGAGGCTCGGGAGCGCTACCCCAAAAGGGGTGTAGCGCTACCGATGGTGTTAACAAAGGCATGGAATTTGGCCCAGGAAAGAGTCGGCTGATGTCAGCCAAAGGAGGGGCGGCTGGGGACTTGTCAAATCAACTAGGATGAATTCCATATAAATACTCCTTATGGCTAGTCCTAGGTTAGATAAGTAGTACTACTTTATGTCTTCCACGCCACTTTCATATTTTTAGTCTTTATATTAGAATAGCAGATTCATGTTCTTAGTTAAAAGTACAGGTACGATTCGGTGTTCTTCATTAATTGAGTATTGTTCTTGCACTCTATTAATCTGTGGCATCAGTTAATCTTTATTTATTTATTTATTTTTCTTGTGCTTAAATCATGTTTAGAATTAGAATTCTTATCGTCGTCATGTTTAATTCAGTTATGAGTGAGTAGTCGCATAGGGTGCGGCCGCGGGATGAAAGCGCCCCGTGGCTAATCTAATCGATGTTTCACCTCGCGGCCGAATAAATTTAATTTCGAGCAATTTTAGGAAACGGAAACTTTTCTAACGAACAAACCCAGGCATTGCCAGATTTCGAATGTACACGGAGTCTAGTGACAGGTGGTGCGCATTTGTTAGGAAATATTTCTCCTTTTCTAAAATCAATAAATTGAATCATTGTGGCCTGAGTAAATATCGGTTAGGCTAGTTGCGGACGCTGGGTTCCCACGGTTGTGCTCTCCTTTTTAATTCATCATAGTCAATTTTATTCATTAATTAGTTAATCAAATCAACTGAACAAGGGGTGGCTACCTGAGAGCCAGATTAAACTAGGATTTCGCACTTTTGAGTCAAGCACCGTCCGTCCGTCTCTGTGGATTCGACTCCGGTACTTCCGGATTATTATGCTACATCGGTCGAGAGTCCTGCGCTTGGGACGCGTCTTATTTTTAGTCACCTGGTCGGTCAAGCATTTTTGGCGCCGTTGCCGGGGACGGCAACGTGTGTTCAAGAGTGTGAGTTTTAGTGTGGTTTTTTTTTTTTTTTTTAAGTATCTTTTGGTTGATTTATCTGTAGTCAGTCGAGTAGTTAGTGTTTTGTGTCTTGAGTCGGGATTATAAAAAAAAAAAAAAAAGCAAGATAACTAATGGGCCTTCTTGATACCCCTGGGGAGTTAGAGCGCCACCATAGTATGCTGTTGAGTAAATTAGCACAGATTAACGAACCTTATTGGAATTTTGAGAGCCCAATAGGTATTCCTTCGAGTCAATCTGGCCAAATGCAAAATTTTACTTGGGGTTACGAGAATATCTTTTCAAGTCACCCAGATACTTTTGAGTCCTCTTGGAATTATGAGCATTACTCAGATATTTCTTCGAATCAACTGACACAAATTCCTGAACCTTTTTGGGACTTTGAGACCCGCATGGCTATCCTAAAGAGTCTTTTGGCAGAAAGTGAAATTCGAAGATTTACTGAAAAAGAGAATGAGTCTTTTCGTGAATGTTGGGAAAGGTTCAAGGGTTTTCTAAAAAATGTCACACATCATGTCAATGTCTATGAGTATCATGAAATAGTTTGTTATTTTTACAGAGGACTTTCTCAAAAGAGTCAACAATATTTAGACGTGATGAGTGCCGGAAGTCTTTGGTACAAACCACCTGTTGAGGCTTTACAATTTTATGATCTTTTGGCCCAACATCCGAAAAGTGACTATTGTGCTTTAAATTCTAATAGTGCCAATTCCCTGCCAAGGGAAGAGGTAACTGAGTCATGTCATTTTAAGGAGGATTTTGACTCGTGTTCTGAAAGCTCCTCCGAGTTTGGAGGGAGTGAAGAGTTTACTAATAGGGAACAGAGCGAAGAGGAAGTTGACCCACCTGTCATTGAGGGTGGGGTTGACGATGGTTTGGAGGACCCCTCTGAGTTTGGAGGGAACGAGGAGCTTACGGGTCAATGTTCCCCACTTAAGCCCAATGAAAAAAATGAATCTCCTCCCATGTATCTTCCATTGTTGATTCGAGCCGCCTACGCTTTCCTTTTGCGCTCCTATGAGTTTAGAGAACGAGGAGCTCACTGCCCTCCGTGTGATAGTCCGATCAAAGAATCTCCCACTGCTGAGGAGTGGGACGCTGAAGTTGATTATTTGCAGTCCTTAATGGACGAGCAAGATAGGAAGTATGGGTTTGAGAGTGAGTCTTTTACTTTTGGGGATCAAGATTTTGTTTGTGTGGAATTAGTTGAGAAACCAAACTTGGTGGAGGAGGTATGGTTAGAGGAGCCGAAATCGAGGGTAGTGGATCATATTGATTTTCTCGGTATAGAGGATTTTGATCTTGTTTATCATCCGTATATTGCAGATTTTGTCAACACCATGAAAGTTAATTTAGTTCTCCTTGTGCACTTTGAGGCTTTCAAATTTCTTAACAAAACTCGACAATTGCTTTACTCGAAGTATCTTTTCTTGTGGTCTGGCCGAGTTCAATTTTTAGTGCAAAGCTTGGAGTGGGGTGGTACACTCTTGGGAGTCATATTTGTGGATTTGATTAATTTTCGAATTCTACGTTTCAAAAATATCTCTCTCTCTCTCTCTCTCTCTCTCTCTCTCTCTCTCTTCAACTTTTGAAAATAAAAAAAAAACCATAAAAAAAAAAAAAAAACATCATTGCATCATCATGGTCTTGTATAACCACCCATCCTTCAACTCAAGTTGGGGGGTGTGGAGAAAAGTATGACCCGTGAGACTGCGTGAATGTCTGCTTATGTTCTTTTATCTTTCATTATTTCTTGCTGTGGCCCGGCTTCTACGAGCGGGCAGTACTAATGTCATTTGTTGCCTAGTAGGTAGTTGGTGTTTAAGTCTTTTGCAGGACGAGCATGCTACCACACCAGCCTTGGTAGTTTGGGTCTCTCCGCCGGAATTAGTGAGGCATTCAGGAGCCTCAAGCAGAAGTGCCACGGATGTGGCGGTTGTAAGTCCATCAAAGCTTCGCCGCGGTCTTGTGTGACTAGCTGTGGACCTCCTTAGGTCCGAAGGAGCGGATCCTGAAAGCAGTTCTGATGACGAAACGCAACGGTGACGGCAAAATCCCCATACATCGGCTGGGGTCATGATGGTTGGCTGCCATCCGACGGTCCATTTCTTTCCCTTGTTTTTCATTTATATCCTTGTCTTCATGCTCTGAGGACAAAGCATATTTTAAGTTGGGGGAAGGGTGTACTTCGTACTTTCATTTTCATTTTGCATAGTTAAAAAAAAAATTCAAGGAATTTGGATGTTTGGGTGTAACTATTCTTGATTGATGGCTGTTAATTAGTGCTATAGTGGTTGTTGTGCGAGTCGGAGTCTTGATACAATTTCATGAATAGACTTAAGCTCGTGAACATGTTGTTTAAGAAGCACTTAGTTAGCCCGTATCATCTATAGTTGGATAGCGTTTGGCCACTTGAAGCATGCCCACACACACTGTCCCACTTGACGATTTGCCGGTCTCGAGTTTGGTTCATATGTCATTGGTAATCTGGTATGTGTTTACTAGTTTGATGGAATTTTTGTGGAACTCCTTTCCTAAAAAAAAAATGTAAGAGAATAAGTTATGTGTGTTATATTGTTAATGCTTATCCGGGCATCCATTGAGTAGTAACCGGGCAATCGGGGTATGCTCCCACCGTGTTGTTCGCGTCGAAAGATGGATAGACCTTGTGAAAGTATCATTAAATGTGGTTAGCTTGGATCTCAAGATAAAGCCTTTTTGACTTGAGCAATTAAGTCCGTAGAGGTCCCTTAAAACCTGGTGCTCTAAAGTCATTTGGCTTGGGGATAGCCGACCCAACGCTCGTTAAAGAGTCAACTAGAAAGCCCGAGAGACCCGGGCATTGCACGACCACAAAAGAAAAAAAGAAGAGGAAAAATTAAAAAAGGGGAAAGGAGTGCGCTTAAGAAATATTGGGCTACAAATGGTGTGTGAACTGTTCTCGAGATTGGTAAATTTCTATGTAGTTTTCTGTACACGCATGCCATTTGAAAATTCTCTATCCGATCGTAGGTGAGAGGATTAACTTTTTGTGCCATGATTTGTACGAAGTTCACTTGTTTAACTCTGTCCATGGATGAAATATCTTGCCTTTGATTTGCTTGACATTCATTGTGGTACATTGGGGTTATTGTCTAAGTTGAGTTGCATTCCGAATATCCGATTCCTTTGTGTTTTGTGGGTGATCACTGCTGAAAACCCTTACGAGACTTCACTCGTCCTACTGGGGCTGCCCGGGGGTTTAAAAGATCTATCCTTTAGTTAGTTGTTATTTCTTTTTATTTTCTTTTCGTCGCTAGGGACTAGCAACCTTCAAGTTGGGGGATGAGTAACCCCTTGCAAATAAATGCAAGGGGGGTATATATAAGCCAGGGCAGAAGGGCTGGGATCAGCTGGCCTAAGGGGTTGTTTGGCCTCCAAGAAGAGGGGAGCCTCCCATGCATTAAATGCATGGGACTAGTTGATGGAAGGTGTAGGAGAGAGGGGGAGACCGCTCTGGACGAAGTCATCATCAGGAGGGCTGTTGCACACGTTAGGGTGGCTACAAAAGTCTCGGGCAAGTGGTCTCGAAAAAGGTGATTTGACTGGGAACACTGGCGTACGCCACCTCTGGACTGGCGTGCGCCACTGGAAACTGGTTCCAGGCTTGATGTCTGACACATGGCACTGCACCAGCGTGCGTCAGTTGATAACCAGCGTGCTGAAGCAGGGTTTTGTTGAGGCCATTTGGTTCTGGCTCGAAGGGTTTGGAAAGGGTTTGGAAAGGGTTTGAACGAGGTTCGGGACGCTCAGAGCTCAAACACACCATCGACTTTGGATGTTCTCGACCACTAATCATCATAGGGGAATCAAAGACCGTAAGTAAACTAATCTGGACAGTCCAAAATAGGGTGTCTACAACATGTAAAACATTTTCCATCATTTGGATGAAAATAACTTACCATTAAATTTCCCGTATGTTATTTTCCGAAATGAACTCGCTGCCTTTTACTGCAATTCTCACTGCTCAGTTTCATCGATTGTCAGTCCTGACGCGGGTTCAATTCCAATAATCTCATATCTCTCTACCGTTTAAGCTCCCCCATCTCTCTCTACACTATTTTGTTGATTTCTGAAAATATTTTCAAGTGCCAACCAAACACCAAAAAATAAAAGTTTGAAGTTTATTTTCTAAAAAAATATTTTACATGAAAATATTGTAAAATAATTTTGCATCGAAATGTACAAACGGAGCCTATGTTCTCTAGATGGCCAAGAAGAGTGCGTGAAATTAGGTATAATTAAAATTGCAATTAATCGGTAGGTCATGTATTTCAACATCGATCCCACATCAAGGGCATATGAAAAAGAAGTTGATTTTATAATATTGGGCTACATCCAGGAACAAAATCCACTATTTCATGCATGGCGCCATATCAAACTCCCAAATATTCATGGCTACAAATGGGGCATTCTGTGCTGCTCGACGTCAACCATTTGGTGATGCAATCATGGGGAAAGATATGATTGCATACGGGGAGAACTCGTATTCCTTCTCCGTGCACAAACTCGTCATAGCATATCTGACAGCTAGATTCTCCAAATTTGATTGTTCCGTCGCCTGCTTGCGCCACAACCTTGCCTTCGAAAAAAGTTGAAAACCCCAAGCGTAGGGCTAGATCGTCGATAGCATAATAACCGGTAAGACCGGGATCGAACCCACAGAGAATCGAATATAGCTTGATTGGGATTGAAGGTTTAATATGGTATGTTTGCGGCGTTTAAGACGGCCAACTTGGTTTTGCTTAAAACGGTGGAAAAATTAGAGCAAAAGACTAGAAATGAACTAAAAGAGGCAAGTCTAGGGATCATCTATCCCTTGACAAAGACCGTTACCGGTTCTGAATTATAACTCAAGCGAGAGTCACGACAGTGTGCTCACGCCCGGGGGATTTAGCATTAAAGTCTATGATTATCAAAAGATGTGATTAAACGTAACTAAGCCAACCTATTTTTGCTAATGCATCTAACACGTAGGAGGCCACGAGCCCTCAATATGTCGCTTGCCAAGACCGCTTGACTAAACAACGTATCAAAGAGTTAACACCTCTCGCTTAGACCAAAATGGCTAGGTGAATTCAATTTCGAAAACCATGCTTTTAAGCCCTAAGGTTTGAGAACCAAATAACCACCGAAGTCATTGGGATAGATTACGCCGAGACTTAGCCAAACGACTACTCACTCATAGCTAAAGCACCAAAGAAAGCATAAAAATGAGACATGATATTTAACCAACGGAAATGAAAATAAACTTGATATTAATAAGGATCTCAACCGTAGCTATAACATTAATAAACGAGAAAACAATAAACGACAAAGACTTATCAAGATTCTTGAAGGAATTAAGCTAGGAAAGCTTGAAACATTAATGGAGTTCTAAAATAAAAAGACTTACAATTAAAATTTAACTAACTAATGACTAAAAGGGAGAGAGAGGGGTATTTATACATCTCAGCCTCTCTCTCCACGAAATATCTAAAAACATACTAAAAGTGGAAAATATTCCATAAGTGGACAGTCCAAAAAGTAGCAAAAGATCAGCAGAAAAGAAGTCGTATTGATACGACAAAAATGCTCGTATCGATACAGAATCTCTACGGATTCCAATCTCTCTGTTTCGTTACTGTATCGATACGGCAAAAATGCTTGTATCGATACCATGTTGTTATGGTAGATTTTGGCTGAATTTTGTGGGCTCGCTCTGGACACTCCCGAACTCGGATTTGGGTGTTCTTTAGACCGTTGGAAAGCTTGTTAAGTCTACTTTCTAACCCAAGTAGTTTGGATACAAGATCATTTGTACATCAAAAGATATGGCGATTCTACCATTAGTTGGTCGAAATATGAACAACTTTGGTAAAATTCTCACGTCTCCTTCAATTCCCTTGACCCTTGGGAACCCAAGCAACCTCCAAACCATCTCTTCATGACTCTTCGAATAACACAACGGGTGGCACATGGCCTTGAGCACTTGGTTGCACCCGGAGCATTCCTTGGCATTCAAACCGCCTAATTAGCACGGTTTACCTGAAATACATAAAAACCTACCTTACGAGTAATATCACTATAAAAACTAAAAAAACGTAAGATAATACAACTTAGAACGGGACTAGTCGCACCAAATATCTACAATATTGGGTGCTCATCATCGCCCAATATTGTGGATTCGCATGCTTGCGTATCATCCGGCTGGCATAGAAAATTAGCAAACCTAGCAAAACTGGTAATGTAATTGGTACAATAATTGCTACCATATTCCCTACTAATATATACGTAGCGGATGCCTCATCTTCCCAAGCATGTGGAATTCCCAAGCATGTGGAATTACCATCCAGTAGTGCTCTACTTTCGCTCCGACACAATGTGAAGAGAGGAGGACGACCCAAATAGTGAGCACTAAACTTGCTCGAATGACGAAAGATGAGCCACTTCCTGAACTTGAACCTGATCAAACCACATCCGTTAATTAGGTCAACTATTATTGTCGTCTACAATTTTCATGTATGATGGATGTATCATACTATTAAGGATTGGGAAAATGTAAGAGTAAATTAACAAGCAAGGTGACTTAAGGCTCCACTTCTAAAAATGTATTAATTTTAATTTGTTTTTTATTTTTTTTAACTTTAGTATATTTTTTTGTATTTAAATATAAATTTTTTCAAGGCGAACAATATTTAATCTAAAATATTGCCAAATGTGTTAAACGTGGCAAAACTTTTTTTCTTTTTTTCTTTTCTTAATTTAGTACTTTTAACACTTTCAGCACATTCGAGAAACTCCCCCTAAAACGAATTTAACAAGTTAAAAAACAAAAAATGACGACAGGACAAGCCCACCCTAAATATCGAATAATTAGTTAGTGTCCAAAGGTATTGCCAAATGGTGCTCCGACTTTTTTCCCATCACATATTTGTCTAGGCTCCACAGACTTTGCGGTATAGATCACATAAATGTGCGGTAGACTGAAGGATGGCCTTCCACCAGTTGAACGGCGGGTTTGGTTCAATTTTCAAAACATTGCAACACATGTACGTCTTTTTCTTAGCTACTTCAAATTATGTAGAACTCCGTACATCACGAGTATTACATAAAGGCAAATGCTAACAAGAAACATTCCAAAGTAACCAAAAAAAAATTAAATTAAATTTTGCGAACATGAGCCCATAAGGACCGTACACCCTCTTCCACGGATGGCAAAACGTTTTAGACTCATAATTACTCCATTATAAATTCCCTAATTTCCTGAATATTACGCAAGTTACCCCTGCTGTTGTAAGGGGGTTGGAACTTAATTTTTCTTTCTTTCTTTCTTACCAAATTTAAATTATCTAATCCAAAATGTGAGGGAGATTAAATCATGGGCGCAATATTTACTTTTTATGATAGGCTTCGATAAAGAAAGAATGCGAGGGCCGGAGATTAAAATCATTTCCGCACCTTGGATGTACGTCTCAGTTCTCACTCGCCACGGGCGATTCTAGCCGAGATCACCCTCCTGTTCCACTTCTTGGTGCATATATATGTTCTTTCAGTTCTAAGGAGGTTTCAAACCACAAGGAAGCAAACACATTAGCCTCAGGCCTAATATTCGAAATCGATGCAAATACCAGAGGCGAGGGTGCTTTGAGGACACCGACGGCGAGGAAGATGATGTTTGAGATTTGGTTCGGTGGGTCTATTTGGTGGCAATTGAAGTCAACAGGGGAAACCGAATAACTAATTAATTTGGCTCGATATTTAGTGAACAAGATGAAGTGAATACGAAGGAAACTGAGCTTGGTTTTACCTTGTCCCAAGAGGAAACGAGGACGTGATTTACTGTGGTTGGAGAAGCAGAGACTCGAGATGCCGTCGGACGGGGGATTTGGATAGCTCTCGCCCGGCGACCTGTGGTTGGAGAAGCCGAGAATGGTGAGCCGCGGCAACTGTGAGAGAGAGAGAGAGGGAGGTTCGGGCGAAATAAATTTAACAGCTTGTACCATTATATTTACTCAAGTCATTTTGTGTCCGTGCTTTTTTCGTGCTGTGCTCTTTCTGTGCCCTTGCCACATTTTTAATTGCTCCGATTGAAGGGAGTTTCGGGGAGAAAATGGTTCTTTCAATTACTTTTCTTTTCACGGAGAAAACTTGATTTGACATTATTTCCTGATTAAGACCTACGCTGAAGACTTTTAGCAACTGAGCAATCCCACCCGATTTGATTATTTCCACACGATTTGAAGACTTGACTTCTAAGTGATTGGAAATTTGCGATGAACATTTAAAAAAGGACGGAAGGAATAGTACTGAAGACTTTGATTGAGCAACCCCGCATGGAAAAACATGGTTTAGAATGGTAATAAGACTGTTTCGGGAAGCAAAACAGGGGGATTGGGGGTTGATTACGATCGGTGGTGGGTGCCCATCTCATTAATTGCACCGATTGAAGGGAGTTTTCGGGGTAAAACCAATTTTAACTAATAGAAAAGAATTAGTGATCCAAACTAGATCTTAGTGGTGAACTACACAACAAAGTATGATATTAAAAGGTCTTTATATATACACCAAGCCAGATGGATGTGATCCATACTCACTGGTTGGTCCGCTCTGCTCACTACTGCCACACTCTTGGGTTCCCAGTGCCACCTTTCTAAATTTCCTCAAGTCCTCGTTGAACTGGTTCGTGCATGTCGTAGTCTGAGCTGCCATGAGAATTGTAGGTGTGCTGTGATCCGGGTCTGATTTCTGCACTAAGATCAGACAAAGATAGGCCGGTTTCCTTCCAAGGCCCGTACTTATTATTCATTGAAAGTAATTTATACAAAATATATATTATAAAATAAATTTAATAGCTCGTCCCATTATATTTACTCAAGTCATTTCGTGCCCGTGCTTTTTCCGTGCTCTTGCCACATTTTCCAAAACAACACACCAACTATACCTATCTAGAGTGATTGGTGACACTAGGGATGAAAGTTTTTTGCAAAAATATGGAGAAAAATATTAGGGATCCTTGGCGGTGTGGCTTGGTTGTGATTGAGTATTCTTCGTGCTATTTTTGTGCATATGTGTATTTGTTTTTGGTTCTTCACCAAACATTTAAGTACGGTGGAATTGAGATAGTAATGAAGAGCTGCAAGGGGTTTAATTATTTTTTCTGAGCTACATTATGAAGTTTAAAGCTTTCTCTCTCTAGGCTAGTGAGTTTATCATCATCATGTTTCGCGGTCCATCTAATTTCACTTTCTCTCTAAACTCGTAAGCTCGAATTTGGACCGTAGAAAACTCTGACGTGATCTCCTTTTGTTCAATTATTTAATTTTTTTTCTCTAATACTATCTCGTACTGTAGAATGAGAAATATCCTATAGCTAATTAAATTACATTTCATATAAAACCTCGATTTTGTGAGGGTGATTCTAGAATCGTAATAGTAGTAATTATCATAAATGAAAGTGATTTTTTATGCTCGTGACTTAAGAATAGTATGATTTTCACACTCACTCATTTTTCAATTTACACTCATTTTTGTCTTTATTTACATGAATTTATTTTGTTGCCCTTTAATCAATACACTTTGTAACACATCCAAAAATAATATTGTAAAATTCATGTGAAAATAGGGAGTGTAAATTGTAAACAGGAAAGTTTAAAAATTATTTTTCTCAATTTTTTTTTATAATTCTGATTAGCTGTTCTCCAAGCTAGATCTACAACCTAACATGCTAAATGTTTTTGTCGGACCCTTTTTCCACCATCTCTCTTAAAATCAATTGGAGTTAATTGTTCCACTAAGGCTTTTAGAACTTTTAGAAAATGCTTTGGTTTTGTCCTTAGTTAAATTTCTTTTGCGTTTTTTAGTTTTATGCCAAATTTATTTTTATTTTCCGATTCATCTCGTCAAGACGAATCCGAAAACTAAAATTTTTTTACTTTTGCCCAAATATTTTGGGAAATAACCACTTTTTGGCAAAAAAAGAGTCGACTTCTTCTTTTTTTTTTTAACTTAAAAGTGTTTATTTCTCAAATTTAGGGTAAAAGTACAAAAAATTTACTTTTCTGATAGACGAATCAATAAGTATCAAAAATTTGCTGCAAAATTAACAAACGCAAAAAAATTCAAATAAGGACAAAATAAAAACTTTTTCTAAAAGTTCTAAAAGCCTTCGTGGAACAAGGTTGTTTTGATTAAGTATTTCCCAGCATTCGGCATCACATTCAAAAGTGTGTTTTCAGGGTGGTTGCACAGAGTGACATTGTGTAAATAAATGCCCGACAATTTGCAGCCTGAAATCTAGAATTTTTCAAAAAATAAACCAAAAAACCAGTGGAATGGTTGGTAAGGGAAATGAAATATGCACATGTTCAATTTTGGTTATTTCTTGGGAGTATTGGTGCATTCTCGGTTCGGACCTGAGCACACTCCTTGTTAGTATATACTCCCACTATCCCAAAATATTTGTCCAGTCTGCAAAACGAAAACTCCAAAATAATGCATTTCTTTGAAGAAAAAATTCACACTTTTTTCATAAATTAAAAAAACTCATCGATATCTAATGAATTATTGAAAGAAATTGGACTTTTTCTTGCAAAATTTGTATTATTTTTCCGTCTTCGTTTTGCGGATCGGACAAAAATTGTGAGACGGAGGGAGTAGTACTACTCCATACTTCTTTGGGCTTCTCTGGCCCCCACTCTATTTTTTTTACTATTTGTTATGTTGAAAAAAATCCACACTCTAACCTTGTACTCCGTAGTAGTGTATACTCAATCTTTCTCTAGTCTAGTTAATACTAAGAGGATGGATCACAATAAGGGGACATCGACTAATCCTGTAAAAAGGACCCACGTTGAAGCACGCGCCATCACTCACAGGTGGTAGTTAGACTTTAATTTGGACATCTCCTTAAAAGTCCTTTCCATTACCACACGCTACTTGTACAATAAACCAGCAGAGAGAAGAGAATGATGCGCGTTTGTTTATGTTCTGGAGTTTGGATTTTGAGAAATGCACTCTCTAGCTGACCATGCATTTCAGTGAGAATTCAAGATTTCTGCAATAACTCGTCCAAAAACAGCCCATAAGTCATCAACAGCCCACTTGGAGAAGGGAAGCTAGAAGCTTGGAATCACATTCAATCAAGAACAGATCAGTGGAAAGATCATGGCTCAAAAACATAGTGTTGAAGTACCTGCCAAAAATGAGGAGGACGTAGAAGAGAGATTCTGTGGAAAGAAATGAAATTTGTATGGAATCAAATTAAATGAGGTCAATGAAGAAAATAAGGTGATTTCTTTCTTCTAGATCTATTTTTGCTTTTTGATTAAAGTCTTTCACCTTCTTTTTTGGATAACAGTAAGCATCTCTAGTGGTGTTGTTAAAAATTATGTGTTATATGGCATAAAATGTATAAAATGGGTCTCTAATATTATTTTGTTAAAGTGTATAAATTTAAAAAATGAATATGTGTTGTAGTGGTATAGTTAGGATGTGTGCTAGTAGGAGTTAAAGAATATAAAAAGAATATTTTCCCGCGCCGGCCCCCTCGGGTTTTTTTTTTAGAATTTTTGGACGGCTCGGATCGACCATCCGGTGGCCGGAGACGGCCCGGCGTGGCCGCCAGTTCGATTTCCCTTCGCCGGCGCCCATTATCATAGCAACAGTCTTATTTTTTGTATAAGGCAACTTCAAACTCAAAAATCATGTGTTTAAGCAAATAATTTTCCGATCACTATGGATCTTGTTTGATAGATCTCATTGAGATCTTTAATACAGTGCAAAAAAAATTGACTTTTTTTTTTCATTTACATTATTTTTGAGTTTGAAAATATGAAAGAAACTTTTTATTTGGGTTTTGTGGAATGACCCTTCTTATTTTTGAATGAGAAGTGGCAAAATAAGTACTTACGGAGTATTTTTTAAGAATGTTTCTGAAACGTAGTCTTATTCTTTCTTTGCAACGCCCACGCCAAAAAACAGAGCTAGCTAGCTAGCTAGGATTGGTGTTCTCCACGACAATACATGCAGGACCACCTGACCTAAGTGGTTATGAAATACTACAGGACCCACCAAGTCCAAATGGTTATGAAATCTTTCCAATATTTGATCCATTATTGAGAACAAATTAAGACGGTGAATTGATCACTTACCTGTTACCCAATCGTTTTCGTGAACCACACTCTCTCACTTGGGACCATGAATTTTTAATGCTCTAAACCAATAATAATTAAGGACCACTTACCTGTTACCCAATCGTTTACGGATAAAAATATCTGAAAACAAATCTGGACCATTAATTATATATTTTTACCCGTAAATGATTTAACAAACAAATCTGAACCATTAATCATATACTGGATTGCAGACAAGTCACATTTGTATTAATTGATTAGAATAAGATGCAGCATTAATTAATGACTTCAACCAACGTACCACACGCAGAGAGAGAAAAGGATTTTGTTGAGCTTAAATTAAACTCATACAAGAAAGTGCATGTGGTCCTTAATTTGCATCGCATGTTGTCACGTCAACATTGTCAAATCTCTTCTAACAATTGTACGTAAATGGTCCCCTCCCCTGGATTGACTTGTTGTCTCTTCCAAAACAAAAAGAGTCCATTTAACAAAGAGAAAAAGTGAGATTATGTTTGCTTTTCGTCTTAATTTTCCACTACTAGTTTGTGTTTTAAATATTACTGTTTTTGTAAGGGCTTTTTAAAAGTAACTGTTTAGCATCAAATATTTACTGCTTTTTAATAATTCTCTTTTAATACTAAATTATAATAATTTTCTAGTTTATTTAGTGCGAAAATATCAGAAAAGTACCAAAAAAATAAATTAAGTAATCTAAAACGTTTATTTAATCTTAAACATTTTTTATTTTTGGATTAATTACTATGGTCTATAGGGAACAATTTCAAGTTTTTAATCCTATTTCATATTTCCCTCGTTTTGACGAATTAATACGTTAAAAAAAAAAACTGACCCCAAAACTTAAAATTACTGTTTTGCATTAAAAATTGCAAAAATACTCTTAATAGTACTGTTTCTGATTAAGTTATTATGGATTACAAGTCCATATCGCGCGTAAAGAATTAGAAAAGTGCAAAAAAAATAAATTGAACTTATAAAAATGGCACGGAAAAAGCACGGACAAAAAAAAGAAATTGAACTTAAAACTATCTTCCCTAGTATTGCCAAACACTCTAGATGGGTATGGTTGGTGTACGTGTTGTTTTGGAAAACGTAGTAAGGGCACGGAAAAAGCACTAGCACGAAACTGTTAGAAGGGCATGGAAAAAGCACGAGCACGAAAACCGATCGAAACTGTTAAAAATGGCTTGGTTCGGTTGGTCGGGTCGGTTTTCCGGTTTAAACTTTCATCGCTAGTGTCGCTAATCACTCTAGATGGGTATGGTTGGTGTGTTGTTTTCGAAAACGTGGTAAGGGCTTGGAAAAAGCACATACACAAAACTGTTAGAAGGGCACGGAAAAAGCACGGGCATGAAAACCGATCGAAACTGTTAAAAATGGCTCGGTTTGGTTTTCCGGTTAAAACTTTCATCCCTAATGGCACCAAACACTCTACATGGGTATGGTTGGTGTGTTATTTTAGAAAATGTGGTAAGGGCACGGAAAAAGAACGGACAAGAAACTGTTAGAATTTTTTATTAAAACAGCAAATCTGAACTATTGAAAATATTTTCAATGTTTTTGTTGCGCGAGCTGCAGTTTACGATCTAAAAACAAAATTGCAGAAAAGCTGGATTCATTTTGAAAAATGACATGTCCTATTTCTCTATCTATTTTCTGTGTTGAATTCCTACATGGAGAATACTTGTGGTTTTGCATATAGGAAATGGTTTAAAAGTGGGAGGTTTTGTGATTGACATTTTGAATACCTTGAGATTCCGATATCAAAACCGGAGATAAACCCGCCCATGGACACAATGATACAAGTGACAACGACACTCTGAGTGAGCTTGTCCGGATATACTTTTCCAGTCCCGAACCGGATACGAAACCACCACCAGCTATGTTTCTAGAGAGAGAGAGAGAAATGGGGTGGTGAAGAGGCATTGTAGTGGAGCAAACAAATTAAGTAGAGATACAGCTAAGAATCAAGAACTGAAAACAAAGAAAGAGAAGGGAAGAGCGAGAAGTTGTATTTTGTATATTTCTCAGCTGAGATCAAGAATCCCCAGTTACAAAGCTTATATACAAGAAGGCAGCCCGCTAAACGCACAGGCTAGTAGATAAGTTTTTGAGACCCTATGGACAAAAGAGTAATTCTTGTCTCCTAAAAAGTGGAATTTTTCCTAAAAGATTAAAAAAATCTAGATCGTTGGATCTTTTAATCATCATTGGATCGTTGTTCCTCCCAGAAACACCTAAATTGATGATCGAACGTGGCAGGGCAAGGAAGCGAACATAAAACTCCAGAAAATCGGCGAGGTCGACAATGTGGATGAGGAGTTCAACGACCTCGTGGCGGCGAGCGAGGCAGCGAAGATGGTGGAGCACCCTTGGGGGAATTTATTGCAATGGAAGTATCGACTGCACCTCACAATGGCTATTCTGATTCCTTGTTTCCAACACAATTGACTGGCATTAACATGATTATGTTTTAAGCTCCGGTTTTGTTCAAAACCATTGGGTTCAGAAGCGATGCATCGCTTATGTCAATTGGTGCGACAATAGTCTTAATTTATGGTGTGGATATGTGGGGTAGAAGGTTTTTGTTCCTTCTGGGTGGCACTCAAATGTTCCTTCGCCAGGTATATTTAGAATTGTCATTGTTTTGGCTTCATTTTTAACGTTCACATCCCTTCTTCATTAACCAAAATAACACTTTTATGAGGCAGAGAGTACTGATCTTTTGTGCACATATATTTGAGTTTGGTTTTGTAACTATATATTTTTACTGAATCAATGTTTTCTTTTTTTGTGTTTACAAATTACAGATCGCGTTAGCAGCTTGCATTACAACCAACCTAATGCATGATTAATGCAATTCTATAAATATAGCAAACTGATAGGCGGGTGAAATTCATGAATTTAAGCGCCTAAGTAGGAGAAATCAGCGCGTTAGACGTGCCCTTAATGCTTATTTTTCATTTAATGCGTGCACGTGGTTGGATTTTGTGTTTTTGCTGAGTTTGCAGGAATTAGGATGTTTTGGCAAGATTACAAGGAGTCTTGAAAGGCCGAAATGAAGTTCGAGCGCAAGGAGGGCCGTGGAGACTAAGTATTGGAACAAGATTTCATGAGGGAGTGAACAGAACCTTAGCGAGCGCTACAAGATATTTGCTATAGCGCTCAAGATCTGGCTCGCGAAGTGCAGCAAGCAACCAGAACCATGGCGAGCGCTACAGCCCTTTTCCTATAGCGCTACCGAGTCAGTCAACGATCAACGTACGAAGCCTTCGGTCAACACAAGTCAACGCACCCTAAGGCATTCACGAGCGCTACACCCATTATGGTGTAGCGCTACCGAGGTGATTAGAGGGGCTCGAAACGGCAGCGCTTTGGGTGGTCTCAGGGTTAACTCCGATTCTGTTTTAGGTTTATTATTGTAACCACGGGTTTAGTATAAAAACCCCTAACTTCAGTTGATTAGGGTTACGTTTTTTTACTTACATTTATTTTTCCTTTCAGTTAACATTGGCTGCTGTCCTTCGAGATTATTATTATTGCAGATTTCAAGTTTCAATTGAAGTTCTTCGGATTTCCGGCTTTCAATTCTTGATTTTCCTTTGGTATTCGGTTTTCGTGAATCTCTGAAATTTGCGGTATCGTATTTTCGTTTTATTTTTAATTCGTTTGCTAGAGTCATGTTCTACTTTAATTATATTTTTGTCATGTTCGTTATAGTCATGAGTGAGTAGTTCCATTGAGTGCGGCCACGGGGCGAAGGCATCTCGTGGCTAGTTTAATCGAAATTCACCAAACGAAATATTGTTTTTAAGCAATTTTAGGATACGAAATCTTTTTCTAACGAACAAATCCCGGGCATTGCCGGAGTCGTTGTGAGGGGAGCGAAGGAATCCGGAGCCTTTCTCTCAATCGAGCTCGGAAACTGGTAACAGGTGGTGAGCATTCGTTAGGAAACCTTTTTCCTATTCTGAAATCAAATTTTCAAAGAAATTGTGAATCGGGTGAATTTTGGTTAAGACTAGTTGCGGGTGCTGGAGTTCCCATGGCTGTACTCTCCGTTTTAAATTGATTTCAGATAATCCAGTTTCGTAAGATTTAGTTAATTTCAACCAATCAACAAGGGGTGGCTACCTAAAAGCCAGGCTAAAACTAGAATTTTGCGTTTTTGAGTCAAGCACCGTCCGTCCGTCTCTGTGGTTCGACTCCGGTACTTCCGGATTTATTGTGCTACACTGGTCGAGAGTCCTACGCTTGGGACGCGTTTTTAGTCTAACTTTGTGAACATCCGGTCGGTCAAGCATTTTTGGTGCCGTTGCCGGGGACGGCGACGTGTGTTCAAGAGTGTGAGTTTTGTGTTTTTGTCTTTTCATTAATTTCTCGTAAGTAGGAAAAAGAAAACTGGAGTCGAGTCAGTCAGAGTCTATTCCTATAAGTAGTCTTTATATTGAGTTACCTTTAGAGCCAATTCTCGAGTCAGTCTTAGAGTCAGTTTCTGAGTCAGATATAGAATCAGTTGAGATGGGAGATCGGCAAGTAGCGAACCAGCTGTCCTTGAGGCAACACATACATCCTGAGAGGACCACTCCTCTCGGACCCATTGTGTTCCCTCAAGAAACACAGGAGGCACGTAATGCCTTCACAGTCAAACCCGGTGTCCTTAATAGTCTTCCTAATTTCCACGGGAGAGAGTGTGATGACCCGTATGAGCATGTGCGAACGTTTGAGGGATTAGTGCGCAACCTCGCGTCTAATACCCAATATGAGAATGCGTGCCTAAAGCTGTTTGAGGCAACTTTGAGAGATGTTGCGCTTATGTGGTTTCGTATGCAAAAGTTTCAGTCCTTTACCACTGGGGCACAGGTTCGTGATGCGTTTTATAGGAAATACTTCTCTGAGGCCAAGACCAAGAGTTTTAGGCGTCAAATCCAAGGGTTTAGGCAGGAGAGAGATGAGTCGTTTCTCAAAGCATGGGAACGCTTTAAGGAGTTGCTCCTGAGGCTTCCACACCATGGCTTTTCGAGAATTCAGTTAGTGGGGTTTTTCCATTTGGGTCTCAACGCTGAGTCAGTTCAACACATAGAGTATTCTTGCAAAGGGGACGATTTCTTGTCCAAAACAGCGGATGAGGCATGGGATTTCGTAGATGACCTAGCTGATAGGCAGAGAGCATTAGAACCATCCGAGTTTGAGCGTTCCGGAGCTTCTGGGTCTAATGTTATTCCGGTCACCATCCGTGACCAGAGACTCCATACTCAAGTTGAGAAAATGGCTCAGAGGTTAGAGGAGCTAGAGGGAAGACGGGTTCGTCCAGTTCAGGAAGTAACGATTGAGGAAGTTTGTGTGTGGTGTGAGTGTAAAGGGCACACAACAACCGCTTGCCCTGGGTTTATTGCCGCTAAGGGAGCGAATCAGTCTAATCAGGAAGAAGTCAATGCAGTTAGGGCTTGGGATCCGTATTCCAACATGTATAATCCGGGATGGCGGGATCACCCCAATTTTGGGTGGTCAGATTCCAGACCCGTAGGTGGAGGTCAAGTTCAACCCCTTGCGCTACCTCCGCCGCAACAGTTCCCACAAACCCAATCGTCTAGACTCCCTCAGGGCCAGGTCATTCCATTTCAATATCAGTCACAACCTAGTAGAGGGGTAGGCCCATCCACTCGTGGTCCTCCCCCAGGGTACTCACAGATGACCATACGTGACCATAAGTTAGAAGAGAATATGAATTCCCTGATGCAGTCACAGATGACGTTTCAGACTGAGACTAGGTAGCAGATTGGGGCTCTCACAACCCAAATGTCCCAACTCACTGCTGTTGTCAGTCAGCTGCAGCAGGAAAAAGGTAAGTTTCCAGCCCAGGGTAGTGCAGCAGGTGCCCATTACGTGGGAAATTCTTCAGGTCCGAGTCACGAGGAGGCTAAGTCGGTCACCACTCTTAGGAGTGGAAGGGTAATTGACAAATCCATACCGCTTAGACAGAAACCAGCTCCACCCCCAGAGCCGGTTGATGTGCCAAAAGCAAACCCTGATAGTGTTGATACCCCTAGGGAGGAGGTAGCAGTTGATGAGGAGTCACCTGAGATGGCGGTGCCTGCAGCTGCAGCCCCCATGACTCCAACACCGCCGGCTGTGCCAGTAGCCCCATTTCCTCAAAGGCTGGCGGTGCGACCCAAGCAGAATGCGACTCTTAAGATGGTGGAACTTTTTAAAAGAGTCCAATTTCCGATCACCTTGATAGAGGCAATTGAGTGTTTTCCTCAGTGCGCGAAGGTCTTGAAGGACCTTTGCACGAAAAAGCACAAGAGTCAGAACAACGTGGTTCTAACTGAGCAGGTGAGTTCCATTCTTCAAACTGAGATTCCTGCAAAGTGCAAGGATCCCGGGTGTCCTACCATTACCGTAGATATTGCAGGCCAGACGTTTGACAAAGCATTGCTGGATTTGGGGGCAAGTGTCAACTTGCTTCCCTATTCAGTATATTTGAGATTAGGTCTAGGCGATCTGAGAGCTACTCCGGTCACGCTACAGTTGGCAGACCGGAGTATGAGAGTACCGAAGGGTGTGGTAGAGGATGTTATGATTCAGGTAGGTGAGTTCCAATTCCCTGCGGATTTCATTGTTTTAGACACTTGCATGACTCCTGAGGCTTTAGAAAAGACCCCCATCATTCTAGGTCGTCCTTTCCTAGCCACCTCCAACGCCGTCATGAACTGCAAAACTGGCAGAGTCCAGTTGTCTGTTGGCGAGGAAAAATGGAGGTGGATGTTTTTAATGTGAACACTCTCGAGGAGGATGATGAGGAAGTAGAAGAGGTGAGTTTGATCAACTCGTTAGTTCAGGAGCATATTGATGCAGTGTTGTATAAGGATCCTCTGGAGGTTGCCCTTACCGCCGAGGAGGTGTCATTTTTAGATTCCCCAGAGGTAGGAAGTTTGTTAGAGATGTTGAATGTCGAGGATGCAGTGGAGGAAGCCTGTGGGGTCTCTTATGACCCAATGTTCGAGCCTCTGGGCGACCCTCCACCCAAGGTCCTTTCGTCTTCGGTTCAGCCGCCTAAACCAGAGCTAAAGCCTCTGCCGGACACACTCAAGTATGCCTTTTTGAAGGGCGATGATACTTATCCGGTGGTGATCTCCTCATCCCTTGAGGAGAGTCAAGAGAGGAAGTTGCTAGATTTGTTGAGAGAGCATATAGGCGCGATTGGCTGGACTGTAGCGGATTTGCACGGTATAAGTCCAACGGTGTGCACACACCGAATCGTTCTTGAGGAGAGTGTGAAACCTTCTAGGCAACCTCAGCGGCGCCTGAACCCCCACATGAAAGAGGTGGTTCGGGCTGGGGTTTTGAAACTTTTAGATGCAGGCATTATTTATCCGATTGCCCATAGTGAGTGGGTGAGTCCAGTTCAGGTAGTGCCTAAGAAGGCGGGAGTGACAGTTGTGACCAATGAGCGAGGTGAGTTAGTCCCAACCCGTGTTCCCACAGGATGGAGAGTTTGCATAGATTACCGGAAGCTCAACGCGAGCACCCGAAAAGACCACTTCCCTCTTCCTTTTATTGATCAGATTTTAGAGAGGGTGGCTGGTCGAGCTTTTTATTGCTTTTTAGACGGGTATTCAGGGTACAATCAGATAGAGGTCGCGTTAGAGGACCAGGAAAAGACTACCTTCACATGTCCGTATGGTACGTATGCTTACCGTCGCATGCCCTTTGGGTTGTGCAATGCGCCTGGTACCTTTTCTAGGTGCATGATGGGAATTTTTAGTGACATGGTGGAGAGAATTGTTGAGGTTTTCATGGATGATTTCTCGGTTTTTGGGGATTCATTTGAGGGGTGTCTCGAGAATTTAGGCAAGGTATTACAGAGGTGTGAGGAGAAGCACTTAGTGCTGAATTGGGAAAAGTGCCACTTTATGGTAACCCAAGGGATTGTGTTAGGACACATTATGTCCTCCAAGGGTATCGAAGTGGACAAAGCTAAGATAGACTTGATCCGTAAACTCCCTACTCCTAAGTCTGTCAAGGATGTGCGTTCATTTCTAGGACACGCTGGGTTCTACCGGCGGTTCCTTAAAGATTTCAGTGCTATCTCCCGTCCGTTATGTCAGTTGTTAGCAAAGGACACACCCTTTGTGTGGTCCGATGCGTGTGAGGAGGCATTTCAAAAGCTTGAGCGGAGTCTCACTACTCTGCCAATTGTGCAGTCTCCTGATTGGAGTCTTCCCTTCGAGCTGATGTGCGATGCATCTGACTATGCAATCGGAGCTGTTTTAGGACAGAGAAGAGGGAAAGACCCATTTGTGATCTACTATGCGAGCAAGACGCTCAATGAGGCACAGATGAATTACACCACTACTGAGAAGGAGTTGTTGGCGGTGGTGTTTGCCTTAGATAAGTTTCGGTCTTAACTGGTGGGGTCGCAGATCACGGTGTTCACCGATCATGCAGCCCTAAAGTACTTAATGACCAAGCAGGACGCGAAAGCTCGCCTTATTCGGTGGATTCTGTTGTTGCAAGAATTCCACCTCATTATTAAGGACAAGAAAGGAGTGGAGAATGTAGTAGCCGATCATCTGTCTCGTCTGGAGTTCGAGGACCCCACCTCGAATTTTCCCATTAGCGATTCCTTTCCAGATGAGCAGTTGTTCGCTGCTAATGAGTACCCGTGGTATGCTGATATTGCAAATTATCTAGTAACTGGGCAGATTCCCTCTCATTGGTTAACACAGGAAAAACAGCGGTTCTTAAGGAACGTCCGACAGTACATATTCGATGACCCATATCTGTTTAAGTACTGTGCGGACCAAATCGTGCGTAGATGTGTCCCCGAGTCTGATCAGCGGGGTATTATAGAGTTTTGTCATGGGGAGGCGTGCGGGGGTCACTTCTCTGCGAAGAAGACTATTGCCAAGATTACGCAGTGCGGGTTCTGGTGGCCCGATATGTTTAAGTCAGTGCATGCGTTTTGTCGGTCTTGTGATCGTTGTCAGCGGTTGGGCAAGTTGTCCCCCCATCACGAGATGCCTCTACGGCCCATTCTCGTGCTAGAGGTGTTTGATTGCTGGGGCATCGATTTTATGGGCCTGTTCCCTATGTCTCATGGTTTCGAGTACATTCTGTTAGCTGTGGATTATGTGTCAAAGTGGGTGGAAGCAATTCCCACTAAGTTTTTGGAGTCGAAAGTCGTGCTAGAGTTTCTTAAGGCCAATATCTTGTCGAGATTTGGCGTGCCACGCGCCATTATCTTAGATCAGGGCACGCACTTCACGAGTCGGTCATTTGCGAAATTGATGGGGGAGTTTAGGATCACTCATAAGGTGTCCACTTCTTACCACCCCCAGACTAATGGGCAGGCCGAACTAGCTAACAGAGAGATTAAGCGGATTTTAGAAAAGACTGTGGGGGTGACGAGAAAGGATTGGTCCACCAGGTTGAATAATGCGTTGTGGGTCTATCGCACTGCTTACAAGACCGTGCTGGGTGCTTCACCCTATCGGCTTGTTTATGGTAAGGCCTGCCACCTGCCAGTTGAGTTAGAGAAGAAGGCCTATGGGCCATTCAGCAGGTCAATTCCAATTTGAGTGAGGCAGGTGAGCATAGGAAGTTACAGTTGTGTGAGCTCGAAGAGCTTAGGAACGACGCGTATGAGAATGCTAGTATTTATAAGGCTAAGGTTAAGGCGTATCATGATAAGAACATTCAGCGCAAAACCTTTAAGGTTGGTCAGAAAGTGTTACTCTATAATTCGCATCTTCATATCTTTCCAGGGAAGTTGAGGTCTCGTTGGGATGGTCCCTATGTGGTGGTTCAGGTTTACCCAAATGGTTCGGTCGATGTCCGCGATCCTAAGGATGATCATGTGTTTAAAGTCAATGGACAGCGTCTTAAACCCTATTTGGAATTTTTAGAAGTAGGTGAACCCGATGAGGAGTTGGTCGATCCTGTCTATAAGGATGACCCAGTTGAGTAGGCTTTTTCAGCCATGTTTCGACGGGTAGCTCACGCGTACCCTGCTCTTCATTGAGTGTGGACCCGGCTCCTAGCAATAGGGGCACCCATCATTGACTTGGGTTTATAGCTTCGCACGCCGCTATTAAAATAAGGATCGTGTGCCCAGCTCCGGTTCGAAGGGCAAAACTTGTAAATATTGTGCATATGTGTTTTATTTTCTTGCTTCATCATGTTCGTTCGGTTCTGCATTGTCAGTCCATTTTAGCATGTTCGTCTGTTGCATTGTCATTCTGTCTAGTATTGCATGTTTTGTATTATGTCTTGGGATTTTGTCACCTAAAAAGATTTCACCTATGTTAGTGGAAAAAGGGCTTTCATTAGCTTTTCTTGGTAATAGTTTATCGGTAACGATCCATGCTCTCTGAATAGGCCCCTATCAGTGGCAACTTAGGTCTGTGGGTGAGGTTTGATACGGCCTGGAGTGCACGCTAGGCTGTAGCTTGTCTTGCTTTGTTTAGATCGTAGGGGACGCTGGACTTAATTGTCTGGCGAGGTCGAGCGATAAATTTTATTACGGGCGCTAGCATAACACATGTTCAACGGTCTTGTATAGCCACCCGGGTCTAGCTTCTCCGCTTGACCCGGGAAGAAAAGTATGACACGTGAGACTGCGTGAATGTCGGGTGGTGTTCTTTTCTTTCTGTCATTTGTTTTTCATTCATTGTTATTTTTGTGTGTTTGGAGCCCGGATAACACGTGCCGGGCAGGACTAATGCCTTTTGCATATTTTCGGTAGTTGTGGTTTCAGTCTTTTGGCAGGGTACGCGTGCTACCACACCAGCCTTGGTAGATTAGGCCTCACCGCTGGGGTGATGAAGGCATTCAGGAGCTCTAAGTCATGAGTGCCATTACGTGTGGCGGTTGTAAGTCCGAAGCCCCCAGCACGGCCTTGTGTGACTAGCTGTGGTCCCTCGATGTGGGGCCGAAGGAGCAAGCCTTGGAGCAGCTGCAATGACGAGGAATGCAAGGGCGACAAATCCCTCGAACATCGGCCGAGGTCATGGTGGTTGGCTGCCACCCCAGGTGCACTCTTCCTTTTCTTCTGTTCTTATTTTCCTTGGTCCTAATGCTTTGGGGACCATGCGCATTTCAAGTTGGGGGAAGGGGTGTACTTTGTACACACATTTTTGTGTTGAGCGTTGCTAGTGAGTCATAATCTTAAAATTTTATGTTAGTTATTTGTTTTCATAAAAGCAAAGGATACGATTGTTATGCATGTTTGTATGGGTTAAGTGACCGATTTCATTGATTGCAGATTTAACTCATTCTCATGCATACATCTGGCATATCGGTTAGAATATTTTTCGCACCATAAGCAGCATGTAGTAGGTCCCCACTTAGTTCACAGGGTGTCCCTAAAAACATTCCCATGTTTCTTTGACTATCAATTTCTGCAATTGCATAAAATAGTAGGCGTTTGCACCATTCATTGTAGGCTGAATATTTTGCATGCATGCTATGAGAGTTGAAAATGGACTTAGGGGATGAAACAAGGCAATTTTTGTGTGATTAGACCACTAAGTGAGTCCCATTGATCCCAATGTAGACCAGTCTGTGTCAGTCAATCTGTGTCAGCTTAGGGAACCGGTGTTTGGACGGAATGTGATTTGGTAGACCAGCTCTGTGCTTATTTTGGTGGCCTCGAATTGTGGGAAATCATCGTAATGTAGGAGAACAGAATTTTGCTTTTGGGTGCTGTGTCTTAGTAAAAAAAAAAAAAAAAGAAGAAGGTCGGTCAAAAGGGGGGACCCCCCCCATAAAATCTCATAACTCCCCACTTTTCTTTCCCCAGTCAGCCGAATCTCTCTCTCTCTCTCTCTTCCTTTCATCTTCCAACATCATCTTCCATCTTCTGAACCTCCCAAAACCTCCATAGCCAGAGAACACCCCAACCCTAAAACTCCATAACTCCTTCAAACCTCCACCAATCTCCACCAAAACTTACAGAAACACTCCTCTCACCCTCCTCTACCATATTATCCAACCCAAAATTCCCCAAACCTCCCAAAACTCTCAGATCAGAAAATTTTAAAAAAAAAAAAAAAACCCACCAAATCATGGCACCCAAAAAGCAGAATACGGGCAAGGGTAAGGCAGTGGCTGGGTCCTCTAGCGCGCCAGAGGAAGTTCATAAGGGTCGGGCCAAACGTAGAGACCGGGAGCAGATTGAGAGGGACAACCAGAAGGAAGAGAGTTGATCATGGCAAAATTGTTTCCTTGTTCTAATTCTCCAGCTGGAATGTTCGATAGATACAAGGGTCATGATCATGATATACCTAGCTACTAGCTGTTAGTAGAGAGAGCTACTAGCTGTTAGTCATGATCATGGTTGTTTGCTATATTTTTTTGTGCTAATTTTGTGCATGTGTGTATGTGTTTTTGGTTCTTCACCAAATAAGTATGGTGGAATTGAGATAGTAACGAAGAGCAGCAATGGGTTTAATTGTTTTTTCTGAGCTACATTATTTTTAAACACAGGTTATTGCTATTAATGGTAAATTTACTGGGCCTAATGTGACTACTAACAACAGCGTAGTCCTCAATGTCAATGTCAAGAACAAACTAGATGAGGACCTTCTCATGACTTGGTAGGATTCACATTTACAATTTTGTAGAAATTCAAAACCGAACTGAACTGTCACATTAATAAAACTGATCGAAACTGTTAAAAATGGCTCGGTACGGTTTTCCGGTTAAAACTTGCATCCCTAGTGTCGCCAATCACTCTAGATGGGTATGGTTGGTGTATTGATTTGGAAAATATGGCAAGGGCACGGAAAAAGCACGGACACGAAACTGGTAAAAAGGCACGGAAAAAAACACGGGCGCAAAACTGTTAGAATGACACGGAAAAAGCACAGGCACAGAACTATTAAAATTTTATATTAAAAAAGCAAATCTGAACTATTGAAAATACTTCAACAGGTTTTTGTTGTGTGAGCTGCGGTCTACAGTCTAAAAACAAATTGCAGAAAAGCTGGATTCATTTTTAACAAATGATACGTCCTATTTCTCTATCTATTTTCTGTCTAGAATTCCTACACGAAGATTTCTCTATCTATTTTCTGTGTAGAATTCCTACACGAAGATTTCTCTATCTATTTTCTGTTTAGAATTCCTACACGAAGAATATTGGAGGTTTTGTGTATAAGAAATGGTTTAAAAGTGGGAGGTTGTGTGATTGGCATTTTGAATACCTGAGATTCCGATATCATAACCGAAGATAAACCCGCCCATGGACGCAACGATACATGTGACAACGACATTCCGAGTGAACTTGCCCGGATATGCTTTTCCAGTACCTAACTGGATACGAAACCACCACCCATCATGTTTCTAGAGAGAGAGAGAGAGGGAGAGAGAGAAATGGAGTGGTGAAGAGGCACTGTAGTTGAGCAAACAAATTAAGTAGAAAAACAGCTAAGAATCAAGAATTGAAAACAAAGAAAGAGAAGAGAAGAGAGAGAAGTTGTATTTCGTATATTTCTCAGCTGAGATCAAGGCTCCGTTTGTTTGGACGTAAAATATTTTTTGGTAAAATGTTTTAGCTATTTTTCAGTGTTAAGTTGTGTAAAAAATGAGGAAAATATTTTAGATGTAAAACATTTTCCATCATTTGTATGAAAATAACTTACCATTAAATCTTCCGTATGTTATTTTCCGAAATGAACTCGCTGCCTTTTACTGCAATTCTCACTGCTCAGTTTCATCGATCGTCATAGAGTTTTACAAGGAAAAAATGAAACCTCAAAGTCCACTGGACATATAGTTTTACCAGGAAAAAATGACAAATCCACAAAAAGACAAGAAGAAGCATACCCTCCACCCTATTTGTATAGCCTCAACCCCGTTTTCAATCTTGAATAGTGCTTCACTGTGCTGACCTCTAGAAACCTTTGGTTGGTGTAACCGTGTAAGCTAAACGCCGCACCAGCTCCATTGAACTTGCCTGCGCCAGCTCTTGTCCTAACCACAGCATACTGAAAATACAAACAGCATGCATGTTTAAGCAAAATTTCTACTCCACATTTCCACTGCGAATATACATGCATATAACAGCATGATAGTATATATATATAGGAAATCATTATGCCAAAATTATTTTTATTTTTGACAAAATTCTAGTGCATCAAAGCCTTGCAGATTGTACATGGTACAAAAGTTCTATGCACTTCAATTTGGCAAAAATTTTCAAAGGGATTGTAATTAAATATAAGAACGGTTGCATAAGAATATTGAATTTATAACCACTTACAACTAATTGATCTATTTTGCGCGCGCTTTGATGCAAAACAAATTCTTGTAAACAAATATAACAAAAAATATATTGATGTAGAAAATACAAGAAAAGAAGGTTGAGGATAACTTACATGAGAACCAAAAACAAATTCATCCAAAGGTTTGATTTTTGAAACATTTCTCTCTCTGATCAAATCTTCTTTAGTGATTCTTCTAATCGGAACTGTACCAAATGGACAACCTCCATCCTTCAGCTCTATCTGTACGGATTCTCTAACTTTTGAACATACTTGATCTCTTTTTCTTGGAAACAACAAAGTTGGTTTCATCTACAATTCAGCTCGTTTCCATTAATCAATTAAAATTATTGCCTTATATAAGATGTAGGACGATATTGGGAGACATACCTCAAATTAAAAACTGTGGTTTTTCAGCAAAGGATGGTCAAAGGCAGGTTGATTGTAGAAATCAACACAATCGTATTTATCTCCATACTCGGTCTGAAAACAATACAGTCCTTTAGTCATGACTTTTTAAATGCTCAAGAGTTAACCAAGTTTTTTCTCCATCAAATTGAAACATGAAAGTTTTTCTTTTATAAAAAGGCATATATTTTTTTTGTCAAGAAAAAAAAAGACATATTTTAACCACTTATATAAGTTATAAACGGTTGATTTGTTCACTGATGGAGTGATGGTATGGACCAATAATTTTAAAGCCTCTTTCGTTTGTCCATATCAAAGCAGAGGGTTTGATTATATATTAAGGAGTTATTGCAAAGCCCAACATTTGGTTTGAACTTCATGGGTGAGAAAACATATTAGTATTATTGGGGATAAGATATTAGTGGGTAAAGTTACGGTACACACTTCCGTACCATATGCACTAACTCTTATTACAAAACCAATGAAAGTCGTAACTAAACTATTGAGGGGTGTAACCAATCCATTAAAAGGCGTAACCAAACTATTTAAGAGCATAACAATTGAGATTATATAACCCTTCACTCTTGACCTAGACAAAAAAAAAAACTTAATAATAGTTAGTCCAAATAATATTAAAATTAGGGAATGCAATTCCAATACATTGAGAGGGAGTGAGAAACTACTTTTTCCTTGAAACGACGACAGCAAGAGACTTTCTGTTTGGCCAATAAGCAACGGTCATATTTATAGTTTCGGGTTCGGGTTTTGGATGATCAGTGGAATGAGTGAGGGGCTAACGGACACAATGCAGGGTGGGTGCGCCTTCGAGAGCTCAAACTTGAAAGCGTTTTTCAAAAATTTACTACTCTATAATCAACAAGAAATTGATAGTGCGAGAAACGTGGACAAGAGCAAAGTCATTGTAACTTCAGGTGATAGATGCCATATACAGAGAGATATATATTCTCCAAATATATGCATATACACAGGAACAAATATCGGTGCATTGACAGTTGACTTTCCTTAATTATGTGTATCATGCTGCATTTATTTCGTCGGATAATGCTATTCACACAACGATCCAAACACAACAACTTACACAATCTCTCACATACATGTGGGCCCCACACATAGTAGTATGTGTGGAGCACACATGTATGTGAGAAGTTGTGTAAGTTGTTGTATTTGGATTGTTGTGTGAGTATCATTTTTGTATTTCGTCTCATTGAAAGCAATCTAAATATAGAAAGTCAAAACTAATAGTTTTTCGAATAAAAGATACTTAATTTTTTTATGAATTATTTTTAATTTTTAATATAAGTTTTACTTTATAGATTTCTATAACTAATATGAAAGAATAGTCGACAAAAAATTAACGCATAACTAACAAATGCCCCCTAAAAAATTTTTTTTTTGATCAAAGACATACAAAAAATTAATCTAAATGAATTATTAAGCCAAACCACCTTCTCGCCAAGTTTTCAAGCGATGATAAATCAATAGCAATGTAGTATTTTCTTGTCCTTTTTTATTGTAAATCTAAATTTACACGGCGCGCTTTCGTAGCCCTTCTCCTCTCTCATGCATCCATTTCGTGCACTCACTTATCTTTACAATAGGGAGCCAAATAATGAAAATACGTATTGGTTTTCAGAGGTGGAGAAGGAGAAGATCGATTTAGGAGAGATATGTGCTATATTCATGGAGTAGCTTTTGAATTATATGGATGGATTGGTGGAGAAATTTTTAGTGTAATTTATGGGGTAAAATGGGACGAGGAGGGGAGAGGGACACAAAATATAACACACTTTAATCAAAGTCTTGCAATGATAAAATGAACTGTTATGATTTTAGAAATCCGACGGCTAGCACGGATCTCATCTCGGCAACCAACGATCGAGAGTTGTTCATTGCCGAGATGGGATCCGAGCCATCGGATGCTTGATCCGACGGCTCAGAGGTGCGCAACATCACACCAGTACTGCGTCCCCCAATTTCCTTTTCTTGCTCATCTCATTAATGATCGAAAACATTCATTTTTTAAAGCTTGTTGGAAAAATTTCAACGCTAAAGATCATGTTGATAGGATATCCTTTGATAAACATATATCTACATTGAGAAAAATACGCTTGGCCGGATTTGGTATTTTAATTTTGTTGACACAAATATTTGGTGTGAAAACCTTATCAACCGTTATCTTACCAAACATTTGACGTGGTTAATGCTCCTGAGGCGTGAAGCTAGGGCGACAAAAGGTGATGGACCAGAACTAATTACAAGGTAAAAACTTTAGCGGATTATAGTTAAACTAGTGCTAACCCGTGCCTACGGCACTACACACCCCGGTTGAAAGGAGATGTCAGTTGTGTGATTTATGTGAAAACCATGGGCACTTAACCGGAAAGTAGGAGGATGCATTACAGCCTTTGGATCAAATGAATCTAAGCCGTTCTAACAACTTGTCCCCACACCCTTCTGTTTTATAATAGAGATTGCAATAACATCAAGAAACACTAGATCTTCGAGACGAGACGTACCATTGGGTGAAATAGTTTTACAGGAATTTAGAAAATCACGGAAATCAAAGGATTTTCCCCGGGAATTGGTTTTCACATTCCTTTTTTTTTCATACTTCAATTTGTCTTTTAGCAAAAAAGCAAAAAAAAACACATACGCTTTGGACACTAAAAAAAAAAAGTGTGGATGTCATAAAATAAGATGGCTGATGAGGTAAGCTATCTATTGTGATAAGAAATGAGAGGATTTACATGGATACTTTTTGTTCTACTTTTAGGAGTAAAATAAAAAATTTATCAATTTTTATTCACTAATTTTACAAAATGGACACTTATTAAAGGACAACCTAAAATAAAATATCAGACTCCAAAAAAAGGACAAATACGGAGTGGTGGTGCATGGTTGGAGCGTCTGTTATCTTCTTGTATTTTGTATTTGGGCTAAAAAGATTGTGTTTATAAGTGGGCCCCAAAAATGATAATTTGTAATTGGGCCTTGTTGTGGTATTCCTTTGTATTTCTCTATTGTTAAAAAGTGTAGGCCCCAAGTCCAATATATCAGCTACTATATACGGAGTATATAAATTTTTTTGGGGTACAAATACGGAGTGTATGAATGCTTGTATAAGAAGTCTCTAGCTAATTGAATGAAAAAATTCAGTGTGGTGCTTCCCCTGTAATTTGTATCAATAAATCTAGGAACATTTCTAACGATCACTTCTCGACCGTTCATCTCTCACATATGTGTGGGGCTGACACATATGTAAGAGATGAGTGATCGGAAAGTGGTTGATAAGAGTATACGTACGTAGTATTATATTGCTCTGTTCGTGCTTAACATCCTCCCCGAATAATAGTCGCCGCAATTAGCAAGTGTCCACTAGCTTGGGTGTTTTAAGTAGCTGGACGATTGAAGGGGACAAGGCAAGATGCGGTTCTTAAGGTGGTTCGTGGCTATGTTGTCGGTAATGCATCTCGAGCGGTCGCGGCGAGATTTGGATTTACTATGTTTCCTTTTCTTCCTTAGTGACGATGTGTTTATGAAAAAATATTTCAAAATTTATTAACGGATCGAATCATTCGTGTGGGACCCATAGTGGGCCCCACACGGTACAAGCCATGATTGGTACTCTTAACATTTGCATTTAGGATAGAAGTGGAATGAAAAACACATGTGCTTCTACTTTGGTTTTTGCACTTTCCCCTATATTTTCAACTAGAGCTAGATCAGGCACATGCAGTACGGGTACAAATTGAATTTTGATGATGTTTTGAGAACATGTAAAATATAAAAAGGATGAAAATCTAAATTTCTCCTTCTTTTTTTTTGTAATCATTTGTAGTTCTTGGAGCCTATCGATCTCATTGGATTTTGGAACATGGTCCAGTTTAGCTTTAACAGATTTGTTTTGCAGTAATTTGTTTGGTTTTGTGTTTGGTTTTGTTATGTGCCTGGTCATTGAAGATGGTATGAAATGGATAAAAAAATTCTTTATAGACAAATTAATCTTTGGCTTGGAGATAAATTACTCGAGAAAGTTACTGTGCACTTTTTATTTGGCAATAGACAGTAGTTTTTTTTAGTTACTAGGCAGAACGAAATGCATCTCTGCTTCGATTAAATCAAAACCGACAAATCGATCTTCACTCCGTCTCACTAGTTTGGAATACAATGACAAAAAAAGTCACAGAAATTTTTAAGATTAAGAGCGAAAACAAGAAAGAAAGAAAGAACGGATTTCAAAACAAGAGAAATTAGAAGTTTTATTCGAAGTATTAGTATTTTGATCTTTTAGAAAGTTATGAGTTTGTTTGCATGTTGTTGCATTACTTGTGGTTGTATAAGGATGGTGATGAGCTTGTTTATGAGATTGCTTGCATGATCTTGCTAGTTTAGATTACAATGAATGATTTAAATGGTTTAGATGAGAAAGTCCTACCGCGAAGTCTATGCATGATAACGAGACACAACAATCGAGAAAGTAGAAACATGACACCTAGGGTGTGGTTATTGAAAAGGAGAAAAAGTTTTGAAATCACAATGTGGCCGGACGTGGTAGCTCATTGTGTAAAGAGATGTTAAAAACCGCAATGTAGCCGGACTTGGTAGCCCATTGTGCTGTGTGGGTTGCCAATGGGACTGGACGTGATAGTCTCATTGGAGGTGATTTAAATGTTGTGAAAACCACGATGTGGACGGACGTGGTAGCTCATCGTGAAGATTGCCAATGTGGCCGGACGTGGTAGCCTCATTGGTAATGTGGCTTGGTTATCCGCGGAGAGGAGCCAATGCAAGGTGTTGTGTGCCAATGGGAACTCGGCGCGGCGGAACCATTGTGAGGATACTCGAAAACCCGGCACGGCGGAACCGATGTTGGGCGTGTTAAAGGTGATTTTCAAAATGTTGATTTGGAAGTGAAAAGGATTTCAGAAATGTTGATGAATATGAGACACGTTCTACGATGAGTCGCGTAGGAGAAACACATACAATGCAGACACCAACGTTAGACTAAGGAATGCGGATGTGTCATTGTTAATGCCATGTTAAACATGTATGTATTCCGCTGCTTGTGCAAGAGTTTGGTATGTTACTCTTTACTCTGATATTGGTAAGTTATGGGTTAGTGGGTATAGGATTATTCTGCTGAGCTCTTGTGGCTCATGGTGTTACCTTTGGTGACTCTGACATATTATATCGGTGACGACGCTGGTATAATGTGTCAGATTTTGTAGATGATCAAGATGAACAGTACACCTTGGAGGCTTTTGGAGCTGAGGAGCTGGTTAGGACGGAGCAGCAGGCGGAGCTGTAGTTAGGAACCCTAGAACCCTTCATTTGTATAAATATTGAACCCTAGTGAGAGTTATGTTGTAATAAAGAGCTAGACTCTCCATTTGATTTTATTAAGGAAATGTTTATTTAACGTACCCAAAAATCAGGGGCGTTACACCCTCCCTTGCCTTCTCAACACCTAACCATGCACTATGATAGCATAAATTCAGACCATATTTGTACGTAAACCAATTCAACATGTCGACTGGAGAAGTCTTGGGTTTTTTCTCAACAATCCCAGCTATCTCATTCGCAACCAAACTAGATGACACGCGCTTATGCTTATTGGTTCGGTACGTTGAACCACAATTATGCTGATTATGACACTTTTTAATATGAAAGACTCCATTGGTTCTATTTACAATAGCATGCACGTGCCACTCACACCGTTCAATAACACAAACAACCGTCACCCTAAGTTGGTCATTTTTCACTAAAGGATACACAAATCCATTCTCAATCGCATATCTAGCCAAAACCCCCCCTGAACTCCTT
Source organism: Rhododendron molle (assembly GCA_025413875.1). Lineage (NCBI taxonomy): Eukaryota > Viridiplantae > Streptophyta > Magnoliopsida > Ericales > Ericaceae > Rhododendron > Rhododendron molle. The sequence continues at coordinate 46,506,857 of CM046389.1, read as the reverse complement.
CACACCTTTGGAAAATTCTTGACCAACACCCTCTATCAAATTAACCCAAACTTCTGTCAAATACCTAGTCTCAGCATGCTTACTATACTTTTCCGCGGGGTCCATTCTATCCACATATTCAAACTCATCATCAACCACTTCGTCAACATCACCCACTTCATCAATAGTACTACCAACAATTAACCTGCTACTATGTTTGTTCTCATCAACCTTTGCATTTATGCGGTCACAATTACTAAACAAGAAAAGCATGTTCTCAAAATCAGATTCATTCTGAAGAGCACAATAACCATCCTCATAAGCATATGAAACAGAAAACCTCCCTACAGACAAATTATTCCACCTGTTACAAATGCTGCTTAAAACATCCTTCAACCTACCACCACCCGATAACCTCACCGGAAGAATCTGCAATCCATACTTACAAACAAACATCATTGTTGAATCCATGACAACTGCACACATAACAACACACAACAAAATAAAAAACTGAAAAATCGAAAAACAAGGTTATATATCAAAAACAGGGCCAAAATTACAAATATATTTGGTCATATATTCGCATATGCCATACGTAACTCTACAAAGCAGAATTCACAATGTTATATAACGTTATATAAGTATCATAACGTTCTATGAGTGTAATCACGTTATATAAGTACACTAACTTTATATATAGCGTAATTGAAAAAAGAGAATATAGATTGTCATATAACGTTATATAATTTTCATAACATTATATACAGAAATGATCCATTTTTAACATGCAACTCCCATATGTACAATAACAACTTCAAAAACACCAACAACGACAACAAATTGAAGATCATAAACGATATCATGATCAAAAACTATATCAATATCAGCACATATATATATATATATATATATATATATATATATATATATAGAGAGAGAGAGAGAGAGAGAGAGAGAGATACCCAAGAGGGAGGAAGGCGATTGTCTGGGATGGGAGGAAGGCGATTGCCTGGGATGGGGACACTGCTTGGAATCCTTGGAATTAATCGTCTGGGATGGGGATAGAAGATCAGCGGAGTAAGGGATTGTGAGAAGAATCGATTTTGCCATAGTGGTCTTCCTCTCTGTCGCTCTGTTCCAACGTAACTGTTATACCGAGATTTTTACGTGATTTCAAACGTTTTAGGGATAATGGACTAAACGGATGGGATTTGACAGGAAGGGTAAATCTGTCAGGCAATATTTCTCTTTTTAAATGCAATGGACTTTAGACCTTACCAAATACATATTAGTGGACTTAGGGGGTTAGAAAATTGATCAGTGGACCTAATGGGTTAGAAACATGCTATAGTAAACCATAGACCAATTTTTTATATTTATTATTATACTGCATTAGTTTTGTTAAGATCAATATGAACGAGAGTAGGTTGATAACATGTATCCTATGATTAGTCACGAGTATTTAAGAGCAGTATGAATAAAATCTTCTTTGCCAATAAAAAAACAAACAGTACTTAAGAGCCAATTTCGTGGTTGTTTGGCTTATTTATCCTTGTGGATTTTTTTTGTCTTTGTTCAAAATTTTTTTTTTTTTTTTGCATTAATCAATTTTGCATCAATTTTTCGTGAATTGATGTTTCATCTCGTCAAGAGCAATCTAAAAAATAAAATATATTTTCGAAACTAATAGTTTTCCAAAACAAAATAATAATCCAAAAATCTTTAATTATTTTCAACATCGATCCAATACCAAGGGCATATGAAATAAAAGATGAGATTATGTTCGCTACAACCAGGAACCAAATCCACTATTACATGGCTGGATCAAATATTCAAATCGCTGAATGTATCCATCATCTGATATGCATGTGTTATTTGTCTTTCGCATGTTCAATATGTATTTTGCCTATTGTTTTATATGGATAGGGTAGGTTGTAATCCTTTTTGTAAATAAATGAAGTTCTTACTCATCCATCCAAAAATAACAAAAAACAAAAAACAAAATACATGGACAATACTTCCATAGTTCCATTCCATTCCCTTCAATTCTATTCATTTCTTTTGTATCAAGACCCGAGATATTTTTCATTTCTCGCAGTGCTATTAGGTTGGGCAATTGTAGAAGAATGATAATGTTTTAGCAACCAAATGCATTTTTTATAGTAGTGATAATGCCAACACTATTTTTGTTGGTGTCAAAATTATAGCGCTTAAAAGTCTTGTGCACTACACATGTTACAAGCCTTTTGTTCACTAGAGTTTTGACACCAACAAAAATAATTTTGACATTATAATTTCTCTCTTGCTTTGTTGACAGAATTATGTGGTCATTGAATTCTAGTTAATTTGGTCCCTAAAAGCAAAGCATTTGGAGATCAACCATATTCATTGGTAGTTGACATAAGTTTTTAGCAACAAAACAATTAATGAGGACAAAATTTGGATGGCCTTGGCGACCAAATTTCTTGTATGAAAAATGAAACTATTGGGGACTATTTTTTGATTTGGTTGCTAACTCACCCCTTTTAGCGACCAAATTATTATATGGTCCCAAAACTGATTATTTGACGACCGAATTATTATATGGTCCCCTAAATTGATTATGTGATTTGTTCGGGCCACGTTTTATGCACAAACCTCGTGACCACGTAATATTGTCCCACAATGTCTTTGACAACCAAAATTCTAGCTTTTGCAACCAAAATATTTGGTCCCTAATACCGTTCTCTCGTGTAGAATCATAATACAAAATCTTGTAGGTAACTGATTTTCGCGCTCCAAGATTTACTACAGACTCCACCTTTTTGTTTTTACACTGCGATGTTGCTAGCAACATAGCAACATTGCAGTGTAAAAATATATATACTGTGATGTTGCCAGCAATATCGCAGTGTAAAAACAAAAAGGTAGAACGCCTGCGGTAAATTTTGGAGCGCGAAAATCATTGTATTGCAATTTGCAAGACATCCAAAAACCGTTTTGGGCCTCTCTCTAAAACTAAAGGAAGGGCCCAAGAGCCCATACATTTTATCCAATTTCGATTCTTCTCTACGAAAAGGATTCCAATTTTTTTTGATCGATGACAAAAAATACAACTACTTAAAAGACAAATATTCTTGATTAAAAAATAGAAAATGAAAACCAATATTAGCCAAAATCAACTTTTCATCATTCTAAACGGTTTTTAATTTTAAACCGTATTTGTTTTTACTCTTTTATTGCCTACAAATGAGATAATTTAATTTTCCGAAAACTATCCAACAGAATACAGGTATGGATGATAAACAAGCTGAATGAGTTGGCTTGAGGTTGTTTGAGCTTGGTTTAAAAACTTATGTTTCAAGCTTGATTTGTTATTGAGATGAGCCAAACTCAGATAAGTTTTTATTGAAGTGACATGAGCTAATATTGAGTGTCATCCATTTTTTACGAGATATTATCCGAACAAGCCGAGAAGTAGTTTGTTCTAACTTGGTTTAAAAATTTAACAAACTTAAAAAAAAAAAATCCGAACTTGGTCTTTTAATGAGCGAACACAAACTCAAATAAGTACTTGATTTGTTTATGAGCCTTGCACGCAGGAATCCAAAAACACAACTGCTTAAAGACAAAAAATGCCTTGTTCTTCCTAAATTATTCGTCTCAATTATATATATATATATATATATAAACATTAGAAAAGTATGAAAAAAATTAACTTTGAAAAAAGTTCAATCAAGACGACTCTAAGAGCATCCGCATCACCCTCTCTATATTTTGAACCAAATTACACCTCAAAAAGTCACTTTATTACTTTAGCTACTCACTTTTAAAATGTCTACTGTATCAGACTCTTTATATTAAAATTATCTCATTAAAAATATTGTTTCTTTATTCTTAGAAAAAAAAAAAAAGAGTCAGCAAACCAATAAAAGAAGGTAAGGTAAGGACAACTTCACAAACAAAATACACCCTGTAACGACCCGGAATTTTAACTCAATTTTTTTTAAATAAAGAAATTATTATTTTAACCAAAATAGTCTATAGTAATGGAGTAATTATAAAAAAAAATATAATTCGATTAAAACCTAGATTTATTTTGGTGATTAAAATTTATTTAAAAGTTACATTAATTAACTTGTGACCGTATAAGTGTTGTAATAACCCGAAAATTTTAACTAACAAAAATGTTAAAAAGTATTATTTAGTTGTAATAATATTAATTTCATTATTAAGTAAATAGTAGATAATTACAAAAAAAAAAAAGTTATTCTATCTAATTATCTCTAAAAATTATTTTATCATTATATACATACATATAATTACATGCATGAAACGTATCTCTTCTCCCTCACTCTCCTACTCAATCTCTACCTCCTCCGTGACCCAAAAATCGTGCGTAATTCGTTCGTTCCGAAACCCAATACCGTTAGGACTCGTTTTAATTCGAAACTCCTTGAATTCTCCTATATATACACACCACTCCGACCCTAGGGCGCGTACATCATCCCACCACCTTCCACGGAGCCAGAGAGAGGAGAAAAACCCGAGAGAACCGAGTTTTAATCCATAGAATTTTAGAGAGAGAAAAAGAGAGAGAGAAAAGTGGGTTTCGTGGTTTCGTTCGTCCGAGATCCAAATTAATCGTTTGAAGTACTTCCCACAGTCCCAAGGATCACCGAGGATCAACCAATTCGGTCCCGAAGTTCCCCGATCGAAGGAATTGAAGTCGTCTTCTCCAAATTCAAGTTTTCGATCGAAAACGAATTTAATCCGAACCGAGGTATTATAATTCGATCCGAAGCCTCCTCTACGTATAATTATTGTTTTTAGACATAACCCAACGTCCCCCATAGTCCCATGCATCCAAAACAAGCGAGAAAACAAAAAAAAAACCGAACCTGTCCGAACCTTGCGGCCGCAACCTGCGGACCGCAAGAACCAGTCGCGAGTTCGCGGCTGGAAGCCCAGCCGTGCAGTTTGACCAGTTTTGTTCCGAAGCCTCATTTTGATGTCCCGAACATCGATTTTGACCCCCAAACTATTTTTCATAGGTTTCTAACATTCCAAAGATCATACCTTGTTAAATTCATATATTTTTTTATTTATTTATATATTTATTAAATTTTTATTCGTTATCGTGTAATAGTTTATAAATTTAAAATCATTACGACCTTATAAACCACTCCATAAATTCCCAAACTATTTTTCCTAGATTCCTAACATATTATAGATCATAACTTGCTGACTTCATATTTTTTTTGTGTTATTAGCTAATTATTTTATTTTTAATCAAAGATACAAACGAAAAATAATTGCGACCTTACAAACAATGATTTGAACATCTAAACTATTTTTCCTAGACTTCTTACATCTCAAAGATGATATGTTATTAAAATAAGATTTTATTTACTTAATTAGCTATTTATTATTAATTACGCGTTGTTTCTTAATAGAAATACTTTAAAATATTATAAAAGAGGTTAATAATTCCGAATAATTTTATTTAGACTTCTTATAGTCCTAAGATGATATTTGTTAGAATAAATATATTCTTAATTATTTAATTACTTATTATCTATTTAGTCTTCTTCTGCTTATTAACTTAATCTTTTTATTTAAAATAATTCCGTGAGCATCCAAACCCAACTTTTAGCACTCGAACTTATTATAAAAGACTGTTAGGACCTTTATTAAGGTTACGATAATTATTCTAATATTTTTAACTAATTAGTGTATTTAATTAGTGTTTAATTAACTTAATTACTTTTAATTAATTAACAAAAGTCTAGAAAATTATTTTTAAATCTTAAATTAAATAATTCTTACATTCTTAATGACTTTGTGATCATACGAGATTAAGGGCAACGCCCAGTCTTAAAAAGTTATGTGATTGCATCGTTTAATAATTGTTTTGACCTGTCTATTATTCGTTTTTAATTATTATTGAGAATGATATGGTGTTAAAGCTTCATTTGAATGTTAGATTGGACCCTAGGGACATGGGGTGGTATCCGAAATAGAAATCACGGAGACGATGTTAAGTAATGGATAAATTGTGAAGTTTATTCCTGTTTAGAGGTTGCTGCAGGCGTGATTTGAGATCCGATGAGATTTGTGATGATGATTTAGAACCGCAGAGTAAGCCGGAAATGATTTAAGACTGGGCCCCGTGATGTTTGTAATGATTTAAGACTGGCGAGTAAGCCCGGTGATGTTTGTGATGATTTAGAACCGCAGAGTAAGCCCGGAAATGATTTAAGGCGGGAGTCCAGTGATGTTTGTGATGATTTAGAATCGGCAGAGTAAGCCCGGAAATGATTTAAAACTGGCAGAGTAAGCCCAGTGATGTTTGTGATGATTTAAAACCGGCAGAGTAAGCCCGGAGATGATTTAAGACTGGCAGAGTAAGCCCAGTGATGTCTGTGATGATATTTTGATAAAACCTGGCAAAGTAAGCCCAGTGATATTTTGATAAAACCTGGAGGTGATCTCGCGATATTTTGTGATGATAAAATCTGGCGTGGGTCCAGTGATGTTTAGTGATAAATTGATGTCCTGGCGTGTGTCCAGCGATGAGTTGATAGACTGGCGTGTGTACAGTGATGATTGTAATGTGGTGTATAAGATAAGCGAATCCTAGTTGTGATTCAGGCATGATAAGCTATCCCTTTGTTGTAGTATTGTAACTTAGGTTATCTACGATAGCAAAGGGAAGTGACCTCATGGGACCGAGTATGGCTAACGGTTGGGGAGGAAAGATCTCGCGGGAAGATCTTAGATCACACATCAGGCTAATGGATAGTAATGAACTGGTTGATGTGAAAAATCTCTGTTTTACTTTTTTTCGTATCATTATTACCCTGTTTACTTGCTAGCTGTAAGGTAAGAGGGGTGGTTGGGTTGGATTATTCTACTGGGTGATTTATCACTCACGGATACGTCTGTATCCTGACAAATCGATTGCTTCGGCGATCAATTTGCTAGAGTACGCAGGATACAATGGAGAGGATCCCTCGATGGCACAAAATCAGGAAGAGACACAAAATTCCGAAGACGAACAGTTCTATGCAGAAGAGAATCAGGATGTGGGAGCCGAACCCAAGTACGCGTGGAATCCGTATCAAACTTAGAAGGCGGCTCTGTTATTTGGTCTATTTTATTACCTCGAAAACTATTTTAGTATTTTACCAATGGTTTGTAATAAATGAATCTCGATGTTGAGAATTCTGTTTTGGATTTTAAACTTTAAATTAGATAAAGTTTTCAGAAATTAATATTTAATGTCTTCGATTTTACCTCCGAAAATCGGGGCGTTACAACTTGGTATCAGAGCCTTAGGTTCAACCCTCGGCCTTGGGTAGATTGGGTAGATCACTTACCGAGAGCTTAAGCCTAAATAGTTAAACGTCTATCCTATATATCATTATTCTTTTGAGTATTATTATCAAAAAAAAAAATCCTTTTCTTAGATGGATAGTGATTGAAAATAGGTCGCGTAGGGTAGTTCCACTGTGAGAACGTACCATGAGAAAACATAGGCTCTACATGTTGACTAACGTTTAGGCTTTACGTGTTACGTGCTTATTGTATATCGTACAATTAAGATTTGATTAGTTGTACCTTATTGTCATATCCTGGAACCAAAATTTTATGATTTCGATTTTCAAAATCCTTGCATACAACACCTTTAGAGAACCAAACAGTTAGAAACCCCTCACCACAAGAATTGGTGTCGAAATCAATAACCAAGACACTAACATTGACCGTAACGCTGCCACCCTTTCAACCTCAATGCGATATCGAGAATCCGCAAGATTAGTAGTTTCTAGTAGCCGTCATCACCACAACTATCTTGGACTCCCAAACCTCGAGCATCGTAGACTTCTCAAAGTTGTGGACCAATTAATAAAAGCATCATGCCGTCAAAATTTTGCCTCCATGTATATAATAAGTATACATATATATATGTTCTTATAATGTACCCTCCCTTACCAAATTATAACTTAACGGTATCTAGATGGAGGAAATGAGAGACAACCAGAATAACGAGCAAGACAATGGACAAAACGGAGCCAACGGTCAAAATGGGACTCCCGAACTAGTCCAACTCATGCAAGCATTCATTGCCGCTGCGACTGCGAATAACCAAAACCAACGTGAACCCCCGCACACACATCGAGGACCAATGACCAGGAGTCATGCACTAAATGAGTTCTGCAAACGTCGCCCGCCGTACTTTCAGGGAGAACCTAACCCCACCGCTGCAGAAGCCTGGCTGGAGGAAATCAAGAAGATTCTTGAAACCTTAGACATTCAAGAAGCCGACAATCAAATTGCTCTAGCTACCTACCAGATGCAAGGTGAAGCTCAGCATTGGTGGAACCTGATGAAGAACACCCATGACGTGGCAACAATGAATTGGGAAAAGTTCGAGGAAATTTTCCTTGATAAGTACTTTCCAAAACCCGTCAAGCAGGCAATGGCCCTTGAATTCATGAACCTTGAGCAAGGTATGATGACTGTTACTCAGTACGCGGCACGGTTTGAAGAACTGTCTCGCTATGGCACAACAATCATACCTACTGATGATGACAAGGCAAGAAAGTTTGAGTGGGGACTTAATGAGACACGTCAAGCAGTAGTGGCACAGACACTACCCACCTACTCACAAGTGGTGCAGTGCGCACTTAGGATGGAGAGAGAAAACTTGGATTTCAAAACCAGGCATGAACAGAAAAAGACAATACCTATAATTGGAGGACCTATCCGCAATCACCCTAACAACAGGAGTACCCCAACCTCCCAACCCTACCACCAAAACTACCCTCGCCCTCAGCCAGCACAATTCAACCCAGCATGGAGGAACCCCAATCCAAGCTTCAATCGAAACCCGAACCCTAATCCGAACCAGATCCAAGTACTGAACCAAGGCCCAAATCGCAACCTCTTCCCTCAGAATCATTATCCAGGTCGCCGCTGTTATTACTGTCAAGAGAACGGACACATCCAGGCCTACTGCCCTAAGTTGACCGGAGCTGGAAACCAGGGAGGACAGCCATCGCAAAATCAGATCAGGACTGCCGGATTTGGAAATCAAAATCTATCTAGGCCGATTGAGAATGGTAATCAAACCGGGGGTCAGAACCAGCCTCATAGTGGGTGGAACCAACCGCCAGCACGCCCTCCTCAAAATAAAGGATCCAACGGACCAATCCAGCCCAACGCTGGGAGGATGTTTGCACTGCAAGGAACGAAAGAGGAGATGGACCCTGCAGCAATCCAAGGTACTCTCACCCTCTTACTACATACGTTCAAGCACTAGTTGATTCTGGAGCTCCGCACTCATTTATATCTGCTACATGTGCATCTACAATTAGATTAGGAACTGAAACCCTAAAGACAACTATGAATGTGACCTCACCATTAGGGGGTAAGATTTCGGTAGTACTAATCTGTAAAGGGTGCGAACTAGAAGTATCGAACTTGCGATTACCCTGCGACTTACGAGTAATCGAAATGACGAACTTCGACGTCACACTCGGGATGGACTGGTTGACTGCACACCGAGCTGTCATAGACTGCTATCGAAAGATGGTGACAGCTTATGCGCCAAATGGTATGTGTTTCAAGTTTAAGGGGGATAGACAAGACCCTTTTTGCACCCTACGCGCACAAAACAAAGTGGCATGGGACGCTTGCTGGATGGTTAGCAAGTCTCATGTTGGAGGGGATGGATCGTGTGGAGTTGAGCCCTCACTCACATTATCTGCGAATGCAAGGACGTATTCCCTAAGAAATTGCCGAGATTACCGCCACTAAGAGAAATGGATTTCGATATCGAGCTACAACCCGGTGCGGTCCCAATTTCCATGGCCTCGTATCGAATGACTCCGACAAAACTACAAGAATTGGAAACGCGGCTACAGGAACTTTTGGAAAAGGATTTTATCCAACCCATTACCTCACCTAGGGAGCCTCTACCCTATTTGTCAAGGAGAAAGATGGATTTGGAGCTGTACTTATGGAAAGGTCGTCGCATACGGATACCGACAATTGAGGATGCATGAAAAGAACTACCCAAATCTAGCACACCCTAATTTCGAGGACGAAATTGTTTTAGGGGAGGTAGGTTGTAACGACCCGGAATTTCAACCCAATTTTTTTTAAATAAAGAAATTATTATTTTAACCAAAATAGTCTATAGTAATGGAGTAATTATAAAAAAAATATAATTCGATTAAAACCTAGATTTATTTTGGTGATTAAAATTTATTTAAAAGTTACATTAATTAACTTGTGACCGTATAAGTGTTGTAATAACCCGAAAATTTTAACTAACAAAAATATTAAAAAGTATTATTTAGTTGTAATAATATTAATTTCATTATTAAGTAAATAGTAGATAATTACAAAAAAAAATAAGTTATTCTATCTAATTATCTCTAAAAATTATTTTATCATTATATACATACATATAATTACATGCATGAAACGTATCTCTTCTCCCTCACTCTCCTACTCAATCTCTACCTCCTCCGTGACCCAAAAATCGTGCGTAATTCGTCCATGTAAAAACCCGATACCGTTAGGACTCGTTTTAATTCGAAACTCATCCAATTCTCCTATATATACACACCACTCCGACCCTAGGGCGCGTACATCATCCCACCACCTTCCACGGAGCCAGAGAGAGGAGAAAAACACGAGAGAACCGAGTTTTAATCCATAGAATTTTAGAGAGAGAAAAAGAGAGAGAGAAAAGTGGGTTTCGTGGTTTCGTTCGTCCGAGATCCAAATTAATCGTTTGAAGTACTTCCCACAGTCCCAAGGATCACCGAGGATCAACCAATTCGGTCCCGAAGTTCCCCGATCGAAGGAATTGAAGTCGTCTTCTCCAAATTCAAGTTTTCGATCGAAAACGAATTTAATCCAAACCGAGGTATTATAATTCGATCCGAAGCCTCCTCTACGTATAATTATTGTTTTTAGACATAACCCAACGTCCCCCATAGTCCCATGCATCCAAAACAAGCGAGAAAACAAAAAAAAACCGAACCTGTCCGAACCTTGCGGCCGCAACCTGCGGACCGCAAGAACCAGGTCCGAACCTTGCGGCGGCGGTCCAGCCGCGAGGTCAAACCTTGCGGTTTGACCAGCTTTGTTCCGAAGCCTCGTTTTGATGTCCCGAACACCGATTTTGACCCCCAAACTATTTTTCATAGGTTTCTAACATTCCAAAGATCATACCTTGTTAAATTCATATATTTATTTATTTATTTATATATTTATTAAATTTTTATTCGTTATCGTGTAATAGTTTATAAATTTAAAATCATTACGACCTTATAAACCACTCCATAAATTCCCAAACTATTTTTCCTAGATTCCTAACATATTATAGATCATAACTTGCTGACTTCATATTTTTTTTATGTTATTAGATATTTATTTTATTTTTAATCAAAGATACAAACGAAAAATAATTGCGACCTTACAAACAATGATTTGAACATCTAAACTATTTTTCCTAGACTTCTTACATCTCAAAGATGATATGTTATTAAAATAAGATTTTATTTACTTAGTTAGCTATTTATTATTAATTACGCGTTGTTTCTTAATAGAAATACTTTAAAATATTATAAAAGAGGTTAATAATTCCGAATAATTTTATTTAGACTTCTTATAGTCCTAAGATGATATTTTGTTAGAATAAATATATTCTTAATTATTTAATTACTTATTATCTATTTAGTCTTCTTCTGCTTATTAACTTAATCTTTTTATTTAAAATAATTCCGTGAGCATCCAAACCCAACTTTTAGCACTCGAACTTATTATAGAAGACTGTTAGGACCTTTATTAAGGTTACGATAATTATTCTAATATTTTTAACTAATTAGTGTATTTAATTAGTGTTTAATTAACTTAATTACTTTTAATTAATTAACAAAAGTCTAGAAAATTATTTTTAAATCTTAAATTAAATAATTCTTACATTCTTAATGACTTTGTGATCATACGAGATTACGGGCAACGGCCCAGTCATAAAAAAAAAAAAGTTATGTGATTGCATCGTTTAATAATTGTTTTGACCTGTCTATTATTCGTTTTTAATTATTATTGAGAATGATATGGTGTTAAAGCTTCATTTGAATGTTAGATTGGACCCTAGGGACATGGGGTGGTATGCGAAATAGAAATCACGTAGACGATGTTAAGTAATGGATAAATTGTGAAGTTTATTCCTGTTTAGAGGTTGCCTGCAGGCGTGATTTAAGATCTGATGAGATTTGTGATGATGATTTAGAACCGGCAGAGTAAGCCCGGAAATGATTTAAGACTGGCAGAGTAAGCCCAGTGATGTTTGTAATGATTTAAGACTGGCAGAGTAAGCCCAGTGATGTTTGTGATGATTTAAAAACCGGCAGAGTAAGCCCGGAGATGATTTAAGACTGGCAGAGTAAGCCCAGTGATGTCTGTGATGATTTAAAAACCGGCAGAGTAAGCCCGGAAATGATTTAAGACTGGCAGAGTAAGCCCAGTGATGTTTGTAATGATTTAAGACTGGCAGAGTAAGCCCAGTGATGTCTGTGATGATATTTTGATAAAACCTGGCAAAGTAAGCCCAGTGATATTTTGATGAAACCTGGAGGTGATCCAGCGATATTTTCTGTTGATAAAACTGGCGGTGGTTCAGCGATATTATGTGCATAAATTGATGTCCTGGCGTGTGTCCAGCGATGAGTTGATAGACTGGCGTGTGTACAGTGATGATTGTAATGTGGTGTATAAGATAAGCGAACCCTAGTTGTGATTCAGGCATGATAAGCTATCCCTTTGTTGTAGTATTGTAACTTAGGTTATCTACGATAGCAAAGGGAAGTGACCTCATGGGACCGAGTATGGCTAACGGTTGGGGAGGAAAGATCTCGCGGGAAGATCTTAGATCACACATCAGGCTAATGGATAGTAATGAACTGGTTGATGTGAAAAATCTCTGTTTTACTTTTTCGTATCATTATTACCCTGTTTACTTGCTAGCTGTAAGGTAAGAGGGGTGGTTGGGTTGGATTATTCTACTGGGTGATTTATCACTCACGGATACGTCTGTATCCTGGCAAATCGATTGCTTCGGCGATCAATTTGCTAGAGTACGCAGGATACAATGGAGAGGATCCCTCGATGGCACAAAATCAGGAAGAGACACAAAATTCCGAAGGCGAACAGTTCTATGCAGAAGAGAATCAGGATGTGGGAGCCGAACCCGAGTACGCGTGGAATCCGTATCAAACTTAGAAGGCGGCTCTGTTATTTGGTCTATTTTATTACCTCGAAGACTATTTTAGTATTTTACCAATGGTTTGTAATAAATGAATCTCGATGTTGAGAATTCTGTTTTGGATTTTAAACTTTAAATTTAGATAAAGTTTTCAGAAATTAATATTTAATGTCTTCGATTTTACCTCCGAAAATCGGGGCGTTACACACCCTCTGTTCCATTTTCATTGTCCATTTTTGAATTGGGTGTCATGTTTTATTTGTTATATCTTTCAATCTATAATATTTTTCATAATTTTGAAAACTTTGTATTATAGAACTAATCGAGATCTATTAAACAAGATCCATATTAAATATTTTTCAAGGTCCACATTAAAAAATATAGGCAAAAGACATAAAAGATGCAAACAGAATAATGGACAATGAAAATGGGATGGAAGTATTGTGTAACTTGTGAACAATGGCTCGTGCAAAGTTGCGAGCAACTGCAGCAAAAATGAAAATTTTGAAAAGTAGCGACAATAGAAACGATTTCGATGATGCTGACTTTTCAACTTTTCCCTCTTAAAGAGACGATTTCGATGCTGCTGACTTTTCAACTTTTCCCTCTTAAAGAGGCGCACAGGGGATTTTGCCTCCCTTGATGTTGATGCTCTAAAGACAACTGTTTCATTTTGTCTTTAGCAAACTTTTGGTTTTTTTTGTTTTTTTGCTTTTAATCAACTTCTACAAATCAACACCTAGCCTCACTTAAGACACAGGCTAAAGGTGAAGGAGATGCCAACTTGTATTGAGGTGATTCACTTAATGGGTCTAAGATTCACAAACCCGGATTAATTAACAAAAAAGGAAGCAAACGAATGAAATGAAACATTTTTTTCCCTTTACTTAGGTTTGTATCCCCTCATATTGAATTTCGGTACCCTGCTCGGGTGGGAGTTTGAAGCCTGCAACCTTTTGGAAAGAGCAAAAAAAAAAAACAAACAAACAAAGTAGCTCCAAACCATGCAGAAGCTTTTGAATCCTTTTTTCAAAGTCGTGATGACCGAGGTCAAAACCATGCAGTTCAGGGTTGGCTGCCACCTCCAGTTGGACATATTAAAGCCAATTGCGATGTGGCGATGTCCAACGAGGTGCGGGATGCCATGGCAGCAGTAATCCTAAGGAACAGCAAGGGTGAAGTTGTGGATGGAGCAGTACTTAAAGGCTTCAAGGTAGATTCGGTTCTCCAGGGGGAGTTGCAGGCTATCCGGTTGGCGTGTGCGATGGGCCGATGGAAAAAGACCAAGGTTGGCAAAGCTTGATGTGGTGGAGTCGGACTGTAAAGTGTAAACAGGCCATTGAACTGTGTGTTAATGAGTTGGTTCCTCCATGGAATTGCATAGCTCTTGTGGAAGATATTATTATATTAAAGAGATGGCTGAAGAAAGGAGTATAACTCTGCAGTGGGATTCGAAGGACTGGGAACAAAGTGGCAGACAAGGTTGCATCCCTTGCTTAATTCGAAGGGGCTCCTACCTCTATCATGGCGTTCTATTTTTCATTGAGGCTTTTTACCAATATACCAAGGGTATGTTCAGATTTATCTCTATAATTTCAGTACCATTCAAGAAACAAATCGACTTCTTGTGTAAATCGATATCAGAAGCACATGATTGAAGGAATCAAAAACAGCTGCAAATATATTCAAAACTCAATCTTTCTTTCTTTTTTTACCATCTGCAAAAAAAAAAAACAAATTGTTTACGGCTCTTACCACTTACACGCTTAGGATAACCCAGAAAACTTCAGATGAAAGAATGGATTCAAATCTGTGGATACCGATTGTGCTGCTCATTTTCGAATCTAGACTTCACAAAAACAAATTCCTTCATAAGCCAAATGTCAAACACGTGAAAGGTGTGGGTGAGTTGACTCGTATTTGCAACGATGACCGGAACTTGGATTAGCAGAGGCAAAGGTATTGACTTTGGATTTGCCACCGTTATAACGGATCACGGCGACCAGAAAGAGGGAAAAAAAGAAGAAGAAAAGAAGTCCTTTTGAGTTGTAATCAAGTGTACTTGGCTCACTTTTAATCAATTTTTTTGGACATATATTCTCTCCGATTAAACACCAAGAAGCATCAGATTGAATTGATATTTTACGGAATAATTTTAATTGACAAGTTCCACAGTATGGACAAATCGAATCATCGAATTGATTCCAAAGTCAGGTGTAAAATTGCAAAGAAAGATAGGAGAAGAAGATTACTTTGATAAAGTTATAATCAAGTGTGACCATCTCACGATCATCAAATTAATTCCAAAAATGAGTTCGAAAATTCCCAAAAAAGGGAGAGAGGCCTTCTTTACGTCACGTCGCAGTTTGAAGATGAGAAGTCCATTCAGTAACAAACTCGCGTTTCATACACACTTGTTACTTGTTTTTTTTGGGAGGAATTGACGTGTCGGTCTAGCCGCAATCTCTTTGCCGATTCAAATCCCCTCCTGGATGCCAAGACCAAAAACCCTATCAGCCTATTTGGATGGTGAGATAAGAAAGGAGACACCAAATTTCACCATTTTTGGATGAGAGAGAAATGGTGAGAAATGAGCCAATCAAAACTCAACTCACGATCTCAGGTACGCAGATACTGTCTTCTAGTTATGTTGATCGACTAGTTCTGTACGCATACCCGACATCCTATTTCGCGTTATTTCTGCTTGTTTCGATTGGTTCTATTGAACCTCACGAGCTCGAAGCTTGTAAAAATCACGAGTCAGGAAATTCATGAGCGTGAGGTATTGGAGTGTCTTGAGTGTTGGAGGTCTAGATCTATTCGTGGGTCTTGGGGTTAAGGCATTTTGTGCATTTTAGTTGTTTGTTTAAAGTTCTCAATGAATCCGATACAGGAAACATGTAAAAACTAACTGAATGCATGTATGTACATAAACAACCCACGTAACTGAATGCGTTTCGAGCTCGGCTCGCTTGTAAACAAGTCAAGCCTATCTAATTTACCTAACTTTACCTAATGAGCCTCTTGAAACGCGCCGAACCTATAGAATGAGCCGATCTTTTGCGAAACGACCCAATCGAGCAGCTAGAATGATATTGAACTGGATAGCGAAGTATACATGGCAAGTCATCGAGGTTTTATGCCTGTTGGTTGGTTTCATTTTGAAATGGTGTCTGTTTAGTACTCCCTCCGTCCCTAAATAAGTGTCCGGCGCGCAAAATTAGGCCTTATAAAAGATGCATGTTTTTCATTAAAAAATCTAATTTTTTTTCACAATCTAATAGAACTCATTCCCATCTATTGATTTGTGAAAAAAATTGATTTTTTTTAACAAAGTAAATGCATTTTTTTAAAGGCTTAGGTTTGCACGCCGGACACTTATTTAGGGACGGAGGGAGTATTGCTTTATCAATTCGAATGTATAATAAGCATGTACAACCTATTTTCCATCGCAGTTTGCCCTTTTCCTTCGAAAATCATGCACTCACATATGATTCGTGCAGGAACGTACATTTTCTTTTTCTTCTTGTTTTTTCAAAAAAGGTCTGAGCTCATGAAATTCACGAGCTCCAACCTTCAGAAAATACTACACTTGGCTCTTATAGTGCTTTAGGTTGATGGTGTCCCTGACTAAAATCTAGTGAAACAGATACCAGTGGTTGGGAACTGAGTGCTCGGCGACCCCTCTTTGGCCAATGGACTCGGCCTCACTCCCCCAATGAGGGCTTGATTGAGAATCATTTTGAAGGATCACGTTTTCCTGGTGCTATCAAACATCTCATGAATGAAAGCTACTATTTTGCTCCAACAAGTATTTGATGATGCCCTATGTCATAAACATAGCCTAAATTGGAATGTTGAAGTTTTCTATTTCTACTAAATGGATGAATATCGTGCATAGATAGCTGCTAAGAATCTTAGTGGAACAGGGCCTAAATCATTTAGTATTTGGTAATGAGGCGGCCTCTCTTTGTATCTACTGTGCGGTATCTGTCATTTGCATATAAGTTGCGACTATCTCCTTAAGTGGGGTTTGTTGTTGATTACTTGAAAATTTAGGTGAGCTATTGAACAATGTAGACCTTCTCGGGTGATGAGGGCAAAAGAATATATATGCCAAGTTAAGATGATTGAAGTTTATGAGGCCTAAGAAGATGATACATACTGTAGTATTTAATTGACTCATACTATACGCTGTGACTTTGGTAACAAAGTATATTGCAGGATTGGAAATGCCCTATGGTTGACTACTCAGTGAAAGAGTGGGGAATTACTTTAGAGTCTAGACTCCTAATTTCTATTTTATCGTGCCTTATGTAACTGTTTGTACTATTGTATATGCTCATGTTTATGTATGCTTACTTTGACCAATTGGATTCCGTTTCAACTACTGTTTTTGAGATCTTCTGTCTGAAATTTTACCTTCATTGCGCAGGAGATTTTTAGAGTTCTCCAAACTTTCAGTAATTTAATTCAACCAGGGAAACATATGCTAAGAACTAGTAGATTTTACTTTTCTGAAATTATACGAAAAGGGACTCTTAAATTTATCTTCCCCTACAGAAGCTTCCTTTTCCTTATAGAATAGGTTAAATAAAGAAAATTTAAACAGCATTTTTCATCAACTACCGCTGGATCTACAAGGGGAAAATGGGCTACCCCATTCTGTTGCATCATGCGCGTGTTCTGTATACCATGTGAATGCCATTGGATGTCATATGTAGGTTCCCTTGTCTACCTTTCATTGGGTGGTTGCATCATTCACTTGCTTGAGGATATAGTTAGGATAAAAGCATGGTATGGGTCTCACATCGTTGATCCAAGTTTTAAGCAAATTGGACCCTTCTTATCCTTGGGTTGATGGTGGAATAAGAACATAAAGAAGCTTCGAGTTTTTTGGTGATGCCTGGTTTATCCAGTGGAATACTGCTGAAACATTGGTATGGGTTTTTTATTGTCTCTTTTTTATTTCTTTATTTCCCTCCTTAGATGTGGCCTGTGAGTTTTGTTTTCTGGTGTTTTGTTGGACCTGTGATGTATAGCTGTTGAGGGCCTAGAAAGAAGAAGAGAGTGTTTCTCTTATTGTTGATTCCCATTTTGAGAGCATTCTCCCCCTTTCATTCACCACCTCCTTTAGTTTCAATTCTAGATTTCTTGACAGTATAACCTCATATGCTCTTTCATTACGATGCACCAAATACACGAGTACATTTTCTTGTGTTGGATTGGGACATTCATACATAGCCGGCTTTTGGGTCTGTTCCATCCCATGCCTTGTATCTGAAGAGTTGGGATTCATAGAGATACGATATGATAGCCACACTTCAGTAGTTTCATATTCATGCTGCCTCACTTGCAAACTTATGTTTGAAGAGTCATATACGCATCGAAGTGCATGGAGACCTAATATTTAACTCATTAGCTGTGATCTCAATTTACTTAGAACCCAATATAGGGTTGGGATTCCATATTTCCACCATTGCATTTTGCAATTTACAATCTGCTTTGCCATTTCGACGTTATCACATTGGGCTGAGAAGATTATGTGAGATTCTAGTTACTAAGTAATTAGATTACCCCGTAATCTTGGATTCCCAGGGGGTACGGGAGGTTTGAGATTCCTCCTCTATTAAGGAATCTGATTGCTCCTGGATTAGGAGATCGGCAATCCTATTCCTATTCAATCACTACCCAAACATGAGAATCTCAGCGTTCAGGAATCATATTTCCATTCCCCCTAAAGATGTCGACCATCCAAGCACAGCCTAAGTTGCATCTGTTTACCCTTTTGTCCTGCAGTCTACATATCTTCTCAGCACAATATGTGTTTTGGATTGGCCAGTCATGCTATGCTAATAAGCAATAGCCGGTTCTGAACATCGATCGTGTTAATTGTGGAGGTGGTGGGGACTGATACATTCTCCTTGGGTTGAACATGTCATATTGCAATTTGCAGTTAAGCAGCACTTCCAACCAGTTCTTGTGAAATCTGATCAGAAACAAGTTTTGGATTGTTAACATAGAACCAATGATTTGAAACTATATATGCTGATCGTTGTTTGTTTATCATCTCGCTTCGTTTGAGTCATTTTGCAAAAGCAAAAAAGGCAGTACGAGTCTAAATTACTTGTTGGATTCGTTCTTTATGGTTAAGACTATATATCAGATCAGATATATAATAAATCCTGTTTGACAATCCATTCTTCAGCCTGGATACAATTGCTCCGGAATTGAAAAGAATACAGCAAAGTGAGGCGTAGATGCAATAGGCCATGATATTCCTGGCTCAGAACAATTTTGTTTACAAATTAATGCCCACTTCTGCTCCCATCGGAACCTGAATGGGGGGACTCCTCGAGGCCATACGAAAGAGATGTTTCCACCAAAGGCCAAACCATTCATGAAATCGAAATCTTCACGTTCAATCATCTTAATGTCTGTCAACTCAGAGGAAGTTGCAATGAACAACCCTGAGTTCAAAAGGACAGATAGATGAGATTGCGTCTCCCGAAGTGACCAAAGTAGCTGAATTAATCTGAAAGTAATTCTCCTACATTTGATGCAGAAAAAATCTGTCAACACGTCAAACAAGCCGAAGACGATGTCGGGTTTTGCCCATCGGAAAATGGGCAAAACGCAAAGGAAAAAAGAGAGAAAAAGATGGTGTTCCAGATTGCCTTCTGTTTTTAGAAGTTTTGTTTTCGGTCATAAACAGTACAAGAAAAGAAGTTGAGTTCCACTTTCCCTTAAAAACTTCTTCTTTTTTAAAAAGATTATTGCCGTAATGACCATATTGCCCCTGGACTTATTCAACTTTTCCAGACACCCTAGCTGTAACGCCCCGACTTTTCGGGAGAAAAATAAATAATTTCTATTAGATAATTTTGCTAAATAAAGATGATTTTCCAAAATAAAGCTTTTGCTAATACAATCTCAAGATAGTTTTACGAAATCAAAATACATTAACTTCAGAGCTGATTCTAATCTTGATACGAATCCTAAGCATCCTCGATCTTCATTACTGATATTCTTTTCGTGTCGAACTGCATCATCGTTGAATCTCCTCCATTGAATCCTGCGCCCTCTAGCAAATTGATCGCCGAAGCAATCGATTTGCCAGGATACAGACGTATCCGTGAGTGATAAATCACCCAGTAAAATAATCCAACCCAACCACCCCTCTTACTTTACAGCTAGCAGGCAAACATAATATATATATGGTGCGAAAAAGTAAAACAGAGATAATTCACATAACTTAATTCATTGCTATCCATTAACTTAACATGAAATCTAAGATCTCTCCACAAGATCTTTCCTCCCCAACCGCTAGCCATATCCTGTCCCATGAGATCACTTCCTTTTGCTGTCGCAGATACACCTAAGTTATATACCGAGTGTGCACCCCAATAACTACAACAAAGGGTAAGCTTATCATGCCGTTACATCGCTAGGGTTCGCCTATCTTATAAACCACATCACAATTCTTTTCATAATCATCACTGGGCTTACTTTGCCAGTCTATCAAATCATCACTGGACACCCGCCAGTCTATCAAATCATCACTGGACACCCGCCAGTATCAATTCTCATCACAATTTCATCATATCACAACATCACGCCTGCAGGCAACCTCTAAACAGAAAATAAACTTCACAATTTATCCATTACTTAACATCGTCTACGTGATTTCTATTTCGCATACCACCCCATGTCCCTAGGGTCCAATCTAACATTCAAATTAAGTATCAACACAGTATCAATCTCAATAATAATTGAAAACGAATAACAGACGGGTCAAAACAATTATTAAGCAATGAAATCACATAATCTTTTATGACTGGGCCGTTGCTCTTAATCTCGTATGGTCACAAAGTCATTAAGAATGTAAGAATTATTTAATTAAGATTTAAAAATAATTTTCTAGGCTTCTATTAATTAATTATAAGTAATTAAGTTAATTAAACACTAATTAAATACATTAATTAGGTAAAAATATTAAAATAATTATCGTAATCCTAATAAGGGTCCTAAAGATCCTCTATAACAAGTTCAAGTCTTAAAAGTTGGGTTTGAACGCTCACGGATTTATTTTGAATAAAAGATTCAAGTTAATAGGCAAAACAAGATTAAATAGACAATAAATGATTAAATATTTGATAATATTTTTATATTTACAGAATAACATTATGGGGCTGTAAAAAGTATAAATAAAATTATTTGGAATTTTAAACCTTCTTTATAATATTTTACGGTATTATTATTAAGAAACAATACTTAAATAATAATAAATAGTTAATTAAATAAATAAAATTTTATTTTAACAATATATCACTTTTGAGCTGGCAGGAGTCTAAGAAAAATATTTTCGATATTAAAAATATTTTTTTATAAGGTCGTTATTAATTTTCGTTTATAACTTTAGTTAAAAATTAAATAAATAGCTAAATATATAAATTAACGACGAAATCAGCAAGTTATGACCTTTAACATGTTGGGAGTCTAGGAAAATAGTTTGGGTAATTATAGATTAGTTTATAAGGTCGTATTGATTTTTTTGTTTACAAACGATTACACAATTACAAACAGAAATTTAATAAATCGAAGATTTAATAAAAAAAATATGAAACTAACAAGGTATGAACTTTAGAATGTGGGTAACCTAGGATAAAAATTTCGGGGTCAAATACGATGTTTAAAAGGTCGCACAATCAATTCGAAACAGAACAAAAACTGCCGCACGGACCGGCCAGTTGGAGTTCGCGGCCGCGAGGTCCGCGGCTCTGGTTCTTGCGGCTGGAAACCCGCAGGTTGCGGCCGCAAGGTCGCGGCTGGGTTCGGTTTTTTTGATTTTTTTGGTACTTTTTTGATGCATGGGACTACGGGGCCTATTGGGTTATGTCTATAAACATCAAATATACTTAGAGGAGGCTTCGGATTGAATTATAATACCTCGGTTCGGATTAAATTCGTTTTCGATCGAAAACTTGAATTTGGAGAAGACGACTTCAATTCCGTCGATCGGGGGACCTTGGGACCGAATTGGATGATGTTTGGGGATCCTTGGGATTGTAGGAAGTAATTCAATCGATCAATTTGAGTCTCGGACGAACGAAACCACGAAACCCACTTTTCTCTCTCTCTCTCTTTCTCTCTCTACAATTCTATGGAATATAGTTCGGTTCTCTCGGTTTTTTTCTCCTCTCTCTGGCTCCGTGGAAGGTGGTAGAATAGTGTACGTGCCCTAGGGTCGGAGTAGTGTATATATATATATATGAGAATTGGATGAGTTTCGAATTAAAACGAGTCCTAACGGTATCGGGTTTTTGCATGGGCGAATTACGCACGAATTTGGGTCATGGAGGAGGTAGAGATTGAGTAGGAGAGTGAGGGAGAATATAGGCGTGCATGCATGCATTTATATGTATGTATATATTGACAAAATAATTTTTAAGAGGTAATTAGATAGAAAACTATTTTTTTGTAATTACCTACTATTTATTTAATAAGGAAATTAATATTAGTGGAATTAAATAATACTTTTAATATTTTTATTTATTTAAGATTTTCGGGTTATTACAACAATTATACGGTCACAAGTTAATTAATGTAACATTTAAAATAAATTTTAATCACCAAAAATAAATCTAGGTTTTAGTCGAATTATATTTTTATAAATAATCCATTACTTATAGACTATTTAGTTAAAATAATAATTTCTTTATTCGAAAAAAATTGGGTTGAAATTCCGGGTCGTTACAAACATACGCTTAAAACAATTTCGTCCTCGAAATTAAAGCGTACTCTATGGTGAATGGAATTGTCAGTAGTTGGCACGAATCGGGTCTTCTCGTTCCCTAGTTGATTCTCCAATCTTCGGTGTCTCAACAAGACCTTGACTAATTTGATTCTTCATCCTCGGGTAACTTTTCCTCTATGGTCCTAAATTCTCACCGGTTGTTCTTCGAAGATTGCATCCTCATCTAGAGTGACTTCCTCCAAATCGAGCACGTGGTGGAATAGGCCAAATCTTTCCTTAGCATGGAATCGTAAAGACAACGTGAATTTTGGTGATTTTTGGTTACAACGTTTAGGCGATAGGCAACTTCTCCAATTTGCTCCAAGATCTCTAACGTACCAATGTGGCGGGGCGATAAATTTCCTTTCTTGACAAATCGAGTGATCCTAAGGCGCGTTTTGAACAAAATGTATGTTGAAAGTCTATGGTCTCATCCTCTTGTCGGCGTATCTCTTTCATTGGCTTCAAGTGATTGAGAGTTATCAACTTATCTCCTTCCTTGGTCAGTTCTTGAAAGTTTGGTTCTTATCTCTTACTTGATGGATGGATTGTACTTTTCTCTCAAAAGAAACGAGAAGGCGAGAATTTCCAAGAGATTTCAAACATGACTCAAATACTCGAAGGTCATAGAACCTAATAGAAAGTACATACAGATCCTCCTTTACGAGTCCTGAGGTATGAGTTGCTTAGAATTGAGTTGAAACACCAGAACAACGAGAATCAAGTTAACTGAAGTCAAACTCAATGATTTGGATTTGAAAAATTCCATCATTGGAATAGTGCTGATCAGAAAATTTATATGCGAGTGATACAAGCAAGTATTTGATCTACCAACATTGCACTGGAATAATTTAACAATAGTGTTTATAAGAAATATCGATCTATCGATAGATTTTGAAAAATGACAAGGTCCAATCGATGAAACCGAACTTAGATATTTATTTTGCACCACGTTGGCCAGACGTGTTTCAAAACAAAACATCTAACTCTAGTTAAAAATGATAGGTACAAGTGAAGAGTAAACAATGACTTACGAATCCAATAATAGAGAAAAATCATTAATAGAACAATGATTGGATCTGATTAGCTCGAAACAAAATACAAAGTTTAAGGAAAGTGAAGCACAATGATATTGGTGTTCAAAGACTAAATAACTCCAACATTTGAACTAGGTTTGTGAATTTAGAGTTTTGAAAGGTTGGAAGAATTCAAGATTGTGGATAGTTAATAGTGCGCTGATCAAAATAAACGAGAATTGCTCCAACATGAAGTATTCAATGGATCAGAGAAGTTATACTCATAATTGAGCACACTATTGACTTCAAATCAAATCAAATTAAGAGAGATTGGAACAAAATGATTTGTTAAGAATACCCAACTTAAAAGAAAATGTCACGAGAGTTATATGCTTGGAATAAATAAGAGTTCAATGATTTGAGATTTGATTGAAATTGCAGCTCTAACAATGGAAAGTCATAATGAATGTGATTTTAAGCAGAGTCATAAGAGATGCAAACAGCGGAAAGTTAGAATACAATCAATCGAATGAAAAAAGAGGATCAGGATGAATGATTGTCACTTCGAAAATAGTACAAGCCATAGTTATTTCAAAGATTGAACCCCGTCAATCAAGAGTGATTACACAACTCAAAAGGGAAGGGGCATCACCAAAATATATAAATATTCAGATAATTGAAAAACTCCAACGAATGAAATTGGCTTGGGCTTACAAAGTTATGGTTTTGAATGGCAGAGAGATATTTAAAGGTGATGGCTTGCAAGAGAGTTAAGAGGAATGGAGGGAAAAAAATGAGTGGTCTTATACAGACACTTAATTGAGCAAACAAGGATCACCAAAATCGGTGCTAGTATTATAAATCATCGAAGGATTATGAATTACGCAAACATACGAATGATCAGGAATGTTGTTAACATGCCCAAGTGGGCCAATAAGATCGTCACCATGTAATCTTATCTACAACATAAAATCTGAAACATGAAAGTTGTGAGGGATACCTAAAGAGACGTGTCATAAAGAATTTAATATTTGGAAATTATATAAGAATCTTAACAATTTACGTTCTAGTTGGATTCGTAGCTCTAGAAATGAAGGGTCACTACGAAGGTGATTGCGAAGGAAGAAGATTTTGAGAATGGAAGCCTAATATAGTGATCGGTTAGAATATGATTGATCAGTTGAGAATGGAAACTATATGTTTGATTGTCAGTAGTCTCTTCTGTCCCCCTTAAAAGAATAGAACCTTCTTGCGAGAAAATTATCACCACCTTCTTGGACGTTCATGACTTCAAGTAGCTTCTCGATTTGGTTGACCAATGAGGGTGCCGTTGTCGGAAGCTTTTGACGTAGGTAATGTTGTTGTTGGCATCAATGCTACGAGTATTGTCCTTGTTTGGTGGGGTTGACAAAATGACCGTAGGATGTGGCGTCGCTGACCCTGGGTACCAAATCTTGTAATGACTACTCCACGAGGTTCAGGGTCTTGAGGGTTTCTAAATATCTGGTTCTCGAAATGAAATGCGTGCAACAATGATCTCCTACTAGTCCTATCTTATTCGACCCATTGTAGATCATTATCTTCCTAGAAAAGGGAGAATTCTTCTTCGACAGGTACTCTATTTACTAAGTAGCCTCATTCGAAAGTACCCTTCTTCTATTGTCAAAATTTGTCTTTTTGTCTTCTTTGGACTGGTGTTATTCGCTTCGTTCGATCGGACAATCAATTATAAGAGGAATGATTCTTCTATCGCTTCCTTCTGATCAGAATCAACGTTGGTTTCATAACTCCTCGGAGTCTGAGTCGCAACAGGTAAATAAATATTTATATGATATACTTAGACAGGTTATGTCGTAGTTTAGAAGAGTCATAGATACGGTAAACGTTTAGCTAATTAACGATAGGTTTTGGTATACTACAGATAACGTTATCTTATTAGCGTAAGGATATACTAAATTCTACGTGAATTTATCCAATCTACCCAATCTACCCAAGGCCGAGGGTTGAACCTATGCTCTGATACCACTTGTAACGCCCCGACTTTTCGGGAGAAAAATAAATAATTTCTATGAGATAATTTTGCTAAATAAATATGATTTTCTAAAATAAAGCTTTTGCTAATACAATCTCAAGATAGTTTTACGAAATCAAAATACATTAATTTCAGAGCTGACTCTAATCTTGATACGAATCCTAAGCATCCTCGATCTTCATTACTGATATTCTTTTCGTGTCGAACTGCATCATCGTTGAATCTCCTCCATTGAATCCTGCGCCCTCTAGCAAATTGATCGCGAAGCAATCGATTTGCCAGGATCTGACGTATCCGTGAGTGATAAATCACCCAAGAAATAATCCAACCCAACCACCCTCTTACTTTACAGCTAGCAAACAGAATATATATATGGTGCGAAAAAGTAAAACAGAGATAATTCACATAACTTAATTCATTGCTATCCATTAACTTAACATGAAATCTAAGATCTCTCCACAAGATCTTTCCTCCCCAACCGCTAGCCATATCCCGTCCCATGAGATCACTTCCTTTTCCTGGTCGTGAATACACCTAAGTTATATACCGAGTGTGCACCCCAATAACTATAACAAAAGGGTAAGCTTATCATGCGAATTACATCGCTAGGGTTCGCTTATCTTATAAACCACATCACAATTCTTTTCATAATCATCACCGGGCTTATTTTGCCGATCTATCAAATCATCCTTTGGACACCCGCCAGTCTATCAAATCATCACTGGACACCCGCCAGTATCAATTCTCATCACAATTTCATCATATCACAACATCACGCCTGCAGGCAACCTCTAAACAGAAAATAAACTTCACAATTTATCAATTACTTAACATCGTCTACGTGATTTCTATTTCGCATACCACCCCATGTCCCTAGGGTCCAATCTAACATTCAAATTAAGTATCAACACAGTATCAATCTCAATAATAATTGAAAACGAATAACAGACGGGTCAAAACAATTATTAAGCAATGAAATCACATAATCTTTTATGACTGGGCCGTTGCCCTTAATCTCGTATGGTCACAAAGTCATTAAGAATGTAAGAGTTATTTAATTAAGATTTAAAAATAATTTTCTAGGCTTCTATTAATTAATTATAAGTAATTAAGTTAATTAAACACTAATTAAATACATTAATTAGGTAAAAATATTAAAATAATTATCGTAATCCTAATAAGGGTCCTAAAGATCCTCTATAACAAGTTCAAGTCTTAAAAGTTGGGTTTGAACGCTCACGGATTTATTTTGAATAAAAGATTCAAGTTAATAGGAAAAACAAGATTAAATAGACAATAAATGATTAAATATTTGATAATATTTTTATATTTACAGAAAAACATTATGGGGCTGTAAAAAGTATAAATAAAATTATTTGGAATTTTAAACCTTCTTTATAATATTTTTACGGTATTATTATTAAGAAACAATACTTAAATAATAATAAATAGTTAATTAAATAAATAAAATTTTATTTTAACAATATATCACTTTTGAGCTGGCAGGAGTCTAAGAAAAATATTTTCGATATTAAAAATATTTTTTTATAAGGTCGTTATTAATTTTCGTTTATAACTTTAGTTAAAAATTAAATAAATAGCTAAATATATAAATTAACTACGAAATCAGCAAGTTATGACCTTTAACATGTTGGGAGTCTAGGAAAATAGTTTGGGTAATTATAGATTAGTTTATAAGGTCGTATTGATTTTTTTGTTTACAAACGATTACACAATTACAAACAGAAATTTAATAAATATAAGATTAAATAAAAAAATTATGAAACTAACAAGGTATGAACTTTAGAATGTGGGTAACCTAGGATAAAAATTTCGGAGTAAAAATCTATTTTTAAAAGGTCGCAAAACCAATTCGATCTCAAAAACGAAACAGACGCGCGTCTGGCCTAAGGGAGTTCGCGGCCGCGAACTCCAGTTCACTGGTTCATGCGGCTGGGGAATCCCGAACCTTGCGGCCGCAAGGTCGCGACTGGTCCGGTTGTTTTTGCTTGTTTTGGCTCGGTTTTCGTGCATGGGACTACGGGGGACCTTGGGTTATGTCTAATAAACATAAATATACTTAGAGGAGGGCTCGGATTGAATTATAGTACCTCGGTTCGGATTAAATTCGTTTTCGATCGAAAACTTGAATTTGGAGAAGACGACTTCAATTCCGTCGATCGGGGGACCTTGGGACCGAATTGGATGATGTTTGGAGATCCTTGGGATTGTAGGAAGTAATTCAATCGATCAATTTGAGTCTCGGACGAACGAAACCACGAAACCCACTTTTCTCTCTCTCTTTTTCTCTCTCTACAATTCTATGGAATATAGTTCGGTTCTCTCGGGTTTTTCTTCTCTCTCTGGCTCTGTGGAACGTGGTGGGGTGATGTGCGTGCCCTAGGGTCGGAGTAGTGTATATATATATATGAGAATTGGATGAGTTTCGAATTAAAACGAGTCCTAACGGTATCGGGTTTTTGCATGGGCGAATTACGCACGAATTTTGGGTCATGGAGGAGGTAGAGATTGAGTAGGAGAGTGAGGGAGAATATAGGCGTGCATGCATGCATTTATATGTATGTATATATTGACAAAATAATTTTTAAGAGGTAATTAGATAGAAAACTATTTTTTTGTAATTACCTACTATTTATTTAATAAGGAAATTAATATTAGTGGAATTAAATAATACTTTTAATATTTTTATTTATTTAAGATTTTCGGGTTATTACAACAATTATACGGTCACAAGTTAATTAATGTAACATTTAAAATAAATTTTAATCACCAAAAATAAATCTAGGTTTTAGTCGAATTATATTTTTATAAATAATCCATTACTTATAGACTATTTAGTTAAAATAATAATTTCTTTATTCGAAAAAAATTGGGTTGAAATTCCGGGTCGTTACACTAGCATTTTCCCCTCCCCTTTTTCCAGACACCCATATTGCCCCTTGGTCTAACATTTTTAAAAAAAAGGAAGGTTCAAAAATCTGGAACAAGCATTCTTTTTGGACAAAAAAAAAAAAAGGAACTTTCTCTTAAACTGGAACGGTCCCAAAGATTTGAAGGACATAGGAAAATTAAGCAGCTGTGTAATGGCATGTGTGCATGGGGCATTATAATTATAGAATGGCTCCCTTGAGCAGTGAAAGGCTTTGATCAAACCGAAGTACATGCATATACATTCCAAGAGCATCTCTAGAAAGCCTCTCAAGAATTTGTAAAACCTCTGTGTACTCTTCTGTATAATTATTCGTGTGCTAGTGAGAGAGGAAAAAGGCAGAGTGCACAGAATAGTGGTATACGGTGTGGGTGAGATCGAGGGCATGGATTGGGAAATCCCTCCGCCCTACAGAGGTTGTAGTGCAGCACACGGACCGTCAATCTCGACAATAAATGGTTGAGATATGTTTTTTTTTAATTTTCTCCGGTAACAAATAATTTTTACCGGTCAAAATTGATTTTTAATCTGAACTATTGATTGATGAAATTGACGGCTATGTGCCGCACTACAATCCTTACAGGGCGGAGGATCTCCCGGTTGGGCTTTGGGGCTTGCCGGGGTAACACCCGTCGTGAGGTGAGAGGAGAATAGATGTAAGGGAAAAACAGAGATATAAGGGGTGAGTGAAAAACATTGTAGAGAACCATGGTGTTTTACAAGCTCAAGAAGGAGTTTTTTTTTTTTTTTTTGATCTCACGTAACTCTTGTGTGTCCTTTTTTTGTGAGTGTTAATTTCTTTACGCTTCCATTGAGGGTGGGATAGAAACCTTGGACAAGTTTGAAGGAAATAGCTGAGAACAATGAGCGTGGCAGCGAATTTTTAAACTTCAGCTAATTTTTTAAAATATTATGTACTTTTTACTCGTCTCAACAAGAAAAATATGCAAGTAGATCGGAGTTGAGTACAGTTAGTGTCTCCTTGTACTCCCATGCACACCGGCACGGTTTGATTTCCGTAAGCACTCATCCCATAGTCAAGTCTCCTAGGATAGAGTAGATTAGGATTAATGAATAGCAAAAAAAAAAAAGCAAGAGGAATACGACCAATAAGAATCTATATATCATTTTCAACAAAAGCTCACTGAAAATAGAAAAAATAAAAGAACAAAAAGAAAATTTTGTTAAAACTTTCACTTTTCTAACATAGGCTAATTCGTTGGACTATTCTTTAGTTGAGATATCAAAAAGAATTTAGCTTATTTTCAACTTTAGTGAATTTTCATACTTATGGGGTCAACTTTTTTGTTCGTCTCACAAAAAAAAAAATATAAAAAAACGAATTCGACAAAAGTAAATATTTGTGTCAATTGTATTAAAAGCTCACTGAAAATAAAAAATAAAAAGACAAGAAAATTCTAATCAAGTCATAAATTTTTTTAAGAAATTAACTTTTGTTTTTTGAAGGGCAAAAAAGATTTCATAATTAATCTTGGAAAAACGTTAACCCAATCAAAAATCCAAACAGACGATTGATAAGAAATCAAACTGATGCTGGGCCTGGGCCTAGTACTTTCGAGACAAAG
Organism: Rhododendron molle; assembly: GCA_025413875.1. Lineage (NCBI taxonomy): Eukaryota > Viridiplantae > Streptophyta > Magnoliopsida > Ericales > Ericaceae > Rhododendron > Rhododendron molle. Next base: position 46,476,234 of record CM046389.1, on the reverse strand, counting down.
AAGAGGGATTTGGGTTTTATCATTTATGGGCCCCAAAACAAGTAAATGTGAGTGCTAAGTGATAGACTAGCTCCCCGTAACTCATTACCATGGGTGGGGGCTCGAAGTCTAGCCGCCGATAGTTGTTTACTATGTATGGTATGGAGCCGTACCTCTCGATATGGTTCTATATATAGCAGGTCTCTCTTTACATCGAGTTCAGAAATGTTAACTAAAAGAAGACTTTCTTTTTTAAGACATTTTTTTAAGACATTCTATCAGATGAAAGAAGACCGGAGGCCTAATGCTTCGTTAGGAGGAAAGAAAGGGGTGGGCTCTTCCCATCCAAGAGATGGAGTGGATATTAAAAATCAGCGTATCCATGCTCTGTAGCTAAAACAAATTATGAAGACGTTGACGCGTTTTTCTCCAAGAAGCAGGATAACCGAATATGGCCCAAACAGAAGACTAGATTATTTTGCAGTGTATGCAATCCCCAACGAGAAGAGCAAAGAGGAGTTATGGACGGATATTGCAGATAAAGCAACCTGTTGGAAGCAGGCGGACATAATTTCAAGGGAAAATGACGGCCAAGAACGTGTTTTGATAATTAATACCTGTCAAGGATATTTTCAACATTAACAAATGTTCTTAGCTCGTTCTTAGCGGGTACAGTATTAATTATCAGACTACGTCCTGGGCCGTCATTTTCCCTAATTTCAACGGCATTTTTTTTCCTCTTTCGATAGTCCGAGGTGTTTTGGACCAGTTTATACGCACCTCAACTATATTCTAGTCTTTGGTTCTGTCATTAAATTTCTACTAAAAATATAAAACATGAGCTGCTCGTTCGCTGGAGCTCATACGCTACCCTGTCCGTCCTTGAGTGAGGGAAGACTAAAGGAAACTAGCTAGATGAACAATTTTCATAATTAACTCTAAAATTTATTTTGACGGTGTAAAAAAAAAAAAGGATCCTGAAGAACATTATAAAGCTTTCAAATATGATATCAGAGAATTTGGGAAAAAAATATGAAGATAAACACTTTATAAAATATGAAGATAAACACTTTATAAACAACCAAATCATCAAAATAAAAAAATACTGCAACAAATAACAAATAATCCTGACATAAGTTTTTTTGGCTCGCCAATCCTGACTTAAGTTTAAATGCTGTTTTGAATCCAGCTTCATAGTTGCATATATAATACTTCATTTCAACCAAAAAAACCTGCATCGGTTTGGGTTTTGGGAGAGATTTTTGAAAGAGAGAAAAATTTATTGGAGACCATGTCCAGGAATTTTGAGACCTCAAAACAAACAAAGCCGGGTGGTGAAGTGTCCGGGGCGGTGCATGCATGGGCATCTATCCGGTGCATGCTGCTTTGATATCAGGGAATTTTCACATTCTTTTTAGCATTTCATACTTCATTTTTCTTCTTCTAGCCTATCATTCAAAAGAGGAGTTCAAGAACCTGAAATTTGAAAGAGAAAAAACGAACTACTGGTTATTTACCCAAAAAATCCTAGTTCTCATAAGCCTACATATTTTTTAAGGGGATTTAATTTTCTTATGTTAGATCAATCTTTACGCATTGCATTCGTTATTTTAAGCACAAACTAGACCATGGATTACATGTTAGTACAAAGGAAAGAAAGGATTGCATTTTATTTAGGGTAAAGTTCATTGACCACCCAATTTTGTGAACAAATTTTTGTGAGTTTTTGGGTTTCTTCATCATTGGTGGTGGGTGCTTCCACAGTGGGGTTGTTTTGCAGTAACCATGTGGGTTGAGTGGTAGTTGTTCGAAGGTTGACCAATGGCAGAGCTAGCTATGAAGGGCACACAATATTAGAAATTAAAGATACTTTACATTGTTATTATTTAAAATTTCCCCAATTTCTTTCAAAGACGAATATAAGCCCGCATGAACATTCCAATTGTTGACAAAAAAATCATATAATTAAGACCATGTAAAATATATTGGAGTATAACAAAAGTTTGACGACACATTGGGTACGTACATTGCCACATAAAAAAAAAAATACACTTGTCATAAATCGGCCCCCAATAAAAAAATTCTAACTCCGCCACTGAGATTAACGAGAGAGTGAGTGGTGACGGTAGTAGTGAGTGGTGGGAAGAACAAAGTATGATCTATATATATATTCCCCCTCGAATCACTTCCCCCCTCTTTATGTTCTCTATATGGCCAAGAAGAGTGTGTGAAATTAGGCAAAATTAAAATTGCAGTAAATCGATACGTCATATATTTCAACATCGATCCCATATCAAGGGCATAAGAAAAGAAGTTGAGATTATTTAGCCACAACCAAGAACATAATCTACTCTTTCATGCATGCCGGCGCCATGTCAGACACCTAAATATTCATGGCGACAAATGGGGCATTCTGTGCTGCTCGATGTCAACCATTTGGTGATGCATTCATGGTGAAAGATATGATTGCATGTGGGGAGAACTCGTACTCCTTCCCCGTGCACAAACTCCTCATAGCATATCTGACAGTCAGATTCTCCAAATCCGACTGTTCCGTCGCCTGAAAAAGCAAGCATCGGCAATAACTCGATCACATGTTGATCGAGTCTCCGTGCTGCAACTCACCCAATCACAACTGGTCTGGGGCCATTTGCTTCTTGAGGATTCACATGCATGCGTATCCTCCGGCAGGCATAGAAAATTAGCAAACCTAGCAAAACTGGTAATGTAATTGCTACAATATTCCCTACTAATATATATGTAGCAGATGCCTCCTCTTTCCAAGAACGTGGAACTACCTTCCAGTAGTGCTCAACTTGCGCTCCGACACAATGTGAAGAGAGGAGGACGGCCCAAATGGTGAGCGCTAAACTAGCTCGAATGACGAAAGATGAACCACTTCCTGACCTTGAACCTGATCAAACCACATCCGCTAATTAGTTCAACTATTATTGTCGTTGTATACAATTTTTATGTATAATGGATGTTTCATATTATTACGGATTTGGAAAATGTAAGAGTAAATTTCACAAATTGACATCTACTTCTCCCAGATTGGGAAAATAAAAAATGTAAGGTCTTTTCTTAAACAACATTTTCCCCTTGAATTTGTTCTTATATTTCTAATTAATTTTTTGTTTGCCATAAATAGTGGCCCTTACTATAAATCGGCCTAGGGCGCCATAATATGTTGGGCCAGTCCTACATCAAGTAGGCAATCACGAATCAATAATCCAACAAATCAATGTTTTAAAAAAATAGTGTACCAAATGAGTGAACCGTTAAAGGGTTCTGGCAAATAGGTCACCGGTTCAACCGGTTGAATCGAACTGTGATGTCATAATTTTGTGAAAAATATATAAATAACATGTACTCCAAATTAACAAGCAAGGTGACATAAGGCTCCACTTCTAAACATGTATTAATTTTATTTAGTTTTTTTAAACTTAGGTATATTTTTTTGTATTTAAATATGATTCTTGTCAAGGCGAACAATTAATCTAAAATATTGAGGGGTAGTTTACCAAATGTGCTAAACGTGATAAAATTATTTCTCTTTAAAATTTAATACTTTTAACCCTTTCAGCACGTTTGAGAAACTCCACCAAAAAACGAATTTAACAAGTTAAAAAACAAAAAAAAAAAGGCAGGACAGCCCACCCTAAATATCGTGTTATTATTTCGTGCTCCAAAGGCATTGCCAAATAGTGCCCTGATTTTCTTCCCATCACATATATGTTTAGGCTCCGCAGACTTTATGGTGGAGATCACATAAATGTGCGGTGGACTGAAAGATGGGCTTCCATCAGTTGAAGCGACGGGTCTGATCCGGTTTTCAAAACATTGCAACACATGTACGTCTGTTTTTCTTTAGCAACTTGAAATTATGTCGTACGCCGTACATCACGAGAATTACATAAAGACAAATGCTAACGTGAGCTCATAGAGACCGTACACCCTCTTTCACGGATGGCAAACGTTTTAGACTTATGTTTTGTTTGGTTTGTGATTTGAGTAGTGTTTTGGATAATGAGAGGAGAGAAAAATGAGAGTAACAATATATTGAAGAGAGAGGTAAAAAATGGAGAGAGATAGAGTGAAAAATGAGAGTAATGATTGAGTTGAGAAATATTTTTTAAATTGAGTACGTTGTAAAGTAAACAAGGCATTAATATTGCGTATAACTTCCCTAACTTCCTGAATACTACGCAATTTCCCGGGTTTGTTGTTTGGAACTAACTTTGTGGTTGTACACTTCACAGTCCAAACTCACTGGTCTCGTGATATTATGAATTTAACCATTAAGGTCACAAAAACCTATACCATTTTAGAAAACCTCTTACAACCCAAACCCCTAAAGAGTCGTGCAAATTTTGAAATAAAAAATACTCCATTCGTCCCAAAATGGTTGTTCAGTCCTCAAAACTATGACTTAAAAATAAAATAATTTTTGCAAAAAAAATATATATATATATCAATGAGTTATTTTGTTGTATCTTTTATTGATAATCATTTTGCTGTATCTTAGTTTGGAGCTTTTAATGAGAGTACATTTACCGAAAAAGTTAATTTATGAAAAAAGGTTAATTTTTTTCCTAAAAGGAATGCATTATTTTTTAATCCTTGGTTTGCGGACCGGACAAATATTTTCGAGATAGAATCAGTACACTTCCGAAATTATATTGACAATTCATTTTCGTATAACGCTATTTTTTTTAGGTCAATCAGAAATTGTATAATTCTATTGATGTTTGCCCAAGGGACTAATGACATTCAATTAATCATTCCAATTAATCTAATTCTTTTTCTCAATGATTTACTCAGTGAATTCTACGTACAGAATTGTATAGATCACGATGGCGAAAATTCAGTTGGCCACACCGAGGCACCCTACACTCCATAGGGTATCGTCACACTATGCAAAGCCGACCATATTTTTCTTCTTTCATACCAAATTTAATTATACTATAGATTTAGAGACCTACGGGGTATAGACTTGGACTTTGAAATGCAAATTTAGTGGTCAAAACGTGAACAATTCACAGACTTTTAACCCCGTAGCATTTTATGTTATGAAAGGGATTTAAAAGACCACTTTTAGAGCCATTCAGACTTGAGCTCTGAAAATTCGATGGAACAAAAATAGTTGAGCAAATATTTTTCGGCAGAACCGCTTTATAATCTTTCGAATCGTTGATGACAAACACAAAACAGTTGAGAACAGTTCTATGGTATTCAAAGTTTCGTTAATTAAGAAGAATATTTTGCATTGTAATTTTGGTAAGTATCAAACACCTTACTGCGGAGGGCCCCCATATAGGACTAGATGTCCAAAGGACTGAGCATTTTTAATATCAGCAACATCATACAATCCAATGTCATTAAAGGTCTCTGTGTTAAAGGTATTCACGTTCTGACCAAAGTCGTTGACAACTTCAATATCCCTAAAGAATGCATCATAATTTGTGTCTCGATTTAGAAAATGACCACTGCCCATTTCGGGTGCTGGGGTGCCTGGTGGACTATACACCACTCCTCCCCAATCAACATAGGAAGCCGAGCCCGCTAGATCACGAAATATTCTCTTTGGCCAAAATCCAATCGGGGTATTGTCATCTCCAATTCGCAGCCACCAATTTCCATTAGCTAGGTCCTATGATATATGACAACATTACAACAACAAATTAGAAAGCTCTTACTTTCTTTAGTACTGAATTTTACTAATTCGGGTTTATTCTTTCCTGAGCCAACTGATCAATGGAAAAGTGATATAAGAGTTGGTCGGGCTTACTCGTTGGATATATCGATATATTTCAGTGATTGGTCCTCCATTCTTGGAAGTTTTCTCATAAATTCCATCAAGAGGTATATCCGATCTCACTAAAACGAATCATGGGCATTTTGTATTGAAACAGTGCGATTGACCTGCCTGTAGGATGTGTACAAACAACAAATGAAAAAACACTGCAATTGTTAAGTCAATTCATTTTTAAAAAAATATATGTAAAATCAATGGAGAGAAACTTACATCCACACGTATAAATGCTCTAGTGCGGGTATCACCATAAAGATCGGGATCAACCTGCAGCATAGTAATCTAGTTATATAATGAGGTGAATTTTTTTAAGTCATTAAATCCACTGGACATAGAATTTTACAAGGAAAAAATGAAAAATCTACCAAAAGATAAGAAGAAGCATACCCTCCACCCTACTTGTATAGCCTCAACCCCGTTTTCACTTGAATCGTGCTTCACTGTGTTGACCTCTAGAAACCTTTGGTTGGTGTAAGCTAAACGCCGCACCAGCTCCATTGAACTTGCCTGCGCCAGCTTTTGTCCTAACCACAGCATACTAAACAATACAAACAACATGCATGTTTAAGCAAAATTTCTACTCCACATTTCCACTGCGAATATACAAGCATATAACAGCATGATAGTATGTGTGTATATATATATATATATATATATATATATAGGGGGCGGTTCCGGGGACAACAAATTTGACAACAAAAAAAACAACACATAGTTCTTGATCAAATTTTAATGATCTGAACCGCTCAATGTGATCAGAAAGTGATTTTAAGGATACCCACGAAAAATCAGCAAAAAAAAGACCGGAAAGGGCTTGATCTAAGCAATTTTTAGCTTAGATTTATGAACGGTTCAATTAAAAACTGTTCAAAACAAACACTTTCCGGTCATATTTTTTGCTAATTTCTTGTGGGTACCTTTAAAATCACATTCTGCACACATTGAACGGTTCGGATAATAACAATTTGATCGGGAACTATGAGATTGAGATTTGTGTTGTTTTTTTTGTTGTCAAATTTGTTGTCCCCGGAACTGTCCCCATATATATATATATATATACAGTGGGCTTCCGTTGCGGACGCCCGCAACTAACTTAAATGCGGACTTTGCCTTTCCCGATCGAATTTCGATGATCCGAGCCGCTCAATGTGTTCAGAACGTGATTTTAAGGGTACTTGCGAGAAATCAGCAAAAAAAAAGACCGGGAAGGGCTTCATCCGAGCAGTTTTTGTTTATTTTTGTTTATTTGTTTTTTTTTTGTTAAAATTCTAGTGCATCAAAGCCTTGTAGATTGCACATGGTACAAAAGTTTTATGCACTACAATTTGACAAAAATGTTCAAAGGGATTGTAATTAAATATAAGAACAGTTGCATAAGAAGATTGAATTTATAACCACTTTCAACTAATTCATCTATTTTGCGCGCACTCTGATGCAAAACAAATTCTTGTAAACGAATATAACCAAAAAGATATTGGCGTAGAAAATACAAGAAAAGGAGGTTGAGGATAACTTACATGAGAACCAAAAACAAATTCGTCCAAGGGTCTGATTTTTGAAACATTTCTCTCTCTGATTAAATCTTCTTTAGTGATTCTTCTAATCGGAACTGTACCAAATGGGCAACCTCCATCCTTCAGCCCTATATGTACGGATTCTTTAACTTTTGAACGTACTTGATCTCTTTTTTTTGGAAACAACGAAGTTGGTTTCATCTACAATTCAGTTCGTTTCCATTAATCAAGTAAAATTGTTGCCTTATATAAGATGTAGGACGATATTTAGAGACATACCTCAAAATAAAAACTGTGATTCTTCAGCAAAGGATGGTCAAAGGCAGGTTGATTGTAGAAATCCACACAATCGTATTTATCTCCATACTCGATCTGTAAACAATACAGTCCATTAGTCATGACTTTTTAAATGCTTAAGAGTTAACCAAGTTTTTTCTCTATCAAATTGAAACAAGAAAGTGTTTTTTTTTTTCCCAAACTCAAAGTGATGACCAAATTATAAAAAGACATATTTTAACCACTTATATAAGTTATAAACGGTTGCTTGGTTCACTGATGGTATGGCCCAACTCAGTACCATATGAGAGTAAAGAAATTGGCACCAACATAAACCAAACATTGGGCCTCGAAAGGAACTTAATTTAACAGTCCCATTTCTTCGCCTCGAATTTGATTACTATACCACATAAATCTATTAACTAGGTACGTATATGAACTCTGAATGTAATTTAGAAACATGACCCAGTAAAACAAATAAACATGGACCAATAATTTGAAAGCCTCTTTCGTTTGTCGATATCAAAGCATAGGGTTTGATTATATACTAGGAGTTATTGCAAAGCCCAACATTTGGTTTAAACTTCATGGGTGAGAAAACATACGAGTATGATTGGCGATAAGATATTAGTGGGCAATGTTAGGTACGGACACATGCACCTCCGTACCATATGCATCCATATAACCAAACCAATGAAAGTTGTAACTAAACCATTGAGAGATTTAACCAATCCATTGAAAGGCGTAACCAAACCATTCAAAGGCGCCGACCAAAAAAAAAAAAAAAACCATTCAAAGGCATAACAATTGAGATTATCTATCCCTTCACTCTTGGCCTAGACAAAAAAACATAGCCTAAAGGTACACTATACCTTGGTCCAATGCATGCATGTCTGATAATTTATTGCCTTCGCTTACGAAGCAACTCATAACTAGATATATTAGAATATACACCTGTATAGTTTTAACCGCTGGCTTGTTTAGAACTTTAAGTTGATTCTCCAACTCAAGATCTTCCCTTGCGGATAACTCTATGCTTCCTTCAACTCCATTGTGACACACGAAGAGAGAGGACAAGAAGAGGACTAGGAGAAATGCACTTAAATCCATGAAGCGTTGATCTGGACAATGAAAGCAAAGTATCACTTAGGTCAAAGATCATATTGTTCTAATCTTGGTTTTTTTTTTTTCAAAGTTTAAAGGTGTTTTCATTGATATGAAAATCATACATCAAGAACGGTTAGCCATCAAGTAGGGAGGAAAGCAACCACAAAGAAGGCCTAAACTCAAAAACGAACATTCAGGACCTCACACAGTTCTAATCGTGTTTAAAGCAACTATTAACATGTTAAAGAGTTGCAAAAATATAAGACCCACTTTCAATTAGAAATAATAATAATCAAAAGCGTGTTTTATTTGGCAATACACAGTAGTTTGAAAAAAAAAAAAAAAAAGGAGATCAACTCATTGAAGATGGTATGAAATGGATAAAAAAATTATTTCTGGACTGATCTTTGGCTTGGAGATAAATTACTCGAGAAAGCTACTGTGCACCTTTTATTTGGCAATACACAGTAGTTTTTTAGTTACTATGCGCTTAAATCGTTTGTTTTTTCATTTTTTTAAATCAAACATGCGCTTGTCGGCAACGAGCAGAACGAAATGCATCTCTGCTTAGACTGAATCACAACTGATAAATCTTCACTCCGTCTCTCTAGATTGGAATACAAACAAAGAAAGTAACAGAAATTTTTAAGGAGAGCAAAAACAACAAAGTAAGCGTGTGGGAATAAGTAAATAGATTGAATCGTGAACGCACCTGACATGCTGTAGAGTTTTTTAACTCAAGAATGGTGTTACAGAAAGAAAGTAAGGAGGATTGTAATCGTACGTTGGGGTTTATATATGTGTGGATTGTCACACATCTGCCATTAAGCATACAATGTCATACACGGTATCTATGAAATTAGGATCTCAAATTTTGTGCACAAATAGTAAAAACTTAACAATAGTCAAATTTTGTGCTCAAATAGGTAAAAACTTAATAATAGTTAGTCAAAATAATATTAAAAGTAGGGAATGCAATTCCAATACATTGTATCTTCAGGTGATAGATGCTGTATACAGAGAGATATATGTGGGCACACGCTCCTAAAAATTTCACATTTTTAGTTTTTGCGAAAAGTTCGGTTTGCGCCCTTTTGTTTGAAAGCATGACGAAATGCTGTTTTGAGAGAGTCGCCACCCGGGTTTTGCGGAAAACACCCAAGAAACCGATTTTGAAAACGCTTTTGTTCACGTTTGTTTGATTTGAAAAGACTAGTAGACTGGTCCGTCGTCACCTTCGATATTTGAGGTTCGGGAGCCACGTTACGAGAGGGGAAGGGTTTTATGGCACCCCTCTCGCCCAATCCGAAGATTGGTCTCTACTTAGGCATTTTATAAAACATTTGCATTTTTCTCTCTCTTTTAATCATTTATTAGCCAGTTAGGGCAGGGGAACAGTTAATAGGAATTAACAAATGGCAAGTTGCATTTACATGGCAAAAGGTCATGTATGATTTATGAACAATGTATAATAAATTGAGAACAAGCACTTCTGTGAGTGCCTTGAACAAACTGGAGTGCGCTGCCACGAGGTAACATGCGCAAGCAAAGTATCAGCATGCACTGGTTTGACCAGTGCATGCTAAGACCACTGGCGCACGCCACCCATTACTGGCGCACAGCAGTCATCTCAAGCTCACAAACTCTGTTCTCAACCCTCTGGGCTCTGAAATGGACCAGTGCACACCCAGGACAAACCACGCAGTTGAATATCACAGGCTATATACAGTTATAGGGTACAACAATAAATCAAACAGAAGTAAACATATTGAAAACCCCATAAACAGAGTGGGGGATCAAGCAAAGGCCAGAACTAAGCTAGGAAGCAAGGGCCAGCCACTGGGACTTCGGAACAACTGGCGCACGCAGGTCAATAGTGACCGTGCGCCACTTGTTCTTTTAGTCCAGTGCTTGGCTTTGCTTCATCTGGGTTCTGGAATAGGACCAGAAGGATCACAGAGGTCTTACTACGCAGCTAAAGCAGTTAACTAGCTACACAGTTCTAAAATATGGAAAAGCAATAAATTAGTTTTTAGCATGCTTCAAGGTGATCAGAAAGAAAAGAAATTGAAACGAGGACGATCAGTGACCCCCACACTAGTCTTGCCATGCAGCCATGACTGGCGCACGCATGTACACTACTGGCGCGCGCCACTGATCCTCCTACAACATTGCTTTATTTGCTTGCTTTGAGACCAGGCCTGGTATTGATTACCAGCCTGGGCTCTGCTAGCTCCCCTCAGGGGTCGAAACAGTTTCCGGAATAAAATGTGATATACCTTTGGGAATAGGATGAAAGGTGGCTTTGAGCTTAAGTTTGTGGTTTGATGGATGGACAATGGATGAGAAAGGAGTACTGCTGATCAGTGGAGTAGTGTGTTACTTGCTTACTCTTTCAATGTATGGAAGGAGGAAACAAGAAAAGCTAGAGAGAGAGAGAGCTAGAGCATTGATGTTGTTGAACCCTTGACTTGGTGAACCCCTTACAAGAGTGAGAGAGGGGATATATATAGAGGAGGGGGGGGCTGGTAACCAGCTTGGTTGGGGCTGGTTGGATTTGGAGGGAGAGAGTTTCATGCATTAAATGCATGGGACTAGTTGATGGAGGGTGTAGGAGAGAAGGGGAGACAGTTCTGGATGATATAATCATCAGGGGAACTGTAGACCACGTCAGGGCGGCCAAGAAAGTCTCGGGCAAGTGGTCCCGAAAAGGAGATTTGACTGGAAACAAGTGGCGTGGCGCCATCGAGGGGTAGCGTCGCCAATGGAAGCTGGTTCCATGCTTGATGATCGACACGTGGCATCCGCACTGGCGTCGTCGATTGATCACCGTTGCGAAACAGGGTTTTATTGAGGCCATTTTGGTTCTGGCTCGAAGGGTTTAAAAAGGGCTTTGAAAGGGTTTGAACGAGGTTCGGAATGCTCAGAGCTCAAACACACCATCAACTTCGGACGTTCTCGACCTTTAATCATCATTGGGGAATCAAAAGACCGTAAGTAAACTAATCTGGACAGTCCAAAATAGGGTGTCTACAATATATATTCTCCAAATATATGCATATATTCTCCAAATATATGCATACACATGAACAAATATCGGTGCATTGAGATGCATTCAGAGGGAACAAATATCTACAATGATTAAAAAACATTTAGCTAGCTAGAAAAAAGCTAAATTAGCTACAAATCGTGGTGTTTGACAGTTGACTTTCCTTATGTGTATTATGCTGCATTTATTTCATGGTGGGTTGACGTAATAATCCGTGTGGATTATTTTATTTTGTCATTGTTCAATTTCTTTTTTTTTTTTTTGGTACGTCGGAAAATTCATTCAAAGGCTAAAGACACATGATCAAAACAGGAGGATAAAACAAGATAGACAAACCGGCCTACAAGGCCAGAGCATCTAATCTAGAATCCGCCTAATAATTCGGCCATCTCTGATATGAAATTCCCAGAGGGAAATGGAATGTCCACAGCTACAATCAAGTCTTCTTCTTGCTCTGCTCCCATATGGGCGAGGTGGTCAGCGCACTGATTAGCAGAGCGGTAAATATGGATCAGTGTCGTATCCGTGCGAGTGAGGAGGCCATGCGCTTCATGAATAATGACACTCTGGGCGTGGTTGCCCGGATTGCCATCATTGATTAGATTCACCGCCAACATGGCATCTGATTCAATCTGGACATTCTGCAAGCTTTTCTCCGAAATGATTTGCAAACCTTTGTATATCCCCCAAAGTTCCGCTCCAAGGCTAGATTCACAATTAAGCTTTCCAAAGAATCCCAAAATCCAGTCTCCTTTGGCATCCCTGAACAGGCCTCCAAATCCAGCTTTCCCGTGTGATTCATACCAGCATCCATCAGTGTTAAGCTTGATTGTACCTGCACAGAGAGGGCTCCAGTTAGCAATCTGAGAAGTGCTGTGGTCATGTAGGCGAGGGGTTTTAAAAGCTAAATCAATTTCATGAGCATAGTCAAATATTGTCTTGGCACTAACGAGAACATCGTTATCCAGATTATCAAAACTTTTTTTGTTGCGGTCTTTCCAGATTTGCCAAAGAGTGGTGATGAAAAAAGTATGCCAAGGCAATGAAGAACTGTTGCTCACTGGGTTTTTAGACTTCAGGTTGAAGGAAAGCCATTCGTTAAAAGGATCATTAAAACCTCGACGCCTGGCATGACCATACGGGATAACATTCCAGAGTTCAATAGCTTTGGGACAATTTCTGAAAAGATGGTGGAGATCTTCAGGGGAGGAATTGCATCTAGGACACAGGTCCGAGTTGCAGATACCTCTCCTGGCACGAAGCTTATTGGTTGGAAGTTTGTGAAGAAAAATGAGCCAAATGAAAGTTTTAAATTTTGCAGGAACTTTGAGTTTCCAAAGCCACTTCCAACCCTTAAGATCATTCGCATCTTGATTGATGATTTTATAGGCAGCAGCAACCGAAAAATTTCCACTAGGGGAACCCATCCAAGTAGCATGATCCGACCCTTGATGGCCCACAGGTAGACTAACTCTAAGAATAGAGTCAAGAGTTCCTTGGTCCACAATCTGGATAATACCATCCAGATTCCATCTACCATTTACCATGAGATCAAAAACTTTGCCATTAGTAAGAGTGTGGTCCCCCGGAAAGCGAGTAGCGAGGGGAGCATCCCCACACCACCGGTCTTTCAAAAGATCCACTCTCCTGCCATCTCTGATCACCCATTTTAAACCCTTTTGGAGGATTTCTTTGGTCTCCACAATGCCTCTCCAGATGTGAGAAGCAGGCCTATGTCTAGGCCAAGAAAAAATATCATGATTTCGGAGATATTTATCTTTCAGAATGTTAACCCAGAGGCAATCTTCCAGGGTATAGATTTTCCACCCTAACTTTGTTAGCAAAGCCAAATTCTGCTTTTTCGCGGATTTAATGCCCAATCCGCCACAGTCCGTATCTTTACAAACTTTATCCCATTTGACCAGATGTAACTTTTTCCTATCCAGGGTGTCTCCCCAAATAAAGCTCCTGTTTAACCTGTCAAGATGCTCACAAACAGAAGCAGGAAACTTCATAGTCTGCATAGTGTAGCTAGGGATAGTAGTAGAGACAGATTGAGCCAAAGTGACCTTGCCCGCGAGCATAAGGGTATTGGAACTCCAGCCAGAGAGAGTGCATTGGACTTTTTCAATAACTTGATTAAAAAGGTTCTTATTAACACGGCTGTGAAAAAGGGGAATACCAAGGTATTTACCCAAATCATTGGTGAGGGGAATGCCACACAAATTACTTAATCTTCTGGCTTTTCTTCTTCTAATGTTAGCAGAGATAAACAGTTTAGATTTGGCAAAGCTGATAGACTGTCCCGATAAGTCACAAAAAATGTTAAGCACTTCCATAATGCTCCTACAAGTGGAGATGTTAGCTTGACCAAAAAGCATGAGGTCATTCGCAAAAAATAAGTGGGTAAGGGGACAGGAATTTGGGAAACCTTTAACCCCTCCAGCCTCCTTCACTGCTTTTGTTATTAATGAGGAGCGATAATCTTTCCATGCAGAGGACAAACAGGAAGGGGGATAAAGGGTCTCCTTGTCTAAGACCACGACCAGGGGAGAATTCATTGAGGGCTTCCCCATTCCAAAGGATGGAGGATTTGACATTAAAGACATAGCTTATAATGAGGGAAACCCAGGAGGCATTCAAATTAAAAAACAAAAGCGTGTCAAGAAGGAATCTCCAGGAAACTTTATCATAAGCTTTTTCAAGGTCTATTTTTAAAATCATGCCTCCTTTTTTCCCTTTCTTCCTCCTGAGAGAGTGGAGAAGCTCTTGGGTAATGATAATATTGTCGTTAGTAGATCTACCAGGAATGAAACTACTTTGGAAAGGACTGATGATCTTGGAAAGCAGAGGCCTCAGTCTAATCACAATAATTTTAGTGATAACCTTATAAACAACGTTGCAAATGCTAATGGGCCTAAACATTTTAATGGACTCAGAGTTATCATTTTTGGGAATAAGGGATATGAAAGTTCTGTTAATAGTCTCAGGAACAGAACAATTGACAAAGCAATTCTGAACAAAGGAGCAAACCTCCTTACCCACAACATTCCAATGTTTTTGATAAAAAATGGCCTGGATACCATCCGGGCCAGGGGCTTTGTAGGGGTTAATATTTTTCATACACTCCCATATTTCGAAGTTAGTAATAGGGAGACATAGCCTGGCATTATCCTCATTAGACAGGGCAATATGAGGAATCACCACCTGATTAGAGCCCTGGATATTGTTTTGTTCCTTAAAGAGGTTAACAAAATAGTTTTGAACAGCTTTTATGAGATCAGGATTAGTGATCCATGAGTTATCACTATCTTTGATAACATTTATTTTAGATTTCCTTCTACGAATAGTGGTAGAGAGGTGAAAATATCTGGTATTGTTCTCCCTTTGGGTAATCCATTTGCTTATGGATTTTTGAAACCAAAACATCTCTTCTTGGGCGAGGATTTGATTAAACTCAGAGACAAGCTGTTTTTCGAGAAAAAACAGATTGTGGGAAAATTTGCGGCTTTGGGATTTCTGAATGCCCTCAATACGAGACTTCACCCATCTTTTCCTTCTAAAAATGTTACCAAAAATATTTTTATTCCAAATAATAGCGGCTTCCGAAAATTTTTTTATATGATCAGGGAGATCAATACCAGTCCAGGCTGTCTTGACCAGGTCATCAAAAGAGGGGTCCATAAGCCAGGCTGCCTCGAAACGGAAAGGTCTATTTATAACCCCATTAGGAATAAAACCAAGGGTACATATAAGAAGAGGAGCGTGATCGGAGTAAGTACGAGGAAGAACGAGAGTCGTACCCTCGGGAAATAGTTGTCTCCAGTCTTTGTTACAAAGGGCATGATCTAGCCTCTTCTGGACATTGGCAATACCTTGTTGGCCATTAGACCAAGTGTACTTAGGTCCAGACGATCCCATGTCCACCAGATTGCACCTGTTAATATTGTTGGAGAATTTTCTGCGCTGGCTGGCGCTGGAATCAGGGGTATGACTCAAGGTTTCGCTAGAGCTCAATATGTCGTTGAAGTCACCCGCCACCATCTAAGGTAACTGGGTTGAAGACGCTACGTTGTCCAAATCTTCCCAAAGGAAATCCCGAAGCCGAGAGTTGGGACTAGCATAAATGGCAGAGAACAACCATTCCTCAAACCCATCCTTCCGGACAGTGGCGTGGATAGCTTGGGGAGATAAGCTGGTTGTGTTAAGAGAAACCCTAGTTGGGTCCCAGAGAAGCCAAATTCCCCCAGCTCTGCCAGATGGATCCACATGCGTAGATGCAGTAAACCCAAGATTTTTGAAAAACATATCCATAGACTGAAGGCTCACCTTAGTTTCAAGGAGGGTAACCACCACAGGTTTATGCATGTGAGCCAGATCCGTAAAGTTACGTCTGAATATGTCATTTCCCGCACCTCTATAGTTCCAAACAAGAAAATTGAAGGAGGCCATAAAATTGGAGTGAAGGTTTGAAGGTCCTGATGCAGACCGAGCAGTGAGCGGGCCCTATTGAGGCACTGTTCCTGTTGCGTGAGCGGTTTGGTTACCGCCTTGTGGCAAAACATCCCCTCCGACGAGATTTTGCAAAGCTTGATTTTCAGGCTGAAGTCCTCCAGCCACCAAATCGCATCTACCAGGAGAGAGGTGTTTGACTCCGGTTCAAGCCACATCTGCATTTTGTGGTAACTGAGAGAAGCTTTCTGCATTTCTGGCAAATTCATGGTAGGTTAACGTGGGTAGATTGGTTAAATCAGGTGGTTCTTTGTTGGAGGGGTGGCGGGGAGAGGCGATTTGGGGGTTTGGTTGAGATGGCTGAGTACTCTGTGGGGGCTGAATAGGCAGAGAGGTTTGTGGGATGACAGGAAGGTTAGGGTTAGCCAGATTAAGGTCTATCGAGACCCCAGAAATGGGCTTGAAAATAGGCTTGGAGCGTTGGGATACTCCATGGAGAGAATGTTCTTTTCCTTTGTGTTTATGGGCTGCGTTTTTTTGGAGAGGCCCAGTTGGGCTTGGGGCTTTGTTTTTTCTGCGCTCCATTGGAAGAGGTGGGATTCGTGGATTTAGGCTGAACCAAAGCTGATTGATTTCTGACTGGTTCTACTTACATATCATTAAGAGGGGTGAATCTAGAGCCAGATGGCTTTTCAGTGCGTGACTCGGCATGTGTAGGAAGAGGACTTGGGTTAGAAATGCCCTGAGCTTTTTGATTTTGGATACTTTTAGTCTGGGGTTCCGGAATTTGTGATTTTGCTGGCCCAAAATGAGAGGGTTCTGATCTGTTGTAGTGTTGTGGGCCTTCTAATCTAGGTGGGCCAGGGGCTCTTGTCTATTTCTTGGGCCTACGAGCAACCATCCATTCTCCATATCCAATTTCCTCAGGCCCATCTTCTCTGATTTGCCCGTTGAAGCGAACGGATTTGTTGTCAGTCCCGTCTGACGTTGCAACGGTTCGTGTCTCCCCGCTGATGGCAGCTCCGGTGCCCGGCGAATTGCTGCAGTGCTCCCTCCGATGACCTACCCTGCCACAGGAAAAGCAAATTTGGTGAATATGTTCGTATTCCAGATGGAAATCATACATTTCAACTGCTACAGAGGCAGGTAAAGGTTGACTAAGATCCATTTCCACGCAAATACGGGCATAGCTTCCCCGAGCTCCTTTGAGTGTTTTGCCATCCACTTTAAGGGGTTTTCCCAATTCCTCCCCAATCCGGTCCAAAGTCGCATCATCGTAGTATTCCACTGGGAGAAGGGGAAGGCGAACCCAAACTGCAGTTTTCGCAGCCGAGGCCATGTCCGCCTTAAAATTACTGTGCCATTTGCTAACTGTGAGATAGTGGTCTTGGATAATCCAAGGCCCTCCTGTGTATGCTCTTAAATAATCAGATTTGCACTCAAAACGAATTATATAGAAACCTAGCCCCACATCGATTGGGGTTATGATCCCATCCGGGTTCCAAAGCTTGTAGATCTTCTCCATTAGTAGATTAAAGCCTGTATTCTTCCCCAGAAGTTTGATAATAAGGCAACCTTTCCATTGAGCCCTTATGCGTTTCAGATGCTCTTTCGAGAAAGTGATTTTGATCTTGGATTTTGTGGGCGGAAGATTATCACTATCCATCTCATCTTCATCATCACTGTCCGCAAAAACAGCTAGTCTTTTTTCCAGATCCTCCTTGGATTGTCCTCTTTGATTTAAAAGGGCACCTTTGAAATAGTGCTTGTTTTGCGTCAACTTTTTATGAATTGATAGTTCGTCTCGTTGAAAGCAATCTAAAATATAGAATGTCAAAACTAATAGTTTTTTGAATAAAAGATACTTAAATTTTTTCTTTATGAATTTTTTTTAATTTTTAATATAAGTTTTACTTTATAGATTTCTCTGACTGATATGAAACAATAGTCAACAAAAAGTTCACGCAAAACTAACAAATGCAAAATAAATAAATAAAAAATTGATCAAAGACAAACAAACAATTAATCTAACTGAATTATTAAGCCAAACCACCTTCTCGCCAAATTTTGGAGCGATGATAAATTAATAGCAATACAGTATTTTCTTGTCCTTTTTAATTGTAAATTTAAATTTACACGGTGCGCTTTGTAGCCCTTCTCCTCTCTCATGCATCCATTTCGTGCACTCACTTATCTTTACAATAGGGAGCCAAATAATAAAAATACGTATTGGTTTTGAGAGGTGGAGAAGGAGAAGATCGATTTAGGAGAGATATGTGCTTTATTCAGATTATATGGATGGATTGGTGGAGAAATTTTTAGAGTAATTTAAATAGGACGAGGAGGGGAGAGGGAAACAAAATATAACACACTTTAATTAAGTCTTGCAATGATAAATAGAACTTTTTGTGATTTTAGAAACATGGTTAGAAAATGGAGGATTGGGAATACATATGAGGGAAGCAACTTATATCGAAGGGGTTCAGTTTATAACGTTATTTGTCCCGTGTCCTTTTCTTGGACTTCAGGTTGATTCTGCGCGATAAGGAGCATAGCACCGTGCTGTGCACCTTAGAGTCGTCAGATCGTGCATCCGACAGCTCGGATCTCATCTCGGCAACCAACGATCGAGAGTCGTTCAATGTTGAGATGAGATCCAAGCTATCGGATGGACAATCCGAGACTCAGAGGTGCACAGCACGATACTGTGCACACAACTGCACAACACCATCCCCCAATTTCCTTTTCTTGCTCACCTCATTAATGATCGAAAACATTCATTTTTTAAAGTTCGTTGAAAAATTTTCAACGCTAAAGATCATGTTGATAGAATATCCTTTGATAAACATATATCTACATTGAGAAAAATGCACTCGGCCGGATTTTGTATTTTAATTTTGTTGACACAAATATTTGGTGTGAAAACCTTATCAATCGTTATCTTACAAAATATTTGACGTGGTTAATGTTCTTGAGGCACGAAGGGCGACGAAAGGTGATGGACCAGAACTAATTACAAGGTAAAAACTTTACCGGATTATAGTTAAATTGCAATAACATCAAGAAACACTAGATCTTCGAGACGAGACGTACCATTGCGTGAAATAGTTTTACAAGAATTTAGAAAATCACGGAAATCAAAGGATTTTCTCCGGGAATTGATTTTCACACTTTTTTTTTTATATCCACAATCTTTTTTGGTCTTGTGGTGGGCCCGGCTCGGTGGGCGGGCCTGGCTGCAACGAATCGGTGAAGGGGTCCGGTTGTGTATTGGATGTGGCTCGGTGGGGGATCCTGATGGAAGCCACAGTTAACCCCTGAGCCCGTCCCATAGGGCTCGGTGAGGTCCTGCCGAACCATATTGGCCGAACCGAAGTCCATTGCCGAGGAAGCTGTTCTGAACTCGAGCCGTGGAATCAGGCCCGGCGGAGCCCCGCCGAACCAACTCTCAGTTACAACGAGCTCGAGTACAGCCGGACTGGTTGGTTCGGTGGGACTGTCGACCACCGAGCCATATCGACTCCCTAACTTGTAGAGGAAGCTAGGGAACGTGCCATTGAATAGAAAACGTGCCATTAATCCCACTATGGTAGGAACGAACTGTTAGGATCATGACGAGCCTGACTTTACGGGATTGGATTTGGATGCCATAATGGGCAAACCAATCACCGTGCGCGTGGGGTAAACGCGTGGTGTGGACACCGCCTTTACCCGCATATAAAAGGAGTGTTGATGCTGAGAAATAAGGTACGTGATACTCAGCCCTAAAACCCTAATACTCTCATTCTCTCCTTTTTCCTGCCACTGACTAGATCGTCAGAGTGCCTATCCCGGACCACCACGATCCAGGCTTAGGCACTAACGTGTTCGCTACTTGTGCAGGTTCCTACCAAGATCCGGCCGTCCTAGCCACCTTAGCACCAGGGGTTCGACCGGAGAAGCATAGCACCACAGAATGCATTGAGGAAAAGTTGTTTTACTCCTACTTCGTCTAACCAAACACCTTCAATCCTGAAGATGACTGGAACGGACGGACGACTTCTTGGTTTGGCTCATTTCGATCCAAACTTTGCGGCTAACCACGCCTCCCCAACGACTCAGCAGGTGCGGCTGGACCTGGGGCTTGCGGGTTCACCTCTCAGGGGACCCGATGGCACGGTCATGATGGGATCGACAGTGGCTGGAACAAGTACCCGACCTGTGGGGACGGCGTCGTTCTACATTGACGGAGTCCACCGCACGGCAGCAAGCCTGGGGCCTCCCCCGCCTCCTCCGGAGCTCCCGGTGAGCATGGCGGAGGAACTGCTACGACTAAGGACGCAGGTGCAACAGCTACAAGCACAGCAAGGATTACCTCCGCGACGGCCGGGTGGAACGGGCGCCGAAGGAGGAATGTGGCCCGTCAGACACAGATAGGCGATACGGCCAGGGCTTCGCCTTCACGAGGCTCGTGGCGGCGAACCCACCGAGTCGATCACCAGGAAACAAGATGAAGCGCCGGCGGTACCGCCGGAGGCATGACCCGGAGGTCAATGGGACGGCGTCGAGTGGTAGGGCGAAATCGCAAGGGGCGAACGCCATCTGTGATAAGACCTCGACACGGCGACGGCTAGCGCAATCTTTGGAATCTCCCTCACCGCCCGCAGAAGTGGGGATCACCGGAGCATCGTGCCGAGTCAAGGTCCGCCGGCCGGGGGAACGAAGACAATGCAAGGGCCCCTGCCCGCTCCCGACAGCGCTCACTGGGGCATTCACCACGCCGAACCCGACGACACTCGCCGGAGTACTACGATCGTAATCCCCGAGGGCGATCACCGAGGAATTCAGAAGGGCCGCCCTACGCGGGGGAGGACAGCCAGGGGCTGCTCCCCGAGGAAAGATGTGAGGTCAATGATGATGGACAGACCGTCACCCTAGTGAATATCAGAACCGGCGAGAGAACCACCTATCAGGCGGTGCAACCGCCCAAAGCAGTGTCTGGGTCCAAAAAGCGAAATTCCCCAGAGCCGAGCGTCGACGGCCGGAGGCTCCGTGTGCCGCTCTCGGATAAGCGCTCACGGGACGAACCAGAAACGCGGCCCATACCATCGGTGGTCAATGCACCGAACCTAAGAGAAACGGCGGTAGAGAAAGGGGGGTCGCCTTTCTCCAAGGCCATAGCGGAAGAGGTTCCCCCTCGACTTCAAGGTCCCAAAATTCGGTATGTACAAAAGTCAGACAGCCACCCATGTGCGTGATTCAAGTCTATGGTGCACTCTGTGTATTGAGCGAGGCAATGATGTGCCGAACTTTCTCCCTGATGCGCCTGATACCGCCATCTTTGTGGTACACACAATTTAAACTGGGTCGATCAACCGCTTGGCCGAACTGGAGCGTGCTCACCGCCTTGGTTAGAAGCAAGAACAAAGCGACCAAAAGGCGGTGGAAGCTTTGACGGACCTTCGGCGAAAGGTTGGAGAATCCTTGAAGGATTATTCCGAACGCTTTTACAACATCTACAATTTGGTTGAGAACTGTGACCAGAAGACAGCGGCTACGTCGTTCAAGCGTGGCCTGGACAGAAATTCTGATCTTTCCAAGGAATTGATGCTTCGGCCGCCGAATGATATGTCGGACTTGATGCAAACCGTCGCCCGTTACATTGAGTTGGAGGAGTATATTGAGGGCTCCGATGTAGCGAAAGTCACCGAATAACCTAAGCAGGCAATAAAGAAGCAAGTCAACGTGGTAGCCAAGGAAGGTGCCGGGGCCGGTGGAAGCAGAGGAAGTGGCAAGGCAAGAGACCGGCCGCCAAGCGACGCGCGGGACCACCTCGCCATCACCACCTACTTCAAAGAGCCTATTTTTCGTGTGCTCCGGGAGTGCGGACGGACCTCCAAGGCAATCCGGGAGGTTCAGTATCCCACCTGGCTGGCCAATCCTGTAGTAGTAAAGAAGAAAAATGGCAAGTGGCGTGTGTGCATTGACTTCACCAACCTGAATGATGCATGCCCAAAGGATTGCTTCCCTTGCCCATGGATCAATCAGTTGGTCGATGCCACAGCAGGGTACGCACGCTTGAGCTTTATGGATGTGTACCGGGGGTACCATCAGATTGCTATGGATGAGAAGGATCAAGAGAAGACTGCTTTCATCACCCCAACCGGCACCTACTGCTACCGGGTGATGCCCTTCGGCTTGAAGAATGCTGGGGCTACGTTCCAGCGTATGATAGCCCTACTGTTTAAAGGCTTGCTGGGCCGGGTGATGGAAGCCTACATTGACGATATGGTGGCAAAAAGCAAGGATGCTGCCGATCACATTCTCCACCTCGGTGAGATATTTGGAGTATTGAAGAAGTTTGGATTGAAGCTTAATGCTGAGAAGTGTGCCTTCGGCGTTGGGTCTGGCAAATTCCTTGGGCATCTGGTCACCCACCGAGGAATCGAAGCCGATCCGGGACAGATCAAAGCTATCCAAGAGATTAGGGCTCCAGCCACGGTGAAGGAGGTTCAGCGCCTTGCTGGAATGGCGGCTGCCCTTAACCGTTTCATCAGCAAGTCCTCGGATGTATGCCGTCCGTTTTTCAAGTCCATAAAAGGTACCAACCGAAGGAGCTTTCAGTGGACGGCAGAGTGCGACCAGGCCCTTGCTGACTTGAAGATCTGTTTATCTAGAGCCCCCTTGCTCGTCGTACCGAAAGATGGAGAAGACCTCTACCTTTATCTCGCCGTCTCCGAGCATTCGGTGAGTGCCGTTTTGGTCCGGCAGCCAGGCTCTGAAGAAGGTACTGACCAGCAGCCGATCTATTACATCAGCAAGACGCTCCTACCCGCCGAGACCCGCTATTTGCCCATAGAGAAACTGGCGCTTGCGTTGGTCACGGCGAAGAGAAAACTCTTGCCGTACTTTCAGAGTTTTACAATCATAGTTGTCACGGAGTATCCGTTGAAGACAGTCCTCCGAAAGGCGGACCTGTCTAACCGGCTGTGCAAGTGGTTCTTGGAACTGGCCAACTTCGATATACGTTATCAACCCCGCACGGCGATCAAAGGACATGTGCTGGCTGACTTTGTCGCCGAGTTCTCCCCTGGGGTGGATCAGCGAGATGGTGATGAATCAATTCCAGGCGTTCCAACAACCGAGCCCAATTCAAAACCTCGGCTAAG
Source organism: Rhododendron molle (assembly GCA_025413875.1). Taxonomy (NCBI): domain Eukaryota; kingdom Viridiplantae; phylum Streptophyta; class Magnoliopsida; order Ericales; family Ericaceae; genus Rhododendron; species Rhododendron molle. The sequence goes on along the minus strand of CM046389.1, from coordinate 46,452,894 downwards.
CCACCCAACACATGATGAATTCATCACTAAGCGGCCAATTCCTACTCACTGAGCCAAGATCTTCACAGGCCACGCCTGGCGGCTCCATGTAAACGGAGCATCTAACAACCGAGGGGCTGGTGCAGGGGTCGTCTTGGTGTCGCCGAACGGAACGATGCACGAACAAGCTCTCAGCCTTGGCTTTCCCGCAACAAACAATGAGGCTGAGTATGAGGCACTCATAGCCGGGTGTAAGTGCAGAAAACGAAAAAGGCCTTTGAACAGTTCTGAACTGTAACGGCTACTTCTCACACCGCCAGAGTCAAACCTATAAAACAAACAAAAGATGAGCGCACCTTTGCCGTCTCGTGGCAAAGGCCCTCCGATGCCAAAGTTAGTATCTCGTACTAGTGTAAACCCTAATTTTCAGTAGGTAATAATCAAATAACCAGGAATTGCGTACCTTTACCTCTAGGTTTACCTCATATTTATAGACCCATGTCTACTTACTGTCCAAGCCATCTTGCTGCCCTAAGTTTCCTTTCTCGTAAAGGGAACTTAGAATATCAGGGATTCTCATTCCCATAACCGCATATTTCCTTTTAGACCTTTTAGGAACTCTTTCCAAAACTGGCCGTTCACCCCATTCTCGTTGGGTGTCTCCTCCAGATCTTGTTTCCTTACTGGATATGTCTATTTCTGGACCATTCTGGAGCACCTCCTGGTACCTTGCTGCTACTGTTCGGCCTTCTCGTTGCCGAACAGACCCTCCGGACCAATGATTTCTCATATCCTTGGACCCCCTTATCACGAGGCCGGTCCAACAACTACCCTTGCTCTTTGGACCATGCCCCTGCTCGGGTATCTTGGACATGGGAACTCTCGTATCCCCGGTCCTTGTGCCGTTCACCTCACTGCACGGCGAATATTCCGACTGTATTTGTTGGGCCCCACGTACCACGTGTTCGGCCACACCTTGTACCTGTTCGGGATTACCTCCCTACAATGACTCCCCAGTTTTACTCGTTATTTTCTCTTGATATGACGAGCAAAGCTTCTAAACACCGAGCAAGGTTTTGCTCCTGCACCTATGTTTCTCGTACTTGGTGCAAACTCATCTTTAGCCCAACCTAAACGCCTCGTCGTTTGGTCTGCACAGGCTTTTCCAGCTAACACCTTTACACGCGGCATGCTTTGTGCGCCCGTATTAAATGCAGCCAGGCGTTTGAGAGCGGGCGCCCAAGCGGCGTCCTGGGGTGGCGTTTCTCATCGTCACCCCTTTTCTTTGGGGTATACTTGGATTTTCGTCCCCAATTTCAAACCCACTTCACCTCCAAGTTCCCTCTGCAGACAGACGGCTCATCCATTCGCGCCATTGAAGCTCTGCTCGAAGTCCTCTTCTCTTCCGATATTAGGGTTCTCGTCCGCTAATTCGTAAGTTTTATTTCCCCTTTCCCTCCACTTTTCTCTTAAGTCTAGGGTTATCTCGGTTGATCTAGGATCTCCTCAATCTCTTTAGGGTTTTTCCGTACCCGTCCCCCTATTAAAACTTAAACCCAGAGCTTTCGTTATGGGTCGATTTCGTAGGCACTGTGACACGCCCTAAAGAATGGCCGAGTTTAGGTCTCGCTATGAGATCCCAGACAATGTGGCCACTTCCTTGGCTGCAGAAGACGCCATTCGTGAGTGTTTTGACAACGACACCTTGCACATCCCTGTCATGCCGTCGTGGAAGGCGGCGTTAGGTTTCCCCCGGCGCCACCATTACTCCGCCAGGTTTTGGCCTGTTCAGACTATCCCCATGCAAGTCTCTGCCAATTTTCGGGGTTGTCATGGGCATCAATGCCCTGAATCAAATGCTAGGCACGCCCCAGGCCTTCATGATATACACCACCTATACAACATTTCCAGAACCAAGGATGCCCCGACCTACTACCTCAAGAGTAGGGATTCGAGAAAAAGGTGGGTGCTAATTGCCTGACTCTGCCAGAGAGGACGACGACGACTTCCTCATCGTCACGAGGAACTTGAGCCAGGGCGAGGACGGCGAAGTCATCGGCCACGCACCACAATTTGGCACGCCACGCGTTAGTTTCTTTTCTCGTAGAACTCTTTGCCGAGCAATTTCTCGCATTGCACCTTTCATTCACTTGTTTTCCTGACCGCCAATTTTCCTCGTATTTGCAGCCACAAGCGTCAACCAGGGGCACGCCATCATTACCCCACAGGTCCACGTTACTGATATCAATCGAGTGCACTTGCCTTCAACGGTCATGGCACGTGTTTGGCTGGCCGAGCAAGGCCAGCACAGATTCTCCTCAGTTACAGTGCATCATAGGCGGATTCATCGACCAAGCAAATCCGAAAGAAAGCAGACAATCCCATTATCCCTCATCCTCCAGCCCAACAGCCCGAGCAACGAGAAGAGAGGCGCTCGACCCCTCCTCCGCCTAACGAACCAATCCAACTCGCGAAGAAGCCTCAACCTCCTCAGCGGTTACTCTCCGTCTCCCCTTCCTCACGAGATGCAGCAACCGATCGACCTCAGCACCTCCTCAATATCCCGCGGGTGGTCGTGGGCGAGACGCGGCACATCTCGTGGCCGCGGGCGCTCTCAGCCCGGCGCCTTCTCATGGTTGCCGTGGCCCAGCTCAACTGGACGCCCCTCCAGGCTTCTCCCCCGAGGAGGCTAGCCACAGGGACAAGCGTCCACGGTTGGAAGCCTCCTCTGTTGGACAGCTCAGCCCGGCTCGACTGCGGCACCTCGAACACCTCTCTGGACTCACAGCTCACTCATGGCGGCGGCGATCCACGGTCCGTGACGGCGTGGAGTCTCGAGGGTATGACCACTTGCATTGTCCCAAGCATTCATGCTTCCTGGGGATATGCAAAAGGAGATTGCCAGCTCCCCGGACAACCTTCTCGGCTCTTTTATGAGCCTCCAAGCCAAGGTAAAGCCATCATACCCATTTCTTCATGCTAATGGCTTCAAATTGCTTATTCCTGCCATTTGTCTAATCATGTATTTGTCCAGGCGATACAAAAAATGGTGGCCATGGCCCAGAAACTGGGACATTCCGAGCCCCAGCGTGCCAAGCTTGCCAGTGAGAACGCAAAGCTGCAGAACACAATTGTCAGGCTAGAAAGGGAGAGAAATCAAGCTCGGGGGACGGCGGACGAGCTGAGAGGTAAGCTCGAGGGTGCTGAAGACAGCTTGAACCAGACTCTTACAGAGCTGGAGGCGAGCAAGAACGAGGCCAAGGCAGCCTACCAGCAGGGCTACAACGAGGGAATCCGTGTGGCCACTGAGAGCTATACGGACCAGATGCCTGGGATCCAGGACCAGGTATTTGAAGCTGGCTGGCTGGCTTGCCTCAGAAAATCTGGTGCCCCAGAGTCTTCTACCCTGTGGACTGAGATTGACCTTCCGAGCACCCAAGCGGCCACCGAGGAGCTGGAAGAGGTTGTGGAGGAGGAGGACAGCCTGGACAGGGAGCTCAACAACATCCCCGAGTAGCAGGGTGCCGAAGCTGATCAAACTGGAGAAGCGACCAACACTGGCCAGAAGGAAGCCAGTGGCGGTCCGTCTGCACCTGGCACCGCTGTGGATGATGCAACAATCTCTACTGCTCCAACCTCTGCAAATGCTCCAGCCTCTACCCCTGCCATTGAGGATCTGACGACCGAAGAGTAAGTGGGACTCTTCGTAGTAAAAACATTTGAAATTTTCTTTGAATCAGTTTTTGACCGGCCCTGCGTGGCCATTGGTATTGCCCTGCGTGGCACCTGATACACTTTCAAATACTTTACTTCCCGTGTTTTTGCCCTTCGTGGCTTTTTGTGCTTCGGCCCTTCGTGGCCTAAACTCCAGTTTTGCATGGCCCTTCGTGGCCTTTACCAACGCAGGTGGCCATCTCTTGGCCAAATTTCTATGTGCTAAGTGTCTTAGCCTTACGTATGCTCCCTAGGCCTTAGCTGGTCTGCTGATGTTTTAGCTGCACTCTCATTTATACTGCTGCAGGTTTCTCGTACCTTAATGTAAGTGTTAAGTATATTCGCAGCTTGTCTATCAACACATTTACTCATATGTATCCAGGCAGTCTTTAAAATTTTTCGAACTTGGGTATTGCTGCATGTTCATGTATGCAGCCCAAAATGTGCTCGTATTTGTACTTAGTAACCTTGGGTATATTCATCCCCAGATTGTGTGTAAATTCGTGAGGGCATGCAACCGTACAAGCTAACAAGTCTATTCATACTTGGAATTTACTCCAAACATATTCATGTTCTGAAAACAGTGTGCATAATCTCGTAATGCCTTCCGGCGTATTCGTGCAGAGCAAGAATCAAGTACATTCGTACTTGGCAAAATCTGAAACATTCAAACGAGCAAACTGTCAAGTATATTAGTACTTGGCAAAAGTGCAGGTGTATTCGTGCCGAGCAAGTCAAGTGTATTCGTGACTTGGCAAAATTCTAGGTGTATTCGTACCGAGCAAATAAACAAGTATATTCGTACTTGGCAAAGTTCTGGGTGTATCGTACCAGAGCAAATAAACAAGTATATTCGTACTTGGCTCAATTCAGGGTGTATTCGTACCGAGCAAATAAACAAGTATATTCGTACTTGGCTCAATTATGGGTGTTTCGTACCAGAGCAAATAAACAAGTATATTCGTACTTGGCTCAATTTTGATTTTGAAATATTCGAAATTCCATTTAGTTACCCTATCCCTCTGCTCCCTAATACGAAGTGAGGACTAAGGACATAGCTTGACTTCGTATTTAAAGCATAACGAAAGAAAAACTTGTAAGAAACGGTGTTTGTTTACCAAAATCCGAAAATTTTATTCATAATTCAAAGAACTTAAGGGGGCACACGTACCCCTTGCAACTAGTAAAACAAAACACAAGTGGAATTTTATTCGTAATTCCCACACAATCACGATGTGCATTTTAAAACAGAATAGAAAGCGAAATCGAAATTCTTTACACGTAGAACTTCCTCGGGTTGTGAACATTCAGGGGCTTGGTGCCGGGTTCCCGTCCAGGTCTCCCAATCGATATGCCCCAATGCCAACAACCTCCTGTAACTCGACACGGGCCCTCCCAATTGGCCCCCAACTTACCCTCGTTGGCCACTTTGGTGTTGCCGAGCACCTTTCTTAACACAAGGTCTCCAACACCAAATTCTCGTGGGTGGACACGCTTGTTGTAGCTTTTCATCAGCTGCTCTTGGTACGAAGCCAAGTGTACCAGAGCTCGTACTCTCCTCTCCTCGGCGAGGTCCAGCTCGATTTCCAGGGCTCTGTCATTGCCCCCACTTTCCACCAATGTGGTCCTGTTGGTCGGCAAACCAACCTCCAATGGAATAACAGCCTCTGTTCCATACGCTAGCGAATAGGGGGTCTCTCCCGTAGACCTCCTAGGAGTTGTTTGGTGTGCCCACATGACCAGTGGCAATTCGTCAGGCCACTTGCCTTTTGCTTTGTCCAACCGTCTCTTGATCCCGTCAAGTATGGTTTTGTTGGACGCCTCTTCCTGCCCATTGCTCTGAGGGTAGGCTGGCGTGGAATAGTAGTTTCTTATTCCATATTGGGCACAAAAAGCCTTGAACTTTTTCTGGAACTGTGACCCATTATCAGTGATCAGGGAATAAGGAACTCCAAATCGAGTGATGATGTTCTTCCACACGAACTTTTCTATCATGGGTTCTGTGATTTTTGGCGAGAGGTTCCGCTTCAATCCACTTGGTAAAGTAGTCCGTTGCTACCAACAGGAACTTCCTGTTCCCGATAGCCTTGTGGAGTGGACCCACGATGTCCATTCCCTACTGCAAACGGCCAAGGACTTGTCAAGGGCACCGGATTCGGCTGGTGTTCGGATCATTAGTGAGAACTTCGACACTTCTCACAGATTTTCACATACACCTTCGCATCTTCTTGCATGTGTGGCCACCAATAACCCTGTGTGATTGCTCGGTGAGCGATGGATCTCCCACCTGCATGACTCCCACACGTTCCCTCATGTATCTCGTGGAGAAATTTATGCACCATCTCGGGATGCACACAAAGCAGGTACGGTCCAGTGAAGGACTTCCTGTACAACTTCCCCTCTGGTGATAGCCAAAATCTTGCAGATTTCGTCTTTATTTTGTGAGCCTCTTTTTTGTCTATGGGGAGTATCCCATCTCGTAGGAACTCCACTATTGGATCCATCCAACTTGGTCCTTGGTTCACGTCCAAGACCAATTCCACACTTCTCCCAACACTCGGCTCAGCAAGATATTCCACTGCCACCTTCCTCTTGAACTCTGTTGGCACGGCCGCTACCAACCCGGTGAGTCAGCGTGGGCGTTCCGCCCGGAGCTTATCTGCTTTCGATGTGTACCTTCTCGAAGGTATCAAGCAAATCCTTGGCTACGCCTTCACGTGGCTGCCATCTTCTCATTAGGGCCTCCTACTCCCGGGACAGGTGATTCACCACGAGTTGTGAATCACGGAATACTCGAATTCTTTTACCTTCAAGGCTTTTGCGCTCCATAACCCGGCCAGAAGTGTCTCGTACTCCGCCACGTGTTTGACGCGCTGAAACCTTGGCGTAACGACAACTCGATCATAACTCCCTCGGAGGGAAGAGTACCACTCCAATTCCAGATCCGGTATTGCATGCGGACCCATCAACAAAAAGCTTCCATTCCAAAGGGTCCCGCTCGGTGGATGCCTTTTTTCTTCGGTGATTGCTCAACCAACTCGCTTCCTTTCGTAGGAGGCGGTGGAGCAAGCTGTGGAGAAAACTACGCCACGAAATCCGCCAAAACTTGCCTTCTTTAAGCGCCGTATGCGCTGATAGTCAATTTCATCTTGGCTCGGGCCACGCGACCAGGTCGATATTCGCCCCAAGAAATCGGCCTTTCGAAGCAATCAATGAGAACCCTGTGTAAACCACCACTTTGTGACTTTGGAAGTAATGGGGCAACTTCCTAGCCGCCGTCCTCAGCGCCAGGACCAACTTCTCAAGTGGCAGATACCTCGTTTCTGCGTCCAGTAGCGTCTTGCTCACGTAATAGACAGGGATTTGCTCGGATCCCTTGTTCCTTAGTAAGACCGCACTTACAGCATGTTCTGACACTGCTAAGTACAAGGTCAAGGTCTCACCAGGCTCGGGAGTGGACAGAAGTGGGGCGGCTGCCAAGTACTTCTTCAGGTCTTGGAATGCTTGCTCACATTCTGCTCCCCATTCGTAACCTTCTCTTTTTTTTAACAACTGAAAGAAAGGCCTGCATTTGTCACTCGAACGACTGATGAACCTGTTAAGAGCTGCCGCCATCCCTGTTAACCGCTGGACCTCCTTCGTGGTCCTTGGACTCTGCAACTTCTGCAAAGCTGTGATTTGATCGAGGATTCGCCTCTATCCCTCCAATGGTCACCAAGTGGCCCAGAAACTTCCCAGCTTACTCCAAAGGCACATTTCGAGGCGTTGAGTTTCAGCTTGTACTCCCTTAGTATCTCGAAAGCTTCCTTCAAATCATCGATGTGGTCCCGTTTCTCCTTACTCTTGACCACCATATCGTCTAGGTACACCTCCATGGTCCTGCCGAGCAGCTTCTTCAGCATAATCGTTGCTAGCCTCTGGTAAGTTGCTCCAGCATTCCTTAGACCAAAGGGCATGACACTGTAACAGTACAGCCCTCGTGGTGTGATAAAGGACGTCTTCTCCTGATCGGGGCCGTACGTAGCTATCTGGTGATATCCTCGATAAGCGTCGAGAAAACTCATACGCCCATACCCAGCTGTTGCATCCACCAACTGATCTATCCTGGCAGGGAAAAGCTGTCTTTTGACAGGCCTTGTTTAGATCTGTGAAGTCGACGCAAACTCGCCACTTCCCATTCTTCTTTTTCACCACTACTGTGTTAGACAACCACTCCGGGTAATATACTTCCCGGATCGCCTTTGCCTCGAGCAAGCGGTCCACCTCTTCGATGACAGCGTCCACATGCTGTACGGCTGATCTCCTTTTCTTTTGCATCACCGGTTTGTGTTGTGGATCCACATTCAAGTGGTGGCAAATCACGTTCGCATCTACCCCAGCTCTTCCGGCATCCAAGCAAACACATCAACGTATTCTTTGAGGAACTTCACCAATTCTTCCTTCTCTTCCGTACACAGGTTCTCCCCAATCAGGAAATACCTTCCTGGGTCATTCCCGTTGACCTGAATTTTCTTCAATCCTTCCACCACCTTCTCGGCTGGATTCCCTCCGACATCCTCGATGGTCGGCTGGTTGTTAACCTCGACGGTTTGTACTAGCTGTGCCTTGGGCGCCTTCTTGATTATAGAAACCAAGCACTGTCGGGCTGTCTTCTGGTTTCCCTTTATTCTTTCGATCCCATTGGATCCTGGAAACTTCACCATCTGATGGTAAGTGGACGAAACTGCCCTCATCTTATGCAGCCAGGTCCTTCCTATAATCGCGTTATACGAAGACGGCACATCCACCACCAAAAAATCGGTTCTGAGCACCACTGTTCCTGCCCGAACAGGAAGGGTTACCTTACCCAATGGCCAAACTGCTCCCGCACTAAACCCGACCAACGGGGTTACTGACTGTACCAAGTCCGCCTGTGTCAATCCCAGCTTCTTGAATGCGTCGTAGTAAAGCACCTCGTTGCAACTTCCTGAATCCACCAGGATCCTCTCTATGTCATACTCCCCAATTCGTAGGGGTTATGACAAGAGCGTCGGTGGCACCTGGACTCCTCCCAGGTCCTCATCCGTGAAGACTATGCCTTCGTTGCACCCTTCCGCTTCACGTCCCCGTTTCTTTCCCAACCGCATCACGTGCTGGTCGTGTTTCACCTGCCTCTGGAGTAATCTCACCTCATTTCTCGTATAAGGTGTGGCCAACCCATGTATCATATGGATTACGCCCCTTGGATTTTGCTCGTAATCCAGTTCCATCGCTTTCTCGGCGCCCTTGTGCTCCTCTTGGATAAACTCTTTCAAGTACCCACGGGAGACCAGGTCATCAAGATGTTGTTTAAACATCTCGCAATCCTCTGTCATGTGCCCCCAGTCTTTGTGGTAACTGCAGTGCTGACTCGTAGCCCTTCTTGCATCTTTGTCACCCTCCAGCCGTGGGGGCCATTTAGAGTATGGGCGGTTCTTTATTCGATAAAGAATCCGATAAATCGGTTCTTTCCAAACCGTTGTCACCGAGAAGAACGACTTCGGATCACGTGTTTTTCTCGGTACGACTCTCTCTTAGTCTGCCCGTGCTCCTTTCTTTCTTTGTAAGTCTTGGGTTCGGGTTTATCCGCCTTCTTTGCGGGTCCCTTGACTTGCTCGGCACTTAGCTTGCCGTCTTCCCGTAGTATGTCATCCTCATTCCTGGCGTGCTGCTCAATCCGCTCCATCAGCTTTGCCAACGTGCTCACTGGACTCATGTTTAGGGACTTTCGCAGCTCTCCCCGAACAGGTAGCCCAGTTTTGAACGTTGCTATTGCGTACTCTTCACTGCAACTTTCAATCTCGTTGAAAGTCTCCCAATACTTCTTGGCGTAATCCCTGATCGGCTCACTCTCTCCTTGCTTCATAGCTGAGAGACTCTCAAAAGTTTTGGGTGGTTTCCGGCTCGTAAGGAACCGAGCAGTGAACTCCTCGGCCAACTGTCTCCACCCTCGTATGGTGTTCGGCCCCAACTTATGGAACCATGATAGGGCCACTTTTCCCAAACTAGATGGGAACATCTTGCACATGATTGCGTCATCACCGTCGTGCATAAACATCGCCTGCTGGTAATGCTGTATGTGCGCCACTGGGTCTGCATTGGTTTCGTACAGGATAAACGTCCCGTGTTTAACCCTGCTCGGCAACCTTGCCTCCTGCAATCTCTTTGCAAACGGAGAAGTTGCTATGTTGCTAAAAGCTCTCCGTGCTGCTTCTCGTGCAGACATGGTCCACTTCCTCCGATACCTTAGCAGCTCTGGCATTATTCCTTTCCCGCCGGAATCAGTCTCGTACTGCCCCTGTGGTGCTTCTCGCCTCCTTCCTCGGGAGGAGCTCTGCCTCGCTTCTCCTTTTCGTGAAGTAGCCCTCGGTCGTTTCGGAGTGAGGCTCCCGCTTCTTCTTTTCGTGAAGAAGCTCTCTGTACTCTACCATATCCAACCTTTCTTTTGGACTTCCTTCGTGAAAGCCCGGAATCCTCTGGATGTTCTCGTATCCTCTGCAATTGTTGAATCTCATACTCGCCTTTTAATCAAGAGAGCGTACTCTTCTATCTCCATCTCTTTGTCCAGGATATCTTCCCGGCTATGTACGCTTTTCGAACATGCCACCGACTCCCTCTCACGGCGGGACTTACTCGCTTTCGTGGATCCGTTGCCCGTCCGTCCTTGTTTCTAGAGTCGCCATGGGCTGCCAGGGGCGGTCCTTACTCGTGGTCCTCCCTGCTCGCCCGCCATCGGGTTTTCTTGGAGGATCCGGCGGGGACTTGTCACTCACCCAGCAGATTATTCGGGTCAACTGGGGTGCTTTGGATCTTCCTCCACCATGGTCGCTTTTGAAGGACCTCTTTCCCACAGGCGGCGCCAATTGTAAGTGCGAAAGCGAAAAAAGGCCTTTGAACAGTACAGAACTGTAACGGCTACTTCTCACACCGCCAGAGTCAAACCTATAAAACAAACAAAAGGTGAGCGCACCTTTGCCGTCTCGTGGCAAAGGCCCTCCGATGCCAAAGTTAGTATCTCGTACTAGTGTAAACCCTAATTTTTAGTAGGTAATAATCAAATAACCAGGAATTGCGTACCTTTACCTCTAGGTTTACCTCATATTTATAGACCCATGTCTACTTACTGTCCAAGCCATCTTGCTGCCCTAAGTTTTCTTTCTCGTAAAGGGAACTTAGAATATCAGGGATTCTCATTCCCATAACCGCATATTTCCTTTTAGACCTTTTAGGAACTCTTTCCAAAGCTGGCCGTTCACCCCATTCTCGTTGGGTATCTCCTCCAGATCTTGTTTCCTTACTGGATATGTCTATTTCTGGACCATTCTGGAGCACCTCCTGGTACCTTGCTGCTACTGTTCGGCCTTCTCGTTGCCGAACAGACCTTCTGGACCAATGATTTCTCATATCACTGGACCACTTATCACGAGACTGGTCCAACAACTACCCTTGCTCTTTGGACCATGCCCCTGCTCGGGTATCCTGGACCTGGGACCTCTCGTATCCCCTGTCCTTGTGCCGTTCACCTCACTGCACGGTGAATATTCCGACTGTATTTGTTCTGGGCCCCACGCACCACGTGTTCGGCCACCCCTTGTACCTGTTCGGGATTACCTCCCTACACCGGGCTACGTTTAGCTCGGCACATGGGGGCCGAGGAGGTTCAGGTTTACAGCGATTCACAGCTCGTTGTCAATCAGCTCAACGATGACTACGAGGCCAAAGATGCACGCATGAACAAGTACATGAGTCAGATTATTGCTCTGGCTGGCTCGTTCAAGAATGTATTTTTCAATCACGTTGGGCGCGACCTCAACTCTCATGCCGATGCTCTAGCCGGTCTAGGAGCCGTTTGTGCCGAGCATGACGGCAACCGAACCATCGTCCTCGGCGAAATCGTAACACCGAGTTTCGAGACCGCGCCCCTGGAGGTTATGGATATCCGCCGGGCCACGAGTTGGATGGACCCTCTCATCGCTTACTTAAAGGACTCCACCTTACCCGCCGATCGGAAAGAGGCCCACAGGATCCGTTGCCAATCAGCTTCCTACTTTCTGGATCCGTCCGGCGTGCTGTACCGCCGCTCCTATACTGGGCCCGATCTCCGTGTGATCCACGAGCATGAGGTGCCGAGCATCCTCAAGGAACTACATGATGGCAGTGCTGGTTGACACACCAGTGGCCGTTCTCTGGCCGACCGTGCCCTTTCCCAGGGCTACTGGTGGAAAAAGATGGTGCATACGGCTACGGAGTTTGCAAGGCAGTGTGAATCGTGCCAAAAGCACTCACCTCTCATTAATCAGCCCACTCTATCGTTGCAACCGGTATCTAGCCCATGGCCTTTCGCCCAGTGGGGAGTGGACATTATTGGAAAGCTGCCCAAGGCGACCGGCGGATTCACGCACATCATCACTGCCACTGATTATTATACCAAGTGGGTGGAAGCCAAGGCACTCATCACTATCACGGCGGCCGACGTAGAGAATTTCCTTTGGAAACACATCTTTACCAGGTTCGGTGTCCCGTACGCCATCGTATCGGACAATGAGACCCAGTTTGTGGCCGATGCTATTAAGGCCCTGTACAAAAGGCGCGGCATTCAAATGAAGACGGCCTCCGTTTCCTATCCTCAAGGGAACGGACAAGCAGAGGCCGCCAACAAGGCCATCTCTACCGGACTGAAGCGCCGACTCAGGAATAAGCGAGGCAAGTGGGCAGAGGAGCTGCCCGACGTATTGTGGGGCTATCGCACAACCCCACGGCGTGGCACTGGCCGAACCCCTTACTCCATGGCGTTCGGTGTGGAAGCCGTGCTCCCAGTGGCTGTCACCCGCCCGACGGCGCGAACGGCTACTTTTGACGTTCCGACGAACGATGCCTTGTCGGCCGCTGAAGCTGACCGAATTGATGATCTCCGTGATAACGCCCACATTAAATATGCGGCATATCAGCAACAGTTGGCTCGGAGCTATAACAAGAACGTACGGGCCAGTCCTTTTAATGTCGATGATCTCGTCCTTCGGCAGGTGGTCCAAAAGAAGGACTTGAAGAAATTTATGCCCAAGTGGGAGGGTCCGTTCCGCGTGGCCAAAAAGGTGGGCTACGGATCCTATGAGCTTGCCGAGATGGATGGTACGGCCATACCGAACCATTGGAATGCCCAGTTACTTCGAAAGTTTTATGCTTAAGTTTTCTTTTCCCATTTTGTGTTTTTGCCTCGGCTATTCATGTAAAACCCTTGGCAAATAATCTCGAATGAAATAAAGTTTAGTTTGTTCAAACTTTTTGATTGTAATGATTGTTTATTGCCCTCGGTTGGTTCGACTTATCTCAAGTCCTCAATAAGACCTGAAGGGCGCCGAGGCAAATATTTCCGGTTCCCGTTCGGCAATATGGGACATGCATTTTCCTAAAGGGAGCTTGCCCAGCGAATGCCGCTCCTTTGCTCCGGCAGAGTCATGCTCGGCTGCCTGATTCAACCGAAGCAGGGGCTAGGCACGGCAAGCTGGGGCTGAATAAACAACACAAACCATGTGCATGAAGTGCAATACATGGAACACAGACTAATATGCATGAAGTGCAGAAATTTGGAAGTATTTCAAACAAATTTTTCATTAAAACAAAGGACACTACAAAGGTTCGGCGGTGGTGACAGTTCCACGCCGTCAAAAGAGAACAAGAAGCAAAAATCCTACAAACAGAAAAGAAAAAGTCCTACTGTTCGGCAACGGAGGCGTCATCGGCCTGCTTCGGCGGCGGGCTAGCATCATCGGTTTGCTTCGGCGGCGGGCTGGGGGTAGGGGTCGGCTGCTCGACGAGAAGCTGGCTCTCCAACTGATTAACTGGAGGAACCACTGGAGGCTCCCTTCGATGGTCATCCTTGGGGACCTCGGCATAGTTGAGGCCCACCTGATAACCATGAAGGAAGGCGCGGCTGTGGGTATCCTCAATCTTTTTCCTCTCTGCAACCGTGAAGCTCATAACCAGGTCCTCGACCTGTTTCTTGTAATCCTCCCCAGCCTCGTTATAGCCGGCGTCGCCGGCTTCCTCTAGAAGCTTCGGCAACTCCTTCTCCGCCTGCAGCTTCTCTTCCCTCAGCCGATCTCGCTCGGCGGTGAGGTTCTGGACCTCAAGCAGCAGCCGGTCCCTTTCCTCTTTCACAGTGGCCGCGTCGGCGACCTTTGCCTCCAGCGCCTCTTCCTTCTCATGGGCCTCCTTCAGCTCCTTCCTCAGCACTTGGATGTCCCCTTCTGAGTCTTCTTAGTCTCCAGAAGGACATCCATATCAGAGAAGGCTCGGCTGGCACACTGCCCGGCCTGCAACAATAAAGCGTTAAGACTCCAGATTTAAAAGGAATACTAAGATATTTTGAGTGTTACCTTTGCAAGGAAGAGACACAGTTCGGCCATGTTGTTGGCCTTCCCAGTGCGAAGGTCCTCCATGTCCTTTGGAAGGGCCAACCCCTTGAGAAGGGTCATGGCCAGGAGGGGGTTGGCCGTCAGGTTATCGCCAGTTGTGACGACATGCCCATCTGGGCACGTGAGGTCCGGCACGAAGACCTCCTGGGACTCAGTCAGCCCAGTGGGATCCCCTCGGTGGCGTGGCCAGTACCGGCGAACGCCACGTCATCCTCAGATACCCTGGCCTTCTTGGCGCCTTGGTCCTCTCCCTCGCCTGCTGGTTGACTTCTTCCTCGGTGGCGGGTGCACTGCGGTTGGTTGGTGGTGACTGGAGGCTGCTCCTCCTGCACCGACTGTTCAGTGGGAGTCTGCTCTGGTGGTTCCTGTCGAACCGGCAGATTGGTGGTTGAGAGGTCCTGGGCCTCGTACTGCTACTGCAGCGCCTGCCCAGCGACGGTGGCCAGATCCAGTTGCTTTCTCACCATTTTGCTTTTGTCTCGTTGATTGGCGAAGCCAAAATAGGTGGGCTCGTAGCTGAGCAGTCGAGGCGCGTCCCGGTTGGCACACCGCAGAAGAGCGATCAGATTCGACCAATTCCCGGTGAGAAGGAGCGCCTTGTTAGGTCCGGAGCAATCTGCATGTTTGAAAGAGATTAGTGTATGATAGAGGCATGCAAAGAATTTCATAGTTAAAGTAGTTACCAGGTCTATCAGTGTAGCCGAGGCCGGGATACCCTCGTGTTCGTGGGATCCTATACGGCCGCTCTATCGCCGTCCCCACCCTTGTTGGGTGGGGGATGTCAAGAAGTGGGTTTATGGGCCCCCACTCGAAGTTCCCGGAGACTTTTACCAGGATGCCGCTCCATTTCTCCGAGTCATAGAGGCGGTCCACCAAGTGGTCGAAGTACTGCCTCGGCGCGAGGTAGTACTTGTCGTGTTTTGGGTTCCTTGACACCATATACATTAGCATCAAGTCCCCCAGTGTGAAGGATAGGTTGTTGGACTCGGCTAGTTTCATAGCCGAGCAGAGGATACGCCAAGTATTCTGCGCGACTTGGATCGGCGCGAGCTTGTACTCATCCAGAAAATAACGGAGGAAGGGGCTCATTGGGAATCTCACCCTCCCCCCCCCCCCCCCCCCTCCGTGATGGCATAAAGCGGGAGGACGATGAAGTCTCCACCGAACGGGACTCTTTCGGCGGTCACCCTCTCGATCAAGACGTCGTCAGGGACTTCATATCTCTCCCTGAACTCGTTGGTGAAGCCCCCTGGCCCGTCTCCATAGAATTTGTTGTAAGGCATTGGACCAAGGCCGGTCGGTGGTGGGGGGATGAGGTCGACGTCGTGCGGGGCAGCGCTGGCCCCTCATGCGTCGGAAGCACTTGGAGGCCCGCCGGACGATGTGGAAGCACCGGCTTGGCTTCCCGTTGCCATTCGTTCGGCGTGAGCGCCTTCCTCAGAATCCGGTTCAGCGGATGCACTTGTGGAATTGTCCTGGCCAGCGGGAGTGCCCCGGCATGCACTATCATCCACTTGGAGGGGGACATTGATCCCTGGGATGATGGATGGCCCGGTGGGAAGGGGGAGATTGCTAGAGCTCTCGTTGAAGCTTCGGTAGCTCCTGCCGAGGCTTTGAATCGTCTCCATAAGGGCTGGGTAATCTTCGGGATTGATGTCCGGCAAGATCCTCGAATCCACCATACGCTGAAGACCTAAAAACAAAGGAAAGAGAAGAGAATCAAGACTCCTACTTCAGCATGGCCATTCTCCCCAGGCACTTCACCGGGGGAGGTTCGGAGGGATCGGGTTCGGCAAGGGACTAGGGGCTCCTCTAAGGTCGGTCTGGGTAATGGCTAAGACGGTGTGGGCAGCATGCCCTGGAATTTCCGGATTCCAAAGCGAGCCTTCGAGAATTTCGTTCCCCGAAGCAAGGGCCCATAATCGAGGGAGCGCGAGCGGAGAAGCAGGCGCTCGCAAAAACACAGAGTCGCCACCTGGGTTTGAAGGTCCGTCACCCAAGGAACCGTATTTCGAAACACCTGCCGCGCTATTTGATTTGAAAAAGTGAAGGAACCAGTCCGTCATAACCATATCTGGGTTCGGGAGCCAGTTTACGAGAGGGGAAGGGTTTTAAGGCACCCCTCTCGCCCAATCCGGAGATCGGTCTCTACTTAGACATTTTGTGAAAACTTTGTGATTCTTCTTCTTCTTTAATCATTTTTAGCCAGTTAGGGCGGGGGAACAGTTAATCGGGGATTAAAACTGTAACAAGTTTGCAAGATTTGATCTAAACATGGCATGGATGGATGGCAAATATGAAACGGGATAAAACTTAACTCCCTGATTAGAATAAACCAAGCTGCTCATGGAATAGGTGTATCACACATGACAGCCACCTTTGCACGCATGGATCAATGTGCATGCAAAAAGGACCATCGCGCGAGACACCCATTCCCTCGCGCGAGTGTTCAAGTCTCACCACAGGTTGAATTTTATCCCCTTCTGGGCTCTGGAAGGACCAGTGCACACCCAGGAGGCAAACCAAGCAGCTTTAACTATCAAAGAAGTAAATAATTATTACAAATTATTATAAGCAGGAGCTAAACAAATTGAAATACAACCCCTACAGTGGGGGTATCAAACAAAGGCCAAGGGCCAAGCTCATGCAAGGCGATTCTTGGACTCGAAGGACCATCGCGAGGCGGTGAGTCCCTCGGCGAGTGTCGGTGGATTTCGAGGTGCTTTGCATGCTCACGAGCCTGATGTACAGTCGGATGCAACCTGAAGCATTCCAACAAAGTAAATAAGCTAGAAAAGCTAGTCTATGTGTTTTAACATGCTGAGCAGTGAGCTAAAAGGCCTATCATACTTCAAAACTATGAATAACATGATAAAACAAGAATAACCCGGCACCCCAAACCCCACGAGGCGTCGCGCGAGGCAGTTGTCGTCAGGCGTATGTGAGTCTATCGGCGAGGAGTGCTTGGCACGTATTCTTGTATTTCGACTTTAGGGCGGGATCGGTATTGATTACAAGCCTTGGCCCTGCCAGTTCCCCGGGATCAGAACAGAAAGCAAAACAAAGGTAAGCTATACCTTCGGCTTTTGGTTTGAAAAGTGTTTGAACTTTGAGTTGAGTAGAGGTGAAAAGGGGGATTTGAGTGATGGAGGAGGAAGAACAACCTTTGTTCTTGAGGTGTAAGCCTTTGAATGCCAATTTTTGTTAACCCTTTGAAAGAGAACAAATGGGGGGTATTTATAGAGTTAGCACCTTCCATAAATGGAGAGGGGGAGGTAGATCTGGTGCAAAGAGACGTGCAGGTTGTGGGTTACTTCATGGCTAAGTTTTCCCAGCTGATAAAGGTGAACGGGACAGGTTTGGGACCGTCGCGCGATGGAATGGGACCATCGCGCGAGTGTGACAGCTGTCGCGCGTGGGTCAACGGTCAAATCTTTGACTTTGACCCAGGCTGACTCTCGCGCGAGGGAGTCAGTCTGTCGCGCGAGGGTGCGCCCTGGCGCGCGATGGAGTGGGTCTGGCGCGCGATGGTGCGCCCTGGCATGGAGTCGAGTCTCGCGATAGTGCGCTGGCGCGGGGCGGTTGTGCCACTGGCGCGGGGATGATTGCGCCTGGCGCGGTCGATGAGTTTGGCTTTTGGAAGTGGCTTAGGTTAGGTTAGGTTCAAGGGCTTCAAACACTCAAAGCTCAAACACCTATCATTCCCGAGGTGTTCTTGATCCGTTTCATCATCGGGGAGTCAAAAACCGAAAGTAAAGTAATCTGGAAGCCCAGATTGGGGTGTCTACAGTAGCCCCTCTTTGACGGCACTTGAAGCACCATTGACTTGGTACAAGTAACGTCAAAGAATTCTAGACACCCCTCAAGATAATCTAGAGCAGAACATAGTAAAATAGATAAACATACTTACAGAACCTGATTGGTGGAATGGACGTGTGATCCATTGCCAGGGATGGAAGTAGAAGTGGACGATTGCATCGCCGCTTGTTGATCGAATTTGGACAGGACAGGCTGTCGCTGCAGATTTGGACGGGACAGGCCGTCGTTGCTGGGGATCAAGCTATCCTCGGCACAAAGTATTCCAACAAACACGGGTAGGTCGTGTCAGGCAGGTTAAATTCCATCTGTTGGGAATCAGAGCCAATCTCCTTATCAAAGACCATCCGAGACAGAGCAATAAGCCTGCTGGAAGATGCACTTGCGGCTAGACTGAGGGTGATTGTCGTTCGAGACAGGCCAAGACGGGCTCTCCTGGGGAACAATCGATTCGCGGATGAGCAGACCATTGGGCGATAATCGATCGTCGTTGTGGCTGAATCGCGACGATACAATGATCGCCATCGATGGATTTGACAGGACTGCCTTGAAGGTGGACGGGAAGATCAATGTCTTGATTGATCAAACCGCTGGGGAACTTACAGGATCGGCTGCCGTGAATGCGGACGAGAAGATCAATGTGTTGATTAAACCACTGGGGAACTTTGATAGGATTGGCTATCGTGAATGCGGACGGGAAGATCAATGTGCCGAATGATCCGCCGGGGAACTTTGACAGGATCGGATCGTGAATGCGGACGGGAAGATCAATGTGCTTATTGATCAAACCGCTGGGAACTTTGACAGGACCGGCCGTCGTTGAAACGGCTCCACAGGATAGCATCCTTTGGTTTACGAACCGAGAATTGACAGGAGAGATTTCCATCGCATCCACGACCAATGATAACAAAACCGCAGGAGATCGACGCATCCTTTGGCAAACCAAATCGAGAGTTAGGGAGATTTCCATCGCATCCACTAACCAACGATAACAAAACCGCAGGAGATTGCATCGCATCCTTCGGCAAACCAAATCGAGAGTTAGGAGATTTCCATCGCATCCACTAACCAACGAGAATAAGACCGCGGGAGATTGCATCGCATCCTTCGCAAACCAAATCGAGAGTTAGGGAGATTTCCATCGCATCCATTAACCAACGATAACAAAACCGCAGGAGATTGCATCGCATCCTTCGCAAACCAAATCGAGAGTTAGGGAGATCTCTGTTGGACCATCTTCCTGCTTCAACATTTAATATACACAATATGCAATGATGTATCTGATGTTCAAAGCAGCAGCAACGGCTTTCCATCAAGTACAAATCAGAAAGTGTAACGACCCCGATTTTTGGTCAATAAAAATTTCGCTAAAAATTTGAATTTTATTTTAATACTTGGATTTCTTTTTAACATCCAAAATTGGTCGTTATCGACTTATAAAATTTTGTTATTTTATTTGAAAATTCTTTATTTATTTTATAAATCCTTTTGCGATTAATAATCCGTCATAATTAGGTTTTGACTTAGGAGATTGGAATTCATCGCCGGGCATTAAGGTCATTTTTTTCTAAAGGCGAGTATGCCTATTAAGACCTTGGTATAGTTACTTGGTAATTGTAATAAAAATCCTAGAATTTATTTTCTACCGAAATCCTACTTGGTGGACTGCTTGCCTTGGCGTCGGCTTCTTGTCAGCTCGCCTTAGCGTCGGCTCGTATCACGCCGCTTTGCCTTGGCGCCGAAGTCGCCGTCAGTTCTCGCTTTGGCATCGAGTCACGCTTGCTTTTGCCTTGGCCGTGCTCTCACACCACCTTGGCCGCCGCCTTGCGGTTGGCCATGCTCACGCCGCCTCGGCCGTCGCCGTGCTTGCAGGCCGCCCTTCGTCCCGAGTGGTTCCGCTGCCACTGGCGCTGTTTGGCCGCTGGGTCGCGACGGCCGCTTGTACCGTGCCAGCCTTTGTTGCCACCTGGCCGCCGCCATTAGGGCAGCTCTGGTGCCTTGGCCTTGTTGTACCGGTCGCTTTGTCGCCGCAGCGTTGGCTACCAGGCTTCTTTGGCCGCCGCTGCATGCGCCACGCCTTGACCACTTGTTGCCACCGCCGCTCTTGTTTGGCCACGCCAGCCTTTGTTTAGCTCGCTTTGGCCGACCGCTGCTACCGCTATACCAGTCGCTTTGCCACGCCACGCATTGCCTTGGCGTTTGGCACGTCGGGCTTTCAAAACTTCGTTATTAGGCGATTTCCTACTAATTACAACCGAAATACCACTCGAGCAATGAAAGCCTAGATTAAGTATCGTTAGTCTTTAACCAATTAATTAGAATCGCCTAATGGCCATTTAGCCTAATCACTTCTTCCTAACCCTAGATGGACCATTTGACCCTTTTTGTCTTTATCCATTGGACGATGGATGCTAGGCAAATTTGTACCCAGTGGATAATAGGAAAACCTTGGTTAATCTCCCTAAGTACGAGATTAGATTAGTTTAGTGCTTAATTACAAGTATTAGACATTTTAGTATTAACCGTTGGATAATAACCGCTAGGAGGTTTATTATCCATTGGACGATAGATTAGAATCCTAGCCACCATTACCCATTGGTTATTAACCATTAGAGAAACTATTATCCATTGGATAATAGTTAGTCTTGACAATCATGTGCTAGAATGATTTAATTAATAGATTTAGCATGTGTGAAATCCAATAAAATAAGATTTGTTCATTAGATTATTAGGTTAGTACTTAGTACTTTGGATGATGTAGATTAGTTAATTGGATATTGGATTTTGACATATCTAGTAGGATTTCAAAGTACATACTATATATATATTTATGTGTACTTGTATATATATATATATATGAATATAGATATATATATAATAATTATAAAGTACCATGTGCATGTTTCCTTATTTTAATTAGAAAATCTTGTAAAGTATTTTATTTCTTTTACCCATTGGACAACAAATGTTAGGAGATTTATTAACCAATGGACAATAGCTTAGTCTTGCCAAAAGTACAAGGTTTATTATTTAAATTCCCATGGGATTCTCTTATTATTATATAAAAAGACTAGATTTCTCATGTGTGATATTTGGGTTATTATTATACATAGTACTTTGAAAGAAGTAGAATACTTTATTAGATATTGGCATGTGGTATATCTAGGCTACATTGTGTGTACTAGCTTGTATATATATTATATATGTACTTGTATGTATATATATATATGTATATATATATATATAATATTGTATATGTGCATGTGTGTAATTGCATATTTTAATTGGAAAATCAAATTACTAGAAAAACCCTAGATCTTGTAGTACCCAAAGTACCCATATCTATATTATTATATATGTATTCATCCTAGTGTATATATATATACATATAGTACAAAGAGATTGAGAGGGAGAGAGCCGAGAGAGATAGGAGAGAGAGAGAGAGAGAAAGAAAGGAGGAGAGAGAGATAGTACCATGTGTGTTCTTGTATATATATATATATATTGATATATGTATAAAATAGTAAGATTTCCCATGTGTGCAATTGATTTCTTAAATGGAAAATCTTAATTACTAAATTTCCATTGTACATATATACAATATAATAGTTGTAGTCTTCCATAAGTACTATTATATAAGTATATAGTACAGAGAGAGGCCGAGAGAGATTGGGAGAGAGAGAGAGAGTTCGGATGGGAGAGGGAGAGAGAGAGTGATGTGTGCTTTGATCTTACCTCACCATATCTAGGGTTTTATACTAGCCTAAATCTCCTAAGGACTAAACCTAGACTTTCTTATTAGATTCAAGGACTAGACAAGACGAAAACCCCAATAAGATAACATAGTTTTGTCCTAGTTCTTGGAGTGAAAGCAAAGCAATGTCTTGGTAGCCATACAAGCCTAGTTTTAGGCCTTGAGCTTTCAAGCAAACTTGACATAAAATGATTTAAAAATGAGAGAGGGAGAGAGAGAGAGAGTGGGCCGGCCAAAGGGAGAAAGAGAGGGCCAATCCTTGCCTATAAATAGCCAGCCATTCCTCCATTTCATTCACACCTCAATCCATTCTCCAACTTCTCTCTAAAACCAATTTCTGTTTTGCCCAGGCAGCCCACTGTCCTCTGAAAAACTCCATTTTTTCTCCGGGCAAAAGTCATTTCTAAGAACAACGTCCTCCACAAAAGTCGTAGAACACCTCGAGAGCTTCAGTTTAGACCCAAGAACCACCCCAAACGGTCAAGAGATGACCAAGATATCGACCTCCAAAGTTCAGTGAAAAATCTGGAAATCCCATTCCAGACAGCTCACTGTCCACTTGCTTATCCCCATTTTTCTCCGGGCAAAAGTCATTTCTAGGAACAACGTCCTCCACGAAAGTCGTAGAACACCTCGAGAGCTTCAGTTTAGACCCAAGAACCACCCCAAACGGTCAAGAGATGACCAAGATATCGACCTCCAAAGTTCAGTGAAAAATCTGAAAATTCCATTCCAGACAGCTCACTGTCCACTTGCTTATCCCCATTTTTCTCCGGGCGAAAGTCGTTTCTAGGAATAACGTCCTTCACGGAAGTTGTAGAAAATTTCGAGATCTTCGTTTTAGACTCAAGAACGATCCTATTCGGCCCAGGTTTGACCAAGTTACTGCCCTCCAAAGTTTGGTCCAGATTGTGAGCATTCGACGCCCGTAGCACTTTCCAACTAGCTTATTCGGCCCCGACTAGTTTCGGATCAAGGTAGATTAGTCCTTACCCTCTTCCTAAGTATATTGTATTGTATGAGCATGAAGCCAAACGTATCGTATGCCAGTTTTACGTAGTTTACTTTGATCTGTTAACTTAAGCTTATATACCATTGCTTGTATTACTTGTGGTATTATAACAAAGCATATGGTGGATTACCACCCCAGCGTCCGCACATGTGGCGTTATGCTTTAAGTAATGGTTATGGACATACTATGTACTTGCTTGGATTATACTTACCTTGAGTATGCAAACATGCGTTAAACGTGGTAGATACTTGTTTATGTATGAACTTGTCAATAAACACGTGTTGTTTTTCCAAAAAGATGGCTATACGTTGTCGTTTTAAAAGATAAAGTGTTGTTGAAAACGAAGTATTCGTATTTTGACCTTTTAAACGATTGTAAGCATGATAGCAAGTTGCTTGCCTTACTTGTGGTTGTAAACAAGCATGTTTAAAGAGAGTTGGGTGATCTTGCTAGATTACTTTAAAGTGATTCGTCCCACCGCGGAGTCGATGCATGTTACGAGACACATGGAATTGGAAAAGTAAAGATATGACACCTAAGACGTGGTTGATATGGATAAAAAGTGTTTTGGAAAGAACATAATGACCGGACGTGGTAGTCATTATGGCCTTGAGCCGACTTGGTAGCCTTTGTGGCAATGAGCCGGACTTGGTAGCTCATTGTTGTGCGACACAAGGTGCCGGTCTTGGATGCTCATGGTTGTGTGTGTGTGACACAATGTGCGGACTTAGTAGCCATTGTGGCCATGCGTTGGTAACCTTGTGGCAATGAGCCGGACTTGGTAGCTCATTGTTGTGCGACACAAGGTACTTGTAACCAATGGTTGCGTGCGTGTGTGTTTTCGGAATTGATGATAAAAGATGAGACACATTCTACGATACGCTGCGTAGGAGAAACTCTGATGATACGGACACCAACGATAGATAGCGAATGCGGATGTGTCATTGTATGAGTTTATTTGAAAGCATGTTAAGTTGAAAAATCGTATACTATCTTTGACGTGTATGTTAAGGGTTAGTGGCTTTGGATTACTCTATTGAGCTTTCAAGCTCACGATGTTGCTTTATGTGACCCTGACATATTATACTGGTGGCGACGCTGGTATAATGTGTCAGACTTTCTAGATGAACAAGGAGAGCTGTATACCTTGGAGGCTTTCGAAGCTGAGGAACTCGCTAGGATGAAAGAAGAGAAAGAGCTGTAGATAACCTTAGATATCCATCCCTTTTGTGTAATGTAAGAACCCTTTGGAAGTTTATGATGTAATAAAGAGCCAGACTCTCTTGATTTATTCAATAAAAATGTTTATTTAACGTACCCGATTTTGGGGGCGTTACACCATTACTGTACTGCCAGTTACTTCTGAGATGCGCACCCAGATAGATAGACGCTGAATGGACTGGCATGCCCCAGTTGACGAATTTGGGCTTGTGTGCCCTCTCTTCAATGCTTGGGCGGACGTGCCCTAGAAATGCTTTGTTTGGACTTGGGCCGAGATACCCTTGCTGCTTATGAGATTTCCACAGCTTGTGGATTACAGGAGCTAGGGTAGCACATGTAAAAATTGCACTTTCTAGCCGCTAATATCTAATTTGCATTGACAATTGACACACAGACATGCGCACATGTACAGACTCGCCTAGCTCAAACGAAAAAGGGAAAGAGTCCCAGGGTACAATGCGAACCCTTAGACACACAGAACACAATGAAATTTTGGGCGTTAAGCGGCCAAAACTCACAACATTCCTGAACAGATGAAACTGACACTTACGAAAGTGCAAAAAGTACAAAGACCTGTACAAACAAAACCGAGAAAAGCATCCCAATATTACAATTGATTGAAAAACTAGAAAAATGCCGCAAAGATGGACATAAGACGCAAAAGATGACTCATATAGGCCCGGACTGAAACCGACACCCCCGTGCAGTCACATTAAGTCCATATGACTTGCATGGTATGACAAGACTAGGCAAAAGCCCTTGGAACGTCATTCGAGGGAGCAGGCTACCGGTGGAGTTGAAAAAGCACGCACGCGAGGTTGCATACCAGATCTCACCGAACTTAGAATAAACCGTGAGCTATTAGGCTTCTAGCATTTCGTCTGCTTTTTATGCTTCAAATATTTTAAGACTTATGCTCACCCCGTAATAAAGAAGCAATTTGCAATAAAATTGAAAGGCAAAGGTTTTCCCTTCCGATTCCTTCATCGCAGCTTGATCTTCGATCCTCTTCGACCTTTGATGTGTACTAAAATGTCAACCATAGATCCAATTGATAGATTTGTGACCGAGTCTCAAAGAGAGACTGCCTACGTATCCCAAGCTAGGGAATCAGGTCAAAACGTAGTTCAGGCTAAGGTTCACTCGTGTGTTTACCTCTCCTTTTGCGCTCTAACTTTTGCCTAGTACCGCCCATTCGGGTCTTCGGTCTAGCGAGCTTTCAAATATTGCCTATTACTTTTGCCTAGACCGCCTTCATAGGTTTTCGGTCTAGCAGGCTGCTCTAACTTTTGCTTGGAACTGCCCACCCTCGGGGTTTTCAGCCCAACGAGCTTCTCTCAGGGAAAAGTTGCTTTTGAATTGATCCAGGTTGACCATGGTATTGAATTTGTTGCCGTCGAGGTCATCGATCTTTGGCCACAGCCCCAGGTACATTGGCTTTAATGACATAGAGTCAAAAGTGCTTCAGTTGACATGCCTTACTCCGGGCCGTTTTGTGCATTTTCTCATTTGTACTCGGCGGAACGCCACTGTTGTTGCTTTTGAACATGGCATGAGGCCCGGAGCCTTCTTGAGCTTCTATTTTCTGGATTGGCACCCGGTAGCAGGGGGTTTGATGCTTTTTTATCTCAGGATTAACGCCAAGCAAGTCTTTGATGAGACCACGCCAAGACGTTGACGCTTGTCTGACCGGGTCTGATGCTCCTCTGGGAACAGTTCTTGGACCAACTTTGAACCTTTCAGGAGGTTATACTTGTCTTTCAAGTTTATTGAAAATTACTTCTTCTTTTAATAGGCTGAGCATGCCTTTTATCTTCCCTTTTGGCGAGGGAACACATTTCCTTGGGGATGATCCCATCGAAATCTATCCTTCGTCGTCAAGGTCGACATATTTATATAAAAGCCAGCGAAGTACTAAGAAACAAGACAATGCATATCATAAAAACCCTGGGTTTGCCAAGTACAGCAGACTCAAGACTTGAAACAAAAGCTACGACGTGGAGGCCAAGAGGCACGAACTCCGACTCGAGCTAGTTTTTAGACAAACGCAAAAGACTCTGTGTCAGACTCAGACATATCGCCAATGCAAACTAGACGCGGTTTTGAAAACGCAATATTTAAAAAGCTACCCATAGCTTTTACAAAAGAGGTAGGATCCAGCGGGCGTCAGGTTCAAGCAACAGCACTTCGGCTTCCTTTGGCTTCTCGACCAAACCTACTCGATGCTCCTTTGATCAATGGACCTCAGCTAGTCAATCTTCTCATTTGTACGCCCCTCATCACTATCAAACCAGATGTCGGCAGTGAAAACCTCTATTGCCCAACTTACAGCCATCATGTTAACCTCCAGCTCGGACGGGATGGATACGATGGGCTTGGGTTGATTTACTGGGATGATATAGTGGCTAGGGTTGAATATGGTGGAGTTCGGGTTGATTCGAGTGGAGCTGATAGATACCTGACCAACCAGAGGGTCAGACCCATGTTGAGGCAAGGAGTTGGAAATAATGTTGGGCTTTGGCGGAACTTGGACCGTGCCATCATCAATAAGATCTTGAATCTCATGTCGAAGACGATAGCACTTGTCAGTGTGATGGCCAGGCATTTGGTGGAAGGCACAGAAGAGGTTAGGATTATAACCAGCAGGTAAGACTTTGGGAGCGGAAGTTGGGGTCAAAGGTTTGAGATGCCCAGACTTGACAAGTTTCTCCATCACCGCGGATAGAGATGCCTCAAAAGCAGAGAAACTCCGAGGTTGGGTTCGGGCCCGGTAGCTTTGGGTGTTCTGAACCTGATTGACATCGGTTGTATGATTAGGGGAAGCAGGCGTTATCCCCACTTGTAGCCGTCTTTGGCATAATTGCTACACGCCAAACAGTGTGCTACTGTTTTCAGAGTAAGCCTTCGACTTTGGTTTCGAGGATTGGAAGAAAAAGACTCCTCTCTTGGCAAAATCCCACTTTGCAGTGCATCCTCGATGGCCATGCCAGATTCAAAGAAAGTCTCGGTTGGCAGATGCTTGAACCAGCACGAGATGCTTAGCATAGTCGAGATGCAGGTTGCGGGAGATAATGCGGAGTTGATCCCTCTCGCTCGGGCGCTCAATCATTAGAGCGGCTTTGGCTCTCCACCTTTTAACAAAATCCGCAAAGGACTCTTTGGCTTCCATCTTCGTGGATTCTAACTCTCGAATAGTCATCTTGAGCTGGGAGTTGTAGTTGTATTGAGCAATGAAGGCAGCCCCAATGTCTTCCCAAGTCTTTCTCTTGGAAATGTCGAGCGACAGAAACCAGTGGAAGGCAGGCCCTGAGAGAGTTTGAGGGAAAAGCTGAGACATGGCCTCACTTTCTACTTTGAGTAGCTTCATGGCGGCATGATAGCCATAGAGATGAGTCTTGGGATCACCGCTCCCATCGAACTTGACCAAGTCAGGCATCTTGAATTTGTCTGGCAGCTTAGCATTAGGATACAGGCAAAGACGATCCAAGTCTATTCCGCCTGTGTTGATCTTTTCAGATTTTGTGACGGATTCTTCTAGCTTTGCCATCTTGGCCATAAGAGCAGCTATGTCAGGGTTTTGAACAAGTTCCCTACCCGCAAGATTCGGGTTTGCAGCAGGCGCACGAGCCTTCCTAGGGTTGGGCTGAACAATGAGACGCCCCTCGTGATTCGGATCTGGGACCAAGACAGGCTGCTCCTGGTCGTCCTCATCGTCCTCGCCTTCCTCTTCGAGTGGAGGTGGAAGACGAGTGTTGATAAGGTCATTGAGACGAGTGATGTTAGCATCGGTTTGGATGGCCTTTTGCTGCATCGCAGTGATACTATTCTGGAGGTTCATGAGCATGTCTTCCAGAAAGAGCGGTTTTGTCTGGCTGACCTGACATGGTAGGTGATTCAAAAGTGCTCGATGCGAAGATGGGGATCTTGGTTGCCCTTCTCAGATAACGGTGGTGACCGATTTGTAGAGAAGCACCAATAAAGAGCGCTGAGAGCCTTCCAGGATCGATTGGGATTGTAACTGACCAACCTTTGACTCGGATTCTGAAGACTCTCCTAAATAGGTTTGGCTCTTCCTTTCGGTACTCTCTGCTCGGTGCAATGGCTCGAAGCTAGACAGTAAAAAGTGAAAGCTCAGTGGTGTTCCTGCAGCAATTAGAATGCAATGCATGCGTCGTTGTCGGTGTCAACCCTAGACTCTAGAACTAGAGACAAATGTCTCATGATGTTCGGACGCTGCCAAAATCCTCAGATTTCTTTTCGAGGGTGTATCCTTTGAAAGGATCAAACTGATCCTAAGAGATGTCAAAATAGCAGACTAAGTCTTCGACTAGTACCTTTTGAAGTTTCAACTTTGAACTTGGAACAACTCGGTATTGATGGCGTGATACCTTTACCGGGGTGGCTTCAGCGACAACGCGTTAGTCGAGCGGTGTACGTGCTTAGCACGATAACCAAAATGACATCAATATCACGACATCAATACTTTGTGGTTCCTTATCTTTGGTTGAATCTTCAACCGGGCATGAGCCAAGGATTTAATAAAGTTTGATTTCTCGAAGTCTCGCTGACCTAAGGACTTTAAGAATTAACAACATGCACCATCGAGATGCACGACTCTTCATCGGGTCTAGCAGCATCCAAATTAGCATAAGACAGACTCGAAAGCGAGAGACAACCTAGAAGCCGCCCTAAACATGCTCTTATGCAAAACAACATGTATGTATTTACAGTTCCAGAGACGAGTTTGCCTCATGAATTTCAGACGTTGTCAGAATCCTCAGAATTCTTTTCGGCGATGTGTCCCCATGTAGATCGACAGATCCTAAAAGATGTCAAAATAGACTAAATCTTCGCCTAGTCCCTTTTGAAGATTCAACTTTGAATTAGAAACAATTTGGCATTTATGACATGACACCTTAACCTCGAACAACGTGGTGTATAGTGACAACGCACTTCAACCTGGGTGGCGCCAGTGACATAGCATCAATACTTTGTTATTCCTAATTGTCGGTTGAATCCTCAATTAGGCATGAGCTGAGGATTTAGCAAATTTTGATTTCTCAAAGTCTCATTGAACTAAGGACTTTGAAATGACA
This sequence comes from Rhododendron molle, assembly GCA_025413875.1. Classification (NCBI taxonomy): domain Eukaryota; kingdom Viridiplantae; phylum Streptophyta; class Magnoliopsida; order Ericales; family Ericaceae; genus Rhododendron; species Rhododendron molle. The sequence goes on along the minus strand of CM046389.1, from coordinate 46,423,869 downwards.
ACGAACATTCAACAGAATGAACGACTCCTCATTGGGTCCAACTACGTCTTAGACAGCGTAAGACAAACTCGAAAGAAAGAACTGCTGCTTGACCGATTCCTAGACCTAAAATAGAGACGCGTCCCAAGCGTAGGACTCTCAATCGGTGTAGCACAATATCCGGAAGTACCGGAGTCGAACCACAGAGACGGACGGATAGTGCTGACTCAAAAGTGTGAAATTCTAGTTTAACCTGGCTCTTAGGTAGCCACCCCTTGTTCGATGAGGTTGATTTACTGACTAAACTACTAAACTGAATTAATTAAAAATGGATTTAAAAAGGAAAGTACAGCCGTGGGAACTCAGCGTCCGCAACTAGCCTAACCAATGTTTACTCGGGCCACAATTATTCGCTTTGTTGATTTTAGAATAGGAAAAAGGATCCCTAACAAATGCGCACACCTGTCACCAGTTTCCTGCGCATTCGAATTCTGGCGATGCCTGGGTTTTGTTTGTTAGAAGAGTTTTCTTTTTCTAAAATTGCTTAAAGATTAAATTAATTCGGACCCGAGGTAAAAACATTAATTAAACTAGCCACGAGACGCCTTCACCCCGCAGCCGCACTCTACAAAACTACTCACTCATTATTGAAAATAAAACGAATAAAACCCTAGAAATAATCATGCTTTGAATGAAAATTAAACAAAAGATTAATGCTAAGATACGATCTACGAACAATTATAATAAAGACCATAAATCAATACGAGTTACCGAAGTGCGAAGATCTGAACAAAACTTCGAAAACTTAAAGGGAAAAAAATACTGTAAACAATATTCGGAACAAAGAAATTCTGATGGCAGCAGTCCGAAACCCCATTTTGCAGTCGGCAGCTTTTTTATGCGTGAGGAAAAAAAAAAGATCTGCTTCCTGTAGAAAAGAAAACCCTCGCCTCCTTTTTCTGTTTCGTACGTGGGGAATAAATCGTCCAAAAGCTGCTCCTCTCGATCCCCTTTTTCTGTCTGTCCAGTTTTTTCCCCGGTGCTGCTTCTTTTTCTCTTTTATTTAGGCCGTAGCCGACTTAAAAAAAAGAAACCTTCTTGTACTTGGAGACTGTGGGCCATGCTTCCACCCCTTAATTAATTTTTCCAATTCCCAGCCGTGGGCCACGCTTCCACTGACCAACCTAATTCCCAATTGAATTGCCACTATTATCCTATGTAGTCATGCACATGGACTCATTAGATTCAGAGCAAAATTCTTGACTCTGCATTGACCTTCAAACGAATCAGCCTCAATCACCGTATAATAGTTTAATTTCGCGCTTTTTGTACCAAATCCTCCAAATACCTACAATACGCGAATTAAGCATTAAGCTCCGCAAAATAATATAAATGGGACTTAATAAAGATAAATTAGGGGGCGCTAATGTGAACATTTACGCGCCTATCACACCCCCCAACTTACACTTTGCTAGTCCCGAGCAAAGAAAACAAAAGCAACTAAAGAAAACAAATTAAAACCGAAAGTTCTTTTAAGCCCCCAGGCGGCCCCGGTAGGACGAGTGAAGTCTCGTGAGGGTTTTCAGCAGTGATCACCCACAAAACACCATGAATCCTTTCCACATGAAACCCAGAAACCTGTAAGACAGCTCAATGATATCTCAAGCAAAGAATATGAAGCCATCGCAAAGAGATAACGACATAAGCAGTTCTAGATACTATCAAGTCATAAAAATGAGTCATGGCACCTAAACTCAGCGTGTATGAACAAGGGCTTTGGTCACAAGTGAAAAATAACCAAAAATTCTCTCCGGACCGAGTCTCGACTTCAAGTCTCACTGTGTCATGCACTCAACAAATGAAATCACTCGAAACAAGGTGCATATTACTCTCAATATGTGCGGGCAGAAGTTATGTAAATGAGAGCAAAATACTTCCGCACATAACGACACGAAAAGAAAGCTCTATAAAGTGGACACACGATCTCATGAAAGGAATATCAAGTGTTGGAAACTCTCTCTATCCATCAATTCACAACCCATTGCCCCTAAGATCAAATAGGACTTCAATTCCGGTGATAACGTTAGGTAAGGGAATGTATTTCAAGGTTAGGGTAAACATTCAAGTGTCCGAGAATAGGCTAACAACAATTCACATAGGGCAAATAAAATGATGTGTGCCCTCTTTTTTTTTTTTTAATTTTCTTTCTTTTCAACTCCACCACATCTCTCTTTCCTACTTTTAACACAATCTCTACATTAAGAACAAGTGTTTCTCCTTTCCACAATAATTCGGTGCCTTCCCTTTTTGCTTTTTTTTTTTCTCTTTTTTTTTTTGTTTTCATTTTCTACGGGAACGATCATCAATCAATAAAACTCAATTATCATTACATTTACTCTCTCTCTCTCTCCCAAAAAATATACCTCCACATAATTACTAAGCCTTCTCAAGACACAATATAGATGGTGGAGCTCAAAAAGAAAAGGGTAGCATACGAGAGGCTCAAATGGGTTCACAAGAGATAAATGTATGCAAGAAAGAAACGAACCGGCTCAAAATAACAAAGATGGCCTATAATCCTCTCCAAGAGGCAACCCAACCATGCAACTTTCCATACCCAAGAGATAAGCAGGAAATTTAAAACATTCCCAACACTTGACAATAAAAATAATGAGACCCACAACGAATTTGCTCTTCCGTGACAAACAAGAGTTTATTTGACACCACTCCAAGAAAAAAAAATAGGCTCTAAACTCACATGGGCATAAGTCTCCACTAAACAAGCCATCGAAAACATTTAAGCCATAACTCACTAGCAACCAAAGCCCAAATAGACGTGAAGTGCAGATGTGCTAAAAATAAATGCCATGACAAATTCTTAGCAACAAGCTAGCAAAAAGAACTACAATGCCACCACAATATTAAAAGAATGACTATCACATCTCAAACTCTATCAATCACGAGCCAATCTCAATAGCCTTTAAGTCTCATGTAAAAAAAAAAAATCCACCATTTTTTTTTAACTATGCAAAATGAAACAAAACAAGTACGAAGTACACCCTCCCCCCAACTTAGAGCATGCTATGTCCCCAGAGCATGAAGACAAAGAAAAATAAAAACAAAGATAAGGAAAGAGTGAACCTGGGGTGGCAGCCAACCACCATGACCTCGGCCGATGTTTGAGGATTTTGTCGCCTATGCATTTCTCGTCATTGCAGCTGCTCCAGAGCTTGCTCCTTCGGCCCAAAGAATAGGACCACAGCTAGTCACACAAGGCCGCGCTGGGGGCTTCGGGCTTACAACCGCCACACGTAATGACACTCATGACTTAGAGCTCCTGAATGCCTCCATCACCCCAGCGGTGAGGCCTAATCTACCAAGGCTGGTGTGGTAGCACGCGTACCCTGCCAAAAGACTGAAACCACAACTACCGAAAATATGCAAATGGCATTAGTTCTGCCCGGCACGTGTTATCCGGGCCGCAAACAAACAAAATAATAACAATAATAATAAATAAAGAACAAAAAAGAACACCACCAGACATTCACGCAATCTCACGTGTCATACTTTTCTCCCCGTGTCAAGCGGATGAGCAAGATACGGGTGGCTATACAAGACCGTTGAAAATGTGTTATGCTAGCGCCCGTAATAAAATTTATCGCTCGACCTCGCCAAACAATCAAGTCCAGCGTCCCCTACGATCTAAACAAAGTAAGACAAGATACAACCTAGCGTGTAATCCAGGCAATATCGAACCTCTCCCACAGACCTAAGTTACCACTGATAGGGGCCTATTCAGAGAGCATGGATCGTTACCGATAAACTATTACCAAGAAAAACTAATGAAAGCCCTTTTTCCACTAACATAGGTGAAATCTTTTCATGTGAAATATCTCCAAGACTTTATTCAGAACATGCAACACCAAACAAAACTAAACATGCGAACAAACGAAAATGCTAAAGTGCAACTAAAATGCAGAACTAAGTAAAACATGGTAAAGCAAAAAAAAAAAAAAAAAAAAAAAAAAAAAGCAAAAAGGGAAGACACCGAATTATTGTGGAAAGGAGAAACACTTGTTCTTAATGTAGAGATTGTGTTAAAAGTAGGAAAGAGAGATGTGGTGGAGTTGAAAAGAAAGAAAATTAAAAAAAAAAAGAGGGCACACATCATTTTATTTGCCCTATGTGAATTGTTGTTAGCCTATTCTCGGACACTTGAATGTTTACCCTAACCTTGAAATACATTCCCTTACCTAACGTTATCACCGGAATTGAAGTCCTATTTGATCCTAGGGGCAATGGGTTGTGAATTGATGGATAGAGAGAGTTTCCAACACTTGATATTCCTTTCATGAGATCGTGTGTCCACTTTATAGACCTTTCTTTTCGTGTCGTTATGTGCGGAAGTATTTTGCTCTCATTTACATAACTTCTGCCCGCACATATTGAGAGTAATATGCACCTTGTTTCGAGTGATTTCATTTGTTGAGTGCATGACACAGTGAGACTTGAAGTCGAGACTCAGTCCGGAGAGAATTTTTGGTTATTTTTCACTTGTGACCAAAGCCCTTGTTCATACACGCTGAGTTTAGGTGCCATGACTCATTTTTATGACTTGATAGTATCTAGAACTGCTTATGTCGTTATCTCTTTGCGATGGCTTCATATTCTTTGCTTGAGATATCAATGAGCTGTCTTACAGGTTTCTGGGTTTCATGTGGAAAGGATTCATGGTGTTTTGTGGGTGATCGAAAACCCTCACGAGACTTCACTCGTCCTACCGGGGCCGCCTGGGGGCTTAAAAGAACTTTCGGTTTTAATTTGTTTTCTTTAGTTGCTTTTGTTTTCTTTGCTCGGGACTAGCAAAGTGTAAGTTGGGGGTGTGATAGGCGCGTAAATGTTCACATTAGCGCTAATTTATCTTTATTAAGTCCCATTTATATTATTTTGCGGAGCTTAATGCTTAATTCGCGTATTGTAGGTATTTGGAGGATTTGGTACAAAAAGCGCGAAATTAAACTATTATACGGTGATTGAGGCTGATTCGTTTGAAGGTCAATGCAGAGTCAAGAATTTTGCTCTGAATCTAATGAGTCCATGGGCATGACTACATAGGATAATAGTGGCAATTCAATTGGGAATTAGGTTGGTCAGTGGAAGCGTGGCCCACGGCTGGGAATTGGAAAAATTAATTAAGGGGTGGAAGCATGGCCCACAGTCTCCAAGTACAAGAAGGCAGTTGCACCAACGGGGCCAGCAGTGGTCCCTACCAATTCCCAGCCGTGGGCCACGCTTCCACTGACCAACCTAATTCCCAATTGAATTGCCACTATTATCCTATGTAGTCATGCCCATGGACTCATTAGATTCAGAGCAAAATTCTTGACTCTGCATTGACCTTCAAACGAATCAGCCTCAATCACCGTATAATAGTTTAATTTCGCGCTTTTTGTACCAAATCCTCCAAATACCTACAATACGCGAATTAAGCATTAAGCTCCGCAAAATAATATAAATGGGACTTAATAAAGATAAATTAGGGGGCGCTAATGTGAACATTTACGCGCCTATCAACTGCCCTAAGCATGCTCCTATGCAAAACAGTATATGTAATCGGGCCGCTTTGGCACAAAAGGAACGAAATCCTTTTTCCAAGTGCATGCTGCCCACACAGGTACCTGTCCTAGTTTGGAGAGTTCTAGTGCTTTGTATATGCAAAGGCCGGTTTTGGTTCGTAACGGGTTCCTCGGACTAGGGCCACAGATATACCTCCCGTTGCCCGCGATATCGCTGAGCAACAGTCAAACGGTAGCATGACCCATCATCGTCGAAGGTTGTTGTTCATTCGGGGTCCCCGGGCTCCGGTAAACCGTGCCGGATTGCCAAAACGATCCAACGAGGCTTAATCCCACATCGATGCAAATGAATGCTAGAATTTGATTAAGAAGAAGAAAAATCACAAAATCGCAAAATGCCTTTTCAAGCTCGGCTCACTTTATTTAGTCCATCTTTAGAGAAAACTACATTAGTGAACAATTGAAAAAGTCTCCAGGTAGGATTGGCCGGACACGAGGTCCTGTTAAATCACCATTCCAACCTTCGGCAGCGCGAAACTCACCGTTTTGACAGACTTTTAAGGGATTGTTCACAAACGTATTAAACTTTAAGTATGGATTAATATTGGTCCAATTTCTCCCCAGCAGAGTCGCCACTGTGGGCAGCATGCCCTGGAATTTTCGGATTCCAAAGCGAGCCTTCGGGAATTTCGTTCCCCGAAGCAAGGGCCCATAATCGAGGCAGCGAAGAAGCGCCGCGAAAAACACAGTCGCCAATGTGCTCAAGGTCCGTCCACCCAAGGAACCGTATTTCAAGGCACTGCGGCGCTATTTGATTTGAAAAAGTGAAGGAACCGATCCGTCATAACCATATCTGGTTCGGGAGCCAGGTTACGAGAGGAAGGTTTTTAAGGCACCCTCTCGCCCAATCCGAGATCGGTCTCTACTTAGACATTTTGTGAAAACTTTATGATTCTTCTTCTTCTTTAATCATTTTTTAGCCAGTTAGGGGGGGAACAGTTAATCGGGGATTAAAACTGTAATAAGTTTGCAAGATGTGATCTAAACATGGCATGGATGGATGGCAAATATGAAACGGGATAAAACTTAACCCCTGATTAGAATAAACCAAACTGTTCATGGAATAGGTGTATCATACTTGACAGCCACCTTTGCACGCATGGATCAACGTGCATGCAAAAAGGACCATCGCGCGACACACCCATTCCCTCGCGCGAGTGTTCAAGTCTCACCACAGGTTGAATTTTATCCCCTTCTGGGCTCTGGAAGGACCAGTGCACACCCAGGAGGCAAACCAAGCGATTTATAGGTACTGAAAGTAAATAATTATTACAAATTATAATAAACAGGAGCTAAACAAATTGAAATACAACCCCTAAATAGTGGGGGTATCAAAACAAAGGCCAAGGCTGCCGCTCATGCAAGGCGGCGCTATCGACTCAGAGGACCATCGCGAGGTTGAGTCCTCGCGAGTGTCCGGCCGATTTCCAGAACCGCTTTGCATGCTCTGAGCTCTGGTACAGGTCCAGATGCAACCTAGAAGCATTCCAACAAAGTAAATAAGCAAGAAAAGCTAGTCTATGTGTTTTAACATGCTGAGCAGTGAGCTAAAAGGCCTATCATACTTCAAAACTATGAATAACATGATAAAACAAGAATAACCAACACCCCCAAACCCCACGAGGAGTCGCGAGGCGGATTTATCGTCGGCGTATGTGAGTCTATCGCGTGAGGGAGTGCTTGGCACGGATTCTTGTATTTCTGGCCGACTTTAGGGCTAGGGTGGTATTGATTACCAGCCTTGGCCCTGCCAGTTCCCCTCAGAGATCAGAACAGAGAGCAGAACAAAGGTAAGCTATACCTTCGGCTTTTGGTTTAAAAAGTGTTTGAACTTTGAGTTGAGTTGAGGTGAAAAGGGGGATTTGAGTGATGGAGGAGGAAGAACAACCTTTGTTCTTGAGGTGTAAGCCTTTGAATGCCAATTTTTGTTAACCCTTTGAAAGAGAACAAATGGGGGGTATTTATAGAGTTAGCACCTTCCATAAATGGAGATGGGGAGGTAGATCTGGTGCAAAAAGACGTGCAGGTTGTGGGTTACTTCATGGCTAAGTTTTCCCAGCTGATAAAGGTGACTGTGACAGGTTTGGGACCGTCGCGCGATGGAATGGTACCATCGCGCGAGTGTGACAGCTGTCGCGCGTGGGTCAACGGTCAAATCTTTGACTTTGACCCAGGCTGACTCTCGTGCGAGAGAAGTCAGTCTATCGCACGCGGCGCGCGATGGAGTGAGTCTGGCGCGATGGTGCGCCCTGGCGCATCATCGCGCGATGGAGTCAAAGTCTCGCGATGATGCGCTCGGCGCTGGGACAGTTGCCTGGCGGCTGATGATGCGCATGGCGCGGTCAAGAGGTTTGGCTTTTGGAAGTGGCTTAGGTTAGGTTAGGTTCAAGGGCTTCAAACACTCAAAGCTCAAACACCTATCATTCCCGAGGTGTTCTTGATCCGTTTCATCATCGGGGAGTCAAAAACCGAAAGTAAAGTAATCTGGAAGCCCAGATTGGGGTGTCTACAGACGGCCAGATTTGCCGTAGATTCAGGCGGCGGATCACGGCCAAGAATGGCCGTGGGGGGCGGTGTATGTTGTTTAAGTCAAGGACTTGAACTTCGAGAATGGAGGAAATGGGCCAGAAGAGGCCGCAGCGTTGCAAAATCAAAGGAAAGATGCGGTGTAAGAAAGATCAGAGTTACCTGTAAACGCTGAAGTTGCTGGTCGACGGGGAACGACGATGGAGGAGATGGAGGCAGCACGGAGTTGCAGAGCAGCTGCAGAGCAATAGCGAGAGCGAGAGCAGAAAGTGATTTTCTGCCTCGCTCTCCCCCTTATATAATGAGCGAGAAGGAGGAAGGGGAACCCCAAGGGTCTCGCACCGGAACCGAAGCAACGCCAGTTCGCCCTCTCCCATCATGCCACGTGGAAAGCCTGTGTCAATCCGTACTCACAGAGCCCTTTTCTACGCCACGTGTCCCCCTACGTTGGGGCTAGGGTTAACCCCAGCCGTTAGATCTCTGAGGCCCAACGGTCCCATCAGCCCCCTCTGCAGCAAAACTATCATTACTCCTTCCACGAAACGTCTCCTCGTTACCCCTCGATGGTCCGGCGCAATACCCTCGGCGGGCATGCATTACACGATTCAACGTCTCTTCACCTCATCTCTGTGGACCGGCGGCTATGGTTCGGCATGGATCCCTCAAGATACATCCAGGGAGAACCACTTCAACTCCTCCCATTGTTTTCCCAATCAGGGAGAAGTTGAGGGGCTATTGTGGTGGGCCCGGCTCGGTGGGCGGGCCTGGCTGCAATGAATCGGTGAAGGGGTCCGGTTGTGTATTGGATGTGGCTCGGTGGGGGATCCTGATGGAAGCCACAGTTAACCCCTGAGCCCGTCCCATAGGGCTCGGTGAGGTCCTGCCGAACCATATTGGTCGAACCGAAGTCCATTGCCGAGGAAGCTGTTCTGAACTCAAGCCGTGGAATCAGGCCCGGCGGAGCCCCGCCGAACCAACTCTCAGTTACAACGAGCTCGAGTACAGCCGGACTGGTTGGTTCGGTAGGACTGTCGACCACCGAGCCATATCGACTCCCTAACTTGTAGAGGAAGTTATGGAACGTGCCATTGAATAGAAAACGTGCCATTAATCCCACTATGGTAGGAACGAACTGTTAGGATCATGACGAGCCTGACTTTACGGGATTGGATTTGGATGCCATAGTGGGCAAACCAATCACCGTGCGCGTGGGGTAAACGCGTGGTGTGGACACCGCCTTTACCCGCATATAAAAGGAGTGTTGATGCTGAGAAATAAGGTACGTGATACTCAGCCCCAAAACCCTAATACTCTCGTTCTCTCCTTTTTCCTGCCACTGACTAGATCGTCGGAGTGCCTATCCCGGACCACCACGATCCGGGCTTATGCACTAACGTGTTCGCTACTTGTGCAGGTTCCTACCAAGATTCAGCCGTCCTAGCCACCTTAGCACCAGGGGTGCGACCGGAGAAGCATAGCACCACAGGTCTTTTAGCAAAAATACACATACGCTTTCAACCCTTAAAAAAAAAAAAAAGCAGTGTTGATAATCACCCAATATTGTAGATATTTGGTGCGACTAGTCCCGTTTTATGTTGTTCTAACTTGGGTTTATTTAGCTTTTATAATGATTTTGCACGTAAGGCTCGTTTGAGGATGTTTCAGGTTTTACGCCTTAACAAGGGTGATTTTGATGCCATGGACATGCCTCGGGGGAGCCCGAGCTTCCAAGGCCAAGTGGCGGAGTGCCACCGTTCTCCAATGATCAAGATACGAAACATCGGGTGAAGTTCGGAAGCGTCGGCTGCCAAGTTTTGAAGCTCAAGGCCAATTCTGCAGTTAGCAAAGCTGTATCCATACAACCATTTTTGTTGAATCGATACAGTGGCCTTATCTTTTGTTCAGAGAACAGCGTATCCATACACCATTTTTGGTTGTATTCATACAGCTCCTCTACGGAGCATTCCCAACACAGGCTTAACAGCTCGGTATCCATACAACCGTTTTGGTTGTATGGATACAGATTGCTTACTGATAGCTTTTTACAATTTTTCAACCTTCCATATTTAGAAACTTACTACTTATAGTAACCTTTTGGGATATTTGTAGAGAGGGAAAGTTGGTTTTTGTATAAATATCCCTCTCCTCTCTCCTAGGTTAAGTAGTAGTTAGTTTAGGTTAGTCTTTCTCCATTAATGTCTTCCAAGCTTTCTTAGTTAAATCTTTCAAGAACACTTGTAAGTCTTTCTCGTTTGTTAATTTCTCGTTTATTAATGTTATCGCTACGCTTTGGATCTTTGCATAAATCAAGTTTGTTTTCGTTTTTATCGGTTAAATATCATGTCTTGTTTTATGCTATGTCTTGTTCTTTAGCTATGTGTGAGTAGTTGTTTTGGTTAAGTCTCGGGATAATCTTTCCCAATGACTTAGGTGGTTGTTTGGTTTTCAAACCTTCGGGCTTAAAGTCATGGTTTTCGGAATTAAATTTACCTAGCCATTTTGGTCTAAGTGAGGGGTGTTAACTCCTTAGTCTGAAGTTTAGTCAAGCGGCTTTGGCAATCGACATATCGAGGGCTCGTGTCACACCCCAAAATGAGAAGTGACCGGCCATGAACCAAAAGACCAAATCTTGTAGAACATGCAGCCTAAAAAGAAATTTTATAAAAACTCCCAAGTAAATATCCACCAAATAGTCAACCATTTTAATTTATTCAGAACATCCACAACCAATAATTCCACAAAAAGAATGGGGCACAAACATCCCATGAACCAAATAGTATCCAGTGATCCAACGGTAATAAAACAATCCGGAAGTCTGACAAAATGTTTCAATGCGGAAACGATAAAATAAAATACTAAGCTAGGATGAGACACCCTAAGGAGGTCAACAAACAAAATCCCAAAGATGCCGCCAGAGTCCTTGCCTAAATCCCGACTAGCCTGAAAAGAAGTTGGAATAAATCCGTCAGCTGACGAGCTCAGTAAATAGCAAAGCAAGTATAGTAAAGTAAGGTTGTAAAATAGGGATCAAAATAATTTACCATGTCAACATAAATTTGGCATTCGGGTAAACAACAAAATAATCAGTTAATCCAATCAACGATTCATCCGATAAGTCTTAATGGTGATCAAAATCCAACCTCCAACAACAATGGGGAACCACAACTAAAATCAATAGTACCGAGTGCCAGTGAATAAATGTCTCACAAAATTGGATCCAATATCGAAACATAGAGTCGCCACGAGTAGGCAGCCCGTGGAACTTTTCCCTAAGAACGATCCGGTCAATAACAACCGTTGAGCATTAGAGTCACCGGCCTAATCCAGTTTCTTCCCTAATGGCCAGAGTCACCCACACACAGAGGATTAATTTCCCTGGACTTCCAAAATATGTTCCCATTCGATATCCACAAAGTTCTCACCAAAAAATCATTCGATCAACAAATGGTTTCACCGATACCGCATGCCAATTTAATATAATCAAATATAACAATGTGTTTCCAATTTCAATCACAAATTTTCCAAAATAACAATTTATGGGACACGGGAAAGTTCAAAAATGTGTAACATGCTTAACCACTCACCTGGGTCCAAAGCTAATGCAATCGAACGACACGGAATGAGTCTAACCTGAGCAAAGAATCATGTAGCACTATTATCACTAACTGTATCAATTTAATATAATCTGTAGCAACATGGAACTCCCTAAGAAAAATACTCTTCTAACCTATGACTAAGCCAACTTAACTTCAATTACCAAAACCCATACCAAGTCTCAACTTCCACGTCCACAACCCATGGCTGTCTACCATGTGCCAAACTCTCCTGTTCGTTAGTCCCAAAATTACTCCAATTACACAACAACAAACCCTTCATTATTTTAGTACAACTCTCAGATTTTATTAGCACGTACTATATAGCCACCACAACGCCATATACATATAGATCATTGATCACCTTCACGCTTCACCACGCACACACACCGCACAAACCACCAATAAACCCAAATCAATCTTTTACTCCACAGCCACATTCACAGTTACAGTCCTAGCGTGAGAAAATCAAAAAGAGGGCAAACATAAATAGATATGAAGAGAAGTAGAATCACTTACTTGGGCTACCTCCAACCAGCCAAAACGCTTACTGACTGCGGCTTCTATCTCTTGAAATAAATAACCCTAATTCTAATATAAGTCTAACTCCTTCCAAGGCCACGTTCTCCCTTAATGCTAATAATAGGTTACTTGGTATATAAAGGTCACGCAATACTAAATTAAACTAGATAATTAATTATAAAATCTAGTCTAATACGTGACGAAAAGTAATCTTAGACTTATAAAATTTATTTAACAAAATGAATTCCTATTTCTGAAAATTACAATGATGCCAATAATATCCATAGCGCGCACAAAATATAACTGATTGAGATCTGACCAAAACACCCAATTAATAAATAGCCAAAATAAGTAATAAGATAAATAAAAATGCTAGGCCGTAATAGCTCGTGGCCTCCTACGTGTTAGATATATTAGCAAAAATAGGTTGGTTTGGTTCCGTTTAATCACATCTTTCAATAAACGTCATCTTCAAAGCTAAATCATCCGAGCGTGAGCGCGCAGTCGTGACTCTCGCTTGAGTTATAATTGAGAACCGGTAACGGCCTTTGTCAAGGGTTAGATGATCCCTAGACTTGCCTCTTTTAGTTCATAAAGTTCATTTCTAGTCTTTTTACTTAGCATTTCTATCGTTTAAAGTAAAACCAAGTTGGCCGTCTTAAATGCCGAAATCCATTACTTACAAAACCTACAATCCAATTAAGCCATATTCGATTCTCTGTGGGTACTCCTGGACTTTCCGGTTATTATGCTATCGACGATTTAGCCCTACGCTTGGGGTGTTTCAACTTTATTTGAAGGCGAGGTTGTCGCGTAAGCAAGTGTGGATATATATCAATTCTCTCTCTCTCTTTGATAAGATATCAGAGGATTTACACGGATACTTTTTGTTCAGGTAATTCATAGGATTCTGATTTTGGTGCATAACTTTTGTTCCCAGGCACCTTGTACATGAAGTGTGCTTGCCCACAAGAGTGGAGCGCGAAAATCAATTTCCAATTTCAATTAAATACCACAGAGTGGTGGTGCATGATTGGGCGTAAGTTATCTTACTGTATTTTGTATTTGGGCTAAAATGATTGTGTTTATAAGTGGGCCAAAAAATGATAGTTTGTAATTGGGCCTTGTTATGGTATTCCTTTTGTACTTCTCCATTGTTAAAAAGTGTAGGGCCCAAGTCCAATTTATTAGCTACTATATACGGAGTAAATAAATGCTTGTATAAGAAGTCCCTAGACAATTGAATGAAAAAATTCATTGTGGTGCTTCCCCTGTAATTTGTATCAATAAATCTAGGAACACTCCTAACGATCACTTCTCGACCAGTTTTCTCTCACATATGTGTAGAACCAACACATATGTGAGAGATAAGTAATCGGAGAGTGATTGATAAGAGTGCACGTAGTATTATATTGCTCTGTTCGTGCCTTTCTCCCTGAAAAATAGTTGCGGCAATTAGCAAGTGTTCAATTTCTTTCATAATCAAGCAAAGGTTGAAGGCCAATCTAAGCCAACAGATTATCGGTTCCACTAGCGGGGGTGTTTTAACTACTTTTAAGTAGCTGGATGATAGAAGGGGACAAGGCAAGATGCGGTTCTTGCGGTTGTTCGTGGCTATGTTGTGGGTAATGGATCTCGAGCGGTGGCGGCGAGATTTTCATTTACCATGTTTCCTTTTCTTCCTTAGTGACGATGTACATGTTTATGAGAAAATATTTCAAAATAAATCAACGGATCGGATCATTCTTGTGGGAGCCATAGTGGGTCCCACACGGTACAAGCCATGATCGGTACTCTTAACATTTGCATTTAGGTTTTTGTACTTTCCTCCGGTATTTTTAACTATAGGACCATAGGTGAAGCACATACAGTGCGTGTACAAATCGAATTTTGTTGGTGTTTTGAGGACATGTAAAATATAAAAAAGATGAAAATCTAAATTTCTCCTTTTTTTTGTAATCATTTCCACGAGATAAAAAAATAAATAGGGACATTTGTAGTGCTTGGAGCCTATCTCATTGGATTTTGGAACATGGTCCAGTTTAGCTTTTAACGGTTTTGTTTCGCGGTTTTTTGTTTGGTTTTGGGTTTTTGGTTTTGTTACTCCAATTGTTATGTTTTTTTTTTATTATTTAGGAAAAATGACTGCGCAGGACGCGTTTTGATAATTAATATTCGCCAAGGACATTTTCAACATTAACAAATATTCTTAACATGTCATTGGTACGTATTAATTATCAAAATACGTCCTTGGCCGTCATTTTCCCTCTTTTTTTTTGGCGGTTTCGTTATGCTTTAGTCCTTTTCTTGTGTGTTTGGCCTCTCTTTTTTTGTTTTGTTTTTTATGCTGTTGAGGTTCCTTGCTGTTTTGCAGGGTTATTTCCCCATTGTTAGTAATTATGTTTAGGGGCAAATTTCACTGACCTCCCTTGAGGTTTCTGACATCAACAAATACCTCCCCTGAGGTTTCTGAAATATCACTGCCCTCCTCTCCTTTGGCTGACAATGCCAAAGAACCCCCCTCCGTTAATATGCAGCTGGAAATTGGATGGAAAAGATGAGGTCATTGTAAAATAACTTGTAATATACCCATATTAATTACCCTTTGCTATAAATATTGATATCACCACCTTCATTTTGCAAATGAACACCCAGGAAAGAGAAAGCAAAACAGAGGCACAAATATTGAAATAATAAACCCAGTATCCAATCACATTTCAAACATTTGTCATCTGTTTTTTTTTCCTCCTAAAACCTGTGGTGTTCCATTTGCAAGCAAACGTTCAAAGCCAAACAAAGGGATTTGCAACCTGAACAAAGGCAAACTTTAATATCCAAGTGACTAATTTAGAACCAAACAAAGGCAAACTCTAATGTCAAAGTAAAATGCAAATTTCATTCATCCAAATTGCAATCAAAATTAAACATTAAACTGCCACCATATGCAAATTCCATTCATCCAAATAGCAGTCAAAAGATTACACAACAGGGCTATAAACCTCTTGTTTGTAGTCAAAAGATTACATAAAAGTGTCATGTTCTTAGGTTCCAAATTACATAACATAATGGATTAATAACTTGGGCTATTCAAAAGAGGGATATACAAAAAACAGAGTCTATTATGCCCTATACAACAATATACGAAGTATTAGTCAGCTCCACTGTCATATACTATCATATACAAAAAAGCGATCTTCAAAATCTGCATGTAGATCCAAAAAATGTCCCAGAATTCATCATTCAACTGCATTTACAAAAGATGAGTGTTACCATAGGTTTAACTGTAAGGTGGGATGTAAAAAATGAGATGTGGTGCTGAAAATAAAGAAACCTGTAACTTACTCAGAAAAGGGACTAGACTGATGACTGGCTTTGAGTGACACACTGTGAGGGTTGAGCTGCTCTCATGTAATATTTTGTTCTTAATTACCAAAAATTGCTCTTTTTCTTGTTTTCCTAATAGAACGCCGTCAAAGCAAATCTACTACTCATGGTCTCGTAGGAAAGAATCCTCAAAGAGAACACATATGCAGAGAGACACACAGAAAGTACCAAATTATACCAGTTGATGATCAAGCTGCAAAATCCTAAACTGTAAACTTACAAGTTGAATGCACTATGGCGATAGAACCATTATAAAAAGGCCTTCACAAGAAACTAATGTATCACCACAAGAAAACATGACAGTAAAGAATGAAAATTCGATGGCATAAGCTGGACAGCCGTTTTATGTGAAAATATTCATCCCTAAACCAAAAGCCTTGGCAAGTTTCCTTGTATAAATCAAGAAAAATAGGGCACGATGAGCAAGCTCGTGATTTAAAAATTACACAATCACAACAGGGTAAAGTACCTATAAACAGCTACCTAACTTACCTTGAAGTAGCTCTACCACATGTATAGGATCCCTCGGAAAGGCAACCAGATTAACCCCTTCCTGCTCAAATGTCCAAAAATGACATTAACACTAAATATTCAAATGTCCCTAGCTAGAAATCACCAAAAAAAAAAAAAAAAAGAAACAGAAACTTTGTAAATTAGGGGATTTTGTGTTTCCCTTTAAAATATTAAAATGGCTATAGAAAGAAGACGAACGTAGATGAAAAAGAGTGAAGGAAAAAGGGAATTTTTTTTTTCGGTCATAGGAAAAAAGGGATTTTGTGTGCTTTGTAAAGAAAGCAAAATCCCCCCAACATTAGGTTCATTCACCAGATCTACTTTCTCGACCATTCCAGGGGTAGACGACAAGTGCTGGAGTGAGAAATGAGACCCCCTTTCGGGCACTCTTTGTGCCATATTTTCTATAAAGTTCCGAAAAAAAGGGGTTTTGTGTGGTTTGTAAAGAACACAAAATCCCCCCAACATTATGTCACATGCACTGTTTTCAGTAGCCATTTTTGGATTCCAAAAGGAAACACAAAATCCCCCAATTTACAAACCCTAAATTGTTGGATTCAACAAAGAAACGAAATTTTTTTTTTTGCAAGAAAAACTGAAAAACACACAAGAAAAATTATTTAAAATTGCCATGGTTACCTCCGTCAAGAACCAACGATTCACAAGGGTTGAACAGTTGGAGAAGTTTCTACCACGCGATCTTCCGCAAAAACGAAGCTAGATCTTCAGATCTTAGTTGCGATCGTGGCCACGATTACGTGATCTCACCACCATTCTCCATCGTCGTTGTATCTCTCTCTCTCTCCCTCTCTTTCTTTCTCTCTGTCTGTTTCTCTTCTGGGTGTGGATAAGAAAGCCAGACGTGGAATGGGAATGGAAATACCAAGTGTTGTTTTATATACCAAAGGGCACTTTGGTCTTTTTCATTTAAACTAACGGAGGATTTAACCCCGTCAAAGGGATTTAGGTGGGAAGGACCTGATTTGGCATTATCAGTCAAAGGAGGGGAGGGCAGTGATATTTTAGATACCTCAGGGGAGGTATCTGTTGGTGTTAGAAACCTCAAGGGGGGTCAGTGAAATTTGCCCTATGTTTAGTAATGAAAAGTATATTTACTGAAAAAGACGGATAAAAGATACGGAGTAAATAGATTTATCTTGAAATCTTCACAATTGGAACTTTGGAATTATAACATTAATTTTTTATTTTTTTTTTGACATGCTGCTCTAAAAATGAGTAGGTGAATAACTAAATAATAAACTGTCTCATTGGCTGTTTTTTGTTTTAAAACAAATTCTTCTATATTGCCATACGTGTACATGGTAAGAGCGAACCTGCATGCGCTAACAGCATAGCAGGGTTCGATTCTCTCTTGAGGCAAAACCATGATTTAAGTGGGAGGTCATGACAGTGGGTTCCTCTTATCCCGAGGTTTGAATTGCGCAGTCGATCGGGTTCATATAGTGGCTCGGCTGCAGAATTGTTCCTTGGTTACCAAAAAAAGAAGAAGTGCGAATGCGGTTTTATGCTTTCGTTCCTCACACATAACAATTGTACGTATGAATCTAGCTTACGGCTCCACTACCCGCATAATTGATATTATCGTGGTACCGGGACCCGAACGAATGTTCCTTCTAGACAATAGCCGTTTCCTCGATTGGGATGTTCTTCACCTCCGGCAAGAAAAAGTAGATGACAATATAGTCGTTACCACCCCCATAAAGAGAAGAAGAGAAAGAGACCGAATTTGGGATGGCAGTACACAGTTAGGAAGATTTGAGCGATGATGAACGTAAAGATCCTATCAACTCATGTTGAAACGAACGCTATGAATGCAAGCTAAGAACGAGAAATTGAAAACTAAACAAGAAATCACAAAAACACAAGATATACGTGGTTCCCCAAGATGGGTACGTCCACGGGCGATGAGAGAAATGATTCACTAACCAACGTGAAGAAGAGATACAAAAAGCCGGTTATAATCCGTAACTCTAGAAAGACCACTCTTTATGAAAGCCCAAAAGATAATCTATAGAAGTCCCCCAAAAGCCCTATTTATAATAGGCTACAAAAACGGGAACAACATAATTAACCAATGTGGGACTAAAGAATACAAGACATTCCCAACAAATCTCCACCTTGACTTGAATTCCACTGAACCAAATCACCAAATATAGCTCTCCCCTTCTAACCTCTCACTCGCCAAATGCCCCCGAGGGGCGATCAACTGCAAATACCAAGCAAGCCCAAGCAATGCTCGAACTTGGCAACCGGAACCGATTTAGTCAACATATCTGCTGGGTTATCTGCCGTAGCCACTTTTTTCACCTCAACTTGCTTCAGTGAGATGATATTCCAAACGAAGTGATACCTGACATCGATATGCTTGGTCCTCTCATGATACATTAGATTTTTAGTCAAATGTATAGCACTCTATGAATCACAAAACACTGAACTCACACCCTGTGCAAGACCAAGCACACAAAGCAAATCTCTCATCCACAATGCCTCTTTCACAGCTTCAGCAATGGCCATATACTCCGCTTCTGTTGTAGACTGCGCGACTGTAGCCTGTAAAGTAGCTTTCCAACTAATGGCACTTCCGGACAGAGTAAAGACATAACCTGTCAGAGACCTCCTCTTGTCGTGGTCACCGGCAAAATCCGAATCAACATAACCAACAACATGATCACCAGAATTGGCAACCCCAAACAAAAGACCAACACCTGCAGTTCCGCACAAATACCGTAGTATCCATTTCACAGCCTCGCAATGTGCCTTTCCTGGACGCCCCATATAACGACTAACGACTAACGACACTAAGTGCATGTGAAATATCAGGACGAGTACATACCATGGCGTACATAAGGCTCCCAACTGCGCACGAATATGGAACCTGAGACATATATTTCTCCTCATCCTCTGACTGTGGTGACAACTCAGCTGAAAGTCGAAAGTGTGCTGCCAAAGGGGTACTGACTGGTTTCGAGTTCTGCATGGCAAAGCGCTCAAGCACTTTAAGAACATAAGACTTCTGATTCAAAAATAATTTGCCAGCTACTCGATCTCTACAAATCTCCATACCCAAAATACGTTTGCCGCACCCAAATCTTTCATCTCAAATGCACCACCTAACTGTTGTTTCAACCTGTTGATTTCTGATACACTCTTGGCAGCAATAAGCATATTATCAACATACAACAGTAGATAAACAAATGAACCATCTGGAAGTTTTCGAAAATACACACAACTGTCATACTCACTCCTAGAATATGACTGACTTATCATAAAAGTATCAAGCCGCTTATACCACTGCCTAGGAGATTGTTTGAGGCCATACAAAGACTTACGAAGTAAACAAACGTGATCCTCCTTACCAGAAACAACAAATCCCTCAGGCTGACGCATGTAAATCTGTTCCTCAAGCTCGCCATGCAAAAACGCAGTTTTGACATCAAGTTGCTCCAACTCAAGATCATAACATGCAACGATAGCAAGTAAAGTGCGAATGGAACTATGTTTTACAACTGGTGAAAATACCTCATTGTAGTCAACACCCTCCTTCTGACTGTATCCTTTCGCCACTAGCCGAGCTTTGAACCGTGCGTCTTCTACCCCTGGAATACCCGGTTTGCGCTTGAAGACCCACTTGCACCCAACAATCCTCTTCCCTTTCAGCGGTTCTACTAACTCCCATGTCTGATTCTTCTGAAGAGACTCAATCTCCTCATTCATAGCAACAAACCACTGTGCAGACTCAGTGCTCGAAACAGTTTCCGTATAGCTTGAAAGCTCTTCATACTCAACTGTTTCAGCAACTGATAAAGCATAGGCTACCATCTCAGAATAAGCCGAATACCTTTCAGGAGGCCGAATCTCCCTCCTTGGCCTATCTTTAGCAATAGTGCGTGGTTGCTCAACTAACGCATCAATCTCTGTGTCTGAACTCTTGAACTCCTCTTCAATTGGCTTTTCAACGTGCTTCTTCCCTGAGTTAGAAGATTCACTCAAAAACTCCATCTGCTTTGGAACACTCTGTTCCTGAACTGTATGATCAACCTGCTTAGACCCCTTAATCATAGAGTTTTCATCAAAAGTAACATCTCTACTGATCAAAAACTTTGAATCTTCAGGACACCACAATTTGTACCCTTTCACACCTGCATGATAACCCAAGAAAATACACTTCTTGGCCCGTGGCTCTAACTTACCCTCATTCACATGAGTATAAGCTAGACACCCAAACACCCGAGCATAGAGTAATCAGCTTGATGACCTGACCATACCTCAAAAGGAGTCTTACACTCAATAGCAGTCGACGGAGACCTGTTCACCAAATAGCATGTTGTGGAAACGGCTTCAGCCCAAAATTCGTTGCCCAATCCGGAATTGGACAACATACAACGTGCCTTCTCCAAAAGAGACCTGTTCATTCGTTCAGCCACACCATTCTGCTGAGGGGTTTTTCTCACTGTATGATGCCTCACAATGCCCTCATCACTGCAGAACCTATTAAACTCGCCAAGACAAAACTCCATACCATTGTCAGTTCTCAAACGTTTTATTTTCTTACCAGTCTGATTCTCAATCAAAGTTTTAAACTGTTTGAATGTATTAAAGGCGTCACTCTTATGTTTCAACATATACACCCAAACCTTACGTGAGAATCATCGATAATACTCATAAAATAGCAAAAACCACCTTTAGAAGTTACCTCTGCGGGACCCCCAAGATACGAGTGAAAATAATCCACCGTGCCTTTGGTGCGATGAACAGCTGTACTGAATTTTACCCTGCATTGCTTGCCGTAGACACAATGCTCACAGAAATTCAGCTTCTCAATTTTCTGGCCACATAGCAAACCTTGTTTGCTCAAAACTGTCATCCCCCTCTCGCTCATATGCCCAAGGCGCATATGCCATAAACAAGTCAAATCTGAATCTAAAACCTTGGATGAAGCAACCGTTGCTGCAGCACCTAGAACTGTACTGCCCTGGAGTGTATAGAGGTTACCACGCTTATGACCCTTCATCAGTACCAATGCACCCCTCAAGACTTTCAAAACTCCACCTTCACCGAGGAATTTGCAATCATGAGAATCAAGAGCACCCAGGGATATAAGATTTTTCTTCAAATTCGGAACATGTCGAACCTCAGATAAACTCCTAACAATATCGTCATGCATCCTAAGCTAAATCGTTCCTGAACCAACAGTCTTACAGGCCATGTTGTTGCCCATCAAAACTGTACCACCATTGACTGCCTCATAAGTAGAAAACCACTCTTTATGCGGACACATGTGGTATGAACATCCAGAATCCATAATCCACTCGGTATTAGAGCGAGAATCGCCCTCTGTAACTGATAACACGCTATCTGACTCATCTGAACTTTCAGCAATTCCAGCAATTACTTTACCCCCTTTTTGGTCTTCTTTTTCCTTCTCCTTGAGTTTTAAACAGTCCTTTTTCCAGTGCCCAGATTTCTTGCAATAATTGCACTTTCCCTTCTTCTTACCTGATGATCTGGATCTTCCCCTATTACTCGACTCCTCCCTATCTGTTGTTCTTCCCCTAACAAACAAACCCTCCGCATGTGCATCACCCTCACCTGACACATTTTTCCTTAATTCTTTGGAATAAAGACTGGCCTTAACATCCTCCATGGATATTGTGTCTTTGTCATACAATAGAGTTTTAACAAAGTGCTCATGCGAAAGCGGTAAAGAACATAACAAAATTAGGGTTTGGTCCTCATCCTTAATTTTACTATCAATATTTTTCAAATCCATAATAATACGATTGAACTCGTCTAAATGATCCTTAACAGGTATACCTTCTCGCATACGAAACGTATAAAGACGTCGTTTAAGATATAACCTGTTGGTGAGCGACTTCGTCATATATATGCCTTCCATCTTCAGCCAAATTCCTGCTGCTGAAGTTTCTTCTTCCACCTCGCGAAGAACATCATCTGCCAGACTCAACTGAATAGAACTCAGAGCTTTGGCATCCGTATCATCCCAATCTTCCTCTTTGATTCCAGAACCAGTCTTGCCTAACAAAGCCTTGTGCAATCCTTGTTGGGTTAACAGAGCCTTCATCTTTACTCTCCAAAGACTGAAACTGCTGCTCTGCCCATCAAACTTCGCAATCTCGAATTTAGCTGCCATAGCCACAATCGGAAGAGAAACCCTAGTTTTTTTGCAACCTGGCTCTGATACCAATTTGTTGAAACGAACGCTATGAATGCAAGTTAAGAACAAGAAATTGAAAACTAAACAAGAAATCACAAAGATACAAGATATACGTGGTTCCCCAAGATGGGTACGTCCACGGGCGAGGAGAGAGATGATTCACTAACCAACGTGAAGAAGAGATACAAAAAGCCGGCTATAATCCGTAACTCTAGAAAGGCCACTCTTTATGAAAACCCAAAAGATGATCTATAGAAGTCCCCCAAAAGCCCTATTTATAATAGGCTACAAAAACGGGAACAACATAATTAACCAATGTGAGACTAAAGAATACAAGGCATTCCCAACAAATCTCCACCTGTATCGACCCACTTTTACCAACTCAGCTCTTCTCGCTGTAAGTTGCTATTTTTCTTCGCTTTTTTTTTTTTTTTTTTGGGTTGTTGGATGAGTTCCTATGACAATTTCCATGTGCTTTTTCTTGCCGGAGACGAAGAACATCACAATTGAGGAAATGTCAAACGCAACATGATCTTCACGTTCATTATCTCTCAAATCTTCCTAATACTCTGACCAGTCAATCAAATTTCCAGAGGGAAGATTTCATCGATGACTACTCTCGTTCAGCTAAATAAATCAACTGGATTTATTTTTTTATTCTTATTCAAATTTTTTCGTAGTTGTTAATTTATCGTCAATTTTTTGAAAATTATTGCATCGTCGTGACGAGAGGAATTTAAAAAGTAAAAACTTATGATCGAAATCCAATTTTTTTTTTGAATAAATAAAGACAAGAATAAGCCAATAAGCCAATTTTTTCGTCTTTATTCAAAAATAAATAAATTTCGATTATAATTTTTTATTTTTTAGATTCCTCTCATCATGAAGATGCAATAATTCCCAAAAAATTGACGATAAACTAGCAAATACGAAAAAAATTTGAATAAAAAAAAAAAAAAAAAACCAATTGACTCCTTTCGCCGAACGGGGCCACCAGCCTAGGGGTCCCATGACCAGGCAAATCCTGCAACATAGATGCATATAGAGTACCATTATAATTCGTAAACACGAAACAAAGAAAACAATACTTCAACAGAAATATAAAAAGATACAAAACTAAACACAAATTAATACCCCTAGGTATATATGGAGACAGGGGAAGGGTGAATTGTTGAAGAGTGAGGTGGGTGGACCGTGGAGAGAGAGAGAGAGAGAGAGATTTGTTGTTGCATTGCATGGAGTAGATATTTGTTGCTTGCATGGTTGGCATGCATATTGATGAGTGAGTGAGACTTTCATAATTGAGTTGATAATTACGTCTGAAATTTCTAAGTGCAATTAATTCCTTAGCTAATTGAAAGAATTTGATTTAGACGTAATTAACAAATTAGATAGACCATCATTTCTTGTATAATGGTCCCAATTTTGAACAGTGTTTAATTTTGCTCTACGATTAAACAGTGCTTTCCGCTTTAAAAAAAAGAAAAAAAAAAACAATCACAAATGAGCTACTACTATGTTTATGCCCTCCTCAAACTTTTTACTTTTGGCATGCCAAGTGATTACTCGATCCCAAGTGAGTGTTTTTTGAAATCAAGAATGTATGTAGAAAGATACATGATCTTTCAAAATGTAATTAAAACGGTCTTGCTATTGTCAGTCTACTGGGTTGACGATAAGCACATTAGAAAGCAAGGAGAATATGTATTTCTATTTATTTTTTACACCCGTTAATACACATTCACACAACTAC
Organism: Rhododendron molle; assembly: GCA_025413875.1. Lineage (NCBI taxonomy): Eukaryota > Viridiplantae > Streptophyta > Magnoliopsida > Ericales > Ericaceae > Rhododendron > Rhododendron molle. Next base: position 46,399,767 of record CM046389.1, on the reverse strand, counting down.
TATTCTCAGTCCATTGAGCTGATTTTAGAATTTTTCAAATTAAAATGGATGAAAACAAGCTGCTGTGATGAAAAATCGGAAAAACAAGCTGGTGGTGCGTCTGTGGCGGTCTTTGGTCAGGGCAGAGGCAGACATTTTTGGGTTTTCTAGTTCCGTTTGGAGCTCGATCTAGCATTAACAGGGTGCAAGGCACGTTGATCCAGAGTCGGTTCAGCTCCTCTGGCGTTTCTCATATGTCGGCGCTGGGGGGTAGCATGTCTGCAGACAGCGCCGATGTTGCTCGGCGTTTCTGTGAAGTGGTGTCTTATTTTCTGTTAGGGTTGGGTTTGGGTTGAGTTTTTATTTTTTTTTGGTCTTTTGGTTATTTTCTTTCGTGCCTCCAAATTTCTCCCCGTTTGTGGAGCTTCTCTCATCTCTACATGGGTGGTTCTATTACTCTCTATTGTGTTCCGTTTGTTTAAAGTTGAGGGTTTAGTTGAAGTTGGGTGTAGTCTTTGGACGAAGTCTCCTCTTTTAGATTTCTTGATCCTTTGTTTAGGGATTGAGTTTTCTTCTGATATTTTGTTCTCTTGATCTATAATATTACTTGATATTGTTGTGGCAAAAAAAAAAAAAAAAAGTGCAGGTGGTCCTTAATTTGCATCGTATGTTGTCACGTCAACATCGTCACATGTCTTCTAACAATTGTTTGTAAATGTATTTTGCAAGGGCTTTTTAAAAGTAACTGTTTTGCATTAAATATTACTGCTTTTTAATTTACTATTTTGATACTAAATTAGTATAATTTACGGGTATATTTCGCACGAAAATACCAGGAAAGTACAAAAAAAAAAATAATAAATTGCACTCATAAAAACTTCAACAAAGATAAATTTAATCTAAAACGTTTATTTGTTTTAGATTACTTTGGCCTATAGGGAACAATTTCAAGTTTTTAATCCTATTTCATATTTCTCTCGTCGAGACGAATTAATAAGTTACAAAAAAAAAAAACCTGATACAAAACTTAAAATTACTGTTTTGCATTAAAAATTGCTACTCCTACTTTTTAATATTACTGTTTTTTTATTAAGTTATTGTGGATTAGTACTGGTCCATATTGCGCAAAAAAAATTAGCAAAGGAGTACAAAAAAATAAATAAAGTAATGATTTGAAAGAAAATTAGTTAAATGCTTGATTGATTTTTTTTTATTGTCCTTGATTGATTCATTTAATTTGTGATTCAGAATTCTCGCTCTAGAATTTAAAAAAAAACAAAAAGAGGAAAATGGCTGAGTAAATTTGCATTGATTGTTTATGCTGAAAATTAAACAAGTACTTTCTACGAAGTAAACAATTATTTTTTTTAATTATTGCATCGTCATGACGATAGAAATTTTAAAAATAAAAAATTACGACCGAAATCCAATTTTTTTTTAAATAAAGACAAAATAAACTAATAAGCCCATTTTTTGTATTTATTTAGTAAATTTTGGATTTCGATGTTAATTTTTTTCATCATGACGGCACAATAATAGACAAAATAAACAACGCAAAACTAACAATATTCTTCCGCTCAAGGACAACAAATTTAAAAGTTTGAAGTAGGATGAAAACTACACACCTGACAAGTCATAAAAGAAACTAGGACTGTATGGCGTTGACACTTAACTCAAAATGGGGGAGTTATAACAGCTGGACGTATATTTCACAGCAAAAGCAAGCAACCAAATTGTTGCAAAAGTTATAACAGCTGGTGTTGACACTTTTTCTTTTTCTATTTTTAAATCACAAGTTTCATTAATTATAAAGTCGTGCAACGCACACTAATAGGCTCTATTTGGGGTCTCAACTTCTCAAAACCTGATTTTTCTTTTTGAATATATTCATGTTAATTAGTTGGTGCGTGTTTTTGTCTGTTTGTATTTTTCTTATCAAAAATAAGTCCAAAACTTACAAATATCAATAAATTTGGAGTTGTCATGTACGCCGTAATTGGTTTTTTCAATGTTATGGATTTAGCAGTTAAATTGGGTCACATTTCACTATTTATTTTTTCATGAAAAATTTCATATTTGTCATATTTTAGTTAATTTACCGCTATGTTTTGTTTCGTTAATTTACCGCTTTGCCCTCGTCAAAACTTTTTACTTTTGGCATGCCAAGTAATTTTACTCAATTGCATGAGAGTGTTTTCTGAAATCAAGAACATACGTAAAAAGGTACATGATGGATCTTCCAAAATACAATAAGTAATTAAAATTGTAATATTCCAAAATTTTTAATAAAAAAAAATTCGTAATATTATTTCAATAATCATTTTCTTCGTTAATAATCTGTTTTATTTAATTAAATTGATTAATTAGTTAATAAGTTATTTAGTTTGATTAAATTCAAATTAGGTTTGTTAATATTCGCATAAAAATTAAATTTTGATGAACGAGATTTTTCTTTCGTAAACCGAGACCACAGTTAGTCTCAAAATATTTTGTTATGCTCACGGTAATGTTTTAAATTTTTCCGAAATAAAAAATCAGACCACCAAACACCGCAAGACACGTTTGGACGACTGCGAGAAGTAATTCCTTCCCTTAATTTCTACTTGCACCAGCACCTTCTATCTTTCTCAAACCCCCACGGACAGATTGTTTTAAAAACAAAAATAATTTACAGATCAACACATGCCCCACACCTATTAATTTGCTCCAATTACTCTCCCACCTCCCACCTTCTCCTCGGATTTTCTGCAGAGAAATCACTCCTCCGTTACCACCCCACTCTCTCGCCTTATTATATACACACGCACTTCGGCACAGAGAGAGAGAGAGAGAGAGAGAGAGAGAGCGCTCGGCACCACCACCTTTCGGTTCACCACCGAACCCGCCACCACCGCGATAACCAACCTCTCGGTCTCCTACCACCCATCTCCACCCTCCTGCCACACCACCCGCAACCCTCCACCACCTCTCGGCACCACCATCTCCTACCGCCATCACCTCCACCGTCCGCCCCCTCCTCCGGCCACAACCGAGCACCACCGTGAGCCCGACATACCGTACCATCACGCCGGTCCAGCCACCGACCCACCACTACCTCCTGCCCCAAGCTCACTAACCGTGAGCACCACATCCGCCACCACCGAGACCACCCACTACCGAATCCATCACCTACTGCCTGTACCCGCCACCACCGGACTGCCATACCTCACCACGAACAGTGAGAGAGTGAGTTGTGTGCCGTGAGCGTGTGTTTTAGTGTGCGCCGTGAGTTTCGTGCGAGCACCGCCGCTGCCCGCCCCGACGGAGTGCCGCTGGACGCCGCCTTGAATTTTCGGAACCACCACAGCGATCTACGAACACCGTACAACACTTTCCTCAAGTTAGGATCGCATTTGAGGTAGTTTTCCGGAAACCCAAAACCTTAATCTACATTTTAATGGAGTTAGGACTAAAATTTAAATCCTATGTAGACGATAACCTGCTGTTAAACTGTTAATTAAATATATTGTAGTCTTGTTTTCATTAATATTTAGTCTTGTTTGTGTTAGAAATCAGTGATAAGGCCTGAAAATAATTTTATTCGTAAATTGAGAGTTATTCGCGAGATAATGGTGAATTATTGAAGAGTATAAGCTGTTGATTCATGATCAAGGGAAACATGTGCATGTTAATGAATTATTAAATGATTAAAATTTACGCAGTATTAATAATAGAAAATTTCTCGTGTAAGTAGTTAATTTAAATTGTAGAAAAAAAAAAGAGTTTCTAAATTAAATATATGTGGAACAAAATTATATCCCTAAGGTATGGTATTGATTTAACTTCCATGTTATTAAAAATTTTGTATTTAAACTAATGTACTTTTAAATCGGGAAATATTATTATTGAGTGTTATATAAAAATTACAGGAAATGGAATTTTTTTAAAGATATGTAATAGTAATTGGTTAAAAAAAGAATAAATATAAGTTGATATTACGAGTTTCAAAAAAAAAAAGAAAAGAAAAAAACCTTTATCTTTTAAGATGATAATTCCATTCAATTCGTCGTATACTTATTTTGACTTATTTGTCAATTGATATCTAATAAAATTTAAAAATTTGTTACATTCCATGCGTTGGACATATGGTGGTGTACTTTGTAGGTTTTGTTGAATATTGAAAGCTACTGTGTTGTTACGTGCATTATTGTGATTTGCATTGCTACATGATCATAGAATTGGACAAATAGGTGCCCGGGGGTATTCATGCTGTATTGAAATTGAATAGATGTTAATAGGGCAAGTGTTACAAAGTGATTGGAGATTGTACGTTGTATGTGAGATTTTGGTAGGATTGTGCTGTATGTGCATCCTCATGTGTTGATGAGAATTCTCGAGGAGTGTTATTGTATGTGCATCCCGAGGAGTGTTGCTGTATGTGTGCATTCTCATGCGCTGTATGTGTATCTAAGGGAATTGTGCTATATGTGCAATGTCCTAAGGGCATCCGCACCAGACTCTTTATATTTTAGACCAATTTACACCTTAAAAAGTCATTTTATTACTTTAGCTACCCATTTTTAAAATAACTACTGCATCAGGCTCTTTATTCTCACTCTCCTCTCAATAAATAATCAAACACACCTCAATTAAATACTCTCCCTCCCCTTGGAGAAAAAAACAAAAGCAGAATAGAAATCAGAGAGAGAGAGAGAGATGGAGTACAGAGAGGGATTGGGAAACAACATTAAAATGAGAAGTGAATAGTTGTTCGGCTGTCCAAACGAGCAACTGTAGCAATGTTGGAGTTTTTTCAAAATAGAGAGGAAAGAAGAGAGACTGATGCAGAGGGTTTTGGATGTTTTTTTTCTTTTTGACTCTTTAATTTAGTTTAAAGAGGAGAGTAAAGAGAGAGACGTGGATGCTCTAAGGGGGGAGAATGAGTTGATACAAGAGATGGTACACGAGATGATACTGGATATGCGATTAATTGGGATTCTGGTTATAAAAGTCATGATTAACTTCGGTGAGACCTTTACCTCTTGCCATGGTAATAAATGAGACCGTTAGGTAAATAACTTAGATGCACTTACTTAGGACCCTATTGCAGGACAACAAGAGGGAATTTAATCATGGAACAGTCATGGTTGGAAATATTAGAAGGAAAGAGATTCTCAATGGAGGAGAATCGTAGAAACTGTTTAAATGCAAGATAAATTCATAAAAGGCTACTTGTGACAGCGTGTTGTGATTGCTGTAAAATTTTGTGTTATTTTCATTGAAACTGCAAATTGTGGTATTGAGTTTTAGGATTTCTACTTGGTGAATTATCACTCAGAATACGTTTGTATCCTGGCAAATCGTTTACTTTGGTGATCAATTTGTCAGAGGTTTAGGATTCTTTAGTGGAGCAGTTGATGCACGTGGGACCTCAGGGACAAAGACTGGGCCTGTATTGCTCGGGATTCGTGACAGGACTAGAGTCACTCTGGAGATGTTTTTGAATAAAAATGTTAGATTTTGGTATTCTTTTGAAATTGTAATTTTTGTATAAGTACAGATAAGGGCCTAGTAGTTTGTAAAATTCAACGTATTTTAGGGTAAATGTGCCTGAATTTTCGTGGAAATCAGGGCGTTACAAAAATGGACGTTAGATTTTAAAATTTCAGCACAAATTTAACAAAAATAGAAAAAACAAAATTTAATTTAAAATTTTGCTTTTCTATTCTTAGATTTGATGCTTCAAGGAGGACCGAGGGATTCAGAGACTATGCACGTTTGGATTTTTTTCAAGACTAATTATGAACAAATGGATGTCATTCGGCTCCAATTTGGTTCGGTTATATTACTGTAGCAATACTCATATGGTGTAGACCAAAGAAGTTATTTTTCCTACAAAAATAAATGGATGTCATTCGGCTCCATTTTGGTTTGGTTGCTTTTATTTTTAATTTTTCCAATATGAATTGCTCTAATTTTGTTGGGTTTTGAAGACATTTGTGTTCCTTCTTAGTGCTAATTATTTGTGTGTGTGATCTTTACAGAAGAGTTTGAAAATGGTGAAAATGTGCACGTACGGGTCGCTTTGGTGCATCTGGATACTTGTTCTCTGGGCGACGTTGGCTTCTGGTCAGGGATCATGGAATAGTACCAGTATGAAGCAGACATTGCGTGGTAACTCTCTTTTTCCTCTCCTTAATTTTTCTTCTTATACTGCTCTATTGATCTCTGTTTGGCTGCCGAGAAACATCTCGGAAATTATGAAGAAACAAAGATATGATAGTAAAAAGAAATACCCATGTTTTGTTTTGTTTTCATCTTTCAAAAAGACCTCATGGGCAGTAAAAATTCTGTTATAAATTATCTTACTACTTACTACTATTATTTTGAGCTACAAATTTTTATTTTTTTTTCCAATTTCATTTTCAGATTTAATCTTCATGGACTCTTTTACTTTGTCGATTTCTTCTATGTTTAGCAAACCAAGATTAGAACCCAAAGAAAATAAAAATAACAAATTGCCATGTATGGTAGGAAAAAAAAAATTCAAATTTGTAGTTTTAATTGATCAGGCCTCTAATTCTATATAATTTAAGTTTGATAAGAAAGAAAGAAAAATGTGGTTGGCTTCGCGTAGTGCGCGGATGCCCTACATGGGGTAGGGCGCCTCGGTGTGGTTAGCTGAATTTTTGTCATCGTGATCTATACAATTCAATATGTAGAATTCACTGAGTAAATCATATCAGAAAAAGATCAAATTAAATTAATTAGTTCTATGGGCAGACATCAATAGTGTTATACGAAAATGAATTGTCAGTATAATTTTGAAAATGTACTGATTCTATCTCGATCATGAAGATATCAATGTCAAGTTAAGTTAGTTTGTGATTCAAATGTAGTGTTAAGCAACCTCTAAAATTGGACGATTTAGACAACAATGATGAAATTTCGGCGTGGGGCAATACGGTTCCCTTGTCCCATTTTCCTTCCACGCAAAGTTTCAGGAGCATTTCTGTTGTTCATAAATACTCCTAAGATCCAAACTAGATCATAGTGCAATTGGCATTAATTAATCACATTTCGTATGGACTTATATACCTAAATATTATTTTGAATTTTCGGTCATATATATCTACTTTTCAGCTCCTCTCATCAATAAATATAAAAGTAAAAAAAAGCTTGACTAAAAATTAACTTTCAGTATAAAAGACTAAAACGAAGTCAATTAGGTTAATTTAGTTCATATTGCTCGACCTCAACTTTTTTGCCTTTAAAATAGAATTTGATTGACATTCTCCTATTCCTCTTACTTAAAAATTTAGTAGTTCTGTGCGATAAATATAGAATAAAAAAAACCACAAATTAACCTTCATATTAATGTTAGAAAGATATATCATCAAGAAAATTTAGGGAAAAAAAAACTCGCATCAATTGCAAATTCCACTTAACAAGATGATTTTTCCCAATCCATAATAACATGATACATCCATCATACATGCAAATTGTGTGCAACGACAATAATAGTTGAACTAATTAACGAACGTGGTTTCAGGTTCAAGGTCAGGAAGTGGTTCATCATTCAACATGCTCGACTCGAAGGTAGTACCACATTCTTGGAAAGAGAAGCTATCCACTGTGTATATAGTAGTAGGGACTACTGTAGCAATTACATTACTAGTTTTGCTAGTTTTGCTAATTATCTATGCCTGCTGGAGGACACGCATACATGAGACAGATGGCCCTGCACCAGCCGTGGTAGGGGATCGGCAAGTCGCAGCACGGAGACTCGATCAACGCTCGATCGAGTTATTTCCGATGCTTTCTTTTCTAGGCGACGGGACAGTCGGATTCGGATCCGACTGTCAGATATGCTGTGACGAGTTTGTGCAAGGGGAAGGAGTACGAGTTCTCCCCGCCTGCAATCATGTCTTTCACAATGATTGCATCACCAAATGGTTGACGTCGAGCAGCACAGAATGCCCCATTTGTCGCCATGATTATTTAGGAGTCTGACATGGCGCCATGCATGAAATAGTGAATACCCCTGGAACTTTTCTCTCCTTGTTTTATTGGACTGCTTTTTGGCAGTGTGTATGTGTGGTAGAGACTTGAGTGAGAGCAGGGAGAGTTGAGTGAAGGCTCCTCCTTCGGGAGGAGTGGTGCTCGTGCTCCTAGGAGATGCTCGGATATTTCGTTGAAGAGCCACCGGATGAGGGAGTGTGAGAGAGGAGTGGGGAAGCCGGTTTGCGGCTCTCTCGGAGAAGATTTTTTCATACTTGTATATGTGATATATACATAGTGGAGTTTTTACTCGGATATCTCTCGTTTGTGCTTTGTTATTTTCGTGCTTGTGCTTAGAGGTGTGAATCGGGGTCGGGGCCGTGACCCAATAGCAATAACGGAGTATTTCCTATAGCAATAATATCTCTTACTATATATAATTAAAATGCAGAAACTCACACTTACTAGCTAGAGTTGAAATATAAAATTAATCGCCGGTTATTCCACTTTTAGTGAAACTAGGTCCGGCCTCATGCAAAGCATGAGAATCATGCCCGTTGAAGAGGGCTTTTGGGTTTTATAGAGTTTAAATGGAATGGATGTGTTTTAAATTGTTTGGGTCGGAATGTGGATGCAGAGTTAAAGCAGTTAGTGGCTACAGGGTAGGGAAAAACAGCAGTTTGAGAACTTAAGAATTGGAATTTTTACTTATAAACTGGGAGCGCATATAAAATGTGCAGGATATTATTTATATAAAATGACTTACCAATGCCAAACCCATTACATTACTATATTATGAAAAACAACAAATTAAGTAAGCATGAAAGTGCACAAACGTTGATAGTGCAGGAATATGAAAGTAACCAATGTCAACAGTAAGTCTAATAGTAAACCTAAGCATTACACATAAACACACTCAATTCCATTCGCGTAAAAAACAAGCATCCAGATCTCGTCAGGTCCGAGAGCTGCGATGTAGATAAAACCATTGACATGCAATCCCAAATAAAGTAGTACTAGCAGAATGCTATTTGTGCTCGAAATGATCACCTTCCCTTGGTAAAGCCCAAGTCTTGCGTCCTATCAAGAAGCAAATATTATTGAGTTCTGTGATTTCCAGAAAGCAGCCAAAGCGCAACACAAATTCCTATATATACTAAATATATTAGATTTTACGCAAATCTGAATAAATATGTAGTAATTGATAGAAGAACAGGTCATCAGGAAGCAAATATTATTGAGTTCATGTGTTTGGCAATTAAATAGCAATTGCAATAGGAGAAATCCAAACGCAGATAAAGCATTCTCATACATTCTTTAGAACCTGTCCAATCTAGGGGCTTAATTGGAAAAACCAGACCAAATATCGCCATCCATTCAACGTTCTTTTATTAACAGGTCAGATAACACTAAAATTATCATAATACTCTAATGGAAAACAAACCTAAGAGCAAAGCAATCATCTAAGGTTAAGAGGGAAATAGCATATAGAAAAGGAAACGGTACACGCTTTTCATAGTATTTTAGTAATTTTTTTGGTCTATCAAGTTAGATATTCTGCTATCAGAGCATTGAGGAGGAAGACAAAAACAAAACTAAAAACTATCGATATAATAAAGTCATTACTCTAAAGTCCTGAGAAAATCCAAAAAATGAAATCTAGCCTCCATAAAATTACCAAGCTATACGTGCTTACGGACAAAAACATATTGTTAACTCACTTGGGCACAATGATAGATTCTAATGAAAATAGGATTCACTATCATAGCAAATTTTTTGAATTGCCAATTTGTGACATCAGCCAAATAAGTTTTGCCTTTGATAAGCCAAACAGCGTTATCAAGATAAATGCTCGCACAGCCATGTACTACGCATACTTGATAATGAAAACAGCTGAAAGCAGCATAAAATAGAGTCTCAAGTATTTGATCAATACAAATTTCTACAACTTGGATGTGTGATTTCCAGTCCTCACAACTCTGGTCCATGTGCAACATCATTCTTAAAAATCTTCTACATCCCAAAAATCTTCTACAAAAACTGGACAGGGCAAAATAGCGCAAGCCTTAAAAAAAATGAATCTGACCTCGTGGCACTGCTCTGACTCGACAACACCACTGCAGAAATACTCGATCACCTTACTCCGTCTGATACCAACGAACTCCCTGCCCTCCTCTTGTCTACAAACATCTGACGGAATTCACTCCCCATTTTAAAAAACCTTTGATTTATCATTTTTTATTTTCTGTAAGTTATAAGCCTTGCAATCCTAATTCACAGACTTGGATTTTTAAGAGTTATATGATAATTATTTTTCCCTTCCCACCAGTAACAGAGGAGTCAAAATCAAATTCATTCAAAAATACCATGTGATCAGTAATGCACTGATATTAACCAGCTCTTGAATATACTCCAAAATATCAGTATTACACTTCCATAGAAAGTACATATTTGTTATTCATCCCACTATTTCTAAATGCGAAGTAAAAACAGCCCCTCTATTTTTGTACAAATTGGAGAGCCCACACATAAGAACCAAAACAGGAAATCAAAAATTACCAACCAATAAAATGTATGGAGCAGAAATGACATCATTGAAAGGAATAAACCCAACTGCTCAAGATATACCGAGATCATATGGGATGCAGCCATAAAAATATGCCAAATGGTTGAAGTCATGTAAGCATGGAAAACACGTCAAGAGTAATAGTTATTCCAAGGGATAATGAGGAATGAATGCCCATGGATACAAAGTAGTATGAAAGAAACATTTCTGGCGGGCGTAGGTTCTTTCCTTGCATGTAAAATTGGGCATGAGCTACGGAATAACAAGGGAAAATTGCTTTTGCGGGAAAAACGATAACATGTAACATTTCATGAATTGATGGTTTTTCTAATTGAATAGAAGCCAGCAATGCAAACAGATCCCATTAATGGGTCAGACGGGGAATTGCTGTGAGCATGTACAATTAATGAGGACGAAAAATAATGACACAAAACATGCTATGTTGATTATTTGGGTTTACTGAAACTTTAGACGATAAGCGGAAATAAATTTTATGCAGGTATTTGTGTAATTCACACCACTGTCCCTTAAAATTTGTCTCAGAACTGAGACTGGAAACAATATTCACATATGCCGCTGCAATAGATGTGTAGATATAAACTAATTAACGCCAAAAAAAAATACAATATTCAAACCCTATGCCCATTACACAACATAACAAACAATCAAACTCTATTCTATCCAAAAGATAAACATACCATTTGTGCATCAAAACTCAAGGAATTAGAAAACCCAAAGGCTGGAAGTTCTCTAAGTTAACCAAAGGAAGATGGATGGGTGGCTGTGACACACCCTCTTTGAACGGCAAATCAGAAATGGAGAACCTTGCAATTGTTCCAGAAAATATGTTAAATTAGAATGTAGACTAAATACATTACAGAGTTTAGCAATCCATATATACCAAGTAAAAAAAAAATCACAAATAAAAATTAGATATTTACATGAATTAACTCAGTACGTAACCAGAAACAAGGGTTTTGGTCAAAATTAGGGCTTCTTACTCGTACAATCAGTGATTCTGAGGAAGACCCAAAAACAGATGACATCTGTTGCTACAAACAGAGGTTCAAAGATCGATCTTCATCTCGTTCGCCGCTTTGAGAGGTCTAGGGTTTCTCAGAGGAAGGAGAGAGCAGAGGAGAGACGCGATCTGGTCTCAGATGGTCGCTCGTGCAGAACGCGGAGAGGAAGTCGGGGTGGCGGATTGGACAACGAAGAGGAGCTGGTCATGGGTCAAGGAGGAGAGGAGGGAGCGGGCATCATTGGGGGTGAGTTGGGGGGTGGCGGCGAGGAGGTCGGGTTGTTGGCCCAAAAACTCCTCCTCCCCCTCTCTCTCTCTCTCTCTCCACACATGTCTCCGCCTGCACCAGATAAAAGGGGGAAGTAAGCAGATGATAAAAGAGGTCAGGGAAAAACGTGCATGGCATATGAAGCAGAAAATAGATGCAAGTGGGTGTATTTTTTTGGACCAACGGAGTCCCTAACGATTCTCATCCGTTCATAAGATCAGAGTCAATGCAAATATAAATTTGTGTTTATTTATATGTATAAGTTAGTGGGTGCAAAAACCCATTTAGCAAATCTCTCAACTACCACAAAACAAGGCATAGCAAACAAGGGAATTCGAACACTGAATTTAGACCAAATTCATATCATCTTAATCCCGCTCTCACATAAAAGTAAAAAAAGAACTAAAATGTAACAAGCGCCTGAATAAAGCAAGAACACGTGCAAATCAAGCACCAAATCCCATACAGATATAGAACAAATTCAATAACAAGAATCCAAATGAAACGGAAGCGCACACGCAAATCTAATCCCAAACAGATGGAGAAGAAACCCTTGCAAAGTAACCCAAATGACTTCTTGGCTTGAAAAAACGAAACAATTGGGCAGAGGCCATAGCCCACCACCTAGCCAAACAGATTCCCACGCACCGACTCCTCTTGCTTCCGAGTGGTTGGACAGCACAAAGCCTATGGGCTGCACACATGTACACACTCTATTGTCTAACCAGTACTTTTACCAAAAAAATTACTAATCAATACAAATACAACTTTGTGGATTACAATTTCGTTTTACCGCAACACATACTCTGCTACTTCTTATTATAAATTTTCCTGCACTTTTAACATACAAATGTTGCGAACCAGAATGTAATGTTGTGAATTTCTATCCATGAAATTACGAATGCAAGACTAATGTTTAATGCTATGAACTTTTATGCATACATTACACGATTCAAGGGGTGCGTACGGTGCACGATCAAACATGGGTTCATATAATTCTTAAATACATAACTACAGTTTAGATTATAATAATAGAAGCACGGTAAGGCCTACAATAGTTGCGGTGGAGAACCCACCCTTTCCGCCGTTGATGGAAAGAATTTAATCTCTATAAAAATCAATGAATAAAATCTGAAAACAACCCATTAAAATTGGAGTAAGAAAATTTGACTTTCAATTCTCAAAATAAAACAAGACTTACACTATCTCCATCATACAAATAACAAAAACATGACATTGAGTTCAATGAGGAAATACCATTAAAGTAAGCATATTGAAGATTGTGATTGTATAGGCACATCCAATAATTTTTCAAACTGTAGATGATAATAAAAAATCTAAGCTCTGACTACTTACTAATCATGTATATGATCACAGTACATAAGGTTAATAGATCAATAATACTACCAACCTATACTTTGGTTGTTCAGAAATTTAGGAATTTTAGTTCGATGATGAACAATCTCCAATTACATGAAGTTTCCCTCCAGTAAAACCATCTACATGCTTTATGATCTAAATACATTCCAAGGATTTTCTATACATAGTTTATGGGTTTCATTTGCCAACGAAGCACTCCAAAACCAACATGACTGGTCTATTTAAGTATAGTAACACACAAAGTTACACATTCTTGCCCCAATGTAATAGAAACAATAAAATAAGAAGCAACAAAAAAATTCTTGAAAAAGGAAGAATCAGAGATAACTTAAGAGAGATAAAGATTGTACCTACACATGTATATTCTCAATTGAAAGTTCATATTACTTGGTAGTAAACGGAAGGCTTGATTTTAGGAAGATAACCCACCTACATGCAACATAACAACATTCACCAAAAATCAATGGTTAAGATACCCAGCCAAACAATACATAAAATGAATCAAACTTTTGAAGTCATACAAATCAATTAAATTGTTTAGGAAATAAATTAATTTGTGGGGCTTTTGGGGAGTGTACGTTGTTAGATTCGGTGAAGCGAGGCAGCAAGAAAAAATAAAGTCAAGTCACACACCGTCGCCCCGCTTGAAGCCACTACTCCATCCCTTGCTTCAAGCCAAATTGTGGATATCTTCTACCAAGTTTGAAGTCACTACTCCATCTTGCTGCAAGTTTTGGCTATTTTTGCAGCAAATTTGGCTCTGCGCAACCAAGTTTTGGAATAATTTTTGCTACAAATTGGAGATGCAATCCAAATTTTGGTATCAATCCACCTAAAGCTTGCCCTTGCCCTGCAAATTGTGGCATGCCTTCAAACTAATATTGAATCTGCTCCCCTTTTGAGATTCACTACTATTTCAAGATGCTAGCCCTGGAATTGTCCGTAGGAATCTTAAAGCCTCATGCCTTCACTGTTTGAAGCTTTGTAGGTTCCCTCCCAACAACTTAGATGCATGACACTTCAACATCAAGATGTATTCTTTGATGAGAGCTCTAGTTTCAATTCCCTTACATCTTGATGAGAGCTCTAGTTTCAATTCCCTTTTGGATGTAATTTTTTCTTTCATTTTCCTTTGGTCATTTTCCTTGTTCCTATCTTCCTAATGAGGCTTGGATATGAATTCTAAAAACCCTCAATGTACCCTTTGTCGAGTTTTAATACATTTTTTTGCCAATAAAAAAAAAACACGTGATGATAGGATCACTACAACAAAAAAGGTCTATGACGACGAAAAAAATTCCTCGCCAAAGAAGCCAAATTCGTCGCTAAAGCTTTTAGCGACGAAAAATTTCATCGCCCCATTTCGTCGTCTTTTGTTTCACGCGAAAGGGGTGCCACCCTTTGGCGAGGAAATTTTTCGTCGTCGAATGTACATTTTGCCGACGAAAATAAATTTCGTCGCCAAAAACACCCAAACTCAATTTTTTTTTCCCACTTTGCTGTTGCACGGACTCGAACTCGAGACCCACTGGTTCTTGAACAATGACAATGACTCCAACCACTTGGCTAACCAAACCTTTGTTGATAGTTATGCAAAATCAAATATATATAGACGTTTTTTGAAAATTTTCAAACTAACAAATGTGTGAAATATATGTAATATACACAGAAAATATAATTATTTATTTTAAATAAATTTCTTTTTCTTAATTTTTTTAAGAATTGGCGACGAAAAATTAATTTCGTCGTCGTCGTCAAATTGTACCAATTGGCGACGAAAAATCAATTTCCTCGTCAAATCTACCAATTGACGATGAAAAATTAATTTCCGAGCAAAAATGTCCCATTTGACGAGGATTTTTTTTTTTTTTTTTGTCGCCAATAGATATCATTTGGCGACGAAATTCAATTTTCTCGGGAAAAAAGTCCTATTTAACGACGAAATCCTATTTCCTCGCCAAAAAGTACCATTTGGCGACGAATTTTGGATTTCGTCGCCAGTTTTCGTCGCGATAGACCATTTTTGTTGTAGTGATGCATATATTCCATACATCCGTTCAAGTAGGCACAAAGAAGTAAATATTCAAAAACCAACACATCACAAAATACTAATGGTTAACAAAACAAAAATTCTAAATCATAAATTCGAAAATCAGGAGAAACTCCAATTTTCAAACACAGATAACGGGTAATGATGATTAAGATAACAATAATTCCTTAAACTTTGGCAAACAGAATCTCAGATCTGTAACACATATTCAAGGAAATTGTAATACACGCGATCTCAATAACAAAACTAATTATAATGGAGCCGTTCTAATGGGGTAAAAAAATCAGTACACTGGAATTATAACAAAACTAATCCCATGTATTGATTTTTTTCTTAGCTTTCTCTTTGTACCAGTTGAGAAACCCTAGCCCTTTTTTCCCGTGTCAAGAAGAATGCCTTGAGCACACCCCAAAGAATAATCTAGACGCCTGGTAACCATGGGCGGTGAGAGTGAGAAGTGGGTATGTGTCATCTGTGTTGTGAGAGAATCCCCAATAGACTCAATCCAATTCTAGGCCAAAAGACTACCCAAAAAGCCAAAATTTGTGTTTAGCTAGGCCTTACAAAAATCCAGAACCCAACAGCCTAAGCAATTGGCCTATTCAAAACCCATTTCCAGCTCTGATAAAAAGAAAAAACGACCCATTTCCAGTTTTCCACCCTTTCTCCGGCATCGCTTCTCTCTCTCTCTCTTTGAAAACCCAAAATTTGCTACTTCTGTTCCTCTTCATCGGCACCACAAACCCACAATTTGCTTGGAAACCCAAATCAAAATTAGGGCTCTACACAGGTATGTACATACACATCCATATATATCCATACACTGGTATAACCGAAACCACCAAAAATCGAGTCTTACAAAACCCAGAAAAAATTACCTCTGAAGCAAGAGTTGCGTCGTCGCCGTCCTAAACGCCGTCGCCATCTAATTACTCCTTGTTCACGATCAGCCCCACAAAAGGCCCACAAATCTCACATGTTGGAAACCCATATCTCGGATTAAATCGCACAAATCATAGAAGAAGAAGAGGAGAGAGAGAGAGAGAGAGAGAGAGAGAGAGAGAGAGAGAGAGTCTGTGTTGCGACTTGTGAGAAAGAGAGAGAGAGAGAGAGAGAGAGAGGGAGAGGGAGAGAGAGAGAGTGAAGAGGTAAGAGTAAAACGTGGACCGAAGATATCCACCTATTCCTAGCGCCGGTAGCCGAAACCGGAAAATTGGTCGAAACCAAAAAAATCGGAGCAGATCGGATTTTTTAAACCAGTTGAATAATTTCCATCCGGTTGCAGTTTATATATAGTAAACCAGAAAAATAATTTCGATCCGTTATATGTGTGTTTAAAAACCGGTTGAAACCGGACCGATTATATATATGTATATTGGTCTAATAAATATATATTTTATATAAAATCAACCCCATATATACACATACAAACTGTTTTTATGGGCTTAATTATATTTTTATGGATTTTTTTTTTATGTATTGAATTCAAAATTGATCATTTTTTTTGAGGCCCAAAAAATGGTTGAATTATGTGTTTTTTATTGATATTTTGTGAGTTGAATTGTGAATTTTTTGATGTGTTGGGTCTAAAATATGTCCCGTGAATGAAAACCGGATAAACCGGACCGAAATCGATTGAGCCAATCGAAATCGGACCGGATTATCTCAACCAGTTCTGGTTTCTAAAAATCTCAAAACGGATAACCGGTTTTGACCGAAAATATGCCGAAACCGATCGAAACCGGACCGGTATCACCCCTACCTATTCCCCACCAAATCGAAAAGACCAAAAATCCAAACGCACTGTTTGCAATTGAGGGGCAAATGTGTCCGAAATTGCCAAAAAACAACCCACACACTCCCTCTTTTTATTAACGGTTGGAAACGGTTGGAAAAATAAATGCTCTAATGTTCTTTCAGGATTCTATATTTTACACCGACAAAATATATTTTCGAGTTAATTATACAAAAATTGTGCATCTAGCTCGTTTCCTTTTAGTCTTCCCTCACTTAAGGATGGACCGGGGAGCGTATGAGCTCCGGCATTTGCCCGGCTCATTTTTTTAGATTTTTAGTAGAAATTTAATGATCGAATCAGAGACCAAAATAATTGAGGTGCGCAAAAACTTGTCCAAAACATCTGGGACCATCGAAACAGGAAAAAAAAAGTAATTGAAATTATCTCCTGATACTTCCAACAGCTTGCTTTGTCTGCATTATCCGTCCATAACTCCTCTTCGCTCTGCTCGTTGGGGATTGCCTACACGGCAAGAAAATCTACTCTTATGTTAGGGCCGTCATTTTCCTATTTTTAATATCCGAAAGCACTCGCGTTTACATGGTTGGGGGCCCATAAATGATAAAACCCAAATTCCTCCTCTTTGTCCCGAAAGTAAGAGGCCCAGCATCAGTTGGTTTCTACAATGTATGGGCTTTTGGGCCCTTCCTTTATCTTTAGAGAGAGGCCCAAAACGGTTGTTGGATGTCTTGCAATACAAGATTTTGTATTGTGACACCCATTAATTATTGTTTTTTTTTTTTTTTTGAAAATGAAGGCCAATAACTTATTTTGATAATTGATACCCGTCAAGTACATTTTTAGCATTAACAAATATTCTCAGTGTGTATTTGACGGGTATTAATTATCAAAACATAGCCTGGGCCGCCATTTCCCCCTTTTTTTTTATCAGCAAAAAAAATTTCATTAACTCATAACACAAAGTATAGATATAATAAGGGCTTAGGTACTCCGGCCTGACCACCCAAGACCCTCTTCTCCAAGCCACATAGAGGAAACTGATTTGGGCTCAATTTGTTGAGCCCAAATCAAGAGGAAAAAGCCTTAAAATCCAATGGATGGTAAGGAACCAACTCAACACACATTGGGACAAATCCCAGAACACCTATTGGGACAAACCCAATATTGTATTTTATTAAATGTTCGAAAAAAAAAAAGTAGGACGGACTTTTGGAAAGGACCACTTGAAAAAAAAAAAGGGAACAAAATAAAGGCTCTTCTTTTCTAGTCTTGTGCTTCCCAACTCGCACACGCAATGTGCTGCAGTTACCGACTTGTAGTAATAATAATAATAAAAAAAAAAAAGATTGAAGTAATTAAATTCTCCAAGAAAATTCGTTATGGCATGGTCCATAAAAACTGGACTTTCTCGGGAGCACAATGTTAGAAAGATGGTGCGCTAGAACTGGAAAGCCATCCCATGCATACTAAGGCTTCATTCTAGAACTCAGTTTGATTACTTATTTTTTAAGAAGGCAATTTTAAACTCATAAATAATTTTTCTAGTCATATGAATCTTGTTTAATAGATCTAATTGAAATCTTTTGAATGGTATAAAAAAATTAAAAAAATTATTTTTCATTTACATTATTTTTTAGTTTGACAATGTAAAATAAGTACTTATTTTTTAAAAATGTGTTGTCGAACGGGCTCTTATGTCTTGGGAAAAACTAACAAAGCTTGGCCCAAAGTGTTTTTAGAGGCCCAGTATACTGGACTAGAGAGTATGCAATATTTTTTTGAGTGGGCCTTCTGCACTATGGCTGCAATGCCACCACAGGATTGAACCCCGAGCCCCGCCCGAGAAACTTAGGGCCGGTAAATTTCATCGAGGCTAATTATCAATGGACGAAGAGAGTATGGAAAACAAAATTCTCTCCGGAAACAACTAATCATGATTTATGTGGATGTGGAGGTTGGCTGTGTTTGGAATGCACAAAGAAATTTGATTTTGGCTTCTTTTATCACCAAAAGCCAGCCAGAAGTAATGAACAATTATCTCGAGTCTTGAATTGAGCTAAGCATCATTGTGATGAAGATTATTACGAGTATTATTTTTTCTATAGTTTTGAAGAAGTGTATGTTCTGCGTCATGATCCAGCGGTGACAAATTCCAATAGCACTGCGAGAAATGAACAATTATCTCGAGTCTTGATAGAAAAGTAATGAATAGAATTGAAGGGAATGGAATGGAATGGAATGGAATGGAACTTTGGAAGTATTTGTTGGGATTCCACCAAAATGGGGCAGTGTGCGCGAAGCACAGGATAACTTCCCACCTTATTTCCTTACGAGTATTAGGGTTTCTTTGTCTATATATATATATGCATCCTTGCATAGAATGTAGGAAGACTGAAACCATGTGAGGGAGAGGGAGACGTCGAGTGGGTGAGCCGATTGTGGCTCTCCCGGAGAGGTTTTTTCATCTCGTATTAGTGTAATAATATTAAGGGACTACAACAAAAATGACATTTTGAGGCATTCAAAAGTGCCCCAACAAGGGACCTGTTGGGGCAGTTTAGCTATTGAGGCACTACGCTTTAGTGCTGCGTGTATTGATGCAGCTATAGATGTAATGCGGCACTTTTTATGGGGCACGTTATGGAGCCTCTAAATCTCTTTGTTGCTACACTTTTAAGTGCCGCAAGAAGTGTTTGAAGAGGCACACAAAACTACCACATAAGCATATGTATTAAGGCACTTCACGGTGCTGCTAAAGCATGTTCATTGTTAATATTTAACTATGGTTAATCATCACTAGCAACATTTTAAGGTACTGCAATAGCTTAATTGACGATACGCTTGGAACTGCTTCCATAGATTTCTTAATAGGGCACTTTTAACTGCCCAAAAGAAGTGCCCTATTAAGAATAACAGAAATACAACTTGAAGTGCCCTAAATATAGGTTGATAAAGCCTCGTCCCCCAACTGAATGCTTAGCTGTTTGCCTCAAAGAAACCTGAGTGCCTTGCATTTCCCCAGCAAAGATTTCATTTCACGAATCTCCCAAGAAGAGTCCAAGCCCAGTGCTTTCTATCTCACTATTTCCGGTCTAATATGTCAAACAGCAAGTGTTTAAATTCTTTCCAAAGCTTTATGCTAAGTATGTTTTCAAATCAGAATACGTATCGTGAATCGTTTATTTTATTTTATGTATCGTATCGGTATTCTTATTGTGTATCGTAAGATACGTTAACGAAAACAAATATAATATAAAATAATATTTATACTTAATTATAATCTAAAAGTCTGTTGGATATGTGAAATCAAGTTAATGTATGAAAAATAGGTTTTTAGGATGGAAAATTTCAAGTCTCTCTAGTGCAGTTGGTAACCTTCCCTGCCCTCCTTACAGGAGGTGGAGGTTCGAGGCCCATTGGGGGCGGTTGGGGGTCCGGAGCTATGGAAAGCTGCTGGACTTCCCCTGTTCAAACCTAACTCACTCTATCCCCTGCTAACTATACCGTGAGACCAAAAAAAAAAAAAAAGAAGAGAGTAGGGTTTATCATAATGAGGCTTTCTCGTGCTTAAGTCGTGCCATACATGGTGGAAATATGTTCTTTATTCTATTCGAACTTTGAATTTTGGTTTTCTTTAAATGGTTTGGATACTGTCATAATTAGATCAAACGATTTAGAATGCATTTGTGTTCCAATTCTTAAAATATGGTATGATTTCTTCTCAACAAGAAATTGTATGATACGTTCCGAATCGGGATACGCTATTATATCGTAAGATAAGTCATCGTATCATACGATTTCTATACAAAAAAAATATGGGGTGAAATACATATCGTTTTTGAAATGAGACGATACGAATTGTAAGATAGGTATCCCGTATTGTAACCATGAACCAACCTCATAGCACCACATCATCTCAATTGGGTGAGTTATTCAATGAGCTCATGGGATCAGATCTCTCCCTTTCTAGGAAGATCTCGCAAAAATTGCAAATCCGTAACGGGGATAGCGAAATCACGGAGAACATGATTTGCAGAAATTCCAACGTCATATGGCCCTTCTTTTTCCGATTCGTAGATTTTGCTTGTCGCGAAGACTATTTTTGGGTTCATTTTGCTTCTAAAAATAAATAAATTCAAGGTTTTAATTAATTAGTGTGAGGGCCCGCAACCAATGTGAATGAATTTGTGTATGTAAATGCTTATGGTTCCAGAACCATCGTTTCACGCCTCATCTGTACCTGTACGTGTCAACGTTAAAATCAACAAACAATTCCTATAGTTTGTTTTTTTACAAACAAGATAATTCGCTCGACATGAATAAATACAACCAAACAAAAACAAGATACGCCAAAACGTCAATAACAAGCAAAAAAATAGAATAAAAAGCAGCCCAACTCAGATGTTGGAATCCGCTCGACAAATACCACAATTCCTCTAGTTGTGGTAATAATCACAAATCCTATAGTTTTTTATTTTTATTTTTTTATTTTTTATTTTTATTTTTTATTTTTATTTAGCAGCACAAATCCTATTGTTGCTGTTGCTGTTGCTGTTGTTGATGCTATGCTTTGGTCGTTCATCGATATTGCTGAATTTTAATGATTGCCTTCATGTTGGTGTTGCTGGATTGAGATGCCTTCAAACCTTTGGGCCTTTTTGGGTTCGAATGCATGTTTGGAGCTTAATTTAGAATTGTTCTCTCTTTTGGACAGATTCAATTCTTCGTTGGATGTAAATTTTCTACGAATTCTGAAATAATTCTACCAATATCCGATTGAGTTAATTTTTTTTAGAAATTCATAAAAAAACATATTACAAATAACTTGCAATTTGAATCATCTGTATAAGACCAGTAATTGGCCCCGCAAAAATCTAAAAAAACATCAACAGGAGTTCCCATTTTAACTGCACCAAACAAGGTCCACAAGGATATATAAGCTAAGCCTGCCCTGTTTGGTTGTGTTTTTTGGGCTTTGCCCCAACATTTTATTTTATTTATTTATTTTCATCCAACCCTTAGTTGGATTTCCCTCCCCCTCCTCCATTTTAATGTACCATTTGTCAAGATTTCTGAATAAAACTTTTTTTGCCGATGAAAAATAAAAAATAAAAACCATGAAATTGGCTCTTAAATACTCTTGACTAATCATAGGAATACTTGTTATCAACCTACTCTCGTTCATATCGATCTTAACAAAACTAAAGATAGATAAATATAAGGAAAATCAACGGTCAAAACACCACAATTTGTTGCTAATTTAGCTTTTTTCTAGCATCGTAGAGAGATTTGTTCCCTCAGAAGTGAATGCATCTTAATATGATCAGAATAAAAATTGGAGTACTTAAGTTTTTTAGACCGTTTATATATTAAAAATATGGTTAAAAAATTAAGTGCTCCAATTTTTAATCCGTTTGAACGGGTGTGAAGATCTTTTTAATCTGATCATATTATTTTAAAGTGACATAATTAAATTTTGTCTCTAGGGCTCCCATAATCACGTTTCTGCTCCATAGGATTGCAAATTGGTGGTAAGAATTTTTTTTTTTAATCGAAACGTTGCCGTTTGCTACTTCTCCGTTAAGTATTGGACGGAAAATGGACGTTCCGTTAAGTATTGGACGGAAAATGGACGGAGGGGGTTATTTGATGATGGAGACCAAAGGTCAGGTGTGGGATTGATATTTCTTGAAGTCCAGGTGTTTATGTGATAAACGGTCGAAAGGTCAGGTGTTTTTTTGAAATTTTCCCTTTTGACTATTAGACGAACTATTATTAAAGTTTTTACCTATTCGTGCACAAAATTTGGGATCCTAATTTCATAAATATATACCATGTATGACATTGCATGCTTAATGGCAACTGTGTGACAATCTCCACACATATATAAACTCCAATGTAGGATTGGAATCCTCCCAACTTTCTTTCTTAAACACCAAGTTAAAAACTCTATGGCATGTCAGGTGCGTTCACGATTCAATCTGTTTTCTTATTTTCACATGCGCTCTTCTTCGTTTTTGCTGTTCTTGAAAATTTCTGTTACTTTCTTTGTCATTGTATTGTATTACAAACTAGAGAGCCGGAGTGAAGATTTATCGGTTTTGAGTCAGTTCAAGTAGAGATGCATTTTGTTTTGCTCGTTGCCAACGATTTATGCGCATGTTTGATATATTAAAAAAAGAAAAAGAAAAAAACAAATGATTTATGCGCAGAGTAACTAAAAAAACTACTTTATATTGCTAAATAAAATGTACACAGTAGCTTTCTCGAGTAACTTATCTCCAAGCCAAAGATCTGTCCAGAAAGAATTTTTTTTTTTTTATCCATTTCATACCATCTTTAATGATCAGTATTTCTAATTGATACTTTGCTTTCATTGTCCAGATCAACGCATGGATTTAAGTGCATTTCTCCTAGTTCTCTTTTTGTCCTCTCTCTTTGTGTGCCACAATGGAGTTGAAGGGGGTACTGAGTTATCTGCAACGGAAGATCTTGAGTTGGAGAATTAACTTAAATTTCTAAACAAGCCAGTACTGGTGACTATACAGGTGTACATTCTAATAGCTTTTTTTTTTTTTTTTGGTGCGTGTTTATTTTAATACATCTAGTTATGAGTTGCTTCGTTAGCAAAGACAATAAATTATCAGACATGCATTGGACCGACGCTAATTCATTGTGTATGAGTCATAAAGTTTTGTTATTGTTGTGGTATTGTGTACCTTTAGGCCATTTTTTATTTTTTATTTTGTGTCTAGGCCAAGAGTGAAGGGATAGATAATCTCATAGGACACTAATTAATATCTTATCCCCAATCGTACTCGTATGTTCCTGTTTCTGTTCTATTATGGAATTTCACACTAACTCACCCATGAAGTTTAAATTAACCACATGTTGGGTTTTGTGATAACTTCTTAGTAGTCTTAGTAGTATATAATCAAACCCTATGCTTTGATATCGAGAAACGAAAGAGGCTTTAAAATTATTGGTACATGTTTATTTTTGGAAAATAATATTGGCACTCCAAAAATTGATGTAGACACTCCAAAATACAAAGGAAAGTGGCTTGGGAGTTATAATGATTTTGGAGCGCATGCATCAATTTTTGGAGTGCCAATATCATTTCCCTATTTTTTTTACTGGGTCATGTTTCTAAATTACATTCAGAGTTCCTATACGTACCTAGTTAAGAGATTTATGAGGTCCAATGTTTGGTTTATGTTGGTGCCAATTTCTCTACTCTCATATAGTACTGAGTTGGGCCATACCATCAGTGAACCAAGCAACCGTTAATAACTTATAAAAGTGGTTAAAATATGTCTTTTTATGATTTGATCATCACTTTGAGTTGAAAAAAAAAGAAAAAACACTTGCTTGTTTCAATTTGATAGAGAAAAAACTTGGTTAACTCTTAAGCAGTTAAAAAGTCATGACCAAAGGACTGTATATTTTACGATTGTGTGGATTTCTACAATCAACCTGCCTTTGACCATCCTTTGCTAAAGAACCACAGTTTTTGTTTTGAGGTATGTCTCTAGCTAAATATCGTCCTACATTTTATATAAGGCAATAATTTTAATTGATTAATGGAAACGAGCTGAATTGTAGATGGAACCAACTTTGTTGTTTCCAAGTAAGAGAGATCAAGTACGTTCAAAAGTTAGAGAATCCGTACATATAGGGCTGAAGGATGGAGGTTGCCCATTTGGCACAGTTCCTATTAGAAGAATCACTAAAGAAGATTTGATCAGAGAGAGAAATGTTTCAAAAATCAGACCTTTGGAAGAATTTGTTTTTGGTTCTCACGTAAGTTATCCTCAACCTCATTGTCCTGTACAGTTTCTGTCAATTACTTTTTTGTTATATTCGTTTACAAGAATGCCCCTTCTCGATTTCTTGTATGTCAATTTCTTGTCAACAATTCGGAGAAATTGTTGATATTACCAGCTAGACCAGGCTTATTACCAGCTCATGTAAGTTATCCTCAACCTCATTCTCCCTGTGATCAAATCTTCTTGTCAAGAAAATATAAACTGTCTTATTGGCTGTATGTTAATTTCTTGTCAACAATTCAATTTCATGTCAATTTCTGGTAATAGCCCTGGTCTAGATTTGATAAGAGAGAATCTGTACATATGTCAATTTCTTGTATTTTCTATGTCAAAAATAACACCTGTGGAGGATTCCTCTTTTGGTGCTCATGTAAGTTAATTATCCTCAACCTCATTTTCTTATTTTTTCTACGTCTATTTCTTTTTCTGCTATATATATTCGTTTACAAGAACGCACCTTCTCGATTATATTTTTCAATACACAATATCCTTTGATAATGTTCCGTCGATAAATGGTCGAGAACATTTTACTTTAATAATATTCACAGAAGCAATTTTTCTTCATAAAAGGGCCGTTAAATTTCCCCTCCATTTGATGATGGCATGTGAATCGATAGAAACATGTGAAGTGTACGTCTAATCCAATAACGAAAGTTTTGTAAGGGGACTGGAGAAGGCTAATGCAGTAACGAGAGTTCTGAAAATTTTAGGTTCGTAACTTCAGAGTTCGAACGTATTATTTTGTTTAGAAAAAAAACAATACATATATATACACTATCATGCAGTTATTATATGCTTGTATATTCGTAGTGGAAATGTAGAATAGAAATTTTCGCTTAAACGTGTTGTTTGTATTGTTCAGTATGCTGTGGTTCGAACAAAAGCTGGCGCAGGCAAGTACAATGGAGCTGGTGCGGTGCTTACCTTACACCGTCCGCGGGTTAATAGAGGTCAGCACAGTGCCGCACGATTCAAGATTCAAAACGCAGTTGAGGCTATAGAAGTAGGGTGGAGGGTATGCTTCTGTTTGTCTTTTGCTGATTCGGCATTTTTTCCTTGTAAAATTCTATGTCCAGCGGTTTAATGACCAAAAAAAAAAAAAAAAATCACCTCATTAACTAGATTACTATGCATCAGGTTGATCCCGATCTCTATGGCGGTGATACCCGCACTAGATCATTTATTCGTGTGGATGTAAGTTTCTCTCCATTGATTTTACATTTTCTTAAATGAATTAACTTAACAATTGCAGCATTTTTTTCACTTTTTGTTTGTAAACATCCAACAGGCAGGTCAATCTCACTGTTTCAATACAAGATGCCCAGGATTTGTGCTAGTGAGATCGGATATGCCTCCTGATTTTGTTTATGAACAAACTACTACGTATGGAGGACGGATCTATGAGACACAACTATATATCAAACGAGTAAGCCCAACCATCTCTCATGTCACTTCTCCATTGATAAGATGGCTCAAGAAATTAAGATGGAATAAAATGAGTAAAATGCAATTTGTTGTTGTCATATATATATAATAGGACCTAGCTAATGGAAACTGGTGGCTGCTAATTGGAGATGACTTCACCCCGGTTGGTTTTTGGCTGAAGAGAATATTTAGCGATCTAGCGAACCCAGCTACGTATGCAAGGGCGGAAGCACTAATAGGCTGCCTTAGGCTGTAGCCTAGGTGGGCTCCAAGAAACACAAAAAAAAAAAAAAAAATTTATATGTAAATTTTTTGTCAAAATGAGTTTAGCCCAACCCGCCATCTTCCCATTCAGCCTAGCCCAACTCACCATTCGTTTGAATAGCGCGAAAATGTTATTTTTCTAATCATTTTGTCCTAAAGATCTTAATCAATTTTTGTCTCTCTGATAATCAAATATCTGCTCTTTATTTGGAATCCAATAGAGCAGATACTTGATTATGAAAGCCCTAGAGACATATATAAACTACGACCCTTCAGAATAATATAATTAAAAAAATAAGATTTTTGCACCAGTTCTAACGAATTGAAAATTAAAGCATTTAATTTTTGTCGACTATTTATATATTAAAAATATGATTAAAAAATCAAATGCTCTAATTTTTAATCTGTTTGAACCGGTGAGGAGATCTTATTTTTTTGATCATTTTATTCTAAAGGGTTATAATTAATTTTTGTTTCTAGGACTCGCATAATTATGTATCTGCTCTACAAATTCCCAAAAAAAAAAGCAAATACTTAATTATGTGAGTCCTAAAGACAAAAATTAATTATGACCCTTTAGAATAATATGATCAGAAAAATAAAATCTTCCTACCAGTTCAAACAGATTAAAAAGTGTAACACTTAATTTTTTTGAGACGTTTTAATAATATGAGAGAAATCAGGAGAGATAAGTGAAATATATAATATAAAAGAGATTGCTTATGTACAATCGTTCAGTATATATGCCGAAGTATTGTAGTGAAATGTGTTTTACGTAAGTTTTTACCTATAGGTGGGTTTTCTCGATTTTACTCGGTTTTAGGTAGTTATAATAGCTAATATTCCCTTCTTACTACTCTTCCGTACATGCATGCCTAATGGAACAACAAAATAAAAAAAGACAAAAAAAACTCTTTAATCGTTCTTCGAACTCATTTCTACTTTTTTTATGTTTATTTTTGAACATTTATATATTTATGTATGAGTTTGCCTCTTTTTGGTTCATAAATATAAAATTTGATTAGCCTAGGGTGGAATAGATTCCTAGTTTCGCCCTTGAACGTATGTTGAATGGGGAGGAAAGGTGTATACTCCACCGGGCACCGGCCCTACACCTGAAATGGGCAGTGGTCATGATCTAAGGATAGACAGAAGATATGATGCATACTTTAGGAATACTCAAGTTATCAACGAGTTTAGTCAGAACGTGGATGAGTTCAACACAGAGACCTTTCGTGATGCTGGAAAGTATGAGGTTGTTGATCTAAAAAATTCAGAGAAGTTTGGACATGTAGTCATATATGGGGGCCCTGCGCAGTAAGGTGTTTTGTACTTCGAAAGATTATATATAAAGCATGCTGTATTAAAGCAACTTGTATGCATAGATCCCCATTTTAGCCCAAGCCAAACTAGATATATATATGGCTATCGTTTTAAAAAGGGTTGTGAAATTGCTTGACAAATCACAGGAAATCGCAATGTCATTCATACCACATCTCAACTTCTTTTGATCTTATGTTGACAAGAAAAACAAGACATTGATCCTGTGTTTGATTAAACGGTATTGTAGTTGATCAAAAAGCGAGCGATTTTGATTTTCTAAAAAATGTCAGCAACTACAATTTATTGCCAATCCATCTATTGATAAAATTACACGTGGGATGAGGATCCAAACGCTCAAATTAAACCGACAAACAAACAGACACAATCAAAGAAACAAACCGGCCAATAACGAAAAACAATCACAACCAAGCAAAAAAAAAAAGACCCAGATTTATGTTGTTACGACTTAAGCTGATAGTTTAGTCGTGCGTACTACACGGGGTGCTGTAAGTGGTTTACTATGATGAAAGAATAACAGAAATACAACTTGGAGTGTCCTAACTATATATAATATAGGTCAACAAGAGAAAGCCCCCACAAAAAATCCCAAGGACTGCTCAAAACGCGCATTTCCGCTTGCCCGATGGCCACAATCAACTTTATCGTGGTCAGGAACGAATAGACTATCGATTCAGGATTTTGCTTTCTCTTCACAACATATTTTAAAATTTATGAGTACCTTTTTGTATTTTTGTAGGGTCCGGAGTGGGCCCCACATGAAGCAGTAGAAAAGAGAGGTGAAAAATGAAGGGGTGATCCTAGACTTTCTGAATCCTTAACGGGGAACGTGATCGATTTGCAGAAATTCCAACGTAATAACGCCCCTCTTCTTCTCTTTCCGAAACACAGAAATTGCTTGTCGTTGTGCAAAAGTCCTGTGGAGACTATTTTTGGGCTCATTTCGCTTCTAAAAATAAATAAATTTAAGGTTTCAATTAATTAGTGTGAGGGCCCACAACCCATGTGAATGAGTTTGTGTATGTAAATGTTTGAGCTTCCAGAACCATTGTTTACTCCTCATCCGTGTAAACGTTAAACTCAACAAACAATTCTTATAGTTTGTGTAATATTTTTTTTTTTTACGAACAAGATCATCCTCTCAACATGAACAAATAGAACAAAACAAAAATAAAATACACCAAAACAACAAGAACAAACAAAAAATAGAATAAAAAGCGGCTCAACTCAGATGTCGGAATCTGCTCAACTTATACCACAATTCCTATAGTTGCAGTAATCAGAGGAAAGTCCACTTTCACCTCCTGTAATTATCGCCATGTATGGATACCCTCCTTATGGTTCAAAACTGACTACATAACCTACCTGTGATTTTGAAAATGTGTGGATAGACCCCCTGCCGTCATGTTTTCCATCCATATTAACGGAGGTATATCTCACACACCTCTAGAATGTAATCTAAGTCGTTCATAATGCATTAAATAAAGAATAGAGTATCTCTGTAAAAAATCATCTCGATCAGGCATTAATAACTCAATGATCTAATTTTTAGTAAATTCAAATTTGAAATTTTAATTTCATAACAAAATCGATTTAACCATGAGTTTTTCATTTTTTGATTGACTTGAATTTTGGCATAGACATACGTAGTACTCGTCAAAATTTACAATATCAACGGTTTGGATTAAATATTTGGTATACGGGATGGTGTGGTTAGATTTAAAAAAGAAGAAGAATCACTACAAGAAAATCGAGATCTCCCAACGGTTTAGCTAGCAACGGTTCAAAAAACCGTTGGTATAGAAGGTGTGTAGCAATGGTTTTTAAACCGTTACTAGAAACAGGACTATAGCAACGGTTTTCATGCAACCGTTACTAGATTATAAGACTTTAGCAATGGTTTTCCATAACCGTTACTAAAAACAGGCCTCTAGCAACAGTTTTCCGTAACCGTTACTAAAACCCGACCTATAGCAACGGTTTTCCATAACCGTTACTAAAAACCGGCCTATAGCAACGGTTTTCCATAACCGTTACTAAAAACCGGACTATAATCGAGACCATTGATTTTGTTTTCCTTGTTTGTTGATTAAATCATTCTCATAAAAATTTGGCTTGATCGAGTCTAGAAGACTTCTTTATTGAGACAAAATTTCATTAGTAAAATAAATTTTTCTGCCTCAATCAAGTATGTAACGATACCCGATTAATTTCATTTTTCGTATGAAGGATGTACTCTTTACTATGTAAAAAATAGATTGTTCTAATCGGGGAAAAAAAAAGTAGGTGTTTGTATAGAATAAACTGAATTTAAAAACTTGGGTTAAGAATAAATCGATAAAACTCAAATGACATAAGCTAACCCAGCTGGTTTGCATAGTATAAATATTAGTAGTCCATTGATATTACACAAGTGTTGGGCTAGCCCAGCTGGTTTGCACTCGCGCGCGCATGCGGGAGGTCCTGGGTTCGATTCCCAGGAGGAGCAAAACATTGTTGTGTTGCCACGTCAGCGACACGTGGCGACAGGTGGGAGGCCACGTGGCTGCCATGTCATATTTTACCCCAGATTTTTAGGAAAAAAAAAAAACTTGCCTTTAGCAACGGTTACAAGCGTTGCTAAAGAAACCGTTGCTAAAAAAAAATCTGTACCAACGCTTGCCAAAACCGTTGCTATAACCCTACAGCAACGGATATCTCGCGACGGTTTAACCAACGGTTCTATAACCGTTGGTATAGCCTATATTGGTCTTTAGCAACGCTTTTTTGCATCTCTAGCAACCCTTTTGACCGTTGCTATTGAACGATTTTCTTGTAGTGAATCAAGGGACGTGATGGGGGTGTAACGGTCTTTTAATGTTTTGTCCGTTAATATAGATGGAAAATATGATGGCAGGAGGAATATCCGCATATTTTCAAAACCATAGGTAGGTTATGTGGTCAGTTTTAAAGCATAAGGGGGATATCCGCACATGACGATAACCACAAGGGGTGAAAGTGGATTTTCCTCGGGTAATAATCTATAGTTGCTGTTGCTGTTGCTGATGCTATGCTTTGGTTGTCCATTGGTATTGCTGGAATTTGATGATTGCATTCATGGTACTGTTGCTGGATTGAGATGCCCTTAACCTTTGGTCCTTCTTGGGTTCAAATGCATGCTTGGAGCTTTAGAATTGTTATCTCTTTTGGTCCCATTCAATTTTTCGTTGAATGTATCTTTTTTATGATTTTGAAATAATTCTTATTAATATTGGATTGAGCTAATTTTTTTAGGTAAACTCATAAAATGCGTTTGAAAAGTAATTTGTTGTTTGAGTCATCTTTGTAAGATTCGTAATGAGCTCCGAAAAAAAAGAAAAAAGAAAAAACATCAATAGGAGTGTCCATTTTAGCTGTACGAAAGAGGGCCCTTATCCATATCGGATGGGCCCAGCAAAAATAAAAAAAAATCAACACTTTAAGCTACACCAAACAGGGTCTTGTGCGACAAATGAACTCTCCCTTCTTAGCAAAAAAATGAACTCCCCCTTGACAGCCCCGGCACCGCATCAAAACTAAGAATTGGTCCGGTTCTCTAGAAAACCAATAATCGGACCATTTCAAACGGTTCTAGAAAATTAAGAACCAGAACCTAATCAATATATGCATGGAACCTAACCAGAACCAAAATGCAAGACCGGTACGGTATCGGTTCGGTTCCGGTTCTATCCAATAAGCATCAAAACACTTATTCACAAAATATGAACTCATAAAATTAAAGAAATAGAAAGATAATCTAGTGGAATAGAAAAGGAAGGAAGAAAATAAAAGGTTTCCTAACAAATGAAATTTCATCTCTAAATACATTAAATTTAGCAAGAAAAAGATTAACTTACCAAATTCAAATACATATTTAATTACACACATATGTATTGCTATATTTATCTTAGTTTTAAACGGTCTGGTTCGGTTCTAATCACGGTTCATTAATTGAGAACCAGTAACCGAACCAAAATTAACGGTTATTATTTTTTTGGAACCACAACTTGACCGTAGAGCCGCAGAACCGGATCAAATAAGACAGTTCAGTCCGAATCGAACCGATTTTACGGTTCGGACGGTTTTTTTAACACCCCTAAAAAAAACGATGCTTGCAGAGGTGCTCAGTAGGCTGTGGCCTGAATTTTGATCATGTACTCGGTAGATTGTGTTACTAGCTGGAAGCAATTTCGTATTGTAGTCTACTCCATATTATTGTGGAAGAGGAAATGTACGTACCTAGTTTCACGAGGGCATATTCTTTGGAACGGATTAGGACCAGATTTTGGTGCATGTGTTTAATAAGTACGCTATTGTATGGTTTTCTCCTCGTGCTAGGGCTGATAAACGAATCCAAGTTGTTGAAATTCGAACTCGTGCTCGCTCATTCGAAACACATTTGACATTGGAAAGCGTATGTCCCAAAATCCTCTCTTATTATTTTGAGAATAAAAAAAAGGTTAATGATAAAGCCACGATTACTTTTTATAGAGCCACGATAGTTTCATGTTATCTGACAATTCTACCCTTTATCCTTCACTCTCATTTCTCCAAAGCAGACTCCCTTCTCTCTCATCTCTCTTACGCAGATGCGTCTCCTCCAAGGAATACAGACCCCATCCAATAGTTGCTCTACTCGATTGTTGACGTAATCATTACGAAGGAAAATGTTTTCCGACTAACCCACATATCCTTTGCTGCCATTCTGAGATACAAAATCATCTCCGTCTCGACGACTGGAACCAGATCGATGCCTTCTACTGACGACGACGATAACTGTCGTTGATCACAGAAATAGAGCAACACAGCCCATTGTCACCACTTCATTTCTATCTTGATCGAGATTTATAAAATTCACACATTAAAAGGTGAATACGGGGTTTGACCCAAACATCAAATAGGAGAAGAGATATGGCTAATTGCTTTTTTACAAGGGCAATGTGTTTGCTTCTTTCGGAGAGGAAAATTTAATCAATAATGAAGGAAATTGAATTAGCAAGGAATTTGGGCTTTTCTCAGCCATCAAAAGAAGAAAGAAAATAATGGGCTGGTGGTGGGAACTCGGGCTAGTAGCTGCAGTGGAGAAGGGGGGATGGATTGACGGTGATGGTAATTGAAGGCAAGGGAGCAGTGAGATAGAGGACATGGGTTTCTCGGTAGAGAGAGAGAGAGAGAGAGAGAGAGGGGAGGAGGAGGAGGAGGAGACTGACGAGGGTAGAGCAGTCAGTAAGGAAAATATATCGTGGCACTATACATAATTGTCGTGGCATTATCCTCACCCTAAAAAAAAATGATAAAATTAGCAATTGTGTTTTTTATTCACGCTGAAGAGGTGATGTGGAATAATAGGGTTTGCCATTTCAAAATTCTCTACAGTCTATGCATTACCACTCCGATGTCACTGTCTGCATGAAGAGGTGATGTGGAATAATAGGGTTTGCCATTTCAAAATTCTCTACAGTCTATGCATTACCACTCCGATGTCACTGTCTGCATGAAGAGGTGATGTGGAATAATAGGGTTTGCCATTTCAAAATTCTCTACAGTCTATGCATTACCACTCCGATGTCACTGTCTGTATTTCTTCTCGTTCTCTTTTTGTCTTCTATCCTTGTAAGCCATAGTGGAGTTGAAGGACGTTGTGATTGGGAAAATCAACTTAAACTTTTGAACAAGCTAGCCAACAGTCTAGACTATGCAGGTACACATTCTAATAGTATGCATCCTGTATTTGGTCGTCCGGAATTTTGTACTAAGCATTTTTTTTTCTAATCAAACCGCAAACATAACATTGTACTAAGCATTTGGTTGCACACAAAGTTCTATTGGCAAAATGTTCTACTATAATATTGCAGTGTGTCCTTTTCCATGAAGCTTGAAGTGTTTTGGTCTATGAACTTCGTAGTCAGTGTACGTATGTAGTAGCCCATCTCAATCGGAATAACCCACCACCCAAATCCCTTCTCCATTCCGAAGCGCACGGGGGACTTCTCAGCTGCCATCTCTAACCATTAACGACTAACCATTAATTCCTTCATGCATATAGATTTGGAAAAAAGAGAAAAAAAAGAAGAAAAAAAAGATAATTTCAAAGAAGAAGATGTAATTCCATATGTATTATTGTGCTAGCTGGGCTTGTGAAAAAACAGGTCCAATTGGAAGTAGTAATTGGACTGGCCCGATTCACTGAATAGGCCTAAATTTAGAGCTAGACTGATTGAACTACCCTATGGCATTCACTTACAGGCCATGTCCAAATGGAAGAAAGAAACAAGGCCTAATGAGATCAGTGTTGCACCACTCTTCATACTATTATCAACTCTTTTTGATAGGTCCATTAGACTTTACTCTGACTTTTCTGGCATCCAACTAGTGAAATAACAGAGTTGAGAGAGAACGAGGGGAGTACCATGACTCGAACCCTTGACCTAGGGGGACATCATCACAAAAGCACCACCATCAGGGAACTCAGAGCATTTGGTGTGAATAACAGAGTTGGTCAGCGAGAGATTAATTAAAGTGCACGTAAGCATGATCCTACACATCGATCGCCAGCTTGAAAAACAATGTAACCCGTATAAGTAAGCCTTATATGGGAAAGGAGGTGCTTAGATTGAATTAATATTTCTTTGAAACGGTAATTTATTCTCGTAGTTAACAAGATTAAAAACAAGATCAAGATTTTGTAACTTTATGTAGGACGAATACCTTCTAAATTACTACCTCGGAACGGTCTGCCCCTTGTTGGAGTGATCCATTTAAGGCTAACAAATGTAAGACCAATGTTACACACACGTTTAAGAAACAACTCTAGACAGTATCCCGTTCGGAACCATTAGATGTACATGGATTCACATACAAATAATTGTTTCAAACACAATTATTTTTTGAAGTTGTACTTTAAAGGCATGTTCTAGAGGCTACGTTACTCTCGGCATGATTTTGTTTGAAATTTGAATTCTTCCTTGTATTTCTCTCAGTAGAGAGAGCCATGTGCTATTGCATCATTTGATGCAATAAGGTGAAATAACCAATATTGTTCGACACTGTTAAAATCACATCTACTCTATGTAAGATAAATAATACCATATCGTATACGCAACGGAAATAGGACCGAACTAACCTTTAGCCATTGTTGTTCAAGTTGAACACCAAACACACACGCACTAGATTTAGGTATCTTCTAACCTATGCATGTCTTTAGCGCCTTGAGTGATGGACGTCATAGGCTTATATAGATGCTAGGTTAGGGACCCTATATCTCCGTATAAAGACCTTCTAGTTTCTTTCCATCAAAGAAACCAATTAATTAAACTAGTTAAACTAGTACAATAATGAATGTGGGAAAGCCAAGAGGTTCTTGAAACCACAACTATATCTATAATGGAAGTGGACACTTTCATTAATCACAATGTGACCAAGTGGGCCCTTTAAAATATTTCTTACATTCTCCCACTGGCCCACGAGACACTTGTTTACTGCATTAGGCGATAAATACTTTATATGGCCATACAATTGAAAACGCCTATAACTTAAAATTTTGAAAACTTCTTGCTCCATTAGAAAATATCAAACATGAATCAAAGCGGTAGTGCCGCAACTAATAGGCATGTCCCTTCCATGTATTACAATGTATGACACTTTCCCAACGAGTACCAAATAAGACCGAATAAGATATACTTTATAAATGACTAACTAGAAGTCATTTAGGGTCCTCTTTATTTATCCCAACGGATAACCTTTATACGTACTTCAAACCTTATGTGCACCTGTACGTTTTTAATTCTCTAAGAACACTTATAGTGTGACAAAACTCAACTTGAGCAAGAAATGAGAGAAAACATTATAAAATGAGCTAACATGTCATATTTCACAACATGACATACACTATTTTGCCGGCAAGAATTAGCTTAATACTTTATGCTCAATGGTCACGAAAAGTGTTTTTTTTTTTTAGTCTCTCTCTCTCTCCCCTAATGAGCCACTTTTTGTAGATATACTCTATTCGGCTTTTTACTTTATCTTAGAGAAGAAAATTATAGCCGTAGTAAACTTAGTAAAGATCTCACTATAACATCGACAACTTGAGATCCTTAGTACATGCTATCTAGTTTCATGCATCGCTCCCACTAATTTCTACATTCATAGAAAATAGTAACTTAAGACATGATCAGGATGCATGTAAATCAACTTAAAAATTCTTGGTTCTTTATAAGTACCTCATAACCTGTATTTGTAGCTTTCTAGTACTTCATATCATGCTCACTTGGATATCGATCCAGTAAACCCTAGACCAACATCCATATAGCCCAGAAAAATGTATATATGCTCCCACTAACCTTACAGAGCTTTTCCTCTATTTATAAGCAAAATGACCATTTCTTTTTTCTCTTGGGCAAAACTTTTTTTTTCTCTCGATGCTATCCATACCAAAACTGTATTGGATATTCCAATGGTCCTTAAACCACTAGCATAGATAAAGAACTCTAAATGGATATTACTTTGAACATTAATCTTAAAGGGTTAAACTTCTCCCACTATTAATGTTCTAATTTTATTTTGCGCACTTAATTATGTGACTATAGATGCTTCATTCACATAGCGCAAAATCATAACCCCTGCATCGGAGAAAAGTGAATTTCTAGATAGTCAACATAATTCCCGCAACTTTACTGCAGAGTACGAAATCAACTTTATAAGCAGTATGGATGGCTACAACAACCAAGAAATAATGATTTTCAATTTATATGTAAATTCTAACCTTCCTGTGGGTAAAGGGGCATCACGCATGAATTTACATCACTTTATGAATAAGATAAATGATCAAAATAATGAGAATGATTTCTCCGTACCTATGGGCATAGGAAAAGTTTATTCTCGACTTTCAAATGATTATCTTACTCAACTTAAATCACAAAAATAACAACCTCCTTACAAGAGTTATTTTCATGAATTAACTTCAATTTTTATGCTAATCTTTAACTTAATAAAGTATATTCAAACCTCCCTATGGGCAAAGGCTGCAATACGCATTGAATTTACTTCACTACAACAACAAGAAGACTAGCAAACTTCGAACATCAACATAAAATGCATAATAACGGGAGAAATTTCTGCTTTTATATGGAATTTTTTATTTTGTCCCAAACAAACTAATAAAATTAATTATTCTCCTGTGGGTAAAAATAATTAATCTTACCAATTCTAGCTTAATGGTAGATGCCATATAACACCAACGTATACAGCCCAATGGCTATCCATATGACAATTCTTAATATGAACACCATAATATTTTTAAGACGCTGTGGCTAATCTCAAAATATTATAACATCCTAGTCATCTCAAAAGGCATGAACCAAACTTTAATGGGATAAACTCACATATTCCATAATGCGTACAGAATAAGGCTTAACATTACTCACAGTAATTCCAATAGCCCGGCCAGAATCATTTCGAAATTAGCCTTCACATAATTTACAGAAACATGGCAAACACCGCAAACAAACTTAACCTTATGTTCATATTCCTTTATGTCGCTCTGACACCTAAATCAGTGCATATACTAATATATTCACCAAGAACAAGAATTGTGTCTCAATGGAGTCAATCATTAGTAAATTCATGCAATCAACTGATATATAGTACATATATACCAGAAATTAATAAATAGATGATCAAACTCTTCAAACTATGGTGAATAAAGTACACTAAATACTTTCATCTTGGACCTGTATGCATAAGATCACACTTCTGATTGTACCCACATGTATCATGCCTTTCGTAAAAGTGCCAAAGACTAAAATCATCTAGCCTTGTTATTTCAAGTCTGTGAAACTATGCCCGAACTATAGCACGTGGGCAGTACTCAGCAGGTTCGATCAAAGATGCAAAACTTATTTTCACCCGAGCATGATCTACAATCTTTATGCATGAATTCTAATGTCTCTGTACTGAACAACATGAATTAGAGGGTTGCTCTGATACCACATGTATGATAAATAATACCATATCGTATACGCAACGGAAATAGAACCGAACTAACCTCTAGACATTGTTGTTCAAGTTGAACACCAAACACACACGCACTAGATTTAGGTGTCTTCTAACCTATGCATATCTTTAGCGCCTTGAGTGATGGACGTCATAGGCTTATATAGATGCTAGGTTAGGGACCCTATATCTCCTGATAAAGACCTTCTAGTTTCTTTCCATCAAAGAAACCAATTAATTAAACTAGTTAAACTAGTATAATAATGAATGTGGGAAAGCTAAGAGGTTCTTGAAACCATAACTATATCTATAATGGAAGTGGACACTTTCATTAATCACAATGTGACCAAGTGGGCCCTTTAAAATATTTCTTACACTCTAGGCTATGGGTTTGTCGTCGTTTGATCCCTCTTCATTGGATGTTTTCATTGGGATTTTGTTAGAAAGTGCCTTTAGCAATAGGCAACTACTGCTAGTCACTATTTATGTGATGTATAAATTCCATGTCTGCTAAAATCACCCAAATTTAGACTCGTTAGATCAAGCAACATACATGTTGAAGTGCTTTTGAAAAGTAAGTGTTTTTCCTTGCGTGGTTCCTTGCAAATCTTCCTTGCGATTAGAATTTCCGGGGGGAAAAAATTGTTTCTGATGCTTAAATCAAACATGCGGCTTACTTAACTTTCAAACATGCGGTTGACTTAATGCCATACCTACGTAAAGGGAATAAGAATAAATTAATTTATTGTCGTTTATATATAAGTTTCACGTACACCCCAATCGAAAATTGTTTATCCAAAAACGTGATGGAATAAGTCAAAAATGATTATATTTTAAAGTTAAAAAGATCGATAAAAACTCATCAAAAAATTAGACCAAAAGAGGCCTTAGTACTTTAATCAGAATATCCATATTTTGTTTTGCAGATAAAAAAAATATCTATATTTTGTTGTGATGAGTCAGAAGAAGCAGCCGATCAAAAAAAAAGAGTCAGGAGAAGCATATGGGTCCATAAGCCCATTGACAAATTGGTGACCCTCTTTCAGTATATATGGGCCCAACGTTAACAGAATCACCATAATTGGTGACCCTCTTTCAGTATATATCTTCAACCCGTTTCTCACAAAACAAATAGATGGTGTCGATTATGACCCTTCTAATTGAAGTGAAGGATCTCTTCGCAATAGATTTGGCGGCGGCTTTCTGTGAGAGACTCAAGTTGTCTTCTTCTTCTTCTTTTTTTTTCTAGTTTGCCAAAAAAAGGACAAATATTTTGAAGAGGATCATTATAAATTTGGCCTTTCTTGCTTTTGGTCCAGATCCCACTCTTTTTCGGGGTGAACTATCCCACTATCCCAGCCCCCTCTTTTAATGAAGAGATGGTTTAGGGGAAAATGGTACAGATTTGGTTGGTTTGTTCTGCTAAAAAGGATATTTGGGCTCTCTGGTTTAAGCATTGTAGTCACAGTAATGAAACTCACTCGGTTTGGGCTTTGGAACTAACCTATGGGAAGCCCAAAAGTGCAAATAGACAAACAAAAGTAAAGTGAAGGAAATCTTCTTCCTTTTCATTTTTTTTGTCTTGAAAATAAATAGGAAAATCTACACGAATCAGGAGCGCAAGCAGTGATGACCATTGGCTACGTCCGCCACCAAATGTATCTGTACATCAAACACAATGATGTCTCGGAGGGTTCGGATTTTTCTCTTTCCTGTAACTCTATATGTAAAGAGGGCCTAAATTTTTAATATTTTAACTTGCTTAAAAGACGTTAGCTATGTCTGTCAAAAAAAAAAAAAAAAAAGACGTTAGCTATGAAAGATAGGCTTTTATGAAGTGGGAAATGCCAATTGATCCTCAATGCATTCTTTGCTCACAACATGATGAAGTCACCTTGCACCTTTTCTTTGATTGCACCTTTTCCGGACAGATTTGGGAGGCCATGCTGCATGAATTCTATATAAGAAGTCAATATTAGGCTAAGAGTCTGTTCTTGGAAGCATTTTTCGAACTCTGTTGAGCACTAAAGATTATATCACATTGACTGTTACAAGCGATCAAAACATCATCCAGTTCACTGTTTTCACTGTACACATTTTAAAAGACTCATTAAAAGCCATGTGATGGCCAGATCATCCCAGAAATGTCATTGTTTCCTCAAGACACGGTCCCAAAATAGTTTTTAACGCATTTGATCATTCAGGATGATCTAGAAAGCCTTATTTAGAAGCCAAAACATGTCATGTAGATATAGTCTTGCTTTGAAAGAGATAAAAACAGTAAACAGCAGATACAAACAGCCCCAACAAAGGAATAACCCAGATCCAGACAGCCTGCCTACAAAGATACCAGTAATCAATATGCCGTGCGCCAAAGATTAACGTGC
The DNA here is from genome assembly GCA_025413875.1 of Rhododendron molle. NCBI lineage: Eukaryota > Viridiplantae > Streptophyta > Magnoliopsida > Ericales > Ericaceae > Rhododendron > Rhododendron molle. The sequence continues at coordinate 46,359,510 of CM046389.1, read as the reverse complement.
TGCGCGACAGCTTTGACAGCCGCGCGGTACGTTGACCTCAGCACAGTACTGGCTTTATTTTCTGAAAATGGGTTTTAAGTCAAGATCTAATCAAAATGGACTAGATCTGACAACAGAAAAGTCACTACAAGAAAATCGTTATATAGCAACGGTCGAAAGTGTTGCCATAGAACCCAAAAACCGTTGGTATAGACCCGTTCGGGCTATACCAATGGTTCTCGAGAACCATTGCCCAAACCGTTGCAATATATCCGTTGCTGTAGAGGTATAACAACGGTTTTGTCGAGCGTTGGTACAGATTTTTTTTAGTAACGGTTTCTTTAGAAACGGTTACAAGCGTTGCTAAAGGCAAGTTTTTTTTTTTAAATTTGGGTAAAATATGACATGGCAGCCACGTGGCCTCCACCTGTCGCCCACGTGGCGCATGTAAGGCAACACACCAATTTTTGCTCCTCCTGGGAATCAAACCCAGGACCTCGGTACGCGCGCGCGAGTGCAAACCAGCTGGGCTAGCCCAGCACTTGTGTAAAATCAAGCGCCTACTAATATTTATACTATGCAAACCTCTCTGTTTTCCTTCTTTTTTTTCAAAATATTAATTTTGCCTTTTCTAAATTTTTGTTAGATTCACATAAATTTTTTTGATTGGTCAGTTATTTCTATGAGATGAGTCTAAAAACTTAAAAAAATGCAATTAAAAGCATAAAAAATCAATTTGGGCGAAAAAATATCAAACAACTAACATTTGTTGTCTTTAGTGTCATCTTATATGATATTTTTTTTCAATTCGGTCCACAATTTTATACTTTTTTTTATTCTTGTGAAGATGAATGATTAATCCCAAAATGAATGATTAGTTTCAAAAATTATCATATAATGTTTTAAAAAAATACGTTAAATAAACAATACCGAAAAAAATACCAACACAAATTTAGGAAAAATAGCCCTAACAAAAGCAACGGTTTTGATCATCATGATTGTGTCACGGTTGAGTGGCTAAAGTACGTTCAAGAATGAAGTTAATCGAGTATCGCTACATACTTATCGGACAGGAAAATTCATTTTATTAATGAAATTGTCCATTGATAAAGAAATTTTCTAAATCCAATCGAACCAAATTTCTACGAGATCAATTTAATCAACATGAAAAATAAAATAACGGTCTCGATCGTTAGTTCGGGTTTGGAAAACCGATCGCATGAAAGAAAATTAGTTTTGGCGGTGTGAAAATCTAGCAACGGTTATTGGAAACCGTTGCTATAGGCGTTTTTAGTAACGGTTATCGAAAACCATTGCTATAGGACAGTTTTTAGTAACAGTTATGGAAAACCGTTGCTATAGTCTAGTAATCTAGTAACGGTTGCATGAAAACCGTTGCTATAGTCCTGTTTCTAGTAACGGTTTGAAAACCGTTGCTACACACCGTCTATACCAACGATTTTTTAAACCGTCGCTAGCAAAACCGTTGGGAGATCTCGATTTTCTTGTAGTGAGTCATCTCAGGACCAGACCTGAGTCTAACCCAAGGAAACTTGTTTTTTACCTTTGGTGTTGAGATTGATCAAAGATGGTTTGATGCCAAATGATGATAGATGATGGAGGATGTGGATGGGAAGGTTGAATGGGACAAAGAAAGTATGGGTGTGAGAGGGAGTTTGGTATTTTGAAGGGTGAGACCTTGAAGTTAGTAAGAGACTAACTTCAATGATGAGGAGAAAGGTAGGTGAAAGTACTCAAAGAATATCTTTTGGGAATGACATTTTTTAAGACTTGGAAATGGAAGATGGAAGTAAAAGCTAGAGAGAGAAAGCTTATGGAGTAAGAATATCCAAAAGCTTATGGAGTAAGAATATCCAAAAGCTAAAAGGAGAGCCAAAAGGAGCCCCTTTCTCTTGAGTGGAGGGGTTAATTTATAGGCAAAAGGCCAAGGATTTTGAATTTCAAATAGTGGAGGTATTTTCTAGGCGGGCAGAAGTGAGTTTTCGGCTAAGCCACTTATCAGCCAGGGGGCTTTTGGGCTTATCTAAGCTTTTTGGTTTGTTTGGTTTACATGGGTTTAGGAAAATCCTTCATTCAAGCTCAAAAAGGTACTGTTTCCTTTATTTCATCATCGGGACGGACAAAGACTCTCCGAGGTCCGGATTGGGGCGTCTATATACATCATCAAGTATCGAAACCAGGAATGTATCGTTGTATACCTGAGGTCTCTTGGCGGCAGCTCGTTGAGCTCCTGGTGGAGACGGTGCTGGGTAGCGCAGCTCTAATGGCAGGCCACTTGCTGCTCACCTAACCACATTCTCCAAAGCTAGCATGCGGCAAATGGCTTCATTCACCCACTCATTGGGCACTTGCAAAGGCGATTCAGTATCATCAAGCTATTCAATAATGGTGCATATATCGGAATATAAGCAAGTTTCATACAGGAACGGTCACGGACTGTGGCTCGACTCTGGCAAGCACCAAGTGTATCTCTGCTGGATTTCCTTGAGCATCCATTACTGGAATCTTCCATGACATCTCTGGGTGTCCGCCTCTCACAGGTATGCTCACACTCCGTCAGACACGGCCTTCGCCGCCTCTCGATCTCTTTCCAGCGGCTCTCCTCTCCTCAGCAGCTCCACGAGCTTGGCTCCGCACGTCTCTGAAAGCCCGAATACCCAGCGGTCCCGCCAAGCGGTCTCTCTGGTATGCATCATAGTCCATCTATGGGCGCAGGTAGCGTGTTAGCTCCATGTCAGGCTGTGTGAACCTCTCCTGCTCAGCACGGGTGTAGGTGCTCGTGTGTGAGGCTCGTGGTGGAAGTGGCCTTGGCAGCTCACCATGAATTATTGTTGACTCGCAACCACAATGAAGATACTCAAGTGCAGAAGCAATATCAATAGAAATGTCCAATCTCTGGATCACTTTCAAGTACTCGTGCTCTGCTCCATTTTGATGCAGCCATCTATCTAATGTCCCATAAGGAATGTATACAGTTGATCAGCAACAGCATTTAAGCAAGTAAAGAAATGCGTGTTTAACTATGGGAGTTTTTATGGCATACCTGTGAGGCTTTGAGATCATCCAGATACAGTGTGAAGGCATTGAGATCACCTCTAACCGAATCAAATTAACGGTTCTTATTTTTTTGGAACCATAACCTGACCATAGAACTGTAGAACCGGACCAAATAGAACTGTTCGGTCCGGATCAGACCGATTTTATGGTTCGAACAGTTTTCTTGAACACCCCTACATGAAAGGGGTCAATGTTTGTCTTAGACGTACTATGGTAATTAATGTTATTTTGAATTTTTGTAATCCTTCTATACTCTCTCCCCCTCCCGTAATTATTGAGATTGAAATACATCCAATCTCATTAAAATAGGAAAAATATATATGCCTGTATTTGGAGAATCTCACAATATAAGGCATATGTTATATGTAGAGACCATGTATTGGCATTGAATTCCCAACTTTAAATGTACTATTTTGCCTAACTATTAAGTTTTGGGCAATTTACCTCTAGGTCCAGAAAATAGAAAGTAATTCCCACCAAGTTTCCTCTAATTAACGAAACACTAAAACCTATAAAAGTGCCTAAAACCCCCAATACTGAAAGTGCTTAACTCTTAGGGCACCCTATGAAAGTGCCTAAACCTCAGGGTACCCTATAAAAGTGCCTAAAACTCTAGGGTACCCAATAAAAGTGCCTAAATCGCTAAAACCCTATAATAGGAAAGTGCACCCTAAAACTCCTATGAAAGTGCCTAAACCTAAACCCTATGGCTCTATGAAATCACCTAAACCTAAACTCTAGGGTACCTTAAACCCTAGGGTATCCTAAAATCTAAAATCTTAAGGTACCCTAAAACTCTAGGGTACCCTAAAATCCTAAAATCCTAGGGTACCCTAAGATTTTAGGGTACCCATTAGGGTACCATAAAACCCTAGCATACCCTAAAACCCTAGGGTGACATTTCTATTAATGGTAAATGTATTTTTGTAAAAGTGGACTTAGTGGTAATTAAGTATTTCATCTCTCCTTAATGGGAATTAAGTGTCACTTTTCTATACTTAGAGGTAATTTTCTCTTAAGTTTTTTTACCTATCTGTGCTCAAAATTGAGATTCTAATTAATTTCATAGATACTGTGTTTGACATTGCAAGTGACATTCAACATATATATAAACCCCAGGGTGGATTACAATCCTCCCAACTTTCGTTCTAAAGCACCATTTCTTGAGTTCAAACTCTACGACATGTCAGGTGCGATCGTAATTCAATCTATTTTCTTATTAATTTTCACGTTCTTTTTTCGTTGTTTTTGTTGTTCTTAAAAATTTATGTACTTTTGCTCTCTATTTCCGGTTTTATATCTCAAACAACAAGAGTTCAAATTCTTTCCTTCCGGATGAACTAGAAAACCCAAGCTTTACGCCAACCAAGCTCATAGCGCCACATCATCTCATTTGGATGAGTTGACCTCATGGGATCAGATCTCTCCTTTCCTAGTAAGGTCTCCAAAAATTGCAAATCCATAACGGGGATCGCGAAATCACGGAGAAATTGCTCGTCGTGGTACAATTGTAGGGGTGTAAACGAGTCGAGCCAGACCAAGTTTCGGCGAGCTCGAGCTCTCCTCGAGCCTTAACGAGCCGAGCTTAATCATATACTAAACGAGCCTCTTTAATCGAGTCGAGTCTCCCTTAACGAGCCGAGCTTTTGTCGAATGTGCTGACTTTCACTTGTTTCGCTTAGTAAACGAGGGAGAACGATGGGCCTCGATTATTAGTGACACTTGGGTCGTAAACGGATCAGACGACTAAGAAATGTGGACGTGACCCACTCTACATCAAAAGGAAAGCTTGAGGATCTTTTACTCAATCATATGTCATTACTCAAGCTCAAATTTGGAAACACGCTTTTTATGATTAATATTGGAAAATGATTTTGCCACTCCCTTTTTTGTTAACACCACTCCTCTGCAAGTGTATGTTTGTACCAAAACTAGCAGCCTTAATATTTTCAAATGAAACAGGGTTTTATTTTTTTTCAATTCTTTAACATGGATTAGGTTACTTTAAACAGGATTATGTTAATATGATCTTTGACCTAAGTGATACTTTGCATTCATTGTCCAGATCAACGCATGGATATAAGTGCATTTCTCCTAGTTCTCTTTTTGTCTTCTCTCTTCGTGCGCCACAATGGAGTTGAAGGGGGCATTGAATTATCTGCAACGGAAGATTTTGAGTTGGAGAATCAACTTAAATTTTTAAAAAAGCCATCGGTCAAGACTATACAGGTATACATATTTTTAAAAAAGCCATCGGTTATGAGTACTTTGCTTAGTTAGCAAAGGCAATAAATTATCAAAAATTCATTGGACCAACATTTATTCATTTGTGTAGAAGTGATAAATTGTCGTTATTGTTGTGGTATCGTGTACCTTTATAAAATTACTGGTTCATTTTTTTGTATTGGGTCAGGTTTCTGTATTACTTTCAGATCCCATATATATAGGTAACTAAGAGATAATATGTCGTACTAAGGGTCATCATCGGGCCGGGCTGGGCCAGGTTGGTCTAGCCCGCCAAGTCACTATCAAAGCCCGCCCACGGGCCAGATCTATTGGGCTTTTTCCTTTTTGCGGGCCGAGCTAGTCGGGCTGCCTACCATAAATTGAATCCTAGGCCCAGCCCACAGGCTACTTAATTGATGGGCTGGCGGGCCAACGGGCGGGCTTAAATTTCCTTGGGCCGAAACTAAATCAACGAAAAAGAAAAAGGGTTTTGTGGGATTTTGGAGCTAATAGACGGGCCCGTGGACGGGTTATTGGGCGGGTACCACGGGTGGGCTACCGGGCGGGCCGAGTAAAAATTCATAGGCCCAAGCCCGCCCATTACAAACTATGGGCAGGGCCGGGCCGCCCATTTACAGGCTTGGGCCGAGAGTCATGGGCTTTCAGCTAAATGATGACCCTTATGTCGTACTATTATCAAATTCGAGGAGAAGAAATGAGCCTGTTAAATTAAGAAATGGGCCTGTTTCTAGGCCCATTGTTTGGATTATGTTGCTGCCAATTTCTTTGTTCTCTGAGTTGGGCCATACCATCTGTGAACCAAGCAACCATTTATAATTGGTTATTAAAACGTATCTTTCCGTTCTTTTTTAAACTACAAATTAATTCGTATTTTTGACTTATTAAAAAAATATAATCATTTTATCTTTAACATCAAATTTTACCTATATTTTTCAAAATTATCCTCCACTTTACCCATTAACTTTTTAAAATGATAAAATAATAATTGTACGAATTTTTAAGGAATAGCCCAAAATGAAAAAACTATACTCCTATTTGGAAATGGAGGAAGTAACTTTTTATAATTTGGTCATCACTTCAAGCTGGGGAAAAACATCACTGTCATGTTATAATTTGATAGAGAAAAAACTTGGTTAACTCTTAGGCCGTTATAAAGTCACTTAAGAGTTGTAATGTTTACAGACCGAGAATGGAGATATATACGATTGTGTGAATTTTTACAATCAACCTGCCTTTGACCATCCTTTGCTGAAAAATCACAGTTTTTATTTTGAGGTATGTCTGTATACATCCTCCTACATCTAATATAAGACTAGAATATCAATTTATTAATGGAAACAAGTTGAATTAATTGTAGATGAAACCAACTTCAATGTTTAGAAGAAAAAGAGATCAAGTTCGTTCAAACGTTAGAGAATCTGTACATATAGGACTAAAGGATGGAGGTTGCCCATTTGGCACAGTTCCTATTAGAAGAATCACTAAAGAAGATTTGATCAAAGAGAGAAATGTTTCAAAAATCAGACCTTTGGACGAATATGCTTTTGCTGCTCATGTAAGTTATCCTCAACCTCATTTTCTTGTATTTTCTATGTCTATTTCCTTTTTCGTTTTATTTGTTTATAAGAATGCACCTTCTCAATTTTTCAGAAGACAATACTCTTTCATAATCTTCTGTCAATAAATGGTCGAGAAAAGTAATATTCATAGAAACATTTTTTTTTTGTTAAAGGGCCGGTGAATTTCTCCTGCATGTCATGATGCCATGTGAAGTTTATCGCAAACCGCAACTGTTCTAGTTGAAAGTGGTTATAAATTCAATTCTTCTTATATATGTTATACGTGCTCATATATAGTAGCCGCAACTGTTCTTGTATATTTGCGGATTAGGACATATTCACAGTGGAAAGGTGGAGTACTAGAAATATTGTTGAAGCATGTTGCATGTTCGTATTGCATGTCAGTATGCCGTGGTTCGGACAAAACGTGGTACAGGCAAGTTCAATGGAGCTGGTGCGACACTAAGCTTACACAATCCGCAAGTATCTCGAGGTCAGTATAGTGCAGGACGATTCAAGGTTCAAACCCGGGTTGAGGCTATACAAGTAGGGTGGAGGGTATGTTTCTGCTTGTCTTTTGAGTGGATTTGACATTTTTTCATTGAAAAATTCTATGTCCAGTGGTTTAATGACGTAAAAAAATTCGCCTCATTAACTAGATTACTCTGCCTCAGGTTGATCCTGATCTCTATGACGATACCCGCACTAGAGCATTTATACGTGTGGATCTAAGTTTCTCTCCACTGGTTTTACATTTGCTTAAACAAATTGGCTTAACACTTGCAGCATTATTTTCATTTTTCGTTTGTATACATCCAATAGACAGGTCAATCTCATTGTTTTAATACAAGGTGCCCAGAATTCGTTCTAGTGAGATCAGATATACCTCTTGATGGAATTTATGAAAATACTTCTAAGCCTGGAGGACAAATCTATGAAATACATCGATACATACAACGAGTAAGCCCAATCATCTCTCACATCACTTCTCCATCGATCAGTTGGCTCAGGAAAGATATAATAAAATGAGTAAAATGCAATACTACTAGAGAAAGTAAGAATTTTCTAATTTGTTGCTGTCATATATAATAGGACCTAGCTAATGGAAATTGGTGGCTGCTAATTGGAGCTAACAATATCCCGATTGGATTTTGGCCAAAGAGAATATTTAGTGATCTAACGGACTCAGCTTCCTATGTTGAATGGGGAGGAATGGTGTATAGTCCGCCGGGCACCCTTACACCTGCAATGGGCAGTGGTCATTATATAGGAGAGCTAGACACAAGAAATAATGCATACTTAAGGAATATTGAAGTTTTCAATGACCAGGGTCGGAATGTGGATGCTTATAACACAGAGACCTTTGCAGACTTCACAGCATTCTATACTGCTGAAGATATAAAAAATTTTAAATCCTTCAGACATCTAGTCCTATATGGGGGCCCTCCGCAGAAATTTGTTTGAAACTTCAAAGTATTGTTGTGACGGATTACTTTATTCCAGTCACCTCTTATTGCGTACCAATAAATAACTAAATTACAATGCAAAATATCCTTCTTAATGAAACTTCGAATACCATAGAACTGTTCTCAACTGTTTTGTGTTTGTAATCAACAATTCAAAAGATAATAAAGCATATTAAAGCAACTTGAATGCATAAATTCCTTTTTCACCGTTCAAACAAAACTTGAATGCATAAATCGCCGTTCTAATTACTTTCCAAAAGCCAGAATATGGGGCTAGCCTTTTAACGAGGGTTGTGAAATTGCTTGACAAATCACAGGAAATGGCAATGTCATTCATATTTCATGCCTCATCTCAATCCTTTCTATGTTATCACTTTGAAACAAATTCTTTTGCATGTTCAGATGTCAAAAAAGAAAAAGAAAAAAAAGACATTGATCCTGTGAAAGTGCAACGATGTCCATGTTTGGTAAAATGGCAAGGTAGTCCATCAAAAAGCAATTTTGATTTTCTAAAAAATGCCTGATTTCATTTGAAAGACTTGTAGAGATCGATGTGGGTAACCACAATCCATTTCCAATTCGTCTCTATATAAAAGTACATGTTCCCAGCAAATTAACAAGAAAATGACGGCTCAGGACGTGTTTTGATAATTAATACCCGTCAAAGACATGCTGAAAATATTTGTTAATACCAGAAATGTCATTGGCGGGTATTAATTATCAAAAAACGTCATTGACCATCATTTTTCTTAAATTAAAGTGCTGATAAAGCCTCATCCCCCAAGTTGAGTACGCAATATTTGTTGGGAAAATGACGGTCAAGGATGTATTTTGATATTTAATACCAGCCAAGGACATTTTCAACATTAACAAATATTTTTTGCATGTCTTTGGCGGGTATTAAATATCAAAACATGTCCTGAGCTGTCATTTTCCCATATTTGTTTGCCTTTATTGCGTCAAGCGAACCACTTTTTAGTTTTCGACTTTTCGGGAATATATTAGCCGATGAATTAGTAGTTGTTACACATGGGTTTAGCTCTTGTCCGGTGACGGTTACCGTCTAGTACCAGCCAGTCTACCTTTTTCCGGCAAACGTCGAGTTTGTTCAATGATCAGATTAGTCCATATTGTAGATCTCGTCAAGACGCATAACCATATCAAAAATCATGTCCATCCGATATCGTTCAATACCCGATTGGAACACATTTATTTTGGAGAAATGGATGAAAGGGGTTCCAATCCATTGCAGATATGTTTTTTCTTTGAAAATAAATTGATTACAATAGCGTATTAAACGATATTGGATGGACATGATTTTTGACATGGTTATGCGTCTTGACAAGATCTACAATATGTACGAATCCAATCATTGAACAAGCTCAACGTTTGCAAGAAAAAGGCCGATTGGCAAGGACTGGACAGGAGCCGAACCCATTACGCAATCCCTCACCGACCTCTTTTGTCATTATTTGTCAGGGCCACGTAGCAACTCTGTGCTCATATTTAGCAGCTACGCGCCCTTATTTATTCATTTAGAGCATATGTATCAGGCTTGCTAAAAGCCCAAGCAAACTAAAATAGCGAGAGAAATTCAAAAAAACTCCAAAATGTACTATGCAACAGGCTTGCTATAATACCCGACAATATATAAGAAGAACAGTTCCTCGTTTAGTCAGCCGAGGAACTATTCACTAGTCACTCTATATGATATTATTATTTTTAGCCCCACCTACTATTATTATATTATTTTATCAAAAGCATCCAATTATTTGCACTAATAGCCATTTTCAAGAGAAGCCCTACATTGGTTTAATTGAAAAGATTGTGTGAGTAAAGAGCCTGATGCAGTGAACATTTTAAAAATGGGTAGCTAAAGTAATAAAGTGACTTTTTTTTCTCTAATTTGGTCTAAAATTTAAAAATACTGGTGTGGATGCTCTTAACATCTATGCGCTCTTATTCATCAATTCTACAACTCTAAGCTCTTATTGACCAACCGTTCCACTGTGATGATCCAAATTTTTACATTGCCTCAAAAACTCATAAATCTCCAAATGTTACAAATGTTGGGCTCTAAAGCCTCCAATCAAGTACAAAAAAGGACTTAAATTCATCAAAGTGAACGACAGGGAATTGTTGGATGTATTGGGCTTGGCTAATGGCTGAGCATCCGCACCAGCCTATCTATATTTTGGACCAATTTACTCTATAAAAAGTCACTTTATTATTTTAGCTACTCATTTTTAAAATGTCTACTGCATCAGGATCTCTATATTAATACTATCCCATTAAAAATATTATTTTTTTATTCTAAAAAAAAACAAATAACAATAACAAAAAAAAAAAAAAAAAAAAACCAAAACCAGCCAAACCAACAACAACGGCACAAAACCACCAAAACCAAACCTGCAAACCTCTATTTCTCTCTAACTTTGCTCATCTTGTTCTCAACCCCAGCCCCAAAATTGATCACAGTCTATAGCGGCAAAATCACCCTCCTCCGATTAACCCCCTTCTCTCTCCAAAATCGTCTCAAACGGCAAGCAACCGACTTCCTCTCCAATCCACCACGACTTCTTTGCCCAAGCCCACCAGCACTTCCGCCAGGATTTCAGGCTTGGCAGAATTCACTCCGTGTGGCTCAAAGAAAATTTCCAGATACACCAGGACTTGAGACAAGATACAGCACGACCAAGCTACGGTGACGACTAGATCAACTAATTGTGTGATTGGTCACACGACAACGTTTGGCCCAGAGCCCCGCCTACTACGGCTTCAATTGCTTGAATATTGGAGTATATTGTGTCAAAAAAAGGAAGGAGCACCTAGTTTCTTGTCAAATTTGTGAATTATTAGTCTAACTCGACGAGAGGGATCGAAAAAATAAAAAAATATGATCTGAAACTAAATTTTCTTGAATAAAAGACAAAAAAATCTACTAGAAAGCCAGATTTTTCGGGAGTGGTCCATAAAAATTGGACTTCGTTGCAAGCACAACGTTAGAAAGATGGTGGGCTAGAATTGGAAAGCCATCCCATAAGGAAACTTCTTGTCGACTATGCTATTTTCTTTATTCAATTTTTTGATACGAGTGAGTAAGAATGAGAGGAATCGAAAAAATAAAAAATTATGACTTTTACACAAATATTTTTGAAAATATCCAGATAAAAGTTCAAAATGTCAGTTTTTTGGACTTTGTTTTGGATATTTTCCGAAATACTTGTTTAAAAGTCATAATTTTTTACTTTTCTGATTCCTCATGTCCTTACTCACCCACATCACATAAAAATTTGGTGTAAAACTAATAAACACAAAAAAAAAATTTGAATAAAGATAAAACCAAAAAATTACGGTGCATAAGTTAATCATTAGTGTGAACGGGGCAGCTGCACGAGAAGCTTTGGGTCGGTCTTTGGGTAATCTTTCATTACCCTTGATTGAATTTTTGTCTCTTCCAAAAAAAAGTATAGCAGGCCAAATTGCAACAATGAAGAAATTCTTTTGAAGGTTACGGGTGTACCTTTCCATCCCGTAACTTAGGCTCCGTTCCGCAAACGAAATAAACTGTTTATTTTTTAAGAAGGCAATTTCAAGCTCAAAAATAATGTGTTTACGCAAATAATTTGCCTACCACTATGGATCTTGTTTGATAGATCTCATCAAGATCTTTAATACGGTGCAAGAAAAATTAAAAAATTATTTTTCGTTTGCATTATTTTTTAGTTTGAAAATATAAAATAAGCTTCTTATTTTTTAAGAAAATTTCTGGAACGGAGCCTTAGAACCACAATAATCTCAGGCAATGATGGACAGATAATCTCGAAATTTGTATATTGACTTGGTTGCTTGGTTAACTTTCAAATTAAATGGCGGCACAAATGAAAGAGACGTTCTAGTTTTGAATAAAGCTTTCTCGCGGAGGATTCAAATAACGGCACAATGGCAACTTCGCTCGAGAAAAACAAGAGTTAGAACTCGAAAAATATTTATGGAATGTTAATTTAGTATTTAATTTAATAAGTAGGCACATGTTCGATTTAATAATCCCAGTCAGTGTGAGCAAATTAACGAATTTTGATGGTAGGGGATAATTGAATAACACCTCAATAGTTTAGGCGTCTAATTGAAGTTTTGTAAAGCTTAGGTGTCTATTAGACACTGAGGTCAAAGTTTGGGGTATTTTAAAATATTTCCTTTATATTGGTACAATATCAAAGATTAAGGATTATTTTGAAATTAAGTGGTTCAATTTTTCGTTTTTTGGAAATTAATTGTAAATTTCGTTTTTTTGGTAAAGTAAATGTAAATTTCGTTTTTTGGTAAATTAATTGTAATTGTAAATTTCGTTTTTTGGTAAATTGGTAAATTATTAATTCAATTAGTTGGGTAGTTGAAAGCACATGGTCAACAAATTTTTTGGGTGTGTGGTATTGAAAACACATGTTCACCAACATTTTTTGGTAAATTTTTTTTTTATAAAAGGCTCGCATTTGTACAATTTCCTTCATCCCATTCCATATCTCTTGTCCATTACAGGTAATTTTCAACTATTTTTGTATTTTGTCTGACAATGGCACGCGCCCCACTTGGAGCGATGAGGAGGAGGAGTCGTTATTAGAAAAACTTACGACTCTTGTAGATCAAGGTGTTTGGCAAGCTGAGCACGGGTTTCATCCCGGGTACTTGGAAGTTATGGAAAATCAAATGAGATCTTCTTTTTCCCAAGGAGGTATTGCCAAAAATCATATTGAGGCAAAGATTAAGAATTGGAAACAAACTTGTTTTCAATTACAACACATGCTTCAAAAACCCGGGTTTGGTTGGAATGCAACTGAAAATAGACTGTTGGTAGAAGATGCAGTTTGGAATGAATATGTCCAAGTAAGTAATGAATATTCTTGCAATTTATATAAACTCATGTTTACAGTAAATTTTAAACAATTTTGCTACTATTTGTGTAGGTCAATCGACGAGCTAGACAAATGAAGGAAATGCAATTTCCGAATTATAATCGATGGTGCCATTGCTTTGGACGTGAGTACTGATGTGGAGAAGTCGGAAGCTCAAGACAGATGTTGGACAATAAAATTGTACCCTTCGTAATTGTACCCTCCGGAAGCTTAAGACAGATGATTACATTGTGTTCATATTACAGTCTTAATTTCCATAATGTTTAAACAAAACGTACAAGTTCAATCGGTCTTCATTTTGAAATTGGAGAAATTAAACTTACAATTTCATTCCGAATCAAATACAAGTGCAATCAAAATACAAGCTACGAAACCTAAAAAAAATCCCTACAACGAAGCATGTTGATAGATTTTGTTGATGTTGAACTTGCAAAGAACTTGTGGATGTGGAAGCATCGTAAGTTGATTGATGTTCGGTTCGGACCGATTGCATTTGATTGAGCCGGTATCGTTCCTCATGAAACTGTAACAACGCTCCTTCTGCTTCATCGAACGTGTTGTATCTTTTGATCAAGTTCCCCGGGTATCCATTAACTTGCAATTCCGCGGTCGCCCAAGTTGTATAGATTTCCGGATTACGCCCAACGAAAACCACCCAATAGTTTCGACAATCTTCACTTGACATTGTAAAATCTACGAGAAAATACCGATTATCACATTTATAACATAATGAATACTAATATATGTACTTGGCTCGGATTTTTGTTTGACCGACACATAGTGCATCACACTTGGCTACAATTTATGTTACCAAATGGTGATTAAACCATTGACACTTATAAGTTGCCCCGCCAAGATAAGTGCGTCGCCATCAAAATTGTCTGTCATATCATCGTAGCCTATGGAACATGTAGCAAGAAACATATTATAAGGCAGCCAAGAAATAGACACAACCATGTAGAAACCAGTATCAGCCACACCACAGAGTAAATAGCAGAACAGAACTGGTCTGATAGCAGCCAACTAACAGATTGTAAGGCAACCAAGAAACAACAAAACACTACCCAAGAAATTGCCCAACAAACAGCATAAAAACAGGGCAAAAATAAGCCACAAACTGGTCCAAAGTTGGCATAACAATAAGCCCAAGAAACAAGCACCAACACTGGCCAATAAACAGCACCAAAACTGCATAATAATTTGGTAAAAAACTGCCCAACAAACAACATCAAAATAGGGCAAAAATAGGGCTTGGTACCTTGCCCAAACATTACTTAGCACAAAGTGGATCAAAACTGTCCAACACACAGCAAAAAAATTACATAACATACCAAATAAAGTGCAGAACAAAACTGATGTAAGTGTAAGCATCAACTATTGGGCTCAGATTTAACCGGCATATAGTGCACCACATGGCTACAACTTATGTTGCCAAACGGTCATTAAACCATTAGCCCTCATAAGTTGTCCCGCCAATATGATGCCTTGCCTTTAAATTTTGCGTCTATATCATCATAGCCTAGGAAATCAGATTACTTAGCAGGAAACTGTCCAAAAATCAGCCAGAACCAACCACAAAAATGTCCACAAACCAGCCTCTAAACTGTCCAAAATATCACCCAACAAACTGCACAGAATGCAGTAAGAAAGTACCCAAAAACCAGCCACAAAACTGTCCATAAACCAGCCACTAAACTGTCCAGATCAACCAACAAACTGCACAGAATGCAGCAAGAAAGTACCCAAAAACCAGCCACAAAACTGTCCACAAACCAACCACCAAACTGTCAATAAAACAGCCAAAAAATAGCACGAATTGCAGCAAGAAAACTGTCTAGAAAAGAGCCACAAACTGTACCTAAAAACAGCCCAAAAACCTATAACAATACAGCCCAAATAAAGGGCCCAAAAACCTGCATGAATACAGCCCAAAATTGCACCAAAACAGAAATGACAGAAACCAGAAATAAAACTGCTAGAGAACATAATCAAAACAGCCACAATACCAGACCAAAAACAGCCACAAACCATCAATAAAACTGCCCAGAATACAGAGCCTAATGCTCCCATCATCCAGCAAAGCTATAGCAACATAACTGGCCAAAAACCAGCAACTAAACAGTCCAACAATTTGCCATAACACCTTGCCAACAAACAGAACCTAATGCAGCCACAACAACCCAACAAACAGGCCTACACACACACATACATACCCCTGCATGCTAACAGGTAACAGCCACCACAATATGATCATTTGGGCTCAGATGTAATTACCATAATCAAAATAGCACTAACCAGTAACTAAGTTGCCATTAAAGCCATCATAGTTGCCAAGATCAGTACCAACTAATATAGACATCGTCATAAATTTAAAATGCATCATCATTGCCCATCTCATACATTTGATCATCATTGTTGCCCTAATATTTCACCTACCAATATGATCATCATCGTTGCCATAACGAGTCCAAAATACAGCTTATCAAAAGTTTAACATGTTATAAGGTGCGTCATTACAAAAACGAGGCATCACATCCTCGAATAAAGGGTCAAATGTAGTAATATAGTTAATTACAAAAATAAATATTCACATCCTCGAATAAAGGGCCAAATGTAGTAATATAGTTAATTACAAAAACAAGAAATCACATCCTCGACCAAGTTTAACGTTCTACACATAAGCATGGACAAATCCTAAGTGGTCTTCAATTTGATTTTGCCTGTTAAAACAACCTCCACCCATGCTTGTCCGTAGTTCTCGGGTATGCCGTAAAACGTGTCGACATTTTCTTCCGACGATACAATAATGGCGTGTGCCGCAAACATATCAAGCAACTGAAGGTTGCTTGCGACCTTAATGTGTGATGAAATAAGAATACCCCAAGCGTAGGGTTAGGTCGGTTGAAAGCATAATAAAACCCGGAAGTCCGGGGTCGATTCCACTAGGAGCGCGTCCATAGTTTGATTTGGAGATTAGCTTGTGTAGAGATTTCGGCGTTAGGACTGCCAACCAAACTTTGGCGTTGAGACGGCCAACTGAACGATTTAGTTATCTGGCTACTTCACCTATCTACGGCTTTTTACTGGGATTAAACTAAAGGTTAGGTCTAGGGATAATTAATTCCCATAATCCAAAGGCAAACTTGTTCTTCACTTATTGACAGGACTGGTAAACAAGATTAGGGTTTTGGAGTCATTTGACAAACACTTGAAAGGACATTGCTCTAAGCATCATTTGTGACTAGGAATTGAAACTCTAGCCTACAAACGATCAAAGAGGTTAACACCTCCATGTTTTGATACATAAAAAAAACCTAGAATCATGTTTACCCTTAGAAAATGAAGATTAATGAGAGAAGAACAAGAAATACCATTGGTTATAGGATGTTAATCATCCCATAACCTAACCTTGCTACACTACTCACTCATAATGGAAGAAGAAATGCACAGAACTTGGGTATGAAAGGGGGAACACGAAATCATCACGAAAATGGAAATAAATGCTAGATTAACAAGGATCCCCAAGGTACTTACAACTTTAATGAAGAGCAATCACCTCCAAACCCACCAATCAATGCACCATTTATAGGAGATTGAGAGTAGGAGAGGAGAGGGAGGTAGAGAGAGAAAGAGCTAGTAATAAATGATAAAAGATCCCCCTAAAAACGATCTAAGGCCTTCTCAACCTCATTGAAAAAGCCCGGTTTGAAACCATTATGGACTCTATACTTTTCGCAGATACACTCTATCATAGCAGCAAGTAGGCATTCCTCTTCCTTACGGGTCCAAAGCCTACGAGCTTGTTTGTCCTTAGCACTTGATGTTTGAGATTGCGCAGTTCCTTCACTTTCCATTATGTTCGGTACCCTGATTTTAATAACGATGACAACATGACATATGTAATTGATTAGCACCCGAGATTGTACGATCTCGGGGCTCAAATTCTCCAAGTTGTGACGCTTCTATACTTAAATGCTTGTTTTTTATCCGATATTACTCGTATGGTATGTTGTTGGGTTTTGTAGGCAAAACATGCCAAGTATGTGTTTTTGCGAGCCAATGAACGTTCCGGGATGTAATCAACATGCCACGAGCCCGTCAGTACCAATTCACACTCACCGGGTCTCAATAGTTTCGCATGGAGCTCCATAGGCCACCTTTTGCTCAAGATTTGCCTTGGTTCGTGCCAAAGCATGGCGAACAAGCAAAATGATATCCTCGAGGATGACCAAGTATTCGAGGGCATGAAGAGTGGTGTCACCGAGCTCGGGAGATCATGAAATAATGTTTTAAATGAAGCTCGGGAGGTGGCAAGGCAAGAGACCAGGCCAGCAGACTGGCTTCTGCATTTCTTCTAAGGGTTATCGATAACCTTCCATAGTGTTATCGATAATGTTTCACAAAAGTTGGGCCAAGATCAAGGGTTATCGATAACCTTCCCTGGTGTTATCGATAACAGTGTACCATTCTTGGTCCAGAGGACTCCAGCCTTGGGAGTATCGATCACTTTTCAGCATTGTTATCGATAACATGGTAATGTGAGGTAGGGTTCTCGATAACACATGCTAGTGTTATCGATAACGGTGGGTTCCAGGGCACTTTTTGGCTGACTTTTCAGACTTTCCTTTTATGGAAAGTTTCTACTTTTGGTACCTTTTTGGGATATTTTAGGGACCTTTTGGTCCATTTTATGGCTGATTGTTTTGGCCTTTATATAGCTTGATTGGCCTTCAAAGGCCATTATGTACATCTTTACATTTCTAGTCTTTTATGTCTTAAAAGCTCTTAAGTTATTTTCTTCAAGTTTAGCATTCAATTCTCCAAGAACACAAGTAAGTTATCGTTTTACGGTTAATCTTCAAGTATTAAAGTTGTTGGTGTGGATTGGATCTTAATAGAAATCAAGTTTATTTTCATTTCTATCGGTGAATCATGTTTCCTTTGTTTAGCATAATTTCTAGTCTTTCAATTATGAGTGAGTAGTTAATCGATTCGGTCTCGGGGTGAGGTTTACTCCATGAATTAGTCGTTAAAATGGTTTCGCCTTAACTTTAGCTCGATTTCAATGTGGTGAATGAATTAAACCCATGATTTCTGGTATTGATCATGGGGTTGGTGGCTTCTTTGATCAATGAAGTCTATCGCCCCATGCTACGTGCTTGATTGATCGTACGCGTGCGAACGATCTTTTTTCGTGTCTCACTTGCGTTAAATGAGTTCAGTTTGAATTAATGCATTGAATCGAGTTTCAAGTAGTCTTCAGCTTTTAATGCTTTTAGTGAAATCCGGGCGGTTTCGGTCCAGTCATTCGTTAGATGAAGAAATCGTTTGAATGGCTAAGCCATGGGTAAACCGATCTCTCTTGACTCAACCATCTTAATCTAGTTTAAATCCAAGTTTTAATTGTCATTTCAAACCAAATACCGAAGTTGGCTGCTTGAAAGCCGCAAACCTTTTTATTGCATCTATTCCGAATTAGCGTAGAAGATTTCTCTGTGGGAACGATCCGATCTTACCGGTTTATATGCTTGCAACGACCTAGCCCTTGCTTTATTTTGAGGGTAGGTTGCGGAGTTAAGCAGTAATGTACTCACTTAATACCTAAATATGACATTGACATAGTAAACATAATTCAAGTTCCAATGGTTTAAGAATTCAACAAGCAAATATAATTGCAATTATTACATAATCAAAACAGTTAGACATATCATATTGGCTACCCCCATGATGCGCCAACCAATCATTGTACATTTGGGTTGCCAAGTTATCCCTCATTTGGGTCCATTGGTTTGTACTCTCGAGAGTTCTAATGTACTCATCATGTGGTATATTATGTAGGTTGGCCTGCTCCCACGCCGTGTATTGAGCCTCAACAGGATCCACCGCCATTGTACGCTTAATGAGATTGTGGAGAAGGCAACAGGTAGTGCCGATGCGACATTGAGTCCTAATGGGATAGAAAGAGTAAGATCTCAAAATCCCCCATCGCATCTTAAGCACTCCAAAGCATCTCTCTACGACATTTCGTGCTTTGGAGTGCTTCATGTTGAAGAACTCCTCGCGGCTCTGGGGCACGTGTCCTTGCCTCCAAATATTAATGTGGTAACGTTGACCCCTGTAAGGTGTTAATATTCCCGGCCCATTAGTGTAACCGGCATCGGCGAGGTAGTAACGATCTACACATAAGATTAATTGCCTTAAATGAGTACGTTTAGACAAAGGAGGAAGGACGTTCACTAATGGAAAGGTTTTCAAGGCACATACCATGTGGAATTTTCAACCCGTGAGGCCTTACCAAGGCGTTTTCAAGCACTCTTGAGTCTGTGGCGGAGCCTTCCCAACCAGACAACGCGTATACAAATTGCAGATTACGAAGACAAATTCCTAACACATTTGTCGCGTAGTCACCCTTCCTTGACCTATACCGTGCCTTGAGTTTTGTTGGGGGGATGACTGGTATGAAAGTACCGTCTAAAGCCCCTAGACAATTCTATGAGGAAGAAGAGAATTTTTATTATCGTTGATCATTTATAATCAAATAAGTGCATTACTGTAAGTTAAGAATTAACATTTATGTACCTCAAACCACTTCCACCTAGCATCTGGCTCATTGGCAGTAATAGGCTGAGGATAATACCACAAGTACTTGTTAAGGCGCAATACTGCAATCAAAACTGTGTGGAAATGCCTACTAATTGTTTCCCCCGATCTCCAAAATTGTAAAATGGTTCGCCTATTCTTCGTATGGTGCGAAAGGATCCACAAAAATATTGCAACCTTCTCTACAACAGTGACATTTCTAGATGGCTCTAGGTCATTTTCAGTAAGTAAATGGCACAAGGTCATAAATGTATGCCTATTTACCCTCAGTTGGTTGTGGCAAGTCGTGTCACTTTGTACCAACCTATTCAGTGCGTCTATTTGGTGTTGGTAATAATTAGGATCGGCACGAAGATGAGACTTATGTCGAATCCTTTGTCGATCCCTTTCGGCAATCAAGTCCATAATTAACAAGTACAGTTGAAGAACACTATTGACTACTGTCATCATACATAACATTGCTAACAATGCCTTACGGTTTCTCTTCTTTCTTCGTTCACGGTTCGTTAGTCTTGCCATATGTTTTGGGGCACAAGTTAAATTAGTGTCAACACGATAGTAGGAGAAATCATAATTTAAGGCAGCTTATAGTATAGTCTTTTTTATCATTGGACATGCAATACTAGCAAATTCCTATTACTATTTACTAAACAGACAAAACATTCACATGGTTATTTTCTCTTCTATAGTTTTAATCATTGAAAAATGTTGCAGTTATTCTCTCTTCTATAGTTTGGTGAGTTACATGGTTATTTTTGTCAATTTTGTCTCTATACTACACCAACAAAAACTTCATTATTCGACGTTATATATTAACAACAGGTTGCATATCATATCTTCATCAACAATAAGTTCACACAAGGTAAAAACAATACTGTGGCCTGTGGGATCTATATCGTATAGTTGCTTGTCTATGAATATTCAAGCAATTACTTCTAGTTGAGTAGCGGAAGATTTTAAGTTCTCTTAATAGTTTGAAATGACCTTCGCATTCTAAATTGTGTTAACAGTGAAGTGAGGGTAGAGAGGTTGGAGACTCTTGACTACCTCGACAACCTAAATTAGTTTTATCGTTGGAATTTGTTTTTTCAGGACTTTTGGGTGTTGGACCTGAAAAAATACTCATGGGAACAACTAAGTGATCTATTTTTAATGTTTCCAATATCTGTCCATTTGGTTTAACATATGCAATTTTCAGTGTTGTATGTATAGGAAGTCTATATGATATATTGCTATTCATACAACATGTTGACACTAAAACAGAAGTTCTCGTGGAAAGCACACTTAATTATCCAAATGTGCTTGGAAAGTTCTTGTATCGTTCAATTATAATCTACACAAAGTCTCTCTCTCACTCTATGTATGTGGGTGGGTGGGTTTACGGGTGTGGGTGTGTTCGACATGTGATGCCGTGGTAAAAAGGATGTTGGAAAGACAACATGAGGGAAGCATTTGAACATGTATCCCTGTCTCTTGAAATTTTCTGACCACCTTAAAACAAGGGAATCATTCGGAACTACATGAGGTTAAGGACAAGTAAGAAATATAGGATAGTTGTGGGCTTTTGTGTCTGTTACACTTGATATGGTCTCACTCTAAATGCAGTTCACCCTCTAACAGATAAGCTCATTTCTTATCTTACATAGAAGTTCAAGGACTACAGTGCTGGTTTAGGGGTTGTTGAACTACTCTGTGTCTGATGATAAACTTCAGCCACTCATTGTATGGCCTAGTAGTGCTGCTCAGTCATGAATCCACTAAAATAGTGTTGAGAGCAGTATCCTTATAGAATGGAGTGAACATATGTGCCTTGTAAAAGGTACTCAGGACCTGTGTATTGACCCAAAAAAGAAAAGAAACTTAAAAGAAAAGAAAAGAAGGGATTGCACAAGAAGAATCTCTCTTCATTGTCTGAATCAAATATCAAATCCTTGACTTCATTTACCATTTCTGACTATCTTTCAGATTTGTGCTTTTCTGTGTACACACAAAACATTTTAGGTCATGGGCATTCCATTTGTTGATTTTTCTTATTTGTAATGTGTTGAGAAATTTTAATGTACTCGCAAGCGCACGAATCGTATTGTAATATAGTTATGCAAGTGCGAGGTCGAACCCACAGGGATTTGTGATTTTTTTATAGGAAAACTAGATAAACTTGAATCGATTAAACCCTAACCTAGTTGACAAAAGTTGTAATTGATTTTTAAGCTAAGAATTTAAATAAAGCAATGACAAAATAATAATTAAATTAGCACGGAAAAATAGTGAGATGACGACTGAGAAAAGGAACTAAGGTATCGGAATCCACACCTACAAATATTTATCAACTAATCTTATGCAATGATTTTTCCTTTTATTTCTGCACAATGATTTAGAGGCTAATCTTAACCACCGTGGATGATATTTCGTTAAGCCTTTTTCATTTATATCGGAAATATGTTCCTCCTCTGCTTCAAGATTTAAGTCAAAATCATCAACTGTATCCGTATGAACAAATCACAGTAGATATCCTATACTTAAATATTAACTCTGATAAACCAAGCAATTCAATTAATAGGGTGATATCAAATCATGGAAAAAACCCATTCCGATTGAATCCATATCCGAGTTTCAACCAAATTAATTAATGAGATCAGAACAATAAACAATGAAAGCATGTAGGAAAAATCATATGCATAAAATCAATCAATAAACTTTATGGGAGTTTCATCCTCAACCCTAGTCTAGGATTTAGCCGGTCAATATTAATCATACGACTAAAACCCTTTCTAATAAAAGCTTACAAATACTAATTCCTTTGCTCTTCTATTTCCCAGCCGTGGAGCTTTTTGATCGCAGCCGTGTTGCTTCTGATGCGTGGTCTCCAAGCCCAAGCCGTGAATCTCCTCCAAGTCACGAATCATCCCCCGTACGAACCCTATTCTTCTCATTTTATAGATGGTTCCCAAAATTGCCGTGAATCTTCTCAATAAAGGTAGGAGTGAAAGAAAAATAAGAGTAGCGGGCGGAAAGCTTTATTAATTAAGGAAATTCCACACCATCAGCCGAAGAGTATCCTAATCTTCCTAATCTGTTCATTCTTAGTCAACTAGGCAATCTTTGGGCTATGACACTTGTTCAATTTTTGGCAGAAGTAATATAATAAGTGGGGTCCACCTTGTGAATTAATTTGATTACGGACTTTGCTTCTTGAATCCAATGGCCGAAATATACGTTATTACAATCTTTTTCTTGCAAACCAACAATTTGACGTAAGTGACTAAAAAGATAATAATATCTAAGTAAGCACAATAAAGAACTAGAAAACATATGATATTGGGGCTTTAATATGTCAATAGTTTGCGCTCATCATAATGTACAATGTAATATCTGTAACGATATTTGTTTGGTGCTGATTCCCTGATTATTTCAGACGGCAATATATCGTGTCTATCTCTCTGCTTTTCTACCCTCCTTTCTCCCTTCGACCACTAGCAAATAGGGGATGTTATGATTTCTGTAGTTGATAATGTACTAATACCAACGAATTAGGGCAGATGATATTTTACAGCATAATACAAAATTAGGTCAAAATCATAAATTAGGACAAAATGAAAAAACGGAAAAAATTCATCAATAGGGCAACTCAGATCTCAGATCGTAATTCACTGATGACTGCTATTCGACTCAGTAAAAAAAATTCTACATCTAGGGCAACTCAGATCTGTCGTTACAGTACCAAAATGGACTCCATATCACAACAGTATAGTCCAAAAACTAGATCGCAAAAGCATAGTCCAAAAACCAGATCGAAAACCAGATCACGACCAAAAATGGAGTCCAAAACCATACCTCAGCCCTTTCAAAAAAGGAAAACAAGGTCAGGACGTAGAGGAAGACGAGGTGGAGAGTAGAACCTGTCGGTGTACGGCGGTGGAGTCGCCAGAGAGTAGATCGGCGACCTCGTTCTTCTCTCTTTCTCTCTCTTCTCTCTTTCTCGGTCTGGTTGTAAAATGAACGACAAATACCCACAAAAGTGAAAAGCCAAGGGCAACACAGTCAAAATCCCACCCGGATTAACTAGCGACAGGGGTACCCCTGTCGTTAACTAAACCTGGAAGAGGCGGAGATGGAATCCGGCTAGGGGCTCAAATCCCCCTTCGATTCTGCACATCCAAAGACCGGAGATGAGGGAGGGGCGGATTACAAGTCTGAGGACTTGCCAAATCCGGGGACAACTCCCCCATCCAAACAGGCTCTAAAAGGGCAACGGAGACAACACTACAGAGTCAATTGATGACTTGGATGCATAGACTAACCCTTTATTTAGGTTAATTGATTTTTCATTGAGGCTTTTTATCAAACACCTGGGATCAGGCAAAGAATACCAATATACCAAGGGTATGTTCAGATTTATCTCTATAATTTCAGTACCATTCAAGAAACCAATCGACTTCTTGTGTAGATCGAAATCAGAAGCACGTGATTGAAGGAATCAAAAACAGCTGCAAATATATTCAAAACTCAATCTTTCTTTCTTTTTTTACCATCTGCAAAAAAAAAAGTCGATCACAACAATGCAGAAAACACCTGAAAAATCAAATTGGATGGCTGAACCAAGGGGGATTTTACGGCTCTTACCAGGCTTAGGATAACCCAGAAAACTTCAGATGAAAGAATGGGTTAAAAGCTGTGGATACCGATTGTGCTGCTTATTTTCGAATCTAGACTTCACAAAAACAAATTCCTTCATAAGCCCAATGTCAAACACGTGAGAGGCGTGGGTGAGTTGACTCGGATTTGCAACGATGACCGGAACTCGATTCAGCAGCGGCAAATGTGACTTTGGATTTGCCACCGTTATAACGGACCACGGCGACCAGAAAGAGGGGAAAATAAAAAAGGCCTTTCGAGTTGTAATCAAGTGTACCTGGCTCACTTTTAATCAATTTTTTTCAACATATATCCTCTCCGATTAAACACCAAGAAGCATCAGATTGAATTGATATGTTACAGAATAATTTTAATTGGCAAGTTCCACAATATGGACAAATCAGATCATCTAATTGATTCCAAAGTCATGCGTAAAATTGCAAAAATAGGTACGATAAGAAGGTTAATTTGATAAGGTTATAATCAAGTGTGACCTGCTAATTTTTTTTCAATTTTTTTCGGAACAAATCCTCTCTGATTAATAACTAATTGGTACTAGATTGAATTCATACTTTTCAAAATCATCGTAATTAACATGTTATACAATTTGGACAAATCAGATCATCAAATTAATTTCAAAATGAGCTTGAAAATTCCCAAAAAAGGGAGAGGGGCCTTCTTTACGTCACTTCGCATTTTGAAGAGGAGAAGTCCATTCAGTCACAAACTCACGTCTCATACACACGTGTTACTTGTTTTTTTTGGAGGAATTGACGGCTCCTGGATGCCAAGACCAAAAACCTTATTAGCCTAATTGAATGCTGAGACAAGAAAGGAGAGCTCTTTCTCACCAAATTTCTTCATTTTCTGTGAGAAAGGAATGGTGAGAACTAAGCCAATAAAAACTCAATTCACGATCTTAGGTACGCAGATAATGTCTTTTAGTTATGTTGATCGACTAGTTCTGTACGCATACCCGACATCCTATTTCGCGTTATTTCTGCTTGTTTCACGAGCTCAAAGCTAGTAAAAATCACTGAGTCATGAAATTCATGAGCGTGAGGTATTGGAGTGTCTTGAGTGTTGGAGGTCTAGATCTATTCGTGGGTCTTGGGGTTAAGGCATTTTGTGCATTTTAGGTGTTTGTTTAAAGTTCTCAATCAATCCGATACAGGAACCACATAAAAACTAACCGAATGCATGTATGTACATAAACCACCCACGTAACTGAATGCGTTTCGAGCTCAGCTCACTTGTAAACAAGTCAAGCCTATCTAATTTACCTCACTTTACCTAACGAGTCTCTTGAAACGCGCCAAACCTATATAGAATGAGCTGATCTTTTGCGAAACGACCAGAGCAGCTAGAATGATATTGAACTGGATGGCGAAATATACATGGCTAGTCATCGAGGTTTTATGCCTGTTGGTTGGTTTCATTTTGAATTGGTATTTGTTTAGTATTGCTTTATCAATTCGAATGTATAATAATGTACAACCTATTTTCCATCTCAGTGTGCCCTTTTCCTTTGAAAATCATGCACTCACATATGATTCGTCCAGGAACATACATTTTCTTTTTCTTCTTGTTTTTTTCGAAAAAGGTCTGAGCTCATGAAATTCATGAGCTCCAACCTTCAGAAAAAACTACACTTGGCTCTTATAGTGCTTTAGGTTGATGGTGTCCCTGACTAAAATCTAGTGAAACAGATACCAGTGGTTGGGAACTGAGTAATCGGCGACACCTCTTTGGCCAATTGACTCTGCCTCACTCCCCCAATGAGGGCTTGATTGAGAATCATTTTGAAGGATCACGTTTTCCAGGTGCTATCAAACATCTCATGAACGAAAGCTACTATTTTGCTCCAACAAATATTTGACGATGCCCTATGTCATAAACATAGCCTGAATTGGAATGTTGAAATTTTCTATTTCTACTAAATGGATGAATCTCGTGCATAGATAGCTGCTAAGAACCTTAGTGGAACGGGGCCTAAATCATTTAGTATTTGTTAATGAGGTGGCCTCTCTTTGTATCTACTGGGCGGCATCTGTCATTTGCTTATAAGTTGCAACGATCTCCTAAAGTGACGTTTGTTGTTGATTACTTGAAAAATTAGGTGAGCTATTGGGCAATGTAGATCTTCTCGGGTGATGAGGGCAAAAGAATATGCCAAGTTAAGATGATTGAAGTTTATGAGGCCTAAGAAGATGATACATAATGTAGTATTTAATTGACTCATACTATACCCTGTGACTTTGGTAACAAAGTATATTGCACGTTTGGAAATGCCCTATGGTTGACTACTCAGTGAAAGAGTGGGGAATTTCTTTAGAGTCTAGACTCCTAATTTCTATTTTATCGTGCCTTGTGTAACTGTTTGTACTTCAACCAATTGGGTTCCGTTTCAACCTAATGTTTTTGAGATCTTCTGCCTGAACTTTTACCTTCATTGCGCAGGAGATTTTTGGAGTTCTCCGAACTTTCAGTAATTTAATTCAACCAGGGAAACATATGCTAAGAACTAGTAGATTTTACTTTTCTGAAATTATACGAAAAGGGACTTTTAAATTTATCCTCCCCTACAGAAGCTTCCTTTTCCTTATAGAATAGGTTAAATAAAGAAAATTTAAACAGCATTTTTCATCAACCACCGCTGGATCTACAAGGGGAAAATGGGCTACCCCATTCTGTTGCATCATGCGCGTGTTCCTGTATACCATGTGAATGCCATTGGATGTCATATGTAGGTTCCCCAGTCTACCTTTCATTGGGTGGTTGCATCATTCACTTGCTTGAGGTTATAGTTAGGATATAAGCATGGTATGGGTCTCACATCGTTGATCCAAGTTTTAAGCAAATTGGACCCTCTTACCCTTGGGTTGATGGTGGAATAAGAACATAAAGAAGCTTCGAGTTTTTTGGTGATGCCTGGTTTATCCAGTGGAATACTGCCGACACATTGGTGTGGGTTTTTTATTGTCTCTTTTTTATTTCTTTATTTCCCTCCTTAGATTTGGCTTGTGAGTTTTGTTTTCTGGTGTTTTGTTGGACCTGTGATGTATAGCTGTTGAGGGCCTAGAAAGAAGAAGAGAGTGTTTCTCTTATTGTTGATTCCTATTTTGAGAGCATTCTCCCCCTTTCATTCACCACCTCTTTTAGTTTCAATTCTAGATTTCTTGACAGTATAACCTCATATGCTCTTTCATTACGATGCACCAAATACACGAGTACATTTTCTTGTGTTGGATTGGGACATGCATACATACCCGGCTTTTGGGTCTGTTCCATCCCATGCCTTGTATCTGAAGAGTTGGGATTCATAGAGATACGATATGATAGCCACACTTCAGTAGTTTCATATTCCTGCTGCCTCACTTGCAAACTTATGTTTGAAGAGTCATATACGCATCGAAGTGCATGGAGACCTAATATTTAACTCATTAGCTGTGATCTCAATTTACTTAGAACCCAATATAGGGTTGGGATTCCATATTTCCACCATTGCATTTTGCAATTTACAATCTGCTTTGCCATTTCGACGTATCACATTGGGCTGAGAAGATTATGTGAGATTCTAGTTACTAAGTAATTAGATTACCCCGTAATCTTGGATTCCCAGGGGGTACGGGAGGTTTGAGATTCCTCCTCTATTAAGGTCTGATTGCTCCTGGACTAGGAGATCGGCAATCCTATTCCTATTCAATCACTACCCAAACATAAGAATCTCAGCGTTCAGGAATCATATTCCCATTCCCCCTAAAGATGTCGGCCATCCAAGCACAGCCTAAGTTGCATCTGTTTACCCTTTTGTCCTGCAGTCTACATATCTTCTCAGCACAATATGTCTTTTGGATTGGCCAGTCATGCTATGCTAATAAGCAATAGCCGGTTCTGAACATCGATCGTGTTAATTGTGGAGGTGGTGGGGACTGATTCATTCTCCTTGGGTTGAACATGTCATATTGCAATTTGCAGTTAAGCAGCACTTCCAACCAGTTCTTGTGAAATCTAATCAGAAACAAATTTTGGATTGTTAACATAGAACCAATGATTTGAAACTATATATGCTGATCGATGTTTGTTTATCATCTCGCTTCATTTGAGTCATTTTGCAAAAGCAAAAAAGGCAGTACGAGTCCAAATTACTTGTTGGATTTGTTCTTTATGGTTAAGACTATATATCAGATCAGATATATAATAAATCCTGTTTGACAATCCATTCTTCAGCCTGGACACAATTGCTCCGGAATTGAAAAGAATACAGCAAAGTGAGGCGTAGATGCAATAGGCCATGATATTCCTGGCTCAGAACAATTTTATTTACAAGTTAATGCCCACTTCTGCTCCCATCGGAACTTGAACAGGGGGACTCCTCGAGGCCATACGAAAGAGATGTTTCCACCAAAGGCCAAACCATCCATGAAATCGAAATCTTCACGTTCAATCATCTTAATGTCTGTCAACTCAGAGGAAGTCGCAATGAAAGACCCTGAGTTCAAAAGGACGGAAGGATGAGATTGCGTCTCCCGAAGTGACCGAAGTAGCTGAATTAATTTGAAAGTAATTCTGCTACATTTGATGCAGAAAAAATCTGTCAACACGTCAGAAAAAATCTGTCAACACGTCAAACAAGCCGAAGACGATGTCGGGTTTTGCCCATCGGAAAATGGGCAAAACGCCAAAGGAAAAAAGGGAGAAAAAGATGGTGTTCCAGATTGCCTTCTGTTTTTAGAAGTTCTGTTCTCGGTCATAAACAGTACAAGAAAAGAAGTTGAGTTCCACTTTCCCTTAAAAACTTCTTCCTTTTTAAAAAGATTATTGCCGTAATGACCATATTGCCCCTGGACTTATTCAACTTTTCCAGACACCCTAGCATTTTCCCCTCCCTTTTTTCCAGACACCCATATTGCCCCTTGGTCTAACATTTTTTAAAAAAAAGAAGGTTCGAAAATCTGGAACAAGCATTCTTTTTGGACAAAAAAAAAAGGAACTTTCTCTTAGACTGGAACGGCCCCAAAGATTTGAAGGACATAGGAAAATTAAGCAGCTGTGTAATGGCATGTGTGCATGGGGCATTATAATTATAGAATGGCTCCCTTGAGCAGTGGAAAGGCTTTGATCAAACCGAAGTACATGCATATACATTCCAAGAGCATCTCCAGAAAGCCTCTCAAGAATTTGTAAAGCCTCTGAGTACTCTTCTGTATAATTATTCGTGCGGCTTCGTGTGATAGTGAGAGAGGAAAAAGGCAGAGTGAGTGCACAGAATAGTGGTATACGGTGGGGGTGAGATCGAGGGCAGGGATTGGGAAATCCCTCCGCCCTACAGAGAGGTTGTAGTGCAGCACACGGACCATCGATCTCGACAATGAATGAGTGAGATATGTTTTTTTAATTTTGTCCGATAATAAATAATTTTTACCTGTCAAAATTGATTTTTAATTATCTGAACTATTGATTGATGAAATCGACGGCTATGTGCCGCACTACAACCTCTACAGGGCAGAGGATCTCCCAGTTGGGCTTTGGGGCTTGCCGAGGTAACACCCGTTGTGAGGTGAGAGGAGAATAGATGTGAGGGAAAAACAGAGATATAAGGTGCGAGTGAAAAACATCGTAGAGACATGGTGTTTTACAAGCTCGAGAAGGAGTTTTTTTTTTTTTGATCTCACGTAACTCTTGTGTGTCCTTTTTTTGTGAGTGTTAATTTCTTTATGCTTCCATTGAGGGTGGGATAGAAACCTTGGACAAGTTTGAAGGAAATAGCTGAGAGAAATGAGCGTGGCAGCGAATTTTTAAACTTCAGCTAATTTTTTAAAATATTATGTACTTTTTACTCGTCTCAACAAGAAAAATACGCAAGTAGATCGGAGTTGAGTACAGTTAGTGTCTCCTTGTACTCCCATGCACACCGGCACGGTTCGATTTCCGTAAGCACTCATCCCATATTCAAGTCTCCTAGGATAGAGTAGATTAGGATTAATGAATAGCAAAAAAAAAAAAAAAAAAAAAAACCAAGAGGAATACGACCAATAAGAATCTATATATCATTTTCAACAATAGCTCACTGAAAATAGAAAAAATAAAAGAACAAAAAGCAAATTTTGTTAAAACTTTCACTTTTCTAACATAGGCTAATTCGTTGGACTATTCTTTAGTTGAGATATCAAAAAGAATTTAGCTTATTTTCAACTTTAGTGAATTTTCGTACTTATGGGGTCAACTTTTTTGTTCGTCTCACAAAAAAAAAAGAAAAAAAAAAGAAAGAAAAAAACGAATTCGACAAAGTAAATATTTTTTTTTTTTGCTCGGCAACAAAGTAATTTGTATCAATTGTATTAAAAGCTCACTGAAAATAAAAAATAAAAGACAAGAAAATTCTAATCAAGTCATAAATTTTTTTAAGAAATTAACTTTTGGGAACGGAAAAAAAGATTTCATAATTAATCTTGGAAAAACGTTAACCCAATCAAAAATCCAAACAGACGATTGATAAGAAATCAAACTGATGCTGGGCCTGGGCCTAGTACTTTCGAGACAAAGAAGAGGGATTTGGGTTTTATCATTTATGGGCCCCTAAACGAAGTAAATGTGAGTGCTAAGTGATAGAACTAGCTCCCCGTAACTCATTACCATGGGTGGGGGCTCGAAGTCTAGCCGCCGATAGCTGTTTACTATGTATGGTTTGGAGCTGTACCTCTCGATATGGTTCTATATAGGGCTTCTGACTGGCCGGCCCCATTTTGTCAAGGGGTTCCCGTGCAAACCCATCATTTGTCAATCTCATTCCACATTAACCCATTCTAAATGAACTACCAAAACCCCCGCTTCACCCTCACAGTCACAGATCCTACGCTCACGCACTCTCTCTCTTCCACTTTTTCTAGCTTTTCTCTGAGCTAGGGTTTCATCACCTCCTTCACGAAATCTCTTTTATCAACTCTTAGAAGCAAACCACAGTCAAAAATCTACTCACCAAATTGCTCGAAACCACCCCTTTCCCATCCAACCCCACTGCCGAACCGCCGTACCTATATATCTCAGCCCCATCTCCTCCGAGGATGCTGCACACGGGGAGGAGGAAGTAGAACTCCTTTTCGTCGATCTAGAGCAGGTCTTGGGCATCGAGCTTGACCGGAGGTGTGCTGGGGAGGTGAAACACCCCCTCGACGAAGCAACCGTTCTTGCGAGGATCTCAAGGTTGAATCGACAGCTTGTGAAGTCGTATAAGATGCGTGTGTGGTGGCGGGAGATGTTCACGCCGCCGCCGAGGGAGGAGAGGTTGACGTCCACTGTCGACTTCTTGCTGTTGTGGCCAAGAATAATCGAGTAGGTTTGCAACTAGTGCTCAAGCCCTCACTTCCAATTACATGTGGGTGTACATGAGAGAGAAAGAGACAAAATTAAAAAAAATAAAGTAGATCCGCTAACTGTCTTTCCTAGACAAATCCTTCTTTTGGGTGCATCTGGTCGATGATCTGTTTTGTATATTGGGAGATTTGTTTTGTATATTGGAGATCTGTCTTTCTGTTCCATCTTTTGACATTGCAATTTTTTGTATTGTTGTTTGATTTTGTTGTTTTAACTTGAAGGTGTGAATTCTTAATTTGGGAATGTGAAAAATGTAGTTAGAATGTGAATTCTGTCTTTTTTTTTTATTTAAAGGTTTGAATTCTTCAGTTGGGTGTGAATTGTGTCTTTTCCAATCGTGTGAATTCCTTGTTGTGCGAATTGTGTCTTCCAAACTTGTGAATTTTTGGAGTGTGAACAATACAAAGGGGTGTGAATTTTAGGGGTGTAAATTCCGGAAAGATGTTTGAATTCTTATAAGTGGGTGTGAATTCGGAAGGGTGTGAATTCTACAAAAATGTTTGTTTATTGATATATGTGGCGAATTATGAGGGGGGTTTTTTTTTTTAATCTTTTTAGTGATAGTTGTTCTGCTCATATGATTGAGGTTGGATGAGATTATGGCTGTTTGTGTAATTTGAGAATGTGAATTCTGCATATGCGTGTGTAAATTTTGGATTTAGAGTTGTGAATACGTAGATCGGGCTATTTTAGGGTGTGAAATTCTGCAAATGGATGTGAATTCTGGAGGTATAAATTCACATAACAAAGAATTCACACCCAGAATTTACACTTAGAATTCACACCAAGAATCCACCCAAAATTCACACCAACATTTTACAAGCAGACCTTGATTGGGAATACGAATGGCCTATCAGAAGGGAAAAAAAAAAGGGTGTGAATTTTGAAAATGGGTGTAAATTTTGGGGGTGTGAATTCTTGCAAAGAGGTGTGAATTTTGCAAATGGGTGTGAATTCTCAGGGGGTGTGAATTCTTAGGGATGTGAATTCTTGAATGTGTGAATTCTTCGAAGGTGTGTGAATTCTCGAGGGTGTGAATTCTTCTGAGAGGTGTGAATTCTTAAGGGTGTGAATTCTTCTGAGAGGTGTGAATTCTGTGGGGTGTGAATTCTTCAAAGGGGTGTGAATTCTGTGGGTGCTGAAAAGTGAAAAGGGCAAAATAGTAAAAACTTATTTAAAAAGGACCTAGATGGGATAGAACTTACAAAAGGGGGTTTGCATAGAACCCATACAAAAAACTAGGACCGGCCAGGAATTTTCCCTTCTATATATAGCAGGTCTCTCTTTACATCGAGTTCAGAAAATGTTGACCAAAAGGAGACTTTCTTTTTAAGACATTCTATCAGATGAAAGAAGACCGGAGGCCTAATGCTTCGTTAGGGGGAAAGAAAGGGGTGGGCTCTTCCCATCCAAGAGATGGAGTGGATATTCAAAATCAGCGTATCCATGCTCTGTAGCTAAAACAAATTATGAAGATGTTGACGTGTTTTTCTCCAAGAAGCAGGATAACCGAATATGGCCCAAACAGAAGACTAGATTATTTTGCAGTGTATGCAATCCCCAACGAGCAGAGCAAAGAGGAGTTATGGACGGATATTGCAGATAAAGCAACCTGTTGGAAGCAGGCGGACATAATTTCAAGGGAAAATGACGGCCAATGACGTGTTTTGATAATTAATACCTGCCAAGGATATTTTTCAGCATTAACAAATGTTCTTAGCTCGTTCTTAGCGGGTACAGTATTAATTATCAGAACACGTCCTGGGCCGTCATTTTCCCTAATTTCAACGGCATTTTTTTTCCTCTTTTGATAGTCCGAGGTGTTTTGGACTAGTTTATACGCACCTCAACTATATTCTAGTCTTTGGTTCTGTCATTAAATTTCTACTAAAAATATAAAACATGAGCTGGTCGTTCGCTGGAGCTCATACGCTACCCTGTCCGTCCTTGAGTGAGGGAAGACTAAAAGGAAACTAGCTAGATGAACAATTTTTATAATTAACTCTAAAATTTATTTTGACGGTGTAAAAAAAAAAAAAAAAAGAATCCTGAAGAACATTATAAAGCTTTCAAATATGATATCAGAGAATTTGGGAAAAAAATATGAAGATAAACACTTTATAAAATATGAAGATAAACACTTTATAAACAACCAAATCATCAAAATAAAAAAATACTGTAACAAATAACAAATAATCCTGACATAAGTTTTTTTGGCTCGCCAATCCTGACATAAGTTTAAATGCTGTTTTGAATCCAGCTTCATAGTTGCATATATAATACTTCATTTCAACCAAAAAAACCTGCATCGGTTTGGGTTTTGGGAGAGATTTTTGAAAGAAAGAAAAATTTATTGGAGACAATGTCCAGGAATTTTGAGACCACAAAACAAACAAAGCCGGGTGGTGAAGTGTCCGGGGCGGTGCATGCATGGGCATCTATCCGGTGCATGCTGCTTTGATATCAGGGAATTTTCACATTCTTTTTAGCATTTCATACTTCATTTTTCTTCTTCTAGCCTATCATTCAAAAGAGGAGTTCAAGAACCTGAAATTTGAAAGAGAAAAAACGAACTACTGGTTATTTACCCAAAAAATCCTAGTTCTCATAAGCCTACATATTTTTTAAGGGGATTTAATTTTCTTATGTTAGATCAATCTTTACGCATTGCATTCGTTATTTTAAGCACAAACTAGACCATGGATTACATGTTAGTACAAAGGAAAGAAAGGATTGCATTTTATTTAGGGTAAAGTTCATTGACCACCCTATTTTGTGAACAAATTTTTGTGAATTTTTGGGTTTCTTCATCATTGGAGGTGGGTGCTTCCACAGTGGGGTTGTTTTGCAGTAACCATGTGGGTTGAGTGGTAGTTGTTCGAAGGTTGACCAATGGCAGAGCTAGCTATGAAGGGCACACAATATTTGATATGGTTTGGTTTTGGTTCTAATTAGAAATTAGAGATACTTTACATTGTTATTATTTAAAATTTCCCCAATTTCTTTTAAAGACGAATATAAGCGCGCATGAACATTCCAATTGTTGACAAAAAAATCATATAATTAAGACCATGTAAAATATATTGGAGTATAACAAAAGTTTGACGACACATTGGGTACGTACATTGCCACATAAAAAAAAATACACTTGTCATAAATCGGCCCCCAATAAAAAAATTCTAACTCCGCCACTGAGATTAACGAGAGAATGAGTGGTGACGGTAGTAGTGAGTGGTGGGAAGAACAAAGTATGAGCTATATATATATATTCCCCCTCGAATCACTTCCCCCCTCTTTATGTTCTCTATATGGCCAAGAAGAGTGTGTGAAATTAGGCAAAATTAAACCACATCCGCTAATTAGTTCAACTATTATTGTCGTTGTATACAATTTTTATGTATAATGGATGTTTCATATTATTACGGATTTGGAAAATGTAAGAGTAAATTTCACAAATTGACATCTACTTCTCCCGGATTGGGAAAATAAAAAATGTAAGGTCTTTCCTTAAACAACATTTTCCCCTTGAATTTGTTCTTATATTTCTAATTAATTTTTTGTTTGCCATAAATAGTGGCCCTTACTATAAATCGGCCTAGGGCGCCATAATATGTTGGGCCAGTCCTACATCAAGTAGGCAATCACGAATCAATAATCCAACAAATCAATGGTTTAAAAAAATAGTGTACCAATGAGTGAACCGATAAAGGGTTCTGACAAATAGGTCACCGGTTCAACCGGTTGAATCAGAGTTGAATTGTGATGTCATAATTTTGTGAAAAATATATAAATAACATGTGCCCCAAAATTAACAAGCAAGGTGACATAAGGCTCCACTTCTAAACATGTATTAATTTTATTTAGTTTTTTTAAACTTAGGTATATTTTTTTGTATTTAAATATGATTCTTATCAAGGCGAACAATTAATCTAAAATATTGAGGGGTAGTTTACCAAATGTGCTAAACTTATTTTTCTTTAAAATTTAAGACTTTTAACCCTTTTAGCACGTTTGAGAAACTCCCCCTAAAACGAATTTAACAAGTTAAAAAACAAAAAAGAAGGCAGGATAGCCCACCCTAATTATCAAGTTATTATTTCGTGCTCCAAAGGCATTGCCAAATGGTGCTCTGATTTTTTTCCCATCACATATGTGTTTAGGCTCCACAGACCTTATGGTGGAGATCACATAAATGTGTGGTGGACCGAACGATGGGCTAGCAACGGGTCTGATCCGATTTTCAAAACATTGCAACACATGTACGACGTCTGTTTTTCTTTAGCTACTTCAAATTATGTCGTACTCCGTACATCATGAGAATTACATAAAGGCAAATGCTAACGTGAGCTCATAGAGACCGTACACCGGCCCTCTTCCACGGATGGCAAACGTTTTAGACTTATGCTTTGTTTGGTTTGAGAATTGAGTAATATTTTGGATAATGAGTGGAGAGAAAAATGAGAGTAACGATTGAAGAGAGAGGTAAAAAGTGGAGAGAGATAGAGTGAGAAATGAGAGTAATAAATTGAAAAATTAGAGAGAGAAATGAGAATAATGATTGAGTTGAGAAATATTTTTTAAATTGAGTTATAAAGTGAACAAGACATTAATTATTACTACGCATAATTAACTTCCCTAATTTCCTGAATATAAAGCAATTTCCCGGGTTTGTTGTTTGGAACTAACTTTGTAGTTGTACACTTCACAGTCCAAACACACTGGTCTCGTGATATTATGAATTTAACCATTAAGGTCACAAAAACCAATGCCATTTTAGAAAACATTTTACAACCCGAACCCCTAAAGAGCCGTGCAAATTTTGAAATAAAAAATACTCCATTCATCTCAAAATAGTTGTGCAGTTCTCAAAACTATGACTTAAAAATAATATAACTTTTGCAAAAAAAAATATCAATGATTTGTTTGGCAGTTTGGAGCTTTTAATGAGAGAGTACATTTATCGAAAAAATTAATTTATGAAAAAAGTTTTAATTTTTTTCCTAAAAAGAATGCATTATTTTTTAGTTCTTGATTTGCAGATCGGACAAACATTTTCGATCGAGATAGAACCAGTACACTTCCAAAATTATATTGACAATTCATTTTCGTATAACGCTATTTTTTTTAGGTCAATCAGAAATTGCATAGTTCTATTGATGTTTGCCTAATGGACTAATGACATTCAATTAATCGTTCCAATTAATCTACTTCTTTTTCTCAATGATTTACTCAGTGAATTCCACGTATGGAATTGTATAGATCACAATGGCAAAAATTCAGTTGGCCACACCGAGGCACCCTACACTCCGTAGGGCATCGTGATCACACAAGGCGAGACCAACCATATTTTTCTTCCTTTCATGCCAAATTTAATTATACTGTAGATTTAGAGACCTGATTAAACTACGAAACAAAACCCCCCTCCCCCTGGCAATTTGTTATTTTTATTTTCTTTGGGTTCTAATCTTGGTTTGGTAAACATACAAGAATCGATCGACAAAGTAATAGAGTCTATGTAAGATTAAATCTAAAATCGAAATAGTGTGGTATAGGGCGCCTCGGTGTGGCCAACTGAATTTTCTCCATCGTGATCTAAAATGTGAGGTAGATTAAAATCATCGGCTCACTATTTACTTTTTACGATGGGCCTCGGTAAAGAAAGAAAGTGAGGGAGATTAAAATCATTTCCGTACCTTGGATGTACGTCTCAGTTCTCACTCGCCACGGGCGATTCTAGCCGAGATCACTCTCTAGTCCCACTTCCTGCTGCATATGTTCTTTCGGTTCTAAGGAGGTTTCAAACCTGAGATTTACGAAAAAGAAAACAAATTAGTCGCAAATAGGTCTGATTTGATGAGCCCCTTGGAGATGCTCTAACCTAACCCAATAGGCTTCAATTTGCTGTTTTTTGATTGTAGGTTAAGTGATTTAACACCATCCCACAATATCCTGATCACCTTCGTCAAATGCCAAATTAACCTCCATGGCTCCATCACCAACCTCCACCTCAGCCTTTCCCTCCCCCGCCATCATCATGCGTCCACACCTCCATTTCAATTTTTTAAAATTTTGGATCAATTTTTTATGTAACTTATTAATTTTTCACGACGAGAAAAATAAAAAATAAGATTAAAAACTTTAAAATGTTCACTATAGACCAAAGTAATCCAAAATAAATAAACGTTTCTTTTTTTCCATTATATTTACTCAAGTCATTTTGTGCCAGTGCTTTTTTCGTGCCTGTGCTTTTTCCGTGCGCTTGCCACATTTTCTAAAATAACACACCAACTATACCCATCTAGAGTGATTGGTGACACTAGGGATGAAAGTTTTTTGTAAAACTATGGACAAAAAAATTGGGGACCCTTGGCGGTGTGGCTTGGTTGTAATTGAATATTCTTCGTGCTATTTTTGTGCGTATGTGTATGTGTTTTTTGTTCTTCACCAAACATTTAAGTATGGTGGGATTGAGATAGTAATGAAGAGCTGCAAGGGGTTTTAATTGTTTTTTCTGAGCTACATTATGAAGTTTCGGATCACAGAGACACAAATGATGAATCTTCCATAACTGCTATGTAATGCTGGACTTAGAAAAGGAAAAAATAGGACGCCACATCCCAAAAAAGGTATCTCTAAAATTTCTAAAATTTCTCCCTTTTTTGTAATCGTTTCGATGAGGTAAGAGATAACTGCAGCCATACTCATGGTGTAGACCAAAAGAAGTTATTTTCTTACAAAAATAAATGTGATGGTAAATTGGTACTCATATATAGGTAGCTATTTTGCATGAATGGTGGTGGGCTATTAATGAATGTTTTTATGTATACGAAAACTAGCTGCTGTGATGAAAAATCGGAAAAACAGTTTGAGATTAATTAAACCGGAACAACGGTTTAATTGAACTTTTATTCTGTTTTGCTCGAAACTATTTAATTTCGAGGAAAAAAAACTATTTTAATTAATTTAACTAATAGAAATAGTTTTCTTTTTACAGCGAGAACTTTTAAGTATCAGGTTATTTAATTTCGTATTAAAAAATAGTGTGGGGACTCCAATGATTTTCATGACAGTTGGACAAAAAATCTTTGCAGCTGATCTTGTAAACTAGTATTTGCATAAATCTCCATTAATTGCAATTAGTGTAGCTCTTTCTTCTTTGGTGATAAGTGCTAACACAGGTGGAAAGTCCTTACCAAGGGTTACCCCAATCCCCCTGTTTTGCATCCCAAAATAGTGTTATTG
Organism: Rhododendron molle; assembly: GCA_025413875.1. NCBI lineage: Eukaryota > Viridiplantae > Streptophyta > Magnoliopsida > Ericales > Ericaceae > Rhododendron > Rhododendron molle. The sequence goes on along the minus strand of CM046389.1, from coordinate 46,320,417 downwards.
CCCTTCTAAACCATGTTTTTCTGATGCACTTAACTGGATATATATGGTTTAGAAGTGACCAATTAACCAAGGCTATGTGTGACGAGCTCTGCTAACCGCAGAGACATTTCGCAGAGATCCACGCAGATACAATCGCATTTGACCCTATTTCGGGTCCCAAAAAAATCTTAAAAAATATCCTTAAATTTTTAAATATTATTTTATGGGACCCTGTAAAAAATCAGCTCCTGCGGATATCGATAAGTATTACTTTTAGATTCGTAGAGGCGAAACTACTCAGTTCGCCCTTACGAATCCAAAAGTAATACTTATAGATATCCGCAGGAGCTGATTTTTTACATGACCCCATAAAATAATATTCAAAAATTTATGGATATTTTTTTAGATTTTTTTGGGACCCGAAATGGGGCCAAACACGATTATCTCTGCGTGGGTCTCTGCGAAATGTCTCTCCTGTTAGAAGTTTTGATGTGTGACCATATCCATATGGACCCACTACCGCCCTGGCATCCCACATCCACATATCTCTATCCCCCGTCAACTGAAACATGTACCCCACCGTACTTTGACAAATGACAAGTGCCATTAGGGATGAAATCGGTTCATTTCGGTCGGTTTTGGAAAATCAGAAACCAAAAGTGATTGCCTGATGAAAAAAAAGCCCGCTTGGTTTGGTGTTTGCTAGCACGATCGGGTCGGTTTGGTTCGGCTTTTGCTAGCATGATTTGGTTCGGTTCAGTTGGGGAAGGTAAGGTCGGCCCAATCCCAAGGCCCAAGAGGCCTAGGCCTCGGGCATCAAAAAATGACGAATTTTTAGAGGCATTCTAATATTTTTACTAGTTGGGTTTGAGTAGGATTATTTTTAAGTCCAATAGAATGAAAAAAATGTCCAATTAGAGGTAATGAGTTATTTCAACCCACCATCCCATAAGTTCAAGTGCTCAACCCACTAAATCTCCAAAATCATTTTTCCCCAATCAGCGAATAACACCTCCCAAAAATCATTTTTCCCCAAACCCACCCCAAAAACTTGACGATCTCGTATTTTGTGTTAATATGTAATGATTAGTAAAACTTTATATTGGTTTGGTTTTCTCGTATTATGATTGTTGCTGTAAAAATTGTTAAGTATTAACCCTCTACGGACACATTTTTTCTATTAATTCTTGGACACTAAAAACTCTTGGGTCGGCCTTGGGGAAGGACTTGGCTTATGTTTGTTTTGTTCCCAAGCGGAGTAGAAACTAGAGATTCTTGTTTGTACTTCGTATTTTGGAATTATTCTTTCTTTGCAACGCCCACGCCAAAAAACAGAGCTAGCTAGCTAGCTAGGGTTGGTATTCTCCACGACAATACATGCAGGACCACCTGACCTAAGTGGTTATGAAATACTACAGGACCCACCAAGTCCAAATGGTTATGAAATCTTTCCAATATTTGATCCATTATTGAGAACAAATTAAGACGGTGAATTGATCACTTACCTGTTACCCAATCGTTTTCCTGAACCCCACTCTCTCACTTGGGACCATGAATTTTTAATGCTCTAAACCAATAATAATTAGGCTACGTTTGGATGCAGGAGAAGGGAGGGGGATATATGAAAACCCCCTTTTTATGCCTGGTCCCACTTCTTATCCCCCGTTTGGGAAGGCAAAATGGGAGCGGTCTTCGTTATCCCCAGCGTTCGGTAAGACCGCAGCAGAGGGCATCCGCCGGTATTATTTTCGGCCAGGGTTTGAGGTGGGCATACGGTATACCCCCTAATCCCCCTCCATATCTGACGATTGTACCCCTCCTTATCCCTCTTTCCCTACCCCCAGCAATCCATTTCAGCCGCTACCCTAATCTGGTGCTGTTCGACGAGCAGAGAAGGGTTTGTGGCGATTTGGTGTCTGCAACCTCTTGGAGCTTCGATTAACTCAGGTATGACTTCGATTAACTCATATTGAAGCTGAGAGATGGGTTTTGTGTTGTTTATCATTCCTGGGTTCTATGGCTGAGGGTTTTGGGTGAGTTAGGGTTGTGTGTGAAGTCGTTTTTTTGCTGTGTACCTCCACGATTTGCAACTCTCTCTCTCTCTCTGATTAGGTTTTGTTGGTGAACAAGACTGTTCTACATTTGTGTTGGTTTGTGGCTAAACACGGCTGACTCAGGGCTGTGTGATTGTTAGATTTAGTTGAACCCCTGAAAATAGGGTTCTGCTCAATGTGGAATACTAACAGTACGAAAAAATGATTTGTGTAGCATAGAAAATGGGCTTACTCATCCGAAAATCAAAACAAAGGAAGAAAGAAAGAACGAAAGGGCTACAGGAGCTATATATGTATCCATTTATGTCCAATCTTGTTCTGTATTTTGTGCATGAAAATCTTATGTATGTGTACGTTTATAGTTTTTTGCCTGGTGTGGTTATCGGGTTATTGATGGGATTCATGAATAACTTTTCCATTCATTTTTCCATATTAGCACTACCATTGCCGGCTAACTCAAAAGAGATCATGCAATACAAGCATGTATTAAAGTTGAATGAATAGAAGAAACACTGGTGCAATTAACTGAATTAATCCCTTAATTGAACTAATCCCTCTGGTTTCAGAGTTTGGGGTTTTTTGGGTCGTATTAATGTTTCAACATAGATAAGCAGAGTGATAATGCATCACTTTCTGTGTAGATTTTATTTGCTGACATGAACCTTAATTTTTCAAGTAACATTAACTAATCACGTTTACAAAAAAGACTTAAAATGTTCCAACATATCAACTGACATACGGAATCACTTGTGTAATTTTTGGCTCATTGGCTTAGTGTCATTGCTTAATTTAAAAGAAATCTCAATATATTAGTAGTAAAATGGGGTCACCCGACCCCACACCTAACCAGGTGCCGTCTTGCCTCTGTGTATAAAACTATCAAGCTCCACACTGCATTGTCTATGGTCCAATTTACTAGTCTTTGAACAGCCAAGATTGCCCTTTTGAAGTGGTTTAAGTACCTTTATAAGCATGATTGGAACTTAAGCCACTTTTTTTGACGTGGCTGAACTATCTCATGGTATATTATACGCCATTTGTACATGTGTAATGAATGACCTAAGTCATGAATTTGGTAGACTTGTAACTAGGAACAATGGTGGATGAATTTGGTGGACTGTATGACTTATGTTGCTACATTTGATGTAATTTTTGGGAAATGTGGAATGTAATACATGCCTTTCTTGCATGACAGGTTTTGGCAAGTAACTTTGTTACTAACTCGGGCAATGATGAGTCAATTCATTTGTTAATTGAGGTAGGTACCTTGGCGGGGCGACATTAGTTGCAGCCAATGAGTGCCCTTATGATTAACTTCAATATCTGAGCCCAAATTCTTATGTTCTGCAACTTTAAGCCATGAGTATCATGTTTGTGTGGGCTATTATGATGCAATATTGACTGATCCTCTGTCCACTTGTTGGCTGCTTCCTGTCCAAGCTTTGTGTGTGTGTGTGTGCAAACTGTAGAAAACAACATGCTAATGTCCAGGTGGTCTCTGTTTTGTTCTGTTCTGTGCATGCTAGTTCTGTTCTGTGCAGAACACAGCATGCTAGTTGGCTGTTTTATGCACTTTTATGGGTTGCAATATTCTGTGAGAGCTGTGTTGTTTTCATGTGGGATGATGTGCTGTATTTGAGTTGGATTAGAGTTTAAAAACAGTCAACAAACTGCTACAAATCTGCTGGTTTCTGCAGTTTTCTGCAAATTGCAGGGCATGCTTTTTTTTAGCAGATTGTGGGCTGTTTTCAGCAGATTTTGGGCTGTTTTCAGTTCTGCAGGTTTCAGCAGATTCGGGGCTGTTTTTGGCATGCTGTTTTTGAGCAGATTGTGCATTATTTTGACTGCTTTGTGGGCTGTTTTCATGTGATTTCTGGGCTGTTTTTTAGGTTGTTAGGCAATGATGAAGTTTTTCTGAGCCAAATGTCATAAATTGCAAATCTGGATGGGTATGGAAGAACTACTACTGCTGCTGTGTATGTGTGCAACTGCCATGAGTACCATGTGTGTGTGTGTGTGTTACAACAAGTTGTGTGCAACTGCCATTAGGTGGACACCTTGGCGGGGTAACTTTATTGTTGCAGCCAAGCGTACCCTTGTGATTCACAACAAGTTTCCAAGCTGTTTTAGGTGGCTATTTTCAACCCTATTTTCTGCACTTTGTTGCACTTTTCTTAAGGTGCTACTGCTATCCATTTTTTCTGCTACAGTTTCTGAGGTTTAGAAGCCTGTTTTCTGTTGTTACCATACTTTAGTGGGCAATGATGAATTGATTAAGCCATGACTAATTTTGTGATGAAGGTGGATACCTTGGCGGGGTAACTTAATTTTGTTGAAGCCAAGCGTACCCTTGTGATTCTCAAAAAAATTCTATTTTCTGAGCCCACTTTTTTGACCTCATGTTTTGTGGGCATACTCGAGCTTCAGTTTTCTGTTACTGCTATAAACAAACTGCTGATGCTGTGTGTGTGTCTGTTGTACCCAAAAAAAGAGCATAATTATTGACTAAGCCCATTCCAGTGGAAACTGCTGGTTTCTGCAGTTTTCTGTTCTGCTATGTGTGTGTGTGTGTGTCTCTGTGTGTGTGTACAAATTGCAGGGCATGCTATTTTTCAGTAGATTGTGGGCTGTTTTCAGCATATTTTGGGTTGTTTTCTGTTCTGCTAGTTTCTGCAGTCCACTACGAAGTTGGTTTATGCAGTTTTGTGGATAGATGAGTGCAGAAAATAGCTGAGCCCCAAAAAAATCAATTTCTGAGCCCAAAAAAATCAATTTGTGAGTAACTTTTGGTTTCTAACTGTTGCTGCTGTGTGTGTGCGCAACTGCCATGACTACCATGTGTGTGTGTGTGTGTGTGCGCGCAGCTGGCAGTTTTCTGCACTTAGCTTGGTGGTTGTTTGCAGTTTAGTTGGCTGTTTTCTGCAGTTTTTTCTGGGTTGCAATTTTGGGCAGTTTAGGTGGCTGTTTTCTGTAGATTTCTGAGTTGCTAATTTTTGCAGTTTTATGGGTTGCAACATGCTGAAATCTGGGTTTAGGAGGTTGTTTTTTTCCCTGAGTCTAAGCTGTGTCCAAGCGTCATTTTGTGATTAAAAGGTGGATACCTTAGCGGGGTAACATTATTGTTGCAGCCAAGCGTACCCTTGTGATTCCCAACAAGTGGGTCTTATTTGTTCTAACCTGAGCCAAGTGTGTGTGTGTGTGTGTTGTGTGCTGGGCTTGCTGGTATGTTTGGACTGCAGTTCCAGCAGGTGTGTGTGGATGGTTACACCAGTGTAGTGAGTTGGTATTTCAGATGTGCTGTTCAGATGCTATTTTAAGGCTGTTTTGTTTGACTGCTATGTTTAGATGCTATTTTGAGGGGTCTTTGAGAATGTGCTGTTCTGAGGGTGTTTGGGGCTGTTTTGTTGTCCAATTGTCGGTTTTATGTAGGCTATGATGATATAAAACGAGACAACTTTAGGCGAGTCACTTATTTTGGCGGGACAAGTTATGAGGGCCTGTAACGACCCGGATTTTCAACCCAATTTTTTTCGAATAAAGAAATTATTATTTTAACCAAATAGTCTATAGTAGTGGATTAATTATAAAAATATAATTCGATTAAAACCTAGATTTATTTTTGGTGATTAAAATTTATTTAAATGTTACATTAAGTAACTTGTGACCGTATAAGTGTTGTAATAACCCGAAAAATTTTAACTAATAAAAATATTAAAAAAATAATATTTAGTTGTAATAATATTAATTTCATTATTAAGAAAATAGTAGTTAATTAAAAAAAAATAGTTATTCTATCTAATTATCGCTTTAAAAATATTTTATAATAGCATACATATATACAATACTCCTATATCTCCCTCTCCTACTCCCGCTCGATCTCTACCTCCTCCGAAACCCCAAGACCGAGCTAGATTCGTCCATTCCGAAACCCAATTCCGTTAGAACTCTAATTAATCAAAAATCATCCAATTCTCTTATAAATACCCCGTAACCTCGACCCTAGGGCACGCCACACGATTTTCCACACCCAACCAGTCCAGAAAGAAGAGGAAATTCGTAGGAAACAAAGCTCCAATCCATGGAGTTTTAGAGAGAGAAAGAAAGAGAGAGAAAAGTGGGTTTCGTACCAAAGCTCAACCGAATTCCAAATTGATCGTTCCAATCACTTCCCTCGACCCCAAGGATCCCCGAGGATCAACCAATTCGGCCTCGAAGTCCCCCGCTCGACGGAACCGAAGTTGTCTCCTCCAATTTCAAGTTTACGATCGAAAACGAATTCAACTCAAATCGAGGTATTATAATTCAATCCGAAACCTCCTCTAAGTATAATTAATGTTTTTAGACATAACCCAATAGGCCTCGTAGTCCCATGCATCGAAACCGGACCAAAAAAATCAAAAAAACGCATTCCAGCCGCGACCTTGCGGCCGCGACCTTCGGGCGGCCCAGCCGCAAGAACCAGAGAACGCGACCTTGCGGCCGCGAACTCCTCTTGTCCCAGCCGTGCGGTTTCGTGGTCTTGAGATCGAATTGATTTTGCGACCCTTTAAAAATATATTTTGACTCCGAAATTTTTATCCTAGGTTCCTAACATTCTAAAGTTCATAACTTGTTAGTTTCATTTTTTTTTTTAAGCTACTATTTATTTAATTTTTATTCGTGATCGTGAGATCGTTTGTAAACTAAAATTCGTTACGACCTTTTAAATTACTCTATAAATCCCCAAATTATTTTTCTTAGATTCCTAACTTATTAAAGATCATAAGTTGTTGATTTCATAACTTTTTGATGTTATTTGCTATTTATTTTATTTTTAAATAAAGATATAAACAAAAATTAATAACGACCTTATAAAAAATATTTTTAACATCGAAAATATTTTTCCTAGACTCCTGACAGTTCAAAGGTGATATTTTGTTAAAATAAAATTTTATTTATTTGATTTACTATTTATTATTATTTAAGCATTGTTTCTTAATAATAATATCGTAAAATATTATTCAGGAGGTTTAAAATTCCAAATAATTTTATTTACACTATTTACAGCCCCAGAATGATATTCTGTAAATATAAAAAATATTTTCAATTATTTAATCATTTATTATATATTTAATCTTGTTTCGCCTATTAATTTAATCTTTTTATTTAAATTAATTCCGTGAGCATCCAAGCTCAACTTTCAGCACTTGAACTTATTATAGGGGACTGTTAGGACCTTTATTAAGGTTACGATATTTATTTTAATATTTTTACCTAATTAATGTATTTAATTAGTATTTAATTAGCTTAATTACTTATAATTAATTAACGAAAGTCTAGAAAATTATTTTTAAATCTTAATTAAATAAATCTTACATTCTTAATGACTTTGTGATCATACGAGATTAAGGGCAACGGCCCAGTCATAAAAGGTTATGTGATTTCATTGCTTAATAACTGTTTTGATCCGTCTGTTATTCGTTTTCAATTATTATTGAGATTGATATTGTGTTGATACTTAATTTGAATGTTAGATTGGACCCTAGGGACATGGGGTGGTATGCGAAATAGAAATCACGTAGACGATGTTAAGTAATGGATAAATTGTGAAGTTTATTTTCTGTTTAGAGGTTGCCTGCAGGCGTGATGTTGTGATATGATGAAATTGTGATGAGAATTGATACTGGCGGGTGTCCAGTGATGATTTGATAGACTGGCGGGTGTCCAGTGATGATTTGATAGACTGGCAAAGTAAGCCCAGTGATGATTGTGAAAAGAATTGTGATGTGGTTTATAAGATAGGCGAACCCTAGCGATATAACGGCATGATAAGCTTACCCTTTGTTGTAGTTATTGGGATGCATACTCGGTACATAACTTAGGTGTATCTGCGACAGCAAAAGGAAGTGATCTCATGGGACGGGATATGGCTAGCGGTTGGGGAGGAAAGATCTCGTGGAGAGATCTTAGATTTCATGTTAAGTTAATGGATAGCAATGAATCAAGTTATGTGAATTATCTCTGTTTTACTTTTTCGCACCATTTATATCCTGTTGATTGCTAACAGTAATGTAAGAGGGGTGGTTGGGTTGGATTATTTTACTGGGTGATTTATCACTCACGGATACGTCTGTATCCTGGCAAATCGATTGCTTCGGCGATCAATTTGCTAGAGAGCGCAGGATTCGATGGAGGAGATTCAACGATGTTGCAGTTCGACGCGGAAAGAATATCAGTAACGAAGATCGAGGATGCTTAGGATTCGTAACAAGATTAGAGTCAGAAGATAGTGTATTTTGATTCCGTAATCTATCTTGAGATTGTATTAGAAAAATATTTATTTTGAAAAATCATATTTATTTAGCAAAATTGTCTTAAATAAATTATTTATTTTACACCCGAAAAGTCGGGGCGTTACAGGGCCAACGGTTCAATCAGCGTTCGGCAACATAACTTGTAATCAAGAGATGCAGTTGGCCCCAACCAAACGTTGATCAAGTGACCGTGCTTCCACATCTGCAATTGCTTTGGAAGATGAATATTGAACAAGTCTACTAACATACTTTATTGGGATATTTTGCTTAGGATTCATATGTTGTATTTTATTGCCACATATATTCGATTCGGAATAAACTAGTAAAAATTTGTAATTTCAAGATTTTGACTGAACGATAGCACCACCGGATAGGAGCTTAATTGGTCCCCATTCCTCTCTCTGTTACGGATTCTAGAGTTAATTAGTTATTTTGTATGACTAGTATTTCCCATTATTTACCTTTCTGTTATCTTAAGAGCTAGGTTTGTTGGGAGTATGAAATGGTTGCAATATCAGAGAATGTGTGTAATTTAATTTAAAGAAGCAGGAAGTAGATTGGGTTCTTAAAATGCATATAGTACAATACACATATGAGCGGATCCAAAAAAAAACACATACGAAAAAAAATAAGAAGGGACGCCATCAAATGGCAAATCCATTTATTGTCACAATTCACTGTTTCTTCGAACACCTCTCTTCAACTTCTAGTTTTCACGACGACCAAAAATATGGTCCCATTGGATGAAATTGAGAAATTGTTTGTCTCGATAATGTGTCACTGATGGATGATCCTACATAAAGTTGGAAAAATCATTTAGATAATTTACGACATAAGACAAAATCATATTTACAAAACAAAACTTTATAACATTTTAACTTACTCGGACGTAGTCATTCCAAAATTCATCTTCTACCACCAACCTGTTTTTATTTGCATTCCACCCAAACCCAGAACAGTGCAGCATATAGGCAAGAGACGAATATTCCCTCTTCCATGCTTTAATCTTCGTAGCGATATGATTTTGTTCAATACCGGCTTAGGGAAGTGAAGCTTGCATCTGATTTTGAAGAACTGCCAAGTAACCGGGATGCCACCCATTGCCATTGCCTTCCCAAACCCCTTCATCTACAAGGTTCGTAACGTTTGTTAGTAATATTTGCTCTTCCACCTCGGTCCAAACTCGGCGTGCCATCAAAGAGGTTGACAAACAAAATTATAAACTAACTCTTTGGATGAAGATGAAATGTGATATGAGAAAAAGAGTAACTTTCACAATTTATAAGGAAAAAGTTAACCAAACGAATTAGTTAGATATATTTTCACCAAATAATATTGTTGTGCACATGAGAATTGACCTAACTAGTTTGATAGACACATTTCTAACTACCAAACAATGTGTTTTTTTTTTTAAAAAAAATTACAGCAATTTTTTTAAACAAGTACTGGATTTTTTTTAAAAATTTCCAACTACCAAACAATGTGTTTTTTTTTTTTTAAATTCCAGAATTTTTTTAAAACATGTACTTGAATCTTTTTTAAAAAGAAAACCCAAATTTTTTAAAAAACAAAACCCGAATTTTTTTTAAAAACAAAACCCGATTTTTTTTATAATAAAAAACCAGAAATTTATATATTTTCAAATGTTTAATAATAATAATAAGTAAATATTACGTCTTCAATTGTGAAAGAATAATTAAATTTGTAATTATATATAAAAAGTAATACATAATGAATTTAGGGACTGCACAAGGGCAAAAGAGTCATTTGACAGTTTTTTACATCATCCACCCTTCCTTATACCCCCTATTAATCCTCCATCCAAACGAAGTATTATTTAATCCCCCTTCTCTAATACCTCATCCAAACAACATACTATTTAATCCCTCCTCCATAAACATCACATTAATGTGGGCTCTCCCTTCTTAACTAATACCCCCTACTATCTAATCCCCCCTTATTAACTAATACTCCCAATTTTTTACCCGCATCCAAACGGACCCTTAAGGACACCTGTTATCCAATCGTTTACGGGTAAAAGTATCTGAAAACAAATCTGGACCATTAATCATATATTTTTACCCGTCAAATCTCTTCTAACAATTGTAAATGGTCCCCTCCCCTGGATTGACTTCTTGTCTCTTCCAAAAAAAAAAAGGGAGTCCATTTAACAAAGAGAAAAAGTGAGATTATGTTTGCTTTTCGTCTTAATTTTCTACTACTAATTTGTGTTTTTAATATTACTGTTTTTGTAAGGGTTTTTTAAAAGTAACTGTTTAGCATCAAATATTTACTGCTTTTTAATGTTTCTCTTTTGATACTAAATTATAATAATTTACTGGTTTATTTAGTGCGAAAATATCAGAAAAGTACAAAAAATTAAATTAAGTAATTTAAAACGTTTATTTAATCTTAAACGTTTATGTCACGCCCCACCCCGGAACGACACCCGAAGTGGGCCCGAACCGACACGGCCACGTGGCATTCCACACAGAAGAACAACAACTAAACGACAAACCATATACGAAAACAGAGAACCACTCCAGCGGAAGACTTAACATTAATATTAACAAGGTGTCTACGATAATTACAACTTGCATTGTACAAACGAAACCCAACATATTTACAAATTTGAAGTCAAAAAATACTTGACAACATTAGTCACAAAATGAGTTTAGCAAAAATCAGAGTTTGACCCATTACAACCAATTCGACTACAAACACTAACACTCGGTACTAATCTAAGTGTTCCCAAAACGTCGACCGGTAGTGGACCAACTCTACGACCACCTGTGACCTGGCAATCCAAAAAGAAAACCAGAGTGTGTGAGATATAGAATACATTCAATAACATACTACAATACCCGAAGGACATCTCACATGAATGTGACTCACATAACTTAGCACAAGTATTCAATTCGAACAACACACATATAAATACAACACATACTGTGGCACGTCTGCCACAATCCCATATACCCCAGGAGTGGTGTCCCACACACCACGCTCCCAACTACCGTTAATTAGGCGGCATGGCTTACGACATGGTGTGCCTCATACACAAACTTTCGGCGGTATAATCAACATCCCACAAGTATGCATACCATTAGCTAAATATCAAATAGCATGATACACAAACACCTCCATGCAATATACCATTGAACATATCCATATCAAACACACTCACCTTCGTGTCGACCGAAGTATGCCAAACTAAGGTTTCGGCACCTCCCGAATGACCGGCTCTTCACCTAGCCACAAGTTAACTCATATTAGCTACGAATTCAACAAATACTCGACACAAGGTTATAAATCTAACAAGAAGCTAAACAATGTCTAACGGATACAAATATGTTCATGTTAATACCTAGAAGTGTCTCACAATAAATGTGAAACTCAAACACCGCCCAATTCTCCAAAAGATAACATATTCCACAACCAATCTGTCTTAGAATGATCATAACATTTAATAGGTTAATAATTGGATCATGAAATCATCACCATTAGAAAGAACACTTCCAGTACACCAATATCGATATAAAGTTTGTCCCAAATAGATTCCGGATGACCAAGATACGCTCAAACGAAGTTACACAACTAAAACAGAACTCACAGTTTCAGCAGAACAGTCTACGATCGAAAACCCATTAAAAATTACCTACTCAATAATTTTCAATGATTCCAACACCAAAACTTTACCAACTAATCAATGTTTAAGACTCATGAGAGCCCATGTCCACCAACATGTTTAAACTTGAGGAATTTCATGAAGAACACAGGCCAAAAACTGTCCAGAATCCTAGAACTTCCCAAAACCTGAACTTTAACTCGAAAACTGCTATAACCTAGAAAGATTCACGGCACAACCCATACATATTCAGAAAGATATGTAAGTCTAGTTTCAGAATCAAGAAACGGTGCATAAAAACGATACCCGAGCAAGAAGTTATGTCCGTTTTTCCAACACGTGTCTGTGCTGCCAGCACAGACGCGAACCAGACACCAGTTCAGTCCACGAATTTTGTAGGTCAGAATACTTTGAGTTATTTTCTAAACATTTTACACGATGCAATAGACTCACAGACGAACGTTCATGATTTATTTCAAGAATTTAGAAGATTTCTAGGTACCTTGAATAAATTCGTCAAAAACAGGACAGATGCAAATTGGTTCAAACACAGTTTTGCATAATCATAAGATGCACGAATTTCTTGGAATAATTCTCAACTTCAACCTCAAAAACCCTCTCCCATGGCTTCAATCCAACTCTAACTAGATGCCAAGTATGAAATTGAACAACAAAATCACATATTCAAGTAGAGGAAAACATGAATTACCACACAAGGTCTTCAATTCCACCTAGCCCTAATTTTCTTCTTCTTTCTTTGTTGTTCTTCTTCTTCTCTACGGCTGCTCTCTCTCTCTCTCTCTCTCTCTCAAACGTTAGAATGGAATGAAATTGGGAAAGAAATATCTCCCAGGATATTTAGTAATGACTCAAGGAAAAAATTATCCAATACAAGTGAAGCCAAACTAACTTGTGCTCCACACCTAAATCACATACAAGATCCCCGACCTTCCATTATATGCAAATCAACTCCGAAAGCATATAATTCAATTAAAAGATAAATTAAATATTCTAATATCCGGGACGGATATTACAGTTTATTTGTTTTGGATTACTATGGTCTATAGGGAACAATGTCAAGTTTTTAATCCTATTTCATATTTCCCTCGTCGAGACGAATTAATATGCTACAAAAAAAACTGATCCAAAAACTTAAAATTACTGTTTTGCATTAAAAATTGCAAAACAACTCTTAATAGTTCTGTTTCTGATTAAGTTATTATGGATTACTGGTCCATATCGCGCGTAAAGAATTAGAAAAGTGCAAAAAAAAGAAATTGAACTTATAAAAATGGCACGGAAAAAGCACGAACAAAAAAAAAAGAAATTGAACTTAAAACTATCTTCCCTAGTGTTGTCAATCACTCTAGATGGGTATGGTTGGTGTACGTGTTGTTTTGGAAAACGTAGTAAGGGCACCGAAAAAGCATGGACACGAAACTGTTAGAAGGGCACGGAAAAAGCACGAGCACGAAAACCGACCGAAACTGTTAAAAATGGCTTGGTTTGGTTGGTCGGTTCGGTTTTCCGGTTTAAACTTTCATCGCTAGTGTCGCCAATCACTCTAGATGGGTATGGTGGGTGTGTTGTTTTGGAAAACGTGGTAAAGGCATGGAAAAAGCAGACACGAAACTGTTAGAAGGGCACGGAAAAAGCACGGACATGAAAACCGATCGAAACTGTTAAAAATGGCTCGGTTCGATTTTCCGGTTAAAACTTTCATCCCCTAATGGCACCAATCACTCTAGATGGGTATGGTTGGTGTGTTATTTTAGAAAATGTGGTAAGGGCACGGAAAAAGCACGGACAAGAAACAGTTAGAATTTTTTATTAAAACAGCAAATCTGAACTATTGAAAATATTTTCAATGTTTTTGTTGCGCGAGCTGCAGTTCACGATCTAAAAACAAAATTGCAGAAAAGCTGTATTCATTTTGAAAAATGACATGTCCTATTTCTCTATCTATTTTCTGTGTAGAATTCCTACATGGAGATTCCTACAAAACCCGTAGCCCTCCTTAAAGTTAAAAGACAATTTCCTTTCCCTTTTTTGGTTGTGAGAGAAAGAGGAGAGAAAATGGCAAAATAGAGTTATGGACAATTCTCTCCTTCCTTTTCTGTCATTTTTCTTCTTAATTATTTTTCCCCCTCTTCCCTTTCTTTCCACAATTTCCAAACAAAACTCTTTGTCTCTCCTTACGTGGCCCATTTCTAACCTAAATCAATAACTACCAAACGCTTCTCTTCCAAGGTAAAACAAACCCAAAGCCTTTTGAGAATCTAAACACCCACTTTTCGTTCTTCTTCACTCACAAACTCCTCCTTTCTTGTTTCTTTTTCAACAGAGAGAGAAGGCTAGGACATTCATGCACCCAAAGCTGCTTCTTCTCCTCCTACAAATCCATTCCTCCTCTTATTTACCACTTCGGCCACAAACACAGCAGGAAAAACAGTCTCCAAATAGCCCTGTTTTCTCTCCAAAACAACTCGGAAAGCAGCCCCATTTCAACTCCCGAGAACCGCCCCAACCCAGCTGCAACACGACCCCATTCCAACCCCGTCCAGGTTCCGAAACCAGCCCCATCCAGTCACAAATCAGTCCAGAAATCAGCCACTGTCCAGCCGCAAAACAGTCCGATAACAGACCCGAGCCGGTCCCCGACGGAGCTCAGTCACCGTGCATTTGATCAACCAAAACTCACCGCGTTTCCCCCCTAGAACTACCGGACCGAGGTAGTTATATTCTTCCTCCCTAAGTATATGGTTGTTGCTAGTATAGTATTAGTGCTTGATGAGTTACCTGTGATTAAACGGAAATTTTGGAGTGGAAAACGATATGTGAAAATCTAAGTTCGTGTTCTAGTAATTTTGATTTAGAGGCAAGGCCGGCCCAAGGTATTAAGAGGCCCTAGGCGAAGTGTTGGGGTGGGGCCCTACATATTTTTAAAATTAGATAACAATAATACAAATGTTTGTTATATTACTGTTTTGGTCCATATTGAGCACGTTAAATGCCTTTGTTCCGGTGACTTCAGTGACAGCCTTGAGTCCTTCCTGACCTATGTTCGAATCACGGCAGCTACAAGCCTACAACAGCAAAGGTTGAGCTTTTTTTTTTTTTTTTTGCAAAAAAAACAATTAAAAAGGAAGTTACCTTGCCAGGATTCAAACTTGGACATTTTGTAAAGCAAAGAACAACTTACCACAGAACCAACAACAGTACTTGTTTCATTCTATGAACAAATATGAGCAAATAATATATATACTTACTTAAAGAAGGGGCCCTATTTGGGCCCAAAATTTAGAGGCCCCAAGCCGTGGCCTCCTGGGCATTGCCCTAGGGCCAGCCCTGTTTAGAGGACCATTTATAATTTATTAAACTATTGGCTATTCTTATGCAGAAGCTTTCAAACTTTCATGTTTTGAGCCCATATCCTATTAGAATCAGTACGTGGCTATCCATGTTCTATCTAAACCTATGTTTGGTACGTAATGTAAAGCTTATAGTGACAAAAAGGGATCAATGTCAGCAAGGACGGAGCTAGAAATTTCACTACACAGGGGCGACCATATATGCGAGATCAAAAAAAAAACATGAATACATTAAAACTCAAAAATGTAAAAAAAAAATAGCAACATGACTACTCCATACTTAATTATACTTTTCATAAATTATACTCCCAAAAGAATTTAAAGAAAATATGCAACCAATTCTGCATAAAAATACTAAAATAAAACAATTAATTTGAAAAAATACAAAATATTATGGAAAATTGCAATTTCGTAATACAATAAATGTAAATAGGTAAGAGTTGCATCATTATAGATTGAGTACATTTTAACTAAGTTAGCTCGTACTCAAATATCAATCGACAATCAAGTGCAAATTTAAAAATGAATGTAATACTTTTTTATTTGTAATCATCAACATTGTGACACATCAATTATAGGACAAAGAGTGTACACGTAGCTTACATATACTTTGTGATTAATTATTTTATATGTATAAATATTTAATCATGTTATGTCGTGCCCGTGCTTTTTTCGTGCTCATGCTGTGCATGTGTCGTGGCGTGGCATTCTTAAACGTGTCGTGCCTATGCGAGATGCCTGCTGCAGCGACGACCTTCGCACCATACCTTCAAGATAGAAAATCAAACGACATTAAACAAAGATAAAGTGGCAAGCATATAAAAGAAATTGATTATACATTGCCTATGTAAGTCCGGAGCTACTTCCTGGGAAGTTCTATCAGCATGTTTCCCCCCTTTCAAACAATGGAACACAAAAATTCAAGTGATAAAGCTAAGATTACTACTGACAACAAAATGATGATCGTTATCAATCGTGTCATCATGGAAGTTGATATATATTGCAAAAGTATTAATGACTTATCTCAGCTTATCTAGTAAAATGAGACATCTTCAATTGCATTCCGCTCTTTCATATCATTAAAAATATCGATGATAGAATCGGTATCAAACCTTTTTGCATTATCCCTCTCCATGTAAGTGATTTGGAAACTTGCTAAAGTTCATCCCCCATCGTGTTGCGGAGTCTAGTATTGCTCATTTCATAGTTACAATTTAGATTTCACCTAGATTACTTAGAGTTCTCAAAATCTCTTCTCCTATGTTCTTATTTTCTCGAAACTGCATTTCAAAGGTTACTAACTACTTACTACCATTTGATTCTTTTCCCCCAAAATACTAGAGGGGGGCGAGCCTCCATACTTTCATAGAAAATTTTTATTTTACACATAATAAGTAAAGTTTTTTTTTCTTTTTGCAGGGGCGACTGCCTCTACTAGCCCCTCCCTAACTCCATCCCTGAATGTCAGCTAATCTCATGCTTTGTGAATACTTTGAACCACACTCGGACTTGGGATATGATAACTTGACAGGAATGATCATTACTTATTTTCTTGGCATATGTTTTCTGTGGATAAATTTAACATTGTGATGATGTGATTTCAATGTCGTGAATGATAATTATTGTTTGTTACATTACATTGCGTTGCGAGAACATAGAACGGCCATTAGGTTTACTGGGGTTTGGTGTACGTACGTAGAAGATTACATAGACGATTTTTAAGGTAAAGGAAATCGGAAAAGATAGGAGATGATGTGATGTGAATGGTGGTTAATTAGCCAGATGATTTATGTTTTAATGGGATTCTTGGAGGTTATCTGATGAAATCCGGATCTGTCGGAGGTTATCCACAGAGTCCAGTTTGGAGAAATGAAGCCAGTGTATGACAATAGATTGTCGAAACCTTAGGATTTAACATTGCGTGAGCACTCTTTTTGAATAGGAGGAAAATGGGTGCTTTTCTTCATTGAAGTATGAGTCACCCACCATCAGGGTTCCCCTCAAAATATGCACACTCACCTTCTTTGTTAGTATTTTTTTCCAATATAAATTGCTCTAATTTTGATGGGTTTTGAAGACATTTGTGTTCCTTCTTAGTGCTAATAATTATTTGTGTGTGTGATCTTTACAGAAGAGCTGGAAAATGGTGAAAATGTGCACGTACGGGTCGCTTTGGTGCATCTGGATACTTGTTCTCTGGGCGATGACGTTGGCTTCTGGGCAGGGATCAAGAACCAGTACTAGTGTGAGGCAAACATTGCGTGGTAACTCTCTTTCTCCCCTCCTCAATTTTTCTTCTTGTACTGCTCTGTTGATCTCTGTTTGGCTGCCGAGAAACATCTCGGAAATCATGAAGAAACAAAGATACAATAGAAAAAGGAAATACCCATGTTTTGTTTTGTTTTCAACTTTTCATCTTTCAAAAAGAGCTCATGGGGAGTGAAAATTATGTTGGTTATGGTAAATTATCTTACTACTTACTTTTATTTTGAGCTACATTTATTTCCCCTATTTCAATTTAGGACTCTTTTACTTTGTCGATTTCTTCTATGTTAAGCAAACCAAGACTAGAACCCAAAGAAAATAAAAATAACAAATTGCCATGTCTGTGGTGGGAAAAAAATTCTAATCGTAGTTTGATCAGGTCTCTAATTCTATATAATTTAAGTTCGATAAGAAAGAAAGTAAAATATGGTTGGCTTCGCATAGTGCGCCAATGCCTTACCTGGGGTAGGGCACCTCGGTGGGGTCAGCTGAATTTTCGTCATCGTGATCTATACAATTCAGTATGCAGAATTCACCGAGTAAATCATATCATGGAAAGAATTAAATTGATTGAATGTCATTGGTCCATTGGGCAAACATCAGTAGTGTTGTACGGAAATGAATTGTCAGTATAATTTCGAAAATGTACTGATTCTATCTCGATCATGAAGATATCAATGTCCAATTAACTTAATTTGTGATTCAAATGTATTGTTAAGCAACCTCTAAAATTGGATGATTTAAACAACAATGACGAAATTTCGATTGAGCACACTAAGATCTCCTGCACTTTCGTAGTGCACGTCGGTGTGGGGCGATACGGTTCCCTTGTCCCATTTTGCTTCCACGCAAAGTTTCAGGAGCATTTCTGCTGTTCATAAATACTCCAAAGACCCAAACTAGATCGTAGTGAAATTGGCATTAATTAATCACATTTCGTATAGACTTATTTACCTTAATATTATTTTGAATATGTGGTCATAGATATCTACTTTTCAATTCCTCTCATCAATAAATATAAAAGCAAAAAAGCTTGACTAAAAATTAACATGCAATATAAAAACAGATAAAAAAACTAAAACGAAGTCAATTAGGTTAATTTAGTTCATATTGCTCAACCTTAACTTTTTTGCCTTTAAAACAGAATTTGATTGACATTCTCCTATTACTCTTATTTATCACTTTAGTAGTTCTGTGCGATAAATAGGGAAAAAAGAAAAACCACAAATTAACCTTCATATTAATGTTGGCAATATATATCATCAAAAAAATTTAGGAAAAAAAAAACTCGCATCAATTGCAAATTCCACTTAACAAGATGATTTTTCCCAATCTGTAATAACATGATACATCCACCATACATGCAAATTGATGCAGACCGGATTGCGTCAACGTGGATGGACCGGTTGCGTCTACGTAGGCCTAAAAAGGCCTAAGAATCAACGTTGTCAGATTGGGCTGAATTTCGCACGGTCCACTGGAATCGGCCCAAGGATTATAGCAAGATGATGCATGATGGATTTCGGGCGTTCATCGCTGTTTAGGCCCCGAAAAGGCCAATTTTGTCGTTTATAGTAATATTTAGATCGCTAATAACTTTTGTTAGGAAACTCCGTTTTTTTTGCCGTTTGTTTTGGTAACTTTATAATTAGTTTCTGATTTATTAGTCAAATCAAAACTTTCTTTTTTTGGTAATTTTCGTATTTATTCCGATTTAGGGTTGTTTAGCGGCCTGAAAGGTTTCCTAAGTTAATTATGGTTTCTTTCACCCTATTTATATGCTTGTAAGCCCTACGGCAGATTTTGGTGGTTATTGAATAAAGAAAAACGAGATTATTCTCAAACTTTAATCGTTTAAAGAGGGAGTACCTCTGGGTCGATCTGTTATTCGTGTTTTCTCTAGCACGTCATGTTTGTGTCATTAGGCTATGCTGCATCACAAATTGTGTACAAGGACAATAATAGTTGAACTAATTAACGAACGTGGTTTCAGGTTCAAGGTTAGAAAGTGGCTCATCATTCAACATGCACTACTCAAAGGTAGATCCAGTACATTCTTGGAAAGAGAAGCTATCCACTGTGAATATAGTAGGGACTATTGTAGCAATTACATTACCAGTTTTGCTAGTTTTGCTAATTTTCTATGCCTGGAGGACATGCTTACATGCGAATCCTCAAGAAGCAGATGGCCCTGCACCAACCGTGGTAGGGTGCCGGCCAGTTGCAGCACGGAGACTCGATCAACGAGCGATTGAGTTATTTCCGATGCTTTCTTTTTCAGGCGACGGGACAGTCGGATTTGGAGAATCCCACTGTCAGATATGCTGTGACGAGTTTGTGCACGGAGAAGGAGTACGAGTTCCCCCCTCCTACAATCATATCTTTCACAATGATTGCATCACCAAATGGTTGACGTCTAGCAGCACAGAATGCCCCATTTGTCGCCATGATTATTTAGGAGTCTAACATGGCACCATGCATGAAATAGTGAGCACCCCTGGACCTTTTTTCTCCTTGTCTTATTGGACTGCCTTTTGGCAGTGTGTATGCACTACAAGAAAATCGAGATCTTGCAACGGTTTTGCTAGCAACGGTTCAAAAAACCGTTGGTATAGACGGTGTGTAGCAACGGTTTTCAAACCGTTACTATAAACAGGACTATAGCAACGGTTTTCGTGCAACCGTTACTATATTACAAGACTATAGCAACGGTTTTTCCATAACCGTTGCTAAAAACCGGCCTATAGCAACGGTTTTCCATAACCGTTACTAAAAACCGGCCTATAGCAACGGTTTCCAATGACCGTTACTAGATTTTCACACCGCCAAAACCAATTTTCTTTCACGCGATCGGTTTTCCAAACCCGAACTAACAATCGAGACCGTTGATTTTATTTTTCATGTTGATTAAATCGTGTTCTCGTACAAATTTGGCTCGATCGGATTTAGAAAATTTCTTCATCGATGGACAATTTCATTAATAAAATGAATTTTTCTGTTCGATAAGTATGTAGCGATACTCGATTCACTTCATTCTTGAACGTACTTTAGCCACTCAACCATGACACAATCATGATGATCGAGACCGTTGCTTTTGTTAGGGCTCTTTTTCCTAAATTTTTGTTGGTATTTTTTTCGGTATTGTTTATTTGACGTATTTTTTTAGCATTTTGTGGTAATTTTTGAAACTAATCATTCATTTTGGGATTAATCATTCATCTTCACAAGAATAAAAAAAGTATAAAATTGTGGACCGAAGTTGAAAAAAAATATCATATAAGATGACACTAAAGACAACAAATGTTAGTTGTTTGATATTTTTTCGCCCATATTGATTTTTTATGCTTTTAATTGCATTTTTTTTATTTTTTAGACTCATCTCATAGAAATAACTGACCAATCAAAAAAATTTATGTGAATCTAAAAAGGCAAAATTCATATTGAAAAAAAAAAAAGGAAAATAGAGAGGTTTTTTTTTTTTGGTACAAGGTGCATGTCAATTTATACCAATTTTAAAAGGTAATTATTTAACCTAGCGTTAAATTCTATGTAATAATAATTTCATTCTTTGTACAAATATTGAACTCCTTATTATGTAAAAAATAGGCGCTTCCGATCGGGAAATAAAAATGATACTCTATTAGAAGTGTTTGTATAGTATAAACCGGATTTAAAAAAAAAGGATTTAAAAAGTCCGGTTAGTATATTATAAATATTAAAAGTTTTAATTTTTTACACTAGTTATGGGCTAGCACAGTTGATTTGGTGCGCGCGCGAGGTCGGAGGTTCGATTCCCCGGAGGAGCAAAGGAGATTTCGCCTGCCACGCGGGCGCCACATCAGCGCCAAGTCAGCACCACGTGGGCGACAGGTGGATGCCACGTAAGCGCCACGTGGGAGACACGTGGATGCCACGTCAGCGCCACGTGGAGGCCACGTGGCCGCCACGTCATATTTTACCCAGATTTTAAAAAAAAAAAAACTTGCCTTTAGCAACGGTTAAAGAAACCGTTACTAAAAAAAAATCTATACCAACGCTCGACAAAACCGTTGCTATACCTCTACAGCAACGGATATATTGCAACGGTTTGGGCAACGGTTCTTCAACCGTTGGTATAGCCTGAACGGGTCTATACCAACGGTTTTTGGGTTCTATAGCAACGCTTTCGACCGTTGCTATAGAACGATTTTCTTGTAGTGATGTGTGCTAGAGACTTGAGTGAGAGTTGAGTGAGGCTCCTCCTTCGGGAGGAGCGGTGCTCGTGCTCCTCGGAGATACTCGGATACTCCGTCGAAGAGCCACCGGATGAGGGAGTGTGAGAGAGAGAAGTGGGGAAGTCGATTTGTGGCTCTTCCGGAGACGGGTTTTTCATATTTGTATATGTGATTTATACATAGGGGAGTTTTTTCTCGGATATCTCTCGTTTGTGCTTTGTTATTTTCGTGCTTGTGCTTAAAGGTGTGTGAATCGGGGTCGGGGCCGCGGCCCAACAGCAATAACGGAGTATTTCCTATAGCAATAATATCTTACTATATATAATTAAAATGGAGACTCACACTTAGAGCATCCGCAATGGAAATAATCAAAATCAATAATCAAAATGTGCCACGTCAGCATTGGATTATTCATTTAATTCATAATCAAACTAACAGCCTCTACCTCTACATTGGTTATTTTTACATACCTAACCAAAAAAAACCTCAGAATACACAATGCATCAATGTCCAATCACAAACGAGTTCTAATCACGCACCCGGCCACACTAAATTATTCGTCTCGATGAGATGATTCTGATATGAAGTGTTTTTGAATTATTGAGTTTTGAGTTTGGTTATTGGATTTGGTTATTGAGTTTTGGTTATTGGTTAAAGTTGTCAAGTTTGGTTATGGAATGGATGAAATTTGATTATTTGCTAAAAGACTTGTAACTTTGCTTATTACAATGTGAGGTATTTTTTAAGCAATGTTGTTAAATTTGCTTATTCACACCTAGAGTTGAAATATAAAATTCATCGCCGGCTATTCCACTTTTAGTGAAAAAAAAATGCTCAATAATGTTCTTTCGGATTCTATTTTTTACACCGACAAAATATATATTATAAAAAAATTCTGCATCTAGCTAGTTTCCTTAAGGATGGACAGGGGAGCGAATCATTCGCCCGGCTCATTGTTTTAGATTTTTAGTAGAAATTTAATGACCGAACCAGAGACTAGAATAGTCAAGGTGCGCAAAAACTGGTTCAAAACATCTGGGACCATCGAAACAGGAAAAAAAAAATCATTGAAATTATCTCCGGCTACTTCCAACAGCTTGCTTTGTTTGCAATATCCGTCCATAACTCCTCTTCGCTCTGCTCGTTGGGGATTGCATACACCGCAAGAAAATCTAGTCTTATGTTTGGGCCATATTTGGTTCTCCTGCTTCTTGGAGAAAAAAGCGTCAACATCTTCATTATCTGTTAGGAAAATGACGGCTCAGGATTTATTTTGATAATTAATACCCGTTAAGGACATTTTTAGCACTAACAAATGATCTCAGCATGTCCTTGGCGGGTATTAATTATCAAAACACGTCCTTAACCATCATTTTCCTTAAGTTGGGGAAAATGACGGTCCAAGACTTGTTTTGATAATTAATACCCGCCAAAGACAAGCTAAAAACATTTGTTAATACTGAAAATATCCTTGGAGGATATTAATTATCAAAACACATTGGCCGTCATTTTCCCAAACCCAAATTCCTCTTATTCGTCCCGAAAGTAATAGGCTCAGGCCCAGCATCAGTTGCTTTCTATAATGTATGGGCTCTTGGGCCCTTCATTTGTCTTTAGAGAGAGGCCCAAAACTGTTGTTGGATGTCTTGCAAATTGCAATACAAGATTTTGTATTATGACTCTATGAGACCCATTAATAATTGTATTTTAAATGTTTGAAAAAAGAGAGAGTAGGATGGACTTTTGGAAAGGACCACTTGAAGAAAAAGAACAAAATAAAGGTTCTTCTTTTATAGTCTTCTTCTGCTTTCCAAGTCGAGATATCATTTGCTGATGTAATTGATTTCGGAATCTCAACTCGCACACACAACGTGCGTTCCGGACTTGTAGTAATAAAAAGGATTGAAGTAAATTCCCCAAGAAAATTCGTTAGGTTTACATGGCATGGTCCATAAAAATTGGACTTTCTTGGGAGCACAATGTTAGAAAGATGGCGGGCTAGAACTGGAAAGCCGTCCCATGCATACTAAATGTCTTGGGGAAAAACTAACAAATTTTGGCCCAAAGTGTTTTTGGAGGCCCAATTTTCTGGACTAGAGTATGCTATATTTTTCTTTTTGGATGGGCCTTCTGCACTAAGGCTGCAATGCCACTGGATTGAACCCCGAGACCCACCAGAGAAACCCTGGGCTGGTGTTCGGCTAATTTTTCAGCGAGGCAAATTATCAATGGACGAACAGACGGAGAGCCTATGGAAAAAAAAATTCTCTCAGGAATGATTAGCACCTGAGATTGTAAGATTGTGGTGCTAAAAATACCCTAGCTTGTGGCGTCTTTATTCATTTAACGTCGTTTTTATTTGATTTTTGCTCGTAAGATATTTTATTTAGTGTTTCAGGCAAAACGCCCTTAAAAGGCGTATTTTGATTGGCAAGCCATCTCCCAAGTGATTTCAAGCATCTTTGCCCGGGAGAATTTGTGCCAAAGTGACCTGAGAGTGAAGGCATTGGCCATCGGGTGAGGCGAGGGCCGTCGGGTGTCAAGATTTGGAGGCTGGCAAGCATTTCTGAGGATAACCTCCCCATATTGATACGGGAATTAAGCGTATCGATATGCTTAGGTTACATGGGGATCAGAAGCTTCCCATATCGATACGGATTTTCTAGCGTATCGATACGTGTTTGTTACGTTTAAAGGGCCATTTCAAGTTAAGCTCAGTGTATCGATTCACCCCTTATTTTGTATCGATACAGGGAACCTTCGGCCAGATATTTGTTACTTTTTGGGCTTTCCTTTTGTGCAATAGTTGCCTTTATTGGGATATTTTCAGATATTTAGGAGAGAGAAACCCATTTTTGCATTAATAGGGGCTTCATCTCTCTCTTTTGCTATCTAGTCTTTTATTACCTTTAGTCTTTACTCCATTAATGGTTTCTCAAGCTTTTCAAGTGTAAAATTCCTTTGATCTCAAGT
The DNA here is from genome assembly GCA_025413875.1 of Rhododendron molle. Taxonomy (NCBI): domain Eukaryota; kingdom Viridiplantae; phylum Streptophyta; class Magnoliopsida; order Ericales; family Ericaceae; genus Rhododendron; species Rhododendron molle. Next base: position 46,295,640 of record CM046389.1, on the reverse strand, counting down.
AAGTTGTTCTTGTCTGTTAAATTTCTGTTTATTAAAGTTGTAGCCGTGGACTAGATACTTTATAAAATCAAATTTATTTTTGTTTCTATCGGTTAAACATGTTTGTCTTTTCTATCATGCTTTCTAGTCGTTTGAATATGCGTGAGTAGTTGATTAGGCTTGGCCGTGGGGCCGTTATCACCTCGTGACTTGTGTTAACTTGCTTCTCTCAACTCATGGCTTGAAGTTTCGTATGAAAAATAAGGGGAGATCTCCTTTATGTAACAAAACTAGCCGATGTTAATCTCGGGTGATCATATGCTCGCTCATATGATTCCGTGAGCGATGTCTCGGTTTGTATTTGCCAAAAGAACGAAAGAGCTCACTTATTTTTCATGCTAAATCTCTTGTCTCATTAGTTTCATAGCTAAATCTTCCGGTTGATAGCATAAGTCGTGCGATTCAACCGTGTTTTCGTTGAGATTTGTTCGATGACCTATGTACGGGCGTTAACGAATCCATCGCCATGTCGCTTGTTTAATTTAGTCAAAACCCGCTTTTCTAGTCTTTTATTAAATTATAATCAATCAAAGCAAAACCGACAGTTGGCCGTCTTAAACGCCAAAAACCCTTACACCTAAAATCCTAGCAAGCTATTGGGATTCTCTCTGTGAGAACGATTCCGGACTTCCGGTATCTATGCTGACTTCGACTTAGCCCTACGCTCGGGGTAATTCAACTTTTATTGGAAGGCAAGGTTGTGGACGAAGCAAGGAATGTTTGGAATGGACAAAGAAATTAGATTTTGGCTTCTTTTATCAGCAAAAGCTAGCCAAAAGTCTCCTAAAATTAACTGCCTTGAACTAGAGCACTTGCGCTGGGCGACTAAGTGCCTTTGAGGCAACTGAGAAGAAACTGATCCATCTTGAGTGTTGAACACAAATTTCGAGTCTACGAAAAAGACTGGAAAAAATGATGAACGAGAGTCAATTTTATTGATCCATCTCCTGATTCTTTTCTTCGGATGTTGAAACGAGGGCTTGATGCTTGATTCTGAATCGAACGGCGCGAGGAATCTTTTCCAAGATTTGTGAAGAAGATGATGACTTGGGTTGAATGTTCTTCGAGGCTTCGAAGAACCTTCTTGTTGGATGCAGACTTGAAAAATTCTGAAGGGCTTGAAGGACTTGAGGGTTTTGATCTTCAGAGCTCTGGAGCTTGTATGCTTGAATGTCTAGATTGAAAAATATAGGAAGGAACACCTCTATTTATAGAAATATAAGATGGAGAGTCATGACCAACTCTACCTCCTTCATAGTTATCTTTCTAATTATTTCCTTATTTAGCGTAAAAGAAATAATTATAATTTTATAACTATCATTGAAAGATAATTATATAAAGAGAAATACAATTATTATTTTATCAAGTGGCTTGATTTGATTGCCCAAGCTTAATAAAAATAATAACTACGTCATTTAGACATGTGGGACCATTTGATTGGCTCATTCGCATCATTAATCAACTTTTGACCTAAAGATAGTTGGTAACATTTGATTGGCCATTTACTGTGGCCTATTTATCAGGTCCTGCAACACGTGACAACTTGTGATTGGCTACAAATTTTACATTTCTACATTGAGCCACTCAATAATAGACTTGGCCCCATCCCGTTTGGAGAATGACTCCTTATGGCATGGCTTAGCCAATTATTATTGCAATTTTTTTTTTATCGGCAAAAGATGAAATTTTATTAAAAACAGAGAAAAGGGGAAGGGGGATCCAACAAAAAGTTGGAATACATCTCAAATGAGCAAAGGCCCAATCATCCAAGGGTCTATAAGGGATCACAAAACAGAAACAATGAAGCCCAGCCCAATACCCAAATATACAATAAAACCCAAACACCTAAATTCCGGCCCAACCTGGACCAGCCCACCCAAACCAAACCCCATGACCCTAACCACAAACGGCAGTCATCGTACAAACCACCGGAGGACCCAGCCTCGCCGTTAAGCCGATCCGACTACTCCCAGACGTAGCAACCGACGGCCGGGATCCGACCTACGAGATTGACCACCGAGGCAGCCACGGTTAGGGAGACCAAACCAACCACCAAACAGCAGAACACCCAAACAAAATCCTCAAACAACACGATCAACACAAGCAGCACCACCAACCAGAGAAGACGAACTGCCGATCCCTCGCCTGGATGAGTTCTCAGAAAGGCCGGCAGCCGAAATTCAGCACACAAAAGACAACCAAGAGCAAAACATCCATGAGGACTGCAACCACCTCGCCGCCGCTGGAGAGAAACTGAACCAGATCTGACCGCAATCTTTGTCGATCGAATTTGAATAAAACCTGTAAAAACAAAGGTTAGAAAGCCTAATCTACACCTCCGCCTCCACCACACCACCGCCCGACTCCTCTACCCAAACAAACCAGATCTAAAAACCCCCACTCCGCCGCCCAACCGAACACCTAGCATCGCTAAGCCTCCGGAGGAAGCCAAGGAGACCTCCGGTCGGTGGTAGAGAGCAACATACTCAGCCGCCACACCCTCCCCACTGGAAAGGGCGGTGTCCGAGAGACACAGACGGAAAGAGGGAAAAATCGAGGAGGGTTCAGGAGCAGGAGAAGAGATGAAAGAAAGAGAGAGATAGCGGGAGAGAGAGGCGGAGAAAGGAGCCCGGGGGGAGAGGGAAGGAGGTGCCTCCCCCCAGGTGGCGGCGGCACCGGAGGAGCCCTAGCAGAGAGAAGTTAGAGAGAGAGAGAGAGAGAGAGAGAGAGTCTGAAAAGAAGAGAGAGAGAGCCTTTCCCAATTATTATTATTGCAATTTAGATAAGATTCGGACTGCCACTTCTTTTGTGCCAAGAGAACTTTTTTGTTCAGCTAAGAAGTCGGTTTTAGTTGCCTTTTAACATTCTCTGGTTTTCAGAACCTGCAGCCTCGATTAGATTTCTTGGAGATTAAAGACTTCATTCTGATGGGAAGAATATATACTTATTAGGTTTGGTTTGATTTGATTTGAGCTAAGCATCATTGTGATGAAGATTATTTTAGTTTCTATAGTTTTGAAGATGTTGTGTATTTTCTGCGTCACGATCCGGCAGTGACAAATTCCAATAGCACTGCGAGAAATGAACAATTATCTCGATTATTGATACAAAAGTAATGAATAGACTTGAAGGGAATGGGATGGAATGGAACTATGGAAGTATGTCCATGTAGTTTTTTTATTTGTTCGGGGTGGAAAAGTAACAACTTCATCGATAAAACAAAGATTACAATCTACTGTGTCTATATAATGTACAACAAGAAAATACATATTGAACATGTGAAAGACAAATACTCCGTAGTACATAGATATCGAATGATGGATACATTCAGTGATTCAGCCGATGGTCAGATATTTTTTTTTTATCGGCAAAAATGAATTTTATTAAAAACGGAAAAAGGGGTAGGTGATCCTACAAATAGTTGGATAATACACCGAAAGGGCAAAGCCCAAAACACCTAAAGGTCTAACAGGGTGCACAACAGAACAAAGCTCAACCCAAACCCAAATTAAACAATACAGCCCAAACACCCAAGACCCAGCCCCAGCTTGGACCGGCCCAACCAAACCATCCCACAAACCCTAACTACACCGGCAACCACCGACGTTCAAACCATCGGGGCCCAACCTCGCCGTTAAGCCGAACCAGCCTTTCCCAGATTTAGAGACCAGCGGCAGGAGCCAGCCTATGAACAGTGAAAACCGAGGCAGCCAGGTCGGGAGGGCCAGCCACCACCACAAACAACCTGTAGCAGGCCGAACTCTATGACTCGAGCCGAGTCGAAGGGTGACTCGAACCATTCCTTCCTTAGCCGGACGTCTGATTGATAACATCCTCAAGCCTCGGCTTGGCCGAAGGTCCCACAGTCGCTTTTGAACTCACTCGTTATTTGGTCACGACATTCGGCTCAGCGACTCCCTCGACAGTCGGTTACCACACTCGGCCTTGAATGAGTGTGGGGGCCAGAGGTTCTAGCTCACCCACATGGGAATGACAACCGTGGTCATAATGACGATCGTGACGTCAGCTGAACGGTTATCAAAGATAATGATGAGGAGCACGTGAAGGTGTCAGCTCACCTTTCAAACGGTTACAAGACCTTAATGTGACGTAGGGGTGATGTCAGCCGACGCGTGTCGAACGCATGTACATTCTTGGAGATCAAGCCAAGGGTTCCTTATAAATATATCACTATGCCTTGTTGGAAGAGGTACGTTCTACACATAATACCCAACCCTAAAACCCTAGCTCGGGCTTTTCCTTGCTCTTCTCTTCTCTGCAAGTAAACTGATTCTTGCACCGGAAGGCCATCCCGGAGGGCCTCCGGTGTGGTCTGTAGTAGTGCTCTCTTTTGCAAGCTAGGAGGAGGACAAAGAGCAAATCCCACATCCTAGTTCAAGGAGAATGAACCACCTTGATCGGAGCCCCACAATTTGGTGAACCCGACGTGAACGTTTTTCAGATCCAAGGCGGCTCCTCCGTCTCATTACTTCTTTCATTCTCCAAACATCTCTCCCACCACATCTCCACCACACCACTTGTCCTCAAAATGGGCGGTGCACCACCACCTTTCAACCCCCTCAACCCATCTCTCCTGATTTTTTCAAAAACAGGCGTTAACACCGCCTCACCATCCCACCCTCCTGGATTCACCCCTCCTGTCATCAGCTCTTCCATCCAACGCCCAGTCGCCATGACTGAGGATACTCTGGCTTACGTCCAGATGTTGGAACAACAACAGGAACAAACCAACGCGGACGTAGCCATCCTGAAAATGGAGATCGCAAGGATTAAGGCAAAAGAGCGTCCGGCGGCCTCTCGCTCTGGATCTCAGGGACGACGCCAGAGGAGAAGCCTTCCACCTCCTCTTCCCACGACTGGAGACGGGGCTCCTCCCAGAGTCTCAGTCCACGACTGCCTGGACCCACCATTGGCAGACAATCGAACTGGAGACAACGCTCGCTTTAGGCAACAACGTTCCCCGGTTCATATGCGTCTCGGCAGTGGTGCAGGCCTAAGAGGCGGCAGATCAAGGAGAGAGGGAAGCACTCATACTGTGTACTCGAGCTCCTCGGCAGGAGATGAATATTCTCAAGGCTAGAGTTACGATACGGTCCAACTCAATGACCAGGAGAACAATCAGGCTCTGGTACCTTACGATACAGGACGGCGTTATAGCCGAACGTTTCGTAGGGAGGGCGAAGAACCTGAGGGCTTCCAATCAGAGCAAGAGGAAATACCTCAGGGACACACACTGACTGGGCGGGTCGACGGTTCAAAAAAACAACGAAAGTTCCCTCAGGAAAGAAGCGTGAGTGTGGTGGTGCGACATGATGACCAGCCTAGCTGCCGAAAGGTGTACCGAATAGAAAATCTACCTGAGGATGCCCAGCAGCGTCCAGTAGTTGAAAAAAAGGGAAGTTCTTATCACCGTCGGCATGACGGAACCACCGACAATGACATGGACCACCGAGCTTCCAAAAGATCCAGAGGTGACAAAGACGGTCGACCGCCTCGGCCAACCCATGAGTATCAGCTGAAGAAGCTAACCAAGTCCCCATTCTCAGCAAAAATTCAAGCCACTCTGCTGAAGCCCGGCATGCACCTCCCCAAGTTTCAGAAATTTGATCCTAGCACAACCGAGTCTTATACCCACCTCATCAGTTGCCGAAGCACCATCTCTTGTGTAACTGATGATGATGCAATTATGTGTAAGGCGTTCCCCTCAAGCCTTGGGAGCCTCGGCCTACTGTGGTTCAACCAGGTTGAAGCTGGATCAATCCATAGCTTTAAAGAGCTCGAAAGGGCCTTTAACTATCAGTTTATTACCAGTAACAAACAAGCCAAAGAAGAAGACACCTTGGCCCAGATGAAAAAAAGGCCAGGAGAGACGCTTCGGAAATATGCGGAACGTTACTGGCAACTGTTCAATGAGATACCTGGGGTCGACCACTACTGGGCGGCCAGGAATTTCAAGAATGGTTTGGAAACAGGGAGCAAAATTTTGGACGAATTGGCGATTCGGGCTCCACATGGAATGAACGAGCTAATGAGGACGGTTGAGCAGTTTTGCACATACGAGGAGTTCCTTGCCGAGCAAGAACTTCAGAATGGACAAAATGCTGCCGTCCCTCAAGCTCTCCACGTTCCCACACCACAGATAGCAGCTCCGAAGCCCACAGCGGCACCTCAGCCGAAGAAGCAAGTCAATACGGTGAAGACGGCAACTAAGAAGGCTCCAAAAGCTCATGACTACGTCGCCGAGACAACGGTCTTCAAAGAGCCAATTTATTTTCTCATCCGAACACTTGAGCGTGAGCCTTTCTTCGTTTGGCCGAATCCCCCGAAACTTAATACCGAGGTGGGAAATGACAACAGTCGGAAGAGATGTTCGTACCATAATGAGCTCGGCCATTACACGACGGCCTGCGCTCCGTACAAGGCACTCTTGGAGAACTTGGAGGCGCAAGGACTCCTCGACGACCACATCGATTGGACCAAGACACCGAGGCGCCAGCTGAACACAGGAGGTCAAGCCCAGATTCCTCGTCCCGTTGGAGTAATGAACGTTATACATGCGCCAGTTACCAAGGAGGCAGCACAAGCACTTCGAACGAAACTTCAGGATGCAAAGAAACTCTCCCAGATTTTTTTCTATTGGCAATACTCCGAAGAGACCTAAAGCGGCCGAACGTCCCTGGTCCATTACTTTTACATATCGTGACCTCCAGCGAGTCCAGAGTCCCCACAACGATGCTCTTATCATCACGGTACAAATCTCAACACATTCGGTCAAGCGAGTGCTGGTGGATCAAGGGAGCTCGGCGGAGATCATGTACTTATCCCTCTTCAATGAGCTCAAGCTTCCCCAATCTTCCCTCGTTCCGACAGACGTCCCGTTGGTTGGATTCAGTGGAACGCCGGTATGGCCCCTCAGAAAAATTATTCTCCTAGTTATCTCTGGCTCGGTTGCAGTTAACATGGAGTTCCTCGTTGTTGACGCTCCCAGCCCGTACAACGCCATTCTCGGCAGAAACTGGCTTCATAGCATCAAATCCATTGCCTCCACCTACCATCAAGTGGTACGGTTTATTGGAGCAACTGGCCGACAGGAGGACCTCTACGGTGATCAGGTCCAAGCAAAGCAATGCTACGTCTCGGCTGTAGGAAGGACGCCGAGCCCTAAACGAGTCCATTGGGTAGAAGTACCAGACAAGCCTGTCCTTGAAGACGTTGGGGCTCTAGCCGAACAAAAATCCATTGAAGATCTTGTAAAGGTTCCCATCAACGACGATGGATCACGGTTCTTCATGCTCGGATCCAGCTTGACGGACGCCGAGCGTGAGGAGCTAGTCCAATTCCTCAAAAATAACATTGAAGCTTTCGCTTGGACGCCGTACGAGATGCCAGGAATTGACCCAACTTTCGCTCGGCATTCTCTCAATGTTTCCAAATCGGCCAAGCCAGTGATACAGAAGCCTAGGCGCTCGGCCGCAATCCACGCCGAAGCAGTTAATGAAGAAGTTGATAGGCTCCTTGCAGCAGGGGCTATCAAAGAAGTTCAATACCCAACCTGGCTCGCCAACCCAGTGGTGGTGAAAAAGAAGAATGGAAAATGGAGGGTCTGTGTGGACTACACCAATTTGAACGATGCCTGTCCAAAAGACTGCCTCCCCTTCCCAAAATCGACCAACTGGTAGATTCCACTGCGGGCCACGCTCGATTGAGTTTCATGGATGCTTACAGAGGATACCATCAGATAGTAATGGATCCTGACGACATGGAGAAGACAGCCTTCATTACCCCCAAAGGTTTATTTTGCTACCTTGTCATGCCTTTCAGGCTCAAAAGTGTTGGGGCTACCTTCTAAAGAATGTCTATCTACTCTTTGGTCTCCTCATCGGGGAAATCATGGAGGCTTACATCGATGACATGGTCGTGAAAAACCTTAAGGCTGAAAACCACCTCGCTCATTTAGCCGAGGTGTTCGCAATCCTAAAGAAGTTTAAGTTGCGGCTCAACACCGAGAAATGTGCTTTTGGCGTCAGATCTGGAAAATTCCTTGGTTATCTTGTCACTCGTAGAGGAATTAAGGCCGACCCAAACCAAATCTCGGCAGTACAACAATTGAAGGCTCCCTCCACCCCTAGGGAGATTCAAAAGCTCACAGGAATGGTTGCTGCCCTAAACAGGTTCATTAGTCGCTACTCGGATAAATGCCACGTTTTCTTACAAACTCTGAAGAAACAAAGCCGTCGGAGCTTCAAATGGATGGAAGAATGTGATACAGCACTGGCCGAGCTAAAAGCCTACCTCAGTTCGGATCCGCTCCTCGTCAAGCCACATCCTTTTGAAACCTTGTACCTTTACTTGGCGGTCTCACCTCATGCAGTCAGTTCGGCTCTGGTCCGACGCGAAGGCCCAGAAGACCAACCTATTTATTTCGCTAGCCGAACATTGCTTCCAGCACAAACTAGATACCTTCCATTGGAGAAACTCCTACTGGCCCTGGTCACCGCAGCTCGGAAACTCCTTCCCTACTTCCAAGAGCACCCCATCATTGTTCTCACGGAGTTTCCGCTCAAGAATCTCCTTCGGAAAGCTAACTTATCAAGCCGAGTTTCACAATGGGCGGTCAAGCTTGCCAACTTCGACAACCATTTCGAGCCTCGAACAGCGATCAAGGCTCAAGTTCTTGCCAACTTCATTGCCGAGTTCACTCCAGGAAGCCCAGGCGAAAAAGCCTTGATCAAGCCTGATTATGGGATGCTAGAGCAACATGAATCTCGTCGGACTTGGAACCTCTTCAGCGGTGATGTATGGAAGCAACATGTTGATGGTCGTTTCCCCTTGCGGCGTACTCCATGAAAGTGCTATCACCCTTAATTTCCCAGCAACAAACAAGGAAGCCGAGTATGAGGCGCTATTGGCAGGCCTTTGGGTAGCTGCCAAGCTACAAGTTGAAGACCTCCACGTTTTCTGTGATTCTCAGTTGATCGTTAATCAAGTCACTAGAGACTATGAAGCTCGGGATCCCAGGATGCTGAAGTATCAAGCTATGATACTGTAGTTAATCAGACAGTTCAAAGGATTCCACATTGAACAGATCAATCGAGAAAACAGTGCTCACGCCGACTCATTAGCAAGTTTGGCTTCGGCTAGTAAAGCCTCGGAGTACCGAAACATAAGCCTCGGCGAGATCGACGAACCAAGCTTCGAGGCTCCAGCAGAGATCCTCAACATCACCCTCGGCCCTAGCTGGATGGATGAAATTGTGGCCTTCCTCAAGCATGACACTCTACCCTCGGACAAGAAAGAAGCTCACCGAGTCCGAAGCAAAGCAGCTTATTACTGGCTTTCAGAAAGTGGCCAACTCTACAGGAAAAGCTTCACTGGCCCATACCTGCACGTTGTCTATCCTTCCGAGGTCCCCGCCATACTCAATGAACTTCACTCGGGAAGCTGCGGATGCCATTCAGGAGGACGTTCTCTTTGTCAGCGTGCCCTCAATCAAGGTTACTTTTGGAAAGGGATGAAGAAGGACTGTGAAGAAGTCATACAAAAGTGCAGACCATGCCAACTCTTCTCTCCCATCCTTAAGCAGCCTGCTCAAGAACTGAAGCCAATCACAAGCCCTTGGCCTTTCGCCCAATGGGGCTTAGACATCGTGGGCAAACTCCCTACCGCTCCTGGGGGTTTTAAATTTCTTATTACTGTAACTGACTATTTTTCAAAGTGGGTCGAGGCCGAACCGCTTGTCACCACTACCGAGGCAGACATTCGGAGATTTGTCTGGAGAAACATTGTAACAAGGTTCGGAGTTCCATATGCCATTGTGTCGGATAATGGACCTCAATTTGTCGGCAAGGAGCTCACTGGACTGTGTGCCAAATTCGGTATCCGCTTCTTTAATTCCACGCCCTCCTACCCTCAAGGCAATGGCCAAGCCGAGGCAACGAACAAGATCGTATGTGCTGGTATTAAGCGTCGGCTTGACTCCTAGAGGGGAAAATGGGCCGAGGAGCTTCCTCGTGTCCTTTGGGCCTACCGCTCCACTCCGAGACGATCGACGGGACAAACACCCTTTGCTATGGCCTTCGAAATGGAGGCCATAATCCCATTCGAATCCAGGTTCCCAACACTGCGCTCTGAAACCTTCGATCCCTAGACCAAAGATGAAGTTGTGGCCACTGAGCTAGTTCTGGCCGAAGAAAAAAGAGACGACGCCCAACTCAAGCTCGCTAGCTACCAATAGGAAGTCGCTAGGGGCTATAACAGAAGCGTTCGGCTCAAAAAGTTCAAACCAGACGATTGGGTTTGGAGGAAGGTTGTTCGGGCAAGCCAGAAAACCAAGTTCAAACCTAACTGGGAGGGTCCTTACCGTGTGATCAAAGAAGTGGGCAACGGGTCATACAAATTGGAAGATAAGGATGGAAGGGAGATCGAGAACCCTTGGAATGCTTTGAATCTTCGTAAAGCGTACCTTTGAAGTAGCACTCGGCATGAGTTCATCTCAGCCACTATCTGTTTTCTTTACTTGGAAAGCTTTTGTAGTGGTTTTGACAAGTTTGCTTGAATGAGAAGTTTTCTCCGTTTTATCCCTACTTGACAACTCGTCTTTGATATCTAATTCTTCAAACATCGACTTCGGTCAATCAGTTCGGCTACATGGCCACAGGAAAACGTTCAGATCTTGAATCCAACAATCGAACGTGCAACTCGGACGATTGGACGTTCGGTTTCACCAAAGCATTTAACTTACCAGTTAAACAACGATCGGCTACGTTCATTTTTGATTTGAACAAAAGTCCACATCTCAAACATTTACTTAGCTTTTTATTTTGACATAAGGATGGCACATTAGCCGAGCCTTATATCAAAATAGGGGTTGTTAACAAGTTAATGTTTACATAGGGTTCGAGACCCTCGACACAAAATCTTTCGAAATATTTCTAAGGCTAGAAAGAAATATTCATTCAATGAAAAACAAAAGCCATTTGTCCTACAAAACATCCTACTGTTTCAACTATTACACCTGGCACGACAAACTCCAAACGTTCGGAGCTGTCCAGTCCATTCAAAAGTTTAAAAACTTAAAGAAAAGTACAAATGAAACAACTACTCGTCCTCGATGTGAACAACCCATTACTGGCCATCGGCCTCGGTTGTTTTTTCTGCATCATCCCCTCCGGCAGGCTTGTCAGTTGCCGCAGCCTCGGTCATCTCTTCATCCTCATCTTCTTCAGGAGGCAAGGGCTCACACTCCTCGGCGGTATAGGGAAGCTCGAGGTCGGGGATCTCAGGCTCGGGCAGCTCTTTGATGAACCTTGATTCAGGCGGAAGGACCATCTGCCCCGCCATCGCATCGGCACCCGCAGCGTATCCTCGTCTATAAAAGTCAGGAAGCCTCTCCTCCAATGCCTCCTTTACCATCTTGTGGGCGATCTGGGTGTACTCCAAGGCGGCCCATTTTAAGCCAGCTTTGTACCCCTTTGCGTCGGCCAGCCTCATTTTGTCTTTCTCCTCCTTCCTCAGCTTCTTCGCCTCGGCTTCGGCAACAGCTGCAGCAGTCCTGGCTTCATCAAGCTGCTTCTTCAGCTTGTCCACCTCAGCCTCGGTCTCTTTGGCACTCGTCTCCGGGATCCTGCACTTCGTCCTTCAGGAATCACGCTCAGAGCGATACCGTTCACGCTCGGCTTGGACTTTGTCAACGTTATCATAAGCCTTCAGGGCAGCCTGTCCAGCCTGTACAAAGAAGACAAAGAAATTAAAGGGTAAGTGAAAAATCGTTAACATAAGCAAAGAATGGAATCCTGAGACCAATGAAGACATACCTGGACCAAGTGGGAGCACATCTCCCTAAGGTTTGGCATGAGGTCGTCCGGGACTTGGTCATAGTCCCTCGGAAGTGCCAGGCCCCTGAGAAGGGTAACGGCCAGATCCGGTTCTTCCTTCACCGAATCTTTCAGTTGAACCACCCTACCGTCCGGCAAGGCGTACGAGGGGCTGAAGTGTCTTAAAAAGTCGACCTCCACTGGTGGGTCGGTGAGGTCGACCTGGGGGGCGGTCTGTTTCTTCTACTTCTCTGCGGGTGGAGCTTTGGAAGACTCGGCCAGAAGAGTCTTTAAGGCACTCGGAGGAGGAACATCCTCGGCCACCTTCTGTCTCTTCTCCCTCTGTTGCTGATCAGAGGGAGCCTTGGACCTAGCAGCAGGGTTGCTGGTCTTCGTTGGGATAACAGGCCTTGGAATCCCTCTCCTCGACATCTCTTCGGCGCTAGGTTCGACGATCTTCAGTGGTGTGTTGAGTCCAGGGATCGTCGGCTCAATGACCTCGTCTGGTCCGAGCGGAGAGAGCTACTCTTCGATGGTATATCCGATTTTCGGCAGTTTCACTCCTCGCCGCCTCTTTGGTTGGGCCTCTTCAATGTTTGGATCTGCCTTCCTCTTTGTTTTTGTTTTCCCAGAGCTCGGCTTCTTCCCTCCAGTTGGCTTGTCTTTCTCGCTCGGATTTGCTGTTTTCTTCTTCTCCTTTTTCCTCAGCACGCCCTTGTTAGAAGGTTTGTAATCTAGCAGGGTGGGAGCGTGTTGGCAACCCTGGGCTCGGAGAGTATCGCAAGCTAACTCCCGAGCCACAGAGTTTAGAGTCTTCGAAATTGGACCGAGCTCTGAAAAAGGAAGAGAAGATGGAAAAGACAGTCAGAAACCTCGGCAGCCATTAAAACAAATCAAACAGTTCTATAAAGGAAAGGTTCGAACTTGTTACCTCTGTCATCAACGAAACGAGGAATAGGATGGTTGCGGGTCTCACCGAACTCAAAATTCCCTCGGACCTCCAAGTAGAAATTGGCCCATTTGTTTGTGTCGAATAGCCCCTCTATCAGGGGCTGCTTCTTTGGGCGCGTTGTCAGAAACCGACGGTTAGACTTTTCGTGCCGAGACATTATGTAAGTATGGAAGAGGTCGGTCGGCCTAAAGTCTAAGTTCTGGCTCTCGATCAAGGCAATTACCGACATAATTATTCGGTAACTGTTGATCGCGAGCTGATGCGGACAAAGACTGAATTTCCAGAGGACTTCCCTGAGAAAAGGATGGAAAGGGAATCGAAGTCCGGCCTCACAGATGGCCATCAGAGGCACGGTGATGTGCTTTGGGCGGTCCTCCCTCTTGTCCCTAATATGATTGCTTTTTACTCTATGGAGGTAAACGTCGGCTGGGATGTTGTACTTCTCGCGGAACGCCTCGTACTCAGCCGTGTCCTCGTTGAAGTAATGCGCGTAAAGGCATAGGAGGCCCTTGTCAAATAGGTCGTCGTCCTTTGACGCCGAAGTTGAGGCTTCGGCCTCGGACGTAAACCTCGACTGGGCCTCGTGACCCATCTGGGGCTCGGTTTCAGGCTCGGTCTCACCAGTGAAGTTGATCTTGGGTTCGGTAGCGTAACCCTCGGCATCATACTCATGAACTCTCTCGGCATTCGAGTCATCGGAAGCAGGAGAAGTCGCAGACATCCTGGTCGATACAGACTCTTCTGCTCGGCGCTGGGCTCTACATTGTGCAAGCAAAAGGTTGATGAGTTGACGCTCAGATTCTGTCTCCGAACGATTCGAGTCCGAGGAGATGTCGATGACCTCGTAAGCCAGACCTAGAAGAGAAACAAAAGCCAAGGATGATGAATCGACGTCGGCAAAAAAGAAGAAAATGAAAAGGCTCGGCTAAATCCTATAGGCTCACGAGTCACCTCTACTCTATGGGGCTCGGCGTCCCTTTGGTATACTCGACGTTCGGTCAAGGCTGCGCACGAATGGCTCGCTCGGCTTCCCTAAAGGTTCGGCTAAATCTAGCACCTCACGGAGGCTCGGAAGAACAGTTTGAATCTGGGATGAACATCACTGTTCAAACCTAGATTCCACTGCTCAAAACAGTGCTAAAATCCCAGAGAAGCCCCAAAACCCCATAAAAAGGAGTAAAAGTTCAGAGAAAGCAGTAAAAGATGGGAAATCGATCACTTACTTGGAGATTTTGCTGCTTGATTTGGCCCGGAATTGAAGGTCTGAAGCGAGATTGAAGGCTGGAAATGAGTTTCTAGAGAGAGAAGCTCTGGTTCTAGAGAGAGAAAGCGCGATGAGAAGTATTCTCTCACCTCCCACGCCCCTATTTATAGAGGTCCAACCGTTTTTGAATTTCCCGCGCAATTATCGCTTCGCCGAACCTCCAGCCAACCGGATATTGACGCGTGTCCACTGCCAGTTGCAGACTGCTGCACCCATCCCTTCGCCTGCCAAAGCGTCCTTTCAACTGACACCGCCTTCCCCCGTTCAACACCTGTCAGCATAATCAGAGGCTCGGATTTGAATGCTGCCCGTTTATGAACACTCGGCTGGGGCAGAAGCTCGGCCTATTCTGAAGTCAATTCCTGCCGAATGAAGAGCTTCGGCAAGAATTGAGGGGCTATTGTAGCAGGCCGAAACTCTGTGACTCGAGCCGAGCCGAAGGGTGACTCGAACCATTCCTTCCTTAGCCAGACGTCTGATTGATAACATCCTCAAGCCTTGGCTTGGCCGGAGGTCCCACAGTCGCTTCTGAACTCACTCGTTATTTGCTCACAACATTCGGCTCAGCGACTCCCTCGACAGTCGGTTACCACACTCGGCTTTGAATGAGTGTGGGGGCTAGAGGTTCCAGCTCACCCACATGGGAATAACAACCGTGGTCATGATGACGATCGTGACGTCAGCCGAATGGTTATCAAAGATAATGATGAGGAGCACGTAAAGGTGCCAGCTCACCTTTCAAACGGTTACAAGACCCTAATGTGACGTAGGGGTGATGTCAGCCGACGCGTGTCGAACGCATGTACATTCTTGGAGATCAAGCCAAGGGTTCCCTATAAATACATCACTATGCCTTCTTGGAAGAGGTACGTTCTACACATAATACCCAACCCCTAAAACCCTAGCTCGGGCTTTTCCTTGCTCTTCTCTTCTCTGCAAGTAAACTGATTCTTCCACCGGAGGGCCATCCCGGAGAGCCTCCGGTGTGGTCTTTAGTCGTGCTCTCTTTTGCAAGCTAGGAGGAGGACAAAGAGCAAATTCCACATCCCAGTTCAAGGAGAATGAAGCACCTTGATCGGAGCCCCACACAACCATCACCGAACAATCCCCTGAACAAAAACGATCTCCAAAAGCATCAACATCATACCAGCAGAAGAGAACAGTCGGCTCCTCGCCTGAAATGAGAGATCAGACAGGCCGCCGGCCTGAATTCGGCACACAAGAGATGACCAAGAACACCTCGCCACCACCGGAGAGGAATCGACCAGATCAGATCGCCATCTTCGCCTATCGATTTTGAAAAAACCTGTAGAAATAGAGATTAGACAAAACTACCTACACCTACACCTCCACCTCCACCTCCACTACACAACCGCCCAAAGCCTCCACCCAAACCGGCCAGATTGACCACCATCACTCCGCTGCCCACAACCACTAGAACAATCGAAGCACCCAGCGCTGCTAGGCCTCCAGAGGTAGCCAAGGAAACCTCCGATCAATGACGTAGTGCTCTGCAAACCACAGCCACGCCCTCTCCGCGGAAGAGGGCAGTGCCCCGAGAAGCTAACGGAGAAAGGGAAAAACGGAGGAAGATTGCGATTAGGAAAGGAGAGGAAGGAGAGAGAGAGAGAGAGAGATAGCTGGAGAGAGAGAGGGAGGAACAAGGGCCCGGGGGAGGAGGGAGGAAGGCGCCTCCCCCCAGGCGGTGGTGGCGCCGAGGGAGAAAAAGACCTATTAGAGAAGATAAGTTTAGAGAGAGAGAGAGAAACGAATCTTCCCAAGAAGTTGCCCGATGGTCAGATTTTCCATGTAGTTCACACGCCCTTGGTATAGGATCGATGTTGAAATGTATAACGTACCGATTTATAGCAATTTAACTTATGCCTATTTTCACAAACTCTTCTCGGCCGTATATAGAAATAATCTGCATCTGACTTTCTACACGAACAGAAAAATAGTCAATGCCAAAAATTAGGAATACTAGATAATTATCTATATATATTTGTCGCCCTGACTCTTTAGGAGCCTGACATGGGGCCACCTGATATATTTTATGGTAAATGTTTATTTTTATCATAATTTTTCTCAGTCTTTTTCATTCTCGATTGTGAGGAAATTTTAAGTCATTTTGAGTCATCCATCGGCAATGAAGTATGTTTCACGCTAGATAGAAGTTGGTTTTGTCACTAAAACATTCATTTCCCTGCTAAATGGTACCTATAGGGATAAATAAGCCAAACATTCATTTCACGCTAGATAGAAGTTGTTTGCCTTTTTCGACTGTGTAGTTTCGTCTCCAAAAGAACTCTCCAAAACGAAATATTATCCCAACTTCCAAGCTAGTAACTCGAACATTTGGCAAGAAGGTGGTTTGGATTAATAATTCGTTTAGATTATTTCTTTAATTGCTTTTGGTCAAAAAAAATTCACATTTGTTAATTTTGCGGGAATATTTTGTGGACTATTAATTACATGGTTCACATCGGTGAGAGAAACCTTTAAAGTAAAACCTATATTAATAATTAAAATAATAAATACATAAATAATTGAAGATTTTTGGATTATTCTTATCATTAATTCTCTGGAAAAATATTAGTTTCGAAAATATATTTTATTTTTAGATTGCTCCAGATGAGATGAAACATCATTTCACAAAAAGTTGATGCAAAATAAATAATGTAAAAAATAAAAATTGAACAAAGACAAAAAGTGGATCAAAAAAAAAAAAAACAAAGACAAAAAAATCCACAAGGATAAATAAGCCAAACAACCACGAAATTGGTTCTTGAATACTCTTTTTTTTTTTAATCTGCAAAGAAGATTTTATTCATACTGCTCTTGAATACTCTTGACTAATCATAGGATACATGTTAATTATCACTTATCAACCTACCCACGTTCTTAACAAAACTAATGCAACAATTTTTTTTCTATCGGCAAAAAGATTATATTATTAGAAACTTGATACAAGTATATCTAGAGGTGGTAAATTGAACCCAGACCCATTAACAAACCCATACCCATCAACTAAAAAATAGACCCAACCCAACCCATTTATTAGTTGGGTAAGAATGGATCCAAACCCAACTAACCCATTATTAATTGAATCTTAATTGAGTATCAATTGGATAAACTTAAATGACCCAATAGGTAATGAAAGTAACCCACCAATTCCGTCTCTTTACCAGGTTTCCGCTCCCTGGTAAAGTCAATTTCTAGCTTACGCCCCTTGAATGTTCGGAAAAAAATAACTACCACTATGATGTTACGATGCCACGTAGCACGGTTGTAGTAGCTGAAAAACGGAAGGGCTGCCAAGTGAAATTGCGCTCCGCCGTGAATAAGTTTCTCTCGTGGTAGTCCCGCATAGGGTTTGGATTAAAAACTTAAGTGACTTATTTTTTTGTCCTTATTCTCAATTTTTTTTTTGCATTTTTTTGTTTCGTGTCAAGCTTTTGTCACGTATTGATTTGTTTCGACGAGAAAAATCGAAAAAGTAAAAAAATTTGATCAAAACTTATAATTTTTTGAATAAAGACAAAAATAAGTCAATAAGACAAAAAAAAAATTATTCTCGTCTTTTTGAAAAAATTTATGAGTTTCGATCATAATTTGTTTTTACTTTTCCGATTTTTCGATCATAAATTTTAGTATATATGTAATTAGGTTAATGGGCGGGTCGGGTTTGCTTTAAAATAAATGGGCCGGGTTGGGTATGAGTAATTAGACTCATACTTAATGGGTCTAAATGGGTCAATGACCCATTAAAGAACCAACCCACTAACAACTTATCCAATTTTGTCTAAACCCGCTCATTTGCCACCCCTAGATACATCAAGAAAAAAAGAAATCTAAACCGTGATATTGATGCATGGAATAGGGAAAGGGAAAAAAAAAAGACTTCCAATAGAGCATCAGAAGAGAGGAGATGGATGTTCCGATCGACCAAAAAAGAAGAGAGGAGATGACTCGAAAGGCCACAACATCTGCAGCATTAGGCTCCGTTCCAGAAACCTTCTTAAAAAATAAGCAGTTTATTTCACATTTTCAAACTTAAAATTAAAGTAAATGAAAAATATTTTTTTAATTTTTTTTGCATCGTATAAAAGATCTCATCGAGATCTTTCAAACAAGATCCATAGTGCATATTTTTAGATTTCAACAAGTCCATAATCTTTGAGCTTGAAATTGCCTTCTTAAAAAATAAGGACTTAAAGTCCGTTCTGGAACGGAGCATTATAAGGAAATCCAACTGTCAAACACCACGATTTGTTGCTAATTTACCTTTTTTTAGCTAGCTAGATTGTTTTTAATCATCGTAGAGAGATTTGACGTTCCCTTTGAATGCATCGATATTCGGTCCTGTATATGGCCTGTAATTATCATATGCAGATACCATATATGTATTGGAATTGCATTAATTCCCTACTTTTAACACTATTTTGACTAACTATTAGTAGTATTAAGTTTTTACCTATTCGTGCACAAAATTTGGGATCCTATTTTGACTAACAATTATTAAGTTTTTACCTATTCGTGCACAAAATTTGACTATTGTTAATTTTTTACTTATTTGTGCAAAAAATTAGAGATCCTAATTTCATAGATACCGTGTAAGACATTGCATGCTTAATGGCTGATGTGTGACAATCCCCACATATATAAACTCCAATGTAGGATTAAAATCCTCCCCACTTTCTTTCTGAAACGTCATTCTTGAGTTAAAAACTCTGCGTCATGTCAGGTGCGTTCACGATTCAATTTATTTTCTTATTTTCACATGCTTTCTTCCTTGTTTAATTTTTTGCACCTTAAAAATTTCTGTGACTTCCTTTGTTTGCATGTATTCCAAACTAGAGAGACGGAGTGAAGTTTTGTCGGTTGTAATTCACTCTAAGCAGTGAAGCATTTCGTTCTGCTCGTTGCCGGCCAGCGAAATAAAAAGAAAAAAACAAACGATTCATGCGCATAGTAACTAAGAAAAACTACTTTGTATTGCTAAATAAAAAGTGCACAGTAGCTTTCTCAAGTAATTTTAGAACACTTTACTTTCATTGTCCAGATCAACGCTGCATGGATTTAAGTGCATTTCTCCTAGTCCTCTTTTTGTCCTCTGTCTTCGTGTGCTGCAATGGAGTTGAAGGGAGCATAGAGTTATCCGCAAGGGAAGATCTTGAGTTGGACAATCAACTTAAACTTGTAAACAAGCCAGTGGTCAAGGCTATACAGGTGTATATTCTAATAGATTTTTTTTTTTTGGGTACGTGTATATTCTAATAGCTAGTTATGAGTTGCTTCGTTAGCGAAGGCCGGCAATAAATTACTAGACATGCAGTGGACCGACGTTAAGTCATTTGTGTATGAGTCATATAAATTTTTGTTATTGTCATGGTACCTTGTACATTTAGGCCATGTTTTTTTTTTTTGCCTAGGCCAAGAGTGAAGGGATAGATAATCCTTTAGGACACTAATATCTTATCCCCAGTCGTACTCGTATGTTCCTGTTTCTGTTCTATTGTGGAATTTTCAGACTAACCCATTTAAGTTCTCACCCTTGAAGTTTAAACCAAAATTTGGACTTTGCGATAACTCCTTAGTAAATAATCAAACGCTATGCTTTGAAATCGACAAACGAAAGAGGCTTCAAAATTATCGGTTCAAGACTTCAAGTTTTTTTTTTTTTTTTTCTGGGTCAAGTTTCTGGTTAAGACATTTATGCATGTGGTATTGTAATCATATTCGAGGAGAACAAATGGGCCTGTTAAATTAAGTTCCTTTCGAGGCCCAATGTTTGGTTTATGTTTGTGCCAATTTCTCTACTCTCATATAGTGCTGAGTTGGGCCATACCATCAGTGAACCAAGCAACCCTTTACAACTTATATAAGTGGTTAAAATATGTCTTTTTATAATTTGGTCCTCACTTCTAGTTGGAAAAAAAAAAAAAAACACTTTCATGTTCCAATTTGATAGGGAAAAAACTTGGTTAACTCTTAAGCAGCAAAAAGTTCATGACTAAAGCACTGTATTGTTTACAGACTGAGTATGGAGATAAATACGATTGTGTGGATTTCTATGATCAACCTGCATTTGATCATCCTATGCTAAAGAACCACAGTTTTTATTTTGAGGTATGTCTCTAAATATCGTCCTACATCGTATATAAGGCAATAATTTTAATTGATTAATGGAAAGGAGCTGAATTGTAGATGAAACCAACTTCGTTGTTTCCAAGAAAAAGAGATCAAGTACGTTCAAAAGTTAGAGAATCCGTACATATAGGGCTGAAGGATGGAGGTTGCCCATTTGGCACAGTTCCAATTAGAAAAATCACTAAAGAAGATTTGATCAGAGAGAGAAATGTTTCAAAAATTAGACCTTTGGACGAATTTGTTTTTGGTTCTCGTGTAAGTTATCCTTAACCTCATTTTCTTGTATTTTCTATGTCAATTTTTTTTGGTATATGTATATATGTATATACAGTTAACTTATTGTAAGGAATCCCTAAATTAGCTTAAGTGCGGACTTCATAGATCCCGAATGAATTTTGATGATCCAAACTACTCAATGTGATCAAAACTGCTCAATCACGTTCTAAATACATTGAACGGTTCGGATCATCGAAATTTGATCGGAAAAGGGAAGTCACTCAAGGACCTCACTTAAAGTCCTTACAAGAAGTTTTTAGTATACATACATACATATATATACACACACACAGTCAGGATCCAGTAAGGGATCGCTTACGGGCCAAATTGTGCTTACCTCCCCTTTCCCGATCGAATTGCGACGATCCGAGACGTTCAATGTGTTTAGAGCGCGATTTTAAGGGGAAGTAGTGAGAAATCGCCAAAAAAAATGATCGGAGCTATTTTTCATAAAAATACTATAAATTCATTTTTTTTCAAAACTGTTCGGATCAAACCCTGTCACACCCCAAAAATGAGAAGTGACCGGCCGTGAACCATGAGACTAACCCATGGAACACGCAGCCTAAAAAGAAATTTTATAAAAACTCCCAAGCAAAGATCCACCAAACTGTCAACCATTTTCTTTTTATTCAAAACATCCCTAACCAATAAATTCCACAAAAAGAAATGCGGCACAAACATCCCATAAACCAGATATTATCCAGTGACAAACCATAATAAAAAGAATCCATTATCTGTCAAAAGTTTCAAATGCGGAAGCGATTAATAAAATGATATTAGGATGAGACACCCTAAAGAGGTCAAACAAAATGAAATCTCCAAGTTACCACCAGAGTCCTTGCCTAATTGCCTGAAAAAGAAGTTGGAATAAATTTGTCAGCTGACGAGCTCAGTGAGTAGTAAAGCATGTATATTAATACAGTTCTAAAACATGGCCAAAATAGTTTATCACGTTAACATATTTTGGCATATGAAGGTGTGCATCAAACCAACAAATAAAGCCATAAATCATTTACCATAAAGACTCAATGGTGATCACAATACAACCTCCAACAACAATGGAGAATCACAACCAAAATCAATAGTACCAAGTGCCAGTGAACAAATATCTCAAAATTGGATCCAATATCGAATCTTAGAGTCACCTCAGCCCGTGGAACTTTTCCCAAAGAACGATCCGATCAATAACAACCGTTGAGCATTAGGGTCATCGGCCTAATCCGGTTTCTTCCCTAATGGCCAGAGTCACCCGCACACAGAGGATTAATTTCCCTGGACTTCCAAAATATGTTCCCATCAATATCCACAAAGTTCTCACCAAAAGATCATCCGAACAATAAATAGTTTCACCAATCCGCATGCCAATTTCAAGAACCAAATAAAACAAATACATGTTCCCAATTTCAATAATTAATTTTCTAAAACAATAATTTAAGGGATACGGGGAAGTTCGCAATTACGTAATGCTTGCGACCAAATTGAGTGTTAAGATGGAGAGCGCCCCAAGCGTAGGGTTAGGTCGGTTGCAGCATAATAAACTCGAAAGTTCGAGGTCAAATCCACAGGGAGCCAATGGAGCTAGGCCGAAGGTTTGATTTACGAAGGGTTTTTAGCGTTAGGACCGCCAACCAAACTTTGGCGTTGAGACGGCCAACTGGACGATTTAGTTAACTGGCTACTTAACCTATCTACGGCTTTTTACTGGAGGTTAAACTAAAGGTTAGATCTAGGGATAATCAACACCCATAACGCAAGGATAAACTTGATTCTTCTCTTTTGAACAAAAGTGTTAAACATGGCTTGGGTTCTTTTGATACACTTTGACAAACACGAAGAGAGACATAGCTTTAAGTATCAAATGTGGCAAGAAACGAACCCTTGCCTACATACGATCAAAAAGGTTAACACCTCTAGGTTTTGATATATAAATCAACCCTAAATCATATTTAAACTAGAAAACGTCCTTGGTCACGGGATGTTAATCATCCCATAACCCAACCTTACAAGAAAAGAGCATACCACATCCTTGGTCACGGGATGTTAATCATCCCATAACCCAACCTTACTACACTACTCACTCATATTGAAAGAAGGTACGAAGTAAGTATGGGTAAACATAAGGTAAACACTAAACATTGATTAAACTTGAAATAAACACAAGATTCTTAAAGAGGAGAAGATTCCTTACAACATTAATGAACGTGAAATGCTTCGAAACCCAACGGATCTTTCCTAAAATCAACTTTTACAACATAAATGAGGAGACAGGTTGGAGCTCCATTAATGGAGGTAGAGAGAGAGTGTAAAAAAAGAAGTGTCCTACAAGTCAGGTAAGGGTTGATATATATACCCCATTCACAAAAGATTTACAAAAATGCCACCGAAATGTCCGTGCAGGAGTGAGAGATCGATCCCTGTTGTTTCTGAAGCTTTCTGATGGTGGGGGATCGATCCCAGGGGAATGGGGGATCGATCCCTGTGGTTTCTCGATGCTGCAGGAGCTAAAAGGGTGGGGGATCGATCCCTGAGTTTGTTGGATTCTACAGACACATTTTCAACTTCGTGGGCTCGCTCCGGACACTCCCAAACTCGGATTTAGGTGTTTTTCGAACTGTTGGAAAGCTTGTTGAGTCTACTTTCTAACCCAAGTGGTTTGGATCAAAAGTAATTTTTACATCAAAAGTTATGATGATTCTACCCTCAGCTGGTCGGAAAATGAGTTGCTTTGGGTAACATCTTTGCATCTCCCTCACTTCCCTTGATCCTTGGACATCCCGAGTATGCTTTAAAGCTTCTTTTCATGACTTTTGGGACTCGGTCACGGAGTGCCACGTGGTCTTGGGTACTTGGACACCCTCGGGGCTATCCATGGCCTTCAAATGCGCCTTATTCACGCAATTTACCTGCAAATGCCAAAAACACACCTTTCGTGCAATATCGTTCAAATCAAGCAAGTTATGCACTTGTGTGTGACAAAAATGAGAGGGATAAGCCCTATTATTTACACTATTGAGGGCTTATCACGTAACATGCTTAACCACTCACCTGGGCCCAAAGACAACGCAACTCGATCACGGAAAAATGAAAATAGCCTGTACACAAATCGCCATACCATTAGCAAACCCAAAACTCTAACTCCTATGCCCAAGCTCCACATACACACGAACAACCCAATGTGCCTTCTAAGTGCCAAAACTGAAACTCACCTTTACTCCCTTCAACATATATGACAACTTATCCACACATGCACCAAATCTAGCCTATTGCATCGACACCATTAAAAGTCCACCACTGGTACTAATATTCAAATCATCCCATAAATGTCCAATATTTAAGCAACGCCCAACTGATTACCACGTACCGATCACCGCCACACACACCACGCTGCACACCCTCACTGCCACACAAACAAAACCCATTAAACTAGTCTCCAATCCAAGGGTTTGACCAATCTGTAAACTGTACGCATCAAAGAAAAAAGAATGGATGAAGTGGACTATTACCTCAGGGAACCAAGAAGTTCAACGGCTGCGGCTCTCCTATGAAAGTAGGAAGTTCTCTCGACTAAAACCCTACTAAACTCATGAATACACTACAAGAAAATTGAAAATTGGTGACGAAAAGGTGGCAACGAAATTTAATTTCATCACTAAATGAGTATGTTTGGCGACGAAAAAATAAATTCATCACTATTTTGACAACTTCCGTGACGATATAATTTCGTTACCAATTACACCTGTTTAGCGACGAAAAAAATATTTTCGTCACCAAAGGTACCCATTTGGCGACGAAATACATTTTTCGTCACCGAAAGCTTAAAAAAGGTGACGAGATTATTTTTCGTCACCAAAGATAATCATTTGGTGACAAAAAATATATTTCGTTGCCAAATGAGACCAATTTAGTAACGAAATATTTTTTCCGTCACGAAATGCTTAACTTTGGTGACGAAAAATAATTTCGTCACCATTTTAACGCTTTTAGTGACGAAAAATATATTCCGTCGTCAAATGGGTGCCTTTCGTGACGAAATTTATGAATTGTGCTTTGTCACTAAATGTATTTTGGACATAACTCTTTACTAAAAACTCCGATTGAGATAATTCAAATTGGGTTTGAACAATAACTCAATTGCCTACAACTTTCATTTTTATCAAAATTACTAATTTTAATGCTTAAAGGTTTAAAATAACATTTGAAATATATATTTCATGTTAAACATATATGTTATATATTAGATATTCCAAATATTTACTGGAAAGTGTGTGTAGTGCAGTTGGTTGGAACTTGCGTTAAAACCTCAATGTACTCGGGTTCGAAACCCAGGAAGAGCAAGAAAGAAGGATTTTTTTCCCATATTAAAATGTCTTTTGCAACGAAAAATTTCGTCACCGATTTCTTATATTGGTGACGAATTTTTTCGTCGTCAAAAGGAATAATTGGTGACAAAAAATTTCGTCATCAAAAAGAAAAATAGACAAGGAAAAAAATTACGTCACCAATTATTCACTTTTTGGTGACGAAATTTTTCGTCATCAAAAGCCACTATAGGTGACGAAAAGTAGATTTCGTCACCAAGTAGGAATCCTCGACAACCTTTAGTCGACAAATTTTTTTTCGTCACCTATATTATTTGTGACGAAAAACATGCAATTTGTGACGATTTTCATTCGTCACCCAATGCAAATTTTCTTGTAGTGATATCTACGTACAACTCTTATGATTGCCCACTAACGTTGCAGCCTAAATTATAGCTAACTAGTATTTGCCCGTGCCTACGGCACTATGTACCCCGATTGGAATTGAAATTACTCTTTGAATCTTGATAGTGGCTAAAATTGTTGAAAATTAAATTGATACACAAAGCGACAG
This sequence comes from Rhododendron molle, assembly GCA_025413875.1. Lineage (NCBI taxonomy): Eukaryota > Viridiplantae > Streptophyta > Magnoliopsida > Ericales > Ericaceae > Rhododendron > Rhododendron molle. The sequence continues at coordinate 46,270,250 of CM046389.1, read as the reverse complement.
TTAGGATAAAAGAGTTTTCACTGGAATGCAAAGCCTAACAATTGAGGATGTGTACAGGAGATTGTGAAATTTTTCTAATAAAAAAAAGAACCTAATACAAAAAGATGAAGAAGTGAACGCAAACAAATCTATCCACTATGCAATCTAATGAATAATTTAGCTTCTAATGAATATGCATAGCAAAAACGTTAATAGAAAAAACCTTCGCACAAAACCCCTCCTCACAGAGTCACAGGGGTTTTCGGCACGGAGTCTTGTCTCCTACCTCTTTGCATCACCACTGAAAAGCTCTGTCACACCCACTTGTTTTACGTTTTAAATAGACAATTTCAATAACGGAATTACACAACTACAACAAAAAAAAAATCTCCATACTATAAAGGGTGAAAACATCTAATGGGTCGATTTGGATTTTGAAATTTGGAATCACCATCAAGACACCCAACAAATGAAAAGAAAGAGAGCAATACCAGGAAAAAATATAAAGGGGAAAAGGAGTGAGACAGTAAAGTAAATGGTTCAACTGGGTATGCAAGATAGAATCAAATTACCTTTAAAACGTAGCTTTTAGTCCTGACTTGAGAACCGATGCCGGTGGATTTCGCCGGTGACTCCAATGAGAGAGAGAGAGAGAGAGAGAGAGAATGCTTCTGCAGTAGAGTTTCAAATTTGAAAGTGGGTGTAATTTTGATCGGTGACAATTTTGTAATTAAATGAAAGAGGCTGGACAATTTAATAAAAGAGAAATCTTACATCATCCCTTGGATCGATTCAATCTCAACCATTCCAACAACTTGTCCCCACACCCTTCTGTTTTATAATAGAGACTAGTCAATTAAAGTTTAGGTAAATAAATAACAATATGAATTTACTAAATCTAACTTATTACCAAATTCTATAATCAAGCATGTACCCACTAATTTATCCAAAATTATTCTCATACCCCAAAGATTACAATCATGACAATAATACCCATAGCGCGCACAAAAAAAAAAAAACTAATTAGAACGCGACCTCAACACCAAATTAATATGGCGCATAAAATTAATTAAATAAAAGTACTAGGGTGTAACAAGCCCTTCCCGGTTATTTTTTTGGGCGATTTCTCGCTAGTACACTTAAAATCACGTTTTGAACACATTGAGCAGCTCAGATCGTCGCAATTCGATGAGAAAAGGGGAGGTCTGCACGGTTAAGCTGTAGGGGATTCTTTACTAGATCCGTGGTGTGTGTGTGTGTGTATATATATATATATAGTCTGTTTCACATGAGAGGGTTCTCATTTTAGTTAAAATACGGACCTCCCCATTTCACCCATTTTCTGATCGAATTTGAACGATTCGAACCACTCAATGTGATCAGAACGTGATTTAATGGGTATCCGCGTGAAATCGGCAAAAAAAAATGACTGGGAAGGGTTCTTGAATATTCGTTGTGGAAATGTAGAATAGAAATTTTTGCTTAAACATGTTGTTTGTATTGTTTAGTATGCTGTGGTTCGGACAAGAGCTAGCGCAGGCAAGTTCAATGGAGCTGGTGCGACGCTTAGCTTACACCGTCCGCGGGTTTCTAGAGGTCAGTACAGTGCAGGACGATTCAAGATTCAAAACGCAGTTGAGGCTATACAAGTAGGGTGGAGGGTATGCTTCTGCTTGTCTTTTGTGGTGCCCCATTTCTTCCTTGTAAAATTCTATGTCTAGCGGCTTAGTGACATAAAAAAAATTCACCTCATTAACTAGCTAGATTACTATGCCTCAGGTTGATCCCGATCTCTATGGCGGTGATACCCGCACTAGATCATTTATTCGTGTGGATGTAAGTTTCTCTCCATTGATTTTACATTTGCTTAAATGAATTGGCTTAACAATTGCAGCATTTCTTTTAATTTTCTGTTTGTATACATCCAACAGGCAGGTCAATCTCACTGTTTCAATACAAGATGTCCAGGATTCGTGCTTGTGAGATCAGACGTACCTCTTGATGTTGTTTATGAACAGACTTCTAAGTATGGAGGACCGATCTATGGAATACAACTATATATCAAACGAGTAAGCCCAACCATCTCTCATATTGCTTCTCCATTATTGGCTCAAGAAAGATGAAAAAAAATTGAGTAAAATGTAGTACTGAAGGAAGTAAGAACTTTCTAATTTGTTGTTCTCATATATAATAGGATATGTGATTGGGGCATAAAGCTCGGTTTGGTTTGGTTTGGTTTGGTTTATATATAATAGGACCTCGCTAATGGAAACTGGTGGCTGCTGGTTGGAGATGACTTCACCCCGGTTGGATTTTGGCCGAAGAAAATATTTAGCGATCTAGCGAACCCAGCTTCCTATGTTGAATGGGGAGGAATGGTGTATAGTCCACCGGGCACTCCTACACCTGAAATGGGCAGTGGTCATTTTCTACAGCAAAACCCAAAGTATGATGCGTACTTCAGGAATATTCAAGTTTTCAACGACTTTGGCCAGAACGTGGATGAGTTCAACACAGAGACCTTTAATGATATTGGAGTGTATGGTGTTGCTGATAAAAAAAATGCTCAGAACTTTGGGCATCTAGTCCTGTATGGGGGCCCTTCTCGGTAAGGTGTTTTGTTCTTCAAAGTGTATATTTATTGTGATGGATTACTTTACTCCAAATCCCTTTTATAGCGTACGTCAAAAAATGACAAAATTTCAATGCAAAATATATAACGAAACTTAATTTGAATACCATGGAACTTTTCTCAACTATTTCGTGTTTGTCATCATCGATTCAGAAGATTATAGAGCATATTGTATTAAAGCAACTTGTATGCATAGATCCCCATTTTAGCCAAAGCAAAATTATATATGGCTATCCTTTTAACAAGGGTTGTGAAATTGCTTGACAAATCACAGGAAATATTGGCAATGTTGTTGATACCACATCTCAATAAGACAACTTTTTTTTTTACCCCGAGGGGTAGTGCACTTGGTGATCATCGGTCAAGGTGGAGGGCCTACCACCCAAAGGTTCTAGGTTCGACTCTCCTGCACTGCAAAAAAACTCTTGGGGCCACCTATGCGTAAAAACCCTTTGGGTTAGCAAAGGCTGGTGAGGGTCCTAGAGATTTAGTCTTGTGGTGCGCACAAACTAGTCTAGAGGCGCTCTGTATAAAAAAGAAATAAAAAGTTACAACTTCTTTTGATAACAGAGGTAGCCGTTCATTTGATAAAGACTGCTGAAAACGCGTATTCCCGCTTTTCCGATGGCCAAAATCGACTTCACGGTCAAGACCGAGTAGACTACAGCTTCAGATCGAATTTTAATTTATTCTTCACGACGGACAGTACCGAATTCACCTCAACCCTTGGTTGATAAAGCCTCGTCCCCTAACTGAATGCTTAGCTGTTTGCCTCAGAGAAACCTGAGTGCCTTGCATTGCGATCCTTCCCCAGCAAAGATTTCATTTCACGAATCTCCCAAGAAGAGTCCAAGCCCAGTGCTTTCTATCTCACTATTTCCGGTCTTATATCTCAAACAACAAAAGTTTAAATTATTTCCGGATGAGCTGGAAAATCAAAGCTATAAGGCCAAGTATGTTTTTAAATCGGAATACGTATCGTGAATCATTTATTTCATTTTATGTATTGTATTAGTATACATATTGTGTATCATAAGATACGTTAACGAAAACAAATATAATATAAAATAATATTTATACTTAATTATAATCTAAAAGTCTGTTGAATATATGAAATTAAGTTAATGTTTGAAAAATAGGCTTTTAGAATGACAATTTCAAGTCTTCCTGGTGCTGTTGGTATCCTCCCTTGCCCTCCTTACAAGAAGTGGAGGTTCGAGCCCCTAATATTAATATTTATACTTAGTTATCGTATCGTACGATTTCTATACAAAAAATACGGGGTGGAATACGTATCGTTTTTGGAAAAAGACGATACGAATCGTAACCATGAACCAACCTCATAGATTCACATCATCTCAATTGGGTGAGTTATTCAATGAGCTTATGGGATCAGATCTCTCCATTTCTAGTAAGATCTCGCAAAAATTGCAAATCCGTAACGGGGATCGCGAAATCACGGAGAACGTGATTTGCAGAAATTCCAACGTCATATCGCCCTTCTCTTTCCGATTCGTAGATTTTGCTTGTCGCGGTGCAAAAGTCCCGTGGAGACTATTTTTGGGTTCATTTTGCTTCTAAAAATAAATAAATTCAAGGTTTCACTTAATTAGCATGAGGGCCCACAACCAATGTGAATGAATTTGTGTATGTAAATGTTTATGGTTCTAAAACTATTGTTTCACGCCTCATCTGTACGTGTAAACGTTAAACTCAACAAACAATTCCTATAGTTTGTTTTTTTACAAACAAGATAATTCGCTCGACATGAATAAATACAACCAAACAAAAACAAAATACGCCAAAACAACAATAACAAGCAAAAAAATAGAATAAAAAGCGGCCCAACTCAGATGTCGGAATCCTCTCGACAAATACCACAATTCCTCTAGTTGGGGTAATAATCACAAATCCTATAGTTTCTTTTATAAAAAATTGGTGGGAGGTCCACTATAGCATGTTTGTAATCCACTAGGTCCACTGATCAAATCTCTAACCCACCAAGTCCACTATTATGTATTTGGTAAGGCCTAAAGTCTATTGCATTTAAAAAGGGAAATAGTGCTTGACAGATTTATCTTTCCATTCAAATCCCATCAATTTAGCCCATTATCCTCCCATTATCCCTTCTAGTTTTAGCCCATTTATCACGCCAATCACGGGTCTCTCTCTCTCTTGTCTTTCTCTATTTGGAATGCTGATCATATATGACGTTATATATTCTCCTTTTTAAGAGTTACATATTTTTTTGTAACGTTGTACAGATTTTGATATACGACCATGTATTTCGATTATTTGAATAAATATATAAGGTTATATAACATGTATCATCATATAACCATATTAAATCACTTATTGATTTGGTCCGCGCAGCGGCCTCTCCGACTTGGAGTTTTCTGAATAAATATATAAGGTTATATAACGTTATATAAGTACAATAACATTAACATACCATATATTTTGGATTCGTTCATCAGTTCACATTGAACGTGAGGAGATACTTACATTTTACGTGAGATATTTACATTTTACATTATATGTTTAGATTTGTTAAACCGCTACGCGGACCAATTCATATAAGGTTATCTACGGTTATATATATAATTATGGTTATATGTTTATGCATATATATGTTCAAGTTTTAACAAGTATCAATCATTGAAACCATTACATCCACCAATCAAAACATCTAGTGTTCAAAATAAATAAAAAATGAATTCAGAGTCTGCTATTGTTCAACTACGTAGTTATAAATTTGATCAATAGATTTACAAAACGGATTCAGGCTCTTTTGAATAGCAATATGAAAACAAGAGAAAGAAATTACACCAAAAGACTTTAACCAAATTAAAATTCTAAATCTAATGTTCTTGGCTGTCTTGTCAGGATCAACGATCCTAATATAGCTCTTCAACTTCATGAGGTACCTTTGGTAGAATGATTTGATGTGGAGGGCTCTTCTGAGGTTGGAGTTCATTCTGAACTCCATTATCACGGTGTCATTGTGGTGATACTCCAATTTGCAATAAATTGGATTTGGCACTTCATGAAACCATATCCCTATTTCTTTTGGATTCGTCATTTCTGCACATTTAAGAAAAAAGTTAAACAGAAAAAAAGGATTCAAGAATTCGTATTTACCATATATGTTTCATGATATCAGCTGTCAAATAAAAGCCTAAACGTTATATGTCTCAAGATACACTATAACAGAAAAATCACAATATGATGAAATGATATAAGGTGCAGAATTGGATATATAACCATATATATTCACAAAACAAAATGACAACCAAAACAAAATGATATATGTAAACTTTCAAAAGGAGAATATATAACGTCATATAATTTTACGCTATATATAACCATATATATTCACAAAACAAAATGACAACTAGAACAAAATGATATATGTAAACAACTAAAAGGAGAATATATAACGTTATATAATGTTACACTATAACATTACAATATTATATGTTACTCCCTCCGTCCCAAATTGGATGTCAATTTTTGATATCCGTGCCAATTTCAACTCCTTATATCTTTCAATATGGATGTCAAAACACATGTAATATGGATCTTGTTTGATAGTTCTCAATTAATTCTATTATACAAAGTTTTCAAACTCATGAAAAACATTATAGATTGAAAGATATAAGCGATGCAAAATGACACAGATTTCAAAAATTGTCATTCTTTATGGGACGGAGGGAGTATAACCTAATGTTATATGTTCACATTTGAACTCATATATATATATGTATTATGTATAATCACAGACCTGAACATATAACCATATATATCACTCAACAGCAGCTTAACAAAAGTACAAAAAACATTCCAAAGCCAGGAAAAAAAAAGTTAACCCTACTCCGTTGTTCATTACCTATATTGAATTGGTCCGCACAGCGGTGTCATTGACTGACTTCTAACGATTGATATAACCATATATATACTAGCAGAAATTGAAGTTACACAATAACATATAACATTACAATATTATATGTTTTACATCCGGGGGTGTGGGGGCGGAGCCCCCACGGCTCGATATTTTCAAGAACTTAAGGTGTAATTTCGGCCATAGAACCCGACCTAATTATACTACAGTCGGTTTGTAACTAAGGTTATATAACCTTATATGAATTGGTCTGCACAGCGGCCTAACAGATCTGAGTATATAACCATATATACCAATCATAAAAAGTGCTATAACTAGGATGCTCTGTAAAAAAACCCTCAAACAGAAAGAATCAAAGTGGTCTACAAACACTGAACCAGAAGACATCTAATTTATGATATAACAATATATATACTCGAACTTTCAAAACCCTAACTTATATTACCAAAATCGTTCATATAACGATATATACGAATGGGAACGTACCTACTGTTGGTTCAGTGTTGGTGGTGGACGACGACCACGAGACTGAAGAACGGCGACAAGATCGGGTGAAGAACCGGCGAAGAATGGCGATTAGGACCCTACTAGAACGGGCGACGAACGGTCGAAGAACGGACGCGATCGTTGGTGGTGGACGACGGAGATCGACTGACGCCAACGACGAAGATTGTTGACAACGAACGGCCGACGACGAAGATTGTTGACGACGAACGGTCGAAGAACGGGCTTTTCTCTCTCTCTCTCTCTCTCTCTCTCTCTCTCTCTCTCTCGTTCGTGCGTTCTGAAAGGGGGGAGGGGGGGAAGGCGGGGAGATGGGATGGGTTTTATAATGGGGGGAGAAATTTTCGGATAGGGTTTTTTTTGAAATGGATGAAAAAATGGGGCAGACTAATCGGAAGAGATTTTAGGGGATTGGAAATTTCAAATTGATGTGTTTGAAATTGATGTAAAGGGGTATATTAGACTAAACATGATTATTATTTCCCTAATAATAGGTTAATGGACTTAGTGGGTTATAGAATTTAGAAGTGGACTTAGGGGGTTTGAAAAGTGCTATAGTGGACCTGGGGAAAATTCTTCCTTTTTTTTATCAGCACAAATCCTATTTTTGTTGTTGCTGTTGTTGATGCTATGCTTTGGTAGTTCATCGATATTATGGATTTTAATGATAGCATTCTGCTTGACCGATTCCTAGACCTAAAATAATGGGTTGTCCCAAGCGTAGGGCTGAGACCGATGTAGCACAATACCCGGTAAGACCGGAGTCGAATCCACAAAGACGGTGATGCGTGCTGACTAAAAACTCGGGTTGTTACTATTTAAACTAGCTCTTAGGTAGCCACTCCTTGTCTTTTGGTTGATTAATTAACTAATACTAAAGAATAACTTGCTTAAATGATTAAAAAGAGAGGTACGGTCGTAAGGAATCCGGCGTCCGCTACCCAATCATAATCCGCTCGCTTTTCAAAGTTCTAAAAACATTTAAATTTTAGGGAGAATTGGAAACTCCGAAGGTTGCGAATCCTTAGGTTGTCGGTCCCGCACACAGTGGCGAACAGGTTTTGGTCCCCCGTTCCCGCTCACATGAGTCCCGGCAATGCCTCGGATTCGTCCAACAGACGTAGTTTTCACCAACTAAAATTATTTAATAAAATTAATGTACTGAAAATTTGCGAGACAAAACCTAATTGGATCGCGACGCGCCTTTACCCAGCGACCAAATCTCAGAGAAACTACTCACTCATTATTAAAAACAAAAGGAATAAAACCCTAGAATTAATCATGCTTTTTACGCGAGATAAAACAAATAAATAAATAAACAAAAGATAACAACTAATTGAATACCGACGAACAATTTTAATAAAGAACACAAATCAATACGAATTACCAAAGTGCGAAAATCTGAACAAAACTTTAAATAACTTGAAAGGAAAAGAAAACTGTGAATGAATGAACCTAAATCTGAAACTGTAAAGTAATTTCGAAACTCCTAATTATGCAAATATAAAACTCCATAGAAACAATAGTAAAAGAATAAACCCCGAAGCCTCGTCTCGTCTCTTCCAGCCGTGAGCCCCGATGACACGTCAAGATGGCGCTGTCTCTCTTTCTCTGTTCCTGCCTTTTTCGAAGTAAATCAACAGCAGCCCCGTTTTTCTTCTTTTTATTTCGTCCGTGGGTAAAAATCCCCTGTACCTGTGTGCTGCTCCTCTTTTTATACTCTATAAAACCCTATTACTCCACTTTTCGTCAGAGCCATGGGCCATGCCCCTGGCAGCCCTATTTTCTCTCTTTTCTTTCTTTACTCCTTGCCGACTCCACCTTTTTTTCCATGGCCCACATTTTAGTTATCAACTAATAAACATTGGGCCCAATGGAATTTCAAATCATTTTTCTCAGTAATGCCCGTGGACTAATTAGTGAACTCCTGACGCCATATCACCTCTCAATGGTCTTCTTCAAACACCATTTAATATTCTTATCTTCGCGTGTTTTGTATCAAATCCTTCAAATACCTAAAATATACAAATTAAGCATTAAGCTCCGAATAATAATATAAATGGGACTTAACAAAGATAAATTAGGGGGCGCTAATGTGAATATTTACGCGCCAATCACACCCTCCAACTTACACTTTGCTAGTCCCGAGCAACGAAAATAAAATGCAACTAAAGAAAACAAATAAAACTGATAGTTCTTTTAAACCCCCAGGCGGCCCTAGTAGGACGAGTGAAGTCTCGTGAGGGTTTTCAGCAGTGATCACCCACAAAACACCATGAATGCTTTCCACATGAAACCCGAAAATCTGTAAGACAGCTCATTGTTACCTCAAGCAAACAATAGGAAGCCATCGCAAAGAGATAACGACATAAGCAGTTCTAGATGCTATCAAGTCAAAAAAATAAATCATGACACCTATACTCAGCGTGTGTGAACAAGGGCTTCAGTCACAAGTGAAAAATAACCAAAATTTCCCTCCGGATCGAGTCTTGACTTCATGTCTCACCGTGTCATGCACTCAACAAATGAAATCACTCTAAACAAGGTGCATATTACTCTCAATATGTGCAGGCGGAAATTTTGTAAATGAAAGCAAAGTATCTTGCACAAGTTGACACGAAAAGAACGCTCTACAAAGTGGACACACGATCTCATGAAAGGAATACCAAGTGTTGAAAACTCTCTCTATCCACCAATTCACAGCCCATTACCCAAAGGATCAAATAGGACTTTAATTCCGGTTATAACATCAGGTTAGGGAAAATATTTCAAGGTTAGGGTAAAACCTTCAAATGTCTGAGAATAGGCCAACAACAACTCGCATAGGGCAAATATAACAATGCGTGCCTCTTTCTTTTCTTTTTTTTTAATTTTTTCCTTCTTTTCACCTCCACTACATCTCTCTTTCCTACGTTTAACACAATCCCACATTAAGAAAAAGTGTTTCTCATTTTCACAATAAGTTGGTATCTTTCCTTTTCATTTTTCCTCCTTACAAGTCCATTCTTATTATTTTTTTTTTCTATTTTTGAATGGAAAAAAAAAACCACCAATCAAACATAATTCTCAACCACACTCATCTCCTTCTTTTCTCAATAATTCACATTCACATCATTAACTAGCCCTTCTCATGACACAATATAGATGGTAGAGCTCAACAAGAAAATGGTATAATGCGAGATGCTCAAATGGGCTCACAAGAGATAAATATATGAAAGGAAGAAACGAACGGGCTCAAAATAGCAAAAATTGCCTATAATCCTCTCCAAGGGGCAACACAACCATACAACTTTCCAATTCCAAGAGATAAGTAGGTAATTCAAAACATTCCCATCACCCGATGACAAATATAATGAGATCAACAACGAATTTGCTCTTTTGTGACAACAAGAATTTATTTGACATCACTCCAAGAAAAAGTAAGGCTCTAAACTCACATGGACATAAGTCTCCACTAAACTAGCCATCGAGAATAATCAAGTCACAACTCACAAGCAACCAAAACCCAAATAAAAGTGAAGTGCAAATATACTAAAAATAAATGCCATGACAAATTCTTTGCAAAAAGTTAGCAAAAAAAACTACAATGCCACCACAATATTAAAAGAATGACTATCATATCTCAAACTCAATCAATCACGAGTGAATTCAACAGCCTTCAAGTCTCATGCAAAAAGATTTTCACCATTTTTTGTTTTTTTGTTTTGAATCTAACAAAATAAAGAATAAGTGATGAATCTAACAAAATAAAGAACAAAGTGAATCCCTCCCCCCAACTTGAACTATTCAATTTTCGCATTGAAAGCAGGAAAACTAAAGATAAGACAGAAAAGTAAAAGAAAGGAAAGATATCACCTCGAAAAGGAGGGGCTAAGCAGAATAAACTATAGAGAGAGGTAGACCCCCCAACTTAGATCGAACAACCTGCAAAATGTTAGCCTCCAAGACAGCAAGAAAAATAACGAAAAGAAATACATAAAGCAAGAAATTAAATGAAATACAAAAAAACATCCACTTTCTTTACGCGAAAGACACGGGTACTACTTTTCTCCCTAGCCAAAGACTGTTGTTCCCTATTTGTTGGAAGGATAGTATGCATTGGATTCAACGATATCTTGAGAAGTGGTACCATCATCTAATAGGCTGTCACTCCCTCTGGGGCTGCCAGATTCCTTACCCAACACTCCGTTTGTGAAACAATCTCCACAGAGTTTAGACATTAAAGTCAGATGGTTCAGACAGAATTCTCACTGCTAACTACGCGCCTGCCGTCAGATCCAACCTCCTAAGTACTACATATATAGGTTCGACCAGGTAGCTATACCAGACCAAAATGCTAATTTTTTTCTTATTTTCAATTTACCTTTTTCTTTTTTTTTGGATTTTACTGCTTAACAAGAAATAAAAGAACAGGTATACATACATTGTGCCAAAAATCCAAGTCAATGATGGGTACCCCTATTGCTAGGGGCCGGGTCCACTTCTCAATGAAGAGAGTGGTACGCAAAAGCTACCCGTCAGAACGTAGCCACAACAGCTACACAACTGGGTCGTCTGAATAAACAGGATCGACCAAAACCTCATCAGGTTCACCTACTTCCACATATTCCAAAAATGGTTTAAGACGCTGTCCATTAACTTTGAAAATATTATTATTTTTTGGGTCACAAACATCTAAAGAACCATTCGGATATACTTTATGCACAACGTAGGGACCATCCCAACGGGACCTCAACTTACCAGGAAATAGGCGGAGACGCGAGTTATACAGTAACACTTTCTGACCAACACTAAAGGTTTTGCGTTGAATATTTCTATCATGGTACGCCTTAACCTTAGCCTTATAAATACTCGTGCTCTCATACGCATCATTCCTAATCTCCTCAATCTCACACAATTGGAGCTTCCTATGGGCACCCGCCTCTGGTAAACGCGTATTTAGCGTCTTAATGGCCCAATATGCCTTATGCTCCATCTCAACGGGTAAGTGGCAGACCTTACCATAAACGAGTCGGTAGGGTGAAGCACCCAACACGGTCTTGTAAGCAGTGCGGTAGGCCCACAAGGCATCAGTCAACCGAAGTGACCAATCCTTCCTATTCGGGTCACGGTCTTTTCTAGAATACCATTGATCTCACAATTCGCTAGCTCAGCCTGACCGTTGGTTTGAGGATGATAAGTAGTAGACACCTTGTGAGAGATGCCATACTTATTCATTAATGCCCCAAATGACCTATTGCAAAAATGCGTGCCTTGGTCAGAGATAATGGCACGTGGCATGCCAAATCTCGACAAAATATTAGTCCTTAAAAACTCAAGCACGACCTTAGAATCACTGGTCCTAGTGGGGATTGCCTCTACCCACTTCGACACATAATCCACTGCTAGGAGGATATACTCATACCCCTGTGACATCGGAAATGGGCCCATGAAATCAATACCCCAACAATCGAAAACCTCTGTCACAAAAATGTTCTGGAGGGACATCATATTTCGCAGGCCAACCTTGCCCAATTTTTGGCACCGGTCACATGACTTGCAAAAGACGTACGTATCCTTAAAAAGATTTGGCCAAAAGAAACCACACTCACTAACCTTGGCGGCGGTCTTCTTCGCGGAGAAATTACATCCGCACGCCTCGGTGTGACAAAACTCAAGAATTCCCCTTTGATCAGCATCAGGGACACACCGGCGCAAAATCTGGTCTGTGCAATACTTGAACACATATGGATCATTGTAAATATATTGCCGGACTTCTCTCAAAAATCGCTGCTTCTCAGCTGTAGACCAATGGGGTGGAATCTGCCCAGTCACCAAATAATTGGCGATATCTGCAAACCATGGACATGTATTAGCAGCGAACAACTGCTCGTCAGGAAAAGTATCCACAATGGGGAGATGAGAGGTGGGGTCCTCAAACTCCAGACGAGACAGGTGGTCGGCCACTACATTTTCAACCCCTTTCTTATCCTTAATCACGAGGTGGAATTCTTGCAGCAAAAAAATCCATCGGATAAGGCGAGCCTTCGCATCCTGATTGGTCATTAGATTCTTCAAGGCCGCATGATTGGTATACACCACAATCTGCGAACCCACCAAGTAGGCAAACACCACCGCGAGCAATTCCTTCTCGGTAGTGGTGTCGTTCATTTGCGCCTCGTTCAGCGTCTTGCTCGCATAGTACACGACGCAAGGATCTTTCCCTCGCCGTTGCCCTAAAACGGCCCCGACTGCATAGGCGGAAGCGTCGCACATCAACTCAAAGGGCAAACTCCAATCCGGAGGTTGCACGATCGGCAGAGTAGTGAGACTCCGCTTCAACGTCTTAAATGCCGCCTCACACGCCTCAGTCCACACAAATGGCGTGTCTTTGGACAACAAATGACACAACGGCTGGGAGATAGCACTGAAATTCTTAATGAAACGCCGATAGAAACCGGCGTGACCGAGGAAAGACCGAATGTCTTTTACAGACTTTGGAGTGGGAAGATTTGCGATCAAATCAATCTTCGCCTTGTCAACCTCAATACCCTTGGATGAGACAATGTGTCCCAACACAATTCCTTGGGTCACCATGAAGTGGCACTTCTCCCAATTAAGCACAAGATGCTTCTCCTCGCACTGTTGCAAGACTTTTCCTAAGTTCTCGAGGCATTCGTCAAACGAATCTCCGAAAACCGAAAAGTCATCCATAAACACCTCCACAATCTTCTCTACCATGTCGCTAAAAATTCACATCATACACCTTGAAAAGGAGTTCCCATTTTAACTGCACCAAACAAGGTCCACAAGGATAAATAAGCTAAGCCTGGCCCGTTTGATTGTGTTTGGGCTTTGCCCCAACGTTTTATTTTATTTATTTATTTCCATCCAACCCTTGGTTGGATTCCCCTTCCTCTCTTCCATCTTGATGTACCATTTGTCAAGATTTCTGAATAAAACTTTTTTCGCTGATAAAAAAAAAACACCACGAAATTGGCTCTTAAATACTCTTGACTAATCATAGGAATACTTGTTATCAACCTACTCTCGTTCATATCGATCTTAACAAAACTAAAGATAGATAAATATAGGGAAAATTTCAAAAAAACACCTGACCTTTCAACTCAACATCACATAAACACCTGGACTTCAAGAAATATCAATCCGCCACCTGACCTTTGGACTCCGTCATCAAATTACCCCCTCCGTCCATTTTTCCGTCCCATCTGTCCATTTTCTGTCCAAACTTAATGGAGAAGTAACAAAACGGCAAGTTTCGGTTAAAAAAAATTCTTACCACCAATTTGCAATCATGTGAAGCAGAAACGTGATTATGGGAGCCTTAGAGACAAAATTTAATTATGTCACTTTAGAATAATATGATCAGAATAAAAAGATCTTCAGACCCCTTCAAACGGATTAAAAATTGGAGCACTTAATTTTTTAACCATATTTTTTAATATATAAACGGTCTAAAAAACTTAAGTGCTCCAATTTTTAATCTGTTTGAATGGGTGTGAAGATCTTTTTTTTCTGATCATATTATTCTAAAGTGACATAATTAAATTTTATCTCTAGAGCTCCCATAATCACGTTTCTGCTCCATATGGTCCTAAATAAAGAACATATAGCCCTACAGATAAAAATGAATTACGACCCTTTAGAATAATATGATAAGAATAATAAGATCTTTGCACCGATTCAAACGGAGTGCAAATTTGAGCACTTACGTTTTTTTAGACCGTTTATATATTAAAAAATATAGTTAAAAAATTAAGTGTTTCAATATTTTTTGGGTCGTAATTCATTTTTATCTGTAGGGCTATATGTTCTTTATTTAGGACCATATGGAGCAAAAACGTGATTGTGGGAGCCCTAAAGACAAAATTTAATTATGTCACTTTAGAATAATATGACCAGAATAAAAAAATCTTCACACCCGTTCGAACAGATTAAAAATTGGAGCACTTAAGTATTTTACACCGTTTATATATTAAAAAATATGGTTAAAAAATTAAGTGCTCCAATTTTTAATCCGTTTGAACGGGTGTGAAGATCTTTTTATTCTGATCATATTATTCTAAAGTGTCATAATTAAATTTTGTCTCTAAGGCTCCCATAATCACGTTTCTGCTTCATAGGATTTCAAATTGGTGGTAAGAATTTTTTTTTTAACCGAAACTTGCCGTTTTGCTACTTCTCCGTTAAGTTTGGACGGAAAATGGACGGATTGGACGGAAAAATGGACGGAGGGGGTAATTTGATGACGGAGTCCAAAGGTCAGGTGGCGGATTGATATTTCTTGAAGTCCAGGTGTTTATGTGATGTTGAGTTGAAAGATCAGGTGTTTTTTTGAAATTTTCCCATAAATATAAGCAAAATCAACGGTCAAAACACCACAATTTGTTGCTAATTTAGCTTTTTTCTAGCATCGTAGAGAGATTTGTTCCCTCTGAAGTGAATGCATCTTAATGCATCCATATTCGTTCCTGTGTATGCATACATTTGGAGAATCTCTAATGTATATATGGCATCTAATTATCATATTCAGATACCATGTATTGGAATTGCATTAATTCCCTACTTTTAACACTATTTTGACTAACTTTTTTTGTAACGGCAACTATTTTGATTATTTGACTAACTATTATTAAAGTTTTTACCTATTCGTGCACAAAGTTTGGGATCCTAATTTTATAGATA
Source organism: Rhododendron molle (assembly GCA_025413875.1). NCBI lineage: Eukaryota > Viridiplantae > Streptophyta > Magnoliopsida > Ericales > Ericaceae > Rhododendron > Rhododendron molle. Next base: position 46,254,549 of record CM046389.1, on the reverse strand, counting down.
CCATGTATGACATTGCATGCTTAATGGTAACTGTGTGACAATCTCCACGAGTATATAAACTCCGAGGTAGGATTGGAATCCTCCCAACTTTCTTTCTCAAACACCACGTTAAAAACTCTACAGCATGTCAGGTTCGTTCACGATTCAATCTATTTTCTTATTTTCACATGCTCTCTTCTTCGTTTTTGCTGTTCTTGAAAATTTCTGTTAGTTCCTTTGCCATTGTATTCCAAACTAGAGAGACAGAGTGAAGATTTATCGGTTTTGAGTGAGTCTAAGTAGAGATGCATTTCGTTCTCCTCATTGACAACGATTTACGCGCATGTTTGATATATAAAAAAAGAAAAAAAACAAATGATTTATGCGCAGAGTAACTAAAAGTGCACAGTAGCTTTTTCGAGTAACTTATCTCCACGCCAAAGATCTGTCCAGAAAGAATTTTTTTTTTATCCATTTCATACCATCTTTAATGATCAGTATTTCTAATTGAAACAGGGTCTTATATTTTTGCAATTCTTTAACACGATTAGAACAATACGATCTTGAACCTAAGTGATACTTTGCTTTCATTGCCCAGATAAACGCATTGATTTAAGTGCATTTCTCCTAGTTCTCTTTTTGTCCTCTCTCTTTGTGTGCCACAATGGAGTTGAAGGGGGCATTGAGTTATCTGCAACGGAAGATCTTGAGTTGGAGAATCAACTTAAACTTCTAAACAAACCAGCGGTTAAGACTATACAGGTGTATTTTCTAATAGCTTTTTTATTTTTATTTTGGTACGTGTATATTCTAATAGCTAGTTATGAGTTGCTTCGTTAGGAAAGGCAATAAATTACCAGACATGCATATATTGGACCGACGTTAATTCATTTGTGTATGAGTCATAAATTCTTGTTATTGTTGTGGTATCGTGTAACTTTAGGCCATGGTTTTTTATTTATTTATTTATTTATTTATTTATTTGTGTCTAGACCAAGAGTGAAGGGATAGATAATCTAATAGGACACTAATATCTTATCCCCAATCGTACTCGTATGTTCCTGTTTCTGTTCTATTATGGAATTTCACGCTAACTCATTTAAGTTCTCACCCATGAAGTTTAAACCAAATGTTGGGTTTTGTGATAACTCCTTAGTAGTATACAATCAAACCCTACGCTTTGATATCGACAAACAAAAGAGACGTACCTAGTTAAGAGATTTATGTGGATTTGTAATCAAATTCGAGGAGAAGAAGGTCCCGTTCTGCTTTCTCCCAAAATCTTTTTTTTCAAAAAAAGGGTAATTTCAAACTCAAATATAACAAAAATGAAAAATAATTTTTTTTTGCACCGTTTAAAGATCTCAATGAAATTTATCAAATAAGGTTCATATTGGTAGAAAAATTATTTGTGTAAACACATAATTTTTGACCTTGAAATTACCTTCTTTTTTTTAAAGTTCTTTTTTCTTAAAAGTGGAACGGCACCGAAATGGGCCATACCATCAGTGAACCAAGCAACCCTTTACAACTTATATAAGTGGTTATAAAAGATGTCTTTTTATAATTTGGTCATCACTTCTAGTTGAGGGAAAAAACATGACACTTTGATGTTTCAATTTGGAAAAAATTTGGTTAACTCTTAGGCAGTTAAAAAGTCATGACTAAAGGACTGTATTGTTTACAGACTGAGTATGGAGATATATACGATTGTGTGAATTTCTACAGTCAACCTGCCTTTGACCATCCTTTGCTGAAGAACCACAGTTTTTATTTTGAGGTATGTCTCTAAATATCGTCCTACATTTTATGCAAGGCAATAATTTTAATTGATTAATGGAAACGAGCTGAATTGTAGATGGAACCAACTTCGTTGTCTCCAAGAAAGAGAGATCAAGTACGTTCAAAAGTTAGAGAATCCGTACATATAGGGCTGAAGGATGGAGGTTGCCCATTTGGCACAGTTCCTATTAGAAGAATCACTAAAGAAGATTTGATCAGAGAGAGAAATGTTTCAAAAATCAGACCTTTGGAAGAATTTGTTTTTGGTTCTCATGTAAGTTATCCTCAACCTCATTTTCCTGTACAGTTTCTATGTTAATTACTTTTTTGTTATATTCGTTTACAAGAATGCACCTTCTCGATTTCTTGTATGTCAATTTCTTGTCAACAATTTCTCTGAATTGTTGATATTGTTGATATTACCAGCTCATGTAAGGTATCCTCAGCCTCATTCTCTCTAGGATCATTATCTTCTTGTCAAGAAAATATAAACTGTCTTATTGGCTGTATGTTAATTTCTTGTCAACAATTCAATTTCATGTCAATTTCTGGTAAGAGGCCGGTCTAGATTTGATAAGAGAGAATCTGTACATATGTCAATTTCTTGTATTTTCTATGTCAAAAATATCACCTGTGGACGATTCCCATTTTGGTGCTCATGTAAGTTAATTATCCTCAACCTCATTTTCTTATTTTTTCTACGTCTATTTCTTTTTTTGCTATATATATATATATATACACACACACGTAAGTTTACAAGAATGGACCTTCTCGATTTTTCAATACATGCAATACTCTTTGATAATGTTCTGTCAATAAATGGTCGAGAATATTTTACTTTAATAATATTCACAGAAACAATTTTTTCTCATTAAAGGGCCGTTAAATTTCTCCTCTATTTGATGATGGCATGTGAATCGATAGAAACATGCATGTGAAGTGCACGGCTAATCCAATAACGAAAGTTTTGTAAGGGGACTGGCGAAGGCTACCCTTACACAAAAGATCCTCTTTCTAAAGAGATCCAATTCGGAACTATTATATGTCCGATAGCAATTAATTATATCACTAATTAGTGCCTATAAAATTGCAAAAAATATCAGCAGACAATTGTTTTGCACCAAACAGCTTCGCAATATAGATCAATTAGTTGAAAGTGGTTAAATCTTGTTATGCAACGTTCTTAACTAATCTTATATTTAATTACAATCCCTCTGACAATTTTAGTCAGAGTTCGAACGCATTATTTTGTTTAGAAAAAAAAACAATACATATATATACACTATCATGCAGTTATTATATGCTTGTATATTCGTAGTGGAAATATAGAATAGAAATTTTCGCTTAAACGTGTTGTTTGTATTGTTCAGTATGCTGTGGTTCGAACAAAAGCTGGCGCAGGCAAGTACAATGGAGCTGGTGCGGTGCTTACCTTACACCGTCCGCGGGTTAATAGAGGTCAGCACAGTGCAGCACGATTCAAGATTCAAAACGCAGTTGAGGCTATAGAAGTAGGGTGGAGGGTATGCTTCTGCTTGTCTTTTGCGGATTCGGCATTTTTTCCTTGTAAAATTCTATGTCCAGCGGTTTAATGACAAAAAAAAAAAAAAATCACCTCATTAACTAGATTACTATGCATCAGGTTGATCCCGATCTCTATGGCGGTGATACCCGCACTAGATCATTTATTCGTGTGGATGTAAGTTTCTCTCCATTGATTTTACATTTTCTTAAATGAATTAACTTAACAATTGCAGCATTTTTTTCACTTTTTGTTTGTAAACATCCAACAGGCAGGTCAATCTCATTGTTTCAATACAAGATGCCCAGGATTTGTGCTAGTGAGATCGGATATGCCTCCTGATTTTGTTTATGAACAGACTACTACGTATGGAGGACGGATCTATGAGACAGAACTATATATCAAACGAGTAAGCCCAACCATCTCTCATGTCACTTCTCCATTGATAAGATGGCTCAAGAAATTAAGATGGAATAAAATGAGTAAAATGCAATTTGTTGTTGTCATATATATATAATAGGACCTAGCTAATGGAAACTGGTGGCTGCTAATTGGAGATGACTTCACCCCGGTTGGTTTTTGGCCGAAGAGAATATTTAGCGATCTAGCAAACCCAGCTACGTATGTTGAATGGGGAGGAAAGGTGTATACTCCACCGGGCACCGGCCCTACACCTGAAATGGGCAGTGGTCATGATCTAAGGATAGACAGAAGATATGATGCATACTTTAGGAATACTCAAGTTATCAACGAGTTTGGTCAGAACGTGGATGAGTTCAACACAGAGACCTTTCGTGATGCTGGAAAGTATGAGGTTGTTGATCTAAAAAATTCAGAGAAGTTTGGACATGTAGTCATATATGGGGGCCCTGCGCAGTAAGGTGTTTTGTACTTCGAAAGATTATATATAAAGAATGTTGCATTAAAGCAACTTGTATGCATAGATCCCCATTTTAGCCGAAGCCAAACTATATATATATATATGGCTATCGTTTTAATATGGGTTGTGAAATTGCTTGACAAATCACAGGAAATCGCAATGTCATTCATACCACATCTCAACTTCTTTTGATCTTATGTTAGACAAGAAAAACAAGACATTGATCCTGTGTTTGATAAAACGGTATTGTAGTCGATAAAAAAGCGAGCGATTTGATTTTCTAAAAAATGTCAGCAACTACAATCTATTGCCAATCCATCTATTGACAAAATTACACGTGGGATGGAGATCCAAACGTTCAAACCGAGAAACAAACAGACACGATCAAAGAAACAAACGATTAACGAAAAAAAATCATACCAAGAAAAAAAAATAAAGACACAGATTTATGTTATTACAACTTAAGCTGACAGTTTAGTCGTGTGTACTACACGGGGTGCTATAAGTGTTTTACTATGATGAAAGAATAACAGAAATACAAGTTGGAGTGACCTAACTGCATATTTTTTTTTTGATAGGTAACAAGATTTTATTAGAACTCGACAAAGAGTATATCAAGGGCAGACAAAATAAGAATTTCAGAGGATGAGTTACCATAAGAGGCCTACAAAAGAAAGAAAAGAAGAGGAAAAAACATTCAATGTATATTGAATGGGCTCAGGAATGAGATGACACGAATAACAACACTTTCAGTCCATTTGAAAAGACAATACCAGCACCAAATCTCTACCCCAGGGGCGGCTCCTTTTTAGAATAACAGAAAACAAAGAATTGAAAGAAAAGTTCAGCATAACCTCCAAATCAGGGAAGGCCTTCAAGTCAGAAAATTTCCATCAATAGCATATCAAAATCTTTGGCAGCCAAACTTCCTCCTTTGAAAGACATTTCCAACGCGGCAAACACAGAGAGCATCATATCCATCACAGCAAATTGCATTTCATCCCTCAGCTTATGATCGAAAGAAAGAAGTGCACTAACATTATCCCTTTATTAGAACAATAGAATCCCATCTAACTGATTTTCAGCAAGAAACCGAAAGCTATCAACTCATCAATCATCTCTTCCAGATACTCTTAGCCCTCCCCATACTCTTAGCACAATATTCCCATTAGTTCATGAGAAACCCAGCTGAAAGATTTCCCGCAAGAAATATGATCAGCTCAAACATTCAGCTCATTTCGGAATCAGTAAGGCATCATTAGTTGGGATAACATTAGACTTGTTCAATTCATTGACATCCAAATGACTCTTGGCCCTCCCAAGCATTGGGAGTTGAAAAGAGAGAGAGAGAGGAACTCCCAAGGGATCATTAGGGATTTGAGTAATGAAAATACCCAAACCTGAAGCATTCTTCTATCAATACCAGCAGCAGAATTGATTGATATTTCTCCAAAATCTCTTAGCCCTCCCTGGAATTGGGAGTTGAAAAGAGAAAAACCTGCACCTTTAGCCACCTTCATTTTGCACTAACAATTGCGTTTAACAGTGTAACCGTAAAGCAAAATGCTCAATCTTGTGTAACGCTCTTTGCCCTCATTTAACTTCGTCTGGATTCCAAACTGTCAAAACTCCCCCAGAAAGTCCCATGGCCCCAGACTCAACATAACCCCACATTCTAAGAACAATATGTTGGGGCAGGCCCACGATCACACCAACGAAACACACACACTCAATCACGCCATTGTTGAGCAAGAAACACACACGCAACGAGTAGGGAAATTTCACTATATTAATTTCTCAACATAGTTACAAAAACCCTCTCTTTTTCTCTCAAACCTCACACACAAACACACTAAAACCACACACAAAACCCACTGCCCTTTTGGCAGTCAATACAAAAGCCAAAATACATGGGGAATAATCCCCTACATCTCACACACATGCACTTGGGTGTACCCAACAATCACCCCCTACACCCAAGTGGAAAGACGGTCATCTATTCGCTCCCCGACCGGAGCGTCCACGATCCCAAACTTCGATAGCTCGCACCCCCTTAACGGATGCCTCGCACCCCCTCACTTGGTAGCCTTCTACCTCTTCATCGGGTGCAAACACGAACATATCGGAAACCAAATCTTGTGCAAAAAAAACCCTTTTCTTTGTGCACAATTCTTCTTCACCAACTCCACTAACCGATGCTCCATCCGAACTCAACAAACAATGCGCTTCACACAAAAACTCATTGGCTTGCGCCTTCACACGCCACACTTTTCTTCCAACCGAACTACTAGAGCGCATATCATCCCTCACAACGGAGCCCTCAAACCGGTATAATCCATGAACCAAACTAGCTTCAAGCATCACACGTTCCTCTTGCCGAACCCGAAGGACACCCTCACTAGCCGAGAAAGTATACCCTTTCTCATCAAGTGCTCCAAGCGAAATCAAATTCTTCTTCACACCCGGCACATGTCGAACATCCGACAACCTCACAAACCTTCCATTCGGCAAGCGAAACTTCACTATCCCCTTACCAACGACACGGCTCCTAGAACCATTCGCCATCCGAACAACACCACCATCAAAAACCTCATAACTACAAAAGTCTCTCATATCCCCACAAACGTGATATGAGCACCCCGTGTCAAGTACCCAATCCGTTTCTCTCGCAATTTTAGGCTTTTCCTCGACCAACATAAGATCCCCATCCGAATCTTGAACTACCGCCGCTTCCTTTGATTTGCCCTTCAACTTAGGATAATCCCGAATCATATGTCCCTCTTCATTGCAATGATAGCAAGTCCGACCTACTAACTTCAGACAATCTCGAATCATGTGTCCTTCTTTCTTGCAATAAAAGCAAGACAAACCCCGATTCTCACCCCGATCCCTCGAACGCGAGCTTGACCGTGAATTGCCACCCTTCTTTTGGGTTCTCCTTCTAGCCCCTTCCGAAACCAAAGCTTGCGAATCATCAACACATTTCGTTCCCATATCCTCATTCCGTCATGCTTCCTCGATGAACAAGGCTTCCTTAACCATTGACATGGATACCTTTCCTTCCGGTGTCGAGTTACCGAGAGAAATCACAAGCATATCCCAATCCTCATGTAGGGAACTAAGCAACAACAAGGCTTGCAATTCATCATCAAGCTTCAATCCCGCACTACTAAGTTGATTCACCAAATTTTGAAACTCACTCGAATGTGTAGCAACCGATTTCCCGCCCTTCAACTTCAAATTCACTAATCTCCTCATCAACAACGCTTTATTACGGGATGTTTTCGGTTGATACATACCCTCCAACGTCATCCACAAATTGTAGGCATCGGTCTCCTCGGACACATGATAAAACACCTCTTCGGAAATAAATTGCCGAATCAATCCTAACGCTCTTCGGTTCAATTTTTTCCAATCTTCCGTTTTCATCGCCGTTGGTTTTACCCCTTCACACTCCAACGGCTCATACAAATCCTTCCATGACAACAAATCCAACATTCTAGCTCTCCAAATCGCGTAATTGGAAGACGTTAATTGAACCATACTACTCATACTCGCATCCGCCATCTTACTTAATCCTCAATAAGCAAGATTCAACAAATAAAGAGCCCACAATACTCAAAAAACTAACCCGAACACTCAAAAACACGCAAAAAACAGGCTGAAATTCACAAACCAGAAAAATCCAAACCTGATCACTGCAAACCGACGCCGAAAACGAATCCGAAACGTCGAAACCAAGCCGGAACCGGTCTGAACCGGACCGGAAACCTCCAAAACCGGTTTGAACCGGCCAAAATATCCCAAAAACCGGACTGAACCGGTCCAAAATCTCCCTCTGAACCGGGACGAACCGCTCCGAGCCAACCGGGAGCCAACGAACCGCGGCTTGACCCTTCTGAACCGGTCTAGAACCTTCCTGAACCGCCGGACTGGTTCAAAAAATTTCCGTCAGCCACAACGCCACCTTCAAATGGCGCGTGTGACCCACCCCCTCAACGTCCGACGACGATCTTTACAGATCCGAACTTGTCTCCTCAATACGAACAAAACCCTGTGCTTAAATCTCGTTTCCGATCAACCACGACCTCGGGCTTTTCAAAACAACTTCTCAGCCCGTCGCCGACTCCGCCCGCTGCGATCGAATGTGTTTTTCGGGCTATCCCGAACTCCAACGGCGACGTTCCACACACCCCCGTACTCGCCTTGACAAGACGAACAAAACCCTGTGCTCAAAACTTGTCTTCGATCATCCAAAACCTTGGGCTTTTCAAAAAACCGTACCTCGCAGTCTCGCCTCCGCCCGTAGCCGTTCGAACGAGTTTTCCGGTCACGTCCGAGCTCCTCTCGCGACGTGCTACCCCAAACCGAACTCCTCTCTTCAAGACGGACACAACCCCGTGCTCAGATCTCGAACCCAACTACCTTCGATCCAAACCTCCTCTTCCGAGCTCAACAATGGCCGAACCAGCTCTGATACCACTGTTGGGGCAGGCCCACGATCACACCAACGAAACACACACACTCAATCACGCCATTGTTGAGCAAGAAACACACACGCAACGAGTAGGGAAATTTCACTATATTAATTTCTCAACATAGTTACAAAAACCCTCTCTTTTTCTCTCAAACCTCACACACAAACACACTAAAACCACACACCAAACCCACTGCCCTTTTGGCAGTCAATACAAAAGCCAAAATACATGGGGAATAATCCCCTACATCTCACACACATGCACTTGGGTGTACCCAACACAATAGCCATCTCAAATCTCTCAATCTTGATTTCTTGTAGAAATAAAATATCTGGTTTCTGTCCATATCCATCTTAGTAGCACATCTCATTTTAGTAAAACTACCTAACCCCAAGTATTCCAGGATTTAATTTTCAATGAAGACTCTGTTTTATTCTAGACGATTGAAAGAAGAGAGAGCCCCCACAAAAGAAAGCCCTAACTGTATATAATATAGATTAACAAGAGAAAGCCCCCACAAAAAATCCCAAGGACTGCTCAAAACGCCCATTTCCGCTTGCCCGATGGCCACAATCGACTTTATCATGGTCAGGAACGAATAGACTATCGCTTCAGGATTTGACTTTCTCTTCACAACATATTTTAAAATTTATGAGTACCTTTTTGTATTTTTGTGGGTTTCGGAGTGGGCTCCACATGAAGCGGTAGAAAAGAGAGGTGAAAAATGGAGGGGTGATCCTAGACTTTCTGAATCCCTAACGGGGAGCGTGATTTGCAGAAATTCCAACGTAATAACGCCCCTCTTCTTCTCTTTCCGATTCACAGAAATTGCTTGTCGTCGTGCAGAAGTCCTGTGGAGACTATTTTTGGGTTCATTTCGCTTCTAAAAATAAATAAATTTAAGGTTTCAATTAATTAGTGTGAGGGCCCACAACTAATGTGAATGAGTTTGTGTATGTAAATGTTTGAGCTTCCAGAACCATTGTTTACTCCTCATCTGTGTAAACGTTAAACTCAACAAACAATTCTTACAGTTTGTGTAATTTTTTTTTTTTATTTTCACGAACAAAATCATCCGCTCAACATGAACAAATAGAACAAAACAAAAATAAATTACACTAAAACAACAAGAACAAACAAAAAAATAGAATAAAAAGCGGCTCAACTCAGATGTCGGAATCCGCACAACTTTATACCACAATTCCGATATTTGCTGTTGCTGATGCTGATGCTATGCTTTGGTCGTCCATTGGTATTGCTGGATTGTAATGATTGCATTCATGGTACTGTTGCTGGATTGAGATGCCCTTCAACCTTTGGGCCTTCTTGGGTTCAAATGCATATGCTTGGAGCTTTAGAATTGTTATCTCTTTTGGTCCCATTCAATTTTTCGTTGAATGTATCTATTTTATGATTTGGAAATAGTTCTTACTAATATTAGATTGAGCTAATTTTTTTAGGTAAACTCATAAAATTTTTTTTTAAATAATTTGTTGTTTGAATCTCCTTTGTAAGATTCGTAATGAGCTCCGAAAAAAAAAAAGAAAAAACATCAATAGGAGTGCCCATTTTAGCTGTACCAAATGGGGCCCTTATCCATATCGGATGGGCCCAGCAAAAATCAAAAAAATCAACACTTTTAGCTACACCAAACAGGGCCTTGTGCGATAAATGAACTCTCCCTTCTTAGCAAAAAAATGAACTCCCCCTTGACAGCCCTGGCACCGCACAGTGCACAACACCATCCCCGAGTCCGTTGATGTGCCCCTATCTTTGGAGTTGTCTCCTATGGCATCAAGGGTCCCATCATAAGTGTATGTTTTCTATTCTTCTTCCTTTTTTTTTTTTTATCGCACCGCAAAAAGATTTTATGCAAACTCGATAAAAATGATACATCGAGGCGGTCACAACTCTAGATACAAAAGAGGTTTGGATCATAGAGAAGGCCAAAAAGAAAAGAAAAAGAAATAAGAAAATACATCCAATATTAAGAGATTGACTGAAGCCCCAAAGAAGGAGGACTCCATATTCCATACTCCAAGAGATTCCACTGCTTTTGAAACCCACCGAGAAACCAAGTATATTGGTCACAATCAAAATCACTTCTTCTTTCTTTCTTTCTTTTTCTTAATTTTTTTTTTCCAGCTTATTACCACAAAGCGCGGGTGTAAGAGTTCCTATAAATTACGAGGGTTAATTTACAGTTTGTCATTTTCGGTTTTAAAAGAAATGTTAGTCATTTTTGTCTGTACATACATCGCATACATACGCATTTTGAATCCGTCTCAGGTCTCGAAAAAAACTAGGGGTGTACGCGGTCTGGATTGGTCCGGTTCTGCAGAAAACTAATAACCGAACCATTTCAAACGGTTCTAGAAAATTAGGAACCAGAACCTAACCAATATATACATGGAACCTAACCAGAACCAATTCGCAAGACTTGTCCGGTTTCGGTTCGGTCCAATAAGCATCAAAACACTTATTCACAAAATATGAACTCATAAAATTAAAGAAATAGGAAGATAATCTAGTGGAATAGAAAAGGAAGGAAGAAAATAAAAGCTTTCCTAACAAATGAGATTTCATCTCTAAATAAATTAAATTTAGCAAGGAAAAGATAAACTTACCAAATTCAAATACATTTAACTACACACATATGTATTGCTATATTTATCTTAGTTTTGAATGGTTCGGTTCGGTTCTAATCACGGTTCATTAATTGAGAACCAGTAACCGAAAACCAAAATTAACGGTTATTATTTTTTGGGAACCATAACCTTACCGTAGAATCGCAGAACCGGACCATATAGGACAATTTAGTCCGGATCGGACTAGTTTTACGGTTCGGGCAGTTTTTTTGGACACCCCTAAAAAAAACGATGCATAGGTGCTCAATAGGTTGTGGCCTGAATTTTGATCATGTAATCGGTAGATTGTGTTACTAGCCGGAGGCAATTTCGTATTGTAGTCTACTCCATATTATTGTGGAACAGGAAATGTACGGACCTAGATTCACGAGGGCATATTCTTTGGAACGGATTAGGACCAGATTTTGGTGCATGTGTTTAATAAGTACGCTATTGTATGGTTTTCTCCTCTTGCTAGGGCTGATAAACGAATCCAAGTTGTTGAAATTCGAACTCGTGCTCGCTCATTAGAAACGCATTTGACATTAATTGGAAAGCGTATATCCCAAAATCCTCTCTTATTATTTCGAGAATTAAAAAACTGATAAAACTATCGATCGTGTTTTTTATTCACGCTGAAGAGGTGGTGTGGAATAATAGGGTTTGCCATTTCAAAATTCTCTACAGTCTATGCATTTCCACTCCGATGTCACCAGGGGCGGACCCACCATAGAGCACGGGGGTCACGTGCCCCCCGGCCCCAGGCCCTTTAAAAAAAAAAGAATTTCGGTTTTGTATATATATTATTTATGTTGTTTATATGTAAGTAGTTGTTTTTTAGTGCAGTGGATAAGTACTCTTCCTCTAACCAAGAGGTGGATGGTTCGAATTCTCTCCATGCTCACCTACATCGGTTTTTTGCTTTTGTCCCAAAAGGCAGAAAACTCAGTGTTTTTTCTTTCTTTTTTTTGGCCTTTTTCCCAAAAGGCTTACTGTGTGTGTTTTTTTTTTCCCTTTTTCCAATGGGGAGGTCTTTTTTGGCCTTTTTCCCATAAAGGCAGTACAAAATATGTGGGGCTTTTTTTTTCCCAAAGGCAGTAGAAAATAGTAGTTCGTATCTTATTTTTATACTATTCATGGGTTCAAGACTACCCCACATTGCATTTGTATATTTTTTGTTTCCAAAACTGTAATAGTAAAGTTAGTAATAGAAAAAATAGATGATGAACATGTGATAATATTATTTTAATGCATTTACTCAAGGTGCGCATTTTTGCCCAAGTAGCTAATTATTAAAATACTTATATACTTTAATTATTAATTTATCATGAATTTAAAATTATTTTGGAGTAAATGTGCTTAACTATAACTCGTATATTACAAAAAAAAATTGGTGCCCCCGCTAAGTTAAATTCCTGGGTTCGCCACTGGATGTCACTGTCTGCATTTCTTCTCGTTCTCTTTTTGTCTTCTATCCTTGTAAGCCATTGTGGAGTTGAAGGATGTTGTGACTGGGAAAATCAACTTAAACTTTTGAACAAGCTAGCCAACAGTCCAGACTATGCAGGTACACATTCTAATAGTATGCATCCTGTATTTGGTCGACCGGAATTTTGTACTAAGCATTTTTTTTTATCAAACCACAAACATAACATTGTACTAAGCATTTGGTTGCACACAAAGTTCTATTGGCAAAATGTTCTACTATAATATTGCAGTGTGTCCTTTTCCATGAAGCTTTGAAGCGTTTTGGTCTATGAACTTCGTAGTCAGCGTACGTAGTAGCCCATCTCAATCGGAATTGAAAATCCACCACCCAAATCCCTTCTCTATTCCGAAACGCGCGGGACTGGGGACTCCTCAGCTGCCATCTCTAACCATTAATTCCTTCATGCATATAGATTTGGAAAAAAAAAAAAAAAAAAAGATAACTTCAAAGTCGAAGATGTAATTCCATATGTAATATTGTGCTAGCTAGGTTTGTGAAAAAACAGGTCCAATTCGAAGTCTTAATTGGACTTGCCCGATTCACTGAATAGGCCTAAATTTAGAGCTAGATTGATTGTACTACCCTATGGCATTCACTTACAGGCCGGCCATGTCCAAATGGAAGAAAGAAACAGGGCCTAATGAGATCAGTTGTACCACTCTTCATACTATTATCAACTCTTTTTGATACGTTCATAGTAGATTTTGCCCTGACTTTTCTGGCATCCAACTAGTGAAATAACATAGTTGAGAGAGAACGAGGGGAGTACCATGACTCGAACCCCTGACCTAGGGGGACATCACAAAGGTGCCACCATCAGGGAACTCATAGCATTTGGTGTGAATAACAGAGCTGGTCAGCGAGAATTAATTAAAGTCCACGTAAGCATGATACACCACATCGATCGCCAGCTCGAAAAACAATGTAGCCCGTATAACTGTGGAAGCCTTATACGGGAAAGGAGGTGCTTAGATTGAATTAATATTTCTTTGAAACGGTAATTTATTCTTGTAGTTAACAAGATTAAAAACAAGATCAAGATTTTGTAACTTTATGTAGGACGAATACCTTCTAAATTACTACCTCGGAACGGTCCGCCCCTTGTTGGAGTGATCCATTTACGGCTAACAAATGTAAGACTAATGTTTCACATACGTTTTAAAAACAACTCTAGACAACATCTCGTTCGGAACCGTTAGATGTACATGAATTCACATACAAATAACTGTTTCAAACACAATTGTTTTTCAGAGTTGTCCTTTAAAGGCGTGTTCTAGAGGCTACGTAACTCTTGGCATGATTTTGTTTGAAATTTGAATTCTTCCTTGTATTGCTCTCAGTAGAGAGCCATGTGCTATTGCATCATTTGATGCAATAAGGTGAAATAACCAATTGTTCGACACTTTTAAAATCACATCTACTTTAGGCTATGGGTTTCTCAAACAATCCCTGAGGTTTGACTTAATGCCATACCTACGTGAATAAGAATAAATTAATTTCATGTCGTTTATATATAAGTTTCACCTACACCTCAATTGAAAATTGTTTATCCAAAAACGTGATGGAGTAAGTAAAAAATGACTTATATTTTAAAGTTAAAAAAACAACAAGAAAGGCTGATAAAAACTCATCAAAAAAATAGACCAAAAGAGGCCTTAGTACTTTAATCAGAATATCTATATTTTGTTTTGCAGATAAAAAAAATATCTATATTTTGTTGTGATGAGTCAGGAGAAGCAGCGGATTAAAAAAAAAAAAAAAATAGTCAGGAGAAGCACGGGTCCAAAAGCCCATCCACAAATCAGTGCAAGTTGATAGCCTTGTAACAATATATGGGCCCAACCTTAACAGGATCACCATAATTGGTGACTCTGTTTCAGTATAAATCTCCAACCCGTTTCTCACAAAACAAATAGATGGTGTCGATAATGACCCTTCTAAATGAAGTGAAGGATCTCTTCGCAGCAGATTTGGCGGCGGATTTCTGTGAGAGACTCAAGTTGTTTTTGTTTTTTGTTTTTTTTTTCCTAGTTCGCCAAAAAAAAAGACAAATATTTTGAAGAGGATCTTTATAAATTGGGCCTTTCTTGCTTTTGGTCCGGATCCCACTCTTTTTCGGGGTGAACTACCCCACTATCCCAGCCTCTCCACTTTTAATGAAGAGATGGTTTAGGGGAAAATGGTACAGATTTGGTTGGTTTGTTCTGCTAAAAAGGATATTTGGGCTCTCTGGTTTAAGGATTGTAGTCACAGTAATGAAACTCACTCGGTTTGGGCTTTGGAATTACCTACGGGAAGCCCAAAAATGCAAATAAACAAACAAAAGTAAAGTGAAGCAAATCTTCTTCATTTTTATTTATTTTTCTTGAAAATAAAAAGGAAATCTACACGAATCAGGAGCGCAAGCAGTGATGACCATTGGCTACGTCCGCAACCAAATGTATCTATCTGTACATCAAACACAAATACACAATGATGTCTCAGAGGGTTCGAATTTTTCTCATCCCTGTAACTCTATATGTAAAAAGGGCCCAAATTCTAATATTTTAGCTTGCTTAAAGACGTTAGCTACGGAAGATAGACTTTTATGAGGTGGGGAATGCTAATTGATCCTCAATGCATCCTTTGCTCGCAACATGATGAAGCCACCTTGCACCTTTAATAAAAAAGGATCAGGTCAATTTTGAATTTTCTATGTATCAATAGTAATATTGCATCAAATAAAGAAAAACAAAAAAAAAAGCCATATTTTTTACTTATTTTTGTCTTTATTCAAAAATTATGAGTTTCAATCAAAAAAATTTTACTTTTCCAATTCCTTTGCTCGAGACGAATCAATAAATCACAAAAAATTGACGCAAAATAAATAAGCACAAAAAAAATTTTCAATAAAGGCAAAAAAAATTAGTCACTTGAATTTTTAGTCAGGACTACATTTTCTTGTTAAGAGTTCAAATCTCCGTATTTGTGTGGGTGTTACTCATGTTGTAATTCTGAAACTCAAACCGAAAAAATTATAATTTTTTGCAATTAAAAAAGTATGCAATAAATTCTAATTTGGGAAGTACGTACATAACAATGAATTCAAGGGACCACTATAAAAGTAAACAGAAAGTCTTTGCACACAGATGTTTTAGTCCACGCCAGGTTCCACGCAAATGATCCGAATTGTTCATTAAATTTAAAACATTTTCTTAAGTGCACCCGTGTGAAATCATCTGAAGCCGATATTTATAAGTACTCGATCTAATCATCTAACTTTTCATTCAAATTGTAGGGATAACTTTTCATTCACATTGTAGATCCCTACAATATGAATGAAAAGTTCAAGCGAATACGTACACTTATCAGATTAAGTTGATTGTTCAGGAGAATTTGGAAGAACATTCGAAAAAATATTTTAAATTTAATGAACAATTCAAATTATTTGTATGAGATCCGGTGTAAGTCCCACATCGTGATCTGTGCACAATCCGTGCACGTAAAATCTGTGCATATACTCGAGTTGAAAAGTAAAATAACAATTCGAAAAAGAATACAGAAGAGAGCGAAAGACAAGTGGGTCTGAGCTGGTATTTCTATTTTCCTTCCATTTTCGAATACGGGCAGCAGTATTCTGCAAATGACTGCAGAAATGCCATTTTCGTTCGCACTGGGGATTCTATTTTTCAAACCCCGTTAACCACAAAAACCCAATTTTTTTGGGGTTCGACATTGATGGGAGTTTTGGACAGCTTACACATAACTCGATTAATTATTTTCATGGTTTAGTTAAAGGCGGGTCCATTCACTACGGAATTGAGAGTTTCACAAGAAATTAATTACCTTCTCGCGGCATGATCTTATTAATCAAACCAAAGTCAATTGCAAGCCCAACCCACTCTGCCACTCAAACGGTTTGAACCCATTTCTCTCTCTAGGCATAGACTCCATGAATCATAAACAAATTAACAATTATCAAAAAAAAAAAAATTCATAAACAAATTAACCTAAATATACCATCTTTTTACTAAAACTCTGATTTTGCTTAGTGGGTTTTTTTGTTAATTTTTTTTAAGCTCATGATCGTTCTCCGAAAATGAAAGTTTAATTAAAGAGATAGTAATTTTCGCATTCTCCAATTTCCTTAACTAAAGTTCAAACTACAAAAATTCATACTCATCATTAATGAACGACGTCTACCCTAGCATGCCTTTTGTACATTGATGATTTAGCTGTGGACCACTCTACGAGGTGTCTGTCAAAACCTTGGATTTCATAGCAATTGAGGGAGTAGCCACAGAAGACATCATGAACCGAGCTAGGTGTGTTTTAATTTTCTGGCCTTTTTGTTTGAGAATCAGAATCCAAAAGCACTAAAATTGATGTTTTCTATAATTATTTTTCAATTATTCTAGATATTTGATGCATAAAACTTCGCAAACTAGACTGTTCTGTTAAGATTTTTATTTTCTAAGTACTATTTTTCGGTTTGCAAAAACAGATCATTTTCTTTCACAGTATATCACATTTAATTTAAAAAATAACTATTTATTTGAAAAATGTATACTTATTTTAGTTAGTAGAACACACCATAAACCCAACATAAAGGTTAGTTGCGAATGTGTGTGTAATAACCCGAATTTTTTTAAACCAATAAATACTAAAAAAGAATTACCTAATTATGATGATATTATTTTTCTTAATTAATAATTAGTAGATAATTACAAAAAAAATAAGCTATTCTATCTAATTAGCTTTTAAAAATTAATTTATCATTACATACATACATATAATTGCATGCATGCACGTTTATCTTCTCCCTCACTCTCCTACTCAATTTCTAACTCCTCCGTGACCCAAAAACCGTGTGTAATTCGTCCATGCAAAAACCCAATACCGTTAGGACTCGTTTTAATCCGAAATTCCTTGAATTCTCCTATATATATACACCACTACGACCCTAGGGCACGTATCCTATTCCACCACCTTCCACGGAACCAGAGAGAGGAGAAAAACCCGAGAGAACCGAACTATATTCCATAGAATTGTAGAGAGAGAAAAGTGGGTTTCGTGGTTCCGTTCGTCCGAAACCCAAATTGATCGTTCGAGTTGTTTACTACAGTCCCAAGGTTCACCGTACATCAATCAATTCGGTCCCAAAGTCCTCCGATCGAAGGAATTGAAGTCGTCTTCCCCAAAATCACGTTTTTGATCGAAAATGAAATTAATCCGAACCGAGGTACTATAATTCAATCCGAGCCCTCCTCTATGTATAAATATGTTTATTAGACATAACCCAAGGACCCCCGTGACCCCATGCATCGAAACCAAACCAAAAAAATCAAAAAAACGAAAAACAGCCGCGACCTTGCGGCCGCGACCTTCGGGGTCCTTCACCGCAAGAACCAGACGGACAGAGTTCGCGGCCGCGAACTCTGTTATTTCCAGCATGTGTTTTATTTTTATTTTTAGATCGAATTGACTTTTTCGACCTGTTAAAAATAGATTTTGATCCCGAATTTTTTATCCTAGGTTCCTAACATTCTAAAGTTCATACCTTGTTAGTTTCATAATTTTTTTTATTTAATCTTATATTTATTAAATTTCTGTTTGTAATTGTGTAATCGTTTGTAAACGAAAAATCAATACGACCTTATAAACTAATCTATCAATACCCAAACTATTTTCCTAGACTCCCAACATGTTAAAGGTCATAACTTGCTGATTTCGTAGTTAATTTATATATTTAGCTATTTATTTAATTTTTAACTAAAGTTATAAATGAAAATTAATAACGACCTTATAAAAAATATTTTTAATATCGAAAATATTTTTCTTAGACTCCTGACAGTTCAAAGGTGATATATTATTAAAATAAAATTTTATTTATTTAATTAACTATTTATTATCATTTAAGCATTGTTTCTTAATAATAATACCGTAAAATATTATAAAGAAGGTTTAAAATTCCAAATAATTTTATGTATACTTTTTACGGCCCCAGAATGTTATTCTGTAAATATAAATATATTTTTAATTATTTAATCATTTATTGTCTATTTAATCTTGTTTCGCCTATTAACTTGAATCTTTTATTTAAATTAATTCTGTGAGCATCCAAACCCAACTTTTAGCACTCAAAGTTATTATAGGGGGCTGTTAGGACCTTTATTAAGGTTACGATAATTATTTTAATATTTTTACCTAATTAATGCATTTAATTCGTATTTAATTAACTTAATTACTTATAATTAATTAATAGAAGCCTAGAAAATTATTATTAAATCCTGAATAAATAATTCTTACATTCCTAATGACTTTTTGACCATACGAGATTAAGGGCAGCGGCCCAGTCATAAAAAGTTATGTGATTGCATTGCTTAATAATTATTTTGATCCGTCTGTTATTCATTTTAATTAATTATTGAGATTGATATTGTGCCGATATTTCACTTGAATGTTAGATTGGACCCTAGGGACATGGGGTGGTATGCGAATTAGAAATCACGTAGACGATGTTAAGTAATGGATAAATTGTGAAGTTTATTTTCTGTATAGAGGTTGCCTGCAGGCGTGATGTTGTGATATGATGAGATTGTGATGAGAATTGATACTGGCGGGTGTTCAGTGATGAATTGATAGACTGGCGGGTGTCCAGTGATGATTGTGAAAAGAATTGTGATGTGGTTTATAAGATAAGCGAACCCTAGTCGTGATACCGGCATGATAAGCTTACCCCTTGTTGTAGTTATTGGGGGTGCACACTCGGTACATAACTTAGGTGTTCCTGCGACAACAAAGGGAAGTGATCTCATGGGACTGAGCATGGCTAGTGGTTGGGGAGGAAAGATCTCGTGGAGAGATCTTAGATTTCAGATTAAGTTAATGGATAGTAAAGAAACAAGTTATGTGAATTATCTTTGATTTACTCGTTCGTATCATTATCTCCTGTTTGATTGCTAATTGTATTGTAAGAGGGGTATTTGGGTTGGATTATAGTTCGGGGTGAACTCTTTCACTCATGCACGGATTTTCCGGCATCCGTGTCGATTTTGAGAAAACCAGAAACACAGTGATCCCGTGGCGCTTTTATGCTGAGGAGAATACAGAGGTGGGAGTTGAGCCAGAATACGCTTGGGACCCATATCAATCTTAGAAGATGGCTCTATTATCTGTTTAGCTTATCCCTTCGAAGACTATTTCTAATATTTTTACAATAGTTTGTAATAGATGAATCCTTATGACGAATTATCTGTTTTGGATTTCAAATTGGATTTAATAATGTTTTTCGAGAATTAATATTTAATACCTCCGATTTTACCTTCGAAAATCGGGGCGTTACAGTGTGGGACATAGAAGTTTATACTTCCTCTGAATGTTTCCAGTTCAACTCACTTTGCTAGTAATTTTTCTGATCACCTCATTCAATTTGCGCGTAATCGCATATTGAAAGACCCAAAAAACTCTCTCAAATATGCCCTGTAGTTTTTTTTCGCACTTGGGCCACCATAATCTTGGATTATACCGTACATTTATGAGAAATGTATGATTACGTATCAATTAGATCGAATCACATATGTTGGATCCCAATATGTATAGCCGCATTTTCACACTTTCCTAATTCATGTAGAAATGTCTGGTTATGTATCCCCACATGTGAGCCGAATAAGCATGGTTGCGAATTTTTGACATTTCTCTCATGTTTTTCTGCGATGAATAAAATGGCGTCTCTTTTGATCGTCAAACAATTGAACAGAATCGCATAAGCATATTGTACAAGTTATAATGTAGCATATGGTGTTAAATGTTAATAGCATATACCCCTTTTTCTGTAGTTCTAATGTTAATTGCATTAGATATAAATTTTGGATGTAACTTTGAAAAAAGATCAGTCAACACTCAACAGTTACACACCATTTGTAAACAAACTCCGAACGGGGACTCGGTATGATTTTCAGGACTCAAGGTTATTAATACCGTTCTGTATCGGCCGGTTGGTACAGAATTCAGTACCCTACATTTCTAATTTCATTCCGGCATTTTTGACAGAATCCGATACCCTAAATCACTAATTTCGGTCTGGCGCAAATACCAGCCGGTACCAAAGATACCGGTCAGTACTAGCCAATACCGAATAGTACCGGACTACTTTTAAATTTATTTTTTTCTTCAAGTACTGGACAATACCAGTCAATACCGGACGGTACCCGACAAATACCGGAATATTTTTTATTTTTTTTGTTTTAAAAAGTGTATATTATACTATAAATTCTTTAGGTAGGAAAATAACACTAATAGCGATCAATCCGAAACGGTACCCGGTATCTCACCAGTACAGTTACGTAGCATATTAGTAAGAAAACCGGTACTCTAGCCACACCACAAGAAATTCAGGATCTCCCAACGGTTTTTTTCGCAACGGTTGAAAAGACCGTTGGTATAGATGGTGTATAGTAACGGTTTGCAAAACGTTACTAGAAAAAGGGCTATAGCAACGGTTTTCATGCGATCGTTAGTAGATTACAACACTATAGCGACGGTTTTTATTAACCGTTACTAAAAACTAGACTATAGCAATGGTTTCCAAATCGTTACTATAAACTGGATTTAAAAAAAAGGATTAAAAAAATCCGGTTAGTATAGTATAAATATTAAAAGGTGTATGATTTTACACAAGTTATGGGCTAGCACAGTTGGTTCGCGCACGCCGGCGAACATGCAAGATCGGCGGTTCGATTCTCAGGAGGAGCAAGATTATTTCGCCCATCACGAGGGCGCCACGTCTCAGTGCCACGCGGGTGCCATCTAGGCTGCCATGCAGGTGCCACATGGGCGACATTTGGTTGCCATGTCAATGCCACGTGGAGGCTTACGTCACACAGTAGTTGGTTTTTTAAAAAAAAGAAAATTGCCTTTAGCAATGGTTATAAGCGTTGCTAATCCGTTAGTAAAAAAAAATTTGTACCAATACTCGTCAAAACCGTTGCTATACCTCTATATATTGCAACGGTTTGGCCGACGATTCTCCAACCGTTGGTATAGCCTAAACGGGTCTCTACCAACGGTTTTTGGGTATTTTAGCGACGCTTTCGACCGTTGCTATAGAACAATTTTCTTGTAGTGCCAGTACGATATTCAGAACCTTGGTCAAGATCTTTAATTAGTGTCATAAACCGCAGGGGTGGTTGATGTAATTTACCCTTTCTAAAATGGGGCTCTTTTTGGCTTTTTGCCAAGTTGTCTCACTCTGCATCTGCATTTGTTCCTGTTGAAAAACTTTACTCCCATTTTATAGTAGTAGGAGTAGTACAACTCAACCCCCTGGCCAGTTTTGAATACTACAAGCAACGGCTGTGTAAACCACAACACGCAACCAATTTTTAATTGTCCATTGTTGTAATAATCGGCTAGGATTCGCTTAAATTCTTCTCCAGAAGAGTTAAACTTTTCCCTGGAAGAGTTTTTTTTAAATCTAAACCGTCCAAATATATCTGGACAGTCAGAATTACGCGCACAACCAACACAACAGTTATACGCGTAGCATTTTTGTTTGCTATCACCTAGGATCATTGCAAAGAAGACAACAATGAACCACGAGGAAAGCACACTTGGCACAAGGTGGGTCCCAAATCTCCCTTCCCTTTTTTCTTTTTGTCAATCGATAAGAAGGGATAGCAGAAAAGGTTTTGCAGCGATAAGACTTGAACCCAAATGTTTTGCTTGGTAAGAGAGTGTCACAACCATTAGGCCAAGGTTCTCTCTCCAAATTTTTATAGTAAAAAAATAGGTCCCTTGAAGTAAGAAAATAATAATAATGAATAAAAACAATCTCTAAATATTTCCTGGAGTGCACTTGTTGCGGTGGAGAAGGGGTTGAAGATGAGCCATCATTCAAAGCTGCATGCCGGTGTCCACAGGCCTAGCTTGTTAGTTTAGTTTACTTCTATTTTTTTACTTTTCAATTAGTGCAATTGTAAATTTTTTTAAAAACTCACAATTTTTTTCAAAAAATAAAAAAAAAACTACTAATTGAAAAGAATTATTGATACAAAAACTAGACATTAGTGGTAGACTACACAACAAGGTGTGATATTAAAGGGTCTTATACATCACGTGATCAACTCCTCTTAACTCACCGACTCTCCCCTTTAAAAGGAAGGCCAACTCAAAATGCCATTTCTTTCCCTCTTCCTCTCCCTCTCCCTCTGGACCCTCTCACTCCTCACTCTCTCTCTCTAGTTCTGAAGTTTCCACAGTAGGAAAAAAAGTATACATCTACTAACTTATATCACTATCGCCAACGCCAACGTTCTTTCCTAGATTTACGACACACCTGCCTTCTTTTCGATCTGAAACAAGATAATTAAGCCCTCAAGAAAGCCAGAAATTCCATTGATCAAGACCCATTATTACTTTCCTCGGCTCTTAGACCATTTCACTTTCCAGACCCAGAGTACCAAAATCCTCCGGCACCAAGGTGGTTCCATCTCATGCTCTGCATGTCTTCGTTGAGGTAAATTTATTCCAATACAAATTGCTCTACTTTTGATGGGTTTTGAAGATATTTGCTTCTTTTTATTTGCTCTACCATGTTTGTGTGATCTTCACAGCAGAACCTGAAGAATTCATCGGAGAAAATGGTGAAAAAAATGGGCAAGTTCTTCTCTGGGTGGCTTTGGCGCATCTCATTACTTCTTCTCTGGGGGACGTTAGCTTCTGTTCAGGGATCAAGGTACAGAACCAGTTTGTGGCAGACATTACATGGTAACTCTCTTTTTCCTCTCCTAATTAACTTTTCTTCTTGTACTACTCTCTTGATCTCTGTTTGGTTGCTGAGAATCCTCTCGGAAATCATGAAGAAACAAAAGAAGCCACAGTTAAAAGGAAATACCTGAGTTTTGTTCTGTTTTTCATCTTTCAAAAAGAGCTCATGACCAGTGAAAATTCTCTTGGTTAAGGTGACCCTCTTAAGATTTAGCACCACTTAGAGCATCTCCAGCATTTACTGAAATGATCACGTGGATTTGAGTACTGGTGTAGTTGTATGTTTGAGGATAAATTGGCCTTGCAAAGTACAAATTGGCCTTGCGAAGTACTGGTGAAAAATTGATATGTTTGAGTACTCAATGATTGGAGTGAAATAAAACTTAATCTGGCTCCCAAAATGCACTAGATGGCCTTAATCTAATTAATTAATATTCTCCTGTAGCAGAAAACTCGTAGAGCACAATTCAATTCACAACAAAATTTCCCTTTAACAATACTCTAGCTTATGGGTGAAGACTGCTTGGGCTAGAGCCGGGATGGCTCTACCCGAAAGCCAGGCCGAGTTTGGGCCCAAGGCCGGGCCAGCTCCCGACATGAAGTCGGTTTGTTCGCCTATAAATATGTTCCTAAATTGTTTTTAGGGTTAGAGAGCGCCCGAGAGACTTGGAAAATAAGAGAAAAACTGTTGTAACTCTTGAGAGAGAACTTGTAAGGTTTTTTCATCAATCAATAGTGAACTAATGTGGCTCATAGTTTTAAAAATCGGCCGATACGTACCGTATCGGCCGATACGTACCGGAATTTGAGCCCTCCGATACGGATACGGGCCGATACGACGGGAAGACTAGAAATCGCAGGTGTATCGGCCGATACCCGATACGTATCGGTCCGTAACCGATACGCCGCCGATACGTATCGGTTCGTCAAAAAAAAAAAAAACGTCAAAAACAGGCTATTGCTCGTGGTTGGCCCATGCAGGTCACGAATAGAGCACCAGTGGTCTAGTGGTAGAACATAGCATCTTGTCTGGCCATTTTCCACTTTTCATTTTGGCATTGAAGTTGTATTAGCAAAATTATGTACAACTTAAAAGCTATGAGCATCAAACTAGTTGTGGCTAGGGATTATGTAATGTAAATCCTCTATGGTGTGTTTATTTTAATGTCTTCATCTTACTTTTGCTGTTTATGTCAATTATATCGAAACTCATTGTAACGACCCGGATTTTTTTTGAATAAAAATTTTTTTTTAAAAAAGATTTACAAATTTTATTTCCGTAAAAATTTTATCTTTAATAATATCATTAAAAAGTATTATTAGTATTAACAAAATTCTTTTTGTTAAAAGATAAATACAAAAATAATTATCTTGACTTATTTATTTTTTTTTAAGTTGCATGCATGCATACAACTCCTTCCATCTCTCCCTCTCCTATTCCTACCGCATCATCTACTCCTTCCCATACTGTATTTTCGCCTATATTCAGTCCGTATCGAAACCCAACGAATCGAAATCCTTTTCAAATTCGAACTCGCCATCCTCTTTCGAAATTCCCTATAAATATCCCATAACTTTAACACTAGAGTTCATTACGAAATTTCCTACACCCTACCAGTCCATAAGAGAGAGAGAATTCGAAGAAAATCGAACTCCAATCCATGGAGTTTTAGAGAGAGAAAGAAAGAGAGAGAAAAGTGGGTTTCGTACCTAGGCTTAACCGAAATCCAAATTGATCATTCCAATCTCCTTCTACAAGCCCAAGCATCCATGAACATCAACCAATTCGGTCCCAATGTCCTCCGATCAGAAGGAATTGAAGTCGTCTTCCCAAAATTCAAGTTTTCGATCACGAAATTAATCGAACCAGGTACTATAATTCAATCCGAGGCCTCCAAGTATATTTATGTTTATTACACATAACAAGGTCCCCCGTAGTCCCATGCACGAAAAACCGAGCCAAAACACAATCGGACCAGTCGCGACCTTGCGGCCGCAAGGTTCGGGATTCCCCAGCCCCAAGAACCAGTGAACTGGAGTTCGCGGCCGCGAACTCCCTTAGGCCCAGACGCGCGCCTGTTTTGTTTTTGAGATCGAATTGGTTTTGCGACCTTTTAAAAATAGATTTTGACCCCGAAATTTTTACCCTAGGTTACCCATATTCTAAACTTCATACCTTGTTAGTTTCATATTTTTTTTATTTAATCTTCGATTTATTTAATTTTTATTCGTAATCGTGTGATCGTTTGTAAACTAAAAATCATTGCGACCTTTTAAATTATTCTATAAATCCCCAAACTATTTTTCTTAGATTCCTAACTTCTTAAAGATCATAAGTTGTTGATTTCATAACTTTTTGATGTTATTTGTTATTTATTTTATTTTTAGTTATAGTTTCCAATGAAAAATAGTTACGACCTTACAAAAAATATTTTTAATATCGAAAATATTTTTCTTAGACTCCTGACAGTTCAAAGGTGATATCTTATTAAAATAAAATTTTATTTATTTTATTAACTATTTTTTTTATTTAACAGTTGTTTCTAAATAATAATACTGTAGAATATTATAAAAGAGGTTTAAAATTACGAATAATTTTATTTAGACTTCTTACAGTCCTAAAAAGATATTCTGTAAATAAAAATATAATTTTAATTAATTATTTAATTATTTTCTATTTAATCTTGTTTTGGCTATTAATTTAATCTGTTTATTTAAATTAATTCCGTGAGCACCCAAACCCAACTTTTAACACTCGAACTTATTATAAAGGACTGTTAGGACCTTTATTAAGGTTACGATAATTATTCTAATATTTTTAACTAATTAATGTATTTAATTAGTGTTTAATTAACTTAATTACTTATAATTAATTAATAGAAGTCTAGAAAATTATTATTAAATCTTAATTAATTAATTCTTTCATTCTTAATGACTTTGTGACCATGCGAGATTAAGGGCAACTGCCCAGTCATAAAAAGTTATGTGATTGCATTGCTTATGAATTGTTTCGATCCATCTGTTAGTCGTTTTAATTATTTTTTGTTTATAATTGATATTGTATCGATGCTTCAGTTGACTGTTAGATTGGACCCTAGGGACATGGGGTGGTATGCGAATTAGAAATCACGTAGACGATGTTAAGTAATGGATAAATTGTGAGGTTTATTTTCTGTTAGAGGTTTCAGGCGTGATGTTGTGATATGATGAGATTGTGATGAGAATTGATACTAGCGGGTGTCCAGTGATGAATTGATAGACTGGCGGGTGTCAAGTGATGATTGTGAAAAGAATTGTGATGTGTTTATAAGATAAAGTAACCACTAGTGTGATCTGCGTGATGATAAAGCTTACCTCATAGAAGTTATTGGGGTGCACACTCGGTACATAACTTAGGTGTTCCTGCGACAACAAAGGGAAGTGATCTCATGGGACTGAGCATGGCTAGTGGTTAGGGAGGAAAGATCTCGTGGAGAGATCTTAGATTTCATGTTAAGTTAATGGATAGTAATGAATCAAGTTATGTGAATTATCTCTGTTTTACTTTTTCAAATCTTTATTATCCTTTGCTTGCTAACAGTAAAGTAAGAGGGGTGGTTGGGTTGGATTATTTTACTGGGTGATTTATCACTCACGGATACGTCTGTATCCTGGCAAATCGATTGCTTCGGCGGTCAATTTGCTAGAGGGCGCAGGATTCAATGGAGGAGATTCAACGATGAAGCAGGTCGACACGAAAAGAATATCAGTAATGAAGATCGAGAATGCTTAGGATTCGTATCAAGATTAGAGTCAGGTCTGAAGTTAGTGTATTTTGATTCAGTAGATCTATCTTGAAATTGTAATGGTTAAACCATTGTTTTGAAAAATTATATTTATTTAGCAAATTTTCTCATAGAAATTATTTATTTTCCTCCCGAAAAGTCGGGGCGTTACAAGTGGTATCAGAGCATAGGTTCAACGCTCGGCCTTGGGTAGATTGGGTAGACTACATTCCGAGAGCATAAATCCGAATAGCTAATCGTTTACCGTATCTATGACTCTTCTAAACTATGATATAACCTGTCTAAGTATATCATATAAATAGTTATTTACCTGTTGCGACTCAGACTCCGATGAGTTACGAAATCAACGTTGATTCCGATCAGAAGGAAGCGACAGAAGAATCATTCCTCTTATAATTGGTTGTCCAATTGAACGAAGCGAAGAACACCAGTCCAAAGAAGACAAAAAGACAAATCTCGACAATAGAGGAAGGGTACTATCGAAGGAGGCTACTTATTAAATAGAGTACCTGTTGAAGAAGAATTCTTCTTTCTCTAGGTTGATAACGGTCGCAAATAGGGTAGGATCAATGTAAGAACGTTGTTGCACTCATTCCCTTTTTAGAACCAGATATTTAGAAACCCTTATAACCCTGAACCTAACCTCGAGGAGCAGTCGTTACAAGATTGGTACAAAACGTCAAGGACGTCATCATTTTGTCAAACCCACCAGTAAGGACGATACGCGTAGCCCTGATTCCAACGACAACGTCGTCTACGACAACGACTATTCTTTCGTGAATTTCGAGATCAATACCAACTCAAACCTCAACGCAAGACGAAGTATCAATTGGGTTGTGCAACTCATACGAGCGATTACCGACTACCCCTAAACCCTAACCTCCAGCGTCGTAGATCCCTTGAGAAAGTAGATAGATTGACGAATAGAAACATGATGTTATCAGAGATTCGAAATCATCACCTAGCTAAATACTATGCCACTACATCCGATGAAGGCACCATCATAGTTCAACAGATCAGGAAGAGCTCAAGGTCGTGAATATCTGAGAAAGCGGCAACCATTCTCTTGCAATGAAGTTCTTAATATTTTTTTTAAGGGGGATAGACGAGCTATTGACGATTATTCATCTAAGTCTCCATTCTCATTCAATCGATTGTATCCTAATTGCCCGCTACGTTCAATTTCTCTTGGCTCTTCTTAAAATCACATTCATTATGACTCATCATTGTTAGAGCTGCAACTTCAACTAAATTTCAAATCGTTGAACTCTTATATATTCCAAGCACCTAACTCACGTGACATTTTCTTTTGAGTTGGATATTCCTAACAAATCATTTCGTTCCAACCCCTCTTAATTTGATTTGAATTGAAGTCAACAGTATGCTCAATTATGAGTCTAACTTATCTGATCCATTGAATACTTCATGTTTGGAGCAATCCTCGTTTATTTTGATCAGCGCACTAATAGTTATCCACAATCTTGAATTCTTTTGATATCACATCAAAATATTCCTTCGACCTTTCAAAACTCTAAATTCACAAACCTAATTCGAGTTTCAATGTTGGAGTTATTTAGTCATTGAACACCGATATCATTGTGCTTCAATTTTCTTAAACTTTGTATCCTGTTTCGAGTTAATCAGATCCAATCATTGTTCTATTGATGACTTTTTCTATTTTTGGATTCAAGAGTCATTGTTTACTCTTCACTTGTGCCCATTATCTTTCTTTCTTCTAAATAACTAGAGTTAGATGTTTGTTTTGAAATGCGTTTGGCCAACGTGGTGCAAAATAAATATCTAGTTGACTAGTTGTGTTTCATCGATTGAACCTTGTAATCTTTCAAAACCTATCGATAGATTGATATTTCTTATGAGAACCCTTGTTAAATTATTTCAGTACAATGTTTGGTAGACCAAATACTTGCTTGTTTCACTCGCATGTTATATCTTTTTATCAGCACTATTCCAATTATGAAATTCTTCAAATCCAAATTATTGAGTTTGACTTCGGTTAATTTGATCCTCGTTGTTATCGTATTCCAACTCAATTCTAAACAACTCATACCTCTAACTCGTAGAGGATGATATGTTCATACTTTCTACTAGATCCTATGACTTTCGAACATTTGAGTCATGTTTGAAATCTCTTAGAAATTCTCGCCTTCTCGTTTCTTTTGGGAGAAAAGTACAATCCATCAAGTAAGAGATAAGAACCAAACTTTCAAGAACTGACTAAGGATGGAGATACGCTAAAGACATATGATCGCTCAAAACTTGTACGAGAGTTACGCCAACAAGAGGATGGGACCATAGACTTTCAATGTGATTTTGATCAAGCCGCGCCATAGGATCACTCAATTTGTCAAGAAAGGAAAGTTATCGCCTCGCCACATTGGTACGTTTGAGATCTTGGAGCAAATTGGAGAAGTTGCCTATAGCTTAAACGTTATAACCACAAATCGTCAAAACTCACGTTGTCTTTTACGATTCTACGCTGCGGAAAGATATGACCCATTCCACCCTACACATGTGTTCAACTGGAAGGAAGTCACACCAAATGAGGATACAACTTTTGAAAAGCAACCGGCGAAAATTTAGGATCGTGAAGGAAAAATTACCCAATGATGAACAATCAAACGAGTCAAGGTCTTGTGGAGACACCGAAAATTGAAGGAATCAACTGGGGAAACAAGAAGACACGATTCGTGCCAACTACTGACAATTGCATTCACCAGAGAGTACGCTTTAATTTCGAGGACGAAATTATTTTAAGGGGGATAGGTTGTAACGACCCGGATTTTTTTTGAATAAAATTTTTTTTAAAAGGATTTACAAATTTTATTTCCGTAAAAATTTTATCTTTAATAATATCATTAAAAAGTATTATTAGTATTAACAAAATTCTTTTTGTTAAAAGATAAATACAAAAATAATTATCTTGACTTATTTATTTTTTTTTAAGTTGCATGCATGCATACAACTCCTTCCATTTCTCCCTCTCCTATTCCTACTCCATCTCTACTCATTCCCATACTGTATTTTCGCCCATATTCAGTCCGTATCGAAACCCAACGAATCGAAATCCTTTTCGAATTCGAACTCGCCATCCTCTTCCGAAATTCCCTATAAATATCCCATAACTTTAACCCTAGAGTTCATTACGAAAATTTCTACACCCTACTAGTACATAAGAGAGAGAGAATTCGAAGAAAACAAAACTCCAATTCATGGAGTTTTAGAGAGAGAAAGTGAGAGAGAGAAAAGTGGGTTTCGTACCTAGGCTTAACCGAAATCCAAATTGATCATTCCAATCTCCTTCTACAAGCCCAAGCATCCATGAACATCAACCAATTCGGTCCCAAGGTCCTCCGATCGAAGGAATTGAAGTCGTCTTCCCCAAAATCACGTTTTCGATCGAAAACGAAATTAATCCGAACCGAGGTACTATAATTCAATCCGAGGCCTCCTCTAAGTATATTTATGTTTATTAGACATAACCCAAGGTCCCCCGTAGTCCCATGCACGAAAATCGAGCCAAAACAAGCAAAAACAATCGGACCAGTCGCGACTTTGCGGCCGCAAGGTTCGGGATTCCCCAGCCGCATGAACCAGTGAACTGGAGTTCGCGGCCGCGAACTCCCTTAGGCCCAGACGCGCGCCTGTTTTGTTTTTGAGATCGAATTGATTTTGCGACCTTTTAAAAATAGATTTTGACCCCGAAATTTTTACCCTAGGTTACCCATATTCTAAAGTTCATACCTTGTTAGTTTCATATTTTTTTTATTTAATCTTCGATTTATTCAATTTTTATTCGTAATCGTGTGATCGTTTGTAAACTAAAAATCGTTGCGACCTTTTAAATTATTCTATAAATCCCCAAACTATTTTTCTTAGATTCCTAACTTCTTAAAGATCATAAGTTGTTGATTTCATAACTTTTTGATGTTATTTGTTATTTATTTTATTTTTAGTTATAGTTTCAAACGAAAAATAGTTACGACCTTACAAAAAATATTTTTAATATCGAAAATATTTTTCTTAGACTCCTGACAGTTCAAAGGTGATATCTTATTAAAATAAAATTTTATTTATTTTATTAACTATTTTTTTTATTTAAGAGTTGTTTCTTAATAATAATACTGTAGAATATTATAAAAGAGGTTTAAAATTACGAATAATTTTATTTAGACTTCTTACAGTCCTAAAAAGATATTCTGTAAATAAAAATATAATTTTAATTAATTATTTAATTATTGTCTATTTAATCTTGTTTTGGCTATTAATTTAATCTGTTTATTTAAATTAATTCCGTGAGCACCCAAACCCAACTTTTAACACTCGAACTTATTATAAAGGACTGTTAGGACCTTTATTAAGGTTACGATAATTATTCTAATATTTTTAACTAATTAATGTATTTAATTAGTGTTTAATTAACTTAATTACTTATAATTAATTAATAGAAGTCTAGAAAATTATTATTAAATCTTAATTAATTAATTCTTTTCATTCTTAATGACTTTGTGACCATATGAGATTAAGGGCAACTGCTCATAAAAAAGTTATGTGATTGCATTGCTTATGAATTGTTTCGATCCTCTGTTATTCGCTTTTAATTATTTTTGTTTATAATTGATATTGTATCGATGATTGAATGTTAAATTGGACCCTAGGGACATGGGGTAGTATGCGAATAAAATCACGTAGGCGATGTTAAGTAATGGATAAATTCAGAGGTTTATTTTTCTTTTGAGGTTGCCCGCAGCGTGATGTTGTGATATGATGAGATTGTGATGAGAATTGATCCTGGCGGGTGTCCAGTTGATGAATTGATAGACCGGCGGGTGTCCAGTGATGATTGTGAAAAGAATTGTGATGTAGTTTATAAGATAGGCGAACCCTGGTCAGTAATATCGGCATGATAAGCTTACTCCTTGCTGTAGTTATTGGGGATGCACATGTACATAACTTAGGTGTTCCTGCGACAACAAAGGAAGTGATCTCATGGGGCGGGATATGGGATGTGAGAGGAAAAGATCTCGTGGAGAGATCTTAGATTTCATGTTAAGTTAATGGATAGCAATGAATCAAGTTATGAATTATCTCTGTTTTACTTTTTCGCACCATATATATTCTGTTTGCCTGCTAGCTGTAAAGTAAGAGGGGTGGTTGGGTTGGATTATTTTACTGGGTGATTTATCACTCACGGATACGTCTGTATCCTGACAAATCGATTGCTTCGGCGGTCAATTTGCTAGAGGGCGCAGGATTCAATGGAGGAGATTCAACGATGAAGCAGGTTGACACGAAAAGAATATCAGTAATGAAGATCGAGGATGCTTAGGATTCGTATCAAGATTAGAGTCAGTTCTGAAGTTAGTATATTTTGATTCAGTAGATCTATCTTGAAATTGTAATGGTTAAACCATTGTTTTGAAAAATTATATTTATTTAGCAAATCTTCTCATAGAAATTATTTATATTTCTCCCGAAAAGTCGGGGCGTTACACTCATAATGTTGCATTTTTCTCATATTTATAAAATCTTATTGACCTGCGGGTTTTGATAAATTATCGGATATTTCACACGAAGAGAATGGGCTATTACATGTCTTAAATTAATTAAAATGTGATAATTTAAGCCAATGTTGGGGGCAAAAGTATATTTTTCAAGTTTTATACATGTTGCTGAAGATTTTTAAAAATTCACGACCGCGACACCCGATTCCCGCGACGTATCACCGATACGTCCCGATACCGATACACCGCGACCGATACCGCGACGGCGACCGATACCGAGATTTAAAACTATATTGTGGCTCCCGAGGACGTAGACAAGTTGCCGAACCTCATATATTTTGTGTCTTGCTTTCTTTTCTTGCTTTTGATTTCTCTTGCGTATTTATTCTGTGATTCATAGCATCCAAGATCCAGTTTTTTGTGTTTGTTGGTGAAATTGAAAGCGTAGTTTAATCCGTTGCATTCCCAACAAATACCAAACTCCTGCCGATCAAAAAATAATAATAATAATACCAAACTCCCTGATTCAAATTAAAGCAAATGTATGACCACAGTATTGACACCAATATCAACTAAAAGAGGATTTTGAGATTGGAAGTTCCGGAAGAAAAACTAAGAACAGAGTACGTGTCGGGTGAGGGTTAGATGGCCTCTAGATTTGCTAGAAGGGGGATTTGAGAACTGAAGATCTTAAGTGGCCGGGAGCAAATCCCAGCAGTTTTCTTGTAACAGTTTCCTATATGATCGCGCGCTTGTCGACTATTGGTAACTATTATAACACTTGATAGCATGCATGCTAATACTGATTTTTTTTTTTTTTTTTGTTTACTCCTAATGGCCTAGCTTCAGGAGAGGCGTCTAAATCATCTCCTCTTCAGTTTGGGTCCACAACTCCGGGTTTCCTGAATGGAATTCAGGTGGTTTATTGTTCTCATCATGCTATTATTAACAAATTTAGTCCTATGTTTGGTTGCATTGTGCTAATTAACGTTTTTATTGGTCCTTAATTTGTTTTTTAAATGGTTTCCATCAAATTCAATTTGTTTTCAGATACCAGCTACACAGCCTAACACAGCTCCACCACCGAATTTGGATGAGCAGCACAACACGGTGAGTTTGTCATCCTTTGTTGCCAATACTTACACGTATGTGCATGTTTGATGGTTGTTAATTACTTCTATTAGATGGTTTATAATTGGTCCCGTTTGCGACCCAATTGATAATCAAAACCATCAAGTAATGTTTACCCATTAATTTATAATTATGTACCCATAATTGAATATGGATGGATTTGGGCGCGCGGTTATGGGTGGGTAAATGGATTTAGATTGACATTGCCATCTCGAATTACGATACTGACTTGAACGTGTCATGTTAAGTTTTTGGATTTGTATACTTTTTCGAAACAAAAGAACATTATCTGTTTTATTCACTCTTAAGCAGTTAGCATGCCAGTTAATTGTGGTTCCCCACCCCGACCCAAACTTAGTACTTCTCTCAGTTATGTTGGCTGGTAGAGCCACTTTGACTGGGACAAAATCTGCATGTAATTAAGTCGCATAAAATTCATAGTAAATTCCCCTGTCGTTGATTTGGGACAAAATATGCATGTAAGTCACACAAAATCTCAGTTTCTACAACTTTCGTGTTTTGCATAAAGCCTAAATACTTCGTGATGTGAGGTAAAAACGGGTTTTAAGACAGTAGCACGAATATTCTGCCTAAAATCTGCACATCACAGCCCCTTTGAAAAATCATTATAAATTTTTCTGATTTCGGATTAGATAAACTTTATACCAAAGTAGCTTATAATTTAGAGGGCTACGGGCTAGTTTCCCTGTTTCGGCTCCTAAGAGTCCCGAAAAATCCAGACAGAAGTGAAAGTAGTTTTACATTGTTCAATTCGTATCCATCTACATATGCATCGGATCGGGTCACTGTGATCCGACACAACTTAATTTGAATAAAATCAAACCGTGTAAAAATAGAAATTCTACAAATAGATTTGTTAGAAACTACTAATTTGAAGCATAAAGTTGTTGTTTTGTAAAGATATTACCAACTTATTTGCTACCTATAGGCTTGTAACATAAACTTTTTATTGACCGGTCTTGTAACACAAACTTGTGTGTTTATTTTTTAAAATCAGGTCGTAAAGAGCGAGTGGTTTCAAGAAACCAAATTTCGCAAGCCAAGGAATTCTCTCATCGTTGTTATAGTAGCTCCGATTGTTAGCATTCTGGTACTTTTAGGATGTTGTTATTGTTGTTGGAGGATGTGCGCAAATGATAATCCTGAAGAAGCAGCTGACCCTGAGCCAGAAGTTGAGCTAGTCGTAGAAGAGCCAGTCGGGGCAGGGCCTGCCGTAGTAGTGGGACTCGATCCAAACGTGATTGATCTATTCCCACTACTTCCTTTTACGATAGACGGACCAGCTGGTTTCGGAGGATCTGAGTGCCAGATATGCGTGGAGCAATTTGTGCACGGGGAGAATGTAGGAGTTCTCCCCATATGTAGGCATATATTCCATGATCATTGCATCAAAACATGGTTGGCTAGCCGAACAGAATGCGCTGTTTGTCGCCACGAGTATTTAGGTTGGGAAGCTGAAATGGTGTCACCCGATGCTCCTTGAACACCATAGATGGTTTGAGCCATTTTTTCAAATCTTAGGTAGTTCTTTTTTTTTTTTTTTCCTACTTGGATAAATTGGTATGAAATGGCAATTAATTTAGATGCATCATTTCTGAACTCAAGTTTGGCTAAAGAAATGATACAGACTCTTCAATTGGTGATTTGTCTAGTTAGAATGGAACGCATGGGAGTTGCTTTATAATGTAATGACAATGACACAACCAGAGAACCTAATAGTAATTCAATTGCTTTCATTTTTTTTGGATTGTGGTTCACTTATTTTATTGGCAATAGTAGGAGAGTATCAAAAAAATAATTTAGAAGATCAATCACTTCAGCCAGAAGGAGGACTAGGAAAGCCTCCATACACGACCAAATGTCTCAAATTAGTGTGTTCATGATCAAAAACTTTATATTGTCTCATATTGTCTGCAAAGGGCTCTGTGTTATAGGCGTCAATATTTTGCCCGCCACCATCGCTGATTTCGACATTTCTGAAGTATGAGTCGTAATGTGTATCACCTGTAGGAAAAGCACCGTTGCCCATTCCAGGAGTAGGTGTGCCGGGGGGACCAAACACCTCTCCTCCCCATTCGGCATAGGAAGCCATGTCTGCTAGTCCGGTGAATATTCTCTTCGGCCAAAATCCAACTTGGGTATTGTCATCTCCAACTAAAAGCCACCAGTTTCCATTAGCTAGGTCCTATTATGACAAAACAACTTAGTTAGTTCCTTGCTAGATGCAAACATTCGTCTAATTCCTTTTACCCAAGCCAACTAATTAAGAATTGAAGAAGCGTGATGAGCGATAATTAACCTTACCCGGTCAATGTACAGTGGCACTACGTACACCTCTTTTCCAGGAATAGAAATTTGGGGATAGACTAAGTCTAGAGGTATATCCGATCTCACATGAACGAATCCAGGGCATCTAGTATTGAAACAATGAGATTGCCCTGCCTGTTGGTACAAACACACAAAGAATTAATGTGTAACAAGGTGTAGCACATCCATTTAAGAAAAGTAGAACCAAAACAGAAAGTTTTACATCCAATCGTATAAATCGTCTAGTCTTAGAATCCCCATACAATGTTGGATCAACCTGAAACATAAAAATTTGCTTATGGTGAGAACTCTTCTATTATGTTAAAATCCAATCTTGACAATTCGCAAACAACAACAGTGACTTACCCTCCACCCTACTTGTATGGTATCGGCCCCGTTTTGAAGCATGAATCTTGCTGCACTATATTGTCTTCCGGAAACACTGGGATTATGTAAGCTAAGTGTCGCTCCAGCTCCGTTGAACTTGTTTTGGCCACCTCTTGTTCGAACCACGGCGTACTGAGCAATTTGAAAAAAAAAACACACTAAATGTAAGCAAGATTTATACCCCTCCTTTCCACCACAAAACATTTGTATTAGTTATATCTCTGGCATATATATATATATATATATGATGTTCCAAGCTCCAAATAGGCTTGAGCATTTCGATTCTTAAGAAAAAAGGAAAAGAAGTCTTGAGGATTTTCAGAGTTCGTAATGCTTTGGAACGTAATTACACGATTAGGTTT
Organism: Rhododendron molle; assembly: GCA_025413875.1. Lineage (NCBI taxonomy): Eukaryota > Viridiplantae > Streptophyta > Magnoliopsida > Ericales > Ericaceae > Rhododendron > Rhododendron molle. Next base: position 46,217,531 of record CM046389.1, on the reverse strand, counting down.
ATAATCCTTACTTTCCACGCATGTATGATCTATATCGTTCGATTTAAAGTACGAAACAGTTGCCTACTTTCTATTTTATTGCTTTGTAATTTCGATCATGCATGCTACTCCCTAGCTAGGGATGTCATTTTGTCAATATATTTTTCCGATAACATGATGTCCGAATCAATTTGCGAACACTTCGAATTAATAATTCCGAGGCCCTCAAATTAACGATCAGACAAACCAAAAGAGTTTATAGCACCTAGGAGAGACTTCAAAGAGACATTAAGAAGGAACAAATTTACTCTTAAATCTCAAGTCTTGACTACCCGTCCAACCCTGGGGGTTAAGATCGAGTAATATAAATATGCTCTGATTGCTTCTACTAACATCAAATTCAAACCTGCCCATTTCAAAAGAATTATTTTAAGAACAGGATGAGAGTAATACAAATGTTGATATATGGAACCTTGCAAATGAACATTATGTTCTAAATTAAAACTGAGAAAGGGGCTTTGTAAAAACATACATATAACCAAAAGAGAAATTGTGATAGCAATGGCACCATATTAATTCACAAATAACTTAGATGTGGCTAAGGATAACTTACATGAGCACCAAGAGTATTATCTGCAAAAGACATTACTTTCGAAGCATTTCTCTCCCTAATGAGATCTTCCTTTGTGACTCTTCTAATAGGAACTGTACCAATCGGACAGCCTCCACCAATCAACGCTGTATGTATGGGTTCTTTATCTTCAGAGGAGACTTGATCCCTTTTTCTTTTAGGCACTAAAGTAGGTTTCATCTGCAGTTCAATAGCACATGTGCATTAAATAAGTTGTATTTCATTCTTAGATTAGAGACATGAGAAAATATAGATACAAACCTCAAAATGAAAACTGTGATTCTTCAACAAAGGATGATCAAATGCTGGTTGTTTGTAGAAATCCACGCAATCATATATATCCCCATACTGTGTCTGCAAACATTACAATCTTCTTAAATTTTGATGAGGATATGAATGTAACCAATTACTCATCGTGAAAAGTGCATGTTTTGACCAATTAACTTGCCATTTTCTAGGCCCATTGCTGTCCTAGAATTCGGCCTTAATAGGAGACATATTACCCAAGTGGGCTTTTTTGAGGCCAATTTGTTGGACCACGAACCAAGGGCAAATACCGATACTTTTGGGCTCTGTTTAGATTAAGAAGCTTGAGAAGGCCCGTTGGGATTCACATTTTTTTTTTTTTTTTGCTAGTAATTAGGTCGATTCGTTATCGGGAATCTCAACAATTTATTGTCGTCAGAAATTAATTAGGTTCATTCCATATGATTCCCATATTGGGATTCACATATTTGTCTGCCTTTAAAGCTAACCATGATAATAATGGGTGGAACCTAAGAGTTAGAAAGAGCTAATAAAAATGAGGGTAATGATTTTATTTCTCCAAGTGAAGGTCAAGATCGGACTCGTCAAATTTGAAGGGATTAAAAGTACTACAACATTGTGTTACCTAAAATATTGAGGATTTATCGAGTCCGACTCCTCTCCAATCCATAGGGATTTGAAGGATCCTCCAATTCCAATTCAATGGTCAAGATTACCTTAGTAACTTAAGCCCCAAACTTTATATGGTATTCTACGGGCACCCAATCACTCCCCAAATATTTCTCAATTACATAAGCATCTTCCTTCCCTGTTTTTTGAACCGCGAAAAAAATTCATTAATCTTCGAAGTTGTTACAAAAAATTCTTTAATTTTTTTTGAATGGTGTCTTCTCTCCGTATTCAACCTACCTCTAGTGTATATATATATATATAGCTCATGAGGATTTTTTTACTAATATTATATCAGTAATTTTTTTTTCCTTTCAGCATGGGTTATTTCGTTGATATTATCTTATTATGTAACTCATGAGATTTTTTTACTAATACAAGTGTATTTTTACGTGTGCTTCACATTGTGTCGTGTACTCATTGATGTAGTTGTTCTTGCATGTAAGAAAGTTGAAATTAAGATTCAGCAATGAAAATTAGAAAGAAATCATAAGAGTAAGTAATTGAACGTAAAATAATTTTTACAGAAAAAATATTTTAGAATAAATGTGTAAGGAGTTCTTTGATTAACCCTGTGAATCTGCTCATGTTATTAAAGTTACGATATGAAATTTTACTAATGTTTGGAATATGGTAAATTAGCGCTTGAAATGTGATAAATGATAATTGGGAAATATTTGGGGCGTAATTGAGTGTCCGTAGAATACCATATGTATTTTGGGGTTGAAGATACTAAGGTAATCTTTACCATTGAATTGGAATTGGAGGATCCTCCAATTTCCTATGTCATACATTGAAAGCTATTGACCGTCACATTATATACCTTTATAGTCTTAACTGCTGGCTTGTTCATGACGTTGAGTTGCTTCTCCAATTCTTGATCTTCCGTTTCCAATAAATCCCTCGTTCCTTCAACTCCATTGTAGCCGAGAAGTTGAAGCAACAATAAGAGAACTAGGAGAAATCTAGGCAAACCCATTTGTTGATCTGGATAGCAAAAGCATTGTAGCGATGAGTGATCAGAGATTGCATTATGCTAATTATATTTTAGAAACTACAAACATGTTAGGAACGTACACAATAATACTATAATTGAACACTTTATCAAAACAATGCATGTGAACCAAAATGCAAGTGATCTAGCTCTATGAGAATGATGCTGGTTGACCTCACTATGAACTAAACGGCCGGGGTGTGGTTGATTAGGTTTGGTCATTAGTGATAATGGTGGGATTTTAATTTTGGATGAAACAAAAGTCCACTCCTCTTTATACAAGAATTTGGTCTAGAAACATTGTTTTTTAGCATTACTAAAAAAAAAGTATATTTGCCTTCACTTTATAAGACAGTAAGCGTACACATCACACAGAAATATTTCTACCTGGTATAAAATGTAGCAACAACGAGAACGAAGTGCATTTGCGCTTGTGTAATTCACTGCTAAGAAATCGTTACTTCCACTCCCAGGTTTGGTTTACGGGTTTAATGTTTTCTAGTCTAAAGAAATCCGTAGAAGTTTTAATGAACAACAAAAGTAAATTGAAAACATGTGAAAATTGCTAGATTCAAGAACAGACCTGGCATTTGGTACTGTGATAACACAAGAATAGTGTTCTCTTGAGAAAAAGTTGTGCGGATTATTGTCCCATGTCATTGGAGTTTATTTATATTTACATTGATTGTCTCTCAATTTACCATTAAGAATGCAATGCTATATATACGGTATCTATGAAATTCGTATCTTCATATTACGGTGATTGACAAAGGAATTGATTCTCCTCCTTTTATTCTTTTACGTTAATTTTGGTAAGAAAATCGAATCGAAAGGGGTTGATTACATGAATGATTTGATTATGCATGTGAAAGTGTAACGCCCTGACTTTTCGGGCGCAAAATAAAATAATTTCTTAAGAAAATATTGCTAAATAAATATAATTTTCCAAAATAAAGATTTTGCTAATACAATCTCAAGATAGATTTACGGAATCAAAATACACCAACTTCAGAGCTGACTCTAATCTTGATACGAATCCTAAGCATCCTCGATCCTCGGTACTGATATTCGTTCGTGTCGAACCGCATCATCGCTGAATCTCTTCCATTGAATCCTGCGCTAATCGTCGAAGCAATCGATTTGCCAGATACAGACGTGATCCGTGAGTGATAAATCACCCAATAGAATAATCCAACCCAACTACCCTCTTACAATACAGCTAGCAAGCAAAACAAGATAATAATGATGCGAAGAAATAGAAACAGAGATTTTTCACATAAAACCAGCTTCATTACTATCCATTAACCTAACGTAATCCAACATCTCCCTACGAGATCTTCCTCCCCAACCGCTAGCCATGCTCGTCCTATGAGATCACTTCCTTTTGTGCCGTAGATAACCTAAGTTACAATACTACAACAAGGGGCCAGCTTATCATGCCCGAATCACAACTAGGGTTCGCCATCTTATATACCACATCACAATCATCACCGACACACGCCAAGACATCAATTTGTTCCATCGACACATGCCGTGACATCAATTTATTCCACCTGACACACGCTTAGACATCAATTTGTTCCACCGACCCACGCCAGACATCAATTTGTTCCATCGACCTACCGCCAGACATCAATTTGTTCCATCGACTTCGCCAGACATCAATTTGTTCCACCGACCCACGCCAGACATCAATTTGTTCCACCGGACTCTCGCCAGACACCATCACAAAACATCACCGACACACGCCAGGTTTTATCATCAACAAAACATCGCTGGACCCGCCATGTTTTAACATCACAAAATATCGCCGGACCGCCAGGTTTTAACATCACAAATTATCGATAGGCCACCAGGTTTTATCAATAAACATCTCTCGACTATCGCCAGGTTTTATCAACATAAAACGCCACTGGACCACCGCCAGGTTTTATCAAAAATCACCGGACTATCCGGCCAGGTTTTATATCATCTCCGGGCTTATTACGGTTTTTAAATCATCACATACATCATCGGGCTTACTCGCTACCTTAAATCATCTCGGCTTATCGCCAGCTTTAAATCACATCACAAATCTCATCGGATCTCAAATCACGCCTGCAGCAACCTCTAAATGTAAAAGAAACTTCACAATTTATCCATTACTTAGAATCGTCTACGTGATTTCTATTTCGGATACCACCCCATGTCTCTAGGGTCCAATCTAACATTCAAATCCAATATCAACACAATATCATTCTCAACAATAATTAAAACGAATAACAAACAGATCAAAACAAACATTAGGTACTGCAATCACATGACTTTTTATGACTGGGCCATTGCCCTTAATCTTGTATGGCCAAAATATCAATAACAATGTAGGAAATTTTATATAAGACTTTTTAAAAATAATTTTCTAGGCTTTTATTAATTAATTATAAGTAATTAAGTCAATTAAACACTAATTAAATACATTAATTAGGTAAAATATTAGAATAATTATCGTAATCTTAATAAAGGTCCTAACAGTCCTCTATAATAAGTTCGAGTGCTAAAAGTTGGGTTTGAATGCTTATGGAATTATTTTAAATAAACAGATTAAATTAATAGGCAAAACAAGATTAAATAGACAATAAATAATTAACAATCGAAAATATATTTATATTTACAAAATAACATTCTGGGGCTGTGAAAAGTCTAAATAAAATTATTTGGAATTTTAAACCTTCTTTATAATATTTTATGGTATTATCATTAAGAAATAATGCTTAAATAATAATAAATAGTAATTCAAATAAATAAAATTTTATTTTAATAACATATCACCTTTGAACTGTCAGGAGTCTAAGAAAAATATTTTCGATACTAAAATATTTTTTGTAAGGTCGCTATTAATTTTCGTTTATAACTTTAGTTAAAAATTAAATAAATAGCTAATAATATAAATTAACTACGAAATCAGCAAGTTATGACCTTTAACATGTTGGGAGTCTAGGAAAATAGTTTGGGTAATTATAGATTAGTTTATAAGGTCGTATTGATTTTTTGTTTACAAACGATTACACAATTACAAACAGAAATTTAATAAATATAAGATTAAATAAAAAATTATGAAACTAACAAGGTATGAACTTTAGAATGTGGGTAACCTAGAATATAAAAATTTCGGAGTAAAAATCTATTTTTAAAAGGTCGCAAACCAATTCGATCTCAAAACAACCAAGACCGCACAGGAGTTCGGTTTTTTGATTTTTGGTACTTTTTCGATGCATGGGACTACGGGGCCTATTGGGTTATAATGTCTATAAACACTTAATATACTTAGAGAAGGCTTGGGATCGAATTATAAATTAATCGATTGGATTTGATTTCGATCTAAACTTGACAATTTGGAACAAAAGCTTCGGGTTTCTTGATCGGGGAACCTCGGGGCCGAATTGATTGATGTTTGGTGATGCTCTAGGTTGTAGAAAGAGTTCGGGATGATCGGATTGGATCTTGGTTGGGTCTAGGTACGAAACCCACCTTTCTCTCTCTCTTTTCTCTCTCTAGAACTCCATGGATTGGAGCTTCGATTTCCTTCGATTTTTCTCTCTTTTCTGAATGATTAGGGCTTGAAAAATATGGTGCGTGCCCTAGGGTCGGAGTAGTGACGTATTTATAAGAGAATTGGATGGGTTTTGATTAATTAGAGTCTTAACGGAACTGGGTTTCGAGATGGACGAATGGAGCTCGGTTTTTGGGTTACGGGGACTAAGTAGGAGTAGGAGATTAAGAGATTGGGAAGGTGTATGCATGCATGTAACTAAGGAAAATAGAATTAGATAATTATAAGTATTTATCTAACAAAATAAATGTTTTTATTAAAAGGATATAATTAGGGAAAATAATGCTATTATTATTTTAAAAGCTATTAATAATATTATTTTTAAAAAAAAATTACGGTCAAAAATCCGGGTTGTTACAGAAAGAATCTTCTATTTTGTTCCACTTGTCTAGGGGAGACAGTGCCGATTTTGTAATAAACCTCTTCAAGTTATCGCTTCTCACTTTTTTTCTTAATTTATCACTACCCTAGGTAAGCAAATATAATTCACGTGCATGACACCTTCTATTTTTTCGGACATCTATACTATATAGTATTACAGAATGACATTTCGTGAGAAGGCTTACGAATGCACAAGGGGTCCAAATTATTGGCCAAGACAATTTCTTTTTTAATTTAGTAATTGTATAGAGATTTGAAAGAATTATTTTGGTCAATCGAATCTTGATTTGGGGATAATTTTTCTGATCGTGGAAAATATTCACATGGAGCTTATAAATTGAGGCATGATATGCAGGAAGGAAGAAAAAATCCCCCACGAAGATCTAGAAGTCAACTTTGTTCTTCAATGAAATATATGATCTGTTCATATCTTTCCCATTCCTAAATGAGGTTTAAACTACAATCATTTTAAACAAAATAAGGATACCAACAACTATTACATAAAGATATCGGCTAAAGTTGAATAAAAGAATAAGTACTGAGTTAATATAGTTATTTAATCAAGTACTAACTTTGTACTAGGATTGTTGTCCTCTCTATTTATTTTAATTTTTTGAATGTGTATATTTGTCCTGCGACGCAAAAATCCTAGTTTTGTCCATGGTTCTCACCCCGGTTGGGAGTCGGTTTTGGTGCTAGAATTGTAACACCCTTAATATTTGAGGTGCTTTTATGTTATACTTTAAACTTAAAGGGCCTAAGGTGTGATTTTTTTTAAAAAGAGCCGTGCATGTGTGTGTTGGTGAGGGGTGTGTGTGTTTCATTAAAAAAAACAAAAAACAACACATCAGGAGTATGTATTCTACGTTAGAGAGAGAGAGAGAGAGAGAGACGGTGGAAAGAAGAAGAAGAAGAGCAACGGGGGAAGATTGGAACCTCATGAATTTCGGTAGGTAATTTTTAGTCTCTTTTACTTATGTTTGTGTTTGCACAGCAGATTTTGGGACAGATTGCAAGGGTTCTGTTCTGGGTTGATTTTGTCGTTCTTAGATTGTGAATTGGATTTTGATTCCTTCTTGACACTTAAAGAACACTCTCACCTCGTTCTATAGTCGCTAGAATCGTTGAAAACCGTTGAGAACTTGACTTACTAGGGAATTTTGAAATCTGCTCTGCATATTGATAATCTGTTGCTGAACAGATTCATACAATTCTGACTTTGTCTATTTTCTCACCCTTTTATGTCGAAATTTACTGGGGTTTCTTCATGAAATCTGAACTAGATTTGATTCTTGTTCTTATGGCTTTGGAATCACTTGAAAGGTTAAGAACTCAATTTATTGTGAATTTTCGAATGTTGGTCTGATCCTGAGAAACTGTTTTGAGACAGATTTGCGAATCTGCTGTGTTTGTCTATTTTTCTCATGGACGTGCCGACCATGTTATTTTCTGGTAATTTGATTGGAGATGCCTCTGTGTGCGTAGCTTATGTTGTAAAAATTTCAGAATTTTCTGAGTAGTATGGAAAAAGATAAAAATCATGGACCGAACTGCTGTCAGTTTCGCGTTTGGGCAGACAGCACAGATACGTGTTGGAAAAACGGGCATATCTCCTAGCTCGGGTATCGGTTTTATGCACCGTTTCTTGATTCTGAAACTAGACTTACATACCTTTTTGAATATGTAAGGTTCGTGCCTTAGTTCCTTCTAGGAAAAATCAGTTTTTGTTCCGAAGTTGATGGTTTGGTAATTCTGAAAATCTGGGCCGCTTTTGGAGCTATGTTTTTCATCAATTTTATCATAGTGGAGAGTGTTACCGACTATGGGTTCCCTTGAGTCTTAAACAATGATCAGTTGGTGATATTTTGGTGTTGGAATCATTGAAAATTAGTGAGTAGGAGATTTTTAATGAGCTTTCGATCGCAGACTGTTCTGTTGGAACTGTGATTTCTGTTTTAGATATGCACTTTCATTTGAGCGTATATTGGTCATTCGGATTCCGATTAGGGCAAATTATATATCAAAATTCATGTACCAGAGGTGTACATTCTAATGGTGGTAGTTTCATGATCTGTTTTTATACCTATAAGAAGTTATAGGCAGAATACGACAGGTTGTTCTTAGATTTTAAACCAAGTGTAGGGGTTATGTAGTGTTTCGGTGCTACGCTTGTTTAGGGACACTTCTAAACCTTTGAGATGGACATACTTGTATGTATTAAGCATCGTTAATCTATTGTTGATGTTATAGATTATTTTCTGGAGTTGGTTGTAACGTTTAAGCGCTCAATAAATTGATATGGTTAGCTTGTGGTTAGGTAACAAGCGGGTCAATTGGGGAGGTTCCGAAACCATAAGTTTGGTGTACCTCGGTCGATACAAGGTGAGTGTGTCTGATATGGTTCTTCCCAATAAAATGTTGTCGTGTTTATCGCTTATTTTATGATGGTTGGAAGCATGGTGAGTGGGACACGAAATTCGATTGTGATAAGGTGAGTTTTGATTCATAGATGTTGTTCTATATTGAATTGAACTGTTGGTTGTGTGTCCGGTGATTGACTTTATGCCAAAAGGCTTATGCCTTAAATTATTGGTTGTGTGCCCGGTGATGAGCTTAATGCCAAAAGGCTTATACCTTAAATTATTGGCTGTGTGCCCGGTGAAAGGCTCAATGCCAAAAGGCTTAAGCCTTAAATTATTAGTTGTGTGCCCGGTGATTGGCTTAATGCCAAAAGGCTTATGCCTTAATTGTTGCTTTTAATTTCTCGATAAATTGTTGACAAGTTGAGATTATCTTTTAGCTGTTGGATATTACTGTTGTATTGTATTTGGAGGATGTGGTGATTATATCTGTTATGTACACTTGAGTATCTCAATTATGTTGGAAATTTATATTCTTCTTGTTATTCATTCGGTTGTTGCTATATTTTATTGAGCATTTCTATATCTCACACACTCTAACTTCCCTTTTTGGTTTGCCAGGTAGCAAGTTACTTAGAATGGGTCCACTACCAGGCATCATGTTGAGAAGTGTTTGGAATAGCGTTGGATGTTGTGGATGAGCGAGTTGGTTGTAGGTAGTGAACTGAAAAGTTGATTTATTTAAGTTGTAGTTGAGTTGTCGGTGAACAAGTTGAAGTTTGAAATTTTTTTTTGTAGAGTATTATAATCGAGGTTGTAATGGTTGGTCAATACGTTGACTCATTTTTTATGTTGAGGTGATAAGTCTTCCGCTGGGTGTTTGTTTCTGACAGGTTGTGAGGTGTGGTTAAGTTTCTGTGTGGAATGCCACGTGATCGCGTCGACTCGGGCCCACATTGGGTGCCGTTTGCGGGGCGGGGCGTGACAAGAATCGTCACCCCCAGTACGCATCTTTTTTCCCTTTCCTCTCTTTGTATAGCACCACAAAATCACTACTAGAAAATTTTCGATAGGTGACGAAAAAGGTGGTGACAAAATGCACTGTTTTACTATAGATTACGAAACAACAAAATTTTCGTCACCAAAAGTTACTATAGGTGACGAAAAATTTGCTTTTCGTCACCAAAAGTGACTTTCGGAGACAACCTATAGGTGACAATTGAAATAGTAAATTTCGTCACCTATAGTTTGTCTCCGAAAGTCACTTTTGGTGACAAAAAATAAATTTTTCGTCACCTATAGTAACTTTTGGTGACGAAAATTTTGTTTTTTCGTCATCTATAGTAAAACAGTATATTTCGTCACCACTTGTTTCGTCACCTATCAAAAATTTTCTAGTAGTGAATTTTAAAGAGTGATCATATTTAACGTCCTAATGAATTCTTTTAACTCCATTAATTTTCTTGCACATGCATTTAATTTCTTCGTCAAATACATGAAAGTACTCGTTTTTAATCTCAACTAAACTTAAGGTGTATTTAAACCATCCCACCAACCACCTTCTACACACATTATTACTGGCACACAAACTCACAAAATGGAATAAAATTAATCTCAATCTGGCTCCCAAAATGCACTAGATGGACTTTAATCTAATTAATATTCTCCTCCAGCAGGAAACTCATAGAGCACAATTCAATTCACAACATGAATTCCATTAAAAATGCCACACTCCATGTCAGTCCCTGATCCAAATTAAAGCAAAAGATATAAAAACAAATGTATGACCGCATTAAGAGGATTTTGAGGTTGGAAGTTCCGGAAGAAAAATTGTAAACGAAGTATCGGTATTGTCACTGGTACGTAATTGGTGAGTTCAAACCAATATTAATTAAAGATATAAGGAATCGCTTGATTAGACGACAAGGGTAGGGAGTAATGTGCAATGGCTAGCAATATATGGTGGCATGCACGTGGTTGACTAAAATTAGGTTTAGGGTTAAAGTGAGCTTGAATAATGAGGGTATTGTTGACAAGAATTATTTGAATAGGTATACTTAGAGATTGGGGCAGAGAAATTAACTTTTTTGTTTTGAAATAGATTCACTCATTTTTAGAATGAAAAACATTATGATCACTGGACGTGTATATATTGCATGCAAATTTTGTAGAATGTAGCAATTTTAGTTACAGTTATTTTTCGTGTTAGGGTGTTTCTACATTAATTAGGTTGGCTTGCAATAAGGTGGGGACCATATTACAATATGGCATTCCATCCAATAAGCAAATAGGTCAGCCCATACATATATATATATATATGGGGCCGGTTCTAGAGACAATATATTTGACAATACATTTTTTGAAACCCCGCATGGGACCTTCAAACAAATGATCGGAGCCGCTCAATATATTTAAAACATGTTTTTAAGGGGTCCCATAAAAAATTAACACATTTGGAAATCGGTAAGGGCTTGATCGACTCATTTAGTTGATTCCTGTCAAATTTGACAAGATAATTGAATGAGCCGATCAAGCCCTTGCCGATATCCAAATGAGTTGATTTTTTACAAGAACCCTTAAAAACATATTTTAAACAAATTGAATGGCTCCGATTATTTGCATGGGGCTTCGAAAAAAATATTGTCAATGTATTGTCTCTAGAATCGGCCCATATATATATATATATAAATTATTGTCCTGGGCTAACTTCCGCGCACCACACCTCTACAGACCCTCGATCCCATGCCTTTGAACACACTTACGGGTGAGGGTTAGATGACCTCAAGATTTGCTGGAAGGGGGATCTGAGAACTAGAGATCTTAAGTATTGGCCGGGTGCAAATCCTACCAGTTTTCTTGACTATTGCATGTTAACCATTATAACATTTGATAGCATGCAAACTAATACTTCTTCTTCTTTTTTTTTTTAATCCTAATGGCCTATAGCTTTAGGTGAGGCGTCTAAATCATCTCCTCTTCGGTTTGGGTTCACAACTCCAGGTTTAATGAATAAAATATTCTAGGTGCTTTACTGTTCTATCATACTTGATCTTATTAACAAATTTAGTCCTATGTTTGGTTGCATTGTGCTAATTCACGTTTTTATTGGTCCTCAATTTGTTTTTTAAATGGTTTCCATCAAATTCAATTTGTTTTTAGATACCAGCTGCCCAGGCCAACACAGCTCCACCGAATTTGGATGAGCAGCACGAGACATTGAGTTTGTCATCCTTTTTTGCCAATAGTTATATGTACGTGCATGTTTGATGCTTGTTAATTAGTTTCTATTAGATGGTTTATAATTGGTACCGTTTGCGACCCAATTGATAATCAAAACCATCAAATGACGTACCCACAATTGAATATGGGTGGATTTGGGCTGGTAATAAGTGGTCGGTTATAGGTGGGTGAATGGATTTAGAATGACGTTGCCACCTCTAATTACGATAATAATGAGAAAGTGAAATAATGCACCACGTGAAAATTGATTTGGCTTGAACTTGTCAAGTTAAGTTTTTGGATTTGTATACTTTTCAAAACTCGCTAAGCGCATACACTTACAACGAAAAAACAGAACACCAATGACAAGAGAAAAAACAAAAGCTGTCCAACTGAAAATTGGACCGCAAATCCCCTTCCAAAAACAACCACACCTTCACCTTTCTCATGCCGTCAAGATAACTCTTAAAGTCCTCCAACGAGTGCACCTTGATATCGAAATTTGCCTTAACCCGCATTGCTACCCTGATTTTAATTAACTCCCCAAGACCAACCATAACGACCATGTGGTGGCATGGAAGGTTGTTAGAAACTATTAATTTGAAGCATAAAGTTGTTGTCTTGTATAGATCCTACTTATTTGCTACCTATAGACTTGTGACATAAACTTTTTTTTGACCAATCATGTAACACAAACTTGAGTGTTTTTTTTTTAAAATCAGGTTGTAAAGAGCGAGTGGCATCAAGCTACCAATTTTTGCAAGCCAAGGAATTCTCTCATTGTTTATATAGTAGCTCCGATTGTTAGCATTTTGGTACTTTTAGGATGTTGTTATTGTTGTTGGAGGATGTGCGCAAATGATAATCCTGAAGAAGTAGCTAACCCTGAGCCAGAAGTTGAGCTAGTCGTGGCAGAGCCAGTCGGGGCAGGGCCTGCCCTAGTAGTGGGACTCGATCCAAACATGATTGATCTATTCCCACTGCTTCCTTTTATGATTGACGGACCAATTGGTTTCGGGGGATCTGAGTGCCAGATATGCTTGGAGCAATTTGTGCACGAGGAGAATGTAAGGGTTCTCCCCACATGTAGGCATGTATTCCATGATCATCGCATCAAAACGTGGTTGGCCAGCCAAACAAAATGTGCTGTTTGTCGCGCCACAAGTATTTAAGTTGGGAAGCCGGAATGATGCCACCCGAAGCTCCTTGACAACCCTAGATGGTTTGATCCATTTTTTCAAATCTTAGGTAGTTTTTTTTTTGTGTTTCCCTACTTGGATAAATTGGTATGAAATGGAAATTAATGTAGATGCATCATTTCTCAACTCAAGTTTGGCTAAAGAAATGATACAGACTCTTCAATTGGTGATTTGTCTAGTTAGAATGGAACGCATGGGAGTTGCTTTATAATGTAATGACAATGACACAACCAGAGAACCTAATAGTAATTCAATTGCTTTCATTATCTTTTGGATTGTGGTTCACTTATTTTATTGACAATAGTAAGAGAGTATCAAAAAAATAATTTAGAAGATCAATCACTTCAGCCTGAAGGAGGACTAGGAAAGCCTCCATACACGACCAAATGTCTCAAATCAGTGTCTTCATGATCAAAAACATCATATTGGCTCATATTGTCTGTAAAGGGCTCTGTGTTATAGGCGTCGATATTTTGCCCACCACCATCGATGATTTCGACATTTTTGAAGTATGAGTCATAATGTGCATCACCTGTAGGAAAAGCACTGTTGCCCATTCCAGGAGTAGGTGTGCCCGGGGGACCAAACACCTCTCCTCCCCATTCGGCATAGGAAGCCATGTCTGCTAGTCCGGTGAATATTCTCTTCGGCCAAAATCCAACCTGGGTATTGTCATCTCCAACTAAAAGCCACCAGTTTCCATTAGCAAGGTCCTATTATGACAAAAAACCATAGTAAGTTCCTTACGGCAAATACTTGTCTAATTCCTTTTTCCCAATCAAATAAGAAATATAGAAGCGTGACGAGGGATAATTAACCTTACCCGGTCGATGTAAAGTTGCACTTCATACACCGCTTTTCCGGGAATAGAAATTTGTGGATAGACCAAGTCCAAAGGTATATCCGATCTCACATGAACGAATCCAGGGCATCTAGTATTGAAACAATGAGATTGACCTGCCTGTTGGTACAAACAAACAAAGATTTAACGTGTAACAAGGTGTAGCACATCCATTTAAGAAAAGTAGAACCAAAATAGAGAATTTTACATCCAATCGTATAAATCGTCTAGTCTTAGAATCACCATACAATGTTGGATCAACCTGAAACATAAAAATTTGCTTACGGTGAGAACTTGTATATGATGTTAAAATCGAATCTTGATAATTCACAAACAACAATAGTGACTTACCCTCCACCCTACTTGTATGGTATCGGCCCCGTTTTGAAGCATGAATCTTGCTGCACTATATTGTCTTCCGGAAACACGGGGATTGTGTAAGCTAAGTGTCGCTCCGGCTCCGTTGAACTTGTTTTGGCCAGCTCTTGTTCGAACCACGGCGTACTAAGCAATATGAAAGAAGATACATACTAAATGTAAGCAAGATTGATCTACCCCTCCTTTCCACCACAAAATATTTGTATTAGTTATATCTCTGGCATATATGATGTTTCAAACTCCAAATAGGTTTGAGCATTTCGATTCTAAAGAAAAAAGGAAAAGAAGTCTTGAGGATTTTCAGAGTTGGTAATACTTTGGAACGTTAGTACACGATTAGCTTTATAATCCTTACTTTCCACGCATGTATGATCTACATCGATCGATTTAAAATACGTAACAGTAGCCTACTTTCTATGTTATTGCTTTGTAATGTCGATAGTGCATGCTACTCCCTTGGGATGTCATTATATTTGTCAATATTTTTTTCCGATAACATGATGTCTGAACCAATTTGCGAGCACCTCGAGAAATTCCGAGGCTCTGAAAGTAGCGGCCTGGCAAACCAAAGGAGTTTATAGCACCTTGGAGAGACTTCAAAGGGACATTAAGAAGGAACAAATTTACTCTTAAATCTCAAGTCTCGACTACCCGTCCAACCCTCGGGGTTAAGAGTAATATAAATATTGCTCTGATTGCATCAACTAACAACAAATTCAGACCTGCCCATTTCAAAAGAAATTACTTTAAGAACAGGATGAGAGTGATACAAATGTTGAGATATGGAACCTTGTAAATGTACATTATGTTCTAAATTAAAACTGAAAAAGGTGCTTTGCAAAAACATTACATATAACCAAAAGAGAAATAGAGCAATGGCACCATATTAATTCACAAATAACTTAGATGTGGCTAAGGATAACTTACATGAGCACCGAGAGTATTATCTGCAAAAGACATTACTTTCGAAGCATTTCTTTCTCTGATGAGATCTTCCTTTGTGACTCTTCTAATAGGAACTGTACCAACAGGACAACCTCCACCAATCAACCCTATATGTATGGGTTCTTTATCTTCAGAGGAGACTTGATCTCTTTTTCTTTTAGGCAATGAAGTAGGTTTCATCTGCAGTTCAACAGTACATGTGTATTAAATAAGTTGTATTTCAATCTTAGATTAGAGACATGAGAATATATAGATACAAACCTCAAAATGAAAACTGTGATTCTTCAACAAAGGATGATCAAATGCTGGTTGTTTATAGAAATCCACGCAATCATATATATCCCCATACTGCGTCTGCAAACATTACAATCTTCTTAAATTTTGAAGAGGATGTGAATGTAACCAATTACTCAGTCGAAAGTGATGCCCAATTCGTGAAAAGTGATGTTTTGACCCATTAATAACTTGCCATTTTCTAGGCCCATTGCTGTCCTAGAATTCGGCCTTAATAGGAGACATATTACCCAGGTGGGCTTTTTTTGAGGCCGAAATTGTTGGTCTGGATGTGGACCACAAACCAAGGGGCAAATACCGTTACTTTTGGGCTCAGTTTAGATTAAGAAGCCTCAGAAGGCCCATTGGGATTCACATATTTGTTTGCTTTAACAGAGGAATCTCAACAATTTGTCTGAGTAATTACTAAATTAGGTTGATTTTCCATATTAGGAATCTCAACAATTTATTCTCGTCAGAAAATAATTAGGTTGATTCCTTATGACTTCTATATTGGGATTGACATATGTGTTTGCTTTTAAACCTAACCATGGCAATATTGGGTGGGACCTAAGAGTTAAAAAGAGTCAATAAAAATGAGGGTAATGTTCATTTTTATTTAGTGAAGATGATCAAAATTGGACTCGTCAAATTTGAAGGGACTAAAAGTACTACAACTATTGTGTAGCGTAAAATTAAATATCGAGGATTTATCACTCCAACAAAATTAAAAGTTCACCAAACGTACGTCATATACATTTTCCAATGTACATGTCATACATTATATACCTTTATAGTCTTGACAGCTGGCTTGTTCATAAGCTTAAGTTGCTTCTCCAACTCTTGGTCTTCTCTTTCCAATAAATCTCTCGTTCCTTCAACTCCATTGTAGCCGAGAAGTTGAACCAACAATAAGAGAACAAGGAGAAATCTAGGTAAACACGTGTGTTGATCTGGATATATTAACAACAGAGTAGCGATGAGTGATCAGAGATTGCATTACGCTAATTTTGTTTAAGAAACTATAAACATGTTACGAACGTATACAGTATTACTACAATAATCGAACAGTTTATCAAAAAAATGTGCCGCAAAATGCAAGTGATGTAGCACTATGAGAATGATGCTGGTTGACCTCACTATGAACTGAACGGGGTGTGGTTGATTAGGTTTGGTCATTAATTCTTGATAATGGTGGGATTTTAATTTTGGATGAAACAAAAGTGCACTCCTCTTTATACAAGAATTTGGTCTAGATACACTGTTTTTTAGCATTAGTATATTTGCCTTCACTTTATAAGACATTACACACGTCACACAGAAATATTTCTACCTGATATAAACTAGGGTAGCAAAGAAGAGAACGAAGTGGAATTGCGCTTGTGTAATTCACTGCTAAGAAATCGTTACTCCCTCTCCGGTTTGGTTTACGGGTTAAATGTTTTCTAGTCTAAAGAAATAAGTAGAAGTTTTTATGAAGAACGAAAGTAAATTGAAAAAATGTTCACAAACAGACCTGACATTTCGTACTGTGATAATACAAGAACAGTGTTCTCTTGAGAAAAAGTTGTGCGGATTATTGTCCTACGTCATTGGAGTTTATTTATATTGCTATTGATTGTCTCTCAAGTTCCGATTAAGAATGCAATGCTATATACGGTATCTATGAAATTCTTATCTTCAAATTACGGTGATTGACAAATGAATTGATTCTCCTTCTTTTATTCTTTTACGTTAATTTTGGTAAGAAAAACGAATCAAAAGGGGTTGATTACATAATGATTTGATTATGCATGTGAAGAATCTTCTATTTTGTTCCACAATGTCTAGGGGAGACAGCGCCGATTTTGTAATTAACCTCTTCAATTTATCACTTCTCACTTTTCTTCTTAATTTATCACTACCCTAGCTAAGCAAATATAATTCACGTGCATGACACCTTCTATTTTTTCAGACACCTGTACTATATAGTATTGCAGAGTGACATTTCGTGAGAAGGCTTACGAATGCGCAAGGGGTCCAAATTATTGGTCAAGACAATTTCTTTTTTAATTCATTAATTGTATAGAGATTTGAAAGAATTATTTTGGTCAATCGAAACTTGATTTGGGGATAATTTTTCCGATCATGGAAAATATTCACAAGGAGCTTATAAATTGAGGCATGATAAGCAGGAAGGAAGAAAAAATCCCCCACGAAGATCTAGAAGTCAACTTTGTTCTTCAATGAAATATATGATCTGTTCATATCTTTCCCATTCCTAAATGAGGTTTAAACAAACTACAATCATTTTAAACAAAATAAGGATACCAATTAAGGGTATCCACAATGTTATAATCAAAAATTGATAATCAAAAGTTGCCACATCAGCTTTTGATTATTCATTTAAAAGATTGCTAAGGTTAGCAATGTAGATGTTTACAATGGCATAATCAAAATTGGATAACCAAAACTTGTCAAATCATCTTTTCAAATTACAAAAAACTAAAAACTGTGAACAATAGAAAATAGTTTTTCTAAAAATAGTTTTGAAACTAATAAAAACTATTTACTAGGAATAGAAAATGGTTTTTAAAACTTTTTTTTAGAAAAAAATTATTTTATAAAAACTGTTTTCTAAAAAAAATTTAGTAAAACATATTTTTTTTTCAAAAATATTGTTTGAAAAGAAAGAGAGAGAGGAAAAGGGAAGAGAGATAGATTATTGTATGATGATTGGTGTATTTAATTAAGAATATGTAGGATCTATTAAATTTGGTTATTGTCAAAAGGTTGCTAGTTTTGATTATCCAAAGTCCAAAATTTGATTATTTCTAAGGAGGTTGTTAAGTTTGATTATAGCATTGTGAGCCATATTTTGCACTAACATTGTTAACTTTAAAAATTTTTTACTTTTGATTATAGCATTGTGGATACTCTAACAACTATTACTTAAAGATATCGGCTAAAGTTGAATAAAAGAATAAGTAATGAGTTAATATTGTTTTTTTTTTTTTTTTGGAACTAGTTGATATTATAAAAGGGACTAATCCCAACACTCTAGGAGATGGCCTTGAGAACTCAGTACAAGCAACAAAAACAAACTCAACCTGGCCAAGATACTAACAAAAACCAACTTAAGCATAATTAAAGACAGACGCCGGAAAACCCAACTAGCACAAAATCTAGAATTACCAGGTGACCTCACCATCCTCCTCCAACAGCATGCACATGCCCTGATTTCCTCCATAATCAAAGCCACAACTGAAGTAGGATCACTGCCAACTTGTCGAAAGATTCTCAAATCACTACAAGAAATTACACCATTACCGACTAAAATTCCCGACTAAATGAAATTTAGTCGCCAATTTGGTAACCATTACCGACTAATTATTATTTAGTCGGTCAATTCAAATTCTAACACCGACTAAACAAATTTTAGTCGGTAAATTGTAATCAATGCCGACTAAATATTGATTTAGTCGGGAAATATATATTTTTCCCGAGTTTAAAAAATCAATAAATGAAACAAATATGCCGACTAAACTATTTAGTCGGTAAATGGTAATAAATGCCGACTAAATATTGATTTAGTCGGGAAATATATATTTTTCCCGAGTTTAATAAATCAATAAATGAAACAAATATGCCGACTAAACTATTTTAGTCGGTAAATTGTAATAAATGCCGACTAAATATTAATTTAGTCGGGAAATATATATTTTTTCCGAGTTTAATGAATCAATAAATGAAACAAATATGCCGACTAAACTATTTTAGTCGGTAAATGTTAATAATTGCCGACTAAATATTGATTTAGTAGGGAAATATTTTTTCCCTGAATATAATAAATGAAAAAACTATACCGACTAAATTATTTTGTCGGAAAATATAATTCATTTCCGACTAATGTTATAATTTAGTCGGGATATATATTATTTATTCCCTTTTCTAAAAAATTCAAGAAAGACAGTATTTGTTTGACCACACTGATCACGATGCAACCTTTCCGATCACTACCGCTCATTTTTTTTTCCTTCTTAATCATAAGATTCTCGTAAAATTTCGGCTCAATCGGGCCAAGAAAGCCCCTTTATCAACACAGAAATTCTTAAATGTAAAGAATTTTGTTGTCCGATTAAGTGTCTATCCATATGCGATTAACTTCATCCTTGGTACAAATGTTTAAATTCGTATTATGTCAAAGATAGATGATTTCGATCTTGAAAAAATACCTCAGACGGGGCTCGGTTAGTTCATTATAACACTTAAATGTCTCCGAACACATTAAATGTCTTTCGATAATGTGGTCGCCAATACCAAATGATCTCCAATTTTAGTGACAATGCTATAATAAGTAAGACGTGAAATCCTAACGGTTCAGATTGACCATTATTAAAAATGATTCGGTAGTTACCTTAACTATATATATGGTTGATGTATTTGATAGTTAACTAATTCTTATGTTGTACTTGTTATTACAATGGCCACAAGATCGCAAGACAATCTTGACGATCAAGATCGTTGATTTTCTTGCACTTGTTGAATTATTCATTCCTGTAAATTTGCGGCTCGATCAGGTTTAGAATATCCCTTTATCGAGACGTGAATTCTTTAGGAAAATAGTATTTTTTGTTTGATCAACTGTCTAACGAAAAACAATCAACTGTAATATTAGTAATAATGATCTAACTTATAATATTAGAGAAGATAAATGGTTCTGATCGCAAAAAAAAAAAAATCTCAAGTGGAGTTCGGATGGTGTGTTATAAGACTTTAATGTTTTTGGACGAGGTAAAAGCCATTTTGACTCAAGAATTATTTCCGACTAAATATTTAGTCGGCCAAGACAAAAATTACCGACTAATTAATTTTTTGTCGGGACTGAACATTTTTTTGTGCCAATCTAATTTTCACGAAAAAAATTGGCGGGATTTAGATAATTTCCGACTAACTATTTAGTCGGCAAGTGTTTTATAATACAAAACGGCACCGTTGCACCCTATCATACCCATCCAGCTATACACTTCCACCATCTCCCTCACATCGTCATTCAGTTCACCCCCTCCTAATCGACGCTCTGTCCCTCTCTCCAGCCGTGATCCTTAACCCATCTCTCCAGCCGCGGTCTCCACCGCTCAGCACCGCCGCCGCTGCCACACCCCCAACGAAAACCTCTCTCTCCTCTGACTGTGGTCTCAGATCCTCCTGCTCCTGTCAATCAAACCCCCCGACGAAAACCCCTCTCCTCCGACTTTGCATCTCCGGCCGTGGTCGAGCCGCTGTGTCTCTCTCTCTCGCTCGCTCCTGCTAGGTGCTCTCTCTCTCTCTCTCTCTCTCTCCCCCCGCTACAATCTGGGTTTTCAGTGCTCCAAATGAACAAATCGATTTGGGTTTTTAGTGCTCCAAACGAAAAAATCAATTTGGGTTTTCTGAGTTTTCCAATTTGGTGGCTGGGTTTTCAGTTCTAGTTTCTGATTAGAAGGTGGGAGTATGGTTGAAGTTCTGACAGTGACTGTACAGAAATGTACGATAGTTTTTTTTTTTTATCTGATATGGATGTGTGAAATTGATTTTGTGATAGTGATTTCTTTTTATAGGAGTTTTGGGATTTGAGTAGGCATTTGCTTAGGTTGTATTTTTGACTAATCGAAATAGAATTTTCGTGTTTTGACTGAAGCGAACCGGAGGACCACGCCTAGACCCACTGATCGTTAACCCTACCCCCCATATATACTCAGTGGGCCATTGGAATTCATGCATTATCTGACCTATTATTTGAGCGTGAACAAAAATGGTACAACATCGAAAACTTATAACATGAGGCTTAGATTAGTGTTGGCCGTTCAAGTTGTCGTCCATGACTATGAGCCTTAACCTGAAATTTATGTTTTATAAAGCACGCTAAAAGCTTCTCACATTATAGGATAATCTGGCCTGGAAACAATCATCAGTGTTTAGACTTTGGAGTATGGAGGCATGTTCACATTATAGGAGCCTTTCGTATATATGGATTTCAGGAGATGTCTAGACTGACCAATAAAAGCTTCTCACTTCTTTTTTTTTTTTATTTCAGATCTTATGTGAAATTCTTTGCGGTCCTCTATGGTTATATAGCTAATGGTGCTGCTATGAGTCTATGACACAGAATTGTTATCTCATATCTGTTTAAGATGCCAAAAGTTGCTGATGACAAAACATCTCAGGACCATGCATCAAAATTCGAGTTTCAAGCTGAATTCAATTTAGTAATAAATGAGTGTGAACTGTTAGACCAATAAATTCCAAACTTCCAAGAAATGATTTACAGCTCTTCTAACCACGGTAGGTTCTGGTTATTGGTTGATTGTTTCACTGTTTAATTTTGTGGAAACTAATGACATTGGTGACCTGAAGTCATTGAATGGACTTTAGAGGTGACTATCTTGAAATGATTAAAAGGATTTTGGTGGAGTTAACTACCTGGTCTTACAACTTATTTTGCCTTGTTTCTGTTCAGTACCATGTTTAATTGTTTATGCATGTAAGATTTTCATTCTTTTTTAGTTGTTTAATTTGTATTGTTGGCATACCATTATGCAATCAGAACCTTTTGTCCTAGATCATGCTCAAACACGATGGACTTTTGAACCTTTGGTTTGAACCTTTGGACTTTTGTAGTGGCTGTTGTTATGTGTTGCTCTCGCTGTTTTGCTGATTCTGCTATTTGGTGGCTGCTTTGCTACTACTCACATCTTCTTACATGTTTGTGTATCCGTGTTTGCTGACTCTTCTGCCGATTTCAGCGCAATCGTAAGCCGCGCGGAGGGCCTCCTCTACACGCTCGCCGATGCCGCCGTCGCCGTCAATCCGGCCGCCTCCACTGACCCCGCCGCCGTCCAGAAGAACGGCGGGTGGTTCTCCTTTATCGCGATGGCATGGAGGTTGTTTTGAAGGTACAATTTGATGATACACAGCTGAATTGCTCATATTAATTCCACGAGTCCGTAGTTCTAAGTCCTACGGCAATCTATTTTGGAGTACGTTTTAGCTCTGTTAACACATAGAAATGAACGCACACGTGTCGCATGGATAAGCAATCTCTTATTTTAGTCTTTTCTAAAATATTTATATCGAACTAATATATATCTCAATCTAAATGGTCAATTTTTTAAATAAATCAAAAGTAATCAGTAGAAATTGCTTGAGGGGGAATGTGTTGTGTCGTTCATTATGAAGTTGTGTTATGGAGAGCTTCCTTTTCGTTGGTATTTATCCATGATAGTTTTCATTCTCAAGAGAATTTAGAATGCATTACCTGTGTTTCACTCAGCGGCTTGTTTGGTCCTTATTGTTATTTCATTTCATGCTTTCTATGTATCATTAATGCAATTGCACTAGATGCCTTCCCGCTTTTAGCTGGCTAAGAAAAGCGAAATACCAAAACATGATTTGCCTATTCGGTTTGCTAACCATGGAAAGTATGTTGCTACTGGAACTTTATGGTGTGGTGACTTTGTGTGCGTGCCCAAGGTTATGATTCCTATGAAGTAGGAGTATTCAAATATTAGAGACTAGGCTCTGTTTGGAACTCGGGGAAAAGAAAGGAAAATTAAAGAATTTTGCCTCCTATTGTTTGGTTAGAAGAGAAAGAGAGAAGAAAATAAAGATTTCAAGTGCAGTGAATAGTAGGGAGTGTTAAATATGACTACGTATTTTGCTTTATTGTATCAGGTGCTGAAGGATGGTCTCACAGCAGTGCATGTCCCTTACGCTTATGGATTTGCCATTATTTTGCTCACTGTTATCGTTAAACTCGTAACATTTCCACTGACAAAGCAACAGGTACTAATTGCTGCCCTGTGGTCTTAAGGACCAGTACTCAATCTATTACTCTTGAAGCAGGAAAATATGGATTCCTAATACTTGCCAACTGCTTCTGTTGTAAATATTTAAAGAACCAAACTTCGAAAATCCGTGCTTTCTCCTGATGTGTATAATCTTGTTGCTTATGTGTAAGATCAACTGTTATATCAGACTCTTGTATAGATTATATTATAACCTTGGTTGCGTTTGAAGGTCGAATCATCACTTGCTATGCAAAACCTTCAACCAAAGATCAAAGCAATCCAAGAAAGATACAAAGGAAATCAGGTATACTTCCTCTGCTGTACTGCTTGTTACTGTGTTAACCTTAACACCTCAAAATGAAAAACATGCGCGGAAGGTAACGATTTCAGGTGCTTTGTCATGAAGCTAACGTAAATATACATCTCATTGACCTTAGTAGTGAGTATGGCAGTCAAATGCCATGAATATTTCTGTGAAACATTTTATCTTAATGGTTGACTAATATATATTTTCATGTAAATTATGCGTAACTGTATCTAGTATGTACTTTATTCCCTATCAACAGATTTAGATTCAATTGCATAACGCTCAGCACGCCAAAGCATGCTTTTGAACTTGTAGATGCATCTTTGCATCTTGCATTTGTCATAAGATTTTCAAGTGTATAAAATTATAGATTTCTGTATTGTTGGTCGTCTCATGCCAGTTTGGTCTGAACTGAATAGCTTCATGTGTTTTTGCAAAACTTAATTACTTGAAGTTTAAAAAACAGATATCTGCATGGAGGGAGGCAACTTTTACGGGACAATTAGAATTTTCATGTGACCCATCTTTGCTTCTTTTATTTGCATAAGTGTTCAATTTGTAAAAGCATCCAACATAAAACCAAGTTATTCCAAAGCACCGAAGAGAAAATCCAACATAAATCCAAATAGCAATGGGTGGAGATGCCACCCAAGCTCGTATACTAGTTTTGGAGGTAATGTTAACCCATTGTGGGGCAAGCCTTTAACACCCTCATCACCCTCACACTTGGAAATAAACAGAGGATTGATATCATATGGGCCACAATGAAACAAAATCACTAATAGCACAATTAAAGGGGAACCACAATCACTAACGTGATAAAGTTTTTACTTTTTTACTGCAGAGAGGGCCAAGAAGATGTTAAGAAGCACGGACACGTCTACATGCCTCATGTATCCGTGTTAGTCACAAACAAGACACGACCCAAAACAACACATATGGACATGTGTTGGACACACCTTAATTCTTGAAAAGTAGGGTAAATCTAGTGCTTAATTCAAGCTGTGTTAGTTGTTATGCATCATATGCTTGGTACTTGAAAATCTGGAATCATATCCCAAAGAGGGGCTTCAATACTTTTTGTTGGTTGGTGCTATGCTCTACTGCTATTCTCGACCTGTATTGTTGCTGCCTATTATACCTGCTGTTGCTGTTTTGTTGATGCTACTGCTGTTGGAATTATATCCCAAGTTATGCTCATATCACATGGTTGGGTCATTCCTATGACTGGCTGGAAAGCTTTCCGGCACCTGATGCTTTAGAGTGGTGTTTATCCTCTTCATAGCCATATGTTATCTTGTGTTAATCTATATTGTCGTATGCTTTCCGGCACCTTAATTATCTTTTGTTTAGTCAGACACTTAGGACACGTTGTGGACACATTAGTAGGGTAAAATGCAGTTCTCAAAAGTGAGCCCAGAATCAAAATTTTTATCGATTTTAAGTTCATGAATACCGACACAGAGTTGACTTGTATCTCCTAAGTGATTCATTTTGTATTTGGATAAAAATGATGTTTTGGCTTTTACACAATTTCCTATGATACATATGATGTTAGTGATTGGGTCTTATTATTGTGTTTTGTTTTTTCCACAGATATTGGAGTATCTGCAGATATTGGAGTATCTGGCATCTCGTTAAGGATTATATATGGAGTTGGATTTTTGCCGTGGATTCTACCGTAATCTAGTTCTGTTGAACTTTTGTACTTTATTTTGCTCTCTGGGGCTTAGATATGCTATATTTGATGGTAGAACTTTTCGTGGTGCGATTTTTCGTTATTTTGTCCTTTGCGAATTCGGATACTGTTTGTTTAAGTATTTGGTGAACACCATTTATTTATGAAAGTTATGAATGAATTGTTCTTGAATTCCAATACTTGATTACAGTAGATTGGTGAATAGATGTTGCTTAATTTAATTTATTGTGAATCACCAAAATAAAAAATAAAAAATCTCACCAGATTTTAGAATTAGTTTTAAAATTTGTAATATTATTATATTTGCCGACTAAATACTTAGTTGGTAAAAGATGCCAACAATGCTTCTTTTTTTTTTTTTTTTTTACATTTACCGACTAAATAATATTAGTCGGTAATTTATTAAATATTTCCCGACTAAATAATTAGTCGGTAATTTATCAAATATTTTCGGTGTTTTCGGTAATTTATTAAATATTTTCCGACTAAATAATTAGTCGGCAATTTATTAAATATTTTCGGTATTTTCGGTAATTTATTAAATATTTGCCGACTAAATAATTAGTCGGCAATTTATTAAATATTTTCCGACTAAATAATTAGTCGATAATAATTTAAATTAGCCGACTAAATAATTAGTCGGGAAATACGATCATATGCCGACTAAATCTTTTTTAGTCGGTAATTACCTTTCCCGACCGCAATTCCTCGACTAAATTGTCGACCAAATTTTTTAGTCGGGAATGGTTATTGCCGACTAAATTCCTACCTTTTGCCGACTAAACTGTTAGTCGGGAATGGTGTAATTTCTTGTAATGAATTCCTTTCTCTCCAAAAATAGTAAATCGAAGCCGACAAACAAAGCTTGAACATGGTGGCTTGAATCGACAAGGATCTACAGTTCAACAACCCCACCCCTGTTGGATTTCAGAGGCCAAATCCCAACCATGAGGGGGCATCTCACACTTCTACCTAACCTGCTGCCAGACCAAAGCAGAAAAGGGACATTCAAAGAACAGGTGGTAATGAGATTCCTGACCACCAGGCATAAAATACAATGTGAATCAACCTGCACCCCCCCAAGCCAGTAATCTATCCTTAGTTGACAAACGACCCAGACAAGCCACCCATTGAATAAATGACCAACCAGGTATTGAGAACTTATGCCAAACCAAACAGGACCAACCCACCTCAGGAGCACGCGACCGAAGTTCAGACCATGCAGATTTAGCAAAAAATGTCCCAGTAGGGTTCAAAATCCAGACAACAGAATCCTCCCTATCAGTATGAGAAACAAGACCATGGGCAGTCTAAGCAACAATATCCCTAACCAGAGAACTTCAAGTACTAGGCCATCGCCAATCCCCATTATAGATAATAGAGTCAACTTTAGCATAACGGGACCTTCCAAAAGTAGCATCCATTCTATCACCAAAAAACTAATACAAAAGCCCAAGGGTATGCCAGTTATCGAACCATAATATTGTTATTTAATCAAGTACTAACTTCATACTAGCATTGTTGTCATTTCTATTTATTTTAATTTTTTGATGTATATATTTGTCCTCCTACACAACAATTCTAGTTATGCCCCTGGTTGTGGGTTACCATGCCCGGAAAATAGATTTCCGTTTTGAAAAAGTGAAAGAGTCGTCACTCGGATTTGACGTTTGCCACCCGAGAAATCGCTTTGATTGAAAGTAGTGATTTGATATGAAAACCAAATATTGTTTTGGGTTCGGAAGCCATGTTACGAGAGGGGAAGAGTTTTACGGCACCCCTCTCGCCCGACGCGATGTTAGTCTCTACCCAATGTTAGTGAGATTTTGTCAAAAATAATTTGTTTCATTAAACATTTAGCAAATATCCATAGATATATCACATAGAGAAGTGTATACATGTGTAAGCGTGTAACATATGATAATGAAATGAATACTATCAGAAAATAAACGACTGCCACTGTAGTCACTCCTGAGCGCTCGGGATTGGAATTGAGCGCTTGGGAGTACTGCTGAGCCACCCCGCAATTTTTGGTTAGACGCATGTACTACAATGTTTGAAATGACAAAATACTACTATTATCATGTAACAATGCTCAGCAAAATGTTTAAACAGTTAGGGAACTGGTCCTGACCGTCTAAACTCCACTTCCTTGCAAATAGAAAATAAATTTAACTAGGCTCCGTAGGGGTTTTTGCACACCCAGTACTTAGAAAATCACATGAAATGAAATAGTTAATGTCAAAAACAGAATTTTGGTGGACAACAGCACTCCTGAGCGCTCAGAAATGGTCCCGAGCGCTCGGGAGTGAACACAGTGCCCAGAAAATGTTTTGTTTCTTGGTGTTTCTCTTGCTTTTGTTGCTAAACTAAAATCAAATGAGCTCAAAACCAATATGAGGAACTGGTATGGGCCCCTGATCCCCCTCAGAAGTTTGAAAATAGTGGATATATATGAAGGTGTTTATACCTTTGCTTGACTTGAACTTTGCTTCTTGAACTGATTTGGATGCTTGAAAATTGATAGAAAACAGTTTGAGAAGAGAGGATTTTAGGATTCTTTCTCTCCTTAGGATTTTTGCTTGATTTTCCTTAAGAATTAGAAATTTCCCATAGGAAATGAGAATTATTTTGAAGGTATTTTGAGGGGCTTAAGAGAGATTTTTTGGCAACAAGAGGGGGGAGAGAGAGAGAGGCTGATTTTGTGGTCCCTTTGATGCTGAAATGAGGGGCTATTTATTGGCAAGCCTAAAATTAGGGTTTTAGTTTGAAAATAAAATCAAAAATAAAAAGAAAATGTTTTCTGAGGGAAACAAAACCTGACTAGATTCCTATTGGCTCAAGGAGGCCTCTGGCAGATGCAGGTTTGAACTTTAAGCTTGAAAACTTGAAAAAAACGTGGTCAAAGATCAAGCTCAACACCCAAGGTCTGACAGTACTTTTGAGCGCTCAAGAGTGTAGTCCCGAGCGCTTAAGAGTGCCACTCTCGAGCACTCAAGAGTGCCTGCCCAACTTTAGAGGGGCACCATGGACACTCCCGAACTCGGATTTTGGTATTTTTCGAAGCGTTGGAAAGCTAGTTAAGTTATCTTTCTAACCCGATTGGTTTCATTCAAATTTATTTTAAACACTGAAATGTGTGACAAATTTACTCTTAGGGTGTCGGAAAAATGGATGGTTTTGGTGTGCATATATCCAAGAAACATCGCCCAACCTTTAGCCGAGTCCCAATTTGATTCCTTTTCATCATCGGGGAGTCTCGATGGCGCAAATTAAGGATAATTAATAGGTCCAAATTGGGGTGTCTACACCGGTTCTCGCCCCGGTTAAGAGTCGGTTTTACCGGCCCCATTAAAAATAAGAAAAAATTTGTTTAATTAAATACAAAATAGGGAGAAATTAGCTCTATCAAGGTGGTATTTTAGTACAAAGGTGAAACTATAAGAGGAGGAATTTAAATTTTCAAGTAAAATACAAAAGTAAGAATCTAATTTTATATGTAAAAATATTTTGTTAGAAACTATTAATTTGAAGCACAAAGTTTTTGTCTTGTAAAGATATTACTTATTTATACGCTACGTATAGACTTGTAACATAAACTTTTTTTTTACCGATCTTGTAACACAAACTTGTGTGTTTATTTTTTAAAATTAGGTTGTAAAGAGCGAGTGGTATCAAGATACCCAATTTCGCAAGCCAAGGAATTCTCACATTGTTGATACAATAGCTCTGATTGTTAGCATTTCGGTACTTTTAGGATGTTGCATGTTATTGTTGTTGGAGGATGTGCGCAAATGATAATCTTGAAGAAGCAGCTGACCTTGAGCCAGAAGTTGAGCTAGTCATGGCAGAGCCAGTTGGAGCAGGGCCTACCGTATGTAGTAGTGGGACTCGATCCAAACGTGATTGATCTTTCCCCACTACTTCCTTTTATGATCGACGGACTAGTTGGTTTTGGGGGATCTGAGTGCCAGATATGCTTTGAGCAATTTGTGCACGGGGAGAATGTAACAGTTCTCCCCAGATGTAGGCATATATTCCATGATCATTGCATCAAAACGTGGTTGGCCAGCTGAACAGAATGCGCTGTTTGTTACCACGAGTATTTGGGTTGGGAAGGCGAAATGGTGCCACATAATGCTCCTTGACAACCCTAGATGGTTTGAGCCATTTTTTCAAATCTTAGGTAGTTTTTTTTTTCTTTCTTTTTTTTTTTTTCTACTTGGACAAATTGGTGTGAAATGGCAATTAATGTAGATGCATCATTACTGAACTCAAGTTTGGCTAAAAAAATGATACAGACTTTTCAATTGGTGATTTGTCAAGTAAAAATGGAACGCATGGGAGTTACTTTATAATGTTAGTAATTCAATTGCATTCATTATCTTTTGGAATGTGGTTCACTTATTTTATTGGCAAAAAAATAATTTAGAAGATTCATATTGGAATCAGGTTTTCAACAGTAAAGACTATTGACCAGTGAGATTTTTGTTTAGCTATTACTAATCGTTGAAAATAGTATACACAAAATCTTTCCGGAAAGTTGATACATTATAATAGCTTGTCCCATTATATTCACTCATGTTGTTCCGTGCCTGTTAGAGCCGACCCTGAGTTATTTTGAAAAATGTGGCACGAGCATGGCAATGGCACTGAAAAAGCACGGGCACGGCAATGACACGAAAAAAGCACGGGAATGAAAAAAGCACGAGCACGGCAATGGCATGGATAAAGCACGGGCAAGAAACGAAATGAGTAAATAAAATGGGACAAGCTGTAATATTTATTTTTTAATATTTTGTGTAAATTACTTTCAACAATTAATAATTTTGTTTTCCTTGCCTCCTTGATCTATGGTTTTTACTGTGGAAAATATGATTCCAATTAGTAAAATGAATTTTCTGATAAAAATGGACCCTTTAGTTCTTCAATTTACAAGTATTGTTTGTTCGTATCATAATAAAAGTCGATTGTTACAAAAAAAAACTTTATCAAAATTTGATGGAGGTGATATTTAAGTTTGAAATTAAAATATAAATTTTTTGTGTGGTGAGTGATAAATATAAAGTTAGTTTTTGTTTCTATGGATGTACCATAATCAAAATTGATAGAAATGATAATTTAGCAATTGGGTGTACCTGATTTGACCTTCTCAAGTGCTTCATAGAGGGCTCTCTTCTGTTTCCCCTTTAACCATCGCAAATGGTGCAAGAATTAATTCAATTAAAAGTATATTTTGAAACTCCATAGATATATATACATATAAGAGTAAATGTATAAAATTATGTACAGAAATATGTGTGTGCATACCTTGCCGATGAGATGGATTATATGTTCCATGATATGGAAATCGCAATCAAAACAAAACAAACCACAATAGCCCACATTGGGTTCTGCTCCAACGACATCCCTCCGCGCTGCAACCCCCCCCCCCCCCCCCCGCCGTATTCTCTGCCTCTACCTCCGCCATCAAACCTCTAAATCTACTTGTCCAGAAAATTCATATTGGAATTAGGTTTTCCACCGTGAAGACCATTGACCAATGAGATTTTTGTTTTGCTATTATTAATCGTTGAAAATAGTTTACACAAAATATTACTGGAAAATTAATACAGTATAATAGCTTGTCCTATTATATTCACTCATGTTGTTCCATGCCTGTCAAGGCCGGCCCTGAGTTATTTTGAAAAATGTGGCACGAGGACGGTAATGGCACGGAAAAAGCACGAGCAAGGCAACGGCACGAAAAAAGCACGGGAACGAAAAAAGCACGAGCACGGCAGCAACACAGAGAAAAAGCACGGGCACGAAACGACATGAGTAAATAAAATGGGACAAGCTGTTATATATATTTTTTAAAATTTTTTGTAAATTACTTTCAACAATTAATAATTTTGTTTTGCTTGCCTCTTTGATCAATGGTCTTTACTGTGGAAAATCTTATTCCAATTAGTAAAATGAATTTTATGATAAAAATGGACCCTTTAGTGCTCCAATTTACAAGTATGTCCCTAATTATTTGTTGGCCTTTCTTTGATTGTATATACTAAATAGGACTACTGCATATTTTGGAGCCCCAAAAATCTATTATTTTTTGGGAAAATTTCAAAATGGCACCTGAACTTTGCACCAAATGTCACACAGACACCTAAATTTAAGTTTATTTCAATTAAACACATGTACTAACAAAATCCCCAAATTTAGGCCCCTGCTGTTAAACTCCGTCCACTCCGTCCAAAAAATTGCTGACGTGGCATTTCCAACCCGTTTAAGTTGCCCCATTCCACATGTTTCCAATTGGGGACGATGCACCCAAGCAAAACCCATCACAAATTTCAAAATGACACCTGAACTTTGCACCAAATGTCACAGAGACATCTGAACTTAAGTTTATTTCAATTAAACACATGTACTAACAAAATCCCCAAATTTATTCCCCCGCCATTATACTCCATCCCAAAAATTGCTAACATGGCAAATTTTTTGTCTTTATTCAAAAAAAATTCACATTTGTTAGTGTTCCGTCAAACTTTTGAGACTTATTGATTCTTTGTGACGAAAGGAATCAGAGAAGTAAACAATTTTTGTCACGCCATTGATAATTATTTTTAGAAAGAAAAAAATAAGTCAAAGAAATTGAGTTTTGATCAAAAAATTTTACTTTTCCGATTTCTCTCGCCAAGACGACTCAATAAGTTATAAAAATTTGGCGCAAAACAAACAAAAGCAAAAAAAAAAAAAATTGTATGATGACGAAAAAATAAGTTACTTAGATTACACAAAGCAAGTATATGACATTCATAATTCCAATATTCATGAAACAAAAACCAACAATGTTCAACCACCAACTTCAGTACTTACTCATTCAAACACCATCGTACTTACTAGACAAAAACAAACTTAGTTCAAACAAACTTCAGTACTTACTACGCAAACTTAATTCATTCTGTCAAACACCAATTTAGTAGATGAAAACCAACTTAGTTCAAACACCAACGTAGTTCTTAATTACTAAACAAAAACAATGCAAATTTGTCTCTTTTCATCAGCACCCCTGCACCACCATTCCCCTTGCCAGCTTCAGTTTCTCTTTTGAACTTGCCTTGCAGTCCTCTCTGCACCTCTATTCCTCTTCACCTGCACCACAAATGCAAATTTTCAACCATGTTCAATACGTCGTCAAAACTAATTAAAATAACTTTAACTTCGTATAAATGTTCAAAAAAATAATAATAACTCACTGGTAGTTTGAGCTTTGTAGCGGGTACAATGCTTACACCACTTTGACTTGTTGCACCATTCTGCCTTGTTACTCGACACTCTGCATGCATAGTATTTAATTAATAACCACTATGCATGGATTGTATAAATTTAAAAAAAAAAAAAACTCACAATACTTGCATATGACTTACCATTTGGGATGTTGAACCCTACTGTGTTGCTGCATTTGGAGCCTACTCAGTTGGGGCATTTGGACCTTCTGTTGTTGCTGCATTTGAACCTTCTTCTGTTGTCGTTGCTGCAGTTGGATCCCCCTTGCAACTTCTTCTGTTGTGTCCTACCTGACCACATTTGCCACAAGTCATCTTAACTCCCCTCCTTCCAACCTTAGTTTGATCCATTGGCTCTTGTTAATTGGATATTAACAATCCAATTGGTGCTAACCCAAGGCACATGGTAAGTTCTATTGCATGTATGTTCATCAATGAGTGTTTTAATCCTATACACACCATCAGCTTTTACATAAGAAGCATAAAGTTCCCAAGGACAACCCTCTTTGCATTTAACCCTGACCTTCTCCCTATCACACTTAAGAAATCTGGTCTGCAAACCCCGTATTCTTTCACAGCATCCCTAACAAGGGCATGTGTTTTGAACTCCATATTTGGCTCAAAGACAGGGTTTATCATGTCTGTATTCTCATTGAAAATGGTGTGCTTGGACTGAGCACCTAGACCTTCCTCATCATCAGAGTTGCAAGGGCTTCTCAGTTCATCACAAGAAACCACATCACTGTCCCTATCCACATTTGTTAGACCCTCTACAGCTGCAACATACTCATAGTCATGTGGCCAGCTATGGTCCTCCAGCCCAGAAAATTCTACCCCTGCATCCACATTCTTATCAAACATGGCATCATCATCTTCCACCTCATAATCACTCTCACAGAAGTCCTCATCATCTTCAATCAGGGTCATACTCATCTGTGTCTGTGTCTTCCTCATCTTGCACTACACCCTTACCCTTTGCAGTAGGATTTGGTTTTACAGAGACTCTAGGTTTTACAAAGGGTTTGGGTTTCATAATGGGCTTGGGAATTGGCTTAGAATTCTGAATTGGCTTGGGAATGGGCTTAGGAATGGAGTTGGGATTCAGAATTGACTTCGGAATGGGGTTTGGGATTCAGAATTGGCTTGGGAATGGGCTTAGGAATGGGGTTGGGATTCAGCATTGGCTTGTGAATGGGCTTGGTAATTGGCTTACTCTTTGGACTGGGCTTAGTCTTAGTCTTAGCACCACCATTGCCAATTTGACTACCCTGAGTAGGTATAACATCTTCCAAGTTGCATCTTACGTAAACGTGGACCACTCCATTACAATCTACTAATTTGGGTAGCTGCATTACTTCTAGATCTGACTTAAGAAGAATATTCTCACCATTGACCCTAACATAGTAGTCATTAGAGTAATGTTGCCCCATTTCAGTAGCCATAGTAGTCAACTCAATCATTGAAATCTCATCCCCGTGACAATAATCAATGAATCTATAACTACCACCAACATATAAGGGACCCTCAAATGACCCACCATAATGCATTTTTATAGTGAAAAATTACCAGAATTTTTGTCTGCAAAAATATAAACAAATCAAAGAATCAATACATGAAAAATAAATCTATCTAGTACACAACACTAAACACCAAGTGAAAAGTTTGAATTTTTTTTTACCAAGAGTCTGAAAAAGGGTCGGATAAAAAAAAAGGTCTGAAAAGGGTATTAAACAGTAGCACTGGGTAGGTGAATGAACAATAAAGTTGAACGATGCATTCAATAAAATATTAAACAATGCATCTGCTTAAACAAAGCATTTGGGTAAAACTTTGATTAAACTAATCGTTTCAGTTCATTAATAATGAAGTTGTTGGATTAAACAAAGGGAATAGGATTTGTTTATCATACGGTAAGGGGGAAAAACACCACCACGGTCGCGCAAACCCCAGACCATCTTTTTTTTCGTCGTCTTCGTACAGTACACTGTTGTTAATGGTGATTAGGGCTGTAAAGAACCATGCTTTTTTGCCCAAACCCAGAGAAACCCTAACTTTTTCTTCTTTCTATTCGTGACCACAACAAAAAGATGAAGTAATGGGTTAAAGTGATGGGTTTTGCTTGGGTGTATCGTCCCTAGTTGAAAACATGTGCAACGGGACAACTTAAACGGGTTGAAAATGTCACGTCGGCAATTTTTTGGACGAAGTGGACGGAGTTTAACGACAGGGGCCTAAATTTGGGAATTTTGTTAGTACAGGTGTTTAATTGAAATAAACTTAAGTTCAGGTGTCTGTGTGACATTTGGTGCAAAGTTCAGGTGCCATTTTGAAAATTTCCCTTATTTTTTGGGCCTAAATCCACGGCACCTTAGGCTTTAGCCCAAGACCGGCTTTGGTGCCAGTGCTTTTTCCGTACCCTTACCGTGTCTGTGCCACGTTTTCCAAAGTAAGACACCAACCATACTCACTTAGAGTGATTGGCGACTAGGTTTAGAAATAATACATTCACCAATATATAAAGAGAAAGGTTTAGAGAAAGAGAGAGAATTGATTATCAGGTAGAAATATTTGCTCGAAAGATTGATTACCCACATGAAATTGTCCTTGGTTGAATATGTTTTACAACACCACAAACATGTGGGCCTTTTTGTGATCAAACTTTATCCTCAGCTGGGGCAACTACAATAAGCTGGCCCCAAAAATATTTCCTAGTGTATAGTTTATCATCTTGAGAGTGGGAAAGCAAATTGTGTTTGAGTGCTATGGTCTAATTATCCAGTAGTCTGCAAGCACCGTCACGTACGTGATACTCCGAATCACTTTAGAACCAAATACATTCTCGTGGGACACATGACTAAGTGTATGCCCTCCATGCAAATGAGTGGTGGTACCGTGGTACACTAATCCGGAGTATTATACTATGCGGCTTAACTTAAGTTAGAAATAAGTCGACATCCTAGGATATATTCTATTTTTTTCTTCTTAATGTTAGGTGTGGCATACTCCAGAGATATAGAAAAATAGAAAGCCTAGTTCCAAACTTCATGTATATTTTCGCAGTGGCTCCATCTTAAATCAGTCTGCTTTCGATTAACTTTTCATAAATGAAACTTTATTCTTTTCATTATTCATTTCCATCATGCTTTAGGACTTTGAAAATCATATTCATCAACATAGAAATGGTCTTGATCCAACTTAGAATGAGAGGAATACGAGCTTCTTATCCAAATAATGTGTTTTTTGACTCATTGAAGGTAAGTCTTGTCATTTGAATTAAAATGGTCAAATCGGCTCACTTCATCTTGGCGGATGGGTTATTTCCCAATTTGATTGGATAACAAAATTGTTTTTATGGTCCATTTTCTTACATTATTTCCCTTCCTCTCCCCCTTTTTTTCTGCTTATTCACCCTGCATCTTGTCATCTCTCATTGCTTCAAGGTTGTGTTTGAGGTTTTTGTCCAATGGGAAGTTTATGTTTAACTAGCTAGTCTGGCTATTGGAAGTTTGAAAACTCGTATTCCTTACCTTAGATCCATATGATCGGTTTGCTTTAGACCAACTTTTCATAAATGAAACTTTATCATTTTCACCGTTTCCAACAACTTTTAGTAAGTTGAAAACCCAATTTATTAAAATATAATTGGTCTTGATCTGGATAAGAATGATGGAAATACGAGCTTTTATCTAGATGATGTGTTTTTTGAGTCATTGAGGGTTGAATGGTCATATCTTTTGAATTACAAATAATATTGGACCAAAACCACTTCGATTATAAAGTAGATTTTACAAACTTGTTAACAGTTCTCATTATGCAAAATTGATAAATTTTAATCTCCCTTGATGATCTCTAAAAGTTTTTTCATATTGTATGTTCTTATTCATTTTCATTCCAATGCCATGGGCATGGAGCCTGGTAAGTGGTAACTCAAAAGTCTGAATGAGCTTAATGGTATCCTACTTTTGTTGCTTGATAATTGGAGAAGTCAGCATGTAGAAATATACACAGTTATAGTTAATGGAATTGGAGGATTTAATATTGTGTGTGGTAATGGAATGAAGGTTTGGGTGGATTATAAGTATGAATGGCTTACCAGTTTTTTTCCCTACTGTGGATGTTTGGATCATGACGGAGGCGAGTGCAATGTCGAGATGGAGGACAAGAAAACGGGTTGCCTGAAACCTCCGCAGTATGGACCTTGGTTTCGTGCTAATGGTGGTGGCTGGCGGGAGAAGATGGCTTTGTCCCGCCTTCTAAGGGGAGTGGCCCAGTTCAGCATTTTGAAGGTCTTGCTAATAGACTGGACTCTGGCATTGATTTGGTGGGGTTTCATTGAAGTCCAGGTTGCAGAGGATAATGGGCCAGTGAGATCATCCGTCCGTGTCCCATTATCCTCCGCAAGAAAAGCAAGATCTTGATGGCGAAAATCCCATCCCATTACCACACACAATATTTCCATCGATCCCTCTCCCCTCCCATTACCCATCTAATTGCATCCCTTTGCTCCCATCGGATCCGTGCTCTCTTAACACCACTGCAACACCATCAAATCCATTAAATTGATCGAATAACCATTTCAAATTTCTAATAAACAAATGGAGACCGAATAACCAGTTTTTTGTCAACTGATTGAATAACCAATTAGCTTTTTTTATCTAACAAAATAAAATATGTCATGTTCTCTGATGACGAAAAATAATCATTATTTAGCCTAGTTTGAAGTGCGTTCGCTTGGCGAGGGATTTGGGAATTAACAAGATCATCATAGAAGGTGACTGTCAATAGTAAACACGTATGTATATATATATATATATATATATATAGACACACACTTGAAAACCATAGGGAGGAGCATCGGACTGTTGGAGTAATCGTGGCAGATGTTCTCCGGTTTATGACGGGCTTTCAAGAGGTCGAAGTGCAGTTTGTGAAGAGGATTGGCAACAGAGTGGCTCATTGTGTTGCTCATCAAATAGTTAGAGGTACCAGTTGTGGTACTTGGGAGTTTAATCATCTTTTGTGGCTTCTATCCCCTCCAAAGGCATGGGTGCCCAATTTGATGTATTGGTTACGTGGTTATCATTTACAAAATTTTGGCATCTTTTGGCTAAATAAGCTAATTGGCTTCTCATTTTTCGGGTAGTGATAATGCCGAAATCGTTTTTTGTTCTGCCAAAACTCTAGTGTATAAAAGTTTTGTACATTGCATATGGTACAAGCCTTTTGTACACAAGAGTTTTGGCATCAACAAAAACGGTTTTGACATTATCATTTCTCTCTTCGGTCTTCTTTTTTGTCTTTATTGATTTTTTTTTTTTTTTGCATTTGTTAATTTCACATCAAATTTTCATGGAATACTGGTTCGACTTTACGAGAGGAATCAAGAAAAAAAAATTATGGTCCACACCTAATTTTTTTTGAATAAAGACGAAAAAAATTTGCTTATTTTTGTCTTTATTTTGAAAATTTTGGAATTTGATCGTAAGTTTTTATTTTTTACATTCCTCTCGTCATGAAGAAACAATAATTCATAAAAAATATTTACGAAAAACCA
Source organism: Rhododendron molle (assembly GCA_025413875.1). Taxonomy (NCBI): domain Eukaryota; kingdom Viridiplantae; phylum Streptophyta; class Magnoliopsida; order Ericales; family Ericaceae; genus Rhododendron; species Rhododendron molle. The sequence continues at coordinate 46,179,167 of CM046389.1, read as the reverse complement.
AAAAAATAATTCAAATGAATTATTTATCCAAACAACCCCTTAGTCCTATCATTTGTCAAAAAAAAAAAAAAAAGGTGCCTAGAAAATATCATGGTTTGGAGTGAGAAGGGAGGGGAGGAGCAAAGAAAAACAAAAAGTTTTCTGTGTGTTCAAACATTTGGCCTTTTAGTGTGGTGAATATCATGTCATAGGATTTAAGAATTGGATAGGAGCTGAACTTGCTTGGTAGCGGTGTCAAGCAACTGATCCAACTGTTCATCTCGGCAATTAATGGCTTAGATCTTAATCCGAGCAATGGACGGTTCAGATTTTATACACTCAGATTAGATCCGTGTCGTCCGTGCTGAGATGAACAACCTGATTGGCCGCTCGAGACTGATACCAAGCACCCTCGCTTGGCAGCATCTCCCAATCCGCCTTTCCCTTTTAGGATGGACACGAATCACAAGGTTATATACATCTATGATTTGTAAATTGTGTACACCATAAAATGATCATAGATGTATAATAATGTTTACCCATTCAACGTTAAAATTAAAATTAAAGTCCGCTTCCCCTAAAAAAACATTTAATGTTTACCCATTCAACGGTAGAATTCTGTGTCCGTCCCATTAGAGAATTTATGTTCACGGTCCATACATTTCAATTGCACATCATTCAGGAGAAAGATTTCCTCCAACCCAGGCAGGAGGAAATCCTTGCTGCCCCACCACGTGTCGGCGTGGGAATGGTTCACCACATCCATAAATTACACATGTCTAAAGTGCACTTGACGGTGAGTTATTCCCGTTAGTTACTTTGAAATTGCTCTAGGTCGATCAAAATTAATTAGATCCGCAATACGCAGAAGTGCAGAACCAACTTAACAAGGGCTTAACAAAACCCTTTTGGTGCATCAATGGTTCACAAATCGGCATGCGGGACCCAATTTTGTATATCAAAAAATAATTCAAACTATTCATTGATTTTTAAATATTTTTTCGAATGGTCCCGTAGAAAATTAACTCAATTGAATGACTAAAAGTGAGTGATCGAATGTACCAATTTTTCATTCAGAAAAATCCGTAAGCTGGCTCAACCACAGCTTGTAATTATTCGATTGAGCTAAATTTATCAAAGACCGGTTGAAAAAATATTTTAAAATTAATAAAAGATTCGAATAATTTGTGTGGTACCTAAAAGCGAGACCTGCACGAAAATCTGGTGCACATCTTGTCGATTCCCATAGGATTTTCAGTGATTCACATGGTGGAGGAGACAAGATCAATGACGAATCTTGGACCATGAAAAGACAAAACTAACGCCCTGTCAAAAAAAGAGGGCTGCTTCCCCCCTGGCCCCACCTCCTTTTTCCCGGAATTACCCCCGGTTCTCTCTCTCTCTTTTCTTTCTTTCTTTACAGTTCCTCCTTCTTCATCTTTTTTCCTTTTCTTTCTGGTTTATTTTTTTTCCATTTTATTTCCTTTTCTTCTTTCCGGTTTGAATTATTTTTCTTTTTTTTTCTTTAATAATAGGTTCAAGTCTAATTCTAAACTTTGTAAAATAATTGAGATAAAAAAAAGTGTTTCAATTGATCATGTTTATCTGACTGTTTTATTTTTCTTTTTTTTGTCCTTTATAGATTAAAAAATATACTTACAAAAATAAGTGTTTCAAATTTTCAGTAGTGATTCAATCCGTTTGAACTAGTGTAAAGGTGTTATTTTTCTGATCATTTCATCCTAAATGGTCGTAATAAATTTTTTGCTCTAAGGCCTTTCAATGGACACCCTAAGAGAGTTCTGAAACTAAATAATTAATCTTAGGGTGCTCGTTGAAAGGCCTTAGAGCAAAAAATTCATTAAGATTATAATTAGTGTTTGGGAACTAATTAGGAAATATATTTTGCAAACGACATACTAATCCAGAATACAAATGTTATATTTATTTAGGATTATTTTTTTAACTATAGTACAATTTAATAAATTTGTTAACCGTTATTTAGCATAGATCCTCTTAACTATTTTTTAATATATAAACGGTGTAAAAAAATAAGTGTTTCAATTTTCAATCCATGCTACTAATCAAACTATTATTTCTTACATTTAAAAAAATTATTCTTTCTTTCTTACACAATAGGTTCAAGTCTAATTCTAGGTTTTATAAAGTAATTAAGAGAGAGAAAAAAAAGTGTTTCAATTGATCATGTTTATCCGACTATTTTTTTTCTCCTTTATGTATTAAAAAATATAGTTACAAAAATAAGTGTTCCAATTTTCAATCCGTTTGAACTGGTGCAAAGTTGTTATTTTTCTGATCATTTCATCTTAAATGGTCGTAATAAATTTTTGGCTCCAAGGCCTTTCAATGGACACCCTAAGAGAGTCTTGAAACTAAACAATAAGTCTTAGGGTGTTTTGTTGAAAGGCCTTAAAAGGATATGAGTAATTAAATAAAAAAATAAATTAAAATAATATGATCAAAATAAAAAGATTTTCACACCCGTTCAAATTCATTAAAAATTGAAGCATTTAATTTTTGAATCATATTTTTAAAATATATAAACAGTTTCAAAAAATTAAGTGCTCAAATTTTCACTCCGTTTGAATCGGTGCAAAGATATTGTCAATACAATCAGAATAACAAGATATTTGCACCGATTCAAACGGATGTGAAAATTTGAGCACTTAATTTTTTTAGAACGTTTATATAATAAAAAATATGGTTAAAAAATTAAGTGATTCAATTTTTAATGCGTTTGAACGGGTGTGAAGAGCTTTTTATTTTGATCATATTATTCTAAAAAGACATAATCAAATTTTGTCTTTAGGGCTCTCATAATTACGTTTCTGTTCTATAGGATTGCAAATTGATGGTGATAATTTTTTTTAAACCCAAACGTTGCCGTTTAGGGGCTACTGTGCCCAGGGCCAATTAACAGGACGGAGGGAGGTAATTAAAAGAGCTGAGAGAGGGTAAAAGCGAAAAAAGAATGTGAGGTCCGGAGGGGTGTGGTGTCTAGGGGGCGTGGGAAAAGCAATTTTTACCAAAAAAAGAAAGACAGAAACAGACGAAATCTCTCCTCTTCCCATAAATCACTTGACTGTAGGATTACCTCCTCCCTAGGTAAGAGGAAATCTCTCCTCTTCCCACAAATCACTTGATTGCGACAACTAGAAATTCAGAATAGACGTCGCTCCGATCGTCCAAGTAGATATATAATTTTAGGGTGCTGCTATTTATACCGATCAGTCGCCTACCAAAATCGTACCGACGGCCGTCGGTACGATTTCGGTAGACGGCTGGTCGGTACTCATATCTTTACTGATAATTTTATTAGATGACAACCCATTTACACCGACTCTTTAGCACAAAAGTCCACAACTGTGACTATTCTTGTATTCAATAATCCAGCATAGTCCCTCATCATGAAATATTATTTAGTGCTCCAGGACCACCCCATATTCTCTCCATCAAACGGTGTGGGGTAGAGCACTCATTTGGCGTTTAGATTTCGGAGAAGGGAGTTAATAATGTCAAAACTTAAATTGTTCTGTGCTACATCAATGACTTTTCATGCTCATTTTATTTCATGAAACTACCCCTTAAATCACTTAGTAATCATTGTCTAGGGCAAAATTCATAGATCCAAGTCCAGTCCAGTCCAGTGATGACCGTGGAAGACAATTGGACCTAATTTAGCCAATTTCTACGAACAGGAACAGAGACTGCACAAAATATCTTGGCTTAATCAGTGTTTTTACCTTGTTTGCTATATGTCCAAGTCAAACTCAAAATTGCAGAGAGAACATTACCCAAATCCAAACCAAATTCAAGGATCGCGTTGTGGATGAAGGCGAAATTTAACATCAAAATCTATACTGTGGAGGATTTTAAGGTTTTTTTGGATGATATCCGTAAATTAAAGTTGTAACGTAGGATTTGGGGTTTTATCTAACTTTTTGTTGGATTATGTTTTTTCCGAAGTATCCAAGCTCTATGCTTAGATACTCTTGTTTCGACGTACCCTTTCGAGTTATATATAAAATGTTTCGTTTATCGAGAAAAAAAATAAATAAATTTCCCGTTCACAATTTCCATGATTCTAGCTTACCAAATCTACATTATAAAAAGAGGAAAGTCCACTTTCACCCCCTGTGGTTATCGCCATGTTCGGATACACCTCCTGTGGTTTAAAAGTGTGCACATAACCCCCTGTGGTTTTCAAATTGTGCGGATAGACCCCCTGCCGTCATATTTTCCATCCATTTTAACGGAGGTGTATCTGTAACGCCCCAATTTTTCAAGAAATTTCGAAAGTATTAACCCTAAAATACACTAAATTTTACAAACTACTAGACCGCTATTTGTCGTTATACAAAAATCTACATTAGAAGAAAATACAAAAAAAAAAGAATCTAATATTTTATTTAAATATCTTCAGAGCGACTCTAGTATTGAGCATCCACGGTCTCTGCCCTTGGTATTCCTCCTGTGTCAAACAGCTCCACCGTTGTATCCTGCACCCTCTGGCAATTTGATCGCCAAAGCAATCGATTTACCAGGATACAAACGTATCCGTGAGTGATAATTCACCCAGTAGAATAATCCCAATCCTACCAACCCTTTACTCTACAATTAGCATTCAATAATAACAATAATATCACAATTGATAATACACGAGAGAAAAATAATAGCACATCGTCTTTTTCTTTACTATCCATCGTCTTACATGAAATCTAAGGATCATCTCCACGAGATCCTTTCCTCCCACATCTACTAACTACAACCGTCTCATGGGTCCACCCTTCCTCTTGCTTATCTTGCACCAGGGTCCTAGGTGAGCGCATCTAAGTTATGTACCGAGTATGTTCTCACTTAAGACCATAACAGGAGGATCGAGTCATCCCATGACGTATCGTACATTAGGGTCGGACATCCACTAACCCACGCTAACTATAACCGTCTCATGGGACCCATTCCCGTCCTCAGGAGAAACTTCCCATGACGTATCATACATTAACGTCTCACTAACTATAATCGTCTCATGGAACCCATTCTCTTCCTCGGGAGAAACTTTCCATGACGTATTCATACGTTAGCGTCACAACAAATCTCAACACAGGGCCCCGCAGGTCACCCTTGCCATTACCATGGCTCAAATCACAATCCACACACTCACACTTTCAATACTTTACCATTTTCCATTTACTTATCATCATCTACATAATTCACTACTCGTCACCACCCAGTGAACCTAAGTCCAATCTAGCACGTACAATATGATACAATCAACAACAGTTCAAACATGATACATTTCAATGAGACAACAATATAACAATTGATATGTGCAAATAATTAAACACATAAGAGATTTGGATTGAGCCGATGCCTTTTGAATTGTTCAAATTTTTTGTTATATCGAACAAATATGTTCTTTAGTAATTTTATTAACTTAGATTGTCCAGTAGCAATTTCGTACACCTTAGGATAATTTGGTAACTTAGTAAACTATTATTTCTCATTAAGTATTTAGGTAGTTCTTAAGATGTTATCAGAAATGAAAATATTTTAGGACTTAGGTAGTATGCACAATTTTTCTCAGGGTCCAATTGTACTTTAATAATTTCTACGATGACCTTGTAGTTGGTGAAACCTACGGCTACTAATTCATTTGTCCATAGCGCGATTTTATCAGTTTGTAGGAATGCATGTTCTTTTACTAGTTAACATTATTTTTCTTTTGTTCTTTCATATCTACTGGCCTCCTTGTTGTGCATAAAAAAAAATATTATACTTAATGTTTAGGTTATAAAAATGCCTATCTTTTGTTTCATTCTTACTAGTCAAGTTTAATATTTATTATCTTCTATAAAAATTTATCAAGTTTAATATTTATTATCTATTATAAAATTTTATCTATAACAATATATTACATCAAGTGCATTAATCTTGAGGACGAACATCATATTAGGGTTGTACCATAAACTTAATAAATCTAGATGTGCTAATTGTAATTTATTAATAACATGTTATTAACAAATTGGCAGAAATCATATATTTCAATAACTCAAGGGCTGTAATTACTTCATTATCTTTAAAACCTAGTCACGCATTTCTAATTTTCGATCGGCAAGACTCGCCGGAAATCCGTTCCACCTCTATTATTACTTGTTTAAACTAATTAGGGATAGATAATTAAGAGTGTTTAAGTGTTATTCTAACAAAACAACTGTTCTTGCAGAGAAAACAAAAAGGAAAACTAGTTCCGGACACGCGACACTGAAATCGATTTCTTTTCACTCTGGAATATAAAAATCAATACGTATTCACATAATATACTTAGGAGATGGTAGGATATAGATTAATCTACCTGAAATCTGGCCGAAAAAGCGAATACTAGTTTGCGGACGATTTTGACAAAATGAAAAAGACGGCAGCGGCAGTAGGGGACTCGGGCTGACTCGAAATGATTGGAAGGTGGTTTTTGAATGCTTGGTGATATAGTGGTTGATTGAGAACCTGAATATGATGTACCGATGGGGTGTTATGTAGAAACCCATTTCCCTCTCTCTCTCTCTTTAGACTCAATAGTAGAATTGATAGCGAAAATAAAGTATAATATACTGGTATTTAATTTTTAGATTTATGTGGGTATGTCTAATGAGAGAAAATAAGGTAGTGAGAAGGTGAGAGGATAAGTGTGGAAATGGTGGAATGGGAATTGAGAGTGAAGGAGAGGGATACTGATAATGATAAGAGGAATAGGGGACAAGTGCCACATTTGGTGGGATTTTCTTTAATTCTAATGTACGTGGACGCGTGTATGTATAAGGTGATAATGTATGTGCACACGTGTATATATAAGGTGAAAATGTATGTGGACACGTTTATGTATAAGGTAAGAACGTATGTGGACACGTTTATGTATAGAGAAATGAGACAGAGAGAAAGTGCAAGTTTAGAGGTAGTGGGAGTGTAAGAGGATAAGTTTGGAGGTGGTACTAGAGTGTGGAAGGATAAGTGAAGAGTTAGTTCGAATAGAGTTCTAGTTAGAATTTAGATAGAAATGATAAGTGAGTATGGACGGATGTATATCTAAAGTGTACACCTCATATATATTTAAATAGGTAATATCAATTATATACGTAATCATGCATTTTAATTATTCAATCTAATAAGTAATTGAATTAAGAATTTAATATTATAAATTTGTATAGAAAAAAAAAATATGGCAAAAATCCAGATCGTTACAACCTATCCTCCTTAAAATAATTTCGTCCTCGAAATTGTGTTAAATAAAGAATAGAGTATCTCTGTAAAAAATCATCTCGATCAGGCATCAATAACCCAGTGATCTAACTTGTAATAAATTCAAATTTGAAATTTTAATTTCATAACAAAATCGATTTGACCATAAACTTTTCATTTTTTGATTGATTTGAATTTTGGCATAGACGCAGTACTTGTCAAAATTTATAATATCAACGGTTTGGATTCAATTTTTGGTATACGAGATGGTGTGGTTAGATTTAAACAAGAAGAAAAATCAAGGGACGTGGTGAGGGGTATAACGGTCTTTTAATGTTGTTTCCGTTAAAATGGATGGAAAATACGACGGCATGGGGTCTATCCGCATAATTTGAAAACTACAGGGGGTTATGTGCACACTTTTAAACCACAGGGGGTGTATCCGCACATGGCGATAACCACAGGGGGTGAAAGTGGACTTTCCTCTTATAAAAAACTGAATGCTTAGAAAAAAACGCACACCATCCTCCTCGACTTTCTTATAGAAAACAAAAAAATGAAAGAAGAGAACAAGAGATTAAACCTAAGTATTTGCTCAAAACCTAAACGGACTAGCTTTAGTGGAATGGCATTGGGGATTTAGCCACGCTGAGTACATGTATCCTACACAGCTACACCGAACTTGTTAGTATTCTTTATTTATTTATTATTATTTTTTTTTGGGTACTTGTTAGTAGTACTCTTTTAACACCATAAAAAATGCACCAAGAAAATGTGTGGTTTTAACACCTCTTTTCAGAGACAAGCTTGAAAGAGAGGACTCATGTTCGAGTTCATGGCGTGCCATCGACTTGTTGTACTAACTTACATAGATTCGAGTCATTCGACAAGTACTTAACAATAACAACTAAGAATATGTACACCCGTTAGTAGCGAAAATGGCTATGAACAGTGTATTTTTTTAAATTTACATACTCCAATCTCTCTCAATCTCACACCAATCCTCTCTATTTATCATATCTATATCTTTATAAAATATTATTTTAATCAACACTCGCGCAAAAAAAAATTTTTTTTAAATCAACACTCTGGCAAATGGGCGGGTTTGGGCGGATGAAAATGGGTCACGGGTCAAATATGGGCAGGTCAAATAGTAAGCGGGTTGAAACGGGTCGGGTTGAATATGGGTCAGGCCAAACCCAAACCCGCCCAACCCGACCTGTTTTCCTCCTCTTCTTTTTTTCCCTCTTTCTTCCCCCCTCTCTCCCCGACACGGTTCCTTATCCGTGATATCTCTTTTTACTTCTTTTGTTTTTTAAAAAAAATTATGAGTTTCGATCTTAACACTATCGATTTTATGAGGTCGCATGCTCAAATTTTACGGAGGCCAAACAATCCAAACTTTGGGGTCAACGGAGGATTTGCTCGGTTGTTAATTTTATCTTCAAAATTAAAATCTTAATTGGTTTAGCACTTCTGAATTCGGAAGAAATCGACGTTCGTTATTTCAAGGAAAGCCGGCTCCTTTTGTTCCAAATTTTCCATTTGACTGCACGCTGTATGCATTCAGAACAATAAGACACAGATGTCTGGTTTTGGAGGAATTTTTCAGTGTTGAGCGGGTATTGCCCATGTGGTACCCGCTCAGCAAATTTGAGCCGTCCGATACACTTTTGAACGGTTCGGATTAAAACACTTTCTCTTCTCTCCCCCAAACACTTTCTCTCTCCTTTTCTCTCTCCAAATCTCAACCGTTCAAAAAAAAAAATGGACGGCTCGGATGGCCGAGCGGACACCACGTGGTACCCGCTCCGCACTGAATTTTTTTTCCTGGTTTTGGAAGTATGAGAGAGAGAGAAAAAAATTTCCTGGTTTTGGAAGTATGAGAGAGAGAGAGAGAGAGAGAGATGGCACGCATTCTAGTCGAATTTCCGGTGGGTGCCGACCCTTATTCGACCAGTTTTGTTTGCATGTGTTGGAAGCTAATTTAGACCGTCAAACAAAAAAGGGTTTTGAATAAGAAAATTAGAAAACAAGTCAATTTGGGTCTTTTAAGTCCAATCCATATTGAACTCATTTTTAATCCACCTAAACCTATATAAATATGGAAAGATTGAGTTGGGTTATAGTGGACAAATTTGGATGAATTACAAAATATATATTGAGATTGCCACATCTACTTGATGATGAGCAATCCACCTTTTATTTCCAATGGTACATAGCCTTCCGGACCCCAAACCACCCCTTCAATCCACCTTTGATTTCCAATAATCCTCAACATGGTTTCCTGCTCTCTCTTTTTCGAGCAGCTTTTTTAAATCCAAAGATGAGGAGCATGGAAAGCTCTTCCAATGGCGGATGGTAGAGAGAGAGAAGAGAAGAGAAGTCGCTGGTGAAGTCCATAGCATCGGCGATTCAGCGCCATGAGAGAGAGAATTAAATAATAATAATATTTGGATTCCTAATGAACAGTACCTCGGTATTAATACCGAGGTTTGAGAGCAGAGGTATTTTTCCTTTGTGTTTGCCGAATCTACTGCAACTTTCATTTTTGGTTTTGGTTTGCTACAATAGCTACAAGGTGGGTTTTACCGAATCTGATGTACATGCTCTAACATACAAATGCTATCACTGTGGAAAGAAAAAGAAAGAAGATCAGAGACAAGCTAGCCTAGTGGGAGTGCTTAATTTGACGATTTAGCAGACCAATAGTAGTGTGGCAGCCGTGATGTTTGGTTTCAGTACAGTGATAACTAGGGGACTTCTATGATTCTATCACAAGACTTGTACAGTGCAAAGACATTTTCATAATGTTTAGGTGTTACTGCAATCTTCTTATATTATGATAATCTTTACTGTCAAATTGGTTAAGCTCTTGTTTGCACTTCCGTCATGGGTTTGAGTCTATTCCTCCAACCATTTCTTTCCTCTGTTAATCGTATTACTGTCCTCTGGGTTTGCATGTGCATCATGGTTTTGTTGCATCAATCTAATTCTGCCTCCGCCAGACTAAGTGGAAATGAGACAGACAAGTTAGCTTTGGATTCCATCAAGGCCCGAATAACTCAGGACCCTACAAACATCACGAGCTCATGGAACAATTCTCACCACTTTTGCCGCTGGAGCGGGGTCTTATGCGGCCGCCGCCACAGGCGAGTCACCGGCTTGGTTATGGACTCCTTGAACTTGGCCGGTGCCATATCTCCTTCCATTGGAAACCTTAGTTTCCTCCGTACTGTTAGTCTATCAAGCAACAGTTTTCAAGGTGAAATTCCTCGTGAATTGGGTTGGTTATTCAAGCTGCAAGTACTGAACTTGAGCAATAACTTGTTGGAAGGACAAATTCCAGTGAATCTCTCTCGCTGCAGTAACTTGAGGAGCCTTGGATTATATGGGAACAAGCTCAATGGAAATCTTCCGGAGGAGCTTGGTTCGTTGTCCAAATTGGTGAACCTAGTTATCGGCTCCAACAATTTAGCAGGAGCAATCCCACCTTCTTTCGGGAATCTCTCCTCTATAGAAGTTTTATCAGCTCGAAAGAATAAGTTGGAGGGAAGTATTCCTAACTCACTTGGCAGTCTGAGGAACTTAAGACATTTTACATTCTACTCAAATAACCTATCAGGTGTGATTCCTTCATCTTTCTATAATATTTCTTCATTGGAATTTTTTTCGGCATCCGAAAATCAACTTGAAGGAAGTCTTCCACAAAATTTGGGCCTTACTTTGCCCAATATCAAACTGCTTTACGTTTGGGGAAACCAGTTAAGTGGATCCATTCCGCTTTCCATATCAAATGCTTCAAAGTTTGAAGTAATCGACTTATCACAGAACAAACTTTCTCCCGGCGTGCCTGTTAATTTTGGAAGCCTAAAGAATCTTTCGTTTCTTAATTTAGCTGAGAGCGGTCTAGGTACTGGTGATGACGATGACCTTAATTTCATCTTCACTTTGACCAACTGTAGCAAATTGAGATATTTCAACATAGACAGAAACAATTTTGGAGGTATTTTGCCGAACTCCATGGCCAACCTCTCAACCCAACTTCGGCGACTATCAGTTGAAGGAAATCAGATATACGGCAACATTCCAGCAAACATTGGAAATCTCGTGGGCTTAAATGCTTTAAATTTGCACGTGAACCAATTGACAGGGAGGGTTCCGGCCTCTATTGGTAGGCTTCATAAAATTCAAGAAATGGGGTTTGGTGATAACAATTTGTCTGGGGAAATCCCTTCCTCCATTGGGAATTTATCACTTTTGAACCAACTCTGGTTAGAAGAAAATGAATTTCAGGGAAATATACCTTCAAGTCTTGGAAATTGCAAGAATTTGTTAAGACTACATCTTTATGGCAATAATCTTAGTGGCAGCATTCCGCGAGAAGTATTAGGGCTTTCATATTTGTCAGTATCTCTGGACTTGTCTCGAAACAATCTAAGCGGCCCTCTACCTCAGGAAGTGGGTAACTTGAGAAATCTTGGTGAGCTAAATCTTTCCCATAACAAGTTATCTGGTGAAATTCCTAGCAGCCTTGGTAGTTGCATTAGCCTACAATACCTCTATTTGGACAACAATTTATTTACAGGATCCATTCCCCAATCTTTAGAGTATCTGAAGGCCATTGATGAATTAGATCTCTCGCATAATAACCTCTCCGGAAAGATTCCCAGGTATTTTGGAAACTTTAAATTGTTGAGGAATTTGAACCTTTCTTTCAATAACCTAGAGGGAGAGATACCGTTGCGAGGAGTGTTCCAAAATGCAAGTGCAATTTCAATCTCTGGAAATAACAAGCTCTGTGGGGGCATCTCTGCATTACAGCTCCCAGCATGTGATTCTGGAAAAGAAAGAAATAATAAAATGTCTCTCAAACCACTCTTAATCGTTGTCATAACATGTGGGTTTTTTAGTATAATTTTGGCATCATCTGTCATAATCCTTTGTCGTCTAGGAAAGATGAGACAACTGCCTTCTGTGGCATCTTCTATACTGGGTTCACCGAAGAATGTTTCATATGGAATGCTCCTCAAAGCAACTAATGGCTTCTCTCCGGAAAACTTAATTGGTTCAGGAAGCTTTGGTTCAGTATACAAAGGAATTCTTGATCCAAGCAATCAGAAAGCTATTGCAGTGAAAGTACTCCATCAAGATAATAAAGAAGCTTCAAAGAGTTTTATGACTGAATGCAAAGCTTTGAAAAACATTAGGCACAGAAACCTTGTCAAAATCTTAAGTGCTTGTGCAAGTATTGATTTCCGAGGTAATGACTTCAAGGCCCTTGTCTATGAGTACCTGGACAATGGGAGTCTTGAAAGTTGGTTGCATCCGGTTTTTCAGCAAACTGGTGTTGCTAATGAGCAGCCTAGAAGTTTGAATCTCCTTCAGCGATTGGGCATAGCTATTGATGTGGCTTCTGCTTTGAATTATCTTCACAATCATTGTCACATACCAATTATACATTGTGATATCAAGCCAAGCAACGTTCTTCTTGATGGAGACATGACTGCCCACTTGGGTGATTTTGGATTAGCAAGGTTCCTGCATCTGAATAGTGAACTTTCTCAAAGCCAAACCAACTCTGTTGGTTTAATAGGGACTATTGGATATACAGCGCCAGGTAATACATGTATATCTACGCTTATGTATTGGTTTATAATAATCAAGATTGAACTTAATTTTCGTGTATATGTTGCAGAATATGGCATGGGGCTTGATCCATCTACCAGTGGTGATGTATACAGCTATGGAATCCTGTTGTTAGAGTTGTTCACTGGAAAACGTCCCACAGATGGCATATTTAGAGATGGCACGAACATTCACAGATATTCCAAGATGGCTTTGCCCAAAAGAGTGATGGAGATTGTCGATCACAAACTTTTAGAAAACAAGGAAGGCACGGGCGAAAGTTCTTGGACAGAAACAGAAAGGGGAAAAATACATGATTGTTTGATTCTGACACTCAAAATCGGAGTTGCGTGTTCTGAGGAATCACCAAGAGAACGAGCAACCATTGTTGACGCGGCTAGGGAATTGCATTTGATCAAGGAGATGCTAGTTGATAGAAGGACAAGAGAATAAACCTGCAAACAGTCCAAACGGGTGACTATAAGGTATGCTCTCATTTGATATTGGCACTTATTTTAGGGCTGCCTTTCTTATCTGATTAAGGTAACATTTACAGGGCATTTCGAACCGTGTCGAACAAGTTCCTTCAACATCTCCACTAGGATCATCACCACAAAAACAAGTGAAGCCCAAAGTATTTCTTCTATTCTAGCAGTTCACGAGTACGACTTTTACAGGCTCCATTGGCATGTGAGTTGTTCCTCTGCTGCAGCGATCTAGGTAAGGACCTTTTATCCCAATGTTGAAAGTTTGTGTGTATCTATGTTTGAGAATAATTTCATGGCTTAAACTTAACTGTTTGTTCAGTTATGCTTTTAATTTAGCCTTTTGGTGTTTGACTTTTCTTTTGCTGTGAGTAACTTTGCTATAGCTTTGGTTACTGAAAACAATGAGAAGGCCTTTTTTCTCCTTTTGGAGGAAAATTCTGGCGATTCGGATGTCGTCACAAACTCAAAGATTGTTCTCAGGCTGGACCTGAATTCTCCTTCATCTCTTTTGCTAGTCGTTCACAAGTATTTTGAGGCTCGGCTCAGTAAGGATTCAATCGAGCTTGAATCATTAAGTTAATAACAAGCTCGAGCAAGAATATTAGGCTCGTTTCATAAAGAATCGAGCCTAACATGAGTTAAGCGAGAACACAAAAATCCATTTTGTATATAAAAACCAAAAATCCATTTCGTGAAACAAGCTTGCACACAGTAAAGCTCGACTCGGCTCTTTTGCGGTCCTAAATTTACATGAATGCATGTGAAGAATCTTCTATTTTGTTCCACTTGTCCATATCGAGGAGACTAAGTGCCGTTTTTGTAACGTCTTCAAGTTAGCACTTGTCGATTTTCTTCTCAATTTATCACTATCCTAGCTAAGCAAAAATAACTCGCGTGGCACCTTCTATTTATTCCTCATCTAAACTAACGTAAAAGCTGTCAATCTGAAATTCACTTAGGCTGTGTTTGGATGGCCCCATTTGGCGATGAAATATTTTTTTCGGCTCCAAATGGTTATTTTTGGCAACGAAAAATTATTTCATCTCTGTTTTTGCACTTTTGGCAACGAAAAATATATTTCATCACCAAATGAGTATCCTTGGTGACGAAAATACTTTTTCCATTGCTAAATAGGTTTTATTTTTTTGATCGGCGCTAAATAGGTATTATTGGTGACAAAATAATTTCGTCGCAGAAGTTGTCAAAACAGTGACGAATTTAACAAATTTATTTTTTCGTCGCCACTTTTTGGTCACCAAATATATTTCCTTGTAGTGTTTTAGCCTCATTGGATTAGTCACTAATTAACTGTTTTCAAACAACATGTAACTATTTGAAAAATTACTAATCAATGCATTTTGAAACAGTAAAATCGTACTAAATGCAACGAAATTTCATTTTGACGTTGAAATGTATAATAGTAAATTCGAGATACTAAAGATACTCAAGCCCAACTAAGGGGACACGTATCACCTTCAACTGCCCTATTCGAAGTTGGAATCTTTTATTATTTTTATAATTTATTTTATATCGGCAACCACCGCATGGAATCTATTATCTATAAAAGAGCATGCCGTTTCGAGGGCATCTCGATCTTTTTTTCGAGCATTACCAACGGGTCATGTTTTCTTTAGTAACCGAGGCCACTCAGCTAAGAAAATCTAGTTTCTGCTCGGTAGAGTCATGTTTTGCCTTGGCAAGACCGGCTAAAGTAGCATGCTGTTTAAGAGGTATTTCAGTCTTTTTTTCGAGTATTACCGGAGGGTTGTACATGTTTTCTTGAGTAACGAGGCCAACCGGCCAAGGATTGCTCAAGTGATCTTGATAACATCATGCCTTGACAGCCGGCATGACTTTGTATGAAAAACCATAATAGGGTTTTCTTAGCAACACAACTCATTTTTGAGCTTTTGGTTACAAAGGCAATCGCATGGGAAAGTCGGAGTAAAATCCTTTTGGTTACGAAAGGCAATCGCCAACTATATTTAATACTACTCCCTCCGTCCCTTTATTATTGTCCAGTATTTCATTTTGGGATGTCCTTTAATAAGTGCCCATTTTGTAAAGTTAGTGGGTAAAAATTGATGTATTGTCTATTTTGTCCCTAAAAGTAGATTCCTTTTTGAAAAGTAAGTGAGTAAAAGAGTAATGATGATGGGTAAGTAGGAAAAGTGGAGAAAAAAATTGATGTGAAAGGTATAATGATGATGTCATTTTAATAAGTTAGAGTTACGAAGCAAGACACTTAAAAAGGGACGGAGGGAGTAGCATTTTTATCTATTTTGACTTTCAAAACGAGTTCCTAATTCTTATCCCAAATTTTTATTTTTATTTTTATTTTTTTGCTCCAAACAACATCTACTATATCATTCCCCTAAATCACACCCTTCACAGATCCATTACCAACTGTTGGGAATTATACATAATAATACGATTGCTATGACTACCATTATTTTGCGCGCATTAGATGGTAAAAATTAATCACTGCTATAGAACCAAAAAATTTGGCAAAATTGGATAATAAATGCTAAGAAAACATGCAAGTATACATTCATTTGTACATTCTTTTCTCATAGGTGATTGTGAGATCTACCAAATACTATCATGGGTTCTACCATTACTTGTGAATGAGATGTAAATTTTGATGTGTCTCTACACGATAGATTTTCAAAAAAAACATTTTAAGTATGATGAAATGATCTACATCCAGGATTATGATTATAATAATTGCACTCCAATAACATGTTAAATCATTATGAAAATTGCAAAAGTCAATTTTATTTAATTAAGGGCGGAAGCTTGCCGTCACTGAACACCCGGATCGACCGGGCACGTGGTCGTATTTGGATTGGGCAACTGATCCCTAAGAGTTTTCGGCTTTGGGCCATTACAATTGGGCTGGGACTTAGTAAAGTCTTTGAGCTTGTAAAGTTGAACTTTTGAAGTTTGGGCTACCTACAGCTTGTGGGTTTTTCGCCCAAGATGAAATCTACTAATCTAGTTGCTGATTGCATTATGCAACAGTATGATCAGTAGCTAGCAGCACCTTTGAGATGGTTTTTTCATTCAACAACCGGAATTCATTTTTCAACCATCACCCTGATGGGAGGATCGAGGAGATATTCACATACAATAGTAAGTCCACTTTTGTTGATAAAGCACACAAATGATTGTACAAAGACACACATCAGTGGAACGATAAACTCACATTTGTTGTTTAAATCACAAAATATATTACGAAAGCTCAAAAAATCTTCGATTGATAGGTGAAAGCTATAAATGTTTTTTCCTATTGTAAGTTCTTTTTCATTTTCATTCCAATCCCTTGGAGCCTAGTAAGTCAAAAGTCTGAGCTTAAATGGTATCCTACTTTTGTTGCTTGATAATTGGAGAACTTAGCATGTAAAAAAAATATGCACATTCGTATTGACAGTTATCTTGTTATCACTTCTTCTTTCCATCCACATCATTTTGCCTCGACATGAATAATGGGCCTTTTTGATTGATGCATGAGAGAACCCAAGGAATAGCGTCGTAGTCCGTTATGTTATTATTTGTCTCCGGTTTGGGATGCAATTATTATTATTTTTTTTTTGGTGGTGCTTCAGAAAATTGCCTAGAAAATTGTCAGATGTGAGTTTGACGCTATTGACAATAAGTGGGCTAGACGGGTGTTTTTCGTGCCTGGGCTAAGGCCCACGGTGGACGGGCTTGTGATTTCCAATTCTATACTATGATTATAATAGTATATATTAGTAGTATATTTTTATCATGAAATTGAGTAAATAAACAAGTCCAAGAAAGGATTAAAAAAAAAAAAAAAAAGGCCAAGAAAATGGTCACATATAAAAGCCCCCTTTTGTTCGCAAATCAGAAAGTAATAATCAATAATCACCTAACCAACAAGCCTCCGACGCCCCAGCTCATACGTCGACCACAAATGTAAGGTATTTCTAGCGCGAATAAGCTGGAGCTCGACTTAAATCTATACTAGTTTGGTTCATTAAATATTCTTAAATATTCTCTGGGCTTGACCTTGAGCTTGCTACACATAAACTTGAGTATATATTCTATAATTCTGGTTGACTTAACTTGTTGGCAACCGTACAAAAATTTCACGGAGAAGTGTGTTTTTTTTTTTTTTACAATGGATCACTTAATTTGTATTTTTTGTTATTTTTGGTAGTCTGTTATGCATTTTTGTTAAATTCACATAATATTTTTAAGATTATCCATTCGTCTCGGAAAAGAAGTCTTAACAATAAAAATTGTGACCAAAAGCAAAAAAGAGTTGGCAAAAAACAAAATAAATGAAACAACCTGTATTTTTGTCTGTATTGTCATCTTATATGAATTTCTATCAACTTCGATTCTCATTTTTATACTTTTCGAATTTCTCTTGACATAATGAATGATAATTAATTCCAAAACCTACAACAGAAATCTACGATAAAAAAAATTATGAAATGTAAAAATATCAACTAAAAAATAACAGAAAAAAATGTACGAGTGTCATGATGTGCTTATTAATATCAGGTTTGTTTAGGACCTAATTAAATGGGATTACCATGTTGATTTCCTTTTTTGCCCTTCACTACAAGAAAAATGAGAATACGTGACGAAATGGTGGTGAGGAAAGTAGATTTCGCCTCCAAATATACCTATTTTGTGAGGAAAATATTTTTTCGTCATCAATTAAGAGGGCAAAAAAATTTAAGGTGACGAAATTGGCATTATCATTGCTTTTTCCTGCCTTCTAAGGGGAGTGGCCCAGTTCGGCATTTCAGCATTTTGAAGGTCTTGCTAATAGACTGGACGAGCATTGATTTGGTGGGGTTTCATTGAAGTCGGAGGATAATGGGCCAGTGGGATCATCCGTTCATGTCCCATTATCCTCCGCAAGGAAATCAAGATCTTGATGGTGAAAATTCCATCCCATCCCATTACCACACAATATTTCCATCCCTCTCCCCTCCCATTACCCATCTAATTGCATCCCTTTGCTCCCATTGGATTCCGTGCTCTCTTAACACCACTGCAACACCATCAAATCCATTAAATTGATCGAATAACCATTTCAAATTTCTAATAAACAAATGGAGACCGAATAACCAGTTTTTTGTCAACTGATTGAATAACCAATTAGCTTTTTTATCTTGTACATTACATATGGTACAAGTATTTTGTGTACTAGAGTTTTGGCATTATCATTTCCCTCTTCTTTTTTGTCTTTCTTTTTGCATTTGTTAATTTCACATCAAATTTTCATGGAATACTGGTTTGACTTTACGAGAGGAATCAGGGAAAAAAAACTATGGTCCACACCAAATTTTTTTGCCACACCTAATTTTTTTGAATAAAGAAGAAAAAAATTTGCTTATTTTTGTCTTTATTTAGAAAATTTTGGAATTCGATCGTAAGTTTTTACTTTTTACATTCCTCTCGTCGTGAAGAAGCAATAATTAATAAAAAAAAAAATTACGAAAAACCAAAAAAATAATTCAATGAATTATTTATCCAAACAATCCCTTAGTCCTATCATTTGTCAAAAAAAAAAGGTGCCTAGAAAATATCATGGTTTGGAGCGAGAAGGGAGGGGAGGAGCAAAGAGAAACAAAAAGTTTTGTGTGTTCAAACATTTGGCCTTTTAGTTTGGTGAATACTGTGCCATAGGATTTAAATTGGAGGATCCTTGAATTATTACGGAATTGGATAGGAGCTGAACTCGCTTGGTAGCGATGCCAAGCATCTGATTCAGCTGTTCATCTCTGCAATTGATGGCTTAGATCTTAATCCGCAATGGATAGTTCAGATTTTATGCACTCAAATTAGATCCGTGTCATCCGTGCCGAGATGAAAGACCTGATTGGCCGCTCAACACTGATGCCAAGCACCCTCGCTTGGCAGCATCTCCCAATCCGCCTTTCCCTTTTAGGATGGATTCGAATGACAAGGTTATATACATCTATGATTTGTAAATTGTATACACCATACAATGATCTAACATATCTACGATAATTTCTGGGTTAATTCTTTAGAACATGTGTTGTACAAATTGACGCCTCCTATATATCATAAGTGACCTAAAAAACATTTAATGTTTACCCATTCAAAATTAGAATTCTGTGTCCCCTAAAAAATTTTAATGTTTACACGTTCAACGTTAGAATTTTGTGTCCATCCCAGTAGAGAATCTATATTCATGGTCCACGCATTTCAATCGCACATCATTCCTATAAATCACTTGATTGCGACGATTGGAAATTAAGAATAGAACTCGCTCCGGTCGTTCAAGTAGATATATAATTTTCTTAGGATGATCACAACCCATTTTACTTTGACTCTTCAGAATTAAAATTAAAGTCCGCTTCTCCTAAAAAATATTTAATGTTTACCCATTCAACGTTCGAATTCTGTGTCCGTCCCAATAGAGAATTTATGTTCATGGTCTATACATTTCAATTGCACATCATTCGGGAGAAAGATTTCCTCCAACCCAGGCAGGAGGAAATCCTTGCTGCCCCACCATGTGTCGGCGTGGGAATGGTTCACCTCATGCATAAATTACACGTCTTAAATTGCACTTGACGGAGAGTTATTCTAGGTCGATCAAAATTAATTAGATCCGCAATACGAAGAAGTGCAGAACCAACTTAACAAAACCCGGCCTTGTGATGACTTATCAAAAACAAACTTAACAAAACCCTTTTGGATTTATACAACACCATTTCGGATCCGAGAGAGAGAGAGATGGTAATGATTCCCACGCCGGGCAGCAATCGGAACGAAAATTGAACTTCTATCCGAACATACATGACTCGGTGATTACCGTAATTCATAGTACCCTTCTATGGGAACCGACAAGATGTGTGCATCAATGGTGCACAAATCGGCATGCGGGACCCAATTCAGTGTACTGAAAAATAATTCAAACTATTCATTGATTTTTAAATATTTTTACGCATGGTCCTGTAGAAAATTAACTGAATTGAATGACTAAAAGTGAGTGATCGAATGTTCCAATTTTTCATTCAGAAAAATCCGTAAGTTGGATCAACCCACACTTGTAGTTATTCGATCGATAGAGCTAAATTTATCAAAGACCACTTCAAAAAATATTTTAAAATTAATGAAGGGTTCGAATAACCTGTGTGGGACCAAAAAGCGAGACCTACACGCCAATCTAGTGCGCATCTCGTCAATTCCCATAGGATTTTCAGTGATTCACATGGTGTAGGAAACAAGATCAATGACAAATCTTGGACCATGAAAAGAGAGAAATAACGCCATGCCAAAAAAAGAAAGACAGAAACTAACGACGTTAGTGAAAATGTAATGTTACGTGAAACACATGAGACTACTTACGTGGGAATCATCAATGGTTGACACATAATGAAGGCTGTAGGATCTCCTCCCCTCTAGGTTAGAGGAAACTAGTGTCGTTTCTGTTCGATGTACGGGATAAACAACAAATTTTGTATGAGCTCGATATTTTGTAGCAAAGCCACACAAATATTTTGTCCAGTGCATCGAACGAGAACGACGTTAGTTGATAGAAAATGAACCAAGGGTGCGTGTTGTCCCTCAGGAACAACATGAGTGTTGGGCCAATCCGGGCCGTCCATGCTCGATTGCAAGAAATATTAAATCAAATTAAATTACTTCAAAAAAAATTAAATCAAATTAATTTGTAACAAAAAAATCAAATATTGTACCTGTTCAATGCATGGGATAAAAAATTAACATTAGTTTTTTTCGGTCCTGTGTATCGAATGGGCACAAAGCTAGTGATAACACTACCAGAAAATTTCCGATAGGTGACGAAAAAGGTGGTGACGAAATTTACTGTTTTACTATCGCTGACGAAACAACAAAATTTTCATCATCAAAAGTTACCATAGGTGACGGAAAACAAATTTTTTGTCACCAAAAGTGACTTTTAGAGACAACCTATAGGTGACGATTGAAATAGTAAATTTCGTCACCTAGTTTGTCTCCGAAAGCCACTTTTGGTGACAAAAAATAAATTTTTCGTCACCTATAGTCACTTTCGGTGATGAAAATTTTGCTGTTTCGTCATCTATAGTAAAACAATAAATTTCGTTACCACTTCTTTCGTCACCTATCGGAAATTTTCTAGTAGTGTAAAAAGTATAATCTAATATTTTTTGATCTCATGTTCGATGCATGCTAGCATTAGTCTCATTCTGTACACTAAAAGACATATGTGTTGTGGTGTAAAATGAATTTGGAGTACTACGTGACGGTGACGGTATCCCTGCCAAAGGCATAGAATAATTTTTCATAAGCTTCTCTCCCTCTCTCCCCCGCCCCCCCCCACTCCCACGTTTTTCTCTCTTTTTTTTTATTTAAAAAAATTCTAAATTCTAGAAATTTAGAATTGAGGGTTGGAAGCTTTTTGACTTCGAATCCACTACATTTCTATAGTATATTGATAGATAGATCTCTCCTCATCCCATAAATCACTTGATTGCGACGACTAGAAATTAAGAATAGACCTCGTTCTGGTCGTTCAGGTAGATGTATAATTTTCTCAGGTAGATGTATAATTTTCTTGGGATGACAACCCATTTGACAGTGACTCTTTAGCACTAAAAGACCACTACCTATGACTATTCTATTCAATAATCCAAGCATAGCCCCTCATCATGAAAAATTATTTAGTGCTCCAGGACCAACCTTACTCTGCATCAAACGGTACAACACTCATTTGGCATTTAGATTTCGGAGAAGGGAGCTAATGATGCCAAAACTTATTTGTTCCTACAAAAACTCAAATTTATTCTTGCCAAAAGTCAACTCCATCTTGACTTATTTGCCCTCGGCTGCATCAATGACTTTTCATGCTCATTTTATTTGATGAAGAAAACTACCCCTTAAATCACTTCGTTTTCAATGTCTAGGGCAAAATTCATAGATCCAAGTCGAGTCCAATGTTGACCGTGGAAGACAATTGGACCTAATTTAGCCAATTTCTATGAACAGGAACGGAGGCTTTACCAAATATCTTGGCTTAACCAGTGTTTTTACCTTGTTTGCTATATGCCCAATACAAACTCAAAATTGCAGAGAAAACATTACCAAATCCAAACCAAATTCAATTCTAGTTCACAATTTCCATGATTCTAGCTCATCAAATCTACATTATAAAAAATTGAAGGCCGATTTTACATTTTTGTAACAAGAGAGAGTATTATATGGAATGTTTAGAAAAAAACACACCCCATCCTCCTCAACATTCTAATAGAAAAGAAAAAAAAATGAAAGAAGAGAACAAGAGATTAAACCTAAGTATTTGTTCAAACCATAATCGGACTAGTTTTAGTGCGGGGACGGAACCAGGATTTTGCCCTAGCAGTGGCGAAATGTATACTAAAAATATAAAAAGATGCATTACAATATTAAAAATCATTGACTCTAGAAAAAATTAACATAACATAATAAAAAGTATAATAAATGATGTTTGTCTTTCGCACATGGAGTACAAAAAAAAAAACCAACTTTAATTTAAGCTATCTACTAAAGTGAGGCATCTTGAATTGTGTCCGACGCTCTTTCATGTCATTAAAAACATCAATAATAGAATCGGCGTCAAAACTTCTAGCTATGTCCTTCTCAATGTATGTGATCAATAAACATGCCAGAAAATCATCCTCCATTCTATTGCACAATCTAGTCTTCACAAGTTTCATAGCTGAAAATGCACGCTATGTCGTTGCTGTTGAAACAGGCAAAGTCAATATAAGACGAATCAATTTATCAACAAGAGGATAAATTGCAGACTTTCTTGTCTTATTTGACATAACTCTGAAATGGTTGTTAGATTTTCAAACTCCAGATGCTTGAAAATATCGAGCTCATAATTTTGCAACTGAAATCTCAAGTGTAGTTTCTCTTGCTCTGTGAAATCAGAAGGATAATATTTGTCAGCAAGTGTAACGCTCTGACTTTTCGGGTGCAAAATGAAATAATTTCTTAAAAAAATATTGCTAAATAAATATAATTTTCCAAAATAAAGATTTTGCTAATACAATCTCAAGATAGATTTACGGAATCAAAATACACCAACTTCAGAGCTGACTCTAATCTTGATACGAATCCTAAGCATTCTCGATCCTCGTTACTGATATTCGTTCCGTGTCGAACTGCACCATCGTTGAATCTCCTCCATTGAATCCTGCGCCCTCTAGCAAATTGATCGCCAAAGCAATCGATTTGCCAGGATACAGACGTACCCGTGAGTGATAAATCACCCAATAGAATAATCCAACCCAACTACCCCTCTTACAATACAGCTAACAAACAAACAAGATAATAATGATACGAATAAATAAAACAGAGATTTTTCACATAAACCAGTTCATTACTATCCATTTAACCTAACGTGTAATCCAACATCTCCCTACGAGATCTTTCCTCCCCCAACCGCTAGCCAAGCTCGGTCCCATGAGATCACTTCCTTTCGTCGTAGATAACCTAAGTTACAATACTACAACAAGGGCCAGCTTAATGCCTGAATTACAACTAGAGTTCGCCTATCTTATATACCACATCACAATCATCATGGACACACGCCAAGACATCAATTTGTTCCACTGGACACATGCCAGGACATCAATTTATTCCCACCGACACACGCCAGACATCAATTTGTTCCATCGACACACGCCAGACATCAATTTGTTCCAATCGACACATGCCAAGACATCAATTTCTTCCACTGGACACACGCCAGGACATCAATTTGTTCCACTGGACACATGCCAGGACATCAATTTGTTCCACTGGACCCACGCCAGGACATCAATTTGTTCCACTGGACTCTCGCCAGGACATCAATTTGTTCCACTGGACCCACGCCAGGACATCAATTTGTTCCACTGGACTCTCGCCAGGACATCAATTTATTCCACTGGACTCTCGCCAGGACATCAATTTGTTCCATTTGTTCCACTGGACTCTCGCCAGGACATCAATTTATTCCACTGGGCTCTCGCCAGGACATCAATTTATTCCACTGGACTTCGCCAGGACATCATCACAAAACATCACTGGACATACGCCAGGTTTATCGTCATAAAACATCACTGGACCATCCGCCAGGTTTTATCAACAGAAAACATCTCTGGACTATCGCCAGGTTTTATCAACATAAAACGTCACTAGACCACTGTCAGGTTTTATCAAAACATCACTGAACTGTCCGCCAGGTTTTATATCATCTCCGGGCTTACTCTGCCGGTTTTAAATCATCACATACATCACTGGGCTTACTCTTCCAGTCTTAAATCACATCACAAATCTTATCAGATCTCAAGTCACGCCTGCAGGCAACCTCTAAACAGAAAGAAACTTCATAATTTATCTATTATCGTCTACGTGATTTTTATTTCGTATACCACCCCATGTCCCTAGGGTCCAATCTAACATTCAAATGAAGCATTAACACAATATCATTCTCAATAATAATTAAAAACGAATAACAGACGGATCAAAACAATTAATAAGCAATGCAATCACATAACTTTTTATGACTGGGCCGTTGCCCTTAATCTCGTATGGTCACAAAGTCATTAAGAATGTAAGAATTATTTAATAAAGATTTAAAAATAATTTTCTAGGCTTCTATTAATTATTTATAAGTAATTAAGTTAATTAACCACTAATTAAATACATTAATTAGGTAAAAATATTAAAATAATTATCGTAACCTTAATAAGAGTTCTAACAGTCCTCTATAACAAGTTCGAGTGCTAAAAGTTAGGTTTAGATGCTCACGGGATTATTTTAAATAAAAAGATTAAGTTAATAGACAAAAGAAGAATAATTAGATAATAAGTAACTAAATAATTAAAATATATTTATTTTAACAAAGTATCATCTTAGGACGGTAAGAAGTCTAAATAAAATTATTCGGAAATTATTTACATCTTTTATAATATTTTAAAGTATTATTATCAAGAAACAACGTGTAAATAATAATAAATGGTTACTTAAATAAATAAAATTTTATTTTAATAACATATCACTTCTGAGATGTCAGAAGTCTAATTAAAATATTTTTGATGCTAAAAACATTTTTTGTAAGGTCGCAATTATTTTTCGTTTGTAACTTTAATTAAAAATAAATTAAATAGCTAATAATATAAAAAATATATGAAATCAGCAAGTTATGATCTTTAACATGTTAGGAATCTAGAAAAAATAGTTTGGGAATTTGAAGAGTAGTTTATAAGGTCGCGGGGATTTTTAGTTTGTAAATTTTTACACGATTACGAATAAAAATTTAATAAATAGATAATTAAATTAAAAAAATATGAAATTAACAAAGTATGATTTTTAGAATGTTAGAAACCTAGGAAAAATAGATCGGGCGTCAAAAACTAGGTTCGAAGAGTCGAAAAGTCGGTTCGAACTAAAACAGGGCAAACCGCAAGGTTTGACCTGTTGACCTGGCGGCTGGGCTTCCAGCCGCGAACTCGCGACTGGTTCTTGCGGTCCGCAGGTTGTGGCCGCAAGGTACGGGGCAGGTTCGATTTTTTGTTTTCGCGATGGTTTTTGATGCATGGGACTACGGGGCCTATTGGGTTATGTCTATAAACATCAAATATACTTAGAGGAGGCTTCGGATTGAATTATAATACCTCGAATCGGATTGAATTTGATTTGATCGAAACTTGACAAATTGGAACGAAAGCTTCGGGTTTCTTGATCGGGGAACCTCGGGGCCGAATTGATTGATGTTTGGTGATGCTCTAGGTTGTAGAAAGAGTTCGGGATGATCGGATTGGATCTTGGTTGGGTCTAGGCACGAAACCCACTTTTCTCTCTCTCTTTTCTCTCTCTAGAACTCCATGGATTGGAGTTTCGATTTTCTTCGGTTTTTCTCTCTTTTCTGGATAATTAGGGCGTGAAAAATATGGTGCGTGCCATAGGGTCGGAGTAGTGACGTATTTATAGGAGAATTGGGTGGGTTTTGATTAATTAGAGTCCTAACGGAATTGGGTTTCGAGATGGACGAATGGAGCTCGATTTTTGAGTTACGGGGAAGATGGAGACTAAGTAGGAGTAGGAGATTGAGAGATTGGAAAGGTGTATGCATGCATGTAACTAAGGAAAATAGAATTAGATAATTATAAGTATTTATCTAACAAAATAAATATTTTTATTAAAAGGATATAATTAGGAAAAATAATGCTATTATTATTTTTAAAGCTATTAATAATATTATTTTAAAAAAAAATTACGGTCGAAAATCCGGGTTGTTACAACCTACCCCCTTTAAAATAATTTCGTCCTCGAAATTTGGGTGTACTAGATTTGGGTAGTCGGCGCTCATAGTATCGGTTCGTTCTTAAGTTGATTCCTCGATGTCGCCAATGAACTCGGACGAGTTGAATGGTTTTCCTCAGAAGCACTTCTCTCTATAGTCCTAAATTTTCTACTGGTTGTTCTTTGAAAGTGTTCGACGTTTCCTCAGTCTGAAAGGTCAGCGGTCAGGTTCTTTTGTTGGCATAGCTCTTTTGTCGATTCTACGAAGCCAGAAGTTGTTGGCGAATGATCTTGACCATTTTCTGTTAGTCCCATTGGTCCTAATAGATTTGTTCCTCCCAATTTAGTCCTTGATTCTCGTGACTCGGCGCATTAGCGACCTCGTTTGCCTTCCCTCGAACCGCTCTCCGTATAGATAATGCCGCCAAGATTTTAGGATGAACACTACTGCTACCTGCTCCAAATCATGAGTTGGATAGTTCCTTTCATGTGGCCTCAATTGTTAGGATCCGTCTTTCTCCTTGACAAATAGGGTAGGGGCTTCTAGGTGAGGTACTGGGTTGGATAAAACCCTTTCCCAAAAGTTCCTGTAGTTACGTTTTCAACTCTTATAGTTCTGTCGGAGCCATTCGATACGAGGCCATGGAAATTGGTACCGTACCGGGCTGTAGCTTGATATTGCAATCTATTTCTCTTGGTGGTGGTAATCTCAGCAATTTCTTGAGGAACACGTCTTTGTATTCACAGGTAATCCGAGGAGCTCATAACTCCATATGATCCTTTTCTTTCGACTTGAAGCTCACCAATCATTCAGAGAGCTTATCACGCCATCTTGCTTTGTGCGTGTTGGGTGTCCTGTCTACCCCCCTTAAATGAGTAAGGCCTCTCTTACGGAAAATGATTTTTCACTTCTTATCACTTTTTGTAATAGCGTGGTTGGCTAATGGTCGAACCTTGTCGTCAAAGTCAACTCCTTTTGTGACCTAAGAATCACAAGTCAAACGTAGGGTTAGGACTCCTTCCACTATGATCCATCCATCTTTTAGGGACGAGGGGCGTTCGGAGCTTTGAGGTTGGGGTTTAGGTGTAGTCGTGGCAGTACCGCTCGTATGAGTTGTACATCCTAGTTGATACTCCGTCTTGCATTGAGGTTTGAGTTGGTATTGATCTCGGAATTCACTTAGGCAACGTTGTTGTTGGAATCAGGGCTACGCGTATTGTCCTTGCTGGCGGGGTTGACCAAGATGACCGTAGAAAGTGACGTCGTTGACCCTTGGTTTCAATCTTATAACGACTGCTCCACGGGGTTAGGTTTAGGGTTTTAAGGGTTCTAAATATCAGGTTCTTAAAAGAAAGTGCGTGTGATAACGTTCTTACACTGGTCCTACCCTATCTGACCATTATCTACCTAGAGAAAGGAAATTCTTCTTCGACAGGTGCTCTATTTACTGAGTAGCCTCATTCGACAGTACCTTATCCTCCATTGTCGAGGTTTGTCTATTCGTCTTCTTCGTACTAGGATTCTTCGTTTCGTTTGATCCACCAGCAATTGATAAAAGGGAACGGCTCCTCTATCGCTTCCTTCTGATCGGAGTCAACGTTTGAATTCATAATTTCTCTGAGTCATAATCGCATCGGGTAAATAAATATTTATATGATATACTTAGGTAAGATATATCGTAGTTTTGGGGAAGCAATAGATACCGTAAACGTTTAGTTATTCGGATTTACATTCTCAGAACGTGGTCTACCCCATCTACCCAAGGCCGAGTGTTGAACCTATGCTCTGATACCATTTGTAACGCCCTGACTTTTCGGGTGCAAAATAAAATAATTTCTTAAGAAAATATTGCTAAATAAATATAATTTTCCAAAATAAAGATTTTGCTAATACAATCTCAAGATAGATTTACGGAATCAAAATACACCAACTTCAGAGCTGACTCTAATCTTGATACGAATCCTAAGCATCCTCGATCCTCGTTACTGATATTCGTTCCGTGTCGAACTGCACCATCGTTGAATCTCCTCCATTGAATCCTGCGCCCTCTAGCAAATTGATCGCCGAAGCAATCGATTTGCCAGGATACAGACGTACCCGTGAGTGATAAATCACCCAATAGAATAATCCAACCCAACTACCCCTCTTACAATACAGCTAACAAGCAAACAAGATAATAATGATACGAATAAATAAAACAGAGATTTTTCACATAAACCAGTTCATTACTATCCATTTAACCTAACGTGTAATCCAACATCTCCCTACGAGATCTTTCCTCCCCCAACCGCTAGCCATGCTCGGTCCCATGAGATCACTTCCCTTTGCTGTCGTAGATAACCTAAGTTACAATACTACAACAAGGGGCCAGTTTATCATGCCTGAATCACAACTAGGGTTCGCCTATCTTATATACCACATCACAATCATCACTGGACACACGCCAGTACATCAATTTGTTCCACTGGACACATGCCAGGACATCAATTTATTCCACTGGACACACGCCAGGACATCAATTTGTTCCACTGGACCCACGCCAGGACATCAATTTGTTCCACTGGACCCACGCCAGGACATCAATTTGTTCCACTGGACTCTCGCCAGGACATCAATTTGTTCCACTGGACCCACGCCAGGACATCAATTTGTTCCACTGGACCCACGCCAGGACATCAATTTGTTCCACTGGTCTCTCGCCAGGACATCAATTTGTTCCATTTGTTCCACTGGACTCTAGCCAGGACATCAATTTATTCCACTGGGCTCTCGCCAGGACATCAATTTATTCCACTGGACTTCGCCAGGACATCATCACAAAACATCACTGGACATACGCCAGGTTTTATCGTCATAAAACATCACTGGACCATCCGCCAGGTTTTATCAACAGAAAACATCTCTGGACTATCGCCAGGTTTTATCAACATAAAACGTCACTGGACCACTGCCAGGTTTTATCAAAACATCACTGAACTATCCGCCAGGTTTTACATCATCTCCGGGCTTACTCTGCCGGTTTTAAATCATCACATACATCACTGGGCTTACTCTGCCAGTCTTAAATCACATCACAAATCTTATCAGATCTCAAGTCACGCCTGCAGGCAACCTCTAAACAGAAAGAAACTTCACAATTTATCTATTACTTAGCATCGTCTACGTGATTTCTATTTCGTATACCACCCCATGTCCCTAGGGTCCAATCTAACATTCAAATGAAGCATTAACACAATATCATTCTCAATAATAATTAAAAACGAATAACAGACGGATCAAAACAATTAATAAGCAATGCAATCACATAACTTTTTATGACTGGGCCGTTGCCCTTAATCTCGTATGGTCACAAAGTCATTAAGAATGTAAGAATTATTTAATAAAGATTTAAAAATAATTTTCTAGGCTTCTATTAATTATTTATAAGTAATTAAGTTAATTAACCACTAATTAAATACATTAATTAGGTAAAAATATTAAAATAATTATCGTAACCTTAATAAGAGTTCTAACAGTCCTCTATAACAAGTTCGAGTGCTAAAAGTTAGGTTTAAATGCTCACGGGATTATTTTAAATAAAAAGATTAAGTTAATAGACAAAAGAAGAATAATTAGATAATAAGTAACTAAATAATTAAAATATATTTATTTTAGCAAAGTATCATCTTAGGACGGTAAGAAGTCTAAATAAAATTATTCGGAAATTATTTACATCTTTTATAATATTTTAAAGTATTATTATCAAGAAACAACGTGTAAATAATAATAAATGGTTACTTAAATAAATAAAATTTTATTTTAATAACATATCACTTCTGAGAAGTCAGAAGTCTAATACAAATATTTTTGATGCTAAAAACATTTTTTGTAAGGTCGCAATTATTTTTCGTTTGTAACTTTAATTAAAAATAAATTAAATAGCTAATAATATAAAAAATATATGAAATCAGCAAGTTATGATCTTTAACATGTTAGGAATTTAGGAAAAATAGTTTGGGAATTTGTAGACTAGTTTATAAGGTCGCGGGGATTTTTAGTTTGTAAATTTTTACACGATTACGAATAAAAATTTAATAAATAGATAATTAAATTAAAAAAATATGAAATTAACAAAGTATGATTTTTAGAATGTTAGAAACCTAGGAAAAATAGATCGGGCGTCAAAAACTAGGTTCGGAGAGTCGAAAAGTCGGTTCGAACTAAAACAGGGCAAACCGCAAGGTTTGACCTGTTGACCTGGCAGCTGGGCTTCCAGCCGCGAACTCGCGACTGGTTCTTGCGGTCCGCAAGTTGCGGCCGCAAGGTACGGGGCAGGTTCGATTTTTTTGTTGTTTCGCGATGGTTTTGATGCATGGGACCTCGGGGGTCATTGGGTTATGTCTAAAAATGATAATTATACGTAGAGAAGGCTTCGAATCGAATTATAATACCTCGAATCGAATTGAATTTGATTTCGATCGAAACTTGACAAATTGGAACGAAAGCTTCGGGTTTCTTGATCGGGGAACCTCGGGGCCGAATTGATTGATGTTTGGTGATGCTCTAGGTTGTAGAAAGAGTTCGGGATGATCGGATTGGATCTTGGTTGGGTCTAGGCACGAAACCCACTTTTCTCTCTCTCTTTTCTCTCCCTAGAACTCCATGGATTGGAGTTTCGATTTCCTTCGGTTTTTCTCTCTTTTCTGGATGATTAGGGCGTGAAAAATATGGTGCGTGCCCTAGGGTCGGAGTAGTGACGTATTTATAGGAGAATTGGATGGGTTTTGATTAATTAGAGTCCTAACGGAATTGGGTTTCGAGATGGACGAATGGAGCTCGGTTTTTGGGTTACGGGGAAGATAGAGACTAAGTAGGAGTAGGAGATTGAGAGATTGGAAAGGTGTATGCATGCATGTAACTAAGGAAAATAGAATTAGATAATTATAAGTATTTATCTAAAAAAATAAATGTTTTTATTAAAAGGATATAATTAGGGAAAATAATGCTATTATTATTTTTAAAGCTATTAATAATATTATTTTAAAAAAAAATTACGGTCGAAAATCCGGGTTGTTACAGCAAGCTTGCAAATGTCTTCGACTTTGAATGATTTGTAGCCATCCTGAGGATCTAAAGTTGTGCTAAGAATGAGAAACTCTATTGTATCTTCTTTGAACCTGGTATTTAATTCTTGCAATTGAGAATCGATCGTGCCCATAAAAATATCGACCTGTAAATGATGCCCAATAGTGATGGAATCTTTTCAAACACGACCTTGACCTCCTGTATGAGGAGAGCTCATATCCGGAATAGTTATCTCATGTTCTTCACAAAATTGGGATCTTTTCGAACACGACCTCGACCTTGACCTCCTGTAAAGTTTTTTTTTTTTCTTAATTACACCTCATTTTTTATATTACTTTCACTTTGGCCCTTTGAATTTAGTTTGGGGATATTTTTTTGGTCTCCTTGCTTGAAAAAAAAAAAGATTTAGGACTAGTATATAACAAAAAATAAGGAAAAAATCTAGTGGTGGCGAGACTATATAAGTTGGGTATAATTTTTTTTTTACATATAATAATTGCATTATCTAAAAATCTTGTCGTGGTGGCCGCCGCCACTAGACCCTCCCTAATCCCATCACTGCTTTAGTGGGATGGCATTGGGGATTTAGCCACGATGAGTACATGTATCCTACACGGCTACACCGAACTTGTTAGTATTCTTTTTCTTTTTTTTTTCGGGTACTTGTTAGTACACTCTTTAACACCATAAAAAATGCACCAAGAAAATGTGTGGTTTTAACACCTCTTTTCAGAGACAAGCTTGAAAGAGAGGTCTCATGTTCGAGTTCATGATGCGCCATCGACTTGTTGTACTAACTTACATGGATTTGACAAGTACTTAACAATAACAACTAACATAGAAACGCTATATATCACTGTGGAAAGAAAAAGAAAAAAGATCAGAGACAAGCTAGCCTAGTGGGAGTGCTTAATTTGACGATTTAGCACACCTACAGTAGTGGGTCACATGCCCAATTAGGCTTGTCAATGAGTCGGATCTGACAAATCCGATCCGAACATGATAAGACTCAAATTCGATAGTGGTAATCCGAAAAATCTAGATGTAATCTGAAAATCCGAATCCGATCCAAACACTTTTTTACTTCAAAAAATTTGTCAAAAAATAAAAAAAAATTGAAAAATATATATTTTTCATTAAAAAATTTTAAATAAAAATACAACTTCTTAAACAATTTTTTTTCAAAATAAAAAATTTGCACTTTTTTGAAAAAAAAATTAAAAATTAATTTGGATCGAATTGATAACGGATTTAATCCGATCCGTATTTGGATTACTGGATTCATATTATAATATTATCAGATCAACGTTATAGGATTCGGATCGGATCCGGTCTATTGACAGGCCTATGCCGAGTTGTGAGACACATGTTGCTGCAGCCGTGATGTGTGGTTTCAGTACAGTGATAACTAGGGGACTTTTATCACAAGACTCTTAAAGTGCAAGACTTTTCATGATGTTAAGGTGCTACTGCAATATTCTTATATTATGATAATCTTTACTGTCAAATTGATTAAGCTCTTGTTTGCACTTCCGTCATGGGTTTGAGTCTATTCCTGCAACCATTTCTTTCCTCTGTTAATCGTATTACTGTCCTCTGGGTTTGCATGAGCATCATGGTTTTGTTGCATCAATCTAATTCTGCCTCCGCCAGACTAAGTGGAAATGAGACAGACGAGTTAGCTTTGATTTCCATCAAGGCCCGAATAACTCATGACCCTACAAACATCACAAGCTCATGGAACAATTCTCACCACTTTTGCCGCTGGAACGGGGTCTTATGTGGCCGCCGCCATAGGCGAGTCACCGGCTTGGTTATGGACTCCTTGAACTTGGCCGGTGCCATATCTCCTTCCATTGGAAACCTTAGTTTCCTCCGAACTGTTAGTCTCTCAAACAACAGTTTTCGAGGTGAAATTCCTCGTGAATTGGCTTGGTTATTCAAGCTGCAAGTACTGAACTTGAGCAATAACTTGTTGGAAGGACAAATTCCAGTGAATCTCTCTCGCTGCAGTAACTTGAGCAGCCTTGGATTATATGGGAACAAGCTCAATGGAAATCTTCCGGAGGAGCTTGGTTCGTTGTCCAAAATGGTGCAACTAGTTATGGACTCCAACAATTTAGCAGGAGCAATCCCACCTTCTTTTGGGAATCTCTCGTCTCTAGAAGTTTTCTCAGCACGAGAGAATAAGTTGGAGGGAAGTATTCCTTGCTCACTTGGCAGTCTGAGGAACTTAAAAGAATTTTCATTCTACTCAAATAACCTATCAGGTGTGATTCCTTCATCTTTCTATAATCTTTCTTCATTGGAAGTTTTTGCGGCGCCCCAAAATGAACTTGAAGGAAGTCTTCCACAAAATTTGAGCCTTACTTTGCCCAATATCAAAGTGCTTAACATTTTGGGAAACCAGTTAAGTGGATCCATTCCGCTTTCCATATCAAATTCTTCAAAGTTTGAACTAATTAACTTAGCACAGAACCAACTTTCTCCCGGAGTGCCAGTAAATTTTGGAAGCCTAAAGAATCTTTGGTATCTTAATTTAGCTAAGAGCGGTCTAGGTACTGGTGATGATGATGACCTTAATTTCATCTTCACTTTGACCAACTGTAGCAAATTGAGATATTTCAACATAGACAGCAACAATTTTGGAGGTGTTTTGCCGAACTCCTTGGCCAACCTCTCAACCCAACTTCAGGGACTATCAGTTGCAGGAAATAGGATATACGGCAACATTCCGGCAAACATTGGAAATCTCGTGGGCTTAAATGCTTTAGATTTCCACATGAACCAAATGACAGGGAGTGTTCCGGCCTCTATTGGTAGACTTCATAAAATTCAAGAAATGGGGTTTGGTAAAAACAATTTGTCTGGGGAAATCCCTTCCTCCATTGGGAATTTATCACTTTTGAACAAACTCTGGTTAGAAGAAAATGATTTTCAGGGAAATATACCTTCAAGTCTTGGAAATTGCAAGGGTTTGTTAGGACTAGAACTTTATGGCAATAATCTTAGTGGCAGCATTCCGCGAGAACTATTAGGTCTTTCATCTTTGTCAGTATCTCTGGACTTGTCTCGAAACAATCTAAGCGGCCCTCTACCTCAAGAAGTGGGTAACTTGAGAAATCTTGGTGAGCTAAATCTTTCCCATAACAAGTTATCTGGTGAAATTCCTCACAGCCTTGGTAGTTGCATTAGCCTGCAATACCTCTATTTGGACAACAATTTATTTACAGGATCCATTCCCCAATCTTTGGAGTCTCTCAAGGCCATTGATGAATTAGATCTCTCGCATAATAGCCTCTCCGGAAAGGTTCCCAGGTATTTTGAAAACTTTAAATTGTTGAGGAATTTGAACCTTTCTTTCAATAGCCTAGAGGGAGAGATACCGTCGCTAGGAGTGTTCCAAAATGCAAGTGCAATTTCAGTCTCTGGAAATAACAAGCTCTGTGGGGGTATACCTGCATTACAGCTCCCAGCATGTGCTTCTGGAAAAGAAAGAAAAAATAAAATGTCTCTCAGACCACCCTTAATCGCTGTCATAACATGTGTGTGTTTGAGTATAATTTTGGCATCATCTGTCATAATCCTTTGTCGGCTTGGAAAGATGAGACAACTGCCTTCTGTGGCATCTTCTATACTGGGTTCACAGAGGAATATTTCATATGGAATGCTCCTCAAAGCAACGAACGGCTTCTCTCCGGAAAACTTAATTGGTTCAGGAAGCTTTGGTTCAGTATACAAAGGAATTCTTGATCCAAGCAATCAGAAAGCTATTGCAGTGAAAGTACTCCACCAAGATAATAAAGGAGCTTCAAAGAGTTTTATGACTGAATGCAAAGCTTTGAAAAACATTAGGCACAGAAACCTCGTCAAAATCATAAGTGCTTGTGCA
The DNA here is from genome assembly GCA_025413875.1 of Rhododendron molle. Classification (NCBI taxonomy): domain Eukaryota; kingdom Viridiplantae; phylum Streptophyta; class Magnoliopsida; order Ericales; family Ericaceae; genus Rhododendron; species Rhododendron molle. Next base: position 46,143,571 of record CM046389.1, on the reverse strand, counting down.
AGTATTGATTTCCGGGGTAATGACTTCAAGGCCCTTGTCTATGAGTACATGGACAATGGGAGTCTTGAAAGTTGGTTGCATCCGGTTTTCCAGCAAACTGGTGTTACTGATGAGCAGCCTAGAAGTTTGAATCTCCTTCAGCGATTGGGCATAGCTATTGATGTGGCTTTTGCTTTGGATTATCTTCACAATCATTGTCAAATACCAATTATACATTGTGATATCAAGCCAAGCAACGTTCTTCTTGATGGTGACATGACTGCCCACTTGGGTGATTTTGGATTAGCAAGGTTCCTGCATCTGAATAGTGAACTTTCTCAAAGCCAAACCAACTCTGTTGGATTAATAGGGACTATTGGATATACAGCGCCAGGTAATAAATGTATATCTACGCTTATATATTGGTTTATAATTATCAGGAGTGAACTTAATTTTCGTGTATATGTTGCAGAATATGGCATGGGACTTGATCCATCTACCAGTGGTGATGTATACAGCTATGGAATCCTGTTGTTAGAGCTGTTCACTGGAAAAAGTCCCACAGATGGCATGTTTATAGATGGCATGAACATTCATAGATATTCCAAGATGGCTTTGCCTGAAAGACTGATGGAGATTGTCGATCACAAACTTGTAGAAAACGAGGAAGGTGCCAGCGAAAGTTTTTGGACAGAATTAGAAAGGGGAAAAATACATGATTGTTTGATTCTGATACTCAAAATCGGAGTTGCGTGTTCTGAGGAATCACCAACAGAACGAGTAACCATTTTTGACGTGGCTAGGGAATTGCATTTGATCAAGAAAATGCTGGTTGATAGGACTAGAGAATAAACCTGCAAACCGTTCAAACGGGTGACTATAAGGTTTGCTCTCATTTCATATTCGCACTTATTTTAGGGCTGCCTTTCTTATCTGATTAAGATAACATTTACAGGGCATTTCGAACCGTGTCGAACAAGTTCCTTCAACACCTCCACTAGGATCATCACCACAAAAAGAAGTGAAGCCCAAAGTATTCTTGGTAATTAAGGGGCTTTTTTTCCCTGTACTTATAGCGTACGTACGCCTATTACTTGTAACCTGTAAATGTTGAAAGTTACGAAACTCTGATTGGAATCTCTATTTTCTATGTTCTGTTTTTATTTTCCTATATTGTGTGTAATCTTTGATTGAGAATTTCATGGCTTAAACTTAACTGTTAGTTCAGTTATGCTTTTAATTTAGCCTTTTGGTGTTTGACTTTTCTTTTGCTGTAACTTTGGTATAGCTTTGGTTACTGAAAACAATGAGAAGCCCTTTTTTCTCCTTTGGAGGAAAATTCCAGCGATTCAGATGTCGTCCAAGAGGACTTAGGGCCCGTTCCACTAAGGGTTCTTTTTCCAAAAGTACTTTTTCTTCAATTTTCAAACTCAAATATAATGAAAATGAAAAATAATTTTTTGATTTTTTTTGCACCGTATAAAAGATCTCAATGAAATCTATCAAATAAGATCCATATTGGTAGGAAAATTATTTGCGTAAACACATGATTTTTAAACTTGAAATTGCCTTTTTTTTCAAAAAATAACTTTTTTAAGAAACTGGAACAGCCTCTTAGATCACAAACTCAAAGATTGTTCTCAGGCTGGACCTGAATTCTCCTTCATCTCTTTTGCTAGCCGTTCACAAATATATTGAGGCTCGGCTCAGTAAGGGTTCATTTGATCTTGGATCATTAAGTTAATAATGAGCTCGAGCAAGAATATTAGGCTTGTTTCGTAAAGAATTGAGCCAAACTTGAGTTAGCCGAAGCGAGAACACAAAAATCCATTTTCCCTTCTTGCTTTCCTTCAAGAGGATTCGCATGTTGGAAGGATGGACGAAACCATTTTTTGTTGAAATACTCAGATACCCTTGTTTGCATGCGGTGAGTGTGTATGGTTGGGTAGTGTTGCTGAGGGCGTTTTGGTAGATTTGCATGCTCTGACTGGTGGCTCAGGCAGATTTGAGTGTGCAGATTGTAGTTTTTTTTTTTTTACTTTAATGGGTTTTCAGACTTTTCATGTTTTCCTTCCTTTTTTCGTTCTTTGGTTTACGGTTTGGGTTTTGGGGTGGGGGTGTTTTGGTAAAGTCATGCACCTACTTTCTGTTCATCTCCCCCAACGAATCAGAATAAAATCTGATTTCTTCTGCCAAATCTTGAATGGCAAATCTCTCGCTATATCTTTTTAATCATCTCTCTGTCTGTCTGTCTCTCTCTTTATGTGTGTGTATATATATCGCGCACACACACATACACAAACAAAGAGAGAACCAAGCCAGGGAAGGTAAAGAAGACGTGGAGGAAACAAAAAAAAAAAAAATTCAGTCATGAGATTACCTCTGGCGAGGAACTTCGATGGATGAAATCTTCAATTGATCTCCTCTTCATGCATCTGTTTCTCTGTCTCTCTCGCTCCCTCTTGAATTGGCAGTCGAGATTAATCTTCACATTGGACTTTGAGTGAGAGATGAGAAAGATGAGAGAGATAGAGAGCCTCTCCAATCAGACTTGGTGTGAGAGAGGAGAACTCTCTGATCTGTGCAACGCCATCGTCGGAGAGAGTTGAGCATTTTATGCAGAGAAAGAGAGAGAGTTGTGTTTTGGGGTTGGGGGTGGGTGTCAATGGGTGAGAGGAAGTGACTTTTGTGGTGCGGGTGTTCCGGTGTTGGTGTTGTCGGCTCCGGTGGTGGAGAGAGAGAGAGAATGGGTCGTGTATTTTGAAGGAGAGAGAGATGGTTGCAGGTGGGGAGAGTAAAGTAAGAGAGAGTCGCGGATCAAAAAAAAAAGTAAGAGAGAGACAGATGGGGTTCCACTGTTGCAGATGGGAGTGTAGGGTTCGGCTCCTGAGTCCGGCTCCTCTCCCATTCACAGAGAATTGAAAGATTATCCGATTCTAATTCAATGGTCAGGATATCTTAGTAACTTCAATCCCAAAGTTCATATAGTATTTTATGGACACCTAATTATTTCTTATATATTTCCTAATTACACAAGTATTTTTTCTCCCCATTTAACCAGCCTCCGAAAGAATATTTTTTTTTTATATATATAGCTGATGAGGATTTTTTTCCCACTAATAATATATAGGCTATAGCTGATGAGGATTTTTTTATTAATGTTATATCTGTAATTTTTTTTCGTTTCAGCATGGTTTCTTTTCTTGATATTATGTAGCTCATAAGAATTTTTTTTTACTAATACTAGTCGCTTTGTTTGGTTAACATTTTAGAAAGTTATTTTTAAGAGTTGGAGTGGTAATGAGTGGAGAGAGATAGAGAGAAAGATTTATTGAAAACTGTGCCAATAGTTAAAAAGTTACTCTCCAAAAGTTAAACCAAATGGAGTGAGTGTATTTTCACGTTCTTCACACGATGTTGCATGCTCATTGTAATTGTTTTTTATGTAAAAAAGTTGAAATTACTTGGAGCCACTGGCGATTTTGCCCGATCGTTACTTTCAGGACTCCGGAATTAGTTGAGATACACACAAGTTGGTCCGAACATCCGGCTATTAAAAAAAATTATAAAGCAGCTAATTACTATAAGTTGCACGTGAAGCATACTGACATAGAGTCATTAATTGTGGAGTTTCACTACAACAAGATAATTCAAAAAAACATAAGATAACCGAAATGGCGAAACATGAGCTATATTAAAAAAAATTATATTTTTAAGAGTAGATTTTTTTTTCAATCGTCATACATTAGCGGGGGTTAGTGGGGGTGTTAGAATTAGCATGGGGTCCAGAAGCTATCTATAGCTTGGGACCCCAAGGGTATTGCTCCAGCAGGAGTCGAACACAGGACATCTCTCATGGGGGAGAGATGACATACCTACTGCACTGGGCAGTGGTTGTCTTAAGAGTAGATTTAACAAGAGGAAAGATGCTTATATAATTGGAAAATATTTGAGAAGTAATTGGACGCCCGTGGAATGCCAGATGAGTTCTGGGGTTGGAGTTACTAGGATAATTCTGACCATTAAATTAGAATTGGAGGATCTTCTAATTCTCTATGGATTGGAGAGAAGCCGGACACTCGGCTCCTGTCCGTTTGTTGCTCTCTAAAGAAGCAGATTGCTCCCCCCCCCCCCCCTCCTAATTTTTTTATAAAATTTGAAATGGTAATAACTTTTTCTTGACGTATTTATTTAAAATAAATTTTATAATTTTAAAATCTACTCAACGAAATCTATCAAACGAGCCTAATATTGATGGTGAAATAATGGAAAATGGAAAAATTATATAATTTTGTGGTAGTTTAAACCGTATAAAGAAGTTGGAAAATTAAGTATTCCAAAATTCAATCCGTTTGAACGGGTTGAAAGATTTTAGTTTTCTGATCATTTTATTCTAAATGATCATAATTAAATTTTGACTAAAGGACTCTCGTTGATTAACCTTAAGAAAGTCGTAGAATCAAATATCTCTTAGAGTTAATCAACGAGAGCCCTCCAGTCAAAATTTAATTATGACCATTTAGAATAAAATGATCAAAAAACTAAAATCTTTCCACCCGTTAAAATGGATTGAATTTTGGAACACTTAATTTTTTAACCATATTTTTTAGAAGTCCAAACTATATAAAAAATATGGTTAAAAAATTAAGTACTCCAAAATTCAATCCGTTTGAACGAGTGGAAAGATTTTAGTTTTCTAATTATTTTATTCTAAATGATCATAGTTAAATTTTGACTGTAGAGCTCTCATTGATTAACCCTAAGAAAGTCGTAGAATCAAATATCTCTTAAGGTTAATCAACGAGAGCCATACAGTCAAAATTTAATTATGACCAATTAGAATAAAATGATCAAAAAACTAAAATCTTTCCACCCGTTCAAACGGATTGAATTTTGGAACACTTAATTTTTTAATGATATTTTTTTATACAGTTTGGACTATTAAAAAATATGGTTAAGAAATGAAGTATTCCAAAATTCAATCCGTTTGAACGGGTGGAAATATTTTAGTTTTTTGATAATTTATTCTAAATGGTCATAATTAAATTTTGGCTGTAGGACTCTCGTTGATTAACCCTAAAAGATATTTGATTCTACGACTTTCTTAGGGTTAATCAACGAGAGCCCTACAATCAAAATTTAATTATAACTATTTAGAATAAAATGATCGGAAAACTAAAATCTTTCCACCCGTTCAAACGGATTGAATTTTGGAATACTTAATTTTCCAACTTCTTTATACGGTTTTAAACTACCACAAAAATATATAGTTTTTTCAATTTTCCAACCTCTTTAGTTTCGAGAGAAAAAAGAAGGTCTTTTCTTTATCTTTCAAAGCTACTGTAAGCTTACTGTAAGAAGTCACTTCGTTCAATAGCCACATTCACCTTCGGTAAGCCGATGCATTTTCTTTTACCGTAAGAATATAGCATTTGTATTCTGGATTAGTATGTCGTTTGCAAAATACATTTCGTAATTAGTTCAGGAACACTAATTGTAATCTTAATGAATTTTTTGCTCTAAGGCCTTTCAACGAGCACTATAAGACTCATTATTTAGTTTAAGGACTCTCTTAGGGTGTCCATTGAAAGGTCTTGGAGCCAAAAATTTATTACGACCATTTATGATAAAATGATCAGAAAAATAACATCTTTGCACTGGTTCAAACAGATTGAATCACTATTGAAAATTGAAACACTTATTTTTATAACTATATTTTTTAATCTATAAAGGATAAAAAAAAAAGAAAAATAAAACAGTCGGATAAATATGATCAATTGAAACACTTTTTTTCTCTCAATTACTTTACAAAGCCTAGAATTAGACTTGAACCTATTATTAAAGAGGAAAAAAAAGAAAAAAAATTTAAACCGGAAAGAAAGAAAAGGAAATAATTAAAATAAAAAAAAGTAATTTGGAAAGAAAAGGAAAAAAAAAGAAGCAAACTGTAAAAGAAAGAAAGAAGAGAGAGAGAGAGAGAGAGAGAGAGAGAGAGAGACAGAGAGGCGGGGGTATTCCGGAAAAATGAAGGTGGGCCCGGGGGGGAGGAAAGCAGCCCTCTCTAAAGAAACGGAAGCTTGACTTTAACTCTGCAAAATCCGGAAAAAAAAACTCTCACTCAAGCACGCGTCTTCTCACATAGGATTACTTACATGGCACTGACTCATTAATTTAATTAAAAGTCCAGCCAAACTAATATTCTGGGTTGTTGAAATTCTTTATTTTGTGTGTTTTGCTATTTTTTTGAATTTTTGTTAAATTTGCATAATTTTTTTGGATTAATCTTCTATCTTGAGAGTCTAAAGAGTACTCCCTACATTTCTAAATGAGAGTCTATTTTCGACACATGTGCTGCTCAAAAAAATCGTTTGTGTCTCACAATTTATGATATTTTAAATTTTGGGGATTTTTGGGCTTTGATCTTATTAAAATTTTTTTTGCTTTTGTTAGTTTTGAGTCTAACTTTTGTGATTTTCTGATTAGTCTCATCAGAACAAATCAGAAAAGTAAAAAAAATTATGACGTCTACCCAAAGGGCTCAAAAGCCGGTTTTTTAAACTTTATCTTGGATATTTTAAAAATATTTGGATAAAAGTTATAATTTTTTACTTTTCTGATCGTTTTGACGAGATGAATCAAAAAAGTAAAAAACTTCATCGCAATACTAGCAAACGCCAAAAAAAATTTGAAAAGAAACAAAAACCCAAAAATCTCTTAGCAGAACGCTACTCTAACAAATTTCACCCCTATGAATCCAGAAATAATACTTATCGATATCTGTTGGAATGGCAGTTACGGCACTACCAATTTGCTAACGGAAAAGCCGCATTCAACGTGAAAAAAATATTCTTACACTCGCATGATTTTGTAGTGCCTATTTCGGGTCTCACAAAAATGATTCGAATCATAAATTATTTTTTAATATTTTTTATGAGTTCTTGTAAAAAATTAACTCCATCCAAAATATCTGTAAAAGCTTTTTCGGTATTCGTAGGAGCCCTACGAATTCTGAAACACCCAACGAATCTTGTAAGAACCCTCATCGATATCGAATAGAGCTAATTTTTTTCAGAAACCCATAAATAAATTTTAAAAGATAACTTGCGATTTGAATCTTTGTAGGACCCGTAATGAACCTTGCAAAAATAAAATAAAAAAATCAGTGCCAACTTAATGGGTACCAAACATGGAGTGAACAACTTCATTTTTTTTTAATTTATGCGGAGCTTATTACGGGTCTTACAAAAATAATTCAAACCGCAAATTATTCTTAAAATATTTTTTATGAGTTCTTGAAAAAAATTAACTCAATTCAATATCGATAAGAGATCTTTTAAAATTCGTTGGGCCCCTACGAACACTGAAAATGCGTTGGATTGAGCTAGTAAAATTTACAAGAACCCATGATAAAAAAAAAATTTAAGAATAACTTGCGTTTGAATCATCTTTATGGGACCCAAAATAAGCCCCACAAAATCATGCCCATTTAAAAAAAAATTCACGTCAATTGGGCCTTTCTCGTTAGCAAAAGGTAGTGCCGTTTGTGAGCATAACTAAGATTGGATGTGGCATCATGGGGTTTTTGGATTTCTCTACGTAAATCTCATCCATAAAATAGACCACAATGGATGGTAGGAAACTGCATGGGATCTAAACCCGAAAGTGTAACTATACCTTGGGATTTAACAAAAAAAATTCCAAGGGCTGGCCGTCCCATTCGAACCCGCCCTGAAAATCTCCGAACTTCGGGGATTCGTTTGGAGTTGGGTAGGGTATGGGAATTTTTTTTTTTAAAAATTCGGGGATCGGGTAGGATGCGGGGATAGGTCTGTCCCCTCCCCTCCCCGAACCCTCCCCGTCCCTGTTCGTTACCCGCCCCGTCCCCAAATTCCCGAAATATATATATATATTTATATATATAAATAAATAAATATATACTATATTATATATACCTCTTCAGTAGTATGTTTTTTTAGAGTTCTCATTCTTTTCCATTCATTTCCGCCGCAAATGCACCACTCGGTCCACTCTTCTCTTATCATTAGTCTTCTCCTCTCCTGACTCCTAAGACCTCGCAAGTCACAACGAGTCAACGACTCCTCCTCCTCTGTCTCTCCTCTTTCCTCAACGACGACTCCTTTGTCTCTCCAGTCTCCTCAACAACAACGACGAATAGGGAAATTTACACTCCGCTTGGTTCACCATTTTGAAAATAACTTTTAACTCTCGGCACAGTTTTCAATGAATTTCTCTCTCTATCTCTCTCCACTCATTACCACTCAACTCTCAAAAATAACTTTCTAAAATCTCAACCAAACAAAGTGAAGTCTCCTCTTTCCCTCTCCACTCCTCTCTCTCTCTCATCACTTCTTCGTCTTCACAAAAACCAAATCCCGATCCAAATCCTAGTTTTTATTCCATCTGTAAAAGCCTTATTAATTTTGCGCACCCAAATCCCTTAACGTCACAGATCCCTTATTTCCAGGGCTGGGGAGCCCTAAAATTCGTTATTTGAGAGCTCTGGAAGACGGGGTTCGTTTTAACAACTTTCACTGTTTCTAGGTGCATGCAGCATGCCAATGTGTATTGCAGAATTCTGCTGAAGCTTTTCAGTGATAAATATGGCCGTTCCTGATACCTTACTTTATTTTATTTTGTTGGCTTTTCTAATTCTGTTTTTTTTTTGGTCAAACAAAGCCCTTTTCCCCAGAAAAAAAAATACAAAATAATCCAAGTCCTTTCGGCTTTCACATGCTAGTATATGCTGTTAGGTGCTAAAATTGTGAAATACAGGTGCCTGAATTCCCGTTTCGGATCCGCGTTCCCCGTTTGGGTCGGGGAAGGAGGAAAAAAATAAATTACCGTTGGGGATCGGGTCGGGGATGGAGATGGGGTAAGGGGTAATGGGTAGGGGGTAGGGGGTGGAGGTAGTACCCCCGTCCCTGACCCATCTCCATTGCCATCCCTACCAAGGGCTTCCAAAACCCCTGTTTGATAACCGGATTATTACTCCGTTGGGATGAGCAGTGAACTCCATATGGGGTATTACGAATCCCTCTTGGGACTTGGTATTTACAATCCCATCTCAACCTCTCCTCATTATCAATCTCTTCTCATTACCAATCTCTTCTATCAATCCAATCCCATCATCTAATCCCATCTCAAACAAACATAATATTAATAATCCCATCATCGAATCCCATTCCAAACAAACATACTCATTATATATCACATCTCATTACCAATCCCAATCTTAATCCCATTTACTTACGAATTTCATCTATCTATCACTGTTATCAAAAGGGGCTAAAAGTAAAGAGAGAGTCTGGAAATGAAACTGATTTCCACGTTGCCCACTCCACTTCTCTTTACTTTTTCTTAACTGTGTTACTTCACCCCCTTCTATTCCCTTTCTCTTGAAATGAACTAGCGTCATTCCCGTTCGATGCACGTGATAAACAACAAATTGTGTGAGTATTTTGTAGCAGAAACACACAAATATTTTGTCTTGTGCATCGAACGGAAAACGATGCTAGTTGATAGAAAAGGAACCCGGGGTGTGTGCTGTCCCTCAGGAACAATATGAGCATTGGGCCAATCCGAGTTGTCCATGCTCGGCAATGGACGACTCAGATTGCAACAAATACTAAATCAAATTAAATTGCTTCAAAAAATTAAATCAAATTAATTTGTAACCAAAAAAATCAAATATTGTACCAATTCAATGCATGGGAAAAAAAAATTAATATTAGTTTTTTCAACCCTGTGTATCGAACGGGCACAACGCTACTGATAAAAAATATAATCTAATATTTTTTTGGTCCCCTGTTCGATGCACGTTAGCATTAATCTTATTCTATACACTGAAAGACATGTGTGGTGTAAAATGAATTTGAAATATCATGTGACGGTACCTCTAAGACGTAGAAAAAAAATTTCTTCTCTCTCTTCCCTCCCCCCACTCCCACTCCCACTCCCACGTTCCTCTTTCTCTCTCTTGTCCTTCCCCCACGTTTTTCTCTCTTTTTTTTAATTAAAAAAAACTCTAAATTCTATAAATGTAGGATTAAAGATTTGGAGCCTTTTAACTTCAACTACATTCCTATAGTAGATTTATAGATAGATAGATAGATAGATTATATAAAAAATTGGTCTAAGGTCCATTATAGCATGTTTGTAACCCACTAAATCCACCTCTCTAGTTTGTAACCCACTAGGTCCACTCTGATAAGGGCCTTGTTTGGCTTAGACAAAAAAATTTATTTTTATTCTTTTTCATTTTTTTGTGTTGCCAAATTGGGCCCTTGTCAAGCCAAAAAGGAATTAATACAAGACAAAAATGCCCTTGCCAGATTTTTTTCATTTTTTTTAATTTTTTAGTATTTTGACAGCTCTCTCTCTCTCTCTACATTTCAGATCTCACCCACTCTACCGCTGCACAGATAATATTATATGTTCAAATCTGTTAAACCACTGCGCGGACCAATTCCTCATATAAGGTTGTCTGTGGTTATATATGGTTATGGTTTATTATTCTTTTATAGGATTATATGGTTATAACGAATAAGGAACAGTATAAGTATATAGTTATATATTCAGATCATATATAATGTTATATATTTTCCTTTTAAAGGTTACTTATTACACATGTTGACATTTAACCAAGTATACAACAACTAGATTGGTACATATATGATTATAGGTCCAATTCGTTGTCATGAATACTATACAATGCAGTACCAAACCGTAACACACTATCAATTTCAACATATCCAAAATGTACCATATAATATAAAATGTGTCACCTAAGTCAGTGGGCAAGTCAAAACTTGTTCAAAATGAAACATCATTAATGTTCGGACCATCAAAAATAAAGTTTGTTCAAACCCCCACAAAAAATAAAAAAATAAAATAAAATTTGTCCCAATGACACCATCTCAATCCTTCTCTATCACCATCTCATCATTTCATTCATGCTGGAGGGTCTATCCTTGCTATTGGCTGGGTATTATATGTTTGTTCCACAGGTACCAACTTTTCACCTTTCTAATTTGGTCTGTTATTCCTGTAAAGATACACAGAGTTAAACAGATACAAACATATATAACCTAAACACTAGCATGGTAATAAAGTAGATTTAAGAATCGTGTATATTCTAAACACTAGCATTCAAATATAGCCGTATATGTTACCATAACCATATATAACAATAAACAACCCTATATGAATTGGTCCGCGCTGTATCTTAACAGATCTGAACATATAACCATATATGTTACCCAACAACAGCTAAATAAAAGTATAAAAAAATATTCCCAAAGCCAGCAAAAAAATAGTTTCAGTGCAATTGGACTAGCATTACTGAAATGAAAAGACATTAGTAAACTACCTAACTCCACTTCAAACGACTCTAATCATTCCATGGTTATATAAATGAAAGAAAATCACATCTATAAAAATAATAATTGAATCTAGGATATAAAGCATTTTCAAATTTGAACAAATATATGCATAAGTATACAACTATAACCATATATAACCATAGACAACCTTATATGAAATGATCCGTCCATAGGCCTAACAGACAAGAACATATAATTATATATATTACCCAACAACAGCTAAACAAATATACAAAAAAATAAAACTGTTCTTGTATTGTAATAAAGTAGATTCAAGAATCATGTATAATCTAAATACTAGCATTCAAATATAGCCGTATATGTTTCCATAACCATATATAACAGTAGACAACCCTAAATGAATTGGTCCGCACAGCGGCCTGACAGATCTGAACATATAACCATATATGTTACCCAACAATAGCTAAATAAAAGTATAAAAAAATATTCCCAAAGCCAGCAAAAAAATAATTTCAGTGCAATTAGACTACCATTACTGAAATACAAAGACATTAATAAAGAATCATGTATAATCTAAACGCTAGCATTCAAATATAGCCGTATATGTTACCATAATCATATATAACAGTAAATAATCTTATATGATTGGTCCGCGCAGCGACCTAATACATCTGAACATATAACCATATATGTTATCCAACGATAGCTAAACAAAAATACAAAAAATATTCCAAAGCCAGCAAAAAAAATAATTTCAGTGCGATTAGATTACCATTACTGAAATACAAAGACATTAATAAAGCATCTAACTCTACTTCAAACGTCTCTAGTCATTCCATGGTTATATAAATGGAAAAAAATCAAATCTATCAAAATAATAATTGAAGCTAGGACATATAATCATATATACAATAATAAAGGATAATCAAACTTGGACATATAACTCAATAAAAGAATAATAACGCATGTTCAAACTTGAACATGTATATGCATAAATATATAACCACAACCATATATGTTACTATAGCCATATATAACCGTAAACAACCTTATTTGAATTGGTCCGAGCATCGGCCTAACAGATCAAAACATATAACTATATATGTTACTCAACAACAGTTAAACAAATGCACAAAAAAACAAAACTGTTCTTGCATTGTAATAAAGTAGATTCAAGAATCATGTATAACCTAAACAATAGCATTCAAGTATAGTCATATATGTTACCATAATCATATATAACAGTAGACAATCTTATATGAATTGGTCCGCGCAGCGGCCTAATAGACCTGAACATATAACCATATATTTACCCAACAGCAGCTAAACACAAGCACAAAAAACATTCCAAAACTAGCAAAAAATTAGTTTCAGTGCAATTGGACTACTATTACTGAAATAGAAAGTCATTAATAAAGCACCTAACTCCCCTTCAAACAACTCCAGTCATTCCATGGTTATATAAATGAAAGAAAACCAAATCTATCAAAATAATAATTGAAGTTAGGACACATAACCGTATATACAATAATAAAGCATGATCAAATTTGGACATATAACCTTATGAAAGAATAATAAAACATGTTCAAACTCAAACATATATATGCATAAACATACAATTATAACCATATATGTTATTATAACCATATATAACCATAGATAATCTTATATGAACAGAACTGAACATATAACCATATATGTTACCCAATAGCAGCTAAACAAAAGTATAAAAAACAAAACTCTAATTAAGACAAACACTAACCACATAACAAAATTGATAGATAACCATATATGACCAAACCGGAACCTAACCAAACTATAACAAATTGACGAAACATTTTCGAACAGGTAAAAACAAAAACACAAGCAAATCTTCAAGGACAGTAACTATATATAGTTAGGTTTTACCAAGGTACTCGGCGATGGTACGGCCGTTTCGAAAAAATTAAAAAAACAAAAACCATCCGAAAACTCTACAAAATCACACAAATAGGAGTTGATATGGTACTCTTAAGAAACAAGTACAAAATAAATTACGGAGATACTCTAGAACAACATACCGAAACCGATCTACAAGTTCAAACATCCTTTGAGGGGAAAAAAAAAAAAAAACCAAAAACAGGTAGTTGGTGGCACGGTTTAGGCCAGAGCATGTGCAACCCATAAATATTGACCAAGCTTTGCAAAACCCAATAAACCTAATATTTAAAGGAATTGAACTGCACCTCTTTGGTTGTCAATATGTTTGCACCCTTGATATCCCGATGAATAAAAACAAAAACAAGCGTGAAGCCATCAAAATCAAATCAAGACCAAAGGAAATAAATTCGGAGATAACAGTCATACCTCGGCAGGTCCGTTGAGGGGTGGCACGGACGAGAAGGATGGGTGCACCCGCAGCAGGCGGGAGGACAATTGCACCGACAGCAAGTAATGTGAGGAATGAAGGCTGTGCTCCAGATCTGGAATTTTTTTTTAGGGTTTCTATATTTATGAGTGATTATATAGGATGGGTATTTTAGTCATATGTATTGTTTTATTAAGCTAGTGGACTAGAGGGGTTAAGAACTTTAGAAGTGGACTAGATGGGTTTGAAAAGTGCTATAGTGGACCTATGGAAAATTCTCCCTAGATTATAGATATAGACAGGGACGGAGGGAAAGGGGGGCACGTGCCCCCGCTCGAAACTAAAATAATTTTGTTATATTTTCATATATTTTGTATAATTATGAAATTAAGTGTGCTATTACACATAAACACGTGCATATATCTTGAAAATATACTTATAAAATTAATTTTATGTTTCAATTTCTTCATATGGTGCATTTATACTATGTTGATTTTCGAATTATTTGTCTATTTGGATCGATTCTTTCTTAATTGTAATTATTTTTAACCATCTAAGAGTAATATTTTAAAATAATATCATTAATAAAACTATATCGATCATCTAAAACTTGTCGATATTCATGTAAAACATACTCTCAAATTTTGTCTGAGATTTTTTGCTTATTTTTACATAATTTAAGTGAAAGTATGTGTTATATATTTTTATAGTTGTAATGCATGTTTTAGTTGTGTACAATCTTACTATGGTTAACCAGAAAAGTAAATTTTTGCCACTATGGTTAACAAAGTGCCCCCACTAAACGATATTTCTGAATCTGTCCTTGGATATAGATATAGATAGATAGATAGATAGATCAGAACACAGCCAAAACTTCCCATGACGCCCAGGTTCATCTAATTAACACCAATTCTATTCTCTTGATTAGGGGTGCATATGGTCTGAACTGGTCCGGTTCTATAAAAAATTAGTAACCGGACCATTTCAAACGGTTCTAAAAAATTGAGAACCAAAACCTAACCAATATATGCGTGGAGCCTAACCAGAACCAAACCGCAAGATCGGTCCGGTTTTGGTTCAGTTTTGATTTCGGGTCTATCCAATTAGCATCCAAACACTTATTCATATGAACTCATAAAATTAAAATATATAGCAACATAGGAAAATAAAATTTTTAAATTTTATTAAGAACTTTCCTAACAAATACTGTAAGATTTCATCTTTAAATAAATTAACTTTAGTAAGAAAAAAAGATTAATCTACCAAATCCAAGTACATAATTAATTACACACACAGATATGTATTTTTACATATATTAGTTCTAAACGGTCCAGTTCTAACTACGGTTCTTTAATTGAGAACCAGTAGCCGAACCAAAATTAATGATTTTTTATTCAAACCGTCAAAAACTTTTTTGGAGGCACGTAATTTAGCGCCGTAAATATTTTTTACGGGATTCTCCATAAAGAAATTTCCCCCTGTGAAGAATGCAACGGCTTTTCATTGTACTTCTGATTATATATGTAGCACGCTCGATGCTAATGAATTAATTATAATACTACTGTTTAATCTAACGGGTCCTCGTCATACCAATTTATATTGACTCTGCCTGTCACCAGTTTATTCTTTTGTAAAATTTCATATGGAATGCAAAATTCTTTTCACTTTGTACGGTGAAAAAATGAGAAATTCACATTCACAATAAGCTATATGAAACGACGAATTCACTTTTGCACGATGAACATGGTTGTGTTTGGTTAGTAGTTTAGTTTAGTTTAGTTTTGGTAGTGGGTGGAGAAAGAATATAATTGTGACTTCAATGTATTGAGAAAACTACGAAGTTCCCATTATATATGTACAGAGAAACTTAAGAAAAAACAAAGATTCGTTATATGGCTAAAAATAAGACAGTGAAAAATATTACCAATGGGTAAGTATTTTATTGGACAAAGGTTTGTTTTGAAAACTGGGCCAGTGAGCCAACCAATAAAAGGACCGGGTGGACGGGTCACTGGTTCAACCACGGTCGAATCAAAGTTAAACCGTGACGTCGTAATTAAATTTAAAAATATTAATTTTATAAAATTAAGTAAATAAAAAATGTAAAATTACACAAGGTAAGATCAATAGTATTTGAAATGTACATATCCTTCACTATTTTGAAGTGAAAGATGAGGAATAGCTTCAAAAAAGTTTCATTCAGAATTTTTCACTCCATCCCACATCGCCTGTGAGTTGAACAAAGGCAATTCAAACATGTATAAAAATGTTAGCGTAAAGTTCAAGAAAATCAGATCAAAGTTTAAAATTTTTCAAACGGTTTGACTGACCCGCTTCCAGTTTCAGGGAGTCATCGGTTGAACAGTCGGAACGGTTCAAATCAATGCCCTTTTTTGTATGGCGTTTTAAAAATTTTTTAGTTTGATTTTTAGATAATGAGTGGGAAGAAAAAAATAGAGTAATGATTAGATATGATAGTAATTATTACAGAGAAATAAATAGAGAAATAAAATTAATGATTGAAAATATGAATAATTAGTATTTCTTGAGTTGAATTTTTTTTTTTTTAAATTAGCATTCAAACGAGGCATTAAGAGGTTGAATGAACCATCAACTCGGCCGGTCCGGTTTTTCACAACATTGGTTGAAACTTTATACAGAGTATTGCCGGATTGGTTGAATGAACCATCAAACGGTTCTAATTCCTTCTTTTTTATTTGAAATAACATAGCTGAAAGCCGAAAAAAATTATGCTTACCGAAATATCATGGCCTCTGTTCTTCATAGTTGCATTGGCAGGCTTGTAATTCCTCTCTAGTTGCCTTGATTTTTGAATTATTTTCATCCTCTGGTTCGACATATCAATCGGAGACTGGATTTCACCATTCTTACAAGCTGCCCATTCTTCCTTAAGATCTCCCCAATGCAGAGGTCCCTTCCCGCTTGCGTTCAGATAATCGAATTCTCTCTCGTCCTCTGAACCGTCAAATCCACACAATCATATATACATATACACAGGATGCACATATACGAAGCATTAACGTAAAAGAGAGAACAAACAAACATCAGATTTGAAACAACAGTATATTTTTGGGCGCGTTTGAGGGCATTACCAACTTCTTGCGCCACGACCCATGTGGCTTGCCAGTAAAGAACCAAGAGGAGAAGGGACCCCAAAATGAAAATCGAGTTGCTCTGCTGCTGCTGCTTCTTCATGTTTAATTTTCAGCTAAATTTGTTGAATGTGAAAGGAAGTAATAGCAGGTGAGATGTTAACAGTATCAGGGTTTTTGTTTTTGGAAAGGCTATATGCAATGGTATATAAGAGGTCTGTCCTATATACATATGGCTTTGATAAATGATCAATTGCTGTACGCATTTGATGATTTACCCTGTAAACGCGTATAAGGGTGTGCATGTATATATAGGGGAGTCTTGAGCGTGGGGGGCTGATCGATGTGAGATGAGAATGGGACTTTCTTGTGAGGTTCTTGGATACAACGTGTCACGTCTGAACACGAGAATTTTTGGAGGTAGGAAGAAATTGAGATGAAATTGATTATTACTACTCCTATTTTTAGTAGTTGCAAGGGGAACGAGTAAGAAGCAGCTGGTCACCACAATTGGAGAAATTATTCCTTGCCCCAAGGGCAGGGACACGTGGTGCCCCTCAGCACGATCCGAGCCGTCCGTTCGGGTACCGAACGGACGAGATTAAAACACCCTCTCTCCTCCTTTCTCTCTCCCCTTTTTCTCTCTGCTTCTCTCACTAAATCCGAGCCATCCAAGGGCCGAATGGACGGCTCGGATGTGCTGGGCCAGCGCCACGTGTTGCCCCAAGGGCACCGAATAATTTCTCCCACAATTGGTGACGTACGAACCCACCGTACCCCCTGTTATAACAAAGCCATATTAAAACAAGTACTATCTATACAGGCAAATAAAAAAAGGATTAAAGTACGTCTATTTCTAATAATCTGATGTGTTCGGACCAATTTACGTTCATTTTGACAAATTGAGTATATTCCAGTGTCTAGGAGAAACAACAAATTCTCTTAGAACAACAGTTTACGCGTGACTCGTTCTACATGAGTTCTCTCGTACTCTTATTTTCTACTATTATTCAAGTATGGTTTTATTATTTTATTGTCATGTTGTTGTTATCTCCTGTAATTATAGTTTACATACTTTGAAGCTCGTTATAACATTATTATTTTGTAGTAATAATAGATGTCCACTGGCAAATTGCTTCCCCCCCTGACACACCCCCGACCCTCCGACCCCACAGCTCTTTTTCCAAACTACCCCTGGCCGCCTCTCTCTCTCTCCTCAAATTACTCCCACTTTTTAATTTCTTTATTTATTTAATTACGTTTATCTTATTTATTTAATTTCTATAAATACACCCTTTCTATATTAAAAAATATATAATTTAAGAATTAAGTGCTCCAATTTTCAATTTCGTTTAATTGGGGCGGAGATCATATTTTTTTTTATCATTTTATTCTAAATGGTCATAATGATTTTTTGCTCTTAGGCCTTTCAACGAACACCCTAAGACTCGTTATTTAGTTTCAGGGCTCTCTTAGAGTGTCTATTGAAAGGCCTTAGAGCCAAAAATTTATTACGACCATTTAGGATGAAATGATAAAAAAAATATCTTTGCACCGTTCAAACGGATTGAAATTAAAACACTTATTTTTTTGACTATTTTTTTGTAATATATATGGAAACAAAACAGTCGGATTTATTAGAAAAATAAGTGCATTCATTAAACAGTCGGATTCAAACGAATTAATTTTTAACTATATTTTTTAAAATACAAAGATGTTATTTTTTTGATCATTTCATCCTAAATGGTCGTAGTAAATTTTTGGCTTTAAGACCTTTCAACAAGTACCCTAAGATTCCTTATTTAGTTTTAGAGCTCTTCTAGAGTGCCCATTGAAAAGCCCTAGAGCCAAAAATTTATTACGACCATTTAGGATGAAATGATAAAATAAAATAAAAAAAACATCTTTACACTGGTTCAAACAGATTGAAAATTGAAACACTTATTTTTGTAACGATATTTTTTAATCTATAAAGGACAAAAAATGAAAAAAAAATAGTCGGATAAACATGATCAATTGAAACACTTTTTTTTTCTCTTAATTACTTTACAAAGCCTAGAATTAGACTTGACCCTATTCATTGTTGGAGTTTCTTACTACTATCAATTTGCAATCATATGAAACAGAAACGTGATTATGAGAGTCTTAAAGACAAAGTTTGATTATGTTTCTTTAGAATATTATGATGAGAATAATAAGATCTTCACACCCGTTCAAACGGATTAAAAATTGAAACACTTAATTTTTTAACTATATTTTTTAATATATAAACGGTCTCAAGTGCTCAAATTTTCACTCCCATTTCCGTTCGAATTGGTGCAAAAATCTTGTTAATATGATCAGAATAATAAGATCTTTGCATTGATTCAAACGAAGTGAAAATTTGATCACTTAATTTTTTGAGATGGTTTATATATTAAAAAATATAATTAAAAAATTAAGTGCTTCAATTTATAATCCGTTTGAATGGGTGTGAAGATCTTATTATTCTAATCATATTATTCTAAAGAGGCAAAATCAAATTTTGTTTCTAGGGCTCTTATAATCACGTTTCTGCTCCATAGGATTGCAAATTGATAGTAAGAATTTTTTTTAAAAAGCAAACATTGCGGTTTTAGGGGTAAAGAGAAAAAAAAATATTCAAACTGGAAAAAAAATAAGTAAATAAAGAGGACAAAAAAAACCTCAAACTGGAAAGAATAGAATAAAAAGGGAGGAAGAAGGGGGCCGGGGGTAATAGGGGAAATGGGGTGTGGGGTCGGGGGTGGGTTGTCAGGGGGGAAAGCAGGTCTCTGTCCACTAACAAGCATAAATACATGGTGGTGTTGTGTTTTCTGAGTGGTTCCATGATAAAAGACAAAGAATATGTGAATACTAATTTCAAATAGCTTTAATCAGGATAGTTAGCTTTTTGAAGTTCCAAAAAAAATATCATTTTTTTACCACATTGTTTCTCATCATCT
This sequence comes from Rhododendron molle, assembly GCA_025413875.1. Lineage (NCBI taxonomy): Eukaryota > Viridiplantae > Streptophyta > Magnoliopsida > Ericales > Ericaceae > Rhododendron > Rhododendron molle. The sequence continues at coordinate 46,123,806 of CM046389.1, read as the reverse complement.
ATTAAGCATGACTCAAACTATTATTTCTCAAAGAAGTAAACTATAGGCTTTAATTTAACCAAAGGTCTCACCACAATTTTTTTAATCAACCCACAAATTTCTTTCTTTTTCCTAATTGCGCAAGTTGTCACTCATCTCCTCCCCAAATCCACTAGGATAGAATAGATTATGTTTAATGAATGACAAAGAAAAAAAAAATATAACCCTCATAATTTATTGCCCGTATTTTTTCCCTCCTGCCAAAAACAATTATCTCTGTCTCTCTCTCCCAAGTCTGAATAAGAACTCTATAGTTAATATGGCACTTGTATTCTTTGCTTTCAAGACTTCGGTTGAATAGCTTTCTGTTGCTTTCTGTAAGACTGCTTTATTTCCTTCTTCAGAGAAACTCCCTTTAAATAGCTGCATGAATCTCTGAAGTCTTCCGGGTGTGTTTCGCTTTCGTCCCTTAAAAAATAAGTACTTATTTGTAATTTTCAAGCTTAAAAATAATAGACTTACTAAAATTAAAAAAATATGCAATATGGATCTTGTTTGATAGACTTCGATGAAAACTATCAAACCCAGCAAGAAAAAAAAAATTGAAGATTATTTTCGTAAACCTATTATTTTTAAATGTGAAAATAGATCCTTATTTTTTAGGTACTTATTTGAGAATCTGGAACGGGGCTTGCCATTCCAGCGTATATGTCATTTATGCCAAAGATAACCTCTTTACGGCTTCAACAACCATATATCATTACTGAATATCACTTTAACATCCATAAGTTATTTGTCTGTGATGCACAAAGTCAACATAGGTGTATGCAGCATTAAATTGTATCTTTGTATGCCAAATCCAAAATTACATCAGAATATATTCTCAGATAATTGAGAATCTCCTTTTAACCGATTTTCCACATTTCCAATACGGCTAATTAAAATTTGAACCTGCATATCTCAAATTGGGTGAGGAAAATAATAAATATAGGTGAGAATAAAATCCTCATAAAAAATTCTATGAAAAGAAATGAGTTAAGACATGGACCTATGATTGAACTTAGAGAGAGAGAAGCAAAAATAGAGTGATTTCTGTTCTTCAACGAAAACAAAAGGCCGGCCTTCCGCCTTACTAGAAGGCTATCATCCGGCCTTCCTATAGGCCTTGCCTTCCTATAGGCCTTGCCCGCCTAAGTATACCAAATCCAATTTGACCTCTTATTAAGACATTCAGGGGTGTCCCCTTTCTCAAGAAAGTAATTTTTAAAAAGAAGGCAATTTCAAGTTCAAAAATCATGTGTTTACGCAAATAATTTTTTTACTAATACGGATCTTGTTTGATAGATCTCATTAAGATCTTTTAAATGGTGCAAAAAAAATTGAAAAATTATTTTTTCATTTTCGTTATATTTGAGTTTGAAATTACCTTTTTTTTTCAAAAAATTACTTTCACTACAAGAACAAAGACAATTCCCGGGACTTGTTTCCGGCGCTTTTTTTAAACCCCGATTATATTCTCTTTTTATTCGCGTGATAAGAAAAAAGAAGCGGAGGGAGGGTATTCTTACCCCCGTTTTGGAGTTAGGGTTAAGACAGTGAAAGGATTCCCCCCTTTTTACATTGCGCCGACTGCCATAGCTCGCCTCTCCATCCTCATCTGGTCCCCCTCTCTCTCTCTCTCTCTCTCTCTCTCTCTCTCAGTTTTGGGCTTCTGTGTTTGAAACTTTCGTCAATCGCGTTGGGGTTTTCCAGGGACGGCAACGTTGGAGAAGCTGGTGCCGGTAGGGCTGGGTGAAGGTGGGTAGTCTACGATTGGTTGATTTAGGGTTCATTGTTTTTGATTTTGCAGACTGATTTGGTACTTTTTATTCTCGCGCAGAGATAAAATTTGCCCTAGTGCTCAAAATGCCTCTCGCCAGCCCATCTCTGTAAGTCTCTCTTTATCCCCTTCGAATTCGGCGTTTCCCTCTCTACTGGTATATCTCTCTCTCGATATTTCTCCATCTCTGTTTCTTCTCCATCAGATTTGGGCTTCATTGTTCGAGTGAGGTTTTTGTTAGGGCAGTCGATTAAAGGGAGGGAGGGGTCAATGGTCTTCTATTGCCATTTAAAACCCTGAAGCTCTTCTGTTGCCGCCGTTGCTGGAGTTGTTAGACAGCATGAAGTACAGAGTGTTCGAGTGAAAACCCAAAAGTAATGAAACCGATCCATCTGTGGTTTATACGAGTCCTTGAAGCCGGTGTGAGCCATAGACTGAACAGGTAGAAATCTAAAACAAAAACCCCCAAATTGGTTCTTCGAATAATAGCATAATCTGGTAAGTATTGTCAATTTCTCTTGTGTGGGCTTAATTAAGGCTTCTTCTTTCTTTAATTTTCCTTGATACGATTTCTAGGTTAACAAGATGTTGATTAAGTTTTTTCTAGGTTAACTAGTGGATGAATGTTCTTAAATCTCTTATGCTGCAGTTAGAATGTTCTTAAATTTTTGGGAGCCTAAATGATGGAGATCCTTTCAGTTTTTTTGGCCATATGAAATTTTCTGCAGGCCATCTTCACCAGTTAAACATCTTTCTTTTTTTTTTTGATTGGCAACAGTTACACCTCGTTCACAATCATCCCGGAATGACTGTTGAGCGAGCTACGATATGGCACAATCAACCTGACCAGTGATCCTCGTGGAGGGAAAGGTTGATCATTTATACCTCAATATTCTGTCATGCATCACAAGACAACCTTACCTGTCAGTTGTCCTTAATTGGAGTAGTTTAGCTAGTTTAGTTCATTCAGTCTGCATGTTTAGTTCTAGTTTTTGTTCTAGTTTCCATTTAAATCATGGAAGTCTAGGTCCTCTAAGCTAATTTCAGTCTGCATGATTAGTTCAAGTTTTTGTTCTAGTATTGCCACAATGCATGTAAAATCGTTTGTTTGGGTTGATGTTCATGGACCTCCTCATAAGTTGCAAGGTATGCTATTTTTGAATATCATATAATTTGTTGGTATATTAACTGTATCTATGGTTTCTCAAAAGAATCAGTAAATTTAGTTTGTAGATAGAAGTTGTACCACCATGTCTTTTTGCAGAGAGTGAAATTAAAATGAAGTCTTTTGATATAGTGAATGTTTGAACAAGAGTAGTCTTTCATAGGCCGATAAAAAAAAGTCTTCCATAGTATTGATTTGGTTCAATTCTGAAGTGTGTTTGTCATATACATGTTTCCAGATTATATTGCTTAATTAACATATTTCAATGGATTACATTGTTTAGTTGACATATGCCACGTGTTTGTCTTACATCCAAGCTAATGGCTACCACACCGAGGTTGAGCCATGATGATTGAGGCTAATGTAGTACTCCGTTCCGAGGTTAACTCATGCAGAAAATATGGTGCAGTTTGTGGCAAACATTTGACTCGGCGAGGTACTTTAGCATGTGCTAACTCTATTATATAAAATGGGCCTCTTTCACTGACAGCTTTGAGTTATCCCCCTCTAATTTTTGCAAACTGATTCATATCCCCTATAACTTCCTTGCCAGCTTACAATTATGACTAGGACACAACCTAAGGGCTCTCAATCCGTAAGAATATTACACAATCTGAATAATATCCCTTCCTTGCATCGGCAGAGTTTAAGCTAGTGCTCTCTCTACTTAGATCTGTTTATTTATCATTGCGTATATATGCGTCTATCATAATTTTGTCCCTTGTCAATTTCTTGACCTTAAATTAAGGTTTGGTAAAATCAAGATACTCAATCCAAGGGAATATGAGGCAAAATTGTCATTAAACTGCTAAAGCTGGGAATGATTTAGTATAATCTTAGAGCTGGGAAGTTCCTGTTCATGATGACAAGTAGGTTACCGTCACTGATGCTTTTAAGTCAGATGGAATTTCCTTGTTTTCTTTTTTTGTGAACCAAATTTCCCATGTAATATTGCAAGAAACTCTTTGAATTGCTCATCGTGTCCACTGCTCTTGCTGAAATGTCATGGCCTGCCATTCTCAACAAAAGGAACAAGTTTAGGTATGATAATTTCTCGCTGCTTGCAGCAATATTTGGCAATTCAAAAATGAAAGCGACGTGTCAATTGCTGCTCCTGTTTGATGGAGTTTAATAACGATTGATAACAGTGATATTTTTGGTAGCCACAGGGAAGTCTTTCTGGACTTCAACCAAACTGCAGTCGCAAAATTGAGTGAGAAGAAGATGCTCCAGAAAGCACTCTTATATCAGAGGTGAAGCTATGAGCTACCATTGAAAATGCACATCAAATACTGTATAACTCATCTGATTCTGTTACTTTGATAGAGTCGGAATCAACCATTACTCCATTTGTGAACTGAAATGCACGTCAAATAGCACAGCAATGCTTGAGCTTGAGTTATTTCTTGTTTCCCTCTTCTTTTAGTTTTTTCCTTTTATAAGTGTGTTCTTTTTTGCTACAATGTTGACATATCTTTTGGCATTATGTTATGTGCAGGTTATTTGATGACATTGAAAGACATCTTTCTACGGTGATGAAGGGAATTTCTTTTTCCTATTATGTTTGTGATTGGTTGCAAAAATATTCCACTTATGTGGATGAGACAATGTAATATAAATTGTTAGAAATTTATGTATTTCACAGTTTTGATGGATTAGTAATGAATTTAGAAGCTTTAGACATCCTATTTTGTAATATTTGTCAATTGTTGGTGTACAGTAATTGCAAGTTTTTATTGTACAGAAATTTCCCATATTAATAGACGAAAAAAATAAGAAAAAGAAATACCCAGGTTTTTTTTTACCAGGGAAAACTTTTCCCGGCGTTTTTGTAAACGCCGGTAATGTCTCGCCGGATCGGAACAGTTTGCCGGCCAAGGAGGTATTTCCGGGGTTTTCATAAACGCCGGCAATAATGTTAAAAACGCTAGGACTATTACCGGGGTTTTAATAAACGCCGGGAACTATTCCCGACTACGGCAGTCGCGGCGTTTACGACAAACGCCGGGAAGACTTTTGCCGGCGTTTATTCCACATTACCTTTTTTTTTCAAAAAATTACTTTTTTGAGAAAGGGGAACACCCCATATGCGTTCAAAAGATGGATCCGCATCTTCTGTGAAGATTTTCCTGTGAGGGTTTTGCCGTGGACTTGACAACACACTAATAAGGAGATCTAATGGTCTACAACAACTTTCTTAATTTTACAAGAAAAAACTGCACCGTTTTACTGGATAAAAATCCAACATTTTTTTCTTCCGTTTTCGTCTTCCATTATCTTCTTCTTCTCTGTTTGTGTGCATGTGATGGTTTTAATAGTAGTATATATTCGGTGAGTTTTTTGGTGTTTTTTCTTTGAGGTTCAATAATATTATTTTTGGTTTTTCATTCTGAAGTGTTATACCATGCAAATTTTTTTCGCGTTTTTCATGTCGTTATACTTTTTATGGTTGTAGTTGGTCTGCTTTATAATATTTGAGTTCACAAAAAAAAAAAAATGCATCTCGACGAGAAGAATTGAACAAGTAAAAATTATGCTTGAAACACAATTTGTTTTGAATGAGGACAATAAATCAATAAATAAAAATGGACAAAATTCCCCTCTCTCTCTCCCTCTCTCTCTCCTCTCTCTAAAACCAGCCTCTCCCTTTACCTTCTGCAGTTAGGGTTTCCGTTTGGGGGGGCGGCGCCCGCCTCTAGCCGCTCCCCCCTGCCTCTCTCTCCCTCTTCTTCTCTCACCCCTCTCTCTGTCCATCCTTCTTCCTTCCTCATTCCCCTCTGATCTATTCCCTTTCTCTTATTCACAAAACGTTCGGCGTAGCAATTGGGTGGGCGGCGATGGTGGCGGCTGGGTGATGCTGTGTTCGTGCTTGGCGCCCGATTCATCCAATCGTTTTTGGGAGTCCTTTGGCATTGCTTCACGGCGGTTGGGTTCCGATCTGGCGTTGTTGGCGGCTGGTATGACTTCTCCTCCTCTCTTTCCTCTTTCTCCTCTGTTTTTTTCGAACCCCTGCCCTCCCCGCTGTTCCCTGTTCGATCTCGATCGTGTTTCTCCCTCTCGATTCTCCGGTTGGCGGGTTGCTGGATTCGCCGACTTTTGCCTAGCGGCAGGGGTTTTCGGAGGGGGTTTCCGCGTCCGGCATGGCACCCACCTGGGTCTTTGTCGGTGGACCTGGGTTTGCTTAACGGCTTGGTTGTAGCTTCCGCAGTTGCATGGGTTTGTTGGGCTCCGTTTTGCTCCGTCGTTGGGTGACCAGTGGTGGTTTAGTGGTGGACGATGGTGGCTGACGGGTGGTGGGTGTTGTGCATTCTGATCGGATGGGTGGCGGTGGGTGTTCTGATCTGCTTTGGTTGTGTTCGGGTGCGGTTGGCTGCTCCGTCGGGTTACCAGTGGTGGTTTGGTGGTGGGCGGAGTGGCTGATCGGCGGTGGGGGCGGCTGAGATCTTGGGTAGGTTTTGGTTTTCTTTTGGGTTGGGTCTGTAATGTTTATCTGGGCTTTTGGGCTCTTTGGGTGTTTGTGCTTCATTGTATTATCTGGGCTCTTGGCCCTTAGGTGCTTGGGCTTCGGCCTTTGGGTGTTTTTTCCAACTTTTGGTTGGATTCCTCTTTCTCCTTAATAAAATTTGCTTCGCCATTCAAAAAAAAAAAATAAAAATGGACAAATCTTTTGAGTTTTTTGGTCTTTATTAAAAATTTGAGTTTTCATCGGAATTCTTTACATATTTTATCCATTGTCAAGACGTTTTAATAATCCACAAATAGACATGAAACTAACAAATGCAAAAAAAGATTGAAAAAAGAAAAAAGTTAAACTAATTGGCTTATTTATCCAAGCTAGACCTTGGTTTTTTTTCCAAACAAGTAAGTTTGACAATGTTCAAGTTTGAGATAAAAGAGAAGATGTAACACCCCGACTTTTAAAAATAAATAAGGCGATAAAATATAGATATTCAATGCTAATAAATAAACAGTGTAACATTTAGAGGTCGCTTGCCGTTATTAGTTGTGACGTAACGTAATGTCTACAAAAAAATTAGAGTATTTTTCTGCCTATGTGTCAATTTTTATTAAGCTCTGCCGATATCTCCCCATCATGTGAAGAACATTGCGACACGGGAATAGGACACTAGAGGTTTCAAACAGAATAATCCGGAAAAGAGTCGGTGTCGTATTATAGGGCGAATCGGATAGAATCTCTAATTAAAAGAATATTCTAGAAGATATACCTAGACTCTATTAATTATGATTGGATTTTATTAGATATTCTTAGATATTCTTAGATTATTCTAGATAATATAAGATTAGATTAGATATGATAAGATTCTTCTAGGGACACCCTAGATCTTACTTAGACAAGTATAAATAGCTATGCTCTCACACACACTCACGGCACACACATAACACACACGCACCAGAGAAAGAAAGAAATAAAAGAGAAAGAAGGAAGGGAAGAAACAAGGGGAGGAGGAAGAGAAATTAGGTAAATTATCACCTCCTTTACTGCTTTAAACGCACACACACTTGTGCACTTGTCTTTAATTCCTTCTTTATAAATCATAGCAAATAGGAAGTGGAAAAAAATGGCTAATTGTAAGTGTGTCTTGATTTCATGTATACCTCTTATATTGTAGATCAATTTAGTTTCTTTCGGAACAAATGGGTTCATAAGTTTGCAAAATTGATCATGTAAAATTATTGGGGTAAAGATGAACCAAGCTACTCGCATAGCTTGTGGCTCGACTTTACTTGTTTTGTAGCTGGACCGACCTCGAGCTCGAATCGTAGGCATGGGTTGTGATACCCCATTAGAAACCAAGCTACTCGCATAGCTTGTGGCTCAACTTTACTTGTTTTGTAGCCGGATCGAACTCGAGCTCGAATCTTAGGCATGGGTTGTAATACCCCATTAGAACACCAATTTTGACTGGATCTATTAAAATAAAATTAGTCGAGAGAATCACAAAACACGGGCGTACACTTGCCAGAGTTGTTTTTCACAAACATACACCAAGCATGGAACCCTCCTTCATTACCACCACGTAGACAGGATATGAAATATTAGTTTTAGTAGCTCAAATTGATGAATTAGTACCAGTAATCATGAACAAAAGAAAGTTTCATGTATGCAAGCACTTCTCATGCCACGTAGGAATAAACACAATTTATGATGAATTTCTCATTAGGAGTTAATAACTAAACTACAATTTTAATTATTTCTAATTGTTAATGTGTTGTTCTATGACCCATTACGCCTCGCTAATTTTTACGGTAAAATCTCGGATGCAAAAGGTGAGTTATGAATTATCCTTGTTACATGAATTTTTGTAAAGTTTATGTTTTCAGCTTACTAAATTATGGTTATTTAACAATAAAGTTTTTTTTGTAGCAAACATACTATGGAATTGTGATATTTTGAACAGTTCATGAAAAAAGTATTATCGATACATCCGAACGATGTCCCTGAATCTAGGGGACGTAAGATACTAGTCGGAACGGTGTTATAAGGCGGAAAGAAAGGGGGCACAGTCGGGTGTCCAATTGAATTGATCAATTCATGTTATGCGCATTGGGGGTCGCTCCCTCAGCACTAGCGGTAATCGTTGGATGATATCATATTGTTATGTTGTACTCAGATTTGTTTTGGTTACAGCTCAAGCCATAAAAAGTTGAAGTTATGATTTTGGTTACAGCTCAAGTCATAACTGAAGTTATGATTTTGGTTACAGTTCAAGCCATGAAAAACTGAATTTATGATTCCTGGTCATCTTAGATAAAAAAAATTCCATGGTAGCTCATGTAACTCTGATAATTCATAATCTCACACACGCAGTGGCTTACGTTTGTTGAAAACTTTCCTTTTCAGGTAATCCAAAATAGTAGAAGGTCGGGTCGAGTATCCATACCAATAAGTTTATATTACGGTTATGTAATGGAAGACTTCATGCTTCTGTTTCGTAAAAGAAATTCTAGTGATTTTATTTTATGGATCGCTTCTGCAAGGGTCAAATCTGTTTCAATTTTTTTTAAAACAAAAAAAAAAAGAGCGATAGAGGCCTTTGGTGAGGTGAACTCGCTGGCCGGTCACAGAGGATCCTCAAAAGATTGGGCCTTACCCCAATTTATTCCTAGATTCCTAATCCACCGAGCCCATTAAAGCCCAATTAAAAAAATTAGGCCCAAAGCCCTAATATGATTACAAACCTACCAAATACCACATTAAGTCTAACAAACATAATAAATACGATGGGCCAAGAAATAGTGAACCCAATAATTTATAAAAGGCCCAAAAAACCATTGCATATCCAAAAATCAAGCACCGGATAATCATATCTTGTAAACACTATTTAAAAACATTTTAACATCATCATCAAAATTAAATACCCAACAATATGAAATTCATTCTAAAAAACATCATCATCAAAAACAAATCCCTTGGTAGGTGAAATTACCATCTTGCCCTCCCTAAAAAAAACAAAAAAACAAATCCCCAACAACAAAGAATGTATGCTCATATTCTATGGAGGCCAAACATTTCAATTCTTAGAGTCATTGGAGAATTTGCTTGGTTGTTAATTTAATTTCAAGGCCTTGGAATTAGTCAAAGTGCACACAAACGACTAAAACAAATACCCGAAAGTACAAATTAGAGTGTTACACTCGTTTAAATTTAATTAGTGTTTGTTGACCTTTAATGCCCTTAATTGGGTCATAGGCTCATGAAACTAAGCCTGGCTAAATTTGATCAATGAGTGTTGTCATCATGAGGGCTAATAAATCTTGCGGAAAGTCCGCCATTGCTTGATTTGGAAGGATAGAATTTGAAGAGGTTTAGAGGGAATTATATATATATATATATATATATATATATATATATATAGAGAGAGAGAGAGAGAGAGAGAGAGAGAGTGAGTTTTGGTATTTTGCTCTCGTAGCAACAGACGAAGCGTGGGGAAAAAATTGGTATTGTTGAGCAATGGGTTTGGAAAGTGAAAACGGTTTTAAAAAGAAAAGGATAAATACTGATATTTACTTAAAGAGAGAATGGGTAAAGAGTTTGATTTTGCGTATTTGTAAAAAAGTGACTAGTTAACACAGGAAATTAATTTGGCCCAAAAATCAGCTGCTGAGGTTGATAACTCATAGGTATTATCTTATTCATACCTTTGAAACAATGGCAAAAGCAATAGTATCTCAGTTGGAGAGGATTTCACGTTAGAAAAATAATTTCATTAAAAATACTTGTTTAGGAGGATTTTGATATTAGTTGAGGTTCACGTAAGCTGACTCATATCCGGTTATGAAAATATTAATAATAAATTTATGTATAAGAAATTTACATGCTCTGTCGTCCAAAAGAATTTAATTTCAGGCAGTAATTTTCTACTATCGCTTTTAAATATCACTTGTGGTTCGAATTCCGAAATTGGAATTGAAATATAAACCTTTGACCTAGCCCAACTCTTCTACTTTCTTGAATTCTCATTGTGAGAGAAATGCTTACATTTTTTTCATCCTCTCCACTAATCTGGCATGAATGGTATGTCTTTAACTGAATCCAAGACAGGATAAATCGATGTGTGCAAACCTGAACACCCCTGACTGTTGAACTAAAAAAAATCATTACATCTTCTATCTCTTGCTTTTTGTGCTTGCATGCATCATGCTTTACATGCTTGACGTGTTAATAAAATTATTTAACCAAAGCACCCTTACTACTAAAGGCTATATTGACCAAATAGTTAATAAAAAATATTTTATTGATTTTTCTTCAAACATTCTCCTAAAAAGTTAAACACCATGTAAAAAAAGATAAAATAGCTACACCACAATTCTTATCAGATGATGCTTAAGAAATCTTTTTCATCATATGAAGAAATAATTTGAAAAATTGTTTGACATCTAGATCTCTAAAAAATAAATAAATAAAATACTCATTTCATTTCAAATTGAGAGTCGCTTTTGGGGATTCCAACTATTTAAGGAGACATGCAATGATTACGCCTACAATGCCTATTATTTCCACCATGACCTCTAAATTCTATGTACTTTATAGAGTTTTTTTTAATCCCCCAAACTATGCACATTTTCTCTATTTAGTCTCTAAACTATCAATTTGACGATTTCATCCCCTCAACTATCATACCGTTACCTACTTAGTCCAATAGGTAACGGAAGTTAGGAATTTGGACAAAAAATGTCAGCCTGTTTGAGACCCTATAAAGCAGATACTTGATTATGAGAGCCTTAGAGATAAAAAATAATTATAACCCTTTCGGATAAAATGATCAGAAAAATAAGACATTCACACCACTTTCAAGAACTTGAAAATTGGAATACTTAATTTTGTAACCATATTTTTTAATATATAAACCTTCTAAAAATTAAGTGTCCCAATTTTCAATCCGTTTGGAACAGTGCGAAGATCTTATTTTTCTGATCATATTATTCTAAAGAGGCATGATTAATTTTTATATCTGGGGCCATCATCATTAAGTATCTATTTTTTATTTGGGACCTTTAGAGCAGATACTTGATTATGAGAGCTCTAGAAAGAAAATTTAAGAATAACCTTTTAGCATAAAAAGATCAGAAGAACAAGATCTTCACACCGATTCAAATGCATTGAAAATTAGAATGCTTAATTTTATACCATATTTTTAATATATAAACAGTCTAAATTCTATATAAAGAGCTTAGTCTTTTAAAAAAAAATGTATGTGTTAGCCTCTATAAAATGCCACATAAGATTCTAATATATGAACCTTGTAAAAAAATTAGGTGCTCCGATTTTCTATTTGTTTGAACCAATGGAAAGGTCTTATTATTTTTATTATTTTATACTAAAGGGTCATAATTAATTTTTATCTCTAAGGCTCTCATAATTAAAGATCTGCTTTATAGGGTCTCAAATAGGGCCTTACATGACATTTTTCGTCCACATTTCTAATTTTCGTTATCTATTGGACTAAGTAGGTAATGGTGTGATAGTTGAGGGGATGAAATCATCAAATTGATAGTTTAGAGACTAACTAGAGAAAAGGTGCATAGTTTAGGGGATAAAAAGAAAAAAAATCTACTTCATAACACTTATATTCACCTTTTTTTTGATCGGCAAGGATGAAATTTTATTAAAAATGGGGAAAGGGGAAGGGAATCCAACAAAAAGTTGGATGAATACCACAAGAGCAAAAAGCTCGAAACACCCAAGGGTCTACAGAGTCCACAAAGATTAGAACAATAAAGCCAGACCCAATCCAAAATGAACAATGAAAAACCCACACACCCAAACCCGACCCAAACCTGGGCCGGCTCACTCAAACCAGTCCTCAAACCCTAACCACTACAGCCACCATCACAGTACAAATCACTGGAAAACAGCCTCGCCGTTAAGCCGAGCTGACCTCTCTCAGATGTAGAGGCCGGCGGCTGGATCCGGCCTACGAAAAATGAGAAGCAAAGCAATCAGGGTCGTAAGACAACAGACCACCACCACAACAGACAAACCCAACTTATATTCACCTTTGAAGGACACTTTTGGAAAATCACCAAATTTTTTCTTCCATTTTTGGAAAAGGGCCATCATTTTGGAACAAGCCAAAATGGAATATTGGACTCTCAATTTGGAACAGAGAGAGTATATCACTATGTCTCCATTCTAATAATTACTATGTGGAAAAGTAAAACATTGCAACCATTATTCCCTACTATAGATTAATTAGAGTTGCCCTGAAATGGTTTTGGGTTTTTAGGAAATAAGAGAAAAATATGTATTTAATTACATACATTTCCTAGCTTAGCATTCCCACCTAGATATTTTTATTATTGATCTCAGCGATTATCAATTGACAATGTTTTAAGTTGTGTGCATCTCAATTTTTAAAAGCACCACATTCCCAGTTCAAATACAACATAGAAGTTAACTTGAAAGCATTTTGTGCAACCGTAAATCCCAGTTTCACCATTATTCCCAAATAGATTTTTATCTGTTATTTTGATTAAAGGGGTTAGGTTTTCGGCATTATGAAATGTGCAAAATAAACTGCAAACATGTATTTAATTATTCCACCAAACTATTGGACTTCATATTACTAATAGAAAAGATTTTACCTAATGCTAATTTGGAAGGTGCTTCAAAAGAGGTGGATCTAAGATAATTCTAAAAGATGATTAGGTTGTATAGCTTATGATGCTGTATGAAACAAGGGGAAGAGCAAATGAGAGGCACTGTCATTTGACCTTGCCATGTTATCGTACGTTAAATTATCAAATACTGGTAGTCTCCAAGATAAGCATTCAATTTTTGTAGTGTTGTTTGCTTGTGCAAACAGTCCAAAAGAACAACAAGGATTTTGCCTTGTGTTTAAAAGACACTTGAATAAATCCCATTATAGAAACATGCAATGAAAAAGGGAGAGTAATTTCCTTCGAGCATCCGCAATGGGAATAATCAAAACAAATAACCAAAATGTATCACGTCAGCATCTGATTATCAATGTAGTTCATAATTAAACTTAACAACCTTTACCTCCACATTGGTTATTTTTGCATCCCTAACCAAATCAAACCAAACCAATTCGAGCCTTATGTCTCAATCACTTGGGGTCGGCTAAAAAACCCCCACAATACACAATGCACATATGTCTAACCGTAAACGAATTCCAATCACACACCCGACCACACCAAATTATTTGTCTCGATGAGACGATTCCAATGCGGGGTGTTTTTGAGTTATTGAGTTTTGAGATTGGTTATTGAGTTTTGGTTACTGGTAAAAATTGTTAAGTTTTGTTATGGAATTGGTGAAATTTGGTTATTTGTTAAAGGACTTGTAACTTTGCTTATTACAATGTGTGGTATTTTTTGAGCATTGTTTTTAAGTTTGCTTAGCCACACCCATTTGCTTATTACGATGAGGATGCTTAGCATCGGTTTTTCACCACCATCTCCGCAAACCAACCAAAAAAAGGACAAAAACTCAATTAAATAATTCCACAAATGTAAAGCATGAGAGAGTGAAAAACCCAAAAAACCCCAAAACCCAAAAAACAAGAATGCAATACACTTTTGAAGATTTACTTGCGCCTTTGTTTGATATCATGAGATGAAACTACAATGTTGTTGGAGCACTAGAGAATAAAATAAATTCCTTACTTACTTACAAAAACACCATGTTCTTCAAATATTGAAGTAGAATGGTTAGCATCATGCGACTATATTTTGTGTGGGTTGCATTGCAGTGATACAAGTGCTTGGTTAGAATGCTCAATTTTTATTGCGGTGCTTAGTTGCTACTGTGACTTTGCATTGTATTTGTGTTGGTGTTTCAATATAAAGATGAAGTGTTAAAATGAAGGCAAACTCATGACCTCGATGTGAACGAGAGGGAAAGAGAAACGTTGTTGTTAATGAAGAGTGTTCAGCTATTCATGGTGGCCTTGGTAGCGACAAATTAAATGTTTCAGTTAATAGCTATTGAAAGGGCTCATTTGAGAAGCTGAAAAAACAGGAGGTTGATTACATACGTTGTATGAAAAAAGACACTGAAATGTGGTCGCTGATCAATAAAACTCTATAGTGTTACCCTTACTTAAATTTTATCAATGAGTGTAGTGAAATTGTTGACCTAAAAAGTGAAAGGGAAACCTCTCGGCTTGAGAAAGAAATGGAGGGAGATTTGTGGAGCCGTATGCAAGCAGGTGATTCTTATGAAATGAATGAAAGTGATATGTTTGAATATAGTAGATCCACTTAGAATAAAAAAGAGTAGTGTCGTTGAAATTACGGCCAAGGTAAGCGACGAAGCCATTTAGGCTTGATTTGGCCAAAATATCCCTTTAAAGCATGATCTTGTGTTTGAGTAGGTTAATTGATGACAAGCCATAGCTTTTACACCTGTTCTGTGCAAACGATTTTTCAAATTACTTTAGTGGATTTTAATTTGGACTTTCATTGTTTTTTCTTTATGGCCCGTATTGCTGTTTTGTTCTTTGCTATGTTGTCTGTTTACAGAGGTTATTGTGGTAATTTCACTATCTTTGCCCTGTGTCTTTGCCAACACGTGCTAGCCTAATCAGAGATATTGCAGTCAGTGAAGATCAAAGATTGCAATCTGCACACATATCTTTTGATACATACATATGTGGTACATGTGTAGTTAATGCTAAATTTATAGGGATGAAATCTATTGCACTAAAACATAGAGATGATGTTAAGCACCCCACATTATCATTTTGGTAATTGATTTATCACGCTCCAACTTTTATAACTACACTCTTTTTGATTTTTTGGGCTCATAGTTTTCAGAAGTGACACCAAGGAACATCGAAGTTGTAGTTCCCTTTGGATTTACAAAAAACAAAAAACCAAGAGGGATTAGACAGATTCACAAAAGAAGAGTCCGCAATGAGAAAATAGTCTATTTATCATCACAATAAAAGAAAATATAAAAGACCATTGCAGTATAAGCAAATAGACATGAAGTTATATTTATTATTTTGCATCGGTATGTCATTCGTGTTTGCTTTTATACTGGCAATTACTTGCAGGCCAATGTTGCTACGTTTGCTTGTGATCAGGAGGAGTATAGTGTGGTTCTAATAACTCATTCTACTCACAAGGTTTAGCCAAAATTCCTTTTGAATTTGAGCTCTATTATTTGCTGTTGTATTGAGTATTGTAACATAGTGCAATTGGTTAGTCAATTGATTAAGAGAACCATCTATGAATCACTTTGGGGCCTTTGGGCTACTGGATGGAAAGGTTACTGCGTTTGTTGTAACTTCATTGCAAGCATATATGATGCTTTCTATGAGAATCTAATTATTCGTAGTCTACAAACATCCTCTATTATCAATAATAACTCACCCCACGTTATAAGGCTTGCTATTGTAGTTCTAATTTAAACTCTACAAAAATGCCAACACGGCATCACTCAACTATAATTCCTTGCTATTGGAAAACTATCAAACGCATTGAACATACTCCCTCCGTTCCAAAATAATTGTCCCTTTTGGGACTGCGTGCCATTTTCAATGGCTTATATCTTTCAATTTATAGTAGTTTTTATGATTTTGAAAATTTTGTATAATAGAATTAATTAAGATCTATCAAACAAGATCCATAATGCATATTTTTTGAGGTTCACATCAAAAGATATAAGTCGTTGAAAATGACACGCAGTCCCAAATGGGACAATTATTTTGGAACGGAGGGAGTATTACTCAACTTCGCGCGCTCCCACAAAATAGTGCATCAATAAATTCTTTCTATTTATATATCAAATACAATCTGTACAATGCTTTAAAACTCACGATTTCACAATCGCTATTGCCATTGCATTCCTCAATTTTATAATGTCGCACCGATGAGCATAGCGCGTGGGCATCGCAGTAGTGTATATAAAAAGGAGATTGATTTCCACACTTCCTATTTCTCCACGTACACTCCCTTTTTTGTCTCTATTATGTGAAGTTCCTACCCGCTCGGCTCGAGCTCGGCACGTTAAGTTTTTACTGAGCTTGAGTTCGGGTTCGTTAAAAACTTAATAAACAAGTTTGAGCATAGTAAAATCGGCTCGGCTCATTTGTGGTCCTAAATTTACGTGAATGCATGATTTGATTATGCATGTGAAGAATCTTGTATTTTGTTCCACTTGTCCAGGTCGAGGAGACTAAGTGCCGTTTTTGTAACGTCTTCAAGTTAGCACTTGTCAATTTTCTTCTTAATTTATCACTACCCTAGCTAAGCAAATATAACTCACGTGGCACCCTCTATTTATTCCTCATCTAAACTAACGTAAAAGCTGTCAATCTGAAATTCACTAGGCTGTGTTCGCGATCGGATGCCCCCCATTGGCGATGAAATATTTCTTTTCGGCCCCAAATGGTTATCTTTGGCGACAAAAAATAATTTCATCTCTATTTTTACACTTTCGGCGATGAAAAATGTATTTCGTCGCCAATTGAGTACCCTTGGTGGCGAAAATTCTGTTTCCATCGCTAAATATATATTATTGATGACAAAATAATTTCGTCACAGAAATTGTCAAAACAGTGACAAATTTAACGAATCTATTTTTTCGTCACCACTTTTTGGTCACCGGATATATTTTTCCTTGTAGTGTTTTGGCCTCATTGGATTAGTCTCTAATTAACTGTTTTCAAACAACATGTAACCATTTGAAAAAATTACTAATCAATGCATTTTGAAACAGTAAAATCGTACTAAATGCAATGAAATTTCATTTTGACGTTGAAATGTGTAATAGTAAATTCGAGATACTTGCTATGTTTGGATGAGTTTGAGAGAAAATTTTTATGAGAGTAGTAAGAGTAATAAGTGGAGAGAGATAGAGAGAAATAATTGAAACTAGGAGGTCTTTTGAAAAAAACTTTTTAAAAAGTACAACAAAAAAGGCATAAAGATGCTCAAGCCTAACTAAGGCCACACGTATCACCTCCAACTGCCCTATATGGAGCTGGAATCTTTTATTATTATTATTATTATTATTATTATTATATCAGCAACCTCCGCATGGAACCTATTACCTATAAAAGAGCATGCCGTTTTTTGGGCATCTCGATTTTTTTTTTCCGAGCATTACCAACAGGTCATGTTTTCTTTAGCAACCGAAGCAACCTAGCCAAGGAAATCTAGTTTCTGCTCGATAGAGTCATGCTTTGCCTTGCCATGACCGGCTAAAATAACATGTTGTTTCAAAGGTATTTTGGTCCGTTTCCGAGCATCACCGGTTGTGTTTTCTCGAGTAATGAGGCCAAACGGCCAAAGATTGCTCGAGTAGTCTTGATAGCATCGTGCCTTGGCAGCCAGCATCGAGTGGCCATGTCTCCCCGAAGAGAGGGAGATCATAACCCCTATAATAGCAAAATGAGCCTTTGTCCTTGTGGCACGAAAAACCATGACTTTGTATGAGAAATCATAATAGGTTTTTTTTAGCAACACAACTCATTTTTTGGGCTTTTGGTTACGAAGGCAACCGCATGGGAAAGTTGGAGTAAAGTCCTTTTGCTTACGAAAGGCAATGAGCACTGCTATGTGTACATATGCAATGTACATACAATGTAAAAGATGATTCGAACCGTCTATTATTTTTAAAACAATTTTGTATGGAGCCCTGTGAAAAATCAGCTCAACCCGATATTGCTAAAGATTTTTTCTAAATTTGTAGGAGCGAAATTGAGTAGTTAAGTAGTTTCGCCCCCACAAATTCAGAAAAAATCCTTACCGATATCGGATTGAGCTGATTTTGTACAAGGCTCCATAAAAAAATGTTTTAAAAATAATAGGTTGCTCGAATGATCTTTGTGGGACTCGAGGTGGGCCCCACAAAACTCATATGTACATGGTATATACAAACTCATATGTACCCATAGCTTCATTGAAAGGCAATCGCCAACTATATTCAATAGCATTTTTATCTATTTTGACTTTCAAAAATAGTTCCTAATTCTTATCCTTTTTTTTTTTTTTTGGTCCAAACAGCATCTACTATATCGATCATTCCCCAAAATCACACCCTTCACGGATTTTTGTTTGTGTTTCCCAATCCATTACCAACTGTTGGGAATTATACGTAATAATACGATTGCTATGACTACCATTGTTTTGCGTGCGTTAGATGGTAAAACTTAATCTGTAGAGACCCGTAATTTCAGAAATTTTAAAGGTTTAACAGATATTGAAAATTGGGGAAAATGTGAAATTCTTGAGTTTATATCATTTGGGGTTTTAAATGATGGAATTGGTAGTTGAGGGAGTGCGTGTGTGATTTAAAGATGTGTGAGTATATATAGGGGTGTGAGAGGAGTAGGAGATTATTTATCTCAATTCTACTTTCTCTCTTCCGTCTCTCTCCCTCTCTCCCTGCCGATCTCCCTCTCTCCTCCCCTCTCACTCAAAACTCCACTCCATCTTCCACAATCTTCAAGAATCAGCCTTCCCCAAGCCTTCCATTCGCGTTCTTGAGCTCGGAGATCCGTGGGCCGAGCTTGAATCGAAGTTTCGGAGTTCGAAAGGTTAGGGCTCGTTCAAAAACGCTTGAATCTCGGCCATTGTTGCGAGGTAGGGACCTCTTGCCTCTTTTATATGTTTGTATGTTGATTTGGGTGTAGAATCGTGCCTTTGATTGTTGGGTTTTGGTTGAAATTCATGTTCTGAAATTGCTAAAATCGCTACCCGAAGCCCCATTGTATCGATACGGATTTTGTGGCGTGTCGATACAGCAAGGTTATCTTTTTGATCAATGAGGATTGTATCGATACGGATTTTGCGCGTTTCGATAGAGCAAGCTTAACTCCAGTTTTGCTCCTTTTGCTTCTCCGTCAAATGTTTTGAACACCCAATCACTTCTAATCCCCCTTGGACACCTCCAAACCTATATTCAAGCATGCCTAATTGAATTCCTTTGGATTCCTTAAGTTATCCTCGTCCCGTTGGTTTTCCGTCGTTAGAGAAAGGGTAGTAGTGTTTTCGTGGATAACACTAATCGAAAAGCATCTTATGGGATTAATGGTACTTGAGAATGATTGTGGTATGAGGTGATGTAAGCTATAGGTAAGTTAGGTGCTATGACGTGACGTGGTAATTGGTGGGACGAAGAAGTGTATTGTAGTGAGGTTATTAAGTATCGTACGCTATAAGGTATGACGTGGAGCGCTTAGTTGGTCGATAAGGGTTTGTCTAGTGGTCCGGAAGTGAATAGAGTAACTCATGACCTTGAGCTTCGTTTGATTGATCATCCTAAGTTCCTTTAGCACTCGTTCTATAGATTCTCGTTTAGAATCTAGCCGGTAGTATGTCGTGGAGTCATCGTGGGTGGGGTACGTGACGTAGAGTGTCGAGATAGATTCCAGGGATTAACGTGATCTTATGGTACCTATTGATGTGTGATGTAACTACTTAAAAATTGATACCGTTATGAAGTCATACCATTTTGTTCGTGTCATGAGTATATGTTGAATAAGGGGATAGACCCGGGTAAAGCCGCGGTGACCCACGTGCCTTGTGACTACGGGAATAGACCCGGGTAAAGCCGTGGTGACCCTGTTAGACTACGAAAGAGAGAATAGACCCGGGTAAAGCCGTGGTGACCCAACTGCTCTGTGAATTTGAGAATAGACCTGGGTAAAGCCACGGTGACTCACTTCCAGTTCAACTTAGGGAAAAGACCCGGGGAAAGCCGTGGTGACTCTAAGGGCGGTGTTGGTTGTATTGAACTAAGAATTTTGGATATCATTGAAGTGCATGGTGACTTATGATAACATGTTCCGTGTGGGTATTTTGGGCCCTAAGACCCAAAAGGTTTTCTTAAGTTTTCTATTTGACGAGTCAGTGGAGAATGAGCTGCTTGGACTCATGTTGGAGATCTTTAGGAGACGTACGGGGTTTTCAAGACCCATAATGGAAGTTCTTTTATGCAATAATTCTCGTGGTATTATATTGTAGCGCAATGGGTTAAAATACAGATGGTCGAAGCATGGGATAGTGGGTTGTGTTAGAGACGTTACTTGCTTGAGTATTGAGAACCTTATGGCATAATGTGATTATAGCATATCGTAGAACGATCGTCCTGAATGGTTGGCACATCCTTGAGTCGATTGCATTTCATCGTTGAGCTATATTCTCTTATCTTCCTTCTCTCGTCCTTGTCGTCATACTTGCATATAAGATTGGTAAAGATTTTCCTACTGGGCTAGTGTAGCTCAACCTAATATTTCTTTCAGGTTCAATGCCGGACAATAGATTGCATGCATAGTGTGCTTGACAGTGAAAGACTTCTGGAAGCTGACATCATTAGTTATTTCATCATCTTTGTAAAGTTCACATTTCGGTTAAAGATGGTCTTGTAAATAATTATTCTTGAATTCTCTTTTGATTAAAGTTTGTAATATTCTAAACGTTTTCGTACTCGTGTCTAAACTAATTTGGGCCGTGGTGCCACAATTGTAATTTTCTAAGCCCGGAGATTTGTTTGTAAGTTAAATAGGTAAGAACACTTTTGGTTGTTATCCATATTATGCGAAGGTTATTTATCATAATGGACTATATATTTATGTTGAAAATCGAGGGCGTGACATAATCACTACTATGGGACAACAAAAATGGCAAAATTGGATGATAAATGGTAAGAAAACATTCAAGTATACATTCATTTGAACATCTTTTCTCACAAGTGATTGTGGGATCCACTAAATAGTATCATGGGTCCTACCATTATTTGTGAGAGAGATGTAAACTTTGATGTGTCTCTACATGATAGATTTTTGAGAAAAACATGTTAACTATGATGAATGATCTACATCCAAAATTATGGTTAAAATAGTTGCACTCCAATGGTAAATCATTATGAAAATTGCAAAAGTCAAGTTTATTTAAGGGAAGAAGCATGAGCTTGCCGTCAGTGAACACCCGGATCGACCGGGCACGTGGTCATATTTGGACTGGGCAACTGATCCTAAGAGTTTCGGCTTTGGGCCGTTACGATTGGGCTTGGACTTAGTAAAATCTTGGGAAAATAGTGGTTAAGAACGTGTTTTGATAATCAATATCCGTCGAGGACATACTGAGTTCTTTGTGCTTGTAAAGTTGAACTTTTGAAGTTTGGGCTACCTAGAGTGTGGGTTTTTCGCCCAAGATGAAATCTACTAATCTAGTTGCTGATTGCATTATGCAACGGTACTCAGTAGCTAGCAGCAACTTTGAGATGGTTTTTCCATTCAACCACCGGAATCCATTTTTCAACCATCACCCTGATGGGAGGATCGAGGAGATACTCACATATAATAGTAAGCTCACTTTTATTGATAAAACAAACAAATGATTGTACAAAGACTCACATCAAAGGTACGATAAACTCACATCTGTTGTTCTAATCACAAAACATATTACGGAAGCTCAAAAAATCTTCGATTGGTAGGTGAAAGCTATAAATGTTTTTTTCCTATTGTATGTTCTTATTCATTTTCATTCCAATCCCCTGGAGCCTAGTAAGTCAAAAGTCTGATTGAGCTAATTGGTATCCTACTTTTGTTGCTCGATAATTGGAGAACTTTAGCATGTAAAAAAAATATACACATTCATATTGACAGTTATCATGTTATCGCTTCTTCTTTACATCCTCATCATTTTGCCTTGACGCGAATAACGGGCCTTTTCGATTGATTCATGAGAGAACCCAAGGAATAGCGTCGTAGTCCGTTATGTTACTATTTGTCTCCGGTTTGGGGTGCGATGATTATTATTATTTTTTTTTTGTGGTTCTTCAGAAAATTGCCAAGAGTTTTTGCATTCTGGTGATCCATAAGCCCAGAAGCCGCACCAGAACACTAGCTGAAGTAAATGGGCCTGGAGTGGGTTTGACTTGCCTGGGCTTAGGCCCAGAAGCCGCACCAGAACGCTACTGACAATAAGCTGGCTAGACCGGTGTTTTTCATGGGAAAAATGACGGCCCAGGATTAGAATTCCCATTTAATTAATGACTCGTAAAAACATGGTTTTCTGTTAATGACTGGTAACGATTAGGTCAGATTTGGTTCGGTGTCTCTTCGGCGGCGGCGAGTTAGTTGCAGTCCTCATGATTGGTTTGCTCTTGGTCGTCTTTGTGCACGAAATTCCGGCCGGCGGCCTTTCTGAGACATCATTCGGGCAAGGGACAGGCAGTTTGTCTTCTCCAATCGGTTGTTGCTGCTTGTGTTGATCGTGATGCTTGGGGTTTTTTTAAGGTTTTCTGCTGTGTTTTGGTGGTCGGTTTTGGTACCCAAGCCGTGGCTGCTTTGGTGGTCTCCCTCATAGGCCGGACTCTAACCACCGGTTGCTACTTCTGGGCGCGGTTGGATTGGCTTAACGGCGAGGCTGGGTCCTTTGGTGGTTTGTACGATGGTGGCCACCTTTGTGGTTATGGTTTTGGGGGTTGGGTTGGGCAGGCCGGTCCAAGGTTGGGCCAGGATGTGGGTGTTTGGGCTATATTGTTTTATTTGGGTGATGGGTTGGGCTTTAATGTTTCTATTTTGTGATCCCTTGTAGACCCTTAGGTGGTTGGACCGTTTCAGGTGTATGTTGTGTTCCAACTATTTGTTGGATCCCCTTTCCCCATTTTAATAAAACTTCATATTTGCCGATAAAAAAAAAAAAAAAAGAATTAGTGAGTAGCTTTGTACTCGGTAAATTTTGGAGATGGACTCATCCTTCTTTGTAATTTGGGCCCCCAAAGTTTCATGGGCAGTGAATTTCCCCTTTTTCGTGTATGGCCTAAGGCCCACAGCGGACGGGCTTGTGATTTCCTATTCTGTACTTTGATTATAATAGTATATTTTTATCATGAAATTGAGTAAATAAACAAGTCCAAGAAAGGATATATATAGAATTCGGTTCCGGTGAGGGATTCCTCATTTTGTTAAAATGCGGGAGTCCCCCTTCCCAATTGAATTTCGATGATCCGAGCCGCTCCAAGTGATCAGAACGTGATTTTAAGGGTCCCCGCGAGAAATCAGCAATGGCGGGAAGGGCTTCATCGAGGCAGTTTTTACGAGCAGTTCAGAAAAAAACTGCTCGGATGAAGCCCTTTCCGATCATTTTTTTGCTAATTTCGCGAAGACCTAAAATCACGTTCTGCACACATTGAACGGTTCGGATTTTCAAAATTTGATCGGAAAATGAGAGTCCCGCATTTTAGTCCCTCATTTTAATCCCTCACTTGATCCATCACCTATATATATATATATATATATATATATAGTCCAAGAAAATGCTCACATATAAAAGCCACCCTTTGTTCGCAAATCAGAAAGTAATATTCAATAATCACCTAAGCAATAAGCCTCCGGCGCCCCGGCTCATACGTCGAGCACAAATGTATGATATTTCTTGCGTGAATAAGTTGGAGCTCAACTCAAATGTATACTAGCTCGGTTCATTAAATATTCTTTGGGCTTGACCTTGAGCTTGCTCCACATAAACTTGAGTATATATTCTATAATTCTGGTTGATGCACTCAACTTGTTGGCAGCCCTACAAAAATTTGGCAAAGAAGTGTGTTTTCTTTCGACAATGGATCACTTAATTTGTATCCGTACTTCTCAATTTTTTTGGTTATTTTTGATAGTCTGTTATGTATTTTTGTTAAATTCACATAATATTTTTTAGATTATCCATTCGTCTAAAAAAAAGGAGTCTTAACAATAAAAATTGTGACCAAAAGCAAAAAAGAGTTCGCGAAGAACAAAATAAATGTAACAACCTGTATTTTTGTCTATACTATCATCTTATATGAATTTTTTTCAACTTCGATTCTCATTTTTATACTTTTCGAATTTCTCTTGACATAATGAATGATTAATTCAAAAACTTACCACAGAAATCTACGATAAAAAAATTATGAAATGTAAAAAACACCAACAAAAAAAATAACAAAAAAAAATGTAGGAGTGTTATGATGTGCTTATTGATATCAGGTTTGTTTAGGACCAAATTCATTGGCATTACGATGTTGATTTCCTTTTCTGCCCTTTGCCATAACAGTTGAATAGAAAATGCTGATGACATGTCCATATATTGTTTTTTCTTTTTCCGTTATTATAGTCATGATTTTTTTTTGATAACTGTATGTCCAGGCTAGTTTGCATGCGCGCATGCCAACTAATTCCGGGGCCCTGAAGGAAATGACCGGGCATATATAACCCATGGTGACCCACCAAGATTTGGAATGTTTAGCCTCCTTTTTATGTGAAGTGGATAATAATTGAACAAAACTAGCGCACAAAACTTGTTTTGAAAAAAAGGAGAGATGCTTATTCACGGAGCCACTGTAAATAGGTTATTTACGGAGCTGCACGATCTCATCCGTCTGTCTTGGCAATCAATAGTCCGGATTTTAAACAAACATTTCCGAAGAAGAGTGACCCTCCAAAACACTTTGGACTCGCGGGATTGAATTTTTATTTTTTATTTTTTTAAGAAATAGCAGCACATCATAAGTACGTTGCACCTTTACAAAATAGGCTGCACTTTTTTTTCTTTTTTTTTTTTGTACCAAGTAAATAGGTTGCACTTGCACCTGTACAAAATGCTTTCTTGCAGTACTTGTCACAAAACCCATTATTACAAATTTGCAGCTATTGAAAACTAATCATGTACCCTTCTGTCATTTGCTATACCCTTTGATGTAGCGGAAGCTAAAGAAGAATAAAACCACTAAATCAAATCCGAAATCCAATGATTCATAACGAATACCCAGAGATCGAAATCTTTCTCTAAATCTGTTTATCAAAGAATACTCAGGAATAAAGGCATCAAACACTCTGTTGATTTTGTAGAATACCAAAGAATTTGGAATAAAGAGATTAGAGCTCTCAATAATTTTTATCAATCAAAAATCCCATAAATTAAACGATTACATATATAGTGCTGGTTATATAGAAAAGAATAACACCTTCCTAATACCCTAGAGTTAAGAAAAGGAAACAAATCAAATCCTAAACAAGAAGGAAAGAATTAAATAAAACTAGAAACAAAATCAAAGGCTTGGATGTAGTCTTGACTAAGCTTAAAAAAGGAAAATATGGTAAAAGCTTAAATCTTTTTCGGACTCGGCGGTCTTCAGCAAGCCTTCCGATGGGCCCGGGTTTGGGCCCAGGTTTTCATGTACTCTTCGGCTATGTGATCCGTATCATCCTCCCCTGGGTGAAAAGAATTCGACCTCGAATTCACTGCCTCATCATCAGAATTGTCACCATAGTAAGGAAAGAGATGTTTGACATTGAACACATTGGAAGTGCGGATGTGGCTTGTGAGTTGCAATCGATAGGCATTGGAGTTAATTTTCTCCACAATCTCCAATGGGCCAATTTTTTGAGCTGCAAGTTTGTTGTACTCCCCTGTTGAAAATCTTTCCTTTGTGAGTACTGCCCAAACAAAGTCACCAACTGCAAATTCTACAAGGCGACGCTTCTTATCAGCAGCACATTTGTATTTGGTAGTGGCATCTAAAAGGTTTTGCTGAGTCGTTTTGTGAGCATCCTAAAAATAGGCAATCAGCTCTGTAGCTTTGCCATGAACACGCTTGAGGTCAGGAATAGGTGCAAGATCAACCGGAGCTCGCGGCTGATAACCATAGTTGATGTGGAATGGGCTAAAACATGAACTACGATTAACAGATCGATTATAAGCCAACTCTGCTTGATATAACCTTTGGTTTCATGACTTCAAATGATTGCCGACAAGACACCGCAATAAATTACCCAATGAGCGATTGACAACCTCTGTTTGCCCATCCGTTTGCGGATGATATGCACTGCTGAAGTCAAGTTTGGTGTTAGCCATCCTCCAAAGGCTCCTCCAAAAATGGCCAAGGAACCGAGTGTCTCGATCTAAGACAATTGATGTTGGGAGCCCATGAAGACGATAAACTTCCCGAAAGTACAACTGGGCAAAATTAACGGCATCCGTAATCTTCTTGCAAGCGATAAAGTGTGCCATTTTAGAGAACCTGTCTACCACAACAAAGATAGAATCACAGCCCCGCTGGGTGCGTGGAAGTCCTAAGACGAAATCCATGCTAACGTCGGCCCATGGCTGACTAGGCACTGGTAAGGGCATGTACAACCCGGCATTTGAGGCTGTACCTTTCGAGACTTGACAGATGCGGCATCCCGCAACCAACTTTGCAACTTCTTTTCTCATGGTGGGCCAAAAGTAAGAATTGGCCACCAATTGAAATGTCTTGTCTCGGCCGACATGCCCCTCTTTATGTAGTTCCTTGATAAGTCGAAGGCGTAAGCTAGATTCGGGAACGCAGAGTTGGTTGCCTTTGAAAAGAAACCCCTCCTGCAGGAGATAGTCTTATCGTTGTCCTGCCTTAACTTCATGAAGAATGTTCCAAAAAAAAGGATCAGCAAGCAATAGTTCCCGAAAAGAATAGAACCCAAGTACTTTAGTTCGCATGGTAGTGAGAAAAAGAGCTCGTCGACTAAGTGCATCAGCCACTTTATTCATAACACCTGACTTGTGTTTGAGAACAAAGGTGAATTGCTGCAAATAAGCAGCCCAATTGGCATACTTAGATGATAGTTTGTCCTGACTATTAATATGTTTCAATGCATCATGGTCAGAATTAAAACAAAATGAATTCACTTTAAGATAAATAAGAATACCAGTGCTTTAAGGCTTGGACTATTGCATAGAATTCCACGTCATATGTGTTATAGTTTGTCCTTGACCCATTTAGTTTATTGCTGAAGTAAGCAATGGGTCGGCCTCCTTGACTCAAGACTGCCCCAATCCCCACTTTTGATACATCACAATGCAATTCGAAGGGTCTAAAAAAATCTGGTAGTACAAGTAGAGGGGCAGAAGTTAACTTTCACTTAATCTCTTGGAATGCCTTCGTTGCAGCCTCTATCCATGAGAACTTCTCGGCCTTCATACAATCAGTAAGAGGAGCCATGATGCTACAGAAATTAGGGATAAATCGGCAATAAAAAGATGTCAACCCATGGAAGTTGCGCACTTCGTGAATGTTCTTTGGTAAAGGCCATGATGCACTGCCTTGACCTTGGATTCATCTACCGAAATACCATCCTTAGATACCACATAACCAAGGAGTAGCACGCAATCTGTCATGAATGAGCATTTTCCCATAGCAGCATAAAATTTTTCCTTTTGCAATAATGGGAGGACTTAACGTAAGTGTTGAAGGTGCAACTCGTGGTTTGCAGTATAAATAAAGATATCATCAAAGTAAACTATGACAAACCTCCTAATAAAAGGACGAAATAACTGATTCATCACACGCATAAAAGTACTGGGTGCATTTGATAGTCCGAATGGCATAACCATCCACTCATATAGCCCCTCATGAGTCTTGAAAGCTGTTTTCCATTCATCCCCTTCCCGGATGCGAATATGATGGTATCCACTTTTGAGATCCAGCTTGCTAAAGACAATCGCTCCACTGAGTTGATCCAACAAATCGTCCAACCTAAGAATTGGAAATCGATAACGAACTGTTATCTTGTTGATTGCGCGGCTATCCACGCATATACGCCACGAACCATCTTTCTTGGGAATAAGTAGGGCAAGTACCGCACATGGGCTAAGACTCTCTCGAACATGCCCTTTGGCCAACAACTCCTCAACTTGGCGGCGAAGCTCTTCGTGTTCTTTCGGACTCATTAGATAATGGGGTCTATTCGGTAGGTTGGTCCCAGGCACGAAGTCAATTTGTTGTTGTATGTCTCGTACGGGAAGCAACTCCAATGGTAATTCAATAGGGAATACACTATCAAATTCTTCAACCAATTTCCTCACCAGGTCCGGTATCTCATTGTCTCCTTATCGGTCCTTGCCCACCAACATGTATACTACATCTGTTTGGGTTATCTCCCCCAAGAACTGATGCATGAACAACAAGTTGGATACCCTTTCAACTATTTGTTTTAGGGCACCATCTTTGTTGGGCACAAGAACAATTTTAACTTGGTTGAACATAAAAGAGTAAGTATTCTTGTGGCCCTCATGTTGTACATCCCTATCAAATTGCCACGGTCTACCCAACAAAATATGACAAGCATCCATTCGAACAACATTACACCACACTTTATCTTTATAGTGAGAACCTATTGAAAAGGAAACCAAACAACGTTCAGAAACTGTTATCTCTTTACCCTTTTGCAGCCATGATAGCTTGTACGGATTTGGATGCTTCTCGGTGCTCAGTTCCAACTTCTTAACAAGCCTCCTCTGCGATCACATTTCCTCAACTTTCAAAATCGATCACAAGTCTGCACACTTTGCCACCAATGGTACATGTGGACTGTAAGATATTATTTCGAAGCCATTTATCGCCCTCAACCTCTCGCGGGGTATAACAAGCCCTGCATACCACCAGTAGAGGACCATCATCCCACGTGATGTGTTCCTCGTACACAAGATGTTCGTTTGTTGAGTCATAGACCGGATCTTGTTGGGACACGTCAAATTCATCCCCTACAATCTCTTCGCTTTCTATAAACAACACCTTCCCAAATGGACCTGCCTTTTTACAATCTGCAATGCGATGTCCTGGTTCACCACATTCAAAGCAACGCGGGCCGCTAGTCGCGTTAGGGTTTCTGTTTTGTGGCACCACAGGTAGGTTACCACCTTGTACAGTCCCTCGATTGATCCCTAGTTGTGTTGAGTTACGATTAGACCCACTTGCCCCACTGTAATTTCCTAGACGCTGCTTTGCTCGCTTCTCCGCTTGTAAAAGCCTTCTGATGTGCTTCAGAAACGAAGTAGGGATCAAAAAAATTCAGAGTCTCCTGATACGCAACTTGTAAACCCCCAATATATCGCGAGAACAATTGTTCCTCTGTTTCCCCTGGATCATTACAGGCCAATAACTGATAGAACTCCGTAGTGTACTCTTCAACTGTCTTTGCCCTTTGATGGAGATTTTGAAAATTTTGGTAGAGCGTAGGAGTATAGTTATGGGGTAAAAACGCCGCTCACATATGCTTTTTCATCTTGTCCCACGAATCAATTTTTTTCTTGCCTTGCCTTGATCAAGTGACTTTTGATTGTTGCCACCATGCTGCTGCTCGGCCTCGAAAACGTGTAGCCACTAAGGGCACTCGTTTATTCTCTGGAACCTCCTTAAACTCCAAGATCTCCTCAATTTTAAAAAGCCAATCAAGAAATTCTTCTGGTTGCAAAGTGCCATGAAACTCTGAAAGGTCAATTTTTAATCCGGCTTCCCACCGATGAGAGCCAGTATCTACAAGTTGCTGGTTCCCCCTTCAAGCAAGATCCCTAGCGAAGGGATTTTCCTCGTCCTCCCCCGCGCTCCTTTCCTCTTTCTCTTCCGGGAAGTGGGCATTCAGTGGTTGTTGCCGTTGCTGTTGTTGAAACGCCACTATTAATGCTGCAATTTGTTAGTCAAAGCAAGGATTTGTTCTTGCATCCTTGCGTCATCAGTCTCGTAAATTTCTTCCATTGTACGTTGCTTCCTTGGTGCCAAGAGTGCTAGGACGTACCCCGGTGCTCTGATACCAACTGATGTAGTGGAACCTAAAGAAGAATGAAACCATTAAATCGAGTCTGAAATCCGTTGATTCGTAACGAATACCCGGAGATCGAAATCCTTCTCTAAACCTGTTTAGTCAAAGAATACATAGGAATAAAGGCATCAAACACGCTGTTGATTCCGAAGAATACCAAAGAATTTGGAATAAAGAGATTAAAGCTCTCAATAATTTTTATCAATCAAAAATCCCATAAACGATTACATATATAGTGCTGGTTATATAGAAAAGAATAACACCTTCCTAATACCCTAGAGTTAAAAAAAGGAAACAAATCAAATCCTAAACAAGAAGGAAAGAATTAAATAAAACGAGAAACAAAATCAAAGGCTTGGATGTAGTCTTGACTAAGCTTAAATAAGAAAAATATGGTAAAAGCTTAAATTTTTTTCGGACTTGGCGGTCTTTAGCGAGCCTTCCGATGGGCCCGGGTTTGGGCCTAGATTTTCATGTGCTCTTCAGCTATGTGATCCGCATCACCCTTCTTTGTTCATCTTAAATATTGGTAATGTTTGCATTTAATTTCACAAAATCCACATAGGTTTCTTGATTTAAATTCATTAATTTGCTAGATCTTACTTGTGTCTACACAAGTAAAGAAACATCGAGTTTCCCCCTTCCTTTTTCATATATACTTCTTCTTTTTTTCATGGAAAGAGATAAGGATTTTATTAAGAGGAAAGATGGCCTGAAGATCGTACATCATCAAGGGCAAGGTTAGCCAAAAAATGGGTGACAAGACCTCCAATTCTCTAACCTAACACCTAATAGGGATTGCTTAGCCAGTGAATGGACTATGCTATTGAAAGAACGCTTAACATATTTAAAAAAACACAAGGGGAAAACAAAGGAATAAGCTCTAAACAATAAAAAAGAATAGAGCTACAATCAGAGAAAGATTTTCCAACTTGAGTAAGAGCTAGCACAATCTAAATAGAATCACCTTCGACAATAATACTAGAGAAAACTTTGTTTGCCGCAATAACCAACGCTTCACGAAAGCCCAGTGCTTCTACAGTTCTCAGGGAGAATAAACCATAGAAGCCATACCAGTCTATTATGAAATCGAATCAAGAGTGCAAGTCTTTTCGCAATCTATCTGAGACCTGCGTTTTCTCTTGCCTCTCTCTGTTTTTCTCTAAATACACATTAACCTAATTACATACAAACTGTATTGTAACGTAGGTCGGGTTCTATGTGGAAATTACACCCCAAGTCCTTGAAATATCGTTTTCGCCGCAATTCGGTATCGGGCCGGACCGCAGGCTAAACCACTGCTGAAGGTTGTCTGCACCCCTAACATGTACCAATTTTTCATTCAGAAAAATCCGTAAGTTGGATCAACCACACTTGTAGTTATTCGATTGAGCTAAATTTATCAAAGACCCCTTGAAAAAATAATTTAAAATTAAGAAACAGTTAGAATAATTTATGTGGAACCCGATAGCGAGCCCTGCACGCCAATCTGGTGCACATCTCGTCGATTCTCATAGGATTTTCAGCGATTCACATGGTGGAGGAAACAAGATCAATGACGAATCTTGGACCATGAAAACAGAAAAATAACGCCATGTCAAAAAAAGAAAGACAGAAACTGACGACGTTAGTGAAAATGTTATGTTATGCGAAACACATAAGACTACTTACGTGGGCATCCTCAACGGTTGACACATAATAAAGGCCGTAGGATTTCCTCGTCTCTAGGTTAGAGGAAATCTCTCCTCTTCCCTTAAATCACTTGATTGCGAAGACTAGAAATTAAGAATAGATCTCGCTCCAGTCGTTGAAGACTATAAATTAAGAATAGATTTCGCTCGGATCGTTCAGGTAGATGTATAATTTTCTTAAGATGACAACCCATTTGACAGTGACTCTTTAGCACTAAACGTCCACTACCGCATGCACTAAAACGTCCACTACCTATGACTATTCCTGTATTCAATAAGAGAGTATGTTCTCTCCACCTCTGGTGGAATGGATCCCATAAAATTTTTTTTGTTCTAATCTGATCCGTTCATCTTGTAGAGTACATAGAGTAGTACATTTATGAAAAAAAAAATCAACTTGATTGGATATCGATAGATTTATCAAAACTTGAATTTTGGTTTGCAGAATGGACGGTTATAGATTTTGAAGTTAAACTATCCATGACTGTCCATTTCTTAAATCGAAAGTAGATTTTTAATATACCTATTGACGTCCGATAAATCTCAATTTTTGCGTGGATATATTATTCTACGGACCCTACAAAATAGACGGTTTAGATTATAACAAAAGGTATCTTGTGGAGCCCGTAATTGGCCGTGGTGGAAAACCCACGGTTTCCACCACTGGTGGAAATAATTTTATCTCATTCAATAATCCAAGCATAGCCCCTCATCATGAAAAATTATTTAGTGCTCCAGGACCAACCCATATACTCTCCATCAAATGGTACAGCACTCATTTGGCATTTAGGTTTCGGAAAAGGGAGCTGATCATGCCAAAACCTAATTTGTTCCTTCAAAAACTCAAATTTATTCCTGCCAAAACTCAACTCCATCTTAACTTATTTGCCCTCTGCTGCACAATGACTTTTCATGCTCATTTTATTTGATGAAGAAAACTACCCCTTAAATCACTTAGTTTTCATTGTCTAGGGCAAAAATCATAGATCCAAGTCGAGTCCAGTGATGACCGTGGAAGACAGTTGGACCTAATTTAGCCAATTTCTACGAACAGGAACAGAGGCTTTACCAAATATCTTGGCTCAACAGTGTTTTTACCTTGTTTGCTATATGCCCAATACAAACTCAAAATTGCAGAGAGAACATTACCCAAATCCAAACCAAATTCAATTCCAGTTCACAATTTTCATGATTCTAGCTCATCAAATGTACCTCATAAAAAATTGAAGGCAGATTTTACATTTTCGTAATAAACAAGAGAAACTAATTTATGAAATGCTTAGAAAAAACACCCCCCGTCCTCTCCGACATTCTAATAGAAAAGAAAAAAATGAAAGAAGAGAACAAGAGATTAAACTTAAGTACTTGTTCAAGCCCTAAACGGACTAGCTTTAGTGGGATGCATTGGGGATTTAGCCATGATGAGTACATGTATTCTACACGGCTAAACCGAACTTGTTAGTATTCCTTATTTTTTTTTTTTTTTGTGGGTACTTGTTAGTACTCTTTAACACCATAAAAAATGCACCAAGAAAATGTGTGGTTTTAACACCTCTTTTCAGAGACTAGCTTGAAAGAGAGGTCTCATGTTCGAGTTCATGGCGCGCCATCGACTTGTTGTACTAAGTTACATAGATTTGACAAGTACTTAACAATAACAACCAACATGCAAATGCGCTATCACTGTGGAAAGAAAAAGAAAAAAGATCAGTGACTGGCTAGGCTAGTGGGAGTGCCTAATTTGACGATTTAGCAGACCTATAGCAGTGGGTCACATGCCGAATTATGACAATGATGACTAGGGGACTCTTATCACAAGACTGGTAAAGTGCAAGGAGCACTGCTTTCCCCCCCCCCCCCCCCCCCCCCCCCCCCCTCCGACATCCCCCCGGACCCCACCTCATTTTCCCAAATTATCCTTTGTTATTCTCAATAATTACACTCTAAACCACCTTTTTTTTCCGGTTTTATGTTGTTTTTTTTCCGGTTTCTTTTTTTTTTCGGTTTTATGTTTTTTTTTCGGTTTTCTTTTTTTCCCGGTTTTATTTTTTTTTCGGTTTTCTTTTTTTCCAGTTTTATGTTTTTCGGTTTTCTTTTTTTCCCGGTTTTCTTTTTCCTTTGCGGTTTTTTTCCCGGTTTTTCCCCCTTTTTCTTTTTTCTTTCCGGTTTTGTTTTTTTCCCCGGTTTTCTTTTTTCTTTCCGATTTTCTTTATTTATTTCTTTTCCTATTTCATCCTTTTTTTTGGTTAACTAAAATTGTAATTTCAATGAAATTTATATTCTTTTAATTAGTAAATTAATTTTTCTTAACAATGAATAAGAAAAATAACTTGTAATGAACAATAATAAATTTAAACAAAATTGCATTTTATTATAATTGAGTACATATTGTCAAAACATGAAAAAAATAAAAAACAAAAATTTTAATCAATATCTCCTCCAAATGCTGCTCCTGGCGGGTTTATACCCATTACTTCATACCACAATAGCAAACGTGCTTCATAACCGGCAGCCCATCCTATAGCTTCGTCCAATGCATTCCTCTCCCACCATATTGGGATGGGTGGTAGAGGGTATTGAGGTTGTAAGAAAACTTGTACGAAGTGATTGTTATTAACACGGGCAATAGCAATTTCCCGGCAGTATTCTAGTGGAACTGGAGGAGACCTCAATGGCAAATGAGTAAAACAACCGTAAACATTCGCATCAAATGTATGCAGTACAAGGTTGTACCTTGTTGCGATGACAATTCCTAAAGTCATAGCCTCCATCCAATGGCTGTCTGGTGCCGTATGCTCGAACCAATTCAGTAAGATTACTAGACGGTTTGGCCAATCATCTGCTGGGAAAACCGCACTGTATAAATCATGATTTTGTTGAATCTCTTCAATAAGCTCTTGTCGTACTCGAAACCAACCATTTTCACCATACCCGATTTGTGCAGCTATCGCTCTGAATCCACAATGACCATCACCAAGCACATCCACAATGTGGGAAATATAACACTGAAAAGCCTGAGGTAATGAGGTAATCGCTGAATGTAGCAATCAAGAACGGGTGGAAGCGGAACCCCCGAACCCTCCCACGTCTCCCTCTCCCTCTCACTCGCGATGTTGTAGTCCTTGTTCCTGAAGTGGATGCTTCTAAGGAAGAAGGTATGCGACGTGTACTTTGCTCATCTCTACCTGCGTATTTCAATTTTCAATCCGTTTTGTACGATAGAGGTCGAACTGTGCTATGAGATGGATCTGCCATATCGATAATCCTGTCTATGATATGCTCTCGCATACGTGGATCCATCCCATCTAATATCTCAACGACCTGAGATGTCCTATCGGGTCGTGTTCCGTCCTCATTAAACTCGGTTGCATGCATAGACAACCTAGTCCAATGAGCGTGGATACTGCATAGCGGAATTGGAGTTGAAATGGAACGATAATATGCAAGATCGTGCATGCATGGCAATCCGTGTGTGATTTTGATCGTACAGTTGCAATAGCTGTCACGCCCTAAATTTTTAACATAATAAATAAGTCTTTTCGATAAAAGTCCCTCTCATAACATAATAATACCCAAAAGTTCCCACCTGTTTAGCTTTACAAATAGGTCCCCAAATTCAAAAGAGATTACAATATTGGCTCTCCGGCCCAAATCATGCTCAAGTACAGGCACAAACAACTTATATGGTTAGAAACTATTTAGTCAAAAAGGAATTCTTGAATAATTAGTTACAAAACCATCTTTGATCAAAAGTAAGTCTTTACAAGATGTTTAAGTAACTAAATGAAGTTAGTCCTCAAAAGAATCTTCATGACCAAGCACACCATTGCATGCAATCTACTGCCCGGCATTCGAACCTGAAAAGAAAGATTTTGTTGAGCTACAATAGCCCAGTAGGAAAATCTTAACCAATGTTA
This sequence comes from Rhododendron molle, assembly GCA_025413875.1. Lineage (NCBI taxonomy): Eukaryota > Viridiplantae > Streptophyta > Magnoliopsida > Ericales > Ericaceae > Rhododendron > Rhododendron molle. Next base: position 46,088,182 of record CM046389.1, on the reverse strand, counting down.
TATGCAAACATGTTGATAAGTGCAGATGACAGGAGAGGTAAGGAAACAGTTCGGTACCAAACGATCAATCGATTTATAGTCTAAACCTCTATCCCGGTTAGGTACCCCAGTCACAAGACTCCAAAACCTCGACATTCTTAACTCAACTTGCTACCTAAGACCTTTCCTTAATCGGTATTTCCACCCCTTGCGTTACCGTGCAACTCCACGTGGATTACCGTGTTACCACCCCTTGCGTCGCGGTGATCCCTACAATCCCTGGGTTACCGTATTTCCACCCCTTGCGTTACGAAACCCAACAAAGTCTCCGTATTACCACCCCTTGCTCTACGGGACTCCCTAAGCCAACTTTCGATCCAAACGACTAATTCCTCAAACGATATACACACTAAGACTTTTCCAAGATCACTTTCATCGACGTAACATCTTTAAATATGCCAATGATCTCCCAAATATATCATAAATAATCACACATTCCAACAATCAACAAACAAGTACTTAACGACGTTTAGTTAAGCAATCCCATATTCAATTTATGCTAACGGAGGGCCAATGGATGAGGGATAACGACGAGAGGTCAAAGGAAACCAAATAAACGAGCTTAAGATCGATTAGGAGGTGTTCAAGAGGGTTTAGAAGTGATTGGGAGTCAAGACAATCAATGGAGAAGCAAAAGGAGCAAAACTGGAGATAAGCTCCCCGTATCGATACGCCTAAAAATCCGTATCGATACGCAACACACTGCCCAAAAAGATAAGCTCCCCGTATCGATACGCCTCAAAATCCGTATCGATACGGATTGGCTTCGGGTACTATTCACACAGAATTTCAGAACACGAACTTCCACCAAAACCCAACAATCAAAGGCACGATTCTACACCCAAATCAACAAGGAAACATATAAAAAAGGTCAAGAAGTTCCTACCTCGAGTCAAATGGCGAAACCCAAGAGATTTGTACGAGCCCTAGCTCCGTGCTCCTTGAAATCAACCGAGATCTCCTCTTCAAGCTTCACCCAACGCGATACGAGCTCGGGGTTGCGTTCTAGAGGTGAAAACAAGATGGATCCTTGAGGTTTTTGAGGTATATGGTGGAGTTTCAAGTGAGAGGGCAAGAGAGAGAGGGAGAGACGGTAGAGAGAGAGAGAGGCGTGAGATGAGAGAGAGATGTAAGGGAGATTTTTATCTCCTATTCACACACACACCACTATTTATACTAGCATGAGGGGAAATAACACCCACACTCCCTCTAGTTGTCATTCCATCACTTAAACCCCAAATCAAATAATCACACTCTTTTCGTATTATCCCCAAATTTGATATTTATAAAACCTTTAAATATTTTCTGAAAATACGGGTCTCTACAGCCTACCCTCCTTAAAGAAATTTCGTCCCGAAATTTAAGCAAAGAAATGAAGATAGCTGATCAAGAATCCTAATCTCAAAGGTCGCATCTACTACACAACGCTTCGTATCCACCAACTTCCGTGTCCTCAACGCCAGAAAACTCGATTATACTGCAGTTAACTCATATAACTTCTTATCGAAACAATCACCAAGTTCCAACATTAACACATATGAGACCACAAAGTCATAGAATTCGCACGAATTGTAATCATATTATTAACCAACCTCGGTCTCACAACTCGTATCCACTCATTTCACTTTCTACTAATCAATTCCGATTTCCCAGACCGTGTCCAGACGCATGGTAGAATTTTAGACGTTGTAACTCAACAGCCTCGCCACGTAAGACTTAATCAACAAGTTCTAATGATTTTCGACACTAACTCGAGACAAGCTCCCTCGAAATGGTGAATGCTAACTCGATCTTAACGTGTCTGACACGATAAAGTCTAAACTGAACAATGATCAAAAGTTTCCAACTTACAATTTCTAAGGTATAAGCGTAGTGTCATAGATCATTAAGTAGTTTCGACGAATATCCAACCTTGTTGAAGATTCAAGCCTGAGTAGTTTAAAGGTTCTCGTAACATGCCCATCTGTGACAAAACTTTACAAAAAAAAAAATTTGGAAGAGGAAGTTTGTTTGTTTTTTTTTTTTTTGAAAGACATTAGCTACAATCACGCAAGACACCTTACATGGTGGTTTCAAAACAATGGCAATCTAAATGACATAGTAAAGTATTTGCGATGGGGCTGCCTCCACTATAACGCAACTGACTCCACGGTGGCACCATTTCCAACTCCAAAAATTGACTATTTCAAGGAACCAATTTCATAAAGCATTACCCCTTTTCAGAAAAAAAAATTTCATGGCAAACATATACAGTCGTAACCAATCTGGAAACAAAGTTCACTACCCTACATGTTTCCCTACACTTGCTCGGCACTCCAAGTAAAGGTCTCAATTCAGGTTCGACTTACGCTCTCAATATCCAAAGTAGCCTAGTTCATTTAATATGTTACGAAGATTTAAACAAGCTGTCACTTGTCCCACTGGGACTATAGTCAAGAAATTGAGAGAACGCAGAGTTATTATTAAACCATAAGCTGAAACAGAACAAGGAGCTGGGGCATGAGGTTCCAATTATCACATAGCGTCACATCTGACTAAGCGGTTTGAGTCCCCCACACCAACTCCTTCAAACATATGCACACCTTCCATACTAGCATCAAATCTATCCTCTAAACAAGTTTCCCTTCCTCCAGGTTTTCCTTATAAGTCTAATATATAATTACCATCATCAACCCTTCACAATACGTATATCATATCACAATTACCAAAGATGCATTCATACTAAATAAAAGCCTATACCAATATCATAACAACAGGTTATAGTAATTGAAAAGTCTACGAGAAGATAACAAGGCTGGTATCGACATTTCGAACGATCCAAGGTGCCAAATCCAATTCAATGTTCACAGTTTCTCATCTGAATACTTCATTCGATTCCCTTCATAAACCACAAACATTCAGATTCGACGTTAATAGCATACAACCAAGGTGTAAATAACGATCTCATTTCACAATTCGAATCGAAAGACACATACTCACTGACCATTACATTTCCACCCCTTGCGTTGCAGTAAACATTATCCATTAATTGGGTTTTTGCATTACCACCCCTTGCGTTGCAGTAATCCTCACATTCCAATTTTCAAGTATCGCTCTTCAAATCACACTAGTCTCGCAGCTTCACCATTAGACATTTTCTCAAATCAATACTTAACAAAGCACGCCAACAAAACCAATTTATGGAGCAAATACACGTAAATAATCTAATCGTTACAATTTCAATAAGGACACAAAATTTCACATCTTTCACATAGGGAATCAACCTTTGTTTCACATCTCTCCTTTTTACCACCTAACGAATCCCCTTCGTGATAACACCGCGCGTTAATAGTCTAACTTGCCAAGCAATTTTACCAATTTCCATTCATCATACTGCAAGTGTCAAATAAGTGCTTTACTACTCAACGTCACGTCACGGCATCAATTAACTTATATACCACATCAACAATTTACTCGTCGAGTTATCGTCAAAAGTATAATCCATTGTTATCCATTTTCTATTCCAATTGCTTCATTTCATAAAATAATCCTCATTTATGCTACACATGACCTTTAATTTGTAGGTTATCCCCATTTCTAATTCTTATCTAACCATCGACCGTCTCACATTACCTATCTTCCCATAACATTCCTTCAATCATAATGGCATACCACTACCTCTCCAAGTATCAAGAATAGATATACCAATTCATGTGGACAATATTAACTCTAATGCTTCATAAGTGTCCTTTTCTAAATCCTCTATGGTAATAATCAAACACATTTTGACATTCCGAACATGACTCATACATTCCGGTTAACCCAAGTCATCCACTCTTAGTCAAGGTTACCCACTCTAATAGTCACTATAACTCAACCAATTAAAGAACTCTATCTCCTATTACAATAGTAACCTCCCTTATACTTCTCTAAATTACAAACTCCCATTATAGATGATAACCCTCCATCAATTAACCCTCTCGTCTTTTCTACAGGACATAAAGAAAAACAACCTCTCATCTTTCAAACACATATTTGCTAAGGGTAACATAGGACCATTTCGCATTCCTCTACCTGAATCATAAAGTTTCCATAGTCACTACACATTACTTTCACATAAATGAACGAGTTATTCAGCACCACAGCTTGACCACATGCACTTAGTCGAATAACTTAAGACGATAAGATACATTTGGATATCTTAAAACTACACGAGGTGCTCAATTGTCAACGACACTACAGCCCTAATTGCCTATGTAGAAAGAAAAGTGAACGGGTAAGTCTTAAGGTGCACCTAGCCACTCTCTAGGTGTAGTCACTCGTAACAACCAGCTAGACTTAACTCCAAGTCTCCTTACATTTCGTCTTACAAACTCTAGTACACTCATCGACCTTACAAGTTTCACAACTTGGGCCCAGATCACTTGTCATAACGCTATAACAATTCATCTTATGCCTGGGTCTAGATTCGACAGTGCACAACATCTAGGGGTGCCGATTCGCTCTCAAGCAAGTAAGATCACATAAGCATATACTCTATATAGCACGAAGCACGTAAGCATGTAAGTGTCAGGCAAGTGGGCACATAAGCATATTACTTACCAAAGACATTCGCCAGTCAAACATTTAACAGGACATACATTAGAGACCGTGTCCTCTCCCTTCAAGGTTCAAGACTAGAGATGTTCAAGGGTTCTTCACTATTATAAAAGTGATTTACTCCTCTATTTTCCCGATTTCATAAAGATAAGCAGACAAGGTATCCTAAAAGCTTCTCTGGTTTTTCCACAACCCACCAATCAGTCCACTAATTTTAGTTTAGATCCTAGTAAGCACTCGACCCCTCCAACACTAACATTCCCTTCAAAATCAAATACTTACTTAAGCAAAATCTTCGGAGCAACTGATCTAAGAGAAAAGTCATTGAATTCCTTTCAGTCAGAGACATAACACTTTACACCCTGTCCTGATATTGTGTCAAACTTTAGAAAGTCACTATCAATAACTCTTTTCCCTAACTTATTTGTAAACCAAGCGGTTTCTCTCTATAACACGATAGCACACATCTTTAAAGCATAGTGACACATTCACAATGAACTCACTAGACAACACGAGGTCATCAAGTAAGCATACACGATATAACATTACTCTTTGTTCTTTTGCAACTTGAATGTACATGTCAAGGTATTCCCATATACGAAAGCATGGAATCAACGAGCAAGTACAATTTGTGACTACGATATCGCATGATCTATCTGGATTTAGTTTTTATAGAAAAATGTAAATCTTTCCATTGTTCATCATGTTTAAGGAGCATCTCTTCTAGATGTTCAATCATGAGGTCACGATGGCCAGTCGCACTTCAGGTTGAATATCTGGAATTAGATTCTCAAAGTCTTTGGAAAATAAGTCACACTTATTATACAAATCCACCTTTAGTAATCAAAACATCTCTTAACATAAACATATTAGACACACTATAGATTCAAACTCTATCACTCAAGATAACACAAACAGACACCAAGTGCATTTAGCATAACAAAAAAAAGTAAACACACTAAATACTCACAAGAATGTAATAACCACAAAGTCTAATCACCTTACATCAACCACATTACGACCTATCTTTCTAAAGATACACATATTCACAGTACAAGTAATTTCAAGCCATCACAATAGTCAAAGAAAAGGGAGGAATCAACGGCAACCAAAGCACCTACAAGGTCAAGCACCCAACTCATAACACGGTTTGACAATAACATGTCGTCCTATTCAAACGTAAATGCAATGTCACTTAGTATAATGAACGTCGATCACATAAGCACAAATGATCTACGCAGAAAGTTGGGATATTTTGAACCCATGAGACTAAACGTCTCCCCACGGTCTCAAAGTATTCAAACCTAAACGCTCTGATACCAATTTGTCACGCCCTAAATTTTTAACATAATAAATAAGTCTTTTCGATAAAAGTCCCTCTCATAACATAATAATACCCAAAAGTTCCCACCTGTTTAGCTTTACAAATAGGTCCCCAAATTCAAAAGAGATTACAATATTGGCTCTCCGGCCCAAATCATGCTCAAGTACAGGCACAAACAACTTATATGGTTAGAAACTATTTAGTCAAAAAGGAATTCTTGAATAATTAGTTACAAAACCATCTTTGATCAAAAGTAAGTCTTTACAAGATGTTTAAGTAACTAAATGAAGTTAGTCCTCAAAAGAATCTTCATGACCAAGCACACCATTGCATGCAATCTACTGCCCGGCATTCGAACCTGAAAAGAAAGATTTTGTTGAGCTACAATAGCCCAGTAGGAAAATCTTAACCAATGTTATATGCAAACATGTTGATAAGTGCAGATGACAGGAGAGGTAAGGAAACAGTTCGGTACCAAACGATCAATCGATTTATAGTCTAAACCTCTATCCCGGTTAGGTACCCCAGTCACAAGACTCCACAACCTCGACATTCTTAACTCAACTTGCTACCTAAGACCTTTCCTTAATCGGTATTTCCACCCCTTGCGTTACCGTGCAACTCCACGTGGATTACCGTGTTACCACCCCTTGCGTCTCGGTGATCCCTACAATCCCTGGGCTATCGTATTTCCACCCCTTGCGTTATGAAACCCAACAAAGTCTCCGTATTACCACCCCTTGCGCTACGGGACTCCCTAAGCCAACTTTCGATCCAAACGACTAATTCCTCAAACGATATAACACTAAGACTTTTCCAAGATCACTTTCATCGACGTAACATCTTTAAATATGCCAATGATCTCCCAAATATATCATGAATAATCACACATTCCAACAATCAACAAACAAGTACTTAACGACGTTTAGTTAAGCAATCCCATATTCAATTTATGCTAACGGAGGGCCAATGGATGAGGGATAACGACGAGAGGTCAAAGGAAACCAAATAAACGAGATTAAGATCGATTAGGAGGTGTTCAAGAGGGTTTAGAAGTGATTGGGAGTCAAGACAATCAATGGAGAAGCAAAAGGAGCAAAACTGGAGATAAGCTCCCCGTATCGATACGCCTCAAAATCCGTATCGATACGGAACACACTGCCCAAAAAGATAAGCTCCCCGTATCGATACGCCTCAAAATCCGTATCGATACGGATTGGCTTCGGGTACTATTCACACAGAATTTCAGAACACGAACTTCCACCAAAACCCAACAATCAAGGGCACGATTCTACACCCAAATCAATAAGGAAACATATAAAAAAGGTCAAGAAGTTCCTACCTCGAGTCAAATGGCGAAACCCAAGAGATTTGTACGAGCCCTAGCTCCGTGCTCCTTGAAATCAACCGAGATCTCCTCTTCAAGCTTCACCCAACGCGATACGAGCTCGGGGTTGCGTTCTAGAGGTGAAAACAAGATGGATCCTTGAGGTTTTTGAGGTATATGGTGGAGTTTCAAGTGAGAGGGCAAGAGAGAGAGGGAGAGACGGTAGAGAGAGAGAGAGGCGTGAGATGAGAGAGAGATGTAAGGGAGATTTTTTTATCTCCTATTCACACACACACCACTATTTATACTAGCATGAGGGGAAATAACACCCACACTCCCTCTAGTTGTCATTCCATCACTTAAACCCCAAATCAAATAATCACACTCTTTTCGTATTATCCCCAAATTTGATATTTATAAAACCTTTAAATATTTTCTGAAAATACGGGTCTCTACAATAGCCGACACTGTGGGGGGATACTTCTAAAGCGCTTTCTAACTGATCATGTATGAACTCCATTGCCTCTAATGAAATGCGACACCTTACCTGATAAAAAATGCCGTCATGTATTTGTTTGTGACGTGGAATGTGCAATGATTTCTCGAACGACTTCTTAATTTCCCCGAACTGAGTTTTCAACATCTTGTCTATTTTATCAAAAGATGTTTGTAGCGATGACATGGTATCCCCCAAATATAGCTTTAGTCTCGAAATTGATGGAGGTAATCTTTCTTAAGTAATTGATTTATGACATACTGAGTAGGAGTTAGACCATCCAGTTTGGTTGCTTTGTTTTTAAAAATAGCGTTGTAAATGCTCTTGATGCCCGTAGTGTTTGACGGGTCTTTTTCCTTCAAAATATTAAGCAGCTCACGAGGCGCGGTGCTGTTGGCCATGTCGGCCACAAATTGTTTCTCTATTGGTTTTAGCCTAGACGGGTACTCGTGGCCCTCAATGTGTTTTGCTATCTCATGGTTATGGACACCATTAACAACCTTTAAACCCACCAAATACCGTATGGAGGTTCTGGTATACCTCGTAGCTGAAATGGGCAATCGCATTTTTTAGTTCCAGTGTTTCTTTGCAAGGATTGCCCTTCAACCAGATACCGTGGCCGTTCGTACTTTCCTCCTCTTTCACAACCAAGAATGCACTTCGGCAGCTTGCCGCCTTTTAAATTAGCAGAATTTAAAATAACCACCACAATACCATATTTTAAACCAACGCTCCGAGCCCAAGTTAACATATCTTCTCTACTTTCAAAAATCTATATAAAAAAAAGGAATATGTATAAGTACAACATTAACCAGTCTTAGCATAAATAACGAATATGCAAAATAATAACAGTAAAAACTAACCTGGTCGGTGGTAAATTCGGGTGTATAATCGCGACGATTGTGGGAGATGCTCTCCTCACTACGAACATCATTCTCAAAAGACCAACTATCTGAAATTGAAATGTTGTACTCATCCATTGTTCCGGCAAGAATTTTCCACAATCGTCTTACGGTAGCTTCGAAAGAGAAAAGTAAAAACTTTCTTTTTCTCTCGAAACTAAATTTTGACTAAACTACTAAATTTTTTGGATCGAGTGGCTGGTCGGGTGGTGAATTTTTCACAACGTGTGACTTCTAAATCTTGACAAATGGTTCTATTTATAGCAAAATGAGAACCTCTCTCCCCCCTCCCCCCAACCCCAATATGGCCGGCCCCCCACCCCAATCTTGACAAATGGACCTCAATATGGTCGGCCCCCCTCCCCCAACCCCAATCTTGACAAATGGACCCCAATATGGTTGGCCCCCCTCCCCCAACCCCAGTATTGACAAATGGACCCTAATATGGTTGGTCCCCCCTCCCCCAACCCCAATCTTGACAAATGGACCCCAATATGGTTGGCTCCCCCTCCCCCAACCCCAGTATTGATAAATGGACCCTAATATGGTTGGTCCCCCCTCCGCCAACCTCAATATTGACAAATGGTCCTATTTTTTTTTGTTCTTTATAGATTAAAAAATATAGTTACAAAAATAAATATTTCAATTTTCATTTCATCATAAAATGGTCGTAATAAATTTTTCGCGCCATTTAGAATAAAATCATCAAAAAAATTCATTATGGCAATTTAGAATAAAATCAAACTGAAAAGAAAGAAAAGGAAATAAAATGAAAAAAAACAAATTGGAAACAAAGAAAGAAAAGGAAAAAATAAAGAAAAAGAACCAAACGGTAAAAAAAGAGTAAAAGAACCCTGAATAAAAATAATAAAAAACCAAACTGGAAAAAAAAAATTAACCCTACGACTTTCTTAGGGTTAATCAACGCGAAACTGATTTAATTTTGGAACACTTAATTTTCCAACCTCTTTATACCGTTTTAAACTACCACAAAATATATAATTCTTTCATTTTCCATTATTTCACCATCAATATTAGGCTCGTTTGATAGGTTTCGTTGAGTAGATTTCAAAAATATAAAATTTATTTTAAATAAATAAGTTGTAAAAAAGTTATTACCATTTAAAACAAAAAAATAAAATGGAAGAGAGAGAGAGAGAGAGAGAGGAGGGGGGCCGGGGGTAGAAAGGGAAAAGGAAGAGTGGGGCCTGGGGGGGATGTCGGGGGGGGGGGGGGGAGAAAGCAATTTCCAAGTGCAAGACTTTTCATGATGTTAAGGCAAGACTTTTCAAGATGTTAAGGTGTTACAGCAATATTCTTATATTATGATAGTCTTTACTGTCAAATTGGATAAGCTCTTGTTTGCACTTCCGTCATGGGTTTGAGTCTATCCCTCCAACCATCTGTTTCCTCTGTTAATCATATTACTGTCCTCTGGGTTTGCATGTGCATCATGGTTTTGTTGCATCAATCTAATTCTGCCGCCGCCAGACTAAGTGGAAATGAGACAGACGAGTTAGCTTTGGTTTCCATCAAGGCCCGAATAACTCATGACCCTACAAACATCACAAGCTCATGGAACAATTCTCACCACTTTTGCCGCTGGAACGGGGTCTTATGTGGCCGCCGCAATAGGCGAGTCACCGGCTTGGTTATGGACTCCTTGAACTTGGCCGGTGCCATATCTCCTTCCATTGGAAACCTTAGTTTCCTCCGAACTGTTAGTCTCTCAAACAACAGTTTTCGAGGTGAAATTCCTCGTGAATTGGCTTGGTTATTCAAGCTGCAAGTACTGAACTTGAGCAATAACTTGTTGGAAGGACAAATTCCAGTGAATCTCTCTCGCTGCAGTAACTTGAGGAGCCTTGGATTGGATGGCAACAAGCTCAACGGAAATCTTCCGGAGGAGCTTGGTTCGTTGTCCAAATTGGTGCAACTAGTTGTCGGCTCCAACAATTTAGCAGGAGCAATCCCACCTTCTTTTGGGAATCTCTCCTCTCTAGAAGTTTTCTCAGCACGAGAGAATAAGTTGGAGGGAAGTATTCCTTGCTCACTTGGCAGTCTGAGGAACTTAAAAGAATTTTCATTCTACTCAAATAACCTATCAGGTGTGATTCCTTCATCTTTCTATAATCTTTCTTCATTGGAAGTTTTTGCGGCGCCCCAAAATCAACTTGAAGGAAGTCTTCCACAAAATTTGAGCCTTACTTTGCCCAATATCAAAGTGCTTAACATTTTGGGAAACCAACTAAGTGGATCCATTCCGCTGTCCATATCAAATTCTTCAAAGTTTGAACTAATTAACTTAGCACAGAACCAACTTTCTCCCGGAGTGCCAGTTAATTTTGGAAGCCTAAAGAATCTTTGGTATCTTAATTTAGCTAAGAGCGGTCTAGGTAATGGTAATGATGATGACCTTGATTTCATCTTCACTTTGACCAACTGTAGCAAATTGAGAAATTTCAACATAGACAGCAACAATTTTGGAGGTGTTTTGCCGAACTCCTTGGCCAACCTCTCAACCCAACTTCAGGGACTATCAGTTGCAGGAAATAGGATATACGGCAACATTCCGGCAAACATTGGAAATCTCGTGGGCTTAAATGCTTTAGATTTCCACATGAACCAATTGACGGGGAGTGTTCCGGCCTCTATTGGTAGACTTCATAAAATTCAAGAAATGGGGTTTGGTAAAAACAATTTGTCTGGGGAAATCCCTTCCTCCATTGGGAATTTATCACTTTTGAACAAACTCTGGTTAGAAGAAAATGATTTTCAGGGAAATATACCTTCAAGTCTTGGAAATTGCAAGGATTTGTTAGGACTAACTCTTTATGGCAATAATCTTAGTGGCAGCATTCCGCGAGAAGTATTAGGTCTTTCATCTTTTTCAGTATCTCTGGACTTGTCTCGCAACAATCTAAGCGGCCCTCTACCTCAGGAAGTGGGTAACTTGAGAAATCTTGGTGAGCTAAATCTTTCCCATAACAAGTTATCTGGTGAAATTCCTCGCAGCCTTGGTAGTTGCATTAGCCTGCAATACCTCTATTTGGACAACAATTTATTTACAGGATCCATTCCCCAATCTTTGGAGTCTCTCAAGGCCATTGATGAATTAGATCTCTCGCATAATAACCTCTCCGGAAAGGTTCCCAGGTATTTTGAAAACTTTAAATTGTTGGGGAATTTGAACCTTTCTTTCAATAACCTAGAGGGAGAGATACCGTTGCTAGGAGTGTTCCAAAATGCAAGTGCAATTTCAGTCTCTGGAAATAACAATCTCTGTGGGGGTATACCTGCATTACAGCTCCCAGCATGTGCTTCTGGAAAAGAAAGAAAAAATAAAATGTCTCTCAGACCACCCTTAATCGTTGTCATAACATGTGGGTGTTTGAGTATAATTTTGGCATCATCTGTCATAATCCTTTGTCGGCTTGGAAAGATGAGACAACTGCCTTCTGTGGCATCTTCTATACTGGGTTCACAAAGGAATATTTCATATGGAATGCTCCTCAATGCAACGAACGGCTTCTCTCCGGAAAACTTAATTGGTTCAGGAAGCTTTGGTTCAGTATACAAAGGAATTCTTGATCCAAGCAATCAGAAAGCTATTGCAGTGAAAGTACTCCACCAAGATAATAAAGGAGCTTTAAAGAGTTTTATGACTGAATGCAAAGCTTTGAAAAACATTAGGCACAGAAACCTCGTCAAAATCATAAGTGCTTGTGCATGTATTGATTTCCGAGGTAATGACTTCAAGGCCCTTGTTTATGAGTACGTGGACAATGGGAGTCTTGAAAGTTGGTTGCATCCAGTTTTTCGGCAAACTGGTGTTGCTGATGAGCAACCTAGAAGTTTGAATCTCCTTCAGCGATTGGGCATAGCTATTGATGTGGCTTCTGCTTTGGATTATCTTCACAATCATTGTAACATGCCAATTATACATTGTGATATCAAGCCAAGCAATGTTCTTCTTGACAGTGACATGACTGCCCACTTGGATGATTTTGGATTAGCAAGGTTCCTGCATCTGAATAGTGAACTTTCTCAAAGCCAAACCAGCTCTGTTGGTTTAAGAGGGACTATTGGATATACAGCGCCAGGTAATACATGTATATCTACACTTATATATTGGTTTATAATTATCAAGAGTGAACTTAATTTTCGTGTATATGTTGCAGAATATGGCATGGGGCGTGATCCATCTACCAGTGGTGATGTATACAGCTATGGAATCCTTTTGTTAGAATTGTTCACTGGAAAAAGTCCCACAGACGGCATGTTTAGAGATGGCACGAACATTCACAGATATTCCAAGATGGCTTTGCCAGAAGGTGTGATGGAGATTGTTGATCACAAACTTTTAGAAAACGAGGAAGGCGGCAGCAAAAGTTCTTGGACAGAAACAGAAAGGGGAAAAATACATGATTGTTTGATTCTGATACTCAAAATCGGAGTTGCGTGTTCTGAGGAATCACCAAGAGAACGAGTAACCGTTGTTGACGCGGCTAGGGAATTGCATTTGATCAAAGAGATGCTGGTCGATAGAAGGACAAGAGAATAAGCCAGCAAACCGTCCAAATGGGTGACTATAAAGTATGCTCTCATTTGATATTTGCACTTATTTTTGGGCTGCCTTTCTTATCTGATTAAGATAACATTTACAGGGCATTTCGAACCGTGTGGAACAAGTTCCTTCAACATCTCCACTAGGATCATCACCACAAAAACAAGTGAAGCCCAAAGTATTCTTGGTAAGGGGCTTTTCCCTGTACTTATCGGCTATCGCGTACGTACACCGATTACTTGTAACCTGTAAATGTTGAAAGTTGCGAAACTCTGATTGGAATCTCTATTTTCTATGTTCTGTTTTTATTTTCCTATATTGTGTGTAATCTTTGATTGAGAATTTCATGGCTTAAACTTAACTGTTAGTTCAGTTATGCTTTTAATTTAGCCTTTTGTTGGAGTTTGACTTTTCTTTTGCTGTGAGTAACTTTGCTATAGCTTTGGTTACTGAAAACAATGAGAAGCCCTTTTTCCTCCTTTGGAGGAAAATTCCGGCGATTCGAATGTCGTCCAAGAGGGCGTAGTCACAAACTCAATGATTGTTCTCAGGCTGGACCTGAATTCTCCTTCATCTCTTTTGCTAGCCGTGCACAAGTATTTTGAGGCTCGTTTCGTAAACAATAGAACCAAACATGAGTTAGCCGAAGCGAGAACACAAAAACCCATTTTGTATATAAAAAGGAGATTGATTTTCACATTCCCTATTTCTCCATGTACACTCTCTTTTTTGTCTCTATTATGTGAAGTTACTACCCGCTCGGCTCGTTAAGTTTTTACTGAGCTTGATGCGGCCCTTTCGTTAGTCGTTGAAGTTTACCAAACGGCCGTCAAATTCAATTATTTATTAACCGGACTACAACTAAAGATTTGCATAGTATAGCGAGAAAGTCCGAGTCGATCCACAGGGAGCTCAAATATAGCTTGTTCGGAATGTAGGTATTGTAAGGCGTTTAAGACGGCCAACTTTGTGATTTGCTTTGAAAGACGATATTGAAACTTGGAATTTAAACTAGATTAAGAATGGTCGAGTCAAAGGGATTGATTTACCCACGACTTAGCCATCAAACGGTTTCTTCATCTAACTAATGAGTGGACCGAAACCGTCCGGATTCCACTAAAAGCATTAAAGGCTGAAGACTACTTGTAACTCAATTCAATGCTCTAATTCAAATTGAACTCATTTAACGCAAGTGAGAAACGAAAAAGGATCGTTCGCACGCATAGGATAATCAAGCACGTAGCATAAGGCGATAGACTTCATTGATCAAAGAAGCCACCAACCCCATGATCAAAGCTAGACATCATGGGTTTAATTCATTCAAAACATTGAAATTGAGCTAAAGTTTAAACGAAACCATTTGAACGACTAATTCATAGAGTAAACCTCACCCCTAGACCAAACCTATTAACTACTCACACATAGGAAAAAGACTAGAAATTATGCTTGAAATGGAAAACATGCTTAACCGATGAAAACTTAAATAAACTTGATATATAAGAAGATCTAGCTCGAAGCTACAACATTAATAAGCGTAAAAACATCAAACACCAAATACTTACTAGTGTTCTTGAAGGAAATAGCTAAGGAAAGCTTGAACAAAGCTATGGAGATCCTAGAAAGCAAATAAAAGACTTAAAGCATAAAAATCTACATCTATCTAGCTAATGGCCAAATATGGCTTACAAAGGTATTTATAGGCCTAACAAATCAGCCAAAACATGGACCAAAAGGCCCCAAAAATATCCCAAAACCAAGCTAGAAGTGGAAACTTTCCATAAAAGGAAAGTTGCAAAGTCAAGCAAAATATCTCCTGGCCGACCACTGTTATCGATACCTTTTCCTTAGGTAATCGATACCTTCATGTCTCCCTTGCCACGAATCTGCATGTAATCGATACTATGGCTAAAGGTAATCGATACCCTTCTCTCTGGAGTCTTGGTGGACCAAAATAAGGCATAGGTATCGATTACTGCTCCTTAGTAATCGATAACATTGAGGAGAATTGGCCAGTAATCGATAACATTGAGCTTAGTAATCGATACCTTCATGGCTGGAAGCTGCTTGGACCAAAAATGGACAAGAGTAATCGATACCTTGCTTGTTGTAATCGATAACAGTGTACAGAATTTGCAAATTTCAGGCAGGCTTCAGCTTCAGCACACAGCTTCTCAGCAACTTCCAGCTTCTCAGCACCTTATTTTCATTCTCTAAATTTAAGTAAAGACTACATTTTAAACCTTTCTTTTACCTTTTCTTTACTTTAATTTTATTTAATGAAAATAAGAAAGTACCCCCCATTTGGAAACAATGGCATTACCAGAATTTCAAAATTCCAATTAAATCAAAATGCCAACCCCCCACTTTTAGTGTAAAATGGAAAACTGCATGATTTTCTCGAGAGAAAATGGCACAAAACATGACCTTGCTCTTCGAATTAAACCTTGTAACTTTGTAGTTTCTCTTAGAAAAATTCAAGGATCAATTACCGCCATTTTTTATCTCGAAAATCGAAACTTTTTCAAAAAGTCATTTTTCCATACTTAGACAGATTTTAAGGAGCCGACAGGGTCTTCGGGTACTTGGAAGCACTTGGGCCGTGCATGACATTGAAATGCGCTTATTAAGGCGTAAAACCTGAAACATCCTCAAACGAGCCTTACGTGTAATATCGAATAAAGGATTAACTGAATGAACAAGTTACTACCCGCTCGGCTCAAGTTCGGCTCGTTAAGTTTTTACTGAGCTCGAGTTCGGATTCGTTAAAAATTTAATAAACAAGTTTGAGCAAAGTAAAGTTCGACTCGACTCGTTTGCAATCCTAAATTTACATGAATGCATGATTTGTTTGTGCAAGTGAAGAATCTTCTATTTTGTTCCACTTGTCCAGATCGAGGAGACTAAGTGCCGTTTTTTGTAACGTCTTCAAGTTAGCACTTGTCGATTTTCTTCTTAATTTATCACTACCCTAGCTAAGCAAATATAACACACGTGGCACCTTCTATTTATTCCTCATCTAAACTAACGTAAAAGCTGTCAATCTGAAATTCACTTAGGATGTGTTCGGATGGCCCCCCATTTCGCCATGAAATATTTTTTTCTCCCCAAATGATTATCTTTGGCGACGAAAAATAATTTCATCTCCGTTTTATACTTTCGGCGATGAAAATTTTATTTCGTCACCAAATGAGTACCCTTGGTGACGAAAATACTTATTCCGTCGCTAAATAAGTATTATTGGTGACAAAATAATTTCATCTCAAAAGTTGTCAAAACAGTGACGAATTTAACGGATTTATTTTTTTGACGCCACATTTTGTTCACCGAATATATTTTTCCTTCTTGTGTTTTCGCCTTATTGGATTAGTCACTAATTAACTGTTTTCAAACATGTACTCCCTCCGTCCCTTTTTTATTGTCCAGTATTCCATTTTGGGCTGTCCCTTAATAAGTGTCCATTTTGTAAAGTTAGTGGGGTAAAAGTTGGTGAATTGTCTATTTTGTCCCTAAAAGTAGATTCCTTTTTGAAAAGTAAGTGAGTAAAAGAATAATGATTATGGGTAAGTAGGAAAAGTGGAGGAAAAAGTTGATATGAAAGGTATAATGATGATGTCTTTTTAATAAGTTGGAGTTACGAAATAGAACACTTAAAAAGGGACGGAGGGAGTAACTATTTGAAAATATTACTAATCAATGCATTTTGAAACAGTAAATCGTACTAAATGCAATGAAATTTCATTTTGACGTTGAAATGTGTAATGGGAAATTCGAGATACTAAAAATATTCAAGCCTAACTAAGGGCACACGTATCACCTCCAACCGTCCTATATGGAGTTGAAATCTTTTATTATTATTATTATTATTATTATTATTTATTTTATATTGGCAACCTCCGTATGGAACCTATTACCCATAAAAGAGCATGCCGTTTCAGGGGCATCTCAATTTTTTTTCTAAGCATTACCAACGGGTCGTGTTTTCTTTAGTAACCAAGGCCACCCAGCCAAGGAAATCTAGTTTTTGCTCGATAGAGTCGTGCTTTGCCTTGCCAAGACCGGCTAAAATAGCATGTTGTTTCGAAGGTATTTCGGTCTTTTTTTCCGAGTATTACCAGTGGGTTGTGTTTTCTCGAGTAACGAGGCCAAACGGCCAAGGATTGCTCAAGTGGTCTTGATAGCATCGTGTCTTGATAGCCGGCATCGGGTGGCCACGGCTCTCAAGAGAGGGAGACCACAACCCCCTATGGTAGCAAAATGAGCCTTTATCCTTGTGGCACTAAAAACATGACTTTGTATGAGACTAGATGCATGTCGACGTGCAAAGCACGTTTGTCATGCCCGTTGTGATCTGTTTCTGGTGGTTCCTAATATTATGGATGTAGTTGATCATAGCAGAAGTTATATGCATTAGGTTGACCAAGTGTTTGCATCAGTTATATGTATGGGATGGGTGAATGTTGAGTGTTATGATAGAGGCAAGATTAGTAAGAATTGGATTTTTGAAGTTTAATTACAAACAAAAGTGTAAAAGGAGGGGAAAAGGGCATGCAAAACTGTAATATCGATCGGTTCGTGCAGGGAAATCCTGAATAAGAACTGGTTTATGAGTGTGAAGGAAAACCATGCTTCAGTTGATATGGTCTCTGATGTCGCTATGAACATGAAGGGGCTCATGAAGGAAAATCATAAGCATGCATTATATTAGCGGAACCATAAAATTAATGCAAGAGCAGAACCTTAAAATATATGTTGGATGGACTCGCAGACTGTAGCTATTGCCATGAATGTGCACAAATCAATGCAAGAGCTCTAACCACAAATGTGAGTCCACAACGCTAGGAAAAGGCCTATGAAATGCATGGCGTTAAAATTGCAAAATAGGTTCACAGAACGAAGGATGTAGGTGCTAAGATATTGCACAAGGAAAGTTGCCCTGATAGATTGCATTCAATATAAAAGTGAGTAGAGAGGTTTAGACAACCAACAACATAGCGGTTGCATACAAAAACAAAGCAAAATAGGTTTAGACAACCAACAACGTAGCGGTTGCAAACAAAAGGACCACAGAAGTGTGCATAAGATTAGGAAGCCTAGTAGACGGTAGAAGTTCTAATTCTAATGGGCTGGAACTTTATATACACAAACAAAAGGAGAGCTAAAGGACCTTCCATATTTGTACAATCTGATAAACACACCGGGTAAAACTAAGTAAAGATGAGATTGTTTAAATACCACGCGAAGTTTCTGCCCTGGAAGATACCAATACCCAAATTTCAACATAGTTTGCTCTTTTGCAATGGTAAAAGGCAAGCAAGCAGCACGCAAGTTAACTACAGTGAAGCGACAAAAAGGAACGAAATGATTATAATCAATGAGGTTAAACAATTAAAGCAAGCAGAACTATCAGATTTCACAGAATTAAAGTAAGCAAAACTATTGTATTTTATTGATGACGGAATGTTTTATCCCAACAAATGGAAGCATAATGACCTGGTGGATCATGAAATTCCTACCACTGCAGACTTAGACTAGTCCATAGGTAAAAACAAGTTCTTGATCACTTTCATCAAAGATTGCAGTATGGAAAATCCACTTTCGTTGACATGGCATGGTGATTTTAAACCCGACCTTTAGGTTATGGGCTTCAGAGAAGGCCAAGCTCTGAAACCTTGCCTAATCAGAATCCATGTGCTTACACCACCACCAGGGAAGTAGTTGCGAAGACCATTTGGTAATGCCTGAAAAAAGGAATGGAACAACAAACTTATATTATGTGATATGCTGTGCATACTCTATAAGGAGGAACATAAGAACTTCAAGGAAACAGATCGCAAATGTAACGCCCGAATTTTGGGTACGTTAAATGATCATTTTATTGAATAAACCAAGGAGAGTCTAGCTCATTATTACACATAATTCTCACAAGAGTACTTTTATTCAATAAAAGAAAGGATAATCTAGGGTTAACTACTGCTCCGCCTCTTCCTCCAGCCTTGCAAGCTCCTCGGCTCCGAAGGCCTCCAGTGTGTACTGTTCATTCTGTTCATCTATGAAATCTGACACATTATACCAGCGTCGCCCCCAGTATAATATGTCAGGGTCACCAAAGGTAACACCGTGAGCTACGGGGCTCAATAGAATAATCCAAAACCCACTAACCCTTAACTTACAACGAAGAGTCATATAAATAATTACACATGCTCATGCAACAACATAATTAACAATGACACATCCGCATTCATTATCTTGCTTACGTTGGTGTCATGCCTTTCTTTGTTTCTCCTACGCGACTCATCGTAAATCGTGTCACCATTTCATTTCGAAAATCATTTCTCATTCTTTGTTACCAACGGGCTACCAAGTCCGGCCACGTTATCAAATCTTGCATTGGCTCCTCTCCGCGGATAACCAAGCCCAATCAATCAATGAAGCTACCACGTCCGGCTCCGTTAACAATCTACACAATGGGCTACCAAGTCCGGCCACGTTATCCAATCTTGCATTGGCTCCTCTCCGTGGATAACCAAGCCCAATCAATCAATGAAGCTACCACGTCCCTCTCCGTTAACAATCTACACAATGGGCTACTAAGTCCGGCACATTATGAACGCACATAATCAATAAGCTACCAAGTCCGGCTTATTGGCCACAATGGCTACCAAGTCCGGCACATTGTGTCACATACTCACCTCCAAATGAAGCTACCAAGTCCGGCTCCATTGGCAACGCATACCAACGTAAGGCTACCAAGTTCGGCCATTACGTAGTTTCTAAAATATTTTACCAAGTCCAATTATTTCCTTTATCCACACTCTAGGTGTCATGTTTCTACTTCTCGGTTGTCGTGTCTCTTAATCATGCATAGACTCCGCGGCGGGACTTCGCAAACACATACAACACTTTCAAAGTAATCTTGAAACTAAACTAGCAGGATCATCCAACTCTATTTAATCATGCTTGTTTACAACTACAAGTAAGGCAAGCAACATGCTATCATGCTTACAATCATTTAAAAGGTCAAAATACGAATACTTCGTTTAAAACAACACTTTATCTTTTAAAACGAAAACGTATAGCCATCTTTTGGAAGTTCAAAACAACACATGTTTATTGACGAGTTCATACATAAACAAGCAACTATCACTAGATCGAGCAATCAAGTAGCCATAAGATCAAAGTAAACTACGTACTTAACAAGAAAGTTCTACAAGCTAAATTCAAGTCAAACATGCATATAACTATTCAAGTACCACATATACTTAGAGATAGCGGGGTCGGAGTATTCTACCTTTCTTCTTGGCGGTAGAAAAAGACTACGAAAGTAAGACGGAAAGAAAGTCGGCACTCGAACGGCATAACGGCTTACGATAAGCTTCCGATAGCTTCGAAAGAGAAAGGTTTCTCTCGAAACTAGATCCTAACTACAACTACTACTACTTTTGGATCAAGGTGGTGGTCGAGTGGTGGTTTAGTGGCGGCACTAGAAGAGTTTCTTGAAAACTAAGGAAGAATTTCAAGAACAACTAAAGAACTAAGCAAGAACAATAAGAACACTAAGTTTTCTAGAGAGAGAAGTTGGAGATTGGAATGGTGTGAGTTGAATGAGAAGTGTGAGGCCTATTTATAGGCAAATGGATGGCTCTCTCTCCCTCTCATGGCCGGCTGCCCCCTTTCTCCTTTATCCATTGGATAAAGCTCCAAATCAAGTCATTTCATGCATTGGAAACATGCCAAGATCTTCCTTTAGTTGCACTCCATCTCATAGGACAATTCTATGTTATTCTATTAGGGTTTTTGTCAAATCTAGCCCTTTGAAAGGTTAGAATATTGGATTTGATTGTCCTTGGTCAAGAAAGAGTAAAACCCTAGATTTGGTGGTACAATGGTGATGTAAGGATGTGATCTAGGCTAGATATGGAAGTACACAAGTCACGCACATCACAAACTCTCTCTCTCCCTCAATCCGGCCTCCCTCTCTCTCTCCCATCTCTCTCTCTCGATCTTTCTCTCATTCTCTCGCTCTCTCTCTCTCTCTCTCTCTCTCTCTCAAGTACAATGTATATGTATACTAATCTCTATGAGAAAGGATAAGGGTTTGGAAGATTGACTAGTGAAAGAGTAAGGGTTTGGTTTTGTAAGAAATCTAGTACTAACAATCTACTTATGTCATACTATCTCATCCTATCTCTTTTCCTACATAAGTAGATGTACTTGGAGTGGATAACAAATTGGATTTGGTGAAGAAAGACCAAGAAAGGTACACACATATCTATCTCTCTCTCTCGGCTCTCTCTCTCTCAATCTCTCTCGGCTATCTCTCCTCCTCTCTCTCTCTCTCTCTCTCTCTTTCTCTCTCCCTTGTACTTCTATGGAAGTATATACATTTATTATTATATATATAAGTACTTTGGGTACTTTAAAATCTAGGGTTTTACAAGTAACTTGATTTTCCAATTATAATATACAAATACACACATGTGTACTTACAATATAATATACATATATATATATATATATATATATATATATAACCATTTACTACAATATCTATAGATTTGCCAAAATCTAATATCTAATAAACTATGGTATACTTTCAAAGTACCAAGTACTATAATATTTAACCTAGTTTACTAATTATAGTTTAATCAAATATCACACAAGGAAAATCTAGTCTTTTTATATAATAATAAGAGAATCCCATGGGAAATTAAATAATAAACCTTGTACTTTTGGCAAGACTAATCTATTGTCCATTGGTTAATAAATCTCCTAACATTTGTTGTCCAATGGGTAAAAGAAATAGAGTACCTTACAAGATTTCTTAAATAAATAATTCAATTGCTCACATGTTCTTTATTAAAATACTAGATAAGAAGTACTTGGAAAATCTAATATTTTAAGACTTGTACATGTACAACATATATATTAGTTATAAAAATCTTACGGGAAAATCTAGAATTCCATAAACTAATAGATCCTAGTACTTTTGAAAGATTTACTCTATTATCCAATGGATAATAAAATCCCTAACTTTTATGGACCAAAAGATAATACAATAAAGTAATATATAATACTAGTGCTAGCCCGTGCCTATGGCACTACGCATTTTGGTTGGAAGGGAATGACAATTGTGTGATTTAGGTGAAAACCATGGGCACTTAACCGGGAAGTAGAAGGATGCACTACAGCCCTTAGATCAAATTCATCCTAGCCATTGCAACAACTTGTCCCCACACCCTTCTGTTTTATAATAGAGATAATCTTTCAAGTAAATAAGATTTTCTTATTAAAATAAAGGAAACAAGCACATGGTCCTTTACAATTATTATATATCTATATATATACAAGTACACATTTATAAATATATAACCAAGTACTACATAATCTTGACTATATCTTCCATATCTAGTTTTCCTAGTAAACTAATCTATACTTTCCAAGTACTAAGTCCTAAATTCTATTTTAATCCATTACACACATGGCTAAATCTAGTAATTTATTAACCTAGTACTTGATTGGCAAGTATAGCTATTATCCAATGGATAATAGTTTCCCTAACGGTTATTAACCAATGGTTAATGATGGCAAGTACTTTGACCTATCGTCCAATGGGTAATAATTCTCCTAGCGGTTATTATCCAACAGGTAATACTAGAAAGTATAATACTTGTATAAATACTATACTTAAGGACTAAACTAATCTAATCTTATACTTAGGAGGATTAATTAAGGTTCTCCTATTATCTAATGGGTAAAGATAACCCTAATACTATCATCCAATGGTCGATGGCTAAAAGGTTCACAAGGTTCAAAAGATTCACCTAGGGTTACGAACGACAGGTAATTAGGTTAAACGATTGCTAGGTTAACTCGTTGGTTAAAAAGCTAGCTAAGGCTGCTAGGTAGGATTTCCAGTCGAGAAATATAATTCTAGGATTTTACTACAATTACCAAGTAACTATACCAAGGTCTTAATAGGCATACTCGTCTTTAGAAAATGACCTTAATGCCCGGGCGATGAATACCAATCTCCTAAGTCATTAAACCTAATTACGACGGATTATTAATCGCTAAAAAGGATTTATAAAACAAATAAAAAAAATTTTCAAATATAACAATAAAATTTTTATAAGTCAATAACGACCGATTTTTGGATGTTAAAAATGAAATCCAAGTGTTAAAATAAAATTCAAATTTTTAGCGAAATTTTTATTGACCAAAAATCAGGGTCGTTACAGCAAACATGTGCAGAATCAGCTGGGCCAATGTAGTTCAAGTGCCATGCATTACTTACGCCTACATGAATGTACTATAATACTTAGGAAAGTAACAATAATAGGTGGTGATGAATAGAAGCAGATAGATGAGCAAAAGAGAAAACACATTAGACATGGCTGTTAATGAGACGGAATACAACAGAGCGTATGTATACCTTCTTTACTATAGCGTAGAAACGAATGGTATATAATACCATCCATCCACTGAGCTAGCATACAGCCAAATTTCCATTCGCTGACACCACCCGAAGGCAAAAGTTCACGGTAATCACCGAGTAAGGAACCGAATGCTTTGTACGTAATGCGATTCTTTTCACCTCAAATTGCCAGGACACAACTTACTTTCTGACCAGCTGTTTGCAAGTAGAAGATCGCGGCTCTTGAAGAAGTCAGTGATGGATTTTTTACTCTAGCCCAATGCACAAACGGAACGCGCACAATCATTTTCTGACAGGCAAGGAAAACTGGCAGTGTAGCATAGCAAAGTTAAGGGAAGCTAGATTTATTGCGTAATTAAAGGAAATGTATTTGGAACTTTAAAAAATGTGCTGGAAATAGAGTGATAGGATGAAGAAGTGACTTATTAGTAGAAATTAAATTAGGAGAGTTCGATTTATCAACTTGACAAACTCACAAAAGAAAAAAATGCAAGGTGTCACCACTTGGAATGGTAAATTGTTCTAGATCCATTGGAAAGCAGATGGAAAAATGATTTTGTAGGAGGAAATTCATTTTCTATCTGGCATGTGATGTTGCACTATTTTCAATTGATTTTTAGATGCCACTTTGATTGTTTACTCTAGCAAATATCTATGTGAATTAACCTCAAAGAAGTTGCTAATAGCTAGGTACGTAGGTTTCAAACTGGAAACCACAGTAGCAAGTAAATTCCTAAGCATAAGGCTTTAGTCACAATGTCAACCAATTTAGGTTTTGTCGTTATGAAATTTAAAGGAAGCTTAGCACATACATGGTTTCTAGGCACATGCTGATTTCATCGGGAGCTTAACCCGTACGAAAATCATCTTCCGTTGATCCTAGTTTTGTCAAGTTTCTACATCCCCGGACAAAGGTTGAGAAACCAACAGAATGAAAGGCACATTTTGAACATATTACCTATTATGTTATAGCAAGCGTCATCGATTAATAACCGTGAGAAAGGGGAAGACTAAAGAAGAGGAAAAGGCAACTGGTTTTACTCATTTTTCCCTTAAGTTTCTCAACATAAAAAGTCAAAACAAGCACATGTAATCCAAATCCCGAAGCTTGGACCTAATAGGCTCACAAAACAAACAAGCAACTCACAAGAATTGGCAAAAGCAAGCAGCTAACCATCTAATAATATATGAGTGCAAGCCAGTTTTACTCATTTTTCCACTTAAGTTTGTCAACATAAAAAGTCACCCGCGCAAAGGAAACCTCTGGATCATCTAGAACCCTGAGTGGAGTACTATCCATGCTAAGGAGATCTCTTATAGCTTCATTATAGATCTCCATTGCACAAAACTTCAAAACAAATGCTCTTTCTTCATTCTGGGGAAGATCGAGGGAAAAGGGGAAGAAAAAAGGTTTCAAACCAGAAAACAAATTGATAATTGATTATGAAAATGAAATAAAACAGCAACACCAAATCAGCATTTCATAGTTACCCGTGCATATAGTCATAAATGTCTGTTACTGTGTATTCGGTTATACCAACCATGGTGTACGCCTTTCCACTGCTTGTTTGCCCATAAGCAAAAATACTTGCTGAATGGAGAAAATGTGGAAGTGAAAACCTTTCTTATCTCATTCAATTTGTATATGAGGTTATAATTACCAGAAAGTAACAGCATGAAGATTATACTCACAGTTAATGCCACTGACCGCTGAAAGAGCAATTTCCTTTGCACGCTCCTTCCTCATAAACGTGCCTAGTCTGGCTGTTGCCACCAAATACTCTACCTATCTACCAATATGAAACAGAAACAAGAACAAGAAAGATTGGAATAAGAAAACAATACGACCAACAAAAAATAAAATTCTGTGCACTTATGAAACATCTACTTCTACAACACTTTTTTTATTATCAAAAACTGCCCGAAGGGCCTTCTTTCTACCAATTGTTAGTGAATTAAGAACCTCTGATGAAGCCATGACAAATTACCCTTATTCATTTTTATCCTTCAGTCTGTTTGAAAACTTGGGTACATAGTAGTTCATGAATGCTTAAGCATGAGTAGAGTTTTTAAGCATTTGGCATTAGTGTCCTGACAGAGGAATACAAGTGATTGAAGTGAACCAACAAATTGCATAGAGCATGTGAAAACAATACTATTATATTTGCACTGAAATCCAAATCCTTCACATGGACATGATCCAAATCATCCAATGTTTAAAAAAGCCTATCGTGGTACCTAGTTCGATGTGCTCTAGATCAATAACCTAGATCATTTCATGACCGGTTTATCCCACATTTAAAATGGAAATAAACATGTGAACCGGAGCAAATTGGAAGAAATTTAGGAAATTTTCTTACCAAATATAAAAGCAGTCCGAAACAGAGACCGCTCTTGCAGGCTGTTTCGGAACAAAATGGTATTCTCATTGATGCATTCCCAATCCACGACCTCATTCTTAGCAACCTCCTCCTCACTCAAAGGCTTCAATCTAACCAACACAAGAATCTTCTCCTCACCATCACCACTTCTCACCTCCCCTTGCATCTTCTCCCACTTAGTCAACTCCTCCCCACCAATTGCCCCCATTTCTCACCCCACCTATGTCCTCGTTTTTCACAAACCTACCTCCATTAATCCAAAACCGAAACATCCATCGCTGAACCAATCAAGCATGATCACTCCCCACTGTCCTTTCCAACCATGCAAAACAATTAAGACCCTAACCCAGGTGGGTTGTGCTTAACTGAAACAAAAAAGTTGATTACAGATCACAAAACCAACCAATGAAAGTAAACCCCAAATGCAAATCAGGGGTTAGTTGAGATGAAGCTACTTTTGCTTAATCTTTCAGCAAACAAATCCTAAAAGCTTCAATTGAAGGTCAGAACACAATTGATTGCTTTAACAATGGGGACCTACTACGCTTGAATGCCAAGTAACGGTTCTTTGTAGGAAACATTTTAATGGGCCAGAAAACATTGTCAAAGTCAAAAAAGTAGTGGACATCTTCTTTTACACACACACACAGGGCTGTTGATTGAGCTGAAATCATTGGCTTAGATGATCTGCTCATTGTTCTGCAGAGAGGGTAACCACCCTTGGAAAAATCCCTTCTCTCTTTGCTTATAGCCTCATTCTTTTGAGTTCAATTTCTCACAAGCCTCTTAAAACAGCACATGCAACAGAAAATCAAACCCACATAAGTGCTTAAAACAACGCATGCAACCCAAACCAAACCTAGTAAGCCAAGATCGACAACACGAGTCCAAAAACCAAGCACATAGAAGACGCTGAAACCCAGAAAGTAAATCCCAACAAAATAAGAAATGGAAAAAGGCAACACCCAAAAAGATACTCCAAAACAAACCCCCTTTTTTTCTTCTGATCCAACTCAACACAAAGCCAGTGCAATAAATTTTTCCGTATGAACAACAATCGAAAATGGACACACACAAATGCTTGAATCAACACACCGGAGATACGATTACCACACAGAAAGAGATACCTGGGTGCTCCGAAATCCCGACCGAATCGAGCTCAAGGAATTAGGAAACCCTAGGCTGGAAACTTGTACAAGTTAACCAGAGGATGATGGACACACCAGCTTTGAACCACAAATCAGAAAGGAGAACCCTGCTATAGTCCTGCGTATACAAAGAAGCGTGAGCAAGAGGGAGAGAGAGAGATTGACATGTGGGAGAAGTTCGTGAAGAAATTGTATAGATGTTGAAGGATCCTTCATACGTACATATGCATCTAGTTCGATGCCCTGCCGGATCACTTCGTCGAATCTGCCTGAGGCCTGGCATATCTCTCTCTCTCTCTCTCTCTCTCTCTCTCTCTCTCTCTCTCTGTGTGGGTGACAAGGTGTGTTGTGAAAGAGAAGTGGACAGCTTGATGGTTTCACGGAACGTGGCCGTTGTTGTCCGCACGTGGAATTAAAAGGGGCTTGAAGTGAAACATACGAAATTGCCCCTCATTGCAAAATTACAATTCCGTCCAACTGGACAACACTGCATGCGCCCAATCAGGGGGTAAAATTGAAAAAATAGCCAAATGTTGGCAAGCGAAAAAGTGAACCAAAGTGGTTCTTATTATAGAGGGGAAGGAAATCATAATAGGGTTTTTTTAGCAACACAACACATTTTTTGAGCTTTTGGTTACGAAGGCAATCGCATGAGAAAGTTGGAGTAATGGGAAAGTTGGAGTAAAGTCCTTTTGGTTACGAAAGGCAATTGCCAACTATTTGTAATACTAGCATTTTTATATTCAAAATACTAGCATTTTTGAGTTTTCCTATTTTTTTTTTTTTTGGTCCAAATAGAATCTCCTATATCATTCCCCTAAATCACACCCTTCACGGATTTTTATTTGTGTTTCCAAATCCATTACTAACTAATGGGAATTGTACGTAATAATACGATTGCTATGACTACCATTGTTTTGCACACATTAGAATCATTAGATGGTAAAAATTAATCAGTACTACTATGGATCAACAAAAATGGTAAAATTGGATGATAAATATACTAAGAAAACATCCAAGTATACATTCATTTGTACATATTTTCTCACAAGTGATTGTGGGATCCACTAAATAGTATCATGGGTCTTACCATTACTTGTGAGAGAGATGTAAACTTTGATGTGTCTCTACATGATAGATTTTTCAAAAAAACATGTTGAGTATGATAAAATGATCTACATCCAGGATTATGGTTAAAATAATTGCACTCCAATAACATGGTAAATCATTATGAAAATTGCGAAAGTCAAGTTTGTTTAAGGGAAGAAGCACGAGCTTGCCGTCACTGAACACCCCGGATCGACCGGGCACGAGGTCATATTTGGATTGGCTGGGCAATTGATCCTAAGAGTTTCAGTTTTGGGCCGTTACGATTGGGCTTGGACTTAGTAAAGTGTTGGAAAAATAATGGTTAAGGGCATGTTTTGATAATTAATACCCGTCAAGGATATACTTGAGTTCTTTGTACTTGTTAAGTTGAACTTTTGAAGTTTGGGCTACCTAGAGTGTGGGTTCGCCCAAGATGAAATCTACTAATTTAGTTGCGGGTAAATTATAATTAACCCCCTCAAACTATACCTCGGAGACACTTTACCCCCTCAAACTTTTATTTTTGGCACTTAACCGCCTCTAACTAATGAAAATGCAACTTCCGTTAGCATTCCGTTACAAATTGGATGGAAAATTTCACATGTCTTCTCATCTGAAATACTGAGACGTTTTTGCCCTTTCAATCCTCCTCATATATACATACTACATCTATATACGTATCACCAAATCAAAAATGACAACAAAATTATGAACAAATCACACCACCGCTGCGTGCACCAGAAAACGACGTCGTAACCAGCGTTTACAAAGTGCCGCGAGCAATAGCAGCCATAGAAGATGAAGAGATCCAGTTAATTACTCCACCTGGATTCGAGCTACTGTGTTCCACATTGATTTTGCAAACGGCGATTTCGAGTTCAATCAACAACTCATGACATTCCCATTCCCTCTACTGCAGATCTGAAGCGAAACGTATAACACTTTTTTCTTATTTATATAAACCACCCTTGACTGTGTTTCATTTTTCAAGTGTGCCAAACAGGCCATAATAGCCAAACATCCACTATTGATCACATCCTGGCTTTTAGTACTCCACTTTCGAAAACCATTGACGCAATTAATGTTCTAATTTCAAGGGGCGCAAACGAATGCCCACATATTACTAGTAGTTGCAGAGCAGAGGAGTTAAAAATACAAAAACAAAAAGACAGAGAGGTCCCAGTGTAGTTCAAATCATAGCTGGATTTTGGTTGTCTAGGTCGCCCGAGCTTCGTCCTCTGTCTCACTCAGGTATCGTTTTCTACCAAGAATAGAATGGTGCCGGTGACGGTGTTGGCGGCGGCGGATCGAGCCCAGTGACTGGAGGAGTGATTGGCGATTGCGTGATGCCAGAGGAAACGAGACTTGAGCGGAGAACCGCTACTGCTGTACAGCGCCGTTTGGAGAATCTGGTGGTGAGTATATAGCTGGCGGTGAGGGCGGCAGGTTGGTTCCCGGAGAAACCTCTGTTATAAAATGGGTTTGATATACCAGTGGTTGATATGGGTTTTGTGGGTTTGGGGAATCTTCTAGGGTTTGGGTTTGAGGAGATTGAGGTTGAGGTTGAGACTGAGATTCAATTTGTGTTGTTGATTTTGGGTAGTGTAAGGGTTTTGTGTTTGTGGAAATTCGGGATATGGTAGGGAAGAGATTGAGAAAGAGACTGTGAACGGTTTGTTCTTGGGACCCTTTTTTTCCTTTTTCAATAGAGGGCAAAACGATAACTTACATCCACTCCCTAACAGAGGTTAGTCAATTCTGCATTTTCAATAGTTGGAGGTGGTTAAGTGCTACAAAATAATGTTTGAGGGGGTAAAGTGTCTCCGAAGCATAGTTTGAGGGGATTAACTATAATTTACCCTTTAGTTGCTGATTGCATTATGCAACAGTACTCAGTAGCTAGCAGCAACTTTGAGATGGTTTTTCCATTCAACCACTGGACCGGGATTCATTTTTGGACCATTACCCTAACGGGAGGATCGAGGAGATATTCACATACAATACTAAGTCCACTTTTATTGATAAAACACACAATGATTGTACAAACAAAAATGCTAGAGGCACATCACCTCAACCACACCCCTCTCACATGCAGGTGGGTCCCACTGAAACGGGCCCCACCTGTATGTGAGACGGGTGTGGTTGGGGTGTGACTGAGGTGATGTGCCCCTAGCACCTCTCTTGTACAAAGACTCGCATCAGTGGTATGATAAACTCACATCTATTGTTCAAATCACAAAACATATTACAAAAGCTCAAAAAATCCTCAATTGGTAGGTGAAAGCTATAAATGTTTTTTTCCTATTGTATTTTCTTATTCATTTTCATTCCAATCCCTCGGAGCCTAGTAAGTCAAAAGTCTGATTGAGCTTAAATGGTATCCTACCTTTGTTGCTTGATAATTGGAGAACTTAGCATGTAAAAAAAATATACACATTCATATTGACAGTTATCTTGTTATCGCTTCTGCTTTACGTCCTCATCATTTTGCCTCGACCCGAATAATGGGCCTTTTTGATTGATGCATGAGAGAACCCAAGGAATAGCGTCGTAGTCCGTTATGTTATTATTAGTGTATGCCCGTGCCTGAAGGCACTGCTTGAATGTCTCCGGTTTGGGGTGCACTTTTTTTTTTTTTTTTTGTGGTGCTTCAGAAAATTGCCAAGAGTTTTTGTATTCTGATGATCCATAAGCCCAGAAGCCACACCAGGACATTGGCTGAAGTAAATGGGCTGGACTGGGTTTGACCTGCCTGGGCTTAGACCCAGAAGCCGCACCAGGACACTACTGACAATAAGTGGGCTAGACGGGTGTTTTTTCGTGCCGGCCCACGGCCGACGGTCTTGTGATTTCCAATTTTGTACTATGATTATAATAGTATATATTAGTTTATTTTTATCATGAAATTGAGTAAATAAACAAGTCCAAGAAAGGATTTAAGGAAAAAAAAAAAAAAAACAAGTCGAAGAAAATGCTCACATATAAAAGCTCCCCTTTGTTCGCAAATCAAAAGGTAATAATCAATAATCATCTAACCAACAAGCCTCTGGCACCCCAGCTCATACGTCGACCACAAATGTAAGGTATTTCTAGTGCGAATAAGCTGGAGCTCGACTCAAATCTATTCTAGTTCAGTTCATTAAATATTCTCTGGGCTTGACCTTGAGCTTGCTACACATAAACTTGAGTATATATTCTATAATTTTGGTTGACTCAACTTGTTGGCAGCCTTACAAATTTTTGGCGGAGAAGTGTGTGTTTTTTTTTTTACAATGGATCACTTAATTTGTACTTGTACTTCTTAAAATTTTTTTTTGTTGTTATTTTTGGTAGTCTGTTATGCATTTTTGTTAAATTCACATAATATTTTTTAGATTATCCATTCATCTCGGAAAAAGAAGTCTTAACATTAAAAATTGTGACCAAAAGCAAAAAAGAGTTGGCAAAAAACAAAATAAATGAAACAACCTGTATTTTTGTCTGTATTGTCATCTTATATGAATTTCTTTCAACTTCGACTCTCATTTTTATACTTTTCGAATTTCTCTTGACATAATGAATGATAATTAATTTCAAAACTTACAACAGAAATCTACGATAAAAAAATTATGAAATGTAAAAACCACCAACTAAAAAATAGCAGAAAAAAATGTAGGAGTGTCATGATGTGTGCTTATTAATATCAGGTTTGTTTAGGACCTAATTAAATGGGATTACGATGTTGATTTCCTTTTCTGCCCTTTGCCAATTGCCATAATAGTAGAATAGAAAATGCTGATGACATGTCCTGATATTGTTTAATTTTTTCTTTTTCCGTTATTATACTCGTGAATTTTTTTTTTATAACCGTATGTTCAAGCCAGCTTGCAAGCATGTCGACTAATTTCGGGGCCCTGAAGGAAACGACTGGGCATATATAACTCACAGTAACCTGCGAAGATTTGGAATGTTTAGCCTCCTTTTTATGTGAAGTGGTTAATAATTGAACAAAACTAGCACACATATGGAGAGATACTTATTCACGGAGCCACTGTAAATATGTTATTTATGTAGCCGCACGATCTCACCCGTCCATCTTGGCAATCAATGGTCCAGATTTTAAACAAACTTTTTCGGAGAAGAGTGACCCTCCAAAACACTTTGGACGCGAGGGATTGATCACCTCCGCAAATACTATTTTACGGCATGCACACTCCCTAAAGAAGTTTTTTTCGGAAAAAAAAAGACGCAAAAATGAACAAATTAAGTAGTGTGGAATTTTTTTTTGAAGAAATAGCAGCACATCATAGGTACGTCGCACCTTTACAAAATAGGTTGCACTTTTTTTTTTAAGTAAATAAGTTGCACTTGCACCTGTACAAAATGCTTTCTTGCAGTCCTTGTCACAAAATCCTTGTCACAAAACCATTAATATTACAAATTTGCAGCTGTTGAAAACTAATCATGTACTGATGTACCCTTCTGTCATTTGCTATACCCTTCTTTGTCATCTTAAATATTGGTAATGTTTGCATTTAATTTCTCAATACCCACTTAGGTTTCTTGGTTTAATTTCATTAATTTGCTAGATCTTAATTACTTGTGTCTACACAAGCAAAGAAACATCGAGTTATCCCCCTTCCTTTTTCATATATATATTTTTTTTTCACGGAAAGAGATAAAGGATTTTATTAAAAGGAAAAGATGGTCTGATGACCATACATTATCAAGGACAGGGTTAGCCAAAAAATTGGGGGACAAGACCCCCCAATTCTCTAACCTAACATTTAATAGAGATTGCTTAGCTAGCGAATGAGCTACCCTATTGAAAGAACGCTTAACATATTTAAAAACACAAGAGGGAAACAAGGAATAAGCTCTAAACAATCAAAAAGAATAGAGCTACAATCGGAGAAAGATTTTCCAACTTGAGTAAGAGCTTGCACAATCTGAATAGAATCACCTTCGACAATAATACTAGAGAAACCTTTGTTCGCTGCAATAACCAACGCTTCACGAAAGCCCAGTGCTTCTGCAGTTCTCAGGGATAATAAACCACGGGAGCCACACCAGTCTATTATGAAATCGAATCAAGAGTACAAGTCTTCTCGCAATAACCAACGCTTAATGAACATCCAGCACTTCCGTAGTTCACTGCAAGAATAAACTAGGAAAAGGAATGGATGCCGTTCCCAAAATTTGTTCCGCATGATCGATCTCGTGCTACTATCCCAACACCAACCAGACTACCACTTTTATCCACAACACCATCAACATTAAGTTTAATGATACCAGGAGGGGGGGAGACACCAATTAACAAGAGGGGAAGGAGCAGCATTATTGGAGGAAAAACAAGTAGGATCATTGGCATCCTTGAGTTCAGAACAAATCGCAAAACTTTCTTAAGGCCGCATTCTTCTAAACTTAAATTTTTTTTGTTTATCTGTTTTGTTTGTTTTTTCTAAATTTTGGATAGATTCGAGTAATTTTTTTTGGACTAATTATCCGTCTCGATGAGAGGAGTCTAAAAAGTACAAAATTATGACCGAAAACAAAAAAAAATCGCTAAAGATGAAAAAAGTATCAAAGTTGCTCTACTCCGCTCCGCTCCAGCATCTGGCCTCTTTCTAGAACTTCTTAGTATCTCTTCATATTAACATATGAGCCACAAGTTCTAACTGGACCAGCTTTTGAGTGTTGATGTTACACCCCATCTTTTCTTATTCCTACTAATTATATTTCTATAATAAAAAAAACGGAGGGATTTTTATGGTTTGGAGCCTAATTGATATTTCTCCCTCTACATGGTATAACTGTTATTGGCATTATTATAGTTTCGAGGTAAAAGTCTAAATAGTTTTAGTATTTAGTGTTTTACCGTATTTTATGTACTTTTATTAAGTGGTCATCTATTATTTAGGAGAGAACGTGGGTAATTAGTGGGTAGTTTGATAGACTATAACTTGGGCATATTATTTCACCAGTTCATTAGGGTTGGTTTTGAGAAGCGTCCGACTTTCAAGAAGAGTAGCAGCCGTAGTACAGAGGAGATTATCTTTGGATTCTTTAGAGGTAATATTTCACTTCATCTCTCTGAAAAACCTATGTGGGAGAATCAAAATGAATACGCAGCGGAAAAATTACTTACCTTCTGCCATGTTGTTTAAGTCTTAGAAAACCCGGAAATCGTTTCGATCTTGAACTAATATGCTTGACTCAACGAAACTCCCACTAATTGATTTCGGGGAGTAATGGGTAGGATTTCCAATCTAATCTATATAAATGTTCTTCACACTTGTAGCTTGATGGTAATCACAGGCCTTTATATAGATAGATCGGGACCTTTTCCCAATGGATACAAGCTTTCATACTTCCTTCCATCAAAGAAGTAATAGGCACTTATTCATCAATGGTTGTAACTTTACACATGAATGGTCACTAAACCCATTCATGAATAGTCACCATATCTATTTATGAAAAGTCACCAAACCTTTTCATGAATAGTCACCAATTATTTAGGCAATACTTTAATTAAATCTAATACCCATATATCGTTTCACAAAGCGATAGACCCATGGATTGGGCACCACCACACAAGTGTCAAGTTAGTTTATTGGGATATTTGTAGTGTTTGTGGAGGGATAACTTCGTGTGGTTAAATATCAGAGAGAGAAAGGTGTGCGTGGGTTGGTGCAGTGATGTGTGTGCGCGCTTATAGCGTACGTGGTGATTTTGTTCGTGGAGGTGGTGCAAGAAATTGAATTGAGGTGTGATCCGATGTTGTGATGTGAGTGAGGGCATCTTTTGCTTATAGTATATTCAAAATCTAGTTTATAATAGTAGTAAATAAGCGTAGCGGTATTGCTCGGTGTTTTAGATATGGAACAGGTAGTAATTTGTGAAGGAATGCATCATTGTAATTGAAAATTATTGGTTGGAGGCTTGGAAGTTAGTGTTTTGTATTTTTGATGAGTTGGATGTGGCATGAGTTTTGGTGCTTTGATGATGTACATGCATTTGGAGAACTGATTCTTGAAGGGAGGATTTTTGGTTCCTTAGTTGTGGTTCTAGTATTTAGGTTAATTAGGCTAGGTTGAGTTTAATTTCTTAGAATTGATTTTATTGATGTGTAATCGTATGAGATTTGTTTCTCGTTCAGGTTCGTTGATCGATTGCATTATCTTTGGATCCAGATGAGTGATTAAGCATGTTACGTACTTTTGAACTTCCTCGTGTTCCCTAAAATTATTCTTCTAGGAAAGTCATAACCATGGTTTGGAAACAAATAATTGATTGTGTTTGGTTATGGAAATTGGCATGCGGTTTAGTGAAACCATTTATCGTTCGAATAATCTTTTTGGTGAGAACTTGATATTAATGCGAACATTTATTTTGGAAATTTAGGGAAATCATTCCTCTTCGTGTTGGTGACCCTGGCCATTGGGGAAAGACCGTGTTAGGCCGTTAACCCTAATGCTCAACGGCTTTCTTTCGCCGGATCGTCTTAGGAAAAAATACCATAGGCTGCCAACCCTGGTGACTCTAAGTTAGATATTGGACCAATTTTGATGAGATTTATTTTGGTCATGGTATTGTTAATTTGATTGTGGTTCCCCATTGTTGTGATCACCACTAAGAATGTTCATTGGTTAAATGCTTTATTGATTAATTTATTATTCTGCTAGACATCTCGTAGGCCAAATTATGTTTATTGGTAATCTAATTTAATCCCCGCTTTCAACTTTATTTAATATACATGCTTCGCCATTCACTAAGCTCGTCAGGTGATGAATTTTTATCCAACTTCTCTTTCAAGCAAGTTGGGGAGTTAGGCTAGGGCTCTAGCAGCATCTCGGAGATTTGTTTTAGTTGACTTCCTTAAGGTGTCTCATTCTAGTTTTATTTTAAAATCGCTTCCGCATTCGTAACAATTGTCAAATAACAAATTCTTTTTATTATTGTTGGATCACTGATATTGTTTGGTTCAAGGGATGGTTGTACCCCATATTTATGATGAGTCATATTTGGCTTTGGATTTGATTAATAACGAAAAGCATTCAATTTGAATTTTGGTTACTTTAATTTATATAGGCTGCGTGTTTCATAGGTTAGCCTCATGATTTATAGCTGGTCACTTCTCATTTTTGGGGTGTGACAGTTGAGCTTGGCTCGTACACTTAACAAGTCTAAAACTCGAGCTTTGCTCGATTATTAAGCGAGTCGAGCCTTAACGTGCTAAGCATCGAGAGCAGCTTGATTTGTTTGCAACCCTATTCACGGGGAAAATGAGAAATAGTAGCCTGTCGCTTAAAAATTCTTGATTGTTATAAAATTGAGACAGATATAAAATATACTTGCATAAAAGTAAACAAATAAACAAATATTGGACACAATATGTATATGAAATAGTTCTTCAAGAACTATTGAGATCAATCTTTCGGATTTGATTAAATTCTCATTACCTTTCTGTATGTTTCTTTTCTTTCCTTTGTGTTTCTGCTTGTTCCTCAGTATACATAGAAAAGGAGAAGAGCATGTCTATTTATAGGCAATTAACAAACTTATTGGCAGAAACACTATGCCAATTATAATACTATTATAACCACCAGGCTTAATTGCCAAGTGGTCAGACATATATACATCACTTTTATAACATTGATGGCATTTATTTTTATGCGTATAGGAGGGTCAATTAAGGGAGAGGCTCGATGAGTGGTGGTGCTAGTTCAAGCGGTGATGTCTCCAGTGTTTTGTGCAGTGGCAGTTATGAAACGTAGTTAGGGTTCGAGTGTTGGATCTGCCGGACGGTTCCTGGGCCTGTTTATTTTTGTTTGGGCTTATATGTATATTTGAGTTTTGGGTTGTGCTTGCTTGTTTATTTTTAGAGCTCTCATGTTAGACCTTGGGCGTTTGGGCTTCGGCTCATTTGGTGTATGGTGAAATGACGGCCAATGACGTATTTTGATAATTAATACCCGTTAAGAACATTTTCAACATTAACAGATCTTCTCAGCATGTCCTTGGCGGATATTAATTTTCAAAACACGTCATAGGCCATCATTTTCCCTTGGTGGATATTTTTCAACTTTTGGTCGGATTTCCCTTCCCCCATTTTTAATAAAAATTTGCCGATTAAAAAAAAAAAAAGTCTTAGAGAGCATCTTTCCTTTTTTGAATAAGCCTTTTCTCATTTTAAGGTTGTTCTTCATTAACTACGTTAGTTGGTAGTTCAATTCACCATTCGTAGTTTAGTGAATTGACCCAATATGTTTTTTTATAACCGGATGTCTGGACTACTTTATGCGCAACTCAATTAATTTTGAAACCCTAAAGTTAACGACCGTGCAAACTTCCTATGGCCCTAAGGTTTGAATTGTGGGATTTCACGGAATTCGAACTTGCAAACTCTTAAGGGCAAACTCTTTAATTGCTTTCATATACCCTCTTGGCTAATTAATCACTTTCTCATAGTATTATGTACGGAGTATAACCAAGTTCAACTCAGGTTACTCAGCTTCTCACCCACTGAAGTGATAAGAACATGTACATCAAGCATAACAATTTTACCTACTCAATAAACTACTTTTATATTTTACCTACTCACTTTTTTCTTCCACCCTACACCAAACTCTCTATCATCTCCTCTCTATCCATCAAATATTCATTAAATATACCCTATTCACTTTTATGTCGCAGTCTAAGAGGACGAATGAGAAGGAGGGAGAGAGAGAAAAAATAATAAACTAAAGAATACCTATGAACAGTCCCTCGGTACTTTCACCGAGGATTTCCCCCAAAGGTATTTTAGCTTTTAGTTTACCTATTCTGCTGCAATTAACTTTTGTGGGTTTTGTTTGGTGTTTTACCTAAACTATCAAGTATATCTCATATTCCTTGGTTCACATTCAACCGAAAGGGAGAGACGGTTGCTGCGGAACTTTCTTAGGGTTCTCTTCGTTAATAATGAAAAAAAAAAAAAATACTATCAGCTTGGAACTTTTTGTTGACTCAGGTATCTTTTATATTTGACTAAGGTGATGTTCGACTAACACTTTTTTTTACTTTTAGAACAGTGCATGTTTTGTCGTTATTCAATTGTATTCGCATTTATTAGTTTTGCGCTAAATTTATATGAATTATTGATTTGTCTCTAACGAGACGAATCAAAAAAATAAAAAATTATAATTTTACCTAAATATTTTGGAGAATAATCATTTTTTTAGTATAAAAAAAAGACCCCACCTTTTTTAACATTCTTTACTGAAAAGTGGTTATTATTGTTTAAAAAATGTTACTGTAAAAGTTAAGCGTTACGTGATGTAGAGTGGAGTACTTAAAAAGGCCACGTGATGAGAAGCAGAGAACTATAGTAGACGTAGACTAGTAGACTGGTGGCTTCAAGTCAGGCGTGGAGGGCTGCCACAAAATTCAAATTTTCAATTTCACTATGGACTTTTTAGGTGATATTGAGAATGAGAGGGTATGAGAGGTCTGAGTTTGCAATTGGGACAGGGGTAAGTGATCTGTGTTCAAAAAAGGGTGGGATGGGGGATGTATATCTGGATAAGAGGTGGTTTTGTGAGGTCTCTATATCTGGAAAAGAGGTGGGAATGTGAGGGGTGAGTATGTGAGTTGATGTCGAAGTGAGGGGTGGGCGAGTGCGTTGAAATTGAATTTCAATTCGGATGGGGATTTCTTGCGCGCTCTATTTACAGGAAATTACAAGGAAGTGTGAGGAGATGTACCTAATTTGATATACTCTTTGTGATTATGGGTATGGCTTCAACAATGGTAATGATGGCGTCTTCTACTCTGTGATGGGGCCCAACCTTTTTCATGCTTCTGCTTCAATTCAACTCATTCAGACTCCTCCTACCAACAAGATTTTGCTCTACATGGCTGTGTTCAAGGGTTACAAAGATGTTTAATGCTCAAAGAGGTCCCCTTTGGTTTTAGTTCTGGGCCGCTTACCGTTATTGGTCTTCTGTGGCAATTTTTTGTTTTTCTCGTATACTATTCGGTTGATTTTGGTTGCCCATGGGCACGACAACAGCACGAATGTAGCACGCACACAAAAAAAGCACAGAAAAAGCACGGGCACAAAAAAGCACGGACATGGAACGACATGAGTAAATATAATGGGACAAGCTGTTATATTTATTTTCTAATATTTTATATAAATTATTCATGCTTTGTTCTTTGAAATCTGGCCCAAGAGAAGAGTACTTATAACTGGAGTCAAGCTGTCTAATCTTACAACAAGAATAAGTTTTTAATCTTAGGTGCAGTGGCTTTCAGTAGTTTTTAATTTGTTTGTCATAAGTATTCTTTTTGTGCGTTGGTGGAGATGCACACATCCGGATGCTCAGGAGGACTGGCACTAAGCAAGCTGTAATAGAGCCTATTGAGATAGAGCTAGTTGAAGCACAACCTGCCCAACTAGCTCAGGCACACAGACTTGATCGAGCAATTTCCGTTACTTGCTTTTTAGTCAATGAAGCAATCGAATTTGGTGAATCTGAATGTCAAATATACCAAGACCCGTATGAGCATGGGAGGAATGTACTAGTCCTTCCTTGGCATGCAATCATATTTTTAATTACGAGCAATTTCCGTTACTTTCTTTTCCAGTCGATGAAGCAATTGGCGAATCAGAATGTCAAATATGCCAAGAACCGTTTGAGCATGGGCGCAACGTACGAGTCCTACCTGCGTGCAATCACATTTTCCATACCCATTGCATCATTATGTGGTTGACATCACCCACACACTGCCCCATACGCTGCTACGACTGTGTAGGTTGGGAATCTAGAGTGTAGAACATACTTTGTGGATGGTTGTTGAACATATTTTGAGTGGTTAGAAGTAATTGGCTGAGGCTTATGTGGTGCAATGAAAATATGGGGAGAAGCCTATTTCTTGTTTGCTTCAAATGTGCACTGTTCTTTTATAATTCGAAGAGATTCCTTTTTTTCCTTTCTCCTAACTATGCATTGTTTTCTTTTGCAATCGGCAGAGAAATACATTTTCTGCTTATCCCAAACATGCATTGTTTGCAAGAAAACTAATGTTGTTTGCAAGCTAGGTCACAGTTTTTGCTTATCTGAGTTGTTGTGTGTGCAAAAGGATAAATTTAGTGCCAAGATCTACACGGTGGAAGACTTTAAGGGCTATTCAGATGGTATTCGGAAGGTGAAAGAGTAATGTACCATTGAGGTGTCTTTTTTCAACCAATTGTTGGTTGGATGAGTTTTCTGTTTCCTTTTATGCAGTTAAGCTCTTTTAGGCTTTCCTGCTTTTGACCTCGATGTACCACTTTCGAGTTTCATAAAATGTTTTGTTTGCCGAGAAAAAAAGAAAGTAATAAGGTTTCCATTTTTCACAAATTCAAGCCAAATAGGAATTAAGAGCCATATATGAGACTGTT
Organism: Rhododendron molle; assembly: GCA_025413875.1. Taxonomy (NCBI): domain Eukaryota; kingdom Viridiplantae; phylum Streptophyta; class Magnoliopsida; order Ericales; family Ericaceae; genus Rhododendron; species Rhododendron molle. Next base: position 46,047,490 of record CM046389.1, on the reverse strand, counting down.
TTTATTTTTAAGCTCAACACGATGTAGCATTAAGGAACAGCTACTCCCTACAGTCGTCCCCGGCCCCCACCTCAGGAACTGTAAGGAGGTCCCCCATATAGGACCAGATGTCCTACTTTAGTGTTTTCCAAATCAACAACGCCATATTTGCGTGTGTCGTCAACAAAGGTCTGCAGGTTGTAGACGTTGATAGTCTTCCCCGCGGCATTCATAACTTCAACATTCCTTAGGAAGGCATCGTATTTTGTGTTTCCTACAAGGGGAAAACCGCTGCCCATCTCTGGTGGAGGGGTGCCTGGCAGATAAAACAACTCTCCTCCCCATTCAGCATAAGATGCCAAGTCTGCCAGTCCGCTAAATATTCTCCTTGGCCAGAATCCAACCTCGATATTTCTTTCTCCAACTAAGAGCCACCAGTTTCCATTAACTAAGTCCTGTTACAACAACCCAAAATCACCGAGTTCTCTTCTTTGCCACTACAATTCTTAAATCAATATTTCTTTTAACGCAAATAATTAAATGCAGAAGCATGATGAGACATAGTTATTAGTATTACCCGGTCAATGAAAAGTGGCGCCTCATACGTGACTCCTCCACGTTTAGAAACTTGTGAATAAACTAAGTCAAGAGGTTCATCAGATCTAACTTGAACAAATCCAGGACATCGTGTATTGAAACAATGAGATTGACCTGCCTGTTGATACATACAAATTGAGACTTGATAAGTAACAAGTGTGTAGCACATCCATTAAGTGAAAATGAAATTAATGTAATTACAAAGAACCTTACATCTAAATGTATAAATCGTCTAGTGCGGGTATCACCATATAGAGTTGGATCAACCTAGACACAGAAATGTAATCCATTAGAAGACATTATATCCTTAGGAAACCAATGAATGATGGAAAAGATCTTAGAAGAAAAATGTGATTCAGAAATGGCAAGCAGACGCTTACCCTCCACCCTGCTTGTATAGCATCGTTCCCATTTCGAAGCATAAATCGAGATGCACTATACTGTCTTCCAGAAACACGTGGGTTTTGTACGCTGAGCCTTGCTCCAGCTCCATTAAACTTGTTTGGGCCAGGTCTTGTCCGGGCCACGGCATACTGAGTAATGTAAAAAATGTACCATCAAATTTAAGCAAAAATCCAATACTTCCTCCTTTCCAATGACAATAAGTCATGTGGAACTTATATTGACAGCATAACATCTGTGTTAATTTTCGCAACAATATTTTGCTGAAGCTCCAAAAGGGCTTCAAAGTTTCAGCAACATTGTAACTAAGAAAAACAAAGGGAAAATGACGGCCAATGACGAGTTTTGATAATTAATACCCGTCAAAAACATTTTCAGCATTAACAAATATTCTTAGTTTGTCCTTGTAAGGTATTAACTATCAAAACACGTCCTGGGTGTCATTTTTTTCCAAAAATAAACAGCTCCCTAGCTTTGAGCATCTCACAGTTATGAATGATTTAGCATATATGGAATAACGATAACTAATGCTTGGAAAAGGTCAGGTTTGATTTATTACTCGTAATTGGAATAAGATTAACTTAATTTGTAACCACTTTCGAATTATAATCTATAATACACGGTGTGATAAATCAGAAAAGCAAATATAACAATAAATGAAGCCTTAGTATATAAGGGACTAACGAATACTTACGTGAGCACCAATAGTGTTATCTGCAAAAGACATTAGTTTTGAGGCATTTCTCTCTCTGATGAGATCTTCTTTAGTGATTCTTCTAATTGGAACTGTTCCAACTGGGCAGCCTCCACCCTTGAGCTCTATATGTGCCGATTCTCTTTCCCTTGAAGAAACGTGATCTCTGTTTCTCTTAAGTGATAAAGTAGGTTTCATCTACAATACACTCATTTGCGTTAATTAATTAAGTAGGTATTAAATCTTATATTAGAGTTAGGAGGGTATTCAGAGACAAACCTGAAAATGGAAACTATGATTCTTCAACAAAGGATGGTCAAACGCCGGTTGTTTGTAGAAATCCACACAATCATACGTATCCCCATACTCAGTCTGCTACTATCACAATCTTTCAGTTCATTTTTATGGACACGTGAATTAATGACAGTTTTTTGTTATCAATTTGGAATTGGAAAGTGATGTTCAATTCTGAAATAGATCGACTTGTTTCTACATATACTTCATAGTTAGGTGCGTGAGCAACCAAATAAACTGGTATATAATTCCTATTACCTTTGGGGATGAGATATAATTTATTTACATATTAAGTGATGTTGCCAAACATTAGCAAGGATTTTATTACTCCTGTAAAATTAAAAGTTCGTACTTCACCTACTTTATTTTGTTCGCTCAAAAAAAAAAAGGACTTTTCTAACGTAATATGTATACCTCTATAGTCTTGACTGCTGGCTTGTTCAGAAGCTTAAGTTGCTTCTCCAACTCCATATCTTCTCTTTCGAGTAATTCTCTGGCTCCTTCAACTCCATTGTAGCCCAGAAGTAGAGGGGACAAAAATAAAACGAGAAGAAATGCGCATAAATCCATCTGTTAATCAAAAGAGTGAAAGCAGGGTAGCAATGAGTGATCAAAGATCGGATAAAGCAAATCGTGTTTAAAGGAATAAGAGACATGTTATAAAACTACATGCAGTATTACAACTATCAACATCACCAAAAAGCATGTCGTGAGTCACTCGCATGAAATCTTAATTTACTTTGTTTCTAATTTGATCGCAGATTTAGGCTCTGTTTGGAATCTAGGAAAGGAAAAGAAAAGAAAGGAAATGAAAAGGGAAGGAAAATGAGAGAGAAAATTTACTATTAACTACACTTGAAATCTTTATTTTCTTCCCTCTTTCTCTTCTAATCAAACAATAGGAGGGAAAATTCTTTAATTTTCCTTTTTTTTTCCTGAGTTCCAAACAGAGCCTTAATGTCTTCATATCTGAAGAACATTAATGAAAATTCCTAAGACCAAACAAATTACGTCGAAGACATGGAAAAACGAGAAAATGGCTTGAATCATGAACGCACCTAACATGCCACAAGCGTATGTAAGGATGTATGAAATGTTAATCTTAAATTTTGTTCACAATTTATAGGTAAGAGAATATCTTCAAAATTGGGAATGTCACCCATACTTGGTACCATGGTTTTTAATCTTTATTATTATGTTTCCTAAACTAGGCAGATTGTTATTTATGTTTCCTAATTAGTTTAGATATTCTTGTTATGCATATTTCTTTTATTGGTTTATTGTATCTTAGTTACCAAGTCTTTGTAGCCTATATAAAGTCATGTTAGGGTTATATTTCAAACACAATCAATAATACTTCTTTTGCTTTTCTTAACATGGTATCAAAGCTATAAGATCTACGCCTTGTGAAATTTTTGCTCTCGAGGGGCGGCCTAAACTTTGTTGCCGTCCACCAAACACTCGTATGTAGTAACATATAATTGGCTCGCTCACTGGCTCACTCGAGTTTGAGGAGGATGTTGGTATTGGTTCCTGGTTCCTGACTTCTTCTGGCCATTGGCTTTTTCTTCTCGTTGTTCTCCTGATTTTCTTGACTTGGCTTGGCTTGGTTTGGCTGCTCCTGATTTCTCTTGGCTTTTTCAAACTCAAATTGGTAGACCTACTTGAGTTTGAGGGAGAATGTTAACATAATATAAGAAAATATTATGTTACCATATTTTCTAATCATTATTATTATGTTTCCTATGCTAGGCTGATTGTTATTTATGTTCCTAATTAGTTTAGGTATCCTTGTTATGCGTATTTTCTTTGGTTTATCGTATCTTGGTTACTAAGTCTTTGTAGCCTATATAAAGGCATGTTATGGTTATATTTCGCACACAATCAATAATACTTGTAGACGCCATATTTTGGACTGTCCAGATTAGTTTATTACGATCTTTGATTCCCTGATGATGACTACGATCAAGAACAACTTGAGATTATTGGTGTATTTGAGCTTTGAGCATTCTTAAACCCTTTCAAACCTTTTAAGCTAGAGCCAGAAAGTCTCAGTAAAACCTTACCTAAGCACGCTGGATACCCACTAGCGTACGCAGGTCCACTACCACATGTCAGTCATCGGTCAGCTTTGACCGTTTGACTGGCGCACGCAAGTCAAGCACTGGCGTACACCAGTCAAAGGTAGCCCCATCACCTTTATTCAGCCACGTGCACATGACTTTTGGGCCACCCCAGGACTCTGTACATTCCTTTGATGAAGTGTGCTCGGGTAACACTCCCATCAACTTGTCCCATGCATTTAATGCATGAGAGACTTCTATTTCAACCCCAACCAGCTCTCTCCAACCCCAACCAGCTCTTTGCAGCTGGTTACTCCCCTCTCTCTTTCTATAAATATCCCCCTTGCATTTATGTGCACGAGGTTACCAACTTAAAAGAGCATTAGTTGCTTTTTTGCCTCATGTTCATCATTTTCTTTGCTAAGAAGGTGATAAACAAAACTCACACTCCTACCACTCACATCCACTTACATACACTCTCCATCCCAACCGAGTTTAAGCTCAAACTCTCCAACAAACTCAAAGCCAAAGGTATACCACATTTGTTAATACTTTGTTCTGATCCTTGAGGGGGGCTGGCAGGGTCAAGACTGGTAATCAATACCAGTTCTGGCCCTAAAGCTAGTAAAGTTTCAAAGCCATGTGTAGTTAGAATTGGCACACGCCAATCATATGTTCTCGTACACCAGTTTTGGTTGTATGTGCAGTATTGGCGTGGGGATCAGTGTCTAGCTGTTTTCTGTCTTTTTTTTTATTTTCATCACCTTGTTGCATGATAAAATCAGTTTACTGCTTTCAATAGTTAGAACTGCTAGCTATAGTGTTCAATGCTTGTTTCTACTGCTATGGAATGCCCCTGGGGTTCTTCTAGTCATGTTCCAGAACCCAGAAAGGGCAAAACCAAACACTGGACATGATGGTGTAACTGGTGTACGGTAGCTTACTACTTGTGTACAGCAGTTGTGTCCAGTCCAGTGGCTAGCCATTGCATGGTAACTAGGTCTTGGCCTCTGCTTTTGTTCCCTCACTGTTTAAGGGGTGTTTTGTCCATTTGGTGGCTCTAAAGCCCTTTTAACTGTATATTGTTTGCTATATCAACTGCTTGGTTTGTCCTGGGCGTGCACTGGTCACTTCTAGAGCCCAAAGGATTGAGAATAAGAGTTGTGGGTTTAGGCTTACTGGCGCACGCCAGTGAAGGGGGCGTACACAGGTACAGTCAGCATGCAGTGATCACTTGATCAGTGCATGCTGGTTTCTTCTTGCGTACATCACTCCGGATCAGTGTACTCCAATCTGCTACAAACTCCCACACGAGTCTGATCTCAATCTATACTATTTGTTTCAATAAAGTAAGCATGCTATCTTATTACATTCTGCCAACTTGATACGGATTAAATCCCCATTAACTGCTCCCCCACCTTAATTTGATAAAAAATGATTAAAGAGAGAAAAAAGAAAATGTTTTACAAAATGCCCGAGTAGAGAACGATCTCCGGATTGGGCGAGAGGGGTGCCTTAAAACCCTTCCCCTCTCATAATTTGGCTCCTGAACCTCATATATCAAAGGTGACGACGGACCAGTCTACAAAACATTTTCCAATCAAAGCGTGGTAATGCATTTCAAGTTCGGTTCCTTAGGTGCAATCCACTAAAACCCGAGTGGCGACTCTGAGTTCTAAGCTTTTCGCCATGCTTTTCAAAAAGGGCGCACCCGATTTCATAAATTTTAGGGGCGTATGCCCACAATACTTCTTTCTCTTTTCAATGTAGACACCTGTGTCTACACTTAACAGTGCGATTCCCTAACTGCTAGTATTTGCATATAGAGGAATAAATAGGATTTCCAATTCCAGTGATCTGTTCAAGGTGCACTAAGAAGGAAATTAGCCAAGCAGGATAACAAAGATTTGGCCAGGTCCAAAATAAATTAAATAGTGTCAACACAAATTATGGTGATTGATTTGATTCTCCTTGACAATCAAACCAAAAAAAAAGTTGGTTGTCTCATAATGATTTTGGTGAGAAGTTAATTAGAAGGGTATATCACATGTATATATCATTTGATTACCAAAAAAAAAAAGTTGATTATCTCATAATGATTTTGGTGAGAAGTTAATTAGAAGGGTTTATCACATGTATATATCATTTGATTATTGCATGAATCTTTTTTGCGTTTTGAAAAGAGAGGTAATTAAGTTCCCACATTTTTTGCATTTCGAACACTTATAAATTTTCTTCTTAATTCACCACTATACTAATAGTAACTATAATTCACGTAGTACCTTCTCATTTTCACCACGCAAAAGAAAGGACAACAGCAAAGTTGAATTGTTTGGCACCAATAAAACCCTACTCTACTAAAAGTAAGATAGAGAGAACAAGAATCACCCCAAACAGAAACAGCCCCATACGGAGCTCATACGGATATGGTCATACCCGAAAGCTTCACACGGAAAGGTTGGGGACAATGCCTCTTTTGTTACGAAGGCCTTGACCAACAGTTAATTTTGATATACAATAGCAATCTTTTACAAAACCAAATACAAAATCTTACACTTTTAAAGTCCTTAACACTCATTTATACTTGATCTCCCTAAATCACTTCCGACAGGTTTTGCCGTATGTATATTGCCTAAATCATTTTCTATCTTTTCAAGATTATGCTCAATAATTGTATGACTATGGTGATCATAATTGTGTATTGCCTTGCAGTTAATATACATGTGAAATGTCACATCAGATAACAGATTATGCTTGTATATATAACAAATTATGCCTGTATATATATCATGTTGCGTTATTATGATCACCATAACATTATTGAGTTTCATTTGTGTGTATAGATCGATAAGATCCTCAAAAAAAAAAAAAAAAAATAGATCCTCTATAGTCTTTGTATACCTAGTTTTCGTCTATAATCCACATTATTCGCAAATGAAATGATTATTCTCTTTACTAAACATAAGGATCAATCCACCACGATCTTCCTCGATTGAATGCCAAGATTACATACTTACATTGAGATAAGGCTTAGTTTGATGAAATGCCGATTGAATGAAATTATTAGGAGTTTGTTAAGTATGAAATGATTATCAAGGCATTTTTAGATCATGCTATTATTAATTAGGAGTTGCAGAATGATTTTTTTTTTTTTTTTTTGGCCACCCGAGAACAAATGATATTATAACTTCAATCAAAGAGTATATCAACATGAAAACTCGTCCTTAAACAAATGATCAAGTAACTACGACAGCGGAGATTCATCCCACAAACTATACCTCAAACCAACTAAACTTTTCCTGCAGAAACAAGAAATAACCCAAAACAATCCAACTGAAAATGCATTCAGAGGAAAATCTTTTCCTCTAGAAGGATTATGGAAATATGAACAACACATTCAAGAAGGAATCTGGACGAATTACATAGATTTGGTCAAACTAGAAATAAATCAAGAACGATGCATTTCGAGAGAAATCAGGACAGATAACAGTAGACATGACCAAAGTACAGGTAAATTTTGTTAAACGCCGCCGTTGTGTAAACGGGTAACAAAAACAAATTCATTGCGTGCATGCCTTTTAATTAGGGTTGAAGTAGATATATTTGTGATGCTTGCGAAAAATGGACACAGGGTACAATGACAGCTAGCTGCGTTGAAGATGCTGTTGGAAAAAATGCCGCAATAATGTAAAATTCCAGACAACAATCACTGATAACAATATAATACATGATTGAAACAAGTTACAGATTACATAAACGTAAACAGGGGATAACAAGATACAAACAGAAATCTCTGAAACCAAACCGAGTCATATGTGATGCCACAGTCTCCTTAAGAAAGATTCGTCGCCTGCCGTGGGTGTTGTAGGATTTTGTTCGGCATCTTCCTCTCAAGGTTAGCTCGGCTAAACCGCAAGCCGTCGGAACATCACCGTCGACCACTTAGGCGAACTGACTACCGCCTATCTCTCTCGCTCTCTCAAAGAACAATATTCTGGAAGGATGTAAGTGCTTGAATTTCCTGATGCCTTCTCCAAAAACGTGAGCCCCATTTTATATAGTGAGGGTGACCTAACTCCTGGAGATGAATGCTGCCATTAACAGGTGAATGAATTCTACCAATGAATTAGGGAGGTTAGAGGATTGAATACTCCATCTTGGGGAGAGGTTACGGGGGTTACAGAATCCACACATCAATACGTCTTTTGATTGTGGTGCGTCCAGATACAACGAACGCGGGACATGCACGGTTACCTTGGGAGACCCTCTAGTAGCCCCGATTTTATTCATATGAAATACCGTAAATTTCCCACAGATGCATCATGTGGGAAACCTACGATGGTTACAAAGATTTTTTTTTTTTTTTTTGGTACAAGGTTACAAAGATTTAAAAATAAATTACAGTAGATTTGGAAGGATATTTAAAAAAGATTTGGCATATTACAATAGATTTGGCTAGATTTTCGTTGTGTTTAACTTTTCATATTTGAAGCCACAAGGGTTGCAAATGCAGTGCAGTTTGTGCCTTCCTTATACTCTCATGCATATTAACAGTGCGTTCTTAAGAGTAATAAACATGCGGGAATAACTGAATGGGAAAAATTGGTCTATGCTCTATGTCCCTTTTTTTTCATTGCTTGAATATATTGGATTGGTCACACATTTTTCCGGTATCGTGACTTGGGACTTGTAGAGCGATCTTCAACCCGCCAAAACTCTACGTCCCATTTTTACCAGAAAAGTTGAACAATAATATATATGGGCTTTGTTTTATCAGTTTATCTACCTTTTTGGTCCCTACAAAATAAGCTCGGTTTCAATTTTGTCCTTACAAAATTTTTGGTTTCAATTTTACGCTTCTAGTTTATAACGGATTTCAATGTTACCATTTCCGTCAAACTTGGATGGAAAATGTCTAAGGGCTAACGGAAAATACTGACATGGCTAACATGTGCTTAATTGGCGATGCGCAAGAATTCCAGATAGTGCCACTTAAGCCTTAGGGAAAATGACATCCAATGACGTGTTTTGATAATTACTACCCGTTAAGGACATTTTTAGCATTAACAAATATTCTTACCTATTCTTGACGAGTATTAATTATTAAAATACATCCTGAACCGCCATTTTCCATAAGCCTTAACCCACACAAATCATAACCAAAGAGACTAAGACCCACACAAATCTCAACCTTAACCCACACAAATCACACCCAAAGACCTAAGCCCACCTATCAACAATCTGTTATTTTTCTGAACGACACCCACAACAATCTGTTGTGTTTGGCATAAATCCCACTTGATGCCCAATGCCAAGCCTAATTGATTACAGATTGGGCTGTGAAAGTTGGAACCCAATGGGCTCCTCTATCGACCATCTCCACCCACTTGTCAAAACAGAAAAAAATCCCTCCAGTAAAAAAGTATAGAAAAATCCCTAATTTTTAGCCCATTTGATTATGATTTACGACAGTTCTTGCTATGCTTGAAGTTAGTGCATGGCAATGGGATTAGTGCATTAAAAGTAGTGGTGGCAAATGGGCGGATTTGAACGGGTTGAAACGGGTCACGGGTTGAATATGGACGTATTAAAATGGATAATGGATTAGGTCGAATACGGGTGAAGTCAAACCCAAACCCGACCCGTCCCGTCCCCCCCTCCCGCTTCTTTCTTCCCCTTCTCAAAAACGTTATAAGATTGGAACACTTTGTCAAAAAAGCTATAGTCGATCAATTTTTGGCTAAAACTGGTCCAGTTTTTTTTATTAAAAGAAAAAAGATGTTAATATCATTTTTCACAATAAAAATATTTAAACTAGTGGATAGCAAATTCAAGACACAAAAATAAGAGCATAAAATTATAAGGACGGAGAATGTGAGTGCGATGAGACTTAGGAGTGAGCTCTCACATAAGCTAGTAAAAAAAATGTGAGTGCAATCTTGACTGAGACTCAGAAGCTTGCTCTCACCTAAGGGAAAAAAAAAAAAGATGCAAGTGCAATTTTGTTCAAATATACTTCCTCCGTCCCTTTTTAAGTGTTCTGTTTCGTAACTTCAATTTATTAAAAATGCATCATCATTATAACTTTCACATCAACTTTTTTCTTCACTTTCCTTACTTATCCATCATCATTACACTTTTACTCATTAACTTTTCAAAATAGAATTCACTTTTAGGGACAAAATAGACAATGTACCAACTTTTACCCTACTAACTTTATAAAATGGACACTTATTAAGGGACAACCCAAAATAGAATACTGGACTCTAAAAAAGGGACGGAGGGAGTATATGTTATATTAGGGGTGGCAAATTGAACCCAGACCTATTAACAAACCCAAACTCATCTACTAAAAAATAGACCCAACCCAACTCATTTATTAGTTGGGTAAGAATGGGTTCAAACCCAGCTAACCCATTCTTAATTGGGTCAACTTAAGACCCAATGGGTCATGAAATAACCCACCTCTCTCTCTCTCTCTCTCTCTCTCTCTCTCAATTCTTTTATGATAAATTACACGTGTCCAAAAATATTTTAAACTGTCCGAATTAAAAACCAATTGTGACCGGTAATACTATTTGACTAGTCAAAATTGTAAATACATCTCATCCATCGATTGCGCAAATTGACTGGTGAAATTGCGCTTCACCGTGAATAAATTTATCTAATGGTAGTCCCCCATAGGGTTTACATTAAAAAGTTAAGTGACTTATTTTTTTGTCATTATTCAAATTTTTTTGCATTTTTTTGTTTTGCGTCAAAGTTTTGTGACTTATTGATTCGTTTCGACGAAAGGAATCGGAAAAGTAAAAAAAATTGATCGAAACTTATAATTTTTTGAATAAAGACAAAAATAAGTCAATAAGACAAAAAAATTTACTCCCCGTTTAACCATGTGATTTCTTCTATGTGGAATTCCTTTCAGTTTATCGATTGGTGGAATTCGTTCCCCCATAATTCTTATGCTTCTGATACACTAGTGGATATGGGTGCGTTTTGTGCTTCTATTTGTTGGTTTATTTGGAAGGCAAGAAATCAAGTGTATTTTGATGGCCTTTGCTGGGATAGTTCTATGATTCTGGAGAAGGCTTTTGCTCTTTGTACTGAATTTAAGGCTGCTATGGTTGATGTTCATTCTCTCCAAACCCCTACTGTTTCTGGGAGCGTTCCTATGTGGCGTCCACCTCTTGCTGATGTGATAAAACTTAATGTTGATGGGGCTGTTCAAAGGGAAAATGGCTCAGTTGGGGTCGGCATCGTGGCTCGTGATCTTTGGGGGCAGATTGTGGGCATGGTGGCCATCCCTTTTATTGGGTTTTTCTCCCCAAGAGCTGTTGAGGCCATGGCCTTCCGGGAAGCTTTGGTCTTTGCAGCTAATAGAGGCTTTTCAAAAATTGTTGTGGAGGGTGATTCTCTCCAAGTTGTTCAAGCACTTACTCAAGCAGGAAAATCTTTTGCAGATTGTAGTTCTATTCTCTTGGATTGCTTAGTTCTTCTGCCATTATTTTCCTCTTGTACTTTCGTGCATGTTATTCGTTCTTGTAATAGGGTAGCCCATTCGTTGGCTAAGCATTCCCTATTAGGGGTTAGACTAGAAAATTGGGGGGGGTCCTGTCCCCCATTGGCTAGCTAATCTTGCTTTAGATGATGTCCGGTCCTTTGACCGGTCTCTTCGTTAATAAATTCTTCTCTTTTCGTGGTTAAAAAGAAAAAATTTGACGCAAAACTATCAAATACAAAAAAAAAAATTGAGTAAAGACAAAAACAAAAAGATATATACATCTCGCAACGGGCTAATTTTGATTCTTATCGAATAGAAATTTACGGGTACAAACAAATATACATCTTACAACAATTTATTATAAAGAAAACCCTAGCACTTTATTTTGAGTTATTTTAGTAAATGAAGAGAGAGTGCAAACCGAGTTCCGATCAAAATCTGCGTTTTTTTTTTAAATTGCTTGAACGAAAAATCTGATCTATCCATCTTGTTCGTCTCCTCGAGACAGTTCGAATAATGGTATAATAAGCCTACGTACGATGTCGGGTTAGATCACATGCATCGATCAAAATTTTGAATGTGTGAGATACCACACTCTATAATTTTTCATTTGGCATTAGATTGAGGATGAGGCGACATCACGGAGAGAGAGATGAACCAAAATCAGCAATTTTTTAGTATGTAATATTTAATTAGGCTAATGGGCGGGTCGGGTTGGGTTTTAGATAAATGGGTTGGGTTTGGGTATGGGTAATTAGACTAATAATTAATGGGTCAATGACCCATTAAAGACCCAACCAACTAACAACTTGCCCAATTTGACCCAAACCCGCCCGTTTGCCACCCCTATGTTATATGCACCAAAAAGTTATAAATAAAAAAAGAGAGTAAGATATAAATCACTGATACCAAAGATTTTGAACCATTTTCTTTTATAATAATTTTTTTTTTTAACATAAGTGCCCTTAATTTATTCTCTCTGAGTTTATTTATATTGTTACTTGTAGTTTTATGTTTCATTTTTGAGTTATAGGAGTTGGTATTTGGATGCTTTGACGGTAAAAAAAAAAAATTCGTAGTCGACTTTTTTGCGGTGTCGAAACGAAACAGTGGTCAAATGAATTCAAGTTGTGCATCCAAGATACGGAGTATTAAGGACTATCAATTGTAAAGAGTACTGCTATATGTACCGACAGGGGGCAAACCGAAATCGTACCGACGGCCGCCGGCGGGCCGTCTCCGGCGACCGAACGGCCGATCCGAACCGTCCAAAAATTCTAAAAAAAAAATCCGAGGGGCCCTACGCGAGAATCAACGGCATCCGAGGTGTGTAAGGTACCTGATCTGAGCCCCCCTTTTTTGTGTATATACATGTACATATGTATATACACAAAAAAGGGGGGCTCAGATCAGGTATCTTACACACCTCGGATGCCGTTGATTCTCGCGTAAGGCCCCTCGGATTTTTTTTTTAGAATTTTTGGACGGTTCGGATCGACCGTCCGGTCGCCGGAGACGGCCCGCCGGCGGCCGTCGGTACGATTTCGGTTTGCCCGGTCGGTCCTTATATCATTTTCGAAAAGGGGGAATTGGATTGTAGTGAGACACGGGAGAATGGATGGGTTTTTTAGGTGGACCCATTTTCAATCCAACTAAATCTATAAAATTAGTGAGTTTGTTAAGTTGGCCTAATTAGAATTCATATTTAAATATAAGTGGATTTAGGCTAATTATAAATGGATGGGTTTGGAACCATATTACTAGACGCAAATTGTCACCTCTAATTAAAAGGCATGAATACAATTGATTTAGAAATTAACGTTATTTATCAACTGGGTTTTTGTGGATACAACTAATTAGACACTTAAAAAAATACCTCATAGTTTCCGATCAAATTTTGATGATCCGAGCCGCTCATTGTGATCAAAATATGATTTTAAGAGTATCATAAAGAAATGAGCAAAAAAAAAAATGACCAGAAAATGCTTAATCTGAGATGTTTTTAGCTTAGATTCGATGAACGGCTCAATTAAAAACTGTTCAAAATAAGTACATTCTGGTCATATTTTTTGTTAATTTCTTTCAAGCACCCTTAAAATCACATTCTGCACACACTAAACTGTTCGGATCATAAAAATTTGATCGGGAACCATGAAATTGAAATTTGGGGTGTTTTTTTGGGTGTTTTTTTGGATGTCTCTTGAACCGCCCCAATTATCAAATTTGTTTGAACACTTGGAAAGTTGAAAAACAATGGTATGTCCAATTTTGCAGAGGTTAGGGATGAGATACAGTAAACAATTTCAACACAATGAATAGAGAAATGGAAATTATGGAATTTTCATCTGAGAGATCACCGATTCTTGTTTACCGGAAGACCTAACTGAGAAATGCAAGTTACTTGAAATCCCAAATAGGATCCAAAAATATCCACTTTCAAATCCTAAAATTGGTAATGGAAAACAGTTTACAGTAAAAAAAAATGAGCACAATTTGCCTTTCTTTTGTGTTGTTTTAATTGTAGAGTGGTCTCACTGTTATGTGGCATAGCTACATGGACAATTTGTGTCGGTCTTTGGTTATGATTTGTGTGGGTTAAGGCTTAAGTGACACTAAATTTGGGATTTTAATTTGCCATCGCCAATTAAGCCCATGTTAGCCTTGTCAGTATTTTCCGTTAGCTCCTTAGGCATTCTCTGTCCAAGCTTGCCAGAAAGGGTAACATTGAAATCCGTTAGAAATTACAAGGGTAAAATTGAAACAAAAAATTTTGTGAGGACGAAATTGAAACCGAGCATATTTTGTAGGAACCGAAAAAGTAGAAGATAAGCCATTTCATTTTCATTTCTTGGGTTTGATCATTTATATTCTTCCAGGGCCCCCATACACGAAATAACGTCCAAGGTTACGTCCTATGCCTTGATCCCGCACTCTATATAAGTTATAGTCATCAGTAAACTCTTCTGTGTTTTCGACATCCACAGCTTGACGATATTCATTAAGAACTGAAACAAACTTGAAGTGTGCATCAACTCTAGTTGTCCCAAAAGGAAGTAATCCTGAGCCCATCGGCGGCGCCGCTTTGCCAGGCGGAGCAAATGTCTCGCCTCCCCATTCAACATGATTGGCCAAGTCCCTAAGTCCAGTAAATAGTTGTTGCGGCCAAAATCCGATCGGAATATTGTTTCGTCCAACTAAAAGCCACCAGTTTCCATTAGGTTGGTCCTGATCATATATATGATCAGTAGTGGAGGAATCAATACATTTGGTCCATATATGTAGACAACAAAATCTCTTACTAAGGAAATACAGCAAAATAAGATCAAATTTTTTTTAATTGGCCAATGCACTATACTGTCAACTATTCGAAATCAAAATTAAAGTAGATCGATATCTCATGTTTTGAGTGGCAAGCAGAATTTTACTAGTATAAGGTTCAAAAACTAAAAGCATAAGGAAAATATGACACAAAAGTTATAGGTAGGTTTTACCCTCACAATGTAGGCTACCACGTAGAAATACGGCCCACCAACATGACTGATCAGGTCCAAAACCGAGTCAACCGGTATATCTGGTCTCACTATAACAAATCCAGGACATTTAGTATTGAAACAATGAGATTGTCCAGCCTGTTAGACATAGATCATCAATGGAGAAGTAATGAGTTTAAGAAATTTGTGCCAAATTAAGCGACATGGACCCAATTAAAGAAGTACCACTTACATCCAAGCGTATAAAAAATCGAGTGCGGGTGTCACCATACAATGATGGATCAACCTGCGATAATGAGCAAAATTAAATGATAAGAAAAATCGAAAAGTTTTTTCAAATCAAATAATAAGACCAATCTGTTTTTTTTTTCAGATTAAACCATGCGAATGGAATATAAATGAAACTGGAAAAGAATTTAAAATGGTCTGGAAGTGAAATGACCATTCATTTGTTTGAGGATTAAAGGCAGAAAGAATTACCCTCCACCCAACTTCTATGCTATCTGGACCATTTTGAATCTTCATTTTTGCCCCGCTAGATCGTCCATATATATCAATAAGCGGAGCGTGTACGCTAATATATGCTCCAGCTCCTCTCAACTTCTTGTTTGAATTTGCTCTAGTTCGAACAACGGCCTCCTGAGAACAACAATAATATCAACACTTAGAATTGTGAGAATCGTATTTTGTATGAATATTTTGCTTTCATCATTAATTCTCGTTGGTATTCTGCATAATATAGGAGAATTGCTAGGTATAATTAAATCCGTGCATATGAGCGTACCTTTTTTTTAATAGCAAAGAAAATTTATTAATCTTTGAAAACAAATTACAAAGATGATTTACAGCACGACAAATCAAGTAGAGTAAAAAAAAAAGAACTCTGACAATCATATGCCACCAGGAACTAGAAGGGAAAAATAACCACCCATAAATGGCAAGAAGCCAACCATGGCCTAGAAAACCCAAAGCATACCTTAATTTTACTAATGTCCAGTTATGCTATATAGATTCCAGCCCTAAACTATGACCCATATTCATTTAACAACTTAATTATAATCCATTTCCCAACACTGGTACGTTTTTATTTGCAGTGCTGGAAAAAAATGCTCATTATCTCCAAGTACTTTTTATTCATTATTTGGCACTCAAGACTGCTAGGAGTAGTCACTCAGCTTAATTTTTCTCGTGCTGGGAGGATTTCAAGCTTGCCTCTTTTTTATTATGAATGCTTGTTTATTAATTCTATTAACACTAATATTCATAACAAAAGGCAGGTGCATGTATAATACATAAACGTAGCTCTCAGTCGATGAGACAACAATAGGGAAAATTAGGAATATTCATAGTGTATAAATATATTGTGAAAAATGATTAGGGATAACTTACATGAGCACCCAGTGTGTTATTTTCTAAAGATGTGACTTTCAAACCGAGTCTCTCTCTGATGAGATCTTCTTTAGTGATCCTTCTCAAAGGAATGGTTCCTACAGGGCACCCTCCACCTTTTAGCCCTATGCTCGTGGGTTCAGCAAATTCTGATGATACTTCATTTCTTGTTCCCCTATCTATTGAAATAGGTTTCATCTGCAATTAAAATTAGTCTAACCAAATTAGTGATTTGAGCGTATTCTAGAGATATAGAAGGATAGATAGAGATAACAAACCTGATAATGGAAAGTGTGATTCTTCAGCAAAGGGTGATCGAACGCGGGTTGTTTGTAGAAATCCACGCAATCAATTATATCCCCATAATCAGTCTATTTGCAATGCAATACAATCCATTGTTAGTTTTAATATGCTTGAAGAATGAAGTAGATGTCTCATCAACATAATTAGGTAGTAAATTATCATATCGAGTTTACATGTATAGTTGTGACTGGGGGCTTGTTTAGAAGATCAAGTTGCTTTTCCAACTCCTTCTCTTCTTTTTCAGATAAACTCATGCCTTCTTCATCTCCATTGTGGCCCACGGGAAAAGAAGATACAAAGAGGAGTAGTAGTAGAACAACGTGCAAAACCACGGAGCGCTCTAGGAAATTGAATTAAATTGTAAGGCAAATTAGTCATCAAAGTAGGCCTGTCAATGGACCGGATCTGATCCGGATCCGATCCGAAAAATCCGATCCGAATCCGATAACGTCGATCCGATAATCCGATAATCCGAATCCGGTAACGTTATCGGATCCGGATCGGATCGGATTAAATTCGTTATCAATCCGAATCCGAAATTTAATTTTTTTAACTTTTTGTAAATTTTTGAAATTTTTTTTAAAAATACAGTAAATTTTTTATTTTGAAAAAAAAATGTTTAAGAAGTTGTATTTTTATTTTCAATTTTTTCGTTTATTTTTTTTTGGAAAATATTTTTTTTTGAAAAAAAATTGTATTTTTTTTTAAAATATATTTTTTTTGCTAAAATTTTTGAAGTAAAAAAGTTTTCGGATCGGATCCGGATTTCCACTATCGGATTTGAGTCTTATCGGATTCGGATCGGATCCAGTTCTTATCGGATTCGGATCGGATCCAGTTCTTATCGGATCCGGACCCGATCCGACCCGTTGACAGGCCTAATTCAAAGGTCAAGAGATACTATGGCCTATGTTGTTTAACAAAATTATGTACCAATGGCAAAATGGAGAGGGACATGTTATTGCAACATTAGACACGTTATTGCAACATGTGAGCATAGAAGTGCAAATAACCTTATATCATGCGAGTGTCGTTATAGTTTTTGTTTTTAGCCAGAAACTGGATAATATTCCAAACCAATCCAAAGCATTTGTAGATCATGCATGCTATGATTAATTAGGAGTTGCAGAATAATTAAGATTAACCATATCTTCTTTTGTCTTGAAGAAGGTATTTACATGGTATGATTAGGAGTTGCTGAACAATTACATCTTCATGTTGGGAGAGTTCAACTCCCTCCCCAACCCCTTAACATATGAAATCTATGAATGATGTTCTGTCCACCCAAAACTAAAGCAAAGCAAGATTTTTCCACATATGGAGAAAATAGCCAATTCTAAAGGAAACCAAGTTAGTTACAACTGGGAAAAAATGTTAAAATGAGACAATGTGGCTTAATTTGATGGTAAATGCATACCTGACATTTTGGTAGAATTATAACTCAACAACAGGTGTGTTGGAGAGAAAATAAATGTAGAATCAAATACCGCCTAGGGTGTATTTATAAATGCTGTCAATCAAACACCCGATTAAGCCCACATTAATCTTATGCATGCACAAAAAGGTACTGATCCCTCTAGCCCAAAATATTAATCCACTATGAGAACAGATACGAGTTTTAGTACTAAAGCACTTTCGTGCATATTTTTCTTAAACTTTTTTCGCAACAATTTAAAAAAGTAAAACATAATTTTAACTTGGAACAAAGAAAAAAAGAAGTGCACCTGACCAAAGTAATTTATTTTTTATCATAAAATTGCATGTCGTTTCATAGGAGATAACATGTTAGTGCCGCATAAAATGAGGATTGCAATGTCCATGACCATGATAAAAATAAGTACGTTAATGATGCAATCTATAAGCACATATTAATTCTGGAAAAAAAAAATATGGACACAAGGTAAACGTCAATGCTAGCTCCAATGAAAATGCGTTCAGAGGAAAATCTTTTCCTCTAGAAGAATTATGGAAATATGAACAACACATTCAAGAAGAAATCTGGATGGATTACATAGATTTGGTAAAACTGGAAATACATTGATTTAATAGTGCATTGAAGATGCATCTAGAGGGAAAACGTAGCATGGTTACAAAGATTTAAAAATAAATTACAGTGGATTTGGAAGGATTACAAAAGAGTTGGCATATTATAACAGATTTCGCAAATTCTTATGAAATTTGCAGAAGATGAGAGCATCCGCAATGGTAATAATCAAAACCAATAATCAAAATGTGTCACGTTAGCATTAATTTGATTATCCATTTAGTCCATAATCAAACTTAAGCACATCTACCTCCACATTGGTTATTTTTGCATCCCTAACAACAAAAAAAACCCCCCACAATACACAATACACATTTGTTTAATTGCAAATGAGTTCTAATCATGCACTCGACCACACCAAACTATTCGTCTTGATGAGACGATTCCAATGTACAGTGTTTTTGAGTTATTAAGTTTGGTTATTGAGTTTTGATTATTGGTAACAGTTGTTAAGTTTGGTTATGGAATGGATGGAATTTGGTTATTTGCTAAAAGACTTGTAATTTTGCTTCTTACAATGTTGGGAGTTTTTTTTTTTTTTTTGCCAAACAAAAAAATAATTTGGGGTTTTTTTGAGCATTGTTGTTAAATTTTCATATCCACACCCATTTGTTTATTACAATGGGAATGCTCTGAGGGTCGACTTTTGCAAAAACAGAGAATGCTCTTGCTAGTCCATTGAGTGCACATACACTCCCTAAATTAACAAGCTCTTAGGAGTATTAACTCATATATCTAGCCCAAGTCGTGATATCTTGCAAGAAACCATATATATGTTTTTTTTTTATCCGCAATCATATATGAGATAAAATTATTTCCACCAGTGGTGGAAACCATGGGTTTTCCACCACGGCCAATTACGGGCCCCACAAGACACCATTTGTTATAATCTAAACCGTCTATGTTGTAGGGTCCGTAGAGTGGTATATCCACGCAAAAATTGAGATTTATCGGACGTCAATAGGTATATTAAAAATCTACTTTCGATTTAAGAAATGGACAGTTATGGATAGTTTAACTTCAAAATCTATGACCGTTCATTCTGCAAACCAAAATTCAATTTTTGATATATCTATCGATATCCAATCAAGCTGATTTTTTTCATAGATGTACTACTCTATGTACTTTACAAGATGAACGGTTCAGATTAAAACAAAAAAAATCTTATGGGACTCATAAGCAGTGGTGGAAACCCCATAGTTTTCACCAGAGGTGGAGAGAACATACTCTCATCATATATATGTTGGAACAGCTCATTTCTTACACTGATGGAATGGTGGACTTGGTCCATATTTTTATTCCCTAAAATGATTTAGTTGTAAGGTGTATATTATATGCTACATTATTTTCGTAATATATGTACACGCTTCCTTCACGCATCCAATCTTAAGAGCTTCTATATTTCACCACTCCCTCGCTCCTACTTCCGCTTCGCTCAACTAAGAACCAAACTTATGAGAGACCCACTTTGTCATGATCAAGAAATCCTATATATGTTCTTTCCTCCGTCAAAACACATTTGTAACGTTAGTAAAACCCAAAGAGCTGAGTTATTGTGAAAATGGAATTCCATACGAACTAGATTAATGACTATTTTTTACCAAAACAAATCAGATTTCTGGCGGATCAAAAAAATAAAAAATTAGATTTCTGGGAAAAGAGGATTTAAAAAACTCAGAGACTTGCATAAGTTCTATTGGCTGAAGGTTTACGTCCATTTTGGCAATTTTTTTTTGTCAAACGAAAATTTCATTCCTTTTTCTTTTCACGGGGAAATTCCATTCATTAAACTAACAAACCAAAGTCAAAAAGACTAATAAATGTCATAAAACAAATAAGACGAACAAGGTAGACAAGAATCACCGCTAGGTTCTAAGATGACCCACACCCATGGCATCAACTAGGACAAATTCTCTAACCGCCATAGGGACTCTTGTAGTAACTATCAAATCCTCCTCTTGCTGGGATCCAAGACGAGCCAATCAGTCAGCCGATTGGTTTGCTTGCCAATAAATGTGAAAAATGGTGGATCTAGTTCTGGCAGCAATGCGCCTAGCTTCCTCCACAATGCGGCGTAAAGTATGGTCCGGAGGTGGAACCTTCGTCGCATTTTGGCAGTAATTTCAAAACTCATGACATGGATAATTTAGCAGGAATTTCTAAATAACAAATACGTGGGTGCCCAAATGATAGGCCTAGTGGGCTTATATGTAGGGTCGGCTTTGCGCTCAAGGGTTCTAACTTTCAAAACTTTGACTTACAAACCTTTTGCAAGCAACATATTTATTTTGTGTCGTATGATCAAAATTATTTTCCTCTAAAACTATTTCAAGTATCTTTTTCCTACCAAACACGATAAAAGAAAAAAAGTAAAATATTTTCATATCCAAGCAAAAGGAGCCTAATGTAAATATACAAGAACATGGTGTGTGAAATACAGGTTTGGTATTTTGGAAAATACTACGGGTAGGATTCATAAAATCTTCTTGAAAGAGAGAATATTATTGTATTCGTAATTTTGCTGACCCATTGGATTTGGGAGATCCAGCCCAATCATGGGTCGATCTATTTAAGCCAGACTTCTTCTATTTCTATAATTGCACTGAAAATTATTAATCTTTTGCAAATATTTTTTCCCATCGTAAAGAAAATAGCCTAACGTAAATTTACTGAGGCCCCGTTCGCTGAGTAAAATAAATAGTTATTTTTGAATTAAAGGTGACGTATTGTGAGAAAACGAACTGTTTCGTAAAACAAAAAATAAGCACTTAAAAATAAAATTCTTAGCTGAACGGAGCCTAAAATTAATTACTATTTGCAATTGGATTCAGAGATCTAGCATCTAGGCCCATTGATTGGGCTTACTAGTAATCTCCTATGCTTATAGATTATATTGGGCCCAATTGATTTGGTGCGTAGTGTGAAGGGCTCAATAACTGTAATGGGCGTAGTGGATTTTGGAAAATAATCTCATCATATATTGGTACTACCATTAATAATCCAAAAAAAAAAAATGGTATTATAGAGGTTCATAAATTTTTAGATTTTTGTCTGGACCATTAATCTACAAACAAAATTCAAAAGGTACGAACTGATTTCATAGTTCACCGAATTTTTTGCATAGCCCTACTTAGAAGTGCCCAATTGGGTGGGCCACATGGAGGCGATAATTACTCGTTATACGTTTTCCAATTGGATTTTGAGATCTAGGCCCAATTGGGTGTGCTACTAGAAACTAGAAAGGGCTAATTGATTGTATTGGTTACTTTCTTTCTTTTTTTATCCGAAAACACATTTCATTAAAATGTCAAATGGCACTTACCACGAATCCACCCAACTACAATGAAAGGGAGACTACAACCAACCCATCACCAAAAAATAAACGAGAAATACAGGGACAAAGAGATGCAAAGTGTCTAGATCCTAAGCACGAGCCAAAGGCTATCTTCTCACTGCCACTAAGGGCCGGGACACGAGGAGTTGGCAATCTATCCAACAGTCGCCTCGGGATGGCGAAGAATCCAAATCAGAGACAAGCACTACAAAACCGATGGAAACAGATAAGAATTAGCAAAACAGAAAATGCAGCACCGTGGTTGAAACCACTAAACACGCCGGCCTGCTTCGGCCGAACCCAGCACACTGCCGGATATGGAGGCACAAACGGCGTCGCGAACCAAAGAAGGGGATGACATCTCCGGCAAGCCTCCGCTGACACGCGAAGCTCCGAGCATGGAGATCGAGGTAGAAATCCTCCTGGGCTAAAACTCCGATCAAACCATGACTTCACGGCGCCCGATGACTGCAAAACCTCTTCGGCCTCTTCAAATCCCCAGGGAAAACCCACGGTTGAAATTGTAGAACCCAGGCTCTAGGGCCAAGCCCCGGCCCTTATACCACCTGATCCGAAGACAAGCCCCGCGAGAGTTATTCGCCCACCGTCTCAACCCACCTGATCCGGGGGAGCCCCGGACTGGTAACAAGCCGAACTGGGAACACCAGTCGGAGAAATCCGGGCTAGCCGGAGAAGCAAAACAGAAAAACAGTAGAAAAACCAAACCCCTTCATCTCCTCCTCCATTATTAACCCAGACCCTAATCACTCCATACCCCACACCCCCTGCACCACCATCAATGCCACCAACCGATTTGAAGGCTCGGAGGGAACCAAGCTGAAGGAGGAGCACTGGCCTACGCCGATTCCTCCAAGTCGATTGCACACCACGAAAATCCCCAAATCAGAGGGCAAGAACAA
This sequence comes from Rhododendron molle, assembly GCA_025413875.1. Lineage (NCBI taxonomy): Eukaryota > Viridiplantae > Streptophyta > Magnoliopsida > Ericales > Ericaceae > Rhododendron > Rhododendron molle. Next base: position 46,024,479 of record CM046389.1, on the reverse strand, counting down.
GGGCTAAGAAGGGCGAGAATAAAGGGTGGAGAGAGAGGGGAGCTGGAGGAGGAGAGGAAAGGGGGAGGCAAAACTGGGGGAGCCTCCTCCTCCTCCTCCTCCTCATCCCCCCCCCAAACCCTAATCAGAGGCGGCTGAAGATTCTAGAGAGAGAGAGCCTAAGCTACCAGCCTCAAAAGAAGTGGTGATAATTGTATTGGTTATTGGATTTTGAACGAAATAGGCCCAATTCAGTTGGCAAATATGAGGTGGGCTAAATAATTATACATAGTTTGGTAATTGGATTTGGGAAATCCAGCCCGATTTAAGCCGGATTCTATTTAAACCCGATTTCTCTCTCTTTTTGTAATTGCACATGTTTTCTTAATTTACTTAATTTCCAATTTTCTTGGTAACAATTTTGCGGTTTACAACATTGCCTTGCGGCTTTGTCAGTGAGCATATTGAAGCTTTGGAAGAAATAGACGTTGGTATCAGAGCGGGCCGGGGTCCCGACCGGAAGTATGGAATTTCACATCGCTCGGGAGAGATTATTTGAGGTTATGGATTTTTGAGGTGTCCGAAATTTGGATCAGAGCTTAAATATCATAATTCTCTCGATTAGTCTTGATGGGTTGTGGGTAAGCATCAAGTAGTACTTGCATATGGGGGTCATGTATTAAATTTGTGTTCTTGGGCTCTTAGCAAGGAGGCATCCCCCGAAGGGAACACCAATGCGTCGTCAAGAAAAATTACCGAAAATATAATGTCGTAGCCAATGGATAAGATCCATCGATTGACGCTCGCCGCACATCTCATTAAAATAGGCGGTGAGGCTTGGTGGGCACTAAAAAAAGATATTGAGAATATGGGCAGCTGCTTTGGAATTTGATCAATTTATTTGCACAAAAAATAGAAACCCACATAGTTTCTACCCACCCCTAAAATCCCCCTTCAGTTGCAAAAAAAATTAAAAATCCCCTTCTGAACCCTCCTCCTTACTTCTCTTGCTCTGCTCCCAGAAATTTGGTGAGCCCCTGCACCGATTTCGTCCCACTTCAGAAAATTAAAAAAAAAAAAATCTATGCATACACCAGTACACTAAATTGCGTGGGATCCACTTAGGGATCTCATAAAAATGATAGGGGCTGTTTAAATTTTTTTTTTTTTTTAAACATACTAAATCAGATGTCGGTAATGGCACAAACAAAATTAATTAAATGAATTAATCAAGTTTTTACGGAAATTCGAATGAGCTAATTTTTTGCAAGATGCCATAGGATTAATATTTTGAACAAATAGAATAGCTTCGATTATTAGTATGAGAGCATGTAGTTCTAGTCTCGAGTTGAGGAAATAAAAAGAAAAACTACTAGTAGAAAAGGGAGCTGGACGGAAAAAATGAAGAATATGAGTTGGACGCCACCAAGACTTCTTGGAATGTTTCTCGCGGGGAGTAATTATTAGGTAGTTTGGGAGTACTGTCACGTGGTACTCCGGACCACTTTATAACCATACATTCCTATGGGATCTATACACTTAGTGATAGACCAACATAAATATGTGGTTGTGAAGTGGTAGGGAGTACCACGTGGCAGTACTCACCGAATATTGTATAATTTCATGAGTACTCTTCCTGAATCTTACTATCATTTCTGTTACACAAAAAAGGTAGGAGGAATATTAAGCTAAGATAAGATGTGCATTGTACTGCTAATGGGATCAGATCCTGTCCATTTGGATTCAGCTCATTTTGTGCGTCCGAGTCGTCCAAAAGTGTTTCAAACGGTCAAGTTTTTTCTTTTTGCTCGTCAAACGAAACATTTTATAAAACTCGACAAGGGTACATCAAGAGAAAAACAACAAAGCCCACAGAGCTTCTAAGCACCAAAAGTACAAACGCATCCAACCGATAGTTAGATAGCAAACCTCGAAGCTAGATTACAATCTCAGTTTTCGAATTCCATCTAAAAAGATCTTAAACTCTAGACCTTGATGTCAAACTTTGTCTTCATCCACATCGCACGCAACCCTTGTTTTAACTGCATCTCCCACTTCCCAAGCCTGTTTTGTTGAGTTGTTGAACATATAGTCATTCCTCACCAACCATTGGGACCATAAAGTTGCATAGAAACAAGCTTTCCAAATATAACGACAATGTTTTTAAGTATTTTTTAAAACATCCATTTCAATCTGAGCTGCCAAAAACACTTTTAGACAGTCTGGATGCACCAAATGAACCGAACAGGACCGAAGCAAATGGACAGAATCCGGTCAAGTGATCAACTATATATATGGCGATCTACATCAAGATGTTAGGATACATGAAAGAGTACCTTGTGAACGTCCAGAAAAGAAGAATTTAATGGTTTCACAAGAATTGAAGGATCGTATAATTAAGGGGACAAAATAACGAACCAAATTAATCAAGATGGGGAAGGATAATGGTCGAAACAATATGGTGTTTTTGGTGGTGGGTTGTTTTCAGGTGGGAAAGGGGGAGTAAGGTTTTTTTTTTTTTTACACTAGTTGGCTAAGATAGCTAATTATGTAAACAATGATGTATCATGACGTGTTTTTCGTGGGGTTGGATTCGGTCAAGTTTTCTCCGACTTGTTTGGTCAAGTTCCGGATGCAAAAAACTTGACCAAAATACTGGTCGGAGGAAACTTCATCGGATCTGGCCCCGTTTTTCATAGAATCCAAAAATTATACTAATAGTAACAATAACAGTACCTTCAAATTAAGAAGCTCGTACGCAAACACACTCAGCGTTTTCTTTAACAGTTTCAAAGTGCAAACTTTGAACAAAATTTAAAGTGGCCGCGTACTATGATATTAAAACGTGTGCATAATCAGCGGGATTAAAACGGTATGATTTCGGATTGATTAAAACGTGTGCATAATTAATGAGATTTGATCTGTTTTCCAAAATGACGCCCCAGCCCGCTCCTATAAATACTGCGTTTCAGACTGGTTTCAATACAACAAAAACAACTCTCTCTTCCCTCCCTAAAATATTTTCTAAGTTTGAGCAATAGGTAGAATTATGTTTTGTTTTCGGTTTTCTTCTGTGCAGAGAAGTCTGAGCAGAGGAGGAATTCTGGGCTGATTTATCCTGGGGACGGCAGGGCATTAACCAACTGCTTACACAATCTGGACAGAGTCGCGAAATGTCTTAAAGAAAGCGACGTAGTCCGCGACTCAACCCAACCATTGTACTTCAATTTGGTATTCTGTTTTTAATAGCAGATTTTGAGGTAATCCAATCTTGTTTTACTGCACTTATTCCAACACTTTGAAGAAGGTACGCAGCACTAGCACATTAGTCCCCAAAAGTTGGTATCGTTTCCACATGAAACAATAGATTACAATTTGGTATAGGCAATGGAATAGAAAGTACCTGTAATTTTTTTGTGTAAATTATTTTTTACGCAAAACCGGGGGTGGCACCCCATCTTCCATGTATCAGTCCAGTCACGAATCGAATCTTTTCAGCATCGCTGTTGAAATCGTTGCTTCAAGCCTTCAGGGCGTTTGTCTGAGCGTAACAGATGACAGAAGGGGGATGACAAGGGAGGAAGTAACGACGTACAGATGTAGTGTATGGGGTTGTGAGGCGTTGTGTGTTTTTATTTCAACAATTAGGCTGGGCTGTAAAAAATGGGTTGGGCTAAATGGGTTAGGTGTTGTATGTAGAGACCCGAACAATTTTAATTTCTGAAATATATTGATTAAATGCTTAATTGAGAAATTATGAGTTTATTGGTAATTATTTGAATTGAGGACTTACGTGATAAAATAGAAGTTTGAGGGGTGAATGTGTGATTTAATGATTTGAGGGTATAAATAGGGAAATGTGAGTTGTAAGAGATAATTGTATCCCTCTCTTTTTCCCTCTCACGCCATTCCCCTCTCTCTCTCTCATCCGGCTCTCTCTCTCTCCTCTCCCCTCACTCAAAACTCCACTCCACCACCCAAAATCTTCAAGGAACAACCTCATTCAAACCTTGCAATCACGATCCCAAGCTCGAAAATCCTTCGGTGAAGTTCGAATCGGGGTTTCAAGGTTCGAAAGTCTAGGGCTCGTCCAATAATGCGTGAATCTCGTCCATTGTTTCGAGGTAAGAACTTCTTGACCTCTTTTATATGTTTCCTTGTTGTTTTGGTGTACAATCGAGCTATTGATTGTTGGATTTTGGTTGTGTTCGTGTTTTGAAAATTCTGCATGAATAGTATCCGCAGCCAATCTGTATCGATACGGATTTTGTGGCGTATCGATACGGGGAGCTTATCTTTTTGGATAGTTGATTGCGTATCGATACGGAGAGCTTAACTCCAGGTTTTGTTCTTGTTGTTCTTTTGTTGATTGTTTTTGCTCCCAACCACTTCTAAACCCCCTTGAACATCTCATAATTGATTTCAAGCTCGTTTATTTGACTTCATTTGACCTATCCTCGTTATCCTTGTCCGTTGGCCTTCCGTTAGCACGAGTCGAATGTGAAGTACTTAGTTAAACGTCGTTAAAGGCTTATTTGTTAATTGTTGGAATATGTAATCGTTTGTGACACAGTTGTGATACCATTGGCATATTTTAAGATGTTACGTTGATGAAAGTGATCTTGGGAAAGTCTTAGTATGTATATCATTTGAGAAATTAGTCGTTTGGGTCAGAAGTTGGCTTAGGGAGTCCCGCAACGCAAGGGGTTGTAATACGGAGACTTTGTTGGGTTTCGTAACGCAAGGGGTGGAAATACGGTAACCCAGGGATTGTAGGGATCACCATGACGCAAGGAGTGGTAACACGGTAAACCACGTGGAGTTGTACGGTAGCGCAAGGGGTGGAAATACCGATTGGGAAAAAGGTCTTAGGTAGAGAGTGAGTTGAGAATGTCAAGGTTGTCGAGTCTTGTGACTAGGGTACCTAACCGAAATAGAGGTTTAGATTATAAATCGATTGATAGTTTGGTACCGAACTGTTTCCTTACCTTTCTTGTCATCTGCACTTATCAACATGTTTGCATATAACAGTGGTTAAGATTTTCCTACTGGGCTATTGTAGCTCAACAAAATCTTTCTTTTCAGGTTCGAACGCCGGACAGTAGCATCATGCGTTGCATGCTTGGATTATGGGCAGATTTTTGGAAGTTTATCTCACTTAGTTACTTTTTCATCTTGTAATAATCTAGCTTTTGGGTCAAGATGATTTTGTAACTAATTATTCTTGATTTATCTTTAACTAAGTTTGTAACTGTATTTGAGCTAATTTGAGCCGTGGTGCCAAAGTGTATCTTCTTCTGAACTGAGGACTTGTCTGTAATTAAACAGGTGGGACATTATTTTAGGAATACGATGGCAGTGAGGTCCTTTTATTAAAACATATTATTTGATTTATGTTGAAAATCCAAGTCGTGACATTGTATGGGTTGTGTGTTTTACAAATAATTTTTTTTTTTGGTCTTCCGAACCCCACATGGGCTACAGCCTATTGTAGCCCATGTACACTTCCGCCCTTGTCTTTGGGCATGACCATAGGAGCTCCCAACCTGCCAATGGAATATTTGGTTGAGCCATATTTACTGGCCGGGACAACAGACCGTCACCACGACACCACCTAGGTACACGTTGGTAAGAGCACAAAATCCCCAATCCCATGCCACTTGCACGAGTTGAACTCGAGTCGTACTTGGAGAAAGAGGGAGGCCTTACCAACGAGGCTACCACCTCCAGTGGTACACATGGACTTATTGAATTCTTATTCTTATTTTCTTACTAATACTAAGAAGAAGTGGGCATTTTTGTTACTTCAATTCCACGGTCCTTGTAACGCCCTGACTTTTCGGGTGCAATATAAAATAATTTCTTAAGAAAATTTGCTAAATAAATATAATTTTCCAAAATAAAGCTTTTGCTAATACAATCTCAAGATAGTTTTACGGAATCAAAATACATTAACTTCAGAGCCTACAATCTTGATACGAATCCTAAGCATCCTCGATCTTCATTCTTGATATTCTTTCCGTTCGAATTGCATCATCGTTGAATCTCCTCCATTGAATCTGCGCCCTCAGCAAATTGATCGCCGAAGCAATCGATTTGCGGAGATCTGACGTATCCGTTGAGTGATAAATCACCCAGTAAAATAATCCAACCCAACCACCCCTCTTACTTTACAGCTAGCAGGCAAACAGAATTTATAGTGCGAAAAAGTAAAACAGAGATAACTCACATAACTTGATTCATTGCTATCCATTACCTTAACATGAAATCTAAGAGCTCTCCACGAGATCTTCCTCCCCAACCGCTAGCCATATCCCGTCCCATGAGATCACTTCCTTTTGCTGTCGCAGATACACCTAAGTTATGTATCGAGTGTGCATCCCAATAACTACAACAAAGGGTAAGCTTATCATGCCGTTACATCGCTAGGGTTCGCCTATCTTATATACCACTTCACAATCATCACAATATCACAATATCACTAGGCTTACTTTGCCAGTCTATCAATTCATCACTGGACTCTCGCCAGTCTATCAATTCATCACTGGACTCTCGCCAGTTTCAATTCATCACTGGACTCGCCGTTTGATTCTCATCTGATCTCGTCATATCTCAACATCACGCCTGCAACTCTAACAGAAACAAACTTCACAATTTATCCATTACTTAGCATCGTCTAAGTGATTTCTATATCGTATGCCACCCCATGTCCCTAGGGTCCAATCTAACATTCAAATTAAGCATCGACACAATATCAATCTCAATAATAATTAAAAACGAATAACAGACAGGTCCAAACAATTGTTAGGCAATGCAATCACATAACTTGGTCACAAAGTCATTGAGAATGAAAGAATTAATTAATTAAGATTTAAAAATAATTTTCTAGACTTTCGTTAATTAATTATAAGTAATTAAGTTAATTAAACACTAATTAAATACATTAATTAGGTAAAAATATTAGAATAATTATCGTAACCTTAATAAAGGTCTTAACAGTCCTCTATAATAAGTTCGCGTGCTAAAAGTTGGGTTTGGATGCTCACAGAATTATTTTAAATAAAAAGATTTAGTTAATAGGCAAAAGAAGAATAAATAGAAAATAAATAATTCAGTAATTAAAAATATATTTATTCTAACAAAGTATCATCTTAGGACTGTAAGAAGTCTAAATAAAATTATTCGGAATTATTAATCTCTTTTATAATATTTTAAAGTATGATTATCAAGAAACAACGCGTAAATAATAATAAATAGTTAAGTAAGTAAATAAAATATTATTTTAATAACATATCATCCTTGAGATGTAAGAAGTCTAGGAAAAATAGTTTAGATGTTAAAATCATTGTTTGGAAGGTCGCAATTATTTTTCGTTTGTAATTTTAATTAAAAATAAAATAAAAAGCTAATAACATAAAAATTATATGAAATCAGCAAGTTATGATATTTAACATGTTAGAAATCTATGAAAAATAGTTTGGGGATTTATAGAGTAGTTTATAAGGTCGCAATGATTTTTAGTTTGTAAACTTTTACAAAATAACGAATAAAAACTTAATAAATATCAGATTAAATAAAAAAAATATGAAACCAACAAGGTATGATCTTTAGAGTGTGGGTAACCTAGGAAAATTAATTCGGGGGTCAAACACGATGTTTAAAAGGTCACAAAATCGATTCGGCACGCACTGCCAAAGGAGAGGATTCCTAAAAATCTTCAGCCGAGTCTCATCCACGCGAGTGCTTATCTGGTTCAGGTTCGTATATTCGTTTTCCCACATTTCTTTTGATTTTTGCTTTTAAGTTTAATTCCTTTTATTCATTCGAAATCAATCAATCTCCTTATGTCTAATAACATCAAATATACTTAGAGGAGGCCTCGGATTGAATTATAGTACCTCGGTTCGGATTAAATTCGTTTTCGATCGAAAACTTGAATTTGGAGAAGACGACTTCAATTCCTTCGATCGAGGGACCTTGGGCTCGAATTGGTTGATTTTCGGTGATCCTTGGGACTGTAATAAGTAATTCAAACGATCGATTTGGATCTCGGACGAACGAAACCAAGAAACCCACTTTTCTCTCTCCTTCTTTCTCTCTCTAAAAATCTATGGATTAAAGCTCGGTTCTCTCGGGTTTTTCTCCTCTCTCTGGCTCCGTGGAAGGTGGTGGAATCATGTACGTGCCCTAGGGTTGGAATAGTTATATATTTATAGGAGAATTTTGAGGTAGAAGAATGAAATCGAGTCCTAATCGGATTGGGTTTCGAGATGGACGAATTTAGCTCGGTTTAAGGGATACGGAGGTGGTAGAGATCGAGTAGGAGAGTGAGGGAGAAGAGAGACGTCCATACATGCAATTATATGTATGTATATAATGATAAAATAATTTTTAAGAGATAATTAGATAAAATAACTTATTTTTTTTTGTATAAATCTCTTAAGGGAAACGATTTTAGTATTACTAATAATACTTTTAATGATCTTAAATAATGAAAATTTTCGGGCTGCACAACACTTATATGCTTACAAGGTAATTATATTTAAAGAAATTTTAAATCTCCAAACATAAATTTAGGTTTCAATTATATTTTTATATTTAATGCATTATTATAGACTAAAATAATAATTTCTTATTTAAAAAAAATTGGGTTGAAAATCCGGGTCGTTACAGTCCTTAGGAAAAAATTGTATAGTTCAAACACAAAAAATGACAACCTTACCCTTTTAAACCCTATTCTAGGTCTGTCAATGGACCGGATTGAATCCGAATCCGATCATATTCATCGATCGGGAAACCTTGGTACAGATCATTGTTAGAGCTTTTGGGTTGGTATATGAGCATGGCTATGAAGAAACAAGTTGATCAACAGTATAAAAACTTGGCAATGTGAATCCATTAATAGCCTTACATTAAGATTAAACTTCACATGCTGTGAATGCTACTACCACTTCAATTTTGTAAAAGTAATGGGCATTTATGTCATTTCAACATACCAAGAAGAAGTGAGTTCTTTTTTCCCCCTTTTGTCTTTTGTGGCTTTTATATCTGCTCGGAGCATATATAAGGACTTCACAACTGCCTCCATTAGTCAACAAACTTAATACGAGTATACAACCTCCTTCCCTCTGCTTCTGATCATAGTCTTTTGAATAAATTAAATCTCCAAAACCATTGATTCATGGGAATTCAACATCCTTTATTCCCAATTTTGATACTACTGATGCTCGCCCTGGGTAACGTTTCGAACGGTCGCCACCTTCGCCGAATCGCTGCAGTAGGAAAAGATGATGGATTTACTAGGGAATTCAATTCCCAGTACTCACAACCTTTCTCAGACGAACCGGGATTCATGGGATATCCTGAGGAACCCGGAAATGATTCGGTCGACCCAGTTTACGGAGTCTCAGAGCGAACAGTACCAGGGGGGCCGAACCCCCTTCACAATTGATTGTTTTCTTGAAGGAAATGCCAGCCATACTGCCATAAGTCATACAGAGTTTTGCAGCTTCTAATGTAAATGTTGCTACTGTTTCCCCTTCTCTCTCTCTCTCTCTCTCTCAGTTTATTAATCAAGGATGTATCATACATACAGTAGGATTCATATTTAGAACGTCAGATTGTATCAAAATTGAATAATGTAGAGTGTACACATAAAGTTGCCATAGTAGATGCAAGTAAGTTACGTAAAAACACCGAAATTTTTTAATTTTCCGACGAAGTCACAACCGGGATTTAGATATCTGGTGGTTGAAGACGCCAATGCCGTAGTGGTAAGAACAATAGACACAATTTAGTACTGTGCAATTGATAGGAAGGGGATGAGGGAGAAGCGAGGAGACGGCTCCCGTGTATTAGAAAGAAGAAGATCAAAATCTTGTTTCGGTTTGGTGTTCAAGGCCGGCTGATGGGGTAAGTCAGGGAAGCAGCCGCTTCCGGCTCCCAAATTTTGGTCCAAGTTTGAGGTCCTACTGTAATATAATTTGTATATTAATATTAGAATGTTTCTAAATAAAAACACAATTGTATCTTATTTTCTTCAAAAACTCTGCAATAATATATTTTTACATTTATATTGTCATAATTGGATTCTTTTAGTTTGATTTTTTTTTTGTTATTTTTTGTACTTTTATCATTTTTAAAAAAAAAATTATGAATATGTAAGGGACTCAATATAGAAAATTCGCTTCGAGCTTTCAAAATATATGAGCCAGCGCTGAATTGATGTTTCAGTTGATCTAGGCAAACGAGAGGGGAGTAGAACCTGAGACTTGATATTTTCAATCATTTTGCAGGATGAGATTCCTTGGGCCATATATGCAGAAAATCCAAACCATATTAGTATTGCTTTCCTACCAGATCTCCTATCCTGGATCCGGTCCCTATGGCAACTAAAACACCATTAATTGACTAAAGAAAACAAGCAAATCCATCTTCTTTCCTAAAAATCTCATATTTTTACCATTTCCTTTAGTATTATTTAGAATCCCTATTTGAAGGATGCAATTGATTAGTGTTTGGATCATTCAATCCATTTTTGCTCTCCCAATAAATCTCCCGTCCCATACGCGGTACCCACTACACCACCGTTGACCAGGGACGAAGCCAAAATCCTTAAAATCGGGGCCAACTGAATGGATTTATTTCGGAGGGCCGTCAACCGAAAAACTTTCATAGTTCAGCGGCTCTCATTGAAATACCCTCAAGGTGAAGGACTTCTACAAATATGGAAAGGGTGGGGGGTGACTAAAGAAGCACAAGCAAAGCCCACTTTCATACACGTAAGTTCAAGGGCGGAACCAGAAATCTAATCCGTCCTAGGCTAACTCAAAATATAGATGAACCAAAAAGAGCTCTATAAATAATGTCCGGCAAACTTGTATATTAATACGTATGTGTTCAAAAATAAACAAAGGAAAAGTAACAAAAAACGTACACTATTGAAGTTATACTCTATTGAAGTTGTGTCCTACGTCATTTCAGAGAGTAGAAATCATTTAGTATTATCGAATTTGAGTCGATATCTTCAACAAATTCTTTTTCAATGTAGATGATCATAGAATGAGGTGGGCTAACATTTTACAAATAAATTTTACTTTTTTTTTTTTTGAAGTCCACTTGGGCTATAGCCCACCCTAGTTTCCACTTAGTTCCGCCATCGGTAAGCTCATGTCTCTAAACAAGACGACATATAGAAAACGTAGTGCATTTTTCTACTAACTGTGTATGCACAGAGAGACACACACGAGTGACAAGTTTGCTTACGCATTTTTCTAGCCACTAATGAAAAGCTCCAAGAAAAGATAACCAGTCTCCACTATTTTACTTTATTTTTATAACTCAGGTGTCGGGTTCAGCTCACGGACAACTCGACTATTCTTGGGAGCCCAATCTCCCGCCCACTTGCAGTGAGCCCAATGAATGCCAAAGCAATTGCTCCGCAATCACACGCACTCGAATAGTGCTCTCCCCTCTTGGCTTTGTCTCATTGTCTATCTCGTAATCAATCATTCGATTCCGTCCTACTCCTACTACCTGACTCTTTGTCCCTTAAAAACAGACTAACCAAAAGCAGGAGTGCTTAACTTTGAAAACCACTGCCATCAATTCAGGACCATACAAGATGATTGTATCTCCATCAGACGTGCTTTAGATAACACATATGATGGAACATAAGAGTACATTTCCAGAGAAACTTGTGGAAAGATAATGGAATGCCCACATATGATGGCATTTCTAATAGATAACACGAGCTTTATCAGTTCCGCAAATCGCAAATGTAACTGTCTCTAATGCGATTGCCAACCATGTGAGAAATTTTAATGTCCTCATCCAAAACTTGCTCTGGATTTCGATGCATACTATCAACAAAATCGTTGACAAACATGCATAGTATATAACGCGTTAGCCCGTAGGAAGTGAGGGTACAGATAAGTATAACCCATGACAGCCTCCACTGCTCTGTCTCCGTCAGTACTGACTTGTCAAACACCACCCATAGGGTTATTAGCAGCTTGGCATGCCAGTCCCGCGAAAAGTGATGCCACAACCATTAGAGATCCCCTTTGCTCCATGAGCCAAGTGTCACCTACAAGATCCTTCGCTCGTGTAGCATTAGATTGCCGGAGTAAGTCTTAGATATGATCCAAGTCTTCCTGATCCTAATCTGATTTGACATGCACTAGGAACAAAAGGTTCATTGTTGTGTGTCCCCTAGATGGGGGAATGAAGAAACAAATTGCAGTGACCCATCTATTCCACACTGTCAATTTGCTATTTCATTGTACAGAGCTTTCGATGGAAATAGCAGCAACAAAGAAAAACTAGAGTGACAGAACAAAGAGGAGATTTGAAAACATACCTGTTGAGGAACACCCATAGCAAAAACAGTATGGTAAGAGAGAGGCCTTGAAATCGTAGTTGACAAATTGGTCATCAGCAAAAGAGAGGCTCGTAAAGATGAAGAACAAGATGACAGTGCCAGTGGCCATGGATTCAAGGCCAGCCCTGAATTTTCAGAGGCCTAAAGCGATAATAAAAAATATGGTCTTTCACGAATTTCTAAGACAAGCATAAAATAAACAAATTACATTCCCAAAAGAAGAGAGTATTGATCAATAAGAATCTCACCTATATTTAGAATAAGTGATCTATCATTTGGTGTATTGGCAGAGTTCATGCACAGATTTTTAATGATTTTCAAGTTGAAAACTCTTGTACTACGAAAAGAAATTAAATTTTTTTTGTTAAGCACTCCTACTACACATTTGCGCCTAAAAAGTAAGAGAATTAGATTCCAATGAAGCGAGATTAAGGCATTTGGTTGGGGCAACCACTGAAACAGATCCTCCCTTCTTCTCTAAACCCTTCTCTCTACATGTTGGTAAATGTATTCTTTCCGAACCAAATTAATCAATCAAGTCAGTGAATAAAGTGTGTCGCCAATTACTCTGAGTTGGTATGATTGGTGTGTTATTTTGAAAAACGTAGCACATGCAAGGCAATGGCACGAAAAAAGCACAGGTACAGCACGGGCATGAAAAAAGCACAGGTACAGCACGGGCATGAAAAAAGCACAGGTACAGCACGGGCATGAAAAAAGCACGGACACGAGAAAAGCACGGGCATGAAACGATACTCCAAAAAAAGTCGTCTCATAAAACAATACACGTCATGCAATATGGAAGGAAATTTCTCTGCAATAGGCAATGGCAAATAACCCAAAAACACACTTTGATCCAATACAAATGGCAACTTATTCTCTAGAAATAATAATACGCCTTGCAATTACTCTGCCGTTAGTAGAAATGTTTTTCACCTATAAAATCTCCAACCCAAACCAAAACAATACATGATACCCAATAAATTCCAGGACGAACCAGAAACGGTCATACTTGCAATAAATTACTCCAAAAAAAACACCATCCAGCTCTTCCAGATTTCTTAACTACTTTGTCCGAGGTCTGTTTGGTTCTCTCCTTTCGGCAACCATGATCCTTCTCGAAGAATGTTCAACTTTAAGTAAATTTCCTGCCTTCCCTCTTCATGCACGAATTCACAAAGGCACAGGTCCTCCCTCTTGAGATTGTTCCACTTGCAAAATGCTCTCCACCCTAGCCATGTCCGGCCATCCTTCCACATGTGAACCTTTGATGACCATTCCCTGCCTTCTTCATCAAGCAGGATTAGGTTTTCAGGAAGTTTAAGTCTGTGGTCTTTGATAACATCGACTGGAACGTACTGCAATAAGTGGTAAAGACAAATAAATTGTTGCTCAAAATGCTAAGCTCTAAAGAAGCCCGTTTTAGTTTAGAGAGTAATCTAATAACAGAGTTTGTGCAAAAGGAAATATAAACTTTCTAAAACATGGACACACCTAATAAATATGGTGACAAATCACCAAGAAAGGTAAGCAAACCAAGAAACAATCGTGACTTATGTGGACATTATAAAAGCCATTTAGGCATCTAATCATGACATTTTAAGATTGCACCATCAGAAAATAAATGAACTTAACAAAAACATGGAAAGAATGAAACTAGTGCAGCGACTACACATATACGGCTTCAATGAGTTCATGCATGAAAATTTCCGTAGTCTCAGGTTTTTTTTTTATCCTCATAGTCTGAGTTTAGTAACGAACAATTATTACTAGTGAAGACTAGGCAGTGTTAAACCAGGAGCGGATGAGAATTATGACAGACAGGCCTGGCCCTGAGATTTCCGAGGCCCCCAGGCGGAGTTTGAAAATGGGGTCTTTTATTTTTAGTATATTAATTAGTTAAACAATCAAAAAAAACAACCAAGCTTGTAGTGGCAATGTGGTTGTGCAAGTCTATAGAAACCACAGGTCGAGAATTCGAGACTCCAAAGAGCAGTTTTTAAAATCATTTTATGAAAACATTCCAAAATTTTATGTTAAAAACGGGAGGGGATAGGAATCGAACCCGTGACATTGTGTTCTGTATGCGCACGGCTTACCACCAGGCTACATTACACTAATTGTAAAATGTTTCGCATATCTAATATTTAATTTATTTCACTTTTTGGGGACCCAATTATTTGGCCCAGAACGGGAGGACCTAGGTGGTCGCCTGGTGGGCTTATGCCCAGGGCCGGCCCTGATGACAGAGTACCAAGAAGTGATAAAGAACACCGAAAAGGATACCACAGATTTGATGTCAATAGAACACTGAGAAGGGATCTATCCTGGCCCCAAGGTCAACTATCACAGATGTCAAGCCTGACATCTCGGGACTGATTCGGCTTAGTATCAATCCCCATGACTGTGGAATAGTTCCTAATTGGGCGCACCTCTACTATTAGAAGGTAGAATGGTATCATAGCCATAGCTCGATTCATTAGAGTCTAGTTTTCCATATGCACCACCATATCTGACTAAGGCATCGGAGGGAAGTCAGCCGACATCACACTGTTGTTTCCCTTTCAGCCTTTTTCTTGTTTTCAAGCAATTTCCTATTTCAGAAAGCTGCTGTTATATATAAAGGTTAGATGATACTGAAAGAATCATCCAACGTGATTGTGGTTGTTTTATCGGGTTCCTTGTCTTCCAAAAACTCCGCTCAAGTAAAAGTATGAACTTCGTCTATGGAGAGCATTATGTCTCACAATCTGATTTCCAAATGGTGTACAATCTGCCGTGTAATGCTTGATAAGGAGAAAAGCTAATGCCCCATATTTGTCACGCTCAGATCAACAAAATCAGCAGTTTTATTTAGCATTCAGTACTAATCATCCATGGGTTCACACTCACCTTTTTTTTCTCCCACTTTTGGTCTCACCTAAATGAAAAGATACAGAGATATATAAAGAATCGTTGAAACCGCTACTTAATTAAACTCTGCTGCCCTTGTACGTCATTCCCAATCCTCCTCTTTGGGTTCTTGCCTCTTGCAAAGTTTAAAAGAAACCACTTCTTGTAATTGAAAGTTGAATTTGGGTTGATTTTCCTCACAATACACTAGTATCTACACAAATGGATAACATCTAATTCTTTATGTTCCCATGCATCAAATTGGACATCCCCAACTGTGACATAGTAATAGTATCTATAGTAATAGACAACATCTAATTCTTTACGATCCCATGCATCAAATTGGGAAAACCCCTAGTTGTAACATATTACTCAGGTTTGACACCATGTGTCTATCCTGGTGCACGGAGCTGTCTCTTCAAGAAGAATCTATACTCCAAGGCTATCCTGAGTACCAAATGCAAATAAGAGTACATTTCCAGAGAAACTGGTGAAAGATAATGGAAGGCCCAAATATGAGAGCATTTCTAATAGATAACACAAGCCTTACCAGTTCATTCCGTCTCTTTTCTCGAAGTTTCGCCACAAAGTAAGGATTTTTGGGCCGGGCAACCATCCCATATTCGAATATATCGTCATCATCCTCAACTTTGACGGCAGCTTTTCGTTTACTGCCATCTAAATCAAGTAAACCTGTAGATTATATATTTAGACATTGATGAGAGGAAAAGACAACCAAAACAAAAGCCTATAGATGTCTTTAATTGTTGGGGAAAAAGGAAATAACAACTTACTTCTCAAAGTGGTTGCTTCAAGTTCCTGCTCTTCCACTGCAAACTCATTTTCCTCTCTGCATTCCTCAACCTCTAAGTCATCCTCTGCCTCCTCAACCTCCAAGTGCCCCCCCTCCTCCTCCTCCTCAACCTCCTCCTGCTCCTCATTATTAACAGTTAGGTGAGAAGATCCTATCAATTCCTTCTCACATCCAGTTCTTCCATATATTTTGAAATGAAATACATCAGTGCCATCATAATCGAATACTAAGAAATCTCCAAACTCCAAAGAGCTATCGTCAACAAATTTCACCCAGCCATCACTAAAATTGAGGTGATTTCCAACTTTGGTTACCTGTACGGGCCAAAGTTTTCCATGACGATTCCTCAAGAATACTTTGTCAGGTATTCTTCCTTTGACGTGTCCAACAAAAGCCAAGGGAATGCGCTGCAAAGAAGGGTATGTAATACATTGTCAATCGCGAATGGTTAATGAAAACCAATATTGCGTGAGGAAGCATCAACCCATTAAATGATTTGTATTGACGGTTATTCATGTTTCCTTCTATATCTACTTCTATCGAAAACATAGTTTCTTTTGCCATGGAGAAAAAATCCTGGATAGCAATTACGATTTATGTGCCATAGTACTCAGTAGAAATTCCCACCTAACAGATTTTGTCAACCTTCGCATAGTAAGTAAAAGATATCTTTGGAATGATGTTACGCTTCTCACAGATACTCCCTCCATCCCAATTTGTTTGTCCATTTTTCGATGTTTGTGCCAGTTTCAATATGAATCTACAAAAAATATGCAATATGGATATTGTTGGATAGTTCTCGATGAGATCCATTATACAAAGTTTTCAAAATAACAAACAAATTAAAGACTGAAATATATATAAGCAATTGATAAATGGCACGAATGTCGAAAAGGGACAAACAAATTGGGACAGAGGGAGTAAGACCTATGTTTCGAAGATCAAATAGTCGAAGTAGCTAAGCTAGAAATATATAAGCAATTGATAGAGTGGAACAAGCTATCACTGTAGTTTGCTAGCAGAGGCGACTCAAGGAATATTATTTTATGGGGTCGAAAATTTTCTCAAGTTTGAATCACATTCAACCAACATCTAACATTGTAGATATAGATCAATGCGATCTTTAAAGTTTATCAAAAAAAACCACACTCTAAATTAGCTCTCAAACCAGTACACACTCTAAATTGGCATTCATAGGTCTCCTCTGCCTTTGGTTCAAGAGGTTGATTGGTTCAGTGCTCATCAAGGAGGTGGAAGTATGCAGCACCTAGTTTCTAAACTCTCTTTTTTCTTTTTTGATGGGCTTCTAAACTCTTTTTTGCTGCTGTCCTTTATTCCATTTGGGGTGAAAGGTCTGCTAGGATATTGAAGCACCTAGCAACTGATTCAGATGGGGTGATCTTAATTTCATACATCAGTGTGGAGGAATGTGAGGAAAAATGATTCAAATAGGCTTTGTTGTAGAGTTTGGAGGATTCATGCAGAAGCAAATTCAAACCAACTATATAAAATACCCTCCATGATGATACCGATTTCGTGGGGGCAAAAAAAAGAGAGAAGATATCATTGTTTGCTCTTCAATTTGGGGAAAAAAAAAAACTAGAAGTTCCATATGGAATCAGATAAAACATTCTGATGCTATATGGAATCAATTTGAACAACACATCTAAGCACATCTATTAGACCGAAATCATAACAAGAAAAAGTCTTTGAGTTGCATACCAAACTTTCTGAGCTGTAAGATGGCATGAAGACCTTGAAGAAACTACAAAGGTCCTCCATCTTTGATGATGCAAGCTTGACTCAAAACCACAGTTGTGGGTACATGAAGCAAACCCTAGTCAGTGCAGATAAGATGTCTTCTGGTTTAAGGATGTTTTCTTGTGTCTCTGCCTATTTCAGTTGAGGTGAAATTTTGGGTTGAGGTGTGTGGGGTGGCAGAGGGGGGTGTTTGATGAGGGTTTTCTGGTATTTGGGTTACTATTACTGAAGCCTTAGCCAATGGGAGTTATGCTGTTTCACACATGATGCTGGATGCTACTATTGATGCTGTTTGTTGCTTGCTGCTGTTCTTTATCTGGTTTAGATGGCACTCACTGTCAAATCAAACCCTAGATTTTTAAGGCTATCAGAATCTCTGGTTTCTGATCCTAATAGCTGCTAGTGTTTTGGCTATGGTTTTTGCTACCCCAACCTCATTGAGATTTTTGTCCTTGGTTGTGATGCCACCGTGTCCTTGATGCCTTTAATCTTTGTATACAAATGTTCAAGGATTAATAAAATCTTTCTTTTGTTGAGCCAAAAAAAAAAATTTAAGAGAGAGGGGCTGCAAAGAAGACAAGGTGATTGATAAATAGGGTGTTGAAAAACCTCACCAACAGATGAATAAAGCATCTCTTCACTGTCATATCCAGGTTGGCCGATGACAAATGTGGCAAGCTCATTACACTCTCCAATCACTAAGACAATTAAACTTAGGTATAACAGAACAAGGAAAAGTAATTATAATTAATGATGTTTAAGGATATACATTGAGTTGATTCTATTTTATTGCAAAAAAAAAAAGTGGAAAACTCATTAATGATTTCTATATGTAGGGGGATGTCAATGCCATGTCTGAATTTAATGGTTTCGCACTAAGACATATCATCAAATGTATATGCATAATAAAAACCCCCGTGATATACCATACATGTAAACGCATATATAATTGGGTGCATACAAATACACACATACATGTATGTATGTAAGTTGGGAATTGGTGGCTTACGGCTGTGACCGACGTGGCCTCGTTTGCTATTTGTGGACATTCATGAACAGTTAATGGCAAGAAACATTGAACACGGTCGAGCAGATCAGGAATGTCACACAGGACGCCCTTCTACAGCAATTTGCATTTGCAGGTTTAAATATAGAGACAAGAGGATGTGATGAGCAATTAAAGTATGCAGTCAAGGATTCCTTGGCCAGTGTTTAGTTGTGGTCCTTACTCTTTCCTTTTTAAGGCAAACTAGCATGTTAACGTCTTTTCATATGTGGCAGAGCACAAAACCATGCAAAAAATGGAGGTAAAACTGAAAAGGTTCAGCCACACCCGAACTGCATAATATCAATAACTTCAAGATTCACGATGAATTAAACACCCTTCTTGAAACACTTGTATTGAGTCTAAAAAAAAACTCCTGAAATCCATGGTTTCAGTTGCAGCGAAAAGCTGTTGCTGACATATGAAGATTAAAAAGTTTGGTGTCAACACCACTTCACAAAACAACGTGGAAACAACAATGGAAAGTCACTGCATCATAACAAAGCAGCGACTGGGAACAAAAATAATCCTAAATCATCTATGGTGGATCCCTATCAGTTATCGGACGTTTTTAATTTCGAAGGTTGGTTTGTCTGTCTTCACTGATGCGAAATATGGAAACTTTTAGCACAACATCCTCAACCTGGATCAATTCGAAGACACAAACATCACCTTCCCTTAAATTATTATCCTTTGCGAATCGACGCCATCCGCTGCCTAGGCATCGCACAGGACCATTTATTCGAACGCAATGGACTGTCCACTGTTTTCCACCAGAAACCTCCAGTTGAATAGACTCTGAAACCCCATGCAGATACTTCTTCGCAAATCTGGCTGGCAGATTCTGCAGAGAAGCAAGAACAATTGCGACTATCATTTATCCAAGTAAAAGAAGAAAATGCATAAACAAATACAGGAGTAATTTGTTGCAAGAAATATTTAGTAGTTGGCTTTAGCGGTACCGAACACATTATAGAACACTTTCACTCAAATGATTATAGAACACTTTCACTCAAATGATCAAGGAAGCAACACAAATAGCTCTGGCAATGAATATTCCCTAAATTAAAGAGCTAACCAGAAAATAAGACCGGCGGACATTGTATGGCTGCAGGATTGTCCTAAAAAACGGATTATTCGGCTTGAACATCATGGAAGCATTAACAGCCTTCTCTCTCTCTTGTGTTTTAACTGGCCGCATCATTGAATCATTGCTAAAATCATTTAAACCAAGCAATTCTTCTTCCTCTTCACACTTTACCTTTAGCTGGTGTCCATCTGCATATAACATCATTGATAAGAAAAACCGTTTGATCCAGCAATTAAATGCGAAAAAATTGTCCCACTATCTTACTTGAATCAGTTCTTCGATTATTGGCTGCATTAGAAGAATTTAATTCGTCTGCGCTCTTTGTATGCTTGGTTTCATTCAACTGATAACGAATACGTTTACTTTTTCGAGTTGCCTCTTGCACAAAAACTGAATCCAATTGTTTATGCCCCTCTTTATCTTGCCTATTGATGTGCCTCTTAAGTCTACCCCCATTAGAAAGGCAACACTTTCGGCCAAAAGGAACTGCTGCCGGTATATTATCCACGTTCTTCATCACATTCCACTTCTCTTTTTCAGTTTTCTGCACTGACAGCCTTTGTGAATTAGACATTTCACTAGCTTTCATTTTGCTTTTCAACGATAGGGTTACACTATCTACTTCAACTATCTTCCCATGATCTTCCATTTTATATCTTTTATTTCTGGTGAAATACTGGAAATTACATCTCAAGCTCTCCAAGGAAGAAATACATCTTCCACGCTTGTTGATTCTGATAGCAAATTCAGGGGCAAACTCATACATGTCCTGAATCAATGAATGACAGCATCCTTTACCAGTTCTGTTATCCTGACATCCATCAAGAATTCCTTTTTCCAAAGAAACAAGTGCTGGCCTTGATGGATGGCAACTCAATTTCTGAAGAGTGTCATTGCTTCCCCTTTCCCCTTTATGGGAGACTGGACGCTGCTTTCCTTTATCTGGTTCATTAGAGATGCTGAGAGTTTTTTGTGGATTGTAAATCTCAGTAGCAGTAAAATCAAATATAAGTACCTTGAACTCCGAATTCCCTTCATAATTGAACACTAAAAAGAATCCGCAACCAATAGAGTGGCTCTCGGAAAATTCTTTCCAACCATCAGTAAACCAAAGCATCTCATCAGCTTTTTCTACTCCCACGCGCCAAACTTGACCACTGCGAACAGTGAACCTGACCGAGGTAGAGAGTTCATCCCCATATTTCTTTGAGAAATCCTCTGGGATTCTCTGCAGAAACCCGAAATATTACCATAAGTCTCCACCAATTGTGGTCAATGAAACAAGATATGGGTACGGAAACAGGATGCAATTACAATCCGATATGTATATTACTATATGGCAAACTGGAGAAACTTAAAAAGCAGGATATGCTTCAGCATCTGTTTTGGTTTCAGATCCTGTCCAGTTTTTCTCCTCTTATTCTCTTACTGTACAACATAAATACCACAAATACAGGGTAATTACCGGGTTTACGCATTGGTAGATTCAAATGGAAGTGAGTGCAACTTGTCGCACCGGCGTTAAGATGTTTTGTGTCTGTTTCTTAACCCACACTTGTTATTTTCTCCTATTCTCTGGGAGTTAACTTTTTTTGCGAAAAATAAATATCCAGATAGGCTACTCTCATTCATATATTTCTGGGAATCATTCCCCTTGGCATCACATACCTATTTCCAGGATTCATGCATGTACATGTATTGGGACCAATGTTTGAAATATCAGTCGTTACGTATTGCATCAGCCAATACGTAGTGGTTTTTGGGATTTCAGAAACCGTCCAGTGAGATGGAAAATCGCATAGGTATCGCCCAATCCCTGTTACCTATGGGTCTGTTCCCGATTCACTGACCAGTTACTGCCAATACTTGACCGTTATGGGTTATTAGTTCTTTCTTCTTTCTTTTTTTTGGTAAAAACTGATTTTTAAGAATTCACGACCACTGCAACCACGTATTTTACAATACTTCTGATACCATTACACCAGGACCGTTATGTTACGTGTTCTGATATCGTTATTTAAAACCTTGATCTGGACGACACCAAGGTTCCACGGCGCCGAACAGCACCAAGCATACATGTGTCATCACACAACCATCGGCACAAATCCAAGCACTTTTAGATAGTTGGAAAACTTGGAGAGCACCAAGTGGCCATGGAGAGTTGAACTCAAGCATTGAGCGAGAATCCAAGTAGTTTTAGATTATTGGATTCTTCAACAGACCACTTGGAGTTACGTTTGGGCTTATTCCAACTTACTGTCTAACGGGAACCAAAACAAAACAAAACCCAACTCAACTCATAATCATTGTCTTCTTCCTCTTTGTTTTATTTCATGTTCTTGTTAGCAATTAATAACCCTTTACTATTTTTTTTTTTTCTGCACTGGACAGAAGAAAAAGGCAAAATCAAGAAAGACAGAGAGACGTTATATAGTTACCAGCCTGTGGTAGACCATGACGGAGGGGAGGATAATCTTATAGAAACTTCCCATTCTGCGGCGCCGGCGATCTCTTAACTCTTCTGGGCACAGAGATTCTTTTGGGAATTGGGTTTGTTAATGGATTCTCCCAAGTCCTATTGACGTGATGATGGATTTACACCTTATTTAAAGGCTGATTTCCTGGTTTTATTGGTTTTTGGTCTTGCTATTTTTAGGGTATGTTTGGTCTCTACGTACAAAGAGAAAGGAGAGCGAGAAGAAAGGGTAAAAATCACTGACACCCCCCAAGGTTTTCCGGTAAGTACAGATTCTCCATCCAGGTTTGGAAAATGATTTTGAACCCCCTGAGATTTTGTGATGCATTTCAATTACTGGATTGTGTTGGATCCATCTAGGAGTCCCGTACAAATGATCCAAGCCATTTAACTTTGTATAAAACCTATTTTTAAGGGTCCTCGTAAAAAATCGGCCAGTCGAATATCGATAAAAGCTTGATTGACTCGTCAAATTTTTGGTCTCTAAATTCATGGAATCCTTAAAAACATGTGTTAAACAAATTAATTTCTCCATTCATTTGTGTGGAACTCCGAGGTGGGTCCAACACAATCCAATGTAAGCATTTCGAAAAAAAATTGAGTGTAATTGAAATGGACACAAAACTTCAGGGGTTCGAAATCATTTTCCAAACCTGGAGGGGGAATCTGTATTTACGGTAAACCTTGGGGGGGTGTCAGTGATATTCACCCGAACAAAATTACTGCTTTTGAAGAGAAAATCTGTTTCGAGTATAATTTGAAATTATTAAATTAGTCGTATATGTTGCACACACATTGCTTGGAATACTATTTGATCATGGCCAATTGATCGCAAATTTTACAAAAACTTACCTAGAAAGATCTGGGTTTTTGCCGAGAAAACTTAAGTTTGGTTTATTTAGTTTTTATTCAATTTCATGGAAAGATTGAAACGGTTCACGATAAAAAAGCCTTTGGCCATCAGCCTTGTGGATTATAGGTATTGACCAACCAAACATAATAAAGTGACCATGTTTTATGAAATTAACATGATAAGTTGATCACACTTTTGCATGTATTGATCGTGTTAAAATGCTCACGTATTATCAAAATGTCATATTTTTAATTGATCTTATTCCATGAAATATGGTTAAATTACCATCAAAACATGTGACCAGTGTTTCATGGTTAAATTACCATGTAGATTTCAACGTTTCATGACCATTTATAATCTAGCTTGAAACCGATTTAATAAGCATAACATACTCCCAAAATATTACTATATCATTGAAATATAAAAGTAATCAATCATATTAAAATTACCAAAACATCATGAATTATGATTGTTTTGATGCGATTCAATTTGAAATATAAAAGTAATAGGATAAAAAAATAAAAGTAATCAATCATATTTAAATTTACCAAATCCCACTGAATTAGGAAAACAATCCAATCTAATCCCATTAAATTGGGAAAACAATTCAATCCAATCCCACTAAATTAGGAAATCAATATAACATAATATATGTATATCACAGTGAAAAGGGTAAGAAAAGTAATTCACATACTAAGAGGATGAAAACATAAGCATGAAAAAAAGGCGGGATGAATTCTTACATGGCATGAAAAAAGAGGATGGATATTTAAATATTCCTTAATTTATCTCTGTGTTTTTTGCTATTATTGTCTTCCTGCCGTTGGGAACAAGTTGCCTAAATAATATATAGCAGTTGCCAATTGTTTTACAAAGTACATCATGCAAAGAAAAAGGAAAGAAAACGATGAGCATCCGCATTGTAATAAATAAATGGGTGTGGATAATCAAAGTTAATAACAATGCTCAAAAAATACCTCACATTGTAATAAGCAAAGTTACAAGTCTTTTAGCAAATAACCAAATTTCATCCATTCTATAACCAAACTTAACAACTTTTATCAATAACCAAAACTCAATAACCAAACCCAATAACCAAACTTAAAACTCAATAACTCAAAAACACCTCACATTGGAATCGTCTCATCGAGACGAATAATTTGGTGTGGCCGGGTGCGTGATTGGAACTCGTTTGCGATTGGACATAGGTGCATTGTGTATTATGGGGGTGTTTTTTGGTTAGGGATGTAAAAATAACCAATGTGGAGGCAGATGTTATTAAGTTTGATTATGAACTAAATGGATAATCAAATGATGACGTGGCACATTTTGGTTATTGATTTTGATTATTCCCATTGCGGATGCTCTAAGTACTCCAAGGGAAGCGTAATTAGGAGGAAAATTCAAAAACAACAATAACTGTGTAAATGCGTATTAAAATGTGTAAAAAATACATAAAAATATGTGACTTCCTTTTCTTCTTGTGAGCTTATTGTCAGCTGACAATAGAAAGACCATTTGAATTGAACCAATATTGCCATCTAGCTTTTTGGAAATAGAGCTTGTATTTAAGCTTTTCTATGAGCATTGCAACCAAAACACCATTTGGACTCTGGTTTGGCCCTTGTTTACTGACCATAATTGCCAAAAAAAAACAAAAAACAAACACTATGAACACCACCCTAACTAAAATGACGCAGTGCCGAGCAAAAAAAAAAAAAAACTAAAATGATGCAGATGAATTAGTTTGAGCTGTTTTGGTTCAATGATCCCCGCACATGGGCGATGAGATGCACGAACAAATCACATTTGCAGTGACAAATTCCCAACCAAAAAGGAAATTGCAACTTCGACAGGCACCAACACAAACACTAGATTCAGATTGTCCTAGTACGACCATCAGCTATCTGTTAGAGAGGGCCAAAAGGATGTGAAAATATTGACTTTCCCACACAAGCGCCAATATCGAAATGCTAAGCCATGTTCCACCAAACTAAATTTTTTTTTTGTCTCAATTATTAATGGAGCTGCCTATCAATTAATGTTATCAGCAAACGGCTAATGCTAGGGGGGATTAGACTCGGGTTGGTGGAGAAAACCTAAAACTGCTGACAACGTTTCGAACCTTTGCAAGTTAGCCGAACACGAATGTCATGTTGAGTGTGCCCGTGGAGAGAGACGCAGAGAACCAGTTGCTTGTAACAATAACTCAATGCTTACATATTGGATGTGATGAAAACAATACAAATGCAGGAACCGAGTGATTCCCTTCTGACCGATGTCCTGGCGGCTGGCGGGCTCTTGGATACTGCAACTGACTTTCTGCACATATATACAGATTTCAATTCCGAAGTAGGTATCCCCTTTAGTCCGATTTCTTGTTCTTCATGTTTGCCTTGTCTTCTTTCAGCGGCCGAAATAGCAACTTAGATACCCACACTGCCAATAGAGTTGCCTCGATAGGGGCAAGCCAGTAAACAAGTATGTGCTCCTTGGTCCAATGATCCCCACGAGCATAAGCCCACCCCATTACCTACAGAAAACCGAGAAAGCTTTAATCTGCTTTTGCTTGATATTATGAATCCAAAGCAAAATCAACGAGAAATGAAATCAAAGTTCAGTTGTTAAAGTACTTACAGAGGCTGGGTTCATAACACCACCAGTTAGATCAGAACCAAGTATATGAAGAGCAACCTTGGAGACACTGGAGATCCAAGTCTTCCTATAGAAACTTCCGGGGATGTTTCTGTAAAGCCCAAGTGAGATGATCACAATGGCAAATGTCAGAAATCCCTCTGTCAGTGCACCTCGATGCAAGTCAACAGTCAGACGTGGCCCGTGTACCTCAGGAAAGGACTCGATAATGAGCCTAACCCCAAAAATGGATCCCAAGACCTAAAAAACAAGCGAAAATGAAAAAGGAGTATACAAGATACATAAGAACGACAGACAATCTCACCACTAAAAGCGGGACAGCAATTACACATTGCAGTAAAAAAAAACTTTGTAAATACTTAATCTCTCCATTCCCCATGATTGCAGTTTGTGGTTCCAATATCTCCATGTTGATACTGTTAGGCTAGTATAGGATGGCTATTTCGTAAGTTGTATGTGCACCCTTAGAAAGAAGCCAAGCCACTACCACAGAGAGTGCATTGGAAACACAAATAAAGAGTTTGAAAGCTTTAAGCGCTGAGAGAAAGAAGTAAATGTTATGGCACAACTTTATTGGCAATAGAAACCAAATACCACCCATTTAGCCCGTGTACCTCATATTGTTTGCCAAACTACTCAAACAAGATTCTTAATAGCTATCCCACCCATTGGGCAAGTCTTAGGAATGCTAGTTCCATTTTATCATCTGAGCGGAATAATACTAAAAAAATTCAAGCTGTAAACATTAATGTATGTTCCCACAACTCAAATTGCCAATCCAACATGAGATAAACATACATTCAATTATTTATGAGCCATCGCCATACACATTCCAAGAGATTTAAGTACAAGATGGTAATGCAGATGAATACATCCACTCTTTTTCCCTTACTGAATCTCTCCACTATCCCACATAGAGGTTTTCCAAGGTAAACCTTAACCTATATGACATTCTTTGTCTGTTATACAATGGGCTTCCCTCAAAACAAAGAGTTGATTCCAAGAATTCACGAACACCAAGCCATATAAAACTAAGACCTCCACTTGCGGAGTTCACCTAGAACTCCAATATTGTCCCCATGTAAGACCAACGTGTGCAGGTATGCCATTAAATATCCTAACAACACTAACATGAAGGTTAAAAGCTTCTTACGTGGAAGATGACTTTCTTAACACAAGTGTGGCTGTCAGTGGCCCAAATATTTCTTCCTATTTGAATTTTTAGTCCCCCCAACAAAATAGGAGCTCAGAAACACTGGCAAACACCTCGATCAGAACTGCCAAGATAAACTGATTTTCGTTATCTAGCCCAAGTGTTAAATGGCTTCCCGTATAATAAAAAGAAAATTGACCAAAGTTGAAAAGAAAATTGACCAAAGTTGGGCTTTGTTGCTCATTCGCTTAATATAAAGGCAGCTTGGTTGACCAAGTTCAGGGACCACCACTGCTGTTGATCGGCCAAGTGACCAACCTTCAGCCTTGCTCTACACTAGGTCCAAAGGCTGTAGTTGAAAATTTGTATGCTTCTGTGGCACTTCTCCAACGAATCTGAAGGCTCTTCAAGGCTTCTTAGACTAGTGTCACTAGTTGATGTGCTTCTTTGACAGAGGCTTAGTTTTCTATCTTTCAGCCTTCAAAGTCAAGAAACAGTCAAAGAACATACATACTTCAACTCAGAAATCACTACTTTACCCACTCCCTGTATACCACAAAAACAGTTCCAATCACATCCGTCTACAACAACCTCAAGAGAAAAGATTATTGTATATCCAACAATGCCTACCCATAAACACCAAGGGCCAGCCCAACCACTTAGCAATTTAGGTCCTAACACCTCATTCTTTTGAAGGCCCTAATTTCTATTTCTTAGTCTAAAGGCCTAAGCCTAACGAGAAAGAAAAATAAAAACATGCATTTTGTACAAAATGCCCTAATTCCTTAAAAGTACAACCTCCTTGTCCGAAGACCCTGCAGAAAGATGCAAGTTTCACTTTCCAAAGACTCATTGTTCAAGTTCTCTGAAGGTGCCAAAATAGTAAAGGTTATAGGGTAATAAGTAACAACATTAACTTTCAAAGGCGTAGGGAACAAATCCTTAATAGAAGAGTGTAAATTCTATCCGCCATAGGTGGAAATCATGGAGTTTCTACCACCACATGTGGGCCCTGCAAGTCTTTTTTTGTTACAATATGAACCGTTCATCTTGTAGAACGCGTAAAGTAGTATACCCATGAAAAAAATCAGCTTGATTGGATATCGAGAGGTACATCAAAACTTGAATTTTGGTTTACAGAATGGAGGGTCATAGATTTTGAAGTTAAATTGTTTATGGTAGTCCATTTCCTAAACCGAAATTCAAATTTTAATATACCTATTAATGTCTGATCAACCTCATTTTTTGTGTGCATGTACTATTATATGGGCTCTACAAGATCAACGGTTCAGATTATACCAAAAAATGCTTGGTGGGACCGGTAACAAGCTGTGGTGGAAAACCAAAGATTTCCACCTGTGGTGGAAAGAATTTTAACTCTAATAGGAAGGTCTGAGAAAAAGAAAAAAGGATGTTTTTGTTTTGAAATGATGGGTCAACCACCTAAAGCAAAATGTGAAGACAAACTTTAAATATGGCAAGAAAAAAGGGAAAGTAAAACAAACTATAAAATGTGCAACAAATTAGTATTACCAATCCTCGAACTCATGATGTGATATTCAAATGCAATCAAGGCAGTAAGAGGACTGTTAAATCAATACAAGTATGTAAAGAAGGCCCCAATTTAAATTTTCCCTTATGCCTCGAATAAGCCGGGGCCACCCCTAAAACACCTTTTCCTCCATGCAATGATAATCGTTGTAATTTGACTTCGTCTTTGTGAAAGTCAGGCTGTTAGCCAGCCTATCAGACAGAGAATTCTGTACTCTAATCTCCATTTATCATCCAATACAATCCAATCTATAATAGAAAATTGGCGGATTGTAGAAGGTGTTGAAAAAACAGATAGTAGAATTTACCAGGAAACTCAAACCAATCACCATCCAGCAAATTAAAGGCCAAGAGGCCCAAGACAAATATAATAACTTATCCAGACCGAATGAAGCAATACAAGGTTCCCAAAGCAAATTGGACACACAAAATGAAGATACCCAAAACCTAAAAAATAAATCTCATACTCCCTCCATCCCAAAATTCTGGTCCCTTGTTCCTTTTTCGATGTCCCATAATCCTTATTCATTTTTTCTAATAAAAGAGGAAAAATTGAACCATTTACCTTATTGTCCATCATCTCCTGTTCAAATTTAGTCACGAAAAATGGAGGGGAAAAAATCCATTTCAGTCCAGAAACAACATCATTGCATTCCAAACAATAGTTCAAAAATCTCTAGGGGAGGAAAAGAGGCCCCTAACACCTAGGTGGGGTTCGACTATCCCTAGCGCCTAGGCAGGGACAAGGGGCCGAGTTTAGAAGAATGATTTCAAAAAGAGGATAATTGTAGAAATTCATATGAATATAAGACAAAATTGAAGGAAGAATACCCCAACTAAACCATACAGATTCTAAAAAATATTTTTCCAAACCAGAATTAAGCATCAAATGGATTTGAGTATAAAAAAGCCAACCTGAGCAGGAATTCTGGCACCGAAAGAGAAGAGGAACTGACAGAAATCCCCGGAGAGGGCGGTCGACAGGACGGTGAGGGGATTGTAGGCCCCACCCTTGGTGAGCTTACCCAGGTAGGCGAAGAAGAACATGTTGACGATGGAGAGAGCATACTTGACGGCCTCACCCGCGGCGTCGTGGTGGTGGAACCCTAGGACGTCGTACGCCAACATCTTGTACAGCACCCCTGACCATACCCACATGAAGGATATCGCGAAATCCGACACGATTAAACGCAGTCCCCCGCCATTACCGTTGCCGCCGGCCATTTTGATCGAATCTTGATTGATGGTCGATCAATCTATAGCTGTGTTTTTGGTTTGGCACCTGGGTTTTTCGTGCTTTTTTTTGGGTTTGTCCTTTCCTCTGTATTCCACTGGTTCGTTGGAATTTCTCTCTCTGGTTCGTTGGAAATTTCTCTCTCTCTCTCCGCGGTCGTTAGGGAGGCATGGGTCTTCGTGGGTCTTTCCGCTTTCCCACAAGACCACTAAATTGATGGGAGTCGGGTAAATGACACTTCTGGTCTGGTCAGTAGTTTGGGAAATTTTCACTGGAAGATCTCTGTGACCATGACGTCTGATCGCAGGCGCAGCTTTGACTTGAACCAAAGATCGCATCTTGAAGATACGATGTTTCCGTAACTCGCCCTTGGGAGACGCGTTTTTAGGCCTGGTTAAAGTGTCAATTTCGATTACACGTACAAAATCCCTCCTCCTCTTTTAACCACTCTGTGTAAACGAGATCGCTGTCCCGGAATGGCGAATCTGAATCAGAAACAAACATTGAGTCGGCCATGGTTCCTGGAAGTGATACCTCTCTTGGTTGTCTTGCTGATTGCAGCTCACGTCGCCGCCTTGGTACCCTCTTCCTTTTTGTTCCCACCGCTTATCAATTTCTCTGAACTAGTAACAGATCTCTGACCTAATCTATCTTCCATTGCATATGTATGAATATGCGCGTGTAGGTTTATTGGATTTACAGAGTAGCTACTGAGAAACAACCTCAAAGAAGGAAAGAGCACTAAAATTTAAGCACTTGATTTTACAATTGCAGCAGACAAGGTAAAGCCCTAATTCACTGTTTTTGGTGTTCAATAAGCTCTTAATTGTTGAATATATGAATAAAGAGAGAGAAATTGTACAACAGTTGACGTACCCATGCAATCCCGATTGAGGTGTATTGGTGGGCTGCGGGAAGGACCGGAGGCAAACCATATCTCTAGCAATATATGTACAAAATGGCTGCTCTGAAAATAAAGTATCAGAGACGTCGGGGGTGTTTGGAACCCTCATTTTCTCATTTTCCAATTCTACTTTTCTTATTCTGGGTGTTTGGCATACCAGATCCAAAACCCATTCTTCCAAAACAGCTTTTCAAAATTGAACGAAGGAGAGCAGAAGTGGGAAAGAGCAAAATAGGAGCTTTTCACGTTTTTGGGTTCTCATTCTTGGTAAGGACCAATGTATAAAGACCAAAAGCCCTCTCTGTCTCCATCTTCCGCCGTAGATCAAAATAGGAGCTTTCCATTTTTTTTTTTTTTTTGGGTAAATGTAGGAGCTTTCCATTGTTTAGGTTATCCTCTTGTCTCTATCTTCCACCATAGATCAAAGACCCACACACACACACAGAGCAGACGATGAGTGGAGAAGAGAAGGAAGCCGATTTTTATACATGCCGATCTGTATTTGTTTCCACTGCTGCTATGATGGCTGGGCCACCGGCGGCTGTCGAGTCAACGGCAAAAATGGTAGATGTGGTTCAGTGGTTGGAGAGTAAAGAGGTACAGGTGGGGGATTGAAAAGAAAATTAAAGGGGTTCACTACACATTACGTAGTATATATATTACAAGGGCAAAATAGTAAAAAATCTATCCACAATTCGTTTGTATCACATATCTCCCAAACACTACTCCTCTTGCAAAATAAATTCTGCACATATCATCCAAACACTCTATCAGATTCAAAACACATTCTGGCCAGAATTCAAAAAGCCATAAAGCCAAAAAGCTGAAAATAAAAAGCAAAAAAATAGCCTCCCAAACACCTTATACCTTAAAATATGGAGGAACCTAATGGATTGCCCCAAGTGAAGGTCGGAAGGCATGAGAGAGGGTAGGCCTAGAGACCCAATTCAATTTCTCTCTCTTTATGTGTTATGAATCTCTAGGAGTATTTGTTTTCATCCCACATGTAGGAGTATTTTGCCTTATTCTCTTTGCAATTCAAAAAGAATTTTTCAAAAAGTTCCCCCCAAATTCTCCCTATTTCCAATATTTCTTTCTCTATCTCTATCCACTTATTACCCCTACTATTTTTCAAAAAACTTTTCAAAATCCAATCCAAACACAGCATTTGTTTTCACCAAAATTATTGTACTTACTTGAAGATGGGGAAATAGAGGTGAGCCAAGCTTTATGATGAATGCCTGTTCTTTACTTGGTTTACATCCCATGTTTGCTAGTTTGAGTGTAATTCCAATTATTTTGATAGGTTTTTTGCTTCGTTGGGACATGTTGGCTTGGGTGAAATTGCGGATAGAAAAACTTACATATACCGGATACTTTGTGGTTCTGTATCTACGAATTTAGGTTTGGGTGAAATTGAGGATAGAAACATAGATATAACATACTTTGTGGTTCTGTATGTACAAATGACGTGTGGTTGAAATTGAAGATAGAAACTTAGATATATCAGACTTTGCAATTCTGTATGTACGGATGGTGGTTTTGGTTTTAGGGTAACTTTTGGTATGGCACTGGACTATGAGTGTATTAGATTTGATGGTTTACCAACAATGGTTGTTTTTATTTGATCTCCCTTCTTATCCAAACCCTGGGTTTGCACGTGGTGTATCATCATTTGTTGTTTGATGTCTCTATAAGAATGTGTAAAAGCTGTAAAATTGTGTCCAAGATTGTTCATGTTATTTGTTTTCTCTTTTCCTATACAAGTATGAGAATAGAAGTTATATTGGAGGCTCTTGTGTTAATTGGTTATAGGCTCTAAGTTTACCACTTAAATAAATGTCATTTATGATATAGCTCAGTGCTGATGGGTCTTTGTGTTCATTTAGTTATAGTTTAATATATTATTAGTTACGAAAGACCACTCAATGTGCCCATAAGGAAGAGCGACATGATTACTCTTAAAAGCAAAAAATATGTTGTGGAGAAGACAAAATTTGACATGGGATTTTGGTAAAAGAAGAAGATAGTTGTTACACTTAACTAAAGAGGTGGTGTAGCAGAAAATCGTTGGATTCTTGTAGCTGACCTCAAATGTTTGATACGCGAAGCTTAGGTTCACTGTGGTTTGGAACGCAAAGCTTCAAGGCAATCAGACTTGATTTCACTGGGGCTCTTCTTTCTTGCAGTTATCCTCACAAAAGGAGAGATTTCTTCAGGCTTATAAATGTATTTCACCACACGTATGCGCGAACAATTTGCCAATTGAAGAGCTAGCATACTACTTCTAGTTCTAGATCTCCCCCATTAAATATTGCAGCTATAATTCATCAGGAAAAGGATTATCAACATCAAAAGAGGCCTGTCAACTGCAGGAGCTTTGTAAAAAATCATGTTTAGACCAAAATTCCTTTGGAACATTACCAGAAGGGCCCATGAACCGATCAACAAATTTTTAGGGACAGTTTGGGATGCCATTTCCTATAATCATCTTTGGACCCGTAGACTGGCAGGGTTCTGATTACATGATGGTTTAAAAACTTCATAGTCCAGTGCACCTTCTTTAAGTCAACTGCACCTTCTTTGTCAACTGGGAAGAAGCAGCCGTCAAAATAGACCAGATATCAACTATCCCAAATTGCGCTTGTAGAAATGTCCTTCACAGCTTGATACAGTAAATCATTTGCCCTAGAGTTTGATATCAACCAAGCATTCTTTGAGTTTCTGATATCCAAAGATCCGTAATTCTTTGGTTTGGACGAACAAAAGCTCTGTCATCTTCAGTGGTTCGGTGGAAAGTACACGTGTGTCAGCTTGTCTGATTATTATTTTCTTGTACGAACAACTTTGTCAAAGATTTTAGATTTGTTCTGCTCTGTGGCATTTTCTCTGTTCTTATCAGAGTTGATTCCCAGTTGATCACAGCAATCCCCCTGGCCTCCCCTTGACGGATTTCAGATATGAATTTCATTCTTTCCAAACTTATTACGAAACATCGATTGATGTTTGTCAAAAATGTCAGTGATTGAGGCTTTCTGTTCCGTCCAAGCATCATTTCAACGTCACATTGGCTAACATGAGCGAATCCTAGGCTAGATATTTGTTGATGTACAGTGCACCTAAAAATGAACAGAAGGTTCTCCATGGCCTGAAAGATTATTAAATTTCGGTGTCTGTGAAGAGTTTCCGACCGATCTTAACCAATCCTAAGATTAACATATGTTGCCGCACAATGTATAATAATATTGCATTAGTTAGCCAACCCCAATTAATTGGAACTTAAGGCTCAATTTGCTTTGTACAGATGTTGCTTTGGTCCAGTTTGGCCAATAATTTCTCTTTTAATGATTGATTCCTTGCTGTGAAGCACCAACACTCCTAGAAGTCGCCATATTTGTGTCCGATACACTGGGGACAGGGCAAAAAAGGTACGGGACAGGCCACGTGGTGTGTCCATTAAATTGTTTCATTGGGACATGGGCGGGCACACGGAAGGGACGTTTAATTTGTAATTTTTTTATTTTTCATTTTTTGGGGGGTGGGGTAAATATGTATTACTCTAGTATTTGGGTTACTAGTTTAATTTGATGTATATAGATATTGATGTTTCACGATTCCATATACTTTTTTTTTTTTTTTTGAACGGCGAAGAAAATTTTCATTCTTCGTAAACGATCTAAACATGAAATCAATTCAACAGAAGAAGAAATGCATTGAGAGAGCTTCGAGGAGTACAATAAATCTCCTCGTGCTGCCACTCTCAAAAACTTAACCTACCTCCAAGCCACACGATTTTGTTTTAAAACAAACAACAAAATAAAACCTAACATTCATGATTCCATATATAACTATGTTTTCACTAGTTTAAATAATTTTTTGTATATATATTTTTATTTTTTCCTTGTCCCCGCCGTGTCCGTATTCCCATTTTGTTAGAAATCTTGTGTTCCATGTCCGTATCCGTATCCGTGCTACATAGACTCATTGGCATGAATGCTTCAACTTTGTTCTACACCCATAGAAACTGTTTCTGATTTGGACCTCACTTGATAGAGACGGAATAATTATCGGGTTTCGATTTATTTATTTTTTTGTTAAGGTAAATTTATTAAAGAAACCAAGTAAGGCACAAAATCACTGGAGCATACCTGAGAAGCAACAAGGAAAACAAATCAACAGTCAGGCTTTGATTTGTTTAAGCTCTTTTCTTATTTAAACTTAGCTTGCCTATGTCCTTGTAGATTCCTTACAAGTTACAAACAGCACTTGCTTTACTACTGCAAGTCTCTCAATGCATACTGTTTTTGAGCCAACTGTAATTTATGCATTGTCTTCTTTTTTTAAATAAGGGCTAAAGGAGAGCCCTTTTTTTTAATTACCTTTCACAGGGAAAATTCAGTTGGGCAGTAGTTTCCTCGCGCACTTTGCAAGTTTCTTGTGCAATGTTGTTTAGAAGGGATCCCAGTTTTCTGTTCTTCAGCTTGTAAGTTCCTTATGTTAATTTTTCCAATTTGTTCTTTTCTGTTTGATGGGTAGACACTAGCACTAGGTCCAAAGATAAAATGTGTGTCTGTTGTGTGTACGCGTGGGAAAGTTATCCTCTGTGACCCTTAAACCTTTGTAACAACCACTGTTAATTTTCTTTTTGGTACCGGTGAAAGGCATAATCTTTGTGGCTTCAATAACATGCTGCAGTCTGTTGTGGGAACTGTAACGTCTCATGCATGTGAAATGCCCGAGGGAACTTTTTTTTGAGCTTATAATTTAATAAAAGTTGTAAAGAAATTGAAGAAATTTGCTGAATACCACATGGGAAATGAGTGAGAAGTGGATACACAATATGCACTGCTTCACTTGAAACAGTTTTCTGCATGGTGATACTCTGAATAATTACTATTCTCATAATTTCGGTTACTCTCTTAACTAGAGACTTTGCACATTCAATGCTTGTGCTATGAAAATCTTGTAAACATTAGAGCTTACTTGGTCTCCATCGAAACCTAAAGAAAGTGCGAGATGAGAAAACTATTCAATTGGAGTTGTAGTAACCAAAACCTGAGGAACTGAGAGGAGATAACACTGAAGCAGTTTGTACCAAATTCGACATAAAAGTAGTGTGACACTGCTTCATTTTCGATTCTCTGTGGCTGGGTTATTCCCCTTAGATTTGCCATCAACTGGCCACACAATTTTGTAGGACTTCGGTGGGTGCTTTATCATGCTTTCTATGTGTATATAATCAATTTCTTTGATTTGATCATTTTTTTACAAAGGAAAATTGATTTTGCACGCCACCTTATTTAAAGGGGGTCGATACTGCCTGAAATGGTTTTGTTCCTGCCTCAAATATCGGATATCGGTTACCCTCCTTTCTCATCTCACTCGTCTCTACTTTAGTACTGTAGGACACCGGACAGGACACCAGTACTGATACATCCTTTTGGAACCTCATTCTTTCGAGCACCAAACATTTTGATGAGTGGTGTTGCCATTTTTATTTTATTTTATTTGGTCAGAAACTTTGTTTGCTGAGCAGAAATCTAGAAATCGAAAGCAAAGTGATACCTTATACT
This sequence comes from Rhododendron molle, assembly GCA_025413875.1. Classification (NCBI taxonomy): domain Eukaryota; kingdom Viridiplantae; phylum Streptophyta; class Magnoliopsida; order Ericales; family Ericaceae; genus Rhododendron; species Rhododendron molle. The sequence continues at coordinate 45,988,117 of CM046389.1, read as the reverse complement.
GAGTGTTTAACTCATCCAATGCATGGAGGGAAACAACAATGAAAGAGCAATTGCCCCGATTAATGCTTTTCCATGGCAATCAAATTCGGATTATCAATGCAGTAGGACTCCAATTTGGCAAACGTGGATTCAATGAGCTTGTCTACAACAGTCACATATGAGTGATTCAATAGAATTCAAGTAGAAAATTTAGTTGATCGGGGTGAGATCTGAAATGGTTTTCGGCGGTGGGTTCAGCAGGGCTACAACCAAAGGTAACCGGGGGAAGGTTTATGTGAGGAATATGCAGAATCCTAACAAAGGTACATGCTTCCGTTCAAAAAAATAAATGCGATACGAATCTAGGAAAAAAAGAAAGTCACACAAGAAATACAAGATCGTGGCTCACCCGGTTAGGGGGGTTTCGCGGGTCTCTACCTCTGTTTCACTATGAAGAATATCACGGTTGCCCTAAATCATCACATTGTGAAGCTCAAAGGATAAAGGGCTATTGGTGAAGAAAAAGGAGGAGCAACGTTAGAATAAAGAATAGGAAAGATTTATAATTGTTCCTTGAAATACTCTTCAAAAGGCATTGCCCTTGCCACAAGTGCTTTTTTTATTTTTATTTAATAAGATAAGAAATAACAAAAAAAAAACTCATGCAATATAGGTTAAAATGTTAGTAAGACGATAGCGCCATAGCGGCATTGTGTTGTGCACATTTGGGCCGTCCGTTCGGCAATCTAACGGTCCATATTTTATTTCGGTAATGAATAACTAAGATGCTCGGACAGTGGAGTCATGGATTTAGACCGTTGGATTGCCGAACAAATGACTCGAAACCCCATCCCCGGTTCACTACCACGTCTTGAACTCGAGACTTTGGTGAATTTGGATCAAGCACCCAACCAACTGGAGGAGCATGCAAGCATGTCCCGACTGCTTTATCGACACAATTGTATTGCTGACATTTGCAATGATGTTGCCTATTTCACCTCCTTTAATTTTCTCTCTACAAAAAGTATTATTCCTTTAATATTGCCTTTGTAAAAGTAAGATATTTGTAGTGTAATGACGACTTCTTTTTTGTTTTAGGAATGTACAAAACAGCCTTGGTTAGTGCGCATCGCATTTTGGGGTACAATAGGAGTATTTTTGAATTGGGGGACAGTGTTGTGCAGCGATGCTGCGCAATTTCAAACCGTCGGATCGTGCATCCGACGGCTCGGATCTCATCACGGCAATGAACGGTTCTCGATCGTTGGTTGTCAAAATGAGATCCGAGCTGTCAGATGCACGATTCGAAAACTCGAACTTGTGCACCTCACTGCACAGTATCAACCTAAATTCCAGTATTTTTTAATAAGGCGAATAGCCCTTTCCAGCTCTTGTTATTCCCACCCATGCATGCCGGATCTGCCTTGTGCTTTATGCTCTCTAAAGCAATCTAAATACAGCTAACTCGATAATAAGAACACTCAAAAGTGAACTTGGGAGTTTTTCCAGGTTATTGGGTGATAGGCAAATTTATCTATGTTTAAAGGTTCTAATTCTTGACCCGTAACCCTCTTAGCATATATATGCTATACTTTATGAGGGGAAAAAATGAAAAAAAGAAAAGAGAGGGTTTTTTTTTTTTTTGCTTCTTCTGGTTGATTTAATTCGGGAAAGAACAAGCAAAAAATTCGAGTGAAAGTTTTCTTTTTCATTTTAACTGCTGAACTTAAATTCTGGAGCCGCCTCTGATTGGGTGATTGGCTAAATTTATCTACGTTAGGGGTTCAATTCGTGATCACCACTTATCCCATAACCCTCTTAACACATTACGACACTTCATGAGCGGAAAAAAAGGAGGAGGCTAGGAAAGAAAGAGGAGGGTTTTCTCTGGGGAAATGATTTTGTCACTTTCTCTTCTCCCTCATCTGGACTGGACATCGTATGCTTATCCTTCTTCTAGATTAGCACATTCCTCCACTTTTCAATCAGAGAAAGAAAGCCTTCGGAAGATCCCTTCAACAGGAAAATCTCAGCTAATGGCATAGGCCCAACGCAACTGTCTTATGAAAGACAGCAAGCACTTTTTTGTTAACGTCACTCTCCTGTAAGTATATTTTTGCACAAAAAATACACTTGTAGGGGAGTGGCGTTAACAAAAAAGAGAGTGGTAAAATCATCAGCCTTTCTTTGCTTCTTTTGTTTGGTTTAAATTTGGGAAAGAGCAAAATCAAAAATTCCGGTGAAAGCAAGTGAGGGGTTTTCTTTAGGGGATTGATATTTGCACTCCCTTTTTTATATCTACACTCTTTTTTTTTTGTCTTTTAGCAACAAAAAAAAAATACATACACTTTCAACACTAAATAAAAACCAAAAAGGGAGTGCGAATATCAATTCCCTCTCGTTACTTCTACTTTGTTTTCATTCTCTCCCTTTATCTCCTTTTTTTTTCTTAATCTTTGTTACTTTATGTTGATTCCATAGCACTTTTCGTTTATACTCTTTTAATATTCTAAGTTTTGGGAGGCATGAAATAATTACTTTGCATTCAGACTAGGTTAATTAAAATGCATCAGTACGTGTCCCCATATTCTCATTTGTGAGTGTATTCGTACTCATTTTTTTTTTTTAACACTAATTAATCCTCCAAGCCTGGCAGTCTTAATATTTCAACAATTTAGAATGGTGCATTAGCAATTTAGAATGGTGGACTGGAGCATCTCCAGCAGAGGTAACAAATATCGAAAACTAAGAAATTTGAAGGTTCGGTCATATTTTAGGAGCTCTAGCAGGACATCCAAAAGTTAACCCACCCTTCCAATTTCTATCCTCTATAATTTGAAGGTTGAGTGACACAACCTTCAAATATTAAAGAATACTTACTCCGTCCCTTTTTAAATGTCATGTTTCGTAACTCCAATTTATTGAGAGACATCATCATTACAGCAACTTTTATCTCCACTTTCCCTCTATGGAGACATCATTATTACACTTTTACTTACTAATTTTTTAAAATGGAATCTAGGGGCAAAATGGAAAATGCACCAATTTTTATCTACTAACTTTACAAAATAAACACTTATTAAAGAACAACCCAAAATGGAATACCGGACTCTAAAAAAGGGACAGAGGGGGTACAATTTTTATGTCCTTTTCATTTACTTTTGAATCTCCACACGGGTTCTATAAATGTTCAAAAAATGGCTTTTATAACCCAGAAAATGTCAACAATTTTAATTTATTTACTGAATCTTCTGATATTGGATCATCTTTCAGCGCTGATCGGCGGTCAGGAATCAGGATTTTTCGATTCTCTCTTTCCTCTCTTGGAGATTATAACTACTCGTTCGATATCTCACGGGTCCTAATAAACTTACACACATCTTGATTAATTCTAATCAAGTGATATATTTTGCAAAATTAAAGCAAAGTTAATTAAGGATTATGATTTTCTGCAGTCACTTTTGATCTCTCTTCCTATCGTATGTTGAAAACAAAGCAATCCTCATATATTGACACAAATGAATACAAAAAAGAATACATGTATGCAACACTAATGAGTACCTGCTAAGTTATACTTTGTTTGGTTAATCATTTATTTATTGATTCTAAGCAAATAAGTAAATAAAACTTCCTGGAAAAATAAACAAACTAACTAAGCTTTAATTCATCGCTCACAATAATAAGCAAATAAGTTAAAAGCTAGTAACTAAATAACCTTATCTTTATTTTGTGTTTTGCTTATTTTAGTAAACTTTTTGCTTTAGAAATACCTTGGTTACCAAACAGGCGTAAAAGTATCTCCGAAGAAGAAGAAGAAGAAGAAGAAGTTAGAACCAAATTTTGACTTACTTTTGATAAACAAAGTCACCTACAACCAAATTGAAGAGACACATTTACCCAAAAACATAAAAAATTGAAGAGACATTGGAAGATAGAACCGATGCCCGTCAATAAGATGATCCAATTTTGATTCTTTTATCTTTTCTTTGGCTTTTAAAAATTCCTTATTTTAACGGGCGTGTTCCACTAATTAAAATAAGTATTTATTTAATTTATTTTTGGAATTAAAAGCTGATGTATTATAAAAATAATAATTTGTCGCGTAAAGCGGAAAATAAATACGAAAAAAATAAGAATTTTAGTAGAACGGGGCCTAAGTATTCAAGAATCCCCTTTTTCAAAAGAGAGGAATGGGTTTTATCTCTTCGAAAAGTTTAATCAAAAGTTAATCATAATAATATATTGGGTTATTCATGTTATACTTTTATTCTAGTGTTTTCTAAATGACATCTTCTTTTTTTGGCATCAAAGAACTTCATAGATCAATAAAAGTCATTATAGCCCAATGTTCAAAAATACAAAAAAACAACAATAATACATGATAAATGATATCTTTACAGAATTTGATTTTCACTCTCCTTTTATCAAAATGCACTCATTTTTTTTGTCTTGCAGTGATATGAAATTACATTATTACCCTTTTCTTGTGTGAAGGAAAAAATATATAAAGGATAGTTTTTTAATTTTATATAAATAAATGAAGATAAAAAATAAAGTGCACTTGAACGAAAAGAGAGCATGAAAATTAGTTTCCTTCCTTAATTTTGATGTTAGAGATAAAAGTCAAATTATATTTTGATTCCGATGACGCCCATTACGTTTATACTCCTATATTTAAAGCAAATGACCTAATCAAAACTCTTTGGCCCTTTCCATCATAATACTAATAAATGCCTTGGAAATTTGTCTGTATTTAAGTGAAAGAAAACTATGGCACATCGTTTGGTGTATACTAAACCAAACAAACCGTCCAAACCATCAGATGTCGTCGGCAGGGTCAATTTACGTGAATCAGTTTTCACGTTGAAACAATCGGGGCCGCGTTTCGCGCAAACCTATTGAACTCGAATCTTTGCTTGCTGACATCTAATGTCAATTTAGGTCTACCCCTCCCGTAGCATTAACTAGAGCTATCCTATCAGCTCTCTTTCTATTGCATCTCTGGTCACGGTGAGCATGCCCAAACCACTTAACCTATTCTCCCTCAACTTTTCTTCTATAGGTGCTACACCTCCCATCTCCCGAACCGTTTCATTTCTAACCGAATCAGCTAATTCCAACCACAATTCTCATTTCTGCCAGTCATCTTGTTCATCTGTTGTTTCTTAATAGGCCAACACTCTGTCCATAAAGCATCGTCTGATGGCAGTTCCATTAAATTTTCCCTTCAATTTTGTGGGTACCCTCTTTGTCACAAAGTACACCAGTGGCGCTCCTCCACTTGAGCCACCCCAACTTGGATCCTATGGGTCACATCATGACAATCTCTCCATCACTACTAATAATTGTGAGCCTAAGTACCTAAAATGATGACTCTTAGGTATCTCCTGATCTTAGTCATCACTCTTCATGCGCACTGCTGGTGCCACTAAACTTGCACACCATATACTCAGTTTTGTTCCTACTTATGAAAACCCTTTGACTCCAATGCTTCCCTCCAAAGTTCTAGTTTTGTATTAACACCTCTAGCGGTTTCATCTACGAGGACAATGTCATCTGCAAACATCATACACCAAGGGATATCCTCCTGAAATTGTTTGGTCAATTCATCCATAACTAAGGCAAAGAGATACGGGCTCAAGGCTGACCCTTATGCAATCCTACATTGATTGGAAATTCACTCGTTTCCCCTACTGGTGATCGAATGGTAGTGACGGCACCTTCATACATGTCTCTAATCACCTCGATATACCCTTTGGTCACTCCCTTTCTCTCCAGAACCCACCAAATGATGTCCCTAGGCACCCTATCATATGCCTTTTCTAAGTCTATGAAAACCATATGAAGATCATTCTTCTTTGCTCTGTGCTTTTCTACCATTCTCCTTAATTGGTAGATAGCTTCCATGGTTGATCTCAGGCATGAACCCAAACTGTTTCTCTGTCACCGTAGTCACCATCCTCAGGCGATGCTCGATAACTCCATAATTTCATCGTATGACTCGTCAATTTAATACCTACATAGTTGTTGCGGCTTTGAATATCCTCATTATTCTTGTAGATAGGGTACTAGCGTGCTCCTTCTCCATTCATCGGGCATCTTCTAGTCATAATGATCTTGTTAAACAATTTCGTCAACCAAGTCACCCCAGGTCACCTAGACTTTTCCACACTTTAATAGGTATGCCATCTGGTCCTAAGGCCTTACTCGGTTTCATCTTTTCAAAACTTTAACCACTTCGAACTTTGTATTCTCCGATAAATTCATATTCTATGTTCTCACCTAGTGCATCCACTTCCTCCCCATCAAAGCCTCCTTCATGTTTCTCATTCAACAACTTCTCAAAATACGACTTCCATCTATCCCTGATCGCCTCGTCTTTTACCAACCACCGAATCACTATCTTTTATACACTTAACTTGAGAAACGTCTCTAGTTCTCCTTTCTCGCGACTTAGCAAGTTTATAAATAATCTTTTCTCCATCTTTACTATCGAGTCTATTGTAGAAATTCTCATAGGCTTTCAACTTAGCCTCCCTAACGGCTTTCTTAGCCTCCTTGCTAAGCGTGCTTATAACCCTGAAAATTTTCCTCCTTCCGATCCTTTTGCCACTTTTTAAAGGACTCCTTCTTAGCTTTTACCATGGTTTGAACCTCGTCACACCACCACCATGTCTCCTTAGAAATTGGACCTTTTCCCTTCGACTCCCCAAGAACTTCTTTCGATATTCTTCTAATACCGTCGGCTATGGTATTCCACATGCTGTCACTATCACCTTCCACTTCCCACCGAACTTCTTGAGACGTTCTTTCCTTGAATACCTTTAATTTATCCCCTCTTAGGCCCCACCATTTAGTCCGTGGGCAACTGGTTTCTTTTCTCCTTCTAATATTCCCCTTAAAACAGATATCTAATACTAGAAGTCTATGTTGTGTCACTAGACTCTCTCCAGGAATAACCTTACAATCCTTACATGTCGAGCGGTCTGCACCTCCAGCAAGAAAATAGTCGATTTGGCTTATTGGCTCATTTCTTAAAGGTAATTAAATGCTCTTCTCACTTCCTATAGAGTATTCCCCACTATAAAAGCTACTGCAAAATCTAAAATCCTCAGGCCACGCCATTGAGGTCACCAAATCAAAGCCAATGCACCTACTCATGCACTTGCTTATGCCCTCCCACATGACCATTGAAATTGCCTCCTATAAATAGCTTCTCTCCTAAAGGTATCTCTTGAACCATGTCATCCATCTGCTCCCAGAATTGCTCTTTAGCAAGATCATCCAATCCTACTTGGGGTGCGTAAGCACTAATAATATTAACTATGCTCCCTCCGATCATAAGCTTAACTAGAATAATCCGATCTCCTTTCCTCGTGACTATAACTATCGAGTCTTTTAGGTGTTTATCTACTACGATACCTACCCCATTTCTATATCTATCCTTACACGTATAGTAAAGCTTATACCTTGTGTCATCTATCTCCTTATCTTTCTCCCATTACCCATTTAGTCTTCTGAAGGCAAGCTATACTAATCCTCCTCCTAAGCATGGTGTCAACTAGCTCCCTAGTCTTTCTGATTAATGTCCTATATTCCAAGTTTCTAGCGAATCCTATAGTCTGGGCTAAGCTTCTGCAGCTTTCGTCGAACACGCGAAACCACCCTTGCTCCTTATCACCACACACGGCCAGGTGTGGCGTTATGCAACTCATTTTGAAGCCTTGCAGGCCAGGCCCGTCGCTTAAAGGGAACGCCCTAGCATGTCGCGTTTTCATATTTGGATTCATGTCATAAAGATCTGACGGGTTTTTTTTTTTATGTGCTGGCTGTCAGCTACCTAACGCACAACCCTCCTCCTTTATCCGGGCTTGGGACCGGCTGATAACTAAAGATATGGCTCTAAGCATAAATCAGGCGGAGTTGTTTGGTGTATACTAAATGTTCATCAAATTGTGTGGAACCCCGAGCTGAATCTCACACATATCAATCAAGCCGAAAAGGCCTATTTAATTTTCGTCCCTAAACTGGCAGAATAAAAATAATTGAATGAATCGATTAAGTTGAATGATATATCTGATTATTGGTAACAACCCTGAAGAATATACTTCAAACAAACTAAACGGCTCTTCGATCATAAATGTGATCTCGTGAAATGGGTCTCGTGCAATTCAGTGTGCATCAAATGGTGTACCCATAGTCGGTCTCATTGAAGTCACCGTCTTTGATCGTCGCCATCAATGAAGTTAAACACACCGTATAAAGTCATGAGTACGTCACAGCGGAGTTTGTTTCCCTTTTCACTCCTGGTCCTTCTTTCCAAGTATCTTTCCCGTTGCTACCCCGTAAATTTACAAACACTGCCATTCTTTTTCCCATTCTTTAAAATAATGCAATTTATCTTCCAACGAAAAACGTTTAAGTAGAACTAATTGATACATGCCCTGGTCGCCTCCTCCTCCACCCATTTTTACGTAACAAAATAAAAATAAGGGTACCGACGGAGCGGGTACGAAAAATGTAATCCTGATGTGTGGGCTCTCAATTTAAGTCCAACACATAGATCCATAGATAATTGAAAACATTTATTTTGCAAAGTAGTAGTATATTTTAACTTAAAATGTGAAAAATTGCGTCCATCACATATGAATAAGCGCTTAATCAATTCTACTAATTTTCAATTCATAATGTCGAGTCCAGAATTCTGACGAAGTTGCATTATGGGAAACTAACCAAAGGATGTAGAATTCAAAAACCGCCACTAGATTAACTTTTTGAATTTCGGTCAAAATTTTAAATTATATCTTTTTATAAAATTTATTCGCACATATTATCCAAATATTTTTCACAAATTTTAATTGTAATTTCAAAAAATCTATATTTAACAATACACACTCCAGAATTTTTAAAATATATGATTCCTAGTGTTTGCCAAACACCCAATACACCGCCTTGCACCACGCCCCATACATGATTCACCATGGGGCTGATCTGATCTAAGAGTACATAGCCAAAATTGCTGGTGAACAGTACATTTTTTTCATTTTACCTACTCACATTTCTCTCAACACTACACCAACACTATCTATTTAACCTATCCTCTATTAAAATATACTTCTTTCTTTCTCAAACAGTACAATAAAGTACAGTTTAAAAAAAAAACACACACAAGAAGAGAGAGGGACGGAGAGAGGAAAGAGAAAAAAATGTAATATATTCCCTAGCTCATGAATAGTTGCAATATAAAAGTGCCTAACAACGATTTATTTTGGCTCCTTGTTTACCTAATCTGCTGTGGGGTAGTTTTACCCCTATTGGTGAGCTAAAATAGCTAAAAAGCTATTTTTGCTTGACTGATAAACTTACTCTAAGGTTTACATCATTGCTAACTTTCATCCTAGATTTGATTTTCAAAAACTTATTTTTTGGCATTCAATAAGTGTTAATTGTTAGTTATTGTTAGTGAGATTGATCTTGATCTTGTGCATGGAAGGTCTAATAAGGTGTCTACCAATTTCGTTATCACCCCACTTGTTTTCAGAATTTTTTTTATTTCCTCAACGAAGAAGAAAAAGTGTACAAAAATGGAGCTTTAAGTTGTCTAGGTTAGTAATCATAACTCTGTTTCTCATTGCCTAATGTTAACGGTGCCGACCTAGTGGATGCCGACGGTGTACGTACGCTATGTGGCGCTCACCCCGATTTCCACACTATGACCCAATTTGGTGATAAATTTAAGATCCTAAACTTCTGGATGAAAAATTTGGAAGTTTGGATCAAGTACTTTGTTGGGATCGAAACACACACACACGTACGATATACGAGTATAAACAGTAAGTGCAAAACCGGGTACGTCTACAGGAGCGGAGAAAGAATCTGTTTATTGATGATCACAGTACATAGAGTTTTTACAATAGAGAGTATATATAGTCGCTACTTCTATTTCAACCCTAAATTGCCTTGTAATTCTGTACCGTACCGTGGGAGGGCTATGCCTTCGCTTCTCTCACTTCGTTCGGCACTGGCTTTTTAGGAGAACTTCTCAGTACCTCTCGTACACAACATATAAGCCACAAGTTCCAACATACTTATACATATATTCAATTGAGCTGATTTTAATGGGATCATTTGAAAAATATTTTAAAGGTTTATTCTAACCTCCGCCCAAAAGGTGTGGGATAATAGGTAAAAAGTGCATTGATATCCGAAAAAATATATTGATGTTTGTAAAAATGTATTAATATCTGTGAAATATACAGTGATATCCGAATTTGTTTGAAATTATGTGCTTATTATCCTCCGCCTAGTGGGCGGCGGAGGTTAGTGAAATTGTATTTTAAAATTTATTAACAAATCGGATCATTTTTATAGGTTTCAGGAGTGAGCCCCACAAGGCATACATAGACCATGTATTTTTTAGAGAAACAGTGGAGCCATGAAGAAGTTATTTATAGCTCCATGCGACCTCGGCCGTTCATTTCGGTTTTTGGGGCGGTTCGGATTTAAATAAAACTTTTTTGAGAAAGAGTTAAACTTTTTTTCGAAAAAATTTCATTAACTTTTGAACTACCAAAAATACTTTTGAACGATTGCAGTTGTCTCCATAAATAACTATTCATGATTTTGCTGTTAAATTTTGTTTTCCTTATGTATCCACTAGGTCGGTACCAATCGTGGAATGGTCTTTTCTCAATAACCAATCTCTCACACCCACGTATCCCTACTGTGTCACCCCCAAAATTCTTTTAAAGATAAAAAATCACAATACTCTAAGGCCCCGTTTGATAACGGGTTTGAGGGTTGGGATTGGAGTAATAATCCCATGGGACTATTAATACTCCGTTTGGTAACAAAAAAAGGTCCGGACTATTAGTCCGATCGGATTAATAGAGGTGGTATTAGGGGGTATTGCTAATACCCCGTGGGACTTGGTATTGAGGGGTATTAATAATCCAATCCCAACTCCTTCACATTACCAATCCCTTCTCTTTACCAATTTCTTCTAACAATCCAATCCCATCATCTAATCCCATCTCAAACAAACATGATATTAATAATCCCATCATCTAATCCCATCCCAAACAAACATACTCATTATCAATCCCTTCTCATTACCAATCCCATCTCCTTACGAATCCCAATCCTAATCCCATCTCCTTACGAATCCCATCCATCTATCTCTGTTATCAAACGAGGCCTAAAAATAGCTGGCAAAAGAGAGCGAGTGACTCATCTCGTAGTTTTCTCGAAAAAGGAGGGTACAGTCTTATCCTCGTATACTGTATACACAGAGCTGTAGTGTGAGATAGTCTTTCAACGTTATAGAGAGAGAAAGCACAACTAGTTTGAGGAGAGAGAGATGTGCCCGACGAAGCCAAAGCAGAAACAAAAGCACCGGGGCGGCCACGTGGCCGACCACGGCGAATCCGACGCGGACGACTACGCCCACGCCGCCGCCGCCGTCGTGGATTCATGCAGCTGGAGAGACGAAGCGATCCACGGCGGCTCCCTCAAGCTCGTCGACCTCGACACCGGAACCAACGGCTGGGCCTCCCCGCCCGGCGACCTCTTCCTCCTCCGCTCCAGAACCTACCTCTCCTCTAACAAGAAGACCAAGACGCCCTCCGGCCCGTGGCTTCTCAGCCCCGCCGGCTTCGACTGGCTCAAATCCCCGTCCAAACTCGACCACGTCCTCTCGCGCCCCGACAACCGCGTCATGCACGCGCTCAGAAAATCCCAGTCCCAAGGCCACTCCCTCAAAACCTTTTTGCTCGCGGTGAACCTCCAAGTACCCGGCCGCGACCACCACTCCGCGGTCTTTTACTTCTCGACCGACGAGCCGATCCAATCCGGCTCGCTGTTGCACCGGTTTATCGACGGAGACGATCATTTCCGCAACAGCCGGTTCAAGATAGTGAACCGGATCGTGAAGGGTCCGTGGATCGTGAAGGCGGCCGTGGGGAATTACGCGGTGTGTTTGCTGGGTAAGGTGCTGACTTGCCGGTACCACCGTGGGGAGAATTACTTGGAGATCGACGTGGATATTGGAAGTTCGGCGATCGCGAACGCAGTGTTGAAGCTGGCGCTGGGGTACGTGACGGCGGTGACGGTGGACATGGGGTTCGTGGTGGAGGCGCAGGCGGAGGAGGAGTTGCCGGAGAGGTTGTTCGGGGCGGTTAGGGTTTGTCAGATTGAGATGTCGGCGGCGACGGTGGTGGATAGGGTGGATTCGGCGTCGTCGAGGAAAGTGAAGGGGGGTAGTGGGGGGTATTGTAATCAGCTGAGTCAGAGTAAGGTAAGAGTTGAGAGATCGGACGGTGGAGATGATGATGATGATGATGATCATTGAGAGATGGTAAATTTTTTGCCCAAAAAGTCTACGCCCACCGTTCAACATTCACCGTTTCTCTCATCATTTTTAATTTTACTGTTTAAAAGTATTTTGAACGGTTCAAATTGATGAGACGGACGGTGAGATATTGAACGGTTGGCACAGCACCGCTGATTTTTTACGGTGGTAAAAAGGTGAAGAATACGATTGTCAGGTTACCATAGGGCTTTTAAAGGGGGAAAAAAAAAACACAACATTGTTAGGGCTTGTTTGGTTGGGGTTGTATATTTGCTTTATATTTAATAAGCCATGAGAAAATAAGCTCAATTGTTGCAATGCTGCGCAGTTATATTTATTCTGAAATGGTCGGAATTGACAAAGAATCCTGCAACTACTAAACATTTGTTTCGAACACACCACATAATTATTACTCGTTCCTGAAGCACAACGTTCTCCACGACACAATGGTTGGGGAACTCATGTTATTAGAGCGTGTTGAGAAGAGGGAGAGAGTTGTTTGAGAGGTCTTTAAAGCAAGAGCTACTCGGTCCATTTAGTAACCGGTACTTATTTTGTGGCCATAAGGAGGAAGAAAACCAATGGATCATTGCACCAAAGACCAAACTTCCTAATTTTCTCATTGCTTATTTTAAGCAAGATAGAGATGCATGTGTGTGATATTTATACAGTTATATACATGAAGAGTCTGTGTAATCGATGTATGTTGAAGGCATGTGAATGTTGTATCATACTTGTATCTACTTTTATCTTGGTGTGTGTGGAGTTCAAGGATCTAGAGTCAATTGTTAGTTCAAGGGTAAAAAATATATGATTCATGTACTTACTCTTAAGGGTCATTTACATAAATTTATTTATTATCTAAGTTTGCGGACCTGACTAGGTACGTAATAGGAGAGTCCTATAAATTTAAGAAGTGTTTGATTTAGTTTGTAACATCTTAGTTAACTTCAGAAAACATATAGAGAGTATATTGTTGAGCGTTTAGGGCACGTGTGCTCTTTGAGAGCTACATGCAACGTTCGGGTTGTACATTTTCAACGTTCGGGTTGTACATTTTCATTTATGTTTCTTGTTATCTTCGATCTACACAGACAGTTTAGTTACTATTAAGTATTCCAACTTATTTTCCTTTTATGTTTCTTGCTATCTCCTACGCACACGGTTTAGTTACAAAGTATTCCAACGTATTTCGTTGTGCTCCCGAAACATAGCAAATCATCGTTTGCTAAGGGTGTGCACGGGTCGGGCCGGTCGATTTTGACCCTAAACTTGAACCCGACCCGACCATGGTCGGGTAAGAATATTTACGCCCGCAAACCGAACCGAACAAGTGGTAAGAACCGTCTGCGAGCTCGATTCTTTAGTCGGGTCAGGTTTGACCCAAAAAAAAGAGAAGCTTAATTTAACCTTCGGGTTGGTCCGGACCGACCCCCCCGGGTAAGGAATGCACCAACCCGAACCCCCAACTGAAATCTGATTTTTAACAGAAAGTAAACTCGCACCCGTCCAAACCACATGTTCGACCCCGCCCGAGACCCTTCGGGTCGGGTCCGCGGGTTTTCGCATACCCCTGTCATTTGCTTTGCGTTTCTGGTTTTTTCTACTTAAAATCAACGCATGCGCGCAGGTAACCAAACAGGCCCTTAATTCCTTTGACTCATCTGCTTTTCTTTATGGGGGGTTGTATGTGATTCTGGCCGGCTCTCCTGTCCCCCATTTTTCTGGCGATTGATTGGTAGTTGTAGACAGAGAGATAAAATTACTGTTCTTGATGCCGTGGATTTTCAAAAGCTCTGAGCAAAAAAATATGTTACATACCGGAGTTGAATTCTGACCGGTAGATAAATTGTCTTTGATATGTGTATGTATCGAGATGCCATCATTCGATGAAGGATGAACAGGCAATGTGCCTCCGGGACTGGGTTCGAAAAGGAAAATGTTTTATTAGGCATTTCGTGACTCATGTTACACTTGACATAGCTATATCATCACGTCCTGTTAGCCTGTTTTTATTGGTCATGTTATAGTAAATCCACTTGTTGGTGTTAGAATGAGTCCTCTGTCAAAATTTGGCGTCGGATAGGGCTACGTGGTGGAGAATATCTTCCTCAAAAATATGCCAAAATATGCACCTAATGACAAAGCGAATGGGTATATTTCAAAATTTCGCCTAGAGATTTTGACTTAAATATGAGATAGCATGACCTGAAACCCATCCTGCGTTATGTTGATGAGAAAAAAATTCTTCCAACCGCCGCCGTACAACCTCACTTTTTTCACCAATGTTTATTTTGGGCCCCGCCGAGCGTCTATTGTTGTAATCTGAACTATTCATATTTTAAGACCCGTAATCGAGTATTACCATGCAAAAAATCAGATTGCTTGGAAGTCGACAGATATATCAAATTTTGAATTTTGGTTTATAAAATGGACGATTTGATTCTGTCAATAATAATAAAGATAAAACGGTCCATTTTGCAAAGCAAAATTTAATTTTTGATATTCCTATCGATGTTCGATCAAGTTCAATTTTTGCGTAGATATATTACTATGTAGAGTCTACAAGATGAACGGTTCAGATTAACAATTAACACACGGTAGGATCAAAAAAGGCGGCGGGCTTTTTTACCACCGGTGGAAAGAATTTATTCTCTTACGTTATTGATAAGCCCTCAATAGTGTAAATAATAGGGTTTATCTCTCTCATTTTTGTCACACACAAGTGCATAACTTGCTTGATTTGAATGATATTGCGTGAAAGGTGTGTTTTTGGCGTTTGCAGGTAACTCGTGTGAATAAGACGCATTTGAAGGCTATGGATAGCCCCGAGGGTGTCCAAGTACCCAAGACCACGTGGTGCTCCGCGACTGAGTCCCAAAAGTCATGAAAAGAAGCTTTGAAGCTGCTTGACCGATTTCGGTACCTAAAACTAGGGTCGCCCCAAGCGTAGGACTAGTTATCAGTGCAGCATAATAAATTCCGGAAGTCCGGAGTCGAACCCACAGAGGCGGAAAGAATAGCCTAGTGGAAACGGGTTTACTTTTTGCTTGGCTCTTAGGTAGCCACCCTTTGTGCAATTCAGTTGATTTACTAACTAAATGAATGGAATCGATTTACGATGAATTAAAAGGGAGAGTACAACCGTGGGAACCCAGCGTCTGCAACTAGCCTAACCAATGTTTATTCGAGACACAATTATTCAATTTATTGATTTTAGAATAGGGAAAAGGGTTCCTAATAAATGCCCACCACCTGTCACCAGCTCCCATGCGCATTTGAAATCCGGCGATGCTTGGGTTTTGTTTATTAGAAAGGTTTTCGTATCCCAAAACTGCTTGAAAATTAAATTAATTCGTACCCGAGGTAAAAACATTAATTAAACTAGCCACAGAACGCCTTCGTCCCGTGGCTGCACCCTAAGAAACTACTCGCGCATGCTTGAAATAACAGAAAACGAAACCCTAAGATGGTCCATGACCTCTATTGCACGAAACAGAAAATAAAACAGGAGATTATTGAAGAGTACGAAAAGATAAACAACTTTAATAAATAACAAAACCTGAAACGGAGTACGGAAATTAAAGTTCAGGAATGAAATCTGCAAAGCTTGAATGTAAAGTGCTGGAAAAGAAACAACGTTAAAAGAGAGCTGCTACGTAAAAATCTGGAATGAAATTCTAACCTAATTCTAAGTTAAAACGAGGTTTTTATACTAATCCCACGATTTACAATTAAAAACCAAAACGAAATCGGAACTTGACACCCGAAATACCCCAAAACGCCACCGTTTGGAGACAACTTAAGGCCTCGGTAGCGCAATACCATAATCCCAGTAGCGCTAGCGAGTGCCCTTTGGTGTGTTGACTTCATTGACCACTGCTCTGACTTTTGACCATGTACTGCACTAGGTAGCGCTACAGCACAACCTTTGTAGCGCTAGCCATCTCCCTGTTCTCTGCCTTTTGTTCCAGCCGACATCAACATTTTTTCCATGGCCCACCATTTAATCATCAATTAATAAACATTGGGCCCAGTCAATGGAATTGCAACCCGTCGACAAATAGTGAACTCTTGACTCTTCCAACGGTCCGCTTCAAACACCAATTGATTCGACCGGTTTTTGTTTTGGCATGAAATAAAATTCAACTTTGCGCTTTTAACTCCGAATGTTATTCATGTGCTCTGAGAGTCCGCACACACTAACGGCATCCCCCAAGCCTTGCATGGGATTTGGCCACCCGACATTCACGACTCCGCTTTGACTTCTCACGGCGACATCCAAACCGGCCTCAAGGCATCGTAATCCAATCTTGGCGCTAAAACCACCTTATTTTCCTGAAAATTAACAAAAACACAAAAACATACCAAAGCAACGCATCAAGTGGAAAAAAGGGAATAAAATTGCGCATCTAATGCGCTAAATGGCCCTACTTAGGCGCTAAATATCTACGATATCACGCGCCTATCAGAAGCATACCCGGGATGTTCAATGATCAAGGGAAGTGAGGGAGATGCAAGGATGTTACCCAAAACAACTCATTTTCCGACCAGCTGAGGGTAGAATCGTCATAACTTTTGATGTAAAAATTACTTTTGATCCAAACCACTTGGGTTAGAAAGTAGACTCAACAAGCTTTCCAACGGTTCGAAAAACACCCAAATCCGAGCTCGGGAGTGTCGGGCACTGATGAGCACCCAATATTGTAAATATTTGGTGCGACTAGTTTCGTTTTAAGTTGTATTATCTTATAATTGTTTAGGTTTTATAGTGATATTGCACGTAAGGTAGGTTTTTGTGTATTTCAGGTAAAACGTGCTAATAAAGAGGTTTTGAACGCCAAAGAATGCTCCGGGTGCAACCAAGTACTCAAGGCCATATGCCACCCCGTGGTGGTGCCCGAAGAGTCATGAAGAGATGGTTTGGAGGTTGCTCGGGTAACCCAAGGGTCAAGGGAACTGAAGGAGAAGTGAGGATTTTACCAAAGCTACTCATCTTCCGACTAGCTGAGGGTAGAATCGTCATATCTTTTGATGTGCAAATGATATTGGATCCAAACCACTTGGGTTAGAAAGTAGACTCGACGAGCTTTCCAACGGTCCAAAGAACGCCTAAATCCGAGTTCGGGAGTGTCCGGAGCGAGTCCGCGAAGTTGTCCAAAAAATCTGCCTGCTATGAACCGGTTCGGGTTTTAGGCTGTACCGGTTCATGTTGTTCAGAACACTATTTTTTGCAGCTTTTCAAGGTTATGAACCGGTTTGGGTTTTTGTTTGTACCGGTTCATGCTGTGTAAAATGTGCACGAATTTCCAACTTTTCCAGCTTTCTACTTTTGGGATATTTTCCATTTCTAGCCTCTTTTAGGATATTTGTGGGATATTTTGTGAGAGAAGAAGCCTTTGTATAAATAGGTCTTCTCCTCTCTTCTTTAGTTAGCTAGTTCATTTTTAATTGTAAGTTTTTTTTGTTTTCTAGAACTCCATTAGAGCTCCAAGCTTTCTAGGTTAATTTCTTCAAGAACTCAAGTAAGTATTTGTCTTATGTTAATTTCTCGTTTATTAATGTTGTAGCTACGCTTTGGATCTTTGCATAAATCAAGTTTATTTCCGTTTTTATCGGTTAATATGTTTATCATTTATAGCATAATTTCTAGTCTTTTCAATATGTGTGAGTAGTTGTTTGGCTAAGTCTCGGGATAATCTTTCCCGAGGACTTAGGCGGTTGTTTGGTTCTCGAGCCTTTGGGCTTTCAAGCATGATTTTCGGAATAGGGCTAAATTGGTAATTTCGGTCTAAACTTAGGGGTGTTAACTCCTCGGTATGCCGTTTGACAAGCGGTCTTGGCAAATAGTATGACGAGGGCTCGTGGCCTCCTTTGGACTCGACAAATGATTTAAACTAGTTGGTTCGCCTCCGTTTAATCACATCTTTCGATAAACGTAGTCAATAAAGCTAAATCTTCCGGGCGTGAGCACGCGGTCGTGACTCTTGCCTGAGTTATAATTGAGAATCGGTAACGGCCTTTGTCAAGGGATAGACGATCCCTAGACTTGCCTCTTTTAGTTTATTAAGTTCATTTCTAGTCTTTTTACTTAGCATTTCTATCGTTTAAAGCAAAACCAAGTTGGTCGTCTTAAACGTCGCAAATCCTACCATATAAAACCTACAATTCCAATTAAGCTATATTCGATTCTCTGTGGGTACGATCCCGGACTTCCGGATATTATGCTATCGATGACCTAGCCCTACGCTTCGGGTTTCTATCAACCTTTATTTGAAGGCAAGGTTTTGACGTAAACATTTTTGGCGCCGTTGCCGGGGAATCTTACTATAGCTTATTTGGAGGTTCGACAAACCACTGTAAGTATTCCGTTTAATTTTTTTTTTACTTTGTGCCATGAATACTTATTCTAGCGGATACCTCTAACCGATTCTCTTATCAAAATTGAGGTGTAACGAAGCTAGAGTAAGCGCCATTTGCCTTTTCTTTTATTGTTTATATAACGTGGTGGTGGCATAACCCCACGGAACTGTTTTGAGAAAGAGGTGGCGGCATAGCCCCTCTACCTTTTTACTTTATGTCTTATCTATCTAATAGAATGGCGGCGGCAAATTGGGAAACACCTCCCAAGACTTTGCGAGACTACCTTTGTCCCACTCCAATTATCACGCGTCCCAAGACTTTGCGGGACTACCTTTGCCCTAATCAAATTTGCACACCACCTTGCATAACCACTCATGACTCCAATGTTTTTAAAAGTCGTATGACCATTTCCAATTGGTTTGATCTCAAGAACCAAATTCAAACTTTTGCCGAAAGAGTGAATGAGTCATTTTATGCATGTTGGGGAAGATACAAGGACTTGCTCATAGCGGTCCCGAATCATGGCTTTGACAATTTTCAAATTGCTAACTATTTTTATGATGAATTTTCTCCAACGAGTCAACGATTCTTAGACAAGAAGTGTGATGGCAAACTTTTTGAAAAAGAACCCGCTCAAGCCTTAGATTTCTTTGATCGTTTGGCTGGAATTTTACATTCTCGGGTTTTTGTTAAACATTGTCAAGAGTCCAACTCAACTGCCATGGAAGAGGATATTGAACCACATATCTTTGTTGAAGATGTTAGTTTAGAGTCTAATAGCTCCTCAGAGTTTGAATGGATTGATGTGCCTGATGTTGAGCCTGATGTCCAGGGTTCTCCCCCTGTGGATCCCCTTCTGTGTGATGATTTGGGGGAGAAATTTCTCATTGTTGAGAAAACGAATGTGGAGGTAGACTTTTTGTATGCTCTACTGAATGAGCAGGATGGGAAGAATGTGAATAGACCTGAAAGTTTGTCTCTTTCCTTTGAGGAGATACCTTCCATAGAAGATTTGAACCATCCTCTAGTCTCGGCTCTAGATGATGCCACCCTTCATACTGAGTCTCCACTTTCGCAAGAGTTTTTAAAAGTCAAATTGATTGATTTTGTTGGTGTTGATGAATTTGATTTGGTTTATCATCCTTACATTGTGGATTTTGTCAACAGCCTGAAAATTGATCTAGTTTGGAATATGCATTTGGTGGAACTCAAGTTTATGAAACGAATTCAGCAATTGTTTTACTCCAAATATCTTATCTTGTGGCATGGTCGAATTCAGTTTTTGACAAAGTGTTTAGAGTTGGGTGCTATGTTCCTTTTATTAGCTCTTGTTGGCATGTTAAATGTTCGGAGTCCGCGTTTGGCTGCATGTACATAAACTCTTTCTTTCTCTTTCTCTTTCTCTTTTCTTTTTTCTCTTTTGATGGTCCGGTATAGCCACCTGTTTCTCTCGTGGGAAATGGGGAGAAAAGTAGTACCCGTGTAATCGCGTGAAGATTTGGTTGTGTTTTACTTTTAGTTACTTTTGAGCCTGGATAACACGAGCCGGGCGGTTCTAATGTCCTTTGCTTCTTAGTAGGTAGTTGGTTCTTAAGTCTTTTGCAGGGTGAGCATGCTACCACACCAGCCTTGGTGGTTTGGGTCTAAACGCTTGGGTGAGTGAGGCATTCATGAGCCCTAAACATGGGTGCGGTTGCGTGTCGCGGTTTTAAGACCAAGAAAGCTCCAGCGATGACCTTGTGTGACTAGCTGTGGTTCCGATGGAGGCGCCGAAAGAGTGAGCCTTGGAAGCAGTTCCAATGATGAAGGGAAGCAATGACAAGAAAGCCTCCAACTTGGTCGAGGTATAAGGGGGTTGACATTCCCCAGGAGGTACAATCTTTTGTTCTTTCCCTCTCAATACTGTTGTTCTTCATGCTATGAGGACATAGCATCGTTTAAGTTGGGGGGAGGGATATATATGTTATATATATGTTCATGAGACTTGTCTCATTGGTAAAATTTTCAAATTTTTTGTGCAATCTTTCCTCGTTATTAGTGTTTTCGCATGCTAGATACTTTAATTATGCTCAATTGTATCAATATGGCAAGAGTCATGTATCCCGTCGAATTCAATTGCGTGTTTGAATCCATGTCATATGTATATACATGAACTTTGATGAACAAGTTGGGTCTAAAAGTCAGTCAAGTAGTGTGCATTGCTAGAGTAGAGATTCATTTCTTTAGCATCCCATGCTTTTTCTTCTCATTTCCCGCACTTGCGTAAATAATATCTTTTGTTCATGCTCGAGTAGTGTATATATCTTTCTTGCATCTTATTGGAGTTGTTAGCGTACTTAGGAAATGATTCAAGGCATTTTTGTTTGATTAAACCACATAAGAGTCACCTCGTCCTTATTTTGAACCATAGTCCGAGTCTCTTCCGTTGTTCAAACCTAGGTAACCGGATGTTTGGAGGGTTGTGTGTCAATAGGTTTCAAAGATTCGAGGAGGTTTGGAGTGGTGTGAATGTGATAGAAGTGGTTGAGATGCAAAAAGAAGAAGAATGGTATGTGATTTCTTATCTCTCCTCTCCCACTACAAAAGCTAAAGCCCCAAATTTTCATCTCCCTCTCCAAAGTTCTCACAATTGGCCCATCAATCTCTTTTACTACAAATCTCAATTGAAATGACCATATTCCTCAAAGAAAGGAAAATCAAAGAAATGCTATAAAGAGCGAAAGCATGTTCGAAAGAGGGTTGAATTTTATGATGAGAAGATTGGTTAGACATATGGGCCAACTCACATTTCGGATGAGAAAGAGTTTGATGGAAAGGGGGAGCTCGATGCTCAATACGAAGAGGAGCCGAATGAGGATGACGATTGTGTGTGGTAGAGTCGGTGGTAGTAATTTTAGTAGGATTTATCTAGTAGTTTTTCTTTATTTCTTGTTCGTATCTTTGGTTGGTGTTTGGCCGATATGTGGCCATGCCTTGGGTAGTTAGGTCGGTAGTGGCCAAGGGTAGATGAACCGTGCTAGCATATGGCCACTACATTTTGTAATCCCTTTTCCTTTGTATTCAAGGTCGTTATAAGCTAATAAAGTCCTCCGTTGATCTTTTGTACGCTAATTAACTCCGTTTGATGCATGGTTGATATCTATTATTGCTTAAGTTGTGATATTCCTAGTCGTTCCATACTTGCCAATAATTAGCTTTCCTTTCGTTCTTAGCGCTCTTTTGATAGCATGCATAGCTTTTTGTCTCTAGCTATTGCATTTACTCGCTAGCGCTCGTCATGGGATGTATCTTGTATTTCACTGTGTGAAAAGTCGAATAAGAGCGTATCCTTGAGAGTTTTGGAGTCAAAACTCGTTGTGGTGCAATCATGTTTGACTACTCCAATATGGCATAGTTTGTTCGTCCTAATTCATGGCATGTTTGTGCGTGGATTGCATATGATTGGATTTGAAGGGGTGTTTTTCACTCTTGCCTAGTTGTAGTAGTTGAGCATAGTTTTTGTGTCTTGAATCTCAAAAAGATTGCATAGCTTAGTTAAATATATTTTGCTTTAGTTTGCTAGGGACTAGCAAAGTTCAAGTTGGGGGGCGTGATGAGCACCCAATATTGTAAATATTTGGTGCGACTAGTTCCGTTTTAAGTTGTATTATCTTATAATTGTTTAGGTTTTATAGTGATATTGCACGTAAGGTAGGTTTTTGTGTATTTCAGGTAAAACGTGCTAATAAAGAGGTTTTGAACGCCAAAGAATGCTCCGGGTGCAACCAAGTACTCAAGGCCACATGCCACCCCGTGGTGGTGCCCGAAGAGTCATGAAGAGATGGTTTGGAGGTTGCTCGGGTAACCCAAGGGTCAAGGGAATTGAAGGAGAAGTGAGGATTTTACCAAAGCTACTCATCTTCCGACTAGCTGAGGGTAGAATCGTCATATCTTTTGATGTGCAAATGATATTGGATCCAAACCACTTGGGTTAGAAAGTAGACTCGACGAGCTTTCCAACGGTCCAAAGAACGCCTAAATCCGAGTTCGGGAGTGTCCGGAGCGAGTCCGCGAAGTTGTCCAAAAAATCTGCCTGCTATGAACCGGTTCGGGTTTTAGGCTGTACCGGTTCATGTTGTTCAGAACACTATTTTTTGCAGCTTTTCAAGGTTATGAACCGGTTTGAGTTTTTGTTAGTATCGGTTCATGCTGTGTAAAATGTGCACGAATTTCCAACTTTTCCAGCTTTCTACTTTTGGGATATTTTCCATTTCTAGCCTCTTTTAGGATATTTGTGGGATATTTTGTGAGAGAAGAAGCCTTTGTATAAATAGGTCTTCTCCTCTCTTCTTTAGTTAGCTAGTTCATTTTTAATTGTAAGTTTTTTTTGTTTTCTAGAACTCCATTAGAGCTCCAAGCTTTCTAGGTTAATTTCTTCAAGAACTCAAGTAAGTATTTGTCTTATGTTAATTTCTCGTTTATTAATGTTGTAGCTACGCTTTGGATCTTTGCATAAATCAAGTTTATTTCCGTTTTTATCGGTTAATATGTTTATCATTTCTAGCATAATTTCTAGTCTTTTCAATATGTGTGAGTAGTTGTTTGGCTAAGTCTCGGGATAATCTTTCCCGAGGACTTAGGCGGTTGTTTGGTTCTCGAGCCTTTGGGCTTTCAAGCATGATTTTCGGAATAGGGCTAAATTGGTAATTTCGGTCTAAACTTAGGGGTGTTAACTCATCTGTATGCCGTTTGACAAGCGGTCTTGGCAAATAGTATGACGAGGGCTCGTGGCCTCCTTTGGACTCGACAAATGATTTAAACTAGTTGGTTCGCCTCCGTTTAATCACATCTTTCGATAAACGTAGTCAATAAAGCTAAATCTTCCGGGCGTGAGCACGCGGTCGTGACTCTTGCCTGAGTTATAATTGAGAACCGGTAACGGCCTTTGTCAAGGGATAGACGATCCCTAGACTTGCCTCTTTTAGTTTATTAAGTTCATTTCTAGTCTTTTTACTTAGCATTTCTATCGTTTAAAGCAAAACCAAGTTGGTCGTCTTAAACGCCGCAAATCCTACCATATAAAACCTACAATTCCAATTAAGCTATATTCGATTCTCTGTGGGTACGATCCCGGACTTCCGGATATTATGCTATCGATGACCTAGCCCTACGCTTCGGGTTTCTATCAACCTTATATTTGAAGGCAAGGTTTTGACGTAAGCAGGCACAGGGATTGATCCCCCCTCCCTTTCAGCTCCTGCAGCATCCAGAAAGCTCAGGGATCGATCCCCCAGTGTTTAGGGATCGATCCCTCACTCCTGCGCGGACTTTCAGTGGCATTTTTGTAGTTTTTTTTGTAAAGGGGGTATATATACCACCTTTAGTCCGATTTTAGGGCATTCTTCATTTTTCACTTTCTCTCTCTACCTCCCTCTTCTCCTCTCTTCTCAAGCTCTCCTTCTCTCTTTAAAGGAGGGGGATTGCTAAGGTTTTGAGGTTTTTTCCTTCATTAATGTTGTAAGTATACTTGTGTTCTTCATTAATCTAGCTTTCATTTTCGTTTTTGCCCATGTTTTCATATATCTCTTCATTTTGCCTTGTGTACACCCACTATGGGTGAGTAGTGATTTAAACTTGGTCATGGAGTGATTTCTACCCTATGATTCAGGTAGTATAATGACTTCTCTCATTTCTTGTGCTAAATGTGATTTGTGAATGGATTAAATTCATTTTTATGTAACAAAATCTAGGGTTGTTTACCTTTTTGATTATGTGTAGGTAAGGACTGGATCTTTTGCCACATATAACGCTTGGAGCTATGTCATTCTAGGTGTTTGCCAAAATGCCTCAAAGAACTTGTTGAACTCTAATCTTTGGTCTAAACTTAGGGTTGTTAACTTCTTTGATTATGTGTAGACAAGTTTTCTTGGCACACCCAATGCTTAGAACCATGACACTCTATGTGTTTGATAAAATACTTAAATGAGTTCCTTTCCATTTCCAAATCCCCGTTGTATTAGTTAAACTTGATTTTCATGGTTAAATCTTTTGAGTGAGATCAAAGGACAATGACTCTCACTTGAGTTATCAAAGAGAAGTATTGAACGACCTAAGTTATGAGTGGAATGAACCCCAAGACCTTGCCGCTTTTAATTTCTAGTCAATCTTCGTTTTCAATTAAAGTTAAGAGGTAGAGAGAATTTCCATGACTCAAAAGTTGGTCGTCTTAAAGCCGAATTAAATGTTGGCGGTCCTAACGCTAAAAACCGTTCGTAAATCAAACCTCCGGCCTAGCTCTATTGGCTCCCTGTGGATTCGACCTCGGACTTCCGAGTTTATTATGCTACAACTAACCTAGCCCTACGCCTGGGGCGCTCTCCATCTTGACACTCAATTTAGCCGCAAGCAGTTATTCATTCCTTTTTTAGACACGTGTCTTGCATTTGATGTATTGGAAGAAGTTGCAAGACTTTCTGTGACAATAATGATCTTCTTTAGACTTTCAAAAAAAAAATGATGATCTTTTTCAGGTTTACGTTAATTATCCAAATTGTTCATTTTTTGAAAAACATTGAGAACTTGTATCACGCCAAAAATCAAGTTAATCGGATAATATTTGATCTTGTTTTAAATGGGTGTATCTTGCTCGAAAAAGAGAGAGATACACTGGATCGAAATCCCTTAAATCCATTCATCTCAAAACAAATTTATTTTGAAATCATCTCAATCGGTATTCAGTCAATTTTATTTTATATTTAGTTTTGGCGTGGTATATGTTCTGGAAGTGTTCTAAAAAGTGAATAGTTTGGATCATTAACGCGGGCCCAGAAAGGGTCCTTAAATGGCCGTAATTTGACCGTCCAATCCATTTATAGGACTGGAGAAGATCCAGATCCGTGGCGTTTAATATGTCAAATATGGTTTAAGTTGTTAATATTCCAATGGTAGAGGACTAATAGCAGATGTATTATTTAGGGGATCTTTCCAGCCGGTCCTATCAAAGTGAATTGTGTCCCTCTAAGTCCTTGTTGACAAATGCACACAATCATTTTCCCATGAGGTCCTTTCCTCACGCGCGCGCTCATCGCTTCTGTCCCTCTCTCCTGTTCTGTCCTCCATGCACTCCTCTACTTTACTCACTACAGTATTTTTTTCTCTCCTCCTCTCTTTGTCTCACACGCATCGCCTCTCCTTCTCTCTCCTCCCTCCTCTCTTTTACATCACACGCACAATCCTCTCTCTCTCTCTCTCTCTCTCTCTCTCTCCACTTTATATTTTAAAGATTAAAATTTTATTATTTCATAACTTTTTTGTACATAGCTTTTTATTATAAAATTTATATATTTAAAATCTACTCATAAAGATTTGAATAATAAGACCAATATTGAATATAAAATTATAAAAAAAGAAAAAAAAATTATTTCTCAATGTCTATTTTATTTTGAACTTCACAATTAAGAGTGTTATTGACAATTTATAGTGTTTATCTCTTCCAAATTTCATAATTAACAATATTAAATTCACAAATAAGAGTGTTAATTAACACTGTTAATTTACAAATAAGAGTGTTAATTTAATTCACATTTAATTACTTCATTCGTTTCTAAATAAATGTCTGATTCGCAAACTTAGGTCTTTAAAAATATGTATTTGTTTCACTAAAAAATTCAAACTTGTTTTAAACTTGAAAGAATTTACATCAGTCTATTGATTTAAAAAAAAAAATTGAAAATCGACCCCAATTGATTGAGACATAAAACTCGGTTTAGTTTAAAATTCTTTTATAAAAAAATGAATCTTTCAAAAAGCCTAGATTTACGATCCCTACATTTATTTAGGAACGAAGAGAACAACAATTAAAGAAGTAAAAAAAGAGAGACTACACCTCAAAAATCATTTTTTTGAACACATATAACTTCATATTCAATATTAACCTTGTTTGATACATCTCGCCGAGTACATTTTGACAATGTAAATTTTATTAAAAAATAAATATTTACAAAAGTAATTTTAAGGTAAAAAATTATGTGTTTTTGCAAATAATTTTTCTACAAATATGGATCTTGTTTGATAGATCTCACTGAAATCTTTTAAACAGTAAAAAAAAATTGAAAATTTATTTTTTATTTTCGTTATATTTAAATTTGAAATTAAATTTAAAAAAAAATTTTTTTTTAGAAGAAAGCGGAATGGAGCCTTAATAGATTTTAAGTAGAAAAGTAGGAGAGAGAGAGAGAGTGTGTGAATGCACTGAATGGTGTCAGGTGTGTTGTGTGTGCACATGTAGATGGGGTGAGGAGAGAGACACAGAAAGAAAAATGGAATGGGATCCATTTCTGGGTGTGCGCGTGGGATTGTTTTTGTATGGACCTAGTGGACTATTGGCTTTATTTGAAAAGGATTCCATGGACCACGAAATAGAAAATTGGGACCGACCCAACATTTTCTCTATTATTTATTGATTGGAAACTTATTACTTAATTTATATTGGCCGAATTGATTTCGATAGATTTTCTTCTACCAATGCATTAATAACAACTGATCACATTAATCTTGGAGCATCCGCAATGGGTTTGTTATATTGTGTATCAAAATGTTTGTTAAGATATGTGTTAGGATAAAAAATGGGTCCCATAAGTGTATGTTAACTTAGAAGTGTGTTAGTAAATATATGAGTACTTCAATGGGTTTGATAAGAGTGTGTTAACTCTTTAAAATAATATAAAAACAATGGCTATAATAAAAAAAAATAGTGTGGGCATGTATGTTTTGTGGTTGAAGTTTGAATTTATTGAGATAGGGCCCACTTATTGTTTGTTAACTTGATTGCTAAACTTAATAACTATGCTAACACACTACTAGATTTAGCACACTCTAGCACACTTTAACACACATGCATTGTGGCACCAAAAAACACAATTTTATTTGTTAAGTCTTAACACACATAGTTAACACATTAGTTAACAAACCCATTGCGGATGCTCTTATGTGAGAAACTTGATTGCTTGGACATTTGGTTGGTGGGTGGGAGGATGGGCCACGTTGAGGACGATGGCGTTTTTGATTGTGAATTCGAGAAACTTCAATTTATTTTAGTTTAGTGTTGCAGCTTTGCTCCGACTTTAAACGAGCCACCAGCTAGTAGATCGTAAGATTGGTACCCAAAGTATTAATTATGTATGCTAGTCCGGACGACTTAAGTTACTCCGTACTAAAAAAGAAAGGAAAATATTAGTACATAGAAACGAATTATTCTATGAACCCTATGGGCCCATTTGGATGCGGGAAAAGAATTGGGGGTATTAGTTAATAAGTGGGGATAATATAGTAGGGGATATTAGTTAATAAGTGATGACCCACATTGATGTGATGTTTATGAAGGGGGTATTAAATAATAGGTTGTTTGGATGATGTATTAGAGATGAGGGATTAAATAGTACGTCGTTTGGATGGAGGATTAATAGGGGGTATAAGGAAGGGTGGATAATGTAAAAAGCTGTCAAATGACCATTTTACCCTTGTGCAGTCCCAAACTTTATTATGTATTACGTTATATATATAATTGCAAATATATTAATCTTTCACAATTTAAGGCGTAATATTTATTTTTACTAACAAATTAACTAATTTAATAATATGAAAAAAATATTAAAATTCTGTTTTTATTTTAAAATAGTCGGATATTTTTTAAAAATTGGTTATTTTTTTTTCAAAACTACATTGACCAAACTCCTTTGTTTAAGCAATTTTGGATAATTGGAAGTATTAGCGAATTTAGTATTATTATTAAACAATTTTTTTTTTATAAAATTTGGTTTTATTAAAAAAATTAAGTGTTTCAAGTTTCAATCTGTTTGAACCGGTGGAAAGATTTTAATTTTTTGATCATTTTATCCTGAATGATCATAATTAAATTTTGACTTTAGGGCTCTCGTTGATTAACCCTAAGAAAGTTGTAGAATCAAATATCTCTTAGGGGCTTAGGGCTAATCAATGAGAATCATAGAGACAAAATTCAATTATGACCATTTAGGATAAAATGATCAGAAAATTAAAATCTTCGCACCGATTCAAACGGATTGAAAATTGGAACACTTATTTTTTTACACCGTTTATATATTAAAAAATATAGTTAAAAATTAAGTGTTCCAATTTTCAATCTGTTTGAACCGGTGCGAAACTCTTATTTTTGGGTAGAATGGAGAGTAGAAGTTGGTTGAATGGTGGATAAGAAAAGGGGATAACGAGGGATATTTTCGTCCACAAAACACCCCTCCATAGGGGGATTATTTTTGGACACCCCATGATCAGCCCAAAACTAATACCACACAATCCCAACAATTGGGGAAAACGGAAATGGGGTAAAAAATAATAAGGGAAGAAATTGGGTTGCCGAACGGGATATAAACAGGTGGACCCCTCCCTTATACCCCTCCTAATTTTTCACCTCCTCTTTTCCCTTCATCCAAGCAAGGGCCTATTTGTTTTTTGTTTTTTGAGGGTGGATTCTTATGTACTGATAGCTATACGATCGACGTGATTTCAATATTATTATAATTTTTGATGACTTTCAAGCGATGAATATTTTAATTATCAATGTGGATTCGAAAAGCATAAAGTTCAATTAAGGACGGATTTAGTAAGGCTTTAGGGATTACATTCCTCAGAATTTTATTCGTACGGGGTGTTTGGATGGCCTAGTTTTACATTTTTTAATTTTAATTTTTGGGTTTTGGATGTTTGGCAGTTAAAGGGAAAATGGATTTTGGGTATAATGGATTTTCCAATTTCAAGTTTCTAGACATAAACGAAAAATCTGCTTTTAAGAGCTTTTTCAATTCCCATTTTCCCATATTGAAACCCAGCCATGGCAGAAAGACAACCCTGCCCTCTCTCTTTTCAGATAATCCCCACTTTGCCATCCCAGAAAGACAGCCATGGCAGACGACTGGAGCTTTACTTCTCATCCACCGACGACGTCGAGGATCTGATCAGCTTCCTCAAAGAAGAAGACGATGTTGTTCCCTCCTCTACAACCACAGATACTTCGAGAATTACGACGATCTAGAAGACAAAGAGGCCTCCAATTCTTCGGGCGATCACCACGGGTTGTTGTCGTACTCGATCCCAGCCGTTGATGAGAAGGACATGGTGGCGCTGAAGGACTCCAACTTCAACAAGTTCATCGAGAGGAACCGAAGAAGATGCTTTTCGATTTGTGCATGAGCCTTTGAGGTTTGATTTAGAAGATGGGTTCTCTGATTTGTGCAGACCGGAGAGAGAGAGATGATTTTTATGACATGGGCAGGGGCAAGATGGTAAAAAACAACATGTAATTCATTTTCATTCCATATCTTCCAAACACTACTCCTACTGAAAAAATCATTCTGCAAATATCATCCAAATACCCTACCAAATACAAAATACAATCTGACTATAATCTAAAAAGCCAAAAAGGCAAAAAATGAAAAATGAAAAGCCAAAAAGTTGGCTCCCAAACACCCCCGTAGTCTCTTTCATTGAATTTATTAAGAAACTATTATATATACCCATTCATGTTCTCGAGTAGTGGCAGACACAAAGGATTGCCGGAAGTGCCTGGGCCCCTCCCTGCACAATTCTAAATATTTACATTGATTGCATAAAATTTTTCAGATTGATTTTGAAAATGTTCTGTAGGATAAAAATTCTTATAGTTCCCATACAATTGTACAAGTCGTTAACCATTTTTGGTCGGGCGTGTAAAATTAAAGGAGTTTTTAAATATCCATCCCCATTAGTCATGTCATGTAAGTTTCCATCCACCCCATTTTTTGTACTTATGTTTCCATCCTTTCAATGGGTGAATTATCCTTATTACCCTTTTTAATTATATATGCATAGATATTTGTAGACATATATTGTATGTATATATAGATGCACTTATTGCTTCCTTGATTACTAAATTAAAGGGTTCCCTTCAAATTTGAAATCCTCCTATTATTTCTCACCTAATTGAAGTGTGAAGATTTTCCTCCTAAATTAAAGAGATTCCTTCCAAAATTTTGGGTGTGATGATTTTCCCAGTGATTTCTATTTCCATTTATTACGGATGAAGTCCATGCGAGGTGAGAAATATTAGGAGGATTTCAAAATTTCAAACAAGAAAATTACCAAATTCCAATGATTCATATTTCCATTTACTTCTCCATTGATATGTTGGTCAAATCATTTGCAGTAGAAGCCCAACCATTTGCATGCATAATTGTTCATCAAATCATGGTTAATTCATGGTGTATCAAGTCCAAGCAAAGCGAGTCAAGTTAAGAATATGTTTTGGACTAATTGAGTTCATAATATGTCATGTTTTCAGAAACATGATCAAAACCATGACTTGCCGAAAACATGACCTGTCAAAATATGTCTATTACATGAACAAACTTGCTGAAAACAATAAAAACTTGATCTATTTAAAACTATGTTTGTATGTTATTTCAAACATGATCTACATGACCAAATGGTTAAAAAAATTGTACCATTTACCATGAAATATATTTGTATGTTATTTCAAAAACATGATCGAATACACCATGAAATCAAAAAAATAAAAAATAAAATACATGACTTCTCGCCGGTGGCCAAAAAACGTGATTCATAGCAAACGATACAAATAATATGCCATGAAAATTAAAATGCCATACACCATGAAAACACATAAATATACATCAAAAACATGAATACACCATGAAATCAAAAAAAATTACATGAATACATGACCTTCTCGCAGGTGGCCGGAAAACGGAAAACGTGATTCATGGCAAATGATACAAATAATATACCATGAAAATTAAAATGCCATACCCCATGTAAACACATAAATAAACATTAAAAACATGAATACACCATGAAATAAATAAATAAAAACATGAATACAAATGACCTTCTCGCCGGTGACCGAAAAACGTATTTATTCATATCAAAATCATGAAACCAAAAAACATAAATACAAATAAATTATTTTTTTAATCCTCAAAACAAAAATCATGAATACAAATGACCAATACTTGCAACCAATCAAAAGAAAATTGCAGCGTGGATGCCCAACTCGATCCGTTAGGCCTTCTTGTTGAACTCCGATCCATACGGCGACACTGGGAGTTTCGACGGCAACGGATCGTTGTGTGGCTTGCCTGATTCGTTGGCTCCACCTATATTTTTCAAGGTATGATCTAATAGAGATCGAAACTCCGACGTGGCAGTTGTTAGCGGAGGACGTTGGAGGATGAGTGGATCACGCCCACCGGAGGATGTTGGAGGACTAGTGAATGGCGGCGCCTGTTTGTGGAGAGAGAGAGAGAGAGAGAGAGAGAGAGAGAGCTTTCTTATATAGAATCCCACCAGATTTTAGGTGATCCAAAATTTTCGGGATTGATTGCCAGATTTCATGCAATGGACTGGAGGGGTTACGTTATAGTCCCTTTTTTCTGGACTATATATAATATATATAATAATAATAAAGGGCATTACTGGTATTAAAAAATAACAAGGATGGAAACATAATAGCCAAAAAACTCAAGGATGGAAACTTACAGATGGTGGGTGCTAAGGACTAATCTTTAAGTTCCCCAAAATTAAATGACAATTACGTATACACAGTTTTGTCTCTTCGTTAGATTTAGCAAGTTTCAATATATACTTGTTTTTATCGGGGCGATTCCGGAGACACCTAAAAAAAATTTAAAAAAACACCCCAAATCTCAATCTCATAGTTCTTGATCAAATTTTGATGATCCGAGCCGCTCAATGTGTTCCGAACATGATTTTAAAGGTATCCGTGTGAAATCGGCAAAAAAAAAAAACTAAAGGACTGGAAATGGCTTGATTTGAGCAGTTTTTTTTTATTGAACTTGATTTGAGCAGTTTTTTATTGAATTTGATTTGAGTAGTTTTTTATTGATATGTTCAATAAAAACTTGTTCGGATTGAGCCCTTTCCGATCCTTTTTTTTCCTGATTTCTCGCGTGTACCTTTAAAATCACATTTTGATTACGTGATGTCCGAGCACCTTTATTCACCACACATTTCGTGGGGTTCGTACACTTAAACATGGATCCTACAAAAACGAGTCGCGGATAAGAGCGTCGGGCCACCACGTGACGGTGCCCAAAACTTTCAAGTATTTTTTGGGAATCGATATTCGTGCTCCCTTTTTTGATGCAGGTGCTCTACTTTCAGCGTGAAGTTACTGAAAGTGGAGCGCTTGAATAAAAAAAAGGGAGCGCGAATATCAATTTCCGATTTTTTTCCGGGGCTACTTTTTTTAACTTGACCAAGCAATGGATCTGGGCCTAAAACTAATAAGCTAGACATGCAAGGATATTGTGTAGTCCAGTTCCTATGTTCTGCGTGTCAAGCCCAAGCCTTTTAAATTTTGTGGGCTTTTATCAACACGGACCACCAATGTGGCCTTACAATCTGTTTGGATTACGTTCTTTGCTAAGGACTTGTTTGATTCGTCAAAGAAAAGAAAAAGAAAAAATGCATAGGAAACGAAAAGAATAATATGTTTCTCTCGTTAAAAAAAAAACCCTGTTTCCATTCGACATAACAATAATAAACGACCACGCGCGATAAGAACGAGGGACCCTTCTTTTCTTTTTTTTCCAAAATCACACTAATATTTTTTAATTTTTAATTTTTTTTGATGGGGCTTGCAGGGGTTCAGGAGGCAACACCCAAGGTGGGAGCTCAGGAGCAACACAAACGAAACCTAAACAATAGTAGCAGGGTATTGATAATGTAAAAACGCTACCATCAACACTTTGTGTTCTCTAATCCATTCAATACATGATGAAAAACGAGCGTTGCTTGCGAATTTAACCGATTAAAGAATCTCGTATATCTAAGTCATGCTTTCTTCCGCTTTTTTTTGCTTCATTTTTATTCGTGTATAAAATTGTGTGTGTGTTTCATGGATAATTTCGATCCAATTGACCACTCAATAATTTCCCCACACCAAGGGGGTTTTGAGTGAAGAAGCAGGGGAGTTGCTTTCGATCCAATTGACCACTCAATAATTTCCCCACACCGAGGGGGTTTTGAGTGAAGAAGCAGGGGAGTTGCCTTTCAATTTCTAAGACCCATCGGGGAGTCTTTGGTGCTCTGGCACAGAGCAAAAGTCTATATAGGTCAACCGGAGACCGTGAGAAGTCGTGTAATGTGGACAAAGGCGGTTCCAAAATCTCCTTTTTTTTTGTTAAAAAAAAAAAAACTTTAAATGGAAGTGAAGTATGATAACCGTAACCTCTGCGAGAGTATTGCTTAGTCACACCACACCGCCAAAAAGATAATATAGCTTTTCATCGATTTTTCACGTAGCTGAATCACGTTGTCTTACAAATAGACAAATCTCACATTTGATCTTGAGGATCTGGGGGTTGGTGCTGTCCGTGGTGTGTCAGGCGATCCCAGTCTGGTCCGATCTCGCTTTGATGAGCGGAAACATTCACTTCGAAGAGTTTGTTGAGTACAAGACGTGTGCCAAAAATCAGCTTGATCGAATATCATTAAGTGCATGATTAGTACACGTATAACTTGGTAATAATGGGTTCTAGTGGGTTTGATCCAGTGTTTTGGATCCATTCTTTTTAGGATAAAAATGTTTGGATAAGTTCTAGTGGGTTTGATCCAGTATTTCGGATCCATTCTTTTCAACATAAAAAGAAATGTTTTTTTAATAATATCCGATTGAACTAATTTTTAATACATGCACTTCTTCTACTTGACGAACTTTACAAAGTTAACGTTTTCAATCATTAGAACGAGACTGGAGCGGACCGGGATCGCTC
The DNA here is from genome assembly GCA_025413875.1 of Rhododendron molle. Lineage (NCBI taxonomy): Eukaryota > Viridiplantae > Streptophyta > Magnoliopsida > Ericales > Ericaceae > Rhododendron > Rhododendron molle. The sequence continues at coordinate 45,953,620 of CM046389.1, read as the reverse complement.
GAGACAGCACGGTGCCGGGATAGCACTGACCCCAAGTTCGATTTTGAGCAGAGTCCGTTGCTTTTTGTTTTCATATTGCAGCTACGTGATTAGCGGGAGAAAATTTTGCGTGAATGATACGTCGCACAAGTCTTATAAAGTTGGCCGCGACGTTGGCAAGTTCCATCAAAGGGCCTTTGCACAGAGAGTCTTGGTGCTTTTGTCCGCAAAGACATGCAATGGGGACCTCAGTTTAAATGTACATATCTAGAGACTTGACTAGCTCGGTTTCATTTCCACATGATTAACAAGAGTAGAAATTTGTATGTGATTAATACCTTTAGAGATCCGGCGTAGGCTTAGAGACTCTATAATCGCATCTAAGGGAAGGTAATTACGGCGGTAGCGGGTCTCCTCCCAAGGTCGGCCTTTGTATTTTTGGGACCAAGACGAATTTAGAAAGTGAGAATTTATGCAGTTTTTTGACTCAATAATATTATGAAAAAGCGAAGGCAACTCGATCCAAGAAGCGAAATTATAGTAATTGATCAATAGAATAAAAGGTTACAGTTACGTATACCAGTGCAAGAATTCCGAACAATCACTTAAAAGATCACCCTTCTTTCATTTTTTGTTGCAAAAATGCCACTAATTTGCTCATGTAATCAATTTAATTTCACTTATTTGTCATGCTCATTTGGAATGAAATTTTATGAATCAAAAAAATAATTCTTTTCCGATTCGTTCATTGGTCCATATTTTTATACTTTTTCAATTCATCTTGTCGAGCCGAATGGTATTTTTTTTTTCAATGGCAAAGAAGAAGATCAATTTTATTAAGAAGAGAAAGGAAGAACAAGATAAAGAGCAAACAAAAGATGGCGAGACGAACGATTAACCTTAAAAATTACGACGAAAAACTAAATAAAGAGCTATGAAAAATAAAAAATCTCGAAATTAGTTTCAGACTTATAGGTAGTGGTTAAGTGGAAAGTTATCGTTGTATATATATGTTTCATGAGTCAATTAGAAGAAAAGCACTAGGTTTTTGAAGGTAGGAGACCACGTACCTCTTAGGGTTGCATCCTAAGTTTTATATAGAGTGTCCTTGCTCTCCAAGTACAAATATGTGCCTTGCATGCGTCGGCTGAAGTCACCCATGACATAGCAGATAAGGCGGTTAGTGTGAGCTTTTGCCCCATGTGCGCTCATGATTACTTCGTTTGTGTAACCGCTTCGAATGACGTCTTATACGTCACTTTGGATAAGGCAGTTATGTGCACGTGGATGAGCTGTCATGGGAGCTATGGCCATGCCTTGTGGCCTAACACTGGGCCGAACTGTAGAGAGGAGCATCGTGGCCTAGCACCGGGCCGAACCGCAGAGAGGAGCATCGTGGCCTAGCACCGGGCCGAACCGAAGAGAGGAGCCTCGTGGCCTAACACCGGGCCGAACCTTAGAGAGGAGCATCGACCTCAGCATAGGTCAATCGTACATACCCACTTGTCTGAACGTCGTTTGTGCCAAATCAAACCCGACCAGACTTAGCAAACACGATTAGTGCCTCGAGGAGTTTAACCTGGCCTTTCGTCGAACATAGCGACTGTGGCCGAACCAGATGATAGGCACGCGGTATCGTAGATATAAGTGCCTAAATAGGGTAGTTTTAACACATTGTTATCTAATTTATTCCCTATCTTTCACTTGATGCGTTGTTTTGGTATGTTTTTGTGTTTTTATTAATTTTCAGGAAAATAAGGTTGTTTTGGCGCCAAGATTGGATTGCAGAGATTTGAAGGCCGTGCTGGAGCTTGAGAACAAGAAAGGGCGTGGAGACTAAGTGTTGAAGTAGAATTCACAAAGAAGCGACCAGTGGCTTGGCTAGAGCTACACCATTTTTGGTGTAGCCTTACCTAGACATTAAGGAGCAACGGCCAGAACATTGGTCAACGAAGTCAACACTCCATAAGGGGTTAGGTAGCATTACACCATTTTTGGTGTAGCCCTACCGAGAGCTTATCTTGGCTTTGAAACGGCGGCGTTTTGAGTCGTATGCGGGTCCAATTCCGATTTATGTTAGGATTTTAATTGTTTTTTAAGGGGGATTAATATAAAAGCCCCGTTTTAACTCTGCGTTAGGGTTAGATTTCATTCCAGTTTTTTAGTAGCAGCTTTTAGACTTAACGTTGTTTTTGTTTTTTTTTTTTCAGTTCTTAAGTTTCCTGCACTATTTTCCTTCAATCGCTTGGATCTCTGGTAACTTTTTAGAGTTTCTTCGTTAATTAAAGTTGTTTATTGTTCTCTGTTCTGCGTGGATCTGTTCTTTTATTTTTCATTTCTTATGCAATAGATGATCATGTTTCAATCTAGGCTTTTATTTTCTGTTATTTCAAGCATGCGCGAGTAGTTTCCTACGGTGCGGCCGCGGGACGAAGGCGTCCTGTGACTAGTTTAACTGATGATTTACCTCGGGTACGAATTAATTTGTTTTTCCAGCAATTTTGGGATACGAAAAAAAATCCCTTTCTAATAAACAAAATCCAGGCATCATCAGATTTTAAATGCGCATGAGAGCTGGTGACAGGTGGTGGACATTTATTAGGAACCTCTTTTTTCTTATTCTGAAATCAGTGAATTGAATAATTGTGTCCCGAATAAATATTGGTTAGGCTAGTTGCAAACGTTGGGTTCTCACGGCTGTACTCTCTTTTAAATTCATAGTTAATTATTGTTATCTAGTAGCCGGTAAATCAATCAATTGAACAAGGGGTGGCTACCTGAGAGCCAGTTTAAACTAGAATTCATCACTTTTAAGTCAAGTACCATCCGTCCGTCTCTGTGGTTCGACTCTGGTACTTTCAGAATTATTGTGCTACACTGGTCGAGAGTCCTACACTTGGGACGCGTTTTTAGTTTAAATTTATCAACACCCGGTCGGCCAAGCACCAGAATATTCGGCCCACTACCAATACGAAGGAAAGGAAGTTGAATTGTATGTTAAGTATGAAGAGATACTAAGGAGTTTTAGAAAGAAGGTCAGATATCGGAGCGGTGTGGAGTGGAACGAGTGGAGCGTAGCGGAGGGAGTAATAAAAAATAAGAAAAAAAACCTAGTAGTGGCGAGACAATATAAATTGGGGATAATTTTTTTTTCACATATAATAATTACATTTTCTAAAATTCTTATCGTGGCGGCCACCACCACTAAACCTCCATTGGTTCCATCCTTTTGGCAACAAAGACGACCAAAAATGTATATGAGAAATCGGAGTGAGATTTTTCAGTTTCCAACAGCTTTTCATGCGTAGATTCGGATTCTTTGGGGAAAATAGGAGGGAGAGAGAAGAGCGGGGGAGTGGGGAAAGCTAGTAATGTGGAACCACCGGAGTTTGAGTGACCCACTTCCACCAAATCACCACTCTCCAGTCTCCACCGCCTGCTGCCACCCCAACTTCATGGCACAACATAGGCAACTTCATGGCACAACATAGGCAATGGCTTCAACATCATGGCATGCTGCAAGAACTATCCTAGCATGGTAGAACCTTCGCAGGATGGCATTGACTTGGTTGTTCATTGTGGAAAACTTCGAGGATCCCCCTAGCATGCTCGAAGAAACATGTATAGCAGCGGCGGAGCCTTTAAGTTCGAAAAAGCCGCGGAGCCTTAAAGCTCGAAGAAGCCGTAGCATGGAACCTTTAAGTTCGAAGAAGCCGTGGAGCCTTCAGCTCAAAGAAATAGCAGTGCTACAGCCTTAAAGCTCGAAGAAGCTGCGGAGTAGAGCTCGAAGAATTGCGGGAGTAGAGCTTGAAGAAACAGCGGAGCAGAGCTCGAAGAAGCTGCAGAGCAGAGCTCGAAGAAACGGCGGAGCAAAGCTCGAAGAAGTTGCAAAGCAGAGCTTGAAGAAATAATAGCAACGAAGCCTTAAAGTTCGAAAAGGCAATGGCTGCGGAGTTTAAAACTCGAAGAGGCAGTGGCCAGGGAGCTTGAAACTCGAAGAAGCAACTGTGAACCACCAAATCTGCAAAAGGGAGACACACAGAAAGTTCAGAACAAAGCAGTGTTCAAAGAAAATAGCAGTGTTCAAATTTCATGTCAGGTGAACAATCGGAAGTACCAAGAGTGCCTGCAAGGTTCGAAATGCGGCGAACCGTTCTGTACGTCAGGATTTTCAAAACCTGAAAGAGAATTTCTTCTCAAATTAAAGTCAAGTCTTTACAAAATTACGTGGTGGGAAGTTTCCTTGGTGAGCCAATTTATTTTGTTCAAAAAGGAGAATAAAGGGCCAATAACTGGTTGTCAAAATTGGGAGACTACCACACAAGAGTTCTAAATCTACAGTTGCTTTTAGTTCTCTGTTTCATGACAACAAAAAGGATTTTGTTCTGAATTTAGTGGTTCCGCTGATTTCATTCTACTCAATTAAATTTGGTTTAGTCAGTCCACAAGCAGTTGGAGGCTCATGCCTAAAAATAGGGGTGTCAAACAGGCGGGTTTGGATTAAAATGGGTAAGTTGCAAGTGGGTTGGGTTTTTATTGGGTCATTGACCCATTTAGACCCATTAATTATGAGTCTACTTACCCATATCCAACCCAACCCATTTATTTAAAAGCAAACCCGATCCACCCATTAGCCCAATTACATATTATACACTAAAATGACTAAAATACATATGTACAATAAAATGAGCATATTACCCCTGTAAATTTAAAGGATATATACCCCTATACACTTAATTACCATATTGGTCGCTCTTAATTATTGAATCGCAACGTATCCAAGTGGCTTATTTTTTTTGTCTTTATTCAAATATTTTTCGCATTTGTTAGGCTTTCGCCAAATTCTTGAGAACTATTGCTTTGTCATAACGAGAAGAATCTAAAAAGTAAAAAATTACGATTGAAATTCATATTTTTGTGAATAAAGATGAAAAAATTGGCTTATTTTTGTCTTCATTCAAAAAATTTAGCCCGTTGCGAGATGTATATATCTTTTTTTGTTTTTATTCAATTTTTTTTCATATATGATAGTTTTGCGTCAAACTTTTGTGACTTAGTGATTCGTCTCGTAGAGAAAAATCGGAAAAAGTAAAAAATTATGATCGAAACTCATAAATTTATTCAATAAAACAAGAATAAGTAAATTTTTTTCTTGTTAACTTATTTTTGTCTTTATTCAAAAAATTATAAGTTTCGATCAATTTTTTTTTTACTTTTCCAATTCCTCTCGTCGAAACAAATCAATAAGTCACAAAAGTTTGATTCAAAACAAAAAAATGCAAATTTTTTTTTGAATAAGTACAAAAAAATAAGTCACTTAGCTTTTTAATCCAAACCCTATGCGGGATTACCATGAGAGAAATTTATTCACGACGACGGATTTCACCTATCCATTCGCGCAATCGATGGATGAGATGTGTTTTCAATTTTGACTGGTCAAAATAATTATTATCGGTCACAATTGATTTTTAATCTAGACCGTTTAAAATATTTTTGGACGCGTGTAATTTAACACAGAAGAATTAAATAAGAGAGAGAGAGAGAGAGAGAGAGAGAGAGAGAGAGAGAGAGAGAGAGAAATTGATCCCCAACCCCAGTGCTGAAATTGAAATGGATGAGCGATCGGTGGGATTCTTGGGTCATGAGAGAACCGTGAATATGTGCAATTTCACCAGTCCATTCGCGCAATCAATAGAAGAGATGTGTTTTTAATTTTGACTGGTAAAAAATAAATGTTATTAGTTACAATTGATTTTTAATCTGAACCGTGCAAAATATTTTTGGACGTGAGTGATTTAGTACAGAAGAATTGAATAAACACTAGAGAGAGAGAGAACTCTCCTTCTCATGGAAGAATCTTTTCATTCTGTTGATGAACAACGGACTGAATGGGGTACGTATAAGCCATGATCCCGTCGGGGCCCATTCTGCTGTTGAACTCTATTTTTTTGGTGGGTTACTTTTATGACCCATTGGGTCATTTAAATTGACCCAATTGATGCCAAATTAAGACCCAATTAATAATGGGTTAGTTGGGTTTGGACCCATTCTTATCCAACTAATAAATGGATTGAGTTGGGTCTATTTTTTAGTTGATGGGTATGGATTTGTTAATGGGTCTGAGTTTAATTTGCCACCCCTACCTAAAAGTGACCAATTTGGAAGAAACAAAATTGGTACTGGCCAAAAGTTAAAAGACCAGCACATGCCGTGATAAGAACGCGGGGTTTGTTGTTTGCCATGCATTCGGTGGTACAAAGCAAGTTAAAAATACAGAGGACAAAACTGTCGCCAATTGTCCTGCTGTGTTTGCAAAATTATTAGCGACATGAGTACATATCTAGTGTTCTTGGCTAAGTCACAGTCAGGAGGTCAAGTGCCGAAGCAAATAATTTTAAGCCGAGTGCGCCAAATCGAGACGCGCAAGGGATTAAAAAGGGACAACTATGCTCTATTCTGGTCCTTCCGAAAAAATTAAAGGACCAGAAAATCACAAAACGAAAAAGAAGATGTGTAGAACAAAAGTGACGCTCGTTCTAGTTTCTGAAAAAAGAAGCTTTTAGAAAAGAAAGGCAATTTCAAGCCCAAAAATCATGTGTTTACGCAAATAATTTTCCTAACAATATAGATTTTGTTTGATCGATTTCATTGAGATCTTTTATACGGTGCAAAAAAAATCAAAAAATTATTTTTCATTTTCATTATATTTAAATTTGAAAATTGAAGAAAAATAACTTTTTAAAAAAGAAGGCTTAGTGGAACACCCCCTCGTGTTGACTCGGAAATTCCTTCTTGGATTATGTACTCAGTTGTGGGATTCGGTGGTGTTATTCTCCTTAATTTATAGGGCCAGTTCAAGTACACAAAAGGAAATTAAGATCTTGTCAAAATTCACAAGTTCCCTAATTCAAATTGATTTCTCTGAGTTTGATTCATCAACATGAATTCATTGTGGGTTTGATTCATTGGGCTATCAAATTTTAGTCCACAAATAAGTTGGGCTATCAAAATTTTACTGCCTCCGGTGAAAAATTTAAAGTCGTGCAAGACTATGCATGGATTTTAAGTTGGGCTCACGAGTTCAACTTTTGAAATTCAACTCGACACCGAATGTTAAGCAAAAAAAATCAGGAAAAATAATGGCCAAGGACATGTTTTGATAATTAATACCCATCAAGAACATTTTTCGTTTTAATAAATGTTCTTAGCATGCCCTTGGCGGGTATTAATTATCAAAACACGTCCTGATCGTCATTTTCCCAAAAAATTATCGCCGCAAACACAAATTTTTAGCATCTAATTAAGTCAAGTCGACATTTTGAGACTCACTAACTCTCGTGCATGAGCAAGTCTCGAGGGGGCATCTGTAGGCATGTAAAAGTTCTAGCCTATCAAAAATTGCCACGTGTTGCTAGGGCATACAAATTGACCAATCAAATGTTGCCAAGTGCTTGTAAGTCAAAGTCAAAGTTTCATAGACGGGCCAATCAAGTGATGCCAAGTGTCCGTGGTCAAAAGTCAGAGACATGTAAATGGACCAATCAAATGGTGCCACATGTCAAAATGATACAGTTATTATTTTATCAAGTCCGGCCAATCAAATTAGGCCAATTGGTGAATAATAATATATCTCTTTATATATAATTACCTTTTTCTAAAATAAAAAGAAAGGAAAGGTGATTATCAAATAATTATTATTCTTTTTAAATTCAATAAAGGAAATAATTAAAGAGATTACGGTTGGAGTCTCCATCTCACATCCTTATAAATAGAGGTGCTCCCTCTCATGTTTCTCCCATCTGCACATTGAAGCACACAATTAAGCTTCAGAACTCTGAAGATCAAAGCCCTCAAACTCTTCAGAAGACTTCAAGTCTGCATCCAATGAGAAGGTTCTTCAGATCAAAGCTTCAAAACTGCGAAGAACATTCAAGTCAAGTCCACATCAAATAAGGCAGTTCATCAGATCAAAGCTTCAAAGCCCTGAAGAACGCTCAAGTCAAATCTCCGTCATCAAATCCAAGCATCCAAGCTTCAGAACTCTAAAGATCAAAGCCTCCAAGCCCTTCAGAATTTGCAACCATCTATCACATGCAAGCTTTCGGAGTTTTGAAGATCAAAGCTGCGAAGGCCCTTCAGAATCTTTCGAGTCCACATCAAGCCAGACGCATCCAAGCCCTGAAGAACGTTCAAGCCAAGTTCACGAATCATCAATCTTCTTTAACCAAATTGAAGAAGATCTCAAATACTAATTTGAGAAGAAGCCTCAAAGCTCTCAAGTCAATATCCACAAATTTGTCATCTTTTTCAACCAAATTGAAAAAGGTCGGCCAAATTCAGAAGCTTCAAAGCCCTCAAGTCAAAACCCATCAAATTCGCCATCATCTTCGCAAAGACCGTAGAAGATATCGCCGTTCAAATCGAGATCCAGCTATCAAGCCCTCGTTTCAACAACCGAAGAGAAGAATCAGAGGATTAATTTTCTTAGAAAATTGCATCAGAGATTGTAACCCTAAATATCTTAATTTAATAAAATTGACTTATTCAGCATCTTTCCGTCTTTTTTGTAGACTCGAATTTTGCATGATACACTTCTAAATACGAAATAAACAAAAATATGAATTATCAAGTTTCAAAGAAAACTTTATTAAGGAACGAAAATTGATACGAGTTACTGAAGTATGAAAACTTGAACGAATCGTCAAGAACATGAAAGAAAAGAGCTTTGAAGAAAACAACGTACGTCTAAGCTGTAAAACAAAATTCGAAACCCAAAAAATGAAGTTTAGAGGAGTATTTATACAAAACCCCCAAAATCTGGAATTAAAATGTTAGAAACTATTTTTTTCCGCTGTTGCCACCGGTATCGATACAGCTGATAGCTGTATTGATACAGGCATCTCTGGATAGCGGCTAATGGTATTTGTATCGATACAGTTGAGAGCTGTATCGATACCGCCTCTGTTAGCACTTTTAGCACCCGGTGGTACCATCAACGTCGCCCAACGCCTCAAGCCTTCGCCTCGACTTCCCACAGCGACGTCCAAGACGCGGCCTCAAGGCCTTGCAATCCAACCTTGGTGCAAAATCCACCTTATTTCCTACAAAACCAACAAGAACACAAAAACAAGACAAAGCACGGTATCAAGCGAAAAATAAGATAAAACAAGCCTCTAACGCATTAATTTGCTCTACTTAGGCACTCATATCTATGATATCGTGCGCCTATCATTGTATAAGCGAAGCAAATAAGTGTTTCCTACTTTATAGGTAGTGGTAATTAGTGAAAAGTTATTGTTGTATATATATAATTCGTGTGTCAATTAGAAGACAAGTTGAATACGATTAAAGTGTTCTATTGTGAAGAAGATATCAGATTCTCCTCTATCAGACCAATCAGAGGTCTTCTCCTCCGGAGTGAGACTTTATCTCCCTTTCTTCTATTTTTATATTTGTTTTTTTGTTTTTTTTGTATCGACAAAAAGATTGTATTGATATCTTGACAATGGTACATCAAGAAAACAAGAAAGAAAAGGAGCAACACTAGTCTCGTGATGTTGATACATGAGGCAAAGTGTTAGACCCGAAGAAAGAAATTTCATCCAACAAAAAATTGAAAGATATGAGACGAAAAGCCTAAAACAGAGCACATGAACATCTCAGCAATGGATCAACTATCCTCATCCAAGAGTAAGACCCATTTCCGTTCTTTGCACCCTCAAAAAAAAACCTCTTCCGTCTTTAGTACAAGCAAAGCAAAGCCAAGACGAGACTTCCTTGACTGCACGGAGCCAGAACTTTCATCATACGGGGGCGATCATGCATACGAGACAAAAAATAAAAATAAACATGCATAACAACGTAAATACAATAAAACCCAAAAAAGTACAAAATAGCAATGCTCCATACTTATTATGTTTTTTTTATAGGAAAATGATAAAGCCACGAAGCATTTTTCTTCTGCCACGACAGATTATGCAATCTGACTATAGTACCCTCATGCTCCGCAAAATCTGGTACAACCGAGTACAGAGGAGACCCATTTCCTCCTCCCTGATTGCATATATATATATATATATATCTCTCTCTCTCCAACATGTCATCATCGTCCCACTTAAAAATGACATGCCATTACATCCATCCATCCACAAGCACACATACATATACATATATGTACCCATGGATATCCTCTCGTTTTTTTCCTGAAAATAACTGGCCTCTTCCAATAATAAGAGCTCAACAAATCCAACATCATCACCGGCCACTACACCTTTCTGCCGACTTTTCTTTTTTCCTTTGCAAGATTCCCATTTTCGTGTGAGGAACATCCAGGAGATCGAGTGATTAGGTCAGGGATTTTTCGGATCTGATCTTTGTTGGGACGAATATTAGTGGCAATTCTGTCTTTGTTGAATGAATCGGTCGAATTGGCCCTTAAGAACAGATCTGGTCCTTGCCTTTCCTGATAGTCTCCACGAAATGGGTATAGATGAGAAAACACTGGAATGGATTAGAACAGGAGAAAAAAGTAGTTTGTGTCACCAAACAGGTAGATCAATTGGGGTGGGGGCGGGGGCGGGTGTAAAGTGTGTAAGTGTAAAGAACTGAAGGGAAGAACATCCGAGTAGAGGGTAAAAAAGTCACCCTAGGTGAAGAAGTCGTGGCATTAAAGTAAGTTGTTGTGGATTTAGAGGCACCCTTTTTATATACTAACAGATCGCAAAACAAGTAACAACTTACCTCAGTCTATCTAGTAAAATAAATGGGCAAAAACATACTTGCAGCTTAAATTTCACCAAGATTAATTAGGGTTCCCAAAATCTATTCTCCTTCGTTCCTAATTTTTTGAAACTGCCTTCAAAGACTTAACAATTGGGGATTTTTGTGGGTGAAAAATTGGGAGTTTTATTAACTGATTGTTCACAATGTTGACTCTCAAGTTTTATTTTTTGCTATATTTTAACCCTTAGCCTTTGGAAATTAATGTTAGTATCATTGTATTTTAAAGGTTACTAGCGTATTTGAATTTTTTTTTTCCAAAATAGTCCTTTTTGGGAGTACTAGAGGGGGCGAGCCTTTATATATACTTTTATAGAAAAATTATTTTTTAATATGATAATAGAGTTTCTTTTCTTCTTGCTGAGGCGACTGCCACTCTCTGGCTCCATCACACTCCTTAAATCCAATTGTGCCAAACCTGAGAAGATTTCTCCAAAAGAAGCGGCACCAATACACATCGGCGAAGTCGCGAACAACCAACAACAGAATAAGCACATACAACGGACTAGACATCAAGCAATAGCAGAAATAACCGAAAGCAGACTTCAAGAATCAACAACTCCCAACAACAAAAAAAGACCACATCAATATCTCAGAATATTGCCGATCAAAAAATAAAAAATAAAAAATCTCAGAATATTACGTCAAAGCCGTAGCACCAGCCTCCTTAGAGACATATTAGGCAATGTAATTCTGCTACGTTGGACTACCAGTGTAAGCATTTCTTTTACGATGAGTGAAAATATGTATCCTATCCTATACCAAATGAGAATGTAGGGAAGCTTCTCAGGGTATTTGAGTATTACTTTATCTTTCGACAGGGTCCTATCCTTAGTATTTTCAGTTTCACACACACATGTCCGCGCGCACACACACATATATGTTATGTATACGTTTATATATATAGACACACACACTTGGATATATATTCTTCGAGAGAGTTGATAATGCCAAAACCAATATTGTTCTTCCAAAACTCAACTCCACCTCGACTTATTTGCCCTTTTTTTTTTCCCACCAGTGACTTTTCATTTTTATTTTAATTCACAAAACTACCGCTTCAATCTCTTTTGTTAATTGCAATTTCATCCACCGTGACTTTTGCTCTGCTGCAAGCCTGCAACCCTTCGAAGCTTGAAGGCGAGCTTTCCCTTCCCGAGGTCAGCTCCTCCAATGCATTCCTATATCTTCTCTATTCTAGTCAATCAAGGTGTATAAGTATTATATTTCTCTACATGGGTATTTGAACGAACTTGTTTTTATATGATTTCCCGTCATCTTTATTCTTCTCTTGCTTTTACTGTTACTCTTAGGGTTTCAACAAATACTTAAGTTTAATCTCTTGTTCTCTTAAGCTTCTTTCGTTTTTTTCTTTTCTATTACAATGTCGAGGAGAATGGCATGTGTTTTTTCTAAGCATTTCATATATTACTTTCTCTTGTTCATTACGAAAAGGTCACAATATTCACCTCACTAAAAGGTCAAATGTTTGAGCACAAAGAAGCTTTCTGTATCTCTTTTGGCTCTTTAATTTAGTTTGAAAAGAAAAGAAAAGAAAAGAGAAAGATAAAGATGTGGATGCTCTTACTTTACGAAGGTAATGCTCACCACCCCACAATCAGTGGGAACAAAGAGACAGAATTGAATTAGTCAATAATTAATGTTGACAACTATTTTTTATTTTATCCGAGTCAAGTCTATGTCCTTGGGCCATGCCACTTGCCTTACATATTACTCCATAACGCCCAAACTAATTGGGACTAGCTAAACATACTCTTAAACATCATCATCTATATGCACGTGGTGGGACTTAGCTTCTGTCCCGACAGAAACGGCGAGGTTCTCCTCTACATATAGTGGTATATGTGGTGTGACGGGATAATAATACTCTCTGGTGAAAGCGACGAGGTGCCATACTTGCACTTCTATATATTTTATAAACCCAAGAGACAATATTGCACAACCTAATTGCTATATATATGACTCTTTGATAGCCTAATTTCTAACTGACATAACCATTCTAGATCACTAGTTTTCCAGAGCTTCCTATGGCTCACTCCATTCCATTTTCTGCCAACAGCCATGCTTCATTCTTTTGCCTGCTTATATTTGTATTAATCTATTGGAAGGGGGCACCGGTATACGGAGCGAAAAGAGAACATGATAAGCCCTACCATGTTGTAAATGTGAAGTCCCTGGATCCAAATCCATATTGCATAGAATCCACAAAGGGTAATTCTCTAGCCCTAAAACTTTCTGCAATTTTATTGCTTTCCTTCTTTGTCAGCTAGGTTGAACTATTTCTCTCAATTTTCTTCAGGCTTATGTTCGAATATTTGTCATTTCTCTGTTTCATTCTCTTTACAAAACCAAGATGCAGCTACACAATCAACTCTCAAAAAACGTAAAGTTAATGGAATACTGACACGTGGTGCTCAAGAAGCCTTCTTGATCACATATTGGTGCCGGGACCACACGCTTGGTATTGAGCCCACACCAATATTTTGCGGAAAAGGCTCCCTAGAGCACCACGTTTTTTTTTAATAGGCAAAAGGTTTTATTGATAAACTTGACAAATGGTACATCAAGTTGGGTGGAGGGGAGGAGAATCCAACCAAAGGTTGAATGCAGAAACAAACACATGACGCGAACACCCAAACAAAATTGAAACCCAAGAACAATAAATCCGTAGAGAACCACGTTGCGGTGCTAATTCACAAGCACTAATTAATAATTAATAATGTTATTTATATTACCACATCAAATTTTCGAATGCTTAATTGTGAGATTGTAATTCATCAGATCAGAGCAAAAGGGAGTCACTAAAAGTTGTTCACAGGCATGGCCCTTGCTCTCATATGAATGAGGCCCAAACCAGTGCTCCAACGCTCGCTGAAATCATGTCTCATGACCAGGCCCGAGTCGACTCACTTCAGCATCGACTCCGCGTCAAGTTGGACCGGAACAGTCTCGACGACTCCGAAGCCACCCTCCCGGTCAAGCCCGGGCGATCAATTGGCACCGGCAATTATGTCGTCACGTTAGGACTTGGAACCCCCAAAAAGGACCTTACCCTAGAGTTCGACACCGGCAGCGACGTCACTTGGATTCAGTGCCAGCCATGCATTAGGTACTCACCAGATTTAGGTGTTCGGACAAATAAGCCACTTTGGCTTATTTTTTGTCCTTATTCAATTTTTTTTCGCATTTGTTAGTTTCTCGTCAATTTTTTGGGAATTATTGCTTCGTCATGACGAGATGAATCTAAAAAGTAAAAAATTTTGATCGAAATCCAATTTTTTTTGAATAAAGACGAAAAAAGTGGCTTGTTGGCTTATTTTCGTCTTTATTAAAAAAAATTGGATTTCGATCAAATTTTTTTTACTTTTTAGATTCCTCTTATCATGACGATGCAATAATTCCCAAAAAAATAATGATAAGACAAGTGATACGAATAAAATTTGAATAAGGATAAAAAATAAGCCAAAATGGCTTATTTAGAAGAACAAGCCAGCTTCAATTTGATTTTTTTGGTTGTTATACAATATTGATTTTGATCCACTAATTTTATTATACTTTTAGGAAAATGATTTTGCCACTCCCTTTTTTGTTAACGTCATTCCCCTGCAAGTGTATTTTTGCAAAAATACATTTAAAGGTGAGTGACATTTACAAAAAAGAGAGTGGCAAAATCAGCCGTCTACTTTTATTTGTTTGTTCAAATGTAAATGGAATTCGAGTTTTTTAATTGCCACTTTTAGTTTTAACATAGACCAATGCTAGAGACTTTTACGTGACGTATTGTGGTTCTTTTTAGTACGGAGTATTTGTTGTTGTTGTTTTTTTTTTAATTAAACTAACAACATAGGAGTCCTGTGACTCATGTTCACGAGAAATTTTTGGGTTCCGTGTGGGTACCACGCGACCGTGCCCACGTGGTACTCGATCAGTCTATTCGGGCACGTGGGACTCGAGCAGTCTATTCGGGCCGTTTAAAAATGTGTCGGACAATTCAGATTAAAATATTCTCTCTCCTCTTGCCCCACAACTCTCTATCCTCTTTTTCTCTCATTTTTCTCTCTCCAAATTCGAGCCGTTTAAAATTGAAATAAATGATCCGGATGTACTGCACGGACACTACGTGATGGCACCCAAAAATTTCTCCATGATCACATCCTTCTTCTTTGAAAATGATAGAGAAGATATTTGTCCTACAAGACAAGTCTCTCTAATGGAAAAGGGGCTCTCGAACGTTTTCATATTTTTGTATCCGTTTATCCGCCTATTCTCCATCTTTGGCCCCATATTACTCGTCATGTACAAGAGGTTCCATGTTTTAGGAACATTAATGTTCCAAGTTTCTTTATTTTGTTAAATCAAGTAACTTAAAATATAAGTTAAGTTGGTCTTAATATTTCACTCAAATTCTCTGTACGAAAATTTGATACACCCATGTTTTTGGTGCTTTGGCCATTGGATTATTGGAACTTTTACAGAATTTGAAAATTTTAAGTTGATTCAATTGCCGAAAACGCGTAGGAACAGAGGTAGACAGAAATTTGAGTATGGAGGACTAGAGCTCCTAAATTTCACCTTAATCTTGATTCATATCTTTGAGAAATTTTTGGTTGCGAATCCCGTGCAGCGCATCCGAGTCATCCAAGACGAGCAGCTGACGGTCCAAATCGAAACAATCTTTTCATTTTCATTTCCTTTTCTTTTTAAATCTGTTCGGTACCTTTTTATCTGATCGTCGGTTGCATTTTTGAACAGTGCGAATGCGCTGCCCATGTATCACGTCAGCAGTTTCTCCATATACCCATTTCTTTGTTCATGCTTCCAACGTACATATTTTTCGAATGCAAATGTAGTCTTAACTATTTTGCTGATTTTCTTATAATTCCACTCCAACAGTTGCTTCGAACAGCAAGAACCCATCTTCAACCCCTCCGCCTCCCAAACCTATAAAAACATCAGCTGCACCGCGCCACAGTGCTCCCAAGACCTCAAACTCGACTGCACCAGATCCACCAACACTTGCGTCTACGCGGCCCTCTACGGTGACATGTCCTTCACCATCGGACTGTATGCCACTGAAACCCTAACCCTAAACCCCTTCGACGTCTTCCCCGGCTTCGCCTTCGGCTGCGGCCTAAACAACACCGGCCTCTTCAACGGCTCAGCCGGCTTGCTCGGCCTTGGTCGTGGCTCTCCCTCCTTCCTCGTGCAAACTGCTTCAAAATACGGAAGGTACTTCTCCTACTGTCTTCCTACATTATCTTCCGCATCAGGAACTCTGGTTTTTGGAAAAGATGGTGGAACCACAAACTCCGCTGGTATAAAATACACACCCTTGTCGACCAGCTCGAACGGCCCGTCGTTTTACTTCATCGAAGTCACGGGGATCAAAGTCGCCGGAGAGTTGCTATCGATCTGTCAATCCGTGTTCAGTTCTCCCGGCACTATAATAGACACCGGCACCGTCATTACGCGGCTGCAGCTAGAGGCGTACGATGCACTCCGGACGACGTTCCGGCAATTGATGATGAACTACACGATGACTCAGGGCGTGTTGCCGTTCGACACATGCTATGACTTCACCGGTCACAATACAGTGGAGGTCCCAACAATAAGCTTCGTATTCGGCGGCAATGTTGAGGTTCCGATCCCTTTTCCCGGGATACTAATCGGCAGCCAAGAGTTGGCTTGTCTTGCGTTCGCCGGAAACAGTGATGCCTCCGACGAGGGGATATTCGGGAATTTGCAGCAGCAGACTTTGGATGTGGTTTATGATGTTGCTGGTGGGAAGCTAGGGTTTGGGACTGGAGGGTGTTCGTAGTGTCATCGATTGATTCATGTTAGGCTCGAACTGTGTGCGGGTACCGAGGCCGAGCTGGCAAGAAAAAAATAGATCGTCGACACTACGTCAGCGTACTATATTTCATAAAACAATTTATCATTCATAAATAAGTTGTGAGCTAATTAATCTAGAAAATAAGACTTGATTCAGCTCTTGGTACGTAGAAAGAAGGAAATCAGTGTAACTAAAAGGCAAATTAAATCCCCTTATCAAAGCATGTTGATGAGATATTATTGTGAAACAGTAAGACTGAAAAAATCAGTTTTGTGTCTATGTGCTAAATCTATGTTTTTTGTCGAAACAAAGTCAGAACCCTTTTTTGGCCCACTAAATTATTTCTTCACTTTTTAATGAAATGTTATATGGCCCAATAAACAAGTCAGTAGCCCAACTCATTTGATGAGTTAACAAGTGGACATCATGTGCTCTAATCTCCATAGAGGTTGGAATTATGAGGAGAAACAAAAATAGAAAACAGATTGGTGGCTTTGCAGTTTTAAATTTTCAAGAGCGGTTTTAGGGATATAAATTAGCGAAGCAATTGATCACTGAGTTTGATTATTTTATATCTACAATGCAGGGCGTTCCAAGCCAATTAGTTTTAGAGATATGTTTTTTAGTGACATAATTACAAATTGCTTTGATGGAATAGGAGAAGAATCCTCGTTTCCACGAGAGTGGAGACTCTGATGATGATGAGGAAGATGTTCGTAAGAGACGATCTTAGCTGATTTTAATCTCGGTAGAAGATCTAATTGCATCTGTATATCAGCACCTATGGTATAACAAATATTTAGAACTATGGTTTATATGTTAAGCATGAAAAGATACTAAGGAGTTCTAGAAAGAAGGCCAGATGCCGGAGTGGAGCGGAGTGGAACGAGTGGAGCGAAGTGCAACGAGTAGAGCGTAGTGGAGGGAGTAATAAAAAATAAGAAAAAAAAACCTAACAGTGGCGAGACCATATAAATTGAGGATAAATTTTTTTCACATAAAATAATTACATTTTCTAAAATTCTTGTCGTGGTAGCCGCCGCCACTAAACCTCCATTGGTTCCATCCTTGTGGCAACAAGTGTAGGATTTCGTAAGAAACCATAAACCCAAGATCTCATGTCAAACGATTGAAGAAAATAAATATACCGGATGCGAACCTGTCGCCTTGGAGGATGAAAACCTTAGTGTGTGGTTATTCATCTTCCGCCTCCAAAACCCTTCTCTTGATATTGACCTTAGTCTTACACACGATGGGATGGTATGAGAAAAGAGGCTAGGGTTTGGAGTGGGGACCTTGACCACATATTTATAATTCCCGATTCTATCATAACCCATCATAATAGATGGAACCATATTAGGCCCTTTAATTGGTCTCTACATATATATTATTAGCCCGCACCACTTAACGCGCACAACTTGACCCAAATATGTGCTAATAGAGACGTGTCCATTATCGGGTCACATTAATTGAACGATCACAACCTAATGGGTAATACCGACATTACTCAAGCCTTATTCGACAACATACAATGTTTAATTTTATGATCTATGTAGGCCCACCAACAGAAATTACTAACAATCTCCCAATTGGGCCACATAGGTCATTCTGATATTAGACATTGTAAACTTTAGAAGCTCAAATTTTTGTTGTCAAAATTTATGAGTGTCATCTCAAAACAATCTGGTCCATTGAAAACATATATATAGGATCATGGCGGCTTTTGCCATATTTATCATATGATAGGATTCATCCATGGTCACAAATTCCTATGTAGTTAACGATATAGATCAAGTACGGATATGTAGCATGAAAAACGCATGCAATGTGATCCTTTATCATGCTTGTTTCCAACTGGTCCAACTTTATAACTCAATAGAGTTTCTGTATTATGCATATTTTCAAAACCTCATGTATAACCACAGTTTGAAAAATACGCAACTTTATTTTAGAATCATCAATATACTAAAAGTGATCACTACAAATGTCAAATAATCAACCATATGAAAAGCACAACTCCCACTAATGAAATATTTCATTAGGACTAACCACTCTTGCATGAGCAACTTGCTCTTTAAACACTTTAGGTGGTAAGCCCTTACTAAGTGGATCCGCAATCATGAGTTCTGTGCTAATGTACTCAGTTGATATAAGACGATTCTGAACTCTTTCCTTAACGACAAGAAACTTGATGTCAATATGCTTTGACTTTGACGAACTCTTGTCATTCTTAGAATACAGTTCAGCAGCTTTATTATCACAATAAATCCTTAGTGGCTTCTCGACATTACTCACTATATGAAGCCCCGAGATAACCATATTGCTTGATTTGATGCCTCATAGCAAGCTATGAATTCAGCTTCCATGTTAGACGAAGCTATAAGTGTCTGTTTGACACTTTTCCAAGATATAGCTCCTCCAACTAGCATGAAAACATAACCAGAAGTGGATCTCCTACTATCGAGGCAACCAGCAAAATTAGAGTCTAATATCCAATGATCTCCAAATGTTCAGATCTCCTATATGTGAGCATACAATCTTTTGTCCATTGCAAGTATCGCATAATGCGCTTTGCTGCTTTCCAGTGATCCATGCCTGGATTACTTAAATATCTGCCAAGCATTCCAACCACATACACAATATCCGGACGCGTACAGACTAGAGCATACAAAAGACTCCATACTGTTGATGCATAAGGGATGTCTTCTATTTGTTTTCTTTCCAAGTCATTCTTTGGGCATTGAAGCAAACTGATTTTGTCACCTTCGGCAATTGGTGCATCACATGGTGCACAACTGTGCATGCCAAACCTACTGAGCACCTTATCGATATAAGTCTTTTGTGACAAGCCAATTATACCACGTGATCTGTCACAATGAATCTGTATGCCTATCACAAAAGATGCATCACCAAGATCTTTCATTTCAAAATTCTTTGAAAAAAATCTCTTTGTTTCATGCAATAATCCTATATTGTTGCTTGCCAATAAGATATCATCGACATACAATACCAAAAAATTGAATTTGCTCCCATTGATCTTATGATAGACACATTGATCCATAGCATTTTCCTTAAAACCAAAAGAGGAAATTACTTGATCAAACTTCCGATACCATTGACGGGATGCCTGCTTTAAGCCGTAAATGGATTTCTTTAGTTTGCAAATCATGTGTTCTGATTCTTTTGTCTCAAAACTTTCTGGTTGCACCATATATATGGTTTCTTCAATGTCACCATTAAAAAACGCAGTCTTTACATCCATTTGGTGAAGCTCCAAATCATAATGAGCTACAAGTGCCATAATAATTCTGAGAGAGTCTTTCGATGATACCGGAGAGAAAGTCTCTTTATAGTAAATGCCTTCATTTTGAGTAAAGCCTTTAGCTACAAGACGTGCCTTATATCTTTCGATATTGCCCTTTGAATCTCGCTTGGTTTTAAATATCCATTTACAACCAACGGATTTGACACGTTTAGGCAATTCGACAAGATTCCAAACGTCATTGTCACTCATAGATTTTAACTCATCCAATACAGCATTCATCCATTTTAGGGAGTTAACACTTTGTTTGGCTTGACTAAAAGATATGAGGTCATCATCCAATCCTGTATCAAACTCATGTTCTTGAAGATAAACAATATAATCACTTGAAATCGCTGATCTCCTCTACCTATTGGATTTCCTTGGCACTTCCAATTGAGTTTGTTGGGGTTCTTCCGTATTAGTAGGAGATAACGCAGGAATAGTTTAGTGGTTTGCATCCGCATCCTGTACTAAGACAGGTGTGACCACATCATCAATGTCAACATAAATCATAGGAAACTCAATATGTTCCTCCTCAGATTCAAAATTCCTGGGTTGTTGTGCACTCCCACTCCTTTCGACATTCTCAATAAATTTGGAATTATCCGTCTCAATTATGGTATTTGTGGAAGGACAATAAAACTTGAAACCCCTTGATCTTTCTGAGTACCCAATAAAATAGCAGTTAATAGTTCTTGAGTCCAATTTTCTTTCGTTAGGCCTATAAGGCCTAGCCTCAGTTGGACAACCCCAGACATGAAAATGCCTAAGACTAGGTTTCTTTTCAGTCCACAACTCGTATGGGGTCTTAGCTACTGCTTTACTGGAGACTCGATTAATAATATAAACTGCAGTCTTTAAGGCTTCTCCCCACAAGGAATCTGGTAAAGAAGAATTAGACATCATACTTCTAACCATATCCTTAAGGGTTCGATTTCGTCTCTCAGATAAACCACTTTGACGTGGTGTCCCTGGCATGGTGTATTGATGTACGATGCCACATTCTTCCAAGTATCTCGGAAAAGGCCCTGGACGTTGTTCGCCTGATCCGTCATATCTACCGTAGTATTCACCACCACGATCAAATCTAATAGCCTTAATTTTCTTATTAAGTTGATTTTCAACTTCTGCTTTATAGGCCTTAAAAACGTCCAGTGCTTGTGTTTTTTCATGTATCAAATACAGATACCAGTGACGAAAATAGTCATCTGTAAGTGATAAAATACCGTTGACCATTCCAAGAAGCCGTAGGAATTGGACCACAGATATCGATATGTATCACTTCTAAAACGTCTAAACTCCTTTAGACACAAAATTCTTTATGTTTGTTTGCTTTCCCTTTATGTACTCAACACAGATTTTAAAATCTGAAAAATCAAGGGGTTCAAGAATTCCACTTGACACAAGCCTTTCAATTCTCTCTCTCGAGACATGTCCCAAACGCTTGTGCCACAATCCAGAGAATTTCTCATTAATTAATTTTTGCTTCGTACTATATTTGTCAACATGCAAAGTTTCATTAAACTTTAAGTGAGAGGCATCCAAATCTAACCTGTATAGACTATCAACTAGAGATCCAGCACCAATAATATTTGAATTTTGGAAAAGATTGAAACCTCCGTTTCTCAATGAATAAGTATAACTAGATTTGTCCAAACAGGAAACAGAAATCAAATTCCGTCTAAATGACGGTACGTAAATAGTCTCATCCAAATCCAAATAAAACCAGATTCTATTTAAGTCTATAGACTCCAATTGCCTCAACACGAACTTTATTGCCGTCTCCCATATAAATGAACCTTTCGGCATCACTGGGTGTTCGACTCTTTAAACAACCTTGCATAGACACACTTATGTGGATAGTTGCACCTGTATCTATCCACCAAGTGTTGGGTGGTACTTTAGCTAAATTAAATTTACAGCAAACAAAACTAAATTGGTTGCATTTCTTTGCGAGCCACTTGTGATATTTAGGACAATCATTCTTCACATGACCAACAGTCCTTTTGCAAAAGAAACAGGGAACACCTTTATCCTGTTTCTATTGCACAGTTGTCTGTGAGGTCTCAGCATCTGCAGTTTCCTTAACCTTAGGATTTAATTTTCTTTTCTTAGTGCCCAAATAGCCACGAGAATGAATTGTAGCATGCTCTTTCCATTTTTTAAAGTTGGAACCCATAAGAACTGATATGTTGTTCAAATTGGCAGATAAAGAAGATGCATTCACTATAACAACATAAAAGAAAAGCTCACAATTAATAAATATCCAGCTACTTTAGTGCGATGATAAAAGTAAGAAAACTTGATTATAATTATCATGCAAAACTTAGTCTAATTGTAGGGGCAAATAATTAGACAAATAACACAAAATTTGATATTTGTGTTTGTAATTATGGGCCCTTTCGAGAAACCTAACACATCATCATAACCAAGTCTTTGGACATTAATTACAACATGCAAGTGATTTTCTCACTGATAATGCTAGTTAATATGAACAATATAAAATGGGCATGGCCAATCAAAAGCCTTCCTTTGGGCCGACTACTGAACGCATAGGTAAATTCTAGAATTATATTATTCAAAAACATTAACTACCTAACCAAATAATAACCTTTCTTTGGGCCGATCACTACCCACATGAATCTAAACGTAACTTTATGCAACTCAAAAAACTTTTACCCTCAAACCCAAGAAAATCACCATGATAAAGACCACTTAGACAATCAGCATATCACGCTAATTTTCCCAAGCATCCAGTATGAATTGCGAAATATCTTTATGCCTCAATTAATTCTTTAATGTTCCTTATTGAGACTAGCTAAACCTTATTGGCCATAAAATTGTACAGAAGGTACCAATATCCTACTCCTTTTAAATAAGAAGCAGTTTTTGGGTGGGTTTCGCTTGCCACTTTCCAGCCTTTTTTCCCACCCCTGTTAACCCCTTTTGTTTTCTGCCACGCAACCGACTAACCATCCCACCCATCTTGCCACGCAACCCACTAAACCATCCCACCCAGTAGAATTCCCATATGACCCAACCTTCTCTCCCAGAGCCATATCTCTCTCTCTCACTAGCCATACCCATCTCTTTCTCTGTCACCAGATCTGAGGGCGACGACAGGCGACGAGGACGATGACGGACACTAGCGAGCGGCGACTCTATTCCAGCACACTCTCTCGCTGCCTCGCACCAGCCAGAGCCATCTCTCGCTCTCACCAGCCATACCCATCTCTTTCTCTCTCACCAGATCTGAGGGCGACGGCGGGCGATGACGAACATCGGCGAGCGATGACTCTATTCCATCACAGTCCAAATTTCCAGCCAACACACCTATCGCCATGTCGGTGAGTCACTCGCACTATATCAGTTGCACAAGTTTTGCATGTCTCTCACTGATCTCAAATCATCTCCCCCTCTCTCTCCCTAATTTTTTTTTGCAGAGTTTATCACAGAGTGAATTCTGTTCCAGATCTGTACTTTTTCGTCTACGTTTTTGGTAAGTTGTTTAACTTGATTTGGGTTGTACGATTATTTCCTTTCCTATTGATTTTGGTTACTGTAAATCTGCTAAAATTAGCCTACAATGGGACTAGATTGTTTGTTAAATTTTAGATTTTCTGCGAAACTTTGGTTTTCGATTTGTGCATATTAAGGTATTATCTCATGTGCCCTCTTCTCATTATCGATTGGTTTATTAGTTAATCTAGCAGATTCAGATAAAATCTGCCAGATGTTTTGCACATGTGTGTATGGTAATGCAAATTCAGTTTACATACTCATAGAGCCACCATCTCTATCCAGTATATTTCTAGACATAAAAATTGTGTGAGAAAAAACCAATTCTAGGTGAAAATCAATATCCTTGTTGTGATTTTACAGCCCATTTGACCGCATGCCCTAATGGTTGATCCTTTATAAATTTTGCCGTGATTTGCATGCAGTTTGATTACAATTTATGAATAAAGCCCTTATATAAATAACAGGGCAAGGAGATTAGGTACTTACAGATCAGTTTTTTGGTGGAAACCAACAATATATATATATGTTGGGTGTTGTGTGTTGTGTGTTGTGTGTGGTGGAGAGCCTCTTCATTTGTTTTTTGATAGTGCCATCTTCTATCTAGATTGTGTTCTGGGTGTTTTTTTTTTTTTTTTGCTTAAAACAGTTTTTAACTTTTTCGGTTTGTGACTGAAATAAGACAATATCGACTGAATTTTTATTATATTGATTTTTTGGGGGTCCTTTGTAGACATTAGACATTTCATTCATATGTTTTAATTTTTGGATTATTAGAATTAAGATGAATCTGTAAACTACTAACAAATTTCCACCAGAAGTTAAAAGAAAAAGGCTCAGTGAATGATGGTCTGAAAGAAAACCAAAGTCATTTGAATGAAATCATTAGAAGCAGGTTGCTATTAGTTATCTGATAGTATTGATGGTTCATTTTTAAGATGCAATGATTATGCTGTTGTTTGTGATCTACAAATATACAAATTAGATTGGCAAAGTGACATGTAGAGATTTAGTTATTTCTGAAGATTAAGCATTCCTTAAATTAGATGTTGAGTAGAGGAAGGATAATTGCTTGCTGGCTGGGAGCTGTATGAGCAGTAACGTCCAAGTACAGCTCCGTGAGGAGGGCGGCGGACAGAAATCAATGGGGTCTGCTCTTTCATTTTTTGGTAGTAGTAGTTTAAAATGGGATTGTTGAGTGTAGGATTTGGACTTAAGTTCTAGAAAGTTGGAAAGTGCACGTGTCCTTACAATTATCTTAAAAACATCCCTAGGTTGAGCTGAGGGATAGTTTAACTTTAGAAGCTTGGCAAGTTTTCAGGTTAGGTAGTAGCTTAGACAATGGGCTCTTAGAAGTGAGAAAGTAGAGTGAATATGTATTGAGAGAGAGTCCGGGTGATTGGATTTGCAGAGATTGGTTATGTGGGTACATATTTAATATAGTTTGTACTAATAACCACCTATGAATTCAATTATTCGTCGTGCATTTTCAATTTGAAGAAAAGTCCTGAAGCATTATTGTCTATGAATGCTTCATATTCCATAGTCTTATCCTCCCTTAGCAAATCAGAGACGTTAATGTGTTCTTCATGTTTTAAATTTTTCCGGTGGTGACATTACCCTCACGTAGGAGTCGGATGCCCCATTGTGGATTTAGCAGATTTAAGCTTCAAATTAGTGAAAAGCATGCAGATTCCAAACAACTTTCAAGTGATCGAATTGAGTCCTTTGACCCTTTTGTGTATGATACACTTACCAATGTGCTCGGCCTTACCCTGCATTTTACCATTCCTTTCGTTTTCCTCAATACATCATTGCCGCCTCTGCAATGCATATCCCTTGATATATTTCTGAGATGCTCAGTATGATTTGGATATCAACAAGAAAGTCTGAGAAATTTCTCAAGCTCCCTATTCCTATCCATTCCAGGGATTCATCCTATATTATTGCAGTGAAATTATTCCCCTAAATTGCAGAATCTATATACCTTGAAGAGTAAGAGTTATTTTTTTCCAAGCAAATTTGCTTCACATTTTAGGAAGAGATCCCAGGCCTCAGGCAGATTCGACGAGGTGATCCGGCTAAGTGTCGAACTAGATGTATACAGACATATGAAGGATCCTTCAATATCAGTACAATTTCTTCACGAATTTCTCCCTCAGGTCAATCTCTCTCTCTCCCTCTCGCTCACGCATCTGTGTAGGACTGTAGCAGGGTTCTCCTTTGTGATTTGTGGTTCAAAGCTGGTGTGTCGCGGCCACCCATCCATCGTCCTCTGGTTAACTTGTAGAAGTTTTCAAAAATAATTGTATTGCAAAAATAATTGGATGATTTGGATGATGTCCACGTGAAGGATTTAGATTTCATTGTAAAAATAATTGTATTGTTTCCACACGCTCTATGCAATTTGTTGGTTCAGTTCAACCACCTGTATTCCTCTGTTAGGACACCAACGCCAAATGTTTCAAAACTCTACTCAAGATTAAGCATTCATGAACTACTATGTACCCAAGTTTTCAAATAGACTGAAGGATAAAAATGAATAAGGGTAATTTGTCATGGCTTGATCAGAGGTAGGTTCTTAATTCACTAACAATTTGTAGAAAGAAGGCCCTTCGTGCAGTTTTTGATGATAAAATAAGTGTTGTAGAAGCACATGTTTCATAAGTGCATAGAATTTTACTTTTCATTGGTCGTATTGTTTTCTTATTCTGATCATCCTTGTTCTTGTTTCTATTTCATATTGGTAGATAGAGTATTTGGTGGCGACAGACCAGGCACGTTTATGAGCAAAGGAAATTGCTCTTTCAGTGGTCAATGGCATTAACTGTGAGTATATCTAAACCATGACTTCTGCATGTAACTTTTGCTATGATCAAACACTTGGTCAACATAATGCATATTAACTTCTGCTATGATCAACTACATCCATAATATTAGGAACAACTAGAAAAAGATCACCACAACGGACATGACGGACGTGCTTTGCACGTCGCCATGCATCTAGTCACAAGTAACAATAGCCTTCATACACGAACAGTTAAAGATGATGGCTTCAATTATTTTCTCTGCATCGAGACTATTAATAAAATAAAGTTTTTGTTCCCATTTGTTTAAGGCAAACAAACTGTTGCCATGGATCAAACGCAAAACAACGGAAACAAAATTGAATACTATTAGTACATAATCACGGTCTATGCATAAAAGGTGCAGAAGACCGATCAGACTCGAAAACTAGCGGAAGTATGAGTTATTGATAAACGAAATTAAACAGTCCGTAGCAGCCAAGGCAACAAATACGTCGTGTAGCTACTATAAATATGACCATTAACTTGTTCATTGAACCGAAGAGAAAAATTAATATTTTCCTCAATAGAAGAGGCTTTGATAGCACTTGTAGGATTTCGTAAGAAATCATAAACCCAAGATCTTATGTCAAACGATTGAAGAAAATAAATATACCGGATGCGTACCTATCGCCATGGAGGATGAAAACCTTAGTATGTGGTTATTCGTTTCCGTCTCCAAAACCATTCTCTTGATGTTGACCTTATTCTCACACACGATGAGATGGTATGAGAAAAGAGATTAGGGTTTGGAGTGGGAACCTTGACCACATATTTATAAGCCCCGTTTCCATCATAACTCATCATAATAGATAGAACCATATTGAGCCCTTTATTTTGTCTCTACATATATATTATTAGCCCGCACCACTTAACGCGTACAACTGACCCAAATATGTGCTAATAGAGACGTATTCATTACTCGGATCACATTAATTGAACGATCACAACATAATGGGTAATACCGACATCACTCAAGTCTTATTCAACAACATATAATGTTTAATTTTATGATCTATGTAGGCCCACCAATAGAAATTGCTAACAACAAGGACGACCAAAAATGTATATGTGAAATCGGAGTGAGATTTTTCAGTTTCCAACAGCATTTCATGCGTAGGTTCGGATTCTTCGAGGAAAATAAGAGAGAGAGAGAGAGAGAGAGAGAGAGAGAGAAGCTGAGGAGTGGGGAAAGCTAGTAATGTGGGACCACCGAAATTTGAGTGACCCACTTCCACCAAATCACCACTTTCCACCGCCTGCTGCTACCCCCATGTGAACTGTCCGGTAGGAATCAAGCAGTCTGTTGTCCCCTGGGTTGGCGCCATACGGCGGGCCTATAGGTACAGGGTACTGATACTTTCACTTTTTCCAGTTTTCTGAAGTGCCCCGGCCGTAGTGTTTTGCTCGATCTACTATTCTGCCATCCTGTTGGAGAGAGATTGTTCAATGATCCTGTACAATGTTGCTACAACCTCAAGTGGGCCGCGGACCATGGTCGTGCCATGGGCACAGGGGCGAAGGCACATAGATACAAAGGAGGGCGGCCAACTCCACTGGCTCAGGGATGGAATCAGGGTCTTACCTTAGCAATAGCGAAATGTATACTAAAAAAATACAAAAAGATGCATTACAATATTAATAGTCATCGGCACTAGAAAAAATTAAAATAGCATAACAAAAACTAAAGTAAATGATGTTTGTTATTTGCACATGGAGTATGAAAATAGAATAATTTAACACATGATTAACACTTCTTTTGATATCCCACATGATTAACACTGGTGCCTTAATGAGAGTAGAAATTTGTGAGTGATTAAATACATTTTGAGATACGGTGTAGGTCTAGAGTCTCTATAATCACATCTAGGAAAGGTAATTACTACAGTAGCGGGCCTCTTCCCAAGGTCGGCCATAAGATTTTTGGGACCAAGACGAATTTCAAAAAAATGGACCTTTGATGCATTTTTTTCGCACCAAAATTATGAAAAACTAAGGCAACTCCAAAGTTATAGTTATTGATCAATATATATACAGGATAAAATTTTTAGTTATTGTGTGGCCCGTGAACCGCAATTCGAGTCCTTCCTCCGTTGTACGATGGGTTGGCTATCCTCCCCGCCTTCTCTGCAAAAGAACGCACGACTAAAGACCAGGCCGGGGTTTCCCCGGCAAGGCCCTCCGGCGAGAGGATGAGTGATGGCAGAGAGGAAGGCAAGAAACTAGGGTTTTAGTGTGTAGAAGCATGTACCTCTCAGGGCCGTGATCACTTGTATTTATAGAGCCTCCTTGGCTTGCCCTCCAAGCACGAGCACGTGCCTAGCACAGGCCGTGTAATGTTGTTATGATGTCACCGGGCAGATCTGGTAACCGTTTTTGACATGAGCTGGCATTGCCCATGTGCGCTCATCATTACCTTTCGTAACCGTTTCAGCACGTCGGTGAGCACGCAAATGAGCAAGTGGCTAAGGCCCACCCGCCGTTACTCCACGCGGGTGGCCGAGCATCGCTCTTGGCCGAGCACAGCATCGATCATGTGCAGCCGTCCTCGTGGGTGGCCGAGCCCAGCTAGCAGCCGAGCCCACTATGGGCCAAGCCCAGCGTTGACTACGTGCAGATGACTTCGTTTAGAACCGTCAGTGAGGGTCACCGTGCGTGATGCGTCGTCGGCTGGAAGGCGACGCCAGTAGGCCGGTGCGAACTGTGTTCGGCCTGCTACAATAGCCCCTCGATTTCTGCCGATGCCGAGCGCGAGGTAGAGATCGATCCCGAGCCTTGGCCGAACGCGATGAAATGCCGACTGTGAATCGTTGATGGAGATAAAACAAAGCCGAGCCTGGCCCATCTATGTCCTTGTGAAGAATCTAACCGTCAGAGGCGTGTCCCAGTGAGAGAACGCCAAGTATCACTGCACAACTGGGTACGGCTGGTGAGAGGACGGTTGGTGTGGGCGTGCTTGCAGGTTGTCACGTCGCTACCACGTGTCAAGCCCTGACTGGAAGCCCGTTCGGTGGTGTAATAATAGGCGGGAATTTCGAACCCAAAACCCTAGCTCTATATAAAGGGTGCGGGGAGGAGAGAGAATGGTTATCAGCTCTCTCTCTCTAGAACTCCATAGCCAGAAGCTTCTTCGTGCCCGCTCATCTTCTGGTCCACGATCTACAGCAGAATCGTCACCAAATCTTGTTGAAAATCACAGGTTTGGGTTCGTTTTTCACTCCTCTATACATTTTTACAATTTTTGCATGCTTTTTCTTCCATTTCCCAGGGTTTTTGGGATTTTTTTGTTCTGTGTGAACAGTGCAAGGTCTGGAGATGAACGAACTGTTCATCTTTGCCTTCAACCTGTTCTTCCGAGCATGGATCTTTGATGATGACCGTGCTTGGCCAAATGTAGATGAGGCCGAGCCCCAGTGTTGACACTGGGCGGCTTGGCCGATGAGCTGTCGGCCGAGCCTCGCTCGTCCACTTGAGAGCTTCCTGTAGACACCCTATCCTGGACTGTCCGGACTAGTTTATATGCGGTCTTTTGTTTCCCCGAGGATGATTAAAGGTCGAGACTTCTCAAGGTTGATGGTGTGTTTGAGCTCTGAGCGTCCCGAACCTCGTTCAAACCCGCCCTTCAAAACCCTCTTGAACCCCTCAAGCCGAACCAAATGGCCTCAAGAAAACTCCTTCTTCAAAGACGGGTGATCAATCGACTAACGCTGGTACAATGCCGCGTGTCGGTCATCAAACCTTGAACGATTCTTAGCGGCAAGACGCTGATCAGGTGGCGTGACGCCACTTCTGCGATCAAATCACCTTTTTGGGACCACTTTGCCCGACTTTTGGCGATCCTGGCGTGAGCCACAGTCCCCGATGATTGTTTCGTCGAAACGGTCTCCCCTCTCTCCTACACACTTCCATCAACTAGTCCCATGCATTTAATGCATGGGAGGCTCCTCTTTCTTGAAGGCCAAACAACCCTTTGTGCCCAACTGATTTCAGCCAATCCACTGGCCTATATATACTCTTGCATTTATTTGCAAGGGGTTAACACTCATAATAGCTCCTAAGCTTCCTTCCACCTTCTCTCTCTAGCTCTTTCTCTTGTTTTTCTTTCATCCATTGAAAACAAGACAAGAGAGAGTAGTCTCTGGTCCTACATTGTCTTTTTTCATCATCCATCCATCCATCCATCTCAAGGCTCAAACCATCTATCAATCTCAAACCAAAGGTATACCACCTTTGCTTCTGGAAACTATTTCGACCCCTGAGGGGAGCTAGCAGAGGCCAGGCTGGTAATCAATACCAAGTCTGGACTCAAAGCTAGCAAATAAAACAATAATGTAGAAAGATCAGTGGCGTGCGCCAGTCTTTTATATGCGTGTGCCAGTCATGGCTGCATGGCAGGGCTGGCGTTGAGACCACTGATCATTCTCATTCATCCCTCTTTCTTTCTGATCACCGTGAAGCATGCTAAAACCAGTTTATTGCTTTCCATATTTGAGAACTGTGTAGCCTATTATTAGTTTAAACTGTTTAATAAGGCCACTGGGATCCTTCTGGTCCTGTTCCAGAACCCAGGCGAAGTAAAGCCAAGCACCGGATCAAAGGGTATACTGGCGCACGGTCACTCATGACCTGCGCACGCCAGTGTTCCTGAGCTCCAGTGGCTGGCCCTTGCTTCCTAGCTCAGTTCTGGCCTCTGTTTGATTCCCCACCCTGTTCATGGGGTTGTCAGTTCATTTATGTCTGTTTGATTTGTTGTTGTGTTCTGTAACAATAAATATGTTGCTATATCAGCTGCGTGGTTTGTCACAGGTGTACCGGTCCTTTCGAGCCAGAGGGTTGAGTTCAGAAGTTGTGAGTTTGGGCGCACCGGCGCACGCCCGATCCTATGGTGGCGCACGATGTGATCTCACGTAATGCGATGCGGCGGTGCAAGCAGTCACCTCTGCGTGTATCACTCTGGGTCGCTGTGTTCTAGTTCGTCCAAAATGCTCTGAAGCGCTTGTTCTCAATCTATTACATTATTCATAGTCCGTACATTACATCGTGCCATGTAAATGCAACTTGCCATTTGTTAGTCCCCATTAACTGTTCCCCCGCCCTAATTGGCTGAATAAATGATTAAAAGAGAGAAAAATGCAAATGTTTTACAAAAATGCCTAAGTAGAGACCGATCTTGGGATTGAGAGGGTGCCATAAAACCCTTCCTCTCTCGTAACGCTCCCGAACCTCGGATATCGAAGGTGACGACGGTCCAGTCTACAAACCTTTTCGAATCAAACAAACGTGAACAAAACGCGTTTTCAAAATCGGTTTCTTGGGTGTTTTCCGCGAAACCCGGTGGCGACTCTCAAAACGGCATTTCGTCATGCTTTCAAACAAAAGGGCGCAAACCTAACCCCTCATACCGAAAATGCGGGGATTTTCAGGGGCAGTGGCGACTCTGCTGGGATCATTGCATTAATTAAAATTTGAAATTAATACATACTTGAAACAATTTTCAAAAGTCTATCAAAACGCGCTACTGAAGAACGGAATGGTAACGTAACAGGATTCTACATCCGACCAAACCGAACTGGGGCTTTTACTATTGTTCACTTGTGTAGTTTTTTCCAAGTTTTGATTAATAAAAGTGAGCCAAGCTTGAAAAGGGGCATTTTTCTAAACATTGCGTTTCTCTCTCTCTTAAAATCATTCTTTGGCGATCTCCATTTGCATCGGCGATACTTAGCCCCGTTGAGGTGTTTTGGGTAACCGGCACAGTTTACTGGAGCCCGGGGTCCTCGAATGCCCAACAACCTTGGACGATGATGAGTCGTAATACCGTTCGACCATTGCTTTGCTACACGCGTTGCTTTGGGAGGTATACCGCGGCTCTAGTCAGAGGAACCCCCTTAAACCAAAACCGGCCTCTCCATGCGTACAAAGCACTAGAACCTTTCAATCTAAGACAGGAACCTGCAGGGTAGGATTACTTGCATCTAACCCCCATAAACTGTCTATGTGTTACTGCTTTCCCTATTGCATGTCTATACATACATTCATACCGTTCTGCGTAGGAGCATGCTAGGGCGGCTTTTAGGTCTGTCTGTCTGGCAATTCCATATCGTCCCTCTTAGGACGCCGTTTGGACCGATGATGAGTCGTGCACCTTGATGATGCGCGTTATCAACCTTTCAAATTCCTTGAGTCTATAAAAAACTTCGAGAAATCGAGACCTTCTAAGTCCTTGTCTAAATCTAATCAAAGTTTCAAACAGAAATCTGGGAACTACGAAGAGCATGTTGTGATACTTACATAAGTGTTAAACACTTACACCATTCAAGGCTCCGGCACAGTGCTGCTTACGCCACTTTGGTCATGGTATCACGACATCCGTATCAAGTTGTTCCATTCCAAATTTTGAAACTTTGAGCAAGGAATAGCTGGAGACTTAGGCTGTTTTGACATCTCTTAGTTTTAGTCGATTCAAACAAGGATACACTGTCGAAAAGAAATCCGAGGATCACAGCGTCGTCCTAAAACTTCGCGAGATGGACTTGTTTGCTAGTTGTAGAGTCTAGGAGGACACCGACGACGTCTACGTGTGCATTGCATTCTAACTATTGCAGGAACATCACTGAGTTTTCATTTACTTTGCTGTCCAAAGCTCTAGGCTATTGCACCAAAGAGAAGAGCCAAACCTACTTGGGAGTATCTACTGGGGCTTTTGCAAAGGCTTACAAGGCTTGTCACTCAATCAAATACAGCGGCACCACCAGCACATCCAAAGCCATATTACCTTCCTCGACCATCAATCCAGAATGGCAGCACGAACAGAGTTGGCTGAGCTGAAGAAAGCTGTAGAGGAGCTGGATCTCAAGATGGACAAACAAATGATCATGGTCCAGGGATTGGTTGACCTCGTCACCTCCAAAGCCCTGCAACCGGATATGGGGTTAGTCAAAGAACATCCTCAAGCCTACCACGCTCCTCCGGTCGAAATCAAGCCTTGCACGAAAGACATGTTCAAAGATCTAGCTGAATTCCGTAAGGCAAGAGTCCACCCAGAGAAGGATGCTAAATCCTTGTCCGAAATCGGAGTTGAACGGAAATGCGTGCACATTGACAAGGTCCGGCCCAATCCCAAAAGAGTGTGTTCCATTGATGGCGCAACGCTATACAGCGGTGGAGTGAGTAAAAGTTCCGCCAATCCTCGTCCCAATTGTAGAACCCGACCAAGGATCTTCTCTCACTTCCCTGTACCTTTGTCTTCAGTTTATGAGAAGCTTCTCGAAGCAGGTTTCATCAAGCCACTCCTTCCAACTCCCTCACCTCGAACATTCCCGGCATCCCACAATCCTAATCTTTTCTGCACCTACCACCAAATGCCTGGTCATCTCACCGATGCTTGCTACCGCCT
Source organism: Rhododendron molle (assembly GCA_025413875.1). NCBI lineage: Eukaryota > Viridiplantae > Streptophyta > Magnoliopsida > Ericales > Ericaceae > Rhododendron > Rhododendron molle. The sequence continues at coordinate 45,919,943 of CM046389.1, read as the reverse complement.
CCGACATGCCATCCAAGATCTCATTGATAATGGCATCATTCCAGCCCCGCTCGCATCAAAGGCCAATGTCACCTCCAACTCCATACCTCAACATGATTCCAGCCCACATGTTAGCCAGATATCCCTCGTCTCCACTCGAATCAAGCCTAACTCCACCATGTTCAACCCAACTCTCTATATTGTCCCAACAAATCAAACCAAACCAACCCTATCCACCCCATCCGAACTTGAGGTTAACCTGGTGGCTGTAGGTGGTGCAATTGAGGCCTTCTCTCCCGACACCTGGACTGATAGTGATGAAGAGTCCTCAAAGGAAAAATTCAAGAGGAAGTTTATTCAATCAAGGGAGAAGACTGACTGGCAGAGGTCCTTCGCTCAAGGGAGTTTGGAGTTACTGTTCTCCCAAGTGGGTTTGGTCGAAGATGCTGAAGAGGCTGAAGTGCTGATGCTTGGGCCCAACACTCTCAAGGATTCTACTCTTCTCATTGCGGAAGCTAAGAGTAGTTTATAAATATTGCATTTTCAAACTGCGTCTAACTTGCATTGACGACACATCTGAGTTTGACGCAGAGTCGGTCGAGTCTAAATCTAGCTCTGAGTCGGAGTTTGTGCCTCTTGGCCCTCCATGCCGTAACTTCTATTTTTAGTTTGTGTCTTCTTTTGAACTTGACAAACCCTGGGGCTTTTATGATATGCATTATCCTGCTTTTAAAACACTTCGCTGACTTTTGAATAAACTGTGTCGACCCTGACGACGAAGGGATAGATTTCGATGGGAACAGTCCCAAGGAAATGTGTTCCCTCGCCGAAAGGGAAGACGAAAGGCATGCTCAGCCTACTAAAAGAAGAAGTAATTTCAATAAACTTGAAAGATAAGGTAGACCCCCGAATGGTTCAAATTGGCTCAATACAGTCCTTGGAGGAGCACGGCGCTCGGTCGGACATGCTCGAAGAATTCATCAACGTCTTGGCATGGTTTCACAAAGACACACTTGGTGTAGACACGCCCGGAAAATTCATCAATGTTTTTGGCATGGTTTTACAAAGACACGCCTGGCGTTGATCCTGAGATAAAGAAGCATCGAATACCCTTTGCTACCGGATTCCAAACCATGTAAAGCAAAAGCTCAAAAAGCTTAGGGCTCCATACCATGTTCAAAGCAGCAACAACGGCATTTTCGCCAAGTACAAAGAAGGGGAATGCACAAAACAGCCCGGAGCAAGGCATGTCAACCAAAGCACTCTGAACCCTGTGTTATCAAAGCTGCTCTATCTGAGAGTGTAACCAGAAATCATCAATCTCGACGGCAACAAAATTCGATACATTGGTCACCAAGGAAATTCGTGCTCCATTGTTTGACCCACACGGGAAGTTCCGGCCGAAGCGCTCTGGGCCTTACATTATCAAGGCCATCCTATCTGGGGATGCTGCTAAGCTCATCGATCTTGATGGCAACAAATTCAACACTTTGGTCAACCTGGATCAACTCAAGCGCTTCTACCCCTGAGAGATGCTCGTTGGACCGAAAACCACAAGGGTGGGCGGTTCCAGGCAAAAGTTAGAGCAGCCTGCTAGGCCGAAAACCTAAGGAGGCGGTCTAGGCAAAAATAAATAGGCAAAAGTCGAAAGCTCGCTAGACCGAAAATCTGAAAAGGCGGTTCTAGGCAAAAGTTAGAGCGTAAAAAGAGAGGTAAAACACACGAGTGAACCTTAGCCTGAACTACTGTGGGCTCCCGCGCCCGAAAAGCGCTAACTCGAAGAGTCGCCACCCGGATTTTTGAGATGGATGATCCGAGAAACCGAGAGCTTGATTTGAAAAAGAAAGGCTTTTGGTCTAGCGAAAACGTTGAGATTTTGGATCCGGGAGCCACGTTACGAACGGGGAAGGTTTTGTTGAAAAAGCACCCCGCTCGCCCGGTAAAACCGGTCTCTACTAAGTATTTTAAATGGGGGATTTAATATCATTTGAAAAACTTAACTTTAAAACATATACGGGGAAGGGACACGGGATAGAATATAACACATTGGCGTGCTTGTGGTGCGAACTGTACAGTATGAAATGGATGAGCAATGTACAGAAAATGAAACAACAACAATACAGCAGACTGCCAATATCACATGAAGTGCCGCGCGACACACCAGACATACCGCGCGGTGCAACCAACGTACCGCGCGGTTGACCTGTCTACACATTCCAGAATCAGTTTGCTTTTACATGACAAAACAAATCATAGGTCCGCAAAATAGTTTGTTATATTTCTGGATCTTCGAAAAATGATTTACGGGACCCTTTTTGTTCATCTTATCATGTAAAATAATATTAAAAGCCTTTTTGAAATATTGAAAGATCTCATAAAGTGAAAAAAATGACTTTTAACATGAAACTTGAATCTAGAATGTACCCGCACGATCTTTAAGCAATATTAATCGGAATATGAAAAGAAAAGCAAAAAGGAAAAGAAAAAGAAAATAAAAGAAAGACTTTGAATGTAAAGCTCGTTTGAGACCCAAGCTCGGTATAGAAAGACCGAGAAGGGCCTCGATCGGCTCCCCTCAAGGCTAAATGTAGTTTAGCCCAAGGAAATGGATTTATACCTTTTGATCGAAACTTGGATGTGTATGAAGATGGAGGAATGAGAGTTGATTTGGATTGAGCTTGAGAGACTTGAGAGCAAATGGGTGTAGAGAGAGAGAGGTGTGTATAGTGGTAGTGGGTGTAAGAAGTTGTAGAGAGAGAATCAAAAGAGAGTATTTTTAGAGAGAGAGAGTGAGAGCCAAAAAAAAGGCAGAGTAACTTTACTTGGAGTTGAAGGGGGTGCTTTTCAACTAGAGAGGGGGTGTATTTATAGGCAAAAAGATACTTGGAGAGCACCCAAAGAATGAAAAAAACGTGAGAAATGTGCTCTGCTCAATCAGCTGACGCGCATGGGAATCTGTCAGACGCTCCTCCTGAATGCCGCGCGATGGAGTGATTTTTGAATTAAAATGCCGTGCGGTGAAGTGATTTTTTGAATTTTCTGATTTGAAGTGCCGTGTGGTTTGTGAGTCAGCACAACACACTGAACTTCGCGAGGGCGCCCCGGACACTCCCGAACTCGGATTTGGACGCAGTTCGAAGCGTTGGAAAGCTCGTCGAGTCCTCTTTCTAACCCAATTGGTTTCACTCAAAGACATTTTATACATTGAAATGTGTGCTCATTTTACCCTCAGTGTGTCATGGAAAAAGTTATTTTTGACAAGATAAACACATTTTTCTCTTTTGCAATTGAACCGGGGGCCACCCTACATGGTTGAGAAGGGATTTTCTTGAGGTTAAAGAAGGAGTAGCAAATGAGTAACAAAGGAGCAACAATCCAAGTCTCGAAGGTATATTTTTCCTTATTTCATCATCGGGGAAACTTAAAGATTTTTCGGAGGTCCAGGTTGGGGTGTCTACAGTAGTCTCTCTTTAACGGAACTTAGGTACCATTGCTTGGTTTTAGTGACGTTAAAGATTAGACATTCCAATCCATCAATCCAAAGTCTTTAAGTCAAATGCAAGAATGCAATAAAGGTGGTCGCGCTCATGGAGCTGCCTACGTACCCCGTTGTAGGGATCAGACCAACGTAGTTCAGTTGGGACGATGCAATGTGAAAAGACAAGTCCCAGAGGACAAAACCGTGCAGAGAAAAACAATAGAGTGCTTGCGGTGTGGTGCATCATGCAAAACATCGTTGAAAAACTTGAGACAAGCCCTCGGGAGGCGATAATCTAATTTTAAATTTTTGAGACGAGCCCTCGGGAGGCGAAAATAGAATTTTGAATTTTTGAGAAGAGCCCTCAGGAGGCGAAAATTGAATTTTGAATTTTTGAGACGAGCCCTCGGGAGGCGAAAATTGCATTTTGAGTTTTTGAGACGAGCCCTCGGGAGGCGAAAATTGAATTTTGAAAGAGAGACTTTGAGTTTGAATAGCTTGAATTTTGAAAGAGACTTGAATTTTGAATTGCTTGAATTTGAATAGAGACTTGAGTTTGAATGGCTTGAATTTTGAAAGCGACTTGAATTTTGAAGAGCTTGAATTTTGAAAGAGACTTGAATTTTGAAAGAGACTTGGATTTTGAAGAGCTTGAATTTTGAAAGAGACTTGAGTTTGAATGAAAGAAACTTGAATTTTCGAAGAGACCGGAAATTGAATTTTGAAGAGCTTGATTTTGTGAAAGTGGTTTGAACTTGAAGAACTTGGCATTCGATTGAGACAATACATGACTGATGATGCAAATTGATATGTCAATGAATGTCACGTAAGCATGCAAAATTAATGCAAGTATGACAAAAGTGAGTCCCGGAGGGCGAGGTGCTAAACAAAGTGAAATCCGAAATGACAAAGTGCGAGACAAAGTGAAGTGCCAGCAGTCCCAGAGGACAAAGTGCTGATAGAGTGCGAGTCCCGGAGGACAAAGTGTTAGATAGAGTGCAGTCCCGGAGGACGAACCACAGCTTGAGAAACTAAAAAAATAAGGCTCCCAGGTCGGTTAGACCATAGCCAGAGAAACGAAGAGACTTTAGGTGCGTAAGACCGTAACTTGAGAAACTAAGAGACTTTTAGGTCGGTTAGACCGTAGCCTTAGAAATCAAGAGGCTTTTAGGTCGGTTAGACCGTAGCCCGAGAGACGAAGTGGCTTTTAGGTCAATTAGATCGTAGCCCGAGAGACGAAGAGGCTTTTAGGTCAATTCGACCGTAGCCCGAGAGACGAAGAGGCTTTTAGGTCAATTAGACCGTAGCCCGAGAGACGAAGAGGCTTTTAGGTCAATTAGACCGTAGCCCGAGAGACGAAGAGGCTTTTAGGTCATTAGACCGTAGCCCGAGAGACGAAGAGGCTTTTAGGTCATTTAGACCATAGCCCGAGAGACGAAGAGGCTTTTAGGTCAATTAGACCGTAGCCCGAGAGACGAAAGGGCTTTTAGGTCAATTAGACCGTAGCCCGAGAGACGAAAGGGCTTTTAGGTCAATTAGACCGTAGCCCGAGAGACGAAAGGGCTTTTAGGTCAATTAGACCGTAGCCCGAGAGACGAAGAGGCTTTTAGGTCAATTAGACCGTAGCCCGAGAGACGAAGAGCCTTTTAGGTCATTTAGACCGTAGCCCGAGAGACGAAGAGGCTTTTAGGTCATTTAGACCGTAGCCCGAGAGACGAAGAGCCTTTTAGGTCATTTAGACCGTAGCCCGAGAGACGAATAGGCTTTTAGGTCAATTCGACCGTAGCCCGAGAGACGAAGAGGCTTTTAGGTCAATTAGACCGTAGCCCGAGAAACAAAGAGGCTTTTAGGTCGGTTAGACAGTGGCAGAGAGACGAAGAGGCTTTTAGGTCATTTAGACCAGACGCAGAGACGAAGTGGCTTTTAGGTCAAATAGACCGTAGCCCAAGAGACGAAGAGGCTTTTAGGTCGATTAGACCGTAGCCAGAGACGAAGAGGCTTTTAGGTCGGTTAGACCGTCACCTGAGAGACAAAAAGGCTTTTAGGTCAATTCGACCATCCTGAGAAACTAAGAGGCTTTTAGGTCGGTTGACCGTAGCCGATTGATTGAGATGCTTAGATCCTTTTATCTGTAGCTCGATAGATAAAGAAGCTTTAGGGTCCTTTTGACCATTGCTTGATAAACAAAGAAGTTTTAGGTCCTTTTGACCATTGCTTGATAAACAAAGAAGCTTAGGTCCTTTGGACCGTTGCGAATTGAATGAGATGTTTAGGCCCTTTTGGCCGTCACCGATTGAATGAGAAGGTTAGGCCCTTTTGGCCGTTGCGAATTGACTGAGAAGCTTAGGTCCTCTTGACCACCGCTTGATTGAATGAGAAGCTTAGGTCCTTTGGATCGTCGCTCGAGAGACTAAGAAGCGTTAGGTCTTTTGGACCATAGCTCGATTGAATGAGAAGGTTAGGCCCTTTTGGCCGTTGCGAATTGACTGAGAAGCTTAGGTCCTCTTGACCACCGCTTGATTGAATGAGAAGCTTAGGTCCTTTGGATCGTCGCTCGAGAGACTAAGAAGCATTAGGTCTTTTGGACCATAGCTCGATTAAATGAGAAGCTTAGGTCTTTTGGACCGTCGCTCGAGAGACTAAGAAGCGTTAGGTCGATTAGACCGTAGCTGGGTTGATTGACTTTTGGACAACATTTGAGGTTCGCGATTTGGCACTTGACGACAACGATGACAACATTCCTTTTTATTTTTATTTTTTTTGAAAAATAGGGGACACATCTAATTACCCTTTTTGCTTTACTATCTTTGGCCGGTGACTGATATCTTGGATTTTGGGCTAGAATTACTGCGTTGGGGGGTTGAATTTGAGTTGAGGTTTGCTTTTTGTCAGGGCTTGAGCTTTGGGCTGAAACTTTCCTTTGATCAAGGCTTGAGATTTGGGCTGAAGTTTGTACCCGAGTTTTGAAGTTAGGCATACGCAAGCCTCTGTAGATGACATCGAGTTGTGGTGCCCCAGTGAATGACGAACCCCAGTTCTGATGGTTTTGACAAGCAATTGTCCAAGCGCAGTCCAGGCTATGGTTTCACTCGGGTATTAACACTCTCCTTTTGCGCTCTAAATTTTGCCTAGTACCGCCCTTTCGGGTTTTCGGTCTAGCGAGCTCTTTTGATTAACTGCCTTAACTTTTGCCTAGGCCGCCCTTGCGGGTTTTCAACCTAGCAGGCTTTTGCTCTAATTTTTGCTTGGGTCTGCCCGCCCTTGCGGTTTTCAGCCCAACGAGCTTCTCTCAGGGGTGTATTTTTCCATGCGTTGAAATGACTTCCACGAGTCGAGAATTGACAAAACTGAGATGACGCTTTTGACTTTTGGTAAAATGAGTGGATTTTGACAAGACTACGTTGACGCCAATGAAGGAGAGAAAGACAAACCGACTTTCGAAAAAGTTTGACTATTTGAAATAGCAGACATGCCCAGGTTCTCGGAATTCTCGTTTTGGAATTTCAAAATTATTTCACTCCATCAATTGATTTTCATTCAAATCATTCAACTTTGTTTTGTCAAAACACGAGAGTTTTTATCATGAAGGTTGCTGACGATGACCACAATTTGAATTTTTGCTTTGGGCAATGCTTTGGCTTTTTCTCCATGTATTGACTTTCGATCATGCCTCTTAACGCCTAGGGTTCTTGCTATCAAGTTGCACTTTCCAATCTGAAAGGACTTTTTGGGTTGTAATGCGGGCCATGGTTTGGGCTTAACAAAGAATGGACAATTGGCTCAAAAATTTCACTTTCTTTTGGGTTTTCAAAGCTAGCAGCTATCTTTGAATTTTTTGTGCCCATTTGCTTTGATGAGCATTTTATCTTGATTTCTCATGCCTTCCATGTCTTTCAGTGTGTTTAACACTTTCATCATTTTGATGCTTTGAATCTTGATATGTCTGGCATTTTCACTCTTTTGATGCTTTGAATTTCATTGTTTCTTCTAGCATTTCATCTTTCATTTCACCCCGATGCTGGGGATAGCTGGCTAGCTGGGGTTCAAAGAATTTGATTGGGGCTCAAAAGGGGCTATCAAAAGATACACCTTTATGCGTAGGATGAAAGAAATGATGGCCTTTCTTCATTTTGGATTGCGCAACCTAACAACTGAATCCTAGATGCTCTATTGAGAGGCTTTTGTTTGCATGCTCTAACTTTTGCCTAGGTCAGATTTTGAAGTTTTGACCTAGCGAGCCTTTTCAGAGTCACGACTTTGCTTCTTAGAATGAATATGGCATCGGGAAGTGGTCCCTTGAAATTCTTCTTCTTGCTTAAGGTGAGGGTTCAATCAAAAATCATCTCGTGTTTTGAAGTGATTATCATGATTTTCAACTGACGGTAGAACATAATTTCAAAATTCAGAGTTTATTACGGAGATATGACTTTCAAAGGACAGCGACCGAACGACTGGATGTTGACTCAATAGACCATGACCGAACCTTGGGATTGACTTGAATGCTCGTGACCGGGCCTCAGGATGAGGCTGCCTACGTATCCTGTAAAGGAATCAGGTCATAACGTAGTTCAGGCCCACGAAACTGACGCTTTTTTTTTTTTGACTCTTACAGACAAAGACACAACAGTGAAAGCATGAAAGACTCGAGGTACAAACTGACTTCAAACACAAAGATGATTATCTAAAGGACAAAGACTCAGAGCTTGAAAACTCCCGGACTCGTGGAAGGTCAGACCGTTTCATGGCTCTTGATGATTTACCCTTCTTTGCTGAAAAAGGTGGCATTGATGCAAGGATTACGCTTGGACATGATGTCCGGCTATGGTGGAGGGATGATTCTGTCATCGATGAGGTCTTGGATAGCATGGCGAAGGCGGATGCATTCATCGGTAACATGACCGGGCATTTGATGGAAGGTGCAGAAGGCATTTAGGTTGTGATTTGCTGAAAGGTTTCGAGGTAAAGGAGTTTGGGGGAGTGGCTTGATGAGACCAGTTTTGAGGAGCTTTTCATAAACTAGGGATTGAGGTTCAGGGAAATGGGAGAAGGCCCTCCTTGGTTTGGTTCTGCGACTGAGTTGAGGGTCCATGGTGGCGCCCGTGGTGCTCCTACTTCCTTTGTAACTGTATAGCCTTCTGCTATCAATGGGACAGACCCTTTTGCCTATGGGATCGATCTCATGTACTTCTGCTGAGACAATATGCATGTCAGCACTGGTTTCGATCAAGGGTCCAGTATCTTCCTTCGAGTGAGCCCTAGCATCATGAATTTCAGCCAGGTCCTTGAACATTTCTGAGAGCTTCACTTTTGAGAAACGTTTGTCAGCCCTGTCAACCCCTAGGTCCCCAACATCATCATTCAGTCCAACATTTGTGTTCGAAATTATGGAAAAGGTTAACTAGCCCTTGGACCAAAGTTAGCATCTTGTCCATTTTCTGACTCATTTCCTCCACAGTCTTTTTCAGCTCATTCAATTCTGTCTGCCCTGCCATTGAGGTGATCGAAGAATGCGGTGTGGTTTTGTGTAGGATAGGTGACTCAGTACTGACAGTAAAGCAAAAATTGAATTCCAGACGCTTTTTTTTTTTTTTTGAAAAAGAAAGAACATGTCATGTGCGTGTCGTCGATCTTGATGTTGTCCTAAAGTCTAACCCAGGCTGGTCTCACTTAAGGCATTGCATAGATGGTTTCCAACAACCACGGGTAGGTTGTTTAGCAGGGATAGACCCAACGCCTTTATTATGTCCATCCAAGACAAAGCAATAAGATTACTGCAACTAGCGTTCCCAGACCGGGGGCAGTTTGGGCACGGCGAACACCGGAGGTATCGCAAACTCTGCGTATTTAGAGTCTCCTAGACTGTCCTAAGGACTTACCATGGTTCAAATCTCACTTAAGACGTCGTACAGAAGATTTCCGATAGTCGGGTAGGTGCCGTCAGGCAAGTTAAATTCGAACGGGTCGGAACCTGAGCCAATCTCCTTATCGTGACCATCAGAGACAGAGCAATGTGACTACGAATCCGGTCTGACGCAGCTTAGGTTAGACCCAAACCAAGGGAGCCGTTCGGGCACGACAAACACCGGAGGTATCTCAAACTCCATGGATTTACAGTCTCCTTGACTGCCCTAGTGGACCTACCGTGGTTCAAATCTCACTTAGGACGTCCGTACAGAAGATCAGTCATGTCATCACCCCGATCAACGGTAATCAGAATATCGTCCGCATTCACACCCTCAATGACGATCGGAATATCGTCCGACCGATCCATAACAACGGTCTGCCCGTCCAATTAGTCTACAACACCGTCCGCTTATCCTGGTCCACATTGGTCTAAAAGTAGCGCATCGTTCAGCGATCTTATTGCTCTGCCTCGGATGGTCCTTGATAAGGAGATTGGCTCTGATTCCCCACAGATGGAATTTAACCTACCTGACGCGACCTACCCGTGATTGTTGGAGTTTTCTTTGTGCTAAAGAAGGTTTGATCCCATGCGGCAATGATTTGTTTGCAGCTGATTATTTCCCAGGAGAGTCCGCCGCGACATTCAATGATGGTCCACCCATCCTTATTTCCCAACAGCGTGCAACGATCTTGAAATGGTCCGCCTGTCTTTCCTCAATTCAACCAGCGACGGTCCGCTCGTTCAATGATTTATCCCCAGAAGAGTCTGCCTTGGCCCGCCCCCAACGGCTACCTTTACTTCAGTCTAGCCTCAAGCGCATTTTCCAACAGTCTTATTGCTCTGCCTCGGATGGTCTTTGATAAGGAGATTGGCTCTGATTCCCAACAGATGGAATTAAACCCGCCTGACACGACCTACCCGTGATTGTTGGATCTCTTTGGGCCAAAGATAGTTTGATCCCAACAACAATGACCTGTATCATTCAAATCAACGACGGTTCGCCCGTCCACTCTCAAATCAACGACGGTTCGCCCGTCCAATATCAAATCAACGACGGGTCGCCCGTCCAATCTCATATCAACGACGGGTCGCCCGTCCAATCTCATATCAACGACGGTTCGCCCGTCCACTCTCAAATCAACGACGGTTCGCCCGTCCACTCTCAAATCAACGACGGTTCGCCCGTCCAATATCAAATCAACGACGGGTCGCCCGTCCAATCTCATATCAACGACGGTTCGCCCGTCCAATCTCATATCAACGACGGTTCGCCCGTCCAATATCAAATCAACGACGGGTCGCCCGTCCAATCTCATATCAACGACGGTTCGCCCGTCCAATTTCAAATCAACGGCGGTTCGCCCGTCCAAGTTCAAATCAGCGACGATCTGTCCGTCCAAATTCGAGTCAACGACGATCTAGCTGTCTAATCTCAAGTCAACGACTCCGAGAGAAGATTATCCTTAGGAGAGTCCGCCTTCCGTAACAGCCAGCTCCGCTCGTCCAATCTCAAGTCAACGACGATCCGCTCGTCCAATTTCAAATCAACGACGATCCGCTCGTCCAATCTCAAATCAACGACGATCCGCTCGTCCAATTTCAAATCAACAACGATCCGCTCGTCCAATCTCAAGTCAACGACGATCCGCTCGTCCAATTTCAAGTCAACGACGATCCGCTCGTCCAATCTCAAATCAACAACGATCCGCTCGTCCAAATTCAAGTCAACGACGATCCGCTCGTCCAATTTCAAATCAACAACGATCCGCCCGTCCACTCTCAAATCAACGACGGTTCGCCCGTCCAATATCAAATCAACGACGGTTCGCCCGTCCAATTTCAAATCAACGGCGGTTCGCCCGTCCAAGTTCAAATCAGCGACGATCTGTCCGTCCAAATTCGAGTCAACGACGATCCGCTCGTCCAATTTCAAGTCAACGACGATCCGCTCGTCCAATTTCAAATCAACGACGATCCGCTCGTCCAATTTCAAGTCAACGACGATCCGCTCGTCCAATTTCAAATCAACAACGATCCGCTCGTCCCATTTCAAATCAACGACGATCCGCTCGTCCAATTTCAAGTCAACGACGATCCGCTCGTCCAAATTCAAGTCAACGACGATCCGCTCGTCCAATCTCAAATCAACAACGATCCGCTCGTCCCATTTCAAGTCAACGACGATCCGCTCGCTCGTCCAACTTCAAATCAACGACGATTCGCTCGTCCAATTTCCAAATCAACGATGGTCTGCCCATCCAGTTTCTTATCTCCCCAGCAGGTAGCCAATCTTGGTTCCCCAGGAGAGTCCGCCATTTCCACAATCAGGCGACGATCCACGTTGCCCATGCTCAGCAGGCGACGATCTATCCGTCCGTTCAATCAACCAGGTTCTTTAAAGTTACGCGTCTTTCTTTGGCTCGTATAATTCTGTTCTGGATGGCCTGAAGGGGGTGTCTAGAAAACCTTTGACATTACTTGTACCAAGACAATGGTATTCCAAGTGCTGTCAAAGGGGGGCTACTGTAGACACCCTATCCTGGACTGTCCGGACTAGTTTATATGCGGTCTTTTGTTTCCCCGAGGATGATTAAAGGTCGAGAATTCTCAAGGTTGATGGTGTGTTTGAGCTCTGAGCGTCCCGAACCTCGTTCAAACCCCTTCAAAACCCTCTTCGAACCCTGCCGTAACCAAATGGCCTCAAAGAAAACCCTTCTTCAAAGACGCTGGTGATCAATCGACGACGCTGATGCAAAGGCCACATGTCCGCCATCAAGCCTTGAACCAATTCTTAGCGGCGCACGCCAGTCCAGCAGTGGCGCATGCCACTTTCTCCCAGTCAAATCACCTTTTTCGGGACCACTTGCCCGGGACTTTTGAGCCGCCCTGACGCATGCAACAGTTCTCCTGAGATTGTTTCATCGTAACGGTCTCCCTCTCTCCTACACCTTCCATCAACTAGTCCCATGCATTTAATGCATGGGAGGCTCCTCTCTTCTTGGAGGCCAAACAACCCCTTAGGCCAGCTGATCCCAGCCCCCTCTCTCACTCTTGTAAGTGGTTCACCAAGTCAAGGGTTAACACTCATAATAGCTCCTAAGCTTCCTTCCACCTTCTCTCTCTAGCTCTTTCTCTTGTTTTTCTTTCATCCATTGAAAACAAGACAAGAGAGAGTAGTCTCTGGTCCTACATTGTCTTTCTTCATCATCCATCCATCCATCCATCTCAAGGCTCAAACCATCTATCAATCTCAAACCAAAGGTATACCACCTTTGCTTCTGGAAACTATTTCGACCCCTGAGGGGAGCTAGCAGAGGCCAGGCTGGTAATCAATACCAAGTCTGGACTCAAAGCTAGCAAATAAAACAATAATGTAGAAAGATCAGTGGCGTGCGCCAGTCTTTTATATGCGTGCGCCGGTCATGGCTGCATGGCAGGGCTGGCGTTGAGACCACTGATCATTCTCATTCCTCCCTCTTTCTTTCTGATCACCGTGAAGCATGCTAAAACCAGTTTATTGCTTTCCATAATTGAGAACTGTGTAGCCTATTATTAGTTTAAAGCTGTTTAATAAGGCCAGGATCCTTCGTCCCGTTCGAGAACTCCAGCGATAAAGCCAAGCCTTTGGATCAAAGGGTATCTTGGCGCACGGTCACTCATGACTTGCGTGCGCCAGTTGTCCTAAGTTCCATGGCGGCCCGCTTCCTAGCTCGATTACGGCCTCTGTTTGATTCCCCACCCCGTTCATGGGGTTGTCGGTTCATTTATGTCTGCATTTGATTTGTTGTTGTGTTACGTAACAATAAATATGTCGCTATATCAAGCTGCGTGGTTTGTCTGGTGTGCACCGGTCCTTTTGAGCCTAGAGGTTGAGTTGAAGCCGTGAGTTTGGGCGCACGGCGACGCTTGATCCTATGGTGGCGCGCATGTGATCTCCTGTGTGCAGTGGCCTGGCCATTGCAAACAGGTCACCTCTGCGTGTATCACTGCAGGTCGATGTGTTCTAGTTCGTCCAAAATGCTCACGAAGCGCTTGTTCTCAATCTATTACATTATTCATAGTCCATACATTACATCGTGCCATGTAAATGCAACTTGCCATTTGTTAATCCCCATTAACTGTTCCCCCCTAATTGGCTGAATAAATGATTAAAAGAGAGAAAAATGCAAATGTTTTACAAAAATGCCTAAGTAGAGACCGATCTTCGGATTGGGCGAGAGGGGTGCCATAAAACCCTTCCCCTCTCGTAATCTGGCTCCCGAACCTCAGATATCGAAGGTGACGACGGTCCAGTCTACAAACCTTTTCGAATCAAACAAACGTGAACAAAAACGTTTTTCAAAATCGGTTTCTTGGGTGTTTTCCGCAAAACCCGGGTGGCGACTTTCTCAAAACGGCATTTCGTCATGCTTTCAAACAAAAAGGGCGCAAACCTAACCCCTCATACCGAAAATGCGGGGATTTTCAGGGGCGTGTGCCCACACTTCCGCCGACGATGTAAGCTTGAGCCTCATTAGTTCGCTCCCATCGAGTTTCCCGAGCTTGAGTCATGCCATGTGCGATGAGGTGGGCCAGTAGTGTAGCCGAGTGTAGGGAGATCCTTTCCTTCTGTTCGACGATGAGGTTTCTCATTGTTTTCCTGTTTTGTCTTGTTAGGTCTGGCTCACCCAATCATTGTCATCTCTTCTGACTCTGAGAGCTCCGGGGACGGCTCCGCAGAACTGTTCATCCGAGAGTATCTGGAAAGACGTAGAAGCCGACGACTGACTTCGTCAATTGCGTCCAACATGTCTGACTCGGGTGATTCCAACACCGAACGCGATTACGAGTATGACGGGGGGTTCAACACTGAACCCGAGATATCCTTCTCTTCGTCCACCCATTCCGATGCCGAGCATGAATTAGGTCCAGAAGCCGAGTCTAGGTTTTTGTTAGGTGCTGAAGCCCAAACTTCTTCTCGATCCGCGCCCAGTGAGGCTCCTTCTGTAGATAGAGAGGTCGCAGACCTCTATGAAAAAGTTCAGGTTTGTCCGCACGCTCATTTCTTCAGCAGGCTGCCTGAAGAGTATGAGAGTTTCTGCCAAACGTACGACATTCCCGACGACGTCGTCGTTAGCCGCGTTGCCAGCAACCGTATCAGGGATAAGCTAGAGGATCGTCCCGAGCATATCACAGTCCCACTTATGGCCATCTGCGAGGCCGGGCTTCGCTTCCCTCTTCATCCATTCTTGAGAGAACTGCTTGCCAGGTTCAATCTGGTGCCTCACTTCTTTGCCGTCAACAGCTATAGGATAGTGATGGCTGTAATCAAATTGAAAGAACTTCACAATTTGGATTTTTCAATCTCCGACCTTTTCCACACATACATTATGTCTAGGCACGGCGTTACCGAGCATAGGTACTTATCCATGCGAAGTGGAAAGGAGCTGCTTATAGACGGCCTTCCCGACACTGACAAGTGGGCCAATTTTTACGTCGAAGTGAGCGGAAACTACGAGTTTGGTGATCAAACATCTCGGCTGTATAGTGTGCCGAAGATAAAAGATTTCCGAGGTTGGTCGTTTTTTCCTTTATTCTGCCGAGCTTAACATTCATCTGTTGTCACCTTGAGTTTTCTTTTGACTTGGTTAATTCTCCTTTGCAGATCATCGAGCTATCACAAAGCGACAGCAGTTGCTAGCCGTTGAGAAGAACGTAACAATATTGCTGGCCCAAGCTTGTCGTGACGCGCCGACGTTGCTTGGATACGAGCCATCTTACAAAGGGAAGCTGAAAAGAAGGGAGAAAAAGGCCGGCCCGAGCACGAAGACGAAAGGCAAAGAGAAGGCTGAGGGACAAAGAGAAAAAGAGAAGAACCCGAAGCCGAGCAAGGTTGTGAAGGGCAAACAGGTGAAGTTTCCAACCTTCAAGAAATCGGCCGACTTTTGGTTCCAGAATAGTCAGCTGTCCACGTTTGAAGGTATTGATATTGAGCCTCTGCAAACACTTATCCCCCAATTTGCAGACGATATGGGACGGAGAAACGTCATCAGGATGAATATCAGGGAGGTGCTGCGGACAGGCAGAAAGAGGCTGCAGACGCCGAGCGTGCTGCCAAGAAATAGAAGACAACCCACAACTTCTTCCCAGCCAAGCCTCCAACGCCCCTTGCAAAGGAGAAGGATCAGACAGAGTCATCGGCTGCGGCTGGCTCCAAAGCTTTGGAGAGGGTGTCAGGCTCGGGTAGCCAAATGGCTGTGCCAGAGTTTGCTCCGTCGTTTGCCATGGCCGAAGGCAGGATTGTTTCTGTCAATTACAGTGTGAAGCTGGAGCCAGGGCTAGCACCAACGATGCTGCAAGGTTTGGCGCTGCCAAACGATATGATGAAGGTCCTGGAGGAGCTTCAGCCGAGTCTGGTTCACGCTAGTGCTTATATCGTTCAGGTATTGATCAAGCTTAATTCCGTTCCCAGTCTTTCATACACATTCTTGATTTCGTTGCTTCTGCTGCCACGCAGGCTGGCCAGGCAATACTTCGGGCATACAACCAAGCCAATCTTCTGACTGCCGAGCGTAAACGCTACTATGCTGACTTGAAGGCCGAGCGTGAAAAATGTAGAAGCCACAAAGGGAGCCTTCAGACGGCGAAGACCCAGATAGCGGAGCTCGAGAAGGAGAAAGAGGAGCTGGCTGAGAAGCTGAAGAAGGCCGAGCGCGAGCATGGTCAAGTGTTGAGGCTAGAGAAGAGGAAGATGAAGGAGGTGGATCAGAAGGCGTATCAAGCCGGGTATGATCGCGCTGGTCTGGAGTACATGAGAGATGCAAGGTCAATGGTGAATGAGCATCTCAGGGAGAAGGTGCCTATTGCTTACAAAGCTGGCTACAAGGCGGGTGTCAATACCGTCGGTGAGGGGATGCAGATTGAGCTTGATTTGAGCCAAATAAATGCTCCAACTGTGCCCGAGCTCGAACTCCCTTACACCGAAGAGCAGTGTGCCCCGTTACCGGACGAGGAGTTTCCCGAGAGTGAGGAAGATCTCGAAGACCTCACTCTCGTTGATGTTGAAGATGATGGTGGGAAGGGTGGTGATGCTGCTGAGAAAGAGAGAGCTGTCCGAAGACTTGCTGATGAAGCGATTGAGAGCGGCGGCCATGCCGGTGAGTTTCTGAACCTCTTTGATCGTGCGTGGTGGGCGCAGGTCTGCCATAGCTTTGATCTGGTTGGGGTCGGCCTCAATGCCGCGTCAGTTGACCAAATGGCCAAGAAACTTACCGGCGCTCACACCGAAGGCACATTTCTCTGGGTTGAGGCGGAGTTTGTGGAGTTTGAGGACGTCGAATACCTCCTTTAGTTCGGCAAGGTGGTTGCTCTCCTTCTAACTCTTGATGACGAGGTCGTCGATGTATGCTTCTAAAATGCGGCCTATCTGTTCATGAAGCATTTTGTAGATCGCTCGGTTGAAGGTGGCGCCTGAGTTTTCGAGACCAAATGGCATGACTCGGTAGCAGAAAATGCCATGTGGAGTGATGAAGGTTGTTTTGTCCATGTCGTCTGGATCCATGGCTATCTGATGATAACCACGGTAGGCGTCGAGGAAACTGAATCGAGCGTGGCCGGCGGTGGCGTCAACCAACTGGTCGATCTTCGCTAGTAGAAACCAGTCCTTGGGACAGGCATCGTTGAGGTTGGTGTAGTCGACGCAGACGCGCCACTTACCGTTCTTCTTTTTGACTACAACTGTGTTCGAAAGCCAAGTGGGGTACTGGACGTCCTGAATTGCGTTGGCTTCCAGTAAGCAATTGACTTCTTCAATGACGGCGTCAGCATGCTCGGGGGCTGAGCGTCGAGCCCTCTGGACTACCGATTTGGAGCCCTTCTTGATGTTGAGTGAGTGACAAATGAAATTAGGGTCGACGCCAGGCATTTCATTGGGCGACCATTCGAAAACTTCCATGTTGTCTTTGAGGAATTGGAACATTTCGTCACGCTCGCGTCGCTCAGGGAAGATCCGAGCAAGAAGAAACGTGAACCATCCTCGTTGATGGGCATGTGAATTAACTCCTCTTCAGCTTTGTCCTCAGCCTTATGGCCGACGTCCTCGATGACGGCCATGTCAGGAACTTCCACCCATTGAACCTGCCTTGCTTTGGAGGAGGTGTGCACGGCTGAGACGTAGCATTTCTTGGAAGCGACTTGGTCGCCTCGTAGGTCCTCTTGCCGGCCACTGGTGCCAATGAAACGAACGACCTGGTGGTAGGTAGAGGCAATGGCCTGCATGCTGTGCAGCCAGGTTCGGTCGAGGATGGCGTTGTATGGGCTTGGAGCATTGACGACAATGAACTCGACGGAGACGGTCTTTGAGCCGACGACGACGGGAAGGAATATTTTGCCAATTGGCCAAACAGGAGCTCCGTTGAATCCGATGAGAGGAACTTCGGTGTCATGTAAGGCCGACTCTGGGAGATCAAGTTTCTTAAAAAGGTCGTAATATATAACCTCCGCCGAGCTGCCTTGGTCGATGAGGACACGTTTGACGTCGTTGACGCCAATTTATACAGTGACAATGAGTGCATCAGAGTGGGGAGTTTGCACGTGTTCAAGGTCGCGCTCGATAAAGGTTATCGTCCATTTTGGCACATCGTGCGGATACGGGCGCTTGGATCCGTACCCGACAGAGATTACCTGTTTGGAGGACGAGGCTTGAGTGATGTCGGCCTGGAGGGTACCTTCGAGTTTCTTGGTGACTGGGCCGTGGATAACGTGTATCAACGGTCGTTGTTCATTAGGGTTGGGGTTGCCTGTTGGTTGTCGGGCGGGTGTCTTTGCTCGGTCGATGTATTGATCGAGATGACCTTGAGCGGCGAGTCTCTCCAGGAGAGCTTTGTAAGGTGCGCATGCTGTGGTGTAGTGGCCGAGCTCGTTGTGGTAGGAACACTTCTTCCTCGGATTCTGATCTGGTTAACCAGTATCTGTGCCGAGCTTGCCAGTGGGCCATTCAAACCATGGCTGTCGCATTATCTCCTTCAAGAAGGACCAGATAGGCTCCTTGAAATATGTGGTCTCGGCAACGTAGTCATGCACTTTCGACTGACGCTTCTTGCCATCCTTGATGTTATTGACATGTTTCTTCATCTGAGCTTGCTGGGTGATAACTGGAGCAGGCAGCGGTGGGGTGGCAGCAGGGAGTGTTGAGATGGCGCTCGGCATGCCTTGAGCGGCCCTGTCTGCGTAGAATTCTTCAAGTGCGCAGAAACGTTCGATAACATGCATCAATTCACCCATGCCGTGGGGCGGGCGGATGGCGAGTTCGTCGAGGATCTTGCTGCCTGTTTCCAGGCCATTCTTGAAGGTACGCACGGCCCAATACTCGTTGATTCCAGGAATTTCATTGAAGAGCTGCCAGTAACGTTCGGCATATTGTCTGAGGGTCTCCGAAGGCAGCTTCCTCATTTGGGATAGGGACTCAAGTTCTTTGGCCGTCTTGTTGCTGGTGATGAAACGGGTATTGAACGCGCGTTCAAGGTCAGCAAGGTTTCGGATGGAACCAGCGGGCAATTTGTTGAACCACTGGAGCCCAAGCGAGCCGAGGCTGGATGGGAATGCCTTGCACTTTACTTCGTCCTTCTGAGTACAGAGCTCAATGGTTTGGCGGAAGTGAATCAGGTGGGTATAGGCTTCGCATGTGGATGGGTCGAACTTGGTAAATTTTGGCAGGTGGAAGGTAGATTCAGGTGGGGTGTTGATAATATGAGAGGTGAAGGGTGAGACGCCGAGGTCCTTCAACTGCCTCTCAAACCCAGGTCTAGGCGGCTTGCCGAACTCATCCGTCTTCGTCTGCTTTGAATCTCTTCCTTTGGGTTCCTTGGTGGTTGCCTTCCCATCGTCTCTATGCCTGAGTTTATCCCTCAAGTCTGTTGTTGTTCGGCGTGGGCCGTCGATGGATTTCTCCCGTTCATACCGAGTTTTGTTATCGTCATGCGCCCCTTCATTCCTGATGCCTTTCCCGTGCCGTCGGCGATGGTCCTCGGCATACTTGTTCTCAGGAGGAATCTCGCCGAGGCGTTCAGAGACGTGGCGCCTGGTCTGTACGGAATCTTGGCTTTGGTGCGAAACCGTGGTGCGAGAGAATTCCGCACAACCAGTCGAGTGCGTGCTCGTGAATGACTTGGTGTCCCGCGTCCTGGTTCGCTCTTGGTGGCTTCTGGGATGGTGCGTTACAGATGCTGTTGGTTGCTTGTACAGAATGATTTCTCTAGCATTGCCAGGCGCTGGGGTGAAGCCAAGGCGGTCCCTAACAGAGCCGCGCTGGCCTATTCCGAGCCGATGCTCCAGTGGTTGTGGTGGAGGTG
Source organism: Rhododendron molle (assembly GCA_025413875.1). Lineage (NCBI taxonomy): Eukaryota > Viridiplantae > Streptophyta > Magnoliopsida > Ericales > Ericaceae > Rhododendron > Rhododendron molle. Next base: position 45,900,253 of record CM046389.1, on the reverse strand, counting down.
GTGGGGGTGTGTTCTGTTGTCGCCGCCTCGCACTTCCACCGGATCTGGATGTGGCTGGGATTGCAGTTTGTTGCATGTTCTGCTTCATCTGTGCCACTTCCGCCCTTAGCGCAGCCAGCTCGTTGTCCCGCTCGTCGTCTCGACGCTGGAGTAAACGGATGTAGGACGCCGTGACTTCTTCCGCGGCTGGTGATAGCCCAGAGCTTGCTGGGATTGAGATGGACATGTGCCTCTCCTGGGGGGAAGGATGATGTTTCCACTGGCATCCTTGGCCCCCGAAATGGTAACGTCCGTAAGATCTCCGCCCATCGTAGTGGAGTTCATGGTTGTTTTGAGGGATGAGGAAGGCTGATTGGAGAGAGGAATGAGCCGTTTGAAGCAGAACCGATTCACGTCGGGTTCACCAATTGTGTGGCCCGTGAACTGCGATCCGAGTCCTTCCTCCGTCGTACGATGGGTTGGCTAGCCTCCTCGCCTTCTCTGCAAAAGAACGCACGACTAAAGACCAGGCCGGGGTTTCCCCGGCAAGGCCCTCCGGCGAGAGGATGAGTGATGGCAGAGAGGAAGGCAAGAGACTAGGGTTTTAGTGTGTAGAAGCATATACCTCTTAGGGCCGTGATCACTTGTATTTATAGAGCCTCCTTGGCTTGCCTTCCAAGCACGAGCACGTGCCTAGCACAGGTCGTGTGCCGTTGTTATGATGTCATCGGGCAGATCTGGTAACCATTTTTGACATGAGCTGGCATTGCCCATGTGCGCTCATCATTACCTTTCGTAACCGTTTCAGCACGTGGGTGAGCACGCAAATGAGCAAGTGGCTAAGGCCCACCCACCGTTACTCCACGCGGGTGGCCGAGCATCGCTCTTGGCCGAGCACAGCATCGATTATGTGCAGCCGTCCTCGTGGGTGGCCGAGCCCAGCTAGCAGCCGAGCCCACTATGGGCCGAGCCCAGCGTTGACTACGTGCAGATGACTTCGTTTAGAACCGTCAGTGAGGGTCACCGTGCGTGATGCGTCGTCGGCTGGAAGGCGACGCCAATAGGCCGGTGCAAACTGTTTTCGGCCTGCTACAGTTATGTTTATCAGTAGGAGAATTCAGATCAATCATTTAAAAGATCACTCTTCTTTCATTTTGTGTTGCAAAAACTACTAATTTGGTGGTCTAATCAATTTTCACTTATTGGCCATAATGATCATGTTGAATGAAATTATGTGTTCAGCTATATAATAAATATCCCACCTCTTACCCAACTTTTGAGGGCCCTAAGCAAATACTTTGCTCGCCTTTGCTTACGATCAGTACTACATTCTCCTATCCTCTCTACCATTTTTAGTCAATCAAATAGTGTTTTTATTTATCGGCCTCAATCAAATAGTGTTTCTTAAATAAAAGTTTTGATTTGAATCGTCCAACTGTTACGTATCTTAAAATCATGTTGAATTTACTTCTATTGAACATTGGGAATTGACTACGATTATGGTTAATAGGTGTAAATAAGTGTTTCGTACTTTATAGGTAATGGTAATTAGTGAAAAGTTATCGTTGTATATATATTTCGTATGTCAATTAGAAGAAAAGTTGAATACAATTAAAGTGTTCTATTGTGAAGAAGATGTCAGATTCTTCTCTATCATAGCCAATCAGAGGTCTTCTCCTTCGGAGTGGGACATTTCTCTCCCTTTCTTTTATTTTTATATTTGTTTTTTTTTTTTTATCGACAAAAAGATTTTTATTGATATCTTTACAATGGTATGTCGAGAAAACAAGAAAGAAAAGTGAGCAAGACTAGCCTCATGATGTTGATATATCAGGCAAAGTGATAGACCCGAAGAAAGAAATTTCATTCAACAAAAGGTTGAAAGATATGAGACGAAAAGCCTAAAATAGAGCACAGGAACATCTCAGCAATGGATCAATTGTCCTAATCCAAGAGAAAGACCCAATTCCGTTCTTTGCACCCTCAAAAAAAATAAACTCCTCGGGCATTAGTAAAGCAAAGCCAAGACAAGACGTCCTTGACAGGACGGAGCTAGAACTTTCACCACACGGGGACGATTATGTAGATGAGACAAAAAATAAAAATAAGCATGCATAAGAACGTAAATACAATAAAATTCAAAAGAGTACAAAATAACAACACTCCATACTTATTATGTTTCTTTTATATACTAATAGATTGCAAAAGAAGTAACAACTTACCTCAGTCTATCTAGTAAAACGAATGGACAAAAACATACCTGCAGCTTAAATTTCAACAAGATTAATTAGGAAACCCAAAATCTCTTCTCCTTTGTTCCTATTTTTTTGAAACTGCCTTCAAGACTTTAACAATTGGGTATTTTTGTGGGTGAAAAGTTGGGAGTTTTATTAACTGATTGTTCACAATGTTGACTCTCAAGTTTTATTTTTTGCTATATTTGAAAATCCTATTTTCCTACCGATCCAATAATCAAGAAATAATAGGAATGAAGAATAAACGATGAACACCAAATATACGTGGAAAACCCAAACGGGTAAAAACCACGGGAAGGAATCAAGCACTATAGAAAAATATTGTACGGTTACAATCGAACTTACTACACAAATCCTCACAATTGACTCAAGAACGATAGTCGAATCCTCGTTCACCGTACCCCGTGCTTGATTGCCGCTGCCTCGAATCCTCAAGCCTTCCAAATAACCCTTCGGAAATCCACCGAAGAAACGAACCTATGTTTGTTGAGATAAAAATCGTGAACACCTCTTGGAGCTGGATTGTAGCTTCAATGATCCATTCATTGGAATGGAACTCCAAGATAAAAGATGAACTTCATTCTCTATTCTTTTTAAACCCACGACGGCAAGCTGCTGAATTTATCTCGTTGCTTCGAAAACCCAAAGCATCTCACGTTATCTAGAAAACCCAAAGCAGCTCAAAGTTTTGACTGCCGTCCCCCTTTTTTTCGTTAACCTAGCAGACTAATAAAACGTGTATAAATATAGCACGCAAACTTATCAACTCCAAGATCGATCGGTTTCCCCCAACTGTATACCGTCGGATCAATCGGTGTCCATCAGCTTACTAGTTTCATTCTGCTTTCGCCGAAATACACGTTCAATTACAATAAAATAGATTCCTTCCACTCTAATACTATACAAACTTGCTACGCTTAGAAAATTGAAAAGAAATTACAACTCGATAAATTAAGAATGAGATACAAAGAAAATTTGTATTTTGTCAATGGAATTGCCAACTAAAAAATAGTGCCGCTTTTTGGAGCTAACAATATTTTAACTCTTAGTTTTTAGAAATTAATGTTGGTATCTATGTATTTCAAAGGTTACTGGAGTATTTGATTTTTTTTCCATAATAGTCCCTTTTGGGAGTACTAGAGGGGGGCGAGCCTTTATATACTTTCATAGAAAAGTTATTTTTTAATATAATAAAAGAGAGATTTTTTTCTTCTTACACGCCCCTACTGGCCCCTCCCTGACTCCACCACACTCCCTAAATCTGATTGTGCCAAACCTGAGAAGATTTCTCCAAAAGAAGCGACACCAATACACATCCGCGAAGTCGCGAACAACCAACAACAGCATAAGTACATACAACGGACTAGACATCAAGGAATAGCAGAAATACCCGAAAGCAGACTTCAAGAATCAACAACTCCCAACAACAAAAAAAGACCACATCAATATCTCAGAATATTGCCGATCAAAAAATGAAAATAAAAAATTCTCAGAATATTACACCAAAGCAGTAGCACCAGCCCCCTTAGAGATTGATGGTTGAGAAGATTTGTAGTAACATTTAGATATTGGTGGTTTAATGGATTTGGTCGAAACTCAATAGAAAAACAAAAAATTGAAGACTTAGGATCCGTTCTACTAAGAATTCTTAAAAATTAAGTACTTATTTGCAATTTTCAAATAATGGACTTACTGAAATAATTTTTTTGTGCAATATGAATCTTGTTTCATTGTTCATAGGTCTGAGATAAACTAAACTTTTAGGGAAATGATAATGCCAAAACTGTTTTTGTTGGTGCCAAAACTCTAGTGCACAGAAAACTTGTACCACCTGCAATGTACAAGACTTTTATGTATTGGAGTTTTGGCACCAACAAAAACAATTTTGGCATTATCACTGCCCAAGTTTTAACTTAAACTCTAGAGTACGAAAGAAAGGAAGTTGAATTGTACTTTTCATCGATGAAAGTTTTACAGTACTCAGTTTGTCCCCGTAAATTGCATGAAGTCTCCACTATCGTCTAGGGAGTCATTGACTGTACCATTTCAAATTAGGGATCGGATCCTCTCCAGTCTAAAATTTGGACCAGAAGAAACAATCCAAATTTAAACCATACATTGGCCGGGAAAGTAAAGGCTGGTTCGGATTCGCTCAAGGACTCTTCATGCTAAAAATTCAATTCTACCACCGAAGAGTTTTTGAGCAGATCCAAATCATTGATTAATTCCAGTATTGTAAGCTTACAATCACGACTATCTCTTTCAACATGGACCGAAAAGGATCCAACCCCTTCAAGTTAACAAGGTTCAAGGTGGGATTGGATGTGGAATAAGGGGCATAACAATTTGCCCTGTTTTGGTGTCAAAGTCTGGAAAGTAAAAGGTAATGTTCACCACCCCGCAATCAGTGGGAACAAAGCGACAGAATTGAACGACCTTTTAGTCAATAATTAATGTTAGACAACTATTTTTTATTTTTTCTGAGTCAAGTCTATGTCCTTGGGCCATGCCACAGCCTTAGATATTACTCCATAACGCGCAAACTAATTGGGACTACCTAAACATACTCTTAAACATCATCATCTATACGCACGTGGTGGGACTTAGCTTTAGACCCGACATAGAAGCGGCGAGGTCCTCTACATATAGTGGTATATGTGGTGTGATACTCTTTGGTGAAAGTGACGGGGTGCCATACTTGCACTTCCATTTTATGAACCAAAGAGACAATATTGCACAACCTAATTGCTATATATATGACTGTTTGATAGCCTAATTGCTAACTGAGATAACCATTCTAGATCACTAGTTTTCCAGGGCTTCCTATGGCTCACTCCATTCCATTTTCTGCCAACAGCCATGCTTCATTCTTTTGCCTGCTTATATTTGTATTAATCTATTTGAAGGGGGCATCGGTTTACGGAGCGAAAAGAGAACATGATAAGCCCTACCATGTTGTAAATGTGAAGTCCCTGGATCCAAATCCATATTGCATAGAATCCACAAAGGGTAATTCTCTAGCCCTATAACTTTATGCAATTTTTTGCTTTGTCAGCTAGGTTGAACTATTTCTCTCAATTTTCTTTAGGCTTATGTTTGAATATCTGTCATTTCCCTGTTTCATTCTCTTCACAAAACCAAGATGCAGCTACACAATCAACTCTCAAAAAAACGTAAAGTTAATGGAATACTAACACGTGGTGCTCAAGAATCCTTCTTGATCACATATTGGTGCCGGGACCACATGCTTGGTATTGAGCCCACACCAATATTTTGCGGAAAAGGCTCCCTAGAGCACCACATTTTTTTTTTAATAGGCAAAAGGTTTTATTGAGAAACTTGACAAATGGCACGTCAAGTTGGGTGGAGGGGAGGAGAATCCAACCAAAGGTTGAATGCAGAAACAAACACATGACACGAACACCCAAACAAAATTGAAACCCAACAACAATAAATCCGTAGAGCACCACGTTGAGGTGCTAATTCACAAGCACTAATTAACAATCAATAATCTTATTTATTACCACATCAAATTTTTGAATGCTTAATTATGAGATTGTAATTCATCAGATCAGAGCAAAAGGGAGTCACTAAAAGTTGTTCACAGGCATGGCCCTTGCTCTCATATGAATGAGGCCCAAACCAGTGCTCCAACGCTCGCTGAAATCATGTCTCATGACCAGGTCCGAGTCGACTCACTTCAGCATCGACTCCGCGTCAAGTCAGACCGCAACAGTCTCGACGACTCCAAAGCCACCCTCCCAGTCAAGCCCGGGCGATCAATTGGCAGCGGCAATTATGTCGTCACGTTAGGATTCGGAACCCCCAAAAAGGACCTTACCCTAGTGTTCGACACCGGCAGCGACGTCACTTGGATTCAGTGCCAGCCATGCATTAGGTACGCACCAGATTTAAAATTAGCACTTCAATTTGATTTTTTTGGTTGTTATACAATATTGATTTTGATCCACTAATTTTATTATACTTTTAGGAAAATGATTTTGTCACTCCTTTTTTTGTTAACGTCATTCCCCTGTAAGTGTATTTTTGCAAAAACACATTTAAAGGTGAGTGACATTTACAAAAAAGAGAGTGACAAAATCAGCCGGCTACTTTTATTTGTTTGTTCAAATGTAAATGGAATTCGAGTTTTTTAATTGCCACTTTTAGTTTTAAAATAACATAGACCAATGCTAGAGACTTTTTGGCGAGATTTTCCAAAAGAACCTATTGTGGTTCTTTTTAGTACGGAGTATTTGTTGTTTTTTTTTTTTAAATTAAACTAACAACATACTGGAGTACATAGGAGTCCTGTGACTCATGTTCAGGAGAAATTTTTGGGTTCCGTGTGGGTACCACACGACCTTGCCCACATGGTACTCGCGCGAGTACTCTATTCGGGCACGTGGGACTCGAGTAGTCTATTCGGGCCGTTTAAAAATGTGTTGGACAATCTAGATTAAAATACTCTCTCTTCTCTCGCCCCACAACTCTCTATACTCTTTCTCTCATTTTTCTCTCTCCAAATTCAAACCGTTCAAAACTGAAATAAATGACCCGAATGTATTGCACGGACACTACATGATGGCACCCAAAAATTTATCCATGATCACATCCTTCTTTGAAAATGATAGAGAAGATATTTGTCCTACATGACAAATCTCTCTAATGGAAAAGGGGCTCTCGAACGTTTTCATATTTGGGACCTTCATATTTTTGTATCCATTTATCCGCCTATTCTCCTTCGTTGGCCCCACATTTTTTCCCTTGGTGAAAATAAAGTAATTATTAAGTAGAACATTTAGTGATATTTGAATCCAATCAAATTCATGAGAGTACATAATCACTACCAAGAGATTACCACTCTACTTACTTCTATGGCCCCGTATTACTCGTCATGTACAAGAGATTCCATGTTTTAGGAACATTAATGTTCCAAGTTTCTTTATTTTGTTAAATCAAGTAACTTAAAATATAAGTTAAGTTGGTCTTAATATTTCACTCAAATTCTCTGTACGAAAATTTGATACACCCATGTTTTTGGTGCTTTGGCCATTGGATTATTGGAAATTTTACAGAATATGAAAATTTTAACTTGATTCAATTGCCGAAAACGCGTAGGAACAGAGGTAGAAAGAAATTTGAGTATGGAGGACTAGAGCTTCTAAATTTCACCTTAATCTTGATTCATATCTTTGAGAAATTTTTGGTTGCAAATCCCGTGCAGCGCGCGAGTCATCCAAAATGAGTAGCTGACGGTCCAGATCGAAACAACCTTTTCATTTTCATTTCCTTTTCTTTTTAAATCTGTTAACTAGGTACCTTTGCATATGGATCGTAGGTTGCATTTTTGGACAGTGCAAATGCGCTCCCCATGTATCACGTCAGCAGTTGCTCCAAAAGTTTCTCCATAGCTTTACCCATTTCTTTGTTCATGCTTCCAACGTACAAATTTTTCGAATGCAAATGTAGTCTTAACTATTTTGCTGCTTTTCTTATAATTCCACTCCAACAGTTGCTACGAACAGCAAGAACCCGTCTTCAACCCCTCCGCCTCCCAAACCTATAAAAACATCAGCTGCACCGCGTCACAGTGCTTCCAAGACCTCAAACTCGGCTGCACCAGATCCACCAACACCTGCATCTACGGAGCCCTCTACGCTGATATGTCCTTCACCATCGGACTGTACGCCACTGAAACCCTAACCCTAACCCCCTCCGACGTCTTCCCCGGCTTCGCCTTCGGTTGCGGCCTAAACAACACTGGCCCCGGCCTCTTCAATGGCTCAGCAGGCTTGCTCGGCCTTGGTCGTGGCCCTCCCTCCTTCCTCGTGCAAACTGCTTCAAAATACGGAAGCTACTTCGCCTACTGTCTTCCTACATTATCTTCCTCATCAGGAACTCTGGTTTTTGGAAAAGATGGTGGAACCACAAACTCCGCTGGTATAAAATACACACCCTTGTTGACCAGATCGAACAGCTCGTCGTTTTACTTCATCGAAGTCACGGGGATCAAAGTCGCCGGAGAGTTGCTACCGATCTCTCAATCCGTGTTCAATTCTCCCAGCACTATAATAGACTCCGGCACCGTCATTACGCGGTTGCAGCCGGAGGCGTACGATGCGCTCCGGACGAGGTTCCAGCAATTGATGATGAACTACACGATGACTCAAGGCCCGTCATTGTTTGACACTTGCTACAACTTCAGCGGTCACGATACGGTGGAGGTCCCGACGATAAGCTTCGTATTTGGCGGCAATGTTGAGGTTCCGATCCCTTTCCCTGGGATACTAATTGGCAGCCAAGAGTTGGCTTGTCTTGCGTTCGCCGGAAACAGTGATGCCTCCGACGAGGGGATATTCGGGAATTCGCAGCAGCAGACTTTGGATGTGGTTTATGATGTTGCTGGTGGGAAGCTAGGGTTTGGGACTGGAGGGTGTTCGTAGTGTCATCGATCAATACATGTTAGGCTCGATCTGTGTGCAGGTATCGAGGCCGAGCTGGCAAGATATAAATAGATCGTCGACACTACGTCAGCGTGCTATATTTCATAAAACAATTTATCATTCATAAATAAGTTGTGAGCTAATTAATCAAGAAAATAAGACTTGATTCAGCTCTTGGTACGGAGCAAGAAGGAAATCAGGGTAACTAAAAGGGAAATTAAATCCCCTTATCAAAGCATGTTGATGAGATATTATTGTGAAATAGTAAGACTGAAAAAATCAGTTTTGTGTCTATGTGCTAAATCTATGCTTTTGTCTTTTGATTAACTAAATTTGCGCGGTGTTCAGTAGGGATCATGTTTGATAAAAACTGACGATGGAGGAGGATTAAATTCTTTTCGGTGGCAGCGGAAACTGCGTGGTTTCTGACAGAACCATGTGGTTTTTGTCGTCGCAGAACGGAATTTACACCCCAGTAATAATAACAATGAATAGAAGTTAATAATTGGAAAGACTTCTTATCTTATACTATCCAGGCCAGACTCCAGGATTGATTTATTGAACTCCAAATCTCCACTTTTATTTAATTCAGTACAACTTTTTCGAATTAATAGTCAGAGGAACATGTGACGATAGGAATCCACCAACTCTTAATTCTGCTTTGGCTTTTCCCCCATTCTGTTTTGCAAAAGGCTACCACCGTAAACAAGGGTGGGACACATTGGTGAGGGCAACGGTGAGGTTGGGTTATTGGAAAAATCAAAACCAAAACCAAAATCGGAACATAAATTTAAAACCATACCCAAAACAGGCGGTATTCATTTTATCTAAACCATAACCAAAACAACAGGTACCGGTTCAGTTCGGTTCGATTCAATTCGATTTTTCATCAAAACCGGTGATCAACATTTTTAAAACAGTTATAGACACTAAATATCCGACCGTTATAAGTAAATGGTTTTGATTATATTTATTATAAACAGATTTTTGGGACCACGTGAATTCCTTTTTCCAGAACAAGTTTTTATATTGGATCATGTTTTTTGGGACCACAGTGGCTTATTTGTCCAAACAGACCCTAACACTGGGGCCTTAATGAGATTAGAAATTTGTGAGTGATTAAATACATTTTGAGATACGGCGTAGATCTAGCTAGAGTTTCTATAATCACATCTAGGGAAGGTAATTACTACGGTAGCGGGCCTCCTCCCAAGGTCGGCCATAATATTTTTGGGACCAAGAAGAATTTCAGAAAATGGACCTTTGATGCATTTTTTTGCCCCAAAATTATGAAAAACGAAGGCAACTCCAAAATTATAGTTATTGATCAATATATATATATATAGGATAAAATTTTTACTCTCAGGATAAAATAAGCGGCTCAGATCTTTTTTGTAGGACTTGATACGGATTTAAAGTGCGTGTGTACGGATGTATGTACATGAGTGTATGTACCCCTAGCAACACTCGTTTGATAACCGTAACCTCTGCGAGAGTATTGCTCTATCGCATCACACTGCCAAAAAGGTAATATAGCTTTTCATCGATTTTTCACGTTACTGAATCACTTTTGTCTTACAAATAGACGAATCTCACATTTGATCTTGAGGAACTGGGGGTTGGTGTTGTTCGTGGTGTGTCAGGCGATCCTAGTTTGGTCCGATCTTGTTTTGATAAGCGGAAACGTTCACTTCGTAGAACTTGTTGAGTAGAAGACGTGTGCCAAAAATCATTTTGATGAAATATCATTAAGTGCATGATCTGTACACCTTTAATTTGGCAATAATGGGTTCTAATGGGTTTGATCCAGTGTTTTGAATCCATTCCTTTCATGATAAAAATGTTTGGATCAGTTCAAGTGAGTTTGATCCAGTATTTCGGATCCATTCTTTTCAACATAAAAATGTTTCTTAATATAATATCCGATCGAGCTAATTTTTAATACACTTCTTCTACTCGACGAGTTTTACAAAGTTAACGTTTTCGATCATTAGAACGAGACCGGAGTGGACCGGGATCGCTCCAGACAGCACGGTGCAGGGATAGCACCAACCCCAAGTTTGATTTTGAGCAGAGTCCGTTACTTTTTGTTTTCATATTGCAGCTACGTGATCATCGGGAGAAAATTTTGCGTGAATGATACGTCGGACAAGTCTTATAAAAAAGCTGGCCGCGAAGTTGGCAAGTTCCATCAAAGGGTCTTTGCACCGGGAGCCTGAGAACAAGTTTTCCAACAAACGGCAACGAAAATTTTGCAACGTCGACCTCAGTTTAAATGTACATATCTAGAAGACTTGACTAGCTCGATCTCTCATCCACATGATTAACAAGAGTAGAAATTTGTGAGTGATTAATACCTTGCGTAGGTTTAGAGTCTCTATAATCGCATCTAGGGGAAGGTAATTACCGCGATAGCGGGTCTCCTCCCAAAGTCAGCCTCGGTATTTTTGGGACCAAGACGAATTTAAGAAAGTGGGAATTTATGCATTTTTCTGCCCCAATAATATTATGAAAAAGTGACGGCAACTCCAAGAAGCGAAATTATAGTAACTTATATAACAAAACAGAGCTGTGTTTGAATCCAAAAGACAACCAACACTCAAGATTTATCCCTCCTCCTGCATAAATCTCTACCCTCCATTCTATAATGGCATGCCCGTAAATTGATAACTTTTTTTGACCATTTACAAATTACCGGTCTAATTTCCATATCCTATCTCCCCCATTCTCTCTCTCCGAATACGGCCCCTCTCTCTCTCTCTCTTCCTGTCTGCGAATACGGTTCCTCCTCAAGCAGATTCTTGGCCACCGCCTCCTCCCCTCACCATAGACAGAATCATTATTTTTTTTACCTTTTGCCTTCAGAAGATGCGGGCACCAAACCCTCCTGGTGAGCTCTTCCCCTTTCATGGGTATTCTCTCAATTTTGTGCAATCCATGTTCGTGGGTGGTTTCTTATTTCCAAGTCCCCCCTGGATATTGAAATTGCTTTGTCAAAGTTCAAGCGAACAATAGATACCCTCCCTTTTTCCCTATCTCTATATCTAACTGGAGACTTATTTGCTCTGTCATTTAACCTCCCTTTTTCCCCTATCTTTTCGTCGTTTGAAGGGAGAACCATAAAAGTTCAGGCTGTGAAGTGGGGCATTCCATATAGTGAACATTACTGTGAAGTGGGGCATGTAGGATTTCGTCAAACTACTAAAGAAAATAATATCGGATGTATACCTGTCGCCATGGAGAATGAAAACCTTTGGGTGTGGTTATTTGTCTTCCGCCTCCAAAACCCTTCTCTTAATCTTAACTTTAGTCTCACATACGATGGGATGGTATGAGAAAAGAGGCTAGGGTTTGGCGTGGGGACCTTAACCACATATTTATAAGCCCCGGTTCCATCACAACCCATCATAATAGATGAAACCATATTGGACCCTTTAATTGGTCTCTACATATATATTATTAGCCCGCACCACTTAGCGCGCACAATGACCTAAATATGTGCTAATAGAGACGTGTCTATTACCCAGGTCACATTAATTGAACGATCACAACTTAATGGGTAATACCGACATCACTCAAGTCTTATTCGACAACATACAATGCTAATTTTATGATCTATGTAGGCTCACCAACAGAAAATTGCTAACAATCTCCCACTTGGGTCACATAGGTCATCCTGATATTAGACATTGTAATCTTTAGGAGCTCAAACTTTTGTTGTCGAAAATATATGAGTTTCATCTCAAAACAATCTGGTCCATTGAAAACATAAATATAGGATCATGGCGGCGTTTGCCATATTTATCATGACAGGACCCATCCATGGTCACAAATACTTATATATTCAACGACATAGATCAAGTACGGATATGTAGCATAAAAAACGCATGCAAGGTGATCCTTTATCATGCCTGTTTCCAACTGGTCCAACTTTATAACTCAATAGAGTTCCTGTATCATGAATATTTTCAAAACTTCATGTATAACCACAATTTGAAAAATACGCAACTTTATTTCAGAATCATCGATAAATTGAAAGTGATCACTACAAATGTCAAATAATCAACCATATGAGTAGCACAACTCCCACTAATGAAATACTTCATTAGAACTAACCACTCCTGCACGAGCAACATTCAACTTAAACACTTTAGGTGGTAAGCCCTTAGTAAGCGGATCCGCAATCATGAGTTATGTGCTAATGTACTCAATTGATATAAGACGATTCTGAACTCTTTCCTTTACGAAAAGAAACTTGATGTCAATATGCTCTGACTTTGACGAACTCTTGTCATTCTTAGAATACAGTTCAGTAGCTTTATTATCACAATAAATCCTTAGTGGCTTCTCGACATTACTCACTATATGAAGCCCTGAGATAAAATTCCGCAACCATATCGCTCGATTTGATGCCTCATAGCAAGCTATGAATTCAGCTTCCATGGTAGATGAAGCTATAAGTGTCTGTTTGACACTTTTTCCAAGATATAGCTCCTCCAGCCAACATGAAAACATAACCAGAAGTGGATCTACTACTATTGAGGCAACCAGCAAAATCAGAGTCTGAATATCCAACGATCTCCAAATGTTCAGATCTCCTATATGTGAGCATATAATCTTTTGTCCTTTGCAAGTATCGCATAACGCGCTTAGTTGCTTTCCAGTGATCCATGCCTGGATTACTTAAATATCTGCCAAGCATTCCAACCACATACGCAATATTCGGACGCGTACAAACCAGAGCATACATAAGACTCCATACTGCTGATGCATAAGGGATGTCTTCCATTTGTTTTCTTTCCAACTCATTCTTTGGGCATTGGAGCAAACTCATTTTGTCACCTTTGGCAATTGGTGCATCACATGGTGCACAACTTTGCATGCCAAATCTACTGAGCACCTTATCGATATAAGTCTTCTGTGATAAGCCAATTATACCACGTGATCTATCACGATGAATCTGTATGCCTACACAAAAGATGCATCACCAAGATCTTTCATTTCAAAATTTTTTGAAAGAAATCTCTTTAGTTTCATGCAATAATCCTATATCACTGCTTGCCAGTAAGATATCATCGACATACAATGCTAGAAAAATGAATTTACTCCCATTGATCTTATAATAGACACATTGATCCATAGAATTTTCCTTAAAACCAAAAGAGGAAATTACTTGATCAAACTTCCGATACCATTGACGGGATGCCTGCTTTAAGCCATAAATGGATTTCTTTAGTTTGCAAACCATGTGTTTTGATTCTTTTGTCTCAAAACCTTCTGGTTGCACCATATATATGGTTTCTTCAATGTCACCATTAAGAAACGCAGTCTTTACATCCATTTGGTGGAGCTCCAAATCATAATGAGCTACAAGTGCCATAATAATCCTGAGAGAGTCTTTCGATGATACCGGAGAGAAAGTCTCTTTATAGTCAATGCCTTCCTTTTGAGTAAAGCCTTTAGCAACAAGACGTGCCTTATATCTTTCGATATTGCCCTTTGAATCCCGCTTGGTTTTAAATATCCATTTACAACCAACGGGTTTGACACCTTCAGGCAATTTGACAAGATCCCAAACGTCATTGTCACTCATAGACTTTAACTTATCCAATACGGCATTCATCCATTTTAGGGAGTTAACACTTTGTTTGGCTTGACTGAAAGATATGGGGTCATCCTCCAATCCTATATCAAACTCATGTTCTTGGAGATAAACGATATAATCACTTGAAATCGCTGATCTCCTCTCCCTATTGGATCTCCTTGGCACTTCTAATTGAGTTTGTTGGGGTTCTTCTGTATTAGTAGGAGACAACTCAGGAATAGTTTCGTAGTTTGCATCTGCATCCTGTACTAAGACAGGTGTGACCACATCATCAGTGTCAACATGAATCATAGGAAACTCAATATGTTCCTCCTCAAATTCAAAATTCTCGAGTTGTTGTGCACTCCCACTACTTTCAACATCCTCAATAAATTTGGCATTATTCGTCTCAATTATGGTATTTGTGGAAGGACAATAAAACTTAAAACCCCTTGATCTTTCTGAGTATCCAATAAAATAACAGCTAACAGTTCTTGAGTCCAATTTTCTTTTATTAGGCATATAAGGCCTAGCCTTAGTTGGACAACCCCAGACATGGAAATGCCTAAGACTAGGCTTCTTTCCAGTCCACAACTCGTATGGGGTCTTAGCTACTGCTTTACTGGGTACTCGATTAAGAATATAAACTGCAGTCTTTAAGGCTTCTTCCCACAGAGAATTTGATAAAGAAGAATTAAACATCATACTTCTAACCATATCCTTAAGGGTTCGATTTCGTCTCTCAGATACACCATTTTGATGTGGTGTCCCTGGCATGGTGTATTGAGGTACGTTGCCACATTCTTCCAAGTATCTCGCAAAAGGCCCCGGACGTTGTTCGCCTGATCCGTCATACCTACCGTAGTATTCACCACCACGATCGAATCTAACGGCCTTAATTTTCTTATTAAGTTGATTTTCAACTTCTGCTTTATATGCCTTAAATACGTCCAGTGCCTGTGATTTTTCATGTATTAAATACAGATATCCATAACGAGAATAGTCATCTGTAAAAGTGATAAAATACCGTTGACCATTCGAAGAAGTTGTAGGGAATGGACCACAGATATCGGTATGTATCACTTCTAAAATGTCTAAACTCCTTTTGACACCAAATTTCCTTATGTTTGTTTGCTTCCCCTTTATACACTCAACACAGATTTTAAAATCTGAAAAATCAAGGGGATCAAGAATTCCACTTGACACAAGCCTTTCAATTCTCTCTCTCGAGATATGTCCCAAACGCTTGTGCCACAATCCAGAGGATTTCTCATTAATCAATTTTCGCTTCGTACCATATTTGTCAACATGCAAGGTTTCATTAAACTTTAAGTGAGAGGCATCCAAGTCTAACCTGTATAAACTATCAACTAGAGATCTAGTACCAATAATATTTGAATTTTGGAAAAGACTGAAACCTCGGTTTCCAAATGAACAAGTGTAACCGGGTTTGTCCAAACAGGAAACAGAAATCAAATTCCGTCTAAATGACGGTACGTAAACAGTCTCATCCAAATCCAAATAAAAACCAGCTTCTAATTTAAGTCTATAGACTCCAATTGCCTCAACACAAACTTTATTGCCGTCTCCCATATAAATGAACCTTTCGGCATCACTGGGTGTTCGACTCTTTAAACAACCTTTGCATAGACACACTTATGTGGATAGTTGCACCCATATCTATCCACCAAGTGTTGGGTGGTACTTCAGCTAAATTAAATTCACAGCAAATAAAACTAAATTGGTTACCTTTCTTTGCGAGCCACTTGTGATATTTGGGACAATCCTTCTTCACATGACCAACAGTCCTTTTGCAAAAGAAATAGGGAACACCATTATCATGTTTTTGTTGCACAGTTGTCTGTGAAGTCCCAGCATTTGCAGTTTTATTAACCTTAGGGTTTAATTTTTCTTTCTTAATGCCCAAATGGCCATGAGAATGAATTGTAACATGCTCTTTCCATTTTTTAAAGTTGGAACCCATAAGAACTGAAATGTTGTTCAAATTGGCAGATATAGCAATAACATAAAAGAAAACGCTCAGGATTAACAAATATCCATCTACTTTAGTGCAATGATAAAAATAAGAAAACTTTATTATAATTATCATGCAAAACTTGGTCTAATTGTAGGGGCAAACAATTAGACAAATAAAATAAAATTTGATATTTGTATCTATAATGGTGGGCCCTTTTGAGAAACCTAACACATCATCATAACTAAGTCATTGGACAATAATTACAACATGCAAGTGGTCTCTTCTCACTAATAAGGCTAGTTAATATGAACAATATAAACTGGGCCTGGCCAATCAAAAGCCTTCCTTTGGGCCGACTATTGAACGCCTAGGCAAATTCTAGAATTATATTATTCAAAAACATTAACTACCTTATACCGTTTAAAATTCGGCCAAATAATAACCTTCCTTTGGGCCGATTACTACCCGCATGAATCTAAACGTAACTTTATGTAATCCAAAACTTTTATCTTCAAGTTTA
Source organism: Rhododendron molle (assembly GCA_025413875.1). Classification (NCBI taxonomy): domain Eukaryota; kingdom Viridiplantae; phylum Streptophyta; class Magnoliopsida; order Ericales; family Ericaceae; genus Rhododendron; species Rhododendron molle. Next base: position 45,883,491 of record CM046389.1, on the reverse strand, counting down.
AGAAAATCTCCATGACAGAGACCACTTTGGTGGCATATCATTTTAATTTTTCCAAACCCTAGATATGGACTACAAAGTAATCTTTATGCCCCAATTTACTTTATTTATTAAAACAGGCTAATACACTCAATAGCCCTTAAATTAACAACATCACAGTACGAACTGAGAAGTAGGACCAAGAAAAGCCATTTAATTCTCGGCTCTGCACCAGTTGCAATCAATTCGGCTTTAATACCATTTGGTTTTGTCTAAACAAAAAATTAGCCAGATTCATAAATCTCACATGGCCATAAAATAATCAAACATCATCCGTTTATTTGCTGTAACATTAACAAATAGAGGACAATGACGCATGTTGAGATCTAGCATATAGAACTAATAAAATAAACCACTGATTATGAATTGTAACTTTACGAGACAGTAACTAGAAAACTGGAAAAAAACCGCATGTCCTGTGAACCGTATATTGTACTGTGAACCGTATATTGTTAAGGCCGTGTATTAACTTGTTTATTGAATTGCAGAGAAAAACTTTGTATTTTCCTCAATAATCTGACAAGAGGCTCTGATACCACTTGTAGGATTTCGTAAGAAACCCTAAACCCAAGATCTCATGTCAAACTGTTGAAGAAAATAATACCGGATGCATACCTGTCGCCATGGAGGATGAAAACCTTTGGGTATGGTTATTTGTCTTCCGCCTCCAAAACCCTTCTCTTAATCTTAACTTTAGTCTCACACACGATGAGATGGTATGAGAAAAGAGGTTAGGGTTTGGAGGGGGGACCTTGACCACATATTTGTAAGCCCCGGTTCCATCACAGCCCATCATAATAGATGGAACCATATTGGGCTCTTTAATTGGTCTCTACATATATATTATTAGCCCGCACCACTTAACGCGCACAACTTGGCCCAAATATGTGCTAATAGAGACGTGTCCATTACCCGGGTCACATTAATTGAACGATCACAACTTAATGGGTGATACCGACATCACTCAAGCCTTATTCGACAACATACAATGCTAATTTTATGATCTATGTAGGCCCACCAACAGAAAATTGCTAACAGGGCATTCCATAAGTTTTTCATAAAAAATGTTTTCCGTGAGCCATCTACGTTTTCAGAAAAACATTTTTTCATTTGGTTCAAGATTTTGGAATGGAATCGTGTTTTGTTCTCCTTCGGTCTTAATTTGAGGCCAATTAGTGTAATCATTGTCAATTTTTTTGCCGTTTCAACGCGGTGGTCTGCCCCATACCAGTAGTATAAGGAGCCACTATTTCAACGTGACACTTTGGATACCTCATCTTTCTTTAGTTGGGTTCGAAGTACGTAATAGAAGTGTAATAGAAGTACGTAACACTGGATTTCTTAAAAAGGATGGAGGTTTTGGATCAGGGTTGAATTGCACTATATAGTAATTGTGCTGGTGCTTTACTACTTTTTGGAATGCCAAACTTGCTATTGTGAGGAAAGTATATCAGAACCCTTCCATCCTGATTTTGGATGAGCAACTTCTGCTTTGGATGGCAGATCTAAGCAATTGGTGAGACAGGCTGTGCAACACTTGATGGAAGATCGTACTGTAAGGACAATTGACTAATTATTTTTTTTTCGCGTCTTTCTCTCTTTTCAATGTCTTGAAAGGTACAAACATTTTTTTGTTGTACTTCTTGAAATACTACCGCGGTGACATGTGCCATGTCATGGATTCGAGCTGAGGGTAGTCCATAAGAAATTTAAGACAGTCGTAGAAGCGGTATGTTCCACCTCCGAAATTGAATTGAATTGAACTGACTGTCGATCCTTTTTTATGCTTCAAGAACTGTCAAAATTGAATTCAACAGTTTTTTATGCTTCAAGAAACTAAGTCATAGGAGTATGTTTTTTAGCTGTGCATTTTACCAATAAGAAGTTATAGTACGTTTTTGGGGAAAAGTTCAAGCGGTAGTCTTCGGGCAAAAATTTTCAACCAGTTAAGAAACAAGCGGAATGTTCCTTGGTTTATTGCACCAAGGTGTTTGTAAGAATGCCTCATCCAAGGTGTTCATTGATCTTATTCCTTTTAGTTGCTACTACTACTGATGTTGGCAGGCTTATTCTTCCAAGGTGTAGCTGCTTAGTCATGGCGGGGTAATATACAGTAGTAGATAGAACTTGCTCTGTAAAACAAGTGGGTCAATCTAAGAGAAGCTTATGCCATAGCTGATTTAGGCCCGAAGAAATTTAAGAGAAGCTTCAAAACATATAACACAAAATACCCCAGTGACTGTGACCTCACTTAACAAGTGGGTCAATCTAATGGTTATGAGGCTTGGTGTAAGCATAAGGAAAGCTCTATGGGCTCGGGTAAAGGAAAAGCAGCCTCTGTGTGAATTTTCTTATTTCTAGGCATTTAAAGCCTAGCCATTTGCAAACCACTTCTCTTCCCAATCTTGGTTTGTGATATATATTTTTTTGTTTGTCTTTTCCCTTGCATTAGGCAATGACCAGCAAAGGAAAGCCAACACGAGTTAGCAATGGAGAAATAGATTCACGGGTAAATGGCTTTGATGTTTCTTCTATCTTTATTTTGAAAAGAAAAATTGGTAGTCAATTAGCTAAATGACTTTCTAATTTCTTAAAGTTGCTTATACACATATTTTAGGAACAATCCGGTAAAAAAATATCAAAAGGAACACTAACGCAACGTGCCCGACGAGAACGAGAACGAATTTTAAGCAAACCACTAAAAGGCGATCTGAACAACACTCGCCGATAAATACAAGTGTAAGACTCTTATTAATCAAAATCATGTTTGACTATTTACATCTTCTAACCTTTTATTATTATTTTTTTAATGTAATTCTTTCTCAATTGTTGACTTTGTACGTAAAGATTCAACTTCTTTGAGATGGAAATATTAGAGCCGATGCTCAAAGACTATATTTCTCAATTTTATGAATGCCCATACGTGTTTATTATTCCTGCTCCAAAATTTGGATGCCTTAACCATTGTGCTCCTGTGGTGACTTTTGTATTAAAAGTTCATTGGTCAGAAGAGTGTTGGCATATCTTCAAAGGTAATAAACGATTAAAATTATTGTAGGGGTGATAAGTTGCCTTTTTGATTTCATTGCCAGTTCATATTTGTTTGTGATGAATTTAATAATTCTTACTCTTATTTATGTAGGAAAGTCAAGGATTGACAAAGAGACAACGGGGTCGTCGTGAAAAGAGTTTTGTTAAGACATTGAAAATTTCAAAATGACATCTTATTTGTTAGGTTAAGTTTTACAAAAATATATTTGGTTTGACAGTAGTTAATTTTTACTATTACGTGTGTTGGGGGATTTATGGATTTTGAAATTTTGTATAAAACTTGAATATTATTTGCACCTCGATTTGGCCTGCACATATACCAACGTTTAGTCTGATCCCCCCTTTGCTCATTGTTCGACCAGTAGCTTTAGTTGTCTTCAAAATGTGTTGTGCAGTGCCTTCAGGCACGAGTATTCGCTAGTTGATCAATAGGATAAAAGGTTGTCTTTACGTATGCCAGTGCAAGAATTCAGAAAAATCACTTAAAAGATCACTCTTCTTTCATTTTTTTTTTTTTTTGCAAAAATGCCCAAAAATTTGCTCATGTAATCAATTTTTACTTATTTGTCATGCTCATTTGGAACGAAATTTTTTGAACCAAAAAAATAATACTTTTCCGATTTGTTCATCGGTCCATGTTTTTATAATTTTTCGATTCATCTTGTCGAGCCGAATGAAATTTTTTTTTTTGAACGGCAAATAAGAAGATTTTATTATGAAGAGAAAGGAAGAAGAAGATAAAGAGCAAACAACAGATGGCGAGATGAACAACTAATCTCAAAAATTACTACGAAAAGCTAAGCAAAGAGCTAGCTACGAAAAGTAAAAAATCTCGAAATAAATTTCAGACTTACAGGGAGTGGTCTAGTGGAAAGTTATTGTTGTATATATATGTTTCGTGAGTCAATTAGAAGAAAAGTTGAATATTGGAGCAATAAAAGTGCTCTATTGTGAAGAATATGTTTGATTCTCCTCTATCAGAGCCAATCAAAGGTCTCCTCCCTCAGAGTCAAACTCTTCTCTCTCTTTCTTCTATTTTTATATGAGTTTTGTTAACGTATGTCTCATAGGCATATGATAGTGTATATATATTCTCTTTTATTTATTGTTTGCTTGTATGGGAAATCTAAGTTCGAAACATTAGCCATAAATCCTTCATTAATTATTTTTAAAATAATTAATTTTTTCAATTTCGGACAGAAATACCCCAATTAAAGGTCTTGTATGAGTATACTTTTTGTGCACAAGTAGAACGGCTACTTTTCGGTTTGGAAAAAGTATATTACACAGAAATACTTTTCGTTTTGGACAGATTTTCACCATTGCTATTAGTGCATCGTTTGCTTACTTTTTCACCATTGATGGGAATTTCCGGCATATTCCAATGTGTGAAGGTCTTGTATAGGAGAATTTTTTCAATGCCCAGCAGGTATATCTCATGTGGTGCTCGCTCAACGTATCTAATTTGTCCAAAAGTATTTTGAATTGTTCAGATTTAAAAAAAAAAAAGAAAAAACTTTTCCGTTAATGAGTTTAACTTTTTTGGGAAAAAATTCTTTAAAATCCGGCCCACTACCGGTACGGAAAAAACTTTTCCAGGAATGAGTTTAACCCGGCCTTTCGCCGAATGTAGCGACTGTGGCCGAACCAGAATATTCGGTCCACTACCGGTAGGAAGGAAAGGAAGTTGAATTGTACTTTTCATCCATGTATGTTACATTACTCAGTTCCAATGAATTTGTCTCGACCCGTAAGTTGCATGAAGTTCCACTATTGCACATGGAGTCATTGATTGTACCATTTTAAATTAGGGATCGAATCCTCTTCGGTTCAAGTTTTGGACTGGAGGAAACAATTTAAGGACTCTTCGCTCGAGAAATTCCACCGCAGTATTGGACGGTTCGGATTATGACTTACTCCTCCGGTCCAAAAATATGGACCGGAGATAATCCGATTCCTTGAAGTTGACACGGGTGCAAGATGGGATTGGATGTAAAAGAAGGGGCACAAAAGTACAATTTGCCCTGTTTTGGTGTCAAAGTAGGGGAAGTTAAGGTTAAAATAGAATTCGGCCTTACTTTACAAAGTCATTCCACTAAGGTAATGCTCACCCCACAATGAGAGGGAACGATTGAGACAAAATTGAACTGGTCCTACATGCATGTGATTAAAAATGACGTTTTAGTTTTTGATTTTTTTTCCAAATTATATTCCTCTTTATTCTCCACAGGTCTGGGATAAAGTAAAGTTTAACTTAACTTTAGAGTACTGTGGAGTTCCGATTAGCCCGATCTACTTCCTCTGAGCCTCTGGTTAGTTTGGTTAGGAACTTAGGATGGATGGTTCGCCTAACCCTTCACCTAACCTGCGTAAGGAAGCATGACTAAATGACCATACCGTAGGAGCTCTGGAATGACCCTCCGGCGTGAGGACGAGAATGTGTAGCGCAAGTAGGAAAAGCACTAGGCTTTTGAAGGTAGGAGGCCATGTACTTCTTAGGGTTGCATCCTTAGCTTTATATAGAGTGTCCTTACTTGCTCTCCAAGTACAAACATGTGTCTCTCACGCGTCGGCTAAAATCACCCGAGACATAGTGGATAGGGCGGTTAGTGTGAGCTTTCGCCCCATGTGCACTCATGATTACTACGTTTGTGTAACCGCTTCGAATGATGTCTTATACGTCACTTTGGATAAGGCAGTTACGTGCACGCGGATGAGCTGTCATGGGAGACATGGCGGAGCCTTGTGGCCTAAAATCAGTCTGAAAAGTAGAGAGGAGCATCGTGGCCTAGCACCGGGCCGAACCGTAGAGAGGAGCCTCGTGGCCTAACACCGGGCCGAACCTTAGAGAGGAGCATCGACCTCAGCATAGGTCAATCGTACGTACCCACTTGTCTGAACGTCGTTTGTGCCAAACCAAACCCGACCGGACTTAGCAAACACGATCAATGCCTGGAGGAGTTCCATTCTTCGAGCGAAGGAAACAATTCAAGGACTCTTCGCACGAAAAATTCCATTCTTCGAGCGAAGATTGTTTGAGCAGATCCGAACTATTGACTTCAGTATTGGACGGTTTGGATTATGACTTTCTCCTCTAGTCCAATAAAAAGGACCGGAGATAATTCGATTCCTTGAAATTGACAAGGGTGCAAGGTGGGATTGGATGTAAACGAAGGGGCACAAAAGTACAATTTGCCCTGTTTTGGTGTCGAAGTCTGGGAAGTTAAAGGTTAAAATAAAATTATCGGCCGCCTTACTTAACAAAGTCCATTCCACGAAGGTAATTAATGCTCACCACCGGCCACCTCACAATGTGATTAAAAATGACGTTTTAGTCTTTGATTTTAATTTTCCAAGTCAAGTCTATGTCTTTGCTTGGGTGCCATACTCACTTGCACTTTCATTTTATGAACCAAAGATAAGAGATAATGCACAAGCTAATTGCTATAAATATGACTCTTTGATAGCCTAATTTCTAACTGAGATAACCATTCCAGATCACTAGTTTTCCAGGGCTTCCTATGGCTCACTCCATTCCATTTTCTGCCAACAGCCATGCTTCATTCTTTTGCCTGCTTATATTTGTATTAATCTATTGGAAGGGGGCACCGGTATACGGAGCGAAAAGAGAACATGATAAGCCCTACCATGTAAATGTGAAGTCCCTGGACCCAAATCCATATTGCATAGAATCCACAAAGGGTACTATAACTCTAACTCTCTAGCCCTATCTATAACTTGCTGCATAATTTTATTGCTTTCCTTCTTTGTCAGCTAGGTTGAACTATTTCTCTCAATTTTCTTTAGGCTTATGTTTGAATATCTGTCATTTCTTTCTTTCATTCTCTGCACAAAACCAAGATGCAGCTACACAATCAACTCTCAAAAAATGAAAAGTTAGTGGAATACCAACACTTGGTGCTTAAGAAGCCTTCTTGACCACATAATGATGCTAGGACCACGTACACGCTTGGTATGGAGCCCACACCAATATTTTGCGGAAAAGGCTCCCTAGAGCACCACGTTTTATTTATTTATTTATAAGCAAAAGGTTATATTGAGAAATTTGACAAGTGGTACATCAATTCGGGTAGAGGGAAGGGAAATCTAACCAAATGTTGAATGCAGAAACAAACACAAAACGAGAACACCCAAACAAAATTGAAACCCAATAGAAAATCTACCCACACATACAATCTGTGCACAAATTTCGTTGTGGGGCCCACCACAGGCTCCACACAAATCATTCGAGCCGTTCATTAAATGTAAAATATTTTTTCAAAGGGTCCCCGTGAAAAATAAGCTCAATCCGATTCCTATAAGTGCTCGATCCAACCATTTAACTTTTCGTTATCTGGAAATCTAAATAAAAAGTTAGATGGTTGCATGAAACACCTATAGGTATTGGATTGAGCTTATTTTTTACGGGGACCCTTGAAAAAATGTTTTACATTTAATAAACGGTTCGGATGATTTGTGTGGGACCCGTGGTGGGCCCCACAACGAAATCTGTGCACTATCTGTGCACAGAAATCTGTATGTGTAGCAGGACTCGAAACCCAACAATAAATCCGTAGAGCATCACGTTGTTGTGCTAGCTAATTCACAAGCACTAATTAATTATCAATAATCTTATTTATATTACAACATTAAATTTTTGAATGCTTATTTGTGAGATTGTAATTCACTAGATCAGAGCAAAAAGGGAGTCGCTAAAAGTTGTTCACAGGCATGGCCCATGCTCTCATATGAATGAGGCCCGAACCAGTGCTCCAACCCTCGTTGAAATCATGTCTCATGACCAAGCCCGAGTCAACTCACTTCAGCATCGACTCCGCGTCATGTCGGACCGCAACAGTCTCGACGACTCCAAAGCCACCCTCCCGGCCAAGCCCAGGCGATCAATCAGCAGCGGCAATTACATCTTCACGTTAGGATTCGAAACCCCCAAAAAGGACCTTACCCTTACGTTTGACACCCGCAGTGACGTCGCTTGGATGCAGTGCCAGCCCTGCTTTAGGTACTCTCCATATTTAAAATTAGTAGCTTCAATTTGATTTTTTTGGTTGTTATACAATGTTGATTTGGATCCACTAATTTTATTACTGCACTTTTATTTGTTTGTTCAAATGTAGTATTTGTTTTTTTTATTAAACTAATAACATAGGAGTACTGTGACTTACGTTCACGAGAAATTTTTGGGTTTCGGGTGGGTACCACGTGGCCGTGCCCACGTGATACTCGAGCAGTTCATTCGGGCCGTCTAAAAATGTGTTGGACGACCCATATTGAAATGCTCTCTCTCCTCGCACCCCACAACTCTCTGTCCTCTTTCTCTCTCTAAATTTGAGCGGTTCAAAACCGAAATAAATGACCCGAATGCGCTACTCGAACACCACGTGGTGCCCGCTCGATATCCAAAAATTTCTCCATGTTCACATGCTTTTTCTTTGAAAAATGATAGAGAAGATACTCCCTCCGTTCCAAAAAGAATGATAATTTTTGAAATACGTGTCTTTTTTCATCACTTATATCTTTCAATCTATAATATTTTTCATGAGTTTGAAAATTTTGTATAATAGAATTAATCGAAAACTATCAAACAAGATTCATATTGCATATTTTTTGAGATCCGTATTAAAATATATAAGGAGTTGAAATTGGCACGGATATCAAAAATTGACATCCATTATGGGACGGAGGGAGTATTTGTCATACATGGCAGCGCATCTGAGTCATCCAAGCCGAGCAGCTAACGATTCGGATCGAAACAGCCTTTTCATTTTCACTTCCTTTTCTTTTTAAATCTGTACGGTACCTTTGTACCCAGACCCTCGGTTGCATTTTTGGACAACGCATCCAAAAGTTTCTCGATATATTTACCCATTTCTTTGTTCATGCTTCCAACGAACATATTTTTCGAATGCTGCATGTAAATATTGTCTTAACTAATTTGCTGATTTTCTTATAATTCCACACTACTACAAAATGATATACAAAAACTAAAAAGATCTGACTTTTTGTAAAAGCGTAATAAAATGTTATAGACTATAGTTTTCATCTCAGTTATACGAAAAAAACTGAGTTGGAAAGATTTTTTAATCTCAGTAATCTGAAAAGTGATACCGTAACTTGAAGAATAAATCTCATTCTCAAAAAATTGAGATTATATATGAAAGAATATATTTCTTTTCGAAAAAAATTGAGATGGAAAGATTTTTTAATCTAAGTAATCTAAAAGTGAGATTGTAACTTAAAGAATAGATCTCATTTTTGAAAAACTGAGATTGTATATGAAAGAATATATCTCATTTCAGAAAAACTGAGATCAAAAGAATTTTTAATCTCAGTCATCTAAAAACTGAGGTCGTAAGTTAAACGCATATGTTACATATTAAATATTTCAATTATATATTGAAAAGTGTTGTGGTGTAGTTGGTTAAAGCTTCTATGTAAGTCTCAAGAGACTTGGCTTCAAAACCCAACCGTAGAAATAGAGTAGGATTTTTTCCCTTAAGTAAACACCACTTTTAATCTCAGTTTTTTCAAAAACTGATATTATTTCTCTTTAAACAACCACGGTTTTATAATAAAACTGAGATGTTAAGCTATTCAAGGTCACGGTTTTATCATTTTAATCATAGTTTTTATGTTTTTAGCCACGGTTTTAATGAGTTTTAATCACGATTTTTATCCTGTGATTAAAAGATAGAGACTTTTAGTTACATCTGGATAGACCACGGTTTTGAAGGCGAGATTAAAAGTGAAAGATCACACCAAATGACCGAGATCTCTATCTATTTTTGTAGTAGTGCCACTTCAACAGTTGCTACTGACAGCAAGAACCCATCTTCAACCCCTCCGCCTATCAAACCTACAAAAACCTCAGTTGCACCACACCACGGTGCTCCCATCTCCTCATTCACTACTACAAAAATAGATAGAGACCTCAGTCATTTGGTGTGATCTTTCACTTTTAATCTCACATTTAAAACCGTGGTCTATCAATGTGTAACTAAAAGTCGCTTTCTTTTAACCACAGGATAAAAATCGTGATTAAATCTCATTAAAACCGTGACTAAAAACATAAAAACTGTGATTAAAAATGACAAAACTATGACCTTTAATAGTTTAACATCTCAGTTTTATTATAAAACCGTGGTTGTTTAAAGAGAAATCATCTCAGTTTTTGAAAAATCCGAGATTAAAAGTGGCGTTTTCCTAAGGGAAAAAATCCCACATCATTTCTCCTGCTGGGTTTTGAACCCAAGTCTCTTGAATTTTGCATAGAAACTTTAACCAACTGCACCTCACACACTTTTCAATATATAATTGAAATATTTAATATATAACATATGCGTTTAATATTAAAATATATTTCGAACATCATTTTGAACCTTTACATATTAAAATTAGCAGCTTTCATAAACATGAAAGTTGTAGCCCTTTGTGTTATTGTTCAAACCCAATTTGAATTATCTCAATTAATGGAGTTCTGAACATAGAGTTATACTCGAAATACATTTGGCGACGAAACGCAACCTTCATAAATTTTGTCACCAAAGGTACCCATTTGGCAACGAAATATTTTTTCATCGCCGAAAGTGTCCCATTTTGTGATGAAATATTTTTTGTAGAATGATTGAGAGTGACATTTATTTAGGGGTATTGCGCAGGGAGTTGATTAAGGGGTAAGCGACTTTCAATTTTTCCTATATAAGAGCTTTCATCTCTCAAGTCTAAAAAAAAATGTTCTCTAACTTACGACCTCAGTTTCTAGATGACTGAGATTAAAAGTTCTTTTTATCTCAGTTTTTCCAAAATGAGATATATTCTTTCATATAAAATCTCAGTTTTTGGAAAACGAGATCTATTCTTGAAGTTACAATCTCACTTTTAGATTGCTAAGATTAAAAAATCTTTTCATCTTAGTTTTTTTCGGAACGAGATATATTCTTTCACATATAATCTCAGTTTTTTGAGAATGAGATCTATTATTCAAGTTACAATTTCACTTTTTAGATTACTGAGATTAAAAAATCTTTTCATCTCAGTTTTTTCGTATAACTGAGATTAAAATTATAGTCCATAACATTTTATTACGTTTTTACAAAAAGCGAGATCTTTTTAATTTTTGGACCGTGATCTTTATACCATTTTGTAGTAGTGATTAGCGGTTGCACCAGCGCCACCAACACCTGCCTCTACGCTGTCCTCTACAGCGACGGGTCCTTCACCATCGGACTCTACGCCACCGAAACCCTAACCTTAACCCCCTCCAACGTCTTCCCGAGCTGATGCAGGGAGGAGTGTCGAAATAAAAGAAACGCGCAACAAGAACAATCACGAACGAGTATGAACTAGAGATACTCTCTCTACGAACACACAATAATGAAAAATAATCTCAAATTTTCATTAATTCATTCAATAAAATAACTCCCTTGCCCTCATGACTACAATCTTATTATATAGTAGTAGCCACCTTAGAATTAAAAAGGAATAAAAATATTAGGAAGCTACCCTACTTCTTGTAAAACAAGAAAACATAAAATAGAAAACTGAATCAACTTAAATTAAGAAACTAAATAATTCTATGTTAACAATCCTAAATTATAAGATTCCTAACAAAATACTAAAACTAAAGCCGTAAAATAAAATACTAATAAAATGCTATTTTTCCTAAAATCCAATCTGCATCACGGGCTTTGCCTTTGGCTGCGGCCTAAACAACACCGGCCTCTTCCGCGGCGCAGCTGGCTTGCTCGGCCTTGGCCGTGGCCCCATACTTCTGAATATCGGCCGGTACGTTCCGTATCGGCCGGTACGTACCGGTATTTTGAGTGACCGATACCGATACGGGCCGATATAGCGTTGGGAAGAAAAATCGCACCCTGTCTCGCCGGTTCCCGATACGTCTCGGCCGATACAGAGCCTATCTCGGCTGAGACGACAAAAAGTGTACCATAAAGTTTTATATGAGTTGCTAATGATTTTAAAAAATTCACGACCGCGACACCCGATTCCCGCGACGTATCGCCGATACGCCTCGATACCGATACACCGATACCGCGACCGATACCACTATTTAAAACTATGCGTGGCCCTCCCTCCATCGTCGCGCAAACCGCTTCGAAATAGGGAAGCTACTTCTCCTACTGTCTTCCTACATTATCTTCCTCATCAGGAACTCTGTGATTTTGGAAAAGATGGTGGAACCACAAACTCCGCTGGTATAAAATACACACCCTTGTTGACCAACTCGAACGGCCCATCGTTTTACTTCATCAAAGTCACGAGGATCAAAGTCGCTGGAGAGTTGCTACCGAAGGCGTACGCTGTGCAACCGAAGGAGTACGCTGTGCTCCGGACGAGGTTCCGGCAATTGATGATGAACTACACGATGACTCAGGGCGTGTCACCGTTTGACACGTGCTACGACGTCAGCGGTCGCGATACGATGGAGGTCCCGACTATAAGATTCTTGTTCGCCGGATACATCGAGGAATTCCAATCGAGTTAGTGGGGAGACTCTACAATGTCGGTCCATCGAGGTTTTGTCTTGCATTTGCCGGAAACAGTGATGCCTCCGACGTGGGGATATTCGGGGATGTGCAGCAGCAGACTTTGGATGTGGTTTATGATGTTGCTGGTGGAAAGCTAGGGTTTGGGACTGGAGGGTGTTCGTAGTGTCATCGATCGATTCATGTTAGACTCGATCTGTGTGCGGGTACCAAGGTCGAGCTGGCGAGATATAAATAGATCGTCGACACTACATCAGCGTGCTATGTTTTACAATTAAGCAATTTATCCTTTCATAAATAAGTTGTGAGCTAATTATCGAATAAAATAAGACTTGATTCAGCTCCTGGTATGTTGCAAGAAGGAAATGAGGGTAACTAAAAGGGAAATTAAATCCCCTTATCAAAGCATGTTGATGAGATATTACTGTGAAATAGTAAGACTGAAAAAATCAGTTTGGTGTCTATGTGCTAAATCTATGCTTTTTGTCTTTTGATTAATTAAATTTGCGCGGTGTTCATTAGGGAACATGTTCGATAAAAAGCGATTGTGGAGGAGGATTAAATTCTTTTGGGCGGCAGCAGAAACTGCGTGGTTTTCGGCAGAACCATTGTGGTTTTTGTCGTCGCCAGACAGAATTTACAGCCCAATAATAATAACATTGAATAGAAGTTAATAATTGGAAAGACTTCTTATCTTATACTATCCAGACTCCAGGATGGATTTAATAATTTCCCAACAGCACCTTGCACATTCAAGCACCACAAATTTGAATAAAAAAAATTGCTAACACCAAAAACCTCCCTGAAAATTCATAATTGACTTCTTCAAAACAATATTAATAGTAACTTGCCTTGTTAAAATCACTCATTGAAATGAACCAAGTGTTCACCGTGATCAATAATAATATTTCATTTTTGGCTAAACAACATACGTGTACAAACATTTTTTAAATGAAAAGTCTCCTAGCCCAAGTTTCTTCACTTTTTAATGAAATGTTATATGGCCCAAAAAACAAGTCAGTAGCCCAACTCATTTGATGAGTTAACAAGTGGACATCATGTGCTCTAATCTCCATAGAGGCTGGAATTATGAGGAGAAACAAAAATAGAAAACAGATTGGTGGCTTTGCAGTTTTATATTTTCAAAAGAGCGGTTTTCGGGATACAAATTAGCGAAACAATTAATCACTGAGTTTGATTATTTTATATCTATAATGTAGGGTGTCCCGAGCCAGCTAATTTTAGGGATATTTTCTAGTGACATAATTACTGTTGTAACGAACGCTAGAAATGCAAACTAAGAGCTAGAAATTTGAAATTATGTGGAAGCATTCAATCTACTCCTAGGGGGTGAATAGGAGTTTTGATAAAAATTAACAAATTTCTGATTTAAAAAAAAATTAATATAGAAGAACGGGTTGATTGTCTTGATTAATCCAAACCAAAATTCAAGTACTGCGGCAGAATAAAAATTGTGACAAGAGACGCACGATTTAAGTGGAAAAATTTAGGGTCCAAAATAACCCTAAGCCAAAACCACGGCCTAACACTACTAATATATTCTATTAATAAAAAAGAAGTACAGATTGCGAAATAGTAAAAATCTTACCCAAGCATTTACTTATTCTCGCCAATCTCCGAAGCTCCCAGAGCTTCTTCAAGATCCAATAGATGCACCACGGACTTCACGCCCGACCTCCGGATTCAACCGGCTCCGAATCAATCTCCCAAAAGATTCGGCCACAGCAATAAACGACACCAAGAAATCACAAGACAGAATGATGTACGATGTGTAACGTGATCTCAACAAACCCCAAAATCGTTCAAAGAAATGCAAGATGCTAGAACATAACAAAAACAAGGGTTGCTGCCAAAAACTAAACTCTGCTCGGAAGAAAACGAACGTGGGCTACAAAAACTTTTAATCCCCGTTTCCACCGAAAAAAAAACTTCAAACCTCGTGCAACCCTTTGTTAAACAAAAATAAAACTCGCCTCTGTCGAAAACCAAAACCCGTGCAATGCAACCTTTTCTTTCTTTTATGACAACCCTCACGAAGAAAACAAAACAAGGGTTGCTGCTAAAACAAAAAAAAAATCTTCTCGGCAGTCTCATCCCTAATGGTTGATGAAACCCTCTTTATATATTCAAAAAGGACGTCGTTTTATGATCTCTACATATGGAAAAATTATTTCCCCAGTCCCCGACCAATAATATATTATGAAAAGGAAATATTTTACATATAAACAAATTTTTCGGAGATCTAATCTTGTTAACAAAATTCAACCATATGCATGACGTGCTGTGGAATCCTTTTACCTTTCACGCAATTGGCTTGATTCCGTAGCGGTCAATTTGGCGTAGATAATGGGAGGAGCATCGTGCGAGAAATTACCCCCTTAGAACCTACCCATTATAATTAAACGGAGTGGATATAATAAAGACACCAATGAAGGTTTTGGACAACCCCGGAAAGTGCCAAAATATCTAACAATCTCCTCATTTGGCATTTCCAGGACAAAACCAACTGCACTAAACCATTATAAAAAAATACAACCAAAAGAAATAAACACTAGCCTAAACTAAGTCTTTCCAATAAAGCTTGAGTTGCACTTTCAATGCCTGCAAAGATAGCTCAACAAAAAAACTATGCTCCAAAATATATGTTACGAAAAATAGAATGAATCAGCATAATTTAATAATAAATGACAATGCAGCGTTATATCGAACAGTAAAAAACTAGACTAGCGATTCATCAATAAAATAATTCTCCCCTTATAAATATCTCTGCAAATAAACAATAGAACTCAAAAAAAAGGGAAAAATTCAAAATACCCCCCAACCTTTAGACCAAAATTCAATTAGGCTCCCAACCTTTTAAAAACTTTAATTTTACTCCCAACGTTATCTTCCGTTAATCAAAACGCCCCATTCCGTCAGAATGACTAACGGATTTCGTCAAAAGCTCCGTTAAATAACGTCCCGATCGAATTTTGATGATCCGATCCGCTCAATGTGTTCAAAACATGATTTTAAAGGTATCCTCAAGAAATCGGAAAAAAAAATGACCCAGAAGGGCTTCATCTGAGCAGTTTTTTATTGAACTATTCAATAAAAAACTGTTCAGATGAAGCCTTTCCGGGTTATTTTTTTGCCGATTTCAAGTGGGTACCCTTAAAATCATGTTTTGAACACATTGAGCGGATCGAATCATCAAAATTCGATTGGAAAAGAGGAGGTGCGGATTGATCCGGATTTTGTTCAAGTCCGAACGTCCGGATTTTGCTTCGGTTTACACCTCCCTTTTTCTGATTGAATTTCGATGATCCAAGCCGGTCAATGTGTTCAAAACGTGCTTTTAAGGATACCCGCGAAAAATTAGCAAAAAAAATGATCGGGAAAGGCTTCATCTGAACAGTTTTTTTATTGAACTATGAATAAAAAACTATTCAGATGAAGCCCTTCCCGATCATTTTTTTTGCTAATTTCATGCGGCTACCCTTAAAATCACGTTTTGAACACATTGAGCGGCTCGGATCATCAAAATTCGATTGGGATGATATTTAACGGAGCCTTTAACGGAATCCGTTAGTCATTTAGACGGAAGGGGGCGTTTTGATTAACGGAAGATAACGTTTGGAGTAAAATTGAAGTTTTTAAAAGGTTGAGAGCCTAATTGAATTTTGGTCTAAAGGTTGGGGGGTATTTTGAATTTTTATGCAAGACTCAATGACACATATTACCCCCAAACCCATAACCATACCAGAACCATAAAAATTAACCACAAAAATTCTCCCCCTTTTTGTCACAGAAAAACAAAGGAAAGGAGCATACCGACCAAATTCGATTGAAGGTTCGGTGGACCAATTTCTAGATAGTGAGTTGTGATGGACACTCGATGGATAGATTAGTTGACCGACTTTACTCATAAAAAAAAACATTTCAAATAGCCTAGCGTCCCAAAATGCTATACTGCATGTTAATGACAAATATGACTTGATTTTTAAAAAAAAATGGAGTTTGATGTCGCACACAATAAATTCATACGGATTCATCGAGAACATAATCCATACACTTCTTGTGAACAAAAGCAATGTTTTCTATTATCAAACACCTTATAAGCAGAACAGAAGAACCATCAGAACGAGATCGGAGCGGAACGAAACAGTATCGCTCGAGACAGGACGGTGTTGGGATATATAGCACCAACCCCAAGTTCGATTTTGAGCATAGTCCGTTACGTTTTTTCTTTTTCTTTTTTTGTTTTCATATTGCAGCGACGTGATTATCGGGAGAAAACTTTGCGTAAATGATCCGTCGGACAAGTCCTAAAAGGCTGGCTGCGGCGTTCGTAACTTCCATCAAAGGGTCTTTGCACCGAGAGTGTTGGTGCTTTTGTCCGCAAGGTCTAGGAAAAGAGCGTGTGAGAAAAAGTTGTCCACAAAGCGCAACGAAAGACCGAGAGGAGTCTTGCAATGTGGACCAAAGTTCGAATATAGTACAAATATCTAGAGGAAAGAAGTGGTTCCTAGCTACGCGGACTTGACTAGCCTAGCTCAAGCTCTCTCCCACATGATTAACACTTCTTTTGATATCCCACATGATTAACACCGGTGTCTTAACGAAAGTAGAAATTTGTGAGTGATTATAAATACATTTTGAGATCCCGTGTATGTTTAGAATCTCTATAATCACATCTAGAGAAGGTAATTACTGCGGTAGCAGGCCTCCTTCCAAGGTCGGCCATACTGTTTTTGGGACCAAGATGAATTTCAGAAAGAAGACCTTTGATGCAATTTTTCGCCCCAAAATTATGAAAAATGAAGCCAACTCCGAAGTTATAGTTATTGATCAATATATATAGAGGATAAAGTTTCTAGTTATGTATATCAGTACAAAAATTCAGATCAATCACTTAAAAGATCACTCTTCTTTCATTTTGTGTTGCAAAACTACTAATTGGGTCGTGTAATCAATTTTTACTTATTGGCCATGATCATTTTGAATGAAATTTTTGTGTTCAGCTATATAATAAATATCCCACATTTTACGAAACTTTTGAGGGCCCTAAGCAAATACCATGCTCGCCTTTGCTTAGGGCCAGTACTGCATTCTCCTATCCTCTCTATCATTTTTAGTCAATCAAATAGTGTTTTTATTTATCGGCTTCAATAAAATAGTGTCTTAAATTGAAGTTTGGATTTTGAATCGTCCAACCGTTACGTATCTTAAATGTTGAATTTACTTCTATTGAACATTGGGAATTGACTACGATTATGGTTAATTAGTGTAAATAAGTGTTTCTTACTTTATAGGTGGTGGTAATTAGTGGAAAGTTATTGTGTTATATATATATTTCGTGTGTCAATTAGAAGAAAAGTTGAATACGATTAAAGTGTTCTATTGTGAAGAAGATGTCAGATTCTCCTCTATCAGAGTCAATTAGAGGTCTTCTCCTTCGGAGTGAGACTTTTTCTCCCTTTCTTTTATTTTTATATTTGTTTTTCTGGTATCGACAAAAAGATTCTATTGATATTTTGACAATGGTACATCAAGAAAACAAAAAAGAAATGGAACAACACTAGCCTCATGATGTTGATATATGAGGCAAAGTGATAGACCCGAAAAAGAAATTTCATCCGACCAAAGGTCAAAAGATATGAGACGAGAAGCCTAAAACAGAGCACATGAACATCTCAGCAATGGATCAACTATCCTCATCCAAGAGAAAGACCCAATTCCGTTCTTTGCACCCTAAAAAAAAAAAACTTTTCCGGCATTAGTATAAGCAAAGCCAAGACAAGACTTCCTTGACAGCACGGAGCCAGAACTTTCACCACACGGGGACGACCATGTATACGAGACAAAAAATAAAAATAAACATGAAAACAACGTAAATACAATAAAACTCAAAAAATAACAAAATAGCAACACTCCATACTTATTATGATTTTTTATATACTAACAGATTGCAAAAGAAGTAACAACTTACCTCAGTCTATCTAATAAAACGAATGGGCAAAAACATACCTGCAGCTTAAATTTCACCAAGATTAATTAGGGTTCCCAAAATCTCTTCTCCTTTGTTCCTATTTTTTTGAAACTACCTTCAAAGACTTGTAACAATTGGGGATTTTTGTGGGTGAAAAATTGAGAGTTTTATTAACTGATTGTTCAAAATGTTGACTCTCAAGTTTTATTTTTTGCTATATTTTAATCCTTAGCCTTTAGAAATTAATGTTGGTATCCTTATATTTCAAAGGTTACTGGAGTATTTCATAATTTTTTTCCATAATAGTCCCTTTTGGGAGTACTAGAGGGGAACGAGCCTTTATATACTTTCATAGAAAAGTTATTTTTTAATATAATAATAGAATTATTTTTTTTCGTTCTTATAGAGGCGACTGCCCCTGGCTCCATCACAATCCCTAAATCTGATTGTGCCAAACCTGAGAAGATTTCTCTAAAAGAAGCCGCACCAATACACATCCGCAAAGTCCCGAACAACCAACAACAGAATAAGCACATACAACGGACTAGAAATCAAGCAATAGCAGAAATACCCGAAAGCAGACTTCAAGAATCAACAACTCCCAACAGCAAAAAAAGACCACATCAATATCTCAGAATATTGCCGATCAAAAAAAAAAAAAAAATCTCAGAATATTACACCAAAGCAGTAGCACCAGCTCCCTTAGAGACATGTTAGGCAATGTATTTCTGCTACGTTGGACTACCAGTGTAAGCATTTCTTTTACGATGAGTGAAAATATGTAGCCTATCCTATACCAAATGAAAATGTAGGGAAGCTTCTCAGGGTATTTCAGTATTAGTTTATCTTTCGACAGTGTCCTATCCTTAGCATTTTCAGTTTCACACACACGAACACACGCGTGCGCGCGCGCGCGCACAGTAGCGGATTCAGAAATTTCGTACAGATGGGTCACCATTCGAGTATAAAAATGGCCCTGAGATTTCAGGGCTCAAAGCGAACCTTAAATATGCGATCATCGATAACAAAAAATAAACTTGCTAAGAATACGGGAGAAATAAACATTTTATAATTGCACATAATTTGAGTTTCAAAAATGTCCATACTAGTACTTTTAAAATTGAATATAATTTTTTTTAATGATTTTCAAAATTTAATCACTTATTGAATTGGTAAAATATTAAATGAAAGTAGTAATTTATCTTGCAAGAGGAAAAGAATTGAAACAAAGTTAAATATTTTTAATCATAACGCTTTAATATACAAAGGTAGCGTGTGTGTATATGATTGGAGCAGTAAAATGAAGCGAAGAAGAGGGAGTACGATTGAAGCAGTAAAAAAGAAGCGAAGAAAAGAAGAAGAAATGGAGGTAACAAGTATTGAACGTACGGCCTCTTGGCAAATGCAAGACAGCCTTACCGCTATACAATTGTTCGACTTGTTCAAAATGGCTAACATATTTTATATTTATTAACATTCTAGGTGAGTCACACTGGATCTGCCCCTACACACACACATATATGTTATGTATACTTATATATATATATAGACACACACACTTGGATATATATTCTTCGAGAGAGCTGATAATGCCAAAACCAAAATTGTTCTTCCAAGACTCAACTCCACCTTGACTTATTTGCCCTTTTACTCCGCCAGTGACTTTTCAATTTTATTTTACTTCACAAAACTACCGCTTCAATCTCTTTTGTTAATTGCAATTTCATCCAACGTGACTTTTGCTCTGCTGCAACCCTTCGAAGCTTGAAGGCGAGCTTTCCCTTCCTGAGGTCAGCTCCTCCAATGCATTCCTATATCTTCTCTATTCTAGCTAATCAAGGTGTATAAGTATTACGGAGTATATTTCTCTACATGGGTATTTGAACGAACTTGTTTTTATATGATTTCCCGTCATCTTGGATGTATGAATTTTACCCTAGACTTGGATGTATGAATTTTACCCTAGACAATGATAACTAAGTGATTTAAGGGGTAGTTTCATCAAACAAAATGAGCATGAAAAGTCATTGATGCAATAGAGGGCAAATAAGTCAAGATGGAGTTAAGTTTTGGCAGGGATAAATTTAAGTTTTTGCAGGAACAATTTGGGTTTTGGCATTATCAGCTCCCTTCTCCGAAACCTAAATGCCAAATGAGTGTTGTATCCAGCACCGTTTGATGGAGAGAATATGGGGTGGTCCTGGAGCTCTAAATAATTTTTCATGATGAGAGGGCTATGCTGGATTATTGAATACAGGAATAGTCATCCTAAGAAAATTATATATCTATTTGAACGACCGGAGCGAGATCTATTCTTAATTTTCAATCGTTGCAATCTAGTGATTTATGGGAATGATGTGCGATTGAAATGTGTAAATCCTCTACTTGGATGGACACAAAATTCTAACAATGAACGGGTGAACATTAAATGTTTTTTAGGGGACACAGAATTCTAATTTTGAATGGGTAAACATTAAATGTTTTTTAGGTCACTTATGATTGGAGGTGTCAATTTGTACAACACATGTTCAAAAGAATTAACCCAGAAATTATCGTAGATATGTTCGACCATTCTATATAGTGTATACAATTTACAAATCATAGATGTATATAACCTTGTGATTAGTATCCATCCTAAAAGGCAAAGGCAGATTGAGAGATGCTGCCAAACGAGGGTCCTTGGCATCGGAGCCGAACGGCCAATCCAGTCGTTCATCCCGGCACAGACAGCACGGATCTAATCTGAGTGCATAAAGTCCAAATTGTCCATTGCTCGGATTAAGATCTGAGCTGTCGATTGCCGAGATGAATAGCCGGATCAGTTGCGCGCTTGGCACCGCTAGCGAGCGAGTTCAATTCTGTAATAATTGAAGGATCCTCCAATTTAAATGCTACTGTCACAATATTCTCCACACTAAATGGTCAAATGTTTGAGCACAAAAAAAAAATTTCTGTATCTCTTTTGGCTATTTAATTTAGTATGAAGAGAAAAGAAAAGAGGAAGATGTGGATGCTCTTACTTTACGAAGATAATGCTCACCACCCCACAATCAGTGGGAACAAAGAGACAGAATTGAATTAGTCAATAATTAATGTTGACAACTATTTTTTATTTTTTCCGAGTCAAGTCTATGTCCTTGGGCCATTACACTGCCTTAGATAACGCCCAAACTAATTGGCACTAGCTAAACATACTCTTAAACATCATCATCTATATGCACGTGGTGGGACGTAGCTTCTGTCCCGACATAGAAGCGGCGAGGTCCTCCTCTACATATAGTGGTATATGTGGTGTGACGGGATAATAATACTCTCTGGTAAAAGCGACGGGGTGCCATACTTGCACTTCTATATATTTTATAAACCAAAGAGACAATATTGCACAACCTAATTGCTATATATATGACTCTTTGATAGCCTAATTTCTAACTGAGATAACCATTCCATAACCATTCCAGATCACTAGTTTTCCAGGGCTTCCTATGGCTCACTCCATTCCATTTTCTGCCAACAGCCATGCTTCATTCTTTTGCCTGCTTATATTTGTATTAATCTATTGGAAGGGGGCACCGGTATACGGAGCGAAAAGAGAACATGATAAGCCCTACCATGTTGTAAATGTGAAATCCCTGGATCCAAATCCATATTGCATAGAATCCACAAAGGGTAATTCTCTAGCCCTAAAACTTTCTGCAATTTTATTGCTTTCCTTCTTTGTCAGCTAGGTTGAACTATTTCTCTCAATTTTCTTCAGGCTTATGTTTGAATATCTGTCATTTCTATGTTTCATTCTCTTCACAAAACCAAGATGCAGCTACACAATCAACTCTCAAAAAACGTAAAGTTAATGGAATATTGACATGTGGTGCTCAAAAAGCCTTCTTGATCACATATTGGTGCCGGGGAGAAATTATTCCTTGCCCCAAGGGCAGGGACACGTGGTGCCCCTCGGCACGATCCGAGCCGTCCGTTCGGGTACCGTACGGACGAGATTAAAACACTCTCTCTCCTCCTTTCTCTCTCCCCTTTTTCTCTCTGCTTCTCTCACTAAATCTGAGCCGTCCAAGGGCTGAATGGACGGCTCGGATGTGCTGGGGCAGCGCCATGTGTTGCCCCAAGGGCACCGAATAATTTCTCGTGCCGGGACCACACGCTTGGTATTGAGCCCACACCAATATTTTGCGGAAAAGGCTCCCTAGAGCACCACGTTTTTTTTTTTTTTAATAGGCAAAAGGTTTTATTGAGAAACTTGACAAATGGTACATCAAGTTGGGTGGAGGGGAGGAGAATCCAACCAAAGGTTGAATGCAAAAACAAACACATGACGCGAACACCCAAACAAAATTGAAACCCAACAACAATATATCCGTAGAGCACCACGTTGCGGTGCTAATTCACAAGCACTAATTAATAATCAATAATCTTATTTATATTACCACATCAAATTTTTGAATGCTTAATTGTGAGATTGTAATTCGTCAGATCAGAGCAAAAGAGAGTCACTAAAAGTTGTTCACAGGCATGGCCCTTGCTCTCATATGAATGAGACCCAAACCAGTGCTCCAACGCTCGCTGAAATCATGTCTCATGACCAGGCCCGAGTCGACTCACTTCAGCATCGACTCCGCGTCAAGTCAGACCGCAACAGTCTCGACGACTCCAAAGCCACCCTCCCGGTCAAGCCCGGGCGATCAATTGGCAGCGGCAATTATGTCGTCACGTTAGGATTTGGAACCCCCAAAAAGGACCTTACCCTAGAGTTCGACACCGGCAGCGACGTCACTTGGATTCAGTGCCAGCCATGCATTAGGTACGCACCAGATTTAAAATTAGTAGCTTCAATTTGATTTTTTTGGTTGTTATACAATATTGATTTTGATCCACTAATTTTATTATACTTTTAGGAAAATGATTTTGCCACTCCTTTTTTTGTTAACGTCATTTCCCTGTAAGTATATTTTTGCAAAAACACATTTAAAGGTGAATGACATTTACAAAAAAGAGAGTGACAAAATCAACCGTCTACTTTTATTTGTTTGTTCAAATGTAAATGGAATTCGAGTTTTTTAATTGCCACTTTTAGTTTTAATAACATAGACCAATGCTAGAGACTTTTTGGCGAGATTTTCCAAAAGAACCTATGGTGGTTCTTTTTAGTACGGAGTATTTGTTGTTTTTTTTTTAAAATTAAACTAACAACATACTGGAGTACATAGGAGTCCTGTGACTCATGTTCAGGAGAAATTTTTGGGTTCCGTGTGGGTACCACGCGACCTTGCCCACATGGTACTCGCGCGAGTACTCTATTCGGGCACGTGGGACTCGAGCAGTTTATTCGGGCCGTTTAAAAATGTGTTGGACAATTCAGATTAAAATACTCTCTCTCCTCTCGCCCCACAACTCTCTATCCTCTTTTTCTCTCTCCAAATTCGAACCGTTCAAAATTAAAATAAATGATCTAAATGTACTGCATGGACACTACGTGATGGCACCCGAAACTTTCTCCATGATCACATCCTTCTTCTTTGAAAATGATAGAGAAGATATTTGTCCTACACGACAAGTCTCTCTGATGGGAAAGGGGCTCTCGAACGTTTTCATATTTTTGTATCCATTTATCCGCCTATTCTCCTTCATTGGCCCCACATTTTTTCCCTTGGTGAAAATAAAGTAATTATTAAGTAGAAAATTTAGTGATATTTGAATCCAATCAAATTCATGAGAGTACATAATCACTACCAAGAGATTACCACTCTACTTACTTCTATAAGGCCCCATATTACTTCTAATCAAATTCATGATGTACAAGAGGTTCCATGTTTTAGGAACATTAATGTTCCAAGTTTCTTTATTTCGTTAAATCAAGTAACTTAAAATATAAGTTAAGTTGGTCTTAATATTTCACTCAAATTCTCTGTACGAAAATTTGATACACCCATGTTTTTGGTGCTTTGGCCATTGGATTATTGGAACTTTTACAGAATATGAAAATTTTAAGTTGATTCAATTGCCGAAAACGCGTAGGAACAGAGGTAGACAGAAATTTGAGTATGGAGGACTAGAGCTCCTAAATTTCTCCTTAATCTTGATTCATATCTTTGAGAAATTTTTGGTTGCAAATCCCGTGCAGCGCGCGAGTCATCCAAGACGAGCAGCTGATGGTCCAGATCGAAACAACCTTTTCATTTTCATTTCCTTTTCTTTTTAAATCTGTTCGGTACATTTTTATCTGGATCGTCGGTTGCATTTTTGGACAGTGCGAATGCGCTGCCCATGTATCACGTCAGCAGTTGCTCCAAAAGTTTCTCCATATACCCATTTCTTTGTTCATGCTTCCAACGTCCATATTTTTCGAATGCAAATGTAGTCTTAACTATTTTGCTGATTTTCTTATAATTCCACTCCAACAGTTGCTACGAACAGCAAGAACCCATCTTCAACCCCTCCGCCTCCCAAACCTATAAAAACATCAGCTGCACCGCGCCACAGTGCTCCCAAGACCTCAAACTGGACTGCACCAGATCCACCAACACCTGCGTCTACGCGGCCCTCTACGGTGACGGGTCCTTCACCATCGGACTCTACGCCACCGAAACCCTAACCATAACCCCCTCCGACGTCTTCCCAGGCTTTGCCTTTGGCTGCGGCCTAAACAACACCGGCCTCTTCCACGGCGTAGCCGGCTTGCTCGGTCTTGGTCGTGGCCCTCCCTCCCTCGTCGCGCAAACCGCTTCGAAATACGAAGGCTACTTCTCCTACTGTCTTCCTACATTATCTTCCTCATCAGGAACTCTTGGTTTTGGAAAAGATGGTGGAACCACAAACTCCGCTGGTATAAAATACACACCCTTGTTGACCAACTCGAACGGCCCGTCGTTTTACTTCATCGAAGTCACGGGGATCAAAGTCGCTGGAGAGTTGCTACCGATCTCTCAATCCGTGTTTAGTTCTTCCGGCACTATAATAGACTCCGGCACCGTCATTACGAGGCTGCAGCCAGAGGCGTACGATGCACTTCGGACGAAGTTCCGGCAATTGATGATGAACTACACGATGACTCAAGGCCCGTCGCTGTTTGACACTTGCTACGACTTCAGCGGTCACGATACGGTGGAGGTCCCGACGATAAGCTTCGTATTTGGCAGCAATGTTGAGGTTTCGATCCCTTTCCCTGGGATACTAATCGGCAGCCAAGAGTTGGCTTGTCTTGCGTTCGCCGGAAACAGTGATGCCTCCGATGTGGGGAATCTGGGGATATTCGGGAATTGGCAACAGCAGACTTTGGATGTGGTTTATGATGTTGCTGGTCGGAAGCTTGGGTTTGGGATTGGAGGGTGTTCGTAGTGTCATCGATCGATTCATGTTAGGCTCGATCTGTGTGTGGGTACCGAGGCCGTGCTGGCAAGATATAAATAGATTGTCGACAGTACGTCAGCGTGCTATGTTTCATAAAACAATTTATCATTCATAAATAAGCTGTGAGCTAATTAATGAAGAAAATAAGACTTGATTCAGCATTGGGTACGTAGCAAGAAGGAAATCAGGGTAACTAAAAGGGAAATTAAATCCCCTTATCAAAGCATGTTGATGAGATATTATTGTGAAATAGTAAGACTGAAAAAATCAGTTTTGTGTCTATGTGCTAAATCTATGCTTTTGTCTTTTGATTAACTAAATTTGCGCGGTGTTCAGTAGGGATCATGTTTGATAAAAAGTGACGGTGGAAGAGGATTAAATTCTTTTCGGCGGCAGCAGAAATTGCGTGATTTCTGGCAGAACCATGTGGTTTTTATCGTCGCCGGACAGAATTTACACCCCAATAATAATAACATTGAATAGAAGTTAATAATTGGAAAGACTTCTTATCTTATACTATCCAGACTCCAGGATGGATTTATTGAACTCGAAATCTCCACTTTTATTTAATTCAGTACAACGTTTTCGAATTAATAGTCAATGTAAGGAGGAACATGTGACGACAGGAATCCACCAACTCTTAATTCTGTTTTGGCTTTTTCCCCCATACTAGCCCATTTCCCAACCAATAGCACCTTGCACATTCAAGCATCACAAATTTGAAGAAAAAAAAATTTGCTGACACCAAAAACCTCCCTTAAAATTCAAACTGAACAGGGCGTAAGGGTTTGGTCATTTCACATTATGGTAATCACGTGTGACAAAGACGGATCCACGTATGGGCGTATGGGGCCACGGCCCCCGTGTCGTTTCGGGAATTTTTTTCCAAATTTGAATATTAAAATATATTAATTTTTTTTTTTTTGTTAAGAATACCGTTTCCCAAATCTTGAAGTTTCAAATTATTGTTGTTTATAGTTCGATTCCCTCGTTTACGAAATCCTAATTTCGTCCCTGATGGTGACATAATTTCATCGAGAATGGTGCATGCATTATTTTACGTAGCTAAACTACGACCACCTAGTCCTCCGCCACCACCTCCTCTGGCTTTAACCACCGTCGTCCTCCACACCATTTACCGCCACCAAAGCACAACCACAGACAGGTCCACAACCCCTCCCCCCACCCACCATTGGTTCTGCTCTGGCCCTTAATTTGCTTAAGACGCGTCATATTTCATTAATTATGACTTTCATTACAAAATTAAAAGGCTGAGTTTGGTCTGTTTGAACTCAGGGTCTGCTCTTCTAAAATTTTTGCTTTGCTATTTCTTTAGCTTTTCATTGTAATTTGTTTAGATTAATCACTCGTGTTGATGAGAGGAACATACACTACACAAAATAATACCATTTGCGACGCAGCGGTGACAAGATGGATCCCGTGGTGAAAGATCGATGAGCATTAAATTTGCCACGGCAAAAAACAGCCGATTTAAGAAAAAACTCTACTCCATTTGCATGTCAAATGCCCTGTTTTGCAAAAGGTTAGTACCACCGTAAACAAGGGTGGGACACATTGGTGAGGGCAACGGTGCGGTTGGGTTCTTGGGAAAATTAAAACCAAAACCAAAATCGGAACATAAATTTAAAACCATACCCAAAACAGGCGGTATTCATTTTATCTAAACCATAACCAAAACAACAGGTACCGATTTGGTTCGATTCGATTCGATTTTTCATCAAAACCGGTGATCAACATTTTTAAAACAGTTATGGACATTAAATATCCGACCGTTATGAGTAAATGGTTTTGATTATATTTATTATAAACAAATTTTTGGGACCACGTGAATTCCTTTTTCCAGAACAAGTTTTTATATTGGAACATGTTTTTTGTCGAAACAAAGTCAGAACCCTTTTTTGGCCCACTAAATTATTTCTTCACTTTTTAATGAAATGTTATATGGCCCAATAAACAAGTCAGTAGCCCAACTCATTTGATGAGTTAACAAGTGGACATCATGTGCTCTAATCTCCATAGAGGTTGGAATTATGAGGAGAACCAAAAATAGAAAACAGGTTGGTGGCTTTGCAGTTTTAAATTTTCAAGAGCGGTTTTAGGGATATAAATTAGCGAAGCAATTGATCACTGAGTTTGATTATTTTATATCTATAATGCAGGGTTTTCTAAGCCAGCTAGTTTTAGAGATACATTTTCTAGTGACATAATTACAAACTGCTTTGATGGAACAGGAGAAGAATCCTCGTTTCCACGAGAGTGGAGACTCTGATGATGATGAGGAAGACGTTCGTAAGAGACGATCTTAGCTGACTTTAATCCTGGTAGAAGATCTAATTGCCTCTGTATTTCTGCACCTATATATGGTATAACAAATATTTAGAACTATGGCTTATATGTTAGGCTTAATTGCAAAATCACCCCCTAAACTATCACTTTTTGGCAACTTCACCTCCTTAAGTTTAAATTTGAGCAACTTCACCCCTTCCCCCATTTTCCATCCAATTCTGTTATGAAAGTGGATGGAAAATTTCAAAAGTGGATGGAAAAGTAAATCAATGTCCAAAAATGCCCTTCACCCCTTTTTAAAAAATCTCCTCTACACCTCTACACCACATAACACCAGATAACTTTTTCTCTCCTCTCTCTCTCTCTCTCTGTCTACATACACGATCTCTCTCTGTCTCCTCCTCTCATCCGCACCTTCGTAACACCAACAAACCCTAAACCTAAAACCCATTTATACTCCTCCTCCTCCAACCCTAACCCAGAATTACCCCCTCTCCACCTCTCACACCACCAGCACGACCTCCACTCACCACCTCCAGGAGATCTCAACCTCGTTCTTCTTCTCCTTCCTCTCGTCACCACCCAGGTACACCACCTGATTACCCATCATCTCCTCCTATTGGGACTGATTAACTTGTCCTTCTACTCCTCTTCCTCCTCCTCCTCCTCCATTTCCTCTCCAACACCCTCCTCCAATTCCTCTTCAACCCCTAGATAAGGAAAAAAAAAACAGATTTTCCCTTGTAAAAAACAGATTATCCCATTTTAAATCCCCACCCCAAAAATGAGCAGCAGCTCTAGTTACACCAACAACTACTAGCAACACAATGGAGATGAAAGATGCAATTGTGGACGGAAAGTAGTGATGAGACCCTCATTAACTGTGAAAAATCCAGGTAGAAGGTTCCTTGGTTGTCTAAACTACAAGGTAAATTAGTTGAATGTTTTCTTGTCATATAATTTGTCATTTTCTAATAAAATGTGTAAATGCTATTGTTTTGCATTGTAGAATAGGAAAAAGCATTGCTTAAACTTTGTACATTGGAAACTTAGCATGCTATACTTGCCGATCCAAAAATAAAGAAAGAAATTGTCATGCTATATTGGGGCGTTTTAATAGCTAAATGACCACTTCCGTGGGAGTCGCTGTAAATATAGGGCTATGCAACATAATGTGGTACATGAATCAATCAACAATTAACTTAATGACGATGATGATGAGATATGCCTAAGGCTAAAGGTGATGGTCATAGAGCTACTGCTATTATGTTCATAGACTATAATGTACATGCAAGAGAAATGAAAAACTGAAACGAAGAAATCATCCATATATCATCCAGCTCGATTGTAGCTAATCTGTCCTTGTCAAACTGAAACGAATATATGAAATTAATTTGTCCTTGTCAAACTGAAATGAAGATATCAAAGTTGGCCAATATAGAGTACTGATAGCTAATCTCTCCTTGTCATATTTGTTGCTTTGTATAATTACTGATAAGTTCCAATTATTCGGTGCAGAAACAGAATGGCTGCAATTTCTTCATATGGGTAGATCCACAAACATGCGAAAGAGGGTTGGAATATGCTAAAATCATGCAAGCCAAAAAAGAAGAACTTGAGAGACAAATTAAAGACTTGAAGTTGATCAATAAAGAGTTGAGAATAGGAAAACAAAATTTGGAAGAAGAAAATGATGCATTGGTCGTGAAGATAACAGAGTTGACGGAGATTAATGTCAAGTTAGCATCACAGACCGGGCCAAGGAAGACAACAAATATGACGACAGTTATAGTACTAGTAGTAGTCATAGTGTTTGTGGTTTACCTGCTACTGTCAAGTGCAAAGCGCACCCCTGTTAAAAAACAATTGTATTTGGTTTGAAGGTATGTTATGAAATGCAGGAGAGAACTAGCATGAAATCTACTGTAACATGTTACGTTCGGGTGGCGCCCCGTTTGAGAATCAACCTGCTTCAACGCCCTGTTTGGTCCCATAAGTTGTTTTGTACCTGATTCGATCATCATGGTTTCGTATGCGTAGAGGATATGTTTGTGTGAGCGTCATGGACATTATCTCCTCTTTAATAGTGACCAGTTCTCAATTCCAACTGATGGAGGAAAACCGACCTATTTGTTGTAACTGGCTAACTACTATAACATGGTAACACTATATTGCAAGAAAAAAAAGCTACTTCATAAATCTGGAACACAGTGAGACTCCTCTGCTGATTTCCGTGACCATAGCCTTTTAAGCCAACCTATGTAACTGATAGTTGGCCCCATAATTTTGGTTCAAATAACAGGTGGAGGATTTTGAAGTCAAATCATTGATCTCGGAGGCCTCCAAGTCTATCAGACACCAAGTTTCAAAAAAGTTAAGAAAAAATCAATGAAGCCAATTGAGTACACTCTAGTTTGGAGTAGCGCGTCTCCGGGGAAGAGTCTAACCCTGTCCCTATTGAACCAAATGGCTAAGCTTTTATTGAAAATAAGACTTTTTATACATTCAGAAACTGAAATATAGATAACCCATTAAAACAACGTACGACAAAGCTTGGTTTCAACTACCCTTACATACCACCATCCTTACCAAAAACCATAGTCCTAGCCACATGCCGGCTCAAGAAAGACACGAACGACAAAGGTACAAACAAAGAAGCCAACAAAGAAATAGAAACTACTAAGTTGAGTCGTAATGGTATGACTATGACTACCACCTCCCCCTGAACTAGTCACTCACTCTCCTCCTCATCTGCCTCTTTGTCGTCATCCTCCTCTGAAGTAGTTGGCTGCTCATCTTCCACAGTGGGGACATATGGCTCATTGGTGAACACCACAATCTTTTTAGCACAGTACTTTACATACCTCATGTGTTTATCCATTTTCCTCTTCCCCCACCGAAGAGCTGTCTGAATCGCCTCACAATTGCTCATTATTATTTCATTCCATTCCTCTCTCCGCACAGCGCCCTTCCTTGCCTTGGGTCTAGATGGTCCAGCTTCTTGAGAAGGATGTGGCATTTTGGAACTTTTTCTCTCCGTGACCTTGGCAATGGCTTTAAAACACCCGTGGTGACCCAGATTGTCCCCCTTTTCCCCTTTCACTCCGGCTTCCTCACACATCTTAGTTATCATGGCTGGAAACGGAATATTGGCATTTGACAGTCCATTATCCTTAAAATCAGCCATGACATCCCAAATCCGAGCCGCCCAATCTACTTTCTCTGCTGACCGGCTAAACACAAACAACAAAGTTGCATCATTGAGCGAGGGAGTTGATTCCGAGCCGTGAGGGTTTAGGTTGAAGTGCACGAGCTTGTTAATTAAGCGAAATG
Organism: Rhododendron molle; assembly: GCA_025413875.1. Taxonomy (NCBI): domain Eukaryota; kingdom Viridiplantae; phylum Streptophyta; class Magnoliopsida; order Ericales; family Ericaceae; genus Rhododendron; species Rhododendron molle. Next base: position 45,851,895 of record CM046389.1, on the reverse strand, counting down.
TAAGTCTCAATTTTCCCGAGACAAACTTGTCATTTTTGTAAGAATTGGGGTCATCAGTAAGGGCATCCCTAATTTCATCAGGAGGATGAGACCATGCCGAACTTGGAAATGTCACAACTTCCGCGGGTGGGCGTTGGTAACCGTCCAGATAAGTGGCTATTGCACCAGGGTTCACAACAATTGTTTTTGAACCTATAGTAGAGGTAATATGCCTTGTTTTCCTATTGACCTCCATATTGGAGTAAAAATTTCGAACTACACCATCACGAAAGCCAGGTATAGGTTTGAAGAAATAGTTTAGGCCTTGAGCTTTAATTACCTCAATGAATGGGTCGCCGGTGAAATCGGCCTTCGAACCCACCTCTCACAAGTCACCCCTTTCTTCTTCACTGATTTCACCCATTCGCGGTTAGCCCTTTCGGCTTCATCCAGTTTCTGCTTCTTGCTTCGCTCCGCCGCCCGTTCCTCCCGCTCCAAAACCTCACCTGTTGCTGGCTTGAGAATCGTTGGTCGCCTACCATCCATTGTGTGACTTGTGTGATACCCACGTTTCTTGCCCATGGAGAGAGAGAACGGGGTACGAATTTACCAAGTTCGGAGAGAGGCAGAGAATCAAAACTTGGAACTTGTTGATTTGGATGATTTTTGGATGAGAGAGAGAAGAGAGATCGTTTAGGGTTCTGAGCAGCTGAGAACGGAAATAAGAAATAAAGGCTTTGGATTTATATAGTGGGTGGACGTGGGTTTTATTTTTTTATTTTTTATCCAAATTGTCCAGCGGGTATGGGAAGGGAATTTTTAGGCTACGGGTAGTTGTCCAAAATCCACAACATTGCACATCTACTGGACGCTGGCTACGGGTAGAGATTTTTTGGCTACGGGGACCTGTTAAAAAATTTCCAGCAGCTACGGGAAGGGAATTTTTAGTCTACGGGTAGTTGACCAAATCCATAACATTGCACATCTACTGAACGCTGGCTACGGGTAGAGATTTTTTGGCTACGGGCGCCTGTTAAAAATTTCCCAGCGGCTACGGGAAGGGAATTTTTAGTCTACGGGTACCGATTGGGTAGAATTTTGTAAGAACTACTTGAAACAAATCAATCACACGTGGTCCTGAATTTGAATCATTCCATGATTTGCATGACTTAACAACATAACCAAAAAAGTCTCATACAAAGAAAAAATATCCTATTCGATTAAGAAACAAGAACTTTAACTTTAATCAGATCATACACCCAAATAGTGGACACAAATAAAAACCACAAAATTTCATGCCCCGTATGCCACTCTCGTCGGCAACCATACAAGTAGCAGCCCAAGTTGAGGAATAAATTCCCAAAAGCTAATCACCAATAGAACTTGGGTCTCAATTGGTCAAGATAAACCAAATCATTAAGAAAGTAACCCAATCTTTTCCCTTTGTTAATCATCATTTCAAAGCCATGCTATTGAAGGAACTAAATACTACAAAATTGCCAGACAACTGCATGCACGATCAGTTCTTGCACTATACACAACGATGCCCATAAAGTTCAATACACAGTATCCATTAATTACATTATGAAGTGCAGTGTTTGCTCTATAATTTCTGCACTGCCATTTGCAGGTACGAAATGAGTACTTTTCCCATGAGTCATTATAAGGTTACAAGTACTGCTACAAAACTCAGATCAAGGTTCCAAAACACTACTAACAAGTCAGTACTACATTTGGTTGTCAAGTGTTAGACTTCTAGGACTGCCTGGGGTTGATGATTCTCCTTGGGATAACTGTCTAGGGCTAGTGATTGGCATTGTTGCACTGCCGGTGGTACTCCCACTCCCACAAGATGCTGCAGATGACCCTGCAGGTTGACTCCAAAAAATACCATTCCCTATCCTTGTCGATCTCCTCCATTCCTACATTTACAAACATGTCACTGCAACAAATATGGGCTTCCACAGCATTAGTTGATAGCATTTTTTGGGAAATGCTATTGTAGGGATATACTATTATAGCGTTCAGTAGTAAAAAAAAGAGAGGGAAACGCTCGTGCCTGGTGTATGATAACTCGACAACAGCGTTCCCCCAAAATTTGACGGGCAGCCGGTTCTCCACGCCCTAAATCGCACACCCCTTACTAAAAATTTCAAATGAGTTCAGTACTGATACCAGATCTCCCTATCGTTTTCGGCGAACTGGTGTTAAGTTTCTCAAGTTTTGCGAACTGGGTTGCATTGCAGCGAACGGCTCGATCTTCGGGTATTCTAGGGTTTTAAACGAGAATAGCAGGTTTGTTTCTTCTTCTCTATTTCACGATTCATCGTTCTAAATTTGCCCCCAAATTTTTCGATTCCATTTGCTTACTTGCTTTTCATTCTTTTCACGACCAGTTCTCAGCTTCTCATACTTGCTTTTCATCACTTGAAACAAGTGGCCTTCCTCGAAATCGACTTTCATCCACCAAATCTTATTGAACGCCGCCCTCCGCCTCCATCCTCTTCACATTCCGGTGAGACATATCATCTTTACCTGACGATTCTGAAATCCAGGGTTTATTTGATTGTGTCTTGGAAATGGGGGTTCATGTTTCATCAATAGTTTACGGTTATTGGGTTGCTTTATGGTTTGAGGACTGATAGAATTCAATTTGGTGGTCTCAATGGGTTTGACTACTTGACATTGTGATAACAAAACTGGTCCAATATTTGTTCCTCTATTCTCAATCTAGTTCAACACTATAATCTGGGTATTGACTACAGAAGTGCATTTTTGTTCTCTTAATCGTATCAGAAACTTAGATTTGGGGTTACTATTTGTTTCTAAGCTTGGACTGTTCTCTTATATTAGTCCTATTCATTGGATTGTTTTGCTTTTTCCTTTTGTCTCTTGGATTAGCAGTTTTTGGAGTTGGAGAAAGTGCTTGGTCAGATTACGTATCGAAGACATATTCAGACCTTTTGCACCAGTTGAATTAAAGAGGTGTCTTTGTTCAGAGAGTCCTCACAAGTTTGATTTGATATTTTTCTTAATTTTTGCCCAAATACAAAGGTAGGGTTTTAATATTTGATTATTAGCTTGTGATAATCAATTTGGAATTTACACGGATTATGCACCTAGAGGGTTTGGATTTACTTTCATTGAGGCATCAGTTTTCATTCTGATAACATATTGGGGCTCTTGGATTTATTCATTCCGATAACAAGCTCAAGAAATAATAGTTGACTAATAATGTTTCTGTATGTCGCAGGGGCATTCCCCTTGCCTCCCGAGCTGTCTGCATTCCAACATCTTCATCTCCACAAGTCCTATGTGATTTGTTCTAGTGTGCTTCTGATAATGGATTTTTTGATTTGTATAATTTTTTGACTGCGCATACGATCTTTACTTGTTGTGAACATAATTTTGCAATGCACATCTCCCTACTTTATATAGCTAATTCAATCTTTACGTTGTTATATTCTTCCAGTGTTTATGGTTTGTGAGATTATTTGTGTTTGCTTGTTTTCTGGGGAAGTGCAATAACATACTTTCTGATTATTGGTCACATACTCACATAGATTTCTCTCCAGAGATTACAATTCTTTCATCCTACCACTTGTTTGATTTTGTTCCTGAGAGGAAAGAAATATCGTGACATGCCGATGCCGACTTTGGTTCAGCCAATAGTGCATAGTTTAGCCATGGCTGTGATTTCCACATATAGCAAAACACATTGTTAGGATCCTAGGTTGGTTTCAGGAATTTTACAAGTGATTCAACTAGGAATATATATTTTACGAGTGATTCAACTATGAAAGAGATAATTGCAGTACCTAAACTTATCATATTTTTTGAAGTGTCGCGATGCGGTACTAGTTCATACTTTGTACAGATGGAAACGTGTTTCTATGGCACCCATGATTTAAGGAATTTTTTAAATTCCTTGACATCATGAATTTTTTCCAGGTTCATTAATACTAAAGGAGAAATTGGAAGCAAATATGCATACGGGCTCCGGGCGCCAATGGGAGTTCTAAGTTAATTCACTTCAATAAGTGTCCTTTTAGTGATTAGGGAAGATGTTACTTGACATTACAATCATAGTATTACTTGATGTTAAGAAGTACAACTAAACATTGAAAGACGAAAGCTATAACATGACACAAGCTTATTTAGGAGATTAACATGTGTTTAATGAAGTTCAAGTGAGACTAGCTAGACTTAAACAATGAGATCAGTGCATGTTAGCTTGGTTAGATTTGGATATGTGGAGGATTTAGATTTTGCGTCAGAATTGAAGAATTTTTAAATGGTCATCAGAGTATAGTTTTATGTTAACCTTAAATTGTGGATTCTGACTTGTAACTTAGATTGACTTGGTAGTTTCCAAAATAAACAGGATGATTATTATTTAAACCCAAGTTTCTTTTGGGATGCGTTATGATGTTTGGAAGGTTAGAGAAACTGATGAAAGAAAAGGACCTATAGAAAGGTTCAAGCGTTGTGATAGAACTCCCTTGAGGGAGTTATTCTTAAGTTCTTTGCCAGGGATAATCCTGGTTTGTTCCCCACCTTCCCCTTAGTTCTATACTCTGTGAAGATTGTGGTAATTCCCCCTAATATTTTCTGTTTTTGTTGTGCTATTAATATGGTAAGTAAGAGACAAGTATCTTATAGTTTGTTTGAAATGGAGAGTACATATGGTGGAGTTTGGTGATAATTGGTAACTTATTACTCTTATGCTTGATACTAGCTATATGTCTTCTCCACCTCACCTTTGGCCGTATATATCAGAAGATCAAGTGGAGTAAGGTTTTTTGGGGTGTATCTGTTTACTCTTTTTTTCTTCATAATCTGCAGTATCTGTTTACTCTTTTTTCTTCTCAAAAACTTCTAGACCCTGCACACTAGGGCTAACACACCTTAGCATAATTCAGCCTTTTGCATTTCTCAGTAAGCTGATCTGTATTTTTCCACCATTTTGCCTCTAATCTCTCACACATTAGAAGTTGTGTATGAATCATATAGTGGCACACATGACTTGTATATATGAAAAAGTGAACACTATTATGTTTGATTGGTAGCCTAGCACCTAAAGCAGCCAGAGCATTAGTTCATCAAGCTAATCTGTCCAAATGGTGGTCATGCCCTCAAATGCGAAGGCACTACAAATTAAGCATCATGGTAGTTTAATGTAGTCAACAAACAAATCCTAGAATCATTTGTTGATTTTGTCAAGTACTAGTATGTGATAAAGTATGAATCCTTTTCATCTGAAGTTTGACTCAGCCAATAAACGTATCCTAGAATAGAACTTCATTTAGTCAATATTACAGTAAAGTATGTCATGTAATGGGTTTCTGAGTGTAAAATTTAAGCTGATCAAATACTAAATGAAGGAGTAGTAGGAGGAGAATGAGATTAACAAGTCAGTCATTACAACAAATAAGCCTTTTAACAGCATAATACCATAGCGTTTTTAAAAAAATGCTATTATAAAGAACGAATAATAGCGTTCAAGACAATACCATAGCTAATTATTTTTGTCGTTCTCTTTTCTGATGGATCAGTATATAGAAAGACAATTTTCTAAGTTAGTAAATGTTTTGAATTAGACTATTTGTTTCCATTTAAGGCTTGCACTTATAGCGGAGTATGTTTGTGAGAGTTTGTAGGTAGCCAGCCATACCCTTTCATTACTTTTTCATTTGTTTTTTGTTTTTCGGGAGGTTGATTCTCCTAACTCAAATCTAAGCCTTCTCACCAGGGACTAAGGGCCCTTGGGGCAATCAAACCAAGGTATGCCGTGTGGTGCTGTGGATTATAGTTTCTGCACTGATAACACTAAGTGCTTTTCTTTTATTTCGGGGGTTGAGTTTGAGTACTTGGTCCAAAGTGCTTTACCACCACATGCTTTCTCATTCGCTGAGAAAAAGAGACAGCCGGCTTCTCTTTGCCAACTTATTCAATGCCAACTTCAAAGGAAACATGCTGTATGAGACCTCCCAAGAGATGGAATTGAACTAAATGTAATAGAACTTCAAGCAAGAAGAACGGAAATGAAACTAGATAGATCTCCAGGGGTGAAGCTACTCAAGTAAAGCGAAGAGTGGCATACTCTATCGTAGCTGTCCCGGATTTTAACATGTAAGTCTCGACATACTCTATGCTTCTCCTATACGTGATTTCCCTGAATATTTGATGAGCTTTCCAATTTTTAAGCTACGGATTCTGTTTCATGCATTGACTACCAGGGGAGCCATGGAAAACAAGAGCTTGAATGTATGCTTCCTGAAAAGTTAGCTCATTGTTTCATTTTTGCTGTTGAGTTCATTTAGGTGACGGTTGTTTGGCTTGATCATTGTCACATATTCAATTCCAAGCTTGTCTTGGGATCTCCAGAAACTGCTACAGATGCAGATTATGCTGCGATTTTAGGAGTTATTGGCCATGAGGTTTGTTTTCTATTGCATTGCATAAAAGAACATGAGCGTGGATATTTGGTTTTTGGTTTTCTATCCGAACTGTACTTAGGTGGTTCTTCTTTTGCATATGCAGTACTTTTACAACTGGACGGACCACAGGTGCTCATAGTGCTACTATTTATCTTCTTTAATGAAAACTTGTCACTCTTTCGTGTAACCCTCTCTTGTTCAGAAGGTGACTCTCTCTTTCTCTCTCCCTGTATGTGTGTTACGATTGTGTACTGACTTCTCAGTTTTCTTTCTGAATGTTGTTCTTGTTGTGAGAAGCATGAAAGTAGGCCCATTTGCTGAATGTGGCGATGTGTAGTTCTGTCCCCTCCTGCCCCCTGCCATATCCCTTTCTGCATTGGCATGCATGGCTGTGTGCAGAGGACGTATTTATTTGTTCGTACTATTTGCTTTGACATCTTACAGATGTCTGGAATTTCCTTATCCATAACTTTAGAAAAACCACAACTTGTTAATTTCTTCGAGAAAGGGATAGGACTAGTGCAAGTCATGCGTCTGATCTCTGCTGTAATTTCTGTGTCTTTAAAACCTTTGTGATCCTTAGGACTTACATCTACTATTGTACTTCATTGTTTGTGGTTTACATGTGAAATTATTATGGTCCTGTCTTGAATGATATCTTTTTTCTTTTGTTTTGCTTCAGTGTAAGTTTTGTGGGAGAGAGGGCACTGTGTTGATGGTGTAAGTTTTGTGGGAGAGAGGGCACTGTGTTGATGGTCACTGGCCGTGGTCGTCCACTGACCCACGCACTAAGTCAATCAGGACAGTATGCGCCCCTGATGTTTGACTGTAGGGGATATGAGCCCGTGGAATTTACATTTGGCAGTGGTTGGAAAGTGGAATCTGTAAGTGTCTGATTGCTTTAAATCTCGCTCCTTGTTGGACAGGAATGTTATTAAGTTACAATTTACCTCTTGAAGGAAAAAAAAGTGAAGAAAAAAAGTAGTTAAAGTTTAGCTTTATGCTGTTAAGATGCATATCCCTTTGCCTTCAAACGTAGCATCTATCAGATTAAAAGAATTCTGCTCTTTATGGTGAATTGTGTATTTCATTAGTTATAGTTGAAAAAGATAGATGAGTGTATTTCAAGTTAACGAGATTTCAAGAGTGAAAAAGTTCCTTGCATAATTTCATAGCATTTTTTTATAAATGCTGTTGTAGAGGTTCACTGCAACAAATATGGGCTTTTATTGCATTAAGTTATAGCGTTTTTTCGTCTATGCTATAAAAGAGGAGTTATTATAGCGTTCCTTATTCAGAAACAGGGAAACGCTCCCTCGAAGTCTCGCGCTCAAAAAATTATAGCGTTTCATTAAAGGAGAATAGCGTTCCGCGAAATCTTTAGGCGCCAATCCTTGCCGCCCTAGGTCACCAAAAATTCCAATCGCTCCTTCAAAATCAGAGGCGCCAGATCTCCCAATCACTTCGCGCGAACTGGAGATTAATATCTCAAGCATTGCGAACTGGTTTTGCTTGTTAATGGATCAATTTCTCGTCTCCTAGGGCTTCAATCGTGCACACCAGGTTTGTTCCTCTCTCTCTCTCTCTCTCTCTCTCTCTCTCTGTATATGTTGATCTAAGCCCTAGCTTCTGCACGTTTGGGTCTGGGACTAATTTTTATCACGAGGATATGATGTAGCCAAACACATTGCAACGCCTCACGGAATACGTGTTCCGTCTTGGGCACTAATCTGATTTTAGGAATGCCGAATATGATAATTTTGAGTACTAATTTTGCTTTAGCTGTTGCTGGTGTTGAAATCGGGTAGTTACTGGTACTGGGTAACGGCTGCATGTGTTGTTGATTCCACAATTTTTGATTGTTCAAATGTTTGCATTTTGTGGAGATTTTTTTGGGTGTTTATGGTGCAAAGGGTTTCCAGCCATGGCTCATTATGGACTTTGTCCAATTAACTAGCTCCTCCCAAATTGGTATCCACCCCCTCAAAAATCAACTCGTTTCTTGCTTTTCCAAACAGATCATGTGGGGAAAAAAAAAAAACACAAGGTGATTGTAGCAGCATAGCATAGCATACCACATCAGCTTAATGTAGAATATATTAGCCTACTCGTTAGTTGGTTGAATGGACAAGGATGGAATGAAATTGAAGTTCAATTTGGACTGGTTTTGTGGGTGGGTGTCTTGACACCTTTCTCCCTACAGTTATTAAGGTAAAAGACATATAAGGCATAGAACATTGAATTAGTCATGATCCTCTATGGCTAGCAATTCACTGCTTTACATTCTTTTGTTTTTGAAAAAGACAAAAACTATGGATACAAAAAATTGGGAACACTGAGTAGAGTCATAAGGAATATGCACAGTTGAAACTGTAATAAACTTGACTAACGCAAGGAAGCAAAACATAGAGGCAAGGAAGCAAAACTTGAAATTGTAATATGTCTGCAGAGATATTGCACTTGCAACTGGTTTCTGTCTAGATGGGAATCAAATATCCAGACGCTTGGTGACGTGAAGCATGTATAATGTGTGTTCATTTTACGGTTTTTAGGAGAACCTTGAAACAACTAAGAGGCACAATTGAGGGGGTGACTTGTTATTCTTATTGTTCAACCATGGTTTCCCCTTCCATCGTGGATATACGCACACAGTATCGTTTGTCAAACCACAAATTTCATGTGTAATGTTCTTGTGTTTGTTGGTGTGCTTTCTTTCATTCATATTTATTGCTCGTGGTATATTTGTTTAGTTCATGTTTGCATAACAAGTGGGATCACATGTCTCAGGTACCCTGTACTAATGTTATGGGGTGTCTTATGTATTTGCTTGATTGTACCAAGCCTGATATATATCTTATGCCTTCAATGTGTTCGTTGGGTATTTGGCCTATGGAGCAATGACACTCCTAGGAGGTCACTGTACCACTTTTATCTGTGTCAGACATGCCCAGGATACACCAAATTACATACGGGACGTCACCTGGTGTGTCCATTAAATTTAATAAGTATTTTGAGTTGGGAGAAGACAGTGAAACAGTTGAGACATGCACGAACACGGGAGGACGGAGATGTGGAGCATATATAATGTGCATTCATTTAGGATATTAAGGGAGAAACTTGAAAGAACTAAGAGGCACAACTGAGAGTGCTACTGTGGATCATTGTAATTCTTATCGTTCGATAGTGGATTTCACATGCCTATTTTGTCAAGAACTTCTTGTCATTAGGAAGTATTGTTCTGAAAATAAACCTGGCTAATGAAACAAGATTATGAATTTATACGGATATCTTTTGTTCATGAACATGGATCTGGAGTAGGAAAGACTTAATAAAGGAATGTTGCCACTCTTCACACGTAAAAATACTTATGAGATTAGCCTAGGGTTTGTGATTGTTTATGGTTCATTATCCTGCTTTGATAGGTTATTGGCCTCATCGTAACAGAGTAGTCTTTGATTCTTTGCTACATAGTATGTAGCAACCTTTTCCATCCTTTTGATCTCTTTAAATCTTCATTTGGCATTGACCTTCTGCACCATATGGACTCCACACAAGGTAATGTATTTTTCATCATTCCTATGTCTAAATTAAAAAAGGACAATGTTTTGTTCACTCTTTATCTGTTAAATGATATTTGCCATTGTAAATCAAAGACTTTCTTCTTCTGCAGGTCTATGACTTGAAAAAGAAAGAAGTTTCGTTACTTTCTTCCTCTGCAGGAGGAATTGGAAGAAGGTAATGCCTGCTTTTGTTTGCTTGGTGTGGATGTCTATTATAGCTCTTTACTGCAATTGTTTTTCTTCGGACTTTTACTACGTGCTGCATCTTTTCGGGGATGATTTTTGTTGCTACAACTTCTGATACAACTTCAACCTACATGCATGTTTCTCATATTTTGGAGGGTTTCAAGTAGCCCATTTATGTGGTTGACTTTGAGAGCTGAAAGGGAATACGCTCGGCAAAGAAGTAAGCTTCAAGTAAAGAAAATCTGTGCGCGGAATAAGATGGTTGGCTTAGTGCATGATTATATTTTCTGGAAAGTGGAATTACATTAGTTATTTTTCAATGAGTCCAATTAGTTGGGCTCTTTTATGTAATTTTGTTAGAAAATTATTTCCCAAGCTAATGTAATGAATCTTTATTCAATAGTTGAATTGTTTATTGTATATTGATATTTGGATATAGTTGGTGTTGAATGGAATAAATCATTTTTGTTTCTTAAATAAAATTACCATGATCTTATTTGAAAATGCTAATATATTGGTATTTATAGAATTTTATAGCGTTCTTAAAATGCTGTAGAAACTTTACATTTTATAGCGTTTTTAGAACGCTGTAGAAACTTTACATTCTATAGCATTTTAAAAACGCTGTAAAAAGTCTATATTGTATAGCGTTTTTTGAACGCTGTAGAAACTTTACATTCAATAGCGTTTTAAAAACGCTGTAAAAAGTCTATATTCTATAGCGTTTTCTGAACGCTGTCTTATGTCCAAGACTTTTAACAACATCGGCTAATACAGCGTTCGGAAAAAACGCTATCTATACCATTTAATAGTGTTTTTCAAACGCTGTAAAAAGCGAGTTTTCTTGTAGTGTGTACATGCAGGTTATAAAAATTTAATTCTTACATAAGACTATGGATAAATTTGTAAACTATTCCATCCATTCATACCAGTGGTAATGACAAACGAACCCTTGGGGCTATAGATGTTGTCACAGGTTGACTCTGACCTGTACCCCCAAACCTTATGATTGGTTGTTTCACTTTTGTTTTACCAACAACCACTTCTTTACCCTTCCCATTGGATGTAGGTATTTGCCCTCCACCATTGGCAATATTGCTTGCATCTCTCTCTAATGACTATACCAGGAAGTGCAGCAATGCTTTCACCTCTTCCTCTTCCCTTACCTCGAACATTGAGATTGACATGCTTTGAGGTAGGGTCACCACCTCTTCCTGTGCCTCCCACCACTTTTGTTTTATCACCCCTTGCTTTACGTGTGTATGGTGCAACAGCTTTTCCATCTCTAACACTCTTCCCTCCTTGACCACGTCTACTTCCACTCCCTCTACCACCAACCACTTCCATTGCAACTTTCATTGCCACTTCCATATCCTGTAGGGAACACATAATTATCATTTAATATATGTTACAACGCATAAAGTACTTAATGGTTTAAAAAAAGTTACAACTCCTTACTTGTTCAGCTTGTTGTTCAACTGTAGTGTTTGTTGACTTACGTCCACATCCACTTCCTCTACCACTAGCTTCATTAATTGCCAATTCCATACCCTGTAGGGAATAAATAATTATCATTTCACATATGTTTCAAATAATAAAGTAGAATAATGATTTTTAAAAAATGTAAACTCCTTACTTGTTCAACGTGTTGTTCAACTGTGGTGTCTTTTGACTTCTGAGCACATGTCCTTGCATTGTGTCTAGGCTCCTTGCATATGCTACATTTAATGGTTGTGTAGTGCCTCCGCACTCCTCCTCTCTTTTTGGGTTCCTCATCATGCCCACTTCTCCTTTCCTTTCTTGGTCTCCCACTTCTTACTCTCAAAGGAGGAGGAATGAGAGGATCAAGGTCCGTATGAACCCACATAGAAGCATCTGGAATTGGTTTAATTATGTACTTGTATGTCTTCGCAAAAAGTTGCCACATGGAAGCATTCATGAACAAAGTCTTCAGGATTGCTTTTGTCGGTTATAATTGCTGACATTCCATGTGAACAGGGTATCCCACACACATCCCATTTCCCACAGGTGCATGTTCTTTCTCCTATGTCCACAACAAAACCCATAAGTACAGTCAAGATTTCAAAAGTGGTGCCACCACTATAAATGACCTGACAATCCCCTATGTTATCACATGTTTTTTTCACCTTCTTCGCAATCCTTAGACAAAGCTTACCATTCCACCCCTTGCACAACTCACGTCTATATTGTAACCTTGTCATTAAGTACCTCCTAATACTTTCGGCCATGGTAAGGATTGGTTGGTCTCTTGCATATTTGATAGCTCGATTGAAAGCTTCACTTGTGTTATTATTCATTCTATTGCACTTAGCCCTTCCACTGTACATGCACCTAGCCCATGTTCTTGGCTCTTCCCTCATCAACCACTCAAAGGCAGTCTGATCAAGCTCTTTAATTTCCTTCATCTTCTCCTCAAACTCTTGGATTGTGTAAACTGATACAGCCTGCCACATGAGGTCTTTCCACTCCTTCCCCTTGTACAATTTGTTGAAGTTTGAATACATATGCCTAATGCAGTACCTATGTTCTACAGTAGGGTACTTTGCTGCAAATGTTTGTGTCAACCCCTAATTAAAAAATCATGCAATTTATTTAGATGACAAACAATTTACGTAAAGCCACAAGTATAGGCAAATATGGAATTGGACAACATAATTAATTTTACCTTTTACCTGTCAGACATGAAGCACCAGCCCATTTCCTCTGGATTCCCAATTAGGTCCTCTAATAATCCCATGAACCAAGTCCAAGCATCTTTGGTTTCTGACTCGACAACAGCAAAGGCCAAAGGGAAGCTCAGATTGTTGCCATCTCTTGCCACTGCATGCATAAGTTGCCCTCCGAACGGACCTTTGAGAAAACAAGCATCCAATCCAATGATTGGCCTGCACCCTGCTAGGAAACCCTTTACCTGTGCATCATAACTTATGAACATCCTTTGAAAAAATGGAACTTATCCATCTACGGGTCTTTTCACCTTAATTTTAGCCATGCTACATGGGTTCCATCTTCTCACCGTCTCACAATAGTCCCACAACCGTTGGTATTGTTCTGTATGATCTTCCCGAATCTTTTCAAGTGCCTTTCTCTTTGCCCTATACACCTTATACTCTGAAACATTAATGAGCCACTCCCTCCTCACATTATTCTTAATTGATTTCACCTTAGTCTCTGGCGCATCATTTAATTTGGCTAAGTACTTGTTGGAAAGCCAAGAAGCAGTTGCATTATTATTTGTGTAGTTTCGAGTACAAGTATGTTGTTGCCAAATATTTTTTATCTGGAATGATTTCTCATCATACATGGGAGAGGCATAAAGTCTAAATCCACAATCAAATGCACATTTCACAGTCACCCTCGTAGATTCATTCTTCAAGAATTTAAATTTGTACCCCTCCTTTATATGATATTCCCCCAATAATTTTCTAAACACACTGACATTAGGAAACTTCATCCCTTCTATTAATTGGGGGTTTTTCATGCAAGAGTCTTTAAACTCACAAAAAGTAGGCTTCCCATCTTCTCCTTCCTCAACCAAGTCATTTTCATCATTATCTGAATCCCCCTCACCACATTCTGTTTCAAGGTTATAGGTTCCCAGACCAACCAACGCAATGTTCTCCTCTTCCTCTTCATCAGAAGACTCCTCTACCCCACTAAAAGAGTCACAAGAAGTTTCACTATCTTGATTAGGCTGCCACTCACAATCTGACTCACTATCCTCATCCATTTCCTCACCTACTCTTTCTCCGTCTTCATCGAACATTCACACATTGATTACCTACTCTCTCCCCCTCTTCATCAACAACTGGTTCTTCTATGTGTTCAAGTCCCCCTAATTCACCACCTCCATCACCTTCTCCTATTTGAAAGTCACCTCCTAATTCAGTTAAGGAGCTAGGGTCTGCAGTACTATTCGTATCTCTACCTATCACCTCCACCTCAGGCTCACGTTCCTCGTCAGACTCTACGACACTAGGACAATCAACATATAGATCGATAACCATGTACTTCTTACCACAAGAATGCACTGCAAACATTTCAACCATATCATAATGAGAAGTCAAGTTAACTAATCCATCATTCATGTCATGCATTGGAAGTTTATAAAACACAGTTACTTGCTCTGTTACTCCATTACTATATGTTAGTCCATACCCCATTTGCCTAATTATATCCATCAATTCATAAAAGCTGAAGGAATCTGGATCCACCTTCGATTCTGCAACAACCCCATTCAAGTACTTAGACTCCGAACCCCTTACTCGTCTACCACTGACGCGTATGAACAATGTACACCTTAGCTCCACCATGGTTTCTGTGCAACAAATAAGTTAGATTAATGATCATGTTTTCCTTGATAAGTCGCAAACAAAGTCATAATGTTAACATCTCTCATATTCTACATAGCTCATTACATTGAACCATCCCCTTCAATGTATCTTCATATACGCACACAAACACAACCCCCCCCCCCCCCCCACAAAATTTTCTTTTCTTTCCTTACATTGGAGACCTGGGGAGGACAAGATGCAATATTGCCTTTTAACACAAAATAAATACACCTCAATTCTGCATCACTCAACATCAAGCCTAAATATAAAGAAAATCAAACTAGAAATCATAACTACAAATCAATGAAACCCAAGAGACAAAAATTGCTCTATGCTCACAGTCACAATTAGCTGTCCAAAAGATGCCGAACCACTACACGTGCTAATAAGTTAAGCAAAGGTAAATGGAAAACCCAAAGAGAGAACCACCAAACATTGTTACTATACTATACCAGAGCAACTTTTTGCTTTTTTTGCTAGCCATGCAACCACCTAAAATTATTAACTGCTACAGGCATAGCCAGTAATGAAAAAAGAAGCAATTCCGAAGTAGATGGAAACCAACGAGAAATCACCCTCATTAACCATCACCCTCATAAACCAAAAACACAAAATATTTGGAAGAGAAACCAGAAGCATCAACTAAATTCCAGACCTCAAATTCAACTCAGAAATTTAGGGCTTTTTAAATTCGAAAACAACAAACAACAATAAACAATTTTTTAGCCCTTTTACATGTCAATAAACAGCAGGCTTCCCAATTCTTTTGCCCTAAACCAACTTAACTAAACAGAGAACTTACAGATGGGGAAGAAGTAGGTCGTCGTCGTCGTTCACTGGGAGGAATCAGGTCTCGGCCGTCGGCGTCGTGCGGCCGTTGATGTCGTGCAATCGTCGTCGTCGTCTATCTGGACCGTGGGGTGGGTTTCGGAGTGGGTGGGGTGGGTTTCAGAGAGGCGGAAGAGTGAGAGAGAGAGGTTGAGGAGAGAGCGAGAAATTCGATCGAAGGAAAAAGGGAGAGAATGGAGATATATGATAACGTATTTTTTTTAAAAGGGGAATGAACGTATTTTTTAAAAAAAGGGTATGTAAGTAATTTTGTAGCCCTCCGTCCATTTTTTTAATGCAAAATGGGGGAGGGGGTGATGTTGCTCAATATTTGTTAGTTAAGGGGTGAAGTTGCTCAAATTTAAACTTAAAGGGGGTAAGTTGCCAAAAAGTGATAGTTTAGGGGGTGTTTTTGCAATTAAGCCTATATGTTAAGCATGAAAAGATACTAAGGAGTTCTAAAAAGAAGGCCAGATGCCGGAGCGGAGCGGAGTGGAACGAGTGGAGCGAAGCGCAACGAGTAGAGCGTAGCGGAGGGAGTAATAAAAAATAAGAAAAAAAACCTAACAGTGGCGAGACTATATAAATTGAGGATAAATTTTTTTCAAATATAATAATTACATTTTGTAAAATTCTTGCCGTGGTGGCCGCCGACACTAAACCTCCATTGGTTCCATCCTTGTGGCAACAAGTGTAGGATTTCGTAAGAAACCATAAACCCAAGTTCTCATGTCAAATGATTGAAGAAAATAAATATACCGGATGCGTACCTGTCGCCATGGAGGATGAAAACCTTAATGTGTGGTTATTCGTCTTCCGCCTCCAAAACCGTTCTCTTGATATTGACCTTAGTCTCACACATGATGGGATGGTATGAGAAAAGAGGCTAGGATTTGAAGTGGGAATCTTGACCACAGATTTATAATTCCCGATTCCATCATAGCCCATCATAATAGATGGAACCATATTAGGCCCTTTAATTGGTTTCTACATATATATTATTAGCCCGCACCACTTAACGCGCACAACTTGACACAAATATGTGCTAATAGAGACGTGTCCATTATCAGGTCACATTAATTGAACGATCACAACCTAATGGGTAATACCGACATCACTCAAGCCTTATTCGACAACGTACAATGTTTACTTTTATGATTTATGTAGGCCCACTGTGGGCTCCCGCGCCCGAAAGCGCTAATTCGAAGAGTCACCACCCGAATTTTTGAGATGGATGATTCGAGAAACCGAGAGCTTGATTTGAAAAAGAAAGGCTTTTGGTCTAGCGAAAATGTTGAGACTTTGGATCCGGGAGCCATGTTACGAACGGGGAATGTTTTTTTGAAAAAGCACCCCGCTCGCCCGGTAAAACCGGTCTCTACTAAGCATTTTAAATGGAGGATTTAACATCATTTGAAAAACTTAACTTGAAAATATGTACGGGAAAGGGACATGGGAGATAATACAACACAGCGGCGTGCTCGTGGTGCAAGCTGTACAGTATGAAATGAATGAGCAATATACAAAAAGTGAAGTAACAACATTACAGCAGACTGCTAATATCACTTGAGGTGCTGCGCGACAAAGCAGATGGACCGCACGGTGCAGCCAACATACCGTGCGGTACACCTGTCTACACATTCCAGAATCAGTTTGCTTTTACATGACAAAACAAACCATAGGTCCGCAAAATAATTTGTTATATTTTCTGAATCTTCGAAAAATGATTTACGGGACCCTTTTGTTCATCTTATCATGTAAAATAATGTTAAAAGCTTTTTGAAATGTTGAGAGATCTCATAAAGTAAAAAAAAAAAAAGAAAGACTTTCAACATGAAACTCGAATCTAGAATGTACCCGCACGATCTTTAAGCAATATTCGTCGAAATATGAAAAGAAAAAGCAAAACAGAAAAGAAAAAAAAAAGAAAAAGAAAGATTTTGAATGTAAAACTCGTTTGAGACCCAAGCTCGGTATAGAAAGACCAAGAAGGGCCTCGATCGGCTCCCCTCAAGGCTAAATGTAGTTTAGCCCAAGGAAATGGATTTATACCTTTTGATCGAAATTTGGATGTGCTTGAAGGTAGAGGAATGAAAGTTGATTTGGATTGAGCTTGAGAGACTTGAGAGCAAGTGGGTGTAGAGAGAGAGAGATGTGTATAGTGGTGATGGGTGTAAGAAGTTGTAGAGAGAGAATCAAAAGGGAGTATTTTTAGAGAGAGAGTAAGAGCCAAAAAAATGGCATAGTAACTCTACTTGGAGTTGAAGGGGTACTTCTCAACTAGAGAGAGGGTGTATTTATAGGCAAGAGAGCCAATGATGATCACTAAAGGAGGGGAGGTGACTTCTGGGCCGAATAAAACTCATTTTCTGGCATAGACGCTCCTCATGAAGGCGTGGTGTGACTTTCTGCATTGTCAGAACTTTTTCTCAAGGTGCCGTGCGACGTAATGGAGTCCCGTGCGAGAGTGATTTTTTGAATTTTCTAAGGTGCCGTGCGCCCTTTTGAAGTGCCACGCGCTATGTGAATCAGCACAGCACACCGAACTTCGCGAGGGCGCCCCGGACACTCTCGAACTCGGATTTGGACGCGGTTCGAAGCGTTGGAAAGCTCGCCGAGTCCTCTTTTTAACCCAATTGGTTTCACTCAAAGCCATTTTATATATTAAAATATGTGCCCATTTTACCCTCAGTGTGTCATGAAAAAAGTTATTTTTGACAAAATAAACGCATCTTTCTCTTTTGCAATTGAACCAAGGGCCACCCTACATTGTTGAAAAGGGGTTTTCTTGAGGTTAGAGAAAGAGTAGCAAAGGAGCAACAATACAACCCTCGAAGGTATATTTTTTCTTATTTCATAATCGGGGAAACTTAAAGATTATTCAGGAGTCCAGATTGGGGTGTCTACACCCACCAACAGAAATTACTAACAATGTCCCAATTGGGCCACATAGGTCATTTTGATATTAGACATTGTAAACTTTAAGAGCTCAAATTTTTGTTGTCAAAATGTATGAGTGTCATCTCAAAATAATCTGGTCCATTGAAAACATATATATAGGACCATGGCGGCCTTTGCCATATTTATCATGATAGGACCCATCCATGGTCACAAATACCTATGTATTTAACGACATAGATTAAGTACGGATATGTAGCATGAAAAACGCATGCAATGTGATCATTTATCATACTTGTTTCCAACTGGTCCAACTTTATAACTCAATAGAGTTTCTGTATTATGCATATTTTCAAAACCTCATGTATAACCACAGTTTGAAAATTAAATACGCAACTTTATTTCAGAATCATCAATAAACTGAAAGTGATCACTACAAATGTCAAATAATCAGCCATATGAAAAGCACAACTCCCACTAATGAAATACTTCATTAGGACTAACCACTCCTGCATGAGCAACATGCTCTTTAAACACTTTAGGTGGTAAGCCCTTACTAAGTGGATCCGCAATCATGAGTTCTGTGCTAATGTACTCAATTGATATAAGACGATTCTGAACTCTTTCCTTAACGACAAGAAAATTGATGTCAATATGCTTTGACTTTTGACGAACTCTTGTCATTCTTAGAATACAGTTCAGCAGCTTTATTATCACAATAAATCCTTAGTGGCTTCTCGACGTTACTCACTATATGAAGCCTCGAGATAACCATATCGCTTGATTTGATGCCTCATAGCAAGCTATGAATTCAGCTTCCATGTTAGACGAAACTATAAGTGTCTGTTTGACACTTTTCCAAGATATAGCTCCTCCAGCTACCATGAAAACATAACCAGAAGTGGATCTCCTACTATCGAGGCAACCGGCAAAATCAGAGTCTACTATCCAACGATCTCCAAATGTTCAAATCTCCTATATGTGAGCATATAATCTTTTGTCTTTTGCAAGTATCGTATAACGCGCTTTGCTGCTTTCCAGTGATCCATGCCTGAATTACTTAAATATCTGCCAAGCATTCCAACCACATATACAATATCCGGACGCGTACAGAGTAGAGCATATAAAAGACTCCCTACTGCTGATGCGTAAGGGATGTCTTCCATTTGTTTTCTTTCCAAGTCATTCTTTGGGTATTGGAGCAAACTCATTTTGTCACATTCGACAATTGGTGCATCACATGGTGCACAACTGTGCATGCCA
This sequence comes from Rhododendron molle, assembly GCA_025413875.1. NCBI lineage: Eukaryota > Viridiplantae > Streptophyta > Magnoliopsida > Ericales > Ericaceae > Rhododendron > Rhododendron molle. Next base: position 45,832,386 of record CM046389.1, on the reverse strand, counting down.
AACCTACTGAGCACCTTATCGATATAAGTCTTGTGTGACAAGCCAATTATACCACGTGATCTGTCAAAATGAATCTGTATGCCCATCACAAAAGATGCATCACCAAGATCTTTCATTTCAAATTCTTTGAAAGAAATCTCTTTGTTTCATGCAATAATCCTATATCGTTGCTTGCCAATAACATATCATCGACATACAATACCAGAAAATTGAATTTGCTCCCATTGATCTTATGATAAACACATTGATCCATAGCATTTTTCTTAAAACCAAAAGAGGAAATTACTTGATCAAACTTCCGATACCATTGACGGGATGCCTGCTTTAAGCCGTAAATGGATTTCTTTAGTTTGCAAACCATGTGTTCTAATTCTTTTGTCTCAAAACCTTCTGGTTGCACCATATATATGGTTTCTTCAATGTCACCATTAAAAAAAGCAGTCTTTACATCCATTTGGTGAAGCTCCAAATCAAAATGAGCTACAAGTGCCACAATAATCCTGAGAGAGTCTTTCGATGATACCGGAGAGAAAGTCTCTTTATAGTAAATGCCTTCCTTTTGAGGAAAGCCTTTAGCAACAAGACGTGCCTTATATCTTTCGATATTGCCCTTTGAATCTCGCTTGGTTTTAAATATCCATTTACAACCAACGGGTTTGACACGTTTAGGCAATTCGACAAGATTCCAAACGTCATTGTCACTCATAGACTTTAACTCATCTAATACCGCATTCATCCATTTTAAGGAGTTAATGTAAGTGCAGGAAAACAAAAGTGCCTTGAATCACTCCAAATCGTGACGGCTACTTTGAACCCCTCGCTGGAACCCTATACACCGCCGGAGTCGAACCTGTAAAACAGACAAAGGGGTGAGCGCACCTTTGCCTTCTCGTGGCAAAGGCCCTCTGATGCCAAAGTTAGTATCTCGTACTAGTGAAAACCCTAATTCTCAGTAGGTATTGGAACGTATAGCCAAGAACTACGTACCTTTATCGCTCGGTTTACCTCATATTTATTGATCCACTTATGCTTGCTGTCTAAGCCATCTCATTGCCCTAGGTTTCCTTTCTCGTATAAGGAACCCAGAATATCAGAGATTCTCGTTCCCTTAACTGCATGTTACCTTATAGACTATTTAGGAATTCTTCCCATAACTGGCTGTTCACCCCATTCCCGTTGAGTATCTTCTCCAGATATTGTTTCCTTACTGGGTATCTGCCTCTGCTGGTCCCCTCTGGAGCGTCTTCTGGCATCTCTTCCAGAACGCTGCTCCTGTTCGGGCCTTTCGTTGCCGAACAGACAATCTGGACCAATGACCTCTCATATCATTGGTCCTTTTACCATGCGACTGGTCCAACAACTTCCCTTGCTCTTTGGACTATACCCCTGCTTGGGTATCCTGGACCTGGGACCTCTCGTGTCTTCGGTCCTTATTACCGTTCACCGTACTGCACGGCGGATGCTCCGATTATATTTACCCTGGGCCCCACGTACCACGTGTTCGGGACACCTTTCTGTACCTGTTCGGGATTACCTCCCTACAATGGCTCCCCAGCTTTACTCGTTATTTTTCTCTTAATATGACGAGCAAAGCTCTTTGACACCGAGCAAGGTTCTCGTCCTTTGCTCCTGCACCCTGTTTCTCATACTTGGTGCAAACTCATCATTTAGTCCAGGCCAAAAGTCTCATCGTTTGGTCTGGGCAGGCTTTTCCAGCTATCACCTTTACACGCGGCATGCTCTGTACTGCTCGTATTAAATGCGAGCAGACGTTTCGGGGAACGGAACGCCCAAACGGCGTCTGGGGTGACGTTTCTCATATGTCACCCCCTTTGCTGGGGTATACTTGGGTTTTTCGTCTCAATTTCAAACCCACTTTCTATCTCTTTAGTTCCCTCTGCAGAAAGAACGTTCGAGCGCTCCCACCATTGAAGCTCTGTTCATCATCTCAGGGTCTCATTCCTCTCTGATTTTAGGGTTCTCGTCTACTTGTTCGTAAGTTCTTATTCCCCGTTTCTATTCTGTCTTCCTCGTCGATTTAGGACTTCCTCAGTCTCTTTTAAAGCTTCTTTGTACCCAGCCTTCTCTTAGAAAACCCATACCCATAGTTTTCATTATGGGTAGATTTCGTAGACACTGCGACACCCCTCAGACAATGGCCAATTTTAGATCTCGTTACGAGATCCCTGACAACGTAGCCACTACATTGGCTCCTGAAAATGCCATTCGTGAGTGTTTTGATAATGACACTCTGCACATCCCGGTTGTTTCCGTGGTTGAGGGCGGCATCAGGTTTCCCCTGGCACCGTTACTCCGCCAGGTTTTAGCTCATTACAGACTATCCCCGATGCAGGTCTCAGCCAACTTTTTTAGGGTTGTGATGGGCATCATTGCCCTGAACCAAATGCTAGGCACATCCTTAGGTTTGCACAACATACACCACCTGTATAGTATTTCCAAAACCAAGGATGCCTCGACCTACTATCTCAAAAGTAGGGACTCTAGAAAAAGGCTCGTGCTTGAGCTGCCTGATTCTGCCCGAGGAGATGATGACGACTTCCTCATCTTCACAGGGAATTTCGAGTCCAGAGACGAGGACGGTAGAGTCATCGGCTTCCACGCACCCCACAAATTTGGCACTCCACGTCAGTCTTTTTCTCGTAGAACTCTATTGCCGAGCAAAATTTCGTTTTGCATTGCCCTCTTTTAGCTTTACTGACTGCTAATTTTTCTCGTATTTTGCAGCCACAAACGTCAACCAGGGGCACGCCATCATCACCCCTCAGGTGCACGTTGCTGACATTAACCGTGCTCTTGCCTTCAACGGGCAAGATACGTGTCTGGCTGGCCGAGCAAGAGCGACGCAGGTCCTCCTTAGCTACCGAGCATCATACGGCGGGTTCATTAACCGACGAATCCGAACAGCAGACGACCCTATAATCCCAGATCCTCTTGCTCAACAACCCGAGCAATAAGAGGAGAGGCGCTCTCAGACCCCTCTGCTTCCCAACGAGCCCATCCAGCTCGCCGAAGAGGCCTCGACATCCTCAGGCGGTTATTGTCCATCTCCCCCTCCTCAAGAAATGGACCAGCCAATCAATCTCAGCAACCTCCTCACTATCCCTGGGGCTGGCCGTGGAAGAGGCCGTGGTTCATCTCGTGGCCGCGGACGCTCTCAGAGCCCGGCGCCGTCTCATGGCCGCCATGGATCCGCCCAGCCAGACGTTCCTCCAGGCTTTTCTCCTGAAGAGATTGAGGCCAGTCACAGGGATAAGCGTCAACAGCTGGAAACGTCTGCGGGCGAACAACCTCCATCCCAACTCTCTGCACCCCCAACCCCCATCTGGGCTCCTCAATTCTCACACAGCGGGTGGTCAGTCACCGTCCGCGATAGTGTTGAGTTCGAGGGGACAGCTCTTGCCCTTTCTTAGGCATTCATGCTCCCTGGGGATATGCAAAAGGTGATTGCCAGCTCCCCAGACAACCTCCTCGGCTCGTTCATGAGCCACAGTGCTAAGGTAAAGCCCTCATGCTTTTAATGAAAACGTAAATCATGCATCTTCATCTCCACCTAATGCTACTTCTGTTCTTTATCTCTTTTGTAAAACCTTCAGGCAATGCAGAAGATGGTAGCCATGGCACAAAAACTTGGCCAATCTGAGCCTCAACGTGCCATACTGGCAAGTGAAAATGCCAAGCTGCAAAATACCATCGTCAGGCTGGAGAGAGAGAGAAATCAAGCCCGCTGGCTTGCGAATGAGTTGAGGAACAAGCTGGAAGGGGCCGAGGATAGCTTAAACCAGACTCTCACAGAGTTGGAGATGAGCAAGAATGAGGCCAAGGCTGCTTACCAGCAGGGCTACAATGAAGGGATTCGCGTGGCCACCGAGAGCTACACGGACCAAATGCCCGGGATCCAGGACCAAGTCTTTGAAGCTGGCAGGCTGGCCTGCCTCAAAAAGTCTGCTGCAGCAAAGTCTTCTCCCCTCTGGACAGAGATCGACCTTCCGAGCACCCAGGTCATTGCCGAAGAGTAGGAGGAGATTGTGGAAGAGGAAGATAGTCTTGACAGGGAGCTTAATGCCAACGTCTCTGAACAGCAGAATGCTAGTGTTGATCAATCTGGAGAAGTGACCGATCCTGGCCAAAAGGTAGCCAGTGGCAGTCCGTCTGAACCAAGCACTGCTGCAGATGGTACAACTGCTCCGGCCTCTGCTACTGCTCCAACCTCTCCTGTCATCCAGGACTTGACAATTAAAGAGTAAGTTAGTTTTTTTCTCTTTTGATCGCGACATTTAGAACTCCTGAATTAATTTTGCTGGCCCTGCGTGGCCATTGGCATTGCCCTGCATGGAACTTGATACATTTTTACACACTTTAATTCTGGTTTTTGGCCCTTCGTGGCACTTTGATTGTCTCTGGTGGCCCGGTTTGGGCTGAACAATTTTTGCTTGGCCCTTCGTGGCATTTTTTCAAAGCAGATGGCCATCCCATGGCCGGTACTTCATGTGCTAAGTGTCTTCGTACTTAGCTTTATGCATATTCACGTATGCTCTCCAGGTCTCATCATGCCTGGTGATGAATCAGTTGTTTTCACACTTATACTGTTGCAGGTTTCTTGTACCTTAGAACAATGTTAATCGTACTTGTAGCTTTCCTACCAATACATGTATTCGTACATATTCAGGATCTGCCGAGCAAGCCGTTAACTTTATTCGTACAGTGTCGTATGTTCATATACGCACTCAAGGTTTGTTCATACCCGAGCAACCTTCAAATTTTTTTTCGAGCTTAGATATTGCTGCATGTTCTCGTATGCAGCCCATATGTTTTGTGCTTGGAAACTTTCCCTAGTATATTCGTACTTTAGGTTACCCAAATATGCTCGTATTTGGACTAGGTAACCTTGAGTTTATTCATACCCTAATTATGTTGCAAGTTTATGTGGGCATGCATCCGTACAAGTCTATTCGTACTTGAAATTATCCCAAACATATTCGTGTTTGAAAACAGTGTGCATAATCTCGTATGCATTCTGGGTGTATTCGTACCCCAGCAAATGGTTAAGTGTATTCGTACATAGTGGTATCCCAAACATATTCGTATCTGAGAACAGTATGCATAATCTCGTATGCATTCTGAGTGTATTCGTACCTAAGCAAATGGTTAAGTGTATTCGTACATAGTGGTATCCCAAACATGTTCGTGTCTGAGAACAGTATGCATAATCTCGTATGCATTCTGGGTGTATTCGTACCCGAGCAAATGGCTAAGTGTATTCATACTTAGTGGTATCCCAAACATATTCGTGTCTGAGAACAATGTGCATAATCTCGTATGCATTTTGGGTATATTCGTACCCGAGCAAACAGTCAAGTATATTCGTACTTGGCAAAATTTGAAACGTTCGAAATTTCAATTAGTTACCCTATATCTCTGCTCCCCAATACGAAGTGAGGACTAAGGATATAGCTTGACTTCATATTTAAAGCATAAAAAAAAGAAAAATTCGTAAAAAATAGCTTTTGCGTTACCAAAATCTGGGAATTTCATTCATAATTTGAAAAACTCAAGGGGGCGTTACGCGTGCCCCTTGCAACTAGTAAAAGCAAATACAAGAGAATTTTATTCGTAATTCCCACACAATCACGATGTGCATCTAAAACAAAGTAAAAATGAAATCAAAGTTCTTTACACGTAGAACTTCCTCAAGTTGTGAACATTCCAGGGCCTTGGCACCGGGTTCCCGTCCAGGTCCGCCAATCGATAAGTCCCAATGCCTACAACCTCTGTAACTCGATATGGGCCCTCCCAGTTGGCCTCCAACTTGCCCTCGTTGGCCACCTTGGTGTTGCCGAGCACCTTTCGTAGCACAAGGTCTCCAACACCAAACTCTCGTGGGTGGACATGCTTATTGTAGCTTTTCATCAACTGCTCCTGATGCACGACGCCAGTGCACGGAACTCGTTCTCTCCTTTCCCTCGGCGAGGTCGGCTCGATTTCTTGGGCTCTGTCATTGCCCCCACTTTCCACCAATGTGGTCCTGTTGGTCGGCAAACCGACCTCCAATGGAATCACAGCCTCTGTTCCATATGCTAGCGAATAGGGGGTCTCTCCCGTAGACCTCCTAGAAGTTGTTGGTGCGCCCACAGGACCAGTGGCAATTCGTTGGGCCACTTGCCTTTTGCTTTGTCCAACCTCTTCTTGATCCCGTTAAATATAGTCTTGTTGGACGCCTCTGCCTGCCAATTGCTCTGAGGGTAGGCTGGTGTGGAATAGTAGTTCCTTATTCCATACTGGGCACAAAAAGCCTTGAACTTTTTCTGGAGACCGAACCGAATGGATACCCGAACCGTAACCGCTTTTTTTCCCCGAACCATAACCGAAAAAATCCCCGTTGGTGCGGATATGGTGGAGGTTTGAAGGTTCGGTTACGGTGGAGCTGATAACCGAACCGTTCCCCGAACCGAACTGTTCCTCGAACCGAACCGAAATAGGTTAATTACTAAAATACCCTTATATATATATATATACCCACTTATGACACTTAGGGTTTCATTTCTCGCCACTCATCTCCAGATTTCACTCCTCAGCCTCCTCTCCTCTCTCCAGAGTCCAGTCCATAGCGGCGACAGGCGACAGCCAGGGCGACTCTACTCGATCTGGACTCACTCCTCAGTCTCCTCTCCGTCAGATCTCCACTTCTCCCGACCTCTAGTCTCTGACTTCTCTCCAGACAAGACTCCATAGCTCGAGAGCCGAGAGCGGTTAGCCGGTTACTATTCCGTGAGATCTCTCTCTCGATCTTTCTCTATCTCTCTCTCGATCTTTCTCTTTCTCTCTCTCTCTCTCTTTCTCTCTCTCTCTCTCTCTTATGTCTCTATAACTCTATTTTTGCAGGCTACGTTGATCGATTGAGCCATTGAGCGTCCGTGAGATCTCTCTCTCTCTCTCTCTCTCTCTCTCGATCTTGTCTCTCATCTCTCGGTTTTTTCAGGAAATAGATTGCAACAGTCCGGCAGCAGCCCACACTCCACAGTCGCCATTCTTCGAGTCTCACTGCCCAGTTGTCTCTCATCTCTCGGTTTATCTCTCTCTCTCTCTCTCTCTTATGTGCTCGAAAATATAATCTGCTTCAGATCTATGTGCTTGAATTTGCTGCATGTGGGCCAAGTGTTTGATTTTGTTCATAGAGTAGTGTTTCAGTGGATGAGTTGACTGGACTAAAATTTGCTGCATGTGGGTCAGTTTTTATATATCAGTCCTTTTCCTTGATTCTTGATTTTGATGGGTTTCTGGTTGTGACATTGAATTAGTCAGATTTTTGACTTTTCAAAGATTTATAACTTTCGGGCCACTGTTAAGTTTTGGTACACCTACTGTTACAGTTAAATTTCTTGTTTTTAAAAGCTCAATGTTATTTGGGGAGTTATACGGTAAAAGGGTCTTCGTCAGTAAGGAAAAAAATTCAATTTGGTCAAAGAGCATTGATATCTTTAAAAGTTTCCATTGTTACAATTTTGGAGAGTAAAGTCAGTAGTATTTTTTCCCTTGTCATTACTGCCGTGAACAACAGTTTTATTTGTGCTAGGTTTTATTCCTATTATATGCTAGCTATTGGGTACATTCAGTAGGAGATATTCATAGGCAACTATTATTGACCATTTTATTTGGTGCATTGAATACGTGGATATTGAAGTTTCTGCATAACTTTTGAATCAGAAAGTTTCTGTCCGTTACTTTTAGGGACATCAGTGCATATTTATTTGACCATTTGAAACATAGCTTATATATTTTCTGTGACAAATAGACAAATCAACAGTCATTGTTTGTGCTTCCTTTGTTTGATTAGTGCTCTCTTTGCGTACATTGAGCTCAATTTAGTGGATACCTCTGACTGAGCCACCAATTCGACTTGAGGTGTAACGAAACTAGATTGAGATCAATGTACGCAAAGGGATACCTCCAGTCTGCTTAACTAGCTTGTGATCTGATTGAATCATGTCTGAATCTGTGCTTGAATCATGTCTGAATCATGTCTGAATCTATAATTGTAGCTTAAATCTCTAATTGTAGCTTGTAGGTCAGTTGGTAACTTGGTAGTTGTTAATATTTGCTGTATGTTTGTTTGTTTGTGGGCCAATTGAGCTCAATTTAGTAGATACCTCTAACCGAGCCACCAATTCGACTTGAGGTGTAACGAAGCTAAATTGAGTTTCAATTGCCTTTTATTGCTTTTAGTTATATAACGTGGCGGTGGCATAACCCCATGGAATTGTGTTGAGAACGAGGCGGCGACATAGCCCCTCTAGTCTGCTTAACTAGCTTGATTATAGTCTTTCGGTATTGTAGCTTGTGATTGGAAGCACGCTTGTGATCTAATTGTAGCTTGAATCATGTCTGAATCTTGTGTTTTCGTAGGACTAGCTTAATTATGTCTGAATCACCTGTCGGTTCGAGTGCTCAATCCACAAATCCAATTGATGGTTCTGGCCCATCACAACCAAGTGGTAGCCCCGGACCATCATCATCCCCTCTTGATAACCATGCAAGTGACAATCCTACTAATCCAAGTGACAATCCTATTGATGAAGTTGAAGTTGTATCAAAAAAATCCAATGATGATCCTGAAAAAAGGTTAAGGAGTCCTTATTGGGCTCACTATAATAGGGTGAAAATTGGCGGGGTTTACAAGGCCATTTGCAAGTATTGTGGAGTTCAAATTTCTGGAGAAACAAGGAATGGTACTTCTCATTTGAAAGAACACTATATAAGGAAACACCAAAAGAAGGATAACATGAGGCAACAAGTTCTAACAAATAATTTCATGAACAAAGACCGTCCTCCGCTACTAACTTCATATAGTTTTGATCATGATACGGCACGGAAAGAACTTGCAAGTGCCATAATCATGCATGAGTATCCTCTTTCAATTGTGGACCATGTTGGATTTAGGAGGTATTCAAATGCTCTTCAACCTTTATTTAAGGTGCCGTGTAGGAACACAATTAAAGCTGAAATATTTAAGATTTATGAGTACCAGAGGGGGAAGACAATGAGTTTGGTGGTGAGTAATGCAAGTAGATTGGCTATCACAACGGACATGTGGACTTCGAGTAATCAAAAGAAAGGCTTCATGGCTGTCACGGCGCACTTTATTGATGATTCTTGGACTTTGCAAAGTCGCATTTTGAGGTATTTCTAGCTTATATCGCTATAGTTATTCCTTTATGCAATGTAAATCTTTATTTTTCCATTTTTAACTAAATATCAATGTTGCATGTTAGGTTCATATATGTGCCATGTCCACATACAAAAGAAGTTCTATGTGACCAATTGTTGAATTGTTTGATGGATTGGAACCTTGATAGGAAGATTTCGAGTATAACGGTTGATAATTGCTCTACCAATGATGCCATGATTGATCTTTTGTGGGACAAACTTGATAGTACGTCGCTCATGTTGGGTGGGGATTTGTTTCATATGCGTTGTTGTGCACACATTCTTAATCTTATTGTTAAAGATGGGTTGGATGTTATCAAGGTGGGTATTGAGAAAATTCGGGACAGCGTATCTTATTGGACAGCATCACAGAAAAGAGAGGAAAAATTTGAAGAAACAGTCCGCCAATTGAATGTGACTAGTACTAAGAAATTAGGACTTGATTGTGCGACTAGGTGGAATTCCACATTCTTGATGCTTCAAACAGCCCTACTTTATAAGGATGTGTTCATTCGCTTAAGCAAACGGGATGCTCAATATACTTCCTTACCGAGTGAACGTGAGTGAGGGTTTGCTAGAGATGTTTGTCAGAAGCTCAAAATCTTTTTTAAGGTGACAGAGTTGTTTTTTGAACTAAATACCCCACTACTAATCAATGCTTCCCAAATATATGTGAGATTAGACTTGAATTGAGAGATTGGCTTCGTTCTGAGAATCAGGTGATTAGGGAAATGGCCAAAAGAATGGTGGAAAAATTTGACAAGTATTGGTCTGTGGTAGATGGTGTTGTGGGGGTTTCTGCTGTGTTGGATCCTAGGTATAAGATCAACGTGCTAGAGTTCTACTTTAAATTATTGTTTCCAACAACTTATGAGGGAGAAGTTGAGAAAATTCGCACACTTTGTTATAAATTGCTTAAGGAGTATCAATGTCCTAGTTCAATGATGGAGGGTATTGGTGACTCTTCTCCCCAATCAAGTTCTGTTGACGAAGAGTCACTATCAAAGTATGATGTTTACATGCTTAGGGAGTCGAAGAGAAGTAGGACAATTGATACTGCAAAATTGGAGTTGGATCATTATTTGTCGGAAGCTGTCTTGCCAAAATCCGCGGGATTTGATGTCTTGAATTGGTGGAAATCACATCAACCTAAGTATCCAATTTTGCAAGCCATGGCTAGGGATTTGTTAGCTATTCCGGTGTCGACGGTTGCTTCTGAGTCCGCATTTAGCACGAGTGGTAGGTTGGTGAGTCCACATCGTAGTAGGCTTCATCCCGATACGATGGAAGCCTTAATGTGTGCTCAAAGTTGGTTGTGGGCTGCCGAAATGAAAGGTAATGAACTTAGTATCTTGCATTTTTCTACTTTAGTAAACTAAAACTAGTACTTATGAATTTTTTACTTTATATTTGTTAGGTGAATCAACATCAGGGTACGCCACTATATTAGATGATGTGGAAACGAGGGATTCGTGCGTGACTCGTGAGGTAATTGGCATTTGTCTTACATCGCTCGTGATTTTAACATTGCATATTGCTCATATTAATTGAACTTTTTTTGTTGATATTAATTCACTTTTTCTGCCCTTCAATTTAACAGATATGAACTCAGCAAATGGAAGTGGCATTTCAAGATGGAAATTAGAATTGATTCTATTATTTTGTTTTTCCATCTCTTAATTCTGCAAATGGAACTTTGTATTATTTCAAGATTTGTGATGTGGTGAGATGTGGTTGGCTGGACTGATTGGTATGCATGTGGTGACTGGAGTCACTGGACTGTCTAAACATTGTATTATTTTTACTTTGCCTTGTAGTTGTTTTGTGGACTGATTGGAAGCATGTGGTAGGTGTTTTGTTGTGAATGTTGGTAGCTATTGTCTATTGAGAATGTTGGGGTATAACAATTGTTCACTGATGACTGGAGTCACTAGAACTGTATCTATTTCCATGGGGTATAAAATGGTAGCGTGGAGCCTGCTGCCAATGAATATGATCATGTGAGAGAGCAAGAGATTTTCAGATGCTTATTATGCATGCTTCAGCTTTTTCATTCCTTGTACAAATCCAGTCCAGCATAGCAAAACTTATTCTATTTGTGGTATTAGTTAGGATTACATTTTAGCTTTAGTATCATAATTTGGATGAAATCTAATCCAGGATCAGTTTTTTTGCTTGATCAATTTCTTTCTTTAACTTAAACTTGGCCGGATCAGGTTTTTTTTATTAAAAGAATCAATTTTTTTGCTTGATTTCGGTTATCCGTTCGGTTCGGTTATTACCCGATATCCGTTTGGTTCGGTTATGGTTACCTAGTTCCCTCCCCGTTCGGTTATCGGGGCGGATATGGGTGGTACTTCGGTTTCGGGTATCGGGTACGGAATACCCAATAACCGAACCGTTTGCCCCGAATGCCATCCCTAATATTCATACCCGAGCAAACAGTCAAGTATATTCGTACTTGGCAAAATTTGAAACGTTCGAAATTTCAATTAGTTACCCTATATCTCTGCTCCCCAATACGAAGTGAGGACTAAGGATATAGCTTGACTTCATATTTAAAGCATAAAAAAAAGAAAAATTCGTAAAAAATAGCTTTTGCGTTACCAAAATCTGGGAATTTCATTCATAATTTGAAAACTCAAGGGGGCGTTACGCGTGCCCCTTGCAACTAGTAAAAGCAAATACAAGAGAATTTTATTCGTAATTCCCACACAATCACGATGTGCATCTAAAACAGAGTAAAAATGAAATCAAAGTTCTTTACACGTAGAACTTCCTCAAGTTGTGAACATTCCAGGGCCTTGGCACCGGGTTACCGTCCAGGTCCGCCAATCGATAAGTCCCAATGCCTACAACCTCTGTAACTCGATATGGGCCCTCCCAGTTGGCCTCCAACTTGCCCTCGTTGGCCACCTTGGTGTTGCCGAGCACCTTTCGTAGCACAAGGTCTCCAACACCAAACTCTCGTGGGTGGACATGCTTATTGTAGCTTTTCATCAACTGCTCCTGGTACGACGCCAGGTGCACCAGAACTCGTTCTCTCCTTTCCTCGGCGAGGTCCAGCTCGATTTCTTGGGCTCTGTCATTGCCCCCACTTTCCACCAATGTGGTCCTGTTGGTCGGCAAACCGACCTCCAATGGAATCACAGCCTCTGTTCCATATGCTAGCGAATAGGGGGTCTCTCCCGTAGACCTCCTAGGAGTTGTTGGTGCGCCCACAGGACCAGTGGCAATTCGTTGGGCCACTTGCCTTTTGCTTTGTCCAACCTCTTCTTGATCCCGTCAAATATAGTCTTGTTGGACGCCTCTGCCTGCCAATTGCTCTGAGGGTAGGCTGGTGTGGAATAGTAGTTCCTTATTCCATACTGGGCACAAAAAGCCTTGAACTTTTTCTGGAACTGCGATCCATTATAAGTGATCAAAGAGTAAGGAACCCCAAATCGAGTGATGATGCTCTTCCACATGAACCTTTCTATCATAGGTTCTGTGATTTTTGCTACTGGCTCTGCTTCAATCCACTTGGTAAAATAGTCCGTCGCTACCAACAGAAACTTCCTGTTCCCAGTAGCCTTATGGAGTGGACCCATGATGTGCATTTCCCACTGCACAAACAGCCACGGACTTGTCAAGGGCACCAGATCTTCGGCTGGTGTTCGGATCATGGGTGAGAACTTCTGACACTTCTCACAGATTTTCACATACACCTTTGCATCTTCTTGCATGTGCGGTCACCAGTAACCCTGGGTGATTGCACGGTGAGCAATGGATCTCCCACCTACATGACTCCCACATGTCCCCTCGTGTATTTCATGGAGGAATTTTTGCACCATCTCAGGATGCACACAAAGCAGGTATGGTCCAGTGAAGGACTTCCTGTAGAATTTCCCCTCTGGTGATAGCCAGAACCTTGCAGACTTTGTCTTTATCTTGTGAGCTTCTTTTTTATCTGTGGGGAGTGTTCCATCTCGTAGGAACTCCACTATTGGATCCAGCCAACTTGGTCCTTGTTTCACATCCAAGACCAATTCCACACTTTTACCAATGCTCGGCTCACCAAGATAATTCACTGCTACCTTTCTCCTGAATTCTGTTGGCACAGTCGTTGCCAACCAAGCCAGTGAGTTAGCGTGAGCGTTCTGCCCAGAGCTTATCTGCTCAATGTGTACCTTCTCAAAGGTGTCGAGCAAATCCTTGGCCGCCTCCACGTAGGCCGCCATCTTCTTATTCCAGGCCTCGTACTCACCGGACAACTGATTCACCACAAGTTGTGAGTCACAGAATATTCGAATTCTCTTAACTTTCAAGGTCTTCGCGCTTCGTAATCCTGCCAGAGCGCCAGATTCGCCACGTTGTTCGACGCACTGAAACCCAGGCGCAGGAACAACTCGATCATAACTCCTTCAGGAGGGAAAAGCACCACCCCAATTCCAGATCCGGTGTTGCATGCGGATCCGTCAACAAAAAGCTTCCATTCCAGAGGGTCTTGCTCGGCAGATGCCCTTCGCTTTTCGGCTGATGGCTCGACCAACTGCTCCTTTCTCGTAGGAGGCAGCGGAGCCACTGTGGGAGAGAACTCTGCCACGAAGTCTGCCAAAACTTGCCCTTTGACTGCCGTGTGCGGCTGATAATTAATATCATACTGGCTCAACGCCACCGACCACGTCGATATTCATCCCGAGAAATCGACCTTTCGAAGCAACGACTTCAACGGGAAGTTTGTGTAAACCACAACTTTGTGACTTTGGAAGTAATGGGGCAACTTCCTAGTCGCTGTCCTCAGTGCCAGGACCAATTTTCCAAGGGGCAAATACCTCGTCTCTGCATCTAGTAGCGTCCAGGACCAATTTTTCAAGGGGTAGATACCTCGTCTCTGCATCTAGTAGCGTCTTGCTCACATAATAGACAGGAATTTGCTCGGATCCCTTGTTTCTTAGTAGGACCGCACTTACAACGTGTTCAGAGACTGCTAAGTACAAGGTCAAAATCTCACCAGGTTCAGGAGTGGACAGAAGCGGGGCTGTCGCCATGTACTTCTTTAGGTCTTGGAATGCTTGCTCACAATCTGCTCCTCATTCCTAACCTTCTCTTTTCTTCAACAACTGGAAGAAAGGTCTACACTTGTCTCTTGAACGACTAATGAACCTGTTAAGGGCTACCACCATCCCCGTCAATCGTTGGACCTCCTTCGTGGTCCTTGGACTCTGTAGCTTCTGCAAAGCTGTTATCTGATCGGGATTCGCTTCTATCCCTCTAATGGTCACCAGGTGGCCTAGGAACTTCCCAGAACTCACTCCAAACGCACATTTCGAGGCGTTGAGTTTCAGCTTATACTCCCTCAGTATTTCAAAAGCTTCTTTCAGATCAGCGATGTGGTCCCGTTTCTCCTTACTCTTAACCACCATATCGTCTATGTATACCTCCATGGTCCTGCCTCGCAACTTCTTTAGCATAATCGTTGCTAGTCTCTGGTAAGTTGCTCCAGCATTCCTCAAACCAAAAGGCATAACGTTGTAACAATACAGCCCTCGTGGTGTGATAAAGGACGTCTTCTCCTGATCGGGGCATACATGGCTATCTGGTGATATCCTCGATAAGTGTCAAGAAAACTCATACGCCCATACCCAGCTGTTGCATCTACCAACTGATCTATCCTGAGTAGGGAAAAACTATCTTTTGGACAGGCCTTGTTTAGGTCTGTGAAGTCGACTCAAACTCGCCACGTCCCATTCTTCTTTTTTACCACCACTGTGTTGGACAACCACTCCAGGTAGTACACTTCTCGTATCGCCTTTGGTTCAAGCAAACGGTCGACTTCCTCGATGACAGCATCCACGTGCTGTACGGCAGATCTTTTTTTCTTCTGCATCACAGGTTTGTGTTGTGGGTCCACGTTCAGGTGGTGGCAAATCACGTTTGCATCCACCCCAGGTATCTCCTCAGGCACCCAAGCAAACACATCAACGTGCTCTTTGAGGAACTTCACCAACTCCTCCTCTTCTTTTTTGCTCAGGTTTTCCCCAATCAGGAAATACCTTTCAGGATCATTCTCGTTGATTTGGATTTTCTTCAATCCTTCCACCATCTTCTCGGCTGGGTTCCCCCCGACGTCCTCGATGGTCGGCTGGTTGGTAACCTCGACTGTTTGCACCAACTGTGTCTTGGGTGCCTTCTTGATTATGGAAACCAAGCACTGTTGGGCTATCTTTTGGTTCCCCCTTATTCTCTCGATACCATTGGACCCTAGAAACTTTACCATCTGATGGTAGGTGGAGGAAACGGCCTCATTTTATGTAACCAAGTTCTTCCTATATTCGCGTTATAGGAAGATGGCACGCCCACCACTAGAAAGTCGGTTCTCAGCACCACTCTTGTTCCTGCCCGAACAGGGAGGGTTACTTTGCCCAGTGGCCCCCGCACTAAACCCGACCAACGGAGTTACCGACTGTACCAAGTCTGCTTGTGCCAACCCCAGTTTCTTGAATGCGTCGTAGTAAAGCACTTCGGTGCAGCTTCCTGAATCCACCAGGACCCTTTCCATGTCATATTCCACAATTCGTAGGGTTATGACAAGGGCATCATTGTGCGGCACCTGGACTTTTCCCAGGTCCTCATCTGTGAAGACTATGCCCTCGTTGCATCCCTCCGCTTCACATCCTCGTTTCTTCCCCAACCGCATCATGTGCTGGTCGTGCTTTACTTGCCTCTGGAGCAATCTCACCTCATTTCTCGTGTAAGGTGTGGCCAATCCATGTATAATATGGATCACGCCCCTTGGATTCTACTCGTAATCCAGCTCCATTGCTTTCTCGGCACCCTTGTGCTTCTCTTGGATGAACTCCTTCAAATACCCACGCAAGACCAGGTCATCAAGGTGCTGCTTGAACATCTCGCAGTCCTCCGTCATGTGACCCCAGTCCTTGTGGTAGCTGCAGTGCTGACTCATAGCTCTTCTTGCGTCTTTATCACCCTCCAGCCTTGGAGGCCACTTGAAGTACGGACAATTCTTTATTCGATAAAGAATTCGATAAATCGGTTCCTTCCAAACGTTGTTATCGAGAAGAAAGACTTTGGGTCAGGGGCATGCTTCTCCCAATACGACTCTTTCTTAGTCTGCCCATGCTCCTTCCTCTCTTTGTAAGTCTTGGGCTCGGGCTTATCCGCCTTCTTCGCGGGGCCCTTGACTTGCTCGGCACTCAGCTTGCCATCTTCCCGTAGTATGTCATCCTCATTCCTGGCGTGCGGCTCAATTCGTTCCATCAGCGTTGCCAGCGTGCTCACTGGACTCATGTTTAGGGACTTTCGTATCTCCCCCCGAACAGGCAGCCCAGTCTTGAACGTTGCTATTGCATACTCCTCACTGCAACTCTCAATCTCGTTGAAAGTCTCCCAATACTTCTTGGCGTAGTCCCTGATCGGCTCATTCTCTCCTTGCTTCATAACTGAGAGACTCTCAAAGGTTTTGGGTGATTTCCTGCTCGTCAGGAACCGAGCAGTAAATTGCTCGGCCAACTGCCTCCATCCTCGTATGGTGTTCGGCCCCAACTTATGGAACCAGGATAGGGCCACCTTTCCCAAACTAGATGGGAACATCTTGCACATGATCGTGTCATCACCATCGTGCATAAACATCGCCTGTTGGTAATGCTGTATGTGTGCCACCGGGTCTGCATTGGTTTCGTATAGGATAAATGTCCCGTGCTTAACCCTGCTCGGTAACCTTGCCTCCTGCAATCTCTTTGCAAAAGGAGAAGTTGCTATGTTGCTGAGGGCTCTCCGTGCTGCTTCTCGTGCAAACATGGTCCGCTCTTCTGGCCCTTTTACAGCCCGGGCGTCATTCCTTTCCCAATCGGAATCAGGTCTCTCGTACCTATCCTTGTGGTGTTTCCTGCTCCCTCCCTCTTCGGGGGAGGAACTCTTGCTCCTGCTTCTCTTTTTTCATGAAGAAGCCCTCAGTCCCTTCTGGGTGAGACTTCTGCTCCTCCTTTTTCGCGAATAAGCTCTCTTGTACTCCACCACAGCCTGCTTTTTCTCCTCCGGACTTTTTTCGTGAAAGTCCAGAATCCTCCAGACGTTCTCGTATCCGTTGCAGTTGTCGAATCTCGTAGTCTCATTTCTTAATCAAACGAGCATACTCCTCTATTTCCTGTCTCTTCTTATCCAGGATATCTTCCTTGCTGTGCACGCTTTTCGAACGTGCCACTGATTCGCTCCCATGGCGGGACTTACTCCTTTTCGTGGACTCCATGGCCGTCCGCCCATCTTTGTTTCTGGAATCGCCATGGACAGTCAGGGGATGGTCCTTACTCGTGGTCCTCCTTGCATGCCCACCGTTGGGCTTTCTCGGAGGGTCGGGTGGGAATTTGTCACCTCTTTCACCCAGCTGATTGTTTGGATCGAGCGGGGTTCTTGGATCTTCTTCCGCCATGGTTGCTTTTTCAAAGAGATCTCTTTCGTTTCCCACAGACGGCGCCAATTGTAAGTGCAGGAAAACAAAAGTGACTTTGAATCACTCCAAATCGTGACGGCTACTTTGAACCCCTCGCCGAAACCCTAGTACACCGCCGGAGTCGAACCTGTAAAGCAGACAAAGGGGTGAGTGCACCTTTGCCTTCTCGTGGCAAAGGCCCTCCGATGCCAAAGTTAGTATCTCGTACTAGTGAAAACCCTAATTCTCAGTAGTTATTGGAACGTATAGCCAAGAACTACGTACCTTTATCTCTCGGTTTACCTCATATTTATAGATCCACTTATGCTTGCTGTCCAAGCCATCTCGTTGCCCTAGGTTTCCTTTCTCGTATAAGGAACCCAGAATATCAGAGATTCTCGTTCCCTTAACTGCATGTTACCTTATAGAATATTTAGGAATTCTTCCCATAACTAGCCGTTCACCCCATTCCCGTTGCGTATCTTCTCCAGATATTGTTTCCTTACTGGGTATCTGCCTCTGCTGATCCCCTCTAGAGCATCTTCTTGCATCTCTTCTAGAACGCTGCTCCTGTTCGGGCCTCTCGTTGTCGAACAAACTATCTGGACCAATGACCTCTCATATCATTGGTCCTTTTACCATGCGACTGGTCCAACAACTTCCCTTGCTCTTTGGACTATACCCCTGCTCGGGTATCCTGGACCTGGGACCTCTCGTGTCTCCGGTCCTTATTGCCGTTCACCGTACTGCACGGCGGATGCTCCAATTATATTTACCCTGGGCCCCACGTACTACGTGTTCGGGACACCTTCTGTACCTGTTCAGGATTAACTCCCTACAGTTAACACTTTGTTTGGCTTGACTGAAAGATATGGGGTCATCCTCCAATCCTGTATCAAACTCATGTTCTTGAAGATAAACGATATAATCACTTAAAATTGCTGACCTCCTCTCCCTATTGGATCTCCTTGGCACTTCCAATTGAGTTTGTTGGGGTTCTTCCGTATTAGTAGGAGATAACGTAGGAATAGTTTAGTGGTTTGCATCCGCATCCCGTACTAAGACAGGTGTGACCACATCATCAGTGTCAACATGAATCATAGGAAACTCAATATGTTCCTCCTCAAATTCAAAATTCCTGGGTTGTTGTGCACTCCCACTACTTTTAACATTCTCAATAAATTTGAAATTATCCGTCTCAATTATGGTATTTGTGGAAGGACAATAAAACTTGAAACCCCTTGATCTTTCTAAGTATCCAATAAAATAGCAGTTAATAGTTCTTGAGTCCAATTTTCTTTCGTTAGGCCTATAAAGCCTAGCCTCAGTTGGACAATCCCAGACATGAAAATGCCAAAGACTAGGTTTCTTTCCAGTCCACAACTCGTATGGGGTCTTAGCTACTGCTTTACTGGATACTCGATTAAGAATATAAACTGTAGTCTTTATGGTTTCTCCCCACAAGGAATCTGGTAAAGAAGAATTAGACATCATACTTCTAACCATATCCTTAAGGGTTCGATTTCGTCTCTTAAATAAACCATTTTGACGTAGTGTCCCTGGCATGGTGTATTGATGTACGATGCCACATTCTTCCAAGTATCTCGCAAATGGCCCTGGACGTTGTTTGCCTGATCTGTCATATCTACTGTAGTATTCACCACCATGATCAAATCTAATAGCCTTAATTTTCTTATTAAGTTGATTTTCAACTTCTGCTTTAAAAGCCTTAAAAACATCCAGTGCTTGTGATTTTTCATGTATCAAATACAGACAACCATAACGAAAATAGTCATATGTAAAAGTGATAAAATACCGTTGACCATTCCAAGAAGCCATAGGAAATGGACCACAGATATCGTTATGTATCACTTTTAAAACCGTCTAAACTCCTTTTGACACAAAATTTCCTTATGTTTGTTTGCCTTCCCTTTATACACTCAACACAGATTTTAAAATCTGAAAAATCAAGGGGATCAAGAACTCCACTTGACACAAGCCTTTTGATTCTCTCTCTCGAGATATGTCCCAAACGCTTGTGCCACAATATAGAGGATTTCTCATTAATTAATTTTTGCTTCGTACCATATTTGTCAACATGCAAAGTTTCATTAAACTTTAAATGAAAGGCATCCAAGTCTAACCGTTATAGACTATCAACTAGAGATCTAGCACCAATAATATTTGAATTTTGGAAAAGACTGAAACCATCGTTTCCCAATGAATAAGTATAACCAGATTTGTTCAAACAGGAAACAGAAATCAAATTCCATCTAAATGACGGTACGTAAATAGTCTCATCTAAATCCAAATAAAAACCAGATTCTAATTTAAGTCTATAGACTCCAATTGCCTCAACACGAACTTTATTGCCGTCTCCCATATAAATGAACTTTTCGGCATCATTGGGTGTCCGACTCTTTAAACAACCTTGCATAGACACACTTACGTGGATAGTTGCACCTGTATCTATCCACCAAGTGTTTGATGGTATTTCAGCTAAATTAAATTCACAGCAAACAAAACTAAATTGGTTACATTGCTTTGCGAGCCACTTGTGATATTTAGGACAATCCTTCTTCACATGACCAACAGTCCTTTTGCAAAAGAAACAGGGAACACCTTTATCGTGTTTCTATTGCACAGTTGTCTGTGAGGTCTCAACATCTGCAGTTTCCTTAACCTTAGGATTTATTTTTCTTTTCTTAGTGCCCAAATAGCCATGATAATGAATTGTAGCATACTCTTTCCATTTTTTAAAGTTGGAACCCATAAGAACTGATATGTTGTTCAAATTAGCAGATAAAGAAGATGTATTCACTATAACAACATAAAAGAAAAGCTCACAATTAATAAATATCCAGCTACTCTAGTGCAATGATAAAAGTAAGAAAACTTGATTAATTATCATGCAAAACTTAGTCTAATTGTAGGGGCAAATAATTAGACAAATAAAACAAAATTTGATACTTGTGTCTGTAATTGTGGGCCCTTTCGAGAAACCTAACACATCATCATAACCAAGTCTTTGGACATTAATTACAACATGCAAGTGATTTTCTCACTGATAAGGCTAGTTAATATGAACAATATAAAATGGGCATGGCCAATCAAAAGCCTTCATTTGGGCCGACTACTGAATGCATAGGTAAATTTTAGAATTAAATTATTCAAAAACATTAACTACCTAATACTGTTTAAAATCCGGCCAAATAATAACATTTCTTTGGGCCGATCACTACCCACATAAATCTAAACGTAACTTTATGCAACTCAAAAAACTTTTACCTTCAAACCCAAGAAAATCACCATGATAAAGACCACTTAGACGATCAATATATCACGCTAATTTTCCCAAGCATTCAGTATGAATTGCGAAATATCTTTATGCCCCAATTAATTCTTTAATGTTCCTTATTGAAACTAGCTAAACCTTATTGGCCATAAAATTGTACAGAAGGTACCAATATCACAAGTAACAATAGCCTTCATACACGAACAGTTAAAGATGATGGCTTCAATTATTTTCCGCATCGAGACTATTAATAAAATAAAGTTTTTGTTCCCATTTGTTTAAGGCAAACAAACTGTTGCCATGGATAAAACGCAAAACAACAAAAACAAAATTGAATACTATTAGTACATAATCACGGTCTATGCATAAAAGGTGCAGAAGACCGATCAGACTCGAAAACTAGCGGAAGTATGAGTTATTGATAAATGAAAACAGTCCGTAGCAGCCAAGGCAACAAATACGTCGTGTAGCTACTGTAAATATGACCATTAACTTGTTCATTGAACCCAAGAGAAAAATTAATATTTTCCTAAAGAGGCTTTGATAGCACTTGTAGGATTTCGTAAGAAATCATAAACCCAAGATCTCATGTCAAACGATTGAAGAAAATAAATATACCGGATGCGTACCTATCGCCATGTAGGATGAAAACCTTAGTATGTGGTCATTTGTTTCCGCCTCCAAAACCATTATCTTGATGTTGACCTTATCCTCACACACGATGAGATGGTATGAGAAAAGAGATTAGGGTTTGGAGTGGGGACCTTGACCACATATTTATAAGCCCCGTTTCCATCATAGCCCATCATAATAGATAGAACCATATTGAGCCCTTTAATTGGTCTCTACATATATATTATTAGGCCGCACCACTTAACGCGTACAACTGACCCAAATATGTGCTAATAGAGTCGTATCCATTACCCGGATCACATTAATTGAACGATCACAACATAATGGGTAATACCGACATCACTCAAGTCTTATTCAACAGCATATAATGTTTAATTTTATGATATATGTAGGCCCACCAACATAAATTGCTAACAAGGACGACCAAAAATGTATATGAGAAATCGAAGTGAGATTTTTCAATTTCCAATAGCTTTTCATGCGTAGCTTCAGATTCTTTGGGAAAAATAGGAGAGAGAGAGAGAGAGAGAGAGAGAGAGAGAGAAAAGCTGGGGAGTGGGGAAAGCTAGTAATGTGGGACCACCGGAGTTTGAGTGACCCACTTCCACCAAATCACCACTTTCCACCGCCTGCTGCCATCCCCATGTGAACTGTCCGGTACGAATCAGGCAGTCTGTTGTCCCTTGGGTTGGCGCCATACGTTGGGCCTATAGGTACAGGGTACTGATACTTTCACTTTTTCCAGTTTTCTGAAGTGCCCCTAGTGTTTTGCTGGATCTACTATTCTGCCATCCTGTTGGAGAGAGATTGTTCAATGATCCTGTACATGTTGCTACAACCTCAAGTGGGCTGTGGACAGTGGTCGTGCCATGGGCACAGGGGCGAAGGCATATGGATACAAAAGAGGGCGGTCAAGTCCACTAACTGAGGGACGGAATCGGGATTTTACCTTAGCAATAGCGAAATGCATACTAAAAAAATACAAAAAAATGCATTACAATATTAATAGTCATCGGCACCAGAAAAAATTAAAATAACATAACAAAAACTAAAGTAAATGATGTTTGTTATTTGCACATGGAGTATGAAAAGAGACTAATTTTAATTTTGGGTATCAATAATGCCACTCCCCAAATTTATAATGTCACTCCCCAGATTCCTATATGGATTTTCCAAATTGATAATCGCACTTTCTTTTGGGAGTAGCATTATAAATTTGGGGAGTGATATTATAATTAAATCCCCTTAGGGTTAGAATGTGGAGTTTTTTTTCTTAATTAATTACACATTATCATTTATATTATTTCATTTTGACCCATTGAATTTAGTTTTAGAAAAGAAGAAGATTTATGACTAGTATATAATAAAAAATAAGAAAAAAAACTTAGCAGTGGCTAGACTATATAAGTTGGGGATAATTTTTTTTTCACATATAATAATTGCATTTTCTAAAATTTTTGTCGTGGCGGCCGTCGCCACTAAACCCCCTTGGTTCTATCCTTGTGTGCATTGCTGTTGCTGTAGATTTTAAATGAAGGAAACTAATGACAAAAGAATTTGGAACGGGTTTTTAGGTACGTCCTTTCTGATGCCTTCCGGCTTTGATTTGGGGCCAAGTTTCATAGTATAATGTACAATAATTTCTCGAGTTTTAAGAGGTTACTATTATAACGACAAAACTTTCTGAGTGCCAATCACATTGTACATTTATTGTCAAAGGTCAGGTTCGTCTTCAACCCTTCCATGTCCATATTGCCATCGATTGGGCTTAACATGATCACTGGTACAGACAACTGCGGTATGACAGATTGGATCTTGTAGTTTTATTTTATTCCCTTCTTTGTTATATATGGGAAATCAAAACTACCAAACATGACTTAAGTTGCCTAAAGAACACCACGCAACTTTAACTTACAAACACAAACACAAAAACAAAAACACAAACATGAATTATATATGTGTGCATGTTTGCTTGCCAAACCTTAATGTAGAAACCACGCATAACTCCACAGACTGGTCTGATTATTTCTTACCATCTTATTTCACATTCTACCATACTTGCTTCACCAAAGGGAATTCATGTACCCTTTTAGCCTTATCTCATTATTCCCCCTACTAGCAACGAGCTTTTTTTAATTTATTTACGATCGAGCTGGTTTTTAATACACTTCTTCTACTCGATGAGCTATACAAAGTTAACGTTTCCGATCATCAAAACGAGACCGGAGCGGACCGTGATCGCTCGAGACAGCACGGTGCTGGGATAGCACCAACCCCAATTTCGATTTTGAGCGTAGTCCGTAGCTTTTTTTCTTTTTTTTTTTTTTCTGTTTTCATATTGTAGCGACGTGATTATTGGGAGAAAACTTGGTGTAAATGATCCGTCGGACAAGTCCTTAAAAGCTGGCCGCGGCGTTTGTAATTTCCATGAAAGGGTCTTTGCACCGAGAGTAGTGTTGGTGCTTTTGTCCGCAAAGTCTAGGAAAAGAGCCGGAGAAAAAGTTGTCCACAAAGCGCAACGAATGACCGAGAGGAGTCTTGCAATGTGGACCGTAGTTCGAATATAGTACATATATCTAGAAGAAAGAAGTGGTTCCTAGCTACGCGGACTTGACTAGCGTGGCTCAAGCCCTTTTCCACATGATTTACACTTCTTTTGGTATCACATGATTAACATTGGTGCTTTAATGAGAGTAGAAATTTGTGAGTGATTAAATACATTTTTTGATCCGGTGTAGTTCTAGAGTCTCTATAATCACATTTAGGGAAGGTAATTACTACGGTAGCGGGCCTACTCCCAAGATTGGCCATAATATTTTTGGGACCAAGACGAATTTCAAAAAAATGGATTTTTGATGCATTTTTTCGCCCCAAAATTATGAAAAATGAAGGCAACTCAAAAATTATAGTTATAGATCAATATATATACAGGATAAAATTTTTAGTTATGTATATCAGTACAAGAATTCAGATCAATCACTTAAAAGATCATTCTTCTTTCATTTTGTGTTGCAAAACTACTGATTTGGTCGTGTAATCAATTTTTACTTATTGGTCAAGATCATTTTGAATGAATTTTTTGTGTTCAGCTATATAATAAATATCCCACATTTTACCAAACTTTTGAGGGCCCTAAGCAAATACCTTGCTCGCCTTTGCTTAAGGCCAGTAGGCCCAGTACAGCATTCTCCTATCCTCTCTATCATTTTTAGTCAATCAAATAGTGTTTTTATTTATCGGCCTCAATCAAATAGTGTTTCTTAAACAAAAGTTTTGATTTTGAATCGTCCAACTGTTACGTATCTTAAAATCATGTTGAATTTACTTCTATTGAACATTGGGAATTGACTACGATTATGGTTAACTGGTGTAAATAAGTGTGTTATCGTTGTATATATATTTCGTGTGTCAATTAGAAGAAAAGTTGAATACAATTAAAGTGTTCTATTGTGAAGAAGATGTCAGATTCTCCTCTATTAGAACCAATCAGAGGTCTTCTCCTTCGGAGTGAGACTTTCTCTCCATTTCTTTTATTTTTATATTTGTTTTTTGGTATCGACAAAAATATTCTATTGATATCTTGACAATGGTACATCGATAAAACAAGAAAGAAAAGGGCGCAACACTAGCCTCATGATGTTAATACATGAGGCAAAGTGATAGACCCGAAGAAAGAAATTTCATTTGACAAAAGGTTGAAAGATATGAGACGAGAAGCCTAAAACAGAGCATATGAGCATCTCAGCAACGGATCAACTATTTTTTCGAAAATCTCTTCTCCTATGTTCCTATTTTTTCGAAATTGCCTTCAAAGACTTAAGAAAAACTAGCGTTACTCGTGAATTTAACCGGTTAAAGAATCACATATATCTAAGTCATGCTTTCTTCCGCTTTTTTTTGCTTGATTTTTATTCGTGTATATATAATTGTGTGTGTGTTTCATGGATAATTTCGATCCAATTGACCACTCAATAATTCCCCCAAACCAAGGGGTTTTTGATTGAAGAAGCAGGGGAGTTACCTTTCAATTTCTAAGACCCATTCAGGAAGTCCCCATCAGGGAGTCTTTGGTGCTCTGGCACAGACCAATAGTCTATATAGGTCAACCGAAGACCGTGTGAAGTCGTGTAATGTGGACAAAGGCGGTTCCAAAATCTCCTTTAAAAAAAAAATAAAAAAATAAAAAAAAACTTTAAATGGAAGTGCAGGTATGATAACCGTAACCTCTGCGGGAGTATTGTTCTGTCACACGACACCGCCAAAAAGGTAATATAGCTTTTCATCAAATTTTCACGTAACTGAATCACGTTTGTCTTACAAATAGACGAATCTCACATTTGATCTTGAGGAACTGGGGGTTGGTGTTGTTCGTGGTGTGTCAGGTGATCCCAGTCTGGTCCGATCTCATTTTGATGAGCGGAAAAGTTCACTTTGTAGAGCTTGTTGAGTAGAAGACGTGTGCCAAAAATCATTTTGACCAAATATCAATAAGTGCATGATTGTACACGTATAATTTGGCAATAATGGGTTTTAAAGGATTTGATCCAGTGTTTTGGATCCATTCTTTTCAGAATAAAAATGTTTGGATCAGTTCTAGTGAGTTTGATCCAGTATTTCGGATCCATTATTGTCAACATAATTAAAAATGTTTCTTAATAATATCCAATCAAACTAATTTTTAGTACACTTCTTCTACTTGACGAGTTTTACAAAGTTAACATTTTCAATCATTAGAACGAGACCAGAGTGGACCTGGATCGCTCGAGACAGCACGGTGCCGGGATAGCACCAACCCCAAGTTCGATTTTGAGCAGAGTCCGTTACTTTTTGTTTTTATATTGCAGCTACGTGATTATCGGGAGAAAATTTTGCGTAAATGATACGTCGGACGAGTCTTAAAAAGTTGGCCGCGACGTTAGCAAGTTCCATCAAAGTCCAGTACGAGAGCCTGAGAACAAGTTTTCCACACACGGCAACGAAAGACCGAGAGGAGTCATGCAATGTGGACCTCAGTTTAACTGTAGTACATATCTAGAGGACTTGACTAGCTCGATCTCTCTTCCACATGATTAACAAGATGTGGGGGGCTGGTTTCAACCTGAATCTCTTGAACCCTTTGCTCCTCCGTTATTGTGCTGTGGGAAGATGACGTGGCTCGCCGGGTACCTGCAAACCGGAGGGTGGTGTTCCTCCGGGTAGAAGCTCCGACGATTAAGTCAGTATGGGGAAGAAGTGCAGTGGTGTATGTTAGGAAAAGAAGAATTGCTTATGAGAGGAGGAGTATGTATCCGCCCTTTTTGAGTAAGAAGTACCACTGTATTTATAGGCAAGGGAATCTTGCATGCTAAGCCAACCGAGCGTAGGATGCACGCGCGTTCCTACGCTCGGATGACGTCACCCGTCAGAGGCATTTAATGAAGGCCGTCTTCCCAGGTTTGCAGACGCACATGGGCTCGTGTCAGACATGTCACATCACGAAGGGGCGTCACGGCAGTGAGAAGAGAAGGCAACTCACGTATCATGTGGAAGGTTCTAGAACGTTCTGTACCAACGGTTTCCGAGCAAACTGGTCCCGAAGGAGATATTACAGGCCGAACAAACGGAGGTAAAAATAGGAAAGTGTTCTGCCGAACAAAAGACCATTTCGCCGAACAAACCAGTTAAATGCCGTTGTTCGGCGAGCTACAGATGCGCCTCCTTACGTTCGGTGAAGGGTAGATGACGTGTTACCGGTCCAGTTCAGCCCTCAACGGACTGAGACAACTGAACGATGGATCCCAGGTGTAACCCCTTTGAATCTTGTGAACCCTTTGGATATTTTGGCCCACTACAATAGCCCCTCAACTTCTTCTTCTTTTGCTCGGAAAAGAGGGAGGAGTTGATCCTGTGTGGCCGAACAAATGTAGCGTGTTTGGAAAAGTAAGATTTCCGAACGTAGACGTAACCGAACAGAGTGCACCGCCGAGGAAAGGTGTGCCTCAGGCTTCGAGGTGCCAAAGCTGGGATTGCATTTAATGCTCCTGCAACCGCCAACTTCAAATCTGCCACGCGTCCTCTGGCCATAGGAGGAAGGCACGGCTCCTGCTGGAGCTGCCACGCGTCGATCATCCAACGTCACATCAGTCTCCCGCCCAGATCGAATGGCTGGGGGCTCGGCACCGTTTGAAATGCCGCCTTAGGTATAAAAGGTGGAGCGGGGAGAGAGAAAATCACTTTTTCTCTCTCCAGTCGATCGAACCCACAGCCCAGGCGCCGTCCATCACCAAAACTTATCAAAAACCCAGATTTGCTGCAGTTTGATCTCAAATCTCCCTCGATTCTCAGGTATTTCTTGTTTCTCCACTGTTTTCTGCGTTTTTTGGTTATTTTTGCATACTTTTTGACCCAAAAAATGGGTTTTTCTGCCACATTCGCCTGAAACGTTCTCTGGGAAATGAAGAACAGGTTGAAGATGTTCATGTGTTCTTCCGAGCACACGTTCACCTTCAACCAGCGTTCTTCCGAACACAAGACCCATCGAAAAACATTCTCCTCCGGGTAAACCTTTACGCTCGGCGTGCCCCATCGACACCTAGTCGCTCGGAAACTATGACCCACCTTCGGAGAAATTAACATAGTACACCGAACGTAGGCACCTTAGGAGACTTGACCTTGCATTTCGCTAACGGTCTCATCCCTGCACTTGTGTTTTTTAAGGATGGCGTCTTCTTCAAATTCCTCGGCGAAATCATATAGTTCCGTCGATCCCAACGCTACGGGCCTCGGCGAGATTGATCCACGGATAGTTGAAGTGCTCCGAACTGCGGCTAGGGAATATAGGGTGGGCGGCAAACCTTTACCCGAAGCATTCGAAGGAGTCTTCGTCCCGGCCAATGCAAGGCCACTTCGGTCGATAGGTCCTGACGTAATAGACCTCGAGGACGACCCCTCGGAAAAGGCGGCCGAAGACCCTGAGGAGGAAGGCTACGCCGAGGGAGAGGATGAAGAAGCTACCGAGGAGGAAGCCAAAGACGAGGCCAATCCTGCCGCCTCCGCCACCAAAGCTGAGAACGTCGGTGAGTCGTCTTCCCAACCACCGAAGAAGAGGAGAAAAATCGTGGCCCTCGACCCCGATGAGATACCTTCCCGAACAGGAAGAGATCCATGTCCCTACTGGGATTGTTTCACCGATCAGGAGGGG
This sequence comes from Rhododendron molle, assembly GCA_025413875.1. NCBI lineage: Eukaryota > Viridiplantae > Streptophyta > Magnoliopsida > Ericales > Ericaceae > Rhododendron > Rhododendron molle. The sequence continues at coordinate 45,803,628 of CM046389.1, read as the reverse complement.
ATAGATCTTTTCCGAACAACCTATCACATTCCCGAAGACGTCGTAATTTCCGTGATCCCAGGGCCTCGGATTCGGTTTTCCGATGAGCATATCACGGTGCCACTCATGGCCATCACCGAAGGAGGCCTCAGATTCCCAATGCACAGGATCTTGAGGGAGATCCTCCAATTTTTCGAACTAACCCCGTGCCAGCTGAGTGTGAATACCTACCGGATTATCCACTCGATCATAAAGCTGGCTGAGGTAAAAATGTTTGACCTCCAAGCTCATCATATCTTTGAGAACTATATGATGTCTCGGAACGTGAGATACTCACGGTACTATCTCTGCTCCCGAAGGAGTATGATGAAAATCATTCCCGAGGGGATGTATGACTCGGAGAAGTGGGCTTCAGACTATGTTGAAGTTCGGGGAAATTACGAGTTTCCCCCCGGTCAAGATGATCACGTCTATGTTGCCAAGGAAAAGGGCAACCCAAGTAAGTTATGATATCATTTTGTTTGTTGCACATCTTTGTTCGGTTGGATTTGAGTCGAATGTTCGTCTATTTCATTTTGTACTAAGTACGTTTTCCTTCTGTGATGTGTTCGGCAGATACAACTAAGATTAACAAGAACCTGCTAAGGCTTGCCAAAGATTGCGGCCTTGCAGACTCGCTCCTGACAATTCCGAGGGAAGAGAGGGACGCGCCAACTATCTTGCAATACGACGCGACGTACGGCGGGAGAATCAAAGGAAAAGGAGCCGAAGGGAGCGAAAAGAGGAAAAGTCCAATAGTCGACCTCACAGAGCTTCCCGAGGACCAGCTCCCAAACCCAGAGAAGCCACTTCGAGGCATTATTCGCCATCCAACCGAAGATACTCCCTTCGTCGAAGAAGACAACATGCCACCACGCAGCATGAGAGCCATCCTCCAGGAAAAGCTGGAGAAAAAGGCCAAAGAGGAGGCCGAACAGAAAAAGACCGGGGCCTCAGGCTCGGCGCCGAAGCCGAGCGCGCCAGTCAAGAAAACTGCTCCCGACGCTGTCCCACATAAGCGTCCAGCCTCGCCTCCTACCACGACGGACAAGCCAACAAAGAAGTTCAAAATGACGGCCAAGAAGGCCTCAGCTGCTGGTGGCCCGACTACCAGCGCCGAAGGACAGGAGGGAGAAAAACTCAAGGGAACAGGCGCCGAGGGTGAATCCCGAGACGCTGATGTTGCCTGGGCTCCCAGCTTCATCACTCCTCGGAACAAGCAAATCCTGCGCACGGATAGCTTGATCGAGGATCCCTCTCTGGCCTTTACCCTGCACGCTGGGCTCAGGTTGCCGAGAGATCTCGCCGCGCAGGGGTCTCTGAAGACAGCACTGAACGACTACTACTATTTTGCCGGCAGGGTAAGTTTTTCATTATGCTGTACTATATGAACAATTTCTACCAACTGTTTTCCTTCGGATTCTCACATTCGATTCTTATCTGCAGGCTACTCAGTCCATTATGGGCGCCCAACGTTATCTTGTCGAGCATGACAAGAAAGAAAGGCTCCTCCAGCAAAAGGTGGAGTTACACCAATCCACTGCCGAGGACTACAAAAAGTGCCTCGAGCAATCAGAGGAGGCCCGCTGAGGCCAAGAGATCACCATCGCCAACCTGAACGATGTGATCAAAGGGCTTCAGGATGGGGCCGAACAAGCTCGAGCCGAAGGGAAAGATGAAGGGCTGACCGAGGGCAGGGCCCTTGGGAGGAAGGAAATGGAGGAGGATATGAAAAAAGAGCTGCAGGCCCATTATGATAAGGGCTATTACCAAGCAGAAGAGGATGCAGCCGAAGAACTGGCGGCCTTGCAGACCGAGCTTCGGTTGGAGCAACACAAGAAAAGCTTTATGCTTGGCTTCAACAGTGGCTTCGACGAGGCTGGCGTCGAGACAGACGACGAACGAAGAACACTCGTTGAGATGCCATCCCTCGAAGCTGTCGAAGCTTATGCAGAGCTTCCAGCTGTTGATGAGGCTGCCAAGGATGCGGCCCAGTTAGACAACACCCAAGTCCCTCCACTGGATCCATCCCTCTCTTCCTCGGCCACAATTACTCCCGAGGCTCAAACGTAGAGTTTGTTTCAGTGTAGTTGTTTTGGTTTTGAATTTTAAACTTTGAAATGGGACGTTCGGCTCCATACATGTTGGAGTTTGGAGTTTTCCGAACGTAAGTTGTAAGTAACAGATTTAACTCTTGTGGATGCTTGTTTTTCAATCGTGTTTCAATCAACTGTTTCTGTTCGGTAAAAAATGTTTTGACCAATCCTTGATTTCCTTATGATATCCTTGTTGATACAGCTGTTCGGACACTGTATCTGTTTGTTTCACTGTATCTGTTTCGGATGAGGCTCATTCCAAAAATAAACCAATGAAGCTCGGTTTAATTGGTTTGGATAACATTATATGGCCGAGGGTCCGCAGTCATAAAAACAAGTACCATGTAAAAACTTGCTTATCTGTACCCACATAGTAGCCCCCCTGCCTTCGGGCTGGTTTTAGGAAGAAAAACAACACGAAGGCAGAAAGATGGGTACTCAAGCACTCGGTAAAAAGTATAAGAGAACCGAGGTAAAAGTGCCAGAGCCCGAAGGCGACATCGTGGGCGAGATAGTATACCCAATGAACGAATGAGGAATCCGAAGAAACCGCGGGCGAGATGTTACACACAATGAACGAATGAGGAATCCGAAGAAACCACGGGCGAGATGTTATACCCAATGAACGAATGAGGAATCCGAAGAAACCACGGGCGAGATGTTATACCCAATGAACGAATGTAAAACTGAACAAGCGAATGTAACGAACAAGTATTATAACCAAAACGCCCGTAGGCTTACAATCCGAACAAAAGCAAAAATAACAACGGACAAAAGGGGCCGAGACTAGCCATGGAACTTCCTAAGTTTTTGGGCGTTCCAAGGGTTAGCAATCGGCGTACCATCCATCTCAGCAAGCTTATAAACTCCGTGGCCAATTTTCTGGATCACCCTATAGGGGCCTTCGTAGGGATCTTTCACCTTGGTCAACTTCTTGGCTTCTACGACCATCCGAAGAACGAGGTCACCAACTTGAAACGGCCGAGCACGGACGGTCTTATTGTAACCCCGAGCAACTTCCTGTTGATAAGCAGCATGATGTAAGTTGGCGTTATCGCGGAGTTCTTCGGCGAAGTCCAGCTCAGCACCAATCAAAGCATTGTTGTCCACAGGATTGAAGTTTTCTGACCGAACAGTAGGAACGAGCGCAGATAGGGGCAAGACAGCCTCCATGCCATATGCCATAGAGAATGGGGTTTGGCCAGTGGAGCGTCGTGGGGTGGTACAATAGCTCCATAAGACGTGAGGAAGCTCGTCAACCCATTTGCCGAGCTTACGATCCAAACGACGCTTAAGCCCCCGAGTGATAGATTTGTTGGAAGCCTCGGCCTGTCCATTGCCTTGCGGGTAGGCCACCGACGAAGTGTGGATCATAATATGATGGCGCTTGTAGAAGGATTGGATTGCTGCTGCTACAAACTGGGTGCCATTGTCCGAGAGAATGGCATAGGGAACGCCGAACCTGGAAATGATATGCCTCCAAATAAAGCGCTCCACATCCGAAGCTGTCGTTTTGACCAAGGGTGCTGCTTCCACCCACTTGGTGAACAAGTCCGTAGCAGTAAGCAGATATTCGAATCCGCCGGGGGCCTTCGGCAGCTTTCCCACAATGTCGAAACCCCATACAGCAAAGGGCCATGTGGTAATCATTTTGAGGGGAAAGGCTGGTTGGTGAGGTATGTAAGCGTGCTTCTGGCACCGAACACAGCGCTTCACATATTCCTCGGACTGCTTGACCATCTTCGGCCACCAGTACCCCTGTGTTAACGCTCGGTGTGCCATTGTGCGGCCTCCTGAATGCCCACCGCAGCTTCCCATATGTAATTCATCCAAAACGCTTTGAACTTGATCCTCATGCACCACCCGAAGGTCTGGACCAGTGAACGTGCGACGGTACAACTGTCCATGGGGGTCCAACCAGTAGTTAGCTGCTCGGCAACGAACCTTGTGGGCTTCCCTTTTATCCTGTGGAAGGGTCTGGTTCTTTAGGAAGGCAATAACAGGATCCAGCTGACTGGGACCGAGGGGAGCGGTGCTGACCGTGCAAATCGCGAGCTCGAAGCTCGGATGGACAACCTCATCGAAAACGATGGTGCGAGCCCCAGCAGCCTTATAAACCGAATCAAGACCCGCCAAGGCGTCGGCATGAGCATTATGCTCCCGTGCAATCCATTCCACTTCCACGCGGCCAAATTGCTTCAGCAGGGCCAACACGTGACTTACATAATCATTCATCCGAGCGTCCTTGGCCTGGTAATCGTCATTGAGGTGGCCCACTACCAGCCGAGAGTCACAGAAAACATGTACCGAGCCTGCCCCCAACTGAAGAGCAAGCTGCAGCCCAGCAATGAGAGCTTCATACTCGGCCTCATTGTTGGTGGCAGGGTAGCCAATGGATACTACATGCTCATGCACAGTACCAGCCGGAGAAACGAGCACGACCCCTGCTCCAGCCTCGTTGACGTTGGAAGCACCATCCACGGTCATTTTCCACGCATCACCGGAAAAAAGCTTCCAATCATTCTTCGGCTTTCTTATGCCCAAAGTGAACTTTGTCCGAAGAGACTCGCGGGGAGGTTCACTCCATTCAAGATGCTCTTCTGCCTCAGCCATTCGTGCTTCTTCGGCAGCTGTTGCCAGTGCATTCTCTTCGTCTTTGAGCCCAGGGGTAAGCTCGGCAAAGAAATCTGCCAAAGCCTGTCCCTTGATGGCTGTCCTCGGCTCGAACTGGATGTCATAGTTGGCCAGGTCTTGAGAGAATTTCAGGATCCGGCTGGACGAACATGTTCTCCGAAGAACCGCCTTGAGAGGAAACTCAGTGAGGACCACGATCCTATGGCATTGAAAGTATGGCAATAGGCTCGTTTTAGATGACACGAGTGCTAAAGCCAACTTTTCCATAGGCAGATACTTCGTCTGAGAATCCGTCATCGTCTTGCTGGAAAAGAATATAGGTAAGTGGGCCATGCCTTCCTTCCGAACAAGAACAGAACTGGTGGCATGATCCGAGACCGCCAGGTATAGATAAAGACCCTCTTCGGGAAGGGGTGTGACGAGGAGTGGAGCTTGTGCAAGGTATTCTTTAAGGGATTGCAAAGCCACATCACATTACTCAGTCCACACAAACCTTCGCCGACTGGTCTTTATTGCCTGAAAGAAAGGTCTACAAAGATCTCCCGAACGTCGGATGAAGCGACTCAACGCAGCAACCATGCCTGTGAGCCGTTGAACTTCCTTAATTGTAGTTGGAGCTCGAAGCTTTTGCACGGCAGTGAGCTGGGTCGGATCAGCTTCAATTCCTCGGCGGCTAACCATGTAACCGAGGAACTTCCCCGAGCCTACTCCAAACGCACATTTTCCCGCATTGAGGCGGAGCCTGTGTTCCTTCAAGATGGCAAAGATTTTACCCAAGTGCTGAAGATGATCCCGAGCAAACTTGCTCTTGTACACCATGTCGTCAATATATGCCTCCATGATTTTGCCGAGCTTGGCGAGGAACATCTTGGTTATTGCCCGTTGAAACGTAGCCCCAGCATTTTTCAACCCGAACGGAACGACATTGTAGCAGTACGTTCCTCGGGGAGAAATGAAGGCTGTCTTCTCTTGATCATCTTCGGCCAGGGCAATTTGATGATAGCCCTGGTATGCATCCATGAAGCTCAATCGCTCATATCCAGCCGTGGCGCCCACCATTTGCTCTATCCGAGGAAGAGGGAATCGATCCATCGGACAAGCGTCATTGAGGTTGGTGAAAGCAATGCACACTCGGAGCTTTTCGTTCTTCTTCGGAACAACGACCGGGTTTGCCAGCCACGTCGCGTACAGAATTTCTCGGATAGCCCCAGCCTTTAAAAGTTGGTCAACCTCGGTCATCACTGCATATCCACGTGCGAAGGGGCCGAACGCCTGACCTTCTGAATAATGGGGCGTCTGCTCAGATCAACGTTCAGATGATGAGCGGCGAAAGCTGGATCCACGCCAGGCATTTCCTCGGGAGTCCAAGCAAATACTTCGATGTTCTCTTTGAGGAAATTGAACATCTCTGTACGCTCGGTCTCGACCATAGAACTGCCTATGAGAAAGTACCGACTTCCATCCTCCGTTATTGGCATCTTGATCAATTATTCGGCCGATCTTTGCTCGGCAGGAATGCCTACGTCTTCCAATACGGGGATGTCGGTTGTGTCGACACATTGTACCTCCAGGTAACTCGGTTTATTGGTCACCGTGCTAATGTAACATTTTTTCGACTGGACCTGGTCTCCACGAAGGCTTTCCTGTCGCCCATTCCATCCAACGAACTTCATCACCTGGAGCAAGGTTGAAGGGACTGCCTTCATCTCATGTAGCCAGGTTCGACCGAGGATAACGTTGTAGGGGCTCGGAGAGCTAACCACTACAAATTCGACGTTAACCACTCGGGAACCGGCACGCACGGGAAGGGTTATCAGCCCGAGAGGCCAAACCGGAGCCCCTGTGAAACTGACGAGCGGGGTGGTTGCTAGCCGAAGCCTGTCTGGTGAGAGCCCCAGACTCTTGTACGTTGACTGGAACATCACTTCGGCCGAGCTTCCTTGATCGATCAACACTCGCTGTACTGTGGAAGAACCCACTATGACTGTAATGACCAGAGCGTCGGAGTGTGGCATTTGTACTCCCTGCATGTCTTCAGCTGAAAAGGTTATTAGCCCTCCGAGGCTCGGATCTTCCCACTTCCGTTTTTGTGCCACTCCAACATTGCAAACGGACAATGCAGCAACAGCTTTATCAATCTCCGTACGAAGCTCGGCAGCCTTTCCTTCGGACACTAACCCCTGGATCACGCCAACGAGATTTCCAGCTACAGGAGGGGGAGGAGGAAGTGGATTTCGCCGAAGGTCGATCCATTGGTTAAGATGCCCTGCTGCGGCTAGTTCCTCCAAATAACGTTTGAATGGTTGACATTGTGTGGTATAATGGCCACGCTCTTTGTGGAAGCTGCACATCCCTGGTCCGCTGCCCGCCGTACCAAGGAATCCCGTTGGCCAAACGAAGAACGGGAGTTGGCCAATGATACTCAGAAGCTTGTAGATTGGCTCGGTAAAGGCAGTACGCTCGGCAACATACTCATCAGGCCTCGGATCCCTTCGTGTCTGCTGCCAAGGCTGCTGTTGTGGGACCTGTGGCGGTTTGGGTTTGTTGTTCGGGTTATTTGCTCCTGAGCCAGAATTATGCTGTCCATTCTGTCCTTGCCGAACGTTGGCAGCATGTTTCTTCGCTGCAGTGGACTTTGGTACTTCGGCATTATTCGGAGCGTTTCGCTCGGCAACAGCCTCCTCGTGGACGCAATCCTTCTCTATAATGACCATTAGATCGCCCATTGTCTTCGGTGGATTTCTGGATAAGTCTCGGAACATCGCCGAGGTTGGGTCCAACCCATTCATGAAGGATTCCGTCGCAACACCTTGATCGCAATCAGGAATCAGGTTGTACACCTCCCAGTAACGCTCGGTATAAGCCCGAAGAGTTTCCCCCGGAGTTCTCCGCATGTTTACCAGCATCGAGAGTGTCTTCGGCTGAATGTTACTTGTCACGAACCGTTTCGTGAATTCCAACTCCAGCTCGTTGAAACTCTTGATGGACTTCGGCTTGAGCTGATTATACCACAACATAATGGGCTCACTTAATGTAAGAGGAAAGATCTTACACATGAGTGCGTCGGTGAAGTTGTGAAGGCTCATCGTCTGACGAAAGCGACAAACGAACGCAACAGCATCCTCCTTTGCCTCGTAGCGTTTGAGCTTCGGCATGACAAAACGGTCTGGTGGCCGTTCTTGTTGAATGGCGTCAATGAAGGGGGATGCCTTTGCCTTTCCGAGCTTTGAGTCATCCACAGGTACAGGCACAGGTGCGGGTGGAATGACCGGCGCTGGGTTCCCTTGCCGAGCCTCATTGTTGGCCCTCGGACCTCTGTGACGATACCCCTGTTCTTGCCGAACGTGGTGGTTAAGCCGAACTTCATCCGAAGGTTCCGGATGTTCCACTCTCGGACCTCCGTTCCGAGCGAGCGGTATGTCTACACCATCATCCACCGCTTGGTATACCACCGGCTTTCCCGTATATTGATCATACAAAACAATGGTGTTTGCATGTTCGGATCGCGTTCCCCTACTCGTTCGCTCGCCTCGCGAACCTGCAGCTTGCCTCCCTTGGGGGTTTCGTTCGGTACGTGACCTGGATTGCTCGGATCGCTCTGGAAGTTCTCCTGTTCGTTGACGTACAGGGTGCTCGTTGAGGTTTAAAGGCCTTTTTCCATCCGCCCGCTCCTGTTGTCGTCGGCTAAGGCGATGTGTCCGCCCCGAGACTCCCATCCTAAGAGTTCCAGCCGTCGAATGTGTCGTCGAAGAGCGTGAACTCTCTTCCCTGATGATGCTTGCCACACGTGGACGGGAGGAAGTTGGAGGATCCCTAGGAGTGCGTTCGAGCCTTTCAAACACGTTGCGACGCTCGGAGGGTACTCCTTCGGACGTTTGAGCTTGGTGTATCCTTCGTCTTCGTTTGTGAGGCTTCTTCGGTTGGCTTGGTTCGGCCTAGTGGCCCCGAGCAGGAGTCACGAGTGCGCCTCCGTCTCAAGCTTCGAGGCGTTGTTGTAAGAGGGCTATGACAGTTGCCTGACGCTTCTGCTCCGCCAAGGCAATGTCAAGTTCAGTTGGTGGGTAGCTGAGTGGACGAGCCACTGGCTGCGTAGTCCCTGGTTAGGCTCGATGTTCATTGCGCCGTACCCAACCAGACCGAGGGTGAAGTTCTCCGGGCCAGGTGGAGGAAGGCGTTGTGTCATTTTTCGACGGTGGTAAAGGAAGGAGTGGGGGAGATCTAAGGTTGAATACAGATCCACGTCCTGCTAGGATGTCTTCCCCAGCAGAGTCGCCAATTGTGGGGGGCTAGTTTCAACCTGGATCTCTTGAACCCTTTGCTCCTCCGTTATTGTGCTGTGGGAAGATGACGTGGCTCGCCGGGTACCTGCAAACCGGAGGGTGGTGTTCCTCCGGGTAGAAGCTCCGACGATTAAGTTAGTATGGGGAAGAAGTGCAGTGGTGTATGTTAGGAAAAGAAGAATTGCTTATGAGAGGAGGAGTATGTATCCGCCCTTTTTGAGTAAGAAGTACCACAGTATTTATAGGCAAGGGAATCTTGCATGCTAAGCCAACCGAGCGTAGGATGCACGCGCGTTCCTACGCTCGGATGACGTCACCCGTCAGAGGCATTTAATGAAGGCCGTCTTCCCAGGTTTGCAGACGCACATGGGCTCGTGTCAGACATGTCACATCACGAAGGGGCGTCACGGCAGTGAGAAGAGAAGGCAACTCACGTATCATGTGGAAGGTTCTAGAACGTTCTGTACCAACGGTTTCCGAGCAAACTGATCCCGAAGGAGATATTACAGGCCCAACAAACGGAGGTAAAAATAGGAAAGTGTTCTGCCGAACGAAAGACCATTTCGCCGAACAAACCAGTTAAATGCCGTTGTTCGGCGAGCTACAGATGCGCCTCTTTACGTTCGGTGAAGGGTAGATGACGTGTTACCGGTCCAGTTCAGCCCTCAATGGACTGAGACAACTGAACGATGGATCCCAGGTGTAACCCGTTTGAATCTTGTGAACCCTTTGGATATTTCGGCCCACTACACAAGAGTAGAAATTTGTGAGCCATACATACCTTTAGAGATCCCACGTAGTCTTAGTGTCTCTGTAATCACATCTAAGGGAAGGTAATTAGCAGGTCTCCTCCCAAGGTCGGCCATGGTATTTTTGAGACCAAAACGAATTTAAGGAAGTGGGAATTTATGCATTTTTCTGCCCCAATATTATTATGAAAACGCGAAGGCAACACAAAGAAGCAAAATTATAGTAATTGATCGATAGGATAAAAGCCCATACCTCCAATGATTGAAGACTAGATAAGTTTTGTTATATTGTTGTTGTTGTTGTTGTCACTACAACAATCAATCATAAAGATCACAGCTATTGGCCGTAATTGTAAGTTTTCCATCACGCTCCTACTACCGTAGTGGATCTGGGTGTGATTGTAAGTCACTATCTTTTATCACGGTTATAAACCCTGATTGAAAGAGAGAAACAATCACGGCGAACAGGCGTGATCGTTTCTCTTTTATCACGGTTATAATCCGTGGTTGTTTCTTTTCGGCGTGATCGTTTCTCTTTTCTGGGTGTGATTGTAAGTCACCTTAGATCACGACCTATAACTGTAATTGAAAGTTCAAAATGATCACATCCCAAACTGAGTTGGAAAACCATTGCGCGTGATCTTTTCTTTGTATCTACTAGACCATCTTTTCTTGTCATTACCAAGTTTCGAACCCACGCACCCTTGGTTGATTTTCCAAGCCCTTACCACTAAGCTAGCCAAGAACTTCTATTACATAAGGAAAACAAAAATATCTATACTTACCTCCTAAGTGAGAAAACTTTATTTTCCTTAAAGTTTGCTGAATTTTTTGAAATACAATTAATATGATATTAAAATATATAAAAATACATATATAAACATTGTTTAAAAAATTTTAAAAATATGTTAACAGATCTTTTGCCAATCAAAATTAGTTATTGGTCACCAAAGGATTTTCTTAGGGCGAAAAATTGATGTGTCCTCCATTTTCCCTTCTTCCATTTACGTATCCAACAGAGGAAAAGAGACACAAGAGAGATGAGTGATGGTTGCCCATTCGGCTGAATAAGCCAATTGGTTTATTTTTTTGTCCTTATTCAAATTCTTTTCGTATTTGTTAGTTTTTTTGTCAATTTTTTGGGGATTATTACATCGTCATGACAAGCGGAATCTAAAAAGTAAAAAATTACGATCGAAACCTAATTTTTTTGAATAAAGATAAAAATAAGCTAATAAACCAATTTTTCATCTTTATTACAAAAATAGAATTTCGATCATAATTTTTTAGTTTTTAGATTTCTCTCGCCATGACGATGCAATAATCCCAAAAAAAATTGATAAAAAACTAACAAATACGAAAAAAATTTGAATAAGGATTAAAAAAAAGCCAGTTGGCTTATTTAGCCAAACGAGGTTGGTTCCGAATGGATAAATAGAGGACACAGAAAAGGAGTGCTCCTGTTAAAGTTATCCTTCAATGATTCAATGACTATTAACTCTACAACATCACTACTGGTTGGGACACACGTGATGGTCGTGCAAGTTGATTTTGACAGAATATACACGATAGTATCCCATTTATTATTTGTTTGATCGAATTTTCACAAAAATATACAAAAATCGACTTGCACACGTACGCATTGCGTGTGCTCTGACCCCTTTTGAATAATTTTGGGTGTCTCTTCTAGCCTCGCAGAGGCCTCCATGGGAAGATAAGGTGACCAATAGCCACCATATGACCATAGTCACCATAGTCAAGTCTACGCGGGCCCAGAAAATTGATGGTGATAATTGACTAAAAACTCCCGATTCTTCCCAATGCTATGTAGTAGGAGTAGTAATTTTTATATATTCCATGTTTATTGGCTGCACATGTCTATTGATACCATCAATTTTGGTGACTTCTGCAAATCATTATCATCAATCATCCTCAATCCTTATGGTCTAGAGACAACTGTAGAATTTCAGTACATGTTGGTTAGGTGTGACCGAGACTCGAGCCCAACGTCAAGTCTACCCCTCCATGTATGATAACTTTTGGAAGCCTTAACGTGTGATGGAAATCTCATTGTACACATTCAATTGATTTAAAGCTCTTTTTTTTTTCAATCGATAAAAGAGATCATATTTACATTAGATATGAAGTATAGAGCACAAACCCAGGACACTACATCAATTGTAAGAGTCCACGAGACAATCAACCGCAAAATTTAATATCTAAAGTTAGGTTTTAATTAACTTAAACGTTCGATTTCCGACAAGTCTAACTTGTGTACTATCATCCAAATATCCCAACCAGATGGGGGCACACGTAAGTTTTCCCAAGAAACTTAAAAGGTGAGTAAAGCAAAACATATAAGTTCACAGTTTTATATCTCTTAGACTAGTTGTTTAAAAAAAATTAAGAATTTCAAAGTATCTCAAATTTAGGCTTCAATCTTTTATTTTGCCACAAGAGTCAGTTTTTTATCACGCCGTAAGAGTGAGATCATTTTTAGACTTTAATCTTTTATCTAGCAGCAAGAGTCAATCTTCTATCACGCCACAATAGTGAGGTATTTTTTAGGCTTCACTCTTTCATCTCGCCACTAGATCGAGATTTTTTATCTTGTTTTTTTCGTGTGTCAGTGTTTTATCAAGCTATAAGAGCGAGATTTTTTTAGGTTTCGGTCTTTTATCTCGCCAAAAGAGCGAGGTCTTTTATCTCGCTCTTTTCCGCATGTCAATCTTTTATCACACTGCAAGAGTGATGTCTTTTTAAGGTTTCAATCTTTTATCTCACCACAAGAGCGACGTCTTTTATCTACAATCACAGTTTTTAAAGAACTGAGATAAAATATATTAACCGCCACTTTTTATCTCAGCTTTTGACTTAAACTGAGATTAAATGTTTAGCTTACAATTATTTATCACACTTTTACTAAAACCGTGATCTTTGTGAACCACCTTGATGTGGCCTTTATCTATTATTGTAGTAGTGTGTTGTTATCAATAGGATAAAAGGTTGTAGAGTTACGTATACCAGTGCAAGAATTCAGAATAATCACTTAAAAAGATCACTCTTCTTTCATTTTTTTGTTGCAAAAATGTCACTAATTTGCTCATGTAATCAATTTTCACTTTTTTGTCATGCTCATTTGGAACGAAATTTTATGAACCAAAAAAATACTAATAATTTTCCAATTCGTTCATTGGTCCATATTTTTATACTTTTCCGATTCATCTTGTCGAGCCGAATGAAATTTTGTTTTTTGAATTTCAAAGAAGAAGATTTTATTAAGATGAGAAAGGAAGAACAGGATAAAGAGCAAACAAAAGATGGTGAGATGAATGATTAACTTCAAAAATTAGGACGAAAAACTAAACAAAGAGCTACGAAAAATGAAAAATCTCGAAATTAGTTTCAGACTTATAGGTAGTGATTGAGTGGAAAGTTATCGTTGTATATATATGTTTCGTGAGTCAATTAGAAGAAAAGTTGAATATTAATGAAAGTGTTCTATTGTGAAGAATATGTTAGATTCTCCGCTATCAGAGCCAATCAAAGGTCTCCTCCCTCAGAGTGAAACTCTTCTCTCCCTTTCGTCTATTTCTATAGCTGGTTTTGAGAAGATTTGTAACAGTAGTACTTAAGATTGATGATTTAATGGATTTGATCCAAACTCAATAGAAAAACAAAAATAGAAGACTTAAACTATAGTTTAATTTTCCAAATTATATTCCTTTAATTTCATTCTCTACAAGCTAGTCTGGGATAAAGTAAAGTTTAACTAAACTTTAAAGTACTGTGGGGTTCCGATTAGCATGATCTACTTCCTCTAAGCCTCTGGTTAGTCTGGTTAGGGTGGGTGGTTTGCCTAGTCTGCACATGGGAGCACGAGTAAAAGAACATACCGGAGGAGCTCCAGAATGGCTCTTCAGCGTGAGGATGTGAATGTGCAGAGCAAGTAGAAAAAGCACTAGGTTTTTGAAGGTAAGAGACCATGTACCTCTTAGGGTTGCATCCTTAGCTTTATATAGAGTGTCCTTACTTGCTCTCCAAGTACAAACATGTGCCTCGCACGCGTCGGCTGAAGTCACCCGTGACATAGCGGATAAAGCAGTTAGTGTGAGCTTTCGCCCCATGTGCGCTCATGATTACTTCGTTTGTGTAACCGCTTCGAATGACCTCTTATACATCACTTTGGATAAGGCAGTTACGTGCACGTGGATGAGCTGTCATGGGAGACATGACCGAGCCTTGTGGTCTAAGATCGGGCCGAACCGCAGAGAGGACCATTGTAGCCTAGCACTGGGCCGAACCGCAGAAAGGAGCCACGTGACCTAACACCGGGTCGAACCTTAGAGAGGAACATCGACCTCAGCATAGGTCAATCGTAACTACCCACTTGTCTGAACGTCGTTTCCGCCAAATCAAACCCGACCGGACTTAGCAAACACGATCAATGCCTCGAGGAGTTTAACCCGGCCTTCCGCCAAATGTAGCGACTGCCAATTGTAGCGACTGTGGCCGAACCAGAATATTCGGCCCACTACAAGTACGAAGGAAAGGAAGTTGAATTGTACTTTTCATCCATGTACGTTACATTACTCAGTCCCAATTAATTTGTCCCCGTAAGTTGCACGAAGTTCCACTATTGTACATGGAGTCATTGATTGTACCATTTCAAATTAGGAATTGGATCCTCTTCGGTTCAAGTTTTGGACTGGAGAAAACAATTCAAGGACTCTTCGCACGAAGAATTTCATTCTTCGAGCGAAAATTGATTGAGCAGATCCGAACTATTGACTGCAGTATTGGAAGGTTCAGATTATGACTTTCTCCTCCAGTCCAAAAACACTACAAGAAAATGCGGATTTGGCAATACAACCAAGCACATGGGCAAAAGTATATATGGGTCGGCAAAGGTTTTCGCCGATGAAAAATTTTGCGTTGGCAAGTTGTCGGCGTTGATATATCGGGAAAGGGTTTTGCCGATGTGAATTGCCATTCATCGGCAAAATTATAGTTTCAGCAACACAAATTTGCATCGGTAAAAACCTGTTGGCAAATGGGGTTGTAAAATTGGAGAATGTATAACACCTTTGGCGATGAAACTTTTGCTTCGGCAAAAGTCAATTTTAAAAAACCCCAAATCTGCTGTAGTTGCTCCCCACGCGCCTCGTGTTTCAAACTTGGAACCCCCAGTATTCTCACTACGCGCCTACCCACCAGACCAACTTACACTTTCATGTGTAGTATTACAAGATCTAATATATAACCTATACGTAGTATATATATATACTATTATATTATATCTTCTGTAGTAAGTATCTACTATATTTGCATATATCATATATGTACAACATCCTATGTATATACTACATACGTATATAACACATATATATGTACACAAATTTTTTTACAAGGGCGCCCTTAACTTGTTAAGTTAAGGACGTTTCTTTTCCAATCAAATTTTGATGTTCCAAGCTGCTCAATGTGTTCAGAATGTGATTTTAAGGATATCCGTAAGAAATTGGCAAAAAAAAGAAAATACTGGGAAGGGCTCGATTGGATCAATTTTTGATTAAAAAAAATGCTATATCAATTTTTGATAAAAAAAAAAGGCTAAAAATTGATCCGATCGAGCTCTTTCCAGTCATTTTTTTTGCCGATTTCTCGCGGGTACCATTTAAATCATATTCTGAACACATTGAGTGGCTTGGATCGTTGAAATTTGGTCTGAAAAGGGAACGTCCTTAACTTAACTAAAATAAAGGCGCCCTTATAAGAAGCTAACTATATATGTGTTTGTGTGTGTGTATACATATATAATACTCTTTCCCGTTCCACAAAATTTTACTGGTCTGCAAAACCTAGAACTTAAAATAATGCATTTTTTAAAAAAAATTCAAACTTTCTTTTTTGCAAATTTACACTATATATAGTGAATTACCCTTACCTACAGACAAATTGTGGAACAGGAGAGAGTATAACATATATATATTATATGTATGTACACTATATATACAGATGTACTCTATGTAATAAACATATCATACGTTATACTATATAGGAATATGGTTTCAAGCGACACATAAAAACACACTATCTAAGCCATTGAAATGAGTGACTAAGATGGTGTATTTTCAAGTGTCCCTTTAAACTCCCTTATATACACATATATAAAATGTACATATAATTATACAAAAGATCTATACTGTATATATACATACAAGGGTGCAAGGTGGGATTGGATGTAAACGAAGGGGCACAAAAGTACAATTTGCCCTGTTTTGGTGTCAAAGTCTGGGAAGTTAAGGTTAAAATAGAATTATCGGCCTTACTTTACAAAGTCCATTCCACGAAGGTAATGCTCACCACCGGCCACCCCACAATGAGAGGGAACGAAAGAGACAAAATTGAACTGGTCCTACTTGCATGTGATTAAAAATGACGTTTTAGTCTTTGATTTTAATTTTCGGAGTCAAGTCTATGTCTTTGCTTGGGTGCCATACTCACTTGCATTTTCATTTTATGAACCAAAGATAAGAGATAATGCACAAGCTAATTGCTATAAATATGACTCTTTAATAGCCTAATTTCTAACTCATGAGATAACCAGCTAGCCCGGATCAAAAAAAAAAAAAAAAAAAGATAACCAGCTAGCCATTCTAGAGCACTAGTTTTCCGGGGCTTCCTTATGGCTCTCTCCATTCCATTTTCTGCCAACAGCCATGTTTCATTCTTTTGTTTGCTCATATCTGTATTAATGTACTTGAAAGGGGCACCGGTTTACGGAGCGAAACGAGAACATGATAAGCCCTACCATGTTGTAAATGTGAAGTCCCTGGATCCAAATCCATATTGCATAGAATCCACAAAGGGTAATTCTCTAGCCCTATAACTTCTGCAATTTTATTGCTTTCCTTCTTTGTCAGCTATAGGTTGAACTATTTCTCTCAATTTTCTTCAGGCTAATGTTTGAATATCTTGTCATTTCTCTCTTTCATTCTATGCACAAAAAGCAAGATGCAGCTACACAATCAACTCTCAAAAAACGAAAAGTTAATGGAATACTGACACGTGGTACTCAAGAAGCCTTCTTGATCACATATTGGTGCCGGGACCACACGCTTGGTATGGAGCCCACACCGATATTTTGCAGAAAAGGCTCCCTAGAGCACCACATTTTTTTTTTAATAGGCAAAAGGTTTTATTGAGAAATTTGACAAATGGTACATCAAGACGGATGGAGGGGTGGATAATCTAACCAAAGGTTGAATACAGAAACAAGCACAAAAGGGGAACACCCAAACAAAATTGAAACCCAACAACAATAAATCCAAAGAGCATCACGTTGCAGTGCTAATTCACAAGCACTAATTAATAACCAATAATCTTATTCATATTACCACATTAAATTTTCGAATGCTTATTTGTGAGATTGTAATTCACCAGATCAGAGCAAAAGGGAGTCGCTAAAAGTTGTTCACAGGCATGGCCCATGCTCTCATATGAATGAGGCCCGATCCAGTGCTCCAACCCTCACTGAAATCATGTCTCATGATCAGGCCCGAGTCAACTCAATTCAGCATCAACTCCGCGTCAAGTCGGACCGCAATAGTCTCGACGACTCCAAAGCCATCCTCCCGGCCAATCCCGGGCGATCAATCGGCACCAGTAATTACATCGTCACGCTAGGACTCGGAACCCTCAAAAGGACCTTACCCTCATTTTCGACACCGGTAGCGGCGTCACTTGGATTCAATGTCAGCCATGCATTCGGTACTCTCCACATTTAAAATTAGTAGCTTCAATTTGATATTTTTGTTGTTATACAATATTGATTTTGAAACACTAAATTATGTCACTTGGTGTATTTGTTTGTTCAAATGTAAATTGAATTCGAGTTTTTTAATTGCCACTTTTAGTTTTAACATAGACCAATGCTAGAGACTTTTTTGGCGAGATTTTCCAAAAGAATTGACGTGACGGTTCTTTTAAGTACGTAGTATTTTTTTTTATTAAACTAATAACATAGGAGTCCTATAACTCATGTTCAGGAGAAATTTTTGGGTTCCTGGAGGGTACCACGTAGTCGTGCCCACGTGGTACTTGAGTAGTCCATTCGAGACGTCTAAAAATGTGTTGGACTACTCAAATTGAAATGTTCTCTCTCCTCTCGCCCCACAACTCTCTGTCCTCTTTCTCTCTCCAAATTCGAGTTGTTCAAAACCAAAATACTTCGTAAATGACCCGGATGCGCTGTTCGGACTCTACGTGGTGCCCGCTCGGCATCCAAAAATTCTCCATGTTCACATGCGCTGCTCGAACATTTAGTGATATTTGAATCTAATCAAATACATGAGATTACATAATCACTACCAAGAGATTACCACTCTACTTCTTTGGCCCCATGTACAATAGATTCCCCGTTCCAAGTTTCTTTATTTTGTTAAATCAAGTAACTTAAAATATAAGTTAAGTAGGTCTTAATATTCCACTCAAATTCTCTGTAGCGAAAATTTGATACACCCATGGTTTGGTGTGTTTTTGGCCATTGGATTATTGGAACTTTTATAGAATTTGAAAATTTTAACTTGATCTAACTGCCGAAAATGTTAAGGAACAGAGGTAGACAAAAATTTGAGTATGGAGGACTTGTGCTCCTAAATTTCATATTAATCTTGATTCATATATTTGAGAAATTTTTGGTTGCAAATCCCGTGCAGCGCATCCGAATCATCCAAGCCAAGCAGCTGACGGTCCGGATCGAAACAGCCTTTTCATTTTCATTTTCTTTTCTTTTTAAATATGTTCGGTACCTTTGTATCCAGACCGTCGGTTGCATTTTTGGACAGCACGGATGCACTGCCCAGGTATCACGTCAACAGTTGCTCCAAAAGTTTCTCCATATCTTTACCCATTTCGAATGCAAATATAGTCTTAACTATTTTGCTGATTTTCTTATAATTCCACTCCAACAGTTGTTACCAACAGAAAGAACCCATCTTCAACCCCTCCGCCTCCCAAACCTACAAAAACATCAGCTGCACCGCGCCACAGTGCTCCCAACTCCACATCAGCGGCTGCAAAAGAGCCACCAACACCTGCCTCTACACGGTCGGCTACTTGGACGGGTCCTTGACCTACGGACTCTACGCCACCGAAACCCTAACCCTAACCCCCTCCGACGTCGTCCCCGGCTTCGCCTTCGGCTGCGGCCTAAACAACACCGGCCTCTTCCGCGGCGCAGCCGGCTTGCTCGGCCTTGGCCGTGGCCTTCCCTCCCTCGTCTCACAAACCGCTTCGAAATACGGAAGCTACTTCTCCTACTGTCTTCCTACATTATCTTCCTCATCAGGAACTCTGGTTTTTGGAAAAGATGGTGGAACCACAAACTCCACTGGTATAAAATACACACCCTTGTTGACCAACTCGAACCGCCCGTCGTTTTACTTCATCGAAGTCACGGGGATCAAAGTCGCTGGAGAGTTGCTACCGATCTCTCATTCCGTGTTCAGTTCTCCCGGCACTATAATAGACTCCGGCACCGTCATTACTCGGCTGCAGCCAGAGGCATACAATGTGCTCCGGACGAGGTTCCGGCAATTGATGATGAACTACACGATGACTCAGGGCGTGTCGCTGTTCGACACATGCTACGACTTCAGCGGTCGCGATACGGTGGAGGTTCCGGAGATAAGCTTCTTGTTCGCCGGAAACATCGAGGTTCCAATCGTCTTAGAGGGGATACTCTACTACGTTGGTTCGTCGAGGTTTTGTCTTGCGTTCGCCGAAAACAGGGCTGCCTCGGCGGTGGGCATATTAGGGAATGTGCAGCAACAGACTTTGGATGTGGTTTATGATGTTGCTGGTGGGAAGCTAGGGTTTGGGACTAGAGGGTGTTCGTAGTTATAGAAAGAGATTTCGGGAAGGCATGGTGACGTAGTGTCATCGATCGATTCATGTTCAGCTTTGTGTGCGGGTATCGAGGCCGAGCTGGGTGGTTGCCCAACTCAGTCGATCTCTGGCACACATGGCAAGATTTAAATAGATCATTGACACTACGTTAGCGTGCTATAATTCGTAAAACAATTATCATCCATAAATAAGCTGTGAGCTAATTAATCAACAAAATAAGACTTGGTTCAGCTCTTGGTAGGCAAGAACGAAATCAGGGTTAAAAGGGCAATTAAATCCCCTTATAAAAGCATGTTGTTGAGATAATAAGTGAAATATAGTAAAATTGAAAAAATCTGTTTTGTGTCTCTGTGCTAAATCTATGCTTTTGTCTCTTTTATGTCTATTGTCTATATTTCTTAATGTAGATCTCAAAAAATATATACTCTCTTCGTCCCTTTTTAAATATCTCAGTTTGAAAAATAAGCAGTTTTAGGAGTCAACTTTCACCTCTTTTTTACACTTTTTCCATTAACTTTTCTCTCTACTTTACACTTTTCATATCAACTTTTACCTCCACTTTCCAAAATTATCCGCCATTTTATACTTTCCATATCAACATCAACTTTTACCTCTACTTTTCAAAATTATCCGTCACTTTATACTTTCCATATCAACTTGTATCTCCACTTTCCAAAATTATCCGCCACTTTACCCATTAACTTTTCAATGTGTACACTTCTTTCGGGACAACCCAAAATGAAATGCTGGTCATTTAAACAGGAGCGGAGGGAGTAATACGATTGTATTTGATAGATTTTAATTTGTTCCATAATATAATCGAATGAAAGATATAGTCAATATATACAAAAGAGACAAAAGGAATAATGGACAACGAAAATGAGACGGAGGGAGGATATAAATTAAAAAAAAAATTCTCCAAATCTTAGGTTATGTTTTGTTTGGTGGGATGGGGAGTGGAATGAAATGGTTATTTCTAGGGCAAATTACAAAGACCTCCCCTGAAACTTCTGACTACTACAGATTCCTCCTCACGTTTCGGAAATTACACTGTCATCTCTTGTGGTTTACAACCATACATCACAAACCTCCTAGCCATTAAAGAGCCGTTATGTCCATAGAATGTTCTGAGTAAAAGTAACAATTATGAGACCAAATTGCCCTCAAACCAAGTGGAGGGAGATCCCAAGTGGGGCATGATGATCTGATGATTTTGCGGGGCCCATTTCAGGTCCCAAAAAAATTATTCAAACAGCGAGTTATATATTCTTAAAATAATTTTTGACTTTTTGTAAGAAATTAGATCAATCCAATATTTGTAAGGGTTTTTTCAGCATTCATAGGGCCTCTACGAATTTTGAAAAGGCCCATACGAATATCGAATTGAGTTAATTTTTTATAAGAACCCATCACAAATATTTTAAGAATAACTTGCAGTTTGAATTATTTTTTTGAACTTGAAATTGGCCATACAAATTATCAATAAATTCTTAATCTATTATTTTATCGGCATAAATCATATAATCTTTGCTTGTGCAACCAATCACTTCATTTTTAGATTATTGATTGTTATTTTTTATGGGACCCATTTCGTGTCCCACAAAGATGATTCAAACTATTCTTTAGTTTCAAATTACTTTTCATTGGTTTCTGAACAAAAAAAATTAGCTCAGTTCAATAGGTAATAACTTTTTCAAAATTCGTAGAATCCCTACGCATGTTGAAGAAGCCCTTACGAATATTAGATTGAGATAAGTTTTTACAAGAACTCATATAAAAATATTTTAAGAATAAGTTGTGGTTTGAATTATTTTTTTGGTACCCAAAATGGACCCCACAAATTCATCAATCATCATGCCCATTTATTGGGTACCGAACAAGACCATTTGTGCTACAACAGCAGCGTTTTGCATGAGCGGTGAGTGGAGCGGTAAATTGGTGTTGTTGGGGTAGCAATGCTGAAGAAGAAGGCCCCACAAGCAACCAAACGTGTGTGGGGATTGATATAGTGGGGTAAATACATCATTGACCACTTTTCATCCATTCCGTCAACGGACAAATGCTGACAAGGGAGGATAGTGTAATTTTTGAAACATGAGGGAAGAATCTGTAGTAGCTAGAAACCTTAGGGAAGGTCTTTGTAATTTGCCCTTATTTCTATAGAATGTCTACTCTTATATTTGGTTCACTTAAAATTGAAGGAATAGTCATTTCACATGGAATTATTATCCCTTCAAATAAAGGAATAACTATTTTCATTTGAACACACACAATCGAAGAACAAATCAATAACATAAAACAATCTAAAGCAAGAAAAGATCAAGGCACAGAGATCGATTTACGTGGTTTCGACTTAAGCCGATTGCTTAATATCGTACATCCACGGGGTGTTGGGGTGTTTCACTATGATGAAAGTATGTAAGAGTTACAATAGAAGGCAACTCTAACTTTGCTTTTATATGAGCAAGCAAGCTAATACACAAAAAAACCCTAAAAAATATTAAATCCGCTTGTTTTCTTGCCGCCAACCGTCTGTGCCAAATTTACTGCAACCAATTCCTGCATCTGCCTTGTGCGGCTGCCTGGGCCAATTTGATTTCGGCCCAGGCCCAATTTTCCTGCACATGTCAATAGTAAAATCATAACATGCATGGATAACAAATTGCAAACTCCTCAAACTTTAATTATCCAAGATATTTTTTATTTTTATTTTTGGAAAGAGAGAACATGATAAAATCTTCTTAGACCACAAGCTTTAATTATCCAAGATTATTATTTTTTTGGTAGAGCATTCGATAAATTTCCACCATCCTTATTCGTATCCAAATTGCATGCAATGTTCGATCTGGGATCTTCATTGTCAATTGAGCACATGAAATTTAGTATTGTTAGACTAATGAGTACGTAATAAATTTTGTTGAAAATGTGATGCAAGAGAATTCACCAACCTCGATCATGACAGTAGCGGAGCCAGGATTCGGAATTGGGGTGGCACCATTTAAGTTATTTGTTGTGCGGAAAAATATGAAAGAAAAAAAAAGTAAGTGTACAGTCATATATATACTAAATATTGTCGTGGGCTCTTTTTTTTTTTTTTTTTGAAAAAGAAATAAATGCTTGCTTCAATTCTCTTATGGTATGCAAATGCATCAAGACATTAAGTTATTATTTTTATCCGAATCGACCATTCTCTACATTGTAATTTTTACAATATTTGTACGAAGTATTAATTGTTTTGCATACCCGTAAATTCCTAATCGTACCACGTTAGTTTTTTTTTTTTTTAAATGTGCTCGAATGGATCAATAAAAAGTTAATGTCCAAATGGGTCATGTACCTTTTCAATTAGGGGAAAAAAATAACAAATTTTGTGGGACTTATAGAATACAATTAAAAATATGAAAAAATTATAGATAGCCAAGGTGACTCAAACCCCAGTATTGTATACCCATAGTGTCTTAGGCTTCGTTCCGGAATGCTTCTTAAAAAATAAGTACTTATTTTGGAACTTGTTCTTAAAAAATAAGAAGGGGCATTCCACAAAACTCAAATAAAAAGTTTCTTTCACATTTTCAAATTCAAAAATAATGTAAATGAAAAAAAATTTAATTTTTTTTCACCGTATTAAAGATCTCAATGAAATCTATCAAACAAGATCCATTGTGATAGAAAAACTATTTGCGTAAACATATAATTTTTGAGCTTGAAGTTGCCTTATACAAAAATAAGACTGTTGCTATGATAATGGGTGCCGGCGGAGGGAAATCGGTCCGGCGGCCATGCCGGGCTGTCTCTGGCCACCGGACGGCCGATCCGAGCCGACCAAAAATTCTAGAAAAAAATACCGAGGGGGCTATTGCGGGAATCAACGGCATCCGAGGTGTGTAGGGTGCTTGATCGGAGCACCCCTTTTTCGTGTATAATATAAACAAAAATTAATATGGATTATACACGAAAAATGAGTGCTCCGATCAAGCACCCTACACACCTCGGATGCTGTTGATTCCCCGCTAACCCCCTTGGTTTTTTTTTTTTAGAATTTTTGAACGGCTCGGATCGGCCGTTCGGTGGCCGGAGGCTGCCTGGCGTGGCCGCCGGACCGATTTCCCTCCCCGGAGCCATTGGTACCTATATAAATTGTTCCCATTTCAAAAACAACCTTCTTATTTTTCCGGAAGAGGGCTTCTTATTGGACAAAAAATAAGTTCTTATTTCGTTTCTGGAATGGAGCCTCAATCTTACACGCTTTACCACTCTGCCAAAGCATCCTTTTGTGTAAACTTCTACACATATTTTTTATTTACCCTATATATATATTTTTTGTGTAGATATTTTCGAACGGGGTGGCACGTGCCTTCTCCCCCACTAGTTACCTCCCGCACCCCTGCAGTCATGCATTGTTACTGCCGTTGGGTACAACACTACTGCTTTCAATATGTGGATCGTTATCACTTGAGTTTCTAGGCAAGAGGTCTCCATACTGCTGTCAAAAAAATTGAAGTACAAATTGTTAGATGCGTCGATATATTTATTGAAGATGTCAAGCTAAAGAAAAAACCTGTAACAGTTGCATATATTTTTTTTGTACTTTGGAATATTATAAAACTTAGAAAAAAAGGGAAAACAACATCTGTGCTAGCATAGTTAAAAGATTACAAACCCAAATACTAGGCAATACAACTTCCTAATAAATGATCTGCCTTAGGTTGAGCCGATCACACGCGCGCGTATCCAAAGTTCTCTCATCAATAATGGTTTCTCCGGCCACCGAAACCAATTCTGCTCTGCACCAAGTCTCACTAAATGGTCAGCACATTGGTTACCCTCCCTATAGATATGGGTAGGCACTGATGTTGCATATAGCTGAGTCCTTGTTCAATTTGGTAGCCGGAAGGATGTCGATCCGAACGACTCTGTCTTTTATATATATATATTGGCAACTTTACAATTGATTAGTAGTACAGTGAAATTGAGATTCCTATATCTTCATCCACAAGGAAGGGGCTGCAATAAATCAACGGAAAATTGGGCTATGGTCCGTTTTGAATGTGTTTTTGGGTGTTTAGTCCAGCCTAATGTATAATAGTGGTGAAGGTCCATTACTGTAATATTTATTAGGTGTGCAGTCCGTTTGTAGACAAAAATGCCCTTACTGCCGTGTATTATATAATGCGTTGTTTTTGAACTTTGTACGTTGGTGCTTCTCTCTCTCTCTCTCTCTCTCTCTCTCTCTCTCTCTCTCTCTCTCTCTCTCTCACTCTTCTATCGCGTTCTGGACAACGATCTCGATTCTGGATATCGATCAGGAGCTCGCTGGTGCTTTTCTCTCTCTCTCCGCGATCACAACTCAGCGCAGTTCTCTCTCTCTCTTCCCGCGATCACAGGTCACGATCACGATCTCTGTCTTCGGAGTATTTGATCGCGATCACAGCTCAGCTCACGATCACGATCTCCACGAGTTCTTCCTGATCACGATCTTTGTGGTGATGTTTCTCTCTCGCTGTATTCTTCTCTGTTGCAGTATTTGATTTGATTTTTACCTCTCGTCGTGTTCTTCTCTGACGCAGTATTTGATTTGATTATTCTGGTAGATACAGAAATTATTGATACAGAAATTATTGTTGCTGAGATATGTGTATCACTGTGAACTGTATTTGCTGAGATACTGTTATCTTTTTCTATTTTTGTTTATTTGCTGAGATAGCGTTATCTATTTCTTTGTTCTGGTAGATACTCAGACTATTTTTGTTGAGATAACATTCTCTATTGCTTTGTTCTCGTAGATAGACTATTTTTTTTTTAGATATTTGTATCTAATTTGTTAATTTTGATGTAATGTTATTTGTTTGCAGACTAAACTGTTAATTTTGAAGTTGAAATGGATTCTTTTATTATTCTATTGTGCAAATATGGATCCTATAGTCTTGTTGTTAAGGTGACAGAAGGTTATAAATTTGAGGATCTTATTGGAAGTATTTCTAACAAATGGAATGGTTTGGTATCAATGAGGTTATTGTATTCTGTTAGTGATCATCTTAATATACTCCTTGAGAATGATGATGATTTTCGTAATATGATGGATTTAGCTGCTGCATATAGTGCTCGTTGTGTTGAGGTATCTGTTCAAGATGGTAATTGTAGAGTTAGTAGCCGTTTTGAAATTGGTGAAAGCAGTCATAGCAATGGAAATGGTGGAGTAACTAGTAGTTCGCATTCTGAAATTGTTGAGGATCCTCTTGAAAAGTTTTGTCCTCATCGTGAGACAAAAAGACTTTCTGCTGATTGGGCGTATTTGATTAGTCATGTTGGTCAAGAATTTAGAGGCGGTGTTAAGGAATTTAGGTTATCTTTGTGTAAGTATGCAATTGAAGTTGGATTTATGTTTAAGTATTTGAAGAATGATCAATCAAGAGTGACAGCTGAGTGTGCTTTTAAGGCAGATGGGTGTAAATGGTTTGTTCATGCAATTCTAGACAAATCAAATCTTTTTTTTTGCATTAAGGAGCTTGAAAAAGAACACAGATGTGGTGCTACAATTTGTAATTCAAAAAATTCTCGGATGTCTTCAAAGCTTGTTGCGGAAGAAGTTCTTGATGAAGTTCGTTCAAAGGCGTCGTATAAGCCTATAGATGCTGTTAGATTCTTCAGGCAACGATACGGTACTACAATCGGATATCACCATGCGTGGTTGGGGGTTGAGATGGCAAACAATGATACTCAAGGTGATTATGCATCGTCATTTAACAAACTTCTATTGTATGCGGAGGTTGCGAAGGAGAAAAATCCCGGTAGTGTTGTGGACGTTGAATGCTGTGAAGATAATCGATTTCGAAGGTTATTTGTGGCATTCGATGCATGCATCAAAGGATTCAACTACTGTCGGCCTTTTTTGTGTCTTGATGGTACTTTTTTGACGGGGAGATATAAGGAAACTTTGCTTGCAGCCGTTGGGAAAGATGCTGATAATGGTCAGTTTTTTCCTTTTTTTTTCAAATTCAGAGAATGTTTATGCTGAGATAGAGTTATCTCTCTCTTTTATTTGTGAATTGTATTGCCTGGGATAGTGTTATCTCTTTCTAGTTTTGTGATTATTGGCTGAGATAGCATTATCTATTGCTTTATTCTGGTAGAAACTGAGACTGTTTTTGTTGAGATAACATTCTCTATTGCTTTGTTCTGGTAGATACAGAAACTGTTTTTATTGAGATACCATTATCTCTTGCTTTATTCTGGTAGATACAGAGACTGTTATTGCTGAGATACTGTTATCTATTATTTTTTGTGGTGTAGGCTTGTTTTCGGTTGCTTATGGTGTTGTTGATTCCGCGACCGACGATAATTGGCTTTGGTTTTTGTTTAGTTGAGATATATTCTGTCAACTCGTGAACTTACTTTTATAACGGATCGCCATACTGGTCTTGTGAAGCATGTGCCAGAGGTATTCTCAAACGGATATCATTCCTATTGTCTGTAGCATTTGAAGAATAACTTGAGGGATACGATGTCAGGAAGAGCACTTAATGGTTTTCGGGAACGAGTAGTGAGTCTCTTCAATGATTGTGCTCTTGCACCTACAGTATTAGATTTTGAAAACTGTGTAAACGAATTGTTTGAGGTCGGTGGAAACAGAGCTAAGGAGTTTCTTGCTTCCATTCCGTTGTATAATTGGGCGAATGCATATTTCCCAGGTAAACGATATGGGGAAATGACCTCAAATGCTGTGGAGTCTTTTAACAACTGGATTCTTGAAGCTCGTAAGTTGCCAGTCCTGAAGTGTGTTGATACGATTAGGGTTCAAATCATGACTCAAATGTGTGAAAAGAAACAGTTATCAAGAAAGTTGAACAGTGTTTTGTGTCCTGAATATGATGCGAAATTGAGAGAGTTCTTTAATAAAGGACGGACATGGACTGTGTTTGGATCAAGTGATTAGGTTTTTAAAGTGTCTTCATTACCAGCTGTTGTGGTTGACATAAGAAACAAGACATGCACATGTTGTCGTTGGCAGCTCTATGGTTTTCCTTGTGTGCATGCATTCACAGCTCTTCAGAAGAATGACGTAGATGTATCCAATTATATTGATCCATTATACACTGCTGATGCTTTCCGATCATCCTACGATTGTCCTATATATCCTGTTCCTATTTATACTCTTGGAGTTGCACAAGTATCCGACGAAAATTCTGCTGTTATTCTTCCTCTTATTCTTCCTCCTAAGACAAGGAGGCCACGTGGGAGACCCAAGGTTGTAAGAATCCGGTCAAGGGGTGAGAAGGTGAGGCAAATAAAGCGTGGCAGGTGCAAGAAGTTAGGAAATCATAATAGGAAGAGATGTAAGGAAGCTTGCGATTGATTCATTGTAAGGAAGTTAGGAATATTGTTGATTCATATTCATTGGACATTGAATGAAGGTTCTTTTTGTTTTTACAGAGCATGATTTTTTTTTTTTGTTTTTAAAGAGAACACGTATTGTCTTTCCTTTAGAGATAAATAAACATAGTATATTTTGCAGCTTTGTTGGCAACACATAAAATAACATTATCATTTGATAACCTGTGCATGCCTGTTATACAGTTATCAAGATTCAGAGAACAATTTTTGACAGTTACGATCATCTACTGATGTATTTGTGATACAACACAGCCCAAAATTCCACAGTTAATCACATTTATCTGAGTTCTTATCAAGATTTAGAGAACAATTTTTGGCAGTTATGGTCATCTACTGATGTATTTGTCATACAACACTATCCAGAATTCCGCAGTTAACCACATCTATCTGTGTTCTTATCAAGACTCAGAGAACAATTTTTGACAATTATGGTCATCTACTGATGTATTTGTCATACAACACTATCCAGAATTCTGCAGTTAACCACATCTATCTGTGTTCATCAAGATTCAGAGAACAATTTTTGACAGTTATAGTCATCTACTGATATTGTTGTCATACTGTCTAGAATTACACAGTTATTGTAATTCCATAAACCAACAAATAATGCGTCATTATACTCCAATTGGTTTGAAACTAACCATAAGAATAATTCCACTTCCCAAAAGATCAACAATTTTGCATTAGACACCAAGAAACATGTACAGTACATTCCAATGTTTTACTTCCCAACAGATCAACATTTAGCACCGGACACCAAAAAAACCTCTACAAAGACTAATTTTACTTCCCAACAGATCAAAAGTTGTGCACTGGACACCAAGAAACATGTACAGTAATTTGCGAATCATAGGTACTTCCACAGACAAAACACAACCATTTTACAGAATTTGCGCACCATATGTACTTCCACAGACAAAACACGTACAGTTAACCCTCTTGTTAGACAAAACACTACCATTTTACAAAATTTTGTCTATTGTTCCATCTCATTAGCCAGTTGGTTGTCCTTCCACAGATCTTTTTTCCATGTTTTTTTGTCATCATTCAGAAATTTGCGAACCATATGCATTCTGAATTCTGCAACATCACGTGGCTGTAGTGTTTGTGGTATCTCCCTTTTCTCTGTCAATCGCTTAATGACGTAACACAGAAATATGCTACAATCAACGCTGTACATATTTGAGGGAAAATAAGTTAAGAGAGGAAAGAATGATGATCGGAGCTTACGATAAAGCAACTTTGCTGGAAGCTTATGATGATTCATTCTGCTGTGGGGTTTCATCCACTGATTTTATCGGAGCACCAATTTTAAAGATGGGTTGTGCTTGTGATAGGAGCCCGAACTGCGGAAGATCTTTCTTCTTTAATTCCAGCTCCTTCATGAACTCTTCTACACAGGTTTTCTATATTTCAAAAACAAATATTGTTTTTCAGTTTGTTATCTTTCAAACATGCATTATGTGAAATGAAATAAAGTGCAAGACTTCGTACCACTGTGATGGCATCTTGAAGGTAAGGATCAACTTTCCTTCTTGATCGGAAGGAGTTGTAATGCCTCCATTCCTCCGCTTCAACATCATAAATGACTACTGTCCAATGGTATGAACTGGTATTTTTGGAAGTCTTTTTCCCAAAAGAGTTAATGGGAAAAACAACTAATCTATAGTAATTGTTGCCCTTTTGTTGTACTTCCTCTTGCAGTTCTGCAATCTTCTTATGAAAGTGATGTTTGAGTGACTCATTTGCCGATGTGATCAGTGTCTGTTGAAAATATTTAGTTATTACACATCAAAAATACATAACTTTTGTGGGGAAATGAGATATAATTACCCAGCAAGTGGATGTGATGAATGCAACGTTTCCACGATCTTGGTCTTTACGTTCCTGCTGTGTTTTCAGCGTGTCAGTATACCCATCAATCACCTGCATAATTTATTTTTCGTGTCACACATTAAGGTCAGCAAAAAGTATAGTTTGACACATGATAATACAAATTTTCATTACCTCATTCCCCACATCTCCTTCTTGCAAAAGTTTGATTATGGATTTTAGAGTCACAGTTTCGTTGGTTTTGTTATTTTCCCATAAAGGTTCATTCTGTCTGTGAAATACAAAAAAAAATATGGTTATCTACTGATGTTGTTGGAATACCACAAATTTAGAATATCAGAGTTAGAGCTTTTACTTACATCTCATCTCCTTGATATAAAAGATGGAAGCGTTTCAACAAATTCATGTCCTTTCCTGGCAGGTTATGGCCCAACTTTGTATTTTCGGCTTTTCACATTTCAGTATCCTTCTTTTTCTTCTCATCCTCAGTACCCTTCTTCTTCTTCTCATCCTCAGGGTAAATATAACTCGAGTCCCTTTTCTCCACTCTTGTGTAAACTCCTTTGACCCTGTTTGTCATAGATCAAGGGGTTTTCCCGGTTTTCTTTTTGGGTTTGTCTTGATCTTGTAGAATATCAAGGACTGTTTCATGGATTGTCTTGTCCACTTGTACATCAGGGACCATTTCGTCGAAGAGGGACACACCTTCGTTGGGAAAGATCTCCTCATCTTCATCTTTCCTTTGTTCATCAGGGAGCTTTACTTCTTTTCCCTCCTTGACTTGTTGGGTAAGACAATGGGCTGCCATGTCGTCCAAATTTTCCTCTGCCTTTTCAAGCTTGTCAGCCATTATTTCATTTTCTACGAGTATTCCACAAATCTCCACTTCCTTGTCCTTAACCTCGTTTGCCATGAAATTCCTCTCAACATGAGACGTCTCTACTTCGAAACTAAGGTCAGGAACTGTTTCATCTTCAAGCTCCAAAATCCTTGTCTTAAGCTCACAAATGGTCTTATCCTTTTGCTCATTTTCCTCTCTCAATCTCTTATTTTCGTCTTCGAGGATTTTTATTCGGTTTTGCTCTCCATTTGTGTCGTTATGCGCCACATCCTCCATCTTTGTGTCCTTCTCCTCCCCATCACCCTCAGTAAGTCCAATGAACTCTTGCTCTTCATCATTCGGTTCCAACTCTAATTCCTGCACCTGAAATTAAAAAAAATTGGATTGAAATTTAGAAAATTAGATGACCATAACTGTCAAAAATTGTTCTCTGAATCTTGACAAGAACACAGATAGATGTGGTCAACTGTGTAGATAACTATAACTATTGATGTTGTTAGTATAGCAAACATTTCAGAAATTCACAACAAGATACAGAGCATAAACTTTTACAGTTATGATTATCCATTGATGTTGGTATAGCACACAATCCAGAATTCAATAAATTATATTTTACCTTTTCCGCATCAAGAGAACATAACGGGTGTGTCACCAACGCTTCAGTCAAATCAGAAAGCCTCCACTTCATGAACCTTGGCATATTATCTGGCTTTGCTTGTTGTATTAATGTTGTATGTTAACACAACCAGTACTGTATTCAATGAAAATACAAATTCATTTACGATACAAAATAGGAAACATTTTATATCAGAAAATGGTAAGAGATTTTTACCAAGAGACCCACGATGCATCCACCTGCAATCGTTGGTGTTGTAAAATTGGTGTTCAACTGCTTAATCAACTCTTCTGTAAAGAACGTTGACCATGCATAGGAGCTGCACTTCTCCATGTCTTCAATAAATGGATAGTAACTCCAACTGATTCTCGATGCTGTGCTTGGCAAAAACACCGTTGAAATGAGATAGAGGGTTAGCACGCGTGCTACATCATTCGCATCTTCTTCACTTTCTCGCGCCCATAACTTTTGTATTGAAGAACTCTCTCAGACTATTATTTGTCATTATCCTCTTCACACTAATTTCATAGGCAAATTGTATTTCTGGCATCCTGGGTTTTGTTGATAGTTCAATTCTATTGGGCCCAGATTTGATTCCAAATATAAGGCCAAACTCTCTAGCCGTTATCTTCACCAATTTGGCTCCTAACTTGAACCTCCCTCGTTGTGCTTCATATTGTTCTACAAGTTTCAAAGCATCATGATAGCTTTTTTTTAAAATATGAGTCATCCCACTGTGCATCTGCTACATCCAAGATAAAAGTACTAAAAGGTGATTTTTTTATTTTTTTATTTTTTGGGTTTCTGTGAACTTTATATTTTTGAGAAGCTTGGCAAAAGACACCATGCTGGACCTGCAAAAAATTTGAACAAAATAACGTATAATTTAAAACATTGAAATATACAAAAACTTATCTAAAAAGTAATTCAAGTATGCAAAAAAAGCAAGGATTATATTACCTATACTGAAATTTCTCCACTTCCTTCTTCACAGCTTCCTTCTTTTCCGCAATAGGCTTCCTGCATGAGTTTCAGTTTTCAGACTATTGGTCGATATATGTATGGATTCATATAGGATCAAATAAATGATTAATATTGAAGTTGTTGGCATAGTTTGATAACTATGGTCATCTTTTGAAGTTGTTGGCATAAAACACAGTCCAGAATGTCAACAGTTATGGTCATCTATTAAAGTTGTTGGCATACAACACATACTAGAATTGAAAAGTGAACCACATCTGTGTGTTCTTATCAACATTCAGACAACATAATTCAACAGTTATAGTCATCTATTGAAGTTGTTCGCATACAACACAAACTAGAATGCCAACAGTTAACCCCATCTGTGTGTTCTTATCAACATTTAGACAACATAATTCAACAGTTATGGTAATCTATTGAAGTTGTTCCCATACAACACAAACTAGAATGCCAACAGTTAACCCCATCTGTGTGTTCTTATCAACATTCAGACAACATAATTTAACACTTATGGTCATCTATTGAAGTTGTTCGCATACAACACAAACTAGAATGTCAACAGTTAACCAAATCATTTAGTAGACAAATTTACTGATAATCATACCCGGATTTAGACCGGGCAGCCTTTTTCTGCAGCTCTTTTTGATCCTCTTCATCTTCTTCTTCATCATCATCAGATGATGACGACGACTCCTCTTCCTCTTCTTCTGATGACACTTCTTCTTCCTCCTCTTCCTCGTCTTCTTCTTCTTCTTCTGACGCCACTTCTTCTTTCTGTGCTTTTTTTATTTTCTTACTGCCCGTTTTCAGAATTCCTAGTCATGGACTTGTTCTCTTTGGTTTTTTCACTTCTTGCACTTTCTCCATCTCCATCTTCTTTTTCTGTGCAACTTGCTTTAATTTCAATTTCTGAGTTTGAGACCTGGATTTAAATCACAACTATATCATATATAACCACATATAGGCAGATTATCATATATAACCACATATAGGTAGCTTGTTGCTGTTGCAACACATATATTATGATAGATTGACTCATAATTCTACCTGGATTTAGGATGGGCAGCCTTTGTTGTTTGTTTCTTAATCTTTTGTTGTTGTTCTTCTTTCGTTTCATCTTCTTCTTCATCTTCTTTCTCTTTAGGTGTTTTGGTTTTCTTCTTTTGGGGACTTCTCACATCTTGTGTGGTAGAACTTCTTGTTCTTTTTGTCGGACGCTGCTCATCCATATGTTCTTCATGTTCTTTATTTGATCTTGTCCTCTTTCTTGGACTCTGGACATTTTCAGCAGATGATTTTATTGGAGTTGTCTGCTTTTGAGGGGGAGAGGCAGCCTTCTTTTGTTTCGGAGGGGCAGCCTTCTTTTCAGCAGATGATTTGATTGGAGTTGTCCGCTTTTGAGTGAGAGAGGCAGCCTTCTTTTCAGCAGAAGATTTGATTGGAGTTGTCCGCTTTTGAGTGGGAGAGGCAGCCTTCTTTTGTTTCGGAAAGGTAGCCTTCTTTTCAGCCTTTTTTTCACTTGGTTCTATTGTTCTTTTTCTCGCTGGCTGTTTCATTCTCATCTTTTGTGAAGGCAAAATAATTTTTAATGGGCGAGCTTCCCATACAGTCATCAATTCTTTACCTTTTGATTTTGTCATGTCCTCTACACATATAAGGAGATAACCACAACTGTTAAAACATTATGCAAATATGAAGCAAGCAAATAGAGTACGAAAAACCTAAACTCTTTACCAACAGAGGACCATAACTGTTAAAACAGAAAACAATGCTAAGAAAGCAAAATTGCATAGCAAACATTCCAGAAATTAAGAGAACCCCAAGCTAGAATTGAAAAGTGAACCCCATCTGTGTGTTCCTATCAACATTCAGACAACATAATTCAACAGTTATGGTCATCTATTGAAGTTGTTTGCATACAACACAAACTAGAATGCCAACAGTTAACCAAATCATTTAGTAGACAAATTTACTGATAAAACAGAGTACAATACCAACAGAATATCATATCTATAACACAAACAAAATTCAGCACTTATTTTGCACAGAAATTGAGAGAACAAAAACATGAAACCCTAACCAACAGACAACAATAACCTTAATCAGTATAAATACACTCCAAATGTAATGCAAAATGCTAACAAAACCCTAACTAGTACGATAGGAACTGCAAAAGTACTTAAAAAACACAGGACAGATCAAACCCTAACCAACGGACTCAAAACCCTAACCCTAACCAAATCGCAATCAGTAGCAAGGGACGACAAAAATGGAAAAACGTAGAAATAGAATACAGATAGGAAGATAACCACATTTATCAAAATATTTGAAGGAAATCAATTCCTAACCAACTGACTACCAGCTGTAATTCGTACCAATAGACTTCAAATGGACTACATAACGCTAAGAAAATCTTGATCAGTGTAAAACCTTAAATGTGTACAATTGTAAATGTGTAAACAAACTACAACCTGTGGATCGAAAAAATACAACCTCTAAATGTGTAAAACCCTAACAAAAACCTAAATGTGTAAAAAATACTTGCCTATTTCGTTTGAGAAAGTTGACGAAGACGGCAACGAAGGCAAACACGACGACGGAGAGGCAAACGGAAGCGGCGACGATGAATCGTTCTGTCTTCTCTATCGTTCATTCTCTCTCTCTCTCTCTCTCTCTCTCTCTCTTCTGGCAAGGGAATGAGGCTACGATGAAAGTTTTGAAAGGAATAGGAACCGTTTGCCTGCTTTTGTTTTAAAACCAGGGTATTTTTGGAAAACAAGTTCAAAATGTACTGGCCACGTTACAAAAATTTAAGATGTCCTTATTGCTTTAAAACCCCCTATAGTATGTCCTTAAAGCATTTGTTGTCATGACCAAAGGCAAATTTAATTTGTGTTAAAATTAAGAATGAAAATCTGCTTTTAGGTTCCTTCTCAATTTTCTTATTCGAAGCCTTCTCATATTGCTCAACAAAAAACTGCTAGAAATTAAGAAGTTTTTGAATAAACGAAATCATCAAAAAATAAATTCATAGTCGATCTCACTATGTTGTGATGGAGATCATACCCGCTAAAAAGAGCAAACTTCTGCCATTCTTATTCATATCAGAATTGCATGCAATGTTCTGGGATCTTCATTGTCAAATGGGCAACATGAAATGTAGTTTTGCTAGACTAATTAATGAATTTGTTGAAAATGTGATATGAGCCACATGCTCTAACATATATGTATCTCCAAGCATAAATAATAAGAGGGAGTTGATGGGTCGTTTTTTGCCAATTTAGGACACATTTGCCCCCCAATTGCAAACAATGCACACTGGGGGCTGGGGTTTTTGGTCTTTTCGGGTTTATTGGGAATGGGATGGGTATCGTTAGCCCACGTGCCCCCCCCCCCCCCCCTCTCGGTCTGTTGGGTACAGGTGGACGCATCTGTGGAGGTAGAGAGAGAAAGGGAGTTCTTGGGCGTTTTGTGGAGGACGGCGAAGGCGGCCACAACGGCGATGAAGAAGATAATCACGACGGCGAAGAGGACGGCCATGAAGAAGGCAAGGGATCTGGTTTAGGGCTTCTTCTGTGCGTTTCTTTCATTAGATGAGGTAACTGTTCAGATCTGGTTTAGGGTTTTGGTTCAGGATTTGGGTTTCTCCCTAACGTCACATCTCTCCCTCTCACCGAAATATATCTCTTCCTTTCTCGGCGTTTCCCTCTAAAGATTGTTTTGTATATCTCTTTTTCTCTTTCTCACGCAATTCGTATATCCTCTTTACGATTTGTATATCTTCTTATCGCAGATTTCTCTCTCTTTTTCCAGTGATTTTTCTCTCGGTTCGGCTATTGTGCTTGAATCGACGGAATAAATGTAAGACTTCCAAAACCCTAACTTTTACTGTTATTATCGACATAAAAGTCTGGAGTATCAAAGCAAGTTTCCCGCCTTATGAAACTGCATAGTACTGTAGTTTTCTCGCCAAAAGAAACTCTCTGTGACCGGACGTAACTTTCTCTCGCAAATTGAAATCAAATGGAAGATGAGACGGAGAGGAGCAGACCACCATCGTTCTCAGCAAAGAGAAAACCCCTTTTCGATCGCAAGGTCTCTGCTTCCCTTCCCACTGCACCCCGATTTCGAAATTGAAAACCCCAAGTCAAAACCAAATTCAACAATGCACTAAACCCTCTTTCTGGTACTCTCTTGTGTATATCTGTATGTTATACTCTATGCTTGCATGTGCCTTTTGGTTATACTACTCATAATTTCCTTATGCGCAGCCCGACAAATCTTATCGTTTATTAGTGGAGGCCAATTAAAACCAGACCAGATCAGACGGCTTCCGTCACAAGATTTCTGCCCCAAAAAACTCTATCATGGGACAGGAGCGAGGCGAGGAAGTCAGGCCGCCGCCGACGGATTTGGTGCTGGGCCCCACTGATCAGTTGGGTCTTGACCTTGAGGCGGTCCAAGAAGCAGATTAGGATTTTCGTTCCAAACTCTACGCTGGCTCAGTGGTTTTTTTACGGTTAGGGTTTTGGTTATTTGTTCAGTTGGAGTACACATAACTCTTTGGCGGCTTACCTAGAACGTTGGATATGTAGTCTACTATTGTGATCAAGGTTTGATTTTTCACAACTTTAATTTATTCTGCTTCTTTTGGTTATGATTCGCAGTTTTGGTGGCAATCTGTGTGTTTTTCGGTGTATAACTCCGTGTGTGTGGTTTCTGTGTTATTGGGTTTTGTGTTTCTTTGTATCTGAGAATCCTGAGATTGAATTTGGAAGTATTGTATACGAAATGGATAAACTGCTGAACCTTTTAATCAACCATAGTGTTTTGGTGGTTCTAAAATATTTGGGAATGGGTTGACCTGTAATTTGATTATTGCATCATGATCTTTTTGGTGCGATGTTTCGGAGACGAATTTAGATGGTTTCTTCCTGCCATCTTAAGGATTTTAGAGGGGAAAAAAACTATTTCCTTTTGTAGTCTGTTCTAAGTTATCGGAAAGTCACTGGAGCCACAACTGGGGGTTTCGGGGGTAATTCCAATTGACTCTTTCTGATAATGATACAATCTGCAAGTTTGGATCTTTTTAGTTTGCATATAACAACACATATTACATATATCCCTAGCCTGATGAACTCTTAGTGCGAATGAGATTTGGGAATTTGTTTTTACTTGCACAAACATGTGTAGGAGGTACATAATCTACTGCATCTAGAGCTTTAGTCCAACAAACCAATTTTGGGAGATTTGAGTTCGTCGGTGGCATGATAAAATATGAAAGGATAAATTTGATTTGGGTTGGGAATGTTATGAACATATGAGATTGTCCGAAAGACGATTGTTATCCCTGAATGAGAATGGTATGAGCACATGAGATTGTACGTAGAGAGTATTAATAATAATTGTATTGGGAAGGTCATAATTGTGGATGAGATTATATCATGGAATTTACTTTGGTTGCATACAGTTCAGTTTCTGTTTAGTTCTTTTCACCAATGGGCGAATATCATTTGTCCTTCATTTATCCTTCTCTAAGTTTTGCCTAATAACATGATTCTTTTCAGGTACAGTAGATTTATGGACATGGAGACTGATAGAAATCCTATCGATCGGTCTATAACGCACTTGCTGTTTCACCGGCCGTCAGTGTCATCAATAGTGCCACCTCATGATGGTTCATCTTTGAATTCACAGACAGTGGTAAGCTTTTTTAACTGTGTCAGTTAATGCTAGATCATTTGTCGACCATATGCTAGATGTCAACTTTCTTCCTCTTTAATTTAGTCGGGCAAAAGTATTTTTTGTAATTAAAAGAAACAAAAATTATGTATTCTTTGGCCGACTATAAACAAAATATATTGTTTTTGGCCAATCAAATTTCAATGATCCGAGCCGCTCAATGTGTTTGAAATGTGATTTTAAGGGTACTCATAAGAATTCACCAAAAAATATGATCGGAAAGGGCTTGATCCGAGCAATTTTGCTAAAAACGCTATAAAAGTGTTTTATTTTTATCAAAACCTGTTCGGATCAAGCCTTTGTTAAAAAATAAATTTGTTAAAAAGAGGGATTTGTTAAAAAAGAAAATTAATGCGTTCAAAAATAAAAAATAAATTTATTTTAAAAAATAATATTAGTTGTTTGTATAATGAGTGTTCAAATGGAGAGAGTAAAATAATCGGAATAAAAAGAACTTATTTGTATAGTATAAATTGCATTAAAAAAAGATTTATTTAAAGGCATTTGTTAAAAAAGAAAATTATTGCATTCAAAAATAAAAATAAAATTTATTTTAAAAAAATGATATTAATAGGTGTTCAAATGGGGAGTGTAAAACCATCGGAATAAAAAAAAATTATGATGATCCGAACCGCTCAATGTGTTCAAAACGTGTTTTTAAAGGTCCTCGCCAAGAATCGGCAAAAAAAATGACCGGGAAAGGCTTGATCGGAGCAGTTTTCGACAAAAAGCTAATGTTCTATAGTGTAAATGTACTATAGCCACAAGATGGAAATAGGATTATGATGATCCGAACCGCTCAATGTGTTTAAAACGTGTTTTTAAGGGTCCTCGCAAAGAATCGACAAAAAAAATGAACAGCAAATGCTTGATCTGAGCAATTTTTGAGAAGTTTCATCGAAAATTGCTCGGATCAAGCCCTTCCCGGTCATTTTTTTTGTCGATTCTTTACGGGAACCTTTAAAAACACGTTTTAAACACATTGAGCGATTCGGATCATCATAATCCTATTTCCATCTTGTGGCTATAGTATATCAGACTACAGTAGAAGATCTTAGTTATGAACCAAGGTCATCTATTACAGTGTAATGTACTATAGCCACACGATGGAAACATGATTACGATGATCCGAGCCGCTCAATGTGTTCAAAACTTATTTTTAAGAATCCTCGTAAAGAATCGGCAAAAAAAAATGATCGGGAAGGGCTTGATCGGAGCAGTTTTCGACAAAAAGCTAATGTTCCATAGTGTAATGTACTATAGCCACATGATGAAAATAGGATTATGATGATCCGAACCGCTCAATGTGTTCAAAACGTGTTTTTAAAGGTCTTCGCAAAGAATCGGCAAAAGAAAATGATCGGGAAGGGCTTGATCGGAACAGTTTTCGACAAAAAGCTAATGTTCTATAGTGCAATGTACTTTAGCCACACGATGGAAATAGGATTATGATGATCCGAACCGCTCAATATGTTCAAAACGTATTTTTAAGGGTCCTCGTAAAGAATCGGCAAAAAAAAATGACCGGAAAAGGCTTGATCTGAGCAAAAAAGACTTGATTCTGGGCGCAGTATAGTATAAATATTAGTTGTTCTTCCTACAATCACAAGTGAGCAGGTAGCGCGGTTGGTTCGGGCGCGAGCCAATGAACCAAGAGGCTCCGGGTTCGAGTCACGGTAGTATAACGGTCTCAGGTTCGAGCAAGTAGCCACGTGGCCGGCACGCTGGGCGCCACGTGGCGGCATTAAAACAATTAAAATAATTAAATAAAAAAAATTAAAAAATTATAAAAATATTTTGAAAAATCGAAAAAAAATTCTGAAAAATTCTGAAAAAAATTTACATTCGCCGACAAAATATTTGGTTGGGAAAAGTTGTTCATTTTCGCCGACAAAATATTTGGTCGGGAAAAGTTGTTCATTTTCTCCGACAAAAATTTAGTCGGCATAAGTTATTTTTTTCGCCGACAAAAATTTTTAGTCGGGAAAAACTTTCCCAGACCAAGTGTCAACGACGAGCCTGGCGACCAAAAATTTAGTCGCTGAAACCTTTGGGCGACTAAAATTTGACATTTGCCGACTAAACTTTTAGTCGGCGAACTTTTATTTTCTTGTAGTGATTCTTTCCAACCCACTCTGATGATCCAATTCCTTTAGGCCCGTACCGCCATACTTCTATGAAAAACTCAATCTGATAATCAAAGTTACATGATTCCAAAATCTTTGCTGTCAGGGAAAAAAATGGATAGCCTACATTCAAACATTAGGGATTGGAAAGCAAGCGAAGGAGGATTATTTTACTGCAGAAGAAAACTCGATATAGAGTTAGAGGGAGACAGAGGAGATTGCGACGAAGCAGCAGGTATGGATGAGAATTTTCAATTCCAACTACATCTACATGCATTATAGTTTGAGGATGGTTCATTCAAATGTATACATAGTTCCATAAACCTTTTCCAATGTGAACTGATGGTTTAAGCTAGCAGGTCTGGTCTTTTGATAGTAAAGAAGTGAAAATTCGATTGCAAGTTGTAGCTTGAAACTTTAAGTGATTATCACATATCTTGATCAGTTCTTTTGTGTTATTGTTGCGCCTAAGGAATGTAT
Source organism: Rhododendron molle (assembly GCA_025413875.1). Taxonomy (NCBI): domain Eukaryota; kingdom Viridiplantae; phylum Streptophyta; class Magnoliopsida; order Ericales; family Ericaceae; genus Rhododendron; species Rhododendron molle. Next base: position 45,762,932 of record CM046389.1, on the reverse strand, counting down.
TCCGTCCTTGAGTTTCTCAGTAACTGAATCTTTTTTCCTTATTTTATTATTTCGTAAGTTGTTCTAAAAAGATGTTTTCCCCACCCATAAAAAATTACATTCATGGTACTATAATAGCATGTTTAGCCAAAAATAGACGTAAAAAAAAGAAAAGGACTGTTCCCTCTTGCATTGTTCAAAGCTGATGTTTCAAAAAAAACAGGCTGCATAAATTAACTTTGCATATTGTGTACATCACCAAATAGGGCTAAAAGAGTTCCTTGATATCTAGGACTTGCTCAAAAGAGTTCCTAGCGTTCCAAGAGACTTCGTTTGGTTACATGAGACTTACTTTAGAGCAAGTCCAATGATAAATGGAACTCTTTTGGCTGAAAAATATTAACCTTTTTGTATGGATTGAATTCATTTGAGTTATTCCCTGAGATTTGGGTACTTTTGGCTGTGCATGATTTCAGCTTCAGGAAATTAAATTTCGTGTAAGGAGGTTGTGAGTTTGGTGTTTTTTCGTGGATTGTTTAGACTTATATTCTTTAACAGAGTTTTAGCGTTGTTTTGCTTAGGTGGTTTTATGTTGACATTTCTTTTAGGTGTGTTTGGTTTCCTGTGTAGATTTTTAGGATTCTATGTTACTCCAAGAGGGGAAAACAAACAAACGGTTGAGAAAAACAAATTGTTTGAAAGCACTGTTGTTTGAATATAGTCTTCTTTTATGTACGCAAATAGTTTTTAAAACTTCAGAAACAACTTTTTAGTGGTTCCAGTGCACTATCTTAGGAAAATCTTCCACTAGATGAGTTTTCGAAAACATTTGTCCAACCTTAGTTGAGTTTTGCAGAAAACGGACCCAAAAACAAAAACAATGCAAACGTTCCTTTTTTCTTTCTTTCTTCTCAAGTACATAGACCCAATTTCTACATGAACCTTAAACAGATGTTTAACTTTGTTGTAGACTTGCAAGAACAGGGTCTGATGAGCTTAGGAAACCTCAGAAACTTCACATTTAGAGAGCTCCATGTTGCCACAGACTACTTTAGCTCTAAGAACATACTTAGCACTGGTGGTTTTGGAAATGTTTAAAAGAGAAAGTTGGGGGATGGCAGTATGGCACATAGGTGGCCGTGAAACGCTTAAAGGAATTTCTTGCACGTGAAGGTTAAGGAATTTTGTGCAGGTTTGTTTATTTCAAATGCAGGTGTTAATGAAGGTTGTACGCCTTCTGCCTTGGCAGGGGTGCGTGGGTTGAAGAATCAACCTTGTATCCTCATACTTTGACGCATTTCCATATTGTGGCATATGTTGGTTAGGACCCAGAATGGAAAATTATGAGTTTCCTTACAGTTTTCAAATGTTTGTGTATGTAGGTCTGGATTGGTAGTTGAATGACATATTCTTGGCTATTCTTGGCTATGATGTGAATTTCATATAATCTTGGCTATGATGTTTAAAAATTTGAGCCAAAAGGCATACAGTGCAGTTTGAATGAAGTTTGTAGTGCAATTTGAATGCACTTTTTAGTAGAGTTTGAATGCAGTTTTAGTGCACATTGCTACGGAAGTGCAACAGTTGCTTTGTGTCTGTGTCCAAACTCCAGTTTTGGTGGAGATTGGGGGCTGTTTTACTGCAGTTTTTTGTGTAATTTTACTGCAATTTATGTGCCAAGCATGCTTTCACTCAAGTGGGAAAAAAAAAAAAAAACTATGCTCCATTGATGCTCTTCAACTCCTTGTAACTGTCAACTGTTTTTGCTCCACTACTCTATTCCCACCCTAGCAATCAAAAACAGCATCAATGTATGCCCTAAAACAAAATACGTCCTCTTCAACGGGCATGAAAATATGCCCTCTTCAACGGGCATGATTTTCGTGCCTTGCACGAAACAGCACCTATATATATATATATATATGACTCTTAGTATTAATCAATTTCTAACAGTGATAACCGTTCTAAAGAGCACTAGTCCAGGCTTTCTATGGCTCTATCCATTCCGTTTTCTGCCAACTGCCATGCTTCATTCTTTAATTTGTTTGCTTATGTTAGTATTAATCTATTTGAAGGGGGCACCGGTCTACGGAGCGAAAAGAGCACATGATAAGCCCTACCATGTTGTCAATGTTAAGTCGCTGGATCCAAATCCACATTACATAGAATCCACAAGGGGTACGTACCTCTCTAGCTAGCCCTGCAACTTGCTGCATTTTATTACTAGTAGTTGTTCTTTTTCACTGTCAGCAAAATATTGTTCTCATTGGGTTGAACTATTTCTCTTAGTTTTCTTTAGGCTATGTTCGAGCATCCTATCACCCAATTCTCTATACTTTCGTTCCCGGCTCGTGCATTTCTGTCTACACAATCGTGTCTTGAGATTCGAAAATTCTACAACATCGTGTGATTAAGAATTATTAGTACAGCATGCGTGTTGTGCACAATCTTGGCCGTCCGTTCAGTCATCCGACGGTCCGAATCTTATCCCGGCAATGAACGACCGAGAGCCGTTCATTGTCGAGATGAGATCTGGAGCCGCTCGTGTTAAATTAAGCTACTCATGACTCATGAGATATAAGGAGATATTTTTTCCTAAGTAAAAAATATTTATTAATCTTTATAAAGGATTACAACCGGCAATAAGCCACCCGAAGACCTAAAATAAGACAAAAACGCCAACTGAACACCAAAACACCCACAAAACCCAACATAATACAGCCAAAACCAAAGCGAGCTCCTTGGACCATATACAGAATCCCCCTGTTAAATTATCGAATGCTTATTTGTGAGATTGTAATTCACGAGATCAGAGCAAACGGGAGTCCCTAAAAGTTGTTCACAGGCATGGCCCATGCTCTCATATGAACGAGGACCGAACCGGTGCTCCAACACTCGCTGAAATATATCATGTCTCATGACCAGGCCCGAGTCGACTCACTTCAACATCGACTTCGGGTCGAGTCGGACCTCAACAGTGTCGATGACTCCAAAGCTACCGCCCTAGTCAAGCCCGGGCAATCAATCGGCAACGGCAATTACGTCGTCACGTTAGGACTTGAAACCCCCAAAAAGGATCTTACCCTTGAGTTCAACACCGGCAATGACGTCACTTGGATTCAGAGCCAGCCATGCATAAGGTAATTAACTCCATTGATTTCATGTAAATTTGAAATTCCAGATTCTAATTGCAACTTTTAGTTTAACATAGACAGAGGCGGGTACAAGTGTGTGCCAGGGAGTGCCCGAGCCTTGCACAACTCCAAGTATTCTTACTTACACCACTTTTCTAAGTCTCAATTGGAAAATGGGCTCTCGATCGCTTAATTTTCAAATTCTTGTATCAATAATTCTAACACCACACTCATATACACATCAAATCACGCACCCACACTCAGAATAGAGGGTGGAGCCCATACACACTGGATGTGTAGTGTATGCGGACTTCACTCTTATTGTTAGTGTGGGTGTGTGATTCAATGTGTGTTTGAGTTTGGTAGTAGAATGATTGTTCTATTATCCATCTATCCTCTCGCCCATTACACCTTCATTGGCCCCACATTTTCTTTGCTCGGCAAGAGTTACTAGTATTGTTAGTGTAGTTTGTGAGGTTTAAACCCGACCCGTTCAAATACATGGGATTATATGGTGCCTAGTTAAGACTGTACCTGTTACCACTTCAGTTGCTTCATTGCCCTCATATAGTCCTATGTTAGGAAAACGTATGAAAGGTTGAGTCTCACATGGAATAAATAGAAAATAAGTTGGATTTTAATATACAATTGGTTGACTCACCACTTACAAAACTTTGCCTTCTAAGTGGATAGGGTCATTCAATGTATACTGGGTCCATGTGATATGATGGAGTACTCCGTGAATACTCCCCAGCGGATTTGGCTGACGCGCACACGGGAGAATATGAGGTGGATCATACTCCCAACATCGTATTACTGGTCATGTACAGGAAATTCCATGTTTCTAGCAACATTGATGTTGCATGTTTTGCTATAAAGTTTGATGAATCAAGTAACAAAAAAAAAAAAAAGAGTAATAACTTAAGGGGCTTGTTCTAAATTTCCAGCTCCTTAATCACCGGACTCTTCGCCACCGAAACCCTAACCCTCACCCCCTCCGACGCCTTACCCAACTTTTTCTTCAGCTGCGGCTTAAAAAATGCCGGCCTCTTTGGTAGCGCAGCCGGCTTGCTCGGCCTTGGCCGCAGCTTCCCCTCCCTCGTCACTCAAACCGCTTCGAAATACTGAGGCTACTTCTCCTGCTGTCTTCCTACATTATCTTCCTCATCAGGAACTCTGGTATTTGGAAAAGGTGGCGGAATTACATCAAACTCATCTGCTGTTATAAAGTACACGCCCTTATTGACCAACTCAGACGGCCCGTCGTTTTACTTCATCGAAGTCGTCAGGATTAAAGTCGCCGGAGAGTTACTACCGATCGCTCAATCTGTGTTCAGTTATCCCGGCACTATAATAGACTCCGGCACCGTCATCACGCGGCTGCAGCGGAAGGCGTACGGTGCTCTCCGGATGGGGTTCCGGCAACTGATGATGAACTACACCATGACTTGAGGAGGCGTGTCGAAGTACGACACGTGCTACAACTTCAGCGATCATGATCTGGCGGAGGTCCCGGCGATAAGCTTCGTGTTCGGTGGCAACGTTGAGGTTCCGATCCCTTTCCCCGGGATACTAATCAGCAGCCAAGAGCTGGCTTGTCTTGCTTTTGCCGGGCAGAGCGATGATCTTGAGATGGGTATTTTCGGGAATTGGCAGCAGCAAACTTTGGATGCGGTTTATGATGTTGCTGGTAGGAAGATAGGGTTTGGGACCGGAGGGTGTTCATAGTTAAAGAAAAGATCGATTTCGGGAAGGCATGCTCACGTAGTGTCATTGATCATATTCATGTTTGGCGCTCTGTGTGTACAAGTTTGGAACCGAGGCCAGTAACTCGGTCTCTAACACATGCGGCAAGATATAAATAGATGGTAACACTACGTCAACGTGCTATGTTTTATGAAAAAGAAAATATCATTCATAAATAAGCTGTGACCTAATTAATCAAGAAAACAAGACTTGATTGAGCTCTTGGCAGCAATAAGAAGGAAACTAGGGTTAAAAGAGAAATGAAATCCCCTTTTAAAAGCATGTAGATATATTAATGAAATAGTAAGATTGAAAAAATAAGTTTTGTTTCGATGTGTGGTTGCAAAACAGGGTGCAAGTCCATGTCTACGTGGATAAATAAATCTATGCTTCTGTCTTTTGATCAAACTAAATTTGAACGGTGTTCGTGTTCGATTAAATTTCTTTTCGATGGGACGTCCCACCGTGTGTTTGTTATAGTAACTGAATCGTTTATCTTTTAAGGATCGTCGAGTGGATCATCCATGAAATAAGTCAGCTTAATTCAAAAAATTAGTAAATTTTATTTTATAAAATGAACGGTTATGGAAAATTAATGATTTTAGAAGTTAATCTGTTCATGACCGTCCATTTTTTATAAAATAAATTTCAAATTTTGATATACCTATTGCTGTTCTATCTAGCTAATTTTTTTGCATGAATGATTTACTTGGAGAGCCTTACAATATAAACGATTCACATAAATTGTTGACGGACTTTTGGATCTTCTGCCATCGATGAGCCTAGATTTTTTCAGAACGATTGCTCTGAACATTATTTTTATTCTTGTGGTACAATTCTCCCACCCATTTTCAAAATTGAAGCTGTTTTACATGTGAATAAAATGACCTTTTAGTCTTTGATTTTTTCCGAGTGAAGTCTTTGCTATTACTGTATAACACACAAACTAATTGGGACTAGCTAAACATACTCTTAAACATCATCATCTATACGTACGTGGTGGGGCTTAGCTTTTGTCCTGACATAGAAGCGGCGAGGTCCTCTAAATATAGTGGTGTACGTGGTGTGATGGGACAATAGTACTCCCTGGTGAAGGCGACGGGGTGCCATACTTGTACTTCCATTTTTTTTTGGTACATCAGAAAATTCAATTAACTAAAAAAGCAAGACCCACAGCAGAGTCATAACAAAGATAAAGGATAAAATAGCCCGAGATAAATCAAAGAGCACTAATCTAAAGTCTGCCTTCGATTGTACTTCCATTTTATGAACCAAAGAGATAATGCACAACCAAATTGCTATATATATGACTGTTTGATAGCCTAATTTCTAACTGAAATAACCATTCTAGAGCACTAGTTTTCCAGGGATTCCTATGGCTCTCGCCAGTCCATTTTCTGCCAACAGCCATGCTTCCTTCTTTTGCCTGCTTATAATTGTATTAATCTAATTGAAGGGGCACCGGTTTACGGAGTGAAAAGAGAACATGATATGCCCTATCATGTTGTAAATGTGAAGTCCCTGGATCCAAATCCATATTGCATAGAATCCACAAAGGGTGATTCTCTAGCCCTATAACTTTCTGCAATTTTATTGCTTTCCTTCTTTGTCAGCTAGGTTGAACTATTTCTCTCAATTTTCTTCAGGCTAATGTTTAAATATCTGTCATTTCTCTGTTTCATTCTTTGCACAAAACCAAGATGTAGGTACACAATCAACTCCCAAAAAATGAAAAGTTAATGGAATACTGACACATGGTGCTCAAGAAGCCTTCTTGATCACATATTGGTGCCGGGACCACACGCTTGGTATTGGAGCTCCCACCAATATTTTGCAGAAAAGGCTCCCTACAGAACAACGCTTTTTTATTTTATTTTTATAGGCAAAATGTTTTATTGAAAAACTTGACAAATGGTACATCAAATTGGGTGGAGGGATGGGGAATTCAACCAAAGGTTGAACGCAGAAACAAACACAAAACTAGAACACCCAAACAAAATTGAAACCCAACAACAATAAATCCGTAGAGCACCATGTTGCGGTGCTAATTCACAAGCACTAATTAAAAATCAATAATCTTATTTATATTACCACATTAAACTTTTGAATGCTAAATAATACTGAGATTGTATTTCACTAGATCAGAGCAAAAGGGAGTCGCTAAAAGTTGTTCACAGGCATGGCCCATGCTCTCGTATGAACGAAGCCCGAACTAGTGCTCCAACCCTTGTTGGAATCATGTCTCATGACAAGGCCCGGGTCGAGTCACTTCAGTATCGCCTCCACGTCAAGTCGGAACGTAACAGTTTCGACGACTCCAAAGTAACCCTCCTGGCCAAGCCCGGGTGATCAATCGGTAACGCCAATTACGTCGTCATGTTAGGACTCGGAACCTCAAAAAAGTGTTGGGTAAAATACCCGATCACCCTCACAACGGCAGCGTAACGAAAAACTAAAAACACAAAAGAGACACAAGATTACGTGGTTCCCCAAACTCGGATACGTCCACGGAGAGAGAAACAACTTCCACTTATATTGAATGAGTACAATGAGATACAAAATACGCTACTCTAGCTCTCAAGCTCTCGATATTTTTATCTCTCCCACACTCACCAATATTCTCAGACAATTTGCTCTGTCTCAATTTTCTCTCTACTGTAACTCACACATGCACAAAGAAAATATTTACTTTTCTTTGTGCTCTGCCTTCTTTTTCTACTCTTCACCCACGGCACACACTATGCACTTCTTTAAATACACCTAGAATTGGTACTAACACAGGTGACTCTTGAAATTCCAAGCATCACAAGACTCCTTTGAGATCCAAAACAGCACAGCCGGCATTCCACTTCCAAAGAGCACAATATCATCGGCCAATAAATGTATGACCAGCCAACCAACTCTTTCTAGAGAGCTCATTCACCAAAAAACAACCCATTTTACTGCTTCACTTCACCGAATCAATTAAAGACCAATTAACCATAATTATTTTCTTTTTCCTTTTCCATATCACATCGGCAAAACCCAAAAAAAGGACCTTACCCTTACATTCGACACCGGCAGCAAAGTTACATGGATTCATTGCCAGCCGTGCACGAGGTATTTAAACGCGATACCATTAACTTTTCCGTACAAGTCATTTGTTTTTTGAACTAATAACATAGGAGTCCTGTGACTCATGTTCACATGCATTTTCTTTAAAATTGATAGGGATATTTGTCATCTATAACAGCACACGACAAGTCTCTATAGGAAAAGAGGCTCTGGATCTTTAATTTTCATATTTTTCTCTTTATCCACGTATTCTTCATTGGCCCTACATTTTTTCCCTCGACAAAATTTAATAGTATTATTAGTGGATTCAGTGATATCTAAATCGAATCAAATACATGAAAGTACATAATGACTATCAAGACACTACCAGTACTCCAATTACTTCATTGGGCCCATATTACTCGTCATGTACAAGAAATTTCATGTTTTAGATTAATGTTGCATGTTTCTTCATTTTGTTAAATTGGTGATAAGCACCCAATATTGTAGATATTTGGTGCGCTAGTTCCATCTTTAAGTCGTTTAGGTAATTCTTATTTACCGTTTTTAGAGTTTTTGCGCGTAAGGTGTTTTGTTGAGCATTTCAGGCAAACCGTGAAACAAAGGGGTCATTTCAGTATTATGAACTGCCCTTGAGGGCGAGCAAGTGGGCGAGGCCTTGGAGAATACAAACCGTCGGGGCATTGGGATAAAGGCTTTGGAAGCTGGAGCAGTTCGAGGGCCGTCGGGGGTCAAAACTGGGCAAGAGAGACCTAATCTGCCAGGAAGCCTCACCGTATCGATACGGTTCTCAGCGTATCGATACGGTTCAATAACAGTGGACTATCCAAGCTTCAGCGTATCGATACAGTTCTCAGCGTATCGATACGGATTCTGGAGTATTGATACGGTTGGATAACAGTGGGTTTTGCAATGTTCAGCGTATCGATACAAGGTTCAGCGTATCGATACGGTTATATGCATATCGATACGGTTCGTCTACGTAAAATTTGGGGTTTCAAGTTGCTTGACCGACCGGGTGTTAACAAATTAAGACTAAAAACGCGTCCCAAGCGTAGGACTCTCGACCAATGTAGCACAATAATTCCGGAAGTACCGGAGTCGAACCACAGTGACGGACGGACGGTGCTTAACTCAAAAGTGATGAATTCTAGTTTAATCTGGCTCTTAGGTAGCCACCCCTTGTTCAATTGTTTGATTCACTGCCTAAATTACTATATTAATTAACTATAAATTTAAAGGAAGAGTACAGCCATGAGAATCCAGCTTCTGCAACTAGCCTAACCAATATTCACTCGGGACACAATTATTCAATTCACTGATTTTAGAATAAGGAAAAAGGGGTTCCTAATAAATGCCTACCACCTGTCACCAGCTGTTATGCGCAATTGAAATCTAATGATGCCTGGGTTTTGTTTATTAGAAAGGGGTTTTTTTCGCATCCCAAAATTATTGGAAAAATAAATTAATTCGTACCTGAGGTAAAAAAAAACTGGTTAGACTAATCACAGGACGCCTTCGTCCCGCGGCCGTACCCTATAAGACTACTCACGCATGCTGGAAATAACAAAAAGTAAAACCCTAGATCTAATCATGATCATCTATTGCAGAGAAAACAGAAAATAAAAGGCAGATCCACGTAGAATAGACAATAACGAACAACTTTTATTAAGGACGAAACTCTTAAACATTACCAGAATCCAAGCGATTGAAGGAAGTAATGCAGAAAACTTAAGAACTGAGAGGAAACGAAAAAACGTTAAGTCTAAAAGCTGCTACGTAGAAGTCTGGAAAAAGAAATCTAACCTAATTCGTACTTAAAACGGGGTATTTATATTACTCCTCCGTAAAACAATTAAAATCCTAAAGTTAATCGGAATTGGGAACCGACTTAACCCAAAACGTTGCCGTTTAAAGGCCACATAAGCCCTTAGGTAGCGCTACATTACTTTCCAAGTAGCGCTAGAAAAGCTTCTGTTCATTCTGCCTTTTTTCCCTCAAAGCCGTGTAGCCGACCAATAACAAAACCCCTATGGGCCCCAGTTATTCCTCCAAGCCTTAGCCGTGTACTTCCAATAATCACTGAGATACACCATGGCCCACTTAGTCACAATAATCACAAACCATTGGGCCTACTTGTACAGCAAAGTCCAAGGCTAATTCTTAGTATTTTTTTTTTTATCCCTGAGATAGTCTTATTCTTGGCCAATTAACTCATGCATGAGTTAAACTTCGAGCATTTCCATCTTCGTGCTTTTTGTATTAAATTGTCCAATTACCGGCTTCAGGGCCTCGCAATCCAATCTTGGCGCAAAAGCCACCTTATTACCTGAAAATAACAAAAACACAAAAACAAACCAAAGCAGCGTATCAAGTGAAAAATAGGGAATAAACCGCGCATCTAATGCGCTAAATGGCCCTACTTAGGCGCTAAATATCTATGATATCACGCGCCTATCACACCCCCCAACTTGAAGGTTGCTAGTCCCTAGCAACAAGAAGAATAAAACAAATAAATAAAAGGATAGATCTTTTAAACCCCCGGGCGGCCCCGGTAGGACGAGTGAAGTCTCGTGAGGGTTTTCAGCAGTGATCACCCACAAAACACCATGAATTTTTTTCACATGAAACCCAAAAACCTATAAGACAGCTCAATGATATCCCAAACAAAGAATATGAAGCCATCGTAACAAGATAACGGGCATAAGCAATTCTTTATACTATCAAGTCAGAAAAATAAGTCATGGCACATAAACTCAGCGTGTGTGAACAAGGGCTTCGGTCACAAGTGAAAAATAACTAAAAGTTCTCTCCGGACCGAGTCTTGACTTCAAATCTCACCGTGTCATGCACTCAACAAATGAAATCACTCGAAACAAGGTGCATATTACTCTCAATATGTGCAGGCGGAAATTATGAAAATGAAAGCAAAGTATCCTGCACAAGTTGACACAAAAAGAAAGTTTTATATGGTGGACACACGATCTCATGAACGGAATACCAAGTGTTGGAAACTTTCTCTATCCATCAATTCACAACCCATTGCCCCAAGGATCAAATAGGACTTCAATTCCGGTTATAACGTTAGGTAAGGGAAAATATTTCAAGGCTAGGTAAAAATTCAAGTGTCCGAGAATAGGCCAACAACAACTCACATAGGGCAAATATAACAATGTGTGCCCCTTTCTTTCTTTTTTTAATTTCTTTTCCTTCTTTTCAACTCCACCCCATCTCTCTTTCCTACCTTTTTAATATAATTCTATATAAGAACAAATATTTCTCCTTTCCACAATAATTTGGTGTCTTTCCTTTTTGCCTTTTTTTTTCTTTCAAGCCAATTCTTTTCTCAAATCTCAGGACATTTACCCCTCTCTCTTCTGAATAATTCACCTCCACATAATTACTAAGCCTTCTCAAAACACAATATAGATGGTAGAGCTCAACAAGAAAATGGTATAATGCGAGAGGCTCAAATGGGCTCACAAGAGATAAATGTATGAAAGAAAGAAGCAAACCGGCTCAAAAATGGCAAAGATTGCCTACAATCCTCTCCAAGGGGCAACACAACCATGCAAATTCCAAACCCAAGAGATAAGCAGGAAATTTAAAATACTCCCAACACTTGACAACAAAAATAATGAGACCCACAACGAATTTGCTCTTTCGTACATGACAAACAAGAGTTTATTTGACACCACTCCAAGAAAAGATAGGCTCTAAACTCACATGGGCATAAGTCTCCACTAAACAAGCCATCGAAAACATTTAAGTCATAACTCACTAGCAACCAAAGCCCAAATAGACGTGAAGTGCAAATGTGCTAAAAATAAATGCCATGACAAATTCTTAGCGACAAGCTAGCAAAAAGAACTAAAATGCCACCACAATATTAAAAGAATGACTATCACATCTCAAACTCTATCAATCACGAGCCAATCTCAATAGCCTTCAAGTCTCATGCAAAAAGAATTTTTTTTTATTTATTTTTTTTGGATTTTAACTATGCAAAATGAATAAAAACAAGTACGAAGTACACCTTCCCCCCAACTTGAAAGATGCGATGTCCTCAGAGCAAAAAGACAACGGAAAATAAAGAGAACAAGGGAAAGAGTGGACCGATGGGTGGCAGCCAACCACCATGACCTCGGCCGATGTTCGAGGAGTTTTCTGTCACTGCTGCCGTTCATCATTGGCAAAACTTCCAAAGGTCGCTCCTTCGGCCCCCTTTACGAGGCCACAGCTAGTCACACAAGACCGCGACGAAACTTTTTGGACTAACAACCGCCACGCATAGTGGCACCCATGACTTTGGGCTCCTGAACGCCTCAATCACCCCGTCGGTGAGATCTAAACTACCAAGGCTGGTGTGGTAGCGCTCCCCCTGCAAAAGACTTACATGCCAACTACCTACTAAGAGCAAATGACATTAGTCCCGCCCGGCGCGTGTTATCCGGGCCACAAACAAATAAAATAATAACAATAATAAATAAATAATGAATAGAAAAGAACACCCCCAGACATTCACGCAGTCTCACGTGTCATACTTTTCTCCCCGTGTCAAGCGGATGAGCAAGATACGGGTGGCTATACAAGACCGTTGAAAATGTGTTATGCTAGCACCTGTAATAAAATTTATCGCTCGACCTCGCCAAACAATCAAGTCCAGCGTCCCCTACGATCAAAACAAAGTAAGACATGATACAACCTAGCGTGTACTCCAGGCAATATCAAACCTCACCCACAGACCTAAGTTGCCACTAAAAGGGGCCTATTCAGAGAGCATGGATCGTTACCGATAAACTATTACCAAGAAAAACTAATGAAAGCCATTTTTCTACTAACATAGGTGAAATCTTTTCATGTGAAAAATTCCCAAAACTGTAATCAAAACATGCAACACTAAACAAAACAAACATGTAAACAAACGAACATGCTAAAACGAAACTAACATGCAGAACTAAGTAAAACATGATAAAGCAAAAAAAAGAAAAACAAATATATACAATATTTACAAACTTTGCCCTTCGAACCGGAGCTGGGCACACGATCCTTATTTTAATAGCGGCGTGCGAAGCTATAAACCCAAGTCAATGATGGGTGCCCCTATTGCTAGGAGCCGGGTCCACACTCAATGAAGAGCAGGGTACGCGTGAGCTACCCGTCAAAATGTAGCCCAACGGCTACAGAACAGGGTCGTCCGAATAAATAGGACCGACCAACACAAATTTTGGGTCACCTATATCATCCCGGATCGACCAACAGAAGAACAGGGTCATCCGGCTGGACTGACTGTGGGAGAGTTGTAGATAATGGGGTACCACACATATCCTCTATTGCAAACACCTCCATCAAACTCCCTAATTCTGGAGAATCTAAAAATGATGCCTCCTTTGCTATCTCTAAAAGATCCTTATACAAAATATTATCGACATGCTCCTGCACCAGTGTGTCGATCAAACTCACCTCATGCACTTTCTCATCATTCTCGACTCGACTATCCGCATTAAACACTTTCACCTCCATTTTCAAGTCCCCAAAAGACAATTGGACTTGTCCAGTTTTGCAATTCATGACAGCACTGGAGGTGGTTAGAAAAGGACGGCCAAGGATGATAGGAGTCTTCTCAAAGACCTCTGGTATTGGGCACGTATCCAAGACAATGAAGTCGACTGGAAAAAGAAACTCGCCCACTTGAATTAAAACATCTTCCACCACCCCCTTAGGAATTCTCACACTCCGGTCAGCCAACTGCAGCGTGACCGGTGTGGCTCTCAAATCGCCTAAGCCCAGCTTCAAATATACCGAATAGGGGAGCAAATTGACACTCGCTCCTAAATCCAGCAAAGCCTTATCAAATTCCTGGCCCGCGATAGCTATAGGGATGGTGGGACAACCAGGGTCCTTACACTTGGTGGGGATCTCAGCCTGGAGAATGGAGCTCACTTGCTCCGTCAAAACCACTTTGTCCTGACTCTTACTTCTTCGCTTTGAAATGCACAGATCCTTCAAGACCTTCGCAAACTGAGCGATGGCATCAATGGCCTCCATCAGAGAGATAGGAAACTGAACTTTTTTGAAAAGTTCGAACATTTTAAGGTTCATATTCTGCTTAGGTTTCACCGCCAGCCTTTGGGGAAATGGAGCTACTGGCACAGCTGGAGGCGTTGGAGTCGTGGGGGCTGCCGCTGCAGGCACCACCACCTCAGGTGACTCCTCATCATCCTCCACCTCTTTTCTAGGGACATTGACAATATCAGGAGTTGCTCTCTGTGCATCAATCGGCTCCGGGGGTGGAGGTGGTTTCTGTTTAATTGACATTGATTTATCGATCTCCTTCCCACTCCTGAGAGTGGTGACCGACTTAGCCTCCTCCTGATTAAAACCTGAAGAATTTCCCAAGTAATGGGCACCCGCTGTACTACCCTGGGCTGGAAACTTACCCTTCTCCTGCTACAATTGACCGATAACCGCAGTGAGTTGTGACATTTGGGTTGTAAGAGCCCCTATTTGCTGTCTAGCTTCCGTCTGAAATGTCATCTGTGACTGCATCAGGGAATTGACATTATCCTCTAACTTATGTTCCCGTGCAGCCACCTGTGCATAACCTGGGGGAGGACCACGAGTGGATGGACCTGCTACCCTACCAGGCTGTGGCTGAAACTGAAATGGGATAACCTGACCCTGATGAGGCTTAGACGATTGGGCCTGTTGAAACTGTTGCGGCGGAGGTAGCGCAAGGTGCTGAGCTTGGCCTCCACCTGCGGGTCTGGGGTCTGACCACCCAAAATTGGGGTGATCCCTCCATCCCGGATTATACGTGTTCGAGTAAGGGTCCCAAGCCCTGATTGCATTAACCTCTTCTTGACTGAACTGGCTCGCCCCCTTGGTGGCAATAAACCCTGGACAAACGGTTGCAATGTGCCCTTTACATTCACACCACACGCAAACTTCCTCAACTGACACCTCACTAACTGAACGGACCTGCCTCAACTCTAGCTCCTCTAATCTCAGAGCCATCTTCTCAACCTGAGACTGAAGTCGCTGGTCACGAATGGTAACCGGAACAATGTTGGACCCAGAAGGTCCGGATCGCTCAAAATCAGATGGTTCTAACGCCCTTTGCCTATCAGCTAGGTCATCTAAGAAATCCTAAGCCTGATCCACTGTTTTGGACAAGAAATCGTCCCCTTTGCAAGAATATTCAATGTGCTGGACTGTCTCAGCGTTGAGACCCAGATGGAAGAAACCGACTAACTGAATTCTCGAAAAGCCATGGTGTGGAAGCTTCAGGAGCAATTCCTTAAAGCGTTCCCATGCTTTGAGAAACGACTCATCCCTCTCCTGTCTAAACCCTTGAATTTGACGCATAAAATTCTTAGTCTTAGCCTCAGAGAAGTACTTTCTATAAAACGCATCACGGACTTGTGCCCAAGTGGTGAAAGATTGGGATTTTTGCATTCTAAACCACATAAGCGCACCATCCCTCAAAGTTGCCTCAAACAGTTTGAGGCATGCATTCTCATACTGGGTATTAGACGCAAGGTTGCGCACTAACCCCTCAAATGTCCGCACATGCTCGTACGGATCATCGCACTCTTTGCCATAGAAAGTAGGAAGGTTATTAAGGACACCAGGCTTAACTGTAAAGGCATTACGTGCCTCTTATGTCTCCTGAGGGAACACAATAGGTCCGAGAGGAGTGGTCCTCTCCGGATGCATATGCTGCCTCAAGGACTGCGGATTAGCCAATTGTCTATCTCCCATCTCAAAAGATTCTGACTCTACTTCTGAGACTGACTCTGGAACTGACTCTAACTCTGGCTGGAAAAGCGGATTGCTGACACTAACTGACTCAAATGGTAAATCTATATAAAGACTACTAATGGGAATAGACTCTGACTGATGCTCAACAAAGTCTGACTCGAAACTAGAAGTAGAAGAACTAGAAAACACAGCCTGACTCGACTCCAGATCTTTTCGAACAAAACGTCGTGTCGGGTCGCGATAATAAAGACGGTCCTGTTTAGGGGACACCTTCTTATTTCTACCTATGATGACTCAACTAAATAAAAAACTCACACTCTTAAACACGCGTCGCCGTCCCCGGCAACGGCGCCAAAAATGCTTGACCGACCGGGTGTTAACAAATTAAGACTAAAAACGCGTCCCAAGCGTAGGACTCTCGACCAATGTAGCACAATAATTCCGGAAGTACCGGAGTCGAACCACAGAGACGGACGGACGGTGCTTAACTCAAAAGTGATGAATTCTAGTTTAATCTGGCTCTTAGGTAGCCACCCCTTGTTCAATTGTTTGATTCACTGCCTAAATTACTATATTAATTAACTATAAATTTAAAGGAAGAGTACAGCCATGAGAATCCAGCGTCTGCAACTAGCCTAACCAATATTCACTCGGGACACAATTATTCAATTCACTGATTTTAGAATAAGGAAAAAGGGGTTCCTAATAAATGCCTACCACCTGTCACCAGCTGTTATGCGCAATTGAAATCTAATGATGCCTGGTTTTGTTTATTAGAAAGGGTTTTCTTTCGCATCCCAAAATTATTGGAAAAATAAATTAATTCGTACCCGAGGTAAATAATTAGTTAAACTAATCACAGGACGCCTTCGTCCCGCGGCCGTACCCTATAAGACTACTCACGCATGCTGGAAATAACAAAAAGTAAAACCCTAGATCTAATCATGATCATCTATTGCAGAGAAAACAGAAAATAAAAGGCAGATCCACGTAGAATAGACAATAACGAACAACTTTTATTAAGGACGAAACTCTTAAACATTACCAGAATCCAAGCGATTGAAGGAAGTAATGCAGAAAACTTAAGAACTGAGAGGAAACGAAAAAACGTTAAGTCTAAAAGCTGCTACGTAGAAGTCTGGAAAAAGAAATCTAACCTAATTCGTACTTAAAACGGGGTATTTATATTACTCCTCCGTAAAACAATTAAAATCCTAAAGTTAATCGGAATTGGGAACCGACTTAACCCAAAACGTTGCCGTTTAAAGGCCACATAAGCCCTTAGGTAGCGCTACATTACTTTCCAAGTAGCGCTAGAAAAGCTTCTGTTCATTCTGCCTTTTTTCCCTCAAAGCCGTGTAGCCGACCAATAACAAAACCCCTATGGGCCCCAGTTATTCCTCCAAGCCTTAGCCGTGTACTTCCAATAATCACTGAGATACACCATGGCCCACTTAGTCACAATAATCACAAACCATTGGGCCTACTTGTACAGCAAAGTCCAAGGCTAATTCTTAGTATTTTTTTTTTATCCCTGAGATAGTCTTATTCTTGGCCAATTAACTCATGCATGAGTTAAACTTCGAGCATTTCCATCTTCGTGCTTTTTGTATTAAATTGTCCAATTACCGGCTTCAGGGCCTCGCAATCCAATCTTGGCGCAAAAGCCACCTTATTACCTGAAAATAACAAAAACACAAAAACAAACCAAAGCAGCGTATCAAGTGAAAAATAGGGAATAAACCGCGCATCTAATGCGCTAAATGGCCCTACTTAGGCGCTAAATATCTATGATATCACGCGCCTATCACAACTCATATCACTGGAGTATCGATACGCTGAAGGAGTATCGATACGGCTCCATTACCGACATTTTTTCTGTTAGTTTTTTAACTTTCCAAAAGGGGTTTGTTACTACTTTTTGGATATTATTCCGGATATTTTGAGGAGAGAGAGTATGTTTTGTATAAATACCCCTCCCTCTCTCCTACTCTTGTATCTAGTTCATTACCTCTTTAGTCTTGTTCCCCATTAATGGTGTTTGAAGCTTTCCAAGTGTAATTTCCATAGAAGTCAAGTAAGCAATTGTCGTTTATCATTTTGTCGTTTATTAAAGTTATAGCTACGCTTTAGGTTCTAAGTCTCGGGATAATCTTTCCCGAGGACTTAGGTTGTTAGTTGGTTCTCGAGCCACTGGGCTTTCAAGCATGATTTTCGGAATAGGGCTAAATTGGTAATTTCGGTCTAAACTTAGGGGTGTTAACTCCTCGGTATGCCGTTTGTCAAGCGGTCTTGGCAAGTAGCATCCCGAGGGCTCGTGGCCTCCTAGGGATTCGATATATAATTCAAACTAGTTGGTTCACCTCCGTTTAATCACATCTTTTGATAAACGTAGACTTCAAAGCTAAATCTTCCGAGCGTGAGCACGCGGTCGTGACTCTCGCCTGAGTTATAATTGTTTGATAAACGTAGACTTCAAAGCTAAATCTTCCGAGCGTGAGCACGCGGTCGTGACTCTCGCCTGAGTTATAATTGAGAACCGGTAGCAGTCTTTGTCAAGGGATAGACGATCCCTAGACTTGCCTCTTTTAGTTCATAAAGCTCATTTCTAGTCTTTTACTTAGCATTTCCACTTTTAAAGCAAAACCGATAGTTGGCCGTCTTAAACGCCACAAACCGACCATAAAACCTTCAATCCGAATCAAGGTGTTATCGAATTCTCTGTGGGAACGATTCCGGTCTTCCGGTTATTATGCGTACATCGACCTAGCCCTACGCTTCGGGTTTCTTATCAACCTTCTATTGGAAGGCGAGGTTTCGACAGTAAGCATTTTTGGCGCCGTTGCCGGGGACTTCTTTATTCTAGCTTATTTGGAGGCTCGTCAAACCACTGTAAGTATTCCGTTTTCTTTCACTTTGTGTAACTTGAACTCAAATTGGCGGATACCTCTAACCGAGCCACCCATTCGACTTGAGGTTTAACGAAGCTAAAGTGAGCGTCAATTGCCTTTTACTGTTTTTATTCCATAGCCGTGGTGGTGGCATAACCCCACGAGACTGTTTGTGAACGAGGCGGCGGCATAGCCCCTCTAGTCTGTTAGATAGATTGTGCAGGGTGTATGCTTAACGTGTATCATAGTCCTTTTTCCAATCGGCTACACCGATATACTTCTCCGCCAAGGGTCCGTAATATTATTCAAGCATATTCTCCACCGCGTGAGTTATCACCTCCGTTAAGGCCAATGGAAGAACAACCAGCAGCCCGTACCTTGCGTGATTACTTGACACCGGAAAGGGGTCCGCATGTGTCACCAATTGCCATTCCGAATTGCACCAACGCCAATGCGTTTGCTTTCAAGCCAGAATATCATCGGGTTATACCAGAATTTCGGGGGCGTGAACTTGAGGATTCGTATTCGCATATCCGGGAGTTTGAAACTATTATTAGCACATTTGTGACAACTCCGAGGCAGCTAGACCAAGCTAGGTTGAAGTTGTTTCCTTTTTCACTCAAGGATAAGGCAAAGCAGTGGTTCCATTCCTTGAAGCCTCAGTCTTTGCGTACTTGGAGGGAGGTGCAGGATGTGTTTACTCGAAAGTACTTTCCGGTGAGCCGAACTAAGCTTCTCATGGACCAAATCGCAAACTTCAAGCAGAAAGATGGGGAGATCTTTTACAAGTATTGGGAGCGGTATAAGGATTTGCTTGCGGCCGTTCCACACCACAACTATCTGATGTACTTGGTGATCAATTATTTCTATGTGGGATGTAATCAACAAGCTAAGCAGCTTCTTGACACTATGGGAAGCGGTGATTTCTTGGGCAAGGATCCGGAGGCTGCGTGGGAATTTTTGGATGCATTGGCCGAAAGGGCTCAGACTTGGGAATTCGTCGATGCGGGTGATCAAGCAATGAGGAATCATGGACCGGGTGGCTCCGGAAAGTTTTCAGTGAGCGAGCATACCATGTTTGAATCAAAGCTAGATGAACTTTCAACTAAATTGGATAGGATGAAGTTGGATGTTATTCAATCGAAACCGGTAAAGGAAGTGAATGAAGTGCGTCAAGTGGAGGAGGTGTGTGTTATCTGTGAAACGGTGGGTCATTCAACTGATAATTGTCATACCGTCTCCGCCCTTCACCAACACTATAGTCAACTTCCCGTGGAAGAGGTGTGTGCTTTCAATCAAAGATGGGATCCGTATTCTAATACCTATAATCCGGGATTGAGGTCTAATCCGGCGTTTCGTTGGAGCAATCAAAATGAGGCAGGTTCTTCGTCAGCTCCGCAAGCTCCGCCTCATGCTCAAATCCAAATTGGCGGCAACCACAACTTCAAGGGCCGCCACGTTTTCCTGCTATTCAAGGCCCGCCGGGATTCACACCATCGGGCCCGTTTCAAGGCCAAGCTCAGTTTCCTCAACACCAACAGGCGCCTCCCCCTCGCCGCTCTTTGGAGGACACCATAAACGCCTTTTGTCAAATGCAAACAACTACTAATGAGCAAACCACGCAGGCCATGAACGATTTGCGCATTCAAATGGGGAAATTGACCACAGCTGTTGGGGTGTTACAACAAGAACGGGGGAAGCTTCCCACTCAACCATTGGCAAACCCTCAAGGACAACACTTAATTGGAAGCTCTTCGGTGCCGTTCCCTGAGCAAGCCAAAGCCATAATTTCTTTGAGGAGTGGGAGAACCGTTGACAATGCCCAAGTGGAGCCTCCGGTCATCCCTAATTTGTTTCCCGATCCGCCACCATCAAATCCGACATCACCAATTGGGGAATCTCCCAAGCAAGCTTCTACGGAAGAGGAGAAAGAAAAAGCTAAGGAAAGTGATGTTCCGCCAGCTTTCACCGTTCCCGCCCCATTTCCCAATCGGTTGAGGTCGCCGGCCAAGCCAAATGTGAATGCCGATATTTATGAGGTGTTAAAGCAAGTGACCATTAATCTTCCTTTGCTCGATGCTATCAAGCAAATTCCATCATATGCTAAGTTCTTGAAAGACTTGTGCACGCACAAACGTAAGCTCCAAGTACAGAAGAAGGTTTTCTTAACGGAACAAGTGAGTTCTCTTTTCGAGTCAACTCTTCCGCCCAAGTATAATGATCTGGGATGTCCCACGATATCTATTACCATTGGGGGTAAGATTGTAGAGAAGGCTTTACTTGATTTGGGGGCAAGCGTGAATCTTTTACCGTTCTCGGTTTACGAGCAACTTGGGTTAGGAGAGATGAAGCCAACAAGGGTGACGTTACAATTGGCGGATCGGAGTATTCGGGTTCCGAAGGGGATGGTTGAAGATGTTCTAGTTCAAGTGGATCAATTTGTGTATCCGGTGGATTTTGTGGTTCTAGACACGTGTCCGGTGCCGGCGGCTCAATCATCGGTTCCAATTATACTCGGGCGGCCGTTTTTGGCAACTTCCGATGCGGTCATTCATTGTCGGGATGGTCGTTTAAACATGAGTTTCGGTAATATGAAGATGCAAGTTAACATGTTTAGTATTGGAAGCCAAATGGGAGACGATGACGATGTTTGCGGGGTTAGCATGATTGATTCGCTTGTTCAAGACCATGTGGATGAGTTCCTTTGCAAGGATGAGTTGGAATTGGCTCTCACGTCCGCCGAGGCTGCTTTTCTAGATTCTCCCGAGGTTGCCTACTTGTGTTCTTTGCTGGATGAAGAGGAAAATGAGGAGGCGTGTGGTTTAAATCCGTGGATTCTGAAATTTAAAGAGCTGCCACCTATTGAGAAGCGAGCCGTTCCGTCTTATGTGGAACCCCCGACACTTGAGCTGAAACCGCTCCCGGACACACTAAAATATGCATATCTTGGCGATGGCCAAACTTACCCGGTGGTGATCTCCTCCGGCCTAAGTGAACTTCAAGAGTTGGAATTGCTTGTTTTGTTGCGGAAGCATTCCAAAGCCATCGGGTGGTCTATAGCCGACATCAAGGGTATAGATGCCTCTCTTTGCTCACACCATATTTACATGGAAGATGATGTCAAGCCAACTCGCCAACCTCAACGGCGATTGAACCCGATTATGAAGGATGTTGTGCGGGCGGAGGTGCTCAAGTTATTGGACGTCGGCATTATTTACCCGATAGCGGATTCCAAGTGGGTTAGCCCGATTCAAGTGGTTCCGAAGAAGTCCGGGGTAACGGTTGTGCGTAATGACAAGGATGAGCTAATCCCAACGCGTGTTCAAACCGGTTGGAGGGTGTGTATAGACTATCGGAAGCTCAATGCAAGTACAAGAAAGGATCATTTTCCTCTTCCTTTCATAGATCAAATTTTGGAGCGGGTGGCCGGCCACAAATTTTATTGCTTTTTGGATGGGTATTCCGGGTATAACCAGATTGAGGTAGCTTTGGAGGACCAAGAGAAGACAACATTCACGTGCCCATTCGGGACCTTTGCGTATCGTCGTATGCCGTTCGGGCTTTGCAGCGCCCCCGGTACTTTTTCAAGGTGTATTATGGGTTTGTTTAGCGATCTGGTGGAAAAGATCATGGAAGTGTTCATGGATGACTTTTCCGTTTTTGGAGATTCCTTCGAGGCGTGTCTGACCAACTTGGGGCTCGTCTTAGCCTGGTGTGAGGAGAAGAACCTAGTTTTGAATTGGGAGAAATGTCACTTTATGGTAACCGAAGGCATCGTGCTTGGCCATATCGTTTCTTCAAAGGGCATTGAAGTTGATCGGGCGAAAATTGATTTGATTAGCAATCTTCCCACTCCGAAGTGCTTGAAAGATATCCGTTCCTTCTTGGGTCATGCCGGCTTCTATCGGCGGTTTATAAAGGATTTCAGTGCCATCGCTCGCCCGTTGTGCCATTTGTTAGCTAAAGATGTACCGTTTGAGTGGGCGCCGGCTTGTGAGGCCGCCTTTGCCAAACTAAAGTCAAGTCTCACCTCCCCGCCTATCGTACGGTCTCCGGATTGGGAGTTGCCTTTTGAGCTTATGTGCGACGCCAGTGACTATGCTGTCGGGGCCGTTTTGGGCCAACGCCAAGGTAAAGAGCCGTATGTGATTTATTATGCGAGCAAGACTCTCAATGAGGCCCAAATGAACTATTCAACCACCGAGAAAGAATTGTTGGCGGTAGTCTTTGCATTGGACAAGTTTCGATCCTACTTGGTGGGCGCCCCAATCACTGTTTATACCGATCATTCGGCGCTCAAGTACCTTTTTACCAAGCAAGATGCAAAAGCACGGTTGATTAGGTGGATTCTGCTTTTGCAAGAGTTTAATCTTACAATTAAGGATAAGAAAGGTGTAGAGAACGTGGTAGCCGATCATTTGTCCCGATTGGAGTTTGAGGACCATACCGCTCACATACCGATCGGCGACTCTTTTCCCGACGAGCAATTGTTTGCCATCTCCACCGCTCCATGGTATGCTGATATCGTGAACTACTTGGTTACCGGTTTGATGCCGGCCCATTGGAATTTACAAGAGAAGCGGCGGTTTTTGGCGGAAGTGAAGCGGCTCTCTTTTGACGACCCGTATCTGTTTAAGTATTATGCCGATCAACTGGTTCGACGTTGTGTGCCTGATTCCGAACAACAGAGTGTGCTTAAATTTTGCCATACGGAGGCGTGTGGCGGTCATTTCTCTTTTCGGAAGACCGCCGCCAAAATTTTGCAAAGCGGGTTCTATTGGCCACATTTGTACAAGGATGCTTATACCTTTTGTCGGGGTTGTGCTCGCTGCCAGCTTTTGGGGTGTGTCACGCAACGGAATGAGATGCCACTCTCGCCTATCTTGATTATTAAAGTGTTTGATTGTTGGGGCATCGACTTCATGGGGCCATTCCCGTCGTCCTTTGGTTATCTTTATATCTTGTTGGCCGTCGATTATGTGAGCAAGTGGGTAGAAGCCATTCCGACTTGGACCAACGATGCGGCGGTTGTGGTTGAATTTCTTCGGGAGTACATTTTAGCACGCTTTGGGATGCCGAGGGCTATTATAAGCGATCAAGGGTCCCACTTTTGCAACCGATCATTCGCTGCCCTGATGAAGAAATAGTCTATTGTGCACAAGGTTTCAACGGCCTATCATCCGCAAACCAATGGCCAAGCGGAGTTAGCAAATCGGGAAATCAAAAACATTTTGGAAAAGACGGTGAATCCTAACCGCAAGGACTGGTCTACTCGTTTGGTTGATGCTTTGTGGGCGTACCGTACTGCGTACAAGACTATTTTGGGCATGTCTCCTTACCGGCTTGTGTATGGTAAAGCGTGCCATCTTCCAGTGGAGCTTGAGCACAAGGCGTATTGGGCAATCAAGAAACTCAATTTCAATCTTGCAAAAGCCGGTGCCCGGCGGAAGCTTCAACTCACCGAGGTCGAGGAACTGAGGTACAATGCTTATGATCACTCTCGTGCTTACAAGTCTAAAATTAAAGCCAGGCATGATAAGAATATTGTAGTTAAAACCTTTGTGCCCGGTCAAAAGGTCTTGTTGTATAATTCTCGCTTGCATCTGCACCCCGGTAAACTACGGTCACGTTGGGCCGGTCCTTATGTAGTAAAAACCGTTTTCCCTCATGGGGCAATTGAAGTAGAAAGCATGCAAAACGGTTCCTCCTTTAAAGTTAATGGTCAAAGGCTTAAGCCTTTTCTCGGTGGCTTCGAAATTGGAGAGCCCGATGAGGTCTTGGCCGATCCCGTTTATTCGAATGGTTCGTCCGTCTAGTTTGTGTTCCTTTAATTTACACGGGGAGCGAAAGCGTAACCGCTGAACTTAACTGTTTGTCGGACCCGACCCCTTGACTTCATTGTAAGGGGTACCCTCCATTGACTTGGGTATTTGTAGCTCCGCACGCCGCTACTAAAAAAAGGATCGTGTGCCCAGCTCCGGTTCGAAGGGCAATTTTAATATCAGTGACATAGGGCTTTCATTAGCCTTTCTAATAGGAGTAATTCACAGGGAACCACTCACGTATACCAGATTAGCCCCAACGGGGGCGGTATAGATCATAGGTTAGGCCTTGGTATTCCCGTGCTCCACTACCGCACTTGGCTCTATCTTGTGCCTGCCTAGCTCCGATCTTAGGGGACGCTGGACTTCATTGTTTGGCGGAGTCCATCTGTGACTTGGACGCTCCGAGTTCTGATATTAAACTCTTTTGGTTGTACATATTGTCCATAGTGTTCATTTTGTATATTTTGCTTTTGTTATTTCTGTTTGTTTTCTGTGTTTCGGGACTTTATCACTAAGAGATCTCACCAATGCATCATTGTATCGGGCTTTCAGTAGCCCTCTTTGTGGTAATTTACCGTTCATGATCCATGCTCTCTGCCATTGTCCCTATCGGAGGCAGCTTAGGTCTTTGGGTGAGGCTAGTTTCTCTTGTCTCACTTTGTTTCGATCATGGGGAACGCTGGGCTTCATTGCTTGGCGAGGTCAAGCAGTGAATTTTACCTCGGGCGTGATGTAACAAATTTGACGGTCTAGTATAGCCACCCGAGTGTTGCCTACCCGGTGAGCCTCGGGAAGAAAAGTATGACTCGTGAGATTGCGTGAAACTCGGGTGGTGTTCTTTTTGTTCTTTGTTTTTTTTTACTTCTGTGTGTTGGAGCCCAAATAACATGAGCCGGGTGGTTCTAATGTCATTTGTCTCTTAGTAGGTAGTTCGAGCTTAAGTCTTTTGCAGGGTTCAACGTGCTACCACACCAGCCTTGGTGGTTTGGGTCTACAGTCGGAGTGATTGAGGCATTCAGGAGCCCTAAGCATGGGTGCGATTACGTGTCGCGGTTGTTAGTCCAAAAAGCTTTGGCCATGTCCCTGTGTGACTAGCTGTGGTTCAGTTGGAAGAGCCGAAGGAGTCGACCTTGGAAGCCGTTCGGATGACGAAAGGAGCCGGTGACGCAAAAGCCTCCAACTTGGTCGAGGTATCAGGGGGTTGACATTCCCCCGCGGGTAACATCTTTTGTCCTTTTCCTCTCCATACTGTTGTTCTCCATGCTATGAGGACATAGCATCGTTTAAGTTGGCGGGAGGGGTATATCTATGCTAGATATGTCTTTTTCATTTTCATTTTTCGTTTTTAGCTTAACTTTTTTTCGCTTTTAGGTTGCAATCCTTCCGTTATTACAAAATTAGTGGATTAAAATAACTTGGCACATGCTCGTTGGTGTTAATTTTGCAAGAGTTCGTTACGCAAATTTTGTATATCGCAACTTGCATGAATGGACTTAGGTGGTAGTTACGAAGTTTGAGTGTGTTTCGGCCAAGTTTGGCCCATATCCCGATTGTTGCCTTCGTACATTTGTAAATAAGTAGATCATCTCATGTTCATGCCTAAGTATGTTAGCTGTCTAATTTGAATCGATTTGGAATGTACGGCGCACTTAGGATATGATACAAGGCATTGTTCTATGATTTAGCCACATACGAGTCTCATTGTCCTTATGAAAAAGCCAAGTCCGAGTTGTTCCCACTTTTAACCTTAAGAAGCCGGATGTTTGGTTGGATTTGATTGCTTATCGGTGGCCTGATTACTGGTTTCTCATGGTTCTGGGAATGATTGGGTGTTTGTGGAGTGCATTCGGGCAGTGGAATGGGCTAAAAAGGTTGGAGATTGAGGATACAGGGGAAGCAGAGCCGTATCGATACGGATATCAGCGTATCGATACGGTTGGATAACAGTGAGTTTAATAGGCTTCAGCGTATCGATACGAATATGGGAGTATCGATACGGGTTCAGTTACAGACGGTTTTGCTGGAGTCAGCATATCGATACGCTTTGGGAGTATCGATACGGGTTCGTAATCTGGGTTTTTAAAAAAACTGAAGGGGCACAACCTTTTCATTTCCCACACCCCTTCATCTCTCTTCACCTCCATAACCGCCCACTCCTATTAAAACCCCAACCCCAAAAGCCTTCAATCCATCATTAAATCGCATCATTCCATCACCAAATCCACTTCAAATCACCATCTCTTCAAGATTCAAGCATCAAACCATGGGTTTCAAGTACTATTCCCTCCCTCCAAGGTAAATCCGAAATTTTCTTCCTTTCTCTCTCTCTCTCTCTTCGTTTTTCTTCTAATATCCACCAACATTTCACAAAACTACCACTTTTCCACCATATACACTACTCTAAACCATTTCCCATCACCAATTTAACCCCCTCTTCCAAAAAATCCGAAAACCCTAACCTCTCCCATTCAAATTCTGAAAATTTCGAGATGCCAAGGGTTAAGCACGCCGCTAAGAAACCACCAAGGGTCCCGGTTACCGATGTACCAACCTCTTCACGTCAACCTGATGTTGAGGAGGGAGATGAGATTTTGCGGGATTTTGGGGAGGAGGAGGAGATGATGGATAATCCGGAGCAGGCAGCCCAAGTGGGCTCAAGGCGGAAACGGACTTCGGAAGAAGTCAAGGCTGATAAACAGGCAAAGTGGGAGAAGAGTTTTGTGAAGCGGGGGGTTAAGAACGAGCGGCATGTTGATGTGCAAAGCCTTGGCCAGGATCACATTTGCGTTCAGCGCATCGCTGCTCAAAGGTTGGCTTACTTTTTCACTAAGAATCCTGGTTATATTAAGGGTTTAGTTGCTGATTTTTATAAAAATATGAAAGTCCCCGAGTTGGGGAAGATGTTTGATAAGGGTGCCCGGATTACCTCTAAGATAGGGCGGATTACTGTTGTGGTGGACCTTGTTATCATTGCTAGGGCTCTAGACTATCAGCAGCCCCCTGATTCGGCTGTGAATGCTCCAGATGTTAGATTTGGTTCGAGGGATGAAATTAACCAAGCATTGTATACTAACCCGGCGGAGGCCACACGTCCTCACACCCCGGGGAAGTTTAAGGATGAATATCGTCTGATTAACCAATTTGTGCATTATAATCTGAATCCGAGGGGTACCGAGAATAAACCAGCGAAGAGTGAGGGTGAAATGCTTTATGCGTTCATGGAAATGGGTAATGTGATTAATTGGGCGAAGTACATTTTTCGTCAGATGGTTGAGTTTAAGGCCATGGCGCCTGTTTATACGAGGATGCCTTATCCATGTATGGTGATGAAAATTTGCTTGGAAAAGGGTGTTCCGAGAGATGTATATGAGGAGTGGGGCAAATTTGAGCCGGGGATTCTTAATAGTAGCAGCTTGACTAAGAGTATTTCACAGACAAGGGGGGTTGGTGGAGGTGAGGCGATGCCAGGCGGTTCATATCTTACTACAATGCCGCCTAAGCGTGCTAAGCAATCGGTGTGGCAGAAGTTGTTTTTCTGTCAAAACGTGGCAACTATGAATAGTCACCGCAAGCTGAAGAAAGAGATTCGGGAGAATGCTCGGAGGCAGGCAAGGATCGATCACAAGTTGGACTACTTTTTGGCAAGGCAAGAGGGGTCTACTAGCGAGCCGTATGCACCACCGCAGTTTGAGGAAGCCGAGGACAGTGATGATTTTGGAGGCGAGGAGCCGGAGTCGGATGACGAGGAGTAGTTGGGGGAGGTCTAGTTTTAAAACCCTATACTTGGTCGGGGTGCTTGGTGGTTGACAGCCCACCTATCCTATCTTGTTTTCGTTTTTCTTTCTTAGTTGAACTCGTACTTAGTATCTTTATTTGGTTTTTGTTGTGGCCGGCATGTGGCCTTTTGACTTGGTGTTTTTATGTTCGTGACGGCCACAGGGTAGATAGATGACCAAGCTAGCACAGGGCCGTCACTTGCTTTTGCTAACCGTTCTTTTGTTCATCCAAGGTCATTATTAGCTAATGAAGCCCTTAGTTGATCTTTAGTGCGCGTTTATTCCTCTTTGATTCATTTCGCTGATAACATACATAATTAGCTCGTGGCATGCCTGCTTCCATTACTTTAGTTGTTGATTTGTGTTTTAAATTTCGTTAAGAGTGCTCTCTTTTTACCAAGGCATGGCGTTTTTGTTCCCCATGGCCGTTTCCGAGCACTTTTTGTGGGATATGGTTAGTTGCGTGCTAATGCATTTGTGGCGTCCGTATCCTCCTTTTTGCTTAGGATACGGATTTCGATACTTGGTTTGGATGCATTTGATACTTAGTACTACATCCTAGTTTTCAGCTGTCTGTTGCGGAATTTGACTAAATTTGCTTTTGGAACTTTTGTTAGTTGGATGCAAGGTTGGATGTGCTAAGTTGTTTTAAACGGAAGGATTGCATAGTTAGTTTCGTAGTTAGTTTTGTTGCTCGGGACTAGCAACCTTCAAGTTGGGGGGTGTGATAAGCACCCAATATTGTAGATATTTGGTGCGCTAGTTCCATCTTTAAGTCGTTTAGGTAATGCTTATTTACCGTTTTTAGAGTTTTTGCGCGTAAGGTGTTTTGTTGAGCATTTCAGGCAAACCGTGAAACAAAGGGGTCGTTTCAGTATTATGAACTGCCCTTGAGGGCGAGCAAGTGGGCGAGGCCTTGGAGAATACAAACCGTCGAGGCATTGGGATAAAGGCTGTGGAAGCTGGAGCAGTTCGAGGGCCGTCGGGGGTCAAAACTGGGCAAGAGAGACCTAATCTGCCAGGAAGCCTCACCGTATCGATACGGTTCTCAGCGTATCGATACAGTTCAATAACAGTGGACTATCCAAGCTTCAGCGTATCGATACAGTTCTCAGCGTATCGATACGGATTCTGGAGTATCGATACGGTTGGATAACAGTGGGTTTTGCAATGTTCAGCGTATCGATACAAGGTTCAGCGTATCGATATGGTTCGTCTACGTAAAATTTGGGGTTTCAAGTCATGTCACTGGAGTATCGATACGCTGAAGGAGTATCGATACGGCTCCATTACCGACATTTTTTCTGTCAGTTTTTTAACTTTCCAAAAGGGGTTTGTTACTACATTTTGGATATTATTCCGGATATTTTGAGGAGAGAGAGTATGTTTTGTATAAATACCCCTCCCTCTCTCCTACTCTTGTATCTAGTTCATTACCTCTTTAGTCTTGTTCCCCATTAATGGTGTTTGAAGCTTTCCAAGTGTAATTTCCATAGAAGTCAAGTAAGCAATTGTCGTTTATCATTTTGTCGTTTATTAAAGTTGTAGCTATGCTTTAGGTTCTCCTTAATATCAAGTTTATTTCCGATTTCATCGGTTAAAAGCTATGTCTCATTTTTATGCTTTCCGCTACGCTTTAAGTATGCTTGAGTAGTCGTTGGGCTAAGTCTCGGGATAATCTTTCCCGAGGACTTAGGTTGTTAGTTGGTTCTCGAGCCATTGGGCTTTCAAGCATGATTTTCGGAATAGGGCTAAATTGGTAATTTCGGTCTAAACTTAGGGGTGTTAACTCCTCGGTATGCCGTTTGTCAAGCGGTCTTGGCAAGTAGCATCCCGAGGGCTCGTGGCCTCCTAGGGATTCGATATATAATTCAAACTAGTTGGTTGACCTCCGTTTAATCACATCTTTTGATAAACGTAGACTTCAAAGCTAAATCTTCCGAGCGTGAGCACGCGGTCGTGACTCTCGCCTGAGTTATAATTGAGAACCGGTAGCAGTCTTTGTGAAGGGATAGACGATCCCTAGACTTACCTCTTTTAGTTCATAAAGCTCATTTCTAGTCTTTTACTTAGCATTTCCACTTTTAAAGCAAAACCGACAGTTGGCTGTCTTAAACGCCACAAACTGACCATAAAACCTTCAATCCGAATCAAGCTGTTATCGAATTCTCTGTGGGAACGATTCCGGTCTTCCGGTTATTATGCGTACATCGACCTAGCCCTATGCTTCGGGTTTCTTATCAACCTTCTATTGGAAGGCGAGGTTTCGACAGTAAGCAATTGGTCTGAATTTTTCTAAGTAACTGAAATACAAGTTAAGTTGGTCTGAATTTTTCCCTCTATAATCCTCTGTACGGGAAAGTTGGTACACCCATGTTTTGGTGAGTTTTTAGCCATTGAAATATTGGGGCTTTTAAAGAATATAAATTTTTTAACTTCATCCAACTATCAAAAATGCGTGGGAACAGAGGTAGCTAGAGAAATTTGAGCATGGAGGACTTAAGCTCCGAAATTTCACCACTTTTTTTTTTTTTTTGATAAGTAATTTCACCGTAATCTTGATTCTTATCTTTACACATTTCTTTGTTCATGCTTCCAACGTACATATTTTTCGGAAAAAAAAACGTGCATTTTTTTCGAATGCTGCAAATATATTCTTAACTAATTTGTTGATTTTTCTTATAATTCCACTCCATCAGTTGCGCAAGAACCCATCTTCAACCCCTCTGCCTCCCAAAAACGTCAGCTGCACCGTGCCACAGTGCTCCCATGACCTCAAACAAGGCTGCACCAGATCCACCAACACCTGCGTCTACGCGGTCATCTACGGTGACAGGTCCTTCACCATCGGACTCTACGCCACCAAAACCCTAACCCTAACCTTTTTGTAGTTTTCATAGTTTACAAAAACTTTATAAAAGTTTTTGAAAATCAAAAAAGTAAAAACTTGTTATCAAACAAGTTTTTTTCATTACTTTTCAAAAAAGTAAAAACAAAAACCAAAAATTAAAAATAAAAAGATTACCAAACGTCCCCTAAACTATAGTTTAATTTTCCTAATTATTTTCCTTTTCATTCTCCACAGGTCTGAGAGATAAACTAAAGTTTAACTAAACTTTAGCGTACGAAAGAAAGGAAGTTGAATTGTACTTTTCATCCATGTACGTTACTTTACTCAGTTCCACTTAATTTGTCTCCGTAAGTTGCATGAAGTTCCACTTACTGACTATTTCAAGTTAGGGATCGCATCTTTTCCGGTCTAAGTTTTGGACTAAAGTAAATAATCTAAATCTGGACCACATACATTAGAAAAATCAATGGTTTTGGATATTCTCAAGAACTCTTTGCACGAAGAATTCAATTCTTCTAGCGAAGAGTCTTTGAGCAGATTCTAATTATTGATTGCAATATTGGACGATTCAGATTATGACTGGCTTCGCTAGTCCAAAATATGGACCAGAGAGAATCCGATCCCTTCTAATTAACAAGTGTGCAAGGTGGGATTGGATGTAAACAAAGGAGCACAAAAGTACAATTTACCCTCTATCAGTGGAGAAATTCATGGTTGCAAATTAATAGGGTATTATGTGGTACGCATCGCGCACATCCGGGTTGTTCGAAAATGCAATTGACGGTCTAAATTGAAGGTACTGAACGGATTTTAAAAAAAAAGGTGTTTCAATGCAATCTGGATTGTCGGTTGCACTTTTAGATAGCCCGGATGTGCACGAAAGGTACCATGTCAGCCTTACCCTATTTGAACCCAAGAATTTGTCCTCTGCCTATCAAAGTCTAGGAAGTTAAGGTTAAAATAGAATCGGTCAGAGAAAATTTTCAATGCAATGGCTATTTATAACATACACGAGCCTACATCATATGAGAGCCCACATCATACGTGAGGGCGTTACAAATAACTATTGCATTGAAGATTTTTTCTTACTTTACGAAGTCCATTCCACTAAGGTAATTTTCACCACCCCACAATGAGAGGGAACAAAGAGACAAAATTGAAGTGGTTCTACATGTGAATAAAATGAACTTTTAGTCTTTTGCTTTTTTCGTAGTCAAGTCTATGTCCTTGTGCCACTGCCTTAGAGGAAAGTTTTTAATACACATCCCTTTAAGGTGTGTACTATATGCAGTTATTGTGTGTTTCATATTGTGTCACCTCATAAAAAATTACTTGTAGGACCGGTCATTCATAACATTTTATTTTGTATTGTAACATTTATACTAAAAATTCGTAACTATTTATCAATATGATTCGTAACTTTTTAGTAATAAATTTATAACATTTTGGTGTGTTTCAATGAGGGTGCATATGATATACACCCAAATAAGGGCTGTGTATTGTAGTACTTCCCCTTCCTTAGATATTACTATATAACACAAAAACTAATTGAGACTAGCTAAACATACTCCTAAACATCATCATCCATATGTACGTGGTGGGACTTAGCTTCTGTCCTGACAATATGATTCGTAACTTTTTAGCAATAAATTCATAACATTTTGGGAATCATAACATTTGTGTGTTTTAATGAGGATGCATATGATACACATCCAAATAAGAGTTATGTATTATAGTAATTCCCCTTCCTTAGATATTACTGTATAACACACAAACTAGTTGGGACTAGCTAAACATCATCCATATGTACGTGGTGGGCCGACATAGAAGCGCCGAGGTCCTCAACATATGGTGGTGTACGTGGTGTGACGGGACAATAATACTCCCAAGTGAACATGACGGGGTGCCATACTTGAACTTCCATTTTATGAACCAAAGAGATAATGCACAACGTAATTGCTATAAATATGACTCTTTGATAGCCTAATTTCTAACTGAGATAACCATTCTCGATCACTAGTTTTCCGGGGCTTCCTATGGCTCACTCCATTCCATTTTCTGCCAACAGCCGTGCTTCATTCTTTTGCTCGCTTATGTTTGTATTAATCATTTTGAAGGGGGCAACGGTTTACGGAGCGAAAAAAGAACATGATAAGCCCTACCATGCATGTTGTAAATGTGAAGTCCCTGGATCCAAATCCATATTGCATAGAATCCACAAAGGGTAATTCTCTAGCCCTTTAACTTTCTGCAATTTTATTGCTTTCCTTCTTTGTCAGCTAGGTTGAACTATTTCTCTCAATTTTCTTCAGGCGTATGTTTGAATATCTGTCATTTCTCTGTTTCATTCTTTGCACAAATCCAAGATGCAGCTACACAATGAACTCTCAAAAACGAAGAAAGTACTGATATGTGGTACTCAAGAAGCCTTCCTGATCACATATTGGTATTGTGACCACATGCTTGGTATAGAACTGACACCAATATCTGGCGGAAAAAGTCCCTAAAGCAGCACGTCGATCTTTTTTTTTATTGGCAAAAGGTTTATTGAGAAACTCGATAAATGGTATATCAAGTCGGGTGGAACCGTGGAGGGGAAGAGAATCCAACCAAAGGTTGAATGCAAAGACAAACACAAAACAAGAACACCTAAACAAAATTGAAACCCAACAACAATAAATCGGTAGAGCACCACGTTGCGGTGCTAATTCACAAGCACTAATTAATAATCAATAAATTGTGGAGATAAGGGAGGTTCAATGATAGTGTGAGTAGCATGGGCTGTGGAGTTAGGTGAGGTTACTGGTTAAGATGAAGGTGGGAAAGTTGGTGAGAGGGTATGACAGACAGAAGCCCAAGGAGCAGAGGTGGATGGAATAGGTGGTGTGGGGCCAAGTATAAACAAGCCAGAGAATGGAAAGGAGTATTCGTTGAAACGAACATGACGGGCAATATAGAGGCACCCGGAATGACGATCCAGACATCGATATCCATGGTGTGATGGACTATAACCCATGAAGACACATGGAGCCGATCGGAAGGACATTTTGTGGCTATTGTAGGGGCGAAGAAACGGATAACACAGGCACCCAAACACTTTGAGAAAATTATAATCCGGTTTTTGACGAAAGAGACATTCGTAGGAAGACATATTGTGAGAGACAGGAGAGGGAAGGCGATTGATAAGAAAAACAGCAGTCTAGAAGGCGAAATGCCAAAACTTTTGAGGGACAGAAGCATGAGCGAGGAGAGCCAACCCAGTTTCAACAACATGTCTGTTTCGGCGTTCAATTTTTCCATTTTGCTCATTAGTGTGTGGATAGGGAGATGATGAATTATTCCAAGTTGCTTAAAGAATGAGGTAAGAGATCGGAATTCACCGCCCTAGTCTGTTTGAACTTGTTTAATTTTGGTAGAGAATTGGCATGCAACCATTGCTTGAAAATAAACAAACACTTGATAAACTTCAGGCTTGGCCAGGAGGGTGGCTTTGGAGTCATCGAGACTGTTCCGGACAGAGTTGACTCGGAGGCGATGTTGAAGTGAGTCGACCCTAGCCTAGTCATGAGACATGATTTCAGCGAGGGTTGGAGCACTGGATCGGGCTTCGTTCATACGAGAGCATGGACCATGCCTTTGAACAACTTTTAACGACTCCCTTTTCCTCTGATCTGGTGAATTACAATCTCACAAATAAGCATTCAATAATTATATATATATATATATATATGGGCACTTCCAATGCGGGCGCCATTTAAGCAAGTTACGGACTTTGCCTTTCCAATTGAATTTTGATGATCCGAACTGCTCAATATGTTCAGAACGTGAATTTAAGGGTACATAGGAGAAATCAGCAAAAACAAAAGACCGGGAAGGGATTCATCCAAGCGGTTTTTGTTTATTTTTTATTGAACGGTTCAAATAAAAACTGTTCAAATCAAGACTTTTCCGGTCATTTTTTTTCCTGACTTCTCGCGGGTACCATTAAAATCACGTTCTGAACACATTGAACGGCTCAGATCATCAAAATTCAATCGAAAAATGGGAGAAATGAAGTGGTCCGCAACTTGCTTGAATGCGGGCACCCGCATTAAAAGTGCTCTATATATATATAATTATTCAATGCTTATTTGTGAAATTGTAATTCACCAGATCAGAGGAAAAGGGAGTTGCTAAAAGTTATTCAAAGGCATGGCCCATGCTCTCATATGAACGAAGCCCGATCCAGTGCTCTAACCCTCGCTAAAATCATGTCTAATGACCCGGCTCGGGTCGACTCACTTCAACATCACCTCCAAGTCAACTCTGACCGGAACAGTCTCGACGACTCCAAAGCCACCCTCCCGGCCAAGCCCGGGCAATCAATCGGCAGCGCCAATTACTCCGAGCGGTTTTTGTTTATTTTTTATTGAATGGTTCAAACACAAACTGCTCAAATCAAGCCTTTTCCGGTCATTTTTTTCCCTGATTTCTCACGTTCTGAACATATTGAGCAGTTCGGATCATCAAAATTCAATTGGAAAGGCAAAGTCCGTAACTTGCTTAAATGGCGCCCGCATTGGAAGTGCCCATATATATATATATATATATAATTATTGAATGCTTATTTGTGAGATTGTAATTCACCAGATCAGAGGAAAAGGGAGTTGCTAAAAGTTATTCAAAGGCATGGCCCATGCTCTCATATGAACGAAGCCCGATCCAATGCTCTAACCCTCGCTAAAATCATGTCCCATGACCCGGCTCGGGTCGACTCACTTCAACATCACCTCCAAGTCAACTCTGACCGGAACAGTCTCGACGACTCCAAAGCCACCCTCCCGGCCAAGCCCGGGCAATCAATCGGCAGCGCCAATTACTCCGAGCGGTTTTTGTTTATTTTTTATTGAATGGTTCAAACACAAACTGCTCAAATCAAGCCTTTTCTGCTCTTTTTTTATCCTGATTTCTCGCGGGTACCTTTAAAATCACGTTCTGAACACATTAAATGGCTCAAATCATCAAAATTCAATCGGGAAATGGGAGAAATGTAGTGGCCCGCAACTTGCTTGAATGCGGACGCCCGCATTAAAAGTGCCCTATTTATATATATATATATATATATATTGAATGCTTATTTGTGAGATTGTAATTCACCGTATCAGAGGAAAAGGGAGTTGTTAAAAGTTGTTCGAAGGCATGGCCCATGCTCTCATATGAACGAAGCCCGATCCAGTGCTCCAACCCTCGCTGAAATCATGTCTCATGACCTGGCTAGGGTCGACTCACTTCAACATCGGCTCCGAGTCAACTCTGATCGGAACAGTCTCGACGACTCCAAAGCCACCCTCCCGGCCAAGCCCGGGCAATCAATCGGCAGCGCCAATTACATCGTCACGTTAGGACTCGGAAGCCCCAACAAGGACCTTACCCTTGTATTCGACATTGGCAGCGACGTTACATGGATTCAGTGCCAGCCATGCATGAGGTATTGAAATGCGATACCAATAACTTTTCCGTACAAGCCATTTGTTTTTTGAACTAACATAGGAGTCCTGTGACTCATAGTCACATGCATTTTCTTTAACATTGATAGAGATATTTGTCATATATAATAGTACGTGAAAAGTCTCTATAGAAAAAGAGGCTGTCGATAGTTAATTTTCATATTTTTCTATTTATCGGCGAATTCTCCTTCATTGGCCCCACATGTTTTCCCTCGACCAAAATTAAGTAGATTATTAGTGCATTCAGTGATATCCAGGTACGGAGCCAGGAATTTTATCACGCAAGGGCGACCGTGCATGTGAGAAAAAAATATAAATACTCATGCATAAACATGTAAATACATTAAAACTCAAAATAACGAAAATACAAAAATCAGTTTAACTAATGGGATCGATCTTGATGTATTTGTCTTGTTTTTCTTTATTGTTCATCTTCTTCTTTTTCATTTATTATAACTGGACAAATTCGGTACATGAGCTTTCATATTACTTGATTTTACCAATCAAAAAATAAAGAATTAGTAGAAGTCTAGAATAACAATTGGGGAAAGACATACCTACAACGTAAATTTCACCAAAATTATTTAAGATTTCCAAAATCTCTTCTCCTCCGTCGCTATTTTCTCGAAATTGCCTTTGAAGTCTTAACAATTGGGGATGTATGTGCTAAGGGAGAGAGGGGATTTGGTGTGCCATTGAGATTTTAGGACAAAAAGAATAAAAACTATAAAACACTAACCTCATCTAACCGAAAGGTGAAAGTTTATTATTTGAATATTCACAATATTAACCCTATAGTTCTATTTTTTGTTATACTAGTGTTTGCCCGTGATTATGATACTACGCATTCCGATTGAAATTGTCCGTGCCTAAGGCACTTGTTAGCTAGTGGCTCAAACACTAAATCGATTCATTAGTGTGTAGTATGTGATCTCTTCTTAGTGGCACGAAAAAGAATTACTCGTGTTTACGGCACTCTCCAACTAAGCTTTTAAGCTAGTTACAAAGAACTATCAATTTGCGTATAGGATTTTGCAATTGGAAGATCGGTGGCATTTGTGCAATTACTACAAAGAATGTGTACACTTACATTGGATCAAATGAATTTCAGCCATTCTTTCAGCTTGTGTTTGTGTGGTCCCCACAACCTTGTGTTTTATTAAGTAGATGATTCAAGTGGGTGTAATTTTGATCAGTGGCAATTCTATAATTAAATTAAAGAGCCTGGACAGTTTAATAAAAGGGAAATCTCACCTCAACCCTTGGATCAAATCAATTTCAACCCTTGGATCAACTTGTCTTGTGTAGAGGCCCACACCCTATTTCAACCCTTAGATCCTTGTCTTGTGTAGAGGCCCACACCTTTGTATTTTATTAGGTAGATGATTCAAGTGGGTGTAATTTGATCGGTGGCAATTATATAATAAAATTAAAGAGCCTGGACAGTTTAATAAAAGGGAAATCTCACCTCAACCCTTGGATCAAATCAATTTCAATCCTTGGATCAACTTGTCTTGTATAGAGGCCCACATCCTTGTGTTTTATTAGGTAGATTTTAACCCTTAGTCCTTAGCCTTTAGTAATTAATGTTGGTATTCTCGTATTTTAAATGTTGCTATTATATTTTTTTTTTCAAAATTCTACACAGGGGCGAACTTATATAATTTCCTAGGATTTTTTTTATTTTACATATAATAGTAGTGTTTTTTTTTTTTCCTTGCAGGGGCGACCGCCCCTACTGGCCCCTCCTTGGCTCCATCCCTGGTGATATCTAAACCCAATTAAATACATGGGTGTACATAATTACTATCAAGACACTACCAGTACTCCACTTACTTCATTGGCCTCATATTACTCGTCATGTACAAGAAATTCCATGTTTTAGGAACATTAATGTTGCATGTTTCTTTATTTTGCTAAATCTAAGTAATTTAAAATGCAAGTTAAGTTGTTCTGAATTTTTCCCTCAAATCCTCTGCACAGGAAAGTTGGTACACCCATGTTTTGGTGCGTTTTTTCCCATTGAATTATTGGAGCTTTTAAAGAATATACAAATTTTAACTTGATCCAACTATAAAAATGCGTGGGAACAGAGGTAACTAGAGAGAAATTTGAACATGGCGGACTTGAGCTCGGAAATTTCACCGTCATCTTTTTTTTGATAAGTAATTTCACTGTAATCTTGATTCATATCTTTACACATTTCTTTGTTCATGCTTCCAACGTACATATTTCTCAAATGCTGCAAATATATTCTTAACTAATTTGTTGATTTTTCTTATAATTCCACTCCAACAGTTGCGCAAGAACCCATCTTCAACCCCTCCACCTCCCAAACCTACAAAAACATCAGCTGCACCGTGCCACAGTGCTCCCAAGACCTCAAACTCGGCTACACCAGATCCACCAATACCTGCATCAACACGGTCATCCACGGCGACAGGTCCTTCACCATCTGACTCTACGCCACCGAAACCCTAACCCTAACCTTTTTGTAGTTTTCATACTTTACAAAAAATTTTAAAAAGTTTAAGAAAATCAAAAAAGTAAAAACTTGTTATCGAACAAGTTTTCTTCATTACTTTTCATAAAAGTAAAAACAAAAACCAAAAATTGAAGTAAAAGATTACCAAACATCCCCTGAACTATAGTTTAATTTTCCTAATTACATTCCTTTTCATTCTCCACAGGTCTTAGATAAACTAAAGTTTAACTAAACTCTAGCGTACGAAAGAAAGGAAGTTGAATTGTACTTTTCATCCACTATTGTATACTGACTATTTCAAGTTAGGGATCGGATCCTTTCTGGTCCAAGTTTTGGATTAGAGTAAATAATCTAAATCTGGACCACATACATTGGAAAAATCAATGATTTTGGATTTGCACAAGAAATCTTTGCACGAAGAATTCAATTCTTTTAGCGAAGAGTCTTGAAGCAAATTCGAACCATTGATTGCAATATTGGACGATTCAGATTATGACTGTCTTCTCTAGTCCAAACTATGGACCAGAGAGAATCCAATCCCTTCTAATTAACAAGTGTGCAAGGTGGGATTGGATGTAAACAAAGGAGCACAAAAGTACAATTTACCCTATATCAGTGAAGAAATTCTAGGTTGCAAATTAATAGGGTACCATGTGGTACGTATCGCGCACATCCAGGCTGTTCGAAAATGCAATTGACTGCCCGAATTGAAAGTACCGAACGGATTTAAAAAAAAGTGTTTCAATCCGGATTGTCGGCTGCACTTTTGGACAGCTCGCATATGTGCGAAAGTACCACGTCAGCTCTACCCTATTTGCACCCAAGAATTTTTCCGATGGGTGTCAAAGTCTAGGAAGTTAAGGTTAAAATAGAATCGATCGGAGAAAACTTTCAATGATACTGCTATTTATAACATACATAAGCCCACAATACATGAGAGCACACATCATATGTGAGGGCATTACAAATAACTATTACATTGTAGATTTTTTCTTACTTTACGATTTCTTCTTACTTTACGAAATCCATTCCACAAAGGTAATGTTCACAACCCCACAATGAGAGGGAACACAGAGACAAAATTGAAGTGGTTCTACATGTGAATAAAATGACCTTTTTAGTCTTTTATTTTTTCCTAGTCAAGTCTATGTCCTTGTGCCACCCCTTTGGGAAAAGTTTTCAATACACACCCCTTTAAGGTGTGTACCATATGCCCCTATTGTGTAGTTTATATTGTGTCACCTCATAAAAAATTACTTGTAGGACCAGTCATTCATAACATTTTATTTCGTATTGTAACTTTTATACTAAAAATTCGTAACTATTTATCAATATGATTCGTAACTTTTTAGTAATAAATTCATAACATTTTGGAAAATCATAACATTGTGGTGTGTTTCAATGAGGGTGCATAAGATATACACCCAAATAAGAGCTGTGTATTGTAGTACTTCCCCTTCCTTAGATATTACTATATAACACACAAACTAATTGGGACTAGCTAAACATACTCCTAAACATCATCATCCATATGTACGTTGTGGGACTTAGCTTCTGTCCTGACATAGAAGCGGCGAGGTCCTCAACATATAGAAATGTACATGATGTGACGCAGCAATAGTACTCCCTGGTGAAGGTGACGGGGTGCCATACTTGCACTTCCATTTTATGAACCAAAGAGATAATGCTCAACCTAATTGCTATAAATATGACTCTTTGATAGCCTTATTTCTAACTGAGATAACCGTTCTCGATCACTAGTTTTCCAGGGCTTCCTATGGCTCACTCCATTCCATTTTCTGCCAACAGTCATGCTTCCCTCTTTTGCTCGCTTATGTTTGTATTAATCTATTTGAAGGGGGCACCAGTTTACGGAGCGAAAAGAGAACATGATAAGCCCTACCATGTCGTAAATGTGAAGTCCCTGGATCCAAATCCATATTGCATAGAATCCACAAAGGGTAATTCTCTAGCCCTATAACTTTCTGCAATTTATTTCTTTCCTTCTTTGTTTGCTAGGTTGAACTATTTCTCTCAATTTTCTTTAGGCTTATGTTTGAATATCTGTCATTTCTCTGTTTCATTCTCTGCACAAAACCAAGATGCAGCTACACAATGAACTCTCAAAAACAAAAAGTTTATGGAGTACTGATACGTGCTGCTGAAGAAGCCTTCCTGATCACATATTGGTATTGTGACTACACACTTGGTATGGAACTGACACCAATATTCGGTGGAAAAAGTCCCTAGAGCACCACGTTTCTTTTATAGGCAAAAGGTTTATTGAGAAACTCTACAAATGGTATATCAAGTCGGGTGGAGGGGAGGAAAATTCAACTAAAGGTTGAATGCAAAAACAAACACAAAACAAGAACACCTAAACAAAATTGAAGCCCAACAACAATAAATCCGTAGAGTACCACATTGCGGTGCTAATAGCACTAATTAATAATCAATAATCTTGTATATTTACATTACCACATTAAATTATTGAATGCATATTTGTGAGATTGTAATTCACCAGATCAGAGGAATAGGGAGTCGCTAAAAGTTGTTCAAAGACATGGCCCATGCTCTCATATGAACGA
This sequence comes from Rhododendron molle, assembly GCA_025413875.1. Lineage (NCBI taxonomy): Eukaryota > Viridiplantae > Streptophyta > Magnoliopsida > Ericales > Ericaceae > Rhododendron > Rhododendron molle. The sequence continues at coordinate 45,721,353 of CM046389.1, read as the reverse complement.
AGCCCGATCCAGTGCTCCAACCCTCGCTGAAATCATGTCTCATGACCTGGCTAGGGTCGACTCACTTCAACATCGCCTCCGAGTCAACTCTGACCGGAACAGTCTCGACGACTCCAAAGCCACCCTCCCGGCCAAGCCCGGGCAATCAATCGGCAGTGCCAATTACATCGTCACGTTAGGACTCGGAAGCCCCAAAAAGGACCTTACCCTTATATTTGACACTGGCAGCGACGTTACATGGATTCAGTGCCAGCCGTGCATGAGGTATTGAAATGCGATACCAATAACTTTTCCGTACAAGCCATTTGTTTTTTGAACTAACATAGGAGTCCTGTGACTCATAGTCACATGCATTTTCTTTCAAATTGATAGAGATATTTGTCATCCACAATAGTACGTGAAAAGTCTCTATAGGAAAAGAGGCTGTCGGTAGTTAATTTTCATATTTTTCTATTTATCGGCGAATTCTCCTTCATTGGCCCCACATTTTTTCCCTCAACCAAAATTAAGTAGTATTATTAGTGCATTCAGTAATATCTGAACCCAATTAAATACATGGGAGTACATAATGACTATCAAGACACTACCAGTACTCCACTTACTTCATTGGCCCCATATTACTCGTCATGTACAAGAAATTCCATGTTTTAGGAACATTAATGTTGCATGTTTCTTTATTTTGCTAAATCTAAGTAATTTAAAATACAAGTTAAGTTCTTCTGAATTTTTCCCTCAAATCCTCTGTACAGGAAAGTTGGTACACCCATGTTTTGGTGCGTTTTTCGCCATTGAATTATTGGAGCTTTTAAAGAATATACAAATTTTAACTTGATCCAACAATAAAAATGCGTGGGAACAGAGTTAACTAGAGAGAAATTTGAACATGGAGGACTTGAGCTCCGAAATTTCACCGTCATCTTTTTTTTGATAAGTAATTTCATCGTAATCTTGATTCATATCTTTACACATTTCTTTGTTCGTGCTTCCAACGTACATATTTTTCGAATGCTGCAAATATATTCTTAACTAATTTGTTGATTTTTCTTATAATTCTACTCCAACAGTTGCTACGAACAGCAAGAACCCATCTTCAACCCCTCTGCCTCCCAAACCTACAAAAACATCAGCTGCACCGCGCCACAGTGCTCCCAAGACCTCAAACTCGGCTGCACCAGATCCACCAACACCTGCGTCTACGCGGTCGCCTACGGCGACAGGTCCTTCACCATCGGACTCTACGCCACCGAAACCCTAACCCTAACCCCCTTTGACGTCTTCCCCGGCTTCGCCTTCGGCTGCGGCGTAAACAACACTGGTCTCTTCCGCGGTGCAGCCGGCTTGCTCGGCCTTGGCCGTGGCCCTCCCTCCCTCGTAGCGCAAACCGCTTCGAAATACGGAAGCTACTTCTCCTACTGTCTTCCTACATTATCTTCCTCATCAGGAACTCTGGTTTTTGGAAAAGATGGTGGAACCACAAACTCCACTGGTATAAAATACACACCCTTGTTGACCAACTCGAATGACCCGTCGTTTTACTTCGTCGAAGTCACGGGGATCAAAGTTGCTGGAGAGTTGCTACCGATCTCTCAGTCCGTGTTCAACTCTTCCAGCACTATAATAGACTCCGGCACCGTCATTACGCGGCTGCAGACGGAGGCGTACGATGCTCTTCGGACGAGGTTCCGGCAACTGATGATGAACTACACGATGACTCAGGGCGTGTCGCTGTTCGACACGTGCTATGACTTTAGCGGTCGTGCTACGGTGGAGGTTCCGGAGATAAGCTTCTTGTTCGCCGGAAACATCGAGGTTCCAATCGTCTTAGAGGGGATACTCTCCTACGTTGGTTCGTCGAGGTTTTGTCTTGCGTTTGCCGAAAACAGGGCCGCCTCGGCGGTGGGCATATTCGGGAATGTGCAGCAACAGACTTTGGATGTGGTTTATGATGTTGCTGGTGGGAAGCTTGGGTTTGGGACTGGAGGGTGTTCGTAGTTGCATCGATCGATTCATGTTCGGCTTGATCTGTGTGCGGGTATCGAGGCCGAACTGGCAGTGCTAAGTGGTTGCCCAACTCAGTCTCTAGCACCTGGCAGGATATAAATAAATTGGTTGACAGTACTATGTCAGCGCGCTATGTTTTACAAAGCAATTTATCTTTTCATAAATAAGCTGTGAGCTAATTAATGAAGAAAATAAGATTTGATTCAGCTCTTGGTAGCGAGAAGTAAATCAGGGTAATTAAAAGGGGAACTAATCCCCTTATATATCAAAGCATGTTGTTGAGATATTAAGTGAAATATAGTAAAACTGAAAAAATCAGTTTTGTGTCTATGACGAGCTAAATCTATGCTTTCGTGATCTTTCGATTAACTAAATTTGAACTCGAAATCTGCACATTAATGTAAATCAGTATCTCGTTTTCGAATATAGTCAATGTAGGGAGGAGAACAGAAAATTTTGTACAAGTTGTGTTAGATCAACTTAAATGTTTCATAATTTTAAAGGTAATTTAAGTACAGAGTGTCGGCTCCAAAAAAAAAATTTTTTTATTTAAATGAGTGCAAATAGTTGGAGTAACTAATTAATAGTTAGTTCAATGATTATTAATTAATTGAAAAATAAAAAAAAATCTCCGTTGACAAAGTAACAATTTGAACCATGTGACTACAAAATATGATCCATGAAGCCTCTGGTCATAATTATCATATTGAACATGTAACGTCGGAATATTATAACCAAAAGAAAAAAAAAAAAAAAAAAAAGAAGACACATATAGGAATCCACCAACTCTTGGGCTATGTTTTTTTTGGATCAAACGGAAATTACTCTTGGGCTATGTTTTGTTTGATGGAATAGGAAGTGAAATGGAAGGAGGAAGTTATGGTATACAAGATATACCGTATATCTAAATTATGACAATTTGTGATTTTCATTATGTTGATTTTTAGTTTTCTAATGCATATTTATGATTCTAGTTACGATTTGTACTTTAAAATTTACGAGTTGAACAGGTCATTAGCAAGTTACCCATAATTAAAAAATATTGTTATTATATAATACTTGTACCATAACCAATTATATGCGTACAATATCAAAAATTAAATAATGTTACTCACAAATGTTATAACAACACCATAAATTGGCACTATCTTACCACAAAGAGTCATACCAATTTTTTTTGACTCGTAGGATATTCTGTAACAAAATCAAAATATGTCGTACCAGAATCAACATTTGTTATACTCAAGCCAAAAATATTTGTAAAATACCACAAATTTTATAAAATAACCACAATTGTTATGTCAATACCTAAAATTGTCATTTTCTTAACACAATGTGTCGTATAAAAAAATATTTAAATATCATAAATTATATAACAAACCACAATTGTTATGACAATATCATAAATTGATATTTTCTTACCACAATGTGTCATACCAAAGGAAATTAATTAAAATATTCCGTCTAACACATGTCTAAAATACCACAAATTCAGTAATTTAACTAAATTTTTTATGACAACACCATAAATTGATGTTTTCATACTCACAACGTGTCGTATAATAATCAACAAAATATCATACCTTAAACATGAAGTGACTCATTATCAAGTATCTCAATGGGTTGCTCATCATAGGTCAAATCATCTTGAACATGAAGTGACTCATTATCAATAACATAGGATGGACTATGCACATATCTCCTTAACATCAACACATGAAAAATTTTATGAGCTTTAGCCCAACTTGGTGGCAACGCCAAATGATAAACCACTTCACCAATCCTTTCCAAAACCTCAAATGGCCCAATATGGCGAGGACTCAACTTTCTTTCCCTTTTTTTTTTTTTCAAATTGATAATTCGTTTCCATAGGACAACTTAAGCAACATCATATCTTTTATCGCAAACTCCAAATCCCTCCTAAGATTATCTGCATAATATTTTTTTTTTTTTGTGTACTCCGAGTAGTTAACCTTCCCCAAATAGTGTTTTTTATATTCGCATCCTCCACAAGGTCAAGTCCCAATAATCGTCATTCTCCAACCTCATGCCAACAGATAGGGAATCTATACTTTCACGCGTACAAAGCCTCATATGGAGCAACTCCCCAAACTCGACTGGTAAATCTTATTGTATACAATTTCCATCAACGGTAGTCGATCATCCCAATTTCCTTTCCACTCTAAGGTACATGCGCTCAATAAATATTCCAAAGTCTGTATAATTCCTCTCACTTGATCATCATTTTGCAGATGGTAAGCAGAACTAAAAGTAAGCGAGTATCCATCACTATCAGTAGGGCACCCCAAAACATAGACACAAAACAAGGATCACGATATGACAAAATCAATACAAGTGTACCATGGGGTCTAATAATCTCTCTCACGTAGAACCGCGCCAAACGATTTGAGGTTTATGTCATTTCAATGGCAACAAAATACCTTGACTTAGTGCGCTGATCAACTACAAATCCCAAACTAGACATTCATGCATGTAAAAGTTCCAATCTCTTAACAACTCCGTATCACTCACATCAAAATCAAACAAATGTATGTAGTTATCTGAAACTCCTAAAGGAATCATGCCTCCATAAGATTGAATATCTCGAATATCCAAAAATTCGCCAACCATTCAATAGTTACTGCCTCATTATGTCCAAAATTAGTACTTCCAAGTGCATTTAATCTAGTTCCAAGTGGACCACCGATGTTTATAACCTATCATACATTTTATAATTCAACCAATAAGATCACCAAAGCAAACGGTATCATGTCTTCTAAAAATCCAACATCTCAGTAGTTCATGTCATTAATCCTCTTCATTACACACCAACATACTTTTCAATAGGCAATCATAGCATAGCTCAAAACACTAATGAAATGTTTTAATAAGACCATCATAGCCAACCCTACCATATTCTCCAAACTTCAAAATTATTATTTCAAACCATGGTGCATCCTCCAATAAACACCTAATTAAAGACGGTTCCAAATCACTTACAAGAATCGAATTCTTAGTTTTCCACCAAAATGTTAACCACACTCGAGCCGAACATATTCTATGCACTCAAAACCACCAACCAAATGAATATATGCTGCAACAAACATTTATGGATATCACAAAAAATCTACTAACTCAAATAGACACTAAATCCATAATGCTAAGTACATCATCAATACCCAAAAGTATATTTGTACCACTCCATCACTAAAAAGAAAATTCAAAAATTTTTTTTTTTTTTTGCTAAAGTGATACATCAAAGTTGAATATTCCATTACTAGCTATAAAATTTAACTATCTCCTCCACATTCAACTCGATAATAGTTAAGCTCCAAAAGTACATATAAGCCTTCATTACATCTTACTACCTTCCATAGCTATGAACCAACTAAATGTTTCTACAAAAAATCTCCCTGATACTATGTTCCACGTTCACTCTAAACGAACTAACTTAACACTAACAGTTAAGATAATCTATCAACTAATCAATCAAGGTTAGAATTAGTAGTCATGAAAAGAATCAAAATAATTTCAGTTCAAGCCAAGTAAGCCAAACCCCAAGGATTGATCTCCAACAATGAACTACTACAATCCCATCACTCACAAAAACCCAAAGTCTAATAATGAACTCCTTAGACCTCAAAGATCTTGATATTTATTACAGTTTCACAAGTTCTATAGCCTAACAGGTCACCTCTCGCTATTGATTGGTTTACCAATTAGCTACACATCTTACACCAATGCTCTCCAAACCGTTTAGTTGAATCATGCTCAAATCGATAAGTGTTCATAAGAGCCCAAACAAATTATCAATTCCAGAACTAAATGTATAGGTAACAACACACCTTTCAAATATCATTGCCTATTCCACATATCCAAAAAGAGCTGCAAGATCATATTCTTCTATAAGTGCAATCTAATCTTATCACCTCAACCAAAGTTTAAGACGCGTACGTACCAATCGATAGCTAAACAGAATCTCACACAAAATGTCACGACTCATCATCTATAGATCTATAACCTTATTAATTTCCCAAACTCAATAGTGTCTTCAAAACTAATTTTCAAACTCATAGCTCCAAGTCCCATTTTCCACGTCAACACAAAATACACATCATTTCTTGAAAATCCTTAAATTCATCTTGCAACTTGAAGGCTAACTCCATGCACTAACCCAAAATTCAACTTCATAAAATCCTACATTCATCTTCTTCTTCTTTTTTTCGTACAAAATCACATGCCTAATTCATCCCCAAGGACCCAAAAGTAACAATTTTAATCTTTAACAACAAATAACATAAGAACCCCAAAACTACTATTGGTCAAGTCAGTAATATTCCATATTCACTTCAATGACACAATAACAACTCCAATCCATAAGTTTACCTACACAAATTTTTCTCTTTCCTAACCTTCCCAAAATTTCACGATAGTGGTACCATAATGCATTAAACTTTCAAATCACCACCAGTGCACACCATAACTCTATTGTCTAATCACCAAACAAACCATAGCAATTAATTCCCTTCTATAAACCAACCCAAGCACTGGCATCCCAATATAGCCACTGCATGGCCACTACCAATCAAGTGGTCGAGACCTTGCCAAAACATATCCACTTACTGCCAAGTTCTTAAAACGGAACTACTATGACTAGAAAAACCCAAAAATTCTACAATCAACTACTCCATTTAATATTCACTTGGTCCTTTGAGCTTTCTGAAATATCAACCACAAATCACGTAATGTAGCTAGGATTCATATATGTACTACTACTCATCTCTTAATGAAAATCCGTCGATCCATATAGTATTTCCTTAGATGATGTACAATTATTGAGCTCTCTTAGTAGACTATACCAAAAGATCAATTAAGATACCAGAGGCAGAGAGAACCTATAAAACATAGCAATAAATCCTAAGTATCCTAAGACTTACCAAAATTTCCAAATAGGAAAGTTATTTCACGTGCCTGCACCCTCACACACTTAATGGAGGCCCAACCTCAACAATTGATTATTCCCGATTTCTTAGGATTTTTTTTTTTCTTTGTGAAATCAATCTCCAAACCAACATATATACCATCGAGTCTAACTCTTCGAATTCAACAGCATTGCGGTCAAACAACGTACCGTCATCAAGGTACTCGTAAAATAAATGTGCCAATCCAAATAATGAATAAAATCACTTGAGCTACATTCTCCTCCAATAACCTATCCAAACTCCATAATAAAATAACGATCCCGAAAATGGGTCACTGAATGATTACTATTTCCTTAATACTATGCGGGTACCAATACAAATCAAATAACAAGCATTCTCAAAAATGGCAGAAGGACTCTGGGGACTCGGACCTCCACTAAATGAACATGATACAAAATTAATGCAAAAGTTTTTTTTTTTTTTGAAACCTAGCTCTGATACCACAATTGTCACACCCCAAAAATGAGAAGTGACCGGCCATGAACCATGAGGCTAATCCATGGAACACGCAGCCTGAATAAGTCACAGTTACCGAAATCCAAATGATCGCTTTTTCATTATTAATCAAATCAAAAGCCAAATGTGTCTCATCATAAACATGGGGCACAACCATCCCATGAACCAAACAATATCCAATGATCCAACAATAATAAAAAGAATTTGTTATCTGACAATTGTTTTCAATGCGGAAGCGTTTATTAAAGTAAAATTAGAATGAGACACCCTAAGGAGGTCAACCAAAATATATCCCCGAGATGCCACCAGAGTCCTTGCCTAACTCTCCAACTAGCCTGAAAGAGAAGTTGGAATAAATCCGTCAACTGACGAGCTCAGTGAATAGAAAGTATGTATATTAAATAAAGTTGAAAGCGGGGATTAAAATAATTTACCATTAAATCATAATTTGGCATACGAAGTGTCCAACAGAATAACAAATTAATCAATGAAGTATTTAACCAATAAATATTCTTGGTGGTGATCACAACATTAACTCCATCAACAATGAGGAACCACAATCAAACAGTACCATGGCCAAAATAAATCTCAACAAAATTGGATCCAATATCGAACTTAGAGTCACCAGGGTTGGCAGCCCGTGGTACTTTTCCTTAAGACGATCCGGCGAAGTAAAGCGGTTAAGCATTAGGGTCATCGGCCTAACACGGTCTTTTCCTCAATGGCCAGGGTCACCAACACGAGAAGGAATAAGTTCCCTGGACTTCCGAAATAAATGTTCCCATTAATAACCACCAAGTTCTCACCAAAAAGAATATTAACAATTGATCTCATAAAATTCATCGCATGCCAATTTATAGAACTTATAAACAATTTTGGGTCTCCAAATAACATTCATATAAATTTCTGAAGGAAAATAGTTTTAAGGAACACAGGGATCTTTCGCAAATACGTAACATACTTAACTACTCACCCGGATCCAAAAGTAATCCAACTCAAACACGCAAACGAGACTACCCTGTAAAAATAAAGCATATAAATTAACTAATTAATATATATCTATCACTTACCATTGAAGTTAGAATTATCATTAATTAGTAAAGGCCCAAACCTAGAATCTAATCCTACGGTGCTAAACCAACAATAGACACCAACACAGCCTCCACTCAAGCCTATTCCCAATTAGCTCACATGCATCAAATTGAAGCCTTTTTTGCCTGTACAACACAGCACCAAAACACATGCACGGCAAATCCAAGAAACACACAAAGAGACAAGTCCTGCTCTGGTAATGACCTCCATGTGGGCTCCCTGTTATTCAATCTCACACACACGCACAACCCGTACGACATTCGGACCCTCCACTTTACACTAACCACAACACTTGCACACCCATCTGCCTTCTCTCTCTCTCTCTCTCTCAACCACTCACACCAGAGTCACCATTCACACATCACACAAACTCCTCCACTACTCCAGATTTCATCAACAATAGAACAAATCCATCGGTGGCAGTAACTTATACAAAACCCATCTAACCTCTCAGCAAGGAAATTAAAGAGAAGCAAGAATATTGAAGGGAACAAGAATCGCTTACCCCAGTGATCATCAATCTGCTGAAACCTTGGATACGGCTTCTCTCTCATCTGCCCTAAGTTCTCTCAACCACATATCTCAATTGCTTTGCCCAAATAAAACCCTACACCATGAAAATATCTCCTAATTTTGTAAAACTACCCACTACTCCCTATATTATAACTAATTAGTTAATTAGAATTATATTGTACGTAACACAATTTATAAAATTTCCATCCAGTACCACTTATTTTACCCAAAATCAATCTCATACCCCAAATATTACAATCGTGTCAACAATATCCATAGCGCGCAAAAAATAATTACTTGGAACCCAACCTCAACTTCAATTAATAAACGCTCAATATAATTAATTAAAAAAATAAAAATGTTAGGCCATAACATTCTTCCCCCCATAACATAAATTTCGTCCTCGAAATTGTATACTAATCTCAAGCATATAAACATGGTTATTTTGTGTGCATTACCTCTTCATGCTCCAAAGTAGCTTCATAAACCGAGTGCTTACTACAACACTATAACCAAATGATTTTTTTTGTATTTCCGAAGTGCCTTTCTCTTTGTATCAAGTATCTCAATGGGTTGCTCGTCATAGGTCAAATCATCTTGAACATGAAGTGACTCATTATCAATAACATAGGACGGACTATGCACATATCTCCTTAACATCGACAAATGAAAAATATTATGAGCTTTAGCCCAACTTGGCGGCAACCCCAAATGATAAACCACTTCACCAATCCTTTCCAAAACCTCAAATGGCGCAATATGGCGAGGACTCAACTTTCTTTCCCTGTTTTTTTTCAAACCGATAACTCCTTTCCATAGGACAACTTAAGCAACATCATATCTTTTATCGCAAACTCCAAATCCCTCCTAAGATTATCTGCATAATATTTTTTTTTTGTGTGTACTCCGAGTAGTTAACCTTCCCCAAATTGTGTTTTTCTTTATTCGCATCCTCCACAAGGTCAAGTCTCCCAACAATCGTCATTCTCCAACCTCATGCCAACAGATAGGGAATCTATACTTTCACGCGTACAAAGCCTCATATGGAGCAACTCCCCAAACTTGACTGGTAAATCTTATTGTATGCAATTTCCATCAACGGTAGTCGATCATCCCAATTTCCTTTCCAATCTATTGTACATGCGTTCAATAAATATTCCAAAGTCTATATAATTCCTCTCACTTCATCATCATTTTACAGATGGTAAGCAGAACTAAAAGTAAGCGAGTATCCATCACTATCAGTAGGGCACCCTAAAACATGGACACAAAATAAGGATCACGATATGACAAAATCAATACAAGTGCACCATGGGGTCTAATAATCTCTCTCACGTAGAACTGCGCCAAACGATCTGAGGTTTATGTCATTTCAATGGCAACAAAATACCTTGACTTAGTGCGCCGATCAACTACAAATCCCAAACTCGACATTCATGCATGTAAAAGTTCCAATCTCTTAACAACTCTGTATCACTCACATCAAGATCAAACAAATGTATGTAGTTATCCGAAACTCCTAAAGGAATCATGTCTCCATAAGATTGAACATCTCGAATAGCCAAAAATTCGCCAACCATTCAATAGTTACTGCCTCATTATGTCCAAAATTAGTACTTCCAAGTGCATCTAATCTAGTTCCAAGTGGACGACCGATGTTTAGAACCTACCATACATTTTGTAATTCAACCAATAAGATCACCAAAGCAAACGGTATCATGTCTTCTAAAAATCCAACATCTCAGTAGTTCATGTCATTAATCCTCTTCATTACACACCAACATACTTTTCAATAGGCAATCATAGCATAGCTCGAAACACTAATGAAATGTTTTAATAAGACCACCATAGCGCGAGGTCATCCTCAGAGAGTGTTAAGAGTTCAGGAAGGAAGAAACCTAGGGTATCAAATTCCTCTATTCAGGATCAGCAGGGCCTTAAGCCACCTCCTTATTCCAAGACTCCGGGAGTTCTTCTCAAGCGTCAGATTGTGTGTTATCGATGCCTTCAGTCTGGTCATATTCGTTCTCAATGTCCATGGCGTGGAGGATCTTGTGATACTTGAGGCGAACTTGGCCACATGGCAAGGAATTGTCCTCGGGGATTGGGAGTACATGATGAGTCGTGCTCCGTGCAGCAGCATAAGCGTACACCGAAACTGTTGTGAAATTTTAATGTACTCGCAAGTGTATGAATCGTACCGAAGTATAGTAATGCAAGAGCGAGGTCGAACCCACAGGGACTTGTGATTTTTTTGTAGGAAAACTAAATAAACTTAAATCGATTATACCCTAACCTAGTTGACAAAAGTTGTGATTGATTTAATGAAACTAGAATTAAGTAAATAATGGCAAAAGAAAACAATTAAATTAACACGACAACGTAGTGGAGCTTACGGTTGAGAAAAGGAACTAAGGTATCGAAATCCACACCCAAAAATATTTATCAACTAATCTTATGCAATGATTTTTCCTATGATTTCCACACAATGATTTAGAAGCTAATTTTAATCACCGTGGATAATATATCGTTAAGCCCTTTTTATTTTCCGTTGAAAATATGTTCCTCCTCTGCTTCAAAAGTCTAAGACAAAATCATCAACTGTATCCGTATGAACAAATCACAGTAGATATCCCGAACTTAAATATTAACTTTGATAAACCAAGCAATTCGATTAATAAGGTGATATCAAATCATGGAAAAAACCCATTCCGATTGAATCCATACCCGAGTCTCTACCAAATTAATTAATGAGATCAGAACAATAAAATATGAACGCACGTAGGAAAAATCAACTGCATAAAATTAATCAATAAAACTTATGGGGTTTCATCGTCAACCCTAGTTGAGGAGTTTAGCCGCTCATGGAGTACGAACACATATTCATAAAATAAAAGAACTCTATAATAAGCTTACAAAAATAAAATGTAAAGAGTTTTTCTTGCTTTCTATCTTCGCCGCTGCTCGAGTGCTCCCGTGCGTGGTGGTCTCCTTTGCTGTCAAAATCCTCCAAGCCGTGAATGCCTCCAAAGAAAACCCTACTAATCCTTATATAAGCATTGCTAAGAATAAATTTCCTTAAATAGGGAGGATTCCTTCATTGGCCGAAATTTAATTTCTATTGTTCCAGTCCACTGAAAGCCCATTAGACCCAATTCCCACGTATTACTGAATTAGCCCATTAAATTTGGTCTAAGCTTGATTACAACTCCAAATCCTAATCACGTACACCGACTTCCGTACGCCGCACTTGAATTGGACCGCTACTGGAGTTGCTTCGACACTGAGTGCGATTCGACCTTTTGCCATTTTTTAACCCGACGGCCAAAATATAACTAGTTTTCATATTTCTCTTGCAAAGTAATAATCCAATGTAAGTAACAAAAAAAAATAATCATAGGCAATTAAGTGCATTTAACAACTAACAACATGTGATATGAGACTTCTATATTGTCAATAATTTGTGCTCATCAGAAACAACAGATGCAGTTCAGTAACTAAACCATTCTCCTTCTACTCTCTAGCTCTCAGAAATGTAAGTTGTTCGAGGTATCTTCCTCTCCTTATCGTTCGATTCGTTCACTATAATACTTTTGCTTTGAAATCTTGTCATTCGTTGAGAATCACATCATTGTTCGTGTTTGGAATTGAAAATCAGGAATCTTGGTCCTCGCGTATTGAGAAGCATCAATCGATCATGTATGTCGAGACTAGAGGTTAATTGTTCCGTATTGAAGTGCTGCCTTTGACTTCTTTAGTTTGCTTATGGCGAGATTTGATCTGATTTGGACAGGGATTAGTTGTACCCATGATGGTTGGTGATATTCCGAACGTTATTTTGTAAGAGTTGTTATTTTTATTATCCTCTTTCGTTGGCCTAACTGAATATTGTTAGAATTGTATCGTAAGCTATCTTTTGTGGAATCCGTTGTGTAGATGACCTGTTAAAATTCTTGGTGTTTAGACTAATTGTCACTCAATCCGTTTCTAACTTTTCTTGGGCATATTTAAATCATTATGGTGAGGCATCCCATGACACTTTTGCTATTAAATTTGACGAATGTTTCTCATTCCCTATTCGAGGTCTTATTTTGACATCATCCTGCTTGAAATAAGTTTTCATTGGTCAGTTTAGATTCCCTTGATGCGACTATCATTTTCGTCATATGCTTGTAACCGGTATTCCACATGAGTATTCAAATTGCAACTTCAACCTATTGAACCCAATCTGTGGTCTTGTACCGTATGATATACAAATTCGTTGGCACCATCAAAATTTGGACCTTGTTACCATTGTTGCCTGCTTTGGGCCATCAATTATTTTTAATCCCATGACTATGGAGTCATATGATTTGAACTCGTATTCGCTTTGTATCTGTTTGTTCGCCCAGACCTATTCAGTTGGTTCGAATTTTCATTGTTGGAATCAACTCTTGTGGTGACATATTTATTGGTATCTATTCATTTGCACCATTCAATACGAATTCAATTGTTGTAATTACTCTCAGTCGCACTTAACTCTATTGTGGTTCCTCAACTCTAGAGGCATATAATGGTTCACTCGATAACGTTCAGCCTCAACTTATTAAGAGTATTGCTCAAATCTGGTACTGAAACAGTTTTCAATTTTGTATGAGTTGGTTTACAAGGGATCTATTTCATTATTTCATGTTCGTCTTCAGTAAGGTTATGATCTGTTGTTTCAAGATTTCTCGAATCGTCATGAGTTTGTGCATTGAGATTGTTGTCAAAATTATTTTAAAAGATTTCAAGTGTTCTTTGAATTCCAGAGGCCTCAATATCGTTCTTGAAATTCTTGGTTAGCATTGATCGAGTTATGGGGCTTGCCCTTCTCATTGGAGATGACAATCGAATCCTTTCTTATTACCTGGATTGACCCAACTTGGTGTGAGAAATTGGTGCGGCTTTTAGAAGAATTGGCACATGTTCTAGGCTTGCTAGATTGAATATTAAGAGGTGCGATGGAATCTATTCGCCAACAAACTTTGGAAGCTCGAGGGAGAATGACTGAGCGGGTGAAGGAATTCATTGAAGATTGCTAACCGCATAAGACCGACCAATGGATAATGTCAATTGTCGTCATCGCCCATTATCACTTGAAGTGGGAAGTTGCGTACCTCGTAAAGTGTTACCGCATTGGATTTTGTCTCGTCTGGAGGAGGAAAAAAAGCGTTCAACGCTAGAAAGATAGGGCAAGTGTCAGATACAGTCACTACAAGAAAAAACACTTTTGCCGACCAAATTCCCCGACTAAATGGAATTTAGTCGCCGTTGCATTGCCTTTCGCCGACCAAAATCAATTTGGTCGCCGTTGTCTTATCTTTCGCCGACTAAATTTATTTGGTCGCCGTTAGCCTAGCTTTCGCCGACTAAATTTTAATTGGTCGCCATTGACCTAATCTTTCGCCGACTAAATTTTATTTGGTCGCCGTTGGCCTATGCTTTCGCCGACTAAATCTTAATTGGTCGCCATTGACCTAAGCTTCGCCGACTAAATTTTAATTGGTCGCCGTTGGCCTATGCTTTCGCCGACTAAATCTTAATTGGTCGCCATTTACCTAAGCTTCGCCGACTAAATTTTAATTGGTCGCCATTGACCTAAGCTTTTGCCGACTAAATTTATTTGGTCGCCGTTGGCCTATGCTTTCACCGACTAAAATTTATTTGGTCGCCGTTGGCCTAACTTTCGCCGACTAAATTTTATTTAGTCGCCGTTGACCTATGCTTTCTCCGAAAATTTTTTTTGGTCGGGGAAAAATATTTTTTGTAATTAAAAAACAAAAAAATATTGATTTTCCGACTAAAATATTTTTAGTCGGGCAAAAGTATTTTTTGTAATTAATAGAAACAAAAATTATGTATTCTTTGGCCGACTATAAACAAAATATATTGTTTTTGGCCAATCAAATTTCAATGATCCGAGCCGCTCAATGTGTTTAAAATGTGATTTTAAGGGTACTCGTAAGAATTCACCAAAAAATATGATCGGAAAGGATCCGAGCAATTTTGCTAAAAACGCTATAAAAGTGTTTTCTTTTATCAAAACCTGTTCGGATCAAGCCTTTGTTAAAAATAAATTTATTAAAAAGAGGCATTTGTTAAAAAATAAAATTGTTGCGTTCAAAAATAAAACATAAATTTATTTTAAAAAATAATATTAGTTGTTGTTTGTATAATGAGTGTTCAAATGGAGAGAGTAAAATAATCGGAATAAAAAAAACTTATTTGTATAGTATAAATTGCATTAAAAAAATTTATTTAAAGGCTTTGTTAAAAAAGAAAATTATTGCATTCAAAAATAAAAATAAAATTTATTTTAAAAAATGATATTAATAGGTGTTCAAATGGGGAGTGTAAAACCATCGGAATAAAAAAAATTATGATGATCCGAACTGCTCAATGTGTTCAAAACGTGTTTTTAAAGGAACTCGCCAAAAATCGGCAAAAAAAATGACCGGGAAAGGCTTGATCGGAGCAGTTTTCGACAAAAAGCTAATAATCTATAGTGTAAATGTACTATAGCCACACGATGGAAATAGGATTATGATGATCCAAACCGCTCAATGTGTTTAAAACGTGTTTTTAAAGGTCCCCGTAAAGAATCGACAAAAAAAATGACCGGGAAGGGCTTGATCCGAGCAATTTTCGATGAAACTTCTCGAAAATTACTGGTCATTTTTTTTGTCGATTCTTTACGGGGACCTTTAAAAACACGTTTTAAACACATTGAGCGGTTTGGATCATCATAATCCTATTTCCATCATGTGGCTATAGTATATTAGACTACAATAGAAGATCTTAGTTATGAACCAATGTCATCTATTACAGTGTAATGTACTATAGCCATACGATGGAAACACGATTACGATGATCCGAGCCGCTCAATGTGTTCAAAACGTGTTTTTAAAGGTCCTCGCAAAGAATCGGCAAAGAAAATGACCGAGAAGGGCTTGATCGGAGCAGTTTTCCACAAAAAGCTAATGTTCCATAGTGTAATGTACTATAGCCACACGATGAAAATAGGATTATTATGATCCGAACCGCTCAATGTGTTCAAAACGTGCTTTTTAAGGGTCCTCGCAAAGAATCGGCAAAAAAAAATGACCGGGAAGGGCTTGATCGGAGCAGTTTTCGACAAAAAGCTAATGTTCTATAGTGTAAATGTACTATAGCCACACGATGGAAATAGGATTATGATGATCCGAACCGCTCAATATGTTCAAACGTATTTTTAAGGGTCCTCGCAAAAAATCGGCAAAAAAAATGACCGGAAAAGGCTTGATCTGAGCAAAAAAAGGCTTGATTCTGGGCGCAGTATAGTATAAATATTCGTTGTTCTTCCTACAATCACAAGTGAGCAGGTAGCGCGAGCTAAGGAACCTAGAGGATCTGGGTTCGAGTCTGGGTAGTGTAAGGATCTGAATTTCGAGCTGTTAGCCACGTGGCCGTCACGCTGGCGCCACGTGGCGGCATTTAAATATTTAAAATTAAAACTTTTTTAAAATGAAAAAAATTTAAAAATCTGAAAAAAATTTACATTCACCGAAAAAATATTTGAGTCGGAAAAAAATAAAAATTATAAATTATTTTGAAAAATCGAAAAAAAATTAAAAATCTGAAAAAATTTACATTCACAAAATATTTGGTCGGGAAAAATAAAAATTAAAAAATTATAAAAATTTTCAAAAATCGAAAAAATTAAAAAAATCTGAAAATTATTTTGTGACAAAATATTTGGTGAAAAATAAAAAATGAAAAATTATAAAAAATTTTGAAAAATCAAAAAAATTAAAAATCTGAAAAATCCGAAAATAAAAAATTATGATCCGAAAAGGGCTTGATCCGAGCAATTTTGCTAAAAACGCTATGAAAGTGTTTCCTTTTATCAAAACCTGTTCAGATCAAGCCTTTGTTAAAAAAATGATATTAATAGTTGTTCAAATGGAGAGTGTAAAACCATCGGAATAAAAAAAATTATGATGATCCGAACCGCTCAATGTGTTCAAAACATGTTTTTAAGAATCCTCGTAAAGAATTGGGGAAAAAAATGACCGGGAAAGGCTTGATCGGAGCAGTTTTTGACAAAAAGCTAATGTTCTATAGTGTAATGTACTATAGCCACATGATGGAAATAGGATTATGATGATCGGAACCGCTCAATGTGTTCAAAGCGTGTTTTTAAAGGTCCTCGCAAAGAATCGGCAAAAAATACAGGAAAGGGCTTGATCAGAGCAGTTTTCGACAAAAGCTAATGTTCTATATTGTAATGTACTATAGCCACACGATGAAAATAAGTTATTATGATCCGAACCGTTCAATGTGTTCAAAACGGCGCTTTTAAGGGTCCTCTCACGAGAATCGTGCAAACAAAAATGACGAGGAAGGCTTTGATCTGAGCGGTTTTCGACAAAAAGCTAATGTTCTATAGTGTAAATGTACTATAGCCACCACGATGGAAATAGGATTATGATGATCCGAACCGCTCAATGTGTTTAAGAGTTTTTAAGGGTCCTCGCAAAGAATCCGCAAAAAAAAATGTATTTACTTCTTCAGTTTTCGAGAAAGTTTCATCAAAAATTGCTTGAATCAAGCTCTTTGCTTTTTTTTGTCAATTCTTTACGGGACCTTTAAGAACGTTTTAAACACGGGATTAATGCTTCGATCACATAATCAGTTTATCGTATAGTATATTCAGACTACGATGAAGATCTTAGTTATGAACCTAAGGTCATCTATTCACGGTGTAATGTACTATAGCCACCCGATGGAAATAGGATTTACGATGATCCGAGCAGCTCAATGTGTTCAAAACATGTTTTTAGAATCCTCGTAAAGAATTGGGGAAAAAATTACGGAAAAGGCATCGGACGGTTTCGACAAAAAAAACTAATGTTCTCTGATGCAATGAATATATCCACCGATGGAAATAGGATTATGATGATCCGAACCGCTCAATGTGTTCAAAAAATGTGTTTTTAAAGGTCCTCGCAAAAAATCGCTAAACAATGACCGGGAAGGGCTTGATCCGGACAATAAAAAGCTAATGTTCCATAGTGTAATGTAATATATTTTCACACGATGAAAATAGGATTATTATGATCCGAACCGCTCAATGTGTTCAAAGCGTACTTTTTAAGGGTCCTCGCAAAGATCGGCAAAAAAAAAATTGTGAGGAAGGAAGCTTGATCGGAAAGCGATTTCGACAAAAGCTAATGTTTTATAGTGTAAATGTACTATAGCCACACGATGGAAATAGGATTATGATGATCCGAGCCGCTCAATATGTTCAAAACGTATTTTTGAGGGTCCTCGCAAAGAATCGGCAAAAAAAATGACCGAAAAGGCTTGATCTGAGCAAAAAAATTCTTGATTCTGGGCGCAGCATAGTATAAATATTAGTTGTTCTTCCTACAATCACAAGTTAGCTGGTAGCGCGGTTGGTTCGCGCGCGAGCTGGAGGATCTGGGTTCGAGTCTGGGTAGTGTAAGGGTCTGAATTTCAAGCAGTTAGCCACGTGGCCGTCGCAGTGATTTTTCGGCTGTTGAATTTAAAATATAAAAATAATAAATAATAAAATAAATATTATAATTTTTTTTTTTTGAAAATCGAAAAAAATTAAAAAAATCAGAAAAATTTACATTCACCGACAAAATATTTGGTCGGAAAAAATAAAAATAATCAAATTATAAATTCTTTTGAAAAATGAAAAAAATCTGAAAAAATTTACATTCGCCGACAAAATATTTTGTCAGGAAAAATAAAAATAATAAAATTATAAAATTTTTTGAAAAATCGAAAAAAACTTAAAAAAATCTGAAAAATTTGAAAAAAATTTACATTAGCCGACAAAACCTGCCAAAAGGGAAAAATAAAAATAAAATTATAAATTTTTTTTTTGAAAAATCGAAAAAATTTAAAAAAATAAAAAATGAAAAAATTTACATTATTAATGAAATATTTGGTGGAGTTTGAACTATATCCTTCTATATTTGGTGGAAAAGATGTTCATTTTCCCGACAAAATTTTGTCAAGCCATAGTTATTTTTTCACCAAAAAATTTTAGTCGGGAAAAACTTTCCCAGAACAAGTGTCAACGACGAACCTGGCGACCAAAAATTTAGTCGCTGAAACCTTTGGGCGACTAAAATCTGACATTTGGCGACTAAAAATTTAGTCGGCGAACTTGTATTTTCTTGTAGTGAGTGTGTGTTTTGGATAGCCAGGCGACTTTCGATGAAATCCACTTGGAAGAGGCGCTTGATGATCACCGCCCATTCTAAATGAAAGTCTCGAAAAATCAATTGGATTATCGGGTTACATTTGTAGGTAAGATCCTTGTGCTTGGATAGAATAACCGTATATAGGAACTTTGCGATAAAGGAAAGCTTAGAAATTGCATATCGTTCGGTCTTGCCACCGAGACTTTCCAGTATTTATTATGCGCTTTTCGCATGGGTAATGAGGAAGTACGAACCAAATCCATTGCATGCGCTAGAAGGGTCTGAGTTTGATTTAGAGGCCAATGTGTTCTATAGTGAGGAACCGATACGTGTCCTAGCGTGGCGTGATTAAGTTAAGGGGTAAGACGATGCCATTAGTGTGAATTTACGTGGGAAAAAGGGAACGAAGTTATAGAGTAATATCCTCATTTGTTTTAGTTGATTGATGTAAGTTTTTGACGTAGCACTTTCATGATTATTAAACCGTTGCATGATGTAAGTTGTTGTGGTTTTGCGTATCTATATGATACTTGATTTGGTTGGGTTTGTCTTGGCAAATTTTGAGGATGAAATTTCTTTAAGGAGGGTAGGATATAGAGACTCGTAATTTTTATTTTTCTTTTTTCGGAGTTTTATAAAATGCTAGACTACGGATTGCACGTGAGAGAATGCCTTAGATATTTATTTTGGAGTTAAACGCGAATTAGTGAGAGGGCAAAAGAGTAAGAGAGCTTCGGCCATAGGTCCATACTATAGGGACTACTAATGTAATAAGGACATTAATAAGTTCGTTGCTGCCGCCAGGACAATTGGACCCGGTTTCCAAATATGCCCTTATTTTGAATCAAAACCGGGCACACTTCCCCACTCTCTTCCCCACTTTCTGTTCGATCAAAACGGTTTCCAAAAGAGAGAGAGAGAGAAAGAGAGAGAGAGAGAACGGTTGCCAAAGTCGCAACCTTCGTCGCCCGCCAAAGTTTTCGTCACCGTCGTTGCCGTTGTCGTCGTCCCCTACAACGTCGTTGTCGTTCCTTCAACTGGTAAATCATTCTTCACATTTCCGTATCTCTTTGCTTCTCTACTTTTTGCTTCTCTTTGCTTCTCTGCTTTGCTTTTTGTTTCGTTCCACATGTTGTTATTTGTTGTACATACTTCGTTTGTAGTCCATTTTGCAGTCTGTTGGTACTGATTACGATTTGTAGTCCAATGGATTTGTAGTCCATTTCTTATCCAGTATGTTGGTACTGATTAGGGTTTCTTTGTTTAGGATTTGTAGTCCATTTTGCAGTCTGTTGGTACTGATTAGGGTTTCTTTGTTTAGGATTTGTAATTTTGAGAGATAAGTTCTCTGCATTTTGTTTGTTCTTACAGATCACATAGCAAATGTCGTCATTTGTTGTATATTATGTGTTTGTAGTCCATTGGTTAGGGTTTCTTTGCTACTGATTATGGTTTATTTAGGGTTTGTAGTCCATTTGGTTAGAGTTTCTTTTGTAATTTTGCAAGATCAGAACTCTGCATTTTGACAAGTGTGGCCAGCTTCTTTGTTCTTACAAATCAGATGACAAATGTTGACATCTGTTGCATACTCTGAGTTTGTTGTCCATTTGTTGTCCATAAAACACAAGTTGACAAATAAGTTCTCTGCATTTTGTTTGTTTAGGATTTGTAATTTTTCGAGATAAGTTCTCTGTATTTTGACAAGTGTGCCCGGCTACTTTGTTCTTACAAATCAGATGACAAATGTTGACATCTGTTGCATACTCTGCGTTTGTTGTCTGTTTGTTGTCCATAAAACACAAGTTGACTGATGTATTTGTTTGTTTAATTGAGGAACTTACATAGAACACAAGTTGACAGATGACATTATTTGTTCATCTCTGTGCTATACCAGATCAGTACTCTGCATTTTGTTTGTTCTTACAAATCACATGACAAATGCTGTCATCTGTTCCATACTCTGCATTTGTTATCCATTTTTAGTGTATTGGTTCTCAATCCAACCTGATAACAACATTGGTCTGTTTTATTGAGGAACATCAATAAAACATTATCCGGTTATTTTGTTCACATTTAGTGCTGTTTTGTTACAGGAAATGGTGAAACCGAAGAAGTCTAATAAAGAATTGGTAGTTGTAGATCCTATGAAACCATTACAAGTTGTTTATCCTCCAGAGAGGATGAGAATGAAGCAGTCACCACGGAAAAAAACAGCAGTACAAAGTCCAAAAATGATAGCCAAAAGAATGCCTTCTTCTCAAAAGAGAACAAGAACAACAGAAGATGAAGAAGATGAAGCTGAACAGAGTCCAACAAAACGAATGCCAAGATCTGTCACGCAACGAGAGAGAGATTCTCATGAAATGACAAGAAGGAGAAGAAGAACGACAACAAAGAGAATGATAAAAAGAAGAAGATACAACATGAAGAAGAAGAGGATGAGGCTGAGGGAAAGGAAGAAGAAGAAGAACAAGTTCACAAGCCAACGACAAAGGAAGCCCACCAAAAATCTAGGTATGACTTATGACTAGAATACTACAGATGATGAAATCTGTCATATTCTGTTCCCTGTATTTTGGGAAGAACACATGCAGGACTGAAAATCTGTGAAAGTTTGTATGCTTTATTACACCAACTAAACCAACAAAATCTTATCTATCATGCGAACAATACTGACCAAAACATTGAAACTTATGCAGGTCTAGTCCAAAGACGAAACGACTTAGCCCTATTAAACAAAAGAAGGAGAAGAAGAAAGAGAAGGACAATGTGAAGAAGAAGGACAATGAGAATAAGAAGATGCAAGAAGAACAAGAAGAAAGAAGGCATTCCTCTCAAAAGAGAACAAGAACAATAGAGGATGAAGTTGAACAGAGTCCAACAAAGCGAGTGATAAGATTTGTCACACAACAAGAGAGAGATTCTAACCAGATGGAGAAGAAGAGCAACAAGAAAGAGAAAGACAAAAAGAAGATACTAGAAGAAGAAGAGGATGAGGATGAGGGAAAGGAAGAAGAAGAAGAACAAGTTCACAAGCCATCGAAAAAGAAAGCCCATCAAAAATCTAGGTATGGTTATGATTATAATACTACTGATGATGAAACCTGTCAAACAGATGATGAAATCTGTCATATTATGTTCTCTGTATCTTGGCAAGAACACATACAGGACTGGAAATCTGTGAAAATTTGTACACTTTATTACACCAACAAAATCTTATCTATGATGTGAACAATACTACAACATATGGTTACTTTGTGATAATCTGCATATATGTATTAATTCATATACTGACCAAAACTTTGAAACTCATGCAGGTCTAGTCCAAAGACGAGCCGACTTAGCCCTATTAAACAAAAGAAGGAGAAGAAGAAAGAGAAGGACAATGTGAAGAAAAAGGACAAGAAGAAGAAGAAGATACAAGAAGAAGAAGAAGAAGAAGAAGAAGAAGAAGAAGAAGAAGAAGAAGAGGAGGATGAGGATGATGATGAGGAAGAAGAAGAAGAAGAAGATAATGAGGATGATGATGAGGAAGAAGAAGATACTAATGATGATGATGAAGAAGAAGAAGATACTGATGATGATGAAGAAGAAGAAGATCTTCTCAAGACAACGAAAAAGGCTGCCCATCACAAATCTAGGTATGGTTTATGACTAGAATACTACAACATATGGTTACTTTGTGATAATTGCATATATGTATCCATTCATATACTGAATAAAATTTTAAACTTATGCAGGAAGCAACAGAAACAAGTGGCAAAACGGAAAGCAGTGAAGAAACAAAAGAAAAAGGTGTAGAAAAAGGTCAAGAAAGAGCTCAAGAAAGAGGTTAAACCTAAGCCTAAACAAATTCAATACAGGTAATCTTGAAATTGTGACATTTGTCTGTTTTGTTGGGCAACATTCTTATAAGATAACGACATTTGTCTGTTTTATTGATGAATATGTTATCATTTGTTCATGTCTGTCCTATACGCAGGTCGAGTTTTCAAAGTTTTGTGAAACTCTTGAAGGACATAAAGTTCACAAAGCTCCAGAAAGAGAAGATAGGAAAAACGCCATTTGGTAATCTTATATTTGCTGTGGTTGATGAGAGCTTGACTGAGGCATACCTGAGGAAAAGCGACCTGCATGCTTTTTTGCTGATAAGACGATACGAGGGATCGGGAGGGAGGTTCAACCTAGGAAACAAATCAGTAAAGATAACAGCACAAGAGTTTGCACTTGTATTCGGCATCCCGTATGGGCCCAACCGAATCAAACCAATAACAAAACCGAGGATGCCAGAAACAAGGTTTGCTTATAATGTTTGTGTTCAAGGAGGTAAGATAATGACGAATTCAAGTCTGAAAGGGTACTTCCAAATAGCTGTAAAGAAAAGGGATGAAGAAAGTGCAAACGACATAGCACGTGTCCTAACACTGTATCTTATCTCGACGGTGTTTCTCCTAAGCACAACGTCAAGGGTGAGCTGGAATTTAATCGAGTTCATTGAAGACTTGGATAAGATCAGCTCATATGACTGGGCAACATTCTTTACGGACGAGCTCATAAGGCAACTGAACGACAATATTGAAACACCGGCATCAACCGGGGGTTGCATAACAGGGCTCCTGGTAAAATTCTACTCTCTTATGATATCAATTTTTTGTCTGTGATATATACTAGAAGATGTGGTTATAAGATGTCGTTATCTTTTCATAATCTGCCTACATGTATGCTAATAGATGTCGATATCATTGGTATTCTGCCTATTTTTTATCTAAACTAATTTGCATTTTTCATGAAATACAGTATTGGTTGTGTGAGCACGTGAAATTAGTAAGACAAGGAGAGCCAACAAACTTCCCGAGGTTTGTCAAGTGGAGGCTTGCCGACCTTAGTGTTGGTTTGCCGACCTTAGTGTTGGTTTGGCAGATAACCCGTTGGATGTTCTTGATCCGTTAATCGTGGATGACTCGGCGTTGGAGGCAACAGAATTGGAGAAAGAGTTGCTCGGATTTCTTGAGGTGCCGGAAAATGATCATGTGAAGCCAGAAGATGAGCAGGATAAAGATGGTCATGACCCAAACCATGTTGATGCAAATACAAAGCTTCAAAAAGAAAATGAAATCCTCCGAGAAAGAATTAGAAGGTTGATCAAGGAGAATGACCAAATCAAAAGGTTGACCAAGGAGAATGAGCAAAAAGATGCTACAATTGCCCAGCTTCGGAAAAGAATTTCGGAGCTTCGAGATGAGACATATGAGGAAACAGTTGCTGAACTCAACTTTTAAGTGGAGACTGCACATGTTGATAGGGACTTCTTTATGAAAGTGGTTGTGCATAAGGAAGTTGAGGTCTGCAACGTGCTCGTAGAGAATGAAATTATAACTGAAAAGCTAGAAATAGCGGAGGGAACCATTGACGACATAGAGACACATTGTATTACCCAACAATTCAAGGTAATCTAAAACACATTAGGTTATATGTTTCTATTTTTTTTCCCTTTATCTTTCCATAGGAACCACACAGAGAACCTAATCTTATTTCTTTATTTGGAAAATAGACAAGTGAAAGTGTTGAGAAAGATGCAGAGGGTAAAGATGAAGAGGAGGAAGAAGAAGAAGAACAAGAAGAAGAAAGGACAACTGTTAAAGAGGAGGAGGAAGAAGAAGAACAAGAAGGTGGTCTTGAGCATCAAATGGTGCCGGATGAAGAAGTAGAAAGGACAACTATGGAAGCTTTCACGGGTGTACTAGCTGAAAACAGTCCAAAACCAACCAAGAAAAAGAGGAAATAGGTGGACCCTTCATCTCTTGTAAAGAATGTGAAAAATGAGACAAGAATAGAGAAGAGGGAGGAAGGTTTTGTCTACGAAGACCTGAAGAAGGTAAAGAAGAATAAACCGGAGGAGATGGATGATGTGATACCGAAATGGAAAGTTGAAAAAACAAAATTGGGTAAATGGCTGCAAGAAGAAGACAAAGCGTTGCTGAATCTATTTTATGACCTAAATCAGGGGCATGCGAAGTAAGTAAAGCTACACTTATTTCATTAATTCCCAATTCCATTCTCTTTGTATAATTCTTTCCTTTTGACATCACAGTGAAGAAGTCTGGGCGGACGATGA
Source organism: Rhododendron molle (assembly GCA_025413875.1). Classification (NCBI taxonomy): domain Eukaryota; kingdom Viridiplantae; phylum Streptophyta; class Magnoliopsida; order Ericales; family Ericaceae; genus Rhododendron; species Rhododendron molle. The sequence continues at coordinate 45,695,953 of CM046389.1, read as the reverse complement.
AGCAAGTTATACCATAACTTTGAAGTCAATAATAAAGCTTTTGGATGAACTAGACATGGGGAACGAGGTAATAGACGCGTACACATCAATTCTGAAAAGGGAGCAGGAAGTTAAACAATAGATGCATGGAAACAGTGTGTTATTCACATCCAGCTGCTGGGTAAGCACATTGCCCTTTCCCCACAACAAAACACTGTTATGTTCACACTATTTTGATGTCATTATGTCTTCATGTCTGTGCTCTATCAGAAATGCAGATTTTCACATATGTTTGTCTTTATCTAACTAAGACACTTTATTCCCACAGACACTTATCAACATGGTAAATCAGTCCCCCAAAAAGTACCTCTTTGATAGCAAACTTGAACAACTCTACGACGAATTACATGATAGGGGCGTAGATTACTTTCGGTACCTGGTTTTCCCGATGAACTCTTCAGGAAATAAGGCGAACAAACACAGTCCATATCATTGGACTGTGCTTGTTTATGATATGCAAGAGCAGGAATGGAAGTATTATAATTCATTGAAATCAAGAAAGAAGGAGAAATCAGGCGACCCTTACCTTAAAGATGCTGCAATAGTGGTAAAAAACCTTCACCTCTCTCTTATTTGCTTATAATCAATGACTATAACTAACATAAAAGATTTATTTTGAAAACGTAGAAAGATGCTGTTGAGAAATTCATGGAGGAATTGGAAGAAAGAAGGAGTAATCAGCCACAATTCCACCTACTAACTCGCATAGAGTCAATCTTTAAAGATGGTGCTCAACTAAGAACAGTGGAAGAAGCACCACAACAGAATATTGCTTCGTAAGCTTCAATCAAACTTTCCATATTTAAACATATGACGACATCTATTGCAATCTACTAAACTCTATGTCTTGAATATATGCAGGGTTGATTGTGGACCTGTTGTTTGTTATATCGTCAAAAAGATCGCAGAGTTTGAAGAAATACCACAACAGCTTCAAAAAGAAGATGTTTCAGCTTTTAGAGTGCATTTGGTGCACAAGATTTTACATGATGAGCCAAGATCATGAACGCAAAAAAAGTGGCAAGACAAACAACTATCTCACAAGTTCACTTCTGACAAGTAGACAAGTCTGGATTTAGCACTGGTTTAGGAACAAATTCTCCACTTTTTTTACGAATAGTTTTTCCTCTTTTGTTTACAAAATCAGTTTGTATAGGTGATTGGTTTAACAGCTTGTAGTTGGCAGAACGCTTTGTAGATGGCAGAACAGTGTCTAGGTCGTTGGTTTGACAGTTTGTAAGTGGTTCGTTTGACAGTTTGTAACTGGTGACAATCTGGATTTTGATTGTTATATAAAACTTGTATTTTGGCTATGATTGTTGACTGTGGTTGTTAGCTATGATTGTTGACTGTGATGAAGAAATGCCCGGTGTGGGTTTATTTGTGAATTTCGATTGTGAATGGTAATTTAGGATGAGAAATGCCTGGAGTGGGCTGATATCCACTGTTGTTTGTTGCTGTTTTTTATAAGTGTGAGGCACAAGGCGTTAGGCTAGGTCTTAAAGCAAGGAAACCCTGTCAATTTTTTCCCATGTTTGTTGCACATTTTCTGGGCTTGGCTTCTTGAGTTGCCATGCTTTCCAAAAGTGACATTAATCTTGGTACATTTGCTGAATACCTATGCTGCTGCAGATTTTGAAACTGAAATATGTACATTTGTGTTCATAACACTAATATGAATGTGCAAGCAGATGATGAAATCTGTCAAACAGATGACGAAATCTGTCATATTCTATTCTCTGTATTTTGGCAACAAAACATACAGGACTGAAAATCTGTGAAAATTATTACGCTTTATTACATCATCTAAACCAACAAAATCTTATCTATCATGCTAACAATACTCTGCAACATCCCAAGAACAAGTTCAAATTAAAGAAATCAAACAATACTATGCAATATCCCAAGAACAAGTTCAAATCAAAGAAATCAAACAATACTATGCAACAAGTTCACTCAATTGGCTCTTTACAACTCTTCCTATTGTGGTTTCCCAACTTTCCACACCTCCCACACCTTAGCTGCCTCACCTTCTCTCCCTTTGAGCGAATTCTTTGAACCTTAGGTCTGCCCCGTGGCTTTCTTGTCTTAGGAGGAAGAACAACACGGTTTTCTTTTGTCACTTCGGGAGCTCCGAGAGTGGGAATAGGATTTATCATTCTCTCATACGACAATCGGAAAGCTTCAACAGTGTAAAAAGGATCTATGTAGTTTGAAACTTGTAGGCCAACCTTTTGAATAGCCGTCACTGCATGCACACAAGGAAAACCGTTCAACTGCCATCGACAACATGTGCACATCCGTCTCTGAACATCAACCACAACTCTTGGAAGGGAGAACACTTAAAAAACATATTCACTTGCCTTTGCCACAGTCCACGACCGACCTTTGTTGAAACTTGTGACCAACTTCTTAGCCATTTCAGGACACACGATGCCGTTCCACTTCCCTGACTGTTCCCTCCTATCACACATTTGCTCCATCAGCTTAATCCTTATCGTGTCAATTGCATTCAAAATTGGCAAATGACGGGCTTCCAAAATCCATTTGTTGAAAGACTCAGCTGGATTTGAACACATGTCCCCATATCTTCTACCTTCAAAATATACATTTGCCCACTTGTCAAGTGCCAATGATTCAACAAAAGCCTTAGCTTTCGGGCCACCAACATTGCAGAGTTCTTTAAAAGCTTCCTCATAATCAGAAATCGATGGTGCATATGCACAATAAGAAAACAACTCGACTACTCTGTCCCTAAAACCATTAGACAATCTGCTCTTATACTTGTCCCTCAAATTACACTTCAGATGCTGCAAACAATACGCATGATATCCATTGGGAAAAACCTCTGGAATACTTTTCAAAAGCCCAGAATGACGATCTGTTATGAATGTTATTGGACGAGATGACAGAATTGTTGATAACTTTCTCAAAAACCAAAGCCAATTCTCGTCATTTTCAGAATCAGCAATGCAAAAAGCCACTGAAAACAGACCTAATCCAAAAAAAAGCAACAAGCAGCATTAATCTACATTAAACTATTCATGGTATAACATAATCAATGCAAATTAGTCCTTTGTATCTTAGAATCTAAGGGAAAATATAACGTAATCTGTATTTATTTATTAATCTGTTCTGACTGTATATCAACAGAAAACAATCGATGCTGTTATCTATATTAAACTTGCCTCCCAATTTTCCACATAACATAAACAAAAAACCAATATTGAATAGACAAGAAGATGAATAACAATAACTAACCTTGATCGCCATGTTTTCCTATAGCTCCGAAAAGGGTTCCTATGGACCTCCCCTTCAAAAATGTCCCATCAAGCGCCAACAAAGGACGGCAGTAATTGAAGCCTTTGATACACGCATCAAATGCTATAAAAATCCTTCGAAAACAATTAGTTTTGTCACAATACTGAACATCAATAAGACTTCCTGGGTTTTTCTCCTTGGCAACCTCAGCATACCACTTCAGTAGATCAAAAGACAATGCATAATCTCCATACAGCTCATCACCTGCCTTCTCAACCCTAAACCAAGCATGGTGATAACTGATTTTACTCCCATAGTACTTCTAAAAAAATTTCACTGCTTCTATTGGTGCATAGTTTTTCTTAGTTCGAACTTCCTCCCTAATCTGTTTAGCAACCAACTTTGAACTCATCCGAGGATTCTTTGAACTAGCAAAAATACCAACACAACTGTGATTCTTCTCAAACTCCCTTATACGAAAGAAACTGTTAGATCTCTCAATGGTTGCATGAATAGACCATTGACAACCAGATACTGTATGTTTTTTTGAACACTCCGCCGTAACTGTAGTCTTGTCATTCTTCAAAAACTTATATACAAATCCGACTTCAATAGCATACATTGCTAGAAAATCCATAAATTCTTTTACTCCGCCTCTAAACTCTTGGCCAACGTGAGTAATCAAATTAGCCCAACCAATAGAAAGACGGACAGTCTCGTGGTGCTTACAAAACTTCTCAAGTGGATCTTCTTCTACTTCATGCATAGTACTACTTTGACCAACTTCAAAACTTCTTCGACATTCAACACTTTCAAAAAAAATACTCCGATTATTATGATCAGCACAAGAAGAAAGCACTTCAACATGCAACTACATCAATGCAACTAACCCCATACGCACCAGCCAATGCGAACATATTTACAAAATCGGCATCATTATCTAGAACGCAATTGTCATGTCCACCTACAGCATACAAAAGTTAAAAACTAGAGGTTTCCAAATTTGGCCACTTCTTAACCAAACTACGGACAACATCGTCAAAGCAGAAATCTCTTCTAACTGGTACGACAAGAGTTTTTGAACTATATTTGCACAAAAGAACAATAGAAGATTCCACACTGGGAATTTAACACCCTCTGCAAACAAAAAATGCAAACAAATATCATCATCTGTGTCGATCTGTCCTATTAATCTGCTCCAAAAAATGAAATCGATCTGTTCTATCCATTCAGTCAACAAATATCACAAATCACAAAATCACAAATCTCACAAAATATCATTGTCAACAAATATCACAAATCGCACAAATGCACACACGCGAGAGAGAGAGAGAGAGAGAGAGAGAGAGAGAGAGAAACCTTCCAATCGCAGTGAGAAATCTTCGTCAAATTGCAATGAGAAATCTCCGTCAGTAATGAGCGAAGCTCTCAATCTCCAAACCAAACGAGCGAGAGAGAGAGAGAGAGAGAGCTCAGCAATGGAAACCTAAACCATGAGAGCGAGAGAGACGAAGCATTGAGCGTCCCCAAATTCACGACAGCAGTGAGCGAGAGATCTACTCCGAGAAGAGTTTGAATCTTGCCGTTATATATAAGGGTAGTTTGGTCTGTTAATGGACCTAACGCTGCATAGAATATAGTATCATGGATCCGCAGCCTGTTAAAAGAATTACCCGGACTAGAAGGCCCAATAAGTCTAGAATGTGGACTCTAGCCCAATTTTCATTAAGAGTAATTATGCAGAGAGGTGCATATGTGAGTGTGTGGTGTGAATGCGTGGGATAATTTTTTTTCCTCCACTCTTTAATAATTTCACCAGGGGAACACTTTCCCCATTTCTCATTTTCTCTCCTCGGCTCTCCCTCTCTCTGTCGAGTCTCTCTCTCTCAATCTTTCAATCAAACACCCATCAAAACAACTTACATTCTATACAAAGCCACTTCCAAGTTACCTTCTACCTTCAAAGTCGAGCTTGGATTTTGTGGGTTTAAGCTCAGTGGGGACGTATCCCATTCGATTCCGAAGTTTGGAGCTAAGGCTTGGAAAATCTTTCGATTTCATTCTTGAATCTTGAGGTAGGGGGTTCTAACTCTCAATATATGTAAATGACATGTTCCATGTTGCTTGATGTGAGCCATTGATCGTTGTGATTGTTGTTGTTGTCATTGGTGTCGAAAATCTGTGTAGACCTATCAGAAAACTGCTCGAACACCCATTGTTATCGATAACATTTCTTTTGTTATCGATAACATTGTACCCAGAAGCCAGAAAATTTGATGTTATCGATACCTCCCATCTTCGTTATCGCTACCCTCACGTCTGGAACGATTTTAACCCCAAAGGTATCGCTACCTTTCTTATCAGTTATCGATACCATTGTGTTTCGACCAACCAAAATTTTGAAGTTATCGATACCCCTTTCATTTGTTATCGATAACGTTGCGTCTTTATTAATCCCAACCTCGAGTTATCGATACCTCCATCTTTAGTTATCGATAACAATTCTCAATGGCAATGCTTAATCATCTTAGGTACTTATTCCATTATTTTAAAGTCCTGATTCCTCCTAATCCATTCTAAACTCCTCCCTAGTAAATTCCTAACTTAATTACTTACTTTTAACAAAACCGTGGGATATATTTACATGAATTTTAAATTTTGTTTGGATTTGATATTTACAAAATGGCTTTATGTATCAAAGTTGGGTTAAATAGTACAAGCATGATGGGAAAAGGATTTTGAAACATTGCAAGTACGACGAGAACGTGTCGTAGAGTGTTTATGAGTGCCGTAGGTTGTTCGAATATCGTGGTGGGCATAAATGGTAGATGGGAGCGGCATAATGACTTTAAGGGTAAGGTAGTAACTCGTATCTCCACAACTCGTTGAACCTCTCGATCACCCATATCTTAAGACTTCGTTAAATTTATCTATGACCTTAAATGATTAATTTGATATGGTTTCCTGAAGATCACTTTACTTGTACACAAGTTGGATTTGAACGGTACGAACGTAACGGATAAATGATTCTTGGATTCGAGTGAGTGATTTGATGTCCGCGAAACGAAAGTGGAATGAATGTGGATAATAAATGAATAGAGTATTGTAGGATGGTATGTAAATGGGCTTAGTATGTCATGTTCGATGCGGATATGTTCACTAACGAATGGGCATGAACATATATGTATGTAGATGTATATAATGTTGGTTGAAGAATTGTGGTACAATCGATACATTGATGGTGAAGTTGAGGTGGAGGGTCGGTTAAGCGATGTGCGTTTCCGCTAACCAATGATTGTTATTATTGAGGGAATAGACTCGGGGAGACCCTGCACTCGAGGAAATAGACCCGAGGTGACCCAAAAGATTGTTATCGTTGAGGGAAAAGATTTGGGGTGATCCTACGCTCGAGGAGATAGACCCAAGGTGACCCAAGCTATTATTATCAAGGGAATAGACTCGGGATGACCCTGCGCTCGAGGGAAATAGACCCGAGGTGACCCTAGTGTTCATTGAAGGAATATATCTGATTAAAAGAAAAGAAAGATTCTGTAATGAAGGGATTGGATAATGACGATTGTAGACTCGAGGAAGACTGTAGTATCGTATGAAGGACAATAAAATGATTCGGAATTGGTTATAGACTAAAGTGGATTAACGTAAGCTTATCGATGTATCTAGTCGGAAGAGTGAACGGTTAGTGACTTTCCGGTGAAGTCTAGAATCCTTTGATCTATGAGTGTAACTTGGTGGTAATCATTCGTACGTTGGGTGTATCCATCAATATTCACTCACTCATTCATGGTGCATGACTCATTTCATTTTCATATAGTTTGAGTATAGAATTCTCTACTGGACACGTGTTTTGCTCAACCCTATCCTTCTTGCAAGTACACTCGAACAGGGGGACATGAAGTGCTTGGTGTGCATTTGACAGCATTCTTTTGAAAGCTAATACGGGAAATTACTTCGGCATTTTTTTTGTAAAACTCTTTGGGAATGTAATATAAATTTCTATTATGAATATCGTTTGATCATGGAGGACTGTAAACCCTAAACCTTCTTTTCTATCAGGTTATTTGAATCTTCGGGCTTGAACAGTTAACTTTGAATTTAAGTTGCAATCATGGGAATGAACCTTGATTTGGGGTATTATCTGTATTATTGCGAGGTATTGTTATTTAGAAATCTTTATACTTTATGTTGAACATCGAGGGCGTGACGTTAGACCTCAAAGATCTTGATATTTATTACAGTATCACAAGTTCTATAGCCTAACAGGTCACCTCTCGCTATTGATTGGTTTACCAATTAGCTACACATCTTACACCAATGCTCTCCAAACCGTTTAGTTGAATCATGCTCAAATCGATCAGTCTTCATCAGAGCCCAAACAAATTATCAATTCCAGAACTAAATGTATAGGTAACAACAACAAATTATCAATTCCAGAACTAAATGTATAGGTAACAACACACCTTTCAAATATCATTGCCTATTCCACATATCCAAAAAGAGCTGCAAGATCATATTCTTCTATAAGTGCAATCTAATCTTATCACCTCGACCAAAGTTTAAGACGTGTACGTACCAATTGATAGCTAAACAGAATCTCACACAAAATGTCACGACTCATCATCTATAGATCTATAACCTTATTAATTTCCCAAACTCAATAGTGTCTTCAAAACTAATTTTCAAACTCATAGCTCCAAGTCCCATTTTCCACGTCAACACAAAATACACATCATGCTTGACCGATTCCTGGTCCTAAATTAATGGGTTGCCCCAAGCGTAGGGCGAAGACCGACGTAGCACAATATCCGGTAAGACCGAAGTCGAATCCACAGAGACAGTGATGTGTGCTCAATAAAAACTCGGGTTGTTAACTAATCTAACGGGCTCTTAGGAAGCCACCCCTTGTTGAATTGGTTGAGATTAACTAAAAATCTAGAAATTGAATGTAATTTTTAGAGAATTAAAAGAAGGTACGGTCATAGGGATCCTAACACTCGTAACCAGACCCAGATAAATGCACTCCAATTTAAGTTCTTAAAAACGGTTGACTTTAGAGTACAGAATACCCAACGAATGCGAACCCTAGACCGCTGTTCCCATGTACGACGAAGGGTGAGTTTTGGACCCCCGACCCTCGCATACATGAGTTTCAACGAGTTCTGACAACACCGTTAAATTCCATACGACCAGAGATGAGTTTTGGACCCCCGATCTCCGTTCGCATGAATTTTAATGACACTAGGACTGTCCGCCGAACAAATATTCCAACCTAAAATTACCTATTCAATTTATTATTATAAAAAGTGGAGCGAATCATACCCAAGCCTGGCCACGGTGTGCTAATCACCCCGCGACCCTACCTTAATGACTACTCACTCATATTTAAGCAATAAACAAGGGAAACCCTAGATTGAAACATGCTTCTAAATACGAAATAAACAAAAGATACGAATTAAACAAGTATCAAAGAATAACTTTATTAAAGAAAACAAAAATCAATACGAGTTACCAGAGTGCGAAGATCTGAATAAAATTTCAAATAACTTGAAAGAAACTAAACTTGGAACAAACTAAACAATAATCAGAACAGAGAAGTCTCGGCAGCCCTCGTTCTAGCCTCTTCTCTTTCGTCTGTGGGAATAAATCCCCCTTTTCTAAAAGCTCCCGAAGACCCCTCCTCCGTTCCGCCTTTATTTTCTGTTTTGTACGTGGGGAATACAATCGGTCATCAAAACCCTTTTTTTTCGTTTTTATATCTTTTTTTTCCCTCAAGCCTCAGCCGACTCCTCCTTATTAACCATTGGGCCCACCATTTAACCATCAGGCCCCACCATTAAATAGAATAAATCCAAGCCTTCTTTATTTATTTTCGGAACATCCATTCTTTGTCCAGTCAGTGCTCAATTGTTAGCAGACTTCATATTGCTCTTCTGATTAAACTCGAACGGCCCAGTCCTCATTCACAATTCAATATTCTAACTTTGTACTTTTTGTATCAAATCCTCCAAATACCTCCGTTTTAACACCCCGGTAATGTACGAACCGGCCTTAAGGCAACGCTTTCCAACCCTGGCGCTAAAACCGCCTTATTACCTGAGAAAATAATAAAAACACAAAACCAAGACAAAGCACGGCATCAAGTGGAAAATGGAATAAATCGCGCCTCTAACGCGCTAATTCACCCTACTTAGGCGCTCATATCTATGATATCACGCGTCTATCACATCCCCCAACTTGAGCGTTGCTAGTCCCTAGTAATGAACGAACAAAATAACAAAAGACATACTAACAAGACACAAACGGGGATACGGAGGTTATGCATGCTGTACAATAAATAGGCGGGCCGAAAGATTTTCGCCTCCTCACTTACCTGCAACTCAAACACATGCATGCCTTGGCAAAAAGATGAACAATATTAGCGCTGAAACACACGCAGAGATAAATGCCCCACGAAGGCAAAGATGCTACACTCGCTCACTGGAACTCTCAAACATCCCGTAAAAAGCGCTTGGCAAATTACGTGGGACCGAAACAAAGGCCACCACATGCCAATCAAAGACAACGCTTACAAAGAATAAAATCACAATATACACAATCACTATTCCACAAAATGAGCAACATTAATACCAAACATGCATGAACGAGAGTCAAACAACATGCGTAGGATCTACTAAGGACTTAATTAGGCTTATAAAGACCGTGGTTTCGAACGAAAGGAGAAACATGCAAAATTAGGCAGCGGCCTATAGTAACGCAAGGTCGACTACCCAGACTGGCCGCCACCTTCCCCTTAACTACCTGGTATGCACCCATTGATGCCAACCAAAACATAACCAAACGATAAGACCAAATAACAACTACGAAAGTTATTACAGACCCACATGAAATAACAGAAATAAAAATAGTCCACCGACACTAACGACTCAAAATATCACATAAAAGAACACCACCACCCTAGCTTTATGGATCACGAAAGTCCAAAATCAATCCGAACTGCTCTTGGCAAAGTCGTCGCTGATCTCTAAGTCCGAAAACTAAGGCGGCCGATATGGAGCTGAGGACTGCCCTGTAACATGATCATACAATCACTTATTCTGATGTGCCAGCAGGTGCTGATTCCTCCCAACTTGCCTCAACTCCCTTTTATTCTGCGTTTTCTATTCCTTTTCTTTTTTTCTTTTCTTTTCTTTTTCTTTTTAACTTAGCTTTATGACTTAAAGGTTGGGTTTGTTTCCAAAACATAACACCCATTAAGACTTCTTCACTCTTACTTTCGTCGACAACGATGCTCCAAATCCAATGCAGCAAGACACCCATGATGCACAAAACTAGAGCCCCCAACTACAATCCGACCCACACACCGGTTTCCTAGGCTAGACTCAGGAACTGACTCGAACTGGTTTAAGATTGGTCAATGGGACTCGTATGTGGTCTAATCATGCAAAAATGCCTTGTCTCATCTCCTATGCACATTTCCAACTCTCACAAATGCATGCAAAATATATAGCTACTCAATTGTGAAACAAAAGCCTGCTATTTTTTGCAAATGCGAGAAAAAGAAAACAAAGAACATGGGAATTTTTATCAGAATGCACTATTAACTACGTGGGGACACTTACTCAACATCATCTACGGCCCCAACATGTTCACAAAGGGCACCAAATATATGCATGAAATTGAATTAAATAGGCATAATAATTCAACTAATTCTAACATGCTCGCCTAATCATACAATCAAGCACAACAAACGTATCCCCCAGAAAATTTAAAAACAAAAATTTACACACTACCCTAGCAACGCAACAAAAACATGTACAAGGTACACGCTCCCCCCAACTAGACACATGCTATGTCCCCAGAGCATGGAGACACAGCAAAAGAAAGCACAAGGGAGAAGAAATGGACCTACAGGTGGCAGCCAACCACCATGACCTCGGCCGATGTTCGAGGAATTTTCTGTCACCAGTACTCCTGCTGCCATGTGTAGCGCCGCACCCTGCAAAAGAATTAAGCACCAACTACCGAAAAACACGAATGACATTAGTACCGCCCCGCTAGTAGAAGCCGGACCAAAACAAGAAATAATAAAAATAACAGAACACCACCAGACATTCACGCAGTCTCACGTGTCATACTTTTCTCCCCGTGTCAAGCGGATGAGCGAGAAACGGGTGGCTATACAAGACCCACAAATTAAAAGCCCAAAGCTAAAACGAAAATCTTTTTGGTTGTTCAATTTTTTGATTTTATTTTAGTATATTTTTTTATTTTTTATTTTTTGAGTTTAAGAGAGAGAGAGAGAGAGAGAGAGAGAGAGATCTTTCCAACGTAGAATCCAAAAGTTAATCAAATGCACAAAAGCAACTCTTAAGAATGCACCACCCCACTCTAAGCTTTGCACTAAAAATTGAATTCGGCCAGACCACAAGAAAAGATATTTTGAATAAAGCAATCGCCGAGTTTTGTTAAGAAATTTGAAAGCCTCAAAGTGCCCAAGCGGAACTAAATCAAATTTCTTGGTGTTGACAAAATCTGCAATATAAGGATGGTAAACAAGATCAACATCATCAACACCCAAAAAATCAATACGTTCCACTACCCCCGACTTCAACTCTTCTACCAAAACCTCCTCCGCCAAGTTTGGTTTCTCAACTAATTCCTCCTCAACAAAGTCTTGGTCCCCAAGAATAAGAGACGCACTCTCAAACCCATACTTCCTATCTTGCTCGTCCATTAAGGACTACAAATAATCAATCTCAGCGTCCCACTCCTCAGCAGTAGGAGATTTATCGATCGGACCATCAACAGTGGAAGATACATGAGAGGGGGTTCGACCTTTACATTAGACTAAAGGGGGGAACATTGGGCAGTTAGCTCCGCGTTCGCTCCCAACTCAGAAGGTTCCACCAAACCATCATCAACGCCACCCTCAATGACAAGTGGGTCAACTTCCTCTCCTCTCTCTTCCCTAGCAGTAAACTTCTCATCCCTTACAAATTCAGAGGACAGTGGTAAGACCAAGTCAACCTCCTCAACGTCGTTAACCAGACCTACTTCCTCTTTCCTAGGAGTAAACTCACTCTCTCCAAACTCGGAGGAGCTTTCAGACCACGAATCAAAATCCTCCATAAAATGACGTGACTCAGTTACCTCTTCCTTTGGCAGGGAATTGGCACTATTAGAATTTAAAGCACAATATTCATTTTTCGGAATCTGTGCCAAAAGATCATAAAACTGTAAAGCCTCAGCAGGTGGTTTGTCCCAAAAACCCCCATCACTCATCACGTCCAGATATTGTTGACCCTTTTGAGAAAGTCCTCTGTAAAAATAACAAACTATTTCAGGATACTCATAGACATGATATGTGACGTTTTTGAGAAAACCCTTGAACCTTTCCCAACATTCACTAAAAGACTCATTCTCTTTTTCAGTAAAACTTCGAATTTCACTCTCTGCCAAATGACTGTTTAGGATAGCCATGCGGGTCTCATAGTCCCAAAAGGGTTCAGTATTTTGTGCCAATTGACTCGAAAAAATGTCTGAGTAATGCTCGTGATCCCAAGAGGACTCAAAAGTACCCGGTTGACTTGAAGGGATATTCTCGTAACTCCAAGTAAAATTTCGTATTTGTGCAGATTGACTTGAAGGAATACCTACTTGGCTCTCAAAATTCCAATAGGGTTCGTTAATTTGTGCTAATTTACTCAACAGCATACTATGGTGTTGCTCTAACTCCCCAGGGTTATCAAGAAGGCCCTTTTTTTTTCGTCCAAAAAACTAAAAACTACAAAGAAAAAGAAAAAGAAAAGAACAGTTTTTCTATCACATCCTAAAAACTAAAAACTACAAAGAAAAAGAAAAAGAAAAGAAAAGAAAAGAAAAGAAAAAAACTTAAAAATTACCCGAATTCTCAACATACAACGCCGTCCCCGGCAACGGCGCCAAAAATGGTTGACCGATTTCTAGTCCTAAATTAATGGGTTGCCCCAAGCGTAGGGCGGAAACCTACGTAGCACAATATCCAGTAAGACCGGAGTCGAATCCACAGAGACAGTGATGTGTGCTCAATAAAAACTCGGGTTGTTAACTAATCTAACGGGCTCTTAGGTAGCCACCCCTTGTTGAATTGGTTGAGATTAACTAAAAATCTAGAAATTGAATGTACTTTTTAGAGAATTAAAAGAAGGTACGGTCATAGGGATCCTAACACTCGTAACCAGACCCAGATAAATGCACTCCGATTTAAGTTCTTAAAAACGGTTGACTTTAGAGTATAGAATACCCGACGAATGCGAACCCTAGACCGCTGTTCCCATGTACGACGAAGGGTGAGTTTTGGACCCCCGACCCTCGCATACATGAGTTTCAACGAGTTCTGACAACACCGTTAAATTCCATACGACCAGAGATGAGTTTTGGACCCCCGATCTCCGTTCGCATGAATTTTAATGACACTAAGACTGTCCGCCGGACAAATATTCCAACCTAAAATTGCCTATTCAATTTATTATTATAAAAAGTGGAGCGAATCATACCCAAGCTTGGCCACGGTGTGCTAATCACCCCGCGACCCTACCTTAACGACTACTCACTCTTATTTAAGCACTAAACAAGGGAAACCCTACATTGAAACATGCTTCTAAATACAAAATAAACAAAAGATACGAATTAAACAAGTATCAAAGAATAACTTTATTAAAGAACAAAAATCAATACGAGTTACCAGAGTGCGAAGATCTGAACAAAACTTCAAATAACTTGAAAGAAACTAAACTTGGAACAAACTAAACAATAATCGGAACAGAAAAGTCTCGGCAGCCCTCGTTCTAGCCTCTTCTCTTTCGTCTGTGGGAATAAATCCCCTTTTTCTAAAAGCTCCCGAAGACCCCTCCTCCGTTCCGCCTTTATTTTCTGTTTTGTACGTGGGGAATACAATCGGTCATCAAAACCCTTTTTTTCCGTTTTTATATCTTTTTTTTTCCTCAAGCCTCAGCCGACTCCTCCTTATTAACCATTGGGCCCACCATTTAACCATCAGGCCCCACCATTAAATAGAATAAATCCAAGCCTTCTTTAATTATTTTCGGAACATCCATTCCTTGTCCAGTCAGTGCTCAATTGTTAGCAGACTTCGCATTGCTCTTCTGATTAAACTCGAACGGCCCAGTCCTCATGCGCAATTTAATATTCTAACTTTGTACTTTTTGTATCAAATCCTCCAAATACCTCCGTTTTGACACCCCGGTAATGTACGAACCGGCCTTGAGGCAACGCTTTCCAACCCTGGCGCTAAAACCGCCTTATTACCTGAGAAAATAATAAAAACACCAAACCAAGACAAAGCATGGCATCAAGTGGAAAATGGAATAAATCGCGCCTCTAACGCGCTAATTCACCCTACTTAGGCGCTCATATCTATGATATCACGCGTCTATCACATCATTTCTTGAAAATCCTTAAATTCATCTCGCAACTTGAAGGCTAACTCCATGTACAATTTGAACATACTGACATTGTTAACAATTAATTTCAGTCGGGGAAAAGTGAATTCATATAATTCGTGAGAAACATATTTTTTATTTCATCAATTCAATGCAATTGGCGAGGAAACTATTTTTTTCCGTTTATCACTTTTTTATTTTAATAAATTTGCGAATGATATTGAATTATGTAGTTGATTATCCCTTGCCATCGTGATATTAAAAATACATGAACATAATTAATATTGACTTACATATAAAAAATTTCATTAGTCCTAAAAAAGGTGACAAAATATTTTCTCGCCAAAAGGTTACATTTAGCGAGGAAAACAGATTTCCTCGCAAAAGGGTTACATTAGGCGAGGAAATAATAATTTCCTCGCTAAATGTAACTTTTTAGTGGCGAAGATTCTTCGCAGATTGTGTACTTTTTGCGACGAAATCTATTTTCCTCGCCATATTTCCTCGCAATAGGCCTTCCGTGTTGTAGTGAGCGCTCACTTTAAGCAGCAATGTTCCCCGGTTCATCAGCGCCTTGACAATGGTGCGGACAAAGAGGCGGAAAAACAAGAAGGGAAGAAAGCACTCACACAGTCTATTCAAGCTCCTTGGCAGGAGATGAATACTCTCAGGGCTCGCAAATTTGCTCTATAAAGGTCTAGATAGTCACTTTTAGATAATCTATAATCATAGAAGATTCTCAGTCTAATAGAGTACTCTAACAAGACAGTAACCAAAACAATTGAAAAAACCCACAATATCAAAAGTGAACCAAAGGAAGGCCACGATTAAATTGAATATTTCCTACCAGTAAACAATTATACTACCACTTAATATAGTTTCCGTACGTAGATGTTATACAAACAGATTAAGGTTTCTAAAACAACAAACCCTCTTTGGTTTTAACTATGGATTATCAATTAACCGAATAATTCCGAATGATACCAGTAGTAAAACAGATCAACCAAAAGATTATTTCGTCTTGTGATTGTTAGCCAATCCGTATAGTACTATGCTTAAAATAATCAAACGGAACTATTAAGTTAAACTCCTAGGTTGCCGAATCCACGCTAATGAAGTTTCTGAAACCGGAAGACCAAATCTGAAAGAGAAAAGTCCACTTTCACCCCCTGTGGTTATCGCCATGTGCAGATACACCCCATGTGGTTTAAAAGTGTGCACATAATCCCCTGTGGTTTTCAAATTGTGCGGATAGACCCCATGCCGTCGTATTTTTCATCTATTTTAACGGAAACAACATTAAAAGACCGTTATACCCCCCCATCATGTTCCTTGATTCTTCTTCTTGTTTAAATCTAACCACACCATTCCGTATACCAAAAATTGAATCCAAACCGTTGATATTATAAATTTTGACGAGTACTGCGTCTATGCCAAAATTCAAGTCAATCAAAAAATGAAAAGCTTATGGTCAAATCGATTTTGTTATGAAATTAAAATTTCAAATTTGAATTTACTACAAGTTAGATCACTGGGTTATTGATGCCTGATTGGGATGATTTTTTACAGAGATACTCTATTCTTTATTTAAGACATTATGAACGACTCAGATTACATTCTAGAGGTGTGTGAGATACACCTCCGTTAAAATGGATGGAAAATATAACGGCAGGGGGTCTATCTGCACAATTTGAAAACCACATGGGGTTATGTGCACACTTTTAAACCACATGGGATGTATCCGCACATGGCGATAACCACAGGGGGTGAAAGTGGACTTTCCTCAATCTGAAACTAGAAACGAAACGTTAAGTAAAATTTGATCAAGAGACTTGTGTTGGACATAATCTCCTTAAGACGAAATACTCCCTCGCTCCGGTGCTACGAGTTTAACAGCGCCCGTCTCATAGGATTCAATGATCTCACGTTGTAGAAGTAGCACTAAAGTCTACAAGTCTGTCGAACTAAATTGTGTATTAAAACCATAGTTTTAAATATCGGCCGATTTGTACCGAAATTTGAGGGTTCCGGTTCGGATATAGGCCGATACAACGGGGAGACTGGAAATCACAGGTGAACCGGCCGATTCCCGATACGTATCGGTCTGTAACGGATTCTTGTGGACCGGTTCGGCAAAGAAAAAAAAAAACAACAGAGCTTCCCGCGACGGGATTTTCAAGTTTTAAACATTTACGACCGCGACACCCGATTCCAGCGACGTATCACCGATACGTCCCGATACCGATATACCGCGACAGCGACCGATACCGCGATTTAAAACTATGATTGAAACTCTCTCTCATAAGGAAAAATAATGTAGAACAATATGAGGATGAATGTAACAAGAGAGCATGAATTTTTCTGAAGTAAGTTGGAACAATGTAAGGGGTTGTTTATATAGGCAACGAAGAGGCACGACGAAGCGGTGCCATCCAAAGGGATACCTATTTTCGGAAATGACTGTTATACCCGAAAGGTGTTAATTTGTTCTTAAATATCCGAGTGGCTACCCGAGACCGAGTACATGCATATTTAATTTATGGATAGTGTCATGCCAAAAGTTCTTACAACTATGTTCCAGATACAGTACTTGAACCGCAGTTAAAACCATTGACGCGAGGAGAGGTAAAGCGAGAAAGAGACGACGTATTGAAGGAGAGAGAGAGAGAGAGCTTACCTGCTTTTTTAATCTTTGCCAGAGACGCCGGTCGCTGCTGAGCTTTGCTGCATTTACATGGAGTAATAGGAGCATTATTTTTTGGGCAGAAAGGCTGCTCAGATTGTATACACAGAATCTTTGCATATATTACGGTATGAGGCGTATTATGGGTTTTACACAAACAATCCGAACCGCCTATCAAATAGTATAAAACACTTTTTTAAGGATTTCTTCAAAAAATCAGTCCTATCCAACACCTATAGATGTTGAATCCAATTAACTAACTTTTTATTGAGATTTTGGGATCATAAAAAATTAGATAAGTGGATCGAGAATTTATAGGAATTCAATTGAACTTATACTTTGCGTGAACCTTTAAAAAATATTTCATATTTAGTGAATGGCCCGGATCATTTTCGGGAGATCCGAAATGGCCCCACATTGTAATTTGTGCAGTTAGCACAATGACTTTCTATATTCTTTGATTTCTACTATGCTGTCTATACACAGATTTTTTTGTAGGGCCTATTTGAAATCCCACAAAGATGATCTAAACCGATATCGGATTGAGCTGATATTTTACAGGGAAAAAATGATTGTGCCCCTTAAAACGTTAATTTCAAGCAAGGCCAACAATTTTTGGATCGATGGAGTAAATTTTAATCAACTAGACCACGAGCATAGACCCACAATGCACAGTTTTTTAGAATTTCACACAAATAATACGAACCGTTCAATAATTATTTGGGTGGCTCCATAAGAATACTAGCTCAATGGGATAACTATAAATGTTTGATCAAATCTTTTAATTATTCGTCCAAAATTCAAGATCCTGTATTTTGAAGAAATTTCGCAGAAATTCAGACATTTAGATCAAACACTTATAATTATTTGATTGAGCTATTATTAACATAGGAAATTTAAAAATTATTTTAAGATTAATAAATGATTCAGATGATTTATTTATGTGAGACTCTTAAGGAAGTACTGCAGACCCATATATGCATTACCATTGCACTATGGGTTGGTACCCATAGTATTTTTGAATTCTATTTTCATCATTTTTATTCTCTGAGTGAAGGTTTTCTTGGAACGACGGAAAAAAAGAGAGAAATTTTTTTCATTTACCTGACTTGAAAGGAAATATACATAAAAGAAATTAACAAACAAAACATACACTCCTCAAAGCGTTCCTTTTTTTGGGTAAGTCTCAAGCATTCCTTAATTTCTTTCAAGTTTCAAACAAATTCTGCGATCTGAACCCCTTCAACTGCTTTCCGCTCACAACCCAGCAGCAGCAGCCGCATCGCACGTACACGAGGCCACAGCCGCTCAATATTAGGTATCTTCCATGTCTTGATCGAGCGTTTGCATAGTACTTAGTCGATTTTATTTGGGTATTTTCTGCTTAAACTTTGCAATTTGTCATAGTTTTATTCTGTCGAAACTTTTTTCTTGTTGATTTCGGGGTTTCAGCCTTGATCTCTATTTAATCCGTGTACTTATTTTTCGTTCCGTTTTGCCTTTTGTATGCTGGGACATCTTCAGCTATACAGTATTGTTGTCTCTCCGGGGTTTACATGCACAAGCTCTGAATACAACTTGTCTAAAGTTTCCGTAAAAATGGAACTCGGGAAAGCACAGCCGGCTGTGCTGTGACCAGGGGCGACGTCGTTTTGGGCCTAGCACCTAATATTTCTTGGATCTCTCCCACGACTTTCTTTCTTATTTTGTGAGTACTTTGTCCCCTTGGAGAATCAGCAGTACTCCACCGCCCGAGTTTAAATTGCCATTTTTAGCCAGAGATGTGGGAGCTCTAGTCTTTCTTCTTATTTTGTTTCTGTATATATTTGGATATTCCAAAAAAAAAAAAAAAATGAAAAGAAGGAGAATTGCAACTTTCAATGCACCAAGAAAAGAGCTCCAATATATGTACAAGGTGCAGTTGGGGTGGATAATATGGGGGAAAACCCTAAACAGAATTAAGAGTTGGTGGATAATTCCTATCATTACATGTTCAATATGATAATTATAACCAGAGGCTTTATGGATCATATTTTGTAGTGACATGGTTCATATTATTACTTTGTAAACGGAGAATTTTAATTTTTTTTTAATTTTTAATAATCTTTCAAGTAACTATTAGTTAATTACACTAACTATTTGCACTCATTTAAATATTTTTAATTGGAATGTAAATATTGTCCGGCGGCGGCCATTGTGGGGCTCCACCATACATTAGTCGAGTAATCTGAATCGATCATATTATAGGACTGGCCGAGTAAATCATTCATGCAAAAAATCAGTTAGATTAGACATTATAGGTATATCAAAATATGAATTTTATTTTATAAAATGGACGGTCATGGATAGATTAACTTCTAAAATCATTAACAGTCCATGACTGTCCATTTTATAAAATAAGTTTCAATTTTTTGATATACCTATCGAGATGTCCAATTAATTTGGTTTTTTGCATGGATGATCCAAGTACTTGACGAGCCCTACAAAATAAACGATTCAGTTAACCCACCGAAAAGAATTTAATCTAGTTCCACGTCCATCTTTTTTTTCTTTCTTTTTTTCTTTTTTTTATTGAAACCGAAAGATAGCCAAAGTATTTATTGAACATGACCTAAGTTCCCTAATGAACAACATACATGCAAATTTAGTTGATCAAGAGACAGAAGCGTAGATTTATTTATCTACGTAGACATGGACTTGCACCTCTTTTGCAACGACACATATATAGACACAAAACTTAATATCTCAACAACATGCTTTTAAAAAGATATTTAGTTTCCCTTTTAACTCCAATTCCCTCCTTCTTACTCCCAAGAGCTGCATCAAGTCTTATTAAAATGGGGTAGTGTTTACACCATAATTTGGCCCATTATGATCGACTGGGTCATATAGTAACATGGTGTCCAATATGATCGATTGGGTCATATGGTGACACGTGTCAACAGTAAATAAACTAATTTTAAAGAAACGCGAGGCAATGGTGCTTAACAGGTTAATTGACGGTTAAAAGAGTTGCATTCATGCGCAAGACACGTGTCCAGCAATAAGTTACAAGCAGATCATAGACGATTAACAAAGGCAGTTGAAGAAGACAAATGCAAGTGAGGAGAACGTGTGAAGAAACCGCCTGGACTTGAATGTGGAAAGACAAAGAAAGAGAAGAGAATAACCGCCTGATTCAAATTTATGGAGAGAATGCTGCCAAGTTTGAATCTGTAATCGAAGTAAAGCCTATAAATACAAGATTTGAAGACAATTTCAACCCCCACTCAATAGCCCGAAGGCTTCTACTTTTTATCTGTACTTTACTTTTCCAGCACTAGGAGTAGCTTGTAACTTAATCGTCTTCTTGACAATTTTGTTGTAATTGACTGACTTCTACTTTTGGGGAATAATAAAGTCCATTTGTTGTTCTTGTTTCATCTCCATTCACTTCACTAAGTTTGCTTCTAGAGAAGTCCTGAAACACGACAAGGAACCAAACTCCACCACCACAACATCCACATTCCAACACTCACACAATTCGTAGTCGATCATCGACTGCAAGCGAAAAATAGACAAAAAATTAGTTCGCAATACCGACAAGTTGTTCGGCGGGGCAGCGACGTGAGCAAGGCATGGGAGGGCGAGTACGGAGAAGGAAGCCCTCGTCGGAGAAGCAAATACCTCGTCGGAGGCAGCGGCGGAGGGCGACGGTCGGGCTCGACAGCGTGAGGGAACCGGCGACGGTGACAGGCGTGAGGGAGGGAGAGAACAGAGGTGAGGGTTGAGACTGAAGAGAACGACACGTTGCTTTTGGGTGTAGATTAGGTGAGGGAGTCGTCGGACGGCGATGGCTGTGTGGCTTGATGAAGATGAACAGGCAGGAGAGAGAGAGAGAACAGGCGTCTGGAAGCAAAACGAATGAGAATAGAAGTCTGGAACGACGTTATTTTCTTTAACGTGGAGAGAGAGAACAGCGTTAGTAGGAGAGGAGAGGGGTGTTTTAAGTTTTAATCTCAGCCTCGATTTTAGTGGCTGAGATGGAGTGTCAAGTTTTGTGTGGGAGGATCCGGCCCCATATATATATTAAACATAGCACGCTGACATAGTGTCACCAAACGTAAACACAGAACCAAACGTAAATTGATCGATCGGAAACAACCTTGTACACACAGAACCAAACGTAAATTGATCGATCGATCGATGACGCTACGTGAGCATGCCTTTCTAAAATCTTTTCTGTAACTATGAACACCCTCCAGTCCCAAACCCTATCTTTCCACTAGTAACATCATAAACCACATCCAAAGTCTGCTGCTGCCAACTCCCGAAACTCCAAAGTCAGATGCATTGCTATTCCCAGCAAAAGCAAGACAATTTAGCTCTTTGCTACCAGTTAGAATCCTGGGGAAGGGGATCGGGACCTCAACATCACCGCCGAACAGGAGCTTATCGTCGGGAACTCCACCGTATCGTGATCGCTGAAGTCGTAGCACGTGTCGAATGGTAACCCACCCTGAGTCATCATGTAGTTTATCATCAATTACCGGAACCTCGTCCGGAGAGCATCGTATGCCTCCGGCCGCACATACGTAATGAAGGTGCCGGAGTCTATTACTGTGCCGGAAGAACTGAACACAGATTGAGAGATCGGTAGCAACTCTCCCGCGACTTTAATCCCCAAGACTTCGATGTAGTACAACCATGGGCTGTCTGAGTTGGTCAGTAAGGGTGTGTAGTTTGTACTTGCGGAGTTTGTAGTTCCGCCACCTTTTCCAAATACCAGAGTTCCTGATGAGGAATATAATGTAGGAAGACAGTAGGAGAAGTAGCTTCCGTATTTCGAAGCGGTTTGCGCGACGAGGGACGGGGGGCCGCGGCCAAGACCGAGAAAGCCGGCTAGTATACCGCTGAAGCCGGTTACGCCGCTAAAGGGGCTAGTGTTGTGTAGACCACAGCCAAAGGCGAAGCCGAGGAAGACGTCGGAGGGGGTTAGGGTTAGGGTTTCGGAGGCGAAGAGTCCGATGGTGAAGAACCCGTCAGCGTAGATGACCTCGTACTCACACAGATGTTGGTGGCTCCGGTGCAGCCGTTGATAAAGAGTTGGGAGCACTATGGTGCGGTGCAACTGAGGTTTTTGTAGGTTTGAGAAGCGGAGGGGTTGAAGATGGGTTCTTGCTGTTGGTAGCAACTGTTGGAGTGGAATTATTAGAAAATTAGTAAATTAGTTACGACTAATATTTCCAGCAAGAACTAAGAATTGTGTAAAGATCAAGTCCTCCAATAGTCAAATTTGTGTGTAAAAGTTATTGATATGGTATTCAAATAAATATGATATCCAATAGTGCGTATTACATATTCAAGTACCACAACTTCGAAGGGAAAAAAAAATGCCACACCAAGGGTTTGCATCTCTGACTAATCGAAGTCGAGAAAAACTTTTTCACCAAGCTTTTCACGAGAAAGTGTTTATGGAGCCAATTTCGCGACCGTGCGTCAAAAAGTATTTTGAATTGTCTGGAAAGCTCTGCAAATGGCGAAACGAACGACTGAGATCGTTCAGCTCTGCAAATGGCTTATTCACGGCTCCTCCGCGAATAAGCCAATCTCATCAAAGCCATGGTCAATTCACGTAATGGCCAATCACGGGTGACATAATTTCGTCGACCCCGCGTAGTCCTCTATAGCCTCTCCAATCACTGTCCAACCCAAGTCCTCAAATCCTATTCTTTACCTCATGATCTATGATCTATCGTTGGTCAATTAACCATCTCTACCATTCCTACAACCTCTCTCCCACCATTTACCGCCACCAAAGCACAACCACAACCCCTCTCCCCGCCCGCACCCACCATTTGTTCTGCTCTGGCCCGTAATTTGCTTAATTAAGACGAGTCATATTTCATTAATATGGCGCGCACACCCTTGCAATTAATCATGGAAATGTGGTAATTGAAAAAATGAGAGAAAATTACCTCTAAGTATAGAAAAGTGACACTTAATTCCCATTAAGGAGAGATGAAATACTTAATTACCACTAAGTCCACTTTTACAAAAATACATTTACCATTAATAGAAATGTCACCCTAGGGTTTTAGGGTATGCTAGGGTTTTATGGTACCCTAATGGGTACCCTAGTACCCTTGGGTACCCTAAAATCTTAGGGTACCCTAGGATTTTAGGATTTTAGGGTACCCTAGAGTTTTTGGGTACCTTAAGATTTTAGATTTTAGGATACCCTAGGGTTTAAGGTACCCTAGAGTTTAGGTTTAGGTGATTTCATAGAGCCATAGGGTTTAGGTTTAGACACTTTCATAGGAGTTTTAGGGTGCACTTTTCTATTATAGGGTTTTAGCGATTTAGGCACTTTTATTGGGTACCCTAGAGTTTTAGGCACTTTTATAGGGTACCCTGAGGTTTAGGCACTTTCATAGGGTGCCCTAAGAGTTAAGCACTTTCAGTATTGGGGGTTTTAGGCACTTTCATAGGGTTTTAGTGTTTCGTTAATTAGAAGAAACTTGATGGGAATTACTTTCGATTTTCTGGACCTAGAGGTAAATTGCCCTTGAAATGATTCCTGTCTAATATATAAGAGAAGTCATACCCTTGGATTCACAATTTTCCGTTTGAATGGTCAGGGTGCAATTGGGTTGGGATTATGGGGAGAAACAGAAATAGATAACGGATTGGTCGCTTTTCGATTTTATATTTTCAAGAGCGGTTTTAGGGATGCATTTCCTGGTGACATTTAAAAAATTGCTTTGATGAAACAGGAGAAGAATCCTCGTTTCCGTGAGAGTGGAGACTCTGATGATGATGAGGAAGACGTTCATAAGAGACAGCTTACCTGAATTTAATCGCGGTTTGAAGATCTGTGAAGTAATTACCTCTGCCCTTCAGCACCTATGGTGTAACAAATCCTGTTCAAATATAGTAGCAGGGTATCATGGGTTGCTATCTTGCTACTAGCTAGAAAAGAGGAAAATTTTCAGTACATGCCCTGCTGCTGGACTATGGTAAGATTTTACTCTTTCATATAAACTGTACTGCTAGAAAATTACTGGGTAGTTTCGGGGCACTGCAACGTGATATCTTAATGCCTTTAATGCTACGCATTCTTGTGGAGTTCGCAATTATATGCAATTATATGTTGAAGGGCATTGGGGCACTATGTGAAGGTGACCCAAGAGCATTGAATCAAGAACTCACTTTTGCTACTTAAATTCCTCTAATGCCAACTTCACTTGTATGAAAGCTGGGATCTGTAGCTCAATATCGATCCCTTTTCCCAATTAGAGTGTATGCTTAGTAATTTCTTTTAATCAACTACTACTCTAAGGGCTCGATTGTATGGTATTTACGATGGGTGCATTACCCAATACACCTGGATGAGGGGTTGATGGGAGTGGTTTTGCACCGTTTGAAATCCCTTTTTTCCCCTATATTAACTCATCCCCCTTATTCACTAATACACCAACCAGCCATAAACTATTGCTACCTCTCAAGCTAGCAATAGCTAATCCAGTTTAAATGAAGGAAGGTAACGAGCAAAGAAATTGAATCAGGTTTTTAGGTCTATCCTTTCTGATGTCTTCCAACTTTGATTTGGAGCCAAGTTTCATAGTATTATGTTCCCGTAGTTTCTTGAGTTTTAAGAGGTAACTATTTTAATGATAAAACTTTTTGAGTGCAATCACATTATGCATTCATTGTCAAAAGTTGGGTTCATATTGCTATCAATTGGGCTTAACATGATCACTAGTAATAATATATTTTAACTATTGTACCGACAATTGCGATGTGACGGATTGGATCTTGTGGTTATATTTTATTCCCTTCTTTGTTAAGGGAAATCCAAACTACCAAACATGACCTAAGTTGCCTCATGAACACCACGCAACTTTTAACTTACAAACACAAACACAAACATGAATTACATGTGTACATATTTGCTTGCCAAACCTTAATATAGAAACCACACATCTTATTTCACATTCTACCATACTTGCTTCATTAAAGGGAATTCATGTACCCTTTTAATTATTTTTACAGAGACATACCGGATTCACTTCCGAACTTATCCGAACCGTTCCAAAACACTCTTGAACGGTTCAGATTTACTCCGCTATAAACAGTATATTCACGGCGGGTCCCTTTAGGAACACCCTCCAGTCCCAAACCCTATCTTCCCACCAGCAATATCATAAACCACATCCAAAGTCTCCTGGTGGAAACTCCCCAAAATACTCACATCAGAGGCATCGCTGTTTCCGGCGAACGTAAGGCAAACCCTCGCCATACTGTGGATGTAGAGAATCCCCACTTCACTGATCGGGACCTCGATATTCCCGCTGAATAAGAAGCTTATCGTCGGAATCTTCACGGTATCGTACAATCTGTAATCATAGCACGTGTCTAAAAAGGAAAAACCTCCAGTCCGCAAGCCGCTACCATTCGTTGCTTCCAGAAAACTTGTACGGAGAGCGGCGTAAGCGGCTGACGGAAGTCTTGTGATGGTGGTGCCAGAGTCGATTATGGTGCCGGGAGTTTTGAAAACTGATTCGGAGACCGGTAACCTATGTCCGCCGACTTTAATCCCGACGAGGTCGACAAAGTAAAACGACGGCGCTTTTGGATTGACCGGCGACGGAGTGAATTTGATATTCTTGGAAGTCGTTCCCCCTTTTCCGAAAGTTAGGCTTCCGGTGCCCGTCGGTGTTGGAAGACAGTAGGAGAAGTATTTTCCGTATTTCGAAGCGGTTTGGGAGACGGCTGATAAGGGGTCGCGGCTGAGGCCGAGCAGTCCGGCAGTATAGTAGAAGGGGCCTTGGTTGTTTCTGCCGCAGCCGAAGATGAAATTGGGAAAAACGTCGGAGCGAGTTATGGTCAGTTCTTCGTAGCCGAGGAATCCAACGGAGGAGGAGTCGCCCTCGGTATCTCCTCCGTGTTGAATGCCGTAGGTGCAGGTGGCGGAGGAGCAATCGGTTGAGACTCCGGTGGCGGAGGTGAGTTGGGAGCACTGTCGTGGTGCGTTGCAAGATATGTTTCTGTATGACTTCGACTCGGACGGGTTGAATATGGGCTCTCTCTGATAGAAGCACCTATATGTTGGCATGAGTTTATCGGGAAGAAACAATACATTTCTTTTAAAGGGTGGAATAGTAGGTTAAAGATCTTGCGAGAAGAATTTGCTCAATACATTTCTATATATTGGCATGAGTTTTTTTTTATTTTTGGAAAATTGAATAAGATTGTTTAAAAATAAGTATTTAAAAAAGTATTAACTCCGTTCCGCTAACCCAAATAAGTAATCCTTCCGTCCGGATTTGTTTGTTTAATCTTGGATTTTCAACTTATTAAGGAAACCAAATATGATCCATTAATTTGAAAATTTACATAATCTGATCTATTGATTTTAAAATTTGACAGTTAATTTGGGACATGTATAAATCAAAAAGGGGTCAAATAAATCGGGACGGAGAGAATATTTAGAAAATAAATACATATTTCCAATCTTAAAAATAATGGGCTTACGAAAATAATTTTTCAATTTTTTTGCATCGTTCAAAAAATGTCATCGAGATCTATCAGATAAGATTCATATTGCATATTTTAGATTTCAGTAAACCCGTTATTTTTTAAGTTCAAAAATAATGGGTTTACTATATAGTAGTAGCAATTTAAATTTGGCCCAGTGGTTCGAAGTCTTCCCGAGCCGATTTAAATCTAGCACAACCCGGGCCTGATTTTAGCCCAGCCCTAGGCTCCACCCGATTTTAAACTAGAGGTTGCAATTAAAAACTTATATCCCGGTTCAACATGCAAATGAAAAATTAAGTAATTATTCTAGTTGGCCCTGCAAAATACTACAACGCAATATATATGCACCAAATAGAAAAAAGAGAGCTATATGAACGTTTAGAATCTTAAAGCTCGAGTAATATATACTTTGTGCATGGCTCACACTGAGTCCAAGTGAGACTGCTGCAAGTGTCGAGGATGAGAGATAGATCCTTTTTGGGAGTCCCAAGTCCAACCGTCACGTGAAATTTGCCGTAATTTACATAGGGATTGGCCTGGAGGGTGGCTCGCGATCCCTGGGTTCTATTTTGGGCCTTCTTCGAGCCAAGTCGGCGTTGAATTGACGCGACTCGGGATTGGTCATGAGAGAGGATCTGGGTCATTGTTGGAGCACTGGCTTGGTCTTGATTTATGTGAGAGCATGGCCCATGTTGATGAACAACTTTCAGTGATCCCCTCTTGGTTTGATCTAGGAATAACCAAGTTTTTCACACTTATATATACAAGAGAGAGAGAGAGAGAGAGAGAGAGAGAGAGAGTCATGCATGTAATTACCTTTGGTGGAAGGGCTGCAAACAGAAGATGGCATAAGAGAGCGGATTTTAACCATATGGTAGTCGTAATTGGTGTTTAAACTTTAAAGTCTCTCCACCACCCAAAGCAAATCCTTTGTTGGGGGAGGAGATAGTTAGGGAGAAAGAAACCAAAAAAGCATAGACGAGGAAGCTAATGGATCCATTAATGGGAGGGGCCATCGAACCTATTTCCTCCCTTGTGTCTCTCTCAATTATAGCACTTGTGCTATACATATAGATACCGGATTTCTTTTTGATAACTCAGGTGGTCGGGCCAATTTGCGCGCATGTTCGACTAATTTTGGAGGACCATCCCATCGCCCACTTGCGAGAGTCCCAATTAAAATTAGAGCAAAGCTCTGTATGGATTAACTCCATAAGAGTTGATAAATCCTGAGAGGTGTGTCAAATATAAGACCTTAGGAGGGAGCAAAGTAATGTAACGGCCGATACGCGCATAACAAGTTTTAGCATGTCGATACCAACCACGGTATATTGGGGAGAGGGGAAAATTGCATGGCCATTGACCGGTTCCCGTTACGTAATGGTACGTTTACGATTCACAGATCGATTCATATGTCCGTTACAGCTGATAATACTCTACCATTGCGGCATTCAAATCTTTTTCTCACAAATAATTTTTAAAGATTCACGACCAATACAACCGCTAGCTTCTCGTTAGGTTATCGTTCGTTACTTCCCATACCGTTACACCTCAAACGTTATCCCGTAATACCACTATGTAAAACCACTGAGATTTATATAGTGGATTTTATAATGGACTTTGATTGAGCCTTTCAAGTCAAGCACTAAGAGAAAGATTATCCTTAATTTCTTATGGGCAAATTAGGGACCAATCTCCACTATCCCACTTTGAAAAACTCTGGTGGTACTCCGCGGAGGGTCTCATAATTGGTTGCTGCAAAATGAGTAGGACAAGACGAAAATGGAACTCAACAAAGAAAGAAAGAAAAAAAAAATTGCTGATAAAAACAAAGAAAGAAAAATTGATTTTGTTTGTGTTGTCCTTAGCTTTCAAAGTAGTGGAAAATAGGAAACAGTAAGGGCCTGTTCCAGAACCGAAAAAACTTCTTATTATTTGTCCAATAAGAAGGGCTGTTCCACAACTCCAAGCTTCTTATTTTTCAATCAAGAGTTTGGATCAAGCACCCCACGGCCGGAAATCACAGACAATTCCCACACAGATTGTGCAATGATCCATGAGTGAGGCCTAATTTTTCACAGGAACCCTAAAAAAAATGCTTTACATTTAATGAATGGCTCGGATTATTTGTGTGAGACCCGTAGTGGGCCCCACAACAACTCTGTGCACAAAAACTGTGCACTTTTTGTTGTGTGTGTAGCATTACTGAATAGGAAAAGATGTACTACTCCCCCTTCCAATTTCCTAGTCCTTTAATTTGGGGGTTCGTACCACTTTTTTAATTCGTTATATCTTCAGTAAATTATACTCCACTACTAATATTTTAGGTGATTTTGAAAGTTTTGTTTAATAGAATTAATAGAGATCTATCAAACAATATCTATGTTGCATTGAAAAATAAGTGAGATCTATCAAACAAAATTCATGTTGCATATTAAAAATATTATCAGTTGAAGAATACAATTAATTTTCTATCTGGTTAAAATTAAACGAGGAACAAAACAATAGAGAGTATAGCCACTAGTTCAATCCATGCCCGGCCCACATTCAATGCGTGTGGTGAATTGAGACCACCTCCAGAATAAATCTGAATCACAAGATATCGATTGATACATTGGTGACCAACTATAGCCACTCTGGTTACACAAATAGGCTATCAGGTAATTAATGATAAGATGTAAAGATAAGCTTTTTCCTAGTATATCCTATCCGAGGACTAATAAGATAAGACGAGAAGCTTCCTAGTCAAGGTCATGGGTGTAATAATAGAATACCAAAACATCATCCCAAATTGTGCCTTTTTACTGCAGCTCCATTAGAATGAGTGCTAGTTGCAATACTTCTCTCCATATATAATGGAGACATCATTTTCTTGTAGAAAATTAATCAACATTCAATCACTACCTTTTTTTTTCCTCGGCGAAAGTTATAGTATATAATATATATGGGAATGGTTCAATGAACACCCTAATAAAACACCCAACGGGGACACCCAAAATCTCAATCTGATAGTTCCCGATTGAATTTTTATGATCCGAACCGCTCAATGTGTGCAGAATGTGATTTTAAGGGTGCACGCGAGAAATTAGCAAAAAAAATGACCGGGAAAGGCTTGATTTGAGCAGTTTTTATTTGAACCGTTCAATAAATAATTGTTCAACACTGTTCGGATCAAGCCCTTTCCGGTCATTTTTTTTGCTGATTTTTAGCATGTACCCTTAAAATCACATTCTGATCACATTGAGCGGCTCGGATCATCAAAATTTGATCGGGAACCATGGGGTGTTTTTTTAGGTGTCCCCGTTGGATGTCCCCGGAACCGCCCCCAATATATATAGTTAGAATAGTTAAATTAACACCTTATAAAAAATTGAATTTCTGATCTCCTTACTCCTATCACCTAAATGCATCCACTGATACCGTTAGGCGCTGAACGCCTCATCACTAATTTAGTGACGTTTATTAACTCACGTTAGTGTACGGACAGATCTAGCATAGGAGCCTTTTCAATCTTGCTACCAGAAGCTAGCAACGACACATTTCTCTTTATACTGTACTGTTGTTTTCAAGTGGGGTTCAACCAATAGGTTATAGGAAGGTGTTTGTATTTTGCGAATAGGATTTATGAATTTGGGATGTCTATGGCTCCCGAAGCATGGGCACGTGGTGTTTCGGTCACTCCTTGGGTCTTTGACCAAATATATGGACCTTACAAAAATATGTGGTGTTGGAGCATCTCAGAACATCATCATTTGACATCCGAGACTACTTAATAATTACTCATCGTGTTTAGTACTAGCAAAATCCATTACTTATAAGCAGAGACGGAGCCAGAATTTTTGTTATAAGGCGAATTTTGATGATAATTCTTTTCCAACGTAAAACTAGTGTTTTTAAAAATTGTAAGGGAGCAACTGCCCCTACGTGCCCTCCTGGCTGGCTTCATCCTTGCTTACAGGATATGTTTGGAGGTTCTTTTGCCATTTAACTTCTTCTAATGCCTCGATTGTTTTAAAGTTGAGATAGGTTAGATCCGTCCGATTTCCAATTATGGTGTAATATTTAGTTATTATTATTATTAAACATTTTCAAATATAAAAAAATTGGTTTTTAAAAAAATAATAAATTCTGGTTTTCTTTTATATAATTTCGTATTTTTGTATGTGGATGTGGATGGGTGGGATTATATGAAACACATGGGCACACATGCACATAATAACTTTTCCTTGGTCTTTTATTCCCCTTTCTTCGTTGGGTTCTTTGTTCTTATCGCCGTCAGAGAGAGAGAGAGAGAGAGAGAGAGAGAACGTGAACAGCAGAGAAGAGAGAACGACAACAGAAGAAGAAGAAGAAGAAGAGATCTACGATCTGTTGTCTGTTCATCGTCACGGCCTGGGCTGGGCTGGTTTGTCCTCCCTCTCTCCTATCTATGGTTGTTCTTCTTGTTCTTCTGGTTTTGTTGTCTCCTGTCTGAATCGAAAAAACCCAGGCAGGTTGGGGGTGGGGGAAGAGGGATAAGGAGGAGTGAAATCGTCCAGTTTGAAGGGGGATTGGGGGGATAAATTATGGGGACCTCGAACCTTGTCCAAAAATTATACCGCCGGATACCCCCTTCTCCGGCATTACTGAAGACCGGTGCAAATGAAAACCCCTCTTTTTCTGGTTGCCAAACGGGGGTAAAGAGGTGGGGTCCAGGGCTTATGAAGGGGTCAAAAATAAGACCTCCCCTATGGACGCATCCAAACGGACCCTTAAGGGATTGCAGGAAAGAGATACTGGCATTATGCCAACGGCCTGTTTGGACAAATAAGCCATTGTGCCTTATTTTTTGTCCTTATTCAAATTTTTTTCGCATTTTGTGGTTTATTGTCAATTTTTTGGGGATTATTGCTTCGTTATGACGAGAGGAATCTAAAAAATAAAAAATTTTGATCGAAATCCAAATTTTTTTGAATAAAGACGAAAAAGTGACTTTCCCGCCAATTTTCGTCGAAATTCATTGCTACTTGGATTTCGATCAAAATTTTTTACTTTTTAGATTTCTCTCGTCATAACGAAGCAATAATTCCCAAAAAATTGACAATAAGCCACAAAATGCGAAAAAAAATTGAATAAGGACAAAAATAAGCCATAGTGACTTATTTGTCCAAACGAGCCCTACTGGTAATGTTCAAGATAGTCGTTTGGATACTTTCCTGTTCAATTTAAGTGTGAGCATGGATGTAGTATTATCTGCGATTTGTTTCCTGACATTGTATTGAGATATAAAAAAGCTTACCAACCAACTTTTTTAGTTTGAGCTGTATAAAATATAACATTGTTTAAATAAGACGTCACCCTAGCGATTTAGATATTATATGTTTCTCCATTTTGAAAATTCAGAAGCTCTGGTTGATTGAAAACTGTTGATGATGGAATAAAGCATACCTTGTTGGGGATTCGAACGTCAAACCCACAAGCGAACACACAAAATCGATGAACAAACCACTAACAAAAACAATCTAAAGTAAGAACAAGACACAGAGATTCACGTGGTTCCGACTTAGGCTGATTGCTTAATTATACGTTCACGGGATGCTGGGGTGTTTCACTATGATGATATTATGTAAGAGTTACAATAGGAGGCAACCCTAGCTTTGCTTTTATATGAGCAAGCAAGCTAATAAACAAAAAACTCTAAAAAAACACTAAATCCGCGTGTTTTCTCGCCGCCAACCGCCCGGGCCAATTTGGGGCCCCCCGGGCCAAATTTACTGGGGGAAATTCCTGGCCGGTCCCAAATTTTATTTGGGGTTCCATGCAAACCCTTTTTTAAAGTCTTATCCCATCTAAACCCTTTTTAAAGATACTTTTACTATTTTGCCCCTATCACTTTTCATACCCCAAGAATTCACACCTCCGAGAATTCACACCTCCAAGAATTCACACCTCCGAGAATTCACACCTCATGGAATTCACACCCCCAAGAATTCACACCTCCTAGAATTCACACCGATTTGTAAAATTCACACCTTTGCGGAATTCATACCCCTAAAATTTACATCTTTTTTTTTTTTTTTTTGCAGAATTCACACCTCATCTACACCATTCATACTCCCAGAATTCACATCTCTTTCAAGAATTCACACTCATTTTCCGAAATTCAACCCTAAATGCAGGATTCGCAACTCATCTACACAATTCACACCTCGTCTGCAGAATTCACATCTCCAAATTAAAGAATTCACACCCAAATCACGTTTGTATAGTTGTAAATCAAAGTGCTGCATAACAAAACAAGAATAGTTGTAACTATTACACTTTGCACACGCATAACATCTTCTTCTTTTTTGGTAAAGAAGACACGTAAACCAAATTTCTCAGCAAAATCATTTCTTTTTGGGGGGAGAAAATCCAGCACCCAATCCTGCAGTTTACAACTCTTCTAAAACAAAAATCATCTTCTTCTTTACGAGATCCATACGCAAACATCTTATCTCGGAGATGAATTCCTAATGTGAATTTTTGA
Organism: Rhododendron molle; assembly: GCA_025413875.1. Taxonomy (NCBI): domain Eukaryota; kingdom Viridiplantae; phylum Streptophyta; class Magnoliopsida; order Ericales; family Ericaceae; genus Rhododendron; species Rhododendron molle. Next base: position 45,662,481 of record CM046389.1, on the reverse strand, counting down.
AGGTATGAATTCTTGGAGTGAATTCACACCCATGTGCAGAATTCACACCCTCTTCAGAATTTACATATCTTTGCAGAATTCATACATCTTTTCAGAATTCACACTAATTTGCAGAATTCACAATCCCCAAAATTCACAACCAAAATTTTTGAAGGTGTGAATTTTGGAAGGTATGAATTCTTCGAATCTCAAAGGGCCCTGTTCACATTTTTTTTTTCGGAATTCACACCCCATTTTTTCAGAATTCACAACCACGCTGTGTTGACATATTACACAATTTGCACCTCTCAAATAACACAATTTACACCCCTAAATGCAAAATTCACACCTCATTTGCACAATTCACACGTAGGCGTACACATATGATAAGGAAGTACTACAGAGAATTCAACTGGCGCACATTCAAAGATAAGATCTGAAGCAGATTCTACAACAACAAAATCAAACAAGTATAGTACATAAACTAGCAGTATCAAAAGATGGATTTGAAAAACGGATCTACCAATATGCAAAACATCAGGAACCCGATAGTACTCAAAACTCTATGGTTCAAGAGAAAAATTTGTCTCTTGAAGGGGGATATTAGTGGCGGATCAGATAAAAAAGAGCGATATTAATGTGTGCCCATCTTCAATTAGATAAAACTGGAGTATCATTTAGCTAAGCTTTTAAGCTCCTGGGCGAGGACTTCGACAACAGCACGCAGACCTACTTAATCGTCCTCGACCGTAACAGTAAGAAGTCCACAGTGGACGTCGACCTCTCCTACCTCGGCGGCTGCATGAATATCTCCCGCCACAACACACGAATCTTGTATGATTCCCCCGCCGCCGCTTCAACCTCGAGATCTTCTGCAAGAACAGCTGCTTCGATATCGTCGAGGGGGTGCAGCACCTCCCCGGCACACTTCCGGTCAAGCTCGACTCCCAAGACCTGCTGCAAATCGGCGACAAGGAGTTCTACTTCCTCCTCCCCATGCGCAACATCCTCAGCAGCCCGACCTACTCGCTCTATTCGCTACCGCCGTCGTCAAGGAGGGTCAAGAAGAAGGGCGGGAGGGGTATGGTTTTGGGTGGTGGTGCGGAGCATTGAGGAGGCGGAAGAAAGAGTGTGTGCGAGAGAGTAAGATCTGTGAGGGTGAGGGTGAGAGTGAGGCGGGGGTATTTTCGGTTGTTGACTTAAAACAGGGTTTATGTGGGATGAGCTTGATATGCACTGGGCCTGAACGGGTAGACACAAACAAAAAAGAGCCGGCCAGTAAGAACCCCAATTTACTGCAACCAATTCCTGCATCTGCCTTGTGTGGCTGCCTGGGCCAATTTGAATTTGGCCCGGGCCAATTTTTCTGCGACCTCCCACTTGAATTTTCTTCACATGTCAACAGTAAAATCATAACATGCACGGATAACAAATTGTAAACTCCTCAAACTTTAACTATCCAAGATTTTATTTTTATTTTTGGAAAGAGAGAACATGATAAAATCTCCTTAGACCACTAGCTTTAATTATCCAAGAATTTTTTTTTTTTGGTAGAGCGTTCAATAAATTTCCACCATCCTTATTCGTATCCAAATTGCACATGCAATGTTCGATCTGGGATCTTCATTGTCAATTGAGCACATGAAATGTAGTTTTGTTAGACTAATGAGTACGTAATAAATTTGTTGAAAATGTGATGCAAGAGAATTCACCAACCTCATGACAGTGGTGATGCCAGGATTCGGATGTACGTGGGGTGGCACCATTTAATGGAAATTTAAGTTACATGGTTTGCGGAAAAATATGAAAAAAAAGTAAGTGTACAGTCATATACTAAATATTGTCGTGGACTCTTTTTTTTTTAAAAAGAAATAAATGCTTTCTTCAATTCTCTTATGGTATGCAAATGCATTAAGACATTACGATATTATTATTTTTTATCCGAATCGACCATTCTCTAAATTGTAATTTTTACAATATTTGTACGAAGTATTATTTTTTTTTTTTGCATACCCGTAAATACTTAGTTGTACCACATTAGTTTAAAAAATATGTGTGTGTGTGTGTGTGTGTGTGTGTTCGAATGGGTCAAGTAAAAATTTAATGTCCAAACGGGTCACGTACCTTTTCAATTAGGGAAAAAAAATTCAAATTTTGTGGGAATTATAGGATATACAATTAAAAAAGTGAAAAAATTATAGATAGCCAAGGTGAATCAAACCCCACTATGGTATCCCAATAGTGTCTCAATCTTACATGCTTTACCACTCTGCCAAAGTATCCTTTTGTGTAAGCTTCTATACATATTTTTTATTTAACCTATCTATGTACTATATTTTTTTGTGTGTGTGGGTATTTTCGAACGGGGTGGCACGTGCCTTCTCCCCCACTAGTTACCTCCGGCGCCCCTGCAGTCATGCATTGTTACTGCAGTCATGGGTACAACACTACTGCAGTTGAGTTTCTAGGCAAGAGGTCTCCATACTGCTGTGAAAAAAATTGTGAGATGCATCGATATATTTATTGAAGATGTCAAGCTAAAGAAAAAACCTGTAACAGTTGCATATATTTTTTTGTACTTCGGAATATTATAAAACTTAGAAAAAAAGGGAAAACAACATCTGTGCCAGCATAGTTAAAAGATTACAAACCCAAATACTAGGCAATACAACTTCCTAATAAATGATCTGCCTTAGGTTGAGCCGATCACACGCGCGCGTATCCAAAGTTCTCTCATCAATAATGGTTTCTCCGGCCACCGAAACCAATTCTGCTCTGCACCAAGTCTCACTAAATGGTCAGCACATTGGTTACCCTCCCTATAGATATGGGTAGGCACTGATGTGGCATATAGCTGAGTCCTAGTTCAATTTGGTAGCCGGAAGGATGTCGATCCGAACGACTCTGTCTTCTATATATATTTACAACTTTACAATTGATTAGTAGTACAGTGAAATTGAGATTCCTATATCTTCATCCACAAAGAAGGGGCTGCAATAAATCAAATCCTTCAGTTCTTCTTGCAATGTCTTAATATATAGCATTTGTGTAAATTTCCCTCAACTACTGTCCTTAAAGCATTTGTTGTCATGACCAAAGGCAAATTTAATTTGTGTTAAAAGAATGAAAATCTGCTTTTAGGTTCCTTCTAAATTTTCTTTTTCGAAGCCTTCTCATATTGCTCAACAAAAAACTGCTAGAAATTAAGAAGTTTTTGAATGAACGAAATCATCAAAAATTAAATTCCTAGTCTCACTATGTTGTGATGGAGATACGTACCCGCTAAAAAGAGCAAATTTCTGCCATCCTTATTCATATCAGAATTGCATGCAATGTTCTGGGATCTTCATTGTCAAATGGGCAACATGAAAGGTAGTTTTGCTAGGCTAATTAATGAATTTGTTGAAAATGTGATATGAGCCACATGCTCTAACATATATATATATATATATATATATATATATATATGACTCTTCGTAGACTAATTTGTAACTAAGATAACCGTTCTAAAGAGCACTAGTCCAGGCTTTCTATGGCTCTATCCATTCCATTTTCTGCCAACAGCCATGCTTCATTCTTTTGTTTGCTTCTGTTAGTATTAATCTATTTGAAGGGGGCACCGGTTTACGGAGCGAAAAGAGCACATGATAAGCCCTACCATGTTGTCAATGTTAAGTCGCTGGATCCAAATACACATTGCATAGAATCCACAAGGGGTACGTACCTCTCTAGCTTGCCCTATAACTTGCCGCATTTTATTACTAGTATATATAGTTGTTCTTTTTCATTGTTAGCAAAATATTGTGCTAATTAGGTTGAACTATTTCTCTTAGTTTTCTTTAGGCTTTGTTTGAATATCTTTGTTTGTCTTCCAACCAAGAGCATCCTATCACCCAATTCTCTATACTTAATTTCGTTCCCGGCTCGTGCATTTCTATCTGCACAATCATGTCTTGAGATTTGAAAATTCTACAACATCGTGTGATTAAGAATTATTAGTATAGCATGCGTATTGTGCACAATCTTGGCTGTCCGTTCAGTCATTTGACGGTCCGAATCTTATCTTGGCAATGAACAACCGAGAGCCGTTCATTGTTGAGATGAGATCTGGAGCCGTTTGTGTTAAATTAAGCCGCTCATGACTCGTGAGATATAAGGAGATATTTTTTCCTAAGCAAAAAGAATGTATTAACCTTTCTAAAGGATTACAACCGGCACTACAAGAAAATTGAAAATTGGTGACGAAAAGGTGGCGACGAAATTTAATTTCGTCACTAAATGAGTATATTTGGCGACGAAAAAATAAATTCGTCACTATTTTGACAACTTCCGTGACGATATAATTTCGTTACCAATTACACCTGTTTAGCGACGAAAAAAATATTTTCGTCACCAAAGGTACCCATTTGGCGACGAAATACATTTTTCGTCACCGAAAGCTTAAAAAAGGTGACGAGATTATTTTTCGTCACCAAAGATAATCATTTGGTGACAAAAAATATGTTTCGTTGCCAAATGAGACCAATTTAGTAACGAAATATTTTTTCCGTCACGAAATGCTTAACTTTGGTGACGAAAAATAATTTCGTCACCATTTTAAAGCTTTTAGTGACGAAAAATATATTCCGTCGTCAAATGGGTGCCTTTCGTGACGAAATTTATGAATTATGCTTTGTCACTAAATGTATTTTGGACATAACTCTTTACTAAAAACTCCGATTGAGATAATTCAAATTGGGTTTGAACAATAACTCAATTGCCTACAACTTTCATGTCTATCAAAATTACTAATTTTAATGCTTAAAGGTTTAAAATAACATTTGAAATATATATTTCATGTTAAACATATATGTTATATATTAGATATTCCAAATATTTACTGGAAAGTGTGTGTAGTGCAGTTGTTTAGAGCTTGCTTGAAAAACTCAAAGTACTCGGGTTCGAAACCCAGGAACAGCAAGAAAGAAGGATTTTTTTCCCATATGAAAATGTCTTTTGCAACGAAAAATTTTGTCACCGATTTCTTGTATTGTTGACGAATTTTTTCGTTGTCAAAAGGAATAATTGGTGACAAAAAATTTCGTCATCAAAAAGAAAAATAGACAAGGAAAAAAATTTCGTCACCAATTATTCACTTTTTGGTGATGAAATTTTTTGTCATCAAAAGCCACTATAGGTGACGAAAAATAGATTTCGTCACCAGGTAGGAATCCTCGACAACCTTTAGTCGACAAATTTTTTTTCGTCACCTATATTATTTGTGACGAAAAACATGCAATTTGTGACGATTTTCATTCGTCACCCAATGCAAATTTTCTTGTAGTGCGGCAATAAGCCACCCGAAAACTTAAAAGAAGACAAAAGACGCCAACTGAACACCAAAACACCCATAAAACCCAACATAATACAGCCAAAAACCAAAGCGAGCTCATTGGACCATATACAGAATCCCCCCGTTAAATTATTGAATGCTTATTTGTGAGATTGTAATTCACCAGATCAAAGCAAACGAGAGTCCCTAAAAGTTGTTCACAGGCATGGCCCATGCTCTCATATGAATGAGGCCCGAACCAGTGCTCCAACCCTCGCTGAAATCATGTCTCATGACCAGGCTCGAGTCGACTCACTTCAGCATCGACTCCGCGTCAAGTCGGACCGCAACAGTCTCGATGATTCCAAAGCCACCCTCCAGGCCAAGTCTGGGCAATCAATCGGTAGCGGCAATTACGTCGTCACATTAGGACTCGGAACCCCCAAAAAGGATCTTACCCTTATGTTCGACACCGGCAGTGACATCACTTGGATTCAGTGCCAGCCATGCATTAGGTACTCTCCAGATTTAAAATTAGTAGCTTCAATTCGATTTTTTTGGATGTTATACAATATTTATTTTGATCCCCTAATTTTATTACTTTTATTTGCAATTGTTTGTTCAAATGTAAATTGATTTCGAGTTTTTTAAGGGAAATGATTTTGCCAATCCCTTTTTTGTTAACGACACTCCCCTACAAGTGTATTTTTGCACCAAAAATACACTTGCATGAGAGTGTCGTTAACAAAAAAGGGAGTGACAAAATCAGCAACATTTTTTAATTGCCACTTACTTCTTTGGCCCCATATTACTCGTCATGTACAAGAGATTCCATGTTTTAGGAACATTAATGTTCCAAGTTTCTTTATTTTGTTAAATCAAGTAACTTAAAATATAAGTTAAGTTGGTCTTAATATTCCACTCAAATTCTCGGTACCGAAAATTTAATACACCCATGTTTGGGTGCGGTTTTGGCCATTGAATTATTGAAACTCTTACAGAAAATAAAAATTTTAACGTGATCCAACTGCTGAAAACGGGTAGGAACAGAGGTAGACAGAAATTTGAGTATGAAGGACTTGAGCTCCTAAATTTCACCTTAATCTTGATTAATATCTTTGAGAAATTTTTGGTTGCAAATCCCCTGCAGCGCATCCAAGTCATCCAAGCCAAGCAATTGACGGTCCAGATCGAAATAGCCTTTTTTTTCATTTCCTTTTCTTTTTAAATCTGTTCGGTATCTTTGTATTTGGATCGTCAGTTGCATTTTTGGACAGCGCACAGCGCGGATGCGCTTCCCAGGTATAACGTCAACTGTTGCTCCAAAAGTTTCTCCATATCTTTACCCATTTCTTTGTTCATGCTTCCAACGTACATATTTTTCAAATGCTGCATGCAAATATAGTCTTAACTAATTTGCTTATTTTCTTATTATTCCACTCTAACAGTTGCTTCCAACAGCAAGAACCCATCTTCAACCCCTCCGCCTCCCAAACCTACAAAAACCTCAGTTGCACCACACCACAGTGCTCCCAACTCCTCATCAGCGGCTGCACCAGAGCCACCAACACCTGCCTCTACGCGGTTGTCTACGGCGACGGGTCCTTCACCATCGGACTCTACGCCACCGAAATCCTAACCCTAACTCCCTCCGACGTCTTCCACGGCTTCGCATTCGGCTGCGGCCTAAACAACACCGGCCTCTTCGGCGGCACAGCCGGCTTGCTCGGCCTTGGCCGTGGCCCTCCCTCCCTCGTCACGCAAACCGCTTCAAAATACGGAAGCTACTTCTCCTACTGTCTTCCTACATTATCTTCCCCATCAGGAACTCTGGTTTTTGGAAAAGATGGTGGAACCACAAACTCCGCTGGAATAAAATACACACCCTTGTTGACCAACTCGAACGGGCCATCGTTTTACTTCATCGAAGTCACGGGGATTAAAGTCGGTGGAGAGTTGCTACCGATCTCTCAGTCCGTGTTCAGTTCTCCCGGCACTATAATAGACTCCGGCACCGTCATTACGCGGCTGCAGCCAGAGGCCTACGATGCGCTCCGGACGAGGTTCCGACAATTGATGATGAACTACACGATGACTCAAGGCGTGTCGTTGTTCGACACGTGCTACGACTTCAGCGGTCGCGATACGGTGGAGGTCCCGACGATAAGCTTCGTATTCGGCGGCAATGTTGAGGTTCCGATCCCTTTCCCCGGGATACTAATTGGCAGGCAAGAGTTGGCTTGTCTTGCGTTAGCCGGAAACAGTGATGCCTCCGACGTGGGGATATTCGGGAATTGGCAGCAGCAGACTTTGGATGTGGTTTATGATGTTGCTGGTGGGAAGCTAGGGTTTAGGACTGGAGGGTGTTCCTAGTGTCATCGATCGATTCATGTTAGGCTCAATCTGTGTGTGGGTACCTAGGCCGAGCTAGCAAGATATAAATAGATCGTCAACACTACGTCAGCGTGCTATGTTTTATAAAACAATTTATCATTCATAAATAAGCTGTGAGCTAATTAATGAAGAATATAAGACTTGATTCAGCTCTTGGTACGTAGCAAGAAGGAAATCAGGGTAAATAAAAGGAAAAATGAAATCCCCTTATCAAAGCATGTTGATGAGATATTATTGTGAAATAGTCAGACTGAAAAAATCAGTTTTTTGTCTATGTGCTAAATCTATGTTTTTGTCTTTTTTTTTTTTTTTTTTGACATCCAAAAGGGAGGGAGGGGGCGACCAGCGTAGCAACTCCTCTTTGGGCGTGACCATAGGGGCTCCCAACTCGCTGTGGAATGTTCGGTTCGAGCCATAGCTACCGTCTGAGGGGATGGGGCCGTCACCACGGCACCACCTGGTGCATAGCGGCGAGAAATTCCCCTCTTCGATCCAACTACGGGTTCGAATCAAAGCCAATTAATAGCACCACCGGATACATGCACACATGTGCCTCCCTGGACTCGAACCTACGTAGTTGTTAAAGAGATGTGGTGACTCCCACCAACTGGGCTACCACCACGATGGTCATGCTTTTGTCTTTTGATTAACTAAATTTGCGCGGTATTCATTAGGGATCATGTTCGATAAAAAGCGACGGTGGAGGAGGATTAAATTCTTTTTGGCAGCAGCGGAAACCATCGTCCATCGTGGTAATAATAACACTTCTTATCTTATACTATCCAGACTCCAGGATGGATTTATTGAACTCGAAATCTCCACTTTTATTTAATTCAGTGCAACGTTTTCGAATTAATAGTCAATGTAAGGAGGAACATGTGACGATAGGAATCCACCAACTCTTAATTCTGTTTTGGCTTTTTCCCCCATCCTAGCCCATTTCCCAACCAATAGCACCTTGCACATTCAAGCATCACAAATTTGAAAGAAAAAAAAAATTGCTGACACCGAAAACCTCCCTTAAAATTCAAATTGAACAGGGCGCAAGGGTTTGGTCATTTCACATTATGGTAATCACGTGTGACAAAGACGGATAAACACAAGAATATTATTAAATTCTACCACTTATGGGTTGACACCAAAAACAAGAGTATCAACTTCTTAACCGAGATTTTCACTTCTGGGATGCTACGACTGTTAGGAATGTCAAACGGGCCAGGTTGACACGGGCATGGCACGGACACGTTTAAAGGCGGCACAACGCGCCACAGGTACTATCATTAATACAGGAGCTCCTATCACTTTAACTACACCCCAAACACATTTCAACCCCTCTCTCTCTCTCTCTCTTCTTTATTCTTCAGTACCCTGTTTTTAATGATACAGTACAATTTGTGTGCGCTTATTATGTTGAAGATGAAAGAACTATTTTCACAATTGAATACTTATATTGTCAACGTGCATATATGCATGATAATTCCACCCAGAAGGTGTTTCCATCATCTTCGAAAAACTTCTGCGATCTGAAAACAAGGATGATGCTCTGCTCGCATTTCAAATAGCTTTTGATCTGGTCGAGAATGAGCACTAAGCTTTTCTACTGAATGTTAAAAATCTGTTTTTTGGTCCCAAGTCTCACCCATCCGAACCTCCACAGCAACATTGAATTTCATGGTGATTCTTTGATAGTAATGCTATTGTCTCTCTCTTACCAACATGTTAGTATGGATTTCAAAGACTACCCGTAACGAATCCCAAACGTCCACCCCAGACTCGAATCCTAGCCTCCCACATGAGGAGGACGAGGAGATACAAATTGGACTACAGCCCATTGGCAATAACGTTAGTTACTAATGTTAATTTTGAATATAACATTTGTGAGAGCATGTGTGTTTCTAGGGGGATGCACGTTGCACGTAGGACACTGGATAATCATTAGGATTGAAATATTGAATACTACAATCTACAAACTTAGGAACAGTAGAGGCACCGACGCATCGAGCACCGGAATGTGTGTTTTTTGGGAAGAATTTTTTTTAGACGAAAATCGGTTGCCGGTTGGTAATGTGTATACGAAAATCGATGGCACAACATGGCACGGCACAACCCGACAAAAAAAGGCTCGGCATGACACAACCCGACAAAAAAAGCACGACACGACACAACCCGACCCGACACAAAAAGGCACGGCACGACACAACCCGACAAAAGGTAGGACACGACACAACCCGACAAAAAAAGGCACTGCACGATTAATTAATCGGGCACGGCACGACACGATTTAAAAAAGGCATGACCCGACAAAGCAAAATGGCCCACCATGGCACAATACGGCACGGTATGGGCACGGCACGCCATGGCACGATGAAGTAAATGGGCACGGTGCGACACGACACAAAGCACGATTGGCACGAAAGAAAATGGCACGGCACGGTACGACAGACACGTTTGACACCTCTATACGCAGAGGGAGAGAGAGAAGAGAAGAGAAGAAGAAGAAGAACACAGAAACCACCTAATGGCCATGGCAACAACAAGCTTTAGATCGATGACGGCAATGGCCTCCCGGCGTCGACGGCGACGTGCTGTTCCCGTACCTAAACCGACCTCCTCTTCTTTGGTATCCTCCTCCCCCTCTCTCTCTCTGCGCTTCTCTCCATCCTCTTTCGTACCCAAACCGGAGATGAAATCTGGCCTCAAATCCTCCACCCAAACACCTGACTTTGCAATGGGACCCACCCTCCATATCCAGCCTGCCTCCATCCCCGGCCTCAACTCCTTCAGCCAAACACGCTGTGGTAGAAGTAGTACTATATAGACTCCTATATCTATTTTTTTTGGAAGACGTTGGATGCATTGGATGTAGGGGTGGCAAATTGAACCCAGACCCATTAACAAACCCAGACCCATCAACTAAAAAATAGACCCAACCCAACCCATTTATTAGTTGGGTAAGAATAGGTCCAAACCCAGCTAACCCATTATTAATTGGGTCTTAATTGGGTATCAATTGGGTCAATTTAAATGACCCAATGGGTCATGAAACTAACCCACCAAAATTTCTCCTCAACCAGTCAAAAAATCGAATGTCCATTCTGGCGGAGAATCCGGGGAAATAAGTTTTCCCGTCTATTTTCCAGCAACCCACCCCCTCCCTCCCTCCCTCCCTCTCTCCCTCTCTCTCTCTCTCTCTATTCTTTTGTGCTCTTTCTCTCTCTCTCTCTCTCTCTCTCTCTCTCTCTCTCTCTCTCTCTCTCTCTTTATTCTTTTGTACTAAATTACACGCGTCTAAAAATGTTTTGAACGGTCCGGATTAAAAACCAATTGTGAAAGGTAATAATTATTTTGACTAGGTAAAATTGAAAACACATCTCATCCATCGATTACGCGAATGGACTGGTGAAATTGCCCTCCGCCGTGAATAAATTTCTCTCATGGTAGTCCCGCATGGGATTTAGATTAAAGAGTTAAGTGACTTATTTTTTTATCCTTATTCAAATTTATTTTGATTTTGCGTCAAACTTTTGTGACTTATTAATCCTTTTCGACGAGAGGAATCGAAAAAGTAAAAAAAAATTGATCGAAACCTATAATTTTTTGAATAAAGACAAAAATAAGTCAATAAGACAAAAAAATTTACTTATTCTTGTCTTTCTGAAAAAATTTATGAGTTTCGATCATAATTTTTTACTTTTCCCATTTTTCTCGACATGACAGGAGGAATCTAAAAAGTAAAAAATTATGATCAAAACCTAAAATTTTTGAATGAAGACAAAAATAAACCAATTTTTTCGTCTTTATCCAAAAAAAATGAATTTCAATTGTAATTTTTTACTCAAAGAGTTTGACAAAAACGAACACAAATGAAGAGTGCAAACCGAGTTCCGATCAAAATCTGCATTTTTTTTTAAATTGCTTGAATGGAAAATTTGATCTATCCATCTTGTTTGTCTCCTCGAGACGGTTCGGATAATGGTATAATAAGCCTCCGTACGATGTCGGGTTAGATCACATGCATCGATCAAAGTTTTGAATGTGTGAGCTTACCACACTCTATAATTTTTCATTTGGCATGAGATTGAGGATGAGGCGACATCACGGAGAGAGAGATGAACCAGAATCAGCAATTTTTTAGTATGTAGTATTTAATTGGGCTAATGGGCGGGTCGGGTTGGGTTTTAGATAAATGGGTTGGGTTTGGGTATGGGTAATTAGACTAATAATTAATGGGTCTAAATGGGTCAATGACCCATTAAAGACCCAACCCCCTAACAACTTGCCCAATTTGACCCAAACCCGCCCGTTTGCCACCCCTAATTGGATGCCACTTTCCTCGGGCAATGTAAAAGAAGCCAGAAGGACTGAAGTTCTCGAACTGTGCAATGGCATTTACTACTACGAGAAATACATTAATCTACCACCCTCAACTACCTCCCTTATACCACCATTACTGTACTCATACTCCATTTTCAAACCCAATGGGCAATAAAGAGGGGGGGGGGGGCTGCTATGCACAACAATGTTGTGCATAGGCAGCTGAGATCGGACAACTCAGATTTCATCTCGGCTACTTTACATTCGGACCATTGGTTAGCGAAGTGATCGAGATGAGATTTGAGCCGTCCGATCTCGGCTGCCCGTGCACAGCACAGTGCACAGCAAGGTTGGGCACAACAGCCCTCCAATTCCAATAAAGGTTGCTATCTCTCCTTACTCTCTCTCTTTCTCTCCCTTCTGCACGAAAAAGGTTGCTATCGTTCCAGTTTACCAAAACAAAGAAGAGTTCGGGTAGCAATTTCTCCTTCCTTCCTCCCCAGGCGCATCTAATTCCACTCCAAATATGGTATTCTTGCACTTTCTTTTTAAATCCCCTTCCCCTGGTTTTTTAGTCTTTCTTTTATTGTAGAACAGGAAAGACATATTTGCATAATAGTATAAACATACAATGATAAAGGATAATATAGTAGAAATTACGAATAAAGAGTGTGATTTTTTTTGCAAATCGATAGTGTATATATTTACAACATCGGAAGTCATTTTCTTCAAGTCTCTGTTATTTCCGTTTCAGACATTTCTTTGTCTCTTTCTTATAGGCATCTCGGGGATGCAAGGAGATCATCAACATGGGCCTCCTGCAGCTGCCCTGTTGTTTCTCTCCCTCTACAACCTCTTTCTCTCTCTCTCTGTCTTTGTGTTTTTCATTTTCAACATTCATTTTTTCTTCTTATGGTTATTTTGAGTGTGATGTATTCATTTAATCCCAGTTTCCTAATCTTCCAACCCAGACTAATATAAATTTAGTTTAATAAATCGTTTGATTTTACGTACTCACAACCAAACCAACTACACTACACTTGTCTTCAAAAATACTCCCAATCAAAACAACAATGTCTTCCCCTTCCTCTGATGTCATTGTGGAGAAAACAAGTATTGCTGCTCCTGGCAACACAGACACCTACGTGAAGCTGGAGGCTCCCAACGCTGATACCCTGCTCAAGTATCAGCCTTCACGTGATGAGGTCACGGATGTCTTGGCCAAGAGCTCTTGCTCTACGGAGGAAATTAATCACTGCCATAAAGGGGGTGTGTCTGAACCTAGCTTACACCTTTGCTGGTGACCAGGCTGATCCGACTCAAGAAACTACGGTGGGGTCCGACTCTCATGGTGAAGGCTCCGAGTCGGAGTAGGAGAACCGAGGAGAGGAGAAAATAGTGTTAGTTCACTGTTAAAAAGACAGCCTAAACAGTGAACTAACGCTATTTTCTCCTCTCCTCGGTTCTTCTACTCCAACTCGAAGCTTTCACCATGAGAGTCGGACTCTACCGTAGTTTCCCGAGCCGGATCAGCCTGGACACCAGCAAAGGTGTAGCCTAGGTTCAGGCACAACCCTTTATGGCAGTGATTAATTTCCTCCGCAGAGCAAGAGCTCTTGGCCAAGACATCCGTGACCTCGTCACGTGAAGGCTGATACTTGAGCAGGGTATCAGCATTGGGAGCCTCCAGCTTCACGTAGGTGTCTGTGTTGCCCGGAGCAGCGAGACTTGTTTTCTCCAGAATGACATCAGAGGAAGGGGAAGACATTGTTGTTTTGGTTGGGAGTATTTTTGAAGACAAGTGTAGTGTAGTTGGTTTGGTTGTGAGTACGTAAAATCAAACGGTATATTAAACTAAATTTATATTAGTCTGGGTTAAAAGATTAGGAAACTGGGATCAAATGAATACATCACACTCAAAATAACCATAAGAAGAAAAAATGAATGTTGTAAATGAAAAACACAAAGGGTACACAATGCTCAATATCTGCCAGGTGGTCCAAGAAGTGGAAAGGGTACACAATGCTCTATGATTGCTTCACACTTTGGGTTCCACCATCTTAGCGCTGGTGACCTACTTGAAGAAGAAGTCAAGTCTGGATCAGACATTGGGTATGACATCTCAGTTCTTTCTACTCCTACTATTTTGTAGTTTTTGTGTGACCCATGGTCTTTTTGCTTGTCAGTTGGAGCTTGTAAATGTTACTGTGTACAATTAATGTTCATGTTTGCTAAAACAAAATGAGGCTTTTAGTAAATTGGATAATCACCACCCTGAAGGTACGGGAAAAATCAGTAGAAGCGCCACAAGGTGGCGTAATTACATTGACGAGCTTGTGCAGCTGGTGTATGGACGCTGAAACTGACCAAACTGCTGTCAAAGGGCATAGTTTTATGTAGACTTAGATTTCAAAGAACTAAAGTGTAATTATGTGAAATTCTGAGACTTGCTGTATTTTTTCATAACCTCAGGGATGGTTTCGTTAACTTTGTAGACTCTGTTCTTCTTTCATAGATCAATGATTAAAAGTCTTTCAAGATGGACGGGAATGCATAGAAGGAAGGATCGATAGAAGGAAGGATGGCAAGTTTCTGAAATAGTTACAGAGCTCTTGCACAAGGCAATGCATAGAAGGAAGGATGGCAAGTTTCTTATTGATCGATGGCTTCTCGCGCAATGAAGAAAATCGTGTTGCAGCTGAGAACATTGTACGAAATTCAAACTTTCTCAGCTTATTTTAATGTAGTTCCATCTTTTGAGCTGTTATTCGTATATGATGATGATCCAGAATACTCGTAAACTTCAAGTATAGCCTGATGATTGTAATTGTTGTCCAACATTCAACCAACGTTACAGATGAAGATTGAGCCAGAGTTTGTTCTGTTTTTCCAATGTTCTACTGCAAAAATGACAAAACGCCTTTTGAATAGAAACCAGCAAACGCATGACCATAGATCAACACACTAAACTATGAAAATGTTCATGGATTTTACAGGGAAGGTCTGATGACAACAGTGTGACAATACAGAAACGACTCAAGGTTTTTTGCGAATCTACTATACCTGTAGTTGGTTACTACACCTCAAAGGGAAAAGTACGAAAGGTACTGCTTGACGGATTCCCTAGTCCTAAATTAATGGGTTGCCCCAAGCGTAGGGCGGAGACCGATGTAGCACAATATCCGGAAAGTCCGGAGTCGAATCCACAGAGACAGAAACGTGAGCTAACTAAAAACTCGGGTTGTTGCTGTTTAAACTGGCTCTTAGGTAGCCACCCCTTGTTGGTTTGATTGAGAGATTAACTAAAACAAAGAAATTTGTTTGTTTTCTTTAAATAATTAAAAAGAGGTACGGTTGTAGGGTTCTTAGCGCTCGTAATCAGTCCGGATTAACCTGCTCCATTCGATGTTCTTAAAACGTTCAATTCAAGATTGAAAAAGATACCCCGCAAGATGCGAGACCCTATGGTCGCCGTATACCCATGCGCAGCGGAGAGTGAGTTTTGGACCCCCATTCCCCTGTTCACATGGGCTCCGACAATGCCTGGATTCGTCCGCGGGAAGTATTTTTTCCAATCTTAAATCGTTTTTCATTATTTGAAATTAGGAACAGAATCCGAACCGGTCACGACGTGCTAATCACCCCGCAACCCTACCTATACGACTACTCACTCATTGTCACGGAAGAAATAAAAGAAACCATAAATTGTATCATGCTTCTATAGTCTTAGAATGGGAATCAAACAAAAGATAACAATCAAACGAATTCCAACGAACAACTTTTATAAAGAATGGGAATTAAAACAAATTACCGGAACACAAGTGCTTGAATAAAACTTCGAAACTTCAATGGAAAAGCTCTGAAAGAAAAAGTTGCAAGTAAAAGCTGCTGAAGTATATAAAACGTAACCTAATAAACTAAGACTGTTAAGTATTTATACTAATCCTACCCCATAGCAAAGTAATTCCAAAATACAAACGGACAAAGGGAATTTCGAAGCTGACGGACGCGTATCAATACTAACAAGAGCTGTATGGATACGCATATGCTAACAAAAGCATCGATACTAACAAGCACTGTATTGATACAATTCTCCTGGACCAATTTTAACTCATCCGTATTGATACTAACATTCCTAGTATCAATACGCGTTCTTTTGGTAAAAATCCAAGCCCTTTCATGCTCGCCTCAATTGAATTCTCTTGCCACGCACGCACGTCCAATGATTCCCACACCTCGCCAACCATGCTTGGCGACAAAATCGCCTTATTTCCTGAAATTAACCAAGAACACAAAAACCAAGGAAAAACCGGAATCAAGTGGAAAAATGAGATAAACCGCGCATCTAATGCGCTATCATGCCCTATCAAGGCGCTAGTATATGCAATATCACGCGCCTATCAGGTACGTGGCTACTGTTTGTAATTCGGCAATTGTGAATACTAACAGGAGTGGCTGTAGTTTTCTTTTCGCGGTAGTTTTTTGAATAATCCTCTGATTTTTCTGCTCTATGTTTGCCACTTCTGCTATTTCCTCCACCTCCATAAACTCCTCTCATTCATTTGAAGAACCAAGCAAAAATATTTAGCCCTCCCTTATCAGTATGTTTTTTGTTTACATTCCACGCGTATGTTTTGTCCCATTATATTCACTCATGTTGTTCCGTGCATGTCAAGCCGGCCCTGAGTTATTTTGAAAAATGTGGCACGAGCACAGCAATGACACGAAAAAAGCATGGGCACGGCAAGGGTACGGAAAAAGCACGGGAATGAAAGAAGCACGAGCACATCAACGACACAGAAAGTACTCGTCTAGCCACAAAGAAAATAAACGATCTAAATTACTTTTTGGGCTCAGGATGGAGCACCACAAAACATGATACAACCACGGATAATTTGCACACACAATTACAAAACACACTCGGGGCGTGTTGTATAATTGTGCGTGCATTTGTGTGTGGTTGTAGAAGGACTCGGGAAACCACATGCCTAGTCCGGTGACTTCCACTTCACAAACTCTAAATTTTTCTTTAAAAAGTAGTAGAAGGATTTGATTGAATGACTTATAGATTTGCATATGTATGAGTGTAGTTGTGTCAAACTGTGGAAACTCGTTGGAATGAGAGGGAGAGAGAGTGTGTGTGAACCATCCGACAAATACGTAGCTCTCGGAGCCAGGTATGATTAACCTTGAAATACTTGATCCAAAACAGAAAAATACTTTGTAGTACTTCTCCAGCTTTCTGCCACCAACCGAAAGGCGGCGGAGCAGGATTATCGGGTAGTGATTCGGGCTTGAGATTTGACCCACCGTAAGTATGTCTACAAAGACCAGCTTGGGAAAGAAACTCTAGGATTTCCATGGTTTGAAGGTTTCTGTTAGGACAATGCTCCACAAAATCCAAAGCAGTAAATCCTTTCCGGTTCTTGACATTGACGTTGCCTTTGACAATCTTTATTTCCAACAGATATTTTATGGTCGGCACATCCAAAGTGCCATTAGTGTTAGAAATTAAGAGCAAGAACTAAAACTAATTAAAGCTGGAGAAAATTAGAGTAGATTTGCCTTCCTAGATTATTGTATGTATAACTCGGTATCCGGCTCGATGTCTACGTACAAACAGTGGTCCACCACAAAATTGTTACGGTCTCATAGTCTATAAATAAGCATTGTAAAGCTTAAGACAAGGTGAGTAAGTTTGAATAACGAAGAAAACATAGGTCGAGCTTGCTTGGCATTGTGAGGTTGACATTGTTTACAAGTTCTTGCTTTCTTCAATATGCTTCCCTACATGAGAGATTAATTTCTCTTTCTCCTTTTTGGTTAGAAATGTTCAAAAAGGGATAAAGGGTTGAAAAATTGTAGCTTGTAGTGATGCAATATGAGTCAATTATTAAATAGTTTAAAACCTTTCATCTTTATTTCTGACCTAGTTTATTGGTTTCATTGAGTTTGAAAGAAGAACTTTCCATTATCAAAGTGGACTCGAGAAGGACCCATGAATGGACAAACTGAATAGTTTAGTCCACCTCATATCGGTGAGGGTAACTACATGTAACACAAATACTCACATCCATTTGCTTGAGGGCTGCAGCAAGATGCAAGATGGTATTGCCATTATTGTCTCCGGAGTTGAGAAGAGACTTCTTGTCATTAGTCTGCAGATATTGTATGAGTATCTTTAAAACTTCTAGCCTATTATATTTCACACACAAGTGCAAAACAGTCTCTTCTCTGTCTAGTTTCTCAAGAATCTACTCTGGTTTGGCTCGAAGCAATGCTGGTATCACCTCAACTCTCCCTTTTATGGCCGCCAAGTGGGGAGGAGTTCTACCTGTTGGAGTACTTGTATTTGAGAGTTATATACATTGCTGCACAAAATATATACAGACCTAGAAATGTATTCAAAATATATGTTGTTCTGTATATGTGCGTGCGTGCGCGTGCGTGACAAGTATACACAATCTCACACACACTGGAGGAAAGTTGCTATGAGCATCGGGTTATAAGATGTTGGAGTTGCTACTGTTTAATTTGTTGACGATTAAAAAAAAAACTTCTATAAGCAACTAATTATAGGAAAGAAATATAATAATGAGTACCGTCTTCATCACGACCGAGGCAGACATTGGTGTTCACCCATAATAACACTTCTACGATCTCACAGTGGCCCTTGGTGCAAGCTAAGTGGAGGGGCAATGACCATGAAGGGTCTAACTCCGTGGCCAGTTCTGGTTTTCGAGTTAGAAGGGCTTTCGCGAAATCCAAATGACCTCGCAAAGAAGCTACGTGCAAAGGAGTGCTGTCATTGATGAAGAAGCCTGTGAGGGAGCTGACTTGGTCGAGAATGAACTCGTCCTCATTGATCAATGCTTCTAGTGCTGCGACGCTCCCGCTCAAGCAGGCGTCTTTAAGCCTTCTCCCCGCGTCTCCAAAAACGCGGGAGTGGATGACTTTGATACTGTTTGAAGTAAACGAAGGTGTGGAAGGGAAGGAGTGGATGACTTTGACATTTATGCATGATTTTATATATGTACTAGCAGGGGTTTAGAGTAGGTTTCCTCATACCCCAATCCAAAAACAGCCCACGCGTATGTTTTGTCACATTATATTCACTCATGTTTTTCCGTGCTTGTCAAGGCCGGCCCTAAGTTATTTTGAAAAATGTGGCACAAGCATGGCAACGGCACGAAAAAAGCACGGCCACAGCAACGGCACAAAAAAAGCATGAGCACACTAACGACACCGAATAGGTTTCCTCATACCCCAATCCAAAAACAGCCCACGCGTATGTTTTGTCCCACCATATTCACTCATGTTGTTCCGTGCTTGTCAAGGCCGGCCCTGAGTTATTTTGAAAAATGTGGGACAAGCATGGCGACGGCACGAAAAAAGCACGGCCACAGCAACGGCACAAAAAAAGCACAGGAACGAAAAAAGCACGAGCACGCTAACGACACCGAAAAAGTACTGGCACGAGACGACATGAGTAAATATAATGGGACAAGTTTTTATATTTATTTTTTAAATATAACAAGTGGAAAACAGTCTCTCCTCTGTCTAGCTTCTCAAGAATTGACTCTGGTTTGGCTCGAAGCGATGCTGGTATCACCTCAACTCTCCTTTTTATGGCTGCCAAGTGGGGAGGAATTCTACCTGTTGGAGTACATGTGTTTGAAAGTTATATACATTCCTGTACAAAATATATACATTCCTAGAAATGTATTCAAAATATATGTTGTTCCGTATATGTGTGTGCGCGTGCGTGCATGACAAATATACACAATCTCACACACACTAGAGGAAAGTTGCTATAAGCATCGGGTTATAAGATGTTGGAGTTGCTACTGTTTAATTTGTTGACGATTAAAAAAAAAACTTCTATAAGCAACTAATTATAGGAAAGAAATATAACAATGAGTACCGTCTTCATCACGACTGAGGCAGACATTGGTGTTCACCCGTAACAACTCTTCTATGATCTCAAAGTGGCCCTTGGTGCAAGCTAAGTGGAGGGGCGATGACCGTGAAGAGTCTAACTCGGTGACCATTTCTGGTTTCCGAGTTAGAAGGGCTTTCACGAAATCCAAATGACCTCGCAAAGCAGCTACGTGCAAAGGAGTGCTATCATTGATGAAGAAGCCTGTGAGGGAGCTGACTCGGTCGAGAATGAGTTTGTCCTCATTGATCAATGCTTCTAGTGCTGCGACGCTCCTGCTCAAGCAGCCATCTTTGAGCCTTCTGCCCGCGTCTCCTGCCTCGTTAATCATATTGAACTATTCAAGTCTGCCTCGACATTTGGGTTGTCCTAGCCCAACTATATGTTTTGTTGCCCACTTATTATTAAGTCATACAAAATTAAAAATATATATATACAAGTACAAAAAAAAATTCAAAATTACATATTTTTTAGCTTTAATAACATCAAAAAAAAATTGTGTTAGTTTACTCGATTTATTTTAACTATGAGTTTTATTTAGCTTTAATAACATCAAAAAAAAAACCGTGTTATTTGGTCTGATAAGTTCTTGCGAAATGATAGTTTGAAGATAAAAATAAAAATCGTGTTAGGTTGCTTGATTTATTTTAAATATGTCTTTTTTTCCATCAAATGTAAGAACATATCACGTATAGATTATTGTTGAAAGGAAAACAAAAAAAGATGGAATAAAAATTGTGGATGACAAAGAAAAAGACAAAGAAGATGAAAAAAAAAATGGAGGGAAAAAAAGACAGAGGAGGACGTACCACCCGTACTTTGGCAATACGCCAGTGACCAATCACCAAGCAAAGACTTTTGCAATCATGGGAAACTTTTTATATTTATAATATAACTTTTTTTTTTTTTTTGGGTTGCCCGAACCAGGGGATTGTCCAAGACCGAGGTCTTGCGGGGCTTATCGCTGGACCAGCCTTTCACACATGTTCCTAACACATGTATAGTCTTGATAGGAGTTTCTCTTTCCAGTCGGGTTGTATTCCGCCCGAATTAGATTTTAATATGCGCAAAGATTGTAATTCCTAATTCTGTTGCCTGGATATTAATTAATGTGACAACTTCAAAAAAAAAAAAAAAAATTCATTCACTGCGTTGACAAAGCATTCCTAAAACACAACTCATGCAACATTACAGTCATGCATTATAATCATACACGAGTAGAGGGAAAGCAAACGTGCATACCTTGCCGATGAGAAGGATAACATGCTCAAGGCCAATGGAAATCGCAATTAACCCCAAAAAAAAAAAACCAATGGCAACAGCCCACATTGGGGTCTGCTCCAATGACACATTGCCGCCCACCATTTTCTTTTTCTTTTTTTTGGGAGTATGTACTAGCAGGGGTTTAGAGTAGATTTCCTCATACCCCAATCCAAAAACAGCCCACCCGTATGTTTTGTACCATTATATTCACTCATGTTGATCCGTGCATGTCAAGGCCGGCCTTGAGTTATTTTGAAAAATGTGGCACGAGCACGGCAATGGCACGGAAAAAGCACGAGCACGGCAACGATACGGAAAAAGCACGGGCACGAAACGACATGAGTAAATATAATGGGACAAGTTGTTATATTTATTTTTTTATTATTTTTTGTAAATTACTTTCAACAATTAATAATTTTGTTTTGCTTGGCTCCTTGATATATCATTCAATGGTCTTTACTGTGGAAAATCTGATTCCAATTGCGATTTCTATTATCATGGAACGTATAATCCACCTCATCAGCAAAGTATGCACACATATATTTATGTACGTAATTTTGTACATTTACTCTTATATGTATATGTCTATGGAGTTTTAGAACATACTCTTAATTGAATTAATTCTTGCACCATTTGTGGTGGTTAAAGGGGAAGCAGAAGAGCGCCCTCTATGAAGCACTTGAGAAGGTCAAATCAGGTACACCAAATTGCTAAATTATCATCTCTATCAATTTTGATTATGGTACATCCATAGAACAAAAACTAACTTTATATAAGTATGGGGTACGTTTTGAAATTAATTGTTCCAGTACTTCAGTTTATTCAATGATTTATTTCATACTTGACCACAAAACTTGTTGACATTTTGGCATTTTAATTTCTATTTCTAAGTGGATTCATCTTTTTTTGGAGGGTTCAATCAAGAACAAAAATTTAATACTGCATTGTAGGGAACAAAATTGAAAAGAACCAGTAGCATATATGTGATAGACCACAATATAGATAAAAACTACACAAGCCACGGCTAGAGAGAGATAAGAATCCACGAGTAGAACTGATGAGGAAGAATTTGAGTATCATTTAGGTGCAAGAGTATTTTATGGTTGCAAAAAATAACTTTTTGCCGGATTGAGGGACTGTGCTGTGCCGTCGTTCGGGTCTCGCTCCGATGATCGAAAGCATTCACTTTATAAAGCTCGTCGAGTAGAACAAGTGTACCAAAAATCAGCTCGATCGGATATCATTAAGTGCCTTATCTGAACATTATTATCGTGCTTTTTTCATGTCATTCTGTGCCCGTGCTTTTTTCTGTGTTTTTTTCATGCTCGTGCTTTTTTTAATATTCTACCAGATCCATCAAAGAACACGGAAATCAGAAAGAACCAACAACCAAATCAGGAATTTTTTGGATTATTAGAGGTGGCAAATTGGCGGATTTGGGCGGTTTTGATCGGGTTGAAACGGCTCATGGGTCAAATATGGGCGGGTCAAATATTAAACGGGTTGTAAAGGGTCGGGTCGAATATGGGTCAAGGCAAACCCAAACCCGCCTGACCCAACCCATTTTTACTTACTTTTTTTTTTTTCCCCTTCTTTTTTTCTATCCCCTTTCCCGCCGAACCCTTCATTTTATGTCCTTTTCAAATATAACTTAGAGGTCGATTTTTATTTTTACCCATCAACTACTTACACACAAAATCCATCCATCCATTCAAAAAACAAGTATTCAACCCATTTTAGGCTTAAAAATGACGAAATTTAATGTTACTTTATTTTTGTCTCGTACTTTTCAGGAACGAAAATAAACGACGACAAGATAACTTCGACGAGGAGTCAGAGGCTAAAAAAACTTAAAGAACTATTGAAGCAATTAGAGGCGATTCTTTTCGTAAAATTTTTTCCATTTCCAAACAGTAATTTTTTTTACTTTTCCAAACAGTAAAACTGTTAGAAGCGATTCTTTTTTTTACTGTTAGAGGCAATTAGAGTCGATTCTTTTTTTCCATTTCCAAACAGTAATTTTATTTTACTTTTCCGATTCTCAAATTCTCTGGACACGGTCTCCAATAAATTTGACTTTTGAATTCCAAAAATTAATTAACTATCAATGTCCGATCAATTTAATTTTTTGTAAAATAATTTTAGGTTAGAAATTCTTTAAAATCAATGGTCTAGATCCCATTTCAGATCCGGGATGAAACCCATTTGAAAGGCACGACATGTGTTATTAATATATTCGAATGAAACTCAAGAAGCTATTTTAATGAGGTTATTGGGAAGAGAGAGAGGGAGAGGCGGGAGAGGTTACTGGGAAAATAGAGAGAGAGAGAGAGATTAAAAACGGGAAATTTTAGTTGGGAAAATCAGTTGAGTTAGGTGGGAGCAAATTAAAAATAAGGGCAATGGGTCTTCTAGTTCCAACCCATATTGAACCCATTTCTAACCCATCTAAATCCATAAAAATATGGGTTTATATGGGTTGAACCCATATAAACCCAATATTCAATATAGGCGGGTTGGGTTGAATTAAGTGAGCGGGTTTGGACGGATTTAAAAATATGGGTTGAGATTGTCACCTCTATGGATTATCATTGTAACTCTTCTGTGCAATATTTATAATTGGATCTCCAAGGAAGAAGGTAAAATTTCACAGGGAATGTAATTTCGGTAACACAAGTGGCAAGTTAGAGCGCCACTTACATCAAGTGTACTCCAAGGAACCATTCAGCCATTATTATTATTTTACTCAAAAAGTGAGCAAATATTTTAGTACAATCCAAAATAAAATACTAATCAAACAAATAGGAATGGAGGGAGTATCTTTAACAAAAGTCTAGGTACAGTTTATTGTTTCACTATATCATCCACTACATTTTTTGTGGGATCCAAAGAAATACAAAAAATTTATCATAAATTTTAAAATAATATTGTATCTAGCCCTGCAAAAAAATCAATTTCAACGAATATCGACAAATAGTATTTTTGAATTCGTACTCAACTGCGCAGTTTCGCCCTTAAGAATTCAAAAATAATATTTACCGATATTCGTTGGAACTGATTTTTACAGTCCTATACGAACAAGTGTGGGTCGTTCGATAAATTCCTACATGAGATGTTTAGATTTTTCAAGACTTCATGGACATGTAGAAAAGAAAAGACAATCCCCGCCCACACCAAGATAAAAATTTGACTCAAACAGTAACTTTTAGGGAGAAAAATAGTCGGGAACGACGAAGTTCTTTTTAATTAATTTTGAGAGATTGTATTTGATGTGTTGTATTTAAATTGTTGTGTTCCTAAATTCTTTGCATTGCAAGTTGCAACGAGGCCTAGGCGTATGTGAGAGGCTTGTATTTGTGGTTAATGGTTGTGTTCCTATCATTTTCTGACTTGGCAAAAAATTCCTCTCTCTACTCGATGACAGGGAAAGCTTCCATGCTACTCACATATCTCACCATGGAGTGTCTGTCACACACGCTCGTGGAACTTGACCCCTCTCTCTCCCTTGACTCTCTCTCTCTCTCTCTCTCTCTCTCTCTCTCTCGTACGACAATTAATAACAATAAATTGATTGATATAAATAATCTCCAATCTACCCAACGCCACTGGACTGCCCTATTCCAAACTACCATTCCCCTGTTTCTTCCTCTCTCATCCCTATCTTCAATATCATCACATGGTCGCAAACCCCTCATTTTCCAATCATGTATACCTCAATTTCAACCGAGAACTAGAAATACTCGACCACGCCGCCCTCATACGACCAGCCAGCCGAAGGCATCCCCGTCGATTCCGCTGATAATTTCTACAGCGAGATCGTCCCACAGATTCCAGAAGTCATATGGTGATTGTGATATAGTTTAAAGTAAACGAAGGTGTGGAAGGAAGGGAGTGGATGACTTTGACATTTATGCATGATTTTATATATGTACTAGCAGGGGTTTAGAGTAGGTTTCCTCATACCCCAATCCAAAAACAGCCCACATGTATATTTTGTCCCATTATATTCACTCATGTTGTTCCACGCATGTCAAGACCGGCCCTGAGTTATTTTGAAAAATGTGGCATGAACACGACAATGGCACGGAAAAAGCACGGGCACAGCAACGGCACGGAAAAAGCACGGGAACAAAAAAAGCACGAGCACAGCAGCGGCACGGAAAAAGCACGGGCACGAAACGACATGAGTAAATATAATGGGACAAGGTGTTATATTTATGTTTTTAATATTTTTTGTAAATTACTTTCAACAATTAATAATTTTGTTTTGCTTGGCTCCTAATTGATCAATGGTCTTTACTGTAGAAAATCTGATTCCAATTGCGATTTCCATTATCATGGAACATATAATCCACCTCGTCGGCATGGTATGCACACATATATTTATGTACGTAATTTTATACATTTACTCTTATATGTATATATGGAGTTTTAGAATATACTCTTAATTAATTGAATTAATTCTTGCACCATTTGTGGTGGTTAAAGGGGAAACAGAAGAAGAGAGCCCTCTATGTATTATGTCGAGTATCAAATTGACTGTCCTTCTTGTTTTATTTCTATCTTGTGTTTAGATTGATGGTGAGCGATCTATTGAAGAGGTATTTGCGGCAGTCAAGAGTGTCTTCTCCGAGGGTGATCAAACAGGCATGTAATTTGATGTAATCCGCTACTTTCCACCAAAGTGCCTAGAATGCCTCCAGATACTTTTACCCATTAAGGGGCCGTTCCAGTTTCCTTTTTTTTTTTAAAAGTTTTTTTTCCTTCAATTTTTAAACTCAAATATAAAGAAAGTAAAAAATAATTTTTTAATTTTTTTTGCACCATTTAAAAGATCTCGATCAGATCTTGATCTATCAAACAAGATCCATATTCATAGGAAATTTTTTTACGTATACACATAATATTTGAGCTTAAAATTACCTTATTTTTCCAAAAGTTACTTTTTTCCAAAATAGGAACACCCTCTAAATGTTCAGTACTTGGTCGTTGTGTGATGGTGAGATGAAAATTTGGATATCATGTTATTTGATGGTTGTAATGTTTCGCATGTAGTAATTCCTCTGAATGGTAAGGGGTATGTCATGTAAGATGTTATTTTATTTATGGAAGCTGCTGGTTATGGATAGGGATGGCAATTTAGGATTTGATGTATCAGCGGTGCTATTGGTACAGCAATCAAATCTGAACCGGCACATATTGGAACCGTTTTGGGTCTAAAAACTTTATTTACGGTTTCTCTCAAAAATCAGCTCAGTTTGATATCGGTAAGGGCATTGTCGAAACATCCAACTTTGTCTTACAATTCAGGCTTAAATTTTAAAGCAAAGTTGGATGTTTCCTAAACGTCCTTATGTTTGCACCATATATTCACCGCCTGTCGACGATCGTCCGGAAGGTGGCGATTATGAGAATGCTTCCTATTTTATTATTTCGTATTAATAATATAACTAGTTTTTATTTCTTTTAGTTGTTTGTATTTTAATAAAGTGCAGGACACTTGTCATCGTCGTACACACTTTGAAGTTGAAGAGAAGTTATTTGGACAAGTGGCATGCTCCTACACACTTTGGAGTTTGTGGGAAGTTATTTGGACACTTGGAAGATGATGAAGAGTAGTGAGAAGCTAGGAAGTTATTTCCTGCATTTTGTTTTTCTATAAATAGCCTCTTTTGGCTTCATTGTAAACTCCTTCAACAAATCAAAGTCTCAACTTTGTTATTAATTTTTGTTTTCCAACCCATTCGGATTATAACTAGGAGTAGGAGTAGGATTAACTTAATTTTCTTACTTTCGATGAGGATCCGTCCTTTTTTATTGTAATTCTACCTTAGAAAAATAACAAAGTCCATTTGTTATTTTTCTCCCGCTCCATCTCACTTCACTAAACCATCAATCCACTCCGCCCAATCGATTGGTTGATTCCGTTCTTGAAGATTGGCAGGTGACGGTCTTCTTTTATGAGTCAATTCATCACCACCAAAAAATAGCATTTTATTCATTCGCCATTTCTCTCCGGTGATGTCTTGAAACACGGCAAGGAACCTCAAATCCGTTTGTGGAGACAAGCCGCATTCGCCCTTTTCTTTTTGTTGTTGGCATTGTTTCCGAAATTTCTATCGATTTCGATTGAGGAAAAAATTAGGTAACACCTTACCAACATCGGATTGAGTTGATTTTTGGTATGGACCATAAACAAAAAGTTTTACGTGAATAAGATGAGTGACTCCGATTATTTTTTTTTTAAACCCAAAATGGGTTTGTGTGCGCTGCTACAGATTTGATATCTGTACCGTTATCATTTCTGTCAGATGTATGCGGCCAAATCGTGAGCAGTAAAGATATGAGGACAGAAGCCGGCCATACTGAAATCGTACCGACGGCCTCGGTCGGACGTCTCCGGCCACCGGACGGCCGATCCGAGCCGTCCAAAAATTTTAAAAAAAAAAACCGAGGGGCTCTACGCGGGAATTAACGGCATCCGATACGTGTAGGGTGGTTGGATCAAGCACCCATTTTTTTCGTCTATATATGTATATACACGAAAAAAATGGGTGCTTGATCCAACCACCTACACGCATCGGATGCCGTTGATTTTCGCGTAGGGCCCCTCGGTTTTTTTTTTTTAAATTTTTGGACGGCTCGGATCGGCTGTCTGGTGGCCGGAGACGTCCGACGGAGGCCGTCGGTACAATTTCGGTATGGCCGGCTTCTGTGCAGATAGCAGTCAATCGTGAGAGGCTTAAAAACTGGTGAGGGCGGGTTAACCCCATATCACAGAAGCCAACTAAAGACTTGACGTCTCCCAAGTCTCTCCATTCATGGCAACAATAGCTGTTGGAACATTTTTAAAATATTTAATGAATATTAAATAAATTATTGGTGAATGGTTTTAATCCAATAGGTGTCTATTCATGTTATATGGAGTAGATTTTACTATTGGATTTAAGAAGAAAAGAAATGTTTATTCAGTTTAAATGGATAGATATGATCAAATCAAAAGATATGACTATTAGAGTAAAAGAATAGACATGACTATTACGAATAGACATGGCTATTGAAATTAATCAAAGAGATGCGATCTTTGGCTAATAGTCATGATTCTTGCCTATATAAAGGCAGGGGTTCTACCAATTGGAGTAGTTGATCAGAACAAATTTGATTATTCATCTCTCTAATTTATATCCTAATTTATTTTTGATGGGCTCACAAATCTGAAGGTGTTCGGGTCTTTCTTCGTTAGTGCATGACGCAGTTAGACAACAGTTTAGAGGCTAGGCTTCATTTTGCCTTGGGGACAAATTTGCTGTAACTCGGTGCACACCAGATTCTCTTGAATTGGTGGGGGCGAATATCGTCTTGCGGACAACAACAACGTAATGTAACTTGAAGCATCTCCTTATTTCACTCGGTGTTTATCCTCTTTCATCGGCTCGACAAATTCTGCACCAACAGTAGCATCCTTGCACCAAGCTTGCTCACCAGCAAGGCACTCGCCTAACTGAGGTCCTCGTTATCAAGGCTTCCAAGCCACACAACCCACTGTATCAGTTTGATAAAATTGTTAGTTGAGTTCTAATCCATTTCAAGGCTCCTTTTTATATGTTACAAAGAATCTCAAAGAAAAATCCTCTGAGTGGGAACGAACGATTTTGATTCTCACTTGAGTTATCAAAGAGGAACGTGAAATGGCTAGGCCATGGGTAATCGATCCCTAACCTTGCTGCCTTTTAATCTAGTTAAACCGTTTTCTAGTCTTTTCGAAAGGAGAGAATTCCACCATTCAAAGCAAAACCAAAAGTTCGTCTTCTTAAAAGCCATCAAACATACAAAAAGACCTTCTTCCAATTCCAAGCTATTCAATTGCACTCCGTGAGAAAAGTTTTAAATAAGGAGGCACATCAAGACCACGCTGTAACACCCCCATTTCCAGGGAAACGTTAAATAAACATTATTTGAATAAAAGGGAAATATTATCCGAATATTACATCCTTAAAGGTTTATCCAAGTAACATTTATTACAAACAGGGATAAGGTACTAAGGTAAATCTACTCTTCACGGCTACGGTCTTCCTCGGCAACCTGATCAACTCCGTAATCCTCGAGGTTATAGAGATCGCCTTGATCATCTACAAAATTTGACACATTATACAGGCGTCGCCTCCAGTATAATATGTCAGGATTACAACAGTAACTCCATGAGCGAGGGGCTCAATAGAAACGCCTATTCTATTTATCTTAAACTAACAAAGATATATATAGTTTGGTAGTAAAACCTTTCACGTCATGAAACAGGAACTGAGCTATCACATGCGCATTCAACAACTTCAGTTAACAATAACACCTGCACATTCCCTAATCATCTAGCATCAAAGTCGAATAATCAGAGTTCTCCTACGCAGCGTTTCTCTTACTTTTTCTCTAGACTGCGTCACAGTCGCGCATTTCAATTCCACTTACCATTATCTTATGAAAACACTTTTCGAAAATTCTCCACACTTTCGAAAATCACAACACAACACATTTTCAACAAAATACAGGATCCGTTTACTCCCTCTTTCAGAATGACGGTCCTAAAGCATTGATTCTGTATACTCCCTCTTTTAGAATGACGGGCGATCAATCCTTATGCACAACGATTTCCCTGGTCCGGACTCTCGTTGGCAGGCACAATGATTCGCTGGTCCGGACTCTCATTGGCACATAAAAACTTTTCAAAACATTTAACACACCCAACCCTGGTTCCGCTGCTCTGGTCTCCCAGGTATCTTTACAATGGTTCTGCTGCTCCGGGCTCCCATTGGCACGCACAATGATTCCACTGGTTCAGACTCTCATTGGCACACACACATTTAAAACACTTTTCTGAAAATCGCACTTTTCCATATTCTTTAACTTTAGACCTCGTGACTCGTGTCTCATAAACATGCATCGTTTCTCATTTTTCGTGTCTCGTCAACATGCATCATCGATTCGTCGTAGAAAACCCTAGTCCGTATCATTCTATTCGATTATCGTCGTTGATAGGTTATAAGTCACATATATATTATCGTACATAGTCACCTACAAAAGCATAACGCCACATGTGCGGACGTCGATCCTTGGAGCGGATCAACCACTTATGCTTTGGGTTTATTACACACATACTAACAACATTATCCTAGCATAATAACTATTCATGGGTGGATAACATTCTGCAAGATCGTAGGATAGGGTTACTGTATATCTTATAACATGCTTCATAATACTTATAGGTTCTAGCATGCCAACAGATAACGTTATTTCTAACATGCTTAGTACACTTAGCGTAATCAACATAACGGTAATCACAGTATATTTTAGGCAAGTAGTTAGGAAATAGCTACAGTATATCTTTTAGCATGCGAATCAGCAGATAACGATATCTACGTACGTACTAACATGCATTGCAATCAAACTTAGGGGTCAACATGGGTGTTGGGAGCATCTCAGCACGGACGGCTCAGATCTCATCTTGGCCGAGCCGATCTTGGCCATTCCTTGCCGAGCCGATCTTGGCCGTTCCTTGCCGAGCAGATCTGGATCGTCCGTTGCTGGCACGGACAGCCGAGATGCTCCCAACACTTCGGGGCCAGCCCCAACCCCGGATCCCTCTCCTTTGGAGATATATATATATATATATATATATATATATATATATATATATATATATATATATATATATATATATATATATATATATATATATATTGATAGGCTTATTTTCTTACTTGTTTTTTGGTAGATGTAACGCATCAGAGTTACTGTTAGCACCCAAAGGACGGAGGATGAACCCATGGAGAATTCAGAAATTGCAAGTTTTTTTTTTTTTTTTTTTTGTTGGTTGCTTATTTGCGTTATGACATGTAATCCGTAGATAAAACCGTAACCGATCCGTGACTTGCGAATTGAATTGGAACCAAACTGTGGGACTTTTGATCCAAACACGAATATCATTTTTGAAAAATCATGACTCGCAAATTAGGATTAGATTCCTAAAAATTCGATCCGATCCGAACCATGAGCAACCCTACTAATTATCTATTTATGTAGCCAGCAAACAGAGAACGGGACTTCTATGTTCCAGAATAAAGAATAAAAAATAGGTAATACTTATCATCCAAGTCACCTTCCTACTTCTTCCAAATGCCACAATTTAGTTACTATTAGTTTAGGGGTTGCAAAATTTATTTATATTATTGTGAAGCATATTTTAGACCAATATTGTTAACTTTAGAATTTTTATTTTGTTTTAGCATTGGACACGTACACTCGTCTGTTAGGCTAGCAAAATGGGGACTAGAAATTACGGGCCGGTCTAGGTTTTTTGTTGGATTTCCCTCGCACTCCAGCCCAATCACAAAAAGAACCAATAAGGATGGCCATTATTTCCCTACCTGAAATACCCCTTTTGAAACCGCTGATAAAAAAAAGAAATAAGTTCTCCCCTCTTCGCCTCCCTTAACCGCCTCTGGTGCATGTTCTGCGATTCCGACGTCGTCGAGGCCAGCGGGTCTTTCTCGTGTCACCGTCCGACTCCTCCCTCCGTCCGACTCCTCCTTCCGTTTGACTCCTCCTTCCGTCACCATCTTCGCTTCCTCCGACTTCTCCTCAGACTCCTGCCTTCGACTCGTCCTCCGACTCCAAATACGTCTTCGTCGTCTTCTAATGGGGCGAAAAGGTATGTGTTTTCATTGTAATTTGACGTTTGCAAATTAGTTTGCCTTCCATTGTTGTTCCGTGCCAGCAGCCTATGGCTCCATTGCATGTTTAAATTGAGGAATTCTCAAGGACTTTGGGTGTATTACTGTATGAGCTGTGGTTTAGCACTGATTTTGCTAGAGATTTACTCGGTTCTTAGAATGAAATTGATTGCTTTCAGATTTATTAGGTTTTTGCTACAGACTTTTTGTTGCCAAAACACTTCAAAACACTTCAATTAACATTTCTGTAGAATGGCTAGTTAAGCAGTTTATTGCTAGGTTTTGGTTTGATCATGTGTATAAAATCAACTCCAAACAATGTTAATTTTATATTTCAAACACTGTCATTTTATTGTTATGCGAACATTGTGAATTTTAGAAAATTGACAGTGTTTAAAACACTGTCATTTTAAAAACACTGGGCAGCCTTTTAAGTGCTTTCAGGGTTGGATGTGCATCAAGGCCTTTTGAGATTAGCTCAGGTTGATGCAATTTATTCCACCATGAAGACTCTATTATTGCTATATGGTCTAACATGGATTGAAAAAGGATTTGGTTCGACAGGAAGCTTTTGAAAATGCAGAGCAATAGCGACATGGGAATTTGTTAAATTTTTATGCTTATTACTTTATTAGAGTAGTTCAGTGCCCTTTCCAAAGTATTTGGAGTTGGCACATGCCTCTTGTCTTGCACTGTGGACAAGCATGATACTTCAGAAGTTTTCATGAGGTTATTTCTTTTTATTTCTTTATCATTGGTGATAAAGAAATTATGGGCAACAAGTGCAAATTAGATTTGTAGCTTGGTTTGTGTTTTGTGTTCAATAAGCGATAGACAGATGCTGCTCGTGTAAGTTTTGAATAACATGCGTCCTTTCCCAATTTGGGGGGTGTTTTGTTTGGCAATCTCCTCCCGATCGGCAAAGTAAGCCTATGTTTCACTGTACAGAGTTATGGGCTAGGGAGAAAGGCTAAGATTTCGATTCCTCATTATATTGTGAAAGGATTCAGGTTTTTTCAACACTACGGTTCTAGCTGTAGAAATAAGTAAATTTTGTTTACTATGTTGGAAGGATTTTGTTACTGCTGCTGCTGCTATTGACTGCTGCAATGACAGAAATTAGCTGCTACTGCTGATGCTTAAGCCACTTGTAAATGAGCTGTCCTGACAGCTACAAGCTATTACCATTTAATACCTTGTTTTTATGTTACTACTTAGCTGCTACTGCTATCCAACTTCTACTGCTGTACATCTTATCAGTTACGTATGATCCACCTGCTGCTGTAGTTCTGCTATCCCAGCTGTTGTTACCTACTGTTTAGTAATAGTGGGGCTGCCACAGCCCGCAGCTCACGCGATGGCTGTGAAGAGCACGGAGAAGGTCGATGAGGATGACTTGTCTATTCATTGCATTTGATGACCTATATTTTCAAAATGAATTGGTGACCTATATTTTCTTATTCAAATTCATGGCATTTGATATAGCTGCATTTTTCTTATTGTTTTTGTATGCAGTAGTTCGAGGAAAAGGGAAGTCGAAGCAGTTAGATTACATAAGTGATGAAGAAGATACAGAAGAACGGACAAGTGATGAGGAATTCCTGCCTCATAAGGAAGTATCAAAAGGAATTATAGAAGCTGACACAATCTCAAATCCACCAAAGAAGTTCAAGACGAAAAAATTGGCGGGAAGAAAACCAATTGAAGTTACTTCATCTTCCGTCCCAAAGGCTTCACATGAAAGACATGCTCAATCTCAATATGACCTTCGGGTTAGATCGCCAATAAAGCAAGGAATCAACATAGAACAAGCTGCTCATCGGTCACAACCTCTTAGAAAGAGACCAAGAATTGTGGTTGAGACTCAAGAGACACAAGCGACTGAAGAGTCACAACACATCGTTTTTAATAAATGCAACATGCAAGCGATGATTAGATTAATGAAAGGATTTCCTGTCACTCCTGAGCTCAAGGTTTCGCTGAAAAAAACGCCTTTTTGGCATTTGATCAATGCATTTATTGAGGAGAAGGTGAAGAGTGACCATTGTAGAAAGTTCGATGAGGTGGTTGCTAAAATTGTAGAGTCATATGATGCAAATACAAGAACATTTAGATTGGGAAACAAACATGTCAAGCTCGAAAGGGAAGATGTGAAGTTGATTTTTGGTATTTCATGTGGAAATGAGGAGATAAACCAAGGTTATTGTAAGAAAGAAGATGTCCAGTTAGCGGCCAAGTGGAAAATAAAGGGGAAAAGGTTGGATACCTCAATAATCAAGAAGCTTTTAACAGAAAAGCAAGACAGCAGGTTGGAAGATGATATGGATGATATCGCAAGATTGTTATGTTTGTTCCTTTGTGGGACGTTGTTCTTCTCTACAAGCGGAACCACAATCAATTGGGTTTATGTTCGCTATGTGGAAGACTTGAATACGATTAAACAATTCGATTGGGCGGGAGCGATTTGTAATTACTTGCTGAAATCTACTGATGCGGAACATAAAGATCCAAAAGAAGTCAAAGGTTCTTCAATTCTATTACTGGTAATTGACAATATAACTCTTTGCATTTGTTTGTCTAGTATGTTCTCCCAGTTAGATTAGTTTTTTAAGCCATGACTTTTATCTATTGGGTTACGTGAAATTGTTTATGACTTTTGAGATATCACAAGTTTGTATGTCTCAGATTGTCAGTAGCTTGGCAGTTGATAAATGCTATTTCAGTACACTAAGAATCTTGTCAGTAGATATCAATTGTTTTTCAGAGAGAATATTCAATTGTTGGAGGATCTATCAGGCACAAGTTTGCATCATACTGGTTGTCTAGACTGAGAGTGCAACTTCTAAATTGTTTTGATTACTTTGGGATCATCTGCTGAGTTCATGGCTTAAACAAGTGATATTACCAACTTCGATCGTAGCTCAATGGTTGTACGTGTTGTACCACTAGGTTTTTAGGCGAGGTCTAGGTTTCAAACTTATAGAGAAGTGTTGAGTTCATGGCTTAAACAATGAATTATGTCCTAACATTTACTTTCTGCGAACATTGACCGTCAGACACACAGCCACACCCAAAAACACAGATAGAGAGGCACTGACCTGCATGTCCGAAGTCCAAAGAGTGAGATTGTCCCTTAGCAGTTGCATGATGAGGGTGCTGTCCTTGTACGATTCCTCACCTAAAGTATCATGTTCAGCTATTGCTTCCTCAAATGCCTGCACATAAAAGCATAATGATAAGAGTGACTTCAAAAGAAAACTGATATGCAGTATTATGGAAAAAGAAAGCATTCGTACAATACCAGACTCGACTGTAATTTATAGCAGCCAACTCAATTTATTGATTAGTTGCATGTTTTACAGTTACAAAAATGCTTAGCTATGTTCACTTTGCTGATCACAAATTTGTGTGTACTCATAGAGTAGATCATGCGACAATCTTGTTGCTCTGTGCTTTTCTTTTTACCACTGCCACTTCATCACTTTCCAAGGTTATAATTTTATGTGTCCTTTTAAGTTTTAATTCTGTTGTGCAGTATTGGCTTTGTGAACATACCAACATCCTGAATCAAGAGAGCCCAGATTCTATTCCAAGGTTGCTCAAGTGGAACATTGCAAAGCTGCGGAAAGCGCTCAAAGACGTGAAACAGTTGCAGCAACTCCCAAATGCAAAGGTAACAGGGTGGTTAATTGTTCATATTTGATTTTAATGTTCATAAGGCGACCTGTCTATGACGAAACTTTTGTGGTTTAATGTGATTTAATGGCATTGCCTCTTTGTAGGTAAAAGATGGATCACTTGAACAAACCAATGATGAAAGAGAAGATGTGGAGCAACATGAAGATGGTGAAGAAAAATTGGTATGCGTTGAGAAAGGGGCAATGCCAATCAATGATGAAAGAGAACCAATGATTGGAGTGGTGCAAGAAACGTTTGGAGTGGGGTCGATGCATGATCAAGACATTGAAAAGGAACATAAAGATGGTGAAGAAAAATTGGTATCCGTTGAGAAAGGGGCAATGCCAATCAATGATGAAAGAGAACCAATGATTGGAGTGGTGCAAGAAATGTTTGGAGTGGGGTCGATGCATGATCAAGACATTGAAAAGGATGGTGAAATACAGGGATTGGAGGCCTTCGATACTCCCACAAACCCATTGTTTGAAGCTGATTGTGCAAGCTACAAAGGCTCTATTGTGGTTGATAGTCTTGGCTTTGAATCACAAGAAGATAATAGTTTGTCAGAAAAATGTTCGGGATCAACATTGGCACCAAACAGCTTGGATGAAAAGTCATTGGATAGAATGCCTACTGCATCATTGGATAACATTTGTGCAACAATAGTGGATCAATCAACCAAGGATGCAAATGCAGTTATCGATGAACTGAAGAAAAGGATTGAAAACTTCGAAAAACAAAAGAAGAATGCAGAGATTGAGAACATGAAAATCCAAGAACAGAATCAGAAAGTTCTACAATCTCAAAAAGAAGAAATTGAAGTACTGAGGCGGAAACTTGAAGATGCAGAAGGCACAAAGAATGCTTCTGATGAAAAGGAGAAACATTTGAAATGTTTGGTTCGTGACAAAGACATATACATATCCACTCTTTCCAAAAAAGCCCAAATCCTTGAAAAACAAAAGGTTGCATTACAAAAATTGAACAAGGACTTGGAGGAGCAAAATCAGGAGTATGAATTGCACCAGTTAACACAAGCGTATGGCATTGAAACTGAGAAAGCAGTCCATCAAGTCACACAGAAGGCGACAATGCAAAAAACTGCAGAAAGAGAGAGATGAGCTGGAGGAGGAATTGACAATTTTAAAAGTTCATGAATTGACACAAAAAGCAATGGCCAAGAAAGGGCTTCAGTCTAAGACAGAATTGACATCTCCGCCGTCAAAATTTAAGAGAGTGAAGGCCAGAAATGATAGAAAGAAGAACTTAGCTGCGGGCTATGTCTATCCACAGTTGAAGAGGAAGAGTGCACAAGAAGAATATATTGATGTAGAGAACTGTCCAGAAAATGTCCAAGAGCAAAAGCCAATAAAGAAACTGAAGACGTTGAAGCCTCGTGCTGAAACGTCCAAACTTATTCATCCAGAAACTTGGGTGACAATTCAAAAACTTTGGAAGGCAGCAAATCCTAGGTAACAGATACGCTTCACTTTTCCCAAAATTATGAACTTTAAGACTGTTCTCTGAGTTTTTCATAACACTCCAATATGCAGAATTGTTGTATGGCAGTCAGCATACGACATGCTCTACGTTGAAGTTGGTGACATAGAAAACTTGCTATTTGACGATTCAATATCCAACCGGGTAAATTCAATATCATTCCCTTATCTTGTCCTCCTACACACTGCTAAAATGTTTAAAGACTATTCAATATCATTCCCGTGCTTGCAAGCTGCAACTCGATCTCCTTCTGAAGACATATCCCTGTACCAGCTACGAGGGGAAGGCCTTTCTTCTACTCTTTCCATTGACTGTTAGCTTAAGTTTTAGTTCTCTTATCAGAAACTATGAGCTGCAGTATTTAGCTGATCTTCCCATCTTATGCTTACCACCTCCAACTCAAAATTGTTGGCATATCACATCTAGTTACACAGTAGAGACTCTTCTGCAGAGCTATTGCTCAGACATCTAACCAAAATTATGTAATTAGAGACTCTCCTGTAAATCTTGCATGTCATACCCCGGCACTACGGCATATCACCTATGAGGCTATAATGTTTTTGAATCTTTCACTACTTCCACAAATCGTTTAAGTGACACACCAGACTATTTGTCTTTGAAAAGCTCTTCAATGACACCACCAAAAAAATATTCTGATCATTGAGACTTTTGGACAGTAATCCCAAATATGGGCAGCCAAGTAGTTGCATGTTTTACAGTTACAAAAATGCTTAGCTATGTTCACTTTGCTGATCACAAATTTGTGTGTACTCATAGGGTAGATCATGCGACAATCTTGTTGCTCTAAAATGTTTAAAGACTATTATTTTTTTTGTGTAGACTGTTATGTTAATTAGCTGTGAATTTTACCTGTTTTGGAGTCTTTTTAACTGCTACTTAACAGTGTGTAGATGCGTATGCGCATGTCCTCATGCAACATCACATCAACGCACAACCAACATTTTCATTGGAAACTCCACAACCAAAATCATTCATCTTCAACAGCTTTTTCTTGGTAAGAAACTAGCACTACAAAAAAACCAAATTTAATGTTTCACAAACAGCTTAATTTTGATTTTGGTTTTTCTCCTGTAATCAGGATGTGATTCAAAACAAAGATGAAAAGCAAGTGAAGAAGATGCTTGCAAGTAATATGCGAAATTCTTTGCCGGCAAGATTCCTTCTCTTTCCCATACTTATTCGATTCCATTGGACACTGCTTGTGCTTGACAAATGGGAAGGACACTGGAAATTCTACAATTCTATCTTGCACAGAAATGGAAAAGATGAATACTGTGATGCAACAACCCATTTGGTAAGCAAACCTCTTAATCGAATATGCTAAAATTAATTCTAAAAACACTATTAAGTAGTTGTACATTGTTTTTCTTGTTCATAGAGAAAAGTTGTTGCGTCTCACATCAATATTGACACAAGAGAAGTGCACAAAGCAACCATTCTTGACACAGCGGAGATAGAGAAAAATTCACCCCAACAACCAGTGGGAAGGAAAGTATTGTTACTGTATCTGTTGATTTGCAAAAAAAAAAAAACCTCAACTATTAGAATTCCTAATGTTATTTCCCAATGTTGATTACGTGAATTTTGAATTCTTGCAGTGTTGATTGTGGGATTGTTGTCATTTCAATCATGAAGAAGTACATCAACAATGAAGAGCAAAGCAGTAAAATAACAATGGAAGAGTGTAGGCAGATCAGAGCAGAGCTTATACATTTATTCCTCAACGACACAAGCAAGTCACTATGAGTCCGGAGAAAGGTTGGGACAAAATTCTACTATCATTTTTTCAATCTTTTAGACAGCTTTAACTGTTTGGTAATTGGCTACTGGAGTACAATCTTCCTTTTGACTGAGAATTTTTGCTAGAAAGTGTAGATGGAGTAAAGCACTTGAACACTTGGCATATTCCAAGAGCATGTAAATTTTAAGCAGTGTTAACCGTATGGCATATTCCAAGAGCATCATCTGGTTCACTTTGTATGTAGGGAAATACAGTTTGTGGAACATTTACTGGTTATATTGTGTCTGATGATGAGCTAAGGGACTGGAATCCTTTATTGTTGTACTCAGAAATTAGATTTTTAGCTTGGTTTGTGTTTTGTGTTCAATAAGCGATAGACAGATGCTGCTCGTGTAAGGTTTGAATTACACACGTCCTTTCCCAATTTGGGGGGTATTTTGTTTGACAGTCTCTCGTGGACTGAATTTGGGGCAGGTGGACGTATGGAGAAATGAAACTGCGGCATTGGCTGCCCTTT
The DNA here is from genome assembly GCA_025413875.1 of Rhododendron molle. Classification (NCBI taxonomy): domain Eukaryota; kingdom Viridiplantae; phylum Streptophyta; class Magnoliopsida; order Ericales; family Ericaceae; genus Rhododendron; species Rhododendron molle. The sequence goes on along the minus strand of CM046389.1, from coordinate 45,623,103 downwards.
ATGTTAGCCTACTTTGCTACATTGTAATGTAGAAACCAAATTCTTCCTTTCCCCATCCGGGTGACCCCCGAGCTACTACATAACAGTAGTTAGATTGTGTTTTTAGATCAGTTTAGTAAGGTTGAGTTATATTTTTCAATTGGAGATTGCTTTGTGGTCATGTCAATCCTGGAATTCTAGTGGTTGTTCCCCGTTGTCGAAATTGTGACTGGTGTTTTGAGTTAGTTCGTTGTACTTTTCCTTTTGAGTTTTGCTGAAGGTTGGTCGGCTTGTCAGTTGGTTTCTAACTTTTGATTTGGATGTGTGAGTACAAAAGCACCAATTGTACACTGTCATTTTGTTGTTATGAATTATACAGAAGGCAAGGAGGAAAAAGTTAGAATTATACAGAAGCAAATGCAAGGTCAACAAAATTGACAGTGTTTGGAAATGAAATTAATAAAATCAACTCCAAATAACGTTAATTTTATATTTTAAACACTGTCATTTTGTTGTTATGCGAACATTGTGAATTTTAGAAAATTGACAGTGTTTAAGACACTGTCATTTTACATTTCAAACACTGTCATTTTTTTGTTATGCCAGCACTGTGAATTGTAAATAAAATCTACTCCAAACAACATTAATTTTATATTTCAAACACTGTCATTTTGATGTTATGCGAACATTGTGAAATTTTTTTAAAGTTGACAAAATATACAGTGTTTGGAAATGAAATTAATAAAATCAACTCCAAACAATGTTAATTTTATATTTCAAACACTGTCATTTTATTGTTATGCGAACATTGTGAATTTTAGAAAATTGTCAGTGTTTAAAACACTGTCATTTTACATTTCAAACACTGACATTTTTTTGTTATGCCAACACTGTGAATTGTAAATAAAATCTACTCCAAACAACATTAATTTTTCATTTCAAACACTGTTATTTTTTTAACGCATAACATTGTTAGCTTTTTTAAACTTGACAAAATTGACAGTGTTTTGAAATGAAATTAATAAAATCAACACCAAACAATGTTAATTTTATATTTCAAACACTGTCATTTTGTTATTATGCGAACATTGAGAATTTTAGAAAATTGACAGTGTTTAAGACACTGTCATTTTACATTTCAAACACTGTCATTTTTTTGTTATGCCAACACTGTGAATTGTAAATAAAATCTACTCCAAACAACGTTAATTTTACATTTCAAACACTGTTATTTTTTTACGCATAACATTGTTAGCTTTTTTAAACTTGACAAAATTGACAGTGTTTTGAAATGAAATTAATAAAATCAACACCAAATAATGTTAATTTTATATTTTAAACACTGTCATTTTGTTGTTATGCGAACATTGTGAATTTTAGAAAATTGACAGTGTTTAAGACACTGTCATTTTACATTTCAAACACTGTCATTTTTTTGTTATGCCAACACTGTGAATTGTAAATAAAATCTACTCCAAACAACGTTAATTTTACATTTCAAACAATGTCATTTTGATGTTATGCGAACATTGTGAATTTTTTTAAAGTTGGCAAAATTGACAGTATTTGGAAATGAAATTAATAAAATCAACTCCAAACAATGTTAATTTTATATTTCAAACACTGTCATTTTATTGTTATGCGAACATTGTGAATTTTAGAAAATTGTCAGTGTTTAAAACACTGTCATTTTAAAAAACACTGGGCAGCCTTTTAAGTGCTTTCAGGGTTGGATGCGCATCAAGGTCTTTTGAGATTAGCTCAGGTTGATGCAATTTATTCCACCATGAAGACTCTATTATTGCTATATGGTCTAACATGGATTGAAAAAGGATTCGGTTCGACAGGAAGCTTTTGAAAACGCAGTGCCCCTAGACGAGAAGATAAACAACAAGATGAATACAGAGGTTGAACAAGCATCCCACACCTGAAAGGTGCCACTCATAGGTCTCCACCCCACCCCACTAAGGTTATCACTTTTTCTATAGTTGGGAGTAATCTGAGTTTCCTGTTGTCAGGCTTGACAATTGAAGTGCGCCTATTCAAGGAATTGGATCACATGCCAGTCCACACAGATGACGAGACTTTCTACAATGAAGATGATTTACGTGGCTTTGGACACATCTCAAAGAGTATAATGGATGCACGAAGATTGTAACATTGGATGATCTTAAAACCTAAAAATGGCAGCTCGTGTGCAGTGGGGAATAGAACTGAACAATCTTTGCTCTTATTTTGAACATAGTTCGAGGATCGTAGAGTGAACAGATGATTGCAAATATCTTCCCCCCATCACCCTCTCTATTTTTATTTTTGCTCCAGAAATCAAAGAAGGAAGTACTACTTATGTCATTAGTATTGCAAGTAATAGCAAATCATTACTGTTGATGCTAGTTTTTTTGTAGATTCGACATTGCGATAATGGCCCTGAGACTATGCAGTATGCACTAGTACAAGAAGAATAAAGTGAAAGCAAGATATTCTACTGGCTTTTAAGATTCCATATTAAATCCTGAGATATGGATACACAACAATACATCTCTCAATTCTTCTTCTACTACCACACTTACAATGTCAATGTGAATCAATGATTCACCTGAGTACTTGAAGGAAAATGTGCTCACAACTCACACCCAAAAGAGAAGCAAAAAAGTGCACTTAGAAATCTGAATCAGTGATTCACACCAGACCAGAGCAGTGACTCTCACTGCTCGTCCCATTCATCGTTCTTGTACGACACTAGAGTGTCAATCTTATGAATCTGCATATAACCCAAAAAACCATACTCAACAAGAATCTGGCAATGAAGAGCTCTACAAAGATAACTTGGGCAATTGTTACCTTGGTGTCGAAAGAATGCAATTTCACCATTTGTGGATTTGCTATCAGTTTGGGGTCACTCTCAACCCAGGTGAATGGTACTGCAACATCCTTATGGGTGTATGCTAACACATCAAACACACCTTCAACCAAAAAAATAAAACAAGATTGCTCGAGAAAGTTTTTTTTTTAAAAAAAAGACACGAAATCCAGTAATGGGAACATGATTTGCTGATTTAAAATGGGGGCGATATTGCATAACAAAAAATGTAGGGTGCGATATGCAAACCATATAAACTCACAATACAAGAGGGCAGTGGCATCCTGTGTTTCAGAACTTCACAATTCAACACTATATTCACTTTTTAGTGGGTATGAGTTGGTTACACAATTACATATTGGTTACGAAAATGGCTTAGTTTGTTAGTGATATACAAATGTGCCAACAAATATTAGTTGTACTCCGGAATACATAAGATGCTATAAGCGAAAGATTCTAGCCAACTAAAAGACATCGATCAATTCAAAACCATTTTGAGATGATGCGACTTCAAAAAATGCAAACCCAACACATTTGCCAACCTGGTCCCAACCAGTGCAGACTTTCAATGATGGAAACCCAACACCACACTAACCTGGATTATTACTCCAATTGAATCCTCCATTCAGTCCTTTCAAAGCCTGAGTGAACCCACCAAAAAGTTACTGTCAATTTAGATATGCAACCAAAATCCAAGTAAATGGAAGTGATAAAATTTAACCGACAACAACAACTAGATTTGGATGAGACCAATGTAATTAAAATGAACAAGGACGGAGGGAAAAAAACTTACCAGGAGGAACAACACCAGTGAGACAATTGTTTTGAACATCTACAACTTCCAACTGGGTAATGTTAGCTAAACTTGCTGGGATTGAACCCGATAGATGGTTAAAACTCAAATCAAGTCTTTTAAGCATCCCAGAATCTCAATTCATCAGCATAACATAACCACAGTAATGAAAAAACATATTTATTAAGCACTTTTAAAAAAACAGTCACAATAACAGCATCATCACTCCTAAAACGAAGTCCAAACATGACAATTGAAAAATATGTTGAACTTCGACAATTGAAAAATATGTTGAAGTTCTCAAATGAAAATGTCATTCTTTGAAGCAAATGTCAAACAAGAATCCTTATTGAGATTGTGGAAGAACATTCCTGCTCTCTTATTCTAAACAAAAATCCCAAAAGTTCTCAAATCCTTTGTGCAAGTTGTCCTGTTGTGCCTAGCAATCTTCTCACACCTGCTCCACTTTATACCTCTAGCCTCAACTCTCCAAAGGCTCTTTACAAGTTCCCCTATTATGTGTACCAACCTGTCCACACCTGCTGCAAGTAACTTTTCTGGTCTTTGCTCCTGTTGATGGTATCCTTTCTGTCCGAGGTCGTCCAGGAGGTCTCTTGCACAGTGGAGGAAGAAGAACATCATCAGGAGTATCAAGATCAATATTCTGCCAAATCCTAGGTACAGGATTGATGCATTTCGAATACGCCTCACGATAAGATTCAGAGAAGAAGCAACGTTCCATGTAATCATTTAAGTCCTTCTTACTTTTCTTCAATGCACAAACACCATGAACGCACGGGAACATGTTTAGCTGCCAATCTCCACAAGAACAACTACGACGCGCAATGTCAACACTAACTGACGGATCAGACTGCACTTCATATAAATCTCCATTTGCCCTAACTACATTCCATGTTTTCGATAGACCAAACAACTCAACCAGTTTCTTGTCCCATTTTGGACAAATAACAGTTTTCCACTTTGCTACCAACTCCCTCCTATCACACATTTGGTCCATTAACTTTAGTCTAATCTTATCAACAAGTTGAGTTATTGGCAATCAACGCTCCTTTCTTATCCAATTATTAAAACACTCAACAAGATTGGAAGTCAACTCACCATATCTTTTTCCTGGGAAATAAGGATGACACCAATGTTCATTTTCCAATCTTGACAGAAATTCAGTAATTTTTACTCCACCATCTTGCTTGAGTTTACTCAAAAGCTTGTCACACTCTTGTACATTCGCTGCACAAGCACACCTATGGAATAAGGCCACAATATGTTTCTTCTTTTTTGTGTCTAACCCCCCCATATGCTTTCTTAAATTGGCTTTAAGATGAAGTAGACAATAAGAATGGGGTGAAGACGGGAAAACAGATTCTACAGCTCGTAACAACCCTTCATGGCGATCAGATATAAACACTACTTCCTTATCAAAAGCCAGAAAATCTCTCAACTTCAACATAAACCAATGCCAATTTTCTGAATTTTCAGAATCGACAACAGCGACACAAATGGGATATAGACCTACAATCAATACAAAAGGGGGAGTAAATAAATAGCAGATAAAGCATTAAACCAATGAAAATATGGACAACACAATTGGGCAAAAGATAGATAGAAGATACAAATATACAGCATATACAAATAAGAGGATGTTGAAGAACCCAAATTAAATTAAAAGAATACAAATTACTACTGCTATCCTCTCTTACTTAGCTGCTACTGCTATCCAACTGCTACATGAGGCTTAATGAGGAAATCATTAATGACTGACGGTTGTATTGGATGGAAGATACAAATATACAGCATTTACAAATAAAATCATGAAAGCAAAATGCTAACCATCTGGTGCTTGTGCAAGTTTTGGTTATGTACCAAGTTTTGTTTGTTTTGCTCTGTGGCCTGTTTATGATGCTTTGCTCTAGTCATCACCTCAGGTCGTTTGCTATGGTTTTGTGTAACCAGCTGTCATTAGGGATGGAGCCCGATTCTGTAACATACAACACTCTCCTGCACTACCAACTACCACCATCTATCTTTTGTTTGAGGGAAGCGATTGGAATTTGTTGAAACTTATGAGCCACGACAGAGACAAGGATGTCAGGGCCCTAATAGATTCTCTTTTCTCCATACACTTGGATATGAGGTTCTCGTTTTCTCATACACTTGGATGTCAGGGCCCTAACAGATTCTGTTCCATTTTCAGAGTTTAATAAAACTTCTTTTGCTGAGGGGAAAAAAAAGTTTGAAAATCAAAGTTATGCATGGTTCGAAGTCCTTGATCGATTATGTTTCCAGGAGGAGAAGAAGACGGATCAACTTTGATGCTATTCTATGAAGAGTTTTATTTCTACATGGAGCTTTCGCGTAGATCAATGGAATTATACAGGCAGCTAAGTATCCAATTGACATGTCAGGTAACTTTGATGCTATTCTAAAAAAAAAAAAAGCAAAACCGTTAGATCAGGTACCAAACTGCCACCGATATATGTATATCAACAGGTAAGATTCTCACTCACATCAAAAATAAAAACCACAGACTATCTAACGGCAGCATCATCACTACAAAAGATAGATAGAAGTGTTACCTCGGTTGCCATCTTTAGCACAAGCAGCGAGCAAACATCCTTTGTGAGTTCCCTTCAGAAACGTTCCATCAAGAAACAGTAGAGGTAGACAGAATTCAAACCCGTGCTTGCAAGCTGCAAACCCAACAAACAATCTCTTGAAACGCCGGGCCTCATCGCGCTCTAAATCACATACGCTATCAGGATTTGAAGCCTTAAAGGAATCCACAAAGCTTGTTAACTCCTTAAATGATTTTGTATAATCCCCATACACAAAACTTCTAGCCTTCTCAACACCCATCCATGCTCTTCGATAAGTCACATCTACCCCATAGTCTTTCTTCAACTCCTTCCTAACATCCACTGGACGTTTTGACGGACTCAACCGAATAGCTTCTGAAAATATTCTTCCTATCAAACCGGAACTGCTACGAGAACTACTAGTCGACAACGATGCAGCCCCACAAGAATGCTCATTCATCAACTCTTTTATCCTAAACAGTCCACTTGGATTCTCTACCTTGGCCTTTACAAACCATGTGCAATGCAATGTACGACAACGTGCTTTCACAGTCTCAGCATCATTCTTAGCATAAATGAATTCAAAGCCATGAAATAACGAATACTTGCATAAAGAGTCGCGGAAAGCAACAGCGCCACCAACAAACACCTGATCAACTGCCTTAATCGCGATGCGCCAAGCATCTGACTTCAACTGCTTCCTTTCTTGATCATATAACGACAATGTCATATCAGAACCATTGTCAATTTCAGATATCAACTCACCAGACCCTACTACATTCAATCCTACATTCAAACTAGAACTAGATCTATCACCACACTCTCCAACAATCAAACTAGTACTAGATCCAGTCAAGTCATGAACAGAAACATCAATACGACCGATTCTAAACTTCTTTGCTAAAGTATGTAAAGCAATCAAATCTTCATCACAGTCAACATCACAGTTTGGATGACCATCTAGTGTATAAGATATTTCAAAGCAACCTTGAGTCAAATCCTTCCATTTGTGAGACAACTTGCTAACCAATGACTGAAAATCCAAATTCTGTGACAAAATGATAGCAACACTTTTATCGCCATGCTTGCATACTAACACAGTAGCATCCTCCATATTGTTCTTCAAAAACAGTGGAAAACAAAAGGACATCAGTAAAATGACAGTGTTTGCAAATTTAATATTGAAAAATTGACAGTTTCTAATGTAAACATGATAAAATTGACAGTGTTTTGGATAAACTTTTTTGTATAGAAATTCAATTTTCTCGACTATTAGCTTCAGAGGCACAAGTTAAATGCTGTAAATTAGCCAGATTGAATCAAAGACTAGTAGATCATCAACACAGGGGCGTAATTAACTCTCCTGAAATACAGATCAGAGATTACATTGCAGCAATAACAAGTGGACAACAAAACAGAACAATCAAAAATCAATCGAGAGAGAGAGAGAGAGAGAGAGCAGAATAAGCTTTCAAAAATCGATTCCAAAATAATCTTTCAAAAATCGATTCCAAAAAAAATCGATTCCAAAAAATAAACGCCATGCAATAAGAAATCAAAAATCAATGCCATGCAATAAGCAATCGAGAGAGAGAGAGAGAGCAGAATAAGCTTTCAAAAATCGATTCCAAAAAAAATCAATGTCATGCAATAAGCGATCGATCGATCCAGAGAGAGAGAGAGAGAGAGAGTGTACCTAAATCACGAGCAACCCTAGGAAATCGCCAGCAAACCCTACGAAATCGCCAGGAAGCAGACAGAGCGAAGTTCGCGCGAATTGGAATTCTAGAAATTTTGAATGAGATGACCGAAGTTTGCACGAAGTTATTGCCGTTCGTTTGTTTGTTGATGAGCGAAGGGTATTAATGTAACTTCCTAGAGCTAACTAGACTTAGACGTAAATTAAAACCTGATTAATCCTTAATGGGAAATTTGCACACATTTTGAAGACCGGCCGGTAAATCTCTGAAACGGGGAGGCTCATGTCCACAACTTGCCTTTATCTAGTTTGGTGTCCAGTTTGGGCTTTGTAAGCTCATTCTGGGCCCACTACATTGATCGAAAACATTTATTTTGTTGAGCTCGTCGAGATGGTCATTCGCGTAAAAAATAAGCTTGGTCGAACATCGGGAGAAATATGATCAAAACAGATTTGTAAAAAAAATGGGATGAAAAAATTAAATCCAAACTTAAATTTTCCATTTTTATCTTGTTCTAATAAATTTCGATAATGTATCTACCGATATTCGATCAAACTTATTTTCAATGACAAACTCAAGCCCCGTTCCAGAACGCTTCTTAAAAAATAAATAATTATTTTCCATCTTCTCATTCCAAAATAATCCACCCTTCTTATTTTTCCCAAACAAAAAGTTTCTTTCACATTTTCAAACTCAAATAAAACATAAATGAAAATAAAAAATTTTTTTTTGCACCGTATTAAAGATCTCAATGAGATCTATCAAATAAGATCCATAGTGGTAGGAAAATTTTTTGCGTAACCCTTTTTTTTTGGACCTAGAAGTTGCACTGCACATTTACTGGACTGTTGGTGCAGCAAATCAAGGCCGGCGGACCCAAACCGACCGGCAGCCGCGCCGGGCTGTCTCCGGCCGCCGAACGGCCGATCCGAGCCGTCCAAAAATTCTAAAAATTAAAAACAAGGGGGAATCAATGGCATCCAAGGTGTGTAAGGTGCTCAGATCGAGCAATCTTTTTCCATGTATATATGAGTAACAATATGTTTTAATACATACACGAATAAAGATTGCTTGGATCAAGCACCCTACACACCTCGGATGCCATTGATTCTCGCGTAAGCCCCCTTTTTATTTTTATTTTTTATAGAATTTTTGGACGGTTCGGATCGGCCTTCCGGTGGCCGGAGACAGTCCGGCGAGGCCGCCGGTTGATTTCCGGCCGTGGGGTGCTTGATCCAAACTCTTGGTTGAAAAATAAGAAGCTTGGAGTTGTGGAACAGCCCTTCTTATTGGACAAATAATAAGAAGTTTTTTCGGTTCTGGAACAGGCCCTCAATAAGCTCGACAAAATGAATAATTCCGATCATTGTCGTAGGCCTATTTTGAGCCCACAAAGACCCAAATTGGACCGCAAAATGGACAAAGGCAAAATATGGGCCCACAAAAGCCCAAACTAGACCCCGAAATAGACGGAGGGAAACTGGACAGGAGCCTCCTACCAGCAAAACCGTTGTTTGATCTAGACAGTACTTTAATTGGGCTTTGAAAAGGAAAGTAGAATTACCCTTGTGTGCCTATCCATCTGATCTTCTTGGGCTGGTGCCTGATGTGGGTTTTCAGCATAGTTCAAATGCACTTAATCTTTGGGACAATTATGGCCCAGGATATTTGTTGACACTTAAGACCCGTCAAGCGGTCAAGGGCACATATCATGCATGATAATTTTTTACAAAACTAGAAAGTTTTTCCTTGATGGGTATTAATGCCAAATAGGTGTTCTTAACGGGTATTAAGTGCCAAAACGTATCCTGGGCCGTAATTTTCCTTTGATCTTTTGGTACACAGATGCACTTAAACCTGAATTTTAAAATAGGAAATTCATTATTTTGGGAAAACAAATGTCTACTGGGGCTCGAACTTGATGTTAAAGTACGAAATTCATTATTTTGAGAAAAATTGTTGGAGAGTAATTTTTGCACTCTCCAATTTGTTAACCACCCCTCCCATTGAGATTGTGAAAATCAATAAAAGTTAGTTTTCATACTCTCCAAGTTGTTAACTTTTGGCATATCAATTGCAGTAACAATATGGGGACTTCAAAATCAATCCCAAAACGTTTTATGAGAAGGAAATCACGAACAGTATGGAACTTTCGTCTCCTCTTGTTGATCTGAAAAAAGATTTGTATTGGGACAAAAGAGTGAGGGAACAACTTTCAGATTTGGAATCCGCAAAATTTGGTGTAAACTAAGGTCATGTTTTCCTGATTTTTTTTTTTTTGGAACTACGAATGATTCAAAAATTATTAACTATATAATCTAGTTAGGTAATCTTTTCCTTATTTGGAGTGAGTAAAGAAAGTTGCAGAAAGTGTAGGATAGGCTTTAGTGCTTTACTACCACTGTATTATAGGCTGATGATGTCCTTTTGTTGCTAAGGCTAATGAACAGAAAGAATATTACTACGGACGTGTTTTGATGATAAAGACCATCCTCATGTGGCTCAACAAAATCTTTGACAAACTCTATTTTTAGCTAACCAAACACTACAAAAATTCACAAAAATCAGCCTACGCAAAACAATTCCATATTTGACATTTGCTACAGTAAAAAAATCCAACAAAATAGCTGAGTTTCTATTCACCCATTTCTCCTTATTTAATTAGTTCTCTCCCTCTCTTTCTCCTCTCTTGAGGTGGGTTTGAATATTTTATTGGGATGAATTTGAATATTTAATTGAGTACTGAGTGAGAGTAAAGAGCTTGATTTTGTGTGATTATGTAAAATTAACTAGCTAAAATAGAAAAGTGAGTTTTGAGAATTAATTAGGTCCAAAATCTGCTGAGCCTGATAAGGATGCTCTCGACTTTTTTGCTAAGTTGTATGTTGAGCACTTTGATAGCACTTATGATGTACAGTAGTATCTTGTTTCTGATAACAGGGATTTTTCCATGTCATGTTTGTGTCCATGTCTGTGTGTCTTGACTTTGCCTCCTCTCTTACAAGTAAGCCCCAGTTTAATTTTTTCCAGGCTTTGCAAATCGAGGCAAAAACTTCAGAGAAAATTGTTAAATTTTCAAGTTTCCACCGTGATGTTTTAGTTTTTTATACCTCGTCGAGACGATCCAATAATCCACAAACATTTAACACTAAATTAATAAATCCAGACAAACTGAATAATATATATATATATATATATTTTTTAAGCCAATTGACTTAAATTTTTTTTATCAAAGCTAGACCCTGAGTTTTTTTTATTGAAACAATGCCTTAAGCTTGGAAAAAGAGAGTTTTTGAGATAACGGCGTTTGTGGCATTCAACATCCGTGAATTTAATTTTTTTATCTCAAAAAACGGCGCCCTTTTGGATTAGGCGGTTGTAACCATGAAATCCCTTTGTTGATGTGTTGTCAAACTCTGAAGAATTCTCACAAGATATCCTCACACTCACTTAAACAAGGAAGCTAGTCGTTGGATGCATTTTAGATTCAAAAAATGTTTCATGCACAATAAATTTAGACAACATACTCACTTAACACACTCACATTCATACATATAAGCCCCACATGTATGTGAATATGTTGTATAAATTTAATGTGCATGTAGCATTGGTCTTTTAGATGCCCCTTTCCTCGGCCAATGCACCATGATGGGTCACCCCCACTCTTCCTCTCTCTCTCTCTGCGTAAAATTAAAGCATCCCCAATGGAGATGTAAAATACATCTGGACGGATAGTTATAATAGATGAAAAAAATAGCTAAAAGTTAGTTAGATGTAAAATATAACTCAACCGGTCACCCCTCTCCAATGGTGAGATGTAAAAAATGGATGAATAATTAACTAACTTTCCCTCCTTAATTTTTCTCAACTTTCTCAACCCTAATTCAAATACTACAAATAATTTTGGTATTCGGTAATCGAGGACTTTAAAAAAAAAAAAAAATTACTTTCGTCCCATTTTTTTTTTACTTCTCATCCACTTCAATTACACCATTTTTTTTCATCCATTTACTCCCATTAACTCTCAACCACATCATTTACTTGATCCATTTACTCCCCACTCTCAACTACACCATTTTGATCGGAGTTGAACGATTTTTCTCTCGCACTATGACTTACCTCTGCCATAATTGATACGCTATTTTTTTTTGGAGTATGTTTGTGGAGAATGGAGAAAATTTTTGTTGTGTAAAATCATGTAAAAAACACACACATTTATAGGTAGAAAAAAAAACATCAAAAGACCCAACGGTCGGATCAAAAGACCCGTTGGCTACTCTTCACCCCAACTTTACTCATCTCTCTCCCTCTACGAACAAAAATTACAGAACCAGACCTCCCCCCCCCCCCCCCTCCCTCTCTCTCTGAACCTAAGTCAATTGTAGGAGGCTTTACCATCCCTGCTTCAAGGAGGCTTTACTGTGGCACTAATTGACCCAGCCTCCACCTGGAAGACTCGAAAGCGGGGACAAGGGTTTCAACGGCGACGAGGGTTTTGGACGGCAACGAGGGTTTGGGACAGCGGCGACGATCCAACCCCTCTCTCAAATCAGTTTTCGGCGACCTTCCGGTGTGTTGTTACGGACTCGTTCTTGCAGATTCCAGCGTCTTTCCGACGAAATCAGGTAATTCTAGCTGTCCAAAATTCTGGTAAATCAGTTGGGGTGATGAGCTATCAATTGTAGCTGTAGTCAAATGGGGATGGAAATATCCATCTCATTTTCCATCTCTGCCATTTTACCACCTGATTTGTTCCATTTTACATCCCCATTGGAGGGGTTTTTCTGGCATCTGATTGTATTCTTAAGTATAGCAATTGCTTTCCATCCCCGACTGGGGATGCTCTTAAGATGGATTTTGCAAATTTTTTTGTCATGCGTTTCAAGGAAAAATTATTGATCCCACCACAAGACAAACATAGATCTCTATGTGCGGTGAAAAATAGTAATTCTATCACATAACACCCATTTACATACTCAATTACACAACCACATGGTTCACACTCACATGAGTTGTGAGTCCCGCAAACACTAGAGTGTGCAGTGTATTCAGGGCCTACCATTGATGTGAGTGAACATGTGTAATTGAATGTGTAAGTGAGTGTGGTGGTAGCAAAGTTGGGTAACAAAATGTACATGGTCATCTCGGTTTTTTAAAGGCACTGAATAATCAAATCAGTTTTAAGGCCAGGCTTCAATCTTTAATAGCGCATATTTCGAAAATTAAAATTTATAAAAAAATGAATACTCCTATAAAATTTTGCACAACTTATTTAACTGTAGAACAAGACAGTTATTCTTAATTGGCAAATGCTAAAAACAGCCTACTAGATGTTGAACGGGGATGGTGCTGCGCATATCGGGTCGGTTGTTGCTCGGAAGAGCGGTCCAAATTTCATCTTAACTCCCTTGCATTCGTATCGTTTATTTTGTTCGGCGTCGATATAGAATCTGGGTTGTTCATCTGAGCAACAGAAGACCTGAATGCGCGCAGCACCTTCCCCCGATTGCTACATGTTAGTATTAAGGTTGAAAAAATACTCCATCCGTCCGCGATTGTTATAGTCGACAAACATACTTTTTTCTATACTTGTTTATATAGTCAAATCAAATTACAAACTAGAGTGAGATAATTCTTTTACCGTTCTTTTTCATATTAACAATTACCATCATTTGTAGAAGGGCTAAAAAGGGAATTTGCCTCACAAAAAAGTGCCATAATTATGTTGTCATTTTGTCTCCTTGATAAGTTGTTCTCCAATCGAACCAACAAACACAGACCGAGATCGACGACGGCAACAAGAAGCTTTAGATAGATGACGGCAACGGCCTCCCAGCGACGTGTTGTTCCCGTACCCAAACCGACCTCCTCCTCTCTGGTATCCTCCTCCTCCCTCTCCCTCTCTCTCTATGCTCTTCTCTCCGTCCTCTTTCGTACCCAAACCAGGAAGAACGAAGGGCACGAGCGTAATTTCCCTCCCAAAATGGAGGGCAATTTCGTAAATTACCACCAAGCGGTGGTGCTGCTTGCCCAATGATGGGGTGGGGGCTGGCGTTCCATATCAGGCCTGACATGCATGAATTGTTGCGTCCTTGTTAAGGCTTCTCGTGAAACCCCAACAGATTCTCGAGACCAGCCCTGAGTTCTATTGGTAGGTGAACAACTAAGAGCATCAATGCATCATCAACAAATTTTGGACTATTCTTTTTTTCTTGACAAAAAAAAAAAAAAAAACAAAAATCTATCATTTGTTTCTACTTTTATTTTTGTTTAACAATTTGCTTTTAATTTGACTAAAGCCTATCTCGCAAAGCCCGTATTTCTTTCTTCTTTTATTTTTCTTACTACAACGAAAATTTTCATGGGTTCTAATACTGAATCATTTTGAAGAGAAAATATTATGCATGATGTTAAAGTCCACGAAATGAAACACTAAAGAGAGAACGAAGAGCGTTAGTTCATTTTATTCCAAAGGTGGTGATAGAACACACACCTAAAATAAAAAAGAAAAAGATATAGAGATCCTAACAAGGATCATAATATCAAAAAAAGAAAATGAAAAAGACAGCCTAAACAGTGAACTAACGCTATTTTCTCCTCTCCTCGGTTCTCCTACTCCGACTCGGAGCCTTCAGCATGAAAGTCGGACTCCACCGTAGTTTTCGGAGCCGGATCAGCCTGGACACCATCAAAAGGTGTAGCCTAGGTTCAGGCACACCCCCTTTATGGCAGTGATTTCCTCCGTAGAGCAAGAGCTCTTGGCCACGACATCCGTGACCTCGTCACGTGAAGGCTGATACTTGAGCAGGGCATCAGCGTTGGGAGCCTCTAGCTTCACGTAGGTGTTTGTGTTGCTCGGAGCAGCGATACTTGTTTTCTCCAGAATGACAACAGAGGAAAGAGAAGACATTGATTGTGTTTTGTTGGTATTTGGTGACTACACTTGTCTTCAAAAGTACTCCCAACCAAAACAACAATGTCTTCCCCTTCCTCTGTTGTCATTCTGGGGAAAACAAGTATCGCTGCTCCGGGCAACACAGACACCTACGTGAAGCTGGAGGCTCCCAACGCTGATGCCTTGCTCAAGTATCAGCCTTCACGTGACGAGGTCACAGATGTCTTGGCCAAGAGCTCTTGCTCTGCAGAGGAAATCACTGCCATAAAGGGGATGTGCCAGAACCTAGGCTACACCTTTGCTGGTGTCCAGGCTGATCCGGCTCCGGAAACTACAGTGGAGTCTGACTCTCATGGTGAAGGCTCCGAGTCGGAGTAGGAGAACCGAGGAGGGGAGAAAATAGCATTAGTTCACTGTTTAGGCTGTCTTTTTCATTTTCTTTTTTTGATATTATGATACTTGTTAGGATCTATATCTTTTTCTTTTTTATTTTAGGTGTGGGTGTTCTATCACCACTTTTGGAATAAAATGAACTAACGCTCTCCGTTCTCTCTTTAGTGTTTCATTTCGTGGACTTTAACATCATGCATAATATTCTCTCTTCAAAATGATTCAGTATCAGAACCCATAAAAATTTTCGTTGTAGTAAGAAAAATAAAAGAAGAAAGAAATACGGGCCTTGCGAGATGGGCTTTAGTCAAATTAAAAACAAATTGTTAAACAAAAATAAAAGTAGAAACAAAGGATAGTTTTTTGTTTTTTTTTTTGTTTTTGTCAAGAAAAAAAGAATAGTCCCAAAATTTGTTGATGATGCATTGATGCTCTTAGTTGTTCACCTACCAAAAGAACTCAGGGCTGGTCCCGAGAATTCGTTGGGGTTTCACGAGAAGCCTTTACAAGGACGCAACAATTCATGCATGTAGAAGAAGAAAAGCCCATGGTATGTAATTCTACATGTACGTTAGGATTGAGTACTAATGCGTGGTAAGTTTAATAGCTTGTGTGCATGAACAAATGATTTCCACCTGACCCCAGTGAAGAATCCGCTAGCGTATTCTACGGTCCATCTCCTCGATTTTGAAATCAATATAAATTCTTTTTCAGTTATGTTGATCGCATAATGCTTTGAAGTATTGAGATAGCCTCTGAAAATGGCAAAGGGCCAAGTTAGGAGTCGAAGACTAATGGGTGTAGAAATGTATGTTATATTACATAATACCGTTGAGGAGTTCGTTGTCATACCTGGTCCGTCAAAGCACCCAAAATTTCATTGAGGAACAACACAAGCAAATTGGCTGGATGCGGCTCGTATCCATCACCTTGTATAGGTCGTGAACCAAAAAAACAAGAGGCATCCATTAGAGAATCAGATGTAAAACTGACATTTTTCAAACGAAAAAAAAAAGACACCCATGCTTTGTCAGGAATCATTTAAAGGTTATGAAAGATATGGATAATAACCATTATATATTTATTTGACATTGACATAAATCTTCAGCTGTACTAAAGATTTTGCAATTGTGAACAAAAAAGTTACTAAGAGACCGTCCAAATTAAAGATCTTTGAAAGTGTCCAGGGATCACTATGTTCTTTCGCATCCATCCTATTAAATCGATCAAGCTACCATGGTTTACATGGGAGTATGTTTTTGCTGTCGTTTGGTAACATTCATTCTGAGTTCCAAGTTCCAACTATCAGAGGTCGTAGGTGCAGTAATGGAACATTTATAAGTCAAACATATCCATCAAAATATATCAACTTCCCTGTGCATGTACAAAAAGTTTACAACCGGCATATGTCCGCAAGGATAACACGATAAAGGAAAAACTGGAATGCAAGCCAATTTGCTTTAAAAAAACCTGATTATTTTAAATCAGAACTCACCGAGACATGGTTAAGTTCTAAGAACAATTCTGAATCTGTCTGCTGACTCTGCTGTATATATCCACATCTACAATGGTGAAGCCAGCACCTCCATAAAGAAGTAAATCAAGGACAACAAATGCCAAAAGTGAAAAGAAAAAGGAAAACAGTGATATCAAGAGAATCTATGTAGCAATGTTATGCCCCAGTGGTGATGTAGCTTCTTGCTCTATTGATTAGTACAAGTTATTTTTCCTTCTTTTGTTTTAAGAGGCATCAGTAAAGACACCACGATCTCTAACACCCAAGGTATTCCTAAAAAAAACGCCCACAAAATGCTACAACAAACACTGGGCCTGAATCTATCATTTGATTTCAGATGTCGAATACAAAAGTGGCTCTCGATTTTATTGCCCATGATGAGACATAGCCACGGGTATCTGAAGTCCAACTCATCCAGCAGGGACAAAATAAAAATTACGTGTAGTAGTGGAAAAGAATTTATGAGTACAACAATTCTATCACTCTCTACTCTCTAGTAGTGTGCAGGAAAAGTGCGGAAAACAAATATTAATACGCTGTAATAGGTATAGATTTTGGACACTTGAGCATAATCTTCTATTGCATAATCTAGCAAAAGAATGTGACCATCTGGCTGCAAATTGCGAACACCTTAATACATCATCATAGCAATTTGAAGAGAAAAAAAAAGAGCATGAAAAAGATGGCCATGTCAAGCAACACAAAGCGATAGCTACCTTTAATACTTTCTTGACATTCTTTAGTATCAAGAGCATCTTCCTTGGACAAACTGCAGACAACATAAAGATCTACCATGTTAGGAGTTTCATAAAACCAGTGATGGCATACTCTAGGAAACAAGGACAAAACAAGAACTCCCCAACACAACCGGAAAAACCATGTTTGAACCAGAAGTATAGAAACAACCATAAACAAGAAGAAGATGATCATGTACTGATGTACTCCGTACTTCCCCCTTATCTAATTCCAGACCGCAAGCAATTACTTATAGTCCACACTTACAAGGTAACGACATTAATAGAAGAAGGCATCATTGTGTCACAGAGATCATGAGTCATAACATCACAATGAAAAGCATTGACTTGGTCTTCATTGAAATCCGCATGTGACTGCAATCGGTGGAACAGAAGTTATTTAAACACTGATCATCGAGTTCATAGAGAAGGGGATTTCTTTGAAGTGGAAATTGTGGAATACTGATCATGAACATGATTAAAGGATTGCTGGCAATAGAAGTAAGTGGGACTCAAACAATTACTGAGAAAAGCTGTGTATAACCATGTCATAATGCCCATCAGTTGAGGCAGATAGCACCAGCACAGGTATAAGTGTCTTCATCCAAAATAAGAGAAAAGAAGGAACTCTCAGCCCCCCCTAAATTTAGGAGTTGAAAGAGCAACTCAAATAACATCTGCCAACAACGTACCTAACATGAAACAGCAGCCCCAGATTCAAGGCTGAACCTGAAGACACAAAGCTCCAAGTCCAGAAACAAACAGCAGCAAAAGGGATGAACTTAAAAGAAATTAGTTTCTAAATTCAGAGGCTCTAAGCCTGAAAAACAAAGGAACTCCAAGCCCAGAAACAGCAATAGAACAACTCTTCGCCCTCCAAAGAGTACATAAATAAATCTATTCTCTCTCAACCTCCCGAGAGATTTAGGAGTTGAAAGAGCAACCAAAATAGTCCACCAGCCGAAACAGCAGCAACAGATACAGTGCTGAACCCGGAGAGACAGAGCTCCAAGTCCAGAACTGTCAGCACTATAAACAGAAACCGTCATGGATGAACCTGGAGACAGTGAGACTCCAAGCCCAGAAGCAACAACAGCACAAAAGGAGGCAGCAAACAGATCCGGAAAGGGCAGATGCACCTCAAATAAAAGCCACAAATGCATCTGCTAGGAACAGGAAGCCAAATCAGACCCCAACCAAAGATACAACCCCACTGACCACCCAAACACAGAGAGAAACAAACACCCCCAACCAAAGAAACCAAAAGAAGCCCAAAACAAAATGAAAACCAGACTCAGACAGCAAACCACCACAAAAGAAGCCCCCAACCTAATACACTACCCCACTCACCACCCAAACACAGAGAGAAACAAACACCCTAACCAAAGGAACCACAAGAAACTCAAAGCAAAAAAGAAAAAGCATCCAGATTTGAATTTGTAATCACACCACATTTGAAGTAAAGCATCCAGATTAGCAGGGCATACCCAAACCAAGCCCCACAAAGTAAAACGTCAGACCAAAAATTATCGGGGATTGATAATAACAAACACACTGACAGTAGGTACTAAGAGCTTGAGAGCAGATTTAAGATTACACCTTTCTTAAAGGAGGAAGCTGGATGTCTTAAAGAACACAAGAATTTTCTTTACCATCTCTCTCTCTCTCTCACATACACATGTTAATTCAAAAAACACACAAACGCATGCACACAGATGATCAACAATAGAAAAGTCACTAAATGCAGAGGCAGTGAATAGGAGTGTAATAATATATGAGATGTTACTTAACTAATGATTCCATAAACCAACTTGTGCAGGGTGAAACATAATCCCAAATTCAAATTTCTCATATCCCCCCTATAACAAACAAAACCCGACGTGTGCTCACCAAGCCACAATTTTTCCAATTCAGTATGCAACAATGGACAAGCCCAACAACACAAAGAAAGACACCTCAAAGAGTTGAATACAATACTTAATACCTTATGTAGAGGGAAGGTCTTTGCCATCTTTACTATAATACTCCATGATTGACACCAAAGTTTTCTCTCTGAAATCCGGAATTATAACCCTTCTCTTCCCTAATAGCTACAATAGAACAAATAAACAAGATAGCCTCACTGCCTTAGTCTCAGATAGCTATTGAAACAACCTCTACACAACGTGCTAACCCTAAGTAATATTTCTTACTTCAATAGAATCAATACAAATACCATGCGTGTGTGTGTTAAATGTTAAGACAGTCTCAAAAAATAGTATAACCCGAAGATGGTGTACCCAAAGTATTTACTCCCTTGGTCCCAACCTAACAATCTGTTGATTTTCCACTGTTTAAGACATCTGAAAAACCACCCATAGTTTATGCTTTATTCTTGTTTTAAATAATTTTTAAAACTACTTTGGAAACAACTAATTGAGGCACACAAATAGATTCTAAATTTCATTTCAGGTAGAGACATTATTTGTTAACCTAGTCTAAGAGCATGACTGTCGAAACGAGAAAAATAATTTGAGACGGGGGGAGTATACGGATATATTCATCTTAAGAGAAACTACAATGGTAAGCCATTTCCTAATCTAAATCAAGTATTTAGCATGAAGTCTCCAAAAAATGAGTTCCTACAGTCAGCCATTTCTTGGCTTAAGAAATGGCTTTACCATTAATCAAGCCAAATTTGGCACAAGAAATGATAAAGCCATGTCAACATCCGTGTGTTGCTACCTCTTTCTCCAAATCCCTATGAAATTATTCAAGTGATCAAACGGTCATCATGATTAAGGTAAAAAAAATTTGCCTCCACGGTTAGAGTTAACTTTGCCAATATTGACAAAATACCAATGGTAGCAAGCCCAAAAATTGCTTTGGCTTGACAAAAATTGCTCAAACATTTATAGATGCTCCAAGCCACCATATGTACAATTTAGGGATCACATTATGTTGCCACCCTCACCTAAACTCACACACAAAATTCACTTATTAATGAACACAAACATCAAATTAAATTATAAAAATAGGCTAAGATATCTTAGACTCAAATTTTGGAAGACTAATTTTCTCCTCCCAAATTTACAATCATGCCATAATGAAGCTTTTGAGCTTGCTCATTGGTGTCTTTCCTACCAAATGAAGCTTTTAGCCAAATTTATTTGAGTAAAAATACAAGGGCGGACTACAAACGCTATTACTCATAGATATCTCTATTCAAACATTTGCGCAATTTATGGTTCACATTCTATTTAAACCTAGACCCAAACTCTCACAGAAAAACTACTACTAATTCTGCTGGTGTGATTTTCCTACATATCTCGTCTATATTTATTTGCATCAAATTGGTATCAGAGCAAGTTCCCACACCTCCTCTATCCACCACAAGATCATAACTTTGTTATGCGTTTAAATTCGACGTTAGGGTTGGAGAGGAAGGGTTTCATGATGTCAAATGTGGAATGGCGAAATATCACCCAAGCCTTAAAAAAATTTGACATCTCCCATCTGAAGGCATGGGTCCGAGATGCTCATGTCTTCAAAACCCGTTAGGTTTGTAAGACTTCCCCAAACAATTCAACAGGGTACACCTTAATAACGTCCCATTCCGCTTAACTTTTTGTTTTTTCCCTTTATATTCTCATAAAATCCGGGCTGAATGCCATAGTTTCATTCCATACGCAAATGGTAGCTAGAAAGAGCTCAACCACCAATTACCAATTACCCAACTGTCATGGTTTAGAGCTCAGATCTGACATTACATGTGAACTACAATGTTGATACAGAGTTACATACGGGAAGCAAAGCTTGGTTAATGGAACCCTAATTTAAAAAACGAAAACCAGAATTCACATCCTCTTGGAACCCTAATTTCAAACAATTAAAATCCCTAATTTCATGTCAACACAGAACCTTAAACGAAAACCTGGACTTTTCAAGAAATGGGATAATTCATAGCAATATAATCAAGTTTCGCTACTGGTGCAATAAATAAACGAAATGATTGTAGTATTACTGAAATTTTTGATGGAGTTGGAAGTGGATTAGGGTGCTATTATTTTAATTGTGATTATCCACTTCCTGAAATTTCAAAATGCCCCAAATCATGTAAAAGTCTACAACTTCGAACAACAATAAAATTTCTTCATAACGAAAGGATCAGTGTTCACCTCAGTCTCGGCGTCGATTGAGCCGAACAACCGTGCCAGATCCATCATCATCGGCCTCGTGAGCAAGTTGAGCGCTTTAGATGGAGCAGATTTTGTGTGGCGGTTGTTTGCCCTTACATCGCCATTACGGCCGCCCCCACCACCGACACCACCCCTTCTCTCTCTCTCTCTCTCTCTCTCTCTCTCTCTCTCTCTCTCCGTGTCTCTCTTCTTTCAGGCGACGCGAAGAAACATGAAGTTCTTAAACCGAAACTGGAGAGAGAGATATTCCGAGCAAGATGATCGATCGACGGGGCAAGACGGATCGATCGATATTGGGATCTTGAACTCTCAGCATCGCGCAGCACCATCATCGTCGACGTCGTTCAACTTCACAAGAGAGAGAACCGAAACTGGAGAGAGAGATATTCCGAGCAAGATGATCGATCGACGGGGCAAGACGAATCGATCGATATTGGGATCTTGAACTCTCAGCATCGCGCAGCACCATCATCGTCGACGTCATTCAACTTCACAAGAGAGAGAGAGAGAGGGAGAGAAGACGTAATTTCCGTGATGTCTGTCTGTGGCAAAGGTGGTGGTGGGGCAGGGATGAATCCCGTCTAGTGTGGACTACGATCCAGTCCCATCCAATTCGGTATTTACGGGCCTTTCCCAAGCTCAAAAAAGTGGAAGGCACGTTTTAGATAATTAATGGGAGTGGACAGGAATTAATCACTATTCAACCAAAGAGTAAAATTAACTCATGATGATTGACAAATGACAATGACAAAAAATAACCTCCTTTATACATTGCCGAAGATGATTGACAATGACAAAAAAAAAAAAAAAAAACCTCCTTTATAACCATTGCCAATTGCGTGATCGGCACTAGACTTAGAAATCTAGAACAACAGCAAATTAAAAATAAAAATAAAAAGGAAAAGGAAAAGAGATATACTCTCAAGAATAAACTCGAAAACTGAGCACTCTAATGATATAGGTTTGAATATATAGAGAGGCATTTGCGCAAGTATCTTGTAGTTCGTCACGATTCAGTTTTTGGTAGGGTTATCACATGAAACCCAACCGATTTTTAAAATAAAAAATAAGACCATAGTTAAAAACCGCACTCATCAATTGGATACAACTCAGGAAATCGACGGTTTCGGACGAGATTCTTCTGGGAACATTTTTTGCGCACGGTTATCCAGCACATGGCCATTTGACTTAGCCAATAAGTCAAATGGCCTTCAAACCCTCCTGATTACCGCCTTAACCTAAAGGCCTAAACTCGGTCAGGCTGAAGATTGGGCTCCTTGGGCCTGTATCCTCCCTGGGCTAAATTTTCATGGCTTGGTAATTTATTTGCTTTGGGCCCAAGTGACCATTGGGCCATCATAGGGGCAACACGGCCCACTTCCTTAGCCCAGAAAGTCTTCAATAATTGGCCCAATTTAATTAATTTTAAATTAAATGGCCTTTCAATGCTTATTTTGCGAAAAATGCCAAAAACGGGTGTAAACACCAGGGTTTCACAAGTCTTATAGACAATGTACTATGATGCCTAGGTTGTCTTTTAGATCTTGTATGTACCTAGCTTCCACCAAATCTAGGTCAACATTATTGTTACCGTAATATCACATTAATCACATGTCTACGTATGTAAATAAAGACAAGAAATTAGCTGTTGTTTTAGTAGACTAGTGAATGCCCGTGCCTGAAGGCAAGGCACAACGTGCCTACATGCACGTTGTTAGTGCATACCCATAGGCATGCACGTTGCTAGTGCATGCCTATGCCTGAAGGCACAACTCGAACGATCAGCACATGCAAATAAAAACTTGACTCGCGTGCAATATGTGAAAAACGATAACCCGTGCACATGGTTTCTGTTTTGTTCTTACATGTGTCACATGTCACTCGATCATGGCTATTTTATTGCAAAAACAAAACAGAAAACATGTGCATGCCAGTGCTCTGCATTTAAATTTAAGAGCACCATCTCTCCTACTTTCAGTCTAAATATTGAACTTTTGACATCATCTCTCCAATCAAAGCATACAAACTTGGATCATTTCATGTACTCATGAGGATTTTATGATTTACAATGTGACAGAAATGCACTCACTAACAGGTCCAATAAGGCGGCTCTTAATCCTCAAAAATCTAATACTTGTCTAGCTATCAGTTACCCAAGTGGAAAAATCAGTTCATCTATCATCTGACTATACCTATGAAAAACACCAATATCTTCAATCAATTGCTTTGCTACGTAAGCAAAAGACCTCAATGCTGAAGTATACTAATAATCTACCAATGACTACGATAAAATCGAATGATTTCGATTGAAAGTTATGCCAATAGATACGAATTCGATTGAATTTCACCATAGCCAAAATAAAGACTAAACTCTTTTCTGTACAGACGAAATCAAAGGAGAGAAAAAATGAACGGAGATCAAACCTCGTTGCTGAGCTAAGCCTTGCGAGCTCGGAAGGACTTGGCCGGAATGAAATTGGCGGCAGCCAGTAGATTTATAACTCTTCTTTTCCCAAGGGAAAGAATTTAGACCCTTGTTTTCTTCAATCATTATCACTCACTCCTAATTCAAGTCTTTAACACTTATTTGGTCTCTCAGCCCCTCGACTCTGCATCATCCTCATCAGAATCACTTCCCGAAGAGCTCCCAGATTCAGAATCTGCACACAATCCCTCATGATCACATAACCACTCCACAAAAAATTTCACCAACTATTTCCACGGGAAGAAAATAAGGAATTTTAGATGTTACCACTTGATGAGGACGAATCGCCGCTGGAGCTGCTTGAACTGCCGATTGCATGACCCTTATTATCATGACCACTGCCACCGGCCGCGGTGCTATCATCCTTCTCAATCTCCACTGGTGATAAGCGGGTCATTGGCATCTCATCGCCAATGTCACTATCTTCCTCCCAGCATCAGTTTTTTCACTCACATAAACCTCCTATTAACAACATAACAATTATTAGCAAAACTTTCAGTGCCAACCACTAATCACAAATCAAAGCAAAATCTATGTTTTTAACCACATTGTGATTCTTCAAAACCCATATATATAATGCGCTTTACAATGTAGTCAACAATTCTAGTGTTTTTAGCATATTGCCTGTGCTTGAAAACACTTAAAAAATATACTTCATGAGCAATACACACAACCGTGTGGTTTGAGAGTTCAATGCACAATGTCATAGAAAATAGAACACGCCACAGTTCTGAATGAGAAAGCAGTGGCATTTTACTTCATCACCTTTGAGTCAACAGGTAAATGCATATGATATAACAACCAAAATAAGATTACCATGGCTTCCAGTTTCCGGAACATGGAGTAAAAGACTTGGCAATAAAGCACACAATACAAAAAAGGCTTCAAGTAACCAAAAAATCGGTACAGAAGGACCGAAAAACTGCTACGTAACTGATGATACTTAAATCTATGATCAGGAGCTACTTGCAGTCACTAATTGCTGCATTTGGATACAAAACATCTGAACAAATTAAAAACATCAAAGTAAGCATCAATACCTTGAAGCCACATGAGAACTGCTAGTGTTCTTAATCCTAACATCACTTCTCATCTGCTTCCCTGGCTCATCTACAAATTACAACAAAACCAAATCAATCAGTTAATTCTAAAAAAACCTCGTAAACTAAGAAAAAACAGTTCCGAGCTAAAAACGACGCTGCACAGGGAAAGTATAAATTCCCATTTAGACTAAGAACATCAGTATGTACTTAAGGAATCCTTTGAAACATTTCATCAAACAGGCAGTGAGCTATCAATACACTCCAAATCGGAAAGTAAAGCAGTTTGAGAGAGAGAGAGGTAGAACCTGTAGCACGCTGACATCGGCGTTCTATCACTGAGGGGAACTTTAAGAAAGCTGAAATCAGAAGAAACAATGGTTATTATCAATAAAAAGACTGCTACAGGTAACCAATAAATATAGTGACTTCGATTAAAGCTGGTGCATTACTTATGGAAGCTTACATTTTGATTTCCGTAATACTACCAAGCTTCCACTTTGTATACATGAAGTTCAAGAACAATACTCGGAATATTTAGCAACCTCTCCGATACCTAGTGTATTCAAAACCCCAACCTCTCCAATCCTTTTCAAACCCTTAAAGCCCACTTCATAAGTCTTCTAAATAACATCCACTGATAAGCAATACATAGACAAAACAATTCCTGAAAACCCAAATTGAAGACAAAAAATAAAAAACCAAACCTTGATATGGAAAAACTGCAGCTTTTCCAAATGGAAGACAGAACCATTACTACATCATGGTGAATAAATTGAACTGGTTGATACTTTACCATACCATCTCTAAATTACTTTAGGTTTTACCCTAACTTCCCGTCAAATAACATCTAGAGTTTGCTCTCTTCTTCCAAAGCATAACATCTAGAGCAATGGGGAACTGGACAACTAAAGAACAGATGCAAGGAACACAACAATTTTGAATTCAGGACTGATTTTGAAACACAAAACACATAAACAGAAAATAATCATGTGCGATCAATCAGGGAATAATCACCGAGGATGTTTAGATAGCGAGTGGCTCTGATGGCGATCTCGATTCGCATTGGAGTTACCCTGACCTCCGCGAGCTCTCTCGTCAACACGTCATTCAGCTCAGCGAAGAACACTCCATCAGCAACGAACTGTAAACAAAAAAGAAAAATAGTAGAACTGAACACTAAGCTAACTTATAAAGGCACCTCATGTTGAAAACAGTAGAACTGAACACTAAGTTTCTGAAAATCAGCCTCTCTGAACCAAACACTAAGCTAGTAGTAGAACTCAACATGGGCATCTGTTAAAGCATTTGGTAGTAATAGTCAGGGATGAGCCCAAGAACTGTGAACAACAAACCTATTCATGATGCACAAAAAATGATAGGCATCAGCCCTTGCTTAAAGCTTGAGTGTTCTGTTCTTTAGCAAAATCATGATCAAGATATCATATTTGGTCTCAAAACAACTTTAAAAAATAAATTATATTTGGTCTTATTTTTATTTAAGGATAAAGAAGCAGAGAAAAAAAAAACCCCCATAGTCAAATCTATGCGCAAATGGAAAGCGATTATGAAAAACAAAATCCATCGATTCAAGTATTTTTTTCAACACTTGGTGGAAGAGTTGTTACCTTTGAACTTGGCTGTACTTGGGCGAGCGTAATGTTCGATCGGCCACAGGTGGTGGTGCTCGGAAAGAGAAGAAACCCCTTAGAGAGAGAAAAACCTTACCTACGACAACATGAATCAAGTATTTAGTAAACAAACCCTAGACTCGTAGTTTTTTTAGTGAAAGATGTGAATCGTGCGATACTGGGATTTCAAACCTTCGTGCGATACTGGGATTTCAAACCTTCGTGCGATATTGAGATTTCAAACCTTTTGAGGTGAAGAAGAACTACATGCCATTGATTCGAACCTTGAGAGCCTTGATTGCACCGGTCGACGGTTTTAGTGGTGTCCAATCGGGATCTGCAGTAGGTCAAGATCGGTGACTGGTTCGAGAGGCAGAGAGAGAGAGAGAGAGAGAGAGAGGAGCGGCTGGGATTCAATTCCCGAGGGCTTGCGGCGGTGCGGTGGGTGTGAGGGAGAGAGGGATCGAAGAGAGAGAGAGCCGGGGGGGGGGGGGCGGAGGGAAGAGTCGAGCGGCTGGGGTTTCCTGTGGTGTGGGGAGACCACACTGATGATAACCCTTGGATGGATCAGCTATTTACAAAAATGCCATTATAAAATGGAAGGTGGGGAATATGTGGGGAGACATTTCTAGACCGTTGGCTGTCTTTTAGATTTAAAACCAGTCCTATCTTATTATATAGATATAGATAGATATTGGTGTTAGCTTCCATGGCAGATGAATAGTTCCCCTTGTTTGTCCCATTTTTCCAGGTAAAACAGGAAAGCACATCTGCACATAAGTGATGGGCAATGCATGCTAGAAGCCTAGCTAGGACCTTTTCTCTCTTTTGGTATCGCCCGCTTTGGTCTTCGGAAGAAGAAAGAATAAAAAGTTCAAACAAAATATCATCGTGTTCACATATATGCTTCTCAATTTCGTGTACAAATGGCTTCTGAAGCTCTGAAAATGTCTTCCTTGTATTCACTCACTAATAACAAGTGAGTTGGTTTTAGAAACATTATCTGGAATTCGGTTATCAGAAACAATTAATTCTTAAAATAATTTTTCGTTGTTCCTCGGAAAAATGATACAAATTTATTCCCCTGCTGCTGTCATGTTTTTTTTTTTTTTTTTTAAAACAGCCGTTTGTGGTTTACTATATATATAATCTAAGCTTGTTCAAAAGCAGAGAGTACAGCGTTGGTTCAGTGGAAGAGTACGTCTTTGGCTCACTGAACTCACATGCCAGTGTTCAAACCCCTGCTCGCACAGAGCAGTTCCTTTTATCTTTTTAGCCCATTGAGGAGTGCCCTATTTTTCCTTTTTTCCCACATATAGGAAAAAAAAAAAAAAAAAGGGTTTACATTCATACTAATTTTGAAATAGAAAATAAATCTAAATCATCTCTATTACATTTGATTTAATTCTTTCACTTTTTTTCCCCCTATATTTTAAAGTGATTTTCAATTTACTGTGACCAAAAGGCGCCCCCCCTGAATGGGATTTTTGGCTCCGCCACTACTTATAGTCACTTTTAGCTCAGTAAGCTCACCGTATTACCATGTCCTAGACAATAAGAGTAAAAATTTGAAGAACCTTAATTAATTTTTTGCATAAATAGCATTGACAAAAGTAACAAATTGTTCAAGAGAGACTGATCTTTACACCCACTGGCTATTGAAGGTGTGTGAAGTGATCCAGACCAATATCTCCACTTCGTTTTCGAGTGTGACAAGCTTCTAATGCTTCTGATTTCCTTTCCTATTCCTCCCTTTCTTAAAGCATTTAGTACATTACTTGTCTCTCTCCACACATAGGAATTGAACATACTATTCAAATCCAAATTAAATATTATCAGTTTATGCGATGATCTCCACCATCTTTTTGACGAGGATCCACTGCCCAAAAGATTGTGGAGATCATCACAAAAACCGAAAAATATTAAAGAAGAAACCGTTGTTTCAAATGAGTACACTACAGAGTATTATCTTTGTTAAGGTAAGCATGTCTTACGGTCTTACAACCAAAAGTTTTTAAAAAAAAAAACCACTAAATATGAAAAATATAGTGTCATTTTATATAAACTTTTCTCACATTCCCCATTACCTTTCGCTTCCTCTCTCATCAAGAAGTCCTTTAATTCAAAAAATAACAACGAAAAGCTAATTGAAAATTCTGAAGAAAACTTCTAGTAAAAATACCACTCCCTCCGTCCCATAAAGTTTGTCCCGCGTGGAGTCTAAGGACTCAAAAAAAATAGGCTTTTGTCAACAAAAAAAATTCTTTCTTGCATAAATTAATAGATCAATGTTTGTTTTATTATTTTTGTAGAAACAAATTAACTTCTTTTTTTTTTTGACAAAGAACTAGTAATTTTTTTTGAGTCTTTGAATTCCGTACTTGACAAACTCTACGAAACGGATGGAGTATAAAAAAATAAAAAAATATATAACTTGAACTCACCTTCGATTTTTAGAATTTTGGCTGGGATTTTGTGTGTCAAAGTTTTTACACCGAAAGTTGAGTGAATAATTATTTCAAAGTAAATAAGAAACCTTTCCTTTAAAAACAGTGTAAATAGGTAAGCTTGAGATCTTATTAGTGTTACTATTTTAAAAACATAACCATAGTTAAGTAACGTAGGTTTCATGAGTTAATATCAACCAATATGAGGTAATAGGTAATGTTCATTCTCTTTTTAAGTGGGGTAAGCAAAATTGAATGGAGGAAAAATTATTCTATATATCTGGAACATCGCCACGTGATGTCTTAAACTCATTCTCCACACTTATGTCTTTTAGGGAATGAAATGGAAATAATTCTAGCATTCATAGAGCAGGAGACCGAAAAAAAGTTAAAGTATCTCTTTTATCAACTAGCATAGTGCTTGTTCGACGCAAGAGACCAAAAAAAAAAAAGCTGTTGACTTTTTTATTCCGCGCTTTAAACGAACACAAACGCTAGTTTGGTGTACGCATAGTAGGGCTCATTACTTTTGGACCAGACACTCCTCGAGGATTTTTTTTGTATGCTGGTACGGTACTGAGTGACGTGGTACCCGACACGATTCGAGCCTTCCAAACTTGTTTTGGACAGACCAAATTTTAGAGAGAGAAGTAAGAAAGAGAGTGTTCGATTCAGAGCAGAGAAGAGAGTATCCGATCGTCCGACCGCCGCCTACACAGCGGAGTTATGGGCTGCGGAGCACACACGCCCCCCTCCCCCCCCCCCTCCCCCCCCGTGTCAAATTAAGGGGTAGTTTTTAAAAAGTGGTAAAAGCATTCAAAGTGCTGAACCACATTAAAAAAAAAAAAAATCTAAATTGTTTTCCCAAAAGTGCTACTAGTAAAAGTTTGTAAAGAAAATGAATTAAATAAAAGTGGTAAAAAGTCAAGTTATTTATCAAAAGTAACCTGAATTTTTTTTTTTTTTTGAAAATTCGTTAGGCTTTTTGTTTATGAAAAAGCTCGAACTTATTTTAGGAAATTACCCGTAAGAATAATAGGAAATCAGCCCTCAATTGTCATTACTCCATCTATAAATGCAGCAAAGCTTAGCAGCGACCGGCGTCTCTGGCAAAGATAAGAAAAACCGGTACGCTCTCTGTCTCTCTCTTCTCTCTTTCCTTCTGTCCGTCGTCTCTCTCATGCTTTCTGCCTCCTCGCTCTGTGTTCAACCTGTGTCTGTCTTCCTCGTCATCCGCTTGAGATGATTCCATGGCAGAATCCCAAAACTTTTGCATCATATTGCTTGCAGCCTCATTACTAACCCCAGAAGTACTTCCCACCAAATGGATGCACGGAACAATGAGACCATATTTTTCACCATAGAACTACAGAAGTGTGAGCAGAAAAATGAATAGTTCGGATAATTATTTTACACTAAAATCTGCCCATCAATCACCTTACAGGATTAGCTATTATGTTTACAAAATCATATTTGCAGAACAGTTAGTTTCAGCAGTCGAGAAAATTTTGAAGTGGTTAGAATACCTTTGATTCGGCTTAAACCAAAAGATGCAAGGATCCGTAGGGCTGCCTCTAAGAATATGCAAAAAGGTGCTCGTAGGCCACAGGGACCAAGTATAACACAAAATAGAAATAGACAATATTATTTCTTGGGCGTGGAATGGATAGGGTGTTTTCGTTAACAACTACTAGCATTCTCGAAGAGGCATAATACAGTAGTTCTAAAGCCCCAGTGTTGTGAATGCCCCATTGTCATTATCAGATTATGAAAGCATAATAAGGCAATGGAAGATTTCCAATGTAATCAAAGCATACACAACTTATAATACCCAAAAGAAACCATAAAACCTTGAGATTTAAGTTCTCTGGTAAACACCCGTGACATCTCTCCAGATAAAGGGAGTTTGGTTAGGGTTCTTATAGCTCTCTGTGTTTGTTACTCCTATTTTTCATGTGGGATTTAAGATGCCTAAACACAGATGCGCCATTGGTTTTAACTTCGGTACGGTCTAACTGTAGCTGAATCGCAGTTGGACCGTGACGTGATTGATCAGCTATACGGGTTCTAGCTCCAAACGGTTTTTGAGGGATATGCAGACCGGATACTTGATATGTTTCAACAAATCGGACTGGCCGGTTTTCAAAACATTAATGAAAAGAGAGAGAGAGAGAGAGAGAAGAGTGAAAATTTTCACTATGCTTAATGCTTTTGTTTGCTACTTTTTCCTCTCCTTCTTCTTAAAGCTTGCTTTTTTTTTTTTTAATTTAATCCTCTCTTAAACCAACAAAACAATGGAAGAGATTTATTAAAGTAAAATTTACCCTTCTATTTAGTTCTTTTTCCTACCATTCAAACGGGTCTAGTAAATATACGTACGTGTTAAACTTTTTCTTTTTTTGTGTGTGTGGCCCTTCTCAAAGCGGTGGCTCAGCTCTCTGGCTTCTGCCCAGTGCTGGAGCTAAATGGCATCGATTCACCTAATTGTACGGTATGGTATGTGATACGGCACAGCTGACACAATTAGATCTTGTTGATACTTTGGCGCAAGGCCATGGACGATGTTCTTAACAACTTACTAGGATCGTAGATTAAACTAGGTTAGATTCAATCTTGTTTGGTTTGAATTTTGAGTGAGATTTTTTGGGGTAATTAACGAGACCCAATTGAGTTTAGTAGTTCCTTATTATTTTGACAGACAGCAACAGTGATAGGCATGGGAACCATTGAAACAGAAGCCAATCCGAACTTGGTTGGTGTCAATGTCGCTCCAAATGAGGTTAGCGTCATCTTTTATTCGTTTCTCTTCTTGTATGAAGATATCTATTCAACCTTATAATTCTCTAGCTGCATCCAAAGCTGTCAACATGCCTACTATATATATATATCTTCTCTCTCTCATGCCTATGCGTGGTAATTGTTACTTGGTTAATTACCATGTTAATGCTAACTAATCTTTCCTTTGATGGAGTACCCCCAAAAAAAAAAAGGGAATTTCCTTTGGTGCATTTACTCTACAAGGTAACCATCCATACTGGAAATATCACGAGATTGACAATAAGGTTGTGTTTGGATGTCCGGAATCCTCAGTATGAATGAGAATACGATTACTAGGAATCAAATTTTCAGAAATTTTGTTGAGTAGGAATATAAATGCGATTACTGGAAATCAAATTCCCAGGAATACAATGCCTGGAGTAATTGTATTCTGGTGTTTGGAGCAATTCAGTAATCTTTTATCAACTAGCATAGTGCTTGTTCGATGCAAGAGACCAAAAAAATAGCTGTTAACTTTTTTATCCCGCGCTTTAAACGAACAGAAATGCTAGTTTGGTGTACACATAGTAGGGCTCATTATTTTTGGATCAGACACTCATCGAGGATTTTTTTTGTATGCTGGTAGGGTACCGAGTGACGTGGTACCCGACACGATTCGAGCCTTCCAAACTTGTTTTGGACAGACCAAATTTTAGAAAGAGAGAAGTCAGAAAGAGAGTGTTCGACTCAGAGCAGAGAAGAAAGGAATAGATATCGGCCGTCAAACAAGATTAATCTTTTGCAGCATAATCTTTTGCAGAGAAGAAAGGAATAATCTTTTGCAGGATTAATTATTATGGAAATTTATTAAGGTCAACATTACCTCTTTTTATTGATGGAGGCAGGAATCAAGGATTCCCATGGAGTAAGGGAGGAATTAAATTAAATCCCCACTCAATCTGAAAATGTGATATTTTTTGAATAAAAAGAAACAAAAAAACAACCTTTATACTTTCTAATCCAAAACCACCCCAGGCTTTTCTCTTCCAACTGTAACTCGAATTCATTCAAGTGTAAGATTATTTAATGTTGAAGAATCATTATCTAGTGGACGAAAATATACAATTCAGGCCGGCTTTGAGCTAATCCGGATAAAATCGCTGACTTAAGCCCCGAATTTTGGCTCAAAATTAGGGTTCCGTATTCCAGTGGTGGCTCCAGGAATTCTTCTAAGGGGGTTCAAGAATATATACATTATATTACCTCTAAAAATCACAACGATATATAGACAAAAATTTATCCATTCATATTGCCATAAAAAAAACATCAAAGTATAAAAAATATTACAATTGTCCACGACGAGTTTTCATATTTTGAAACCGTAGTAGATAGCCTCATTATCAACTGTATCAAATACTCAATCTTTATTCATATTCTTCAAAGTTGGAGCTCTAAACCCTGAACAATTGGAAGGAAAATCAATTAAATCCAAATAGAAATTAAAAATACAAAACTTACTAACTATAGGGTTTAGAGAAAAATTGTCAAGAGGGAGAGGGAGAGAGGCGAAGAACTGAAATTAGGTTGGGTTTTACTAGTGGAATTCGTCCTTCCTCGTTCACAATACTCGTTCCGTCGAGTCATCGACCGTCGTTTCCCAGAGCCAGAGAGCCTTTTCAATTTCTATAGGTTCAACTCTCGTTAAGTGGTCTGATAAAAAAAAAATCGGGAAAATAACGGCCAATGATGTGTTTTGATAATTATTATCCTCAAGGGACATTTTCAGCATTAACAAATGTTCTTAGCTTGTCCTTAGAGGTATTAATTATCAAATCATGTCCTGGGCCGTTATTTTCCCAAAAAACCCTCTCATTAAGTGGAGTAGTGGATGGGCTGAATTAGGAATTTAGGAGACTTTTTTTTTTCATTTTTTTATATTTGAAATTTTAGTTAAGTGGGCTAAAATTTGGGCTTTTCTGTGGGTTATTTTTTTTGGATGGGTGTTCATTTTCAATGACACGCGACACTTGGGTTGGGGTTCAGTGATACTTGATTTGTGGGTTCAAACTAAGATTAATCCAAAAAATTTACATATATTATAACTATATATATATATATATATATATATATATTTTTTTTTTTTGTGTGTGGGTTCACTTGACACCCCAAGCCTTAGAGTGGAGCCGTATAGCAAGATATGTAATTGTAATAACCCGAAAATTTAACTAATAAAAATATTCAAAAGAATTATTTATTTTTGATAATATTATTTTTCTTATTTAATAATTAGTAAATAATTACAAAAAAATAAGCTATTCTATCTAATTAAGCTTTTAAAAATTAATTTAGCATTACATACATACATATAATTGCATGCATGCACGTTTATCCTCTCCCTCACTCTCCTACTCAATCTTTACCTCCTCCTTGACCCAAAATTCGTGCGTAATTCGTCCATGCAAAAACCCGATACCGTTAGGACTCGTTTTAATACGAAACTCATCCAATTCTCCTATATATATACACTACACCGACCCTAGGGCACGCACATCACCCCACCACGTTCCACGGAGCCAGAGAGAGAAGAAAAACCAGAGAGAAACCAATTACAATCGATAGAATTTTAGAGAGAGAAAGAGAGAGAGAGAAAAGTGGGTTTCGAGGTTCCGTTCGTCCGAAACCCAAATTGATCGTTCAAGTGGTTTACTACAGTCCCAAGGATCACCGTAGATCAAGCAATTCGGTCCCAAGGTCCTCCGATCGAAGGAATTAAAGTCGTCTTCCCCAAAATCACGTTTTCGATCGAAAATGAAATTTATCCGAACCGAGGTACTATAATTCAATCCGAACCCTCCTCTACGTATATTAAGTGTTTATAGACATAACCCAAGGACCCCCGTGCCCCCATGCATCGAACCCGATGCCAAACGAACGAAAATAAAAAATCAGCGCGCGACCTCGCGGCCGCAAGGTGCGGGCTCCCAGCCGCGAGAACCAGACGGACAGAGTTTGCGGCCGCAAGCTCTGTTGGTCCCCGCCGCGCGGTTTGTTTTCTTTTGAAATCGAATTGATTTTTCGACCTTTTAAAAATAGATTTTGACTCTGAAATTTTTATCCTAGGTTACCCACATTCTAAAGTTCATAACTTGTTAGTTTCATATTTTTTTATTAAATCTTCGATTTATTTAATTTTTATTCGTAATCGTGAGATCGTTTGTAAACTAAAATTCGTATTACGACCTTTTAAATTACTCTATAAATCCCCAAACTATTTTTCTTAGATTCCTAACTTATTTAAGGTCATAAGTTGCTGATTTCATAACTTTTTGATGTTATTTGATATTTATTTTATTTTTAATTAAAGATATAAACGAAAATTTATAACAACCTTATAAAAATATTTTTAACATCGAAAATATTTTTCCTAGACTCCTGACAGTTCAAAGGTGATATTTTATTAAAATAAAATTTTATTTATTTGGTTTACTATTTATTATTATTTAAGCATTGTTTCGTAATAATAATATCGTGAAGTATTATACTGAAGGTTCAAAAATCCGAATAATTTTATTTAGACTATTTACAGCCCTAGAATGATATCCTGTAAATATAAATATATTTCCAACTCTTTAGTTATTTATCGTCTATTTATTCTTGTTTAGTCTATTAATTTAATTCTTTTATTTAAAATAATTCCGTGAGCATCCAAACCCAACTTTTAGCACTTGAACTTATTATAGGGGACTGTTAGGACCTTTATTAAGGTTACGTTATTTATTTTAATATTTTTACCTAATTAATGAATTTAATTAGTATTTAATTAGCTTAATTACTTATAATTAATTAATAAAAGTTTAGAAAATTATTATTTAAGCTTAATTAAATAAATCTTACATTCTTAATTACTTTGTGATCATACGAGATTAAGGGCAACGGCCCAGTCATAAAAAGTTACGTGATTGCATTGCTTAATAACTGTTTGATCCGTCTGTTGTTCGTTTTTAATTATTATTGAGATTGATATTGTGCCGATGCTTCATTTGACTGTTAGATTGGACCCTAGAGACATGGGGTGGTATGCGAAATAGAAATCACGTAGACGATGTTAAGTAATGGATAAATTGTGAAGTTTATTTTCTGTTTAGAGGTTGCCTGCAGGCGTGATGTTGTGATATGATGAGATTGTGATGAGAATTGATACTGGCGGGTGTCCAGTGATGAATTGATAGACTGGCGGGTGTCCAGTGATGATTGTGAAAAGAATTATGATGTGGTTTATAAGATAGGCGAACCCTAGTCGTGATACCGGCATGATAAGCTTACCCCTTGTTGTAGTTATTGGGGGTGCACACTCGGTACATAACTTAGGTGTTCTGCGACAACAAAGGGAAGTGATCTCATGGGACTGAGCATGGCTAGTGGTTGGGGAGGAAAGATCTCGTGGAGAGATCTTAGATTTCAGATTAAGTTAATGGATAGTAATGAATCAAGTTGTATGGATTATCTCTGTTTTACTTTTTCGCACCATATATATTCTGTTTGCCTGCTAACTGTATTGTAAGAGGGGTATTTGGGTTGGATTATAGTTCGGGGTGAACTCTTTCACTGTGCACGGATTTTACGACATCCGTGTCGATTTTGCAGAAACCAGAAACACAGGATCTCGCAAAGTAACAGCTTTTATCTCGAGGAGAATCGAAGTGGGAGTTGAGCCGCACACGCTGGGGACCCATATCAGGACTTAGAAGATGGCTCTAATATCTGTTTAGCATATTCCTTTAAAGACTATTTTCAATATTTTCACAATGGTTTGTAATAAATAATTCATTAGGATGAATTATCCGTTTTGGATTTCGAATTTGATCTAATAAGTTTTTCAAGAATTAGTATTTAAAACCTCCGATTTTACCTTCGAAAATCGGGGTGTTACAACTTGGTATCAGAGCCTTAGGTTCAACCCTCGGCCTTGGGTAGATTGGGTAGACTCACACTAGATTGAGTATATTCTTACGTTTTTAAGATAACGTTATCTAAAATTTACCAAAACCCACTGTTAATTAGATTTTCCTTATTTTGTAGATGGACCCCATGTTGGCAATCCAACTAGCTGATGAGTGGAGTAGATTACAAGACCTCTTGGAGAACATAGGACCTGACTTCTCCTTCCTAGACCCTTATGTACCTGCTGCATTCCCGGTCCTGTATGGCCAATATCAGCAGCTGATGGCAAATCTGTCAAACCGAAGAGAAGAATACACTGCTCACCATCCAAGCCCATGGAGAAGGGTTTATCTAGAGAGGGAAATTCGTGACATCCTAGAAAGCATACCAGGCTTTGACATTAGGAACGAACCCTACTACTTACACTATAGAGATATGGATAACCAGCT
This sequence comes from Rhododendron molle, assembly GCA_025413875.1. NCBI lineage: Eukaryota > Viridiplantae > Streptophyta > Magnoliopsida > Ericales > Ericaceae > Rhododendron > Rhododendron molle. The sequence continues at coordinate 45,585,714 of CM046389.1, read as the reverse complement.
TCCGATTCCTACCCTAGACCGAAACCGTAACCCTGCCAATACTCAGGAAGAAGAAAATCCTGAAGAACCGCCTGAGGAAGGAGAAGATCCTGAGGAACTCCTACCTCCTTCAATTCCTGTACCAATGGAAGAATCAGACAGTGAGTGTGAAGTCATAGATGCCAATCCTCCACCTCGCCCCAGTATGACTTCCGACTATGACCCGGGCACTATGGTCTATATACAGTTGGAGCCGCTATACCCTTGCCCATTCAAGATTCGAGCACAGTCCGCTTACTTAGGGCCAGTAAGGATCAGAGCCCCATGCTATAATGGATATTACCTCATTGCGGTACCCCGCGGATTTCAAGAGCATTACACCGACCGCATCCACTATTCTCACGTCGCAAGGGCCCGCCCCGAGCAAGAGCATCGTATCATTTCAGAGAATGCTGACTTTACCGACCACGTCACCTTTGTAGAGATACCCATCCGCCTAGAGCCCTATAACAACCCAAACTCCCACGGAAGGCAGCAGGATCAACTATGGCGAGTAACATGGCGTTGCTACGGACTCACAGAGGACACCGTTGAGAGGCAGAGTCTATTAGAGGAACACTTTCCAGTTTTATTCGATTGATCGATCTCTTTAGTATCTCCTAGGATTGGTTTTACACAAGATTTTTTTTTTGGAGAACAATTGTGATAGTGAGAATTAGCTTGACTTTTAGAAGTAACATTTTTGAGTAGTATGTTTTGATAGGAACCAGTTGTTTGATTCGTTTTATTAATAAGAGTAAAGTTTTTTACGATATCCTGTCTTCCATGCATATAATAGATTTATAATATATATGATCATATAATAAAAACCCCCCTTACTGATTTATAAAATAACGGTACCTAGATGGAGGGAGCAGAAAACAACCAAAACAACGGGCAGAACAATGGAAACCCTCAACCTAACGGTCAATTTGGGGCTCCTGAGATAGTCCAACTCATGCAGGCGTTTATCGCCGCTGCAACTACCAACAACCAGAACCGCGGACCCCCACACACACCTCGAGGGCCAATGACTAGGAGTCAGGCACTGAATGAATTTTGCAAGCGTCACCCGCCCTACTTTCAGGGAGAACCTAACCCCACCGCTGCAGAAGCTTGGTTGGAAGAAATCAAGAAGATTCTTGAAACCCTAGATATTCAAGAAGCTAGCAATCGTATTGCTCTGGCCACCTATCAGATGCAGGGGGAAGCTCAGCATTGGTGGAATCTGATGAAGAACACTCATGACGTGGCGACAATGACTTGGGAAAGATTCGAGAAAATCTTCCTTGACAAGTACTTTCCAACACCTGTCAAACAGGCAATGGCCCTTGAGTTCATGAATCTAGAGCAGGGTACGATGACCGTTACCCAATACGCAGCACGGTTTGAGGAACTGTCTCGCTACGGTGCAACGATCATACCTACTGATGATGACAAGGCAAGGAAATTTGAGTGGGGGCTCAATGAGACACGCCGAACGGTAGTGGCACAGTCACTTCCCACTTACTCACAAGTGGTGCAATGTGCGCTAAAGATGGAGAGAGAGAACTTGGATTACAAGACAAGGCGTGAGCAGAAGAAACCGATAACCAGGTTGGAGGACCTATTCGCAACAACCCTACCAGCAGGAGTATCCAAACCTCTCAACCCTACTAGCAAAACTACCCTCGCCCTCAGCCAGCACAATCCAACCCAGTATGGAGGAACCCTAACCCAGTTTTCAATCGAAACCCTAACCCTAATCCAAACCAGATCCAAGTACAAAACCGAGGCCCAAACCCTAACCCTGGACCAAACCGCAACCCTTTTCCCCTGAACCCAAACTCCGACCCCCGCTGCTTTTACTGCCTAGAGGAAGGACATATCAGGAGGAATTGTCCCAAGCTGAACGGCGCTGGAAATTTTGGAGGACCGCCGCAAAACCCGATCAGGACCGCAGAACCTGGAAATCAAAATCAGAATCAAGTAAGGCCGGTCTGGAATGGTAATCAACCTGGAGTTCAGAACCAGCCCCGTGGCGGATGGAACCAAGCACCACCTCGCCCTCCTCAAAACAGAGGACCGAACGGGCCAACTCAGCCCAATGCTGGGAGGATGTTTGCACTGCAAGGAACAGAAGAGGAAATGGATCCTGCAGTAATTCAAGGTACCCTCACTCTTTAGACTACCTGCGTTCAAGCACTATTTGATTCTGGAGCTTCGCACTCATTCATATCTGCCGCATGTGTATCTGCACTTGGATTAGAAACCGAAACCCTAAAAACAACTATGCATGTGACCTCACCATTAGGGGTAAAATTTCGGTAGAACTAATCTGTAAAGGGTGCGAATTAGGAGTATCGAATTTGCGATTAACGTGCGACTTACGAGTAATCGAAATGAAGGACTTTGATGTCATACTTGGGATGGACTGCCGATCGCACACCAAGTGTCATAGGCGCCATCGAAAGATGGTGATGACTTATTCACCGATGGGACCTGCTTTCAAATTTAAGGGGATAGACAAGACCACTTTCGCACCCCACGCGCACAAAACGAAGTGGCATAGGACGCTTGCTGGATGGTTAGCAAGTCTCACGTTGGGGGAAACGGACCGGATGGAATTGGGTCTTCCTCATATCGTCTGTGAGTACGAGGATATATTTCTTGAAGAGTTACCAGGATTACCGCCGTCAAGGGAAATGGATTTCACCATAGAGTTACAACCCGGCACCGCCCCTATTTCTATGGCTCCATATCGAATGGCCCCAGCAGAACTACGAGAGTTGAAAACGCAACTCCAAGAACTTTTAGAGAAGGGTTTCATCAGACCTAGTACCTCACCTTGGGGAGCCCCTGCTCTATTTGTCAAGAAGAAAGAGGGAACGCTCCGACTTTGTATTGATTACCGCCAACTCAACAAGGTCACAATCAAGAACCGATACCCCTTACCAAGAATAGACGACTTGTTTGACCAACTGAGAGGGTCGACCTGTTTCTCGAAGATCGATCTAAGGTCTGGGTATCACCAATTACGAATTCGAGATGGTGATATACCTAAGACGGCGTTCCGCACGCGCTACGGACACTACGAGTTTGTAGTCATGCCGTTTAGTCTAACCAACGCTCCTGCAGTTTTCATGTGTCTGATGAACCAGATTTTCACCTGGACAAGTTCGTGGTAGTGTTCATTGATGATATTCTGATATACTCTCCAACGGAGAAGGAACATGAGGACCACTTGAGAATTGTACTCCAAGTACTTCGAGACAACCATCTGTATGCTAAAGCTAGCAAGTGTGAATTTTGGATGAAGGAGGTCAAATTCCTAGGACACGTGGTGTCTGAGAAAGGAATTTCAGTCGACGACAGCAAAGTGGAAGCAGTCATGGATTGGAAACGACCTTCTTCAGTGTTCGAGATTAGAAGTTTCCTGGGATTAGCTGGTTATTACAGAAGATTCATTCAAGATTTCTCCATTTTGGGAAAACCATTGACGAGATTGACCCAAAAAGGAGTTAAGTTTGAATGGAACGAAGCATGTGAGAGATCCTTCCAAGAACTTAAGAAGAGATTGACTAGCGCGCCTATATTGATCGTACCCGAACGAGATGTAGGGTATACCGTGTACTGCGACGCATCCAAAGATGGATTGGGAGCTGTACTCATGCAGAACGGGAAGGTCGTTGCATACGGATCCCGACAATTGAGGCCGCACGAGAGGAATTATCCGACACACGACTTAGAACTGGCAGCAGTAGTGTTCGCCCTAAAGTCTTGGCGACATTACTTATACGGAGTGCAGTTCGAGGTATTCACGGACCACAAGAGTTTGAAATATCTGTTTACCCAGAAGGAGCTAAACATGAGACAAAGGAGATGGGTGGAATACCTGGAGGATTTCAATTTCACGATGTCCTATCATCCTGGAAAGGCAAACGTGGTCGCTGATGCGCTGAGTCGCAAGAACCGAGGACAGGTGGCTAGTTTAGCCGTAAGAGAATGGAAGATGATGGAAGACCTTAACGAATTCAAGCTACAGCCAACTGCAGAAGACACCGACGCTTGTCTCTCCGCCATAGTCGCAACCCCAGCCTTACACCGAGAAATTCTTCTAGCCCAAACCTTTGAACAAGAGTGTGATTTCATCAGGTATCAACTCGCAAATGGAAAAGCAGCAGCTGGATGGGAAATCCATGCTGACAAGAGCCTCCGCTTTCAAGGGAGAATTTTTGTACCTGACATTGGTACCCTCCGGGAAGCAGTACTTAAAGAATTTCACCATTCCAATTTCGCCGTCCATTCAGGAAGCACCAAAATGTACCAAGACCTCCGCCGACAGTACTGGTGGACTGGAATTAAGAAGGACGTGGCCAATTACGTTTCGACGTGCCTCACATGCCAACAAGTAAAAGCGGAACATCAGAAACCCGGTGGAACCCTGCAACCCTTGCCTATACCCGGATGGAAGTGGGAACATATCGCCATGGATTTTGTGACAGGACTACCAAGGTCTCCACAATCGAATACCGCCATTTGGGTAATAATTGACCGTTTAACCAAATCCGCCCACTTTTTACCCATGAAGATGACACTCTATGGACTCTCTCATTAGACTCTACATCCGAGAAATCGTGCGATTACATGGAGTACCTATATCCATTGTGAGTGATCGAGATTCACGATTTACGTCAACGTTTTGGGAAAGCCTACAGAAAGCTTTGGGAACCGATCTTCGTCTCAGCACTGCATTTCACCCACAGACAGACGGACAATCCGAAAGAACAATCCAAATCTTGGAAGACATGCTCCGAGCTTGCGTATTGGACTTTAAGGGGAACTGGGAACGACATCTACCCTTAGTAGAGTTCGCCTATAACAACAGCTATCAATCGAGCATTGAGATGGCACCATATGAAGCTTTGTATGGGTGACCATGTCGATCACTAGTTTGTTGGGCTGAACCGGGAGAAGCAAGGTTACTAGGACCAGAGTTAGTCCAAGAGACGACGGAAAAGATCATAACCATTCGCCAACGGCTCCTGACCGCTCAAAGTCGACAGAAGAGCTACGCCGACAAAAGGACTAGACCATTGACCTTTCAAGTTGGAGAACATGTGTTCTTAAAGATTAGACCACGAAGGGGAGTTATTCGATTTGGAAAGAAGGGAAAGCTATCACCACGATACATTGGCCCTTTTGAGATCCTTGAGAAAATTGGAGAAGTGGCGTACCGCCTGGCGTTACCACCCCAACTGGACCGAGTTCATAATGTATTCCACGTGTCGATGCTCCGAAAGTACATGACGCATCCTTCCCACATCATCAATTGGGAAAACATCGAACTCAACGATGACGTCACTCTAGAGGAACAGCCAGTGGAGATCCAAGATTACAGTGAGAAGTGCATTCGAGGCAAAACGATTCGACTAATCCGAATCCTCTGGCGACATCGAGGAATTGAGGAATCAACATGGGAAAGAGAGGATACTATGCGCACCAATTACCCAAATCTGTTTCCTCCTAAAGGTACACTTTAATTTCGAGGACGAAATTTTATTTAAGGGGGATAGGTTGTAATAACCCGAAAATTTAACTAATAAAAATATTCAAAAGAATTATTTATTTTTGATAATATTATTTTTCTTATTTAATAATTAGTAAATAATTACAAAAAATAAGCTATTCTATCTAATTAAGCTTTTAAAAATTAATTTAGCATTACATACATACATATAATTGCATGCATGCACGTTTATCCTCTCCCTCACTCTCCTACTCAATCTCTACCTCCTCCTTGACCCAAAATTCGTGCGTAATTCATCCATGCAAAAACCCGATACCGTTAGGACTCGTTTTAATACGAAACTCACCCAATTCTCCTATATATATACACTACACCGACCCTAGGGCACGCACATCACCCCACCACGTTCCACGGAGCCAGAGAGAGAAGAAAAACCAGAGAGAAACCAATTACAATCGATAGAATTTTAGAGAGAGAAAAAGAGAGAGAGAAAAGTGGGTTTCGAGGTTCCGTTCGTCCGAAACCCAAATTGATCGTTCAAGTGGTTTACTACAGTCCCAAGGATCACCGTAGATCAAGCAATTCGGTCCCAAGGTCCTCCCATCGAAGGAATTAAAGTCGTCTTCCCCAAAATCACGTTTTCGATCGAAAACGAAATTTATCCGAACCGAGGTACTATAATTCAATCCGAACCCTCCTCTACGTATATTAAGTGTTTATAGACATAACCCAAGGACCCCCGTGCCCCCATGCATCGAACCCGAGGCCAAACGAACGAAAATAAAAAATCAGCGCGCGACCTCGCGGCCGCAAGGTGCGGGCTCCCAGCCGCGAGAACCAGACGGACAGAGTTTGCGGCCGCAAACTCTGTTATTCCCAGCCGCGCGGTTTGTTTTCTTTTGAAATCGAATTGATTTTTCGACCTTTTAAAAATAGATTTTGACTCTGAAATTTTTATCCTAGGTTACCCACATTCTATAGTTCATAACTTGTTAGTTTCATATTTTTTTATTAAATCTTCGATTTATTTAATTTTTATTCGTAATCGTGAGATCGTTTGTAAACTAAAATTCGTTACGACCTTTTAAATTACTCTATAAATCCCCAAACTATTTTTCTTAGATTCCTAACTTATTTAAGGTCATAAGTTGCTGATTTCATAACTTTTTGATGTTATTTGATATTTATTTTATTTTTAATTAAAGATATAAACGAAAATTTATAACAACCTTATAAAAAATATTTTTAACATCGAAAATATTTTTCCTAGACTCCTGACAGTTCAAAGGTGATATTTTATTAAAATAAAATTTTATTTATTTGGTTTACTATTTATTATTATTTAAGCATTGTTTCGTAATAATAATATCGTGAAGTATTATACAGAAGGTTCAAAAATCCGAATAATTTTATTTAGACTATTTACAGCCCTAGAATGATATCCTGTAAATATAAATATATTTCCAACTCTTTAGTTATTTATCGTCTATTTATTCTTGTTTCGTCTATTAATTTAATTCTTTTATTTAAAATAATTCCGTGAGCATCCAAACCCAACTTTTAGCACTTGAACTTATTATAGGGGACTGTTAGGACCTTTATTAAGGTTACGTTATTTATTTTAATATTTTTACCTAATTAATGAATTTAATTAGTATTTAATTAGCTTAATTACTTATAATTAATTAATAAAAGTTTAGAAAATTATTATTTAAGCTTAATTAAATAAATCTTACATTCTTAATTACTTTGTGATCATACGAGATTAAGGGCAACGGCCCAGTCATAAAAAGTTACGTGATTGCACTGCTTAATAACTGTTTGATCCGTCTGTTGTTCGTTTTTAATTATTATTGATATTTATATTGTGCAGATGATTCACTTGAATGTTAGATTGGACACTATAGACATGGTGTTGTATGCGAAATAGAAATCACGTATACGATGTTAAGTAATGGACAAATTGTGTAGTTTATTTTATGTTTAGTGGTTGCCTGCGGGCGTGATGTTGTGATATGATGAGATTGTGATGAGAATTGATCCTGGCGGGTGTCAAGTGATGAATTGATAGACTGGCGGTGTCCGTGATGATTGTGAAAAGAATTATGATGTGGTTTATAAGATAGGCGAACCCTGGTCATGATCTAGGCATGATAAGCTTACCCTTGTTGTAGTTATTGGGGTGCACACTTGGTACATAACTTAGGTGTTCTGCGACAACAAAGGAAGTGATCTCATGGGGCTGAGCATGGCTAGTGGTTGGGGAGGAAAGATCTCGTGGAGAGATCTTAGATTTGATTAAGTTAATGGATAGTAATGAATCAAGTTGTATGGATTATCTATATTTACTTTTTCGCACCATATATATTCCATTTGCCTGCTAGCTGTATGTATGAGGGTATTTGTGTTGGATTATAGTTCGGGGTGAACTCTTTCACTCAGGCACGGATTTTCTGGCATCCGTGTCAGATTTTGCAGAAAACCAGGATATACAGAATCCCGAGGGCGAACAGTTCTATGCTGAGGAGAATCAGGAAGTGGGAGTTGAGCCAGAATACGCTTGGGACCCATATCAGACTTAGAAGATGGCTCTAATATCTGTTTAGCATATTCCTTTAAAGACTATTTTCAATATTTTCACAATGGTTTGTAATAAATAATTCATTAGGATGAATTATCCGTTTTGGATTTCGAATTTGATCTAATAAGTTTTTCAAGAATTAGTATTTAAAACCTCCGATTTTACCTTCGAAAATCGGGGTGTTACAGTAATATATATTTAATCTAGCGCTTGTATAACAAATAAGCTAGTCCAAAGAAAAGCTTAATTTTTCCATCCAATAATTCATGGTTCAAGTCTTAGGGGCCTCTTTTTCCTTCCCTTTAAAATATTTTCCCCCCTCACAATTTCGTCGTAGGTCACGAGAATCTTAAAGCTGGACCTGCATGTATTTGTAATTTTGGGTTAGTCTCTTTTGGTGGTAGCTGTCTTTTGGGTCGGTTTTTTGTGCTCTTTGAATTGTCTTTTTTTTTGTTAGTTTTGTGCTAAATTTTTGTAAATTATTGATCATTCTTGACGAGTGGAATTAGAAAAGCAAAATTTTTTTTAATTTTATTCAAATATTTTTAAAAATATCTAAGATAAAGTCCTAAAATTGCCAAAGTGACACTTTTTGAGTAAAATCTTGAACATTTTTATAAACATTTGGATAAAAGTTATATTTTTTTATTTTTTCGATTTTGCTCGACAAGAAGAACCTTGATAATCTTCAAAATTTTAATACACAAAACTAATAAGAAACTACCAATAAACACGAAATTTTATTTATTTATTTTTTTTGGTACGTCGGAAATTGAATTTTTTTGAAATGGGGACAAAATTTCAAAAAGTGCAAGATGCCCCAAAAGCGCTACGCACATGTTAAAGTTTAAAACCATAAGCCGTCCAAAACCACCCAAACACACCCGGCCAAATTTCTGTTAATCAACCCCTCCTCATCTCTCCAGTCTCCACAGTCCACACCCTCCCTCAAACCCTCTACGGCCTCTTCCTCCTCCGGTTCTCCCCCACTCTCGCTGAGATCGCTGCCTCCTCCGGTTACGACTTCGTCGTCGTCGACCACAGCGGCAGCACCGTCGCCCTCGCCGCCGCCAGCGCTCCCGCCATCCTCCGCCTCCCTGAATCCAACCCAAAAAAGCCCTCGATCGGGGCCCACAGGGGATCATGTTTCCAATGATCGAAGGCCCAAAGATGGCCCCCCGTAAAGCCTTCTCGTACTTTTGGTTTGGTCTATTAAGGAGGTTTTCATTTTGTTACTATAACCGTTGCACTGAGGTGGTTTTGTTAAGATTTTAGGCTGTTTGTTCTGTGTCAGAAATGGTAATCAAGCAATTTTGGAGCTCTCATCTGGACAATTTAAATACTCCATAAGACCGAATTTTGGGGTGGGCGAAATGACAAGGATGCCCCTTATTTTGACGGATAAGGCAGACGGCTTTAGAAACGGGGATTGGATTGGTACAAAATTGAAACGTCAAATGTCTTCAATGTTTACCTTGGATCCAAAAATGAGATGCAGTCAATACTTTGGGGACGAGAAAGGTAAATAAGCCGTGTGGAGTTGCATTAGATGGTTTATTTGTGATGAGGATTTTAACTTAAAAAGTACCCAAATAATTATTCTGATCCATCATTGTTCACTAAAATGCTACCTACTATTTCTTGCTGAGCCCAGCTTGTGTAATTTGAACCATCCGCTCAAAATAAATAAATACTACCAAAACACTGGATTCACATTTTGTGATCTTAGGCAGAATCTACTCTCGTTGTGTATTTGTTTTTTTTTTTTGGGCAAGTTTCGTTAGCAGTATTGGTTAGGCTCTGCTACATCCTCATTTTTTACCAATTAGAACATTGTATGTGTGGAAAAATTAAAAGTTAGATTGCTTGTTACAACACTCCTTTGGATGAAGCCAGGCAAGCTAGGTAGATGATCGAGTGACCAGCCTGTAGTGGGCATTGTTCACTTCTAAACATGGTCACTTTTGACTTCATCATTGCGTAAGTGCGACAACTTAGATTGTTTTAGTATTCTAAAAAGTGCATGTCTGGTCTACTTTTTTGGAATTGCAGGTCCACCAACCGGTTCAACTGGTGTTGTCATTTACATGTGGAAAATGTCCTATTGCTTGAAATGGTTTTTAGTGTATGAAGTTATTTGAAATATACCAGTTAGAATGCAACTGCTTGTCTTTTGTTTCACCTTGATTACCATGACTTGAGCAACCATATACTAAGACATTTAGTCGTTTGACATCTCATACACTTAACCCAACCAAACCTAATCGAGCTTTAAGTCCTGTCAGGTATGATACAGTACTTATTTACACTTAGTTAGGGATGTAGTTTGTTTCCTTTTGCCTAACACTTTAGATGTGTGTTCAGTGGACTGGACGCACTGCATTTTGTCTTCTACTACTTTTTAACTATGTACATGTAATGGCATTATGTAAGTGGCTGTGTAGTAGTTGACACAACCTTTGTTTTGCAGGATTCGAATGCAACACTTCCAAACAAGGAAGTGATGATATTTGTTTTAGGTGAGCATTTTTCCATTTGATTTTCGGCATTTTCTATCATACCTATGCATTCCTGGGAGTCGAAAATGTATAGTTGGTGAGAACATCTACTTACTAGTTTCTATTGAAGTTGGCAAGGTAGATTCCTAAACCCCCCCGCCCACCTCCCTTTTTTGTCAATTTATCTCTGTAATTATTTCTTTATATGATTTAAATGAAACAGTTATTATTTGATAATTATATTATTTACTTAAGAAAGATTTATATGCAGAGAGATAATAGTTTTGGGTTCTATCACCAAGCGACTTAACTTAATTAGCTAGACTTGGTAATTAAATCTGCATCAGCAGCATGTGATTAGCCCGTTCATATAGCTTTGAACTATTGACCTGTTAGACACCTGGCAACCTTTGAATGTCCAATTGTTGTGCCTCATTTGTTAGGTCTTGCAACAGTGCCGATTTGTGAGAAGCTGAAAATTTACATCCCTACACTTTTATTTCGTTTCTTTTTAGATTTATATGCTTGAGAAGTTCTATTTAGTTGGGAGCAACCTTTTTTATCTCGATGGGAGAAAGGTTCCTAGGAGAGAGTTTGACTTGGTTGCGCGGCAGTGGAGTTCTGAGGTTCTTGGGTGATCGAAGGATCTTGCTACTAATATTCCGCCTCACAGAATAATGGTATTGTCTAACATGAGCAACAAACTCTTAGGGGTCTAGGGTTGGTTTGGAAGGAGGGAGGGATGGAGCTAGCTTTTCGTAAATTAGATAGGGTTGGTGAAGTGTAGGAGCCTGGGCTGGCGGTACTGGTGCTAGTGGTGGATTGTGCAATGGAAGGAGCTAGCACGACATTTGGATCTCAACGAAAGGAACGGAATTGTAATTTTAAGGCCTCCCTATATGGCTGTTGTTATGTGCAGCATGTTAGGTCATTTGAACTTGCTTGATCACTATCCCTATCTCCCCATTGGGTGTCTGATGCTGACTCTTGGGGCTTGCTATGATGCTATCTGATTATACAGTGGAGAAGTGCCAGCGAAAAGAGAATCTAGAAGAATTTAGGTGCTTGTGCAATCACTTTTACGATGCAGATAATGAGATCTGCATGCAATATGGACTCTTTAATCCAAATTAGTATGCAAATGGTTTTACTTTTTCACAAAAATTGAGGCATGCTCTATGATCTTCACTTCTTGTAACAGGTGGTCCAGGCAGTGGAAAAGGCACTCAATGCTCCATGATTGTTGAACAATTGGGGTTTTGTCATCTTGACGGCGGATTTTCCAAATGGGACGGAAGAAAGTAAAAAGGGTTAAAAGGGGTAACTGGGATAAACGTTCACCACCCAAGTTAGAAAACCAACGGGATACAGATATCACCACCCGAGGAATTAACTAGGGATACAGGGCGTAGGGATCGCTCACCACTCTAAGGAATCCACCGAAGAGATACAGAGACGAAAAAAGAAGATAAACTTCTCACAAGCCGAAGGCTATTTTAATTCAACACTCAAAATTCTTCCTTTTCATTTCATTAGATCAACTATTTATAAGCATTACAAAGATGACTCTTCAAGACAAATAATAAATGCTCGACATTTTCCAACACAAACATTCCAAATACCTAGACCTCTATTAACCAAAGACACAATTTACTAGATAGTCAAAACACATATTTTTAGACTAGAAATTAAAAGACATTGACTAGAAACTAAAAGACACTTGCATTTTCAAGACACTAATTAAATAAAAACAAACACTTGACTACAGAAAACTAGGTAGACTCCATGAACAACTCAATGACTCCTTGAACCAACAAACGACACTAAAAAATGTGTGAATTAATACTTAGACTAGAAATTAAAAGACATGATAAAAATAACTCTTCGATTCTTGTTGCGCCATTATTTCTGCATCATTCTCCCCTGGTTGAAAAAGACTCGCCCTCGAGTCTTCATTGGAAGTTTTGGGCTTGGTGAACTTTTTTTTTTTCTTCTTCTTTCTTGTGTGCGGACGATTCTCTTGTATAGTAGTAACCTCCTTCATGACCATTGAAAGCCTCTCCCGCTTCATTTTTGCCTTTTGCAGATACAACCTTATGAGTTCACCATTCACTTTCAACTCGTAAACATCCTTTTGACCACAATAATACACGTTGCGATCCCATTGCCACGGTCGCCCCGACAAAACATCACATGAGTCCATTTGCATCACGTCGCACCAAATCTTGTCCTTGTAATGGCGATTGAAAACTCTACTAGACATCGACTAGTTACTGGTACTTTGTAGTCTTGATTAACCCAGCCCACATAATAGGGGTTAATAGTCTCGGTTGGCAAATTGAGAAAGGAAACGAGAGATTGAGACACGAGATTGGATTGACTTCCAGAATCCATGAGGAACTCACATTCAATATCTCGAACAATTCCATGTGTCCGGAACAATTGGGTCCGTTGCTCCAAAACAGCCTCGTCCATCCATTCCCACTCATCCGATTCTCTTCGCGGCAAAACCAATGTGAACTTTACGGGAAGAGCTGGGACGTTTTGCTGGTTGGATGAATCTTGCTCCTTTGCAACAATTATTTGTTGAAATTTTTGTTCTTCATTGTTGCCATGAACATTGTTGTTGGCTTCAAAAAAATCAACAAGGGTGCGCTGACTTTCTTTGACAATTAAAAACCCATCCTCTGTGTATTCATGATAAATTGGCGGTTTGGACAAATCAACTGCTGGCTGTGAAACGGTTGAATCTTCAAATGAAAAAATCTCTTCGAACATGCTTTGATCTTCAAAAAGAGCAATGGAATGAGAACTTTACAGGACGGATAGCTGTGCTCTGATACCAAACTGACGGCGGATTTTCCAAATGGGACGGAAGAAAGTAAAAAGGGTTAAAAGGGGTAACTGGGATAAACGCTCACCACCCAAGTTAGAAAACCAACGGGATACAGATATCACCACCCGAGGAATTAACTAGGGATACAGGGCGTAGGGATCGCTCACCACTCTAAGGAATCCACCGAAGAGATACAGAGACGAAAAAAGAAGATAAACTTCTCACAAGCCGAAGGCTATTTTAATTCAACACTCAAAATTCTTCCTTTTCATTTCATTAGATCAACTATTTATAAGCATTACAAAGATGACTCTTCAAGACAAATAATAAATGCTCGACATTTTCCAACACAAACATTCCAAATACCTAGACCTCTATTAACCAAAGACACAATTTACTAGATAGTCAAAACACATATTTTTAGACCAGAAATTAAAAGACATTGACTAGAAACTAAAAGACACTTGCATTTTCAAGACACTAATTAAATAAAAACAAACACTTGACTACAGAAAACTAGGTAGACTCCATGAACAACTCAATGACTCCTTGAACCAACAAACGACACTAAAAAATGTGTGAATTAATACTTAGACTAGAAATTAAAAGACATGATAAAAATAACTCTTCGATTCTTGCTGCGCCACTATTTTTTTCTGCATCACATCTTAGCACTGGTGATCTTCTTGACACAGAAATAAAGTCCGGATCTGAAAATGGGTATGCCTTCGGGAAATTATCTTATATTCCAAATTTGGGCTGGAGGTTTCCTTGATTTTTGTGGGAGGTCACATTTCGTATAGGATTGCTCTAGCAGTGATGTTCGCCATTTGATATTTTTGTTGCAGAACAATGATCCAGAATTTGAAGAGCAAAGGTGAGCTTGTGCCCGCTGGCATAGTTGTCAAGCTTCTGATGGAGGCAATGAAGAACAGCACAAACAAGAAATTTCTCATTGATGGTTTCCCACGCAACATGGAAAATCTTGCCGCTGCTCAGAAAATTGTAGGCTCCTTTATTTTTTTAATATAATTTTTGAGTCGTTTAATTGGTTATTTAACTAAGCCAAGGAATTCTTTACAACTATTGTCTCGTTCTCCTATATCATCATTTAAGCTAATAGTTTTCCTTCTTAGTGACAATATTTTGCCTCAATATATTTGTTGCAGATGAAACTAGAACCAGATTTCGTACTATTCCTCGAATGTTCTCAAGAGGTGATGATAGAACGCATTTTGGGCAGAAAACAGGTATATTATTTTCAGCTGCCAAGATGCATACGTATTGCATATTGTAAGATTCATGAACAAGTATTATAATATACATTAAAAGAAAATTAGTTTTATATGATATGAAGTTAATTTTGAACGGTAGAAATATAGAAGTTATTGCACAAAATGAGTAAAAATTTCACGTTTTCAACTATATGACATTATCGGATAAGAAAAAGTTTCATTTAGTGCATCAAGAATCATTTGGGTACCACAAGAATATATATTTAAAAATACATTTAGACATGGTATCAGTTTCACCTTTAAACATATACAATTGTAAGATAAGTATGGTACTATGATATGCATGTGGGTATGGTAAAGATCATTTATAGTACCGTAGTATTTTTATTGCGACGGAGACAATCACATCTGACACCAATACCCTTGTTGGTGTAACACAGGGCTGTAAATAGATCTGTCTCTCCACCTCATCTCTTCTTAATTTATTGGAATTGATGTTTTCTCCTTCTTCTTTTTTTCCTGTGTATCTGAAGGGAAGAGTTGACGATAACAGTGAAACCATTAAGAGGCGTATTGAAGTTTATTGTGAATCTACTCTGCCTGTGATTTCCTACTACAGATCAAAGGGCATGGTTGAAATGGTAGATATCTGTGTTCTTGAAACTCTTCTTCCTAATAGCTAAGCATTTGTTTGGATCATCAATTTGGAGCAAAAAAGGAAAAGTAGAAGGAAGCTATTGTTTATTTTTCTTCTCAAGGGCAATGGAGAAAATGAATAACGTCTTCTTTTTCCCAGAAAGTTCTATTACCAATTGCTTGCTTAGTTTTTTTTCCCTTCTCTTTTACTCTATAATATCATCATAATTTCGGGAAATAGAATGCTTCTTAAATTCGAGTTGCTGCACTAGTTTTAAATGGTCTTGTGTGTTGACATATCTCCCACTTTGGTTGTCTTAGATTAACGGTGAGAAACCTGTTGAAGAAGTGTTTGACGCTGTCGAGGCAGCCTTCTCCAAGCTCAAATTCGGAATCAGCGGGAAAAACTCTCAGGAGTTTTAAGTATGGAACTGCATGGCCTTAAACTATGTGTTGAGGTGATTCTGCTTCGTAGCTAATTATATTGGAATATGTATTTACCCTAAGTTATGCAGTCCCATCTAATTGAGTACACATCAAAAGCTGCGATAATATTAAAACTTGGAATTGGGCTATGTATTGTTAACTTAGTCATGCAGTACTCCATGGATGGGAAACTACTTGATTATGGTAAGGGCACTCATCTTTAGTCATGTGATGAGGTTTCAGAAAATAACTTACATCTATAATAATTTTAATTATAGTTCCATATTGTTACTTAGTTACACAGTACGTTAAATTACTCGGCTGAGGCACTCTACTCTTCAGTTATGTGATGATGCTTGAACAATTAACCTGTAGGCCATGTTTGATGCCAATTATTGTTTCAAGGGTATTGGTAATGGGGTTAGAAACTTAGAATGGTAAGGACAATGGATGAGTTGTGAACTTGTGGTGAAGGTTAGCCCCCCGTTTTATTAGATTTGCCCCGGTTTGCCACCATATTGGATTGCTTGAATACCGGATCCTGAGAGCATATGGGACTGATTTGAAGTTCTAGGGTAAATTTTGGTGGGTTGTTGATCGATTGGGTTTTTAATGAGTGATTGACCCATTTACGACCCAAGTAGTTATAAGACCACGGAAAAATTACGGCCCATGATATGCTTTGGCATTTAATGCTCGTCAAGGACACATCTTTTGTATTAATTAATCCCTGCCAAGGATAAAATTCTGGGTATGTTTGGTGACCATTTTATTTTCACTTTTTTGTTTTCGTTTTCAAATTTTTTAGAAAAGTGAAATAGAAATATGTTTGGTAGGCACTTTTTGTTTTCATTTATTAAGAACAACTTACAATACTTTTGAAAAAAGTGGAAGTTCAAAAAATGAACTTTCACTTTTTTTTAAAAAAAATCAAAAAAGTGAAAGTTGAAAAAATAGACCTTTCACTTCTTTGAAAACAGGGTTCCCAAACATCTTTTCTGTTTTCATTTTCAAAAAACGAAAACAAAATGAAAACAGAAATTGCTTTTCAAAAAATTTAAGTTTAAAAGTGAAAAATGAAATGGTTACCAAACATAGCTTGCAAATTTTGTGAAAATTCTCATGCATGATCAATATTGTGTCCTTGGTGGATATTAAGTATAAGTGTCCTAGCCGTAATTGCCCAACGACAACTATCCATATAGAAACCGACCCATTGTCTCAACTAAATCCGACCCGCCCATTAATATAATTGCCTATTTTTAAAATTTGAGAATAACTGCACCCCCATGTAATTACCGAAAAAAATACCTACCGCGCCCTGCGCAAACAACACACAAGTTGAGAACAGTGTTGTGCATATCGTTTCATACTGGCCATAAACCAGCACATATACTTTGGTGTTTTGTACTATCCAAAATATCGGTCTATACCGGGTGTACCACCCTGTACCGGGATCTTGGCCGGAACACAAAAATTAGTTTTTTTCTTTTTTAACAAAAAGCCATGAATTTTAAGGTATTTTGACAAAATTTGGAGTCTATTTTATATTAGTCATGTTAATTTGTTACTAGAACTAGTACAGTAATAATTAAGGTGTATCAAAATGTTAGAATTTATTTTATTTCTTTATTTTAAGTTTTAGAATTATGCAAAAGCATATTAAAAATAAATTAAAATGCATATTGAGAAAAATCCGAAACACCGAGATACAAATCGATACTTGTACGTACCGTCTCATTGAAAGAAAACGATATATATGTACACTTGTACGAGATTGATAAAGGTTGAGAATGGTAGAGCAAGTTCTAATCCTTGATCAATTGATCCCCTATTAATGGCGTTCTCATAAGCCTACCTTTTTGTTTGTTTTGTTGTATTTTTGGACCGGTAGTGTCCGCTTTAGTGAACTTTGTTTTAGTTGGGTTTGATAATAATATTAGGTTCATCTGGTTTGTCAAAAAAACAACAACAATGCACTCATGTCATTGTCATGAATGGACCTTACGCCGACACCTAGAATTGGTCTGCTTCGACAGTGGGCGTCTTTTGAGCTTTTACAAGAGTAGTAGTGCTTGTGCTCGTGTCTTCGTTGTGGTAATTTTGGTTTCTTTCCTGTAATTTGAGATGGAATTTTTGCCTGCCTTCAAGCTTTTGTAAATGCCGAATGGTTTGATTGAATATTCATCGAGTGAAGGAAATGCGAAGGATGGAATTGGAGCGAAGAGGAAGGAATCTGAGATCAAATGCGGGAATTTACAAATACCCACATTTGTAAGAACCACGTGAAGGATGGAGACATGGAGTGTTTATCTTGATCCCTATCAGATATGTGCCCACATTTCAATCACAACAAAGTTTACAAATAAGACCATTAATGCACCAAGTAATTAAGAACCATGATAGTATTTCAATACCACCGTTGATAGGTTGACTTCTAACTGTTCTATAGAACATGGATGAGGGTCAGCCTAAGGTATTGGGGTGCCCAAGGTCTAATCTAAAAATTGTGCCTTAAAAATTTTCGTGTTCTTCGCCCGAGTTTTCTACATTTTGGACCGGCCCTGTGTGCGATGCTTTTCAAGGATTCGTTTTCCCCCCTTTATATGTGGAACCGATCCCTTTTTTTCATTTCTGTTCCCAGAGAACGCAATGCCACTCGATATAGCAAAAAAAGTGCTACAGAGACACTGTTAATCACCGAACACGGAACAACTCAAAAAAACCCACAAGCAAAAAGAAGAAGAAGAAGATTGTAAAATAATGGGCAACTTTTGTAACAACCCAGAACTCCCAACCTACTTAGTAATCAAAGAAGAAGAAGATCAATTGACTTCTCGGTTGAAACCTATTTAGTTTGGGCCTAAAGGCCCAATGCTCATTACAATTGTGTAGGCCTTTTTAAAAATAAGATTGGGCCTTTTTATTTTTCTTATTGGACAAGAAAAGATCCCTACTCAAGCCTACTACTAAAAAATCCAGGGGGGTGCCCCTATTTTTGAGAATTTTGTGGATGCCAAGGGCCTTGTGGGCCTAGGGCCTGGGCCGGCCTTGACATGGATGAGTTTGTGTTGAGTGCAATTGTTCACCCACTTTTAAATATGGTGAACAAAATCCTCCCTCCTATTGATTGAAATAATGTGGATCCCACCACAATTGATGTCCTATTTATCAAAAAGTGCATTGCAGGAGTAAGCATGACACCACTTTGTAATAAAATTCACACCATTTCAATTAATAGGAGAGAGGGTTTTGTTCAACTATAAACTAGTTCATGCGGCAACTCCACTCCAGTTTCGCTTTCGTATCCAATAGCATTGAAGATATCCCCTCCAAGAGGAATTGGTCTCCTCAGAAATACGGATGGCAATTTCACTCGAAACTGATGGATATCCGAATCCATTCGGTCCTATGGGTGTGGTTTTTTCATTTTTCTCTATATGTGGGCGGTTTTGGTTTTCGGAACATGATACCCTACCGGTTTGAATTTGGATTTGGGTTTGGTATAAGCAAGTATTTGGACCAAACCGAACCCAAACCCAAACCCAAACCGATCCATATAATTATCACTTACAGCAAGTATATATATATACAAACTAGTGTTTGCCTGTGCCTACGGCATTACACACCGATTCAACCAGATTGAAAAATGGAGCACTTAAGTTTTTAATCACATTTTTTATGTGTGAATAGTGAACGTGTGTGCCGGCGTGTGTGAACGTGTATGCGTATGCGTGGTGGATGTCACCTAAGATAAATGATGCCACATACAACCCTTCTGTTTTATTAGGTAGATAAATATATGTAACTAAGTTTTCATTTCCTCTCCTTCCTCATTCCTCTCATATTCCTTCAAAATTTTTGGAGTCCAGTGGCGGCTCTATGTGATCAATTGGGTGGTCAGCTGAACCCCCAAAAAAACATTTTTTGATTAAAATACAAAACTTTTTTTAATTAAAATACATGTAAAAATTTTGGGTTAGTCTTACTTTGAACCTCCAACCAAAATGTCATTGAACCCCTCGCCAAATGTCATTGAATATCCAATCCATAAATAAATGAACACTCATCCAAAAAATTAGTCCACAAATTAATCCACTCTGAAAATTGAAATCCCAAATTTCAGCCCACTAACTAAAATTTCAGCAACAATTGCAAGTGATGAGAGATGATGGGTGGGGTTCTATGTTGGTCGAAGTGTCTTTGTTTTGTAGCAACCATGATATTCGTTTTCCTAGCATGGGTGAAATGTTTGTGTGATCGGTCACAACGCAAAGCCCTACAAATAACGATTTATCATCGGTATCGTGTTGAGCTATTCAATGCATTGTTGGATATACAACTTCAGAAGCTAAACAATCCCTTCACATGACTTGCCTCTGAATGGATAAATTTTTTTCTATATATAATTGTGCTTTTAGAGATAATATAATACATGTATTGTTGAACCCCGTAAAAAATTTTTGGAGCCGCCACTGTAGGAGTCTTGTATAGAAACTTGAAATCATTTATTGATTATTGTTAATCGTATGGCATGTTACTACTATTTGAATTTTATTTTTTTCCTTTCGTATGTTCATCGATGGAATCACTATTAACACAGGTTTAGTGCGGTTCGAATAAAAATCAAACCTCATATGGGGTTTGATTATGGTGCACTAAAAATCATACCCGTTGTATATCGATTTGAATTTGGACATAGATAATTACTTTGAATTTGGGTATGGTAGTCGCAAAACCCGGACCAAACCGACCCATTGTCATCCCTGCTCCCAAACAACTTTCCTCTCCTAGATTAAGAAAACACCACAGATTGATCATCTGTGGGCTACAAGCTGCGCCCAGGTCCAACATATGCCTTTGTATCGGCCCACAAACACCAGCATAATAGAACCTTTTGCCTCCCATATGCCTAAAGAACAGTTACCATATAAACTGAAGCTCGCCACCAAGTAGAAATGCGGTTATATGTACGTAAGTATCACACTTTTCATATTAAGCCCAGGCCAAGTTGTGGACATCGTTCATCGAGTCATCCCCTCTGACGCTCAAATCTGGCATTGACTACTTCACATGGATAAACCCCGGCCGGCAAATACAAGTCCTAAACCAACATACAACAACATGCTCCTTACGGCCCGTTTTGGCAGAGGGATTTGATTTTCGATGGATTTGTGATGAAGGTGGATATGAGGGTGGATATGTAATGAGAGTAGATTTGTAACGACTGTACGTCTTACCTCTAAGAAGAATGAATTTGTAATGTGATGTTTGGATGATTTTCTGAGGAGACAGATTTGGAGGGTGGCTATGATAGGATAAAAAGACAAATGACGGAATTGCCCCCGTTTATTAAATTAATTGACAAAATGGTTCAAATATATTAATATTATATTATATATTAAAAAATAATATTTCCCGAACAAATTTTAAAAAATAATTAAAAAGTGATTTTTTTTTTTAAAACTAAAAGACTTTTTAAAAGTAATGGACAAAAAAATTGTTAAGTGAATTATGCCTTTAATCGGATCAAAAAACAATTATGCCTTTAATCAACTAAGTGCAATATATTAACATAAACCCCCCCACACTTTCTCCTCTCCCTCTCTCTCCCTCTCCCACACCCACCACCAAATCAAATCCTGCACACCCCCACCTTCTGCCATGCCCGGCGTCCAATAACTCAAATGGCAAACGGTGCTCGATGAGGACGACGAAGATCTGACTACGAATATGGTTTGTAAAACGTTTGAACTTTACGCTCTTGTTACAGATCTAGTGGTTTAGTTGGTGTATCAGTACTGTTGTTTGGAATGATAAAAAGTGTATAGGGTGTTAATTAACCATAACTGATAGGCGCGCAATATCATAGATATAAGCGCCTAAGTAGGGCATTTTAGCGCATTAGAGGCGCGGTTTATTCCATTTTCCATTGATACCATGCTTTGTCTTGTTTTTATATTTTTGTTAGTTTCGCAGGAAATAAGATGGCTTTTGTGTCAAGTTTGAATTGCGAGGCCTTGAGACCGGTTTGAATGTCGTCATGGGAAGTCAAGGCGGAGGTATTTGGACAATTTGTTAAAAACACGCTGAGTTGGAAGTAATCAAAGTTTAGCTCTTGCCATGAGCATGAATGCAGAGGAAAAGGAGTAATATTTGCAAGTCAATTGGCAAAGAATTCGACCATCTCAGGAAGTACAAGTGAGAATTGGACTTGGACTTTTATTGGCCAAAGAATTAGACTATCTCAGGAAGTACAAGTGAGAATTGGACTTGGACTTTTATTACGTGGGTCCAGTAGACAACAATTTGTTTGACTAAGTGATGGGCCAAGAAAGAAAGTGGCCACGGCTGGGAATTAAAAAAATAAGAGAAGGGTTTTTGGAATATGAGTCGGCTACGGTAAATATAAAAGACACGCATGCTGCAGCTTTTGAAAGGAAGAAGGGGAGAAATTATTCGGTGTCTTTGGGGCAACACGTGGCGCTGCCCCAGCACATCCGAGCCGTCTATTCAGCCATTGGACGGCTCGGATTTAGTGAGAGAAGCAGAGAGAAAAAGGGAAGAGAGAAAGGAGGAGAGAGGGTGTTTTAATCTCGTCCGTTCGGTACCCGAACGGACGGCTCGGATCGTGCCGAGGGGCACCACGTGTCCCTGCCCTTGGGGCAAGGAATAATTTCTCGGAAGAAGGGTTTCGGACGAAACAGAAGAAAAAGGAAAAAAAGGCTGCTGCCGTGGGAAGTCACGAACAGAGACTCGTACGTTTTATTTTTCTTTGCTCCTTGACTTTTGGCCGCTGTTTTCGGGGATTATTTTCAGATTCAAGTTTAATTCAAGTTCTTTAGGATTTTCAGCGTTGAATTGGTGTTCTTCTTTGGTAATTGAATCCGTTACTTTTTCGTAAATCTGTGGTATCGTGTTTTTATTTTTATTTCAATTGTTTGAAGCATGCCTAGATCTAAGGTTAAAATTATTGTTGCGTTCAACAACGCTATGAGTGAGTAGTTTTATATAGTGCGGCCGCAGGGTGAAGGCGCCTGTAGCTAGACTAATCGATGTTTATTTCGGGTTCAATAAAACAGAATTTTTAAACAATTTTGGGATATGAAAACTTTTCTAACGGTCAAATCTCGGGCATCGCTGGAGTCCTTGTAAGCGGGCCGAAGGATTCCGGAGCCTTCCTCTTGATTGCACATGCAAACTGGTGACAGGTGGTGTGCATTCGTTAGAGAACCTTTTTCCTATTCTAAAATCAATTATTTAAAGGAATTGTGACCCGAGTAGATATTGGTTAGACTAGTTGCGGACGCTGGAGTTCCCACGGCTGTACTCTCCTTTTAAAGCCATATTTAATTAATTTAGTTTAGTAATTTAGTTAGTAAATCAACCTCATTGAACAAGGGGTGGCTACCTAAGAGCCAAGTTAAACTAGAATTCAACACTTTTGAGTCAAACACCGCTCGTCTGTTTCTGTTGTTCGACTCCGATACTTCCGGATATTGTGCTACACCAGTCGAGAGTCCTACGCTTGGGACGCGTCTTTATTTTAATTCACCCGATCGGTCAAGCACTAACACACACAGACTTTATTTATATTATGAGATACTCATTACAATGACTCAACTAGCCAATTTGGGACTAACATAAACTTGACAATATTCTAACACTCCCTTTCAAGCTGGAGCCTAAATATTACAAAATCCCAGCTTTTTATATAAAAATTCTAAATGAGATTGAAACAGTGATTTGGTAAAAAATATCTGCGATCTGAGATCTTGTAGACATAAATGGCGTAACCAATACACCATTGTCAACCTTCTCTCGAACAATGTGACAATCTATCTCAATATGTTTGGTTCTCTCATGAAACACCGAGTTTGACAAAATATGTATCGCTGCTTGATTGTCACAATACATAGGAATAAGTAATTGCACCTGAAATTCAAGCTCCTCAAGAAATGATCTTAGCCAAACAATCTCACATGTGGTATGAACCATAGCACGATACTCTGCCTCTGCACTAGATCTTGCAACAACAGTTTGCTTTTTACTCTTCCAAGTAACTAGGTTGCCACTAACAACGTACAGTAACCAGTTGTTGAACGTCTGTCAGAAGGTGACCCTGCCTAATCTGTATCCATAACTGCCTCAACGCGAAAATGACCATTAGAACGGTAAAACAAACCACGTCCAGGGATGAGTCTTAAGGTACTTAACAATGCGAATACAAGCTTTCCAATGTGGAAAACGAGAAGCAGATATAAATTGACTCACCACACTAACAGCAAATGAGATATCAGGATGTGTATTGGTAAGATAATTTAACTTACCAACCAATCGACGATACCGGTCTGCATGAGGAAATACCTCGCCCTGATCAATGCAGAGTTTCACATTAGGATCAATTGGAGTCTCCACAGGTCTAGCTCCCAATAAACCTGTCTCCTCTAAAATATCCAACACATATTTCCTCTGGAACAAACTGATCCCATCCTTGGGCCTTGTTACCTCAATGCCCAAGAAATATCGCAGCTTACCCAAGTCTTTAGTGTGTAACTGATTATGTAAGAACTGTTTCAACTCATCAATCCCTTTTTTATCATCTCCGGTAATAATAATGTCATCATATGAAACTATCTGGACCGTTAAAAGTGAATCTTACCGGGCCTCATAAAAGAATCTTACCTTTTGTCCTCAATTGTTGGTTCATTTTCGGTATTTATGTATCCAACAAAAAATAAATAAAAATTTGTATTGTTTATAGATTGTTCTTGAATTAAAAACACCGTTTAAGTGTTCTAAATAAGATTGTTTAGACGGCACAAACAAGTTTAAGAAAATTGACTGCCATAGAGTAGCATTTTTTTTTTAATCGGCAAAAGAAATTTATTAATCATCAAAACAAATTACAATGATTAAAATGATAGATTAGCATTTTTTATCCGATTATGAAAACGGCCACCGAAGGAAAACCAAGAATGGAGATGGAAAGAGCATGTTCAATATAGCAATTAGGTGTGAAAATTTGGCCCAGTGGCCCGAATTCTTTCTGAGCCGATTAAAATCTAGCACTGCCCGTGCCTGATTTTAGCCCAGCCCTAGGCTCCACCCGATTTTAAACTTAAGGTTGCAATTAAAAAATGAAGTAATTATTCTAGTTGGCCCTGCAAAATATAATACAATATGCACCAAAGAGGGAAAAAAGTGTGGGACTCCGATCAAGGTGGTTCACTCTCCTTAGGCTGTGACGTGGGATTTGCTCCTGTCCTCCTCCTAATCCTGCAAAATAGAGCACGACTAAAGACCACACCGGAGGCCCTCCGGCATGGCCCTCCGGTGCAAGAATCAGTCTACTTGCGGAGGAAAGAGTAGAGAGCAAGAGCTAGGGTTCTACGGTTATGTTGAGTGTATAGAATGTACCTCTTCCAAGAAGGCATAGTGTTGTATTTATAGTGAACCCTTAGCTTGATCTCCAAGACTGCACATGCGTTTGACACGCGTCGGCTGACCTCACCCTTACGTCAGATTTAGGGTTTTGTAACTATTTGGAAGGTGAGCTGGCACCTTCACGTGCTTCTCATCATTATCTTTGGTAACCGTTCGGCTGACGTCACGATCGTCATCATGATCACGGTCGTTATTCCCACATGGGTGAGCTGGAGGTTATGGTCCCCACACTCGTTCAAGACCGAGTGCGGCAACCGAACGTCAGAGGGTTAACGCGCCGAGCGTCATGGGTGAGTAACAAGCGAGAAGCCTAAGACATGTATGTTAGGCCCTTCGGACCAGCAGATGTCACCAAGGAGACATTCGGCAGGTTAAGCCTCGGGACGGCTCGAGATATCCCACTCGGCCTGCTACAATAGCCCCTCAATTCTTTGCTGAAGTCCTTCGTTCGGCAAGGATTGACTTCTGGACTGGGCCGAGCGTTAGCCTCAGCCGAGGGTCCGTCCCAGTTCTTGCTGCGGTCAAATCCGAGCTTCTTGATTAAGTCGACAGGTGTCGAACGGGGGAAGGGAGTGTCAGTTGAAAGGACGCCCTGGCAGGCAAAAGGACGGGTGCAGCAGTCTGTAGCTGGCAGGGGACACGCGTCAAGCTGTGATTGGCTGGATGTTCGGCGTGGTATGATTGCGCGGGAAATTCGAAACGGGAATCTCCCTCTATAAATAACGGAGTGGGAGGAGAGAGAAACTTCTTACGCTTTCTCTCTCTACATCAGAGCTTCTCTCTCTACAACTTCATCCGTTCCAGCCTTCAATTCCGCTCCAGATCTTCAAATCCAGGTCGAATCCAGCAGCAAAATCTCCAAGTAAGTGATCGATTTCCCACCTTTTACTGCTTTTCTCGAAGTTTTTACACATTTCTTGGGTTTTCTGGGGCTTTTTTGAGGTTTTTGGGTAGTTTCAAATAGTGGAATCTGGGTTTGAACAGTGATGTTCATCTCAGATTCATCCTGTTCTTCCGAACCTCCTCGAGCTGTTTTAGGATTAAACGAACCTTAGGGTGGCCGAACGACTTATAGGAGGCAATACCTTTTTCCGAGCGTTTAGTGATCCTTCAGAATGCTGAACTCCAATCAGAGCAGAAATGACTCGTGAGCCAATAGGGTTTAACCAAGACTTTTTCATTCTTTCTTTTGCCGAAGCGGATTCATCATCCTTGGCCTTTGCTTTTTCTTCTAAGTCTGGCTCACGAGATCATTGATGTTTCTTCGGATTCCGATCGTTCGGAGATAGAGTCCGAGCGCCAGTTGATCAACCAACTGATAGCTTAACGCAGAGCCCAACGCCGAGCGGAAGAATCCGTCTCAACAAGGATGTCTGCAACTTCAGCAGTCTCTAACGACTCAAACGCCGAGAGGGATTTTGAGTATGACGCCGAGGGTTTCGCCACAAACCCAGAGATCAACTTCTCTCGTGAGACCGAGTCCGAGACCGAGCCCCAGATGGGTCACGAGGCTCAGTCGAGGTTTACGTCTGAGGCTGAAGCCTCAACTTCGGCATCAAAGGACGACGACCTTTTTGATAAGGGCCTCCTATGCCCTTACGCACACTACTTCAGTGGGGACACGGCAGAGTACGAAGCCTTCCGAGAAAAATATAACATTCCTGCCGACGTCTACCTCCATAGGGTAAAGAGTAACGAGATCAGGGCGAAGAGGGAGGATCGCCCAAAGCACATCACCGTGCCTCTTATGGCCGTATGTGAAGCCGGACTTCGCTTCCCCTTTCACCCATTCCTTAGGGAGGTTCTCTGGAAATTTAGCCTGTGCCCTCACCAGCTGGCGATCAACAGTTACCGAATAATAATGTCGGTAATTGCTCTGATCGAGAGTCAGAATTTAGACTTCAAGCCGAGCGATCTATTCCACACTTATACGATGTCTCGGCACGGTAAGTCCAACCGTCGGTTTCTGACGACGCGACCGAAGAAGCAGCCCTTGATCGAGGGGCTGTCCGATACGGACAAATGGGCCAACTTCTACCTGGAGGTCCGAGGGAACTTTGAGTTCGGCGGGCTTAACCGTAGTCACCCCATTCCTCGCTTTATTGACGAGAGAGGTCTGCAAATCCGAACCTTTTCTTCATAGAATGTTTATTGCTGTCGAGGTTTCTAATTACCTTGTGTTTTTATTTTTCCTTCTTTTTCAAAACTCGGCCCTATATCGAAGACTTTGAACTCCGTGGCTAGGGAGTTGGCTTGTGACACTCTACGAGCCCAAGGCTGCCGTCACGCTCCAACTCTGTTGGACTACGAACCTTCGAATAAGGGCATGCTGAGGAGGAAAGAGAAGAAGAAGGTTGCAGAGCCGAGCGAGGGAGATCAGCAAGAAGGGGAAGATCGAACCGCTACCGCCCCTATTCAGAAGAGGAAGAGAGGGGTTTCTGGGGCCGAGGGACTTCAACAAAAGAGGCCGCGGGGGGGTGAAGTTGCCAAAGGTTGGATATACGATCGAGGAGTGGGTTACTCCACTTGAGCCGACGATCCCAGGACTCAACGCACCATTAAAGATTGTTGAACCCACCGTCGAGGAGATGTCACGAAGAGGCATTCCCAGGTCCATTATCTCAACGAAGAGCAGCAACCCTGCTGCCAAATCGAGGGCTCCCTCTGATCAGCAACAGAGGGAGAAAAGACAAAAGGTCACTGAGGACGTTCCTCTGTCGAGCGCCTCAAAAACTCCTCTGGCTGAGACTGGTAAAGCCACTCAGGCCGAGAAGCAGAAGAATCAACCAGCCCCCCACGTCGACAGCACCGATCCCCCAGTGGAGATCGACTTTCTGAGGCACTTCAGCCCTTCATACACCTTGTCGGATGGTAGGGTGGTTCAACTCAAGGATTCGGTGAAAGAGGAACCGGATCTGGCAGTCACCTTTCTCAGGGGCCTGGCACTGCCGAGGGACTGTGACCAAGTCCCTCACGACCTCATGCCGAACCTCAGGGAGATGTGCTCCCACTTAGTCCAGGTACGTCTTTATTGATTTCAGAATTTCTTTCCTTGCTTGGTTTCCTCCTTTCTGCTTACATTTTCCTTGTTTTCTTTACACAGGCTGGACAAGCTGCCTTGAAGGCCTATGATAAGGCTGACAAGGTCCAAGCCGAGCGGGAGCACTACCGGTCCGAGCGGGACTCCTGGAGGACCAAATACGGGATCTCCGAGACAAGCGTGAAGGAGACCGAAGCCAAGTTGGATAAGCCGAAGAAGCAGCTTGATGAGGCAAGGACTGCTGCAGGAGGAGGAGAGGGGAAAGATGAGTGCGGCCGACGCCAAGGGGTACGAGGCCGGCATCAAGCGAGCCGCGCTGGAGTATACCCAAATAGCTCATAAAATGGTAAATGAGGCCCTGGAGGAGAGGCTTCCTGACTTCTTCAGGCTCGGTTATGCCAAGGGGGCGAAGGCGATGGCTGCTCAGATGGCTGTTGAAGCTGACTCGTCTTTTCTAAAGAAGCTCCCCGAGCCGATCGTTCCAGACCTCGAGTTGCCCTACACTGAGGAAGAATGTGCTCCTCTTCCTCCGGAGGATGATGATGATGAAGAAATGGCCGAGGCTGAGGTGACTAAGAAGCCTGCCGAGGGAGAACAAGCTGAGAAAACAACCGAGGCCGATGGCCAGTGAAGGGTTGTTTCTTCTGAGAATTAGTAGCTTTCTTTTGAACTTTCCTTAAGTTTTTGTTGAACTTTTGAATGGACTGGACGGATCCGAACATTAGCATTTTTCCGTGCCAGATGTAATAGTTTGAATAATAGGATGTTCTGTTTTTGCCGAACAATTGGCCCTGATGTTTTTGAATGCATGCTTTGTACTTCTCCTTGCCTTAGAATATTTTGCATGTGTTGCTTGTTTTCCATTGAATGAATGTTTCACTTTGCCTTAGAAATATTTTGGGAAACTTAGTGCCGAGGGTGTTTAGCCCCGTTTAACTCATTTACCTAGTAACAGCCCCTATTTTGGTGTAAGGTTCGGCTCATGTGCCAACCTTCTGCCAAAATAAAAGGCTAAGTAAACGGGTAATCATGTGGCCGTTAGTTCAAATCAACAATGAACTTAGCCGAATCAATTGTTTAACCAAAAGGTTAAATGCTCATGTGAAACCGAACGTCAAGTAGTCCGTGTTTGCACGATTGTTGGATGCAAGTTCCGAATGTTGGCCATGTAGCCGAACTGAGTGACCGAAGTCGATTGTTTGGATAGTTGGACACGTTGGCAAGTAGGATAGAACGGGGAAAAAACTTCTCATTCAACTAAACTTGTTAAAACGAGTACAAAAGCTTTTCAAGTAAAGAGAAAAAAGATAGGGGCCGTGATGTACTCAGTCCGAGTGTGACTTCAAAGGTACGCCTTCTGAAGATTAAGAGCATTCCAAGGGTTCTCAATCTCCCTGCCATCTTTGTCTTCCAGCTTGTAAGACCCATTCCAACTTCTTTAATCACCCTGTACGGACCCTCCCAGTTGGGTTTGAACTTGGTTTACTGATTTGCCCTAACAACCTTCCTCCAGACCCAATCGTCTGGCTTGTATTTCTTGGTCCGAACGCTTCTGTTATAGCCCTTAGCCACTTCTTGCTGGTAGCTAGCAAGCTTGAGTTGAGCTTCGTCCCGCTTTTCCTCGGCCAGAACTAGCTCGGAGGCTACTGCTTCATCATTGGTCTGTGGATCGAAGGTCTCAGTTCGAAGCGTAGGAAATCTAGACTCAAGTGGTATTACGGCCTCCATGCCGAAGGCCATAGCAAACGGAGTTTGTCCCGTGGAGCGTCTCGGAGTGGAGCGGTAGGCCCAAAGGACGCGAGGTAGCTCCTCAGCCCATTTTCCCCTCTTGGAGTCTAGCCGACGCTTTATACCAGCACATACTGTCTTGTTTGTAGCCTCGGCTTGGCCATTTCCTTGGGGGTAGGAAGGTGTGGAATTGAAGAAGCAGATTCTGAACTCAGCACATAATCCGGTGAGCTCCTTGCCGACGAATTGAGATCCATTATCCGATACAATGGCATATGGTACTCCGAACCTGGTGACAATGTTCCTCCAAACAAACCTCCGAACGTCAGCCTCGGTCGTGGTAACAAGCGGTTCGGCCTCGACCCACTTCGAGAAGTAGTCAGTTGCTGTGATAAGAAATTTAAAACCCCCAGGAGCAGTGGGGAGTTTACCCACAATATCTAAGCCCCATTGGGCGAAAGGCCACGGGCTGGTGATTGGCTTCAGTTCTTGAGCAGGCTGCTTAGGAATGGGAGAGAAAAGCTGGCAGGGCCTGCATGTCTTCACCACTTCTTCACAGTCCTTCTTCATTCCTTTCCAAAAGTAACCTTGACTGAGGGCACGCTGACAAAGAGAATGTCCTCCCGAGTGGCATCCACAACTCCCCGAGTGAAGTTCATTGAGTATGGCGGGGACCTCGGAGGGATGGACAACACGCAGGTACGGCCCTGTAAAGCTTTTCCTGTAGAGTTGGCCACTTTCAGAAAGCCAGTAATAAGCTGCTTTACTTCGGACTCGGTGTGCTTATTTCTTGTCTGAAGGTAGAGTGTCATGCTTGAGGAATGCCACGATTTCATCCATCCAATTGGGGCCGAGGGAGATGTTGAGTATTTCAGCAGGAATCTCGAAACTTGGTTCATCGATTTCGCCGAGGCTGATGCTTCGATACTTAGAGGCTTTACTGGCCAAAGCCAAACTTGCTAGTGCGTCGGCATGAGCATTGTTCTCTCGATTGATTTGTTCAATGTGAAAGCCCTTGAACTGTCTGATTAACTCCAGTGCCGTAGCTTGATACTTTAGCATCCTGGGATCCCGAGCTTCATAGTCTCCAGTGACTTGATTAACGATCAACTGAGAATCGCAAAACACGTGGAAGGCTTCAACTTGTAGCTTTGCAGCTGCCCGAAGGCCTGCCAACAGAGCCTCATACTTGGCTTCGTTGTTTGTTGCTGTGAAATTAAGGGTGATAGCACTTTCATGGAGCACACCACAAGGAGTAACGAGGACCACTCCAGCACCTGCACCGTTGCTGTTTAAAGCCCCATCAACATGTAGCTTCCATACATCACCACTGAAGAGGTTCCAAGTCCGACGGGCTTCATGCTGCTCCAGCATTCCATAATCAGGCTTGATCAAGGCTTCTTCGTCTGGGCTGCCTGGAGTGAACTCGGCGATAAAATCGGCAAGAACTTGAGCCTTGATAGCTGTCCGAGGCTCGAAATGGATGTCGAAATTGGCAAGTTCGACCGCCCATTGTGAGACTCGGCTTGATAAGTCAGCTTTCCGAAGGAGATTCTTGAGGGGGAACTCCGTGAGAACAATGATTGGGTGCTCCTGGAAGTAGGGAAGGAGCTTCCGAGCCGCCGTGACAAGGGCCAGTAGGAGTTTTTCCAAGGGAAGATACCGGGTTTGGGCTGGAAGGAGCGTTCGGCTGGCGAAGTAGATTGGTAGGTCTTCTGGACCTTCCCGTCGGACGAGAGCCGAATTGACAGCGTGTGGGGAAACTGCTAGATAAAGGTACAGGGTTTCGAAGGGATGCGGTTTGACGAGGAGTGGGGCCGAACCCAGATAAGCTTTGAGTTCGGCGAGTGCTGCATCGCATTCGTCCGTCCATTTGAAGGTTCGGCGGCTTTGTTTCTTCAGAGTTTGGAAGAAGATATGGCATTTGTCTGAGGAACGACTGATGAATCTGTTCAGTGCCGCGGCCATGCCCGTTAACTTCTGAATCTCCCGAGGGTTAGAAGGAGCCTTCAATTGTTGAACTGCCGAGATCTGGTTCGGATCAGCTTCAATTCCTCGTCGAGTGACAAGATAGCCAGGGAATTTTCCGGAGCCGACGCCAAAAGCACATTTCTCGGCGTTGAGTCGCAACTTAAATTTCTTGAGGATATCGAATACTTCGGCAAGATGCGCGAGGTGGTTTTCAGCCTTGAGACTTTTGACTACCATATCGTCGATGTATGCTTCCATGATTTCGCCAATGAGGAGACCAAAAAGAAGGTAGACCATTCTTTGAAAAGTAGCCCCAGCATTTTTAAGGCCGAATGACATAACAAGATAGCAAAATAGACCTTTGGGGGTGATGAAGGCCGTCTTCTCCATGTCGTCAGGATCCATTGCTATCTGGTGGTATCCTCGGTAAGCGTCCATGAAACTTAGCCGAGCGTGGCCTGCTGTTGAATCAACCAGTTGATCTATCTTGGGAAGAGGGAGGCAGTCTTTTGGACAGGCGTCGTTCAGATTGGTGTAGTCCACCCACTTTCCATTCTTCTTTTTCACCACCACTGGGTTGGCAAGCCAAGTGGGGTATTGAACTTCTTTGATAGCCCCTGCTGCAAGGAGCCTATCAACTTCTTCATTAACCGCTTCGGCATGAATGGCAGCCGAGCGTCTAGGTTTCTGAATCACTGGCTTGGCAGACTTGGATACGTTGAGTGAATGCCGAATGAAAGTTGGGTCAATACCAGGCATCTCGTACGGTGTCCAAGCAAAAAACTTCGATATTATCTTTGAGGAATTTGACAAGCTCCTCACGCTCGGCATCCGTCAAGCTGGAACCGAGCATGAAAATTCGTGAGCCATCGTCGTTTATAGGGACCTTCACCAGATCTTCAACGGATTTCTGTTCGGCGGGAGCCCCAACGTCTTCGAGGACAGGCTTGTCCGGAACTTCCACCCAATGTACTCGCTTGGGGCTCGGCGCCCTTCCCACAGCCGAGACGTAGCACTGCTTTGCTTGGACTTGATCACTGTAGAGGTCCTCCTGTCGGCCAGTTGCCCCAATGTACCGAACCACCTGGTGATAGGTTGAGGCAATGGCTTTGATGCTGTGTAGCCAATTCTTCCAAGGATGGCGTTGTATGGACTGCGACCGAACCAGACACTACTGGAAGCATAATCTTCCCGAGGGGCCAGACTGGCGTTCCACTGAAACCAACTAATGGGACGTCGGGTGGGACGAGGGAAGACTGGGGGAGCTTTAGCTCATTGAAGAGGGGTAAGTACATGATCTCTGCCGAGCTCCCTTGATCCACAAGAACTCGTTTGACCGAATGAGTTGAGATTTGCACCGTGACGACGAGAGCATCATTATGGAGAGTCTGGACTCGCTGGAGGTCACGGTCGGTAAAAGTTATGGACCACGGTCGTTCGACTATCTTTGGTTTCTTCGGAGCAGCGCCAACAGAAAAGACTTTGGGGAATTTTCTGTGCGCCTGGAGTTCAGTCCGAAGGGCTTGTGCTGCTTCCCTTGTAACTGGCCCATGTATAACGTTGATTACTCCAACAGGTCGAGGGATTTGAGCTTGACCTCCGGCATTCGGCTGACGCCTCGGTGTCTTGGTCTAGTCTATGTGATCGTCTAGGAGTCCTTGGGCCGCCAAGTTCTCCAAGAGTGCCTTATAAGGAGCGCAAGCCGTTGTGTAGTGGCCGAGCTCATTATGATACGAACATCTCTTCCGACTGTTGTCATTGCCCGCCTCGGTGTTGAGCTTTGGGGGACTTGGCCAGACGAAGAAGGGCTCGCGCTCAAGTGTTCGAAGGAGAAAATAGATGGGCTCCTTGAAGACTGTCGTCTCGGCGACATAGTCATGAGGCTTTGGGGCCTTTTTTGTTGTCGTCTTTACCGTATTGACTTGCTTCTTGGGCTGAGGTGCCGCCACGGGCTTAGGAGCCGCGATCTGTGGGGTTGGAACATGAAGAGGTTGAGGGACAGTTGCCGTCTGTCCGCTTTGAAGTTCTCGCTCAGCGAGGAACTCCTCGTACGTGCAGAACTGCTCAACCGTCCTCATGAGCTCGTTCATCCCGTGTGGAGCCCGAATCGCCAGCTCATCTAGTATCTTGCTTCCAGTTTCCAAACCATTCTTGAAGTTTCTGGCAGCCCAATATTGGTCGACCCCAGGTATCTCGTTGAATAGTTGCCAGTAACGTTCGACGTACTTCTGAAGCGTTTCTCCTGGCCGCTTCCTCATCTGGGCCAAGGCATCTTCCTCTTTGGCCTGCTTATTACTTGTGATGAACCGGTAGTTAAAAGCCCTTTCAAGCTCCTTAAAGTTGTGAATCGATCTTGCCTCAAGTTGGTTGAACCACAGCAGACCTAGGCGTCCGAGGCTTGAGGGAAAGGCTTTGCACATGATTGCGTCATCATCGGTTACACAGGAGATGGTGCTTCGATAACTGATGAGGTGAGTGTAGGCCTCGGTCGTGCTGGGATCAAATTTCTGAAACTTGGGGAGGTGCATGCCTGGCTTTGGCAATGTTGCCTGGATTTTTGCCGAGAATGGAGACTCGGTCAGCTTCTTCAGTTGATACTCATGGGTTGGCCTGGGAGGTCGATCGTCTTTGTCACCTCTGGATCTTTTGGGAGTTCGGTACTCTTTGTCATAGTCATTGGTTCCCTCTTGCCGACGGCGATATGAACTGCCCCTTTTGTCGACAACTGTATGATGCTGGGCATCCTCGGGTAAGTTTTCCGTTCGGTACACCTTTCGGCGACTGGGCTGGTCCTCATGCTGGACCACCACACTCACACTTTTCTCCCGAGGGAATTTTCTTGGATTTCGTGAGCCGTCGGGTCGTCCAGAATACCCTTGTTCCCGAGGGACCTCCTCATGTTTTGATTGGAAGCCTTCCGGTTCTTTGCCTCCCTACGAAACGTTCGGCTATAACGCCGTCCTGTATCGTAAGGGACTAGAGCCTGATTGTTCTCCTGGTCATTGAGTTGGACCGTATCGTAGCTCTCGCCTTAAGAGTATTCATCTCCTGCCGAGGAGCTTGAATAAATGGTGTGGGTGCTTCCCTCTCTCCTTGATCTTCAGCCCCTTGGGACCACACCACCACCGAGACGCATATGAACCAGGGAACGTTGCTGCCTAAAGCGAGCGTTGTCCCTAGTTCGATTGTCTGCCAGTGGTGGGTCCAGGCGATCGTGAACTGAGATTCTGGGAGGAGCACCGTTGCCCGCCGTGGGAGGAGGAGGCGGAAGGCTTCTCCTCTGGCGTCTTCCCTGAGATCCAGAGTGAGAGGACGCCGGACGCTCTTTTGCTTTAATCCTTGCAATTTCCATTTTGAGAATAGCCACATCTGCAGTGGTTTGTTCTTGTTGTTGTTCCAACATCTGGACGTAGGCTACAGTATCCTCCGTCATGGTGGCTGGACGTTGGATGGAAGAGCTGACAACAGGAGGAGTGAAGCCAGGAGGATGGGATGGTGAGGCGGTGTTAACGCCTGTTTCCGAAAGGATCTGGAAAGATGGGTTGAGGGGGTTGAAAGGAGGTGGTGCACCGCCCATTTTGAAGAGAAGTGGTGTGGTGGGGATGTAGTGGGGAGCTTTTTAGAGAATGAAAGATGGAAGGAGACGGAGGAGCCGCCGTGGATCTGAAAAACGATTCACGTCGGGTTCACCAAATTGTGGGGCTCCGATCAAAGTGGTTTACTCTCCTTAGGCTGTGACGTGGGATTTGCTCCTGTCCTCCTCCTAATCCTGCAAAACAGAGCATGACTAAAGACCACACCGGAGGCCCTCCGGTGCAAGAATCAGTCTACTTGCGGAGGAAAGAGTAGAGAGCAAGAGCTAGGGTTCTAGGGTTATGTTGAGTGTATAGAATGTACCTCTTCCAAGAAGGCATAATGTTGTATTTATAGTGAACCCTTAGCTTGATCTCCAAGACTGCACATGCGTTTGACACGCGTCGGCTGACCTCACCCTTACGTCAGATTTAGGGTTTTGTAACTGTTTGGAAGGTGAGCTGGCACCTTCACGTGCTCCTCATCATTATCTTTGGTAACCGTTCGGCTGACGTCACGATCGTCATCATGATCACGGTCGTTATTCCCACGTGGGTGAGCTGGAGGTTATGGTCCCCACACTCGTTCAAGACCGAGTGCGGCAACCGAACGTCAGAGGGTTAACGCGCCGAGCGTCATGGGTGAGTAACAAGCAAGAAGCCTGAGACTTGTATGTTAGGCCCTTCGGACCAGCCGAGCCTCCAAGATGTCACCAAGGAGACATTCGACAGGTTAAGCCTCGGGACGGCTCGAGATATCCCACTCGGCCTGCTACAAAGAGAGCTACATGAACGTTTAGAATCTTAAAGCTCGAGTAATATATACTTTGTGCATGGCTCACACTGAGTCCAGGTGAGACTGCTGGCAGTGTCCAAGATGAGAGATAGATCCTTTTTGGGAGTCCCAAGTCCAACCGTCAAGTAGAATTTGCAGAATCGATGAGCGGGATTGGCCGGGATGGCGGCTTGCGATTCCTGGGTTCTGTTTTGGGCCTTCTTCGAGCCAAGTCGGCGTTGAATTGACGCGATCCAGGATTGGTCATGAGAGAGGATCTGGGTCCTTGTTGGAGCACTGGCTTGGTCTTGA
The DNA here is from genome assembly GCA_025413875.1 of Rhododendron molle. NCBI lineage: Eukaryota > Viridiplantae > Streptophyta > Magnoliopsida > Ericales > Ericaceae > Rhododendron > Rhododendron molle. The sequence continues at coordinate 45,549,130 of CM046389.1, read as the reverse complement.
TTTATTTGAGAGCATGGTCCATGTCAATGAACAACTTTCAGTGATCACCTCTTGCTTTGATCTAGGAATAACGAAGTTTTTCACACTTATATATACAGAGAGAGAGAGAGAGAGAGAGAGAGAGAGAGATGTAATTACCTTTGGTGGAAGGGTTGCAAACAGAAGATGGCATGAGAGAGCTGATTTTAACCATATGGTAGTCGTAATTGGTGTTTAAAGTCTCTCCACCCCCCAAAGCAGATCCTTCATTTGGGGAGCAGATAGTTAGGGAGAAAGAAACCAAAAAAGCATATATAGACGAGGAAGCTAATGGATCCATGAATGGGAGTGGCCATCGAACCTATTTCCTCGATCCCTAGTTTCTCTCTGAATTACAGCACTTGTGCCACACACACACACACACACAATCTGGTTTTTTTTGGGATAACTTAGGTGGCCTCGGGTCAGTTTGCGTGCATATTCGACTAATTTTGAGGGACCACCCCATCGCCCAATTTCGTGAATCCCAATTAAAGTTATGGAGTAACTCCATAAGAGTTGATAAAGCTTGAGAGGTGTCAAAAATAATACCTTAGGAGGGAGAAAAATAACGTAACGGCCGATAAGTAACGGTTTTTTAGGATACCGATACCGTTACACCCCGGTATATTGGTGATAGGGTAAAGTGGCCAGTTCACGTTACGTAATGGTGCCTTTACGATTCACAGATCGAATCCTGGCCTTTACAGCCACTACCGTTGCGGCGTTTAAATCTTTTTTTTCTGTCAATTTTTTTAAAAGATTCACGAGCAATTCAGCCGGCCGCTAGCTTCTTGTTATTTATCATTCGTTACTACTGATATCGTTACACCTCTAACGTTATCATTTCGACTTACGTGTCCCAATACCACTATGTAAAACCACTGAGATTTATATGCTGGATTTTATAATGGACTTTGATTCAACCTTTCAAGTGTAGCACTAAGAGAAAGATTATCCTTAATTTCTTACGGGCAAATTAGGGACCAATCTCCACTATCCCGCTTTGAAAAACTCTGGTGGTACTCCGTGGAGGGTCTCATAATTGGTTGCTGTAAAATGAGTAGGACAAAAGGAAAATGGAACTCAACAAATAAAGAAAGAAAAAAAAAGAAAAGAAAAAATTGCTGATAAAAACAAAGAAAGAAAAATTGATTTTGTTTGTGTGTCGTCCTTAGCTTTCAAAGTAGGGGAAAATAGGAAAAGATGTATTACTCCCCATTCCAATTTTTTAGTCCTTTAATTTGGGAGTAGTAATTTACTATGTTTTAGGTGATTTTAAAAGTTTTGTTTAATAGAATTTATAGAGATCTATCAAACAGAATTCATGTTGCACATAAATAAAAAAAAATTATCATTTGAAGAATACAATTAATTTTTTATCCGGTTGAAATTAAACGAGGAACAAAACAATGAAAAGTAATAATTACATAAGGAGACCAAATGGTGCCTGCCCGGCCCACACTCAATGCATGTGGTGAATTGAGACCACCTCCAGAATAAATCTGAATCACATGATATTGATTGATACATTGGTGACCAAATATATAAAGCCACTTTGGTTACACAAATAGGCAATCAGGTAAATTAATGATAAGACGCATTAGTGTAAATGTAAGCTTTTTCCTAGTATGCTAGGACTCATAAGATAAGAGGAGAAGCTTCCTAGTCAAGTTCATGGGTGTAATAGAATGCCAAAACATCGATCATCCCAAATTGTGCCTTTTTACTGCAGCTCCATTAGGATGAGTGCTAGCTGCAATACTTCTCTCCATATATAATGGAGACATCATTTTCTTGTAGAAAATTAATCAACATTCAATCACTACCTTCTTCTTTTTTTCTCGGTGAAAGTTATAGTATATATAGTTAAATAGTTTTTTAATTAGCTCCTTATAAAAATTAAACTCCTAATCTCTTTATTCCTATCACCGAAGTGCACCCATTGATGATGCCGTTAAGTGCCGAAGGCCTCGTCACTAATTTAGTGACGTTTATTAACTCATGTTAGTGTACGGACATATTTGGCATGGGAGCCTTTTCAATATTGGTACCAGAAGCTAGCAACGACACATTCCTCTTTATACTGTATTGTTGGTGGGGTTCAGCCAATAGGTTATAGGGAGGTGTTTGTATTTCGCGAATAGGATTTATGAATTTGGGACGTCTATGGCTCTATAGGACGTCTATGGCTACCGAAGCATGGGCACGTGGTGTTTCGGTCACTCCTGGGGTTTCTGACCAAGTATATATATGAACCTTATATAAATATGTGGTGTTGGAGCATCTCAGAACTTAATATTTACTCAACATGTCTAGTACTAGCAAAAATCATTAATTATAGGTAGAGACGGAGCCAGAATTTTTGCGTAAAAGGCGAATTTTGATGATAATTTTTTTAAAAGTTGAGATAGGTTAGATCCATCAATTTCCAATTATGGCATGCGTAAAAAATTCTTCCAATCCGTTTCCAATTATGGCATATTGGTTAAAGCACAGATATGAACGGCTTGATTCGTGTGAGTATATTCTATCCCCCCTTCTTTCTTTCTTTCTTTTTTCTCTACAAAAGATATTTACTAATCATTTAAGGTGATAAACAAAGATTAAACGGACTAACTGCACAAAAGCAAATGCCATCCAAGATCCAATACACTAGGAAAGCAAAACATCAACCAAAACATTAAGGACCAAAAGGAAAACCCATTGTATCCCCTTATTTCAGTCTATCTTCTTACACATTCAAACATGCTTCTCAAAAGGGTATTCAAGCACCCTCTTGACCCTTATTTCATTCTTATTCTTACCTAAGGGCACAAGCTTTTTATTTAATAGAGTAATGCCAGACACACTATCATTCTTAATATCTTATATTATTTGCTCTCACCGGTGACAACGAGAATACGAGATCCATATCACCAGGTGTGAAATATTCTCGTCGTCACATGTGAGAGAACATAAGAGTAGATGTGAATTTACAATTGTGCCTAGTATTTCTTTTCTCAAATTAGGTTTTTAACATAATTAAGAACACCCTCCAGTCCCAAACCCTATCTTCCCACCATCAACATCATAAACCACATCCAAGGTCTGCTGCTGCACATTTCCAAAAATACCCACGTTGGAGGCATCACTATTTCCAGCGAACGCAAGACAAAACCTCGATGAACCGACGTAGACGAGTATCCCCGATACGTCAATGGGAACCTCAATGTTGCTGGCGAACAAGAAGCTTATCTTCGGAACCCTAACCGTATCATAGCCGGTGAAATCGTAGCACGTGTCGAGAATCGACACCCCTTCGGTTCTGTTGTAATCCTTGGTCGCTTCCCGGAAACTTGTCCGGAGAGCGGCGTATGCACCCGGCTGAAGCCGGGTGATGACGGTGCCGGAGTCGACTATTGTCCCGGGAGTCTTGAACACCGATTCGGAGACGGGTAACTTCTGTCCGCCGACTTTAATCCCGATGATGCCGACGAAGTAAAATATTTTCGCCTGTGGATTATCCAGTAAAGGAGTAAACTTTATGTTAGTGGACTTTGTTCCTCCTTTTCCAAACGTTAGGGTTCCAGTTGAGCTCGAAGCTGATGGGAGACAATATGAGAAGTACTTTCCGTATTTGAAAGCGGTTTGCGAGACGGTGGAGAGAGGGTCGCGGTCGAGGCCGAGTAGTCCGGCCGCGCCGCGGAAGAGGCCTTGGTTGTTCTTGCCGCAGCCGAAGATGAAACCAGGGAAGACGTCAGAGGGAGTCAGCGTCAGTTTTTCAGAGCCGAGGAAGCCGATGGAGAAGGAGGAGTCGCCGTACTGGATGCCGTAGACGCAGGTGTTGGTGGCGCAACGCGACGAGGCGAGTTTGGAGCACTGTGGTGAGTCGCAAGTTATGTTTTTGTATGATTGGGACGAGGAAGGGTTGAAGGTGGGCTCTTGTTGTTGGTAGCACCTATTGGTGTGGATTTATCATGAAAATACATACATTAGTAATGCTGAAATTATACAATAGTTTGGGAGTACCGTTACGTGGTACTTCAGATCATTTTACAATGAACTTGAGACAAACGTGTGATTGTGAAATAATTCGGAGTACCACATGGCGGTATAGACAAGGACTATAATAAAATCAAAAAATTCCTATCATTTATGTCCACAATTACGTTGGTTTGGATAATAAATTTCTTTTCGGAATCGAAAAAAATATGTTGGTTCATTATCGGAGATTGTAGATAATATTCATATATATAGTATGCATTCAAGAACTATAACAATATCACGAAGTCCTACCCTTTCTTTCCTCAATTGTTTGCTCGTTATTGGTGATTGTAAAAGGGTGAAATTTTGTACTCCCGAAACACCGCCACATGGCATTTCAAACTACTCCACAGTCACACATTTTCATACGATCTATGACTTAGTACATGGATCTCACATTAATACGTGGTAGTGAGCAGATCGATTTAGAATAATTACTCCAAAAAATTCATGTCTTATCAATTAGGATCAGTAATATAGGGTTCATGTTTTGAAACTAATGGACCATATGTCACATTTTTACACCGGTCTTTTATGATTATTATTTTCTTCGCACAGACTCAATTTTAAACTAAAAAGTTGCTATTTAACTTGAATCCTACTCCAATATTCAAATTAAAAAACAAAATATAAATGATTATTCTAGTAGGCCCTGCAAAATATACCTATCAAAAAGAGTAAACAGAGTAATTACTAAAATCACCCCAAGGTTTCTACAAATTACACATTGCCCCACATCTATGGGAAATTACAAAATACCCCTGTCTATAAACAAATTATTCTATTTTCGTGATGTAACTACGAGAAATTCGACAGAATCTTCCTGAAATTATCAAATTCTTACACAGTGAACCACATTGTCCTTTTGGGGCTTGTGATAAAAAAATGCAGAGGGGTGAATATAGCCTTCATAGGCTAGAAAAGGAAAGTTGGTCTATTGTAAGTAGAATTTGATGTTGTCAGACAAATTCCATCAAAAGTTCTAGCGGCTATATACATCACGAGAAGAGATTAATTAGTTACGAGAGTGGAGTTTTTCTTTTGTAATTTTCCAAAGGTAGGGACATGAAATAATTTTTAAAAACTTTGGGGGTGATTTTGGTCGTTTGCCAAAAAATTTAAAATGGAAGTCTAGAATCTTAAATCTCGAGTAATACTTTACGCATGGCTCGCATTGAGTCCAGGTGAGGCCGCTACCGGTGTCGAATATGAGAGATAAGTCCTTTTTGGGAGTCCCAAGTCCAACCGTTACGATGTAGTTAGCCGAACCGATTGAGTTGCCAGACTTGTCTGGGAGGGTGGCTCGCGACCCCCGAAAACTGTTTTGGGCCTTGCTGAAATCGAGTCGATGTTGAATTGATTCGACTCGGGATTGGTCTTGAGAGAGGATATCGGTCATAGTTGGAGCACTGGCTTGGTCTTGGTTGAGTTGAGAGCATGGTCCATGTCTATGAACAACTTTCAGCGATCCGATTTTGTTGTGATCTAGAAAAGAAAGAAAAGAAGTTTTCTTACACAATTAAGAATTCGTTTGTTTGACATCCACGAATAATTATACATATATATATATATACTATATATTAAGCAAGTGTATTTACTAAACAAGGCCTATAAAAAGCAAAACAAAAATAAAAAAGGTTCACCAAAATAAAAAGGGCGGAAAACTTTGAGAATGATAATTTTACCGTGATTTTGTTCGTTTTTATGAACTTTTTCAATTTCGGTTCAAATTTTTGCACTTTACGAAACTGTCATGTCGGGACGAATACTTGACCAAAAATTTTCACCAAGAATGGGCGCATGCACATACACATATATGAGAGAGAGAGAGAGAGAGAGAGAATGAATCATGCATGTTAACCTTTTGTAGAAGGGCTGCAAACAGAAGATGGCAGGAGAGAGGTAACTTGAATTGTATGAAAAGTCTGTCCACCACCAACAGCAAAGACCTTATTTGAGGAGGAGATCAGAAATATCGAAAGAGAAACAAGAAAAGCATACAAGACATGGCCAATGGAGACAGTAGTGATGGGAATACTGGCCATCGGTCCTATTTCCTCTTTAGTCTCTCAATTCGCACTTGTGCTATATATACACATATAGACACTCCACTATATCAACTTCAAAAACCACTGGTAGTCGTCCTTGGAGGCTCTCTTAGTGGGGGAGCCTGTTGTGCTCGTGCACAACATGCATGGTGTGCACGATCCGATCCATATATCGGATTTTGCAACCGAGATGAGTTTCGAGATGAGTTCATTGTCATTGGCTCTCGGCCGTCCATTGCTGAGATGAATTCCGAGCAATTATGCACATCACGCATCCACAAATAGGTGTTCGCACCGTCAATATGACTTACAAGAATAAACATGAACGTTTTCCATTATTCTAAGAGAAGAAGTCAGAAGCTTCCCAGTTATGTTCATAGAATCATGGGTGTAATGGAATATCAAAGTATCTATCATCCCAAATGGCAAATGGTGCTTTTATTGCATGTCCACCATGATGAGAGCTACAGCTTGCAATATTTCTCTCTCCATTAAAAAAACAACAATTTTTTAGTGACGTCTAGAACAATCCTAGTGGCTTCGGCCATTGCCATTTTCTGGCCATGAACAGTATAAAGTTTTGAATGGGTGCCTTTTTGGTATTTTTAAACTAACTTTCATCGCCTGTCATTCTTTATTCTTCATCCTGTATCCCCTGCTCGTCAGTGTAAGTTGTGTCCTTCTAACGAATACTATGGCCTTCGCAATGATCGTATTAAACACAATTGAACCCAAAGGGCATGCAAGGGTAATATCTCTCTCCCTCATATAGGTAACTAGGTATATGCCAACTGCTCTTGATTTCCACTAAGGATGAGTAATCTGTTCAGAGGGCATGAGTAATCTCCATGCACTAAGGATGAGAGCTAGCTCCATTTCAATTTTTGTAGTCGTCCCTGTAGTTTTACGGTTGTCTCACTTTCATCCCTCTAGTTTCAAAGTACTCCAATTTCGTCCCTGTAGTTTGTTTTATGCTCCAAATTGGTAAAATCGTTAACACCGTTAACGAAACTAACGGAAAAATATGATTAAAAAATTAAGTGCTCCAATTTTCAATCCGGTTGAACCGGTGCGAAGATCTTACTTTTTTGATCATTTTATCCTAAATGGTCGTAATGAATTTTTGGCTCTAAGGCCTTTCACCGAGCACCCGAAAACTCCGTATTTAGTTTCAAGGCTCTCTTAGGGTGTTCATTGAAAGGGCTTAGAGCCAAAAATTCATTACGACCATTTATAATAAAATGAAAAAAAGAAAAAAGATCTTCGCACCGGTTCAGCTAGATTGAAAATTGGAGCACTTAATTTTTTAATCATATTTTTCCGTTAGTTTCGTTAACGGTGTTAACGATTTTACCAATTTGGAGCATAAAACAAACTACATGGACGAAATTGGAGCACTTTGAAACTAGAGGGACGAAAGTGAGACAACCGTAAAACTACAGGGACGACTACGAAAATTTGCCATTTATTTTTTTGCCATATTGTAGGAGAATGTTAATGTTAAATGTTCCGGGTGTGCTGTAGTTCACCTCTGTCGATCTCATCAACTAACAGTTCAACCTAAAAACAAACCTGAAAGAGTTTGTTTTTAATTTGAACTGTTGAAAACACTTTTGATATAATGCCGCACTACACAGAACACTAAACATAATGCACTACAACGTTTCATGTAATGCCCCACTTCGATTTCTTCTCTATAACTAGCGCGTGAAATTAATCAAATTCTGTTTTATGTGATTTTGACACTCCCCAAATTAATAACTGCTCTCCCAAAGAGAAGTGTCGAAATCAATCCCTTTTTAGAATTGATTTTGGCACTCCCCTAACGATTGTGGATATCAATTTAGAAAGTGCCACATTCCCAAGGAGAGTGCCAAAATCAATTCCCTTTTCTGAAATTACTCCCATCGAAAATGAGCTCTGCGACGGCCTATACATGGATCCGTTTAATTCAACCAAAGATGCTTTCGCAAGACAAATTGTAGCTCTTTTTGGTTGTTATTCTCGGAGCCGTCCCGCACATTTCTGGGGCCCGGGGAAAACTTCAAGATGGGGCCCCTGACGTAAGTTCACGATCGAACAAAATAAGTAGTAAATCAATCTAAAAATGGGAAAAGAAGAAAAAAATTTACACATAAAGGGGTAGTTTGAATTTTCGAAAGTCATTAGAAGAATCTAAATATACCACGCGGACGGAAAAATAAAAATAAAAATCTGACCATATTATTTTAGATACTCTTCTAGTATTTTTAGGGACAAATGCACTAATTACGCTTATATAATGTGCTAATTTTTCATACCTCATATAACGCCCTACCGTACTTTTGGGCCCTTAATTTAAAAATGTTTTGGGGGCCTCCACATGATATGGACCCCATGTATGTGTGGGTCCAGTCTCAATGATAAAGGTGTTACAAATAATTGTTGCATTGAAAATTTATTCCTAAGACGTATGCCTTCCTCGCCTCCCTTAACAGACCGGCCTGGTTATTCTAGCTTCGAATCTTCTTTTTTCTCAAAACTAGCTTCACCATAATTAGGAACACCCTCCAGTCCCAAACCCTATCTGACCTCTGGCAACATCATAAACCACATCCAAAGTCTGCTGCTGGACATTTCCAAAGATACCCACGTCGGAGGCATCGCTGTTTCCGGCGAACGCAAGACAAAACCGCGATAAGCCGACATCGTAGAGTATCCCCGATATGTCGATCGGAACCTCGACGTTCCCGGCGAACAAGAAGTTAATCCTGGGAATCGTCACCGTGTCGTAACCTGTAAAATCATAGCATGTGTCAAAAATCGATATGCCTTCGATCAACGTGTAATCCTTCAACGCTTGCTGGAAAGCTGTCCGGAGAGCAGCGTATGCCGCCGGCGCGAGTCGGGTGATGACTGTGCCGGAGTCGATTATCGTGCCGGGAGTCTTGAACACCGATTCGGAGATCGATAAACTCTGTCCACCGACTTTAATCCCGGTGATGTTGACGAAGTAAAACGACCGGGCTTTTGGATTAACCGGTGACGGAGTGAATCGCACAGTGCTGGAATTTGTTACCCCTTTTCCGAAAGTTAGGGTTCCGGCTGAGCTCGACGGTGTTGGAAGGCAATAGGAGAAGTACCTTCCGTATCTGGAAGCGGTTTGGGAGACGGCGGAGAACGGGTTGCGGTCGAGGCCGAGTAGTCCGGCTGCACCGCTGAAGAGGCCTCGGTTGTTTTTGCCGCAGCCGAAGATAAAATTTGGAAAAACGTTTGAGGAAGTTAAGGTTAGTTTTTCGGAGGCGAGGAATCCGATGGAAGTGGAGGAGTCACCGTACTGAACGCCGTAGATGCAGGTGGAGTTGGTGCAGCCCGGGGAGATTCCGGTGGCGGAGGTGAGTTGAGAGCACCGTGTTGAGTTGCAAGGAAAGTTTCTATATGATTTGGACACGGCTGGGTTGAAGATGGGCTGTTTCTGTTTGTAGCACCTATTTGCGCGGATTGATCAAAAAAATCGCACATTAGTATTTATGGCCATGCACTACAACAAATCCTACTACCTTCCGTCCTATTGTCGGAACACGGGATGCTGCCAAGGAGCACCCTGCAAAGCGGATACAAAGCGGCTGATTCAGCCGGTCATCTCGACAATCGAAGCCTCGAATCTTAACCGAACAATGAACGGTTCAGATTTGTACGCGCTCAGATTCAATCCAAGCTATCCGTGCCGAGATTGCCGAATCGACTGCTCGGCACCGCTTTGCAAGGATGCTGCAATCCCTGTCCCATTTTATGCAGCGTTACTTGATTTTAAACCAAAAAGTCGAAATAAAAAACTTATATGAAAGTCTATTTTTTAAAGCTCTTGTCAATACTTTACGCATTTCTGGCACTGAGTCCAGGTAAGGCCGCTGCCGGTGTCGAACATGAGGGATAGGCCTCTTGCGGGAGTTCCAAGTCCAACCGTCACGATGTAGTTAGCAGAGCCAATTGAGTTGCCGGACTTGGCCGGTAGGGTGGTTCGGGATGCCTTGGATATTTTCTGGACCTCGTCGATGAAGTTGAGTCGATCTTGTATTGAGTTGACTCGGGATTGGTCATGAGAGAGAATTTCTGTCAAAGTTGGAGCGCTGGCTTGGTCTTGGTTGAGTTCAGAGCATGGTCCATGTCTATGAACAACTTTCAGTGATCCCTTTTTGCTGTGATCTACAAAATAGAAAAGAAATCTTTTTCTCATACACAATTAAGAGAGAGAGAGAGAGAGAGGGAGAGAGGGGATCATGCATGTAACCTTTGGTAGAAGGGCTGCAAACTGAAGATGGCCGGAGAGAGCTGATTTGAACCGTATGAAAAGTCTGGTCGCCATCAAAAGCAAAGACCTTATTTGAGGAGGAGAGAAATGGGGAAAAAGGAACAAGAAGAGCATACAAGACTAAGCTAATGGAGACATTGATGGGAGTACTGGCCATCGGTCCTATTTCCTCCCTAGACTCAGAGTTACGCTTCTGATCAATTATCACAACTAGCACTTAAGCTATATACACAAGTATACTGTACGACCGATTTTCCACCCTCTATCAGAAAATTAATTGGTGTTAGGGCCGGAGGGTTTTAAATCTACTAAGGCCCCATTCCGCTTTTTTTTTTCTAAACTTTCTTTTTCGAAAAAGAATGTAATTTCAAGCTCAAATAAAATAAAAATGAGAAATAATTTTCCAAAATTTTTTGCACCGTTTAAAAGATCTCAATGAAATCTATTAAACAAAACCCATATTGATAGAAAAATTATTTGCATAAACACATGATTTTCGAGCTTGAAATTACCTAGTGGAACACCCCCTAACTCATGACCTCGTACAATTGTTGAACCACTTTTTCTCCATCACTATTGAATCTAGCTAATTGGTGTTAGGGAGAGTTTGAATTAAGTATATTTTTCACCATCACTACTGTGACCTACAAGTAAGTTTTTAGAGCAGTCGTAGGGGTGTCTGTAACCAAATCCGTGGGCACTCTGAGCCCAACATAGACTTTAATTCAACCTTTTAGGGTCAACCACTAAGAGAAGATCACCCCAAATTTCTTAGGCAAAAGCAATGCACCAATCTCCACTATATCCACTTTGAAAACCACTACTGGTGGTCCTTGAAGGGTCTCTTATATAATTGGTTGCTGAAAAAAGTACTCCATAGGACAAAAAGAAAAATAAAAGGAATGAAATGGAACATAATAAGAAAGGAGAAACTTTGGTTTTGTTTGTACTTTGTCCTTAATTTTTATATTGAATGAAAAATAGAAAAAGAATATATTGCGAAAATAATTGCATAGATTGATAGGTCTATATTCCTTTATGTTTTGATGTAAAACTTTTCTAGAATGAATGTTAACTTGATAGTCCTATAAATGATACTGAGTGCTTAAACTGAGATAAGAAACCTTTATGTTCAGAAGTAAAACACCTAGGCCCAGTTCATATGACAAAAAAGGATGGGAAAGGAGGGCAAAACTGACTTTAAATCCCATAAATTTTGGCATGTTCAGTTACCAAGAAACTAGTGAGGATTTCATATATGCTTTTCTCATCGAGACTCACTTTCCTCCAAACACATCCTACAAAAAGGTTGGAATTTATTGTCCTTGGAAAGTTTTTTCCTAGGACAATGAGTTTTACTTTGTCAATTGAACACTCACAGGAAAGTAAATTTTCATTTACTTCACTTCACTTCAATCCACGTTTCTCGGATTAACTTTTCCGCGTAAAATAATTCTTAGCTAATGAACAGAGCCCTATTGAACTATATGAAAAGCCGGCCTAGAACGTCAAATTAATCAAATTATAAAGCATCAGTTAAAATGATTTTAACATAACTCTTGATCTTCTTTTTTTGAATAAACATTAAAGGGTGAGTTTTCCAAAATAAGCCGGGCTAAATCTTATTGACATTAGCCACTTTGTTTCAAAACAATCCCCTTTAGCCCCAAAAAAATCAGTTTATTAGGTATAAGAAATAACTTTATGAGATCCAATAGTTGTTTGAACGACGAATTACAATTGCACTTTCTATTTTTAGGTATTTGAAGTAAAATGGAACATTGAAAATTATTGGGTTTTAGGAGTACGTCAGGAGTGCACTTAAGTCCATTGGCGATTTATTTTCTTTGGCCCAACGACACTAGGAGTGCACTTAATTAGATGTAGGAAAAAGAAGGTTAAGAGTTCAACTCTTCTTCCAGTGTGCTAATTCAACTATGTTGAAAAAAACGAAGTTACGTTGAAGGCCAATTAAGGATATATATTATATAGTCACAACCATGAAGAGGAAAAAATTATTGGGTGCTCTTGGGGCACATCCCAACACTCTTCTCTATCACATATTCTTGTGGGGCCCAGAACACAACGGATGTAAAGGCTATACTGTATTATTAATACTCATGATTATTCAGGCGTGTGAAAACAAAAATAGTAAATAAGGAGGAGAAGCTTCCCTGTCATGTTCGTGGGTTGTAAAAGAGTATCAAAATGTGTCATCCCAAAATAGTTCGTTCTTTATTGCGTATCCACGATGTCGAGTGCTAGTTGCAATATTTCTCTCCATCGGAGTCACATCATGCAGCATTAGTGATATAGAAAATCTAATAAAAAAAAAAAAAGCACCAATTTGGTGACGTTTATCTATTGACGTTAGCGCACGGGCAAAGCCAGCATAAGACTCAAGTCATATAATACATGTGCGCGAGCATCATACTATCTTTCACAGACATTTCAGCTACTAATTAAAATTGCAAGAACGAGGAATGATAGGCACGCATAGAGCAAGGATTGATAGCATAACCATAAATCGAGCAAAAATTGAGAGTGGAAGAAAACGGTTCTACCGAAGGATTAAGGAGGTGTTCCGCTTTCTCCAAAAGTTAACTTTTGGAAAAGGAAGGAAATTTCAAACTCAAATATAATGAAAATAAAAAATAATTTTTTAATTTTTTTTTGCACCGTTTAAAAGATCTCGATGAGATCTATCAAACAAGATCCATATTAGTAGAAAAATTATTTGCGTAAGCACATAATTTTTGAACTTAAAATTACCTTCCTTTTCCAAAAGTTAACTTTTCCAAACACCTCCTAAGTTACTATTAAAGCAAAGGGTCTCAGATGGGTACAATCAATATGATTTTAGTCCTTCCTAAAACAATATCGATCACTCCAAAAGACCCCTAATCCGGCCAACAACCCACTAAAATAGGAAATCAGGGAGTTCGGATTTTATTTCGGCAATGCACGGATAGACGACAGAGATATGTTCGACTGAAATGAAATTTGAGCCGTCCATTGCCAAAATGGACGGCCCGAATGAAATCAACACATATGCCAAACAGTAGACTCTCCGGGTTCCTCAAATAGTTGGGTAAGATATAGATATAATATCAACAATTGTGGAGCACAATGAAATTGCTCGATCGATTGGATCCATTTGTCCACTAGCAACGTTCAGTGGTGGCTGCATTTGTTCCACCATGACATTATTTTCTTATAGCAATCAACATATATATAGACCCAAAATATTAGTGGAACATATATATAGACCCAAAATATTAGTGGAACGACTCTGATTAATTCCTTGACCTAAATATAATGGTGATGCACGAGTCTATGGAAAGAGAGTACAAAAAAAAACTGGAGTATATAATTTTATATAGAAGAACATGAATTCAGAAAAAGCGGTTTAAAAAAAATATATGATAGATGGAGCAATACACATTGGCCTTTCTTTTCTCATGGTTGACTCATGAGTCAAGATGGATCACCCACATCGATACCAACATGAACAAAACACATTTTTTATGAAAAAGATTTATGGCTGTGATTTTAAAGATAAATTTAAAAAAAACGTGATTTATTCATGTGCATGTTCTGATGTCTGGCCAATCTCATTTTTAATGCAGCCAAAAAACTTGACAAGACAAGTAAAATAAAGGGGTATTCGGCGTTACGTCCTTAATTGATAGAAGAAAATTATGTGTACGTACCTCCTCTCCACATAAATAATGACCCATCTAATTCTCAAACTAAAAAAATACCACGAATGCTCTTATTCCTATGCTAAATACGATGTTCAATATTTCAAAATTCAAAAAAATAACTACTCAAAAAATGTATTTCCGCATTAACATTTTCAAACTAAGGGCAATTGAGAGGAAAATATAGTTTGTGGTGATGCAAGATTGTGATGATCGTGATGGATTCCCTCATGGATAGCATATGTGAACTGCACTTCCACATGACTTAGTCAATCCTAAGAGTCGGGGGAAGTCTGATGAGCACTTAATATTGTAGATATTTGGTGTGACTAGTCCCGTTGTATGTCATTGTATATATCTTGCGTTTATTTAGCTTTTATAGTGATTTTACGCGTAAGTCTATCTGTTGAGCGTTTCAGGTAATATGCGAATAAGAGGGTTTGTTTTGGTGTTTTGAACTGCCCTTGAGGGCAAGCGAGTAGGCGAGGCCTTGAAGAATCAACCGTCGGGGCTTGAAGATGAAGAGCCGTAGTAGCCGGACGTGCCATGGCCGTCGGGTGTCAAAACGGGGACAAGGGACTTGGGCTCCCAGGAAGTAGAACCGTATTGATACGTTTTTCGGAGTATTGATACGGTTCCAAAACAGAGAGAAATTCAGCCTTCAGCGTATCGATACGATTTTCGAAGTATTGATACGATTCCAAAACAAAGGGAGATCCAAGCCTCAGCGTATCGATACAGTTTTAAGCATATCGGTACGAGTTCATTTGTATCGATACGGCTCGTCTACGGGGAACTTTGGAATGCAGCCAAAACATCTCGGTATCGATAAGGCTATGGAGTATCGATGCAGATGGCTTACTGACTTACTTTTTTGTCAGATTTTAACTTTCCAAAAGTGGTAATTTCCCACTTTTTGGATATTTGTCTGATATTTTGGAGAGAGAGACCCTTTTGTATAAATACTCTTCTCTCTCTCACTTGTAAAGGGGTAAGTAGTTAGTTTAGGTTAGTCTTTTGCTTTAATTTCCATTGTTGTCTTCTCCAAGCTTTCTCTCTTACAATTTCCTTATAACTCAAGTAAGTAATTCTCGTTTATTATTTTCTCGTTTATTAATGTTGTAGCTATGCTTTAGATCCTTCATAATATCAAGTTTATTTCCGTGTTCGTCGGTTAAAAATGTTTTCCATGTTTGTCTTCCTTTCTAGTCTTTTCAATATGAATGAGTAGTCGTTAAGGCTTGGCCGTGGGGTGAATAACACCTCGTGACTTGGGTTAATCTTGCCTTTCTCAACTAAATACTTGAGGTTTGGTATGGAAAATGTGAAGGGTTCACCTTTTATGTAACAAAACTTGCCGATGTTAATCTCCGGTGAACATGTGCTTGCTCACATGGTTCCGGAGCGATGTCTCGGTTCGTGTTTGCCAAAAGAACGAAAGAGCTCACTTATTTTCCATACTTCATTTCTAGTCTTTTAATGGTTTTATAACTAAATCTTCTGATTGATAGCCTAGGACGTGCGATTCAACTGTGTTTTCGTTGAGAATGGTTAGTTGGCTTAAGTTATGGGCGTTAGTAACTCCATTGCCTTGCCGTTCGTTTAATCTAGTTAAACCTCATTTCTAGTCTTTTACTTAAGTGTTTAACACCGTTCAAAGCTAAACCAAAAGTTGGCTGTCTTAAACGTCGAAAACCTTTACACCTACAATCCGAACAGGCTATATTCGAGCTCCCTGTGGATCGACTCGGACTTTCTCGCTATACTATGCAAATCGTTAGTCATAGTCCAGTTTATAAATAATTGAATTTGACGGCCGTTTGGTAAACTTCAACGACTACCGAATGGTCGCATCAAATTTTGGCGCCGTTGCCGGGGAATTCTTATTATAGCCTATTTGAAAGTTTGACAAACCACTGTAAGTATTCCGTTTATTTTTCTTTTGTGTAATTTGAACTCAACTTAGTGGATATCTCTAACTGAGCCACCAATTCGACTTGAGGTATGACGAAGCTAGATTGAGCATCAATTGCCTTTTTACTGCTTTTTGTCTATATAATGTGGCGGTGGCTTAACCCCACGAAACTGTTTTGAGAAAGAGGTGGCGGCATAGCTCCTCTTGTCTGTTTTCTTTTATGTCTTATCTATCTCATAAAATGGAGGCGGCAAATTGGGAAACACCTCCCAAGACTTTGCGGGACTACCTTTGTCCCATTCCAATTATCACACCACCCAAGACTTTGCGGAACTACCTTTGTCCCAATCAAATTTTCACGCCCCCTTGCAGAGCCACTCATGACGCCAATGTTTTCAAAAGTCGTATGATCATTTCCACTTGGTTTGATCTCAAGAATCAAATTCAAACTTTTGTTGAAAGAGTGAATGAGTCGTTTTACGCATGTTGGGAAAGATACAAGGACTTGCTCATAGCGGTCCTGAATCACGACTTTGAAAATTTTCAAATTGCTAACTATTTTTATGATGGACTTTCTCCAACGAGTCAACGATTCTTAGACAAGATGTGCGATGACAAACTTTTTGAAAAAGAACCCGCTCAAGCTTTAGATTTCTTTGATCATTTGGCCAAAATTTTACGTTCTCGAGTGTATGCTCAACATTGTCAAGAGTCTAACTCAAATGCAATACATGAGGAAAGTGAGCCACCGATTTTTGTTAACGATTTTGAACAAACCAACTTGAATGCCATGGAACAAAAAATTGCGCCATTTAACTTTGTTGGAAGCATTGGTTTAGATTTTGATGACTCCTCCGAGCTTCGAGGGAGTGATGAACTTAATTTCCACTGTTCTCCTCATGTGCAACCTAGATTCATGGATGATTTTGATTCGTATTCTGAAAACTCCTCAGAGTTTGGAGGGAATGATGGGCTTCACAGTCAATATTCCCCCCCTTGAGTCCTCCCCTCCCCTTGAATTTTTGCCTCTGTGTGAGGCTCCGCAGGAGAAACATCTCATAGCCGAAGAGATGGAAGTGGATGAGACCAATAATGGGTCTCCTACGTGTGAGGAACCGGCTCTTGTGATAGGCATGATCGACCACGTATCCTCTCCTTGTGGTATCTACCCATTCGAGAAAAGACTCACTGTTAAGGAAAGGGACGAGGAGGTAGATTATTTGTACTCTTTGTTAGAAGAGCAGAACAGAAAGTGTGAGACCAAGAGTTGGTTTCCTACTTATGAGACGCAGGACTTTATGGGAGTGGCGCTAATTGAGAAACATGACTTCGTTGGAGTGGAACTAAGTGGGGAGCCAATTTTTGTGGAGGTTGAAGTAATTGATTTTCTAGGTGTTGATGACTTTGAACTTATTTACCATTCTTATCTTGTAAATTTTGTCAACAATTTGAAAATTGATTTTGAATGCGTTATGCACTTGGTGGAACTTAAATGTTTGAAGCGAATTCGGCAAATGTGCTACTCAAAGTATCTTTTCTGGTGGCATGGTCGGATTCAATTTTTGAAGCAAAGTGTGGAGTGGAGTGCCATGTTCATTTTATTAGCTCTAATTGGCATGATCAATGTTCAGAGCTCGCGGTTGGCTGAACGTCCATAAACTCTTTCTTTCCCTTTCTCTCTCTTTTTTTTTTTCTCTTTTGATGGTCTGGTATAGTCACATATCTCTAGCTCAAAGTTGCATGACTTGCTCTATGATGTTTTGAGTGGGACATGGGGAGAAAAGTAATACCCGTGTAATCACGTGAAGATTTGGTTGTGTTTTACTTTCGGTTAATTTTGAGCCCGGATATTTCAAGCCGGGCGATATTAATGTTATTTGCTTCTTAGTAGGTAGTTGGTTCTTAAGTCTTTTGCAGGGTGAGCATGCTACCACACCAGCCTTGGTGGTTTAGGTCTGAAAGCTAGAGTGAGTGAGGCATTCATGAGCCTTAAGTATGGGTGCGGCTATGTTTCGCGGTTGTAAGACTAAGAAAACTCCGGCGATGACATTGTGTGACTAGTTGTGGTTCCGATGGAGGAGCCGAAAGAGTGAGCCTTGGAAGCAGTTCTAATGACGAAGGGAAGCAATGACAAGAAAGCCTCCAACTTGGTCGAGGTATACGGGGGTTGACATCCCCCGGAGGTTCAATAATTTGTTCTTTCCTTATTAATACTGTTGTTCTCCATGCTATGAGAACATAGCATCGTTTAAGTTGGGGGAGTGATATATATGTTATATATATGTTCATGAGACTTGTCTCATTGGTAAAATTTTCAAATTTTTTGTGCAATCTTCCATCGTTAGTAGTGTTTTCGCATGCTAGATACTTTAATTATATTCAATTGTGTCAATATGGCAACAGTCATGTATCCCGTCGAATTCGGTTGTGTGTTTTAATCCATGTCATATGCATATACATGAACATTGATGAACATGTTGAGCCTAAAAGTCAAGTCAAGTAGTGTGCATCGCTTAGAGTAGAGATTCATTTTTGAAGCATCCCATGCTTTTTGTTCCCATTTCCCGCATTTGCGTAAATATTATCTTTTATTCATGCTTGAGTAGTGTATATATCTTTATTGCATCTTATTGGAGTTGTTGGCGTACTTACGAAATGATTCAAGGCATCTTTGCTTGATTAAACCACATAAGAGTCACCTCGTCCTTGTTTTGAACCATAGTCCGAGTCTCTCCCGTTGTTCAAACTTAGATAACCGGATGTTCGAAGGGTTGTGTGTCTATAATTTTTCAATGTTTCAAGGAGGTTCTGGGGTGGTGTGAATGTGATAGAAGTGGTTGGGATGTTTAAAGGCGAAAAATTGGTACGTGATTCCCTATCTCTCCTCTCCCACCACAAAAGCTAAAATCCCAAATTTTCATCTCCCTCTCCAAAGCTCTCAAAATTGGCCCCTCAATCTCTCTCACTTCAAATCTCAATTCAAGTGACTCTATTCCTCAAAGAAAATCAAAGAAATGCTATGAAAGAGCAAAATCGGATTCGAAAGAGGGTTGAATACTATGATGAGAGGATTGGTGCGAACCTCTGGGCTAACATACATTCCGAATGAGAAAGAGTCCAATGGAAAGGGGGAGTTCGAGACTCAATACCAAGAAGAGCCAGATGTGGATGACGTCTATGTATGGTTAAGTCGGTGGTAGTAGTTTTTTGTAGGACTTATCTAGTAGTTGTTTTTTATTTCTTCTTCATAACTTTGTTTGGTGTTTGGACAATATGTGGCCATGCCTTGGGTAGTTTAAGGTCGGTAGTGGCCAAGGGTAAATGAACCATGCAAGTATATGGCCACTACATTTTTGTAGTCCCTTTCTCTTTATATCCAAGGTCGTTATAAACTAATAAAGTCCTGCGTTGATCTTTATTATGCTTGTTAACTCCGTTTGATGCATAATTGATATTTATTACTTTTTGAGTATGATTTGTTACTAGTCTTTCCATATTAGTCAATAATTAGCTTTCCTTTCGTTCTAAGCGCCCTTTTGATAGCATGCGTATCTTTTAGTCTCTGGCTATTGCATTTACTCGCTAGCGCTCGTCATGGGATGTATCTTGTATCTCATTGTGTGAAAAGTCGAATAAGAGTATATCCTTTTGAGTTTTGGAGTCGAAACTTGTTGCGGTGCATGCATGCTTGACTACTCTAATATGGCATAGTTTGTTCGTCCTAGTTCATGGCATGTATATGCACGGATTGCAAATGATCGGATTTGAAGGGGTGTTTTGGACTCTTGCCTAGTTGTAGTAGTGGAGCAACGTGTCTTGAATTTCGGGAAGATTGCATTGCTTAGTTAAATATATTTTGTTTTAGTTTGCTAGGGACTAGCAAAGTTCAAGTTGGAGGGCGTGATGAGCACCCAATATTGTAGATATTTGGTGCGACTAGTCCCGTTGTATGTTATTGTATCTTGCATTTATTTAGCTTTTATAGTGATTTTGCGCGTAAGGTTATCTGTTGAGCGTTTCAGGTAATATGCGAATAAGAGGGTTTGTTTTGGTGTTTTGAACTGCCCTTGAGAGCAAGCGAGTAGGCGAGGCCTTGAAGAATCAGCCGGGGCTTGAAGATGAAGAACCGTAGTAGCTGGACGTGCCATGGTCGTTGGGTGTCAAAACGGGGCACAAGGGACTTGGGCTGCCAGGAAGTAGAACCGTATTGATACGTTTTTCGGAGTATTGATACGGTTCCAAAATAGAGAGAAATCCAGCCTTCAGCGTATCGATACGGTTTTCGGAGTATTGATACGGTTCCAAAACAGAGGGAGATCCAAGCCTCAGCGTATCGATACGGTTTTAAGCGTATCGATATGGGTTCATTTGTATCGATACGGCTCGTCTACAGGGAACTTTGAAATGCAGCCAAAACATCTCGGTATCGATACGGCTATGGAGTATCGATACAGATGGCTTACCGACTTACATTTTTGTCATATTTTAACTTTCCAAAAGTGGTAATTTTCCATTTTTTGGATATTTGTCTGATATTTTGGAGAGAGAGACCCTTTTGTATAAATACTCTTCTCTCTCTCACTTGTAAAGGGGTAAGTAGTTAGTTTTGGTTAGTCTTTTGCTTTAATTTCCATTGTTGTCTTCTCCAAGCTTTCTCTCTTGCAATTTCCTTATACCTCAAGTAAGTAATTCTCGTTTATTATTTTCTCGTTTATTAATGTTGTAGCTACGCTCTAGATCCTTCATAATATCAAGTTTATTTCCGTGTTCGTCGGTTAAAAATGTTTTCCATGTATGTATTCCTTTCTAGTCTTTTCAATATGAATGAGTAGTCGTTAAGGCTTGGCCGTGGGGTGAATAATACCTCATGACTTGGGTTAATCTTGCCTTTCTCAACTAAATACTTGAGAGGTTTGGTATGGAAAATGTGAAGGGTTCACCTTTTATGTAACAAAACTTACCGATGTTAATCTCCGGTGATCATGTGCTTGCTCACATGGTTCCGGAGCGATGTCTTGGTTCGTGTTTGCCAAAAGAACGAAAGAGCTCACTTATTTTTCATACTTCATTTCAAGTCTTTTAATGGTTTCATAGCTAAATCTTCCGGTTGATAGCCTAAGCCGTGCAAATCAACCGTGTTTTCGTTGAGAATAAGTTATGGGCGTTAGTAACTCCATTGCCTTGCCGCTCGTTTAATCTAGTTAAACCTCATTTCTAGTCTTTTACTTAAGTGTTTAACACTGTTCAAAGCTAAACCAAAAGTTGACCGTCTTAAACGCCGAAAACCTTACACCTACAATCCGAAAAAGCTATATTCGAGCTCCCTGTGGTTCGACTCGGACTTTCTCGCTGATAGGCGCGCGGAATTCGTAAATTTAAGCGCCTAAGTAGGGGAAATTAGCGCGTTAGACGTGCATTTAATTCTTATTTTTCCGTTTAATGCGTGCACGTGGGTGGATTTTGTGTCTATGATTTAATTGCAGGAAATTGCGATGATTTGGAACGAATTAGAAGTACCTGGGAAAGTGTGATGAAGCTTGAGAGCAAGAAGAGCTGTGGAAGCTAAGTATAGAAGATGGAGTTTTGAACGAAATGGTCAGTAGCTTCGCGAGCGCTACATGGATCCTTCTGTAGCGCTACATATGGACCAAAGTCAACACGCCCCAGCTTGGTCAACGTGACGTCAGCAACATAAGGGGCTCGGTAGCGCTACTAGGAAAGTGGTGTAGCGCTACCGAGGGGCTTAAAAGGGCCTGGGACGACGGCGTTTTGGCCTATGGCGGTTCCTATTCCGATTTACTTTAGGATTTTTAATCGTTTTAATTAGGATTAGTATAAATACCTTGTTTTAACTAAATTTGAGGAGACGCTTCATTATTTTACGTTTTATTTTGTTACGTTCTTAACTTTTGGCTGCTGCTCTCTAGATTTCAATTGCAGATTCAGTTTCTATTGAAGTTCTTTCAAGTTTTCCGGCTTTAAATCTTGTTCTTCTTCGGTAATCGTATCCGTTACTCTCTCGTAGGTTTGTGAATCGTGTTTTTATTTCTATTTCGATTATTCAAAGCATGTTTAGATCTAGGGTTTTGATTATTTCTGCGTTTAATAAAGTTATGAGTGAGTAGTCGCATAGGGTGCGGCCGCGGGACGAAGGCGTCCTGTGGCTAGGTTAACTGATTATTTACCTCGGGTACGAATTACTTCATTTTGCCAACAATTTTAGGATAAAAAAAAACCCCTTTCTGATAAACAAAACCCAGGCATCATCAGATTTTAAGTGCGCACGAGAACTGGTGACGAGTGGTGGGCATCTATTAGGAACCCATTTTTCCCTATTCTAAAATCAGCGAATCGAATAATTGTGTCCCGGGTAAATAACGGTTAGGCTGGTTGCAGACGCTGGACTCTCACGGCTGTACTCCTCTTTAAGTTCATAGTTAATTAATTTAGTTTGATAAATTAGTCAGTAAATCTATCAACTGAACAAGGGGTGGCTACCTAAGAGCCTGATTAAACTAGAATTTCGCGCTTTTGAGTCAAGCACCGTCCGTCCGTCTCTGTGGTTCGACTCCGGTACTTCCGGAATTATTGTGCTACATTGGTCGAGAGTCCTACGCTTGGGACGCATTTTTAGTCTAATTTTATTAACACCCGGTCGGTCAAGCATTTTTGGCGCCGTTGCCGGGAACGGCGACGCGTGTTTAAGAGTGTGAGTTTTTATTTAGTTGAGTCACCATAGGTAGAAATAAGAAGGTGTCCCCTAAACAGGACCCTCTTTATTATCGCGACCCGACACGTCGTTTAGTTCGAAAAGAACTGGAGTCGAGTCAACCTGTGTTGTTTAGTTCTTCATCTTCTAGTTTTGAGTCAGACTTTGCTGAGCACCAGTCAGAGTCTATTCCCATTAGTAGTCTTTATATAGATTTACCATTTGAGTCAGTTAGTGTCAGCAATCCGCTTTTCCAGCCAGAGTTAGAGTCAGTTCCAGAGTCAGTGTCAGGAAAATCAGAATCATCTGAGATGGAAGATAGGCAGTTAGCTAATCCGCAGTCCTTGAGGCAGCATATGCATCCGGAGAGGACCACTCCTCTCGGACCTATTGTGTTCCCTCAGGAGACACAAGAGGCACGTAATGCCTTTACAGTTAAGCCTGGTGTCCTTAATAACCTTCCTACCTTCTATGGGAAAGAGAGCGATGATCCGTACGAGCATGTGCGGACATTCGAGGGGTTAGTGCGCAACCTTGCGTCTAATACCCAGTATGAGAATGCGTGCCTCAAATTGTTTGAGGCAACTCTGAGGGATGGTGCGCTGATGTGGTTTAGAATGCAAAAATCCCAATCTTTCACCACTTGGGCACATGTCCGTGATGCGTTTTATAGGAAGTACTTTTCTGAGGCTAAGACTAAGAATTTTATGCGTCAAATCCAAGGGTTTAGACAGGATAGGGATGAGTCGTTTCTCAAAGCATGGGAACGCTTTAAGGAATTGCTCCTGAGGCTTCCACACCATGGCTTTTCGAGAATTCAGTTAGTCGGGTTCTTCCATCTGGGTCTCAACGCTGAGACAGTCCAGCACATAGAATACTCTTGCAAAGGGGACGATTTCTTGTCCAAAACAGCGGATCAGGCTTGGGATTTCTTAGATGACTTAGCTGATAGGCAGAGGGCTTTAGAACCATCCGATTTTGAGTGATCCGAACCTTCTAGGTCCAATATTGTCCCGGTTACAATTCGTGACCAGCACCTTCAGGCTCAGGTTGAGAAGATGGCGCAGAGATTAGAGAACCTAGAGGTGAGGCAGGTCCGTTCAGTTAGTGAGGTGTCAGTTGAGGAAGTTTGCGTGTGGTGCGAATGTAAAGGGCACACCGCAACTGTTTGTCCTGGATTTATTGCCGCCAAGGGGGCGAGCCAGTTCAGTCAAGAAGAGGTTAATGCAGTTAGGGCTTGGGATCCTTATTCGAACACGTATAATCCGGGATGGAGGGATCACCCCAACTTTGGGTGGTCAGACCCCAGACCCGCAGGTGGAGGCCAAGCTCAGCCCCTTGCGCTACCTCCGCCGCAGCAGTTTCAACAAGCCCAACCGTCTAGGCCTTCTCAAGGCCAGGTCATCCCATTCCAATTCCAGCCACAACCTGGTAGGGGGGTAGGTCCATCCACCCGTGGTCCTCCCCCGGGTTATGCACAGGTGACTGCACGGGAACATAAGTTGGAGGACAATGTCAATTCCCTGATGCAGTCACAGATGACATTTCAGACGGAAGCTAGACAGCAAATAGGGGCCCTTACAACCCAAATGTCACAACTCACTGCAGTTATCGGTCAACTGCAGCAGGAAAAGGGTAAGTTTCCAGCCCAGGGTAGTATAGGGGTGCCCATTACTTAGGAAATTCTTCAGGTTCTAATCAGGAGGAAGCTAAGTTGGTCACCACTCTAAGGAGTGGAAAGGAGATCGAAAAGTCCATTCCGCTCAAACAGAAACCAGCTCCACCTCCGGAGCCGGTTGTTACACCAAGAGTCACTCCTGATATAGTTGATGTCCCTAGGAAAGAAGTAGAGGTTGAGGAGGAGTCACCTGAGGTGGTGGTGCCTGCAGCTGCAGCCCCCACGACTCCAACACCACCAGCTGTGCCGGTAGCTCCATTTCCCCAAAGGCTGGCAGTAAAACCTAAGCAGAACATGAACCATAAGGTGGTAGAACTTTTTAAGAAAGTGCAATTCCCTATCTCCTTGATGGATGCCATTGAGTCTTTTCCCCAGTGCGCGAAGGTATTGAAAGACCTTTGCACGAAAAAGCACAAGAGCCACAACAATATAGTTCTGACTGAGCAAGTAAGTTCCATCCTTCAGACTGAGATTCCTGCAAAGTGCAAGGATCCTGGGTGTCCCACCATTACCATAGATATAGCAGGCCAGACATTCGGTAAGGCATTGCTGGATTTAGGAGCAAGTGTCAACTTGCTCCCCTATTCAGTATACTTGAGGCTAGGTCTAGGCGAGCTGAAAGCTACTCCGGTCACGCTGCAGTTGGCGGACAGGAGTGTGCGAGTACCCAAGGGTGTGGTAGAGGATGTGATGGTTAGGGTAGGTGAGTTCCATTTTCCTGCAGATTTCATTGTTCTGGACACTTGCCAGAATCCTGAGATTTTAGAAAAGACCCCCATCATTCTAGGTCGTCCTTTCCTAGCTACTTCCAACGCCGTTATGAATTGCAAAACTGGCAGAGTCCAGTTGTCTGTTGGCGAGGAGATGATGGAAGTAGATGTTTATAGTGTTAACACCCTTGAGGAGGACGATGAGGAAGTAGAAGAGGTGAGTCTGATTAATGCGTTAGTTCAGGAACATATTGACACAGTTTTGTATAAAGATCCTTTGGAGATTGCTCTTACCGCCGAGGAGGCGACAATTTTAGATTCTCCAGAGATAGGAAGTTTATTAGAGTTGTTAAATGTCGAGAATTCAGAGGAGGAAGTATGTGGGGTCTCCTATGACCCAATGTTCGAGCCTCTGGGCGACCCTCCGCCCAAGGTTCTCCCATCATCGGTCCAGCCACCTAAACCAGAATTAAAACCTCTGCCGGACACGCTTAAGTACGCCTTTCTGAAGGGCAATGATACTTATCCAGTTGTGATCTCCTCATCCCTTGAGGAGAGTCAAGAGAGGAAGTTGCTTGAGTTATTGAGAGAGCACACAGGTGCGCTTGGCTGGACCATAGCTGATTTGCACGGTATAAGCCCAACGGTGTGTACACACCGAATTGATCTTGAGGATAGTGTGAAGCCTTCTAGGCAGCCTCAGCGGCGCCTGAACCCCCACATGAAAGAGGTGGTTCGGGCTGAGGTTTTGAAGCTTTTAGATTCAGGTATTATTTACCCAATTGCCCATAGTGAGTGGGTAAGTCCAGTTCAGGTAGTGCCTAAGAAGGCTGGGGTAACAGTAGTGACCAATGAGCAAGGCGAGTTAGTGCCAACCCGGATTCCCACAGGATGGAGAGTTTGCATAGATTACCGGAAGCTCAATGCGAGCACCCGGAAAGATCACTTCCCCCTCCCTTTCATTGACCAAATTCTGGAGAGGGTAGCTGGTAAGGCTTTTTATTGTTTCCTGGATGGGTATTCGGGATACAATCAGATAGAGGTCGCGTTAGAGGACCAGGGTAAGACCACTTTCACGTGTCCGTATGGTACTTATGCTTACCGTCGCATGCCCTTTGGGTTGTGCAATGCACCTGGTACTTTTTCCAGGTGCATGATGGGAATCTTTAGTGACATGGTGGAAAGAATTGTAGAGGTATTCATGGATGATTTTTCGGTCTTCGGGGACTCATTTGATGGGTGCCTCGAGAATTTAGGCAAAGTATTGCAGAGATGTGAGGAGAAACACTTAGTGCTGAATTGGGAAAAATGTCACTTCATGGTGACCCAAGGGATTGTGTTGGGCCACATTGTTTCCTCCAAGGGTATCGAGGTGGACAAGGCTAAGATAGACCTGATTCGTAAACTTCCTACTCCCAGGTCTGTCAGGGATGTGCGTTCATTTCTTGGACACGCTGGTTTTTACCGGCGGTTCATTAAGGATTTTAGTGCTATCTCCCGCCCGTTGTGTCAGTTGTTAGCAAAGGACGCACCCTTTGTGTGGTCCGATGCGTGTGAGGAGGCGTTCCAAAAGCTAAAGCGGAGTCTCACCACTCCGCCCATTGTGCAGTCTCCTGATTGGAGCCTTCCTTTTGAGTTAATGTGTGATGCTTCGGACTATGCAGTCGGAGCAGTTTTAGGCCAAAGGAGAGGGAAGGACCCGTTTGTGATTTACTATGCGAGCAAGACGCTCAATGAGGCACAGATGAATTACACCACTACTGAGAAAGAGTTGTTAGCAGTGGTGTTTGCCTTAGATAAGTTTCGATCCTATCTGGTGGGTTCGCAGATCACGGTTTTCACTGATCATGCGGCCCTGAAGTACTTAATGACCAAACAGGATGCGAAAGCTCGCCTTATTCGGTGGGTTCTATTGTTGCAAGAATTTCATCTCATTATTAAGGATAAGAAGGGGGTAGAGAACGTAGTAGCTGATCATCTCTCTCGTCTGGAGTTCGAGGATCCCACCTCGAACCTTCCCATTAGAGATTCTTTCCCGGATGAGCAGTTGTTCGCTGCTAACGAGTGCCCATGGTATGCTGATATTGCCAACTATTTGGTAACTGGGTAGATTCCTTCCCGTTGGTCTACCCAAGAGAAGCAGCGATTTTTGAAAAGTATCCGCCAGTACATCTTCGATGACCCATATTTGTTCAAGTACTGCGCGGATCAAATTGTGCGTAGGTGTGTCCCCGAGTCTGATCAACAGGGGGTCATAGAGTTTTGTCATGGGGAGGCGTGTGGGGGTCACTTCTCTGCGAAGAAGACCACCGCCAAGATTATGCAGTGCGGGTTCTGGTGGCCCGATATGTTTAAGTATGTGCAGGCGTTCTGTAGGGCATGTGACCGTTGCCAAAGGCTTGGCAAACTGTCTGCACGTCAGGAGATGCCCCTCCAGCCCATTCTTGTGCTAGAGGTGTTTGATTGTTGGGGCATCGATTTTATGGGTCCATTTCCTAAGTCTCATGGTTTTGAGTACATTCTGTTAGCAGTAGATTATGTGTCCAAGTGGGTGGAGGCGATTCCCACCAAGTCTATGGAGTCCAAAGTTGTCCTAGAGTTTCTTAGGGCCAATATCTTATCGAGGTTTGGCGTGCCACGCGCCATTATCTCGGATCAGGGCACGCACTTCACGAGTCGGTCATTTGCGAAATTGATGGGGGAGTTTAAAGTTAATCATAAGGTATCCACATCGTACCACCCCCAAACCAATGGGCAGGCCGAGTTAGCTAACAGAGAGGTTAAAAGAATTTTAGAGAAAACTGTGGGTGTGACTAGGAAAGATTGGTCCACCAGGTTAAATAATGCGTTGTGGGCCTACCGCACAGCTTACAAGACCGTTTTGGGTGCTTCACCCTATCGGCTCGTTTACGGTAAGGCCTGCCACCTGCCAGTTGAATTAGAAAAGAAGGCCTATTGGGCCATTAAGAAGGTCAATTCTAGTTTGAGTGAGGCGGGTGAGCATAGGAAATTACAGTTGTGTGAACTTGAGGAACTTAGGAATGACGCGTATGAGAACGCTAGCATTTATAAGTCTAAGGTTAAGGCGTATCATGATAGGAATATTCAGCGCAAAACCTTTAGGGTTGGTCAGAAAGTGTTGCTCTATAATTCGCGTCTCCATATATTTCCAGGGAAGTTGAGGTCACGTTGGGAAGGTCCCTACGTAGTGGTTCAAGTGTACCCGAATGGTTCAGTCGATGTCCGCGATCCTAAGGATGATCATGTGTTTAAAGTTAATGGGCAGCGTCTTAAACCCTATTTGGAATTTCTGGAAGTAGGTGAACCCGATGAGGAGTTAGTCGATCCTGTCTATCAGGACGTTCCAGTTGAGTAGGCTTTTTCAGCCATGTTTCGACGGGTAGCTCACGCGTACCCTGCTCTTCATTGAGTGTGGACCCAGCTCCTTGCAATGGGGGTACCCATCATTGACTTGGGTTTATAGCTTCGCACGCCGCTATTAAAATAAGGATCATGTGCCCAGCTCCGATTCGAAGGGCAAAAATTTGTAAATATTGTACATATTTGTTTTTCTTTCTTGCTTTATCATGTTTTACTTAGTTCTGCATGTTAGTTTCACTTTAGCAAGTTCGTTAGTTTGCATGTTTGTTTAGTTTACAGTGTTGCATAGTTGCATAAAGTTTTGGGAGTTTTTCACACAAAAAGATTTCACCTATGTTAGTGGACAAAGGGCTTTCATTAGCTTTTCTTGGTAATAGTTTATCGGTAACGATCCATACTCTCTGAATATGCCCCTATCAGTGGCAACTTAGGTTTGTGGGTGAGGTTAGTCATTGCCTAGTTTATACTCTGGGTGGTATCTTGTCTTACTTTGTTTAGATCGTAGGGGACGCTGGACTTAACTGTTTGGCGAGGTCGAGCGATAAATTTTATTACGGGCGCTAGCATAACACACTTGAACGGTCTTGTATAGCCACCCGTATCTTGCTCATCCGCTTGCCACGGGGAGAAAAGTATGACACGTGAGACTGTGTGAATGTTGGGTGGTGTTCGTTTCTTTCATTCCGTTTTATTATTGTTATTCTATTATCTGTTTGTGGCCCGGATAACAAGCGCCGGGCAGGACTAATGCCATTTGCATGTTTTCGGTAGTTGTGGTTTCAGTCTTTTGGCAGGGTACGCGTGCTACCACACCAGCCTTGGTAGATTAGGCCTCACCGCTGGGGTGATGGAGGCATTCAGGAGCTCTAAGTCATGGGTGCCATTACGTGTGGCGGTTGTAAGCCCGAAGCCCCCAGCGCGGCTTTGTGTGACTAGCTGTGGTCCCACTGTTTGGGACCGAAGGAGCAAGCCCTGGAGCAGCTGCAATGACGGAAAGTGCGAAGGCGGCAAATTCCTCGAACATCGGCCGAGGTCATGGTGGTTGGCTGCCACCTCAGGTTCACTCTTTCCTTCTCTTTGTTCTTATTTTTCTTGGTCTTCGTGCTTTGGGGACCATGCGCATTTCAAGTTGGGGGAAGGGGTGTACTTTGTACACTTTTACTTTTGTGTTTGAGCGTTGTTAGTTGGTTTAGGGGTCTGTTTTCTTTATTTTTATTTTGTTTTGCAAGGGATACGATCGTTATGCCTGTTTGTATGAGTTAGGTGAGCATGCTAGATTCTTGTCTCATTATTTTCTTGTTTAACTCATTTACATGCATATATCTGGCATCTCTGTCGAATAGCTTTGCATCACAAGCAATGTTGAGTAGGTGTCCCCACTTAGTTCACAGTGTGTCCGTTAGAGCATTCCCATGTTTCTTTGCTTATCGATTTCCGCAATTGCACAAAATAGTAGGCGCTTGTACCATTCGTTATAGTCTGGATATTTTGCATGCATGCTAAGAGAGTTGGAAATGTGTTTAGGGGAAGAAACAAGGCCATTTTTGTGTGATTAAACCACTATATGAGTCCCGTTGAGCCCAGTTTAAACCCGTCCGTGTCTGTCAGTTTCTGTGTCAAACTTAGGGAACCGGTGTTTGGACGGAATGTGATTTGGTAGTCCAGCTCTGTGCTCATTTTGGTGGCCTCGAATTCTGGGAAATCATCGTAAGTGGGAGAATAGAATTTTGCTTGTAGGTGCTGTGTCATTGGTTAAAAAAAAAAAACCTTAAGCCGTACTCCCAGCCAAAACCCCAAATCCTTAACCCACTAAATATCCTAATTGAAAAGACCCAGTTATAAGAGAGAGTTGAAAAAAAAGAGAGTCAACCGGCCCCACCCCCACCTTTGACCGATAGTTATGAACTTAAAAAAAAAAAAAAAAAAGGAATAGCATTCAAATTGACAATCAATTCCTTGACCCTATATGGAAAAAAGAAAAAAAAAAGAAAGCGGATGGTCGGTCAAAAGGATGCCCCCATATCCCATTATACTCCCCCACTTCCCATTCCTCACCCCAGCCACGAAATTCTCTCTCTCTCTCTCTCTTCCATCACCATCTTCATCTTCTGCCAAGGCTGGTAAACTCCGTAGCCAGCCCAAACTCCAAACCCTAAAACTCCATAACTCCTTCAAACCTTCACCAATCTCCACCAAAATTTACAGAAACACTCCTCTCACCCTCCTCTACCATAACATCCAAACCAAATTTCCCCTAACCCCCTAAAATCTCCAGATCAGAAAATTTTCAAACCCACTTTTTAGCCCAAAACCTACCGAGTCATGGCACCTAAGAAGCAGAATACTGGGAAGGGTGAGGCGGTGGCTGAGAGCTCCGGTGCAGCGGTGGAAGTTCCAAAGTCCCGGGGGTAAACGTAGGGATAGGGAGCAGATTGAGAGAGATAATCAGGTTGCATGGGAGGCTTCCATTAAGAATCGGGGAGTGAAGAATGAGAGGCACATTGTCGATGACGGTTTATGGCCGCCAAACTATGCTCCTTTCCTCACCATTCAGGACCAAGGTTTAAGGTATTGGTTCGAACCTAACCCTGGATATAACAATGATTTAGTTGAGGAGTTTTATAAAAATATGGTTGTACCGGAGCCGGGTCACTTCTTGGCTCCGGGTGCTCGGATTACCTCGAAAATAGGTGTTACCCCGGTGTTTGTTGATGTGGCTGAGATAGCCACTGCTCTGGATTACCAAAGGCCCACGGAGCCCATAAACTTCCCTAGGCCGGATGAGACGTTTAATCAGGAGGAGGTGTCCAGATATTTGTATACCAACCGTAAAAATGCTAGAAACCCCCACTGGATTGGCAAGTTTAGGGCAGAGTATAGGTTTCTAAATCAGGTGGTTTGCTACAACATTTATTCTAGGGGTCGGGAGGGCGCACCCCAGAGGTCGGTTGGGAATTTGATGTTCGCCTTCATGGATGAGGACATAGTGTGTGACTGGGCAGTTTATATTTTTGGGCAGATGTGTGACTTTAGGGATGCCCCAACGACTCTGAGAATGCCTTTCCCATGTTTAGTCACCAAAATCTTGAGGAGCAGGAATGTCCCGGGGAGGCGATTTTATAGTAATGATGATTTGATCCCGGGAGATATCGACTCTTCGATCATCCAGCGGAGTCAGGCTCAGTTGAGAGGGGTTGAGGGGTCATTGCTTACTCCACCGCCGGCTAGTGCTAATAATAAGACTTGGTTGGAAAAGATTTTTGGTTGTGTGACGGGTATTGCTAGAAGCCAGCGGAAGCTGAAAAGGGAGCAAAGGCAGTTGGCTAGGAACCAAATGGATTTAATGGATAGGCAGCGCCACCTGCAGGCGCAGATTTCTGGGCAAAATCCGGGGCCGTTCCAACCTAAGCAGTGGCCGCCTTTGGAGGTGAGTGATGATTTTGCGGATGCACCCGAGGAGGAGGAGCATTCAGATGCTGGGGATGATGGGGAGGAAGATTGAGCATAGAGCTGGGCTAGTGTTGGTGTTAGTTCATGTGTCGAGTCTTGTTATTTTATTTGTTATTTCATGTGGTGGTGTTATGCCATCTGTGTACTGGGGGTCTTTTGAGAGTCAGTAGTTGGAGACTTGTTATTTCTGA
The DNA here is from genome assembly GCA_025413875.1 of Rhododendron molle. Classification (NCBI taxonomy): domain Eukaryota; kingdom Viridiplantae; phylum Streptophyta; class Magnoliopsida; order Ericales; family Ericaceae; genus Rhododendron; species Rhododendron molle. Next base: position 45,517,009 of record CM046389.1, on the reverse strand, counting down.
TGTTTTGTAGTAACTCGCACTTTGTTTTGTTTATGTTTATGTTTTGAGTTGAGTACCGAAGTGGTGTCTGAGTTAAGGTGGCGGTCAGTCAGGGTAGACTATCCATGCGCTTCTATAGGCCGCCACCCTTTGCATGTTCTTTTTCTTTTTGCAACCACGGTCGTTATAAGCCTAATGAAGCCCTTAGTTGACCCGATGTACGTTGTTTAACTCTCTTGCATGCATGTCTTATATTTAGCTATGGATGTGTGGTATCTTCATTTCGTTGAGCTTTCATTGTTACAACTGGCGTTGTTTTGATTGGCACGTGGTGAGCTTTTGTTCCATCCCACGTTGTTTGCCAAGCGCCTCACATGGGATGTTGAGTGTTCCGGTAAGCGATGAGTGACATTGTGACTTCGTGGGGGTATTTTTACCTTTATAATTGCTTTGGTGTAAGATTATTCGAATTTTAGCTAGGGCATGCATGTGACTGAGTTACGGTAGCGGTGAGGAGGAAAATTCATGTTCACCTAATTTTTGTACAGGTTGCATAACCCTCGTATCCCTTCTTGTGTTGTTTTTCCTTTTCTTTTGTTATTTTAGCTCGTTCGTTACTAGGGACTAGCAACGCTCAAGTTGGGGGATGTGATAGGCGCGCGGAATTCGTAAATTTAAGCGCCTAAGTAGGGGAAATTAGCGCGTTAGACGTGCATTTAATTCTTATTTTTCCGTTTAATGCGTGCACGTGGGTGGATTTTGTGTCTATGATTTAATTGCAGGAAATTGCGATGATTTGGAACGAATTAGAAGTACCTGGGAAAGTGTGATGAAGCTTGAGAGCAAGAAGAGCTGTGGAAGCTAAGTATAGAAGATGGAGTTTTGAACGAAATGGTCAGTAGCTTCGCGAGCGCTACATGGATCCTTCTGTAGCGCTACATATGGACCAAAGTCAACACGCCCCAGCTTGGTCAAACGATGACGTCAGCACATAAGGGCTCGGTAGCGCTACTAGGAAAGTGGTGTAGCGCTACCGAGGGGCTTAAAAGGGCCTGGGACGACGGCGTTTTGGCCTATGGCGGTTCCTATTCCGATTTACTTTAGGATTTTTAATCGTTTTAATTAGGATTAGTATAAATACCTTGTTTTAACTAAATTTGAGGAGACGCTTCATTATTTTACGTTTTATTTTGTTACGTTCTTAACTTTTGGCTGCTGCTCTCTAGATTTCAATTGCAGATTCAGTTTCTATTGAAGTTCTTTCAAGTTTTCCGGCTTTAAATCTTGTTCTTCTTCGGTAATCGTATCCGTTACTCTCTCGTAGGTTTGTGAATCGTGTTTTTATTTCTATTTCGATTATTCAAAGCATGTTTAGATCTAGGGTTTTGATTATTTCTGCGTTTAATAAAGTTATGAGTGAGTAGTCGCATAGGGTGCGGCCGCGGGACGAAGGCGTCCTGTGGCTAGGTTAACTGATTATTTACCTCGGGTACGAATTACTTCATTTTCCCAACAATTTTAGGATAAAAAAAAACCCCTTTCTGATAAACAAAACCCAGGCATCATCAGATTTTAAGTGCGCACGAGAACTGGTGACGAGTGGTGGGCATCTATTAGGAACCCATTTTTCCCTATTCTAAAATCAGCGAATCGAATAATTGTGTCCCGGGTAAATAACGGTTAGGCTGGTTGCAGACGCTGGACTCTCACGGCTGTACTCCTCTTTAAGTTCATAGTTAATTAATTTAGTTTGATAAATTAGTCAGTAAATCTATCAACTGAACAAGGGGTGGCTACCTAAGAGCCTGATTAAACTAGAATTTCGCGCTTTTGAGTCAAGCACCGTCCGTCCGTCTCTGTGGTTCGACTCCGGTACTTCCGGAATTATTGTGCTACATTGGTCGAGAGTCCTACGCTTGGGACGCATTTTTAGTCTAATTTTATTAACACCCGGTCGGTCAAGCACTCGCTATACTATGCAAATCGTTAGTCATAGTCCGGTTTATAAATAATTGAATTTGACGGCCGTTTGGTAAACTTCAACGACTACCGAATGATCGCATCAAAGTCCAACAAAAAGCGTGTTAATGGATTGGTAGGCAAAAGGTTTTGCGTTTTGATGTTAATGGAATTACTGGAGGTGTATCTCATGGGTTTTGCTTTAGGAAATTGATTTTCGCGCTCCACATTTTACTTACGGCACTCCACTTTTAACGTGAAATTACTAGTAACTGCATGAACAAAATGGAACGTATCAGTAAAAAGTGGAGCACGAAAATCAAAATCCTTTGCTTTAATGGCAATTGGGAGGAAAAGATAGTATGTTGTGATGTAATATTGCATTAGTGGATTCCCTCATGGATAGAACATGGGAACGATATGCACTTACACACGGGTTAGCCGATCCTAATTAGAGTCAGAGGAAGTCCGATAAAGAACGTGTCCATGGATTGATAGGCGATAGGTTTGACTTTTCTATGTTAATCGAATAACTTAAGGTGGGTTTTGTGGGTTTTGATGGCCATGGGAAGTTATGTTATGTGGGTTCTGCTTTGCCGTTCAAAAAAAATGTGGGTTTTGCTTTAATGGCAATCGGGAGGAATTGAAACATAGTATGTGGTGATGGTGGTGATCGATGATCTGAGAGAGTGTTGATCATTTTTATTTTTATTTTTTGAAAATGTCATTGAATTACAAGAGCAGAAATTTAAGAAGAGTCCTTAAGCAAAATAGACTCTAACTCGGGCGGAATACAACCCATAAAAGATAAGATCTTCCTATCAAGACACCTTGATACAATCCAGTGGGCAGCTTTGTTATAAACACGGCTGCACCAAACAAACTTCCACTTTCTACCTACAGACCAAGCTTTAATATCTTCAATAATAGCCGCAGCCTCCCAAATACAATTCGATTGAGGACTATTGACATTATCAATCAAATTCTTACAATCTGACTCGAAAATGACTTCAGCAGAATTGTATTCCCTAGCCAAATCACAGGCAATCCGCAAAGCCAAAGCTTCAATAACAATAGCCGAAGAAACTTTAACGCGACCACATCTCCAAACTTGAGTCGATCCACCAAAATCTCTGACAATAACGCAACTAAGCTGCTGGAGGATTTGAGTGCTCCATCGCAATTCACTTTGAAAACATATGGAGGTGGTGGAATCCACCTTCCCATCTGAACCATCACGTTAGAAACCTTTCGGACTTTACATAATATTGCATTAAGATAATCAATATTGGCTTTTGCACCTTGATCAATCACCTCTTCCGGATTTGGGTACTTCCCATTGAATCGTTAGGATTCCATAATTTTGGCACATACTTTCTCCGTCCCAATTTATTTGTTTAACCTTAAAAATTTAACTTTTTTAGAGAACACAATCAATTCGCCTAAAAAGATACAACTTTCCATATTTACCCTCAATTTTTTTTTACAAAAGTTACTTTATTCTACTAAAGAAAGGGCAAAAAGGAAAAATTGATTCAATTAGAATTCAAACGGACAAATATTTTGGGACAATTTAAAGTCAAAAAGTGTACAAATAAATTGGAACGGAGGGAGTAATATTCAAACAATAGTATGTATGTAGGTACACCAAGAACCCAATAAATCGTGACATTTAGAACACTAGGGGTCCATTCAGCTTCACAAAAAGGATAGGAAAGGATAGAAAAATTAATTTTTCTGTAACTTTCTATGTGTTCAGAAAAGTTGTAAGACTCGCAGTTTCAAGTTTCTCACTAGAAAATGCTTTCTTGCAAAATAAGTCTTATCAAAAAGAAGGAATTCTTGTTTTCCTGCAAGATTTCTTGTCAAGAGAGCACACACAAAAAAATAAATTTCGTTTTCTTTTATTTCACCTCACTTCACTTTTCTTGGGAACTAATTTCCCATACAACATTCCCGGCAACTGAACGGAGCCTAGTAGAATCGTGACGTACAGATTCCATCACGGATATATAGCACATGTTATATTGTAGTACTGTTTGTCTATTGTTTTACTCGCTGTCGATGGTCAATTATGGTGTAAACAAGTACCCTAATGCGTGTTTCATGTCCTTAAACCTGTCAAAATTTTCAGTCTTCGGCGATTAAAGTTGGTTGCCTCCATTAAAGGCCTTCAATTTCCACTTAATGATGGCTTCAACTGAGCCCACTTAATTAATTAACTCTCTTATCTATATTTACGCGTTTGGAATTCAACTAACACTAAAAAACCATTTTTCAAGTCCACAAAAGAGATGAAAACTGCGACTTCTTCCACTTTTATTGCGGGAAAAATTTCGCGTACACCCCCGATGCTTTATTCGATTTGCAACTACACTCACCCTACTTTAATTTTAAACACACATAAACTATGAACTTTAAGACTAAATTGGAACAGTTAACAATTTCTTCTGAATAGACGACAAAGCAGGAATTGAGAGATTTACCGGCAATTTCCCTCCTAAAACAATTTGAATATAACCATTTTGCCCTTAGGAGTCATTTACGTTCTCTATATATCATTTGTATATATAGAGGAGGGCAAACACGAAAAATTAATTTTGAAAAATGTAGAACGGGACCAAAAAGTCAAGGTTCATCCTTATTTTTGCCAAACCAACCAAAATACAGAGCACAAAAAATTATGGAAAGGTAAAAAGAAATAGATGGGGTGTATATGTTTAAAAATGAAATAGGCGGGATGTAGCTGCAAGCCTACAACTTGGTCAAAGTACAAGGGGTGCAAGTGAAATGTGCCCTTTATTACATGGTGGAGTATATATATTTCGAAAAATTACCGGTCAGTCCTATGGCGGGGGATATTTTTGGGGGATTAGGTATCGCTGAAAGTGGAACAGGACGTGGACGAAGGGTGGTATTGGGGGATTAGGTATCGTTGGACTATGGCGGGGTATTTTTGCTAGTTTACTTAAAACGGAGCTTATAGAAAATGGGCTTGACAAATAGTGAAGTTGGATGGGTAGACGCTGACGTTTTTTGGTCAGCCGGTCAGAACCCCTATATATTTAGGAGTAGGTCGAGAGGTAGATAGAAAGCCCAGTCCACCAAAGATGGTATTGTGGCTTTGCAAACAGATTTCCATTCCATTACGGATATTGATTGTAGTGTTTATCGTCCAACTGATTTTTGTTAATACAGGTACGCATTTGTTATGCATCGCAATTGTATGTATTTTTTTAATAACTTGGAATGTGTCTAGCTATGTGGATCAATTAATTCAGTTACGAAATGTATCACATGGTTCACTTCAGAAGAGTCCAATTAAAAATATCGTATGGACCAATACAAAACACAAGAATTGGTAGCGTACAAATGAGAGCCGAATAAACATTGAACAAGATAAGCTTTTACACTCATTGATTGAGATGGCTAAAACTCAGAATCCTCTCTCTTTATCCTAACCCTAGCCGCCACCACGGCGGTTGTCTTTGATTTGAAAGGATATCTTTCTAATGGTCGTATGGCATTTTATGAATGCATAACATTTCTTCTGGAAAAAGAAAAAAAAAACACTTTCACAATTTTTTTTTAATTTTGCATTTAATTATACATGGTGTAAAAAAAAAAAAAGCGAGATCAAGAGCACACAATATTGCTCCTTTATTTTTATTTTTATTTGTTTTGTTTATATTACGGTAATAGCAGCTTTTTATTTAGAGATCATTTGTTGTTACAAGGAAAAAATTAAATCACACTCCGACCTTCTTTTTCAATTGATTATCTAGATAGTATTTGTTTGCCACGGGCTCATGATGTACTATTGAGCTAGTCTATTGAGGAAAATAATAATGAAGAGGCATATAATCCCACATGATATACGCATTCACATGATTATTAGCAATCGGATAAATAATACCACATCCCCGTGGTAATGTATATTTCACATTTTATGGATTGTTCATGATACTTTTGATCATGCTTCTAACATTTTTAAACGAATATAACTCTTGAACAAATTGTCATATCCGACAATCATATCCGATCAAATAAACGAGCCTAATGTTTATGTGATAAAAAGGAATAATTTTATCAGATCGTTGATGAAATTGATCATGTTGTGTGTTTGAGCCAGGAAACTGTGCTTTAGTAAGCAAACACCATAGAAGTTAATGCTTGCATGGTTTGAGCTGGGTGTTGAACATGTGTGAAGGATTTTGAGTTACACATCAGATAAGCAGAAAAATGGTATGGATCAGAGCTGGCCGGGGTACAAGTACGATTTAAGCTTGTAAAGCGGACTTGAGTCATTTGGAATCTATTGATCAGTCCAAAGTAATGTGGTGTGGAGTAATTAAATCTTTCCGAACCGATTGGACTCCAAATGAATTTGTCCTTTTTGCAGACGCAAACTCAAATGACAAGAATCCGATTTTCCATGGCCCCATGCCAAGAAGACCAAAGCCTCTGCCACCGGCGGCTCCAAAAGAAGGCGTCCATGGCCCCATGCCAAGAAGACCAAAGCCTCCTCCGCCGCCAGCTCCAAAAGAAGGCGTCCTTCACCACCAAACACAACCGAATATCTACTTCAAACCACCTCCGGGCTCCAAGCTTTGACCAGCTGTTCGGTGGCCCATTGGGTTGCGACCTCCGCTTTTTGTGGATTGCACGCTCTCTCTCTCTAGAATCCGCCTCCTGTTGGGTCTCTTGTAGCCGGTTGGCATTCCGGTGATAAACAAATTAAAGAGATTAAGGCTAATGAAGATTGTGTTCTTAATTAAATCGCACTTGTTTTAATTAATTTCTTAGTTTACTGTTGTAAACTCCTAATAATTTCCTTGTGATGTGACCTCACTTATAATAAGGAATTCAACCGTAGTATTATTTCTATGTCGCTCAAAAGAAAATTTCGGATTATCTCTTTTTGAATTGAATGGAATTGAGAATTTAGAATCGCATAACACTATTTTGTTCCGATGACATATTCGGTATAGATCACTATTCACCATGAGCCAGGGTTCTATGATGGCTTTTTTATTTATTTGTCTTATATTTCTAAAATTTTGTTTTTGATAGATTTTAATTAGTTGCTAGAGCTCGGACCCTGGCCCTTTACCAATTAGAGTTTTAACAAGTTTGGGATATATTTCGTCACAAGGTTCCCAAGATGAAGAAATGAGTTAGTTATTGATTTCTTTCATGAATTTACACCGTCTAAAAGATCTAACTTGGCTAGCTCAGTTTTCCAAGACTCTTGCATCTCATTAAAAGGTTAAGAGTTTGAATCTATCCACCTACGCATGAGAGTTCTTCTCCTTAGAGGAGCTTTTCTTTTCTTTAATTTCTTTATTTTTTCCCCTATAATAAGCTTATTTATTGTATTAATTGTGTTATTGGGCTTTGTTATCTCGTGACTCATAAATGATGCAGTGACTCGGGTTTACACTTTTTAATTCATAAATTATGTAATGGATATCTCTTATCGATTGACAAATAAAAAAGTTCTAACTGCAATTTACGGGAAGGGGTGAAAATTTTGAAAACATTTAAGAATCTAAATTATTCTTTTATTCGAATTGTGGCACGGTTGCCCTGAAGAAATGAAAAATATGCCAATGCCCTAGGGCACTGTCACACGGTGTCCCAAATTCATCATCAAACGTGTTTTAGAGAAGAGTTTCGGGCACCGCCACGTGGCGCCCCAGAGACATGGAATAGTTATATAATTACTCCGAAGCAAGGGCGGAGGGAGTAAGAGACAAGTGTAGGCAACTGACCGCACTTACTTCTAATAAATTTTCATAGCTAGGGATAGGTAGTATAATTTTTACCCCATTTTTATTCCTTTGACCCTTAAAATTCATTTTTGTGGTATAAGGGCGATCTTAGCTGAAGCGCCCTGATAGTTTGATTGTGTATATAGAGAAGGATATTTTTGAAACCATTACAAATGAGACTATCATCCATCGTTTTCAAATTATGAAAAGTCATCGAGGTCAATTGTAAATCGAAGCTACATTTTGTGATTAACATATATATCTACTTTCTGATTCACTTGTTAATCTAATAATTCCTTTCAATTAGCAACTAGAAATAGTGAATATACATCGTTCACACTTTCGACCTCACTTATCGAAAATCCTAGTTCCGCCCTTGCTCCAAAGAAATATACATTAGCGGATGTAGGCAACACATCTATCTATCTATCTATCTATCTAGTATCTATCTATCAATATCCTATACAAATATGTTTGAAGCTCCAAACCTCAAATCATTAATTTCTAGATTTTTTAATTTTTTAAAACAGTAAAGAAAAGTCCCACCTCGCCACTTTTTTTTTTTTTTTTTCTTCCTTCGACTATTTTAACTATTTTCACGCATCATTTGTTCCACGATGACATTATTTTCTTATAGCAATCAACATATAAAGACCCAAAATATTAGTGGAACGACTCTGATTAATTTCTTGACTTTTAACAATTTAAAAAACAAAGTGCTCGACAAAAATTAATCAACACACCAGCAGAATTAATTGAGTTGGCTCAAAACGGACAGTAGCACAAAAACCTTAACAGATGGAGCAAGCTGAAAAATCAGAAAACACAGCAGATGCAGAGAATAGTTCCAACTAATTCTTAGACTTTAATATATGGTTGAAATCAACTAATTAAGCGAGCTAGTTTGACCCAAGTCAGATTCAAAGCTATATTAGTTAACTCAAGCAATATAGTATGCAAAACGTAAAGTAAAAGAGTAAGGGAAAGAGATATCAAATACGAGGATTTTATAATGGTTCAGTCCGCAACTTCACGGCCTACTCCACTCCCCAAGTGTCCTACTCGGGAATTGTTGCACTATCTCCAATAGTTGTTACAAACGTCTAGCTTCGCGGGTGCTAGAGAACCTTACAAACACGCGTCTAATCCGAATCCTCTCCAACTAGCTAAGACTCCGGCGCTAATCGCACCTAAAACCCAAATGATTTTTCTACCCAAAAATCACTCACAAAAAAACGGTTACAATCTCACAAGGGTGTGAAATCCCTTTTTTACATATACGGTTCACAGGTACACTCAAACTAGTGTAAGAATATTCAAGATGAAGCTTAAGGATGACTGATAGAATTTCAAGAATAGCTCACTGGATTTTTGCTCGAGAGATGTGTTTGGCAGACCTTGCTCTTGGTTCTCCTTTTTAACATTGAATCCCCAATTGAACGTTGAAATCTTTTCTAGCCGTTACAAAAAAATCAGCCCTTACCTTATTTGCTCCTTCCTTCAATCTCTATATTCTCCAGCAATTATATGTCTTCTTTCCTTACGAAACTTTTCCAGACGATGGAAATTAGGAAGAGATTGTCCTTATCTCTCTCCTTCTTTAATTTACTTGCCTATTGGAGATAGGAGTTGTGAAGAAGAGAATCCCTCAATTTGTGATAGACCCGAAACAAGTTTCTTGCTTCCATCGCCGCTCTCTTGTTTTCAACGAGGATTTTAGATTAGGAAAGTTATACAGTGCTTCTATTACACCTTGTAAGCTTTTGGACATGAGGGAATTGTTTCACAAGTCCCTACAATAATAAGTAGTGGCACAATTAGTCTAATAGAAAAATATTATTTCAATTAAGCCCACAAGACTAATAATGTATGTTTGTTATCATCAAAATCTAAAACTATGGGCTAACAAATGGTGATGCACTAGTCTTTGGAAAGAGAGTGCCAAAAATACTACTCCCTCTGTCCCTTTTTTATTGTCCAGTATTCTATTTTGGGTTGTCCCTTAATAAGTGTCCATTTTGTAAAGTTAGTGGGTAAAAGTTGGTGTATTGTCTATTTTGTCCCTAAAAGGAGATTCCTTTTTGAAAAGTAAGTGAGTAAAAGAGTAATGATGATGGGTAAGTAGGAAAAGTGGATGAAAAAATTGATGTGAAAGGTATGATGATGTCTTTTTAATAAGTTAGAGCTACGAAGCAGGACACCTAAAAAGGGACGGAGGGAGTATAATTATATAGAAGAACCTAAATTCAGAAAAAGCGGTTGCAAAAAAAAAAAAAAAAAGAGATGGTTGGAGGCAATACACATTGGCCTTTCTTTCTCATGGTTCACTCATGAGTCAAGATGGATCACACGCATCGATACCAACATGAACGAAACACATTTTTTGTGAAAAAGATTTATGGCTATGATTTTAAAGATAAATTTCAAAATCTACTTGTTTTATTCACGCGCATGTTCTGATGTCCGACCAATCTCATTTTTAATGTAGCCAACAAACTTGACGAGGTGTAAAATAAATGGGTATTCGCCACCACGATCTTAATCAATAGAAGAAACTTATGTGTATGTACATCCTCTCCGGCCACATAAATAATGACCTCTCTAATTCACAAACTAAAAATATACCATGAATGCCCTTATTCCTACGTTAAATATCATGTTCAATTTTTCAAAATTCAAAAAAATAACTACTAGCATTCCCGCACTGACATTTTCAACCTAAATCCAACAAAAAATGTGATAGTAATAAATATTTTCAGATGATTGTCAATTCCATTCGGTAGCTTGGGATAGACTGGATGATTGTCAAAGTCAAATATTCACATGGCAACAATTAACTGACAATTTACCAGTATGATTAAATTATTTGGCATTAGATAACTTCATTCACCAGCCAATTACAAATACGGAAAATTATGGTTACTTGTTCGGCCCTTAGAAAGTTTATCAATTGAAAATTTACGAAAATGGATGGTAAATTTGATAATTAATTCATCACCTAAAATTAGTTTGAATGATGATATCTGTATGAAAATAGAACGGACAAATTTATCGATCCTAACAAAGTATAAAAAAAATATTAAATGGACAAATTTATCAATTCAAACAAAGATGGTAATTGAGTAGAGGTGAAAGGGGTTGATGATGATATTGATGCAGGTGCAGCAGCCCGGCTGGAGGCGTTTGCTTTAATGGCAATTGGGAGGAAAATATAGTATGTGGTGATGCAAGATTTTGATCATCGTGATGGATTCCCTCATGGATAGCATATGCATGTGAGATGCACTTCCACATGAGTTAGTCGATCCTAAGAGCATCCGCATTGTAATAATCAAATGGATGTGAATAAGCAAACTTAACAATAATGCTTAAAAGACACCTCACATTCTAATAAGCAAAGTTACAAGTCTTTTAGCAAATAATCAAATTTCACTTATTCCATAACCAAACTTAACAACTTTTACCAATAACCAAAACTCAATAACCAAACCCAATAAGAAAACTCGAAACTCAATAACTTAAAAACACCCCTCATTGGAATCGTCTCATCGAGACGAATAATTTAGTGTAATCGGATGCGTGATTGAAATTCGTTTGCGATTGGACATGGGCGCATTGAGTATTTTGAGATTTTTTTGGTTAGGGATGTAAAAATAAATAATGTGGAGATAGAGGTTGTTAAGTTTGATTATGAACTAAATGGATAATCAAATGCTTACGTGGCACATTTTGGTTATTGATTTTGATTATTCCCATTGCGGATGCTCTAAGATTCAAAAGAAGGCCAACAAAAAATGTGTTAATGCATTGGTAGGCAAAAGGTTTTGTGTTTTGATGTTAATGGAATTACTGAAGGTATATCTCGTGGGTTTTGCTTTAATGGAAATTGGGAGGAAACTATAGTATGTAGTGATGCAAGGTTGCGTAAATGGATTGCATCATGGATAGAATATGTGAACGACATGCACTTGTACATGGATTAGTCGGTCCTAAGAGTCAGAGGAAACCCGACAAAGAGCGCGTCAATGAATTGGCCGGTAAGCAATAGATTTGGCTTTTTTTTTTTATGTCAATCGAATAACTTAAGGTGTATTTTGTGGGTTTTGATGGCAATGGGAAGTTAAGTGGGTTTTGCTTTAATGGTAATCATGAGGAAAACAACGTACGTATGACGCGATGGTGGTGATCAATGATTTGAGATTGTGATGATCGATCATGATGGATTCCATAATTTTAGCACATAATATTCAAACAATAGTATGTACACAAGCACACCAGAAGCACCCAATAAATCGCGACATTTAGAACACTGGTAGAATCGTCACGGATTCCATTGTGGATATAGCACATGATGCACTTGTACCATTCAAATGACAATGATCGTATAGTCAGAAGTGGAAGTCCATGGCCCTGAAGATTAAATTTTCAGTCTTCGGCCATTAAAGTTGGTTGCCCCCATTAAAGGCCATCAAGTTCCACTTAATGATGGATTCAACTGAGCCCACTTAATTAATAGTAAACTCTCTTATCTATATTTACGCGTTCGGAATTCAACTAACACTAAATAACCATTTTTCAAAGTCCGCAAATGAGACGAAAACTGCGACTTCCACTTTTATTACGCGAAAATTTTCGCGTACACCCCCTGTGCTTTGTTCATTTTGCAACTACACTCATTCTATTTCATTTTTCAATCCACATACACTATGAAACTTAGACTAAATTGGAGCAGTTAACAATTTCTTCTGAATAGACGACAAAACAGGAGTTGGAGGTTTACCGGAAGTTAATATAACCATTTTGCCCCTAGGACTCATTTACATTCTCAATCTATCATTTGTCTAGAGGAGGGCAAACACGGAAATTAATTTTGAAAAATGTAGAAGGGGACCAAAAAGTCAAGGTTCGTCCTTATTTTTGCCAAACCAACCAAAATATATGAGGAAAATCCATCACTAGAGGGGGTTATTTTTGTTTTTTATTCTCTGCACTGTTTGACAGAGTGACAAGATTTATTCGATCAATCTCTACATTCTCAAATATGTTTACAGTTCCAATTTAGTCTAAAGTTAAACGGGCGTATGTGTTTAAAAACAAAATAGACGGGGTGTAGCTGCAACTTGGTCAAAGTATAAGGGTGTAAGTAAAATGCACCCTTTATCACATCTATCTAATAAAACAGAAGGGTCTTTGGGAATATTTTTACCGAATATTCTTTCTCAATGGCTCAGATTTTTTTCTGACATAAATTTTATCTACTCATACAAACAAATCCAACGGTTTAAATTTTTCTACCATCTATCTAATAAAACAGAAGGGTCTTTGGAAATATTCTTACAGAATATTCTCTCTCAATGGCTCAGATTTTTTTCTGACATAAATTTTATCTACTCATACAAACAAATCCAACGGTTTAAATTTTTCTACCATTCACATACAAACTAATGGCATGTTTTGTAAATAGCATGCAATCCTAGGACTTAAAATCCTGAGGCTTATATTGGAAACGTCTCATAGTAGAAAGAGTAATTTTAACAGATTTGTAAAATCAACACAATATACGATAATTGATTAATAGGCGAGGGAGGATTTTTGGAAAGATTTGATGTTTGATTTTTGGAAAGTTTTGCGTTTAAATACAAACAATAAACCGATTAATTTTTACGGGAAGCTTGATTTTTTTAAAAATAATTTTTGATTGCCGATTTTTTAGCGATATAGTCTTTGGCATTTATTTTTTTCAGGTTTTTTTCTCTCTCCTTCAACGTTTACTTTCCAGTTCTCTTTCATGTCTCCTTGACCCTCGCCTTCTCTCCGGTTCTCTTTACACAGGTATGACTATCAGTTCTTTATCCTCTATCCATGGTTAATTCTCTTCTTTTTTCGATCAGTTCTTAGTGCTGGGTTATAATTGGGAGTTGGAGTTAGTCGAAAAATTCTTCCAACAACCATTTTTTTTTTTTTTTGGGTCAATCGGAAGATTAACCAACAACCATATTGCACGAGTATAAGATTTATTTTTTGGATTGGATTTCTCAAACTTTGTCTTTGAAGCTCTAGCTTAAGTTAAAATGATGGATTTATTTTTTAAAGTGATAGACAATTGCCGTAACTTAAGCTTGCATGAAAAAACACACATTACCGTAGCCACATAAGTTTTAGCTTAAACTTGCATGAAAAACACATTTTCCATCACATGAGATATAGATACTAGGCTTGCATCTAAAATAGATTTTTGGTTGCGTTCAATACCTACAGTATATAATTCTTTTTTTGGGTACTTTTATGCTCTTTTTTTCAAAACATATTTCCATCAAAACATTGGTACGGAGACTATGGACTATACTGTCTGATTTTTTGAAAAGTGAAAAAATGGTTAGTTTTTTATTCAACAAGTTTCTACCAGTTGTAACAACATTTATTTGACTCTCATTTTATTGGTGTGTATTCAGAATTACAGAATGAATAGTGAGAATGAAATTAATATAAAATTAATATGGTGCGTGGAACATGTCTCTCGATTTCAAGGGTTTCAAAATTTGAATCACTCAAACTCTGTCCTCATTTCAGCGATGGCGATGAACTCTCTCTCTCTCTCTCTCTCTCTCTCTGTTTTTGTTGGCCGTTGTCAAACTATGTCCTCATTTTAGCGATGGCGATTTAGTATTTTGAGCCACAAGCTAGCAAGTGCTTTGTAGGCACGGATGCATAGTGCCGTAGGCACGGGCAAGCACTAGTGGTATATATATTTAGGGGTATGCGGAGAGGAAGATAGAAAGCCAAGATGGTATTGTATTTGTGGCGTTGCAAACAGATTTCCATTCTGGTACGGATTTTGATCGTAATATTTGTCGTCCAACTGATCGTTTTTGTTCATAAAGGTACGCATTTTGTATTACGCATCGCAATTTTAACTCTAATTTGAATAGGTGATGGACGGTATGTTAGGAACCAGCCCCATATATCATATATGTATGTACTTCTTTTTCTTTCCTTTTTTTTTTTTTTAGAGGAGATTTACATTTTTTTTTAAATGACTCGGAATGTGGCCCAATGGACCAATTAATTCAGTTACAAAATGTACCTCACAGTCCACTTGAAAAAAGCCCAATTAAAACCAACACCAGAATTTTTCTTTGCTGCGCAAAAGGGAAAATTTATTGAGCTCGACAAGGGTACATCGAGAAAAGAGGCCACTTATGTCCTGCCGCAAAAAATGGCGCAACACCAAAATTGATAGCGTGCGAATGAGAGTCGCGCGAGCTTTGAACCAGATAAGCTTTTACGCTCGTTGGTTTAGATGGCCAAAAATCAGAACCCTTGATTACTCTCTCTCACTATATATTCTCCTAACCCTTACTCTCTCTCACTATGCTCGCCAACGTTTTCTCATCTCTCGTACCCTTAGTTGCCGGCGTGGCACTGTGGGTTGCAGCTCCTGATTGAGTTTTGGCCGTCTTGGTTGGATTCCATCGGAGCTCATGCTTGTCTTTGATTAGTTTGCCTATCATTGTTGTTGGGTGGATATCTTAGTAATGGTCGTATGGCATTTTGTTAAAAAAAAAACAAAAAAACTTTTACCAATTTTTATTTTTATTTTTGCATTTAATTGTGCATGGTGTAAAAAAGAGACGAGATCAAGAGCCCAATATTGTTCCTTTACTTTTTTTTGTTTACATTATGATTATTAGCAATCGGATAAATAATACCACATTTCTACGGTATTGTACCATTTTGTTGTGCCTGTTTCCTTTTTTGGATGTCTTAAAAAATTGTCTATATCTCTTAATTTATAATAATTTATATCTTCAATATGGATATCGTTTGATAAATCTCAATTAATTCCTTGAAACAAAGTTTTTAAAATCATAAAAAAAATATAATAAATTGTGAGTTAAAGACAACTTTTTGTGAAACAACAAAGTGGGACGGATGGAGTATTTCACACTTTATAGATTATTCAGAATACTTTTGATCATGCCTCTAACAATTCTAAACGAATATATCTCTTGAACAAATAGTCTGATCCGACACTCACATCCGATCAAATAAACAAGCCTTATGTTTCTGTGATTAAAAAAAAATTTATCAAATTGGAGTGGACTTGAGTCGTTTAAATTCTATTGGGTGAGTCATTTAAATTCTATTGGGTCCAAGTAATGCGGCATGAACTAATTGAATCCACCCGAACCAATTTGGACTCCTGATGTGAGTGACTGAGTTGCAACTTGCGACGTGCTAAAAGTAAGTTTGTCCTTTTTGCAGGCGACAACACTAACACCAACGCCAATGCGAGAAATCATCCGCCCAAGACAAAACCTAGTCGGCCGCCGCCTCCAAGAGCAAGAGAAAGTAATTTTGACAACCCAACACGTACGAAATTCAAGTTCGACAAATCGGATGTCAATTCTGAACGACCACCTCCGGGCTCTACTAAACAAAGCTCAGATTACGACAAAAAGAGAAGAGAAGAAAAGCCTATGACTCCGTACGTAGATTATAATTCTTAACTATCGAATTAAGCGATGGTTGTATTGCTTTTAGACTATGATTTAATAATGTAATTTGGTCAACCCATTTTGTGTTTTATGTTTTTTGCCATTGAAAACGGAGGAGTTATACGATGATGTTCTAGTATATGGAATTGAGAATCGAGATTTTTGCTCAAGAAAAAAAAAAAACAAAAGAGGATATTTGTAGCTACTAGAAAAACGTTTTTTTGGTTTCTGAATCTCTGGATTGGTACAAACCGTACAATTACTTGGCTAAACGAACTAAGGGGGGCATCGAAACGCTAAGACCTCCTCAACATATCGATTGAACTTCGCACTCGTTTTAATTTCTGAGTTTACTGTCGTAAACTCCAAACAATTTCCTTGTAATTAATCTCGCTTATGATTATCAATAATATTGTTTCTTTGCTGCTCAAAAGAGAAAATTACGGATTATCACTTTTTGAATTGAATGGAATCTGAGAATTTGGAATTGCTTAACATATAAGGCGTAGATCCCTATTCACTATGAGTTAGTGTTCCACAATAGGAGGCAAGATCATTTGTGCCGAAAACCTTTTGTGCTTCTGTACGTGTCTCACGGCAATGTGCACGAGGAACACACACAATATTTTCCGATAGTGCATACAGTTTGAGTAGAATCTGAAAGTTGTTTTATCGATTGGGATCGATTAATGCTATCATCAGAAAGTGGTAGAGATTGGAGAGGTGCGAGACAAGTGTCTTGCAAAAAAAAAAAAATTCAACAGTCCATCCGCAACATGTAGAGAAACAAAAAGGCCGCGGATGCACAAATGTGTACGAAATCATCTCGTGTGCAAAAATTTGGTGCACCAATGGCATTGTTGATAGAAGAATTAGCAACTGATTGTTTCTTATATCAGGCACTCTGTGTTCACGCCCAAATCCAAATTCCTTGTGTTTTCCGCTGAAAAAACAATGCGACTTCTAAAAGCACAAAAGCGTTTACGATTCTTGAGCACGGACAAACCTACTCCCCGCCGTTCCTTGAAATGGATATGGTGCGCGGCTCCCTTGCACCGTACCTATCGCATCCAACACTTTGTTTGGTAGTAACTTTTATATATCCGTCACATGCATAGCCTCCTCTCCTCATGGTGAATGGTACTTGATTGTTACGGAATCAGCTTGGCGCTTCCTGCGGGATTGTTGGATTAATTCGTGCATGCCTCAAATATTTGGGCTATCCTCCAATTCCCTTTATTGAAGTATTACCACACTGATAGCCCATTTGATTGGATTCTCGCAGACTCCAAAACAGTGGGCACTCGCGGTTCAGGCAGTACTCCTTTGAGGGATATGGGTTCCCACAAGAGTTGATTTTGTTAATTAAGCTGAATACGGATGGAGCTACCAATTCCACCACGGGTCGGGACTGCCTCTCCAGGAGGTATCCCGTATCCTCCGTGATCACCATGGTAGATGGTGAACATTAATACTCACCCTGTAATTGGTCAACGGAATTGTTACACATTTTGGTAATAATGAGTTAGTTTGTAGTGGGACCCACACAATTTTCACCAATTATAAAGGGTAATGTTACTGTTAACACAACTTTCACAAATTATCATGTTTTGTAGGTTTTATTATTCATGTTTTCAAGTTTGGGCTGATTTCTTGATAATGCATGTTTCCTATTTGGTTTATATTTTCTTAGTGACCAAGAACATTGTAGCCTATATAAAAGCATCTTATGGTTATGTTTCAAATACAATCAATAATACATCATTTCTCTTTTCTTTACCGTTACCCCTCTTAAAATTAAGGAGGATGAACAAAATTATTCTCCCCAAAAATTATGTATGTTAGATACAAGAAATAACTTTACGAGCTCCAATAGTTGTTTGAACGATGAATTACAAATGTACTTCCTATTTTTACGTATTTGAAATAAAACGAACATTCTAGCTTTCAGGAGGACGTCAGGAGTGCACTTAAGCCCAATGGTGATTAATTAGGGGTCGAAATATAATCTCCACCCACAAAGTTCCCAAACGTCAACATGGGTTTCATTCATTTAAAAAAGAACTAGCTAGGTTTTGTTCGCTTCTGGAGATTTCTTTTCATCTATAATTCTCCTCCTCTTCTTCTTCTTCTTCTTCTTCTTCTTCTTCTTCTCCTCCTCCTCCTCCTCCTCCTCCTCTCTCTCTCTCTCATCCCAAATCAATATCTAATTTTGCCCTAGTTTGTCAAATTTTCTCAATACCATAGCTTCTTGGGTATTTGCAGGCATATATACGTACAAATCATATAATTTTGTACTGGGTTACTTATTCAATTTTATTACAGCTCTTTTGAATGTTTGCTTCTGTTATACCATACAGATTACAATAGAGATTAGTGTTTGTCTTTTTGTGTTTCGAAACATATGTTGTTAAAATAGTGTTTTGCGCAAAAGATGGTTGAGACCCGAAGAGGTGACATATTCTTTGGTTTATAGCTAGGCTTCATATTTTGGCCCTTAATTTACCAGTTGCTAATGTTACGGTAGAGAGAGCATTTTCGCTATGAAGATTGTAAAGAGTATATAGGCTTCGAAATCGTATGTGTGATCAATAGATGCATAATAGTTTGATCACCGCACTTCAGCTAAGGTCGCCTTTAGAGTGAGAAAATGCGGACGTCGCTCAGCTGCCGTTAGATTGTGCAACGTCTGACATATTTGAGAATGTAGAGAATGCGGACGTCGCTCAGCTGCCGAACCATTCAAAACACTATCTAACAGCAACTGTGCAATGTCTGCATTTTTGTGATATAAGGGCGACCTTAGCTGAAGCACCCCGATAGTTTGATTGTGTATATGGAGAAAGATATTTTTGAAACCATTACAAATGAGGCTATCATCCATCGTTTTCAAAGTATGAAAAGTCGTCGAGGTCAATTGTAAATCGAAGCTACATTTTGTGATTAACATATATATCTACTTTTTGATTCACTTGTTAATCTAATTATTCCTTTCAATTAGCAACTAGAAAATGTGAATATACATCGTTCAGCTGAAAGTTTTTGCTGAATTCCATGAGAGTGGAAGGCTCACCAAAGGTATAAACTCAACTTTCATCTCTCTGATTCCTAAGGTGGACTGCCCTACCATTTTTTAAGGAATACAGACCTTTAAGCATGGTGGGATGCATTCATAAAATTCTATCTAAGGTGCTAGCAAACAGGTTAAAACAACATCTTCCAATTATAATTGGGGAGGCTCAAGCTGCTTTTGTAGGGGGAAAACAGATTCTCGATGGAGTCCTCATTGCAAATGAGGCCATTCATAGTTGGAAGCATAGTTCCTGTGGAGGTCGATCTGATCCTCAAACTAGACTTTGAGAGAGCCTATGACTGTGTGAACTGGGGTTTTTTTGTTAGATATGTTGGGAAAGATGGGCTGTGGTGGGAAGTGGTGTGAGTGGATAAAAGAATGTATTTCATCCGTCTCGATGTCCGTTTTGATTAATGGCTCGGCGACAAAGGAATTTCAAACTCAAAAAGGCATTAGACAAGGAGATCCCTTATCCTCTTTTTTGTTCAATATCGTAGCGGAGGCTCTTAACATCATGCAAGAGAGGGCTAGGGCCAGGGGGATCATCAATGGAGTACAGCTTGGAAGAAACGGGGTAATTATCTCGCACCTCCAATTTGCGGACGACACAATAATCAGTAATAATGAGTTGCAGGAAATGAAAAATATCAAAAGGCTATTAAGATGTTTCCAGCTAATGTCCGGCCTAAAGATAAATTTCTCCAAAAGCTCCCTTTGTGGTGTTAAGGTCCAACAACAAGATGTGGCTGCCCTTGCTCATGTAATGGGGTGCAAAGTAAATTCCCTGCCTATTACGTATCTTGGCCTACCTCTAGGTGCTAATCCGCGGATAATCAAAACGTGGGAGCCTGTCATTAGTAGAACTCAGCAGAAACTAAATGTATGGTATGGTAGATGCATGTCCACTGGAGGCCGCCTTACTCTTCTCAACTCTAATATGAGTCCTCTGCCTGTTTATTTTATGTCGTTGTTCAAGATGCCGGTGGCCGTTGCTAAAACTCTAGAGAAGATGCAAAGACGTTTTTTTTGGGGGATACTTTGGAGAAGAAAAAGTTGCATCTGGTGAAGTGGGAGTGCATTAAGAGTAAAACAGATGGGGGTTTAGGGGTCAAAAAATTGTTGCAACAAAACATGGCACTTTTGGCTAAGTGGCGGTGGAGGTTTAGTAAAGACAAGGAGTCACTCTGGGTAAGAGTTACTGGAGGAAAGTATAACTTAGATCAGTATTGTTGGCTGCCATACATTCCGAGTTCTGGTTCAGTTTCGAATGTGTGGAGGGATATTTGCTCTATTTGGAACAGTGATTCTTGCCTTGGAAGGGTTGTTCAGGAAGGATTCCGTGTGCAGGTGAACTCCGGGAGTGAAACCTCCTTTGGAACCACGGCTGTTTTCAGCGTCGGATCAGCAGGGGGAGATGGTCAGTTCAGTGGGAGAAATTTTGGTTAATGGAAGATGGGATTTGAGGTTTAGAAGAAGGTTGTTCGACTGGGAGAATCTACACAAGGAGGAGCTCGAGCTAAGATTACAGAACGTAACTCTGGATCAATCCAAACCTGACTGCTTGCGGTGGAATTGGTCTGCAGATGGATGCTAAATAGTGAACTCGGCTTATAAACGTGGGGATGCTTTCAATCAGTTAAGGAATTCTGTGTTGGGCTCCTTGTGGAAAAATTTAAGTTCTCCAAAGGTAGAAATTTTTACGTGGATGGTTATTCAGGAGTGTGTGGCAACAAGGTCGGTTCTTCAAAGCCGAAATATTATTTCGGAACCCCAAGAACTGGTATGTCCCCTATGCACTCTACATCTTGAAACTCCTCAACACTTGTTTCTACACTGTCAATTCTCTTGGGCTGTTTGGTCTTGCATTGTAGATTGGTGGCATGTTAAATGGGTGTGTCCTTCAACGGTAGGGGCTCTGATAGAATGGTGGTTTGGAAATAGATTTCGGAATTTAGAGAAAGAAATTTGGGAATCCTGTCTATATGCAACTCTGTGGTCGTTATGGCTGCTGCGGAACGATTGTGTGTTCAACAATGCTTCTATGTTAGTTTGGGATGTTGCGGACTTAATCAAAACAAGGGTGGCCATGTGGATGAGGACGAAACACGACATCAAGTTATATTCGGTGGACGACTTTAAGGGGTATTTGGACGGGATTCATAGTCTGAAATTGTAATTTTCGTTTGAGGTGTTGTCATCCAATTCTCTGTTGGATGATGTTCTGGGCTGTTTGTTGAGATGCACCTTGTGTTTCTCTTTTTTCTATTATCCCTTGATGCACCCCTTCGAGATTAATAAAAACTTTCGTTTGCCAAGCAAAAAAAAAAAAAAAAACTTTCGACCCCACTTATCAAAAATCCTAGCTCTGCCCTTGCTCCGAAAAAATATCCATTTGTGGATGTAGCTAGGCAGCACATCTATCTATCTATCTATCAATATCCTATGCAAATATGTTTGAGCCACCAAACCTCAAATCCTCAATTTCTAGATTTTTTTTTACTTTTTTAAAACAGTAAAGAAAAGTCCCACCTCGGCACAATTTTTTTTTTTTCCTTCGACTATTTTAACTCTTTTCACGCACCATTTGCTCCACGATGACATTATTTTCTTATAGTAATCAACATATATATAGACCCAAAATAATAGTGGAACATATATATAGACCCAAAATATTAGTGGAACGACTCTGATTAATTCCTTGACCTAAATATAATGGTGATGCACGAGTCTATGGAAAGAGAGTACAAAAAAAAAAAACTGGAGTATATAATTTTATATAGAAGAACAAGAATTCAGAAAAAGCGGTTTAAAAAAAATACTAAGATGGAGCAATACACATTGGCCTTTCTTTTCTCATGGTTGACTCATGAGTCAAGATGGATCACCCACATCGATACCAACATGAACGAAACACATTTTTTTATGAAAAAGATTTATGGCTGTGATTTTAAAGATAAATTTAAAAAAAACGTGAATTATTCATGTGCATGTTCTGATGTCTGGCCAATCTCACCTAAATATAATGGTGATGCACTAGTCTATGGAAAGAGAGTGCCAAAAATACTATAATTATATAGAAGCACCAAAATTCAGAAAAAGCGGTTGCAATATCAATATATATATATATATATATATATATATATATATATAAAGACACACACGCGCGCATGGTTGGAGGCAATACACATTGGCCTTTCTTTCTCATGGTTGATTCATGAGTCAAGATGGATCATACGCATCGATACCAACATGAACGAAACACATTTTTTGTGAAAAAGATTTATGGCTGTGATTTTAAAGATAAATTTAAAAATAAACATGTTTTATTTACTTGCATGTTATGATGTCTGATCGAGACCAATCTCATTTTTAATCTAGCCGACAAACTCGACGAGGCGAGTAAAATAAATGGGTATTCGCCACCATGATGACCTTAATCAATAGAAGAAACTTATGTGTGTGTACCTCCTCTCACTTAAATAATGACCCCTCTAATTCACAAACTAAAAATATACCATGAATGCCCGTATTCCTACGTTAAATATCATCAATTTTTCAAAAAACAATAACTACTCAAAACAAGCATTTCCGCATTAACATTTTCAACCTAAATCCAACAACAAAAAAGTGATAATAAATATTTTCAGATGATTGTAAAAAGTCAAATATTCACATGGCAATAAATAACTGATAATTTACCAGTATGATTATATTATTTGACATTAGATAAATTCATTCACCAGCCAATTACAAATACGAAAAATTATGGTTACTTGTTCGGCCCTTAGAAAGTTTATAAATTGAAAATTTACTAAAATGGATGGTAAATTTGATAATTCATCACCTAAAATTAGTTTGAATGATGATATCTATATGAAAATAAAACTAACAAATTTATCGATCCTAACAAAGTATAAAAAAATATTAAATGGACAAATTTATCAATTCAAACAAAGATGGCAATTGAGTAGAGGTGAAAGGGGTTGATGATGATATTGATGCAGGTGCAACGTACAGCCCAGCAGGAGGCGTTTGCTTTAGTTGATCCTAAGAGTTGGAAGAAAATATAGTATGTGGTGATGCAAGATTGTGATCATCGATGGATAGCATATGCATGTGAAATGCACTTCCACATGCGTTAGTTGATCCTAAGAGTTGGAAGAAGGCCAACAAAAAGCGCTTTAATGGATGGATAGGCAAAACGTTTTGTGTTTTGATGTTAATGGAATTGCTGAAGGTGTATCTCATGGATTTTGCTTTAATGGCAATTGGGAGGAAAAGATAGTATGTGCTGATGCAAGATTGCGTAAATGGATTCCATCATGGATAGAACATGTGAACGAAATGCACTTGTACATGGATTAGTTGTAACTAAGAGTCTGAGGAAACCCGACTAAAAAACGCGTCAATGGATTGGCCGGTAAGCAATAGATTTGGCTTTTGTATGTCAATCAAATAACTAAAGGTGTGTTTTGTGGGTTTTGATGGCAATGGGAAGTTAAGTGGGTTTTGCTTTAATGGCAAACCGGAGGAAAACAACATACGTATGTGGTGATGGTGGTGATCAATGATTTGAAATTGTGGTGATCGATCATGATGGATTCCATAATTTTGGCACAAAAACAATAGTATGTACACAAACACACCAGGAGCACCCAATGAATCGCGACATTTAGAACACTGGTAGAATCGTGACGGATTCCATCGTGGATATAGCACATGATATATTTGTAACATTCAAATGACAATGATCGTATGGTCAGAAGTGGAAGTCCACGGCCCTAAAGATTAAATTTTCAGTCTTCGGCCATTAAAGTTGGTTGCCTCCATTAAAGGCCATCAAGTTCCACTTAATGATGGATTCAACTGAGCCCACTTAATTAATAGTAAACTCTCTTATCTATATTTACGCGTTCGGAATTCAACTACCTCTAAATAACCATTTTTCAAAGTCCGCAAATGAGATGAAAACTGCGACTTCCACTTTTATTACACGAAAATTTTCGCGTACACTCCCTATGCTTTGTTTGATTTGCAACTACACTCACTCTATTTCATTTTTTAACCCACATACACTATGAACTTTAGACTAAATTGGAGCAGTTAACAATTTCTTCTGAATAGACGACAAAGGAGGAATTGAGAGGTTTATCAGATATTTCCCTCCTATAACACATTGAACCATTTTGCCCCTAGGACTCATTTACATTCTCAATATATCATTTGTCTAGAGGAGGGCAAACACAGAAATTAATTTTGAAAAATGTAGAAGGGGACCAAAAAGTCAAGGTTGGTCCTTATTTTTGCCAAACCAACCAAAATATGTGAGGAAAAAAAAATAAAAAAAAATAAAAAATAAAAAAAATAAATATCCATCACTTGAGGAGTTTATTTTTGTTGTTTATTATCCGCACCATTTGACAGAGAGAGAAGATTTATACGATCAATGTCTACATTCAAATATGTTTACAGTTCCAATTTAGTCTAAAGTTAAACGGGTGTATGTGTTTAAAAACGAAATAGACGGGGTGTAGCTGCAACTTGGTCAAAGTACAAGGGGTGCAAGTAAAATACACCCTTTATTACATGGTATATATATTTAGGAGTATGTGGAGAGGAAGATAGAAAGCCAAGATGGTATTGTATTTGTGGCGTTGCAAACAGATTTCCATTCTAGTTCGGATTTTGATCGTAATATTTGTCGTCCAACTGATCATTTTTGTTAATAAAGGTACGCATTTAGTATTATGCATCGCAATTCTAACTCTAATTTGAATAGGTGATGGACGGTATGTTAGGAACCGGCCCCGTATACGTATGTACTTCTTTTTCTTTTTCTTTTTTTGAGGAGATGTGTGCATTTTTTGATGACTCGGAATGTGGCTCAGTTGATCAATTAATTTGGTTACAAAACGTAACTCATGGTCCGCTTGAGAAAAGCCCAATTAAAATTTTCGTATGGACCAATACAACACAAGAATTGATAGCATGCAAATGATCAGATTCGAGCGAACTTTGAACAAGATAAGCTTTTACGCTCGTTGGTTTAGATGGCCAAAAATCAGAACCCTTAATTAGGGGCTGTTTGGACAAATAAGCCACTGTGGCTTATTTTTTGTCCTTATTCAAATTTTTTTTCTCATTTTGTGGCTTATTGTCAATTTTTTGGGGATTATTGCTTCGTTATGACGAGAGGAATCTAAAAAGTAAAAAAATTTGATCGGAATCCAATTTTTTTGGAATTTCGACGAAATTTGGCGGAAAAGCCACGTTTTCGTCTTTATTCAAAAAAATTTGGATTTCGACCAAAATTTTTTACTTTTTAGATTCCTCTCGTCATAACGAAGCAATAATCTCCAAAAAATTGACAATAAGCCACAAAATACAAAAAAAAATTTGAATAAAGACAAAAAATAAGCCAAAGTGACTTATTTAGACAAACAGCCTCTTACTCTGTCACTATATTCTCCTAACCCTTACTCTCTCTCACTGTATTTTCGCCAACGTTTTCTCATCTCTCGCGCCATTAGTTGCCGGCGTGGCACTGTGGGTTGCAGCTCCTGATTGAGTTTTGGCCGTCTTGGATTCCATCGGAGCTCATCATTGTCTTTGATTTAGTTTGCCTAGCTATCATTGTTGTTGGGTGGTTATCTTTGTAACGGTCGTATGGCATTTTGTGGAATGCATAACATTTCTTCTGATTAAAAAAAAAACATTTTACCAAAGTTTTTTTTTTTTTGCATTTAATTGAGCATGGTGTAAAAAAGAGACGAGATCAAGAGCCGAATATTGTTCCTTTACTTTTTTTTTTTTGGGTTTACATTATGATTATTAGCAATCGGATAAATAATACCACATTCCTACGGTATTGTACTCTTTTTTGGACATCTCAAAAAATTGTCTATATCTCTTAATTTATACTAATATTTTATATATTCAATATGGATCTCGTTTGATAAATCTCAAATAATTCTTTTAAACAAAGTTTTTAAAATCATAAAAAATATTATAAATTGTGAGTTATATATAATTTTTTGTGAGGTGTCAAAAGGAAATATGCACAACAAAGTGGGACGGAGGGAGTATTTCACACTTTATAGATTATTCAGAATACTTTTGATCATGCATCTAACAATTCTAAACGAATATATCTCTTCAACAAATAGTCTGATCTGACACTCACATCCGATCAAATAAACGAGCCTTATGTTTCTGTGATTAAAAAAAAAAAAACAACAATTTTATCAAATTGGATCATGTTGTGTTTGAGCCAGGCAAGTGTGCTTTTAGTAAGCAAACCTCATAGAAGTTAATGATCTGAGCGTGGTTTTGAGTTACACATCGGAGAAGTAGAAATTGGTATGGGTGGGGTACAAGCTTTAAGCTTGTAAGTGGACCTAAGTCATTTAAAATCTATTGGGTCGCATATACTAATTGAATCCGCCCGAACCGATTTGGACTCCTGATGTGAGCGTCTGAGTTGTAACTTGCGATGTGCTAAACGTAAGTTTGTCCTTTTTGCAGACGCGAACACCAACACCAACGCCAATGCGAGGAATCATCCGCCCAAGACAAAACCTAGTCGGCCGCCGCCTCCAAGAGAAAGTAATTTTAACAACCCAAGGCATCCGAAATTCAAGTTCGACAAATCGGATGTCAATTCTGAACGACCACCTCCGGGCTCCGGGCATTGACCAGCTAATTGAGACTAAACAAAGCTTAGATTACGACAAAAAGAGAAGAGAGGAAAAGCCTATGACTCCGTACGTAGATTATAATTCTTAACCATCGAATTAAGCGACGGTTGTATTGCTTTTAGACTATGATTTAATAATGTAATTTGGTCAACCCATTTTGTGTTTTATGTTTTTTGCAATTGGAAACAGAGGAGTTATACGACGATGTTCTGGTATATGGAATTGAGAATCGAGATTTTGTGCTTCAGAGAAAATAGGATGTTATCAGTCATATGAATTTATTTGGCGATATGGATAGGGTAGAGGACTTCTTGACTATGTCTGTATAAATGAGTTATTTAATTAATTAAATTAAATTTAGAATGGCCACTCAATTGGAAAAAAATAGAAAAAAAATGAACATGGCCAAAGACATTTGTAGCTACTAGCAAATCGTTTTACAATTACTAGGCTAAACGAACTAAGGGGGCATCGAAACGCTAAGACCTTGTTTGTCTATTTTTACTTGCCGTCGATTGATCGACAAATTAATAATTTTGTAAATGCTGGAATGTGGATGTTTGTGGTAGTGGAGTTTGGTTCCTTGCCGTATTTCAAGACTTCTCTAGAAGTAAACTTAATAAAGTGAGTGGAGATGGAAGAAGAATAACAAAATGGACTTTATTATTCTTCAAAGTAGAAGTCAATCGACTGTGGTAACACGGCCGAGGAGACGGTTACGCTACAAGCTACTCCTAGTGCAAGAAAAGTAAAATACAGATAAAAAGTAGAAGTCTTTGGACGATTGAGTGGGTCTGTAATCGTCTTCAGTTCTTGTATTTATAGGCTGCTACTTCGACTTGAAATTCAAACTTGATGGAATTCCCTCCTCTGATTTGAATTGAGCGGTTACTTCCTTACTTCCTCATCTTGCTCACTCCACGATCTGCATGAAGCAGTTATTTTGACAGAAAATCCCATCGTGTGCTTCATCTACAACTGCCTCTTTTCCACGATCAAGATGTGTTTGTTTCACTTGTGCTGTGTCCAATTGCCACGGGTCCTGACTATGATGCACGTTCTTGACTAGTCAATCAGTCCATTTGGCACTTTGTCATTATCGAGCGGAAATCAAGCTAGTTCATTGACCGTTGCCACGTGTCATTATTTAGCCCAATCGATTAGTAATGACCAACTTGCTGAAATATGGTGTAAACAGACCTCCTCAACGTATCGATTGAACTCCACACTCGTTTTAGTTTCTGAGTTTACTATCGTAAACTCCAAACAATTTCCTTGTAATCTCGCTTATGATTATCAATAATATTGTTTCTTTGCCGCTCAAAAGAGAAAATTACGGATTATCACTTTTTGAATCGAATGGAATTGAGAATTTGGAATTGCTTAACTTAAGTACTATTCTATTCCAATGACATATTCAGCATAGGTCCCTATTCACTATGAGTTAGTGTTTCACAATAGGAGGCAAGATCATTTGTGCCGAAAACCTTTGTGCTTCCGTGTCTCACGGCAATGTGCACGAGGAACACACAACATTTTCGGATAGTGCATGCAGTTTGAGTAGAATCTGAAAGTTGTTTTATCGATTGGGATCGATTAATGCTATCATCAGAAAGTGGTAGAGATTGGCGAGGTGCGAGACAAGTCTCTTGCAAAAAATCAACGGTCCATCCTCAACATGTTGGAAAACAAAAAAAGCTGCGGATGCACAAAAGTGTGTTCGAAATCATCTCCTGTGCAAAAATTTGTTGCACCAATTAATGGCATTGTTGATAGAAGAATTAGCAACTGATTGTTTCTTATATCAGGCACTCTGTGTTCACGCCCATATCCAAATTCCTTGTGTTTTCCGCTGAAAAAACAACGCGACTTCTAAAAGCACAAAAGCGTTTACGATTCTTGAACACAGACAAACCTACTCCCCACCGTTCCTGGAAATGGATATGGCGCGCGGCTCCCTTGCACCCCTATCGGATCCAACACTTTGTTTGATACTCACCCTGTGATTGGTAGAAATTGTCTGAGGTCAACAGAATCTTTACACTTTTTGGTAATAATGAGTTAGGTTATAGTGGGACCCACACAATTTTCACCAATTATAAGGGATAATGTTAACCCTCTTAAAATTAAGGAGGGTGAACAAAATTATTCTCCCCAAAAATTATGTATGTTAGATACAAGAAATAACTTTATGAGCTCCAATAGTTGTTTGAACGATGAATTACAAATGTACTTCCTATTTTTACGTATTTGAAGTAAAAACGAACATTCTAACTTTTACAAGTACGTCAGGAGTGCACTTAAGCCCGATAGTGATTTATTTCTTTTGGCCCAACAACATTAAGAGTGCACTTAGATGAAGGAGAAAAAATGTCAAGAGTTCAATTTTTCTTCTAATGTGCTAATTAATTCAACTATTTTAACAATACGAAAAATTTGCCTATGATAAAAAAAAAAAAAAAAACAACATATAAACAAAGTTACGTTGGAGACCAAGGACATATAGTCACAACCATGAATATAGAAAAAATATTGTGTGCTCTAGGGGCACAATCACTTGGTATCTTAATACTCTTCTCTACTACATATTCTTGTGGGGCTCAGAGCACAATGAAGGTAAAGACTACGTACTGTATTATTACTCATGATAAAAGCATCCCAAGATAAGAAAGAGAAGCTTCTCTGTCATGTTCGTGGTTGTAAAAGAGTATCAAAACGTCATCCCAAATCTTTTTATTGCATATCCAATCGAGTGCTAGTTCCAATATTTCTCTATAGTGGAGCCACATCATGTAGCATTACTTATAGAATGTCTACACAAAAACACCAATATTTAACGACGTTCATCTATTGATGTTAGCGCACAGGCAAAGCTGGCATAAAAGGCCCAAGTCACATAATACATGCGCGAGCATATTTCAAAAATATTTCACGCTAGTACTAAAATTGCATGAACAAAGAATGATTGGCACGCATAGATCACGGAAAATATTGATAGTGCATGCATAGAGCAAAGATTGAGAGTGGGAGAAAACGGTTCTAACGAAGAATTATGTTGCTTTTAATGCAAAGGGTAAAGTAGGTACAATCAATAAGATTTTTCCATTCTAAACCAATATCGATCACCCTCTACTGAAAATTGTTCCACTAGGTTGAGTGCTAGCTGCATTTGTTTCACGATGTCAACATATATAGACACACGAAATTAGTGGAACGACTCTGGTTAATTCCTAGACCTAAATAAAATGGTGATGCACGAGTCTATGGAGAGAGATCAATTCAAACAAAGATGGTAATTGAGTAGAGGTGAAAGGAGTAATAATGATGCTTGGTGCACCAGCCCGGCAGGAGGCGTTGGGTATGAATTCTAGCGGAATTGAGATGTTAATGGAATTAATTAGATGTATTTCGTGGGTTTTGATGTGAAAGTTGAGTGGGTTTTGCATTAATGACGATTCGGAGGAAAATATAGTATATGGTGATGCAAGATTGGGAAAAGGGAAAATTTCAAAATAGCACCTGAACTTTTACTCCAATATTATCGAAACATCTGAACTTTATTTTATTTCAATTAAACACCTGAACTTTCAAAATCCCCAAATTGAGGCATCTGCCGTTAGCCTCCATCTATTTCCTTCACAAATCGGCTGATGTGGCTCATTTCTGGTGTTAAAGGGCCTCACTAGATATGTTAGGAAGTAAACTCAATGCACAAATTTAGGAAGTGAACTCATTTCTGGTTGTGATTGTGTGCATTGAATTCACTTTCTAACATAACTAGTGGGGCTCTTTAACTCCAGAAACAAGCCACATCAACCGATTTGTGAAGGAAATAGATGGAGGCTAACGGCAGGTGCCTCAATTTGGAAATTTTGAAAGTTCAGGTGTTTAATTGAAATAAAGTAAAATTAAGATGTTTCGATGACATCGGAGTAAAAGTTCGGATGCTATTTTGAAATTTTCCCTTGGAAAAATCGTGATGGATTCCCTCATGGATAGCATATTTGAACCGCACTTCCGCATGAATTAGTCGATTCTAAGAATTGAGGAAAGTCCAACGACAAAGAGCACGTTAATGGATTGGTAGGCAAAAGATTTTGTGTTTTGATGTTAATGGAATTACTTAAGGTGCATGTGTTTCGTTGGTTTGGCTTTAATGGCATGCAATTGCAAGGAAAAGATAGTATGTGGTGATGCAAGATTGCGTTAATGGATTCCATCATGGATAAAACACGTGAACAGCATGAACGTGCACATTGGTTAGTCGATCCTAAGAGTCGAAAGAAGTCTGAGAATGCATGCGTCAATGGATTGGTAGGCAATAGGTATGGCTTTTTTATGTTCATTTTTTTTTTAACAGCAAAAATTAAAGAAGATCATTTCCTTAACCTTTGGAACAGGTACAAAGATTATAGAAAGGAGGAAAAAGACAGCATCACAACAAGGAAAAGCATCCCAACTAAGTTGCACTACAGTCGAAGAAACTCATGGCTGCTTTGAGTTTATTAGAAAACAATGGACTTTTATCTATAAATCAATTAAAAGGAAAATCGAATAATTAATGAATCGGTAGGACTTCATGGAAATCAGATTGGAAAGAGGTGGAAAATCTTGGGGCCGACTATTCGCAGCCCTCTATTTTCTCCCATAGCCCGTTAAAAATTTTCGAAAAGTATATTTCGGTAACAACATGTCGAATGTTCAACTTTCGGTAAACAACTGCCGAACATACGTTTCGGTAAATAACTGTTGAAAATAATATTATATTTCGGTAACTACATGTTGGAAATGTATCCTAATTTCGGTAACTAACTGTCGAAACATATATTTCGGTAATTGAATGCTGAAAATGTATCTCAATTTCGGTAATTAACTGCCGAAAATGTATCTCAATTTCGGTAACGAACTGTCGAAACATATGAAAATTTTAACGGGCTACGGGAGAAAATAGAGGGCTGCAAATAGCAGAGCCCAAAATCTTTTTAGGGGTTTATTTTTTGGAAAAATTTTAAAATGGCACCTGAACTTTCACTCCAATGTCACCGAAACACCAAAACTTTCATTTTATTTCAATTAAACACCTGAACTTTCAAAATCCCCAAATTGAGGCACCTGTCGTTAGCCTCCATCCATTTTATTCACAAATCGGCTGATGTGGCTCATTTTTGGTGTTAAAGGGTCCCACTAGATATGTTAGGAAGTGAACTTAATGCACAAATTTAGGAAGTGAACTCATTTCTGGTTGTGATTGTGTGTATTGAGTTCACTTTCTAACATGTATAGTGGGGCTCTTTAATGCCAGAAATGTCCTACATCAGTCGATTTGTGAAGAAAATGGATGAAGCCTAACGGCAGGTGCCTCAATTTGGAAATTTTGAAGGTTCAAGTGTTTAATTGAAATAAAGTGAAGTTCAGGTATTTCGGTGACATTAGAGTGAAAGTTCATGTGCCATTTTGAAATTTTCCCTTATTTTTGCCGGTTTATTCAAGTATGTTTACACTTTACAGTTCCCATTTGGGAAAAATTCAAAAAAACCCTTTAACTTTGAACCCAATGTCAAATAGGCGCCTAAACTTAAATAAATTTCAATTGAACACCTGAACTTTCACTCCGTTATTCAATTTACCCCTTGCCGTCTCAATCCTTGACTTTCCTGACGGCAACCGCTGAGCTGGACACTAACAAACAGAACAAAACGTTAGAGGGAGAAATTGGAGGAAAACAACAGTGATCTGGCACCTTTTTAAGGCCACGTTCGGCTAAATAAGCCTACTGGCTTATTTTTGTCCTTATTCAAATTTTTTTTGTATTTTTGTTTTTCGTCATTTTTTGGAGATTATTGCATCGTCATGATAAAAGAAATCTAAAAAGTTTC
Organism: Rhododendron molle; assembly: GCA_025413875.1. Classification (NCBI taxonomy): domain Eukaryota; kingdom Viridiplantae; phylum Streptophyta; class Magnoliopsida; order Ericales; family Ericaceae; genus Rhododendron; species Rhododendron molle. The sequence continues at coordinate 45,484,153 of CM046389.1, read as the reverse complement.
AAATTACGATCGAAACCTAATTTTTTTAATAAAGACAAAAATAAGCCAATAAGCCAATTTTTTCGTCTTTATTAAAAAAATGGATTTCGATAATAATTTTTTACTTTTTAGATTTCTCTCGTTATGACAATGCAATAATTTTCAAAAAATTGACGAAAAACTAACAAATATGAAAATTTTTGAATAAGGACAAAAAATAAGCCAGTAGGCTTATTTAGCCGAACGGGGCCTTAAAAAGGTGTCAGATCACTGTTGTTTCCCTCCAATTTCTCCCTCTAATGTTTTGTTTTGTCTGTTAGTGTCCAGCTCAGTGGTTGCCGTTAGAAAAGTCACGGATTGAGACGGCAGGAGGTAAATTGAATAACGGAGTGAAAGTTCAGGTGTTCAATTGAAGTTTATTTAAGTTCGGGTGCCTATTTGACATTGGGTTCAAAGTTCAGGGTTTTTTTTGAATTTTTCCCTTCCAATTTAGTCTAAAGTTCAAGGGGTGTACATGTTTAAAAATGGAAAAATACGGGGTGTATCTGCAACTTGGTCGAAGTACAAGGGGTGCAAGTGAATTGTGCCCTTTTTTACACGGTAGAGTATATATAGTCTTCAGGAGTAGGCCAGTCGAGAGAAATATAGATAGAAAGCCCAGTTCCACCAAAGATGGTATTGTGGCTTCGCAAACAGATTTCCATTCCTGTACGGATCTTGATTGTTGTATTTATCATCCAACTGATTTTTGTTAATCCAGGTACGCATTTGTTATGTATAAAAATAATTTTTTTTTATAGTATTTATCGATTAATTTGGTTACAAAACGTACCCCATGGTCCACTTGAAAAGAGCCAAATTAAAACCTTCGTATGGACCAATACAACACAGGTATCGATAGCATGCAAATGATAGTCGGACAAACTCTCAATAAGGTAAGCTTTTACACTCATTGGTTTGGATGGCCAAACTTTGTAATGACCGTATGACATTTTTTTAACGCATAACATCTCTTCTGATAGAAAGAAAACCTTAACCAAATTTTTTTATTTTGTGTTTATAATTATAAATGGTGTAAAAAAAAAAAAAAGGAGAGATCAAGAGCGCAATATTGCTCATTTACTTTTTCTTTTAAATTACGATTATAGTAGCTTTTTTAATTTACAGACCGTTTGTTGTTATTAGAATAACAAATTCACACTCCGTCATTTTTCAATTGATTATCTAGATATATAGTATTTGTTTGCCACATACTATTTTGATGTACTATTGAGCAAGTTTATTGAGGAAAATAATAATTAATGAAGAGGTATATAATCCCACATAATATACAAATTCACATGATTATCATCAATTCGGATAAATAATACCAGATCGATCCCCATGGTATTGTATATTTCACATTTTATGGATAGTTCAGAATACTTTTGATCATGTTTCTATCAAATTTTAAATGAATATATATCTTGAACAAATGGACTAATCCAACACTCACATCAGATCAAATAAACGAGCCATATGTTTCTACGGTTAAAAAAGAATAATTTTATCAGATTGTTGATGGAACAGATCATGTTGTGTGTTTGAACCAGAAAACTTTGCATTAGGGTGTGTTTCACCAACTAAAATAAGAACTAATTTGAAAAACGAGTAATTATCTTTCGAATTAAAAATGATGTATTGTTGAAGAATTATCTCTCATAAAGTTAAAAATAAGTATTTAAAAAAATAAGAATTTTAGCAGAACGGAGCCTATGGTAGGCAAACCCCATAGAAGTAAATGACTTAGAGAATGGTTTAAGCTGGGTGTTCAACATCTGTGAAGAATTACGAGTCACCCATTGGATAAGTAGAAAATGGTCTGGATCGATCACAGTTGGGGTACAAGTTTTGAGCTTGTAATAGCATCCGCATTAGACTCTTTAAATTTCAAACCAAATTACATCTTAAAAGATTACTTTATTACTTTAACTAGTTATTTTTAAAATGCATACAGCATCAGACTCTTTATTTTAACATCAAACCCATGATTTTATTTATACTTCAATAATCTAATATACTTTACATGCTTGAGAAAGAAGTGGGGCCAGAGCCATGTGGGAAAACGATAACAAACACTTGAAAGTATAATAAAATATTGGTTGGCCTATGAACAGTTGCTCACTACTAGAGCCGAGCAACTGTAGCGTTCGTTTCTCTAACCCATGAACAAGCGAGATTGATGCATCTCTTTTTTCCCCTTTTACTAGTTAATATAGTTTTACATGAGGAGAAACGAGCATAGCGTGGATGCCCTAAGTCGACTGGAGTCATTTAAAATCTATTGGGTCTAAGTAACGTGGTGTCGACTAATTGTGAATCTTTCGGAATCGATTGGACTTCCTGACGATAGCGTCTGAGTTGCAACTTAAACGTGATAAAAATAAAGTTCGTCCTTTTTGCAGACGCAAGCGCAGCGCGAGGAATCAGGCGACATTTCCCACTGCCAAGAAAAACAAAACTTCGTCCGCCGCCGCCTCCACAGGAAAGTATTCATGATCGCAAAAACAACCCGAATATCAAGTTCGAACCACCTCCGGGCTCCAAGCACTGACCAGCTGGTTCGGTGGCCCATTGGTAGGCCTGTCAATGGACCGGATTCGATCCGGATCCGATCCGAAAAATCCGACCCGGATCCGGATCCGATAACGTCGATCCGATAATCCGATAATCCGAATCCGGTAACGTTATCGGATCCGGATCGGATCGGATTAAATCCGTTATCAATCCGAATCCGAACTTTATTTTTTTTTACTTTTTATAAATTTTTGAAATTTTTTTTAAAAATACAGTAAATTTTTTATTTTGAAAAAAAAATGTTTAAGAAGTTGTATTTTTATTTTCAATTTCGTCTCCGGCAACGAACTCTGTCAAGCAAATGGCGCAGTCGGAGAATTTACCGGCGTGTTCGACGGTGTTCTAAGTGAGCTTCGGGAGAGAATTGAGGACTTTCTTCTTGAGGCCTCTGTTTGCCGACGGCGACGGGGTAGGTGAGCGGCTGACGGCTCTGTCGGAGATTATGGCAGACAAGAGGACGGCGAGGATGTCGACGAAGTCTTGGTCCTGCCGATACAGAGTAATGGTTTTGGATTCCCGGCGAGGATGACGATGCAGATTAATGGTTTTGGAAGGTTGGGTTGGGGGGTTTAAATGGTTTGGATGTTAGAGGAAAAATGGATATGGAAGTGCCGCCGGAAATTTCGGGATTGAGAGAAAATTGACCGCCGATTTTATTGCGGGGATGGGAGGATTAATTTTTGGTCCCCTTTTTCGGTTGCTATATATATATATATATATATATATATATATATATATATATATATATATATATATATATATATATACCTATAATATAGGGACAGTCTTGGTATTATGAAAAAATGAGGATGAAATCATAAGTGCAAAAAAAAGGCCGGATGAAAACTTACGGAGAGTGACACCCGAGGATGATTCTTTAAGTCTCCCTATTTTTTTATAAAAAAAATATTTTTTTTTTGGCTAAAATTTTTGGAGTAAAAAAGTTTTCGGATCGGATTCGGATTTTCGGATCGGATCCAAATTTTTCGGATCGGATCCGGATTTCCGCTATCGGATTTGAGTCTTATCGGATTCGGATCGTATCCAAGTCTTATCGGATTCGGATCTATCGGATCCGGACCGGATCCGGATCCGATCCGGCCCGTTGACAGGCCTACCCATTGGTTGCGACCTCTGCTTTTCGAGGATTTGTCTTTCCTGCTTGGGATGGCCTCTGCTTTTTGTCGACGAGGAGTGATAGGAAACATCTAAACTTTCCATGAAGTTTAACTTGAAACGGAAATAGATGACTGATATTTAATCTCAGCTAAATCTCAGCCATCTAATTTAGCTCATCCATCTATTTTTTTTTTTTTTGATCAATGCTCATCCATCTATTTCAGTTTCATGTTAAACTTCATGGAAAGCTTTCATGTTTTATAACATTTCTCTCTGTCTTTGTGGATTGTTCTCTCTCTAGAAACCGACTTCTATTGGGTCTCTTGTAGCCGGTTGGCATATTACACGCCTTTACTCACACTAGTGTGTGCGTCTGTGCGGTACCGACTCCTATTGTGAATGAGTATGTGCAGGTGATTGTGTGTGGTGATAGCATTGTCGTATTTTCGGTGATAAATTAATTAACGAAAATAAGGCTAATGAATATTGTGTTTGTACTTTGCACCCGTTTTAATTAGTTTCGTAGTTTACTGTTGTAAGCTAGCTCCTAATAATTTCCTTGTATCTCACTTATAATTATCAAAATAATATTATTTCTTTGCTCTTTTTTCGAATTGAATGGAATTGAGAATTCGGAATCGCATAACGGCTGTTATTTATTTGTTATGATTGAAATCTTGCATCCCAATTGTATCCTAGAGTCCCGACTTGCACTAAGGCTCCGTTTGTTTTGATGTTTCATGTAAAGTATTTTTTCAGAAAACAAACTTTAAATTTTTATTTTTCGGTATTTGGTTGGCACTTGAAAAATATTTTTAGAAATTGACAAAATAGTGTAGAGAGAGGGGAGGCTTAAACGGTGGAGAGATCTGAGAATATTAGATTTGAACGTGAATCAGGAGGCCTCTCTCTTACGAGAAAGGAAGGCTGGAAATTAGCTACTCTTGTAATTGTTTTGTGGTGACCATTATTCGGCCAGTAAAGTTTTAATGCTGATCATATCTTGGAACATAAGAGGATTGGGAAGTAGGATTAAAAAGAGATTTCTTTCGAAGTTAATTAAGAAACGAAAATCAGATACGCTGTTCGTTCAGGAAACTAAGTTGGAGTCAGTGGATCGCATAGTGGTGCAACGACTATGGGGGGCTAGTAATTTTGAGTATGCTTGTTCTAATTCTGTAGGTGCATCAGGGGGTTTGATTACTATTTGGAATGATGCTTTCTTTCAGGCCTCTGCGGTGGTTGAGCATAGATCTTTTATTTTGGTCCAAGGGACAATTGACGATTTCCCCTGTACTTTGGTAAATATCTATGCTCCTAACTTGGTGGTCTCTCGAAGAGAACTTTGGGAGGTTTTGTCGGTGCTTAAAACTAGCTCCCAGGTTCCGTGGTGTATTGGGGGTGATTTCAACGAAATTAAGGAGGTCAACGAAAGAGTGGGGTGCTTGAGGGTGGAGAGAGGTATGAGGGATTTCCGGGAGTTCTGTAACACTATGGAAGTTTTGGATATTCCTATGATGGGTAGGCAGTTTACATGGTCAAATCACCAAAACCATGCAATCCATAGTCGTTTGGACAGATTTCTGTTGTCTCAATTTTTCCTTAACAGGTTTATGGTCCTTCAATGGGGACTTCCTAGGCCAATTTCAGACCATTGCCCTATTATGCTACTTGATGATAATAGGAGTTGGGGGCCTATACCTTTCAGATTTCAAGATATTTGGCTGGACGACCCCAACTGCATGAAGCTGGCGAAACAGACTTGGGAGGAGTTTCAAGTGTCTGGGTGGGCTGGGTTTATCATTGTACAGAAACTGAGAGCCATTAAAGACAGGTTGAAGGTGTGGAATAAAGAGGAATTTGGGGATATTAATGCTGCACTTCAAGATACCGAAGCCAAACTACATCACTTTGATATTCGGGAAAAATTCAAAAAAACTCCTGAACTTTGAACTCAATGTCAAATAGGCACCTGAACTTAAATAAACTTCAATTAGACACCTGAACTTTGTCCCCGTTATCAATTTAACCCCTGCCGTGACTTTCCTAACGGCAAAGGGGTTTTTTTTTGTTTTTGACAGATTTTTCTTTTGTTTGGGGACTTTCCTAACGGCAAAGGGGTTTTTTTTTTGTTTTTTTTTTTTTTTGACAAATTTTTCTTTTGTTTGGGGAATGGGATTTTTTTTTTTTTGAGATTTTCTTTCTGGAGAGAAGCAGAGAAGTAAGGATGACAACCAACTTCAAGAACCAATTAACCCCATTTCACTTGCCGACACTCACAAATCAACCCATTTGACTTTTCCACTTTAATTCTCAGCAACATGCACTTCAATTCTGCATGTGATGTTGGTCCGAACACAATAAAATTTTTATCTTTATTAAAAATAAAAAAATTGGCTTATTGGCTTATTTTTATCTTTATTAAAAAAAATTAGGTTTCGATAGTAATTTTTTACTTTTTAGATTCCTCTCGTCATGACGAAGTAATAATCCTCAAAATTTTGACAAAAAGCTAAGAAAAGCTAAAAAAAAATTGACCACATTTGATGAGTGTCCTTATTCAAAAAAATTTCACATTTCTTAGCTTTTTTTGATGAGTGTCCGCATTGGTCAATTCTTTTTGAATAAGAAATGTGAAATTTTTTTGAATAAGGACACTCATCAAATGCGGCAATTTTTTTTAAACTTTTCTTAGCTTTTTGTCAATATTTTGAGGATTATTACTTCGTCATGACGAGAGGAATCTAAAAAGTAAAAAATTACTATCGAAACCTAATTTTTTTTAATAAAGATAAAAATAAGCCAATAAGTCAATTTTTTTTATTTTTAATGAAGATAAAAATTTTACTGTGTTCAGACCAACATCACATGCAGAATTGAAGAGCATGTTGCTGAGAATTAAAGTGGAAAAGTCAAATGGGTTGATTTGTGAGTGTCGGCAAGTGAAATGGGGTTAATTGGTTCTTGAAGTTGGTTGCCATCCTTGCTTCTCTGCTTCTCTCCAGAAAGAAAACCTCTCAAAAAAAAATTCCCATTCCCCAAACAAAAGAAAAATATGTCCAAAAAAAAAAAAAAAAAACCCTTTGCCATTAAGAAAGTCCCCAAATAAAAGAAAAATCTGTCAAAAAAAAAAAAAAACCCTTTGCCGTTAGGAAAGTCACGGCAGGGGTTAAATTGATAACGGGGACAAAGTTCAGGTGTCTAATTGAAGTTTATTTAAGTTCAGGTGCCTATTTGACATTGAGTTCAAAGTTCAGGGGTTTTTTTGAATTTTTCCCTTGATATTCTAGCTGAAAACAGGCCACTGAATGAAGAGGAAACAGCGATGAGATGCCTAGCAAAGTCAGATTTTTGGAGACTATCTAAGCTTTCGGAGTGCCTCTGGAAACAAAAATCTAGAGTAAAGTGGCTACGGCTGGGCGATAGAAACACCAGATTTTTTCAAATCACGGCAAACAACAGATTCAAAAGGAATTTGGTGGGATCAGTAGAGGTTGATGGAGTGACGTTTGTTGAACCTGAACTAATAAAAGAAGCTACCTCAAATTTTTCCGAAACAATTTCTCAAAGGAAAGGAAGGCCAGACCACACTTGGGAGGTTTGTTCCCTAGGAAACTCAGCTCAGAGATAGCTTCTCATATTGAGATTATTTTTGAGGAGAAGGAAATCCTAGCAGCTTTGCAAGGGTGTAGCAACCTTAAAGCTCCGGGCCCCGACGGTTTCATTTTCTCCTTTGTTAAGAAAGGCTGGAATTTTATGAAAGAGACGATTGTTCAATTCTTTTCAGAGTTCCACGCCAATGGGAAGCTTACAAAAGGTAACAATTCCACCTTTGTCGCCTTGATTCCTAAGGTAGCTTGCCCTGTGTCTTTCAATGATTATAGGCCTATTAGTATGGTGGGATGGGTCTATAAGGTCCTCTCTAAAGTGTTGGCAAATAGAATTAAAGTGCACATGCCATCAATTATAGGGGAAGCCCAAGCTACATTTGTGGGTAGAAAACAAATTCTGGACGGTGTTCTCATAGCCAATGAGGCTATCCATAGCTGGAAACGTAGTGTGCATGGAGGACTTATCCTAAAACTTGACTTCCAAAGGGCGTACGACTGTGTCAATTGGAATTTTTTGATTGATATGCTAGCAAGGTTTGGATTTGGGGATAGGTGGTGTGGATGGATTTTGGAGTGTGTTTCTTCAGGGTCTATGTCCATTCTGATTAACGGTTCAACATCTAAAGAATTTCATATGCAGAGGGGTCTTAGGCAAGGTGATCCTTATCACCTTTCCTCTTTAATGTAGCAGCGGAGGCACTCAACTTAATGCTAGAAAGAGCTAAGGAGAGCAACATAATCAAAGGTACTAAATTGGGGCGCAACGGGGTCTCTATATCGCACTTACAATTTGCGGATGATACCACTCTCTTCTGCAACAATGATCCAGAAGAGATGACAAATATCAAAAGAATCCTAAGGTGCTTCCAATTGATGTCAGGTCTGAAAATCAACTTCTGAAAGAGCTCTCTTAGTGGAGTGAATGTCCCACAAGAAGATGTGGTACTGCTGGCCGATATAATGGAGTGCAAAGTGGAAGCTCTCCCTATCAAGTACCTCGGATTGCCGTTAGGTGCTAACCCTGGTAGGATTAAGACTTGGGATCCTGTTATCGAACGGACTGAAAAACTCTTGAGCGTCTGGAGAAGTCGATGTATCTCGTCGGGGGGAAAGCTGACTCTTATTAACTCCAACACTGGAAATGTGCCTATTTACTTTATGTCACTGTTTAAAATGCCAGTTGCAGTAGCTAGGAAATTGGAGAAATTACAAAGAAATTTTTTTTGGGGTGATATGGCAGACAAAAAGAAGATGCACTTGGTTAGATGGGATGAGATAGCAAGGAACAAAGACAACGGGGGTTTAGGGGTGAAGAGGATGCTTCAGCAAAACCTAGCTCTCTTGGCCAAGTGGTGGTGGAGATTCGGCAACAACAAAGAATCCCTCTGGGCGAGAGTTATTAGAGGGAAGTATGGGTTGGTTGCAAACTGTTGGCTCCCATATTCTCTTGGCTCCGGTTCAACGTCAATAATCTGGGCGGATATTTGCTCTCTGGAGGATGCATCTTCTCATCTGGGCTATTCCGTGCGAGAGAGCTTTAGTATCAAAGTCAATTATGGAAATGCGACCTTGTTTTGGGAACATTCCTGGCTGGGTGAGACTCCGTTGAAAGAAGAGTATCCGAGAATGTTTCTCCTATCAGATCAAAAGATGGAACTGATTAGTAATATGAGGAGTGAGGCAGATGGGGGCTCCTGGGAGTTGCTGTTTAGAAGAAGGGCTTTCGGGCGAGAGCGACAAGAGTTGGATAATTTGATACAGAGAATTCAAAGGGTGACTCTAAATCCATCTATACCTGATTATTTACAATGGAGATGGTCGGTAGATGGTAATTTTAGCGTTAAATCAGCGTATGGGAAATGGGAACAGCTCTTTCATTCCAATAATGCTCAGCTGGGTTCATTATGGAAAAATCTGTGCTCGCCAAAAGTGGAAGTATTTGCGTGGATGGCAGTCAAGGAGAAGGCGGTAACCAGGTCATTTCTTTTGAGTAAGAACATTATTAGTGAGATCCATTCAGCATTGTGCCATCTTTGTCTGTTGCATTTGGAAACCCATCATCATCTTTTCATCCATTGCCAATTTTCTTGGACTGTGTGGTCTATGATCTTGGATTGGTGGAAGGTCAAGTGGGTTCACCCAGCCTCGGTTCCGAATTTGGCAAGTTGGTGGTTTGATAATGGGTTCCGCAACCTAGAAAAACACATTTGGGAGTCCTGCTTCTATGCTACACTATGGTCCATCTGGTTGGCATGAAACGATTACGTCATCAACAACTCTACAAAACAACCGTGGGAGGTGGGGGATTTGGTCAAAACTAGGGTAGCAATGTGGATGAAGGCGAAATTCAACATCAAAGTCTTCTCCGTGGAGGATTTTAAGGTTTTTCTAGACGGTATCCGGAATTTAAAATTGTAATGTAGTCTAAGGTGTTTATCCAACTTTCTGTTGGATGCTCGTTTTTTCCTTTTCGGAGTATCCTAGCTCTTATTGCTAAGGTGCTCCTTCTCGATGTACCCTTTTGAGCTATAAAAATGTTTCGTTTACCGAACAAAAAAAAAACGTGAATCGAGACTGGAAATTGAGGAAATTGAGCAGTGAGAATTACAGTAGAAGACAGCGGGTACATTTTGAAAAATAACTTACGGAAGATTTAATTGGATAAGTCATTTTTATCCAATTAATGAAAAATATTTTACATGTAAAATATTTTTCTCATTTCTTACACAACCAAACACCGAAAAAAAGATAAACATTTTACTGGAAAACATTTTACTCCCAAACAAACGGAGCCTAAGAGTAATTGAGGAAGGTCGTCATATATTCCTAGAATTTGTTTTCGATTGAATTAATTGCTAGAACTCGGAGTATTAGACTTTTAACAAAAAGTTTGGGATATATTTCGTCACAAGGTTCCGGAGATGAAGAAATAAGTTAATTATTGATTTCTTTTATCAATTTACAACGTCTGAAAGTTCTAACTGTGCTTGCTCAGTTTCTCAGAACTCTTGCATATCATTAGGAGGTTAGGAATTTGCATATCTCTACCTTTCGCGTGAGAGTTCTTCTCCTCAGAGGAGGCTTTTCTTTTCTTTTTTTAGATTTTCGTATGATGGGCTTATTTCTTGTATTAGTGGGTTGTTGGGTTTGGTTGTCTCGTATCTGATAATCGATGTAGTGTTCCGGGTTTATACTTTTTAATTCAGAAATTATGTAAATGATATCTCCTATCTATTGGGGGAAAAAAATTCCAACTGTAATTTAAGTCAAGGGGTGAATTTTTTTGAAAAACATCTAAACTATTCTTTTATTTGAATTGTAGCATGGTTGCCCTAAATAAATGAAAAATAAATCAATGCCCTACCCAAACTTATCATCAAATGTGTGGTAGAGAAGAGATTGGGGTACTGCCACGTAGTGTCCAACGACATGGAATAATTAATTCCAAGAAATATCCGTTGCAGATGTAGTCACTACATAAGATATGGACTGTGTTGTATTACACGGCCCACGGGTTCCTCTTATCACCTACTCCGGATTTTTCTTTTTTTTAATCCAAACACAATTCATATCTACCGTGAAGCTAACCGTTGTGCAGATGATAGGTGCGTAAATGTACTTATTTACGCCCCCTAATTTACTCTTGTTATGTCCGTTTATTTATAATTTGGAGTTTGACATCCGTTTCCCTTGTTTCAAGACCCGCGGATATTTGGAGCTAAAACGCGAAGAATGCCAATATGGTTCAGCTTCATGGCTAATCAGTAAAGAATGGGAATTGTAATTAATTTGGCAACTTGTGGACCGACTCATAATTGTGAAGATTTGTCTTTGGCATTTACAATAAAAGAGGGTCCACTGATTACAGTTATGGGACGATCATCTAAATGAATGCCTAGCTGCAAGAAATCTGCTTTCAAATCAAATTTTGAGAAAATTTGAGTTTTAGGCAAGTTTACAAAAAGAACACTTCGTCGAGGAAGAGAGAATTTGTTATCCTGTAGAAAATGATAAGAGTCTGGTAATTGATAACCAGACGAAGTTTTTCTCTTATCTACTATGTCCTTTTGTTTACATAAAATGCTTCACATGCCCACTGTGAGGTTATGGGCTCGATCAATCCTTCTGACTGGAGTTGTTGGAGCTCTTGAAGAGCAAACTGGTAGTGTCCTGGGTTCATTCTATGATGGGTAGCTTTGGTGGGGTTGATATCTTCATTTTTCTTAAAGGGAAGAGAAATGAAGAATTCTGGGTTTTTCCATAGTGGGTTGGAACATTTGGTCAGGAACTGGAAATGGGATTCAGCACAGGAGGTTTGAAATTATGCCTTCTTTGATGGAGAAGAAATTCTCTATGGAAAAGAGATTTGGTTGAATGGTCCAGGGTAACAGGTAATTTTTGTATTTTAAGCCTCTTTTAAGACAGGAGACTTTGCTTTGATTTTGGAGAATATCAAAATCTAACAATAAATCTTTTCCTGGGAGGTCAGAACCATAAACTTGGTGTTTTATGGTGTATCTAGGAAAAAGTTGAATAGTAATAGGCTTGTTAATCAAAGTGATAACAAAAGTTTCTCCATTGATTGAAACATGACTGCCAATATAACCTGGGACAATGGAAAGGAAAAAGATTTGGTTCTACCAATTTTCCACATGGAGCTCTCGGTTCTACTATTATAAAAGGCATCAAGAGTTTTGTTTTAAGAGGTTTTTTTTTTGAAGCCTAATGTGCACATAAATTGATTTAGATCTCTAAGTCTGTCCTTTCTTATGCCATTTGACTTTGATTTAGGGGCATGATTCTACAACAAAACATCCTTGTAGCTCATCGGTTCTTTGAGGTTCAGGGGGGCCACTATTTCAGTGGTATTTTGAGAGCAGCCACTTTATGCATATATTGCCAAAGGTTAGGTCTGTCTCCAATCATCCCCGCACATACCCCCAATGATTGGAAACTAGATGGATTATGTTATGTTGTTGTTGTTGTTGTTGTTGTTGTTGTATAAAAGGAGAAGAACGGGACAGCCGTCAAAAATCACTGCTGGAACCGAGAGAAACGCAAAAACGGAGGAAAAGACAGCGGCTTCGGGTTTAATCTTTTACTATTATTTTATTGGAGTTTATATTTGCATGATTATTTGTTCGAAGTTTTTACTAGCAGCTTTTAGACGTACGCTTTTTCATTCAGAGTTTTTTTTTTTTTTTGAAGTTTTTAACGTTTTGTTCAAGTATTCAAGCATCCAATAACTCGTTTTAATTTCAGTTCTTTATAAAAGTTATTCTTTGATATTAGATTAGTTGATATTTCTTGTTTCTTTTTCATCTCGCGTAGTAGAAGCATGTTTCAAATTAGAGTTTCTTTTGTTTTATGCACAATGATTAGTGAGTAGTCGTATAGGTAGGGTCGCATAGTGATTAGCACACCGTGGCCAGTTCGGACACTACTCCTATTTTCAAACAATAAAAAAAATCGATTTTAGACTGAAAAAATACTTCCCATAAACAAACTCAGGTATCGTCAGAATCCATGTGAACGGGGGAATGAGATTCAAAACTCATTTTCCGTTGCGCATGGGTAACACAACCATAGGATCTCGCATCTTGCGGGGTATCTTTTTCAATCTAAAATTGAACATTTTTAAGAATAACGAATGGAGCAGGTTAATCTGGACTAGTTACGAGTGCTATAAACCCTACAACCGTGTCTCCTTTTAATTATTTGAAAACAACAGTTGTTTCCTTAAGTTTTAGTTAATCTCAATCAAATCAACAAGCGGTGGCTACCTAAGAGCCCGTTAAATTAAGTAAAGCCCGAGTTTTTAGTCAGTACACATCGTTGTCTCTGTGGATTCGACTCCGATCTTACCGGATATTGTGCTGTATCTGTAATGACCCTGATTTTTGGTAAATAAAAATTTCGTTAAATATTAGAATTTTATTTTAATTACTTGGATCGCTTTTAAAATTTCCTTTTAATTTCTAATAATTCGTCATAATTAGATTTGAGACTTTAAAATTATATTTTTTCAACTTCGGACAACTTAGTCTTTTTCCAAAACAAAGTATATTTTAATAGTGAGTAAATAATATCTTTAAATTATATTTCTTGGCTGGAAATCCTATTAGATTAGTACCATTAGTCTTTAACCAATTAGTTAGAATAACCTAATGCCCATTTAGCCTAATCACTTCTTCTTAACCCTAGATGTACCATTTGAAGCTTTTTGTCTTTATCCATTGGTTATTACATGTTAGGGTAATTGTTATCCATTGGTTAATGGATATAAGACTTGCCAAATAGAATGACAAGACAAGTCATGTGTTTCTTCATCATTACTTCTTTGGACCATTGGTTATTACATGTGTGGGCACACGCCCCTGAAAATCCCGCATTCTCGGTTTGCGAAAAGTTCAGTTTGCGCCCTTTTGTTTGAAAGCATGACGAAATGCCGTTTTGAGATAGTCGCCACCCGGGTTTTGCGGAAAACACCCAAGAAACTGATTTAAAAACGTTTTTGTTCACGTTTGTTTGATTTGAAAAGGCTTGTAGACTGGACCGTCGTCACTTTCGATATCTGAGGTTCGGGAGCCAGGTTACGAGAGGGGAAGGGTTTTATGGCACCCCTCTCGCCCAATCCGAAGATCGGTCTCTATTTAGGCATTTTGTAAAACATTTGCATTTTTCTCTTTTTTAATCATTTTTAGCCAATTAGGGCGAGGGAACAGTTAATAGGGATTTAACAAATGGCAAGTTGTATTTACATGGCAAAATGTGATGTATGAGCTATGGGCAATGATAATAGATTGAGAACAAGCGCTTCTGTGAGCGTTTTAGACATATTGGCACACACTGGCCCAGAATGGTGCGCGCAGGAACAAACCTGTATGCACTGGCCACACCACTGCATACAGAGACAACCTGCGTGCGCCACAATAGTACTGGTGTGCGCCGGTAAGTCTAAACCCACAGCTTCTGAACTCAACCCTCTTAGCTCTATAATGGACCAGTGCACACCCAGGACAAACCACGCAGTTGATATAATAGCATACATATGGTTACAGGGTACAACAACAAATCAAACAGAAACAAATAGACTGAAAACCCCATAAACTGTGTGGGGATCAAACAGAGGCCAGGACTAAGCTAAGAAGTAAGGGCCAGCCACTAGAATCTTGGCACAGGTGGCACACGCAGGTAACGGAAAGCCGTGCGCCACTTGTTCCACTTGTCCAGTGCTTGGCTTTGCTTCATCTGGGTTCTGGAACATGACCAGAAGAAACCCAGAGGCCTTTCTGAACAGTTATAGCAGATATCTAACTACACAGTTCTAAAATATGGAAAAACAGTGAACTGGTTTTAACATGCTGCATGGTGATGAATGGGCAAGATATAAAGCATAAAATAGAGATCTGACCCTAATTCACAACTGGAGTACGCCATTTAATCACTGGAGTACGCCAGTTGTGAAGGGCTCACGACTGGCGCACGCCACTCAACGACTGGCGCACGCCAGTCGTGCCTCAGACAGATCCCAGAAAGGTCCCAGTCCCCACGCCAGATCTCGTGCGCAACCACGGAGTGGCGCACGCGTACTAACAACCGGCGTGCGCTGGTCCCTTGTTCACATGATTTTGTGACTTGCTAGCTTTAGGGCCAGGACTGGTATTGATTACCAGCCTTGACCCCTACCAGCCCCCCTCAAGGATCAGAACCGAAAAGCAATGCAAAGATGTTATACCTTTGGTTTGAGTTTGTTGGGATGTTTTGAGCTTTGAGCTTGAAGCTTGAGGGTTGGATGACGGGGGATGATGGATGTTTGACTGTAAGATGTGTATGGAGGGGCCTCTTGTTTACTCTTTCAATGGATGAGAGAAGAGTAAGCAAGAAAACCAAGAAAAGAGAAAGAAAGAGACTTGGGAACTTTTTTTTGTAACCTTGTAACCCTTTGCAAGGATAAAGAGTGGGGGTATATATAGGGGGAGAGAGAGGGGAGTAACCAGCTGGTTAAAGGTTGGTCAGATGGGCTGGTTCCTTAGCCCCAAAGGGTTCCCTCTCATTGGATGAGAAGAAAAGGTGATGGGATGGGTGTGTAAGAGATGTCCCCGGTCGAAAATTGCTTTTTCGTCTGATTAAAAGGTTCCCACGTGCTGTAGACCCCTAACCATGGCTTCTGCATGCTGAAAAACACAAGTTTGACCAGAGGTTTGACTGGCGTGCGCTAGTGAAAGTTAGACAAATGCTCGATGACTGACACGTGGCAAATCACCGGCGTACGCCAGTTGAGTACCAGTGTAAGCAAGTAGGGTTTTTGCTGTGGGCATTTGGTTCTAGGTTATAAAGTTTAAAAGGGATCTGAAAGGGGTTTAGAATGCTCAAAGTTCAAACATACTAACACTTCCGGGGTGTTCTTGATCCGTTTCATTATCAGGGAAACAAATACCGTGAGTAAACTATTCTGGCAAGTTCAAAATAGGGTGTCTACAACATGTTAGGGTAATTGTTATCCATTGGTTAATGGATATAAGACTTGCCAAATAGGATGACAAGACAAGTCATGTGTTTTTTCATCATTACTTCTTTGGACCATATGTTATTACATGCTAGGGGAATCTTTGCCCCTTGGACAATAGATATTAGTCTTGCCAAATAAGATGACAAGACAAGTCATGTGTCCTTTCATCATTATTCTTCTAAGAAGACAATCCTAGCCAAGCATGCATTCAACCCTAGTTTAAATAGTCTTGTCCTTATCCTCCTTATTCTTTCCATAAATGTACTTTGACCGAGAGAGACAGAGAGAGAGAGAAAGCCAAATGGAGAGAGGGAGTGAAGGAGAAGAGAGAGTGAGGTGTGTGTGAGTGTACTTTGACACTATTTGACCTAGTTCTACTTGTAGTTGATGTGATAATTGGATGACAAGGCATGGCATGATTGAAAGGCTTGATTTGACAAGTCCTTGGAGCAAATCAATGGGAGGTAGAGAGAGAGAGAGAGATGGCCAGCCATGGAGGAGAGGAAGAGAGTGATGTGTGTACTTGTGTACTCATACAATCTAGTCACATCATTGGTCAATATCTCACACAATCCAAATACCATCAAATCTAGTCAATCTATTAACCATTGGACAACAAATGTTAGGGGAAAAATTGTCTCTTGGATAATAGACCAACCTTTGGCTATAAATAGCACCCAATTTCTCTCCATTCAACTCACACATTCACCATCCAACTTCTCTCTCTAGAATCCTTGTCATTGAGCTTGTTCTTACTTTGTTCTTAGTGTTCTTGAAGTTCTTCCTTTGTTCTTCAAGAAACTCATCCTAAGCCACCACCACTCAACCACCCTTCGATCCTTAAAGGTTTAGTAGTTTAGTCAAGACTTAGTTTCGAAAGAAACCTTTCTCTTTCGAAACTACCGGAAGCTCACCGTAAGCCGTTACTCCATCCGACAACCAATGAACTTTCTGTAGCCACCCTACCGCCTAAAAGAACGGTAGAGTGTCCTTACTCACTATCCCTAAGTATAGTTTGTGTGCATATTAAGTTGTATGTAGATTAATCTTCACGCCTACCCTACGTATATCGTATCTTATGAGCATGATAAAAAAATATGTAGTATACTTGGATAAGTTGATCGTATGCTTTTGTTTTACGTAGTTTACTTTGATCTTGAGAATGATTGAATGCATGACTTATAGAATCTTTCCAACTTGATTAACTCGTCAATAAACATATGTTGTTTTGAATTTCCAAGAAAAAGGATATACACTTTCGTTTAAAGATAAAGTGTTGTTTCAAAACGAAGTATTCGTATTTTGATATTTTCAAGGATTGTGAACTTGATCGCATGATTGCTTGCCTTACTTGTGGTTATGAACGAGCATAATTAAATAGAATTGGATGACCTTGCTAGTTTAGTTTCAAAATTACTACGGAAGTGTTATATTTGTTTACGAAGTCCCGCCGCGGAGTCGATGCATGATACGAGACACATGAAATTGGAAAGTAGAGACATGACACGTAAGATGTGATTGATATGGATAAAAATATTTTAGAAACTACGTAATGGCCAGACTTGGTAGCCTTACGTTGGTGTGCGTTGCCAATGGAGCCGAACTTGGTAGCTTCATTTGAAGGTGAGTATGTGACACAATGTACTGGACTTGGTAGCCATTGTGGCCAATAAACCGAACTTGGTAGCTTATTGGTTATGTGCGTTCACAATGTGCCGGACTTGGTAGCCATTGTGGCCAATGAGCCGGACTTGGTAGCTCATTGGTGCGTGTGTGTGTTTTTGGAAATAATGTTGAAAGATAAGACACAAAACGATAAGTCGCGTAAGAGAGACACAGAAATCATGACACCAATGATAGATAGCGAATGCGGATGTGTCATTGTTGTTATTGTTATCAATTATTGCATGAGCTGTTATAACCCTTTATGATATATGCATGACTTGCTATGTATAAGTTAAGGGTTAGTGGGTTTTGGTTTACTCTATTGAGCCTTCAAGCTCACGGTGTTGGTTTATGTGACCCTGACATATTATGCTGGTGGCGACGCTGGTATAATGTGTCAGACCTTTTAGATGAGCAAGGAGAGCTGTATACCTTGGAGGCCTTTGGAGCTGAGGAGTTTGCTAGGATGGAAGAGGAAAATGAGCTGTAGATAACCTTAGATGTCCTTCCCTTTTGATGTAATAGAAGTACTCTCTGAGGAGTTGATGTAATAATGAGCTAGACTCTCTCTGTTTATCTATAAAATGTTTAACTTAACGAACCCGATTTTGAGGGCGTTACAGTATCAATCTCCGCTCTACGCTTAAGGCAACCCATTAATTTATGACTATGAAATCGTCAAGCAACGGATGCGTCGGCAAATGATGTTCCGATCTCGTTGAGAGATTTTTATATCTACCATTTTATTCCTAGTTGAATTGCTAATTCCGTTTATGCGGGGACTTGCTTGGGATTGTATACCCCAGAATCGTAAGCGCTTAATTATGTTATTTTAATGCATCGTTCATTTACCAAAAAAACACACCCCAAAAATGGTTTCACATGTACACATTCGATCACTTGCAAACCCTGTTTCACTACCACACCAATAAACTGAATCTTTTATATCCAGTCAACATTATTTCCAGATACTTCACTAATACATAAATCGATTTTACTTCCTTTTCAACCCTAAAATTCCATTTTGCGTTGCTACCATCGAAGAGCTAATCAAGACATTTTCTTTTGTCTTTAAATTCTCACACATAGTTAAGAACAACCCCCTGTCCCAAACCCCAGCTTCCCACCAGCAACATCATAAACCACGTCCAAAGTCTGCTGCTGCACATTCCCGAAAATACCCACGTCGGACGCGCCCGAATTCCCGGCGAACGCCAGGCACACCTGCGACACCTTCACGGCGTACAGTATCCCCTGCGCGTCGAGCGGAACCTCGACCCCACCGCCGAGCACGAAGGTCACCGTCGGTATCGACACGCTCGTGTAGTTGCTCAGGTCGTAGCACGTGTCCAGGATCGACGCGGACGAGGTAAGAGCGTACTTCGTCATGGCCTGCCGGAAGCTGGTTTTGAGGGCGCTGTAGGCCGCTGGGGGCAGCCGCGTGATGACGGTGCCGGAGTCGATTATCGAGCTTGCCGTCTTGAACACCGTCTGGGAGATCGACAAGGTTGATCCTCCGAGTTTTATCCCGGTTATGTCGAAGTAGTAGAAGGACTGAGAAGTCGGTACAAACGGAGTGAACTTGGGAGAAGACGACTTCGCTTCGGATTTGCCGAAAGAGAGGTAACCGGTGCTGGAAGGGGTGGGGAGGCAGTAGGAGAAGTACTTTCCGAACTTGGAAGCGGTCTGGGAGACGAGGGAGAGCTGGTCGCGGCCAAGGCCGAGGAGGCCCGCGGCGCCCCCGAAGAGGCCCTGGTTGTTCTGGCCACAGCCGAAGAGGAAGTTGGGGAACACGTCGGATATGGAGAGGGTTAGGGTTTCGGTGGCGAAGTAGCCGACCGAGAAGGAGGAGTCGCCGTACTGGATGCCGTAGACGCAGGTGGAGGTCGAGCAGCCGGGGTTGTTGCCGGTGGCGGAGGTGAGCAGGGAGCACTGAGTTGAGCCGCATGAGATGTTCTTGTAGGATTTGGATGTGGATGGGTTGAAAATAGGCTCTTGTTGGTCGTAGCAGGACCTGTATTTTTTCCCGAACAAAATCATCTCAGTTATATTAATACATAAATAAGGTACGACTAAAAGGACCATAACCCATTTTGGGAGCAAACAGAGTTATATTTTGTCATGTTTTATGAAAAAATCAAGAGAAATTTTCGAAAAGTCCAAAAATTTTATTGGGTTGAGAATTAATTTGATTTCATTCACAATTTCAGAAATCATATTTTTATTCAAATCGATATTGCTTAGTAGACTAAAATAAAATAAGACCACAGACTAGAGTCTGAAATCTCCAAGTTTAAGTATGTACCTCACACACGGCTGGCACTGAGCCCATGTAAGGTCGCTCCCGGTGTCGAATATGAGAGATTGATCCTTTTTAGGGGTCCCGAGTCCGACGGTAACGATATAATTACCGGAGCCAATCGTGCGCCCGGACTTGGCGGGGATGCTGGATTTGCGGCCTTCTAGATTATCATTTTTGCCCGTGTCGAGCCCGACTCGGTACTGGATTGAGTGGACTCGGGATTGATCACGAGAGAGGATCTGAGTCGCTGTTGGAGCGCTGGCTTGGTCTTGGTTGAGACTAGAGCATGCCCCGTGCTTGTGGACTAGTTTTAGGGATCCCTTTTTGCTGCTATCTGGTAAAATTATTTACATTCTCACCCTATAAGAATTTCTTTTGGAGCAAAAAGAATTCCTCAATTATCACATGCAATTGGTTGGTTAAGAAAATTGTATTTGCATGTCACTACGTAAATATACTGTTATTAGGAGTGTGATAAAAATAAAAAATTTAAAAAAAAAAAAAAAAAAACCACCGAATCCCGACAGACCCAAAAAACTCGACCCACTAAGACAGTGTCTACCCTCGTATAGTGTATGGGTGTAGATAGGGTGCTAGGGTCCTATCGCTGGTTTTAGGGTCGGTTTGGATTAAAAAGAAAGGAGTGACTTTTTTTCATCTTTATTCAATTTTTCTTTTGCATTTGTTAGTTGCGTCAAATTTTTTTGACTTATTAGTTCGTCTCGACGAGAGGAATCGAAAAAGTAAAAAAAAAATTGATTGAAACTCATAATTTTTTTTAAAAAAGTCAACTTTTGACGTATCTTTGTCTTTTTCAAAAACTTTATGGGTTCCGATAAAAAATTATAGCATTGTCCCTCAAGAAATGTAGAATGATGATTATTGGCTAGGTTCAAGGGATGATCAAGTAGGGTCTGGTTATGGAAAGAATTCCAAACTTTTGATTAAACATATAATTAGACATAATTTGTTCGTGTTATATATATAATTAAATATGGTTTGAGATGTGCTGGTGTGTGGACCAGGGTTTCAATTTGCATTGTTTTTATTGGGCCCACTGAGAGGTTTAAGTCAAATAGATACTAGTTCATGACAGGCGAAATAACTTACAAGCAAACGCCTCAATTATTACATTAGGTTCTGTCTCGATCATGACCTAGTAAAAATAGATTTTAAAGAATTTGCAGAAGTAAATGAAAAGATTTTAAAAGGGCAAGCTACAAAGCAAGAAAATAAATTGAAAGGGTAAAAAAGTCAATATTTAGTGTATTTCTGTCATTTTTTTCGTTCTCTTCATAGTTGATGATTCAAAAATAAACCTTATGATTCAGTTGGGTGTGTGAAAATACTTGGAGATAAGGATTATTTTTCTCTCTAAATTTATATATATACAAATATTCAAGTGTAATAATTTCATTTTTTTTTTTTTATGTGAACCTGAAGATTAGTTTTGTCATTTGACGTAAATAAAGAGGGGTTGCGGGGAGGAATTTGGAAGTGCAGAAACAAGAAAGAGTGCAAAAATCTATTTTTTTTCTGTAAAAATAGAATGGACCCCTATACGGATGCAATTAAGTAAAAGGGAAAGGAGGCAGGCTCATTTATACCGATAATTTTTGTGCCTCTGTGTCTAGCAGTTTTTGGTCGTTAGATTTAAAAAAAATAAAAAAAACACACGCAATTCAAAGACCGAAAAACCTTCGGCACAGAAGCACATCGATTTTCGAGACAGATGATATCAGACCCCACGGGATAGTGGGTTTTGGACAAATGGTATGGTTAGGAGTGTTTCAGTAGTGGTGGCAAAGCACCAAAAAAGGAGATAAGGACAAAAATGTCAATGGCCCATGGGGAAATTTTGTTATACCCCTTCCTTTTCCATATATTCTGTTTCAAAGTTTGCTCAATGGCCCAATGGTACTGCTGGCCTGCACTAGAGTCTAAAACACTACTACATGATGAGTGACCACCCTCTAATGATCTTAATATCAAGTGACATCTCAACAGATAATTCAAAGAAATTAAACACTCACAAAAAGGAAATATCGTGTCCTACTTGGAATCTTTTTCAGCTAACAAGCTATCATGCTAGGAACCACCAAAATGGACCACTCTTGCAACTAACCCCACTCTCTTTACCTTGGATATATACATACAACTAACCCCATTGAAATTTCTAGTTTCTTAAGTATGTGTGCTTCTCTCCATTCCGAAGATGTGAACTAGTGTTGTGAACTTGACCGTATCGTTGAGATTCGTGAATTCTGTTATGTAGGTATGTCATTTTCAACGAATTGTTTAACCGGCAAATCATAGCCCTACGATTTAACCCTATTTGTCTAGGAGAAAAAAGATAGTCTGTCTAGTTTGATAATCAAATGCAATTGTGCATGGTTTTCGCACGCAAAATGCGATGATTTTGCGTTGCTTCAATATTTACTTGCTCGGTTTGATTTTCTAATGGATGATGCATGTACACACTGAGCTTACAAATAATTATAACGAATAATTAAATGACCGTGCCGAGAGGCCTTTGACCCAACGACATCAGGCCGCTATACTTAATGTGCATGCCAAATAAAAAATGAGGTGAGAAATTCAACTACTCTTCCAACGTGTTAATATAACGATTCTAAAAATAATGACTCTTACCGATAAAGATAAAAATAGTGATAACAATAATTAAATGACCGATGTGGTCACAGGGCCAGAATATGACCTTAATGTTGACCTTAACATCAGCAATCAAAAAGGTGAAATAAAATAGGATGAATGCTCCACTACTTAATTTCTTTTGCTGAAGTGGATTTCCACCAACCAACATATGTAATCTGTCTGTCATTGTATTGAAAGGTCCGTTCCAGAATATATTCTTAAATATTTACTTTATATTTTTAAATTCAAAATTAATATAAATAAAAAATAATTTTTTAATTTTTTTTGCACTGTACAAAAGAACTCAATAAGATCTATCAAACAAGATCCATATTGATAGGAAAATTATTTGCGTAAGTACATAATTTTTGAGCTTGAAATTGCCTTTTTAAAAAGTAAATACTTATTTCTCTTTCGGAAATGGGGCCGAGACTAATTCTTCGTTTTGCCAAAGATTTATAAATACTTTACAGAAAAGTAACATAAAATTACCCCAACAAACCATTTTTTCTTTTTAATAGTATAAATGAGAACACGTAGTACTAATAGTACGACTCGGTCGAAAACTTGTTAACAAATAATATCTACGTTCTTTTAACTTAATAGTAGTACTCTCTCCCCGTCCCGAATTGAATATCCGAATTGAATATCAATTTTTTTATAGTCGTGCTAATTTCGATTTCTTATATCCTTCAATAAGGATCTTCAAAGATATACAATATGGTTTTTGTTTGATAGTTCAGAATTTTAAAGATCGACGTTATTGCTATTTTTTTGAATTCTTCATTGCGCATACTTTTCAAGTTTCTGTGAGACGCACTTTATCTACTAAAAAAATAAAGTGCGTCTCGCCTCTGATCAAGTCTCTCTTTTTTTTTTTTTTGGATCGGCGCTGATCAAGTCTCTCTTAAGCTTGTGAATGCTGCTTAGAGCTAGATTTCCTGAGCTCTAGAAGGAAAGTGAAGGAGTCAACGCTGAATGAGTCCATAGGGGGGGGGGGCTATACGGAGCTTGCCCGATTGCATTTTCTCTTTGTAAACGATTTCTTTTTTGTATAGGGTTTTGAGTGGTGCTACGGTTTTTGGCTGAAGTAGTTTTTCAATAGATCGTTATATCAGGGTATGCTCCTTTTAGTTCTGTATACGTTGGAGCTTTTTCAATGGAATTGTGCTTATTCAAAAATAGAAGTGAAAAAGTGCGTCTCACAACTCTCACCGTACACTTAACTAGTGATTTCTCGTGCAAAAGCTGTGGATAAATTCCAATTGGAAAAATTGCCTGAACATTCAAAGGGACTGCATTACGACGACGATGATCGAACTCCCTATAAGGTCTTGTCTGAACAGAGTTAGAGGCTTGTAGATAGTATTAAAACCTTGAGATTGCCGAATTACCTGTTTTAACACATTTTTTCATCTAAAATTGTTATCCCTGATTCCGCCCCTGCAGTGGGGCTTTATGAGTTTTCGTATGTTTTAACGCTAGTTGGAGTATCGGGTACGTAGCTAGAATCGGGGTTTAGTGATCGTGAACTTTTTTAAACAGTGTTTGGCGCCAGAGCACTTGAAGCCGCTAAGCCGCCGTAGCGGTCGTCGTGGTCGCGGTGTGGGTAAAAAATTTGTTATAAAAAGTAATACGTAGCGGAAATTGACTGATACAGGTGTAAATTTTGGAAAACAACAGTATGGCAGAGTGTAGCATTATAGTAGGACCGAAAACTACTATGCAGCGGCCGATATCTGAATCCATGGTGCAGAGCTATACATAATGCTCGGAGAGTGAACTGAATAATTACTTCTCCAACATGAGTGCACATAAAGAGACACACATAATAGCCACATCACATATCCATCTAGAGAGAGAGAGAGAGAGTACCTTTGGTGGAAGAGCTGCAAACAGAAGATGGCAGGAGAGAGCTGATTTGGACAGTATGACGGCGGTGGCTATCCAAACTCTCTCCACCACCCAAAGCGTAGCCCTCGTTTGAGAAGCAGAGGATTGAGAAGAAAGAAGCAAGAAAAACAGAGGAGAGAACACTACTAAATGAAATGGAAGAATTCAAGATTGGAGTGGCCATTGGAAAACCACAACCCTTTTTTCCTTTCACTCTCAAATTAATTTCTCTGCTTAATGCTATCTATCTATGCCTATAAACACTTGTGTGAGATTTTATTTAAGCCTTGTAAGCTACATATATATTGTGTGTGGGATGAGATTTTCAACCCTTTCACGTCAACCACTAAGAGAAGACCCCAATTTTTTCCAACTTAGTTGGGTTGGATTCTCTGTGGTCATGCTCCAAATTCGTCCCGGCATGTTCACCAATCTCCACTCACCACTTACGAGCTCCGGTAGAGGTTACATATGTCGTTAGTGGGTGCAAACTTGCAAAGCCGTTCCTGAGCTAAAACTCAAAGTGTGGCAGCTTTAGGCCCCAGAAAATTTAAGAATTTTGAAGGGCCCTTTTATTTTGATACCCTTTATAATAATCTACTCAAGTGAAAAGAGTCTCATCTTTAATTTTTTTTTTTTTTTCCTTTAGACTCCTGCAAAATCAGTACCGGCTCTGAGTGGTTGATAAAAGTAGTATAATAGGAAAAGAAAAGGAATTGGTAAGATGAAAAGATAAGGAGAGGGAAAGATCCATTTTTGTTGGTATGCTTGTATGTTGGGTTTATAAAATGAAAGGGGAAAAGAATAGGACCCTCTAAGAGTTCGAATGAAATTATGTTTCAAACTATAATAATTGGTCTAGATTCAAAAATGGTGTAGTGTGAAATGGCCAAATGCATGGGAATCTTGAACTCCTCAATGAATGTGAGTCACACCTTGCCTTTTTTTCTGTGAAATTTCTCTGTGTAGCCAAAAGAAATTTCTCTTTGTGCACGTTACATGGGAGTAAAATCCACATATAGTAATTCTTTAGCAAAGAAATCATTTTCCCACCTTTTCAATCAATTTGTTTTTCTACTAGCAAATGAAGAAAAAACAATTTTCTTCGTATTTCACTTAGACGATATGCATTAGGTGTTAGAGATTAGATGCTAGTTGAGGAAAGAGGAACCATAACGCGAAAAAGAATGTGATCAATGGAACTCCGAGTCCAAATACTCAATTAATGCCACAAGACTTGCAGCGACTGATCACTGCTTTTAGGGTATGTTTGGTTGGATGGAATCAAGGTTGAAATGGAATAGTTATTCCAATGACTTACTTATTCCAATGTTTGGTTCATCATTGAATAATGGAATGATGATTCCAAATTGAATCACTATTCACCTTAGTAAAGGAATTGTCATTCCATCCAAAAAACTAAGGAATTGTTATTCCATTTCTTTGTCACTCCAAAATTACTAGTGCCACTCCAACATTCACTATTGCCACACCAAAAATTACTATTGCCACTCCAAAAATTACTATTGCCACTCCAAAAATTACTATTGCCACTCCAAAAAATGCTATTGCCACTTCAAAATTACTATTGCCACTCCAAAAATTGCTATTGCCACTCCAAAAATTGCTATTGCCACACTATTCCATTGGAGATGATAATGATTATTCCTAAGTACAACCAAACATGAGAATGGAAATGATTATTCCATTCTCAATTCCTCCAATTCTATTCCATTTTTAATTCTATTCCTATTCACATTCCATTCCATCCAACCAAACGCACCCTTATAGTATTCCATTAAGTGAGGGAGACATAGGCATCAGTTATACATGTGCGGTTAAATTGAGATCAGATCCAGACATCCGAGTTATCATAAAAGAAGAAGTTATTCATAGGCCAACTTCTTGCCGTTTTTTTAAATCACAACTTAGTGCCTTTGGTTTGCTAAATTTGTAGCTTTATTAGTGTACAAGTGAGGACATAACCGTCACGTTAAGACAGAATTGGTGCCAAAGGGCAAATACTAATTTGCGTAGCACCCACATACTATAAGCACCCAACCTACGTGTTTGTTTGCGCGATTCAGGTTGTGATTGAGGGCTACATTACTGGGTCCACCTAGATATATATATATATATATATATATATATATATATATATATATATATATATATATATATATATATATATATATATATATATACTCGGTATATCTAACTCGAAATCAATTCGCAATGAGCGGAGATATCTCAATTTTATATTAAGTGATAACTCATTCCACTTTCAAGCAATGTGATACTCGATTTTTCAACATCTCCTCTCACATAAAGTTGTGTTCGAGGTCTGTCACGTGCAGCCTCTTTTGGCTCTATCATCGTGTAGTCTTTTCTCGTCATCATGGGATGTGAATTGTGAAATTTTAAAATGTGAGATGAAATGGGCCTTACTCTGATAGACTGATACTATGTGTGAACTTTATATCCAACTCAAGACAATTAACAATGAGCGAGGTCTCAAATATTATATTCAGTGATCACCCAACTCATTGCCAATCGTGGACATACATGTAAATTGTAGTCTTTCACAAATTGAAGTGGCTAGTCAATTTTAAACTATCGATGATTCTCAGTTCTAGAAAGTTTATTGTCCCATTATTCCACATCTTAATGCTTAGATATCAGTAAAAGAAAATTTTTTTCTCCTACCAACTCTTCTTCGATAATTCTAATATTCAGATTAGTTTATGCGCATCTTGACTAATCATGAAAGACCAATTTCACCGCCCACTTGCGGGTTTCCTATAAAAGTCAAAAGCAAAACTTTGTATGTACAAACTGGCCCTAAAGAAGTTTACAACACCTGAGATCGAGGCTTCAAAACCTGCTGATAGTTTAAGAAAGAGTAAACTCCTAAGTCCCGGACCTAGACCACTATATGTCAAACCACTTGGGTTTTTTTTTTCTCCTTCCAACTTAATGGATTTATCAAATTATTAGGCACTTTGGCACTCATACATGCAAATGGGTGCACGGTGGGACCACGTTCGAGGGAGTTGTGTTTTTTTAAAAAGAAAAAGTAAACATCATCCCAATTGCACTGATTTGTTCCAATAGGGTGGGTGCTACCTGCTTTCGTTTTCCTTCATGGAGGCATTATTTTTCTTACAGTAATCAGCATACACACACACCCACCAACTGGTGATGGTGGATGAATAAGCTGGTCATGTTGTTTCTTGACCTAAAAAGATATGATTAACTAGAAGAAGACCTTAATATTAAGATTTTGAAATAGAATACTGGAGCTAGCTAGCACTACACATAGATTGCTGAATTTTGGAATTCATATCAGCAAATTTCTAAATTGATGCCCCAAATCACATTGCAAAGTGTTAGATATAATGTAACTAAGTGTTACAGATGAATTCGAGTTACGAGCGCCGTTCAGGATTTTTTGATATTTGGAAACAATACATATATGATCGATTCATTAATTTCGTCATGTGTTAATGATGTGCTTTTTATCCAAGTGCAGAATCGAGGTCTTCAAAATTTATCAAGCAGAAACGTATTTTCTTGTGAAAACAATTGAATAAGATTACAGTTTTAGTAGGTTATAATATTACAAAATTCAGTTTCAAACCTATCTAGAACACTAATGAAGATTAGAAAACGGAGCACAATCAATTCATCAAACTCGAATTTATGTTAATCCACCGCTGGATAGATTAGTGCCCTTGGGGCACCGCCATACATTTATGTAGGGCCTACACATTTTGTGTTGGACCTCACGCAAATTTGTGTTGTAAAAGAGACACGGAACACTATGTGAGGGCAACCCGAAAACGCTGATAATTTTTCCCACCCTGGTTCTCACTTGATATTCACCATTAATTAATCCCTTAATTAAAAGAAAGGGAATTAAAGCCCCTACATTACAATGAATGAAAATTCAACCCTATCAAAAGGTATTATCTAAATATTTTATTCTCAACTATATGACTAAAATTATACGTATACGTTCGTCAAAAGTTGTACCCTTGCTGTCATTACCCAAACTTGCTCATGGTTGCAAGTCATCCAAACTTCTTTACACTGGCAAAAAATTGATCCGAACACCTAAATTATCAAAAAATATTATCTTCGGTTTAAATTTTGAGGAAAGTTTTTGAAAGTAATGAGTGGTATGAGATAGATAGAGAAAAATTTTTAGAAACCGTGTCAGAGGGGTTTTAAGACCCAAAACGAACAAGGTATTCTGTAATGATCGGTCTCAAGTGACATTATTGAACCAAAAAGAGAAAAATTAAATGTTTACGTATTTTTTCAAAATACATGTATTTGTTTTTTTATTTTTTTGCGTATTTACTTTAATTAAAAGTACGATAAATTGGGCTAAAGTCCATTTTGAAGGTGCTTTTGGACGTTTAATCCAACCCAAATTGTAATAGTGGTGGAGGTCCATTACTGTAACATGTATAGTGGTGGAGGTCCATTACTGGACAAAAATGCCCCGACTGCCCCTTACTATCTATATAATGTGTTAGGGTACCTTAGAATTTTAGGGTTTTAGGGTACCTAGGGTTTTAGGGTACCCTAGGATTTTAGGATTTTAGGGTACCCTAGGTTTAGGCACTTTCATAGGAGTTTTAGGGTGCACTTTCCTATTATAGGGTTTTAGCGATTTAGGCACTTTTATTGGACACTGGGTTTAGGCGACTTTTATAAGATGCGGCGAGGTTTAGGCACTTTCATAGGGTGCCCTAGGGGTATTTTTGGAACGCGTGTCCATATAAGGACTGGAACCACTATGAAAAGTTTAGGTGGACTGGAACCACTACGAAAAGTTTCGTGTGTCCTTATCAACAAGGCTCCCTTAAAAGTATTTCTTTTTCAGTATCATCGACTCATTTGTATGTTACTCCACGCAATCAAGTGATATTATATGCAGACTTCGCGGGTTGGTGTTGTGTAGTAAGGTGCATAGTACCGTGCTGTGCACCTCCAAGCCGTTGGATCATGCATTCGATGGCTCGGATCTCATCTCGGCAACCAACGATCGAGAGCCGTTCATTACCGAAATGAGATCCAAGCCGTCGGATACACGATCCGACAATTCAAAGGTGCGCAGCACGATACTGTACAACACCATCCCCAATTTGTATGCGTTGGCATGTTACCTAATTAATAATTGAGGAAGTACTCAAACAACATCCACAAAAACCAAAGAATGATTTGCATTTCCGAAAGTGCCATTACACCTTTCCCCATCTATACCTCAGCTTGATTGATTCAATAGCACAACCTCTCCATGTTATCTTCCGAAAATTCTATAGTTCCATCCACACAGCGCGCGCTTACGTACAAAATTTTGCACAGAGTCTCTTCACCTGTGAGTGTGGACCACATGATGAGATACGATACGTAAATGAGTATGCAAATGCATGTGCTTATATGTGTGGAACCAGATCAATCGAAGAACTCGTTATCCTATCACTGTATACAACCGGTACTGGCCGGCTGTACGAATCGACGACACCTACCATTCGGGAGGCATTGTGAATAGACTTTTTTTTTTAATTGGTATGAGAGATTATTACATCATGTTGAAGTGTAAAATACAAATCACGGGATATTACATTCATCGTGTGATAGTCTACGAGATAACCAAGCCAACACCGAACCAACAAGATAAATAAGTCAATTAAAGGGACGACAATCACTATAAGCCCAACTCAATTACAAATCCCATTAAGAGAAGAAATAATCTCAACAAATACAAAGCAAAGAACACCTACGCGAAGGTGTGAATAGTTGAGTATGCATGGTTATATACAACTTAATTGTTCATTTAATGAACAAATCGCAAATAAAGCTCTCGTCATGATGACTAATTACTGTAATTACCCTCACAAACAAGATTAAGCCCCTGTTTCACATAGTTTTTCGGGGAATTTTTTGTGGTTGTCCTTATTCAATTCTTTTCCCGCATTTGTTAGTTTTGTGTCATATTTTTGTAAATTATTAATTTGTCTCATCAAGAAAGAATTGGAACTGGAACCTCGTCTCAAGGGATAATTGGAACTGGAACCTCGTCTCAAGGGATAATCAGAGTAACCAAATAGGAATCTTTGCTATGTTCCTATATTAGCCAGATGGGTTGGTGCTGTGCACAACACCGTGCAACACAGCTCGGATGTCGTCCGTTCAGCAATCCAACGGTTCGAATCTCATTTTGGCAATAAACAGCTCAGATGCAATATGGATGGAGATGAGATTTAAACCGTTGAATTGCCGAATGAGCGGCATCTGAGCCGTGCATCATGGTGTTGTGCTGCAGCTGCACACCACCAACCCTACTTTGGACAATCAGCAACTCGGTTTCCTTCTCTTAGTATATGATTGATTGAGCTTCCCATTCTTTCTAGCATGCTCTTTTGCACTCTTCACTATGGTTCTATGTGGTGGACCTTCCATGATTTGTGATGCTGCAATTTTTGAGTCAATAAATATTTTTTTGCCGATCAAAAAAAAAATTATGTGTGAAGTAGAAGGGTCATAGAGCATCACGCGGCATATACCTTATTTTGTTTCCTACATCGGAATTTTTCTGACAAGACATGTTTCTCAATTTTAATTGTATTTCAACCGGAGTTGATAATAAAATTTCATAAAAAAAATATGTTAGTCAATTTGGATTGCAATTTAACCGAAGTTGATACTGAAAATTCATCAAAAATATGTTGTTTAATTCCTTTGTAACACGAGACAATATCATGAAAATTACTCGCTGCTAAACTTTATGAGAAAATAAATATCAACAAACCTATACCACACAAAAAAAATCTACTAGAAAATCAACCCTTGCACTATTCATGAAAAAAATTGGACAAAAATCTCACGCCTCGTTCCGCGAAGGTTTTTTATTTTTTAAATACTGATTTTCTATTTTACGAGACATGTCATTCTCTCACAATATATCACCTTTAATTCAAAAAATAAGTACTTATTTTAATAATACCAATACGATGGAAGTTGTTAAACCTTCTTGTCTAGTTGTCTAGGTTCATTTGAGTGCTTGATTTGGTTTGATGTCGTTTGTAATGGGATGTTATGGGATCTTACAGACAGATACTGACATAACGGATTTGTCGTTATTTTGATTTAGGGGCCAATCAAGAAATAGAGCTGATAACCAGAACTAAGTGGAGGTTTTCTCTTTCTCGTTTTTTGGGTAAACTTGCGCACCTCGAACTAATTCGTATAGCACTTTTTCTGAGCGTTTCACTTGCTTACGTATAGGGTGAGACGGCCTCACAAGCTCACCAGGCGACCACCTAGGAGCTAGGGCCTCCAGTTTTAGACCCAATAATTGGGTCTGCAAATAGTGGAATGTATTAAATATTATGTATGTGAACTACTTTACAACTAGGCTAATGTAGCATGATGATAAGGCGCGCGTGTTCTGAGCATGGGATCGGGTCCCTTCAATTTTTAATGCCACAATTTTGCAACCCGTACAATAAAAGGTTTCGAAACGATGCTTTCGAGGCTTGAACTTGCAACAGAGGTACTAAAGATGTCGTACAACCACTTTGCCACCAATCTACAAGGCTGGCTCGTTTCTTATATCGAACAACTAATTAATATACTAGAAAATGAGAGGCCCCATTTCCAAACCCCGCCTTGGGCTTTAGAAATCTAAGGGCCGGACTTGGGTGGCCTCAAGAGTTATTGCAAGGGAATTGAACCCGAGAACTAAGGAGTACAGCTGCAAACGAATCGAAATATTCGCAAGCAGCCTGCAGGGGTACTTAAATTATGACCGTGTTCTATGTTTAGCGCTTTCCTCTCTGTATTTGTTATCTCAGAAAAAGAACTATATATGAGCTTGATCTCAAGATTCTCAACACCAACAGAGAGGATTTTTTTCCATATTTTTGGATTCTTGGTGGACTGTAGGCCACACCACATGCACTTAATTCTCAGTGGGTGGTGGAAAGAAGGCTGGAATCCGTCTGTATGAGAGAGAGAGAGAGAGAGAGAGAGAGAGAGAGAGAGAGAGAGAGTGTTTCAACATACAACAAATTTTGGTTGGGTCCATTTTTCCTTTTTCTCTTTCACACCACCAAAAGCGTAACCAAGAAAGATGAAAATGAAAGCAAGGTTTGGTGTGGGTTCAAATCATCTGCAATTAAATTAGTTAATCAAAATAATTGCCAATTAATTACTTTTCACACACCACACAACAACATCGATAAACAACTCAATTAACGATTTATTAACACCAAACGACAACTGGATATGGTTAGTGCATGGGTTAATTTATAGTATGGTACTAACAAATGGGTCATTCCCTTAAAAGGCAGACATTGCACTCTCATATAATGAAGTAAGATTTTGACATGTTACCCTTTGTTTGGAATAGGGAAAATTTCAACATTACAGCTACGGAGTTCAATAACATCACATGCAACCATTGAAAAAACAAGCGTCGAGACTGTACAGCCAACGATGGGACCAGGAGGTTTAGTAGCGGCGACCGCCACGACAAGAATATTAGAAAACGCAATTATTATATGTAAAAAAAAAAATTATGCTCAACTTATATAGTCTCGCCACCACTAAATTTTTTTAGTAGACATTTCGCAACTGCTAGGGTAAAATCCTGGTTCCGTCCTTGTGTACAGCGTACGAGTAAACATGGCAAATAGCAATGCGTACACCCATTTACTAAAAGGATCTTAGAGCAGATTCAGTAGTTTTAACCGTTAAAAAGTAGGATATGGCTTGTCTGTAGCCCAAGTTTTTATTGCACTAACTCTCAGTTCGCGTTTTTAATTGTCCAAATTATTTTGGATCTTTTACGGATAATACTATATTTTTGCCGGTAAAAGATTCAACAGATTTGAACCATTAATTGTAAGTATATGGTCCAGATTGGATTGTACACCCTTCTTCTCTGCAGTCACAGTCAATTGCAAAGAAACTGGATCCAAAAAGTATTCCAAAGTGTTTGTACAAATAAATTTGCAAATACATTTTGGGATTCTGGATATTTTTTGAAGTTGAACAATAACCTAAACTTTAATTTTGAAGAAGCTGGTTTTGGGGTGATTTTTGGGCAAAATCTAGTTTGCTGTACTTTGAGAGAGTGCTAAATGGGGACCTTGGGACCTGCAGCGCCCCCTAGCGCGCTGCAAGTTGCAGCATTTGATCTTATCCGTCCGTCTCGACAATCAATGGTTTAGGTTTTAAAAAAACTATTTCAGGGAAAATTTTAACTTTTCCCCAGAAAAGTTTTCCGAAAATCTGGGCTGTCCAAAACGGTTTTGGACGGTGAGATGCAACACTGCAAGGTACAGCGCTTTTGAGACACTGCACCAACCCACCTTCTGCTAAATGGTGCTAGGTTTGATAGTACACCGATGTTGTACGTCATGCTTCTATTTGTAGGTGATTGATCATCTTGATAGGACAAACGTAACATTGTAGCGTGAGTGATATGTGTCTTGAAGAAACAATGTGAAGCACTATACATACATGGTTTTGTAAGTTCTACAATTTCTATCCTGGATTTGTTTGTTTCTGTTCTTTATTTTTGTTCAATTATTGGTAAGATATTCTAAATTTAATTCTCTCTATCTCTAACACGAGATTCCTAGTCTGACCACAAGGCACAACAGCGTGTTGTTCCCACCTTCGGAACTCATCCGGATCCAATACGAACCATTTATGTTGTTTGACCCATCGAGTTTGTTGTCCATGCCAAAATTGAGATTGATCGGATATCGATAGCTACATGAGCGAAACACTTTTATTTTTTTTGAAGTTTATTCTTAAAATCATAGCTGTCCATGCCAAAACTGAGATTGATCGGATATCGATAGCTACATGAGCGAAACACCTTATTTTTTTTAAGTTTATTCTTAAAATCATAGCCATTAATTTATTGAAACAAAACATTTTTGTTTCTACGGATAGCGATGTACAATCAATCTAACTTTTTGCAGGGACGAGAAACTCGATGAGCCAAACAAAACTAATGGTTCGGATTAATAAACTGAGAAGCCTGGCATGAGCCCTTGATGCGAACTAAATTTAAATAAAGTTATATTCGCAACAACAATGTTTTTTTTTTTTTTTTTTAGAACATGCAGCAACAACGATTTTTTGAAAAGGCGAAAAGTTTATTAAGAAACTTAATAACGGGTACATCAAGTTCGGGGAGGGGAGGGAAATCCAACTAAAGGTTGAATACAAACACAAAAACACCCGAGCACAAATGAAATTCAACTACAATGACGCCAAAACAGCCCTAATCTCATCTGTCAGCAGGTGGAGTACGCACCGTCTTTCAACCATAACAGAATGGGAACGATCAGGGGCTAAAAGATCCTCATCTACAAGTGGGGCCAGCAATGTTTTGACAAGCCTAAGGATCACATTACTATTCGTGGCATTAACACCACTACAAGTGAGATACTATTCCGTACCATTTTTTTCTCCCTGAAGGGAAATCAGTGACATTTTAGTGGGGTAGGACGTCAAATAGGCGTCCTATAATTGAAGCTTATTATGGAGCCACCAGTAATGATTTTGGCGGACTCCAAAAGTTAATCAACTTTTTACTAGTACATTCCCAGTGTCCACACCATTATCTTAGTTTGCGTGCATTGTCAAGACGCATACAGATGTCTGTTTCAATAAATTTTTTTTTTTTTTTTTAGGATCAAAAAAAATAATTTGTTTTTTTTTTTTCATCTTCTAATCGGATGTTCGAGTCAAATTGCATGCATGCACCTTGACTAATTTCGAGGTTTCGGACAAACCCTCTAATGGACCCAAAATTTGAAATGTTTAGTCTCCGTAGGATTTGAATTCGAAGTTGGTTTTTAATAATTATTTTCTAGTTAAAAATTCCATGTACGTACAATAGTACTTTTTCTTCGTAATAAATTCCACAAGGCAATCGTAAAATTCCCAATCCGACCATAAACAAGGAGTACAAGAAGACTAGAAATAGAACTTCTCAAACCTAATTCAAACTGGCTATATCTATTATCTGATTCTACTTTTATGTCAAAAAGCTAATATTTATTTCACTAGTTAGTTAGACCTTAATCTAGATTTCAAGAGTAAGCTAATCTCCAGCTGTATCTACAGCCCCCCCTGAGGGTCCATAATTTAGACTCCTAATTAAAGCCTCAAGCTCACGAAGCAACCGCAACTTAATTAAATTATCATGCTAATCTGTAAAGTAATTTGTATCCTAAATCATCTACATAGAAATCCAAAGAGGTTGACCTGGTGGTTCAAGTTCAGGATTTAGGGGATTAATTTGCCTCCTTGTAAAGTCTCATGTTCGAAACCTCACACTAGGTGTTATAAATATTTAACTCTTGTGGCGCCACTTCATACGGGGCTTTTGCCCTGACTGTAACCACGCTCCTGCCAGTTGAGGGTGTATAAATAAGTTAACGCCTAGAAAATTTGGTTCATTAAAAGACATGATTTAGTTGGGAAATATTAATTAGTTTTACAATATCAGAACCCAAATTTGCAATTGAGTACAATTTTCGAATTACTTGGAAAATCATAATAAAGCTGATTTTTTATATGTGCAGGGGCTTATCCACTTGATTTTACTTTCTTTAGGATGGGAACCTGGTCCTGATACCCAATATCTCGAATTGGACTCCAATGAAAAGGATGCCAATGCATGCTTTCAAGAAAAAGATAATTTACTTTTTGTGATTAAGAGGTGAATGATTGAATCATATCACTACAACTTGTTACTCTAATTCTTTGGAGCATCATTGATACATAAGCCTGTTTCTCCTGCAGACCACCGCTCCGCGCATTTTAGCTTAAAATGCGGACTACCATTCTGGCTGTTGGATTGTGTTTTGAATGGTTAGGATTCGCGAACAATCTGTTTGTGCAAATGGATATCTGTTCGCATTTTAAGTTAAAATACGGTGCGGTGGTTCGTAGGAGAAACGCTCCGCATTGATGCATGCAAATGCATCAAAAGGCCAAACAATATTCGTCCGTTCACATTATCAAGAAGCATGTCTCAATCAAAACTTGATAGGCATCAATGAAAATGAGGAACTGGGAAAGAAGAATTCAGATTTGCAATTTGTTACCTTTTGGCCACAAAAATGAGAAGGAAATCACACCCAATGGCATATCTTCCCAAATGCTTTTTTTTTTTTTTTTCTTTCGACAAACTCAAAGCTGTACCACCAACCGAAAAGTTCAATACGTGATGATGGTGAGACCCATGCTAAGGAGTGATTTTTCAGTGCCGAGCGGGTATATCCTGCGTGGTATTCGCTCCGCACATCCGAGCCATCTGATACACTTTTGGACAGCTCGGATTGAAACCCTTTCACCCCAACATTTTCTCTCTCCTTTTTCTCTCTCCAAATCCGAGCCGTTCAAATACGTAATGGACAGCTCGGATGCGCAAGCGGGCACCACATGGTACCCACTCGGCACTGGAAAATTTTCCCATGCTAAGTGGCGGAGCCAGAATTTGCAGGGACCAATGTCGCACGGGTGTATCAAGTTATCGGATCAGGCCAATTCAAAAGCCCAAACGTGATGGGCTGTATGATACTAATCTATTACCGCAAATGATACTACTATGCAAATAATTTAAAGTGAGGGGCTGCATTTTCTTGATTTTGGAGTTCACAATGCATGAAGCAGTGTGTATAATTACATAGAGTTAGGAGTGTGAAATTGGCCCAAAAGCCTCCTCGAAGGCCGTTGAAATTTAGCCCAGCCCTACGCCCTCCCGATCCATATGGTTAGTACTTGGGCTATAGATTTTGAAGCCTGGCCCTACCCAAAGCTCGGCCCATATGTTGAGCTACCGACTAACCTGGTCCTAAGTCCGAACATTTTACCCCTTTAAAGCCGGATCCAAACCCGTCATGAGTAATATGTCTATGGTTAATGAATTTATGTGTTCAACGTACGTCCAAACTAGATAGGTTTGTTTAATCTAAAATGCAAGCTCTAGTGTTCTGCGTTGAAGCTCTTAAGTAAAGTCCAGATTTTGAATTTTGAAAGCAGAAAACCCAACATGCTTAGCGTCCTGTAGTAGTGCTTGGCTGTGATTTTATGTGCGAAACATGATTTATTCACTCTTTTGTCAGGTACAAAATTTTGTGGCACACATTCATGGTTTGTTTAGTAGGAAGAAAGAAGTACTACTTTTAGTCAATTTTCACAAATAAAAAAAAAATATTTTTAGTCAATACTTTTTTTGCCTACTTCAATTTTCAATAATATGTTAGGCACTTTGTTTTGAAGTCATGCAATAAAAACACTTCATGCAATTCATGAAGTTTTAAAAAAAAAAATGTTGTCTCTCCATTTTTATAGTAACTAAACTAGCTACTTATATTCAAATATTAGCAAATATAAGTAGCTACTCGTCCAAAAGCAAAAGTAGTTCTAAAAAAAAGGGCCCTATATGGCAATTTCCTCATTCTTCCTTTGGCAAAAGTTCTACGAAATCATCCGTAAATTTTACATGAAATTCTTTCCCTGATTTAGGAACTCAACTTTTTTTTTTTTTTTTTTTGTGATATTTACAGTGAAAGCTAAGAGCTTGCTTAAAGACAGCCCAACAAGGGGATTTTTTAATCACTTTTTATTGGACTGATTCAAGCGCCCGAAGGAAGACTTCAAAAGTTGCGAAAAGGCACAGGATGTCGTTCATCTTACTACCGTACAAGAAAGCCATGAGTGTCGCGCCCAAGCCCAAGCCCGAATATGTAAGGGTCGTGGGCTGTACATGAGCCTAGATTTTGTTGACATAGATAGGCTTGGCCTGAGGACCAATTTTGGTGGGAGCCCGATGGGCTGGACTGGGCTGACCCAAGCCCGAAGATTTTCGGCCCAGGTTCAAATATACACCCCTAACAAAGAGATACTAATGGGCCATGCTTTGGAAACCCAAGCACTGGGCTACGGCCTTCAAAGAAATTGCTTGAGGCCCAAATTTTTGTGGCCTTATAAGTGGTCTGAGGAAAATAGTGTAGTTTGTTGAATACTTTCCAGCTAAAATGGAGAAAAGTTATGTTTAATTGGTACAGGTTACATTAAGCAAGAGACTTGATAGGGAAACATAAAAGATTTAGCCATCCAATATCATTGCCAGCATAATCAGATTCCAAAAGACCAATTTCATTCAAAAGATTTAATAAGTTTGTGCGCTGCTGCTCCTCCTCCCTAGCAAATAAATTTCTTTCTATGTTGTGTGTACACTATTACTTAGCCGCAAAAAAAAAAAAAAAAAAAAAGTGCACTATTTAGAACCTGCAGTTTGGTTGTGTACGTGTGCGAAAATATTCAGAACATCATTCTTGGCGTAACTTCCTTTTGCAGTGATGATTCGTCTATCCGAATGTCCATTGCCATTTGCACAACAGTTCATCAATTTTTTGTTGCAGTTCTGCACCTTTTCCATTGACAAAGTCACCCCATAAAAAGCTCCTTTGAATCTTGGCATTAACCTCATGAACTGGCATGGTAGTAAGAGTACGTGAATTTGATCAGTGTAATCCTACCTGCAATTGATAACGATCTTCTTTGCCATAAAGACATATATCCCTTTTCACCGTCTCCCAAAGATAACCCAAGATATTTAATAGACCATTTCCTGCACAAATTTTAGATTTTTCTGCATAGTTCTACGGTAATTGCTATACTAAGTATGCTTCCTGGGTGAATGACCAACTAAAATTTTTAAAAATCATCCCACTGTCATCTAGGTGTCAAGTGTGTGACACAGGTTCTTAATAAATGCGTAGACCATCTTGCAAGAATGGGAGTCGAGCAGACGGATGAGCTCGTTTTTGTTATGGACATGCCCATTACAATGAGAGAATTTGTCCCTAGAGACAGCCTGAATATCAGGCAAGTGTTAGATTAATAGTAGGTTCTTGTTTAAGCTATGGACCTAATGACTTTGTGTGTAACCCTTATGTGGTACTCTCTTCCGTAATCTAGTTTGAAATTCCGCTTGACCAAAAAAAAAAAAAAACCTTTGAAGAAATTGTGCTAGCCGGATAGGATGAGAGACCAAGCGTCCCACTGGAGAAAAGAAAGGCAGTGGAGTTCCAAAGCTCAAGTGAAAACTGAAAATATCAAGGGTATTATCTACTAGTAACATGTAATGAGCATCCCCCCAATCTCATATGCATAATTTGAGTGAGCATGTGTTGCTATGTACAGTTGTCTTTTCTTTCAGGAATTTGTCAAGAATTGACATAACTAAATTACAAATGCAGGCGGGCCTGCCAAAATTGTGGTCCTAAAGATACTAAAGGCCAAATTAGAAGGATGAAAACCATACGAAAGTTCTACCCCAAAAAAATTAACCATACGGGAGTGTCATGGTCATGAGAACCAACTAAACTTCATTTATCATAAGGTATTCGTGGCAAGTGGATTAGCCAAACGGATGGAGTAACCGAAAAGGATCGAAATTCAGCAATGTCCATACCAGAGGTCAACTGCATGAACAACTTTGAAAGTTCACATGAGAAGATGACAAAAACAACATACAGACTACTAGTTCCTTCTTGTGTTGGGTAAAAACCAAGGAAAACCTTGAGTCAAAAGATGCACCAAGCGGCAACCACAGTTCGAAAAGAAGCATCTAGCGTGCTAAGTCCTAACATATAAATTGGCAAGTTGTAAAACCAGTTTCGAATACATTCAATAATCAAATCTGTCGTATGTGGGAAAAAAAATGGTGTAGTAATATAAACGCGCATGTAGCAACATAGGAGAAAATGGTCAATAGAACGACATGATTCATCTCACTAGGTTATTTCTAATGCATGCATTCCTAATTCGGATATTCTGCAATTAATGGTAAGCTTCATATATTCAATACACAACCATAACATGAAGTATGAACTCAAAAGATACCGGTTTGATGATTGATTTTCAGTCGTTAACACATTCATTAGCCTAAACAACAAAGTAATATCATGTACGTCATTCCTTGCGTCATGATAAATTCATGAGCGATTAACATTTTCGAATGCTTAATATCAACTTTCCATCATATCTGTTGGGTTATGCATTGCACACAACAAACCAGATTCTAATAAGGTTGTTCACCACAGCACCTTCATTTTCCACACAGCATACAATGCAACAATCTAATGTCAAGCAAGATGATCAAGACAATATTTCCTCATTATTACCCTGGAAGACACTTCCATTGCATTAATAGCCATCAATCAACATCATTAGAAGTTGAAATCAGTCCCATGAGCATCATGAACCACATCATCAGTCCAGACAGCCCCAATCACAAATAAGTTCCAAATAAATCGCCTTTTCCAAATTCTTGATTTCACCTGCCAATTCTTCCAGCACCTGGTATATCGTGTGAAAGCAAGGGTGGGAATGATCTTCAGCATTAAAAGAATGCACAGCATTGTTAACTTCGATCCAACTCCAACCAGGTAGCTTCCTAAGCCCACTCTCTCGCATCAACCTCTTCACACTAGCTTGTTCATCCCAATTCTTAAGGTGCCCATACATGTTAGACAGGAGAACATAAGTACAGTGCTCCTCAGGCTCTAATTCTAGTACACGGCTTGCTACTTGAGTAGCCATCTCAATATCACCACAACTCCTACAAGCACCCAACAGAGTTTTCCATACCATTGCATCTGGTTCAAATGGCATTGCTTCAAGCAAGGCTTTTGCCTCCTCTAGACGGCCAGCCCGCCCAAGGAGATCGATCCCACAAGCATAATGCTCCATTCTGGGACAAATTCCATAATCAGATTCCATACATTTTAGAATACTGCAACCTTCTTCTACCAAACCAATGTGGCTACATGCAGTCAAGACTGCCACAAAAGTTATGTGATCCAGTTTTACGTTGCTATCTCTCATTAGAAAGAACAAGTCTAGTGCAGCTTTACCTTGCCCATGCTGCGCGTACCCGAACATGATCGAGTTCCAAGTGATTGAGGTGTCTTTAGGGGTAGCTTCGAAGGCCTTTCGAGCATCCTCAATGATCCCACACTTGGAATACATAAAAATCAAGGAGCTTGCAACAAAATCATTCAACTGAAAGCCTAATTGAAGTGCCAAGCCATGAATTTGTTGACCCAATTGGAGGGTTGCCAAATCTGAGCAAGATCTAAGAACAGCTGAAAACACATAGTGATCTGGGTCTAGGGGACACAATTGCAATTTCCGAAATAATTTTACTGCATGTTCACTCAACCCATACTGTGAGAGTCCAGTCAAAATTGAATTCCAAGAAACATTGTCCTTCAAATCCATGGATTCAAATATCTCTATTGCATCATCCACATACATTTTAGTTGATTTGAGGTACATACCCATCAAAGAATTAGAGATCGGTGTTAATAGTTCCAACCCACTCTTAATTACCAAAGCATGCAAGGATTTTCCTTGATTTAGATGTGCATCTTCAAAACAAGCGCTTATTATGCTGGTGTATGTGTAGATGTCTGGTTTGAATCCAAGCTCTTGCATCTCAAGCAAGAGTTTGAAGGCAAGGGCTACTTGGTTATGTGCTAGGTAAGCTGCTAGCATGGAATTCCAAGTGACTAAATCTCGGGTACTGCTAGCACTTGCAAACAATTGATTTGCATCTTCAATGGATCCACACTCTGAATAGGAAGTAATTACGGCATTGCACACAGTGTTGGCAGATTGCAACCCAAGTTTTATGATTTTAGCATGGATTAGCATAGTTAATTCGTAAAACTCAGGGTCATCAAGCAATGTCAAAAGCGGAGCAAATGTCCCATCATCAAGCCTCACGCCTTCCCATTCCATAGACTCTAGTAACAAAAACGAAGTCTCGCGATCACCCGCTTTAGCATACCCTGCAATTAAGGCATTCCATGAGACAGAGTTACGTTCCAGCATACATTGAAACACCACATAAGCATCCTCAACCCTGCCACACTTGGCATACATGTCCAAAAGAGCACTAGCTGCAAAAACATTTCCCCCATAGCCAGTCTTAACAATGAGTGGATGTGCTTGCAACCCGAGATCAATGCATCCTTTACTAGCAACCCCTTTAAGTATGCTTCCAAAAGTATGACCATCAAGCATAAACCCACACCTTCTCATGCTTTTCAGAAGCTCCCAAGCACTCTCTAAATTCCCATAATTTACGTATCCACCGATCATAGTGTTCCACGTAACAGTGTCTCTCTCGGGCATTTCGTCGAACAACTTCAGTGCAGCACCCAACTCTTTGCATTTTGTGTACTTACATAAAATGCTGTTTGCCGTATAAGTATCAATAATGGTGCCTAGTTTGATTGCCCAGGAATGGGTAATTGATACTTTGTACAATGAGGCCACTGAGCTTTCAATGAGTGAATGCAATGGCCTCATTCATAACCCATTTGTACTCCTTAAGAATAACCTGAATTTCTTGTAAATCAACACCCACTGTGAATTTCAAAGAATGAATCTTTTTCAAGATTAGACCACACCCATTTCCTAAAGATGTTGTTTTGACAGATCAAAGGCACAAAGACTCATTCTTTCGGCAATTTGATGAGAAGGGGCGGGTAAACTACGTATTCATTGTGAAGTGAGGAATGTAGAAAGGTGTGAAAGTTCGAATTCTAGGGTACTGCTCCAAGTGGAAAATGGGTCGGACTCAGTAACACACTCGGGTTTATCAGCGGGTCGCGGGTCGGATTCGGTGATATGGATGCGGTTTTGGATGCCAAGTTGCCAATTTCAATATGGTTAAAAAACAGTGACTCGACTTCCCCGAGATTGAATTTGTACTCTCCAACAAACTAAGGTGGTGTTCCATTATTAAAAAAGTAATTTTTTTAAAATAAGATAAGATAATTTCAAACTCAAATATAATGAAAATAAAAAATAATTTTTTAATTTTTTTTGCACTGTTTAAAAGATCTCGATGAGATCTATTAAACAAGATCCTTATTGGTAGGAAAATTATTTGCGTAAATACATGATTTTTGAGCTTGAAAAACCTTCTTTTTCTAAAAGTATTTTTAACTGTTGATCTGGAACAGCCTCTAAACCACATTCTAAAAGAAAGGTTATTTTCGCAGTTTGTTTTAGAGTGCCTTTTAGTAATTTAGAGAGTGCGAAAATCACTGTCCGGAGTTCGGATTGGGAGAGGCTATAGTGCACCCCCCGCACTACACCTTGTGGTGCGGTCGATCCAACTGTCCATCTTGGCATGAACGGTTCGGATTTAATCCGAGCTTCAACTAGTCTGAACCATCGATTGTTCAGATTAAAATCCAAACCGTCTATTGCCGAGATGGATAGCCAAATCGACCGTACTACAAGTGTAGCGCAAAGGATGCACTACAACACCCCCGAATCTCCTACATTTATACAGATGGTTCCACATGTTTGATAGTCTTTTACTAATCTACCTCCAGATTTTGATTTTGGAACAAATGGAACTGCAAGTTGCATATGGAACCTTGTCAACTCTGTCAAGGAGTATTCCTGCGTCCACACACCACATCACTATTTGGAAGGAACTCTACTGCACTTATGCTAGTAGAGAAGTTAAGGTCCCATCATGTATGCAAGGCCGGCTCTGAGCCAAGGTGAATAAGACGGCAGAATTAAGCCCCCGAATTTTGAATCAAAACTAGGGCCCTGGATAGGTATAACCAGATGTACACTTATATATAACAAATAAGCTAGCTAGCTTAGTGGAAAAACTTAATTCCTTTATTTAAGAGGTACATTGTTTAAGTCTCAGGAGCCTCTTTTTTTCCTTGCCCATATGAATATTTGGGAAATGTTGTGGGCCGATATAGGATGGCACCTTCTCTTTTCTTTTTCTTTTTTTGATATAATTACATCAAAGCACAGATTATCTCCGCATGGGAGTCAGCTTTAGAATTTTTTGAGAGTCAGAAAAAATAGTTTTACAAAACTAAGTGCTAAACCATGACCACCAGATAAAGTTGGCTGTGTCAACGTTGCAAAAAGAAGAAAATAAAACAAGGAACCAGAAATTATC
Organism: Rhododendron molle; assembly: GCA_025413875.1. Taxonomy (NCBI): domain Eukaryota; kingdom Viridiplantae; phylum Streptophyta; class Magnoliopsida; order Ericales; family Ericaceae; genus Rhododendron; species Rhododendron molle. The sequence continues at coordinate 45,439,736 of CM046389.1, read as the reverse complement.
AACAAGAAGAAATAGAACAAGGAAAAACAAATTATCAACAACATAGAAAAGAACATCAAGAAAAATTTGAATAATAAACAACCAGAAATTGCTCCAATTACACCATTTTGCATTTTCTTCATCCATTAGTGGCAGAACAAGTTTGTCTAATTTCCCCATCATCGCCGGTCTTCACTCCGATACTGGAAAGCTTCACAAAAGACTCCGCCCAGCCATCAAAAAACCTGTTCTGGTCATTTGCCAACGCCGCGACTCTCTTCGCGGTCCTCTCATTTTGAACCAAAACCGAGTCTGATTGGAATAAACCCCTGTGGGCTAGGAGTACTTTGAAGTAATTGTTGTCGAATTGGAGGGGTGTTTGGGGATCATTTTTTATTGTAGTGGACGAACTTACCCCTGCTGGGCACTGTTTGGTGAGCTGGTTTGCATAGTCTTTGTCCAGAGATTTGTCAATGAGTGTGAAACTGCCTTTGGGGTCGGCTTTAAATCTGTCCATGAATGCACTGCAATGGGCTGACCCTATGGTGTGGGCTCCTGCAACATTCCCAAACCATTTACATGCATTAGTCTTTGTAGAGTTTCTACTATCTGCCTATTAGATAGATAAACAAAAAAGAAAGAGTAATGATAGATAAACAAAAATTACGTGTGACAAACTTCTAAAATTCACAAAGAAACTCACGGCGAGTAGCATTTTGGGTGATCCTATTTACGGGTAGATGGTAGTACTAAGGAGAGGGGTAGACCACGGAACACGATGCCCACATCAAATTCAGTGGAGGTAACAATAGACTCATGTAGCCGACTCTAATTGATTAGGACTTCAGTCCAATTTGGTTTGGTTTGAAGGCAGGTGTATATAGTCACCATGACACATTTCAGGAACAAAAATACCATACACACAAAGCTACACCCATAGTTACACCGACATGGATGGGGGCTCGCACACACTCATAGCCTATTTTATGTGTAGTAGCATGGGTGTACGTACTTAAAGAGGAAAGGTATGCCTTTAAAGCATCCATTACAGGGAAATGGGAGATGCTGTTGTAGAGTGGTGCAGAGCGGCCTCATCTCTACAATTGACGATTCAGATCTTAATCAAACAATGGACAGTTCAGATTTGTATATGTTCAGAGTCGATTCAAGTCGTCCGTATCGAGATGAACGACAAATCAAACGCTCTGCACCCGCCTGACAGGGAGCTGCCGAGCAACGTCACCGGATCCCCATTCCAGTCCCCAAATAAACCTACTTGAAAACACAATTTCGGTCAATGTGCAAAACAAGGACTATAATAATTAGTTCCACATGGTGATGCACTGGGAATAGGTTCAAAAAGCATTGATATCATGGTAAAAGGAAAAGGACTATACAGAAGCAATATGTTGCCAAAAGTACTGTTTGGCAGAAAGGAGACTGTTTCCATGAAGAGAAAATCTTCTTTACAGAATAGGAAGAAGTTACGGAGCTCAATCGTGATCATCCGAAGTGTTTATGGACGATTCAGATTGAAAACCAATTATGACCATCCAAAATTTCATTAAAATCTGGACTGTCCAAAACCGAAATGGACGCGCGAGACTAAACAACTCCGTGAATATCGTGTTCACGGAAGCTCCATGAAAAAGACACTCTCTTCCATGAATCAAGATATGCGTTAACTTCTAGCTTGAAAGGGTGTGCATGTGTACCTGAAAGGGTAACAAGGTCATCTAAGGACAACCCTTTGGAGGAGAAGATCTTGCTCATCTCATCCAGTGAGAAACTTGTGTCTATTATGTTTGGCCTCACATTTGAAGCTGCAGAAACCCTCCCATCTCTCCTCCCCATCGGAATCAGGATCTCTGGTCCGCCCGTCTACACACATTCCGGCGATCATTAGTAAAACTACCAAACCAAAAATACAAATTCTGAACCCGAATTCAGATATACGACAACGATATGCTATGCAAGAATGATGTGGTATTTTGATCGCGATCTTTTCGTTAGTTCAATACTCGTGAAAGTATCGCCGTCACTCATTTGATTTGAGGTTTAAACTTACGATTTGTACGGCGTCTCGAGCAGCCAAGGCAAGAATGTCGGCACAAGAAACAGTTTGTGGACAGAAGATTTCGAGCACTCTCTTCGCTGAGTCTATTACTGGGAACCCTCCAAGAGATACGTTTGCCGGATCGCTTCTCTCTGTTCCATTTCCTTGTAAAAGCACCGATGCATCACAGCCCTGTTAATTACATGACAAGAACAACTCATTCTAAGCCCTCGGTACCGGAATAAAGAAAGGTAAAGATTTTCTCATACATTTACTAATTATAAATGCACTTCAAACTCACCATTTAGCGTTTTAAATTACACGCGGATGCTGATAATTTTGGCACTCCATTTTTGTACGCAGGCCCTACGTATAAAAGTTGAGCGCGAAAATCACGCAATGCAACTCTTTAAACGCGCTAAAAGATAACTCTCGGACAGTAATTATACACAAAGAAGATAGTGGGGAAAAACTATGTGGGATTTTCGGCTGGACATGTGTTCTCTGTAAATCCCGCCCAGGCCAGATTGATTTCCGCCCGGGCCGTTTTCTTGCTCTTAGCTCTCTGAAAATACGGCCCAGGCGGACGGCACCCCTTTTCGGAGAGTGATTTTTACACTGCTGTTTGGATATCCACACCCCTTTTTTGTTTTTAGTTTTAAAAATGTGTGTATTTTTTTGCTAATAGGTGAAAAAAATAGAGTGTGATATAAACAAGAGGGGTGTGAAAATCATTTCCCTATTTTTTTGGTAACTCAAGTTTTGGGGCCCGCTTGCACGCATGCACCTCGACTAATCCGGGGGCTCATTCCCACCGCCCACCTCTGGGGAACTCAATAAAAACTAGAGCAAAACTCTGGATGGACCGGCCCCAAATGAGTTGATAATATCTAATTAAAGTCATTCAAACACCAGGGAGATTTCGAAGTCGTTCTTCCTGTGCTTGCTTCTTAATTTAAACAATGCATGCTTAGCCCTCTCTCTCTCTCTCTCTCTTGAAAACTTGACTAGCTTACCTCGACAAAGCAGTCATGGAAGAGCAAGCGGAGCAGCTTCCCGGGGATTGAAGGGTCCGAGTCAGAAGCTCGCCTGACCGTGTTTTTGACCACTAGTTCGACAGATGGGCACGAAGCTGCGTAGAAGTCCAACGACAGACTAGAAGAACAAGGAAAAGAAGAAGAAAATACAGAGATGAAGATAACAAATGTAAGAAGCTTTTGGAGATGAGCCGTTGGATAACAAACTGTTGGATTTTTCTCCATATGGCCGGGGGTGCAGGGAAAAAGGATTTTGTTCCCTGTGCACGATTTTCTACTTCTCTTCGAACTGTCTCACTCAAAATACCAAAGTGAGAGAGGAAGGGAGAGAGAAAATTATAGTATCAGTATTAATGGCTGCATTTATTCTAGTTGGGTTGGAAGGTAGCTGCAGGAGTTATGGGGTTAGTAATACACACTGACAGTAGTACTGATGTTTGGGTGGGAGAAGATGAGATTGAGGGGTGTTTCCGGTTGAAAATTTTATAAATTTTTATTTATGGTTGAAAAATTGTTAGGTGCTTTCCGTAGTGAATAAATTGTTGAGAAATGTCAAATTATTTTCAATAAGGAAAAAGTTTTTGCTGGGTATATATATAAGTGAAAAAGTTGTTGATCAGTTGGTAAAAAAAAAAATTGTTAGTGAAAACCAGTTAGTAAAATGCATTAAGTTTTTTGTGGTTTTGTTAGTAGAAACGGGACCTAAGGTGCTGATAAGACCACTCGTTGACAATGAGAACACAGGTCCTTGTAGTGTGCAATCCGAGACGTTTATATCAGATATCAATTAACGGCTCAAATTTGTACGAGCAGCCAAAATGAAATCTGAATCCTAAATATTATAGAGAACGGTTCGGATAGCTAGCGCACTATACTACGCCATAGCGACCCCAAGTATTCTTCTTTGTCTAGTATGTAGAGGAACAGTATGATGATTTTCTTGGGCTTCATTTGCTGTCCTATTTTTTCATCAGAAATTCTATGGGTACAGAAAAATTGGTACAGATTTTGTACATATATTTTTCGTGAGGCCCACTATAGGTCTCATACAAATTATCCAAGCCGTTTATTAAATGTAAAACATTTTTTCAAGGGCTCTTGCAAAAATTCAGCTCAATCCGATACTTATAGATATTCGATCCAATCATCTAACTTTTTCATATCTTGAAATCTAAATAAAATATTAGATGATTAAACACCTATAAGTATCATATTGAGCTAAATTTTTGCAGAACTCCTTGAAAAAATATTTTACATTTAATGATCGGCTCGGATCATTTGTGTGAGATCCGTAGTGGGCCTCACAAAAAATCTATATACAAAATACCAATTTTCTGTACCCATAGACTTACTGTTTTTTCATGTACTACAAAGGTTGTTCTAGCAAAAGGAAACAAAACAAATTACGAGATGGAAGATTTTTATACTACGAAAAGAAGAATATTTAACTTCAAAGATTGTTCTAGCTAGATACACATTAAGATTTCATAAGTCATATGTACTGCTCAACTCTGCAACCTATCCTCTAAATAAGGCAAATGGCTAGGTCGTTGATAGCATATAAATCCGGTAAGACCGGGATCGTTCCCACAGAGAAGTCTTCTTCAGCGTATTTGGAATAGATGGTAAGTACGTAGCACGGCTTTCAAGCAGCCAACTTTGGTGTTTGATTCGATTGACGAAATTGAACTTGGAATTAAACTAAATTAGAGATGGTCGAGTCAAAGGGATTGATTTACCCACGATTTAGCCATAAAATGGTTCCTTCATCTAACTCATGAGTGAACCGAAACCGTCCGGATTTCACTTGAAGAATTAACAGCTGAAGGCTACTTGTAACTCAACTCAAAACATTAATTCAAACTGAACTCATTTAACGCAAGTGAGAGACGAAAATGGATCGTTCGCACGCATATGATTATCAAGCAAGTAGCATAGGGCGATAGACTTCATTAATCAAAGAAGCCACCAATCCCATGATCAATGCTAGAAATCATGAGTTTAATCCATTCAATACATTGAAATCGAGCTAAAGTTTAGGCGAAACCGTTTAAATGACTAATCCATAGGGTGCATCTCACCCCATGACCAAACCTATTAACTACTCACACATAATTAAAAAACTAGAAATTATGCTTGGAAAGAAAAATATGCTTAACCGATAAAAACAAAAATAAACTTAATTTATAGAAGATCCAAACCGTAGCTACAACATTAAAACATGAGAGAACATCAAAACACTTAAACTTACTTGAGTTCTTGAAAGAAATAACTTGAAAAGGTTAAGAACAACAATGAAGTTCCTAAGAAAGAAAGAAAAAGACTTAGGCCTAAAAACTAACTAATGGCCTATATCTTCCATAAATGGCATACAAGCCTATTTATAGGACTTCTAAAATCAGCCAAACAATGAACAAAAAGGCTCCCAAAATATCCCAAAGACATGCCAAAAGAGGAAACTTTCTATAAATGGAAGGTTGAAATGTTCAGCACATTGAAGGCTGATCGAAGGAAAAAGGTAGCGATACCTACAAAACATGGTAGCACTACCCAGCCAACTGTTGGCATTCTCAGCAAAATGGTAGCGATACCTCAAAAATGAGGTAGCGCTACCTTTGTCTTTTGTTCTGCAGCTTTGGCTCAACCTAGCCGTCATACCTTGGCTTGTCCTGACGACTCTTCGATACTTGATTACTTGATCAACGGGACTTGGTAGAGGTATGCTATGTGGTCTTGAACTCTCGAGTGCCCTTGAGAGCCATCCGTTAAGCAATAGGCTTGCTTGAGACACCTTGGCACATTCCCCGCCGAATTTGACCACCAACCGAACTCTAAGGCTTTTCGTGACACCATTAGGCCTTGGTGACAATGAAATGAGTACCGGCGACCACTTGGACTCTTGGTTCATCCCGAAACTCCGCTTGGCATCCAAATCCACCTTATTAGCACGTTTGTCCTAAAATACTCATAAATATACCTTACGTGCAATATCTCTATAAAGGCTAAATAAACATAAGATAAAATAACATAAAACGGGACTAGTCGCACCAAATATTTACAATATTGAGTGCTCATCATATACCGACTTATTCCGCTATAGAACACAGACAACAGTAAAAGGGGCAATGTTACCGTACACACCCTCGTACCATATGCATCATCATAACCAAACCAATAAAAGTCGTAACTAAATCATTGAGGGGTGTAACCAATCTATTGAAAGGCGTAACCAAACCATCCAAAGGCATAATAATCGAAGGAAGTGTTTGGTTAAGCCTTTCAATGGTTTCGTTACGCCCTCAATGATTTCATTACGCCCCTTAATGATTTAGTTACGACTCTCAATAGTTTGGTTATAAGGGTGAATATAGTACGAGGTGTGTAACGTAACATTTCCCCGGTAAAAGCCTTAATTTCGGCTTTAAAATTTCCTCTTTCAACCCAAAAATCAATCAGCTATAAACACACAGCGACCGGACTGAGCAAGGGGCAAACACGAGCCGTACCCGAATATTAATGAATCTCACGGCATTAGCTTATCCCTGTTTTTCAATATCCCTCAAAACAATCATGCCCTTAATGGTTTGGCCAACACACTTTTAATTCGCGAGTCACATCACATGGTAGTATATTTTTGGACCCGTACCAACCAAAAATGGACCGAAATCGTACCAACGGCCGCGATCGGCAGTCTCCGGACACCGGACGGCCGATCCGAGCTGTCCAAAAATTCTAAAACAAAAAACTCGAGGGGCTGGTGCTAGAATCAACGGCATCCGATGTGTGTAGGTACTTGGATTAAGCACTTATGAAAAATAGGGTGCTTGATCCAAGCACCTACACACATCAGATGCCGTTGATTCTTGCGCCGGCCCCCTCGGAGTTTTTTTTTAGAATTTTTGGACAGCTCGGATCGGCCGTCAGTACGATTTCTGTCCATTTTTGGTCGGTACAGGTATTATTTTCGATATTTTTGTATGTGTTCCAAACAATTTCCAACGAAGGGCTAACAATTATTATCCCCACTGGACTCAAAAGTGCAATGTCTTAACTGCCACAATTAGAAGTATGAGAACCGAATGAGATTTTTAGGCTCTTATGTAAAATATTTTTTCAAAAAATAAATTTTAAACTTTTATGTTTTGGTATTTGGTTGGCACTTGAAAAATATTTTCAGAAATAGACAAAATAGTGTAGAGAGAGGGGGGGAGCTTAAGCGGTTGAGAGATCTGAGAATATTGAAATTAAACGTGGGTCAAGACTGACGATCAATGAAACTGAGCAATGAGAATTGCAGTAACAGGCAACGGGTTTATTTCAGAAAATAAGTTACAGAAGATTTAAGGATAAGTCATTTTCATCCAATTAATAGAAAATGTTTTACATGTAAAATATTTTTCTTATTTTTTACACAACCAAACATGAAAAAATAAGTAAAATAAACGAAGGGTTAAGGTAAAACCTTTAGTTGGAAAATATCTAGTCTGGATGATTAGCGTCTCCATACTATTTTACCAAGTTAAACAGTACCAATTTTCATTTGCCAAACCACTTTTTTTGTGAATGTGCTTGAAAACCACAGGGCATTTATTTATGTAAAACTAGTTAAAAATCAAAATACCCAAAAAGTCTACTCAATGAGTGCGTTTATTCAAAGTAAAGTCTTCATTGTGACTTTCGTGACGCTAGGAGCATCTCCAATTCAATACTCTATTTGAGAGTATCAAAATACTCTATCTTATTCATAAATTGATTTTAGAAGAAATTACTATTTCTATTTACTCCAACCATAAACTCTTTATTTTTCCCTCTAAAATAGAGGAGGCTTGAGAGCATAGGTTGGAGGAGTTCCATACTCTTAAATGGAGGAATAGAGCATCGGTTGGAAATGCTCTAAGTACATTCTAATTTATCCCTGTTTAGATGCTACGTCACATAAGTTGCATGTGCGTATGGAAAGCACGAGCATAAAAGCGTCTATGAAAAATATTTCAAATTACTAAAATATGTGATATTAAGGATTGAGAGTGCGAACGCAATATGAAAGAATTGCGCAACCACATAACATTTTGAAGAATTACGTGACTAACTTAGATGCATTTGCCTCGGCCCCGCAAAGTAGCTAGGAATCGCAAAAACGAAAACTTTTTGAGTGCAAATCACCCTCTCGATCTCCTCGTCAGCCGAACACTCTCTTCTCTGTCTCACAAATTCTAACCGTCCATGGGCTTTGTTCAGTTGTGAGTTTTGAATTGTGTTTTTTAATAAAGGTAGAGAGAGAAATGAGAGTAATGATTGTAGAGAGAGATAAAAAGTAGAGAGAGATAGAGTGAAAAATGAAAGTAATAATTGAAAAATTAGAGAGAGAAAAAATAAAAAAATTACTTTATCCAAAATCCTAAATTTGAAATTTCAAACCGAACAAAAACTTAAAGTTTTTGAATGACTCGTGACATCACGTGTCTCATATCCTATTTGCACTCAGGCCAGGGAGTCAAAAACGCCTTTGAACTACTCTCCACAGTTCCAAAATTGTGTGGCCATCCGAGTGCACCACTACTGTAAGCAACCCCCCTCTCTCTCTCTCTCCCGAGTGCACCACGACTGTAAGCAACCTCTCTCTCTCTCTCTCTCTCTCTCTCTCTCTCTTCACCAAAATCAACTCCTCCCTTCCTCCCATTCTCAACCATTCTGTCCAAACCACCATGGCTCTGTTACACCCATTTCTCCCACTTAGAAAAACACCCACATTAGCACCAACTCCAAACCCAGTCCTCTCTCTCCTCCACAAATCCCACCACCGACTCAAACCCGTAGGCAGAAAAAACTGGCCCAAACCCCATGCCGTGGCGGAGGTTGGTGACGGGGTTGCATCAGTTAAAGAAGACGGTGCTGATCAGAGCGTTTTAGTGGGTCCCGCAGGCGAAAGGGTGGTGGCGGAGTACAATTGGACAGAGGAATGGTACCCTTTGTATTTGACGCAGAATGTGCCAGACGATGCCCCTCTGGGTCTCACCGTGTTTGATAAACAGCTTGTCTTGTATCGTGATGGCGACGGCGTGTTCCGGTGTTACGAAGATCGTTGCCCCCATAGGTAATTTACCTGAAAATTTGTAATCTTGGTCTTATGCCTTGTAGGTTGTTTCTTCATAGCCTGTTCGGTTTTGATTTTGAGGGAGATTTTTGAGAGTAACAGTGGGGTAGATAGAGAACCTTTATTGGAGATCGTGTGCGGGGGTTTTGAGACCCCAAAATAAGAAGGCTGAGCGTCGCTTCAACAGACGGCAAATTAATGAGCGTCCAATCAAGATTCGCTACATGAATCGGTCATAAAGAATCTAGGCGAGTCCTTTTTCTAATTGCTAGCAGTAGTTGTTAACTATCTAATGCATAACCCTCTTATGTAGGGGAGTCGGAGGCTCTTTTACGTGCTGGCTTTTAGATATCTAACGCATAATTCGGTAAAATTGGGCTTGAAACCGATTGTGCGAAAGATAAGACCTTAAGGCCTTGTTTGTAATTTTTCAGATGTTCAACGTCTAGGGAACATTTTTATAATTCATCATATCTGGTGCAGTCCCATTCCCTCCCCTGGGATTATATAGTATCCCACGTATAGGGATAAAATTAATACTGGATTAAATAATCCCAACAATCAAATAAAAAACTAAATGTGGGATTAGGTGCAGTTAGTCCTATCCCAGGCGCCTAATCCGTGAATCAAACGAGGCTGAATGGTTTCTCATACTTCAGTATTTTAAGCTTTTTAAGGTATTGTGTAGCGGCCTTACAAATTTAATGATACCGTTTTAAATTTTGCATCATGCAATGTTCAAAAAAAAAAAAAATTTCATCATGCTCTCTCAAGTTTTTAGGATTGAGAGAAAGGAAAAGGAAATAATGTAGCTAATGGAGAATTCCTTTCTTTCATTTGGTTAGGGTAGGAAACTGAGAAGAAATTCAATAGATTTTTGTTCACAAAACCTTTACTTTTTTGCTTGGAATACGAATTATGTGGGACTGCATTTATGGCGTTTGAATGCAATAGTTGGTGAGAGGGACTGCGTGCCGATTGGAAGATGTTTACTACTACTTTTAAGCCCAGTCACTTTTACAGTTTTGCCCTTGATCAACATTCTAACAAGAGCATGGTTTTCAGTTTCTTTTTCCCCTGCAATGTGAAAGGAGGACAAATACTACATATTGAATGTTGATAATGATCCCTTTGAATGATTTCAACTTAGTTTTTGACTGTCAATACAAAAGCAACTTAATAGACTACTTCGAGCAATAAAGTTGTGTTTATGAAGTTTGGAAATGTAGAGTGGTTGGAATTCGTAATGCAAGTCTTTGACTGCAATTTCAGATTGGGATTCAAATTGGATTCAACCGTTGTTAGGGCCTATAATTTGCTGATGAACTTTTGTATTCGGGCAGGATTCCATATCAGAACACCACTTTATGTGGTGAAATGCCCTCTTCAGACTGTTATCGAACAATAGATTTGCAAGTCCTAAATTAGTGGATCCACTCGATTGTTTATTTTCATATTCTGCTGGCAGTTGAAATTTGAGCACATGAATATAGATCAGAAATGTTAAAGGGAAACCTCTGTTGACATCTAACTGCATTTTTGGTTCGTAGGAATAAAGCGTATCGAAAAAAGGTCCCTGGGATTCCCACATTTTTGGCCTTTAATGTTAAGGGGGTCCCTGGGATGTATGTATCGTGTCTGATCTTGTGTGTTTTTTACTAAGTTTTGGTGCTCTCAATATCATGAGGAAGTCATGGAATTGTAATTGGAAATCCCACGAAATATGTTAGCCATTTTTTACATGAAAGTAGCAGCTAAAGAATCCCCACCCGAATAACAGCCTTGTCTGTGAAATTTCTTGATTTAGGTTAGCAAAACTGTCTGAAGGTCAGTTGATCGATGGAAGGCTGGAATGCTTGTACCACGGTTGGCAATTCGAAGGTGAGGGCAAATGTGTAAAGATACCTCAGGTTGGTACACTGCTCATTTCCTCTATGATCATTCTTTTTATGCTCAACCATTATATTGTCATGTCAGAAAAATGGATTTGATCAATTTCCTTCTCAATCATGTTCTCAACAGCTTCCAGCCAGTGCAAAGATTCCCCAATCAGCTTGTCTAAAAACATATGAAGTGAAAGACTCCCAAGGAGTTGTATGGGTATGGATGTCTCGAAAGACCCCACCAAATCCTAGTAAATTGCCTTGGTTCGAAAACTTTGCCAGACCGGGGTTTCAAGACACTTCAACAACTCATGAACTTCCTTATGACCATTCCATACTTCTCGAGAACCTTATGGACCCGGCTCATATCCCCATTTCCCACGATAGAACCGATTGGACTGCAAAAAGGGAAGATGCCCAACCTCTACTATTTGAAGTCACTGAAAGAACCGACCGTGGGTTTGCTGGCTGGTGGGGAAAAGAAAAAGATCAATCGAAGCCAAACTTCTTGCGATTTGAAGCACCATGTGTTTTACAAAACAACAGAGAACTTGTCGACAAGAATGGCGAGAAACACTATTTTTCAGGCCTCTTTCTTTGTACACCTTCGGGCCAAGGGAAATCCAATCTCATTGTGAGGTTTGGAGGCACTAAAAGATCCCCGCTTGCAAAATTGTTTCCGAAATGGTACTTCCATCAGAATGCAAGCAAAGTGTTTGAGCAAGATATGGGTTTCCTTTCGTCCCAAAACGAAGTTCTGTTAAAAGAAAAAGTGCCCACAAAAGAATTGTATCTTAATTTGAAGTCATCGGACACATGGGTTGCAGAATATCGGAAGTGGATGGACAAAGTTGGCCATGGAATGCCTTATCATTTTGGTCACAGCACAATTTCCCTTCCTAAAGAGCCGGCTGTGGTGGAACATGCTCCGGCTGGACTAGTTGCCAGCATTTCTGCCTCTTCTCCGGCAAAAGGAGGAATAGGAACGATGCACGCGCCAAATCTTTCCAACCGGTATTTCCGACACGTGATACATTGTAAGGGATGCAGCAGTGTTCTTAAAGCATTTCAAGCTTGGAAAAACGCTCTCTCTGCCGTCGCTCTTGTATCAACTGCAGTAGCGATTCTTGTATCTGGAAGGCAGTGGAAGACCCTTTTTCTTGTTTGGACTGCCCTGTGTTTGGCTGGGGTCTATGCGTGCTCGACTGCAATCGCGATGAATACAACAAACTTCATTAGGATACACAGAAGACTGTGAGCCACATGGAACGCTTATTGATTTGGTGAATATTTCTCAGGCGGAATGGAAAGAACGATTCTTACGAATGACAAAGGCGGTTAGGTATTTCCTGAATGCATCTGTTTTCGATACCTATTTGAGTTCTAATAGTAATGTATAGTTGATTGCAAGGTACAACTTTCTATACAAGAGAAGCAAACGACAGTTGTTTCAGATTTATACTCCAGTACTCAATTATACACAGCAAAAGCTTACTCCCTCTAATATAAGAGTGCTTCAAAATGTGCTCTTCTAATTTTTTTTCCTGAGTAGGCATTTGGAAGCTGTTGATATTTTCAAGTGCTAGTTTGCAGTTAAGGAACTCTTTTGCTTCTTGTGACCTTTAGAAAATGCGCAAGGAGAAATTCTCCATTTGATTTAGGACACATGAAACCGTTGCAAAACAACATTTTGCGGTGCATTCAAATCTGAAGAATTGGAGAAAGATGGTAGGCATGTCGGGCTTCTATGAGAGGTGGTGTTTGTGCCTCTGGAGTTTTGTTATTTCTCGCATTGGCTCCGTCTACTCCCTTTTAACTGTTGAACCATCGGAGATGCCAAGTAAACCGTAAGTTACTCTCTTACCTGCCCGAAGAAAAGATGCTCTGTGTTCGTCAAACCGCCTTCAGAAGTGAGATCACTCACTGGGAAGGAATTGTCAAGGACATCCTCTCTCCCTCATACTTGATACATCAACTTGACATCCTCTCTTTCCCTACATGTTCATGTTGAGGTATCATTGCCCTATGACTCACGGGTAGTTGCAAGTAATCGTGGTTCGCCAGTTAGGGTTCCACAACGACGACGACTCTCATACTTGCTGTGGAAGATGTAAATTTACGACTACTGCAACTCTTGCTACTATTAAACTTCGGAGTCGTGATGTTAAGAAAGATAATTGCTTCGAGGATATTTCAGTTTTTAACCTCCCTTCGCTAGCTGGCTTTAACAGAGCTGGGAATTAGTATAGTATAGAAATAGCCTTCTCTGAGTGTTGTCAGTGACGTGATAAGTGTTGTCAACAAGTATGGTAGGTGTTTCTTAAGGAAGTGTAGCCATGTAACATAGTAAGTGTTGCCTTAAGAAATTGTATATAGAACCTATTTTTGTGGCAAGTAATACTATGTTTTTTTGTCAAAAATTCTTAAAACCATCTCGTTTTTAGCAAACCCACCCTACATTTTGTGAGTAATTTTGATCTAAAGGCTGTAATTTACCTATATTTCAATCTAAGAGTCCAGATTTAATGGGAGCATCATACTCCCATGTCAGTTGGGAGCATTGTAGAAGTTTTGCTTTATTAAGAGAATCGATCAACCACCATCATTTTGAAAAGATAGTTTGTTATTTATTTTTCTGTACATACAAAAAAAAGTGACACAGAACTCCGAATTAGTCCGTCTATTGGGCCAGATACCGAGCTACCGATAGAAAAAAACAAAAGCCTAACCTGGGCATCAGATCCCTTTAGACCATCAATTTCTCACCCTCTCATGTCCGGAAATTCGGTAAAGGTTCAATTTCAAGTAAAAAAACTGTGCACAAAAAGTGTAGGGTAACCGTGGCAAATTTGCAACTAAGCTTCATGGCTAACTTCCCAATCCAAATTTGTAGCCTCTAATGCCAGAACCATAAAATTTTGACTTAGACTTCTACTGCAAATATGACAATCTTGTGCAATAGCTTCTTCTAATTCTTCTTATTTTCTTTTTCTTTTTCTTTTTTGATCATTTTGCAATAGCTGAAACACTATAATTTAAGCACCACCAACAAACAGAACAGCAAAACAGTTTGAGAGGAGCTGTCCAGAAGATCCCAAACTAGAACTTAAGCCCATGCATATTTCTCATCCTACCTCATTTTTTCCCAATTTCCATGCGTGGGAGATTTATGCAGGGAGAGATGAAGGCAAATAAGTAAAGATGCTAAATCTATTTGCACGTCTGCCGTTTCTTTCCCTTGATAAATTTATTCACAAAACCGTTACTTAAACAGAACTGATTCATTGACGACAAAGCACTGAAAATAAAAGAGAGAAATTCAGAATGACACACAATGTCCATCCCAAGCTCTCCTCAAGCAACTTGCTCGTTAACTGAGTAGGATGTCTAGAAAAGCAATCCTCGGGAGCCTTATTAATTTGTTAAGCTTCAAACAAAAACCAAATAAACAGCTTCAAATAAAACACTGATACCAAATGAAGACTCATGCCAAAGTAAAAGGTAAAAGAGTTAAAGAGGCCCTGGGAAAGTTCCATTCTCCCTCTGCTCATTCCACCTCTCAACCTGTATTAATTATCACAAGGAGCAGAATAAGACGACAGCAAACATAAGTTCAGAACATGTGTTTAACTTCTGGCTAGTCTATTAGTAAAATTCAAGCGCTGGCAAAAAACTTAAGCAAGAATCTCGCCATATGAAAATAAAAATAAGTTCAGAATGTTCAGATCAAACAGAGGGTTGGCGGTGATGGTGATTGTTTTTTTTTTGGGTTGGGGTGGGGTTGGTAATTGATGGTGACTGGTGATTTTTATTATTAAGCCTTCCAAATTAACGTGCATGTCGATGGCTTTGTCCTTAACGGCCTGTTTGTTGGGGGAAGAAGAGGATAAGGGTGGGGCCAGGATAAGTTAAGGGAGGGTTCTTATCCGATATTTGGTTCACCCTCACCCAGATTGCTTATCCCACCCCACACCCCATTGTAAGCTTATCCAAGCGTGGGGACTTACCAATGTGCCCTCCAAAACTTTTTATATTCTCATTACCAAAATTATACAAGGGCAACTACGTAATTTCTCACATGATTTTCTTTATCCACCAACTCTTATCCACCCATAATGACTACCAAACAAACTATTTCTTAGCTAATCATCCCTTCTTAGTTAATCCCCATTTATACCATATATTCACCTCTTATCCACCCTCCTTCCTTATCCCACACCCCCTCAGAGCCAATGATGCGTAGGGCTTCACGGTACGCAACCTCCTAGGATTCAACTCTTGCCTTCTCCTCCTAACTCACACAATCCAGAAGAAATTGCAAACCACCACTCTTTTTAACAAGAAAACTACAACCTAGCAAAAAAAAGAGCATAAGAGTAGTATTTGCTTGGATTAAACGGTTTTCTGTAGAGAGTGAGTAGAAGAACTGTGTGCGTGAAAGGATAGAGGTGAATATCTATAGTGATAGGCAGTTGAACAAGTTAAGGAACGGGCTAGCTCACTGCTAGCAATGGGTTGTCCTTTAATGGGCAATTTCCCATGGGAAATTGCCAACATCCCATGGGAAATTGCCAACACTGTGAATAAGTATACAAATAGTCCTCCCTCCGTTCCATAATGACAGTCCCACTTTCTCTCTCTTACCTCTTTTCTAATCAAACAATTAACTATTTCTGTACATAATTTTTCAAATTTTTTCGCATCGTATTAAAGATCTTGATTAGTACTTTAATTTGGTGCGAAAAATTCACAAAAATTATACACGGAAGTAGTTGATTTTTTTATTTGAAAAATGGCACGACTTTTCATGGTGGACTCTCAATATGGAACGGAGGGAGTATTTAATTAGAGTGGGCCAACCGTAAAAATAATTTTATACCCAAAGCTCAAGAACAACTAAGGCCCAACAACAGGTGAAGCTCAAAAACACTTCAAGCCCAAATTCATACGATTAGGTCCAAGGAGAGGAATGGATAAAAGCATCCAACAATAAAAGTATCCTTGTAATCCCCAATCCATGGGGTTATGGACTAGAATATATAAAAACATAAAACGAGAAAATAATAGACAATGTGGGATAGGTCATAGATGTTTTGGAACGCCACTTAAAATACACAAGTGGGACTGTTTCGGTCTTCAGTTGATTCATTTTTCAGCTCCTAATCCACACTTAAGCTCAAGAAGTTTTTTCTTATTTATTACCTAACTATCCGTAGAGGGAATAGCAGAAAGGGAAATGTAGGTGTTCTGGTGAGGAAGCAACTTATCCTTGGTCTTGAACCTGAGGAAGTTCGTCCTCTAATACTCTTGGACAGGACCAAAAGTGGGATCAAAGAACCAAATCATGCCAACCCAGTCCTCTGTTATGGTTTGGTTTGGTTCATAGGAAATGGGCCAAATGAACCCCTAGCACTAGCCAGGCAATTGTTGAAGTATTCAATATATATAATTTTATTATCTTGATTACTTCTATGAACTCAAACTTCATGTGTCTTACCACAGTGAAATTCCAACCTAGGGTGCCCTATGGATTTGGATAGCTTAATCTCCCTCTACTTGAAATTGAGCGAACAAAATGAGCAAGGACAGAACACACAGTCAATAGCGGGGCCTGGGCTACTAGAATGTGAAGCACGCAACAAGTTGCTGAGCTGCAATGCAGGGTCAGTTCCAACGTAACGTATAAGTCGACTTGCAACTGCATATTCTTTGAACTGTCAACTGTTCAATTTTATGATAATGTTTACTTTAACCTACACATGTTCCAAAAAAAATGCTACCTATCCTAGTCTAGAGAATTAATCCCTTGGAATTCCAAATGAGAAAAATACTCTAATTATAGAGGAAAAATTTCTAACACCATGGTATATTAAGGTAATAGCATACATGACAAGACAACAAATAAGTATATAACAGGCAGGCCGATCTATGAGATCTATAGCACGTCCAAAGACTCCAAACATATCCTAGATAGGTGGTTTTTAAGCTAAAAAACAAGCCAGGAGTAAGATGTTATAGCATCCACGAAACTCACCCATTCACCAGGGCAAAGGGATCGATAGTATTTGGCAAATTTCCCACATTCACCAGATTCGTCTCCCTTTGCTGCCACGCACCTGCAGTAAATTGTGGGACATGAAGAATGAGTCAACTACTTGATTCTTAAGTGCGAGAGAATTTAGAACACTGTAAGAGCAAGCCCAAATCATTCATGAATGCCCTAAAATGCCTTCATAGTAGAAAATGTACCTATGGAATTCAATGTAGCGTGTGAAACAGTGTCTGCTCTGGTTTGTTGTGGGAAATCGAAAATCAGCCGGAGCAGTCTTCAGTTCAATCTGAAAGGCAACATAAAGATGTTAAGCATGAAGTGACAGCAGAAAAAATCAACGGAGTTCCGTTAGACCTAAGCACATTTTGACAGTTATTGCAAGAGTTTGACGAAATTGATCTACTATGTCTCATGCCACTTTAAATATGTGTGGCTACAGGTAGATACATATTTACCAGCAAGACATTAGACATATAATGGCACTTGGCAATTACACTATCGAGGCATAAAGGGCTTAAAATCATATTCGATGCACAAAACCAACTAATAAATCGGAGAGTAAACATAGATGCAAAACTAAAAAACGGAAAAAGTATAGTCCAAGTATCAACATATACCCCTCCAAAAATTAAAGAAATCACATATCTAACCCGGCCATGTCCCCATACGTGTCCCCCAGTGTTCCCGCCATGTCCCCCTTCAAAATAATTAAATTTAATGGACCAATACATTTTTATAAGTGTTCCCGCATGTCCGTGTCCCCGGCATGTCGGACATGGGTATGGCGACCTCCGAGGAATGTCGGTGCTCCATAGGATACAACTGTCTATGCTACATCTCACGTTGGGTTATAGAAATATCAATTCTACAGATGCATTTCAACATAAATAGACTTTAGCAAAAGGACGTCAAACTCTGTGTCTGTGCATGCTCTCTTTCTCTCTCGCTCTGTGTGCGCACGTGCGTGTGTATGGGAAATCGCTCTTAACCTAAAGTTCACATTGGGTTAAAGAAGTACCAATTCTAACGATACCTTACACTCTTACAGTATAAATAACTTCAGGCAAAGGATGTTGCATTATGGCTACTTGGATGTAGGGAATTTTGTTTTTAGTTGTTCTTAACCTCTTTTTGGATTTTAAATGTAACAAGTGGCAAGGCAAGGAAGATTGGAACTTGGACGAAAGGAAAACGGAAAACCAAATTCAATCGATGGGGGCAAAGTTTGCTACAAAATCTGGAGTATACATATATGTTTAACTCTCTTCTTTTTTCAAGCTTTTAGCGTCCATTTGACCCAAAAAAAAAAAATTAGCGCAAATTAGATCCATCTACCTTTTGATAGATAATCCAAAGATCCCAGAAGAAAGTTGAAGGTTTGGATGAGGATTACATGTTAAAAACAATCACATGCATTAGAAAGTGACCATGAAGGTTTGCAGGTCAAAAGAATAGTTAATGGAAAGTGGTGCGACCACAAAGGTGAGTTGCAAGTTTCCAACACCGAGGATCCAAAAGCAACTATGAAGAAGAAAGGGTCCGTGAAGTTTGACAGTGATAACGGTAAAGATGTTTCCCCAATGACAATTCGGACAAGTTCCATTGCCTCTTACACATGGTTAGTTGGCTCCTCACTAACGGAGAAATTTTCAGTGCCGGGTGGGTACCACATGGTGCCTGCTCGGCACATCCGGGCAGTCAGATAAGATTTTGGACGGCTCAAATTTGGAGAGAGAAAGAGGAAGGGTGATAGGAGAGAGAAGGTTTTAATCTGAGCCATCCAAAAGTGCATCGGACATGGCTTGGGAGTGCCAAGCGGGCACCACGTGGAATATACACACTCGGCATTGAAAAATTTCTCCTTACTAACCAAACCAAACTAAACTTTAAGTTCCCATCAATTGGGGTCGGCTAGATGAAACTATTCTCTATTGAGCTCTATTGAAAACCTAATTCCTTGCAAACTACCATCTCTAAAGTCAATTTTATCTACCCCTCCCCCTAGTGTTACGTTCTACTGTAAGTCTGTAACCATAGCACTCCTCTTAACAAACGCATCGGCCAATATTTGCAATAGACACGTCCAAACTACCTTAACCTACTTTTTATCATCTTATCTTCTATCGGTTCTACCCATTCTGCGAAGATTTTTTTAAAAAATTCCTCGTAAAGTCTTACCACACATCTACCTAAATATTCTCACTCTAACTAAACTCATCTTACTGGCATGTTGTTTCTCAGTAGCTGAACACTCTGATGTATAACATTGCTGGCCTTATAACAATAGTACAGTAGAATTTTTCACAACTTTGTGGGTATCTTGTGATTTAAATTGTTCAAAATCATAAACAACAGTCATTGAATATACTATGCAAATACAAAACAAACAAAAAAAAGGAACTTAAGCACATGAATCATACAACATTCCCACGAATAAAAAAGTCATAGTAAATCCAATAATTGCATGATTCATTGGAGTTTCAATTCAATAGCACGGTCTAAATCAATTAGGTTGAAACTAGGTTCAATTAGAATGGTTCGAATCGATTCAGTTTCTAATAACCATGGTCCTAGACACTCTAATAAGTAATAAGGGAGGCTGTGTTGGAAACTTCATGATTGTGTTGCTGGAATAACATTGGTATTAAGAACTTCAATGTTCCAAGTTTGGACTTCCAATACTACTTTTCTTAAATTGTTTTCCAAAAGCAACTGTAGCACTCCGTAACTCCATAACACGAAAAGTTTTGTACATTAACCTTAGGTGTATGTCCCAACAATCACGACACACAGTGTCATCCGGTCAACACGTACGGCATCCTCTTCCAATGCTAAGAGTTCAAACCATTACAAATGTATCAACGGTTGTTTGGTCAAGTTGTACAAGATCAATAAACAAAACAAAAATCAAACAAAACTTCCGAAACTCTTTTTTAGCCTCCTCAAACAGCCCCTCAAATCCTGTATCAAAAAAATTCATGTCCTCATGTATTTAGATTGTGTGAGAATTTCTCTAATTTTTAAAAATCTATAAGGGGTCCAACGGCCGGAAATGCACCGGTACAGATGTATAGAGGGATTTTGGTACTGAAATCAGAGAAATCCTATTCCCTATTAGACTAAATGCAAAACTACCCAAAAGATTGCATGCCCAATTCACATCCTGTATCAACAGCAAAAAGACTACACTTTTCCAAAACAGAAACCCTAATTATAAAGGAGGAACCCTTCTGTTGACAGAAAATCCACACACACACATATATATAGGCACGTATCGCACATGATAAAAAAAAAAAAAAAAGTCCGTGAAGGTCGGATGCGATATCATACAAGAATTTCAACGAAACACGTTCAGATCCGTACGACGACAGTTTCAATGGACAGATAAAATTGAAATGGAGAAGCCAGAGGGAACAACTGAAAATTAAGGTGGTGAATTATACCTCATCCGCCATTGTCGATTAGATCAAAACACACAGACAAAGAGATGGACAGACAGGCAGACAGAGAGAGAGAGAGAGATTTGACGAAAATACGAGGTGAGAAGGGAAACTAATCTTGTTTTGTAGTTTCAGAAACTATGAGGGAGATGTTTGTGATTATCAGAAATCTCAGGTGAGGTAAGTGTAATTTACCGAAAAATCTCGGGTACACAACACAAACCTTGTTTGGGCTTATCGTACACCCTTACGAATTTTTCGAGGCTCTAATTTTTATAGTCTACGGATTCTTGTAACTCGTGTTATGATATTTTGTGGTGAAATTCACATGAACTTTAATGGTTATTGTTTACGAATTTTTGTATCCAGTTGTTTCGTTTGATCTTTTTCAACCGAGATTGCATTGCTCGTACTTGCCTTCTATCTGAGGACTATCCTATTTGTGGTCTAGTCTACGAAATTTTGGGGTGCAAAAAGTCAGAAAGGCAAAAATGACAGTGGAAAACTCATGAGGTTTTTTTTGGCGGTTGTGATGAATTTTTGTGATGTTGGTTATCAATTTTTGTGGTCTAATTAATATACAGAATTTTTGGTGTTCCGATACAAAATTTTGCTATGAAATGCGGATTTTTTTTGGTTCAAAAAATACGAAAGTCCAAACCGTGTGTATCATTTCAGGGGGGGTGTACCACAAAACCTTGTCCACAATGTACCCTACGTTTCCTGGTTTGGCTTAATAAAGCCAGATGATTTTAATTTTTTGGTTTGGCTTAATAAGCAAGATGACTAAATTCGTTGTCTTTATTCAATTTTTTAACATTTAATTTTTAGTTTCGAGATAAATTGTACTATGAATTATTGGTTCTTCTTGACCGGAAAATGTAAAAAAATATGATGCAAACTCAAAACTTTTTAAATAAAGACAAAAATTAGCCAAAAAGACATGTAATTTTTTTTAACTGCATTGGAATATTACCCCTTTATAACTTGGGAGGGCTAACTCTATAGACTATCAATAAAACTATGGGTACATTCGAATTTGTACATATCATGTACACAGACTATACTTGCTTCGGCACGTTGTGCATTTTTGTTCCAGCTCACTCAAAGCATAAGTTTTTATTAATCTTTCAAATTGTTACAAAGATTAAAGGACAATGACTTGAACGGCATCCTATTCCTAAACTAAGAATAATCCCGTGCCCAAAAATCCGAGACCCAAATCCGAGATTGACAAGAAGCCAATCAAAAAAAACACTCATTGGAACAAAACCCACTCAAAGCAGAAAGTTGATTGTTTGTAACATCTCTTCTCTGCTTTCTCCACAACCCTTGTTTTGGCTAATTTACATCACAACGCAAGTTAAAAAACAAAAGTTGCACCAAATACACTAGCATACACTTTCGAACTTTACAAAAGCTACAAGTAACTCTTTCAAGCTGCAAAATGCACTCGAATTCTACGCTGAAAAAAATTGCCCGTTTTTTTATACTCGTATAGTGGAGAGAGAAAAAAAGTGTGCGTCTTTTTGGGGTGAATTAGTTCAATCAAAGGAAAAAGATTGTATGCGGGCGTGCCAGAAAAGAACCAACTTCACGAATGAAATTATTCTTTTCAACGTGACTTAAAACAACTAATTTATATCAGGCAACTGTGTTATCTGTTCAATTACCTCAACTAAGAGGATTTTCCCTTAAAATGTCAAACCGAGACTAAGAACTGGCTTCAGATCAAAAAAGATGATTGAACACAAATAAACCTGAATCTAATCAAAGGTAAGTTTGTATACAAACACTCTTAAGACCTTACTAAAACCAACGAAACAAATATAAACACGCTGAATTTAATCAAAGAGCACTTATAACCAATCGAGACGATCGAACACAAACAAACCTGAATTAAATCGAAGGCAAATTTGTGCACAAATACTCTTGGATTTTTCTAAGACTAAGCAGAAATATAAGCACACTGAATTTAATCAAAGAGGGCTTATAAACGATTAATCTTTGGTAAGAGAAAGACTGGAAGAAATAAGAAAACTTGAATTTAATCGAAAGTAGTCTTACATGCAAACAAGCCTTCAACTTACAAAGTAAACTAACTAAGTCCTAAACTAAGATAAATCCCTGAGCAATCATATTGAGTATGAGTTGTCAGTGGATGAGATTTTGTCGGGGCCTTTCCTTCATCTTCTTCTCTTATTTATAGACGCCGAGCCTACTTTTGAATTCCACGTCTTCAATTAATGGCCACGTTCTACTTCGAACTGCCCATGATTCCTTGAAAAATGGTTGAGTGGAGCCTTCGAACGGTTACTTGGATCTGCTTCCTCAAAATTCTTCTCTTTCCACGTTTGCTAATGCCGATCATGGCTATTTTCTTGGTTGTGGGCTTCCTGTTTTTGTGCAACGTGGGTAATTGCAACATGTCTGGCTTTGTAAATGATTCCCTGCTTAACTTTCTATGAGTCGAGGGATTAATCATCATTGGGTGTGTGTACCACAAAACCTTGTCCACAATGTACCCTACGTTTCCTGGTTTGGCTTAATAAAGCCAGATGATTTTAATTTTCTGGTTTGGCTTAATAAGCCAGATGACTTAATTTGTTGTCTTTATTCAATTTTTTAACATTTATTTTTTAGTTTCGAGATAAATTGTACTATGAATTATTGGATCTTCTTGACGAGAGTATCCGGCCGGAAAATGTAAAAAAATATGATACGAACTCAAAACTTTTTAAATGAAGACAAATTTAGCCAAAAAGATATGTAATATTTTTTTTTAATTGCGTTGGAATATTACCGCTTTATAACTTGGGAGGACTGACTCTATAGACTATCAATAAAACTATGGGTATACATGAGTTTGTACATATCATGTAAGTATAGTTGCTTTGGCACATTGTGCATTTTTGTTCCAACTCACTCAAAGCAGAAATTTTTATTAATCTTTCAAATTGTTACAAAGATTAAAGGACAATGACTTGAACGGCATCCTATTCCTAAACTAAGAATAATCCCGTGCCCAAAAATCCGAGACCCAAATCCGAGATTGACAAGAAGCCAATCAAAAAAAACACCCATTGGAACAAAACCCACTCAAAGCAGAAAGTTGATTGTTTGTAACATCTCTTCTCTGCTTTCTCCACAACCCTTGTTTTGGCTAATTTACATCACAACGCAAGTTAAAAAACAAAAGTTGCACCAAATACACTAGCATACACTTTCGAACTTTACAAAAGCTACAAGTAACTCTTTCAAGCTGCAAAATGCACTCGAATTCTACGCTGAAAAAAATTGCCCGTTTTTTTATACTCGTATAGTGGAGAGAGAAAAAAAGTGTGCGTCTTTTTGGGGGTGAATTAGTTCAATCAAAGGAAAAAGATTGTATGCGGGCGTGCCAGAAAAGAACCAACTTCACGAATGAAATTATTCTTGTCAACGTGACTTGAAACAACTAATTTATATCAGGCAACTGTGTTATCTGTTCAATTACCTCAACTAAGAGGATTTTCCCTTAAAATGTCAAACCGAGACTAAGGACTGTCTTCAGATCAAAAAAGATGATTGAATACAAACAAACCTGAATCTAATCAAAGGTAAGTTTGTATACAAACACTCTTAAGGCCTTACTAAAACCAACGAAACAAATATAAGCACACTGAATTTAATCAAAGAGCACTTATAACCAATCGAGACGATCGAACACAAACAAACCTGAATTAAATCGAAGGCAAATTTGTGCACAAATACTCTTGGATTTTTCTAAGACTAAGCAGAAATATAAGCACACTGAATTTAATCAAAGAGGGCTTATAAACGATTAATCTTTGGTAAGAGAAAGACTGGAAGAAATAAGAAAACTTGAATTTAATCGAAAGTAGTCTTACATGCAAACAAGCCTTCAACTTACAAAATAAACTAACTAAGTCCTAAACTAAGATAAATCCCTGAGCAATCATATTGAGTATGAGTTGTCAGTGGATGAGATTTTGTCGGGGCCTTCCTTCATCTTCTTCTCTTATTTATAGACGCCGAGCCCGCTTTCGAATTCCACGTCTTCAATTAATGGCCACGTTCTACTTCGAACTGCCCATGATTCCTTGAAAAATGGTTGAGTGGAGCCTTCGAACGGTTACTTGGATCTGCTTCCTCAAAATTCTTCTCTTTCCACGTTTGCTAATGCCGATCATGGCTATTTTCTTGGTTGTGGGCTTCCTGTTTTTGTGCAACGTGGGTAATTGCAACATGTCTGGCTTTGTAAATGATTCCCTGCTTAACTTTCTGTGAGTCGAGGGATTAATCATCATTGGATGAGTTCTAATAAGTAACCAACGGCTAAACTTAATTACCATTAAATTACCCTTAATTGAGGCCCGAACGCCGCCGTTTCCCATCAAAACGATACCGTTTAGTACTAAAATAATACCGTCATTAACCCTATGATCCCATGTATCTCGGGCCAAAATGGGATATGTTCTGATAGGCCAAAGCATTGTTTGATGCCATGTGTAATTTTCTCATTGGGTGGCATATTTTAGGATGTAAACACACCCCCCGCATTAACATCTTATTTAAGGTAATTAAATAAGTGTTAATGGTGCATGCATCTGCCCACGTCTCCTAAGAACACGGATGCATGGAGTCATGGGAAGAGTCTGCTTTCATGCACGTCCCTTGAGTTTCTCAAAGAAAGCTGCATTAATTCTTCCATAAATAGTGATCAGAGTTAGGGTTTAACGAATCACAAAACCCCTTAACCCTCTTCGAAGCATAATCTATTTCTGTTTAAAAGACCTTCCAGTCATGGACTCTCTCCCAGAAATCAATCTCGTCCTTGATACCCTCGATCAACAATCTCTTTCGTCCCACGCATCTCCTCCAAACTCTCCTCAATTGTTGGCAGGAAAGATTCTTTCTGACCGAACCTTCTGCACTCCTGTCCCTTTGCCTACGGGTTGGGAATCTGCCCTGACCCGTTCGAACTCGACCAATGGCTCCAGCTGGGGTGCCTGGGAGGACAAACTTATCCATACCCGTCAGGACACTATTCTGGTCAAGTTCGACCAGCCTGACCCGACTCCTAACAGGTTTCACCACTTTCGAACCCTGTTCGCAAGTCAATTCTTGCCCCTGACTAGTAATGACACCATTCACATGAGCATGCTAGAATCCATCTACTCCTCTCTCAAGTACGCTCCCTACTTGAAACAAGAGGAAAACTACCTTGGGCCAGCCCCCTATTGTGACTTCAAACGCATGGCCCAATCTCAGAGAGCCTTCTGGCTTAACGAGGTGAAAACCCCTCACTTTCCTGACGGATTCGAAGAGTCAACCAAATTGGCTCCCCTTCCAGAAGAAACTGATTGGTTTAGTGAGGTATCCAACCTTGCCATCAACCCTCCTCATTTCCAATGGTGTTATGGCTTTCCCATTTATCCATCTGATAAAGGCAAAGCCCTTCAACTCCTTGCCGCTTTCTCCTTCCTGGATATCTCTATCCTGGAAGAACAAGTCCCATTGACCAATTTTAAATGGGCTTGTGAAACAATCCTCATGTGCACTATCCCCTCCATGGTATCTTATCAGGTCCACTGCTTCTTGGACTTCCTGCCAATGATCAGAGCATGGCTCAAAGCAAATGCAGCAGCCTACTGCTTTGACCAAGATCTGCAGGACTATGCTTTGGTCAAAGATAGGATTGAGAAGCTTAACAACCAGATCCAAAGTTTCCAATCTGAGTCCTTCGAAGTGGTGCCCGCCCATGCTGACAAGAAGCTTCGAAGATGCTTCAAACGAAGACAAATGAAGCGCCCAGCCAAAGAAGCTAAGCTTCAAAAGAAAGCCAAGGCTCTGGTGCTTAGTTTTAGGCCACTTCTGGAGAAGAAACTGGAATCTGATGCCAAGGACGACATGAGGGAGATGGAGCTGAAATTTCTCCAATTTGCTTGGAACAAGTTCCACAGCCTTGTCACTTGGTCCTTCCCACACTACTGCGAGAACAAGAAGGCTGATGCTCAGCACCCAGGCCCTTCGAAGGCCTAATTTGCTCTCGATCAACTGCCAGTAGGAATTAGTATTTTTCCTTTTGTTGCTTTTCTTTTTTTTTCTCTCTTGTAATTATGTAAATTTCATTCATGTAATCCTGGCAGATTAAATGAAATTTCTTTTCGTAACAATGTGCACCTGATTTTTAGTTATTTCTAACTCTGGGTAATAATGAACCCAAAACCAGCCATCCCCTGACTTGGGCTTACTAAAAGCTTGGGCCCCACTGTGGGGGTATAAAAGCAAAAACCATTCAAACTGACCCCCTACGCCTAAAATACTCAAGCTTTTCCGAACTGAACCTTCTCTCTTTCTCGCTTCTTTACGAAACCATCGAACCAGACCGAATCAATGGCCTCATCTAGTTGACCCGTCGTCGTAGAACATCCAACCCCTTTGCTTGCTCTCAGAAGGTTCGTCGAACAGAAAGATTAGAAACCAACTGGAAATTCCTGCTTCGACAATCGAGTTTTCATCCCAAACCCTAAAGAAGAAGGTACATTTATTTTGGGCCCTCAATTCGTAGGGGAAATTCCTGCTTTCCTCTCCCTCTACTATCCTCGATTAGGGGATGCTGATATCAAAGCCTGTTCCCCCCTGAACTGGCAAAATTTTCCAAAGAGATCATTTCCTTGCTGGCCAACCCTAGATCAAGAATGGAAAATTTGGACTACTCGAATGCTGGCCGCAAAATCAAATGATCTGGAAAGAGTAGGCTTGAAGAACATCATTGTTCTTCTTCGAAGGGGGATTCCCCAGAATCCACCTTTAATCCAAGCTGCCCTAGCCTTTTGGGACTCCTCTTTCAATTTCTTTAGATTCAACTGTGGTATGATGGCGCCCACAGTGTTAGATGTGTCTCAGATGTTGGGACTCCATCCTTATGGCTCTCAATTCGACCCTACTAAGGAACACAATCCTCCTGAGGGTTTCACCCGCTTGATCGCTTCCAATGGGACCTTTTCCCAATTCTACTCCAGAGAAGGGAAACTGAGAGGAGAGGTGTCTGAGACAGAGTACTTCTCCTATATACTTTACACCCTCTGCAAACACATCCTGTGTCACTCTGGGAAAAGAGTGATGAGCGAGTTCATCCCATTGGCCTCAGCGCTATCCAAGGGTAAGGAGTTCGATTTCGCCTCTTACTTTCTTGGCCACGTGTATAAGGTTGGCTCTGATTTCCGCCAAAAAGGTCCAAACTACTCCCAAGGGGGCCCTCAATGGTTCATACAGCTCTGGCTCCATGCCTATTTCCCTGAGTTAGGTCCGTTCAAGGCACCTATGACGACTGCTGATGTCCCAGAAGCGCCCAATGTCCATGGAGACAACTACGTTCGGCCAGAGACCAATGACACCCATACTTTGGTGTATTACCTCTGCCTCTTTTCTGGCCTCACCTCAGACAGGGAATGGTATAATCCATTTCGAGCTCCAATTGGACCATCATGGTTATTCAACATCTTGACAGATAAACAAGGCAAATCCTCTCAAGCCCTACAAGCATGGAGTAACATACTTACAGGTAGAGAGATCTTTATCTCCTCATCGAACCCTTCTAAGTCTGTGGCCCATGCAGAGGTATACTGCCCTGCACAATTCACTAGACAACTTGGTTTGGTCCAGGGCATACCTATCCCTTATTGTGGTTTTCTCAACATTTCCATGTCTGAGCGCTCAAGCATCTCCACTGAGCATTTCAAAACATGGTTCACCAAATCCAGGGATCTAATAAGACGAGCAACTGTTCAAAGCTTTCAAGAACCAGAGGTGTACACCACCCCTGAATTCAACAACTGGTGGCACACCAATTGCTCCTTCCTTATGGGATGCCCCCCTTTCAAGGAATTCCTTGAGCACATCAATTTTGCCAAGTCTGAGTTTGGACACAAGAATGATGATGACTCGTCCTCCATTTCCTCGGATGGTGGGTTTGGGATAGCTGGAGGCATCGAAGACACCTCTGGAGGTGAAGTTGACCAACAGGCAGTCCCCCTCGATGCTTCTCCAATAACGATGATTATCCCTTCTCCTCTCCCAAGGAGACAATCCTCAAGAATACCCCAAAGAAGAGGTAACTCTCTTTGCTGTTTTTACTTCTGCTTTTAAGAAACAAACACTTCTAATGGAGATCAACTCATGAAGGTACTTCCTCCCCTCCTCCAATGGTTTCGAAGAGGGGCAAAATGACTTCTCAGCCTGTCATTCCTTCCAAGCATTATCTTGACTATTCGAGCACACCACCAGGTTTGCCTCTTCTCAACAATTTGTCTTTTATTTCTATGGATCTTTTGCTCACAAAAACAATGTATCGTATCCTCCCTGTTCTGTAGCTTCACAAAGGACCAGGGCCGGAAAACGGCCCGAGCCTTCACCTTCCCTGAATGATGAAGAAGCTGAGGATGATACGGAGAGTTTGATACCTAGAGGTACAATCCGTTCTTTCCGTAAAAATCTTCCAAGAAGGCTTTTATTGACCTAACCTGTAACCCTTTCAGGTCGAAGAAAAGATGCGTCGAAAGACCTTGTATACGAAAGAAAGGAAAAAACTATTAAGAAGAGTAAGACATTGGTCGAGCTTACTCTTCCCGATCAGGTATACTTTCATGCGTTTACTGTATATCTTAATTTTGTATGGGTAGGATAATTAACATTTCTCACAGCTACAAGGGTCTTCCTCCGAATTGTCTATCACTCCTCACCAAGAGTCTCCTGACAACATGCCTGCTCAAGAGACCAGCACTCATCAAGACTCCATCGAAGTGAGTTCTGACATAACAACTCTGCTATTATCCCTTGCTGAGTCCATACCCCATAATCCTTTCCAGGTAAGAATGGACCTACTAATGTACTCATACCTTGAAGGTTACATTAAGCCTAATGCTGATATTGGAAACCTATAGGAATTTCCGATTTCCGTTACACTACCTAGGCCTAGGAGTGATATGGCCAGCCAGTTGAATGTTGCCGAGCCATTAGGAGTTCGAGATCCCTTGCCATATCCCTTACAAGTTTTGGAACAAGGTTCTTCTTTACCTCCCTCTACTCCTGCTTTGTCAATCTGTTTCGAGGAACAAGGCCCTAATACTCCAACGACTTCGAAGGATCAGGTAGTTCTTCAATCTAGACGCCCCTTTGAGTGTCTCAGCTGCTCGATTTATTTACCCCTTTTCCTATTGTGACTCAGGTGGATAATACTGCTGTTGACATGGAAGAGACTGCCCATTTGGAACTCAGTTCATCACCGTCTTCTGATGAACAATTCTTCCCTTCGAGGGACCTTCCAATAGTAACTTTTGACATCCCCTTTTTCAAATACCAATTGGGATTATTCTGTGACAGCATTGCTGACCCTACTCCCCCCATTTCTTCTAATCCATTGGAAAGCCTTAAGCAACTTCTGAATCCGTCCACACTTCCTAACCCTCCAACCTTCAGAATCAAACATGTTCCCACGGGGGATGGGGTTCGAATGTTAAAGCACTACTTAAAAGCTCTACACCACCTAGAACTCCCTACTCTCCTCGGACATGGCTTAATTCACCATTTTGAAGTGTGCTACCAGGCTTTGTTTCTTTCGAATGAACTTCCTTCGTCCATCAGACCCATTCTTCAAGAAAACCTCAATTACCTTGGTAAATTGGTTGCACACAACCAATTCTTATCTGAAGGTTTTAAAGACACTTCTGCAAATGTGGAAAAATTGGAAGCTACAACCTCTAAGATTGCCTCCCAACTTTCACTACATCAGACTCGAAAAGACAAGCTTGCAGAACTTAGCAAGAGAAAGGCATGGCTAGAAGCAGAACTGCAAAGGGTCACAGACGAGCTCCACGAGACTGCTGCTGAATCCCAATCACTAGAAAGTGAAACTTCGAAGGGTGCACAGACATTGCCACAGCTCATTCCCTCGCTTCGAGTCAAGCAACAGAAAAAAGCTGTCCAAGCCTCACTATTAGACACTAATATGCATTCCCTTCGAGGTCTAATGTCTAGCATGGGTCTTGTGATTACTCCATATTTGTAATACATTTTTTTATTCCCATACAGTAACTCTCCAACCTTTACTGGATAATTATCAATGCATCAATAGATAAGTATCACAATGCATTAACTCGGGATAACTTGATTAGACTTCTTATCTACCTCCCCTGAGATCATTAAATGATCAACTCCTCCTTTTACCATTATAAATAGGGGCTACTAGGCAGGGGAACTCACAAACTTTCTCAATTTCTGATGTCTTCACTCGATCCCCAAAATTTCTCCAGCCTGATTTATTTGGTCGAGATCTCACCACTTCGACCCCAAGAGTGGAAACCATGATATGCCCACTAGATCTGGTGAAATATGGCTTTGAAATATAGCCACATCAGTTCTCATGACGCCTTCCTCTTGGGCTATGGCTCCTAGGTATAGACACATCAGCTCTCATGACGTTTTCTCGTCGAGCTATGACTTCGAAGACCAAAGAATCTAACGAGACGGTCTCGGAGCATGTCTACCTACCGATGGAGCTTTGGGTCAAGTTTTTGTATCTCAGCCTGTGGAGACCCACTCTGGGACTGGGATACTTCTATACTTAATTAGGGTTTTTTTTTTTTTAGATGGACACAATGAATGTAATTTTCCTCATGAATGTAATGATCAGAGAAAATCCTTATTATTGTAACCCCGTTCTAGTTTTCACGGCATGCCGATTGGGCCATTCGTGCATTTATTTATTTTATTGGTCTCGAAGTCTGTATGTTCTAAGACCAAATGCTATCAACTGAATTTACGATTGGTTGTGACAAACAGAAATCTTCCTAAAAAGTACTCTCTCTGCTGTCATATTTATTTTGGTGCACCGATTGGCATTTCAATCACAAATTCACCATTTTGAACAGGGAAGCTCCTCCTACGTTATGGGCTACACTTAGTGACTGGCCCTAAGAATCCGAACGATGCTTCGAGGCATCATAACGTTGGATTTCGTGTACGATTCGCTTTTAGCAGATCCCCAACAGTCTCCTCGTTGGCTGTATACCTCATTATTACGACTGTTGGCGGCTACTTCCCTTAAGCGTTTCGTTCTTCGAGAGCTTTACACCTGCCTCTAATTTAATACCCGTAATAATTATAGGGGATTGCACCGATGCCTTTGGGGGTATAAATAAACAATCGAAGCTGTCCATACTCTTCCCTTCCTATTTCTTTATTCCCACACCAGTGCTACTTTGAATTCTCCATGGCCTCAAATCCACAAGTCCCTCAGCCTGCTGAAATCATGGAGGAGCTTGCCAAGATGGCGGGACTCATAGAAGAGCTCAAGATGGAGCAACAAACCGAGTTTCGAGCCCTTCGAAGCGAGATCTGCCAGCTTCGGGCTCAGTTGGTGGATGTGGAGACATCTTCACGTCTTTGCTTGGCCCAGACCTGGGACGATCTTACCAATGTCCTGCTGGCTCATGAGGTCAAAAGTCCTCCGGAGGGTGGGTCCTCATATGGACTCACCTTTGGGACTATGAGGGTGCCAACACCCTCATTTTGGTTTCTGGGCCGTGGACTGGCCGTTTTTTTTTCCTTCTTTTTCCTTTTATTTTCAAACCCGCTTGGGACTTTTTTAAAAAAAAAAAACCCCCTTGGGGTTTTCTCCTGTATTCGCACCTATTTGGGTGCCACTATAAATAAATAACAGCTTTTGCCATCAGAATGTTGTAATGTACTCTACTTAGCTACTCACGAACACCTTGAAGCAACCGAGGGTCAAGGTTCGATGGGTGATCGAATAGATGCCCATGATCGAAGCTCTTGCCTCCTTACCACCTTCCCTTCTATCGTGATTACATCAAGACAAGCCTTGGGAGAGAAATACCCCCCGAGCTAGGCTCACCTCTTCGAAGACAGCTGTCTTCTATGGAACGACTCCCATATGGAAGGGATATAGGGCTTTAAGTGCCTTCCATTTATTTTCCTTCGATGGACGTAGCCATTTAAATTCCTTAAATGATAAGCTCCGCCCTTTAGGACCCTGTGAATTTAAAAAGGTCCTTCCCAAGTTGGAGCCCATTTTCCTAATCCATCTGTTCTAATTCTTCGATCTCTAATGGGTAGAATGGCTTTCCACACAAGGTCACCCTCATCGAAGCTTCGAAGAGCTACTCTTTTGTTGTAGCTTCTGGCCACTCTGGCCTTTTGTAGCATAATTTGATTTAAAGCCTTTACTCTGGCTTCATCAATATCCTCAAGTTCCATATACATGGCCTGATGATATGATTGAGTGTCCAAATCATTTTGGGATGCTACCCTCTGAGACCTCACAGTGATCTCCATGGGTAAAACGACTTCGTGCCCATAGGTCAACGCAAATGGAGTAGTACCAGTACTAGTCCTTTTTGTATTTCTATAAGCCCACAATGTGTCCAATAACAACTCGTGCCAAGTCTCAGGGTTGTTACCCACCATTCTTTGAATTCCCCTTTTGATAATCTTGTTGGTTGATTCCGCTTGGCCATTTGATTGGGCGTAATAAGTACTGGTGTATATTAAAGAAATTCCATAGTTATTAGCAAAAACTTTAACCAACTTTCCTTCGAATATTGAACCGTTATCCACCGTTATGGTTTGAGGGTTTCCAAATCTATAAATGATCTCTTTCATGAACTCAATAACATGAGTTTGCTTGACTTCCTCGTAAGTCTGAGCTTCTACCCACTTAGTGAAATAATCAGTTGCTACTAAAATGAACTTGTGATTTTCTGACGAGGGGGGATGAATCATTCCAATCATGTCCATAGCCCATCCTCTAAAAGGCCATGGTTTTATGACATATTGTAAGTCTGTAACCGGCAAATGTTTAAGTGGCCCTATCCGCTGACATGCTTGGCACCCTTTGGCGTAGTCAATGCAATCTTTGAGGATAATGGGCCAATAATACCCATATCTTCTTATCAACCACCTCATTTTTATGCCAGCTTGATGCGCTCCACAAATGCCTTCATGGACTTCAGCCATTAATTTAAAAGCATTTATCTTGTTCAGGCATTTCAAGAGGAGACCATCCATCCCTCTTTTAAACAACTCATTGTTGTACATAATGTAGTTTATGGCCTTCAGCCTGGTTGCTTTGTCTGTCCCAGCATCTGGTTTGGTTAAGTAATCGATGAGCACTTGCCTCCAATCCTGGTTCTGATTGGGAGGGAGATTCACCTCTAACACTTCGAAATCAGTCAACCTGTTGCTTAACATAGGTAAGGATTTCCTCAGAGTTAGCTGACAGAATTCCTTTTCATTTTCTGACACAACTTTATATCCTGATGCCCTTTGAGCCACCTCATCAGCTTCTTCATTGAAGAATCTAGGGACATAAGTTAAAGTGATCATAAAAAATCGATCCATTAGTACTTTAGCACGTTGGTAATGAAGTGCTAAAGCTGGGCTGGTACATCGAAATTGCCCATTCAGCTGATTGATTACTAACTGAGAATCTCCAAAGACCTCAGCAGCACTTACCTTTAATCTGAGTAAGATCTCTAATCCTATGATTAAAGCTTCGTATTCTGCTTGATTATTTGAACACTGTCCCTCATTGAGTCGAAATCCATATTTGGTTTTCAAACCTTGAGGGGACTCTAAAATTATGCCTACTCCAGCCATTTGAGCAATCTTCGATCCATCAAACCATAGCTTCCATGGTTTGATATCAATCAAACTTGCCTCTAGCGTTTCAGGCACTTTGATTCCGTTAGGGTGGTTAGCCAAAAAGTTGGCCAATGCTTGTCCTTTTACTGATTTCTGAGGTACATACTCGAGACAAAACTCAATTAAAGATACTATCCATTTCCCAATCTTCCCACTAAACACCGGCTTCGAAAGCATGTGCTTAATTACATCAGTTTGAGAAATAACATAAGTTACTCTAGGCAACATATAATGCCTGAGCTTCTTGGAAGCATAAAATAAAGTTAAACATAGTTTTTCTACTGCAGCATATCTACATTCACAGGAATTCAAAAACCTACTAAGATAATAGACTGCTCGCTCTTTGCCATCCTCATTGTCTTGTGCTAACAATGCTCCTATTGAGTCGTGAGTTGCTACCAGGTACAGTTTTACTGGTTTCCCTTCAATAGGTGGCATCAACACTGGTGGGTTGGCTAAATACTGCTTGATGGCTTCGAAGGCATCATTATGCTCTCTAGACCACTTGAATTCCTCTCCCTCCTTCAACTTCAACAAAGAAGAGAAAATTTTAGTTTTTCCTGCAGTATTGGATATAAATCTACGAAGGAAATTTAATTGACCAAGAAACGTTTGCAATTCCTTCTTGTTCGAAGGGGGCTTGGCCTCAATAATGGCCTTTGTTTTGTTCTTATCAACCTGTATTCCCTTTTTGTGAACTAAGTAACCCAGAAATTTGCCAGCTGATACTCCAAAAGCACATTTTTCTGGGTTTAACTTTAGTTGGTACAGTTTCAGTTGTTGAAATGTTCTTTCTAGATGTTGCAAATGATCATCATCAGAATCTGACTTCACAATGATATCATCTATGTAACATTCCAAAAAACCTCCTACCAAATCATGGAAAATGGTATTCATAGCCCTTTGGTAGGTGGCACCAGCATTCTTTAACCCGAATGGCATCTTGACCCATTCAAAAATGCCAATGTTACCAGGGCAAACAAATGCTGTTTTGTGCACATCCTCTTCTGCTATGCAGATTTGGTTGTATCCTGAGTGCCCATCTAGGATGGACAATATCTTGTGTCCAGCTGAACCGTCCACAAGCATGTCCACATTAGGCATAGGATATTCATCCTTGGGAGTGGCAGTGTTTAGATTTCGAAAATCAATACAAATCCTAATACTCCCATTCTTTTTAGGAACTGGAACTACGTTGGACAACCATTCGACATACCTGGCTAATGAATCCAGCATCTAGAAGTCTCTGAATTTCTTTTTTGACTCCTGCAATAGTTTCTGGACTCATCTTCCTGGTTGGCTGCTTCACAGGTTTAAATTGTGGCTTGATAGGCAACCTATGCTCCACCAATTTCCTGTCCAATCCAGGTAGTTCCTTATAACTCCATGCAAAACATTCTTTATTTGCTTTCAGCAGTGCTATTAACTTAGCCCTCATCCCTGATTCGAGCTGTTTGTTGATAAACACTGGATTGGGATTTCCTTTATCTCCCAACTTTACTTCCTCCAGAAGATCTTGGGCTTCGAACTGTTCTTGAGACGTTGGACTGTCTTCCTCCTTGTGAGACTTGTGATCCTGCAGGACGTCTTCCCACATGTTGTCCTCCTGTATCTTCTGCTCAATCCCCAAAGCAACATATCTTATTAAAACCAATGAGTTGGCCTCTTCTTCCACCTCTCTCTTGGATTTACATCCAAGCAGCATCATCTTTTGGGGTGTCTGATTCATAATCAACAGCTTGCTTCAGCTTGGATTTTAGCTCTGCCAATTCTCCCAATTCCATCTCGTTGGTTGGGTAAGTGGCTGCCTGGAGTAGTTCGCTCAGTGGAACTACGTCTGACTTGTACATTTCTGCTTCAGCAAAATTTGCTGTGGCACTGAATGGATGTGGATCAGCTTTGACTCCTTCAACACCCACTTCTTTGCCTTTATCATACTTGACAATCATCAATTCCTGATGGAGAGAAGAAGGAATACACCCATTAACGTGAATCCAATCTCTTCCTAACAAAGCATTATATTTAGCATATGTATCCACTACGGAGAAAGCAGTGTCTGTTTCTATCCCACCTACTGCCAATCTAATGGAAATTATACCCCTGGCATGTTGGCTTTCCCCTGTGAATCCTGCAATGGATGTGCTGGTTGGAATCAACTTTGCTTTTCCTTTACCCAACTTTTTCAGGATTTGGAAAGGCAAAATGTTCACTGCAGCCCATTATCTACCAAGATTCTGTTAAGTGGGATTCCATCGAAGTGTGCAGTAATATATAGTGGACGTAAATGCTGTCGCATAGCATTGGTAGGTAATTTAAATGGATATGAAAGCTCAACATAATTTAAATCTATTACCAATGGGTATTCAATGTCGGACATTGAATCTGGTACAAAACAAGCACTTTCTTTGGAGCTTACCGCCAAACTCTCTTGATTCTGCTCAATTTCACATACCAGATTTTCATCCATCTCGATCTGGGCCACTTCCTCCAGGTCACAATCATTGCATATGATGTTCAGTTTTTCATCACTGTGCATCCCCTCAGAGGAATTGACTTTGACCAACCAAGCATTGCTTTCATCTTTGGACGCCTGGCCAACTTTGAAGGAGTCCATCGAACACGGATAAACCATGTTAACTTGAATCTCTGGCTGGCTTCCAAACTGAATGCTTGCTGCTCCTTTGGTTTGGTTAGTTGCTTCTTCTTTCACTTCTCCCTTGGATTCAGACTCTTGTGCTGAGACTTCCATGGGAGAAGAGTTCCCTTCTGCCCCCTCCTGTTCCACCAACATGGCTTCTAACAACCCAGATTGGTAGCTAGCCAACGAGTGGGGGGAAGGCACATCGAAGTCCTCTTCGAGCATTGCTGAAGCCACTTTCTGTAGAGTTTCAGCTTCAGCTTCTTGATACTGACCTCGAAACTCTTCTGGGTCCCTTTGAGCCCTGTTGAACCTCGGATTAGGCCTTGCTCCTCTTCCAGATTCCTCTCCAGTTGAGGAGTCTCCCATTTGAAAGAGCGAATACTTCCTTTGGAGCTTCCTTTTCTGTGTTCTTGAGAGCAAAGGAACCATCTGTGGGATTTTTGACTTGGGGTCTCGTACCAACACCCAATTTCCAGAGTTTGAGCTTGGTGGCTTAAAGGTCTTGTTTCCCCCTTTGGCTGGATTCTTGTATCCCTGAAATAGATCAGGCTTAACCTGCTTCAGAAACCAATCAGGGACGCCTTTTACCAGAGTAAACTCATCTTGCTTAACTTCTTCCTGTGCCTCTGGAATCTGGCCAATATTGGCCTTCTTTAAAGGAGGTGCTTCCCTTTTCTGAGCATAAGGGACTGTATTTGAGGGCATATTCCTCTTCGAAGCCATCCAAGGCTTACCCTCATTTGGTTTTGCCGATGCTGGAGCAATTCGCTTCATCCCCTGCTCTTTAGGGAAAAAACTGACCTTCTTTCTGTCCAAATCCTTGAAAACCAAATAGTTGGCCCTGCATCCCACGCATAAACACTCCAAAAACGAGGCTTCGAGCATGGGCAGATGATTTGTCCCTGGATTTTGTGAAGAAACGTCAGCATTGCTTGATTTGTAATGACTTTGTCTCAATCCCGTGCTTCGAGGATGACTGGCATACGGCTTCCACCTTGTGGGTTGGACTGAGGTCATATTCACTGGTGCTTCCTTGCCTTGCCAATATTTTTTGACAGTACGAGCCAATGAAGTTGGCACGCTGGTATTCACTTCTTCGATCTTTGGGAAAGGTGTGGCATCCATTCCCATGGCCTTTTCAAGGAATTTGATCCTTCCTTTCTTGATTTGTTCCTGAATTCTGTCACGAAAAACATTGCAAGACTTAGTTGAATGAGACCAAGAATCATGCCATTTACAGTATGTTTTTCCATGCTTTTCTTCTGCAGTTGGTAGTTTAACTTCTGATGGCAGTTTGATGATCTTTTTCCTTAACAGGTAATCGAAGATTTCATCAGCCTTGGTTACATCGAAAGAATAGACTTTATTAATTTCTTTCTGCTTGAATTTTTGTCCTATGGTAACATTTTTCTGGACTAGAGGCTCACAGACACAAGGATCATGTTCTATGATTTCTGCAGCATCTATTTCATAATTGGGATCTCTATAATACGTAGAGTAAGAAGAATTATGCCTATCGGTATCTTCTTCCAACAATGACTCATATCTAGTGACTTTATAGGTTAGGTCTGCAAAGTCTCTAAACTCAGTGGAATCGAACCTCTTTCGAAGTTCCCTTTCTAAACCATCTTGTGCTAACCTCACAAATTCTGCCTCTGGCAGTTGGAGTTTGCACTTGGTTCTGGCCCTTTCAAACCTAGATATGAAGTCTGCTACCTTTTCATCTGGTTTCTGCCTTAATCTAGCCAAGTCTGCCATTGAGACTTCAGGTTCTGCATGGAAGAATTGTGCATGAAACACCTCCTCCATCTGAAACCAATTGGTTATTGATCCTGGTGGTAAATTGGTATACCAAGCAAAAGCT
Organism: Rhododendron molle; assembly: GCA_025413875.1. Classification (NCBI taxonomy): domain Eukaryota; kingdom Viridiplantae; phylum Streptophyta; class Magnoliopsida; order Ericales; family Ericaceae; genus Rhododendron; species Rhododendron molle. The sequence continues at coordinate 45,400,962 of CM046389.1, read as the reverse complement.
GGCCCAGACAAAGAATTTGGGAACAGCTTCAACTTCATGAAGCCATTCTGAGCCAAGTTCTTACATTGGGCAGAAAACCTAGCAATGTGCTCTACGGAAGACTGTCTTCCATCCCCATAAAACAAAGTAAAATCTGGGATTTTGAATTCCCTAGGGATTTGAAATGTTGCGTCTATCCATTCTGGATATGGCTTTCGATAGATCTGAGGTTGCACCCCCCGAGTTCGAGGTCCACAAACCTCTTGTATGAGACCCATAACTTGGTCTCTTAACACTGGGTTATCTACGAGGAGGTTCTGTCCTTGATTTGCTACAGGCTGATCTTGCCTTTCTAAATCATCTTCATAAACCCCACTGAAATCCCCTTGGTTTTCCCTACTGAAATCCCCTTGGTTTTCCCTAGGGAGCCTCCCATATGGTGGCTGTTGCATCCTTTCAGGCGCAACATGAAGCTGTGTATACCTAGGATTTTTCTCTCGAACGGTGGGGAAAGGGTCCCTAGCAATTGGCAACTCTTGACGAGAGTCTGATGGATTGATATCCCTTCTTTCTGGCCTATACCCTTGTTCAAGCTCTACGTCGTCCCCCCATCTCTCCAGGACAGGTTCGAAGAGAGGATTAACACTTTGTCTATTCCCAGTATTTCTTGGGGCTCCACTAGTAATACCATGAGACTGTCTAGGGACCTCCAATGGCTTTGTTGGTTTCACTGGCTCATACCAAGATTGTGGTATGTCCTCAGGAAACATTTTCTCTTTCCCTGGTCTAGACTTTATCTTACCCTGTTCAACATCCTCTCCAAGCCTTCCTTCGAAGGGACTTTGGTGAGTGCTAGAGTTGGCTTGGTTGTTTAGTCCAATATTTACTGGACTGTTCCTTGCTACCTCTGGGTTAGGTAATCTAGTTTTTATGCTCTTGATCATGGCTCTTTGAGTTTGAGCCATCTCTCTAAAAGCCATCATCATTTCTCTAAACATCTCATCCCTATCGTGGTCTTTACCACTAGCCTGCCCCTCTTGGACATTCGAAGGGAAAGTCGCAGGCCTTTGATAGGGAGGCATCTCATAAGAAGGCTCCTCCTGTAGAGGTTCCTCCATTTCTAAAGCCAATGGTGTAGGCGTAGCAGGCGTACCTGGTTCTATAACCTGCTCTGGCTCAATTTGTTCCCCTGGCTCCAAAACACTAATAGGTGTCCCTATTGGCTTTCTAAGTCTCGGCATTTTGACAGTTTCGGGTCCCACCGGGCGTGCCAAAAAATTGTTTGGGGGTGAATTAGTTCAATCAAAGGAAAAAGAATGTGTGCGGGCGTGCCAGAAAAGAACCAACTTCACGAATGAAATTATTCTTTTCAACGTGACTTGAAACAACTAATTTATATCAGGCAACTGTGTTATCTGTTCAATTACCTCAACTAAGAGGATTTTCCCTTAAAATGTCAAACCGAGACTAAGGACTGTCTTCAGATCAAAAAAGATGATTGAATACAAACAAACCTGAATCTAATCAAAGGTAAGTTTGTATACAAACACTCTTAAGACCTTACTAAAACCAACGAAACAAATATAAGCACGCTGAATTTAATCAAAGAGCACTTATAACCAATCGAGACGATCGAACACAAACAAACCTGAATTAAATCGAAGGCAAATTTGTGCACAAATACTCTTGGATTTTTCTAAGACTAAGCAGAAATAGCGCACTGAATTTAATCAAAGAGGGCTTATAAACGATTAATCTTTGGTAAGAGAAAGACTGGAAGAAATAAGAAAACTTGAATTTAATCGAAAGTAGTCTTACATGCAAACAAGCCTTCAACTTACAAAATAAACTAACTAAGTCCTAAACTAAGATAAATCCCTGAGCAATCATATTGAGTATGAGTTGTCAGTGGATGAGATTTTGTCGGGGCCTTCCTTCATCTTCTTCTCTTATTTATAGACGCCGAGCCCGCTTTCGAATTCCACGTCTTCAATTAATGGCCACGTTCTACTTCGAACTGCCCATGATTCCTTGAAAAATGGTTGAGTGGAGCCTTCGAACGGTTACTTGGATCTGCTTCCTCAAAATTCTTCTCTTTCCACGTTTGCTAATGCCGATCATGACCGTTTTCTTGGTTGTGGGCTTCCTGTTTTTGTGCAACGTGGGTAATTGCAACACGCCTGGCTTTGTAAATGATTCCCTGCTTAACTTCGTATGAGTCGAGGGATTAATCATCATTGGATGAGTTTTAATAAGTAACCAACGGCTAAACTTAATTACCATTAAATTACCCTTAATTGAGGCCCGAACGCCGCCGTTTCCCATCAAAACGATACCGTCGAGTACTAAAATAATACCGCCATTAACCCTATGATCCCATGTATCTCGGGCCAAAATGGGATATGTTCTGATAGGCCAAATCATTATTTGATACCACGTGTAATTTTCTCATTGGGTGGCATATTTTAGGATGTAAACAGCGTCATGTCGGAGCGCCAGGCCAGTAATTGCAAGAGAACACCGACCGGAACGGCTACAACGATTCCTCAAAATTAAAATCGTGTTGGTTCCATAATACATGAGAAGTTAATCAAGGGGGGGGCAAAACAGAAAGATCTTAGAGAAATCAAAGAAAATAATTTCACTTTGTTCAAACACAGCTTATTAATCTGTGTCTTTTTTTTCTGCAGCTCTGCTTGTGGGGTCTCCTGATGGTGGATTGTCTTGGTTTGATACGTAGCCTTGTTCTGGCTTTGGTATATACGTTTGTTCTGCTTTGTGTATCTCACAAGTACTATTTCCCAGTGATCTTGTACATATGGATGTTCTCAATAAAATCTTAAATACCCACACACAAAAAAAAACATATCGACTTCGGCATTAGAAGCTCTGATACCATGTTGGATAACTAAACATCTCTGGCGTTTTATAAACGCCTCAGCGGTAAATACCCGAAAAGCACTAAGAAAGCATTTTTCTTAGAAACACCGACTTATGCTCTATTTAGAAAAACAAAAAAAAGAAAAATCACTCTCTAGTGTGAAACCTCCTAGTTCATGGATCTGATTCAAACACGGTAGAACAAAGGGTAAATTAGTAGGGGAATCCAATAAAAACATATAACAGCGAACCAAAACACAATTGTAAACCAATTAATTAAGAAGTAAAATAAAAAAACCTATATTTTGAGTTGCTACTAGGACTCTAAGACGGGAAAATTAAACAAGCTTAACTAATTAACGATCTAAATACTTTCAAATTAAATCATCTCATCGGATCACAATTCCCCATATAATTCATAGAAATTATTACTTTCCACGTAGTGGCGAGGGCAATCGAAAAGATAAGGGACACCATGAACTATCACGCGTCCGTCGTTATAGATTTCCCAGTCTGTGATGGGAACGTCATTGATCGAAGCTTTTCCATTTTTTCCAGATGAGCGGACGAGTGGTTCTTATGTGATCCGAGTTGAAAACTAGGGTTTGCGAAATCCTGTGAGAATGTAGGGAAGGTGGAGTCCTTGGAGAAGTTCGATTTGAACGTGTGGCGATCGAGGCTCAGAGGGACAACCTTGAAGAACATTCGTTTCACCCTTGTGGTAGTAAAAGGCAACGTCCTCTGGTGCAAAGATGGTGATTGTGTCGTTGTAGCCGTAAACAGATCGAACGGTTGGGATGAGCTCTTTCTCGACAAACCATGACATTCCTCAGTACCGCGCTTCTTTGAGTGATCTTGAGAGTTTAGAACGCCCCGCGCCATGCCAATGGATCTTCTTCTGTAAATCTCCGAAGTACTTGTCTACAGGCCAATGAACCAGAGTTGGTTGAGATAAGAGGAGTAGAGAAAGATTGAGGCAGAGGAAAGGCAACAACTTGGATTTGAAAGCCACGAGAGAGAGAGAGAGAGAGAGAGAGAGAGAGAGAGGCTTTGTTCTTATTATTTATAGGGAAGGAAACCAGTCACGAAAGGGAAAATAAATGGAAGCGGGAATTTAGATTAGGAGTAGTAGTAGGACTGTAGGAGTGAAATTCTTTCCACGCTGAAAAGCCAATGAAGCACACCGCGCCAATCACATCAGCAAATCTGCGACGGGATTGGGGAGAAAAAGTTACAACGGGATCGTAACTCAAGCCATCCCGAATAACCCCAAGCTAACACCCCACTGATGTATACAATGTGATAAATAAATAAAAAAAAAAAAGCATCCCGAATAGTTATCCCAAGCATGCTCCGAATTGAGAAATTTGGGAAGTATTCTCTTATATGAATTTTTCTTCTACTTCATTCCATATTTTTATATTCCTCTGATTCATCTTGACCCAGTACATATTTGTATATTTCGTTAATTTCTCTCTTCAAGACGAATGATTAATTCCGTTTGTCAAGTCTCACAATTCTTGTTTGTGGAGCCACTTTGCAATTGTTTTCGTTTGGATGCTAGGCAGCTCCTCTCGATCCGGCCCTTTTTACGGTCTGGACCGTTTTGGTTAGGTCCATTGCGGGCCCTTATAGGGTTAATTTCGATGATTGAGACCGTTAATTGTTACAACGCAAGAAACTTCAGACACGAAAAAATTCATGTTGATCGAATTAATGTATTTCGTTACATCATCAAAATCCATTGATGTTGAGGAATTGTTTTTGCAAGATTATGCCTTGTTCCTTTCACTTCTCAAAAAGTATTTTTCAAAAAATACCTACTAGATTCTCCCTAGATTCTCCCTATTTCTACCATTTCTCTCTCTATCTCTCTCCACTTATTACCCCTACTATTTTTCAAAAAACTTTTCAAAAACCAAACCAAAGTAAACAGAGATGTGTTCCAACCTGGATTTGATGTCGTTCCATTCAAGCTCTAACATAAATTGATTTAAAAAAGAAAAAAAAAAACAAGCTTAATAAACATAAATTTATTAAACTCATGTACATATATCGAAGAAAAGAAAAACAAAATAATAGCAAAAACGGGCTTAATCAACGATTTAAATACCTTTTGATCAAACTCTACAATTCACATATCCCTATCTAATTCTTCGATCGTCATCATTAAGTTGTACGTTGATTGGGTTTTTGTGAGTGATTCTTATATTATCTGAATTAAGGCTATGTTTGTTTCAACATGTAAAATGTTTTTTTAAAAAACAAACTTTAAATTTTTATTTTTTGGTGTTTGGTTGACACATGAAAAATATTTCCAAAAATCGACAAAATAGTGTAGAGAGAGTGGGGGTTTAAACGGTGGAGAGATATGAGAGTACTCGAATTGAACGTGGGTCAGGACTGACAAGGGTAGTCAATATTAGTGAATTCAGGATTTTGAATTCTGAGGAATTTTGAAAAAAAAGTTAAACAATTGAACAAACGCTTATATATATAATCCAACTAAGCTAATTTTTAACAAGATAACTAAAAAAATTATTTGAAGTTCACAAGTGGAGATCATTTTTATGGAAATTTAGGGGGGCTCCACTCGTTCCACACTATAGCTACGTAGGTAGTCATTCTTCAAAATGTCACGTTTTTGGAATCTCGATGGAGCGCCACTCACGTACTCTTCTACACGCTATCGCTACCTAGGTAGTTAGTATCTTAGTCATATAATCCTTCAACATATACCTTGCGCGATCGCTCTCAATCTTTGCACTGTGCTCGCGTTCTTAATTCCCATACTCGCGGATTTTATTAAGTTGGAATGTACTACAAAGAGGTTTTCACGCTCGCGTTTCATGGTCGCATTCACACGCACACACGCAAATTATAACCTTCATTCGTACCTATAATATTTCGGGTTAAAAAAGGGAGAAGGATGATCTTTTGGCTAAATCTCCGGTTTAATTAACACGTATTGTACTTGATTATATGGTTCATCGGGTGATATCTATACCTCATTACCGTTGGTTCAATATTAAGCCTAGCGTTTGATCAGATTGACCTTGGGAATGTCAGGAAGAAGTTGATCGAGCCAAAAAAAAAAAAAAAGGGGGGGGGGGGTCCTTAATAAGGTTTCCTTATCAACACTTCATTGTGATTTTGCATGCCTGGAGTCTTGATAATGCTTGTCCACATTATGTATGCTTGTGTGTTCCCTTATCAATTGTATCAGTTATATAATTTCCTTTTTGTGAATTGGAAGAACTATCTTCTGTCAAAAATGTTATTGCCGATTAACTTGTGTTGCGTTTCCCATCACTATGGCTTTGACATGTCCTTTTTTTGTCCGGTGGACTTTTGAGAACCATCCGACTGAGGCACGTGATGTTGGTGGCTATTATTATTTGCTTACGACTCAGACCCGGCCCAAAGAGAAATTATTGTTGCATAATGCATCTTACCCGCGAGAAGAAGGTAGAATGGTTTTCAAAGGCCTCACGGCACATTGATCGAGCGCTATGCTCCTCATTTGATGTTAGGTGGTGAGTTGGAGTGGGAATCAGAAGAGAATCTGGCAATTTGGCTTAATGCTGTTGTCCATAATTCCTTTATGTACAGTAGTACTGCTGGTACGCATTTTGTGTTAGGCTGGCTCAGAATTCATGTTTTTCAAATTATTATGCTCTAATTCCATGCTTCCAAGAATCTGCTGTGGCAGTCAATCATATGGTTTTATGATATGATCATGTTGAATTTAAATTGTGCTCGTTGGCGTTCGTCATTGCTGGTATTTGGCTCAGATGTCCTCCAAGAACCTACTTTGGCAGTCAATAATGTGTTCTTTATAGTCTTCGATGTTAGTTTTTACATATGAGTTGTGCTGCTTTTGTTATGTAGGTTTTGCCATCGGGGTTGACACGATTTACACAGACAATAGAGCAAATCTTTTGCTATAAGTGATTTGCAATATTGTCTGCTTAGTACGCAGATATTTTGATCAGCACAAGCAGTTGCTTGACTTGGTTTGTATTCAGTACCTCTTAATCCGTATATAAAGCATTTCCAGACTATTTACAGCTATAAATTCTCCTTCTTAACAAATTTCACGGGCACGAAATCTTCATGCTTGCACGACAGCAAACACCTAGTTACACAATAAACGTAAAGAACCTCCATTCACCAAATTTGCTGGGAGTATAGAGTGGAATATTTGGCAATACACTAAAACCATTGGCAGCTATATTATCATCATAAAAATTGATGCAGGGAAGTATGTTGAAAAAGGAGATTGGGTGACAAGATCACGATAACTCTTCTTTAAATCTATTTAGTCTGAGAATACTCAGGAATAAATGCAATAATAATTGGTTGATTCACACAGAATACCCAAAAGTTGGCATAAAAGAGAATAATTTCACTTTGTTCAAACACAGCTTATTAATCTGTATCTTTGGTGCATTTTCTTGGTTTGATAACCTAGACTCAAAAAATACTGGGAAAGCATTTTTTTTAGAAACGCTAGCTTAGAGCATCCGCATTGTAAGAATCAAATGGATGTGAATAAGCAAACTTAACAATAATACTCAAAAAACACCTCATATTGTAATAAGCAAAGTTATATAAGTCTTTTATCAAATAATCAAATTCCACCCATTCCATAACCAAACTTAACAACTTTTACCAATAACCAAACCCAATAAGGAAACAAAAAAACTCAATAACTCAAAAACACCACTCATTGGAATCGTCTCATCGAGACGAATAATTTGGTGTGATCGGATGCGTAATTGAAACTCGTTTGCGATTAGACATAGGTGCATTGTGTATTTTGGGATTTTTTTTGGTTAGGGATGCAAAAATAACCAATGTGGAGATAGAGGTTGTTAAATTTGATTATGAACTAAATGGATAATCAAATGCCGACGTGGCACATTTTGATTATTGATTTTGATTATTTCCATTGCGGATGCTCTTATGCTCTATTTAGGAAAACGAAAAAAGAAAAAATTACTTTCCAGTGTGAAACCTCCTAGTTCATGGATCTGATTCAAACAGGGTAGAACAAAAGGTAAATTAGTAGGGGAATCCAATAAAAACATATACCAGTGAACTAACTCCTCCAATTAAGAAGTAAAATAAAAAACCTATATTTTGAGTTGCTACTAGGACTCTTAAGACGGCAAAATTAAACAAGCTTAATTAATTAACAATCTACATACTTTCAAATTAAATCATCTCATCGGATCACAATTCCCCATATAATTCATAGAAATTATTACTTTCCACCTAGCGGCGAGGACAAATGGACAATCAAAAAGATAAGGGACCCCCATGAACTACCACTCGTCCATCATTATAGATTTCCCAGTCTGTGATGGGAACGTCATTGATCGAAGGGTTTGCTTTTTTTCCAGCTTCTTCCCCTGTAGCATCGTCGATGAGCGGTCGAGTGACTCTTATGTGATCCGAGAGTTGAAAACTAGGGTTTGCAAAATCCTGTGAGAAAGTAGGGAAGGTGGAATCCTTGGAGAAGTTCGACTTGAACGTGTGGCGATCGAGGCTCAGTGGGACAACCTGTTGAAGAACATTCGTTTTCCCCCTTGTGGTAGTAAAAGGCAGTGTCCTCTGGTGCGAAGATGGTGATTGGGTCGTTGTAGCCGTAAACAGATCGAACGGTTGGGATGAGCTCTTTCTCGACAAACCATGACATTCCTCCGTACCCGGCTTCTTTGAGTGATCTTGAGAGTTTAGAACGGCCCCCGTCATCCCAATGGATCTTCTTCTGTAAATCTCCGAAGTACTTGTCTACAGGCCAATGAACCAGAGTTGCTTGAGATAAGAGGAGTAGAGAAAGATTGAGGCAGAGGAAAGGCAACAACTTGGATTTGAAAGCCATGAGAGAGAGAGAGAGAGAGAGAGAGAGAGAGGCTTTGTTCTTATTATTTATAGGGAAGGAAACCAGTCACGAAAGGGAAAATAAAAGGAAGCATAACTTTATTTGGAACCAGTGGAAAATAAAAGAAAGGAAAGGAAAATAAAAGGGAGGGAAAATGAGAGGAAAATGGGAGGGAAAATTTATTGTTCATTACACTTAAAATTCTTATTTTCTTCACACTTTCTCTTTCAACCAAACAATGAAAAGGAAAATTTTTTTATATTCCTTTCTTTTCGTTTCCTTTCCATAGGTTCCAAACGGAGCCTAGATTATGAGTAGTAGTAGGAGTGAAATTCTTTCCACGCTGAAAAGCCAATGAAGCACACCGCGACAATCAGATCACCAAATCCGCGACCGGATTGGGGAGAAAAAGTTATAGCGGGATCAATAACTCAAAGCATCTCGAATAACTCCCTAGGTAACACCCGACTGATGTATACAATGTGACCAAAAAAAAAAAAAAAGCATTCTGAATAGTTATCCCTAGCATACTCCGAATTGAGAAATTTGGAAAGTGTTCTCTTATATGAATTTTTCTTCTACTCCGATCCATGATTTTATATTTCTTTGATTCGTCTTGACCCGGTAAATATTTGTATATTTTCTAATTCTCTCATCAAGACAAATGATTAATTCTGTTTGTCACATCTCACAATTTTTTTGTGGAGCCACTTTGCGATTGTTTTCATTTGGATGCTGGGCAGCTCCTCTCGATCCGGCCCTTTTTACTGTCTGGACCGTTTTGGTTAGGCCCATTGTGGGCCCTTACAGGGTTAATTTCGATGATTATTCTCAATCACACTCAAGTAAAACATTGATTTAAAAAAGGAAAAAAAAAAGAAGCTTAATAAACATAAATTTATTAAACTCATGAACTCATCTACATATATCAAAGAGAAAAACAGAATAAAAGCAAATAGATCGATACTCCTATGAAATACCACTACCTCTATTTTGAGCTGCTACGAATAGGACTCTGAGACTGCGAACTCTACAATTCGTAAATCCCTATCTGATTCTTCGTCATTATCTACAATTCGTAAATCCCTATCTGATTCTTCGTCATTATTAAGTTGTACGTGGATTGGGTCTCCGTCTCTTTCTTCAAAATCCTTTTTACGTCGCATGTCCATTGGATCTTCAAAAAGACGAGGGACGCCAAGGACTATCACGCTGCCATCGTTGTAGAGATCCCAGTCTGTGATTGGAACGTCGTTGATAGAAGCTTTTGGTTCAGCTTCTTTCCCTCTGGAGTCGTCGATAGGCGGTTCTGGTTCAGTGATTCTTACATGATCCGAATGACGTTCAAAACAAGGATAAAGTGGTTGAGTGATTCTTATATGATCCGAAAGTTCGAAACTAGGATTTGTAAGATCCTGTGAGAAAGTAGGGAAGGTGGAATCCTTTGAAAAATTGGTTCCGAACGTGTGGAGGTCTAGGTTCAGCGGGACAACCTGTCGAAGAATCTTTGTGTCGGGCGGCAAGAAATCGAATGCGCAGCGCCTGTAGGCAATAACCCGTGGCACGAAGATGGTGATTGTACCGTTGTAGCCGTAAGCTTGACGAACGGCTGGGATGAGCTTGTTCTCGACAAACCATGACATGGTGTTGTACCCGGCTTTGTCGAGTGATTCAGAAAGTCTGGAAAGTCCCGGTTCGCCTTCGGGAGGCTGCAACAGGCCCCAGCTTCCGAAGTGCTCGTCTTCAACCCAAACCGCCGGCATATATTTTGCCGATGACGGAGCTGTTTGAAGTAAGAGGAGGAGAAAAAGATTGAGGAAGAGGACAGGCCAGAACTGAAACTTGAGAGCCATTAGTCACAGAGAGAAGAGAGAAGAGAGAGAGACAGACTAGAGATCATTAAGATTGGTTGGTTATTTATAGAGAAGGAATACCAGGGGGAGAGAGAGAGAGGGAGAGTTTTCATCGACTTATACTACTTTGAATCCTAGAGGTATGATACTATATAATACGACGATTAAACACAAACTACACAATATGTTAAGGTGGCACAATATCATTGAACAAGGAATAAGATGTTTTATTATATCGTCTAATGATATAGTGCCACATAAGCATGTTGCGTAGTGTTAGAGATTAAATTACTTAGCTAATTAATCTTCTTTTTTTAATGTTGTTGCTATCGGTTAAGTTAATTGACTTTCTTAACCATGTTGTCCCATTATTCATCACACATTATCTGATGTGTTAACTTTCTATTGGCTAGCGTGTAACACTGTCACCTTTTGCGTAAAAAACAACCTCGTTGTGTTAATAGTCTTTCCCATTCAGACAATAACTTTTTTGATAACTTGTAAAATAATTGAACTTAATTTTGCATAAAAAAATGATGAATCGTGTTAGGCAATAGTTGTAAATTATCAAAAATTTAAGCAATAGTTGTAAAATATCATAAATTTAACTTTTCCAACTTATTTGCCAAAAAATAAATAAATAAATAACTCTTTTAAACTCAAATTTACAGTTATTTTTAGAACTTATTTGAGCTATTGAAAGTAGGATTTGCCACAATGACACTGATAAAGCAACCTAATTGTAGAGTTCGGAAGCAATCCCGGATAATACATTCACGATTCAAAAATACACAACATAAAATTCCATCTCTCAAAATTTAAGCCACCTTTTCTCCCTTTCTTTGCTAGCAACTGCATTTGAAGCTGATGCATGAGCCGCCTCCGCCTCCGCCAACGATTTCCGAGTCTCACTCAGCTTCCTCATAGCAGCCTCATAAACCACCTTTTCGTTCTTGTTCCGACTCGCCATTTCTACCAGCTTCTCCACTCTCATTCTCAGCTCCTTAACCTCATCGTCGTATGCAAGGATTGCCCGCCTATCTTGCTTCTTTCCTTCTCCATGTCCCTTATTCTGCTTCTTCTCTCCTCTTCCATTCATAGCTTCGCTATGCATTGCAAGTTGGGTATTGATAAGACTAAAGACGTCCGGCTGTGATTCCTCTTCCTCCTTGGCGGCTCTAGCAGCTGCTGCAAACTTCTTATCGCGTTTTCTCTTCCCCCCTCTACTTCGTTTCTTCCCCTGTTCCTCTTTACTCTCACCGTCTTTTCTAGACTCGAGGGCACGATCAAGAGAATGCTTTGGTGGAAGGACTTTCACAGATATTGGGTCCACCATTCCCTGCCCAGATACGCCTAAACCCATTCCCTCGCAGTAACCCATGTTGGCCATCATCTTAGATGCTATGCCTCTGGTGTGATTCTCCCACTTTGCAAAAATGGCAGTTTCTGTCTGGATGCCATTACGAAGGGCAGTGGTTTCATGGAATCCTAAGCCTTCCGGATCGTCGTCTTCATATTCGCTGCCATCATCAGATTGTTCTGAACTCGAGTCGTTTTCTTCATCGGTCATGTCTGCATATTTGGACAATGTGATAGATTCAATGCCAAGTTTGGTAGAGGCTCCGCCGTCACCAAAAACGATGTGCGCCATTCTGAGTTCATCATCCCAGGATTCAAGCTCCGCTTCCCTCCAAATGCCAGTTTTACTATCACAGACTGCCCAAATACTGGACCCTGCCAGCGACTGTGTCCATGCAGTGGGGATATACTTCTTGAGGGAAGTTAGTGGGAGGTCAACACCTGGTGCAAATGCCCAATTTTGAGATGGTTGGTGCAACTTCAAAAGCAAATGAGACTCTAACACAATCATTCATCCATTAATAGTCAACATGAATGCCTTTCAAATGCAGGAGATAATTCAGTAAAGAAAAGTAATGACACATAGAGTTGAGCAAAATTATGGAACTTCATCTCTGGCCAACTTGGAGTAGCATTGGCTGAATCATCAAGCAGATTCAGCGACTTGAAAATCCTCTTCCTCTGATGGGAGCAGAAAAAAGGAATTTTACCACAAACAAGTTCCTTTGGCTGCTCAAATAAGAGGAAAGCAATTCCTTCATATTTCACAGACAGTTGCACTCTAGATTGTTAACAGGAATATGCACGGATTTCATAGTATTAATCAGTTCTCGGAAATAACAAAACAAAAAATCGAGTACCAGGACTTCCAAAAACCTTATATTTTTGGATAACAAGACATTATTGTGACATACCATGTGATAGGCGGCAGTTAGTATCAAATCGGCACCGTTGCTGTAGAAAGAACTTGCACATCTGCACTAGGGTGGTCTAGTATTAGTAAGTGATGCGACTAAAACCAGCGGAACGTTATGCTGATTTGATCAAGAAAATCCATAATGCTGCCAAAACAATTGGCAAGCTGTGGTTCAGCATTCAAAGTTCTGTTATCTACTACTGTTATATTTTCTTTTTCCTTGGCCAGAAACAGCACCAGTCACTTGTAGATAGCCATAAGAAGCACGTACACTAGAGTATAACTAAAATGACTATACTAACAACATTTACCAAGAAACCCAACTCTTGTAAGTGGTTTGGGCATTAAAATACACGGATGAACATTAGACACGAATGTTGGAATTAAGAATGAGGGGAATCGGTAAACCACCGTGTCATGAAAAGGTCCAGTGGAGGAAATGTGACAAACATAGTCATCAACAAGCTAACAAGTTTTGGCTTCCCAATCCATAAAGGTGGAATCCAATTAGGTGACCTAATTTTAACTATCCATTATCACCTGCAGAATCCTTAACTGTGGATATGAAGGTCAGGAACATTCAAGCCCAAGATATTACAGCCTAGCATTCTCTCTAAAGGCAAATTATTTTGCTTCCATCTTTTTCCTTCTGTATATAGCTGTGCGGAGGTGCCATTCTCCTCTAATGGCTTCTCGAATAAATTCTACTTGACACCAAAAGCAAATTGTAGCAGGTTATGGAAAATTGATGGAATACAAAAATACCCTCAAAGTGGGCATGGGTTGAAAAGATGCGCAAAATTAGTACTGTGATCACAAGACTAAGGTGTTTAACAGAGAAGGCCGATACGTGCATCGACGTGGATGACATAATGATACATTCAACGAACAATTGAACAAAAGACTAAAATTCAAAGAAAACCACGAATAACATGACAAGTGCAAGTGTTGAGGACATGTATAATATGATTGAAATCTCCTTCAGAACCTGAGGATCAACAGATGAAGAATTCATGGAAAATAGGACACCTACATTCCACATTCTATTATGTAGATATCCACGTCACCATAGTTGAATGCCACTTACCAAAAACTAATTATCACGAAATAATGAAATCGTAACTGAATAAGAAACTCTATGCAGTACCGATACGGACACAAGACATGACACCAAAACGACATCAACACTTTAATCTCCAGAAATTGGAGGACATGACACGTTTGGGGCACATACGTATGCAATTATCATATGATAAGCCTCTAATACTATCAAAATACCATATATCATGTTTTGCACATTTTGTCAGTACATAATTCACTGAATTATTAAACAGCTGGATCTAGGTTCTTTCTTCTTGTTCTTGGATGCCTATCTTGCTGTAATAGTTTGTGACTTTTCTCGCATATATGGTTCAATCAACAACTTACTGATGTTAGGGATTGCCTGTGACAAATAAAATAGCTACAGAAATGATTTTCAGGTTCTTAAAAAGCTTAGCAGATCCATCATACAGTTATTGGGTAAAATGGTCAACAAAATGTTAATCCCCAGAGTTAGACTATTGCATCCGTCCATACATTCACATACACATATGGGTACACTCACGCATGTTTTTTAGTTTGTATACATACACAGAAATATAAGAAGTATGTACATAAGCATAACTTGATGTGAAATTAGAACGTAGGTCAAAAGTTTGATTAAGAATAACATGAATCTGGGTTAGTAAGCAGCATTATTGGGTAAGCTGGCTTAAACAAGTGGAGAGAGAAAAGGAGATATGGGAAGGTAAAAGAAGTAGACACTGAAGTACTAGGATCAATTTACTATGCCATTAATGGGGTTAAAATTGCACTCTAGTCCAAAGACAAACGGCACAAACATGGAAATTTTTAACATTGGGGACGTAAAGGGATCCTGTCCCAAACCAGGGGGGCAGTGGGTTTTGCCCAAATTGCTTTTATGGTGTTGGCCCCAAAAAGTAACTAAAGCAATATTGAGTACAAGGAGCGCGCTTCTGGGAAGGAGGGAGGGGGGAGAGGGAGCTAATTTGAATAGTGAAGACATCGTCTAAAAGCTAGCATCTCATGAAGTTCAGTAACTTTTGGTCTACTTATGCTAACACCTCAAACGTCAAAAGAGCCAACATATTCACATCTAGCAGAAAATAAGATAGCCAATAACTGTCAGTTAATCGTATCCTAATTTTGGCCAATAATTGTCAGTTAATCGTATCCTAATTTTGGAGGATGCCATATTAAGTCACTAGAAATCTTTTTTTCTTTTCTAGGTCAAAGACGTCAATAGAAATCTTATGCATCTTTTAAATAGAAAATCAACTTGAAACTGGAAGGAGCAATGAATCCAATGACAGAGGAAGAACAAACAAGTCAGAAGATTTTGCTCACCAACATGTTTTCTGATGTTGGTGTGAGAAAAGAAATCTTTGCTGAATCAGATCCTTCTAGCCCAATAATAAGACCATTATACCAACGTCCATCAGTGTGGCGGAATCTACATTTCGATCCAACATAGAAACCTTCATCCTCCAGTGGTTCTGCTTCAACTTTTGCTGGATCAAGAGGTTCTGCTTTGACATCCACAGCACTGTATTTGGAATCCTGTAAAATTGAATCAGCTTCCCGCAACAACCTTGCCCGTTTCAAATGAAAGAGCCCTTCCTCCGCTTCCTTGATAGCCTGAACAAGCTCCTCATAAACCTGAGTCAAAGAAACATAAAAGATTAGAAACTTCAAGGAACTATTACAAAACACATCTATGTCAAAATAAATGCCTCCACAAGATTCTCATGAATTGATTACCATAACTTATGGCATAAGAAATAATCTGTTCTTAAGAAAGCACAAGTTTTCCTACATTAAATACTTATCAACCGTGTCAAACAAGGACACCAGCAGCATCAGAGACTATAGCATTGTTCAGTTTTCAATCTGACTTTGTGATAGGGCATGTTTTGTCTATAAAGTACAAATGCACGAAAACATGAAGTACAAAATGAGAGAGAGAGAGAGTTTGCAGACGCTGACGTCACCCACTTGGACAATCATGACAGCAGGGAATTTGTAAATGTCACAAAAGAAACTCCCATAATAGCTAACTAAAGTACAGCACCCAAGGTTTCACCAGAAAGGAAAAAGGTGCCCACAAAATATTCGCCAACAACAATTCCCAGGTTCACTGCCAGCAGATACTACAAGGGTCATTTGCATTGTTCCATTTCGAAATATGCCGAAGCCTCATACAAGGACAGTAGAGTAGAGGAGTAAGGGAAGGAGTACAATAACCAAAAGGTCCAAAACAATACCCAAAAGCATTAACTTAATAGAACATAACAACTGAAGTAGCATCCACTCTAATGTTATGGCCCGAACCAGATTCCAACATACAGCAATACTTATGAAAGATAGATTTTTAAACTTAGAAAAAAGTCAAAAACATGTCGTACTACAAATCAACTGCATTCCTGGAAGATTATAACCACCACTCAAAATGGATCAACACAAAATTATCTCCCGTAATGCCGCCATCAACTTGACAAAGAGAGATGCTGATATATTAACTTCTACAACAGCATCTCACGAGGAGAAAACAGGGTTCCAACTTTTAACAGACAAAATTTTAGAAAATCTTAAATTGGTTAAAAATAGACTATGATCTCGAGCTACGAAGGCCTCAACAAACTCAATGCTCTTTAAAAGCCTCTCCAAATTATTTCTGCGTGTTAAAATGCAGCGTTATGTTTTCCCCCTTCTGCTTTATTTGGGCCCGCAACTACGGCTGGACCACATAATCCCAAGTTCAATATTCTCAAGAACCCCAACAGATTGGCCTCGTGTTGACTTGGGGTTAAATTATTTCTGCCTGTTAAAATGCAGCGTTATGTTTTCCCCCTTCTGCTTTATTTGGGCCCGCAACTACGGCTGGACCACATAATCCCAAGTTCAATATTCTCAAGAACCCCAACAGATTGGCCTCGTGTCGACTTAGGGTTCGAAATGTCCTAGGTGCCATCAACTCACTGTCAACTCTTATGAGGCAGTTCATACAGGGGGCTTTGCCCGGCTCCTTGATGGTGTAATTGGTCTAGAGATTAGTTGACCTGCACTTAAGCTGGCTCGGACAACTACGGCTGGACCGCATAATACCAAGTTCAATACTCCCAAGAACCCAACGTATTGGCCTTTGTGTCGACTTACGGTTCGAAATATCCTAGGTACCATCAACCGGCAGTTCATAAGGGGGCTACCAAGTAAAGCGTGCTATTACATCCTGATTTTTTGCAATGATGAGAGAACCTAATGAAACGATAAACTCCATCATGGGGCGAACAGAAAGAGAGGAATATATGGAAAAAAAGAAAGAAAGAAAGAAAGAACAAAATTGAAAACCCTAACTCGTTAAAAATATGGAATCAGAGAGAGAGAGAGAGAGAGAACCGAGAGAAGTTCGGAGTTGGTGGGATCAGAAGCGAGGGCTTGTTTGAGATCAGAGATAGAGTCTCTTTGCTCTTGTAAATGAAGCTCCAGCTGTCCTTCCAGAACTCTCTCTTCTTCTTCTCCTCCTCCTCCATCCGCCATTGCTGCCTCCTGGAAGGTTGGAAACAGAGAGAGAGAGCGAGACGCACGCGGGGTCTGGGCTCTTCTACGTTGCCCACAGAAGCAAATTTTCGAGTCAAGTTTTGTTTTTTGTACGCCCCTCCATCTTTCGGAGAATGGCATTGCAACCCTGTCGGAGGGAAAATATTTCAGTGCCAAGCGGGTATCACGTGGTGTCCGCATGTGCATTCGAGCTGTCCATTTTATGTTTAAAGGGTTCAGATTTAGAGAGAAAAAAAAAAGAGAGAGAAAGTGTTGGGGTGAAAAGAAAGAGAGGGTTTCAATCCGAACCGTCCAAAATAAATCGGACGATTCAGATGCGCCAAGCGGGTGCCACGTCGACAATACCCGCTCGGCACTGAAAAACTTCTCCAGAGGGAGTTGTTCAACTCGGCCATGTTTCCAAAAACATTTTTGGGTACTACTTATTGCATTTTGAGAAATCGTTTAAATTAAACAATAGTAGATTTTGCATCTCATTTATAATTTATTGGTTAATGGAAATAACTTGACTTTATGTTGTGTTTGGATTGCGTTTTGAAATTTTTTTTTAAAAATAATAGGAATAATAAGTAAAGAGAGATAGAGAAAGAAATGTTGGAAGTACGGAAAATCTAAGGGGAATTTTTTGTAAAATTCTTTTTGAGAAGTGAAGAGAACACAACATAACTACTCTCTCCCTCTCTCAACAACCTTAAAAAATTTTAACAACTTATTGATTTGTAGAAACAACTTGACATTTTTAAACAACGACAAGTGATCCTTAAGTTATTGTCTACCGAAAATACTTCCTAACACTCCTTAAGATATTGCCTACATAAACACTTCCTAAAAGTGGCTATTTTTCAAAATATTTGGACAAAAGTAAAAAATTTATACTTTTCCAATTCGTCTTTGACGAAACGAATAAAAAACCAAGAAAGTGAGGCACAAAACTAACAAACGCAAAAAAAAAAAATTAATAAAAATAAAAAAAATAAGGACAAAACCAGAAAAAGTGGAAAAAATTGTTAGTAGAATGGTAATGTAAGAGACCACAAAAAATGTACTACCTGCGTATTGGCCAAGTGGTTTTAGCCTCATACTTAGAGTATTCAGAATGCTATAATCAAAAGTAAAAAATTTTTTAAGTTAACAATTTTTGTGTAAAATATGGCTTCCATATTATAATCAAACTTAACAACCTCTTTAGAAATAATCAAATTTTAGATTTTGGATAACCAAAATTAGCAATCTTTTGACAATAACTAAATTTAATAGACTCTACATATTCTCAATCAAATAGGTCAATCATTATAAAAAAATGTTCTATCTCTAATTCTTTGTCCTTTTCCTCTCCTTCTTCCTTTTCGAACAATATTTTCGAAAAAAAATATTTTACTATATATTTTTTTTAGAAAACAGCTTTTTCCCAAAAAAAGTTTCAAAAACTATTTTCTATTTTTAGTAAACAATTTTTTATTAGTTTCAAAACTATTTTCTACTGTTCACAATTTTTAGTTTTCTGTAGTTTGAAAATATGATGTGATAAATTTTGGTTATCTAATTTTAATTATGTCATTTTAAACATCTATATTACTAATTTTAGCAATCTCTTAAACGAATAATCAAAAGCTGACGTGACAACTTTTGATTATCAATTTTTTTATTATTATAACATTGCGGATACATCTAGGTGTTTACCCCATTTAGGCCCCGTTTGATAAATGGATTGAAGGTTGGGATTGGATTGTGAAGGTGATGGTATTAGTAATACCTTGTTTGGTAACCAAAAATGGTTCGGACTAGTAGTCCGATGGGATTAATAGAGGGGGTATTAGGGGGTATTGCTAATACCCCGTGGGACTTGGTATTAAGGGATATTAATAGTCCAATCCTAACTACTTCACATTACCAATCCTTTCTCATTACTAATTTCTTCTAACAATCCAATCCTATCATCTAATCCCTTCTCAAACAAACACGATATTAATAATCCTATCATCTAATCACATCCCAAACAAACATACTCATTATCAATCCCTTCTCATTACCAATCTCATCTCCTTACGAATCCCAATCCTAATCTCATCTCCTTACGAATCACATCCATCTATCACTGTTATCAAACGGGGCCTTAAGGTCTCAGGTTTTATCTTCTTGTCTAACAAAAGGTTGGGCTCATCTCACTACATGCATTAGCATGTGAAACGACTATGAAGATTAGTTTAAGATACGGGCAAACTGATCCGAAACACCATGCATTATAAATATATATATATATAGTTCTACTAACAAACGGGGCCTAGTTGAAGTCAAAATTAACTCCCCCCATATAACCCCGGTTCCCCAGTTCTGAAACTTCCCAGAATTCAAAATCTTACCAAAAACCTGACCGTGTACGAGAGAGAGAGCGAGAGAGAGAATGGGGCACTCTCTCCACAACCATCTCCACAGCAGCCACCACCACCAAGCGGTAGACGGACTGGTAAACCTCTTCACCAAGGCCAACCACGACCTCACTGTGGTCCAACACAAACTCGAAAAGGAGTTCCAGCAGATCTACCCTGACCACGTAACCAAACACCCCCCAATTCTCTCGATTCCATCATTCCCCCCCTCCTAAAAAAAAAAAAAAAAAAAGATTTCCACTTTATAATGTATTCTGTTTCCCAGATTTAAGTTCTAGGGTTGCCGATAATTTGAATAGTTACTTGTGCAGGCGAATCCGATGAAGCTGGTTTCTCGGATAAAAAAAGTGCAGGAGGATTTGTCGGCGTTGCAAGAGCAGTGCCGCGAGCTACTCGCCGCCAAGCAGGTATTGATTTTGTCCCATTTTTTAATGTTAATTAATACTCTGTTTTGGTTTGCGGGGAAAGTGTTTGATGAAATGCCTCTAAACTGTAAGCCAAGTTTTTCTCTTTAAGATCAGCTGTGTTCCCTTCGTTGTTGACTAGATGCGGGCACAAGCGTGTGCAAATCGTGTGAGGCAAGTGGAACTCACCCCCAAAGCACCCGGTCGTGAGTGTGAATCCCACTTTCGGGTAGTAGTCCTCGTGAACCAGATGATGTGTATTGGGCACCATCTATTCAACTTGCACCTTGGTGGGGCTGTGGTGATGGACTGCCCTCTCTCGGGTAGGGGTTACTTCGAAAAACTGCCCCAGTGAGCTTGGCTCCTTCAATGGGTTGTTTTTTTGTTTTTGTTTTTTTTTTTGTTGTCAATCGATAGGATGATATTCATTGATAACAAAGGGATAACAATGAAAGGGTAGTCATCCCAAAAGAGGGAATATAGCAACCACAATGGAGGCCTAAACACTACGCCGAACATTCAGGACCTCACACAACCTAATGCGCAAAACAAATGGAGAACATCTCCGATCAGCGCAACACTAGCCAAGCAACCAACAAAAAACTCACGTTGGGGTTGGGAAGCCCCCTCAACGGGGGAGAAAACAGAAAGAACCGAAAAGAAACATCAACAAAACAAAAAACCTATGGCAGATCATCACACCTAAATCCAGCCCCCTTCAATGGGTAGTTGGAAGCCCCTCTTCCCTGAGTATGTTAAACCCTGGATTTCTACCGAATCTACCCTTCATAGAACTATCTTCTTAGAAAATTGATGAACAACAATTAGAATGACACACGCTTCATCTTTGGTGGATATTTTGCTCATGATGAATTGGATCCAACTAGCCATAGGGTTATGCTTTCTGATTTAGGTTGTTAGATGGTTCAATTACCAAAGTCAGCTAGTTTACACCTTCCGGATTCTGCTTGTTTGAAGAAGTATTGCAATCACAACCAACTTATATGTATGTGATCTTTTTAATAGCTGAAGGATCCTAATATACCTACTCTTTAGGGAGAACAGAGCTCATATTTGGAATTTAACCTCTCATTCATTGACAGGATTTGATTGACAAGGCTAGGACAACTTTAGTTGGGAATATATCATCACTGCAGCGGTTGCAAGCATCCACTGGTGTTGCTGTCACTAGTGATTCTCAGGACCCTGCTTACACTAACTTCAACAAGGTGATTGTTTAATTCCCTCATTATATGGCAAAAAAATTAACCTGAGTTGAGAGGGTCTTCCTATCGGTCAACGACCAAGGAATCCTTTAAAGTTCTGCTAAAATGGAAAAATCATCACTAGCACGATGGTGGCGAAGTACCAAGGAATCCTTTAAAGTTCTTCTAAAATGGAAAAATCATCACTAGCATGATAGTGGCGAAGTACGACATGATATGGAGGTAAAAATAGAATGTCCCATCCAGTAGCACATGATCTCGATCTTTAATCTTTTCCCTTTTTTTTTTTGTTTACCTCTACAGAGCAGAAATTGTCCTTTTGTGTAACATTTCTACCATTTTTTTATTTCTCAGTGTTTGTAAATATTTTATGCTTCATTTTATTTTCTTTTTTCTTTTTTTGCTGAGATTGTCATGTGCTAGGCTCCTTTTGAGGTCGTATTGTAAGTTGTTCAGTTATTCTCCAAGAATGTTGTGTCTTAACCTGATAGTGTAGTTCTTCACATTAATACATGCCTTGTTAATGTAACTATTTTACTCTGGAAGGTTGTATATTTCCAAGTGGTGTCTAAAGCATATGCACCATTTGCCAGCAAGCAACCAAAATTAACCAATGCGAGGTTTTTTCACGGAGTACTTGTGCAGAAATATTTTATCCGGTGATTATGATTGCTCATCATGTCTGAAGAGTTAAGCCTCGCTACATATTATTGTCTACCTCCATTGTTTGTGTTGGATAGCTTGAAATGCATTGTTGGACCCATTTTCTAAGACAGACCAACATAGTATTTCAGCTTTAGTTTCTTAGAGATCTTGTGTCCAGGTCTCTACGTTTTGCATTGTCATTTTCTCTGTGAACTTTCTCCTGATGAAATGGACGTGAGAATTGCACGTAAGGGAGGGTATTCACTATTCAATAGCACTATATATATTTCTGAACATGTAATGTTGGCCGGCGACGTAATTTGACTGCTGTTCAAAATCTATTTTTGACTTGCACTGTGCAGATCATAGATGAGTGGACTGCTCAAGTGAGATCAAGAAAAGGTAAGTAATTCAGGACATTGTGTACTGCATTCTATACGTGATAGATAAGCTGACATTGTTTGAAGAACATACACTGTTGAGGTGATTTACACTGCAAGGTGGCTCAGAACTTGATGTTTCATCGTATTTGCCAAGAGGGCTCGTATATCACTCAGGGATAGAAAGTCTAGTACAAAGGAAGTGGGAGAATACAAGAACTTAGGTCTCTGCAATTAACAAGGCGTAATGCGTTGTCCAGCTGCATTTTTTCAAGGGAATTCTGGGGCTTTTTTAATTAAACTCCCAAAATGCATTGACATCAATGTATATCGCAGTTCAGATACACCTTTTGGTTTCTGGAAGGGGATGCTGTATGTTGGGTATGGGTGAAAATAAGCATGTGTTGTATATGGAGAATATGATTATTTAGGGCAACCATTTGTCCTTGTTTTGAGGTAACTGATCATTACAAGGCGGGGAGAAGGACAAAAAAGCACACAGGCTATAGTGCCATGATTTTGCCTATTGGCTTTACATAATTAACCAAATAGTGGTTTTGTGCTAGTTAAAGTGGTATATCCTTTGCAACCTTTTTCATCAAATGTTGCAATATTGCAGGGGATTTGACTGAGGACTCAAGCTCTGAGGATGTCAACCAGCTCCTCTTCTCGGCAATTGTTCAAGGCAACTGATGAAAAGGGCACAGCAATATAGCTGGATCACATTTTCATTTAGGTAGCATGCAATATAGCTGGATCACCTTTTCATTTAGGTAGCATGACAGGGTGTCGTAGTTCTTGTACTGATTTCTTTTTTCCCATTGATCTGGTGGAAAAGATACGATGATTTGTTATCACATTATCCAGCCCACCGAAAGCCGATGTTGGTATATGTTTGTTTGAGCAAAATCTAGACGACTATGGATGTGTTACGATGTTAGATTGATAGAAGAAAAAGAACAGGTGAGGAATACATAAATTGAATTCATGGGGTATATATCTAGCCGTATTTTGCCAACTAAATTCTCTCTCTCTGGAACCAATTTGTCTCTTTCAATGCCATGAAATGTATCCTGAATGCAGGGCAGCATTTCAAATATTGATTGGATTGATTATATCAAATGTACAACTTATTACCCAAAAAATCTCCCTCGAAACCTTTATGAAACAAGTTTGCTATGAATGGATACATGACCACAATCATGTATTGTTGTATTGCTAGGTAGGAACTGCTAGGACTTGTGGACCTGTATAGTCTCCCATAAAAGGATGGATGGAAACTATTGCTAGTGATAAATCACGGGGGACTCCTCAATAGTGTAGGGCGCCTAGCGTCAATCGGAAATTGTTAATGTTAAATGAGCCGTTTTTAATTTGTAAAGTACAATAAATCGATCATTCAGGAAGAAAATTAAATTGATCGGAGATCATTAGTCCCTTGGTCACACATTACTTGCATGAATATGGATAGTTACTAGTACTATAATTTAAAAAATGTACTGTGAGACAAATCTATATCGATCATGTAGATATCAATGTCCGATTAACTTGATTTTGATACATGTTTTAGTATGGTGGACCAGTTACCACTCTTCTATTCATATAGAATACCCGTACGCGTTAGCCCAAAAAGATTACTAGCCAACTGCCACTGGGTTGGAATGATTAAGCTTCAATTGCTTGTCAATGCACGAGCAGGCTGGACATCCTTGCGAGGAACATTTGCGAACTCAGAAAAAAAAAAAAATGTAGTTTGACGGATGGCGCGACAAATCAACAATTCAAATTTTGACCACAGTTATCCCACGTAATTACTCTATAGATATATATATTGTATGGATTACGCCTGTAATGGACCGGATTGGATCCCAATCTAATAGGATTTGAATCCGAAATTGCTCGAGAACTTTCGTACTGTGGATACCTTCTCTTTTCCGTAACATAATTCTGTAAACAGCTGCAAGGTTATTTCAACCCCATAGAATTTTTCTTTTTGCTAGAAGTATATTGAAAATTTCTATTTGGTAGACAATCGACCCCATCAAAAGATTATGTGTGGAATCGATTAACCTAATTGTGAATAAGCCATTAGATTAACCTGTTTGGCCAAATAAGCCATTAGGCTTTCCCGCCAAATTTTTTTTTCTCCTTATTCAAATTTTTTTCGTATCACTTGGCTTATCATCATTTTTTTGGAGATTATTGCATCCTCATGACAAGAGGAATCTAAAAAGTAAAAAATTTTGGTCAAAATCCAAATTTTTTTGAATAAAGACGAAAAACGTGGCTTTCCCGCCAATTTTCGTCGAAATTCAAAAAAAATTGGATTTCGATCAAAATTTTTTACTTTTTAGATTCCTCTCGTCATAACGAAGCAATAATCCCCAAAAAATTGACAATAAGCCACGAAATGCAAAAAAAAATTAAATAAGAACAAAAAATAAGCCAATTTGACTTATTTGTCCAAATGCCTATCACATCACTTCCCCCACATGACCAACCAACTCCCTCACAATTTCCACGCACTCCACATTCCCCCCATTTTCTCCCTACAAAAAAAACAGAGAGAGAGAGAGAGAGAGAGAGAGAGAGAGAGAGAGCAATTCCATTTTCAGGTAGCTTGTGTACACCTAAAAATCTCTCCAAATTTCTCCTGGTTGTGATGGAAACAGAAAGAGGAGATCTAATGACAGGATTCCTTGTTGACAGGTATGGAATGGGTTGAGAGTGATTTTACTTATTTACACATACCCGTTGGTTTTTGTGTGGAATGGAATAGTAGTAAAAACAGCTTTTTCTCCTGGAATAGTGATGGAAATCACTTTTGTGACACGGTTTCAAAAAAAATATATAGTCCGGTCACACTGTGTACACTTGTTTGCACGCACCAAAAGCTATTCTCCCTTTCTACATACTATTAGAATTAGAATAAATAGATAGGTATTAGAATAGATAGATGGATATGAAAATACAAAACAACTGATAACAAAGACAACGATGGAGTGTCTTCAGAACTTGATCCTTATTTATAGTAAAACCTTAGGCAGCCAGAAAAAAACCTTTGGCCTCAGCAGATTCATGCGTCCTTCCTCTCCCTCCTAACCCTCATGCGTTCTTCCTCTTCCTCCTAAACTCTCTCATGCATTCTTTCTCCTCTCCCTAGTACTAGTGGCGTGAAATTATTCAATAGTCCGGAAGCACCGTCACGTGGTGCTCCTGACCATTCAAAACCAAGGACGGATCGAGGAATGTAGCCTAATGGGGGCACCTGTTAATCATAAAAGAGAAAGTTCATTTTTTCAGTCAACCACAGTAAGATCATACAAAATTAAGACGTGCATTACTAATTCCAAAAGTTTATAACTCATACTTTAAGTTAAGTTAGGTAAAAATGAGCAAAAAATCTCAGACAAATTTTAAAGTATGTTTTAAATGAACATCGACAAGTTTTAGAATGGTCGAGCTAGTTTTGTTAATGACTTTATTTTGAAATATTTCTCCTAGATAGTTAAACATAAAGATAATCAAGAAAGAATAGGTCCAAATAGATAAATAACTCGTAAAGTAGAAACAAGTATAAATGTATCATACGGTGAATTCAGGCATAAAACTAATTTTATATGTGTATTTTAGAAATATATGCAAGTGTACTAGTGTATGTTTATATGTTAGCACACTTTTATAATTATGCTAATTTATACAAAAATTAAAAAAAAAAAAATTTCAAGTGGGAACCCGCTTTTGGGTGGGGACACATTCCCACTGCATCCGCGAAATGAGACATCTAGCATTGAAAAAAAAATATATATTATTCTAGCACTGCTTATTACGAATTATTTTTTAGAGAATTTTATTTAAAAAGTGCCTCAACCAACTCAAATTCTTGGCTATGCTATTGCTCCCTACAGTACCCCAAGCCTTTTTTTCTTCCCCCAGCAAAGAAGGTTTTTTTTTTTTTGAAAAAAAGAGCCAAGCCTCTTTATGGACTGGGCCGTTTAAATAGCTCTGGGCCTGAAGCGCCAAATCAAGCTCAGAACACCCCAAACTCAGAAGAATACTTTCTTTCCGGTCAGAAAAATTGTCACCAGTAAGCATTGGAATATGAACAAGATCAAAAGGTGCAGTGGAAAATTTTATAGCTGCAATAACCAAGGAAAATACTTTAATGCTATGAACTAACTAACTTTATTTAAATCAACCAATGTCAATTTCATCAATTGTAAATTTTAACCAACTAAAATAGAGGTGCATCACGCATAAATTTACCAAAACTTTATAATAAGACTAGAATGCTCCAACACTAATGAATACAATTCCCCATACCTGCGGGCCTAGGAAAATTCCATCCATTAATGCCAAATCACCTATCTTATTCCAATTAAACCACAAAATCAATAGCCTCCCTGTGGGGCCAGGTCATTAATCCTATGATTTAATCACAACATAGATGCGTATTTATCTATATGAAGCTTGGACTTAATATGATTAGGTTTAATTGCAAGAACACCCCCTAAACTATCACTTTTTGGCAACTTCACCCCCTTAAGTTCAAAATTGAGCAACTTCACCCCCCTAACTACCAAATTTGAGCAACTTCACCCCCTCCCCGATTTTCCGTCCAATTTTCTTAAGGATTTGGATGGAAAATTGGATAAAAAAGTAATTTAACATATCAAAATGCCCTTTATACACCCATTAGAGACTCTCTCTCTCTCTCCCTCCCTCTCTCTTTCTCTCTCTCTCTCTCTCTGAGGTTCAGAGAGAGAGAGAGAGGGAGGGAGGGAGAGAGAGGGGGAGGGGAGGGGTCTATAATTGGTGTATAAAAGGCATTTTGGTACTTTTCCATCCAATTTTCCATCCAAATCCCTAAGAAAATTGGACGGAAAATCGGGAAGGGGGTGAAGTTGCTCAAATTTGGTAGTTAGGGGGGTAAAGTTGCTCAATTTTAAACTTAAGGGGGTAAAGTTGCCAAAAAGTGATAGTTTAGGGGGCGTTCTTGCAATTAAGTCATAAAAAACACATTCTGAAGTTCCAAAACATAACCAGATTCTAAAATTAATTTAAAGAT
This sequence comes from Rhododendron molle, assembly GCA_025413875.1. Lineage (NCBI taxonomy): Eukaryota > Viridiplantae > Streptophyta > Magnoliopsida > Ericales > Ericaceae > Rhododendron > Rhododendron molle. The sequence goes on along the minus strand of CM046389.1, from coordinate 45,373,355 downwards.
CCCAATAGCCTCCACCAACGAACACTTCTTGTTTCCTAAATAGACATATTGTTCACTTGGTGTCGGCTTCCTTGTTTTGAGAAATCCCTGCATGGTATTAACAATATGGATTGTTAATACCATGCAGGGAGCGCCGCGGTAAAACTTGGAGCGCGAAAATCAGTAGCCTTTTAATAATTAGATATTCGAATCAGCTTGCATGCATCTCCAGTAATTCCAAAGCCTTGAAATTAGGGAAAATGACGGCCAATTACGTGTTTTGATGATTAATACACACCAAAAACATTTTCAGCATTAACAAATGTTCTCAGCATTTCCTTAACGGGTATTAATTATCAAAATACGTCATCGGCCGGCTGTCATTTCCCCATGAAATTAATGACTAGACTAACCCTCCAGTAGCTCAAAGATTTGAAATGTTTGGCCTCTGTATGATTCGAACACGCAATCTCGTGAAGGATATTATTTTCTCATGCTTACTTAACTAATTAAACCCCTTCATCCTTACTAGTTGGCGCAAGAAATGAAGATTATTGTTTTTGGGGTGGGAGGGAATATTTATTTTTCTCAGGAGACAATGCTCCCAATAATTTTTTTTTTTTGGGCATATTTTTACTTAGTCTAACAGGGTCAATTATAAAAACTTTCATTCAAATCTCATTAATGAATAATATACTAGCTAGTACGTAGTAAGATTTTATAATTCAACAACTGATTGATTCATACTGTGTGTGGAAAAAATATCAGATACAACGGTTATTTGTAACGCTCTCTCACATGAGGTGAGTCTCATGTATTATGTATAGATCCCACTGCACGTGAGAAGGACGTTACAAATGACCGTTTTGTGTGGTGTTGCCGTTGCAATGCTTGTTGTAAATACATCCTTTAGAATGCGTATATATGGGTTCGGGGTGAGTGCTAGGCGGATCTATGCACTGGAAACGACGTCATGCGGGAGGGAGTCTTTTGGGAGCCAAAACACTACTCCTAATTGATTTCCTAATTCAACGCCTATCATAAAAAAGTAAGTACTTATTTTTTAAAGATTAGCAAAAAAGCTGACACTTCCTTCTTTTTCCAAAAACATTATACAAAATCCACATTACGTCTCTCATTTTACTCTCTTCTTCCTCAACCCTTCCACTTCTCCATGTCACCCGTTTGTTGTCCACCGCTTCTCTCATCCCACTCATTTCCTTTCCTCCACCATTTCGCTTTGTCAAGTCCCTCATTTATTAGCCAACCCATCTTTCCAATGTCAAAGAGCTTTTGAAGGCCTAAAGCAGGCAGTGATGGATGACCCTCGTATCGCAGTTGTCAGATCACCCAAAGCCATTTGAAGTACACACGGATGCATCAGACTATGCCATAGGCAGTGTAATAATTTGGTAACTTTAACTTTTGTATACTTATTGGAAACTCCATTATTAATCACATTTCAACATAGATTCTCTCTCTCTCTCTCTCTCTCTCTCTCTCTCTCTATAATACATTAATCATGTTATTTACTTTTTACAATCTAATAATTGCGTGTAATTTGAAAATAGGTCCAGACTTCAGACCAATGTGAGTTTGCATGCAAAGGGAGAACTAGGAGCGGATCAAATTAAAAGGGAGAACTAGGAACCCTGACGGTGCATGACAGTGCCCGGAAATAGGTTGTTGAGGTCGTAGTAACCATGATAGTGAGGCTATGAGCTTGAAATTAAGGATTCCGGCCGGGACAAAGTTTGTACTCCATAAGAGTGAGCGAGCAGGCAGTGACATTGATCTCGGGGCGAGTACTGTCCGGATAGTGAGGCTAGCTATGAGCTCAAAATTAAGGATGCAGGGACGAAGTCCGTAAAAAAGAGTGAATGAGCAGGCAGTGCACATGAGTTCATAACATGATCACATTTGGCCAAAAAAAAATCGGAACGGAAACGTAATCCAACGTTAGTTTGACTAAATACGACATTTGTATGAGTAACATATTTCACCACCTTAGACCACCAGCAATCATAAGATTTATAACTAATTCATAACCATCATATCGTACACCTTCGTCGGGAGCAAGGATGGAACCAAAAGGAAACTAGTAGGAGCTATCCATCGTGAATAAACTCAAATGGTGTCTACGCAAATATAGACAATCTTGTCTCTTTCTTGGACCTCACGGCCACAAAGGAGCAATATTTACTTCTGAAACATATTTTTTTATTATCAAAATATAAAATACATATAGTTTGGCCCCCTGTTACTCACCAATTCTGCGTCCGCAGTGGTCTCAAGAGCACACTTTCCTCACAATTGTTGCCTAGCTAGCTCTTATTTAGGAGTCAACTTGACAAATTCTGATATAGTACCATTTTTGCCATAATGTTGAATTTTAAGGTTGTATTTAGTTCTTGGATTTGGGAAGATAGGAGTATGGTGAAGTTAACAACTTAAGAATCTGCATTCAGGGCGAGTTCTTGCAAACTTATTTTATTTTTCCGGTTTGTATGTTTTTGTTCGTCTTTTTTGAATTTTTGTTAGATTTGTGTGACATTTTTTGGATTAATCGTCCGTCTCAACAAGAGGAGTCTAAAACGTTAAAAATTATGACCAAAAGCAGAAAAAAGTTCACTAAAGACGGAAAATGGTATCAAATTAATAGCTGTCTTTTTGTTTAAAGTATCGTCATATTTGAATTTTTTTCAACAGCAGTCCATATTTTTCCGATTCGTTTCGCCGAGACGAATGATTAACCCCAAAAACAATGAAAAATAAAAAATACTGAAATAAGTTTTTGACAAAAAAAGTTTACAAGAACGCAACCTGAGTTAATTTTTTTTCTCCTTTTGTCAATCTCTCCATAAATACACGATCCGGACATAATCTGTGTTTTTGTCTCCACTATCAAATTATTAATTCATATCAAACATGATTTGAGAAACCATGCAAGCAAGCCACAGGAAAATTTCATTTATTATGCATTTCCTTCAGTTTTCCTAATTCAGGTACTCTTTTTTTTTTTTTGGTCTCCTTTCATTTCTCCCCAAATGATTCCTTTAAAAAATTAACCGGGATAGATATGCATTGAGATTTTTTAGAATGTTTGCTAAAGTTTTTTGGCAGGTCAAATTAAGGTTCCGAATACTGTACTGGTTTAAGTACCGATTGATTTATTTACTGGTACAGTACGTACCGATACCAGTGATAAGCAAAATAGATAAGCTAAAATGGGTGATTTATTGAATAAGCTAAAATGTGTGATAAGTCAGAGTAGATACGCCATAAGTGTGTTAGATCTACAAAACAAAAATGAAATTTTTAAGAAGTATAATTTGATATATTTTAAAGAAAAGAACCTCGCCCAAGTTTTTTTTTTTTTTTTTTAAAAAGGAGCCAAAAAACGGCGTATCGCTCTTTTGAATTACACGTGTGCATTTTCAGATATTTAACCTTCTATTCAGTTGTTGGCAATGTTGTCTGGAAAACGTATATTCTCAAGAAACGTGAAGTGATTTCCTCGGTTATTTCTGTAGACAAATTTTTTTGCTGAGAACTTCAAATTTCTCTTTTTTTTTTTGCATAATCTTTTTTGGAAAATGTGTCTTTCTGTGAAAAAGTAAAAATTATGAGTCCTGCAATTTTCTTTGGAACTGAATGTGAGGAAAGTTACAAAACCATATTGATTTTTTCATATTTTTTCCTCTTTTTGTGTGTGTGTGTGTGTGCAACTGAAAGGAGTTTGATACATACCCTCTGAGCAAAAATAAAAGAAAGAAAGAAACTAGTTGGGGACCAGAATGAAAAAGCCTACAAAAGATAGGACGAACTTAATCCTTGAGGGCACAATTTACTCTATCGATATGCTGCCACTTTAGTCCACTCCCATGGTATCGTGGACCCATCCGGCCATCTGTCAGTAATAGCTAGTCCCTTTTTTTGGGATTATTTTCCATCACGTCCGATGGTCTCAAATAATCTCAATATTCTTTATTTCACTTTTATCTCATTTTAATCAAACACAGTACAACTAATCTCAGTATTTATATACTCCCATGTAGTCTCGTGAATCCCACTTGTTCCCCTCTAATTCGATTTAGATTTACAAGGATGCTTAGCTATCGATAAATTTATCGTTTAATTCGATTAAAAAAATATATAACATTTGACTCGATGTAGGGGCAGGTTTTGAGAGAAACACTTCTCTCTAGCTCACATCGTGTTTAACACAGTTTGAAACTTGCCACTTTTTAGGCTCGACTCGATGAAGCTCATATCGTATTAAATAGAGTTAATGGTATCATATTTCATTTGAGATCCGCATGAAAGCTAGATAATATCTTTATATTGTGATATTAACTCATAGTTTGACTCTATTCAGATTGGTTATGCCCGAGTAGGATGGACAAGGGGATCTGGTAAGGCGGGCTGCACTAGCTATAGAACGGTCGATCTCGGTCGTCCACTTCAATAATGCCGTCGGCATTAAAATGAACGGCCGAATCGGCCGCCTACCGCCCAAACAAGTAAAGATTAGCCTTTTGTAAGAGAAAAACTTATCTCTAATAATTCAGTAAAAGTGGACTGGACCACGTTTTAGTTATTAATTGCTTTAGTAGACTCTAATAATTGATTCATCCATTGAAAAAAAAATAATCAAATAAATGTACGAATTGAGTAAATTGGTTTGTAAAGAATATTTTCGTCTATTCTTTTTTTTTTTTTTTTGATCCGCTATTTTCGTCTATTCCGTTTTTAAAAAAATGCGATAACATCAAGTAACTGGGATCATCGAAACAAATTATTTAATTTATGAAGGAGTCAATTTTATAAAAAGAACAATAAGAATTAGTATCAAATTAGACTCATGATAAGTCTCACGCAGCAAAAAAGCACAATCCCATTCACTAAGTTACATATGTGAAAGTAATTCTCAGCCGCAAATAATTACTCTTCGCCGCAAATAATTTTACTTGGCCGCGAAGTTCTTTGTGGCCAAGAGTAGTTCTTTACGGCCAGGAATAATTCTTTGCGACCAGGAGTAATTCTTCGCGGCCAATAGTAATTTTTGCGACCAAGAGTAATTCTTCGTGGCCAGTATTAAGTTTTTGCGGCTGAGAGTAATTCTTTGCTGTCAATAGTAATTCTTCACGGCCAATAGTAATTCTTTGCGGCCAATAGCAATTCTTCGCGACCAGTAATAATTCTTTGCAGCCGAGAGTAATTCTTTGCGACTAAGAGTAATTATTTTCTATAACAATTGACATTTTTTATTTTTAGTAAGAAAAAATATATTTTTATCAAATTATTCAACAAGAAGAATGATTAATTTAAAATTTTTAACGCATATTTAACAAAAAAGTCACATAGGACGATAATATTGGCAAATTTTTTGTCCAAACTGTCATATGGACAACGATGAAAAAAATTCAGATAAGATGAACAAAATCCTTTTAGTTTTTAGTGCGTACTTTATACAATCAATCATAATTACTTACTTTTTAAGTTTCATTCATCAAATGAATATTGTTCCAAAAAAAACTTAAAATGAAATTGACAAAAATCTAAAGAAGGCGACCGAAAAATAATAATAAAAATATAAAAAAAAAATATTGTCAAACATAACCTAAGCCGACTACAGAGTAGTTTGGCTTTTCTTAATGTTTGTTTGCCGACATTCCTTTAAAGAGCCATGCGATTAGGATATGTTTGGAATTTAGGAGAAAAAATGGAAAGAAAGAGAACTTTTTACGGAGTAAATAAATTCACTTCATTGTTTGGTTTATTGAGAAAGAGAGGCTTATTAATTTTTCTCTTCAATTTCTTCTTAATTTTCCTCTTCAGTATTTTCACTTCTTTCTCTTTACTTTCCCGAGTTCCAAACATAACCTAAAGCCACCGTTACAACTAAACTAAGCCTTTGTAAAGTGTTTCTTTCCTTTCTTGGTGTTGATAGATCCGGCCTCCGTCCTTCGAGTTTTCTTGTTTATTTGTCCATTCGGAAAAGGGGTTTTTCTCCCCCTCTAAAAAGAGAGGGTTTTTCTTTTCTCTTATTTCTTTCGTCACAAAATCCTGTATTATTAATTACTAGCCCCCACTACAATCCACTCCTCGTGGCCACAAACAAAACCCATCTTCAAAATTTCCCCATTTTTTGTCCTGCTTGCAGAACTGTCCCACCCATCACCCATCACCCATCTTCTTTCTTCTCTTTTGTTCATTGCTCCTTTCCCCATAGAGAGAAAGAAACCCATTTGGGTTCAAATGAAAAAGACCTCAATGGATTGATCAATTGGGGTCTTATCGTCCCAACCCATAAACAACTATGCAATCCTCCAGTGCCAGCACTCAAGAACCTGGTAATTTATTCTCACTTGTATCCAAATTGAGTTACTTAGCATTTGAGTCTAGGTTGAAGACTCGGAATTCAGATGGGTACACTTCAATTTTGCCTAATTGCATGTGTTTAAATGGAGTTAAGAAGAATTCCAAGGTTGTAGCTTCATTGAGTTTGAGTGGTGGAAGTGGTTGTAATAATAATATTAGGAAAGTGTTCAATGAGTTCAATAGGTTTGTTAGGTTTCACTGTGAGAAAATCCCAATTGGTTTCGCCTCCCTTCGGATTGGTTCGAATGATGATGTTAATGGATTGAGGGAAGATGGTTGTAGTGTTTTAGAGGATGAAGGATTACCCTTGAATGGTGTTGTGTTGGGTAGGAAAAAAAAGGTACTGATTTTGATGAGTGACACGGGTGGCGGTCACCGGGCTTCTGCGGAAGCTATTAAGGCCACGTTCAATGAAGAATTCGGTGATGAATACGAGGTCAGTTTTGATGGCTTGATTTCGATGATTGAGTGAAATGATTAGGGGATGTGTTGTAATTCATTTGTTGATCATGTTCTATTTGTTAAGAGTGTGTGTTGCAGGTGTTTGTTACTGATTTATGGACAGATCATACTCCATGGCCATTTAACCAATTGCCCAGGAGTTATAGCTTCTTGGTGAAAACCGGGCCGCTGTGGAAAATGACTTACTATGCATCTGCTCCGCGGGTAGTGCACCAATCCAATTTTGCTGCAACATCGACGTTTATAGCTCGGTAAGACTGATTCCTTTAATTGTTCAAGCAAGATTAGGTTTTTATTTTAGTTTAATTTTGTAGATAAAGGGACTGGAGAACTCTGTTGTTAAAATCTGAAAAGAGGCCTAGTTTTGTGCAATTCAATCTGCTTGTCAGGGTTAATTGTGGATGCGAGAATGATCTTTACGTCCTAGTCAATAGGCTTGCAGCCATTATTTGATTTCCTGAGCTGGAGACTGGCTTTGGTCCACGATGGACCTCACCTAGAGGAGCTGTATTGCTGGTCATTATTCTGTTTCTAGAGGCTATATGTAGCTCTACTCTTTAAGTGTATTATTTTGACATTTCCTTTAATCCAAGTGCTAGTAGTTTTGTTGGACTTTTTTGAACTTCATCAAATCTGTATTTCTGGTAAATTTTGGCAATTCAATTAATTACTATAAGTTACTGTGGGACCTGTGCGTTGAGTAATGTTTGTTTGTGGAAGGTCATGGATCATGTTGCTAGGGGCTTTCCACGTTTAGAATGCATCAGAAAGAAATATTTTTAGCCCAACGAGCCGTAATTATAGAAGTCATTGGTGGCTTTTATTTGTTGGTACTGGAAACAAATGTTGGAACTTGGAAGGTTAGGAAGTTATATATGCAGTCACTTACATAATAGTAAAGCTGTTTTCATGATTGTAGGTTGTAGCCTACTCAGATTCATGTTATCAAGTCCTTCAGGTGAGCAATTTGGTTTTTTACATGTAGAAACAAACATATATGTACCGGCGTAGTTTGGTGTTTCATTTAGGATCCCAATTTACTTATTTATTTTTGAATTTACAAGTTATACCTAAAAATTTGTGTGCGGCTCTACATAATTAGGTACCAATGTAACCCTCACTGTACATGAATGTGTCCATTTTTGGGCTTGGTTGCCCTAGATTTTGGGCGTATTAACTTTCTTATGAAGCACTGTAACAAGAGTTCAACTAATCAGGCCTGATGTGATGGTGTTGCATAACTCTAGGCTCTAGGCTCTAGCTAATTGATTTGGCGCAAGACTTGAGCATAGTAGTACATTTCACGCATGGTTGTCAACTTTTTACACGCCACGGGTTCTGAACTTCCGAGATAGTGTCTTGGATTTTTATTTTTACTAACGATATATGTTAGTATTTAAAAAAAAAAATTAGAAGGGAGACTCAGTGCTCACTCTTCATGTGAGCCACTGGTAAGGGGAAAACCTTTTGTCTTACAGACTTCCTAGATTTCTTCTGATCAAATTTGATAATCCATTTGACTGCGAATCTAGCATAATGAACCTGCATGCATGTGTGTGTGCTCCAAGGTGTAATCTAATCTTTTTATGTGATTTTTGTCTTCATTTTTGAGCTTCTGTATTCTTGTTTATTAGCATTGTAGTGTTTAGCCTTCATATGTTTCACATAGGTTCAGTCCTCCGGTCTATTATGTGCCACTCTTATGTGCCACTAGGTCACTTCTTTTCTTTTTACAGTTGTATATGCCAACTACTGTGAATCAAATGCAACTTCTGGGAACTTATAACCATTCATTTTATGTTAGTTTGTTGTTAGCAAATTCCAATGCCACGTAAAGTAGCTATTTTGGCTATGCTAGGTGTTGTTATCTGATTCTGTTATCATGTAACTGTGCAGAGAGGTTGCCAAGGGCTTGATGAAGTACCAGCCAGACATAATTATCAGTGTACATCCTCTGATGCAACATGTTCCCCTCCGTATATTGAGGGCAAAGGGTCTTTTAAAGAAGATTGTGTTCACCACTGTAATTACAGATTTAAGCACTTGCCATCCGACATGGTATTTTCTGCACTTGTAATGACTAGTGTCCTGGGTGCACTATTATGACTTATGAGTCTAGTTTTTAATGTTGTATGTCTTTGCTCATGTTTAGGTTTCATAAGCTTGTTACAAGGTGCTATTGCCCCACTGAAGAGGTAGCAAAAAGGGCTTTAAAAGCTGGACTTGAGCCTTCTCAAATCAAGGTTTTTGGCCTTCCTGTGCGACCATCCTTTGTTAAGCCTGTTCCCCCAAAGGTTGGTTATGTCTCTAGCACCTATTTGCTAAGTATGCTTTTCTGTTACTAGTGTTTCATTAGGGTTGTTGGATGTTTGGGCAAAACCATCATATTCCCAGAGAGAGTCGTACTTTTGTGTTGGATTTGACTTCGAGAGCATCCCGCCATTCCTAATGCTAATAGAAAGTCAAATGCTTCAGATATAGGAGCTACTGAAGATATAGTTTACCATCATCCCCCGTTATCAATCAGTTATTCTCCAGAGCACATTAACGTTGTTTCCAGATTTATAAGTTATCTCCTGTCCTAGACCTCTTTGTCTTTTGAAAGCTAGGGAATTTGACATTACATAGAAAATCAATCCGACACTTAAAAGTATATGGACAAGCTAAGGACATGACTTTGTTTAAGTATATTTCTTCTCCATATGCAAATCATAGGTGACTAACTTTTGGGTAATAGCTACAGGTCGACATTCATATAGTGGATTGTGAACCCAACTAAGTTTCACAATTATGTTATGTGTGTAGCTTCTATTTGACACAACATATGCAGCAATTGTGTTCACGCCCTATAATTCTCTTTTGCATGCTTGACTTGTACTTGCAATGAGTAATATCAACAAACAACTGAACAAGGAAGTTTGGTCACTTTGAGCTATGTTGCGGAGGCTGAAATGTGCCGGCTTAAGTTTCGTTAGTATTGGCAATTACTTTTTGTTAAGACACGTGCATGAGACATACAACATGTTTCAAGGAGTGTATGTGAGGTATCGGCGCCTTCTATTGCATAGAACGTCGATAGAAGTGTCCATGCTACTTTGTTTCAGAGATGACAATAAGGTAGGGACCTTCTGAATTACTGAGTCCTGGGTGAAGTTCCTCATTGATCTCGACCCCATAAAGGGGAAGCATAATCATGAGTGTAGCATAATGTGCCATTCACAATTACATTATTGTTTCATATGTCAGTAATTGTTGTCTTTTGACGTGCTATGGGGTATACGGTCTCCTTGTTTGAAATGATGTATGGTTTGGTTTGCATTGCATGCTTGTTAATGCGCTTTGTTTCATTATGTCAATCTTGCATAACTAGGAGGAGTTGAGGAGAGAACTGGGAATGGATGAGGATCTTCCTGCTGTGTTGTTGATGGGCGGTGGCGAAGGGATGGGTCCCATTGAGGCTACGGCACGAGCACTTGGAAACTCATTGTATGATGAGAATGCTGAGGAGCCAGTAGGTCAGGTCCTCATAATATGTGGCCGCAACAAAAAGCTTGCCAACAAATTGGCTTCTATTGAATGGAAAATTCCTGTCCAGGTACTACAATCCTTGGGAACTTCCAACCACTACCTTGCTCATACAAGGGCCTTCAAAAAATTTACAATGCTGTTGTTAAATTGGACTGTGATTATTTTTTCCTACGACGTTCTATAAACTGGTATTCTTTAGAACTGCAATGTATTGATATAAACTGGTATTCTGTGTTTGTGTGTGGATTCCCTGGACTTATGGAAGAAGATGCTTTTAAACGTAGGTGAAGGGGTTTGTCAGTAAAATGGAAGAATGCATGGGAGCATGTGATTGCATTATTACAAAGGTAAATCTCTCATTGAACTGATTGCAGTAATATAAACTTTCGTTGTGATCTCTTTTTTTTATTTTTTCCTTAAAATCTGATGATATCTATTGTCTTGTTTACTTCCGTAGGCTGGTCCAGGGACTATCGCAGAAGCTATGATCCGAGGACTCCCCATAATTCTCAATGATTACATTGCTGGGCAGGTAAATTTTCTATTTTCAATATTGACTGTGCATTCATTCAAATTAATGACTGAATGATAAGTTAAAAGTAAAAAAATCCATTTCTGGTCTTGTTTATGGTGGGAAATTCCTCATCTAGATTTCTCAGTGAAATTGGTAATCTAATTTCATCATCAAGATAGCGAACAAACAGAAGCTCGAAACATGGATTTCTCTCTCATAAGACCTAGCAGTGCTACATGGTCTTTTGTAGTGGAAATTTTTATAGGAAATCTTCTCATTCATAATTCATTTCTTACTTGTGTTTACCTATCTGAGGGAAAAATTACTTGGGTTCGAATTCAATCTGACAATAGAGGGAGATGTTCTGATTCATCTTTTCCTCCTCTCTTCTTTCTTTCATACCAATCTGTCATTTCTTTCTTGCGCTTTCCAAGTGTCAGTCTCTCCTAGGAACCACGGGCACCCTTGTAGGATGTGTCGCCCGCTAATCAATGGTGGACCTGTGATGCAGGCCGATATTTTGATTATTCTAGAAATATGGGAATCTTAATTTATTATTTTGAGTTTAGCTTTTTAGTAGGAATGTTTTATTTTAATCAAGATAATTTATAAGTATTTAGTTTTCCTAGTTTGATTTGATCTAGTTTTCCTATTTTCAATAGGTTTTTCGGTTAAGGAAAATTAGGATTGATTTTATTTCCTTATGTTTATTTTCCTTTTTAGTTTTGAAGAAAGTTAGGTTTAGGAATTCTATTAGTATAAATAAGGTTGTAAGCCTTAAGGCCAGGGGGTTGTTTATGAATGATTAATGAAAATTTGAGAAGTTTTCTCATAATTGTTTGTTCGTAGAGAGAGGATCTCTAGTTCAAACTTATTCGTGATTGTTCTTGTTGCGCGTTCTTCTATTTCGACACGCCTCCCTGCATCAGTTGGTATCAGAGCCTGCGCTCGATTCCGAATCATGGCGCAACAAGGAGTTCGTTATGGTCGTTATGCTGTTGCCGAAGAAGTGTATGAACGAAGTAAAGATGCACGAGAAGCACGAATGGAGGCGCGGTTCCAACAACTTGAGCAGCATGTGATGGATGCGATTGGCGTCCTAACCAATCAGGTGGCTGCCATGGCTGTTGGGGGGAACCCACCTCGCCGTCGTCCGGTTCAACCTCGATTTCCGAAAGAGGAGGAGGTGTCGGATGATATTTCTATCACCAAACCTTTGGCTGGTAACCATCAGTCGAGGGAGAGGACAAAAGTGAATGAAACTACCATTGAGTGGCCATTCACATCAAATATTATTTCAGATCCAGTAGTGGATTGGAATAAGCCACCAGTTTTTGATGAAGAGCCGGTGGAGAAAATTACTCAAGGAAAAAATCAGAAAATATTGCAAAAAAGAGTTGTTACCATGCTTGAAGGTGCTGGAATTGGTTGGGATAATCAATGCGTGGATCCTTTTTGGGAATATATTGGAGTTGCTGTGAAGAAGAATATTTGGTTTGCGTACTTAGAGCAAATTGAAAATACAATTGTTACTTTTATTTATCAAGACTCTTCTTTACGGTTTGGGTTCGAAAAAATTAATTTGAGGTACAAGCTTGATGCAGACAAGGTTCGGCCTTTCTCATGCTGATAAACAAAGTCACTTACTGATGCAGGCCGATATTTTGATTATTCTAGAAATATAGGAATCTTAATTTATTATTTTGAGTTTAGCTTTTTAGTAGGAATGTTTTATTTTAATCAAGATAATTTATAAGTATTTAGTTTTCCTAGTTTGATTTGATCTAGTTTTCCTATTTTCAATAGGTTTTTCGGTTAAGGAAAATTAGGATTGATTTTATTTCCTTATGTTTATTTTCCTTTTTAGTTTTGAAGAAAGTTAGGTTTAGGAATTCTATTAGTATAAATAAGGTTGTAAGCCTTAAGGCCAGGGGGTTGTTTATGAATGATTAATGAAAATTTGAGAAGTTTTCTCATAATTGTTTGTTCGTAGAGAGAGGATCTCTAGTTCAAACTTATTCGTGATTGTTCTTGTTGCGCGTTCTTCTATTTCGACACGCCTCCCTGCATCAACCTGGCAGCTGTGTCCAGAGAATATAGATGAGGCAAAGAGTTCTTGTTCTTTATTTGATGTTGGAAGTCTGTACATAAGCAGTTTGGGTATCCAAATCCTTGTATAAAAAATATGCAGGCCATGATCCTTGGGTTCATCACTGCTTCTAGTCTACGGGCTCCTTGTTATTGGAATCGTTCTCTACGTATCAGAAATTTTTTTATGTGGATCTATGTAGACTTCTTACTCTCCACAACTTGCTACTTGCAATGACAATGAGAATGTGACTTTGGTAGTTTGGTTCTTACTTCATGGACCCTTGAGGCTCTTCAAATATTGGTGTCGGGGCAATGTTCTAAAAAGTGTAAATGCTTACCGAACACAAACAAGAAATGCGGAAGAAAATCTAATTTCATGGTAGGTTCATATTTCCATGTACCCTATGTGGCATTGCCATGTAATCTCCGTGTCAGTGATTCATGTCGTGGAAGTCTGTTTGGCACTGGTCTCTAGGCATACGTGAATCCAATTGCCCAAAAGGTGAGGGTGTGTGTGCTGTGTTCCCGAACTGGAATTTGTTTTGAGCGCTAAGATTATTTATGTTTTTCTTTGATGTGACTCTAGCATAGTGTTGGTTACACTAGCAGCCTTCATTGTACTCTTACTCTTAATTTTAGAATAACGGGAATATAGTGAAAACTGGAGTGAGCTTCCAATCTTGCCGATCCACAAATAGCTGTGTGCTTCGTGCTTTCTTCTTGTTATTGATTCTATACTCATGCTTCCTGCTATTGTCCACACCTGTTTGAGAGCTGTAATTCCTGCTGAACTTCAATTTTCAATTCCCCGTTACAGGAAGCTGGAAACGTGCCGTACGTGGTGGAAAATGGATGCGGTAAATTCTCAAAATCGCCAAAAGAGATAGCTAATATCGTTGCTCAATGGTTCGGTCCGAAAGCAGATGAACTGAAGGCCATGTCCCAGAATGCCCTGAGGTTAGCTAGGCCGGATGCTGTGTTTAAGATCGTCCGTGATCTTCATGAGTTGGTCCGACAGAAAAGTCCTGTGCCCCAACCACAATTTTGTTCAACTTGAAAATAGAACGTTTTAAACCATCTTTGTGTTTCAGTAGTTCCGAATATAACTTACCGTCGGCAAAAGTAGACATTTTTGTTATGACCTTTGATTCATTTGCTTTGTTCTGATAGTTCAATGAGGAACTTGACACAGTTCACCCGATATTTTCTTTTCCTGAGAAGAACCTAGAAATTTTCGCTCTGCATGAGAATCAACTGTAATATTACCTAGTTGCATAAACAAACTAGTAGTACAAAGGACGCACTACTTCCGGAAATACAAGAATCATTTACCTTTCTCTCATTTGGTGGAGATGTATCCATTGCCAGACAATACCGGTAAATGCCGGACTGTACCAGGCAAATACAGGATTAAGTTTCTTTTTCTTTTTAATAAATGTGTATGTTATACTAATAAATTCTTTTATGTAGGAAAATAACACTGATAATGATAAATTTGAAACGGTACCCAGTATTTTATCGGTACCGGTACTTACCGTACCTGTAACGCCCCAAATTTCGGAACGTTAATAAAAACATTTAAAAGACCATTTTTCCAAATAAAATTCATAGATTTAATACATCACCGTTTCAAAAGCAGATGTCAGCATATTACAACCATTTCGAATTAAGTATAAGTAGCCAAATTTGACAAATATTACAATTCCCAAATAAACTTTGAAGCTCCCAAAATAAAGTTAACTTTAATTAATCAGAGCAACTACGCATACGGAAACCAAGGTTCTTCGGCTCCCTCCTCAGCAACGTTGACTTCAGTCGGATTGTACGACACTTCTGTTCCGTCTTCGGTACCTGATGTTCGAGTTACCAGGGCAACAAAGTACCACGAGCGATGACGCTCAGAAGCCAAAACCTACCCAAAACCCATAACTTACACACAACAAGATAAGGAAAGCAATGCAAATAATTAACGGCGCTTGATTTCAGTTAATACTTCTTAACTTATGTGTATTCTAGGATCTCCACCTCGAGATCTCTCCACCTCGAGATCCGTCCTACCCTTAACCTCCAGCGTAAGGCAACCCAGTGTGATTCAGACAGCTCCTTGTTGTGTCCCGCTGATAGCTACCAAATTATTTATTCGGATTTACAGTCGACGCAACCACATAAGGAAGGAATCAAACCTGTTCTCGTAGCCAATCACAACTGTGCCCTACCTAAGGTTACGTTTCTCAAACAACCTGGGCCCTTGTTAGCACCCATTAACACAAGACTGGACCCATCTTAACACAAGACTGGCCCCTGTTAGCACCTATCTTGAAACCACAACTCAATCACTTTCCGATTTATTCTTTACTTATCAACGTCTACGTGATCCTCTAATCGTATACCACCCCATGAACCTAAGTCCGTTCTAAGTTCTTGCAATGCAATAACATTTATCAAGGTAAACCACAATAACAATACTGGATGTCATTAACAATAATGCTGACAAACACGAAAACATAATTAAACCTTTCTTTTTCGTTCATCCAATAGCTCATCCACAAGGAATTTTGTTAACTAATATATACTAATAGAAACGTTAAGCATTTAACAGATGCATCTCAATTCCGATAATGACCAACACTGAACGAAATTATATACTTCCTTTAATCATTTCTGTCAAGTTGAAATATTCTAAGTCCGAGCATGGATTGAAGAAGTCACTAAGCATGAGATTAGTGGCATTGTTTCTTGTTATCCCAATAAGCTAACATTATGAATCGTAGGTTCAGAGCATGCATAAACCATATATATACTAAATTAAAAAGTTTCTACTTAAGATTAACCAAGACTTTCATATCATATCTGGTCCTCTAAATCAAAATTTCTAGAACACGAGCTAAAAGTTTAATACATCGCTCTCCACTTCGACATTTTGATGCAGATTGGATAGCGAACCGGTACTTGGACCGTTTTAATTGCAAAGTAACATAATGGTGGAGTTGGAACATCACAAGTCAAAGAATAGTTAGTCAAGTTGTTTTAATGTCTTTTCAATTTTTAAAGATCATTAAATTGTGTCTTTTCATTTCTAAGGTCAAGTACTTTGCATGTTGAGTCTTAGTAGTCCAATGGTTCTTTTCTAGTATTAATTGTATTGTAGGAGAATCCAAAGGTCTTATGGGAAAGGCTAAAAGGTTGTGTCTAGAATCATCCATTTGTTAGTATAAATAAGATTGTAAGTCCTTAGAATTATTTAGCTTTTGGTGATTAATTAAAATAAGAGAGTTTTCTCTTTGTTCTTCCAATTACTTTGGTATTCTACGGAATCAACAAAGTTATTGATGCCCTTGGTCCTGGTATTCTTAGTGAATCAACAGGTTTAAGGAAGGATTTTGGTCTCCGGGTATTCGTGCGTGAATCAATGGACTCAAACTCGCGTTATATTTTATTTCTTTAAGCTTCCGCTACATCACATTTCCGATTACTCACAGGTTACTCGTCAAGCATCTCAACATTATACTAATAACAAATATAGATACTTAGGGAGGTAAGTTTTAACTACCTCTCTTCCTGAAGGATAAGCGGTGGTTTGAAGAAAAAGAAATGGAGCGAAACGGCGGTTCGGTGGTGACTCGGTTGCGGCGACTCGGGACCCAAACGGCTGGTTTTTGAAGTTGGTTTCTATACAGTTTTAGAGCTGATTTTTGGACTGAAATTGGGTGGTCCAAGTTGCAGAAATTATAAACAAGAGATGGTGGACTTTGTAGATGGTAGGAAGTGTTGGAAAAAGAAAGCAGTGTTCACTTCTTCATTCTCTCTTTCTCTCGCAAAATCAAAGAAGAAAAGGGGACTGAATACTCACTCTCTCTGTTGCCGAAAAGGAGGAGGTGGAAATGGAGGGCAATATAGAGGTGATTAGTATTAGGAAGAAGTCTCATGGGTAATGTAATGTGTGAGTTTAGCATTAGTTTAGTGGTTAAAGGAATGTGTTTAGGTGGTGTGTTGGGTTCCCATTGGTTGGAGGAAAGTAAGTGCCGAATGGAGGGGCAATTTTTGATGGAGGGATATATGATGGATGGATGGCTTGATGATGGGTGCAGGTGATTACCCATGGGGTTTTTTCAGGTGGTGATGGGCGTAGGTATGGGTTTTTGTTGGCTGGAAAATTAGAATAGAGTTAGGGTAAAATGATTCAGTATAACGCATGTGTAAATACATGTACACAATAAAGAATTAACTCGTCGAACACGCGCGCGCACAATCGATTATGAAATAAAATTTTGGTGTGACGTTGAAAATAATTTTTTTCGCATTAAATAAACTAACGAGCAAAATAATATTTTTGATTTTGATATCTATTAATATTTATTAAAAATAACGGGTCTTTACAGTACCAGAAAAAATCTGGTATTCTAACCAGTACAGGATTCAGAACCTTGGTTATCCTTGCTGATTACAAAATTTGTCTCATGTCCAGCGTGCTAGAAAGCATATTTGTGGGATGTTAAAACATGACTCTACCATCAATCTATTTTTAAAGATAAACGTATTTCAGAATCGTATTTATCGATATTCTTTTTTTTTTATCCGCGTATTTATCGATATTCAATTGATAGGGGTTTTAATAGGGACTGCATTCAACGGCTTTAAAGGTAAGAGAAAATCTTTTTAATGCGAAGCTGTGAATAGTTATTTATGTAGTAAATTGTGACCGTTTAAAAGTATTCTGGACGGTTTAAATTTTAATAAAACTTTTCAATGTACACATTAGAAGGGCCCTCAAACGTTGAAGTTGGATGATCTTAGACATGAACCGAGCCCTTAAAACTACATCCATACAAATACAACCTTAATGATATCCAAACACGCCCTTAAGTAAAACCTTGATCGAACTTATACCCACAACACATTAGTCTGAAAACCACAAATCAAGATTCGTAATATGACGATCTCCAATGTGACGCATGGTGGGCTTGTATTGGTTGAGTTATTGTATTTTATTGCGTGAACTCTCACGATTAATATATATAGTGTTTCGAATTTGTACTTTGTAAGTAATACATATTCCCTCCATCCCATTTTTATTGTTCATTTTCGTTTTTCGTGCCGTTTTTTCAACGCTTATATCTCCCAATCTACAATGCTTTTCATAATTTTGAAAATTTTGTATTATAGATCTAATCGAGACCTATCAAACAAGATCCATATTGCATATTTTTGGAGATTCACATTGAAAGATATAAACGTTGAAAGAACGGCACAAAAAAACGAAAATGGACAATAAAAATGAGACGGAAGGAGTAGTTCTTTTGACAACGAGTAATACATGGTTTAAACGACCCCTCCTCTCCTATCTATTTTTTTTTGAACAGTCCTCTCCTATCTATTGAAATAATAATAATAGAGCCTTTAAAAATGAACTCTATTTTGCGCAACATGAAAAATCAAGAGGGAAAGTTCCAAGACAAAACTGCCATTCTTGCCACGTCATCGCAACATTGAATCAACCGTTATGCCATACTGTCGGCACCTGTCTCTCTCTCTCTCTCTCTCGTGTAAAAGCTAGCCACTTACCCACCATTACTGTAGTAGAAAGAGTAAATTAATCAGCTAATGTCGTTTCTTTCTTTGAGTAATGTTAATTTCTTTGATTGAAATCAAAACCCTCAAGGCTTTCTTTCTTTGAATCTTTGCAAAGAGAAATCTTTAAGTTTCATACAAATTTCGGAAATACATTCGTGTAGGTATTGCATGTAAAAGTCTATTGACATTACTCGGGGGGTATCGATTTTGGAGGTGTTTTTGGTGATGGGTTGGAGGTACAAGGCTGGGTTGGCTTTGATTGGGACTGTTGTGTTCATATGGGTCGCCTCTGCTGAGGTTACTCAGGTTTGATATTTCAATCCTCTCTCTCTCCCTCTCTCTCTCTCTCTCTCTCTCTCACATGTAGTTTTACACTGTTTATGTGGTGTGTTGCATGGTTTCCTGCAGACAAAAGTTGATTGATTTTTAGGTTAGGATGTATTTTCCATGTGATTGAAGCATATATGTGTTGAGAACTTCGGGAAAACCAACAAACGCACAATACATCATACATGGCGCAAAGAATAATCAAGAACAGAAAACAAGAAAGCGAAGAATAATCAAGAACGGAAAACACGAACGCGAGACACAGATATTCTTACCCGGTTCCCAAACTGGGGGAGGTGAGTATATGGCTCAAACCAGTTCCACTTGTAATTCGGTCGAACCCTGAACCGTCAGCCAAACGCTATCCAAATCGAATCAGGCCCAATAATATTGAGTTGGATTAGAATTAAAATTGCAAATGGGACCTGGTTTTGGACATGCTAGTCTTGCATCTCTGTATTGTCTTTTGGGATTTCTTAAACCCGCATGGTAATAGATTCGCTCCAAGCCTGCGCCAGTTGGAGCAGTTCTCTGATTTTATAATATTGATTTTTGTAGCTTTTGAGTTGGGTTTGAAGGGTAAGAAGTAGTTTTTTTTGGAACTTCAGTTGTGTTGGTATTAGATTACTCCCTCCCATCCGAACCACTCTCCGCTCCAAACCACCCGTCTATCTACCCCTCCATGTATGGGATCCATTGGAAATTACGTTCTAAAGTGAAAGATTGACCAAATATTTTTTCTCTTTGTAAAACAAAAGAAGTGGTAAAAAGAAAGACAATTTAAATGGTAAAATGGGGATTGACTAGAGGCTGCAAAATCGTTTTCTGTCTGGTTCTGAGATGGGATGCCAAATTTATTACCCATCTATTCTCTCTCGCATCAAGGACGGATCGAGGGACAGATGAGCCTGGGCGACCGCCTTAACTAAGTTTCAGAGTTTCTTTATAATTATAGTAGTGAGTTCTCAAAAACATCAAAATGATATATTAGGTAGCCCGCCCAACGCTTGTCTGAAGAAATTAACACCCACCCATCCAAGTTTTGTTTTGGGAAAAATTCAATTACCGTCCTCCAATGATTGCATGTATCAATAATCAAATTAGTGCTAGGTTCTATACTTATTAATTTTGGCATGGTTATGGATGTACAAGCTTCTACTAATGTACGACCATATTTTCATACTGTGTGTGTCAATGGTAGAAATTGATATCACCTTTCATTGATGGAAAAAAGAAGATAAATGTTGCCCACCCAACGTTGAAATCCTGTGTTTCCCATGTGGGTGATCTTGTGTCATCTTTTGATGATATTTGCACTTTTCTGCACCCAAGATGATTGTACACATTAATATGATTGCTTTCTAATGTTGTTGCCATTTTATTACTTTGAAATTAGTTGCCTCAGTGTTTTTCTCTTTTGACAAGTGAGATGTCACCGTGTTTACGCGGTAAAGTTGAGGAGGTTACCTTTCTCTCTAGGCATTATCTAAATATGTTCCACGATGGGCCTTCATAGTGTGGATGACTTTGTTGGGGAAGTTGGCTACTAAAGAGAGGCTCTTCAGTTGGGGTATGGTTGTGGACAGAATTTGTATGTTATGCTATCTCAAGGATGAGTCACATGAACACTTGTTCTTTGAGTGTGAGTACTCTCAGGTTGATTGGAAGTTGTTGTTAGAGAAGAATAATATTGCAAGGCCTTGTTTTGTTTTCTCCAGAGAAAATAGAGTGAGTGTGGAGGGAAAAGAATAGAAGGCAATTTCAGGGCTTGAGTATGCCTGCAATTGCTTTGGGGTCTCTGGTTGTGGGTAATGACAGGGCTTGTTTGTGCTCCTGGAGAAAGCTGAAAGCAACAGATGTAATAGGCTTCTGGCTACAAATTGGAACCTCAGACCAAGAGTTTTTGGTTCCATGTGCACTTGCTGTTTTGCTTCTTGTGCCTGTTTTCCCAGTTAGCTATGTTTATGTTTGCCTGTTAAGCTTGTTTGGGATTTCCCTGTTGTTCTTGGTGGTTTTCTTCAATCAAAGGGTTAATTTACCAACAAAAAAAAAATCCTTGTCCATTGCTCCATTCGTTCTGTTATCCTTTTCCTCCCTGCTAATTATGAACTATTTTTCAGCCTTCTTTTGATTTTGAGCTGTAAGATTATTGCCACTAGGAGGCTGATGGGGTTGCTGGCCATTGCACTTTTTAATGAAGCCTTGTGAATCCTTGCTTGGCTCTCCATGAGAGCTTATATGCAATTTTGCAAGTGCAGATGTTATGGTTTGGCCAATGTTCCTTTAGGGGAATGCACATGGTCATGTCATATTGCTTATCGTCCCTTCGTAGTTGTTTTGTGGAAGTCACAGTTTGGGCATGGTCCTTGGGCATGTATGTACCTTCCCGTAAATTGAGCGCCAAATTACTGAAACTCCTGTTTAGCCACAATACTTGTGCTGAAAGGTTTTCAGATTAAGGCATATTAACACACATGCTGCTACCATGTCAACTCTTTTACAGTGTAGTTTAGAGCTCCTTGAAAAGCTTTTAGTACATTCGTTTACTTTCCATAGTTTGTCTATGCTAATTTATCGAACTTGAAGTTAACAATAGAAACTTCTTGCAGAGAATCTTTGAGCAGTATAAACAGCCATTTGCACTAACGTATCTGGGGATCTCTCTTATGGTCGTCTACCTACCTGTAGCAATTCTCAAAGATTGGATCTGCATCTTGATGGGCAACAAATTGCTACAGAACATTTACAATGAAAGCCCTTTCTTGAACTCTTCGGTTGGACTAAATATCCCCCTTAAAATCAATGACATGCATCACATGCCAGAGGAGGATTTTAACAGCTATACTGACATGGATACTAATCAAGTTGAAGAAGGGCAGCCTTTGACCTACAAAAATGGGGAAGATGAGTCGCACATGCTTCTGGAGAGTTCTGAGCCTAGTTCATGGGAGAATGCCAAATGGAGTCTTTATCTTGCTCCTCTATGGTTCGTAACAGAGGTATTTTTTGCTAAATCTTAGCATTCTTTTCATAGTCAGTCACGGTATGAAGATTTCGATAATGCAATCTAGTGTACTTGGCCACCATATGCTCTCTAGAGTCAGGAGGGTCTTGTGCCACCTTCAGATGGTTGTGTGCTAAATCCAAATTATTCTTTTAGAAGTAGGGAGTGTCTGATTTATTCATTAAAAAAAGGAGCTGTATGTCAAATATGATAAGCATATTTTGTGGAGTCTATTTTGACACGACACCGGGTAAATGGAATGATCAGATATAATAGGGTTTCTGCCAAAGCCAATCGTCATTATTATGGCAAGTGGAGCGGTAGCATAGTGGTAGGCACTATATACTCCCATGCATTTGACTGTAGTTCAAACCTCATTAACTACGACTAACAATCCTGACTTTTAAGGGAAAAATTTGTCATTATTGTTGAAGTTGCTTCGTGGACCCAAATTTATGTTTAATTCTTTAGCTTTGATGCATGCAGTATTTGTCCAACTCAGCACTTGCTAATACCAGTGTTGCAAGTACGACTGTCTTGACTTCTACATCAGGGCTCTTCACTCTTTTCTTTGGAGTAATCCTTGGTCAGGACTCTATAAAAACTGCGAAGATCATAGCTGTTTGTATTAGTATGACTGGGGTTGTGATGACTACAATTGGAAAAACTTGGGCCCCCGATGAAATGCTGACCGCCTCAGAGTAAGTTCCAAATTTTGCTTGTGGTGATGTAATAACCTTTCCCTATGGTTAATTTCTTTTCATGACCATTACTTACTCTATACTACTCCCATTTAGTGCTCAAATCACATGTTGAAGCACAACCACGCAACAGAAATATGTTTTGTGATGTGCATGGGTACCTATCTCTGCACATATGATTCTGTTTGGAGTTTAGAGCTCTTGGAAGTCTAAACTTCAGTAAAGTGCGTCAACACAGTTTGGGTTTCTGGTTTATCCTGTGGCAAGATAGGATTACATTTCTAGGGTGATGTGCATATTTATTGCTTCCTACTACAGGTTTTTTTGTCATCAGTTTCTCGATTGCTGGGAGTTCACTTTGTTTTTGTATCATGTTTATATGCTGGGATCTATTCATTCCATTAGAAAACTCATTCATGTATTTATCCTCTTCAAACTGTGTTTGATTAAACTAAGATAAAAGAAACATATGATAACTCCAGACTATGCGGTATCGTTCTACATATGTCTCCACAAACCACCAAGATGAGCGCCAGATATGAGTTTTCGGCCAATTATAAGTTACGGGTAAGCAAGATTAAATTTGTATTAGAATGTGGACCACTACACTAATAATGAAATGCAACCAGTGCAGGCTGCTCACTCTGGTTCGAACAATCATAAATAGTTATGCAAAGAATGTGGAACTTTCAAGTGGAGATACATTATTATGAGTTCATCTGAATTTGGCTTCAGCTTTTTCTTCTGTACATGCATTGGGGAAATTTTTCCGTGCAATGCCCAAATTTTCATTTTATTAGTGTGGCTTTCCTGATTAATCATGTTCTATGTTACATGGACTCAGGTATGGATGTCGTGTGTGGGTACGGCAGTAGATGTCTAGGTAACGGATTCATCTAATTGTCACATGAGGACACACCAAAATATCTAAATTCCTTAATATGCGGTTTCTATTTTCTAGGTAAATGGTGCTTCCTAGTTTTCTTAGACTTTTTCATGCATATTTTAGGGTTCTATGCACAACTCTTGAGGAATTCAATTGAGAAATCCAACTAAAAAGTCCAACACAGATCACATACCATAATTGGGGGTCAGGTGTCCGACACCAATATTCTTTACATTTTGAATGATCTATGTAACATAGATCATGCAAACGAATAGTACTGCCAAATTCCTGTTTATTTGCCTGAAAGCTTAATACTTCTTTACTAACGGATTCACTATCTTTCCAATGGTATTTTTTAGAAAAACAAAAGAGAATCTAGGAGATGACGTTCTTTGTAAATCACCATGTGGTATCTCAGATCACTCATCTTCCATGTTTCTGATTAGGACTTATAACAGATTGCAGGGCAATAGTGAAGTTAGGTCACTGTAGATCCCCTAGTCTGCATTTGTTGAACATTAGATCAGTGGTGAGTAATTATTACCTTCATGTGCCTCAATAGGCTCACTCCTTCTCAGAGTATGACCACTTTGAAAGGATTACTGTGACGCAGGTTGCACAGTCAAAGGTGTTTGTTTTGAAAAACGGGAAAGTGGTTTTATAATTGCTCATTTGAGAGCAACTTCAGTTTTGATCGGTTTGGTGGTTATATTGAATACTGTTGCATTAATGCTGTTAAAACGAAATGGGTATTTGTGTTTGCTTGAAAGCTATGAGGATTCCATTTCGATACGTTTACTTTTCATGATATGATTTTAACACACTCATTTTTATTATGACAAGGAGCACAAAACATTCCATCATCGGAGACATCTGTGGACTTCTCTCTGCAATGTCATATGGTTTATTTACAGGTTGGACGTCCTTATCGAACATATGCAATGATCAATATCATGTTAATTTGCAACTTTAATTGCGAAGTCTCTACGTTGATTTATAACCTATCGGGCCACCACTTAGTGCAGTGCTGCTGAATAAGTTCTCTGGTTCGGGAGGAGACAAGGTTGATGTGCAGAAGTTCTTTGGATACATTGGGCTGTTTACTCTTCTTGGCTTCTGGTGGCTTGGTAAGATACCCAAAATCTCCATTTTTCCTTTTTCCAAGCAAAATTGTATGTCTTAGAGGAATTCTACTTCAGATGTTCGAGTTGGTGTGGACTACAAATAAGACAGTATATCGGAGCAGCATATGATGGGTGGCTTTAATTTTGTTTACACCCATTTGAATATAGGATGTAAGAAGGATTTTCTCATTTCAAATCTACGAGGGTTACTTATTTTTTTCTCTCTTCATTTAATTTCTATCTCAAGTCTCAACACCTTTGCTTTAGCCACATCAACTTCATGTCTACATCGTCAATAATCTAAGCCACTATTCTGGTTTGGAGTGCCTGATTGACCTTGTAGAATCTTTTTGCAATCGTATACTTTCGCAAGTTAGTTGGATGCATCAAGATACACCATATTTCCTCCATTTAACCTATATTGCTTTAGTTCTAGGGTTATTATCTTCATCGACCTCTCACCCACCAGGTCACCCACGGTGTGTGAGTCGAGTCTAGATGTCAAAATTAAGTCCTTTCACTATAATCTAGTCCATGGTTTACTTCTATTTCACTAAAGTTTTAGGGTACATGGACATATTTAGTCCTCCTTTTCCTACGATGATATATGTCTTAGGATTATCCCAATCGTTTTTCTGGGACTTCAGTTTTATTGGAGGCTTCAAATTAGAAGTCATCGCTATAACTTCTTACACAAAATCTTAAGAGAACAGGAAGAGACTACTTTATTAGGTTATCTGTCTCCGGGAAAACTTGATCTTCCAGTATTTGGGAGGCCTGATATGGAACTTTTTGCTTCCATAATCTTCCCTGGATTTTATAGCTACATGTCTCTGTGGTTTGCTTGGCTGGTGGAGATCACTACATTTGCTTTCTACTAATTCCCATTTCGCTCCAGTAAAGTTCCATCGTAAGGTTATAACTGCACCCTTCAAAAGATATCACAAAAATCTTACTAATAAATCTTAAATTAAGAAACTCACCCCACAAACTATACTTTAATGCTTCGGAAGCTTTTTGGACAAAACTGGAACATACGCTCTTTGTGAATTCACTTTGCATGAGGCTTGGCTTCTGCGGGTTTCCTCATCACCAGAAAAAACTAAGATGCTTTTCGTACTAGAATCTTATTACATAATTTTAGATTTCCTTGAGCTTGGAAATGTCCACATCACATTCACCAACAAAATGGCAACCCGTGGTCCTTTTCTTATTGTAGAATTTATTTGCTTTGTTACCCTTATTAATCAACCTTTTCTTTGTTTCCTTTTTGTTCCATTCACGGATACATGAACTGGTTGTAGAAAACTGAAAGGTTTCAGTAGTTTTGAAGCTTTTACTGTTTTACAGAGTTTTTCAGCGTTATTTCCTCTCTTTTATTGTTCCTGCAGTATGGCCACTGAATGCTGTGGGGATAGAACCTCAGTTCACGATTCCGCATTCAACATCTCTTGCTGAAGTATTGCTGTTAAATGGCTTTGTGGGGAGTGTTCTCTCGGATTACTTTTGGTGCGTATAGCAGCCTTTCTTTTCCTCATTGCATGCATGTCTACTGCATTAGCATATAAACATTTTTTGTGTCCAGCTTGTTTTCGTGCCTGAAGTTGATCCCGGTAAATCTCCAGAGGCCCCAAGTTTTTTTGGCTGGTGGTGGGAGGTGAATCTGCGAGTATTCATCCAACAACATGAAATTAAACTTCCACCAGCCTCCACCCCTAGAAAGAGGAAATTAATCAGTAGGACAAACACAAAAACTCCATCTAGAAATAGCAATTCTGTCATTTTGAACTCATGAATTACTAAAAATGATACTTGAAAGAAAGTTTTGATAATCTATTTTAGAATCAACTGATTTATATCACATGTTGGAATTTTCCTAGAAGGATATATGGACGATTTCATGTCTGATTTCATCTCTCTCTCTCTCTCTCTCTCTCTCATCAACCAGGGCTCTTTCTGTGGTTTGGACAACTCCATTAGTTGCAACTCTCGGTATGTCATTGACGATACCGCTTGCAATGGTAGCAGACATGGTGGTGCACGGCCGTCACTTTTCTGCAATCTACATTCTTGGTTGCATTCAGGTAGTCTATGTCCATGGCACTCCAAATTTTTCTTACGAGCTTGTTTCAGACTGTTTTTGGATCGTGTATTTGTGGTGGGATTTACAGAATGAAAAACAAGATAACGAAGTGAGAGCCTAACTTTCGATACCATTTCCTTTCTCTTGATAAATCTCTCCCCAAGTGCACGATCCAAATAAAACTCTTCAATTTTTCACTCGGGAAACCTGGCTAATTAGTCCCATTGGATTCAGGTGTTTGCAGGATTTGTCATGGCAAACCTTTCTGACAATCATTTCTGTAAAGAAGATGATCGAGTTGTAGCTGTGTAAGTTTTCTATTTTTTGTTTCAGAAAATGTAACCGATAAACTAGTGACTGCATAAATGTGGGACGGTATTGGTCTCACATTGGTTTGTACTCTTCACAGGGAGCCGGGGACCCTGTACGCAGTGCACTATAGGGTCCCTGTGTCCCAAATCACGGTGGTGTGGTAAATAATTTTCTCGAGGACCTATAAGATAGAGTTACTAGTGTAACTGTACAGTCTGTACCCTTTGTTTTGGACACTTTATGGTGGCCTCACTCACCTTTTTGAGTTCTTAGAGAAGGATAGATGAATGTAGATTTGCTATATTTTTGTCTTTTTTTGGTTCGTCTATACGAAATCATTTACAGAAATGGTAGAAATTACAATAAGGCGAATACTATCGAAACCGTGAGAAAGACTGGCCAAAAAGAAATTGAGGAAGAAGGGTTCTCACAGGTTGGTACCGCGAAGCGTAATAAAATTCAATGAGATAAATTCTCAAGGTCTACGATTCGCAAAGTGGTATTCAGTTTCATTGAAATTTGCAGATAAGATTCACAATCTAAATTCTTCTTTTTTGGTTAGGACAGTGAATTTGAAATCAAAATATTCCAAGTTTAAATGGATTTGTACACAAAACATATTCAACAGTTTTTTTTTTTTTTTATAATCTGAGAGAATTTAATCTATTTGTATCCTAGAAATGGGAGGGAGGTGGGATTTGAACTCTCACCAGCTGAAATCTATTTTTTGCTCGACCAATTTGGCTAGGAGGCAACTTTTATCAACAAAAATTTGCAATGTGAAGGAATATAAGAATACAAATTATGATTACATAACGGTTGATTTCACTTGTATCCCTTAAAACTAGGGATGGCAACGGGGAGGGTTGGGGGTGGATACCATTATCTCCGAACCCAAATTCCTCCCCATCCCCGCCCCGATCCCCACCGGGGATTTATTTTACCCTCCATCCCCGCCCCAAACGGGGAACGGAGATCCCCGCGGGAAATCGGGGATCCAAAGATTCCAAAAAAAATTTTAAAAAAAAGTCACTTGCCATTAGAAAATACAAACCATGAAACTAAATTCTATAAAAAAATACAATCTAAGCTGTCATTAAAATTGATAATCAGTGTCAATTTCAATTTTCATCAAGTTTTGGGAAACAGAAAACCTCAAAAAAACGCTTCATGTAGTACTTTTGACATGAACTATTTGTTCATTGATTAATTGGAAGAGTACAATAACCAAAATGTTTCGTATTGCCATTTAACACAAAATAGTACAACTACAGGAATCAGAGTAAAAATTATGTATATATATAGTAGGCTAGTGGGATGGGGCTCGGGAACCCTAACTTATGTATATATAATTATTATATATAGTAGGCTAGTGGGGTGGGGATGGGGATGGGGATGGGGATGGGGCGGGGCAGGGCGGGGATGGGGCGGGTACTAACTCATACCCATCCCCTACCCGTTTCCCACTTTTTAAAAAAAATTATCCCCATACCCTACCCAATCTCTTAATAATCCCCGAATCCTCTACTCATTTGGGGTGGGGAACGGATCGGGTTAGATCGGGTAGGCCGAAATTGCCATCCCTACTTAAAACGGTTGAATTTTTATTTTATTTTTTCCCTGAGCTATTTTTTCAACGAACAAGATCATAACATTAAACGCAACAAACTAATTACTCATGGCATAAAGCAGCCCTAGCTTTATTATGAGCTGCTTTAACCACACATGGCATAGAGCAGCCCTACCTTTATTATGAGCTGCTTTAACCACAAGTCTCAACACCTTTACAACCTTAACATAGTTAAAAGAGGAACAAAGAAAACTAAAGTCCTTGAGAGCTGACTGCACACTAGGAGCAGCCCCTTGAGGATTACATAAACCATGCACAGAAATGGAGCTATCCGTCTGAATCATACACTTCAAGAGCACAGGCCCACCGCAGAGCTGCAATAAGACCTGCTCGAATCTCTACCATAGCCGCTGAGGATGCAAAGCACAGCCCCACCTGAGCCTCCACCTCCTGCCCCTGAACACCCATGAGAACCCAAGCTGCTGCGCCACGCTCTGATCCAGCAGCCCAAGCTGCATCCGAAAGAAAAACTTGGCAACCACTCATAGAGCATCCCTCCCTTCCGATTAGACGAGAGCTTTATCGATCAATTTCTGTATCGAAATAATCTGATGTCGCGCGGGAGAGGGCAGTGGAAATGGGAATCCATACAAACTGCAAGGCCTCTCCTCTCTTAACCAGCCCACAAACATCACAGTCAAAACTAGTCTGAAACCCCTTCACTTTGTCTTCACCAGGGTTTTAAAAAATGGCCATTACAACAAGTTTCTGAAAGATGACTGAATGAAATTATAGATTATCCCTCCATTTATCTTTATTTCAAAGAAACATAAACTCGTTGTCAGTCGACGCATGAATAAGCCAATGATCTGCTCCATAAGATCTTTTGCAGTGGCATCCATCTTTCCCCTTGAAAACTCATCAATCTTGAGCCCTGCCATTGCAACAAGTTTCTTTAACTCAAACTCCCACAGCTGCATTACTATAAAAATGTCAACAATTGCATTTCTATACCAAATCTGACCCGAAAAGATAGTCGAAGGATCACGAGATTCGAGGGGATAATGATAAGGTTGATGAGATACGGCAGCCTTCTTACAGTTGCTAAAAGTAAGTAACTGCAGCCTTTTTTCGAGGGGATAATGATAAGGTTGATGAGATACGGCAGCCTTCCATGGGCGCCATGGTCATCCATGGAAGTTCGTTCTTAATATGATGATGAACTTTCAGTTCAAACATCGGGAGTTTGGATGTTGTGTGTGTGTGTTTAAAGGGTCCATTATGTCTCTTCCTAGTCAGCAATTGCTTATGTGAGTTGGCATGTGGAATTACCCTCCTACTCTCCTTCAAAACTTTCAGTTCAAACTATCAAGCAATTCATTTCAATACTCAAAAAGGCAAAAGATTTCATCACAAATATTAAAAGAAATTGATATTCACACTTCTTCTTTTTTTATCCACACTTTTTTTTTTTGTCTTTTAGTGTTAAAAGTGTATATATATATTTTTTATTAAAAAACAAAAAAAGAGTGGATAAAAAAAAAGGTGTGTGAATATCAATTCCCATATAAAAATGTAAAAAAACTAAGGGCACGAATTACCGCAAAAAGTACACTAGGTATCGGCATAATAAATCCTGTCCGCGACTTGGGAGTTCAGTTCATGGCTTTTAGGAAAAATGACGGTCAATGACGTGTTTTTATAATTAATACTCGCCAAGGACATGCTGAGAATATTTGTTAATGCTAAAAATATCATTGGCAGGTATTAATTATCAAAACATATCTTGAGCCGTCATTTTCCCTAGTTTTATGGGTTTTTTTCCAGCCTCATCTCACTGATCAAAGATGGTTTATTTTTTGGGAAAATGACGGCTAAGGATGTGGTTTGATAATTAATATCCTTAAGACGTTTTCAACATTAACAAATGTTCTTAGCTTATCCTTAGCGGGCATTAATTATCAAAACACGTCCTGGACCGTTATTTTTACTTACAGTATTTTTTAGATCCCGTGAATAACATCAATGACGCCAAAATTATCTTAATCGGGTACTATTATATAGAATTAAGAATGCATTTATATTGGTGGGGTGAGGGGTGGGGTGGGGGGAGAAAGAAGATTGCAACAACCCTTTAAAATCGTGTCAAACATATCCGGCCAATGTGAGTTTTGGCCTCGTTTATGTTTTGATGAGCTCTAAAAATGTGTACGGTCCTGATCATCAAGGTGAGTCTAAAAATGGCCCAAACCAAAGAGATTATGATTTGGACGTCAAATAGAGGAGAGGATTCAGCTTCGGAAAATCTATTTCGCGTTAGAGAGACTAGAAATCTGTTTCTCTGTCCTTTGGGGCCTACGAGAGAAGAGTCTAATGTCGAATTAACTTTGACAAAAGAATCAAACTTGCGACTAAAATTTGGTATGTCTAGGATCAAGGTTCAAAACCTTCGACTGCTATTAATTCTTGTGGCCTCAATTCATATGGGTTAACCCAGACTTTAAATGAGCTTCCAAGTGAATAATAGAGTCGAGTACTACATAATTTAGTTAAGTGAAAATAAACTGGCCCAGACGTCCTAAGTTTACGAAAGGAAAAAGAAAAAGCCTTGGCAAGATATAAATCCCAGTGCTTTGATTCCAATTTAAGAGACATGCAAAACTCTATTTTCCTTAGAGCATCTCCAATGGCCTCAATCTAATTCTAGGCAAAGAGACTATCCAAAAGGTCCAAATGGTAGTTTAGCTGGCCCTTTCTAGTGTGAAGCTTCCAACAGCCTAAGCAATTGGGCCCTGCAAAAAACTGAAAAAAAAAAATGGTAACCTGTAAAAAAATGGCAACCTGCAAAAAAACAGCATTTGAACTAGTAATTGCAACCGCTCTTTTATTCCCTTGAACTGGTAAACAGGTAATAGCTTCCCTTTCATCTATGAATAAGTTCTTATCACACATTTTCACAACCATCTGAACTTGAATTTTATTGTTCTAAACTTCATTCTTTCTCCTATTTCCCCTCAATTTCACACCAATCTCAGTTTTAATTTTCTTGAAACGTCATTCCGTCTATCTTATTTATGTCTTGCAATCCTCTACCAAATTTTCTTCTTCACAATGACTCTGACGATGATAATTTGGAGTTACTTACCGTAGTCGCTATGGAACAAGAAAGACTAAATAGTGAGAGAGGAGTAGTTCGACATCGTGGTTCTGTTCAAGGTCGCAATTATATTCGTTGCGGAACTATCCTTGGCCATGAAAGGATTTTTCACGATTATTTTGCCAAACCACCCGTTTATCCTCCCGAGTATTTTCGAAGGAGGTTTCGTATGAACCGTTCTCTTTTTCTCTCTATTCAAGCTGCGATAGAAGCACATGATCCATACTTTGTCCAAGGAAGAAATGTTGTTGGAATGCTCGGTTTGTCTTCGCTTCAAAAGATAACAACAGCAATTCGGATCCTTGCTTATGGGGTATCGGCTGATTTTTTTGATGAGATTGTGAGGATAAGAGAAAGCACCGCAGTAGAGAGTCTAGAGAGATTTCTCAAAGTAGTGATTGACATTTTTTCCGGTGAATACTTAAGGTCACCCATTAGCAATGACATTGCTAGATTGCTAGCAGTTGGTGAACCGCGTGGATTTCCTGGGATGTTAGGTAGCATTGATTGTATGCATTGGAAATGGAAGAATTGCCCAACGGCATTGAAAGGAATGCATAGTGGCCATATTCGCGAACCGACAATTATTCTGGAAGCCATAGCGTCATATGATCGATGGATATGGCATGCATATTTTGGATTACCGGGATCTAATAATGACATCAATGTAGTTCTTTCAAGAAGGAAACTAAATGCTCAATGGGGCATTTTATCAAACAACTAATATACAAACCAAGCAACCTGAAGGATTGTTCTGTCGGACTTTATACCATTGAGACCTAATCTTCTCCAATTTCATACCCAAATTGATATGGCTGAAAACAATACATTATCTGAACCAGAATCACAAGAGAGGGAGAAGCATACCTTGTCTTGATGTTAGGAGGATGAAAAATCTCTGCAAACCCAGCAATGAATCTGCTTGTTGAAATAGAGATGAGAAAAGGAGGGAAACCGAGAGAACTGTTGGGCGGGAGAATAGAGATGAGTCATGAGAGAAAGCGAGGGAAAGTGAGAGCGTGAGAAGAAACCGCCGACAAACGAGAGCTACAGTGCCACGCCAGGCCAGATGAGCTACTGTAGCACACAACCAAATCCCCGAGCGTGGAGCTAGTCTGCTGGGGAAGGAGTTTTTGGGCTTTGGCTAGTCATTTTGCTGAAAACCATCCTTTGCTTAGCCTATTGGAGATGCTTACAGAAGGTGAAATAAAGATAATGTTTACAAGTTTCATGAAGAGAGAGAGCGCTTAGTCAATTTTTGCAGTAGCCCAACTTTGAGCTATTTTAACAGTGAGATGGTTCGATGATGTTTATAACTTGCCAAGAGAAATGACAAAACACTAGCAATGGGTTTTCGCTGATTTTTGTCCAATTTGAGCATTTTTACATATTAGAACATCTCCAATAGATGTACTCCACAGTCTGCGAAAGTCTGAAAATTCCTTGCAGCCACTAGAAATTTGACCAGTCATTAAATTCAAGGTCTCATAATTAATCGTGGTGTGCAAAAGAGAAAGCTTACATCTAGTTATCCCAAAAAAACTAGGGGTAGCTTGCACATCTATTAGTACATTCTCTCTCACAGATCGATGTGTCCCACTATGTGAAAACGTAAAAATAGATGAGATGTATTGCACTCAAATTTTTGCTTGGACATGAACTATCACAGCACGCCATTACAAATGCTCGTATAACATACTTCCTCAAGCATTTGCAATCGGTCGTACTGCTAGCAAACTTTGATTGTTCGCGTTCATCAGAATCTGTAGTGGGCCGAAATATCCGAAGTCCAAAGGGTTCAAAAGGATCAACCCATCTGGGCCATCGTTCAGCTGTCTCAGTTTGTCTACGTTCAAAAAGTATTATTGTCCGAACAAACGTGTGTTTCAGGGTTGTTTCTCCGAAGAACACAAGCCCTATTGGAAGAATTGTGACCCGTTTATTCGGATCATCTTCCTCTTCACAACTACTGTTGCTCGGACAGACGATTCGGTTCGGTTGGACGTGTATTGTTCGGATAACCGCCTCTGTGGGAGCATTCTAGATCCTTTCCACTTATGGCCGATTCTAGAAGTCTTCGATGATACGCAAGATGTCTTCTTCGATATACGAAGTGACATCTTCCGCCAATAGCGGCGGTGCCCGAAACATTAGTCATCGTGATACGGTAAGATCTTACGGCGCCCTCATTAATGTCCCCGACATGTGACGTCAGCCGAGCGTAGAAGTGCGCGTGTAGCCTACGCTCGGCTAACTCACCGCTTCCATCCCACGCCTATAAATAGAGGAGTACTTCACCTAAGACGGGGATCTGTTCTGAGTAACCACACACGAAAAACTTCTCTCTTTGCATATATTTTCATACCAAAACTTCTTCCTCCGCATACTAATTTGATCGTCGGAGCTTCTTCCCGGAGGAACACCCCCCTCCGGTTTGCAGGTACAAGGCGTTACACGTCAACGCTCCAAAGGGTTCAAGAGGTTCGAGGTTAAAACAGCCCCCCACAATTGGCGACTCTGCTGGGGAAGGAAACACATTTTCTGTTCTTCCTAGCGAAGTGTGGGCCTGTTCTTAACTCCAGTCTCTTCTCCACCCAAAGATGACCCAACGCCTACCACCACCTGGTCCGGAAAACTTCACCCTCGGTTTAGCTGGGTTCGGCTCCATAAATAACCACCCCGGCCAAACTGCTAGGACCGTGGTGCCAGTTGCTCGTCAACTATCATTTCCACAAACCGAGCTTGACATCGCTCTGGCGGAACAAAAACGCCAAGCAGCAGTCATAGCACTCCTACAGCAACGTCTAGAAGAGCGGGATGGAGGCACAATCGTCACGCCAACACCTGGTCATGTTGCCGAACCAAGCCGGCCGAAGAAATCGCACAAGCGGAGCAGAAAATCACGAAAAACATTAACTTCCGAGCTAGCCGTATCCGAACGAAGAACCGTCTTTGATAGGTTGGAACACCCGTCCCGAATTCAGCCGAACTCATCTCGGCACCGTGTGGCGAGCATCATTCGGACCGAGAGTTCACGTTCTTCGGCAACAAATTCCACAGCACACTCTCACCGAACAAACGTCTCAGAACACAGCCCGTCTCCAGACGGTATCATGAGCGCGCAGACGGCAAGAGGCCAATGGATTTAAACGTCCTCCCAGAGCGTCAACCAGCTGGTCACAACGAGCGAACCGAACGGTCTAGATCCACGACCGAGCTTTAACACAACAAACAACATTCAGCGGGAGCGCGTGGCATTCGCCGGACGATGAGCAGGGGAGAACGCTCGGATAATGGAAATACAATTATTTTATATGATCAATTTACTGGGGCACCTATCGTGTATCAATCAGTGGGAGAATTGGATCCGCGGTTAGCTCAGCGGGGTGATTCAAGAGGAGAACGGCTGGAGCGGTCAGAAGGGGGCAGACCTCACCACAATGAGGCGAACGACCAGCCAAGACGCCGTCACCGAGAGCCAAGGGAAAATCCTGAAGTGCCCACTCCGCAGTCAATAATCCTACAGGCTCCGGTGACAATGGACAACTCAAAGCTCGGAAAAGCTAAAGCATCCCCGTTCGTTGACGCCATTCAGCAAGAACGACCGCTGGAGCGCTTTACCATGCCGAAGCTCAAACGTTATGAAGCCAAAGAAGATGCGGTGTCGTTCGTTTGTCGGTTTCGGCAGACTATGAGCCTCCACAACTTCTCTGACGCACTCATGTGTAAGATCTTCCCCCTTACACTTGGTGAGCCAATAATGTTGTGGTATAACCAGCTCAAACCAAAATCCATCAAAAGCTTCAACGAACTGGAATTGGAGTTCACAAAGAGGTTCGTAACAAGCAACATTCAACCCAAGACGCTTTCGATGTTGGTAAACATGAGAAGATCAGCCGGGGAAACGCTTCGGGCTTACAACGAACGGAAGTGTACAACCTCATCCCCGACTGTGACCAAGGCGTGGCTGCTAAGTCATTCATGAATGGGTTGGATCCAACTTCGGCAATGTTCAGAGATTTATCTAGAAACCCACCTAAGACAATGGGGGACCTGATGGCTATTATCGAAAAGGATTGTGTACACGAAGAATCAGTGGCCGAGCGTAACGCTCCGAAGACTGCCGAGACAAAAACCCAGGCTTCAGCGAAAAAATAGGTGGACGGGCAAAACGGACAAGGCAGCAGAGGAAACGGGTCAGGAAAACCGAGCAACAAGTGTAAACCGCCCCAAACCCCGTACCAACAGCCGTGGCAACAGGAGAAGAGGGAACCCAGGCCGGATGAGTATGTGGCCGAGCAAACAGCTTTCACGGAACCAATTTACAAGTTATTACATACCATCGGCAAGATGCCATTCTTCGTCTGGCCTACAGGATTCCTCGGAACGGCGGGCACAGGAGCAGGATTGTGTTCGTTTCACAAAGAACGAGGGCATTATACCACCCAATGCCAACCGTACAAAAGCTACCTGGAAGAGCTTGCAGCAGCTGGGCATCTCAACCAATGGATCGACCTTCGGCGCAATCCACTCCCTCCTCCTCCTCCTCTTCCAGCGGGCAACATCGTTGGGGTAATACAAAGACTCGTCACCGAAGGAAAGGCTGCAGAACTGCGCTTGGAAATCGACAAAGCCGAGGTTGCTTTATCAGTATGCAACGTGGGCGCCTCATCCAAGAGAAAATGGATGGATCCGAGCCTGGATGGAACAATCACCTTCACGGCCGAAGATTTGCGAGGATTACAGACACCACATGCCGATGCCCTTGTCGTGACCATAATCGTTAACAAATCTACAGTTCAACGAGTATTGATTAACCAAGGAAGTTCGGCAGAGGTTATGTTCTACTCCACATTCAAAAGCCTTGGGCTATCTCTTGATCGGCTTCGGACGGCAACCGCCCCGCCGGAGCTCCCGTATGGCCCCTTGGGCTGACAACCCTACCCGTGCGAGCCGGCTCCCGAGTGATTGATGTTGATTTTGTAGTGGTTAATTTACCTAGCCCTTACAACATCATCCTCGGTCGAACCTGGCTACATGGGTTGAAGGCATCAACCCTTCACCAGGTTCTGAAGTTCACAGGCTGGAATGGAAGGCAAGAGAGCCTTCGGGGAGATCAAGTCCAATCCAAGAAGTGCTACATTAGCACCGTGACGAACAAACAGTGCTTGCAAGAGGTACAGTGCATCGACACAGCGGATGTACCCGTCCTTGAAGATGTGGGTCTACCAGCCGAGCAACGGTCGGCCGAGGAACTGATTCGAATGCCAATAACTTCGGATGGAAGCCGGTACTTTCTCCTCGGCAGCTCGATGGTCGAATCCGAGCGTATGGAGATGTTTAATTTCCTTAAAGAGAACATCGAAATATTTGCCTGGACTCCCAACGAGATGCCAGGCGTGGATCCAGCCTTTGCTGCTCATCACCTGAATGTTGATCCGAACAGACGCCCTGTTGTACAAAAGGTTCGTCGTTCAACAGCACAACATGTGGACGCAGTGATGGCCGAAGTAGACCAATTGTTAAACGCTGGGGCTATAAGAGAGATCCTATATCCAACCTGGCTAGCAAACCCGGTCGTTGTACCGAAGAAAAATGGCAAGCTCCGAGTCTGCGTTGATTACACCAATCTTAACGATGCTTGTCCGATGGATCGTTTTCCCCTTCCTCGGATTGAGCAGATGGTGGATGCAACGGCAGGGCACGAGCGACTAAGCTTCATGGATGCTTACCGAGGGTATCATCAAATTGCTTTAGCAGTTGAAGATCAAGAGAAAACGGCGTTCATCTCTCCTCGGGGGATTTATTGCTACAATGTCGTTTCCTTCGGACTAAAGAACGCTGGAGCAACGTTTCAACGAGCAATAACCAAAATGTTTCTCCTGAAGCTCGGCAAGACGTTGGAAGCTTACATCGACGATTTGGTATGTAAAAGTAAATTCGGTAGCGATCACCTTCGGGATCTTGGCGAGATCTTCGCCATACTCAAGGAATATAAGCTTCGTCTGAACGCTGAGAAGTGTGCGTTTGGAGTTGGATCGGGTAAGTTCCTCGGATATATGGTCAGTCAACGAGGAATTGAAGCCGATCCGACTCAACTGACCGCCGTTCGGAATCTCCGAGCTCCAACAACCATCAAGGAAGTGCAACGGCTAACCGGAATGGTAGCGGCACTGAGTCGCTTTATTCGGCGATCCGGAGATCTTTGCAGACCCTTTTTCCAAGCAATAAAGACCAGTTGGCGTGGACTGAGGAATGTGATGTGGCTTTGCAATCATTGAAAACATACCTGGCGCAAGCTCCACTCCTCGTCACACCCTTGCCCGAAGAGGATCTTTATTTGTATTTGGCGGTCTCGGATCACGCTACCAGCTCCGTTCTTGTTCGGAAGGAAGGAACGAATCACTTGCCTATCTTCTTTTCCAGCAAATCAATGACGGATTCTCAAACGAGGTATCTGCCTATGGAGAAGTTGGCCTTGCGCTCGTGTCAGCCAAAACGAGCCTATTGCCGTACTTTCAATGCCATAGGATTGTGGTCCTCACCGAGTTCCCTCTCAAGGCTGTGCTTCGTAAAACTGACTCTTCTAGTCGCATCCTCAAGTTTTCACAGGACCTGGCCAACTACGACATTCAATTCGAGCCAAGGACCGCTTATTAAGGCGGCGATGTGCATTGGCAGACTTTCTTTGCCGAGCTAACACCTGGTTTGCGCGATGAAGAAAACGAGCTTACAATGGGCCGAGGTAGCGAAACGCTCCGAGGCCGAGAAGCTCGTTGAGTGGAATTCCCCTCCCCCTCGCCGTGCTCGGTTCACTTTGGGAACAAAGAAACCAAAACGCGAGTGGAAGCTCTTTCGAAAGTGATGCTTGAGAATGACGGCGGACTGAGCCTCCAACATTCATGCGGAGCTAGGGCCGGCATTGTCATCACCTCTCCTACCGGCACCGCTCATGAAAGTGCATCACTCGGCTACCCGGCCGAAACAACGAGGCGAATAAAGCTCATCATGGGCCGCGATCGGCTTCTCTTGGCTGGTTGAAGCAGACTGCATTCCGTCTTTTGTGACTCATGATTGATCGTAGGGCATCTCAACAATGACTACCAAGCCAAAGACGAGCGTATGAATGCCTACGTCAGCTACGTCCTTACCCTCCTTAAACAATTTGGTCGAGTGGAAATAGAATGGATTGCTCGGGAATACAATGCTCATGC
This sequence comes from Rhododendron molle, assembly GCA_025413875.1. Lineage (NCBI taxonomy): Eukaryota > Viridiplantae > Streptophyta > Magnoliopsida > Ericales > Ericaceae > Rhododendron > Rhododendron molle. Next base: position 45,334,448 of record CM046389.1, on the reverse strand, counting down.
TGACGCCCTCGCGGGTCTTGCTTCAGCATACAAGACCTCAGGCGGTCGCACCATTGTATTTGATGAAGTGGAATCGCCGAGCTTCGAATCAGCCCTGTGCATGGTTAACACTATCACCCTTGGTCTTAGTCAGATGGACCCCGTCATTGCCTTCCTCAAGGATCAGGTTTTGCCAGCGGATAAACGGGAAGCGCACAAAATCAGGTGCCGAGCAGCCAACTATTTTTTAGATCCGAGCAATAATTTATATCGCCGAACATTCACCGGACCGGATTTGAAAGTAGTACATGAGGATCAGGTGGAAAGCATCTTGGAGGAGCTGCACTCGGGTAGTTGTGGGGCTCAATCGGGTGGCCGAACAATGGCCCAACGTGCTTTAACGCAAGGATACTGGTGGGTGAAAATGGTCAAGCAGTCCGAAGAATATGTAAAGCGTTGTGTTCGGTGCCAGTTGCAAGCTTCACTCATCCATCAACCTGCTTTTCCCCTCAAGATGATTACGAGCCCATGGCCATTTGCTGTTTGGGCCTTTGATATCGTTGGTAAACTTCCGAAGGCCACTGGCGGATTTGAGTACTTGCTCACGGCAACTGATCTATTCACTAAATGGGTGGAAGCCGCCCCATTGGTCAAGACGACCGCGGGGGACGTAGAACGTTTCATTTGGAAGCACATCATTTCCAGGTTCGGCGTGCCTTATGCACTTATTTCAGACAATGGTTCCCAATTTGTTGCCGCCGCAATCAAACACTTCTACACCGAGAAACATATCAAGATTCATAATTCCTCGGTCGCTTACCCACAAGGCAACGGCCAAGCCGAAGCGTCCAACAAATCTATCACTCGGGGGCTAAAGCGACGCTTGGTAAATGGGTTGAGGAGCTTCCACAAGTTCTATGGAGCTATCGTACAACTCCTCGGCGGTCCACCGGCCGAACCCCATTCTCGATGGCTTACGGAATGGAGGTTGTTCTTCCCTTAGCAGCATTGGTGCCCACGGCTCGGTCCGAAAATTTCAATCCAGTGGATAATAACGCTTTGGTGGGCGCGGAGCTGGACTTCGCCGAAGAACTTCGGGACACTGCCAACCTGCATCATGAAGCTTACCAGTGAGAGGTTGCTCGGGGCTACAATAAAAATGTCCGAGCAAGACCTTTTCAAGTTGGCGATCTGGTTCTTCGGATGGTCGTCGAAGCTAGCAAACTGACCAAGTTCAAGGATCCCTATGAAGGCCCTTACAAGGTAGTCCAAAAGATTGGTCATGGCGTCTACAAGCTAGCTGAGATGGATGGAACACCAATTGCTAACCCTTGGAACGCTCAAAAACTTCGAAAGTTCCATGGGTAGAATTGGAGTTCTCGCTTTTGCTCTTTGTTTCTTATTTTTGTGTTATTCGGTTTGTAAGCCCTCATGCGTTTTGGTAATCGGATGGTACTTTTTCAATCGTTTTCTTACTCGGTACGTTTGGTTTCATGGGTATTTCACCTAGCCCGGATTCTACTCGGTCTTTTGGCACTTCCACCCTTTTCCCTTACGTTCGGCGTATTGGATCCGCCTTCGGGCTTCGGTATAAACGTCATAACTCGTTCGGTTGGTGTGGCGAAATTCTCGTAGCCTGATTCCTCGTTCCCATGTGCTGGGGCTCGGTATTCTCTCTTTGTGTTTACCCACTCTTTCTGCCTTAGTGCCGCCTTGTATTTTACTCACGCCATTCACTAAGGCAGGGGGCTATCTACGTGTATAAATGTGTGAATTTTTACATGTGTAAATTCAAAGTACAAAACCCAACGTATAATACATAGTCCGAGCGTATGCTATCCAAACATTGAAACTATAATTCAATCCGAGCTAAAACACTTTGACAGTTCAATCAGATAGCTTTCTGGGCAAATTGCTGACTACTTATGTTCATACACGTTTGTTCGGTGGAAAATATTCTGGGCTTTTAACAATGTTCGTATTCAAGTGAAGCCGCCTTGATTCTGTACAAAACGACGAAACATAAAGTAACTGCAATAGATGTTGGCTATCCGAATAAAAAGACTTGGGAAATTTCTTAAACAAACTTTACAAAACAAATCAAACGAGTACTGAGGCATGGCTGTGGTAGATCGTTCTGTGCCATCCTCACCTGTATTAGTTACAAACTACGGTTCGACAAAAGCCTATTGTTCGGCGTCGACCGTTCCAAAATATTGTTCTTAAAAAAACATAAAGGAAATGTCTCATGCTTCGGGAGTGGGGATGTTGGACTCGGGGATTGAAGCCTCAACGTTCTCAGCATCAGTCTCTTTGCTCACAGGCTCTTCGTCCACAGGAAGGGGTGGTGCTTCGATCATGCCCCTCCTGATGTCGTCCGAATCGAGGCCAGCTTCATCAAAACCTTTGTGCATGCCGAGTGTGAAGCTCTTCACGTGCTGCTCTTCTTTTATCTCATTCATGATCGCAAGCACCTCCTCGGCAGCGTTCTCCTCGGCCAGCTTGTATCCTCGGTCAAACTCCTCCTGGAGTAGCTTCTTCATCTCCTCCTCCATCTGCTTCTTGGCTTCAGCAAAGCCCTCATCCTTTCCCTCGGCCCTGGTGCGCTCGGCAGCATCTTGCAGACCCTTTATCAAATCATTTTGATTAGTAATCTGCAGCTCCTGCGACTGGCGCACGACCTCGGACTGATCAAAGCTCTTTTTCAGAGCTTCGGCAGCGTTTTGGTAATGCACGGCCTTTTGCCTCAGCAGCTTCATTTGCTTTTTGTTGTCAAGCAAATGGAATTGAGCAGACATAATGGACTGCGTGGCCTGCAAAAGCCGAACACACATTCATATAGCACAGAACGTACGAGTAACACAAAGGAATTTAAAGCCGAAGAAAAATACTTACCCTGCCTGCATGATAGAAATAATCAGCGAGAGCAGTTTTCAACGTTGGTGCACGGGGGATGTCCTTCGGCAGTGCAAGGCCAGCATGGAGGGCAAAGGCAATTGAGGAGTCCTCTTGGAGACTGTCGGTCTCAAGGACCTGCTTCTTTGATGGCCCAGCAGACCGACCTCCCGAGCGCCTCACCTTCTTTTCGGCTTTTCAAAGACCTCGCCGCCCTTCTAAGCTCCTTAGCCGCCGACGGCCTCCGAAGTGGGACCTTGAATTTCTTGGCCGAAGCTTCCTGTGAAGATGGGCGGACGTTTCTGGGAGAGAGAGGGTGGGATCTCTTTTGGTGGGGATTTGGGGCTCGGCGCCGAGCTGGACCCACCAGCAGCTGCGGCAGCCTTCCTCTTCTCTGCTTCTTCCCTCTTCTTCTTCTCCTGCTTTTCCTGCAGGACCGCTCTTACTCCACAAGCACCAGCCATCTCTCCTTGTTCTCCTAAAACTTCTTCGGAGACACCCTCTGGCTCTTCGGATGTTGGCTGCCGAATAGTTCCTCTCAGCGGCTTCTCGACGCTCAGAAGAAGTTCCGCGGGAAGATCCTCGGTGTCAGATTCAAGCAAGCCCCCTCGGATTCAGCCGCCGTATGTTGGGTCGTAACCCAGGATTGTGGGGGCGTCTCTTTCGGATCTTGGGATCGTTAGGAGTGAAGCTGCAAGCCCACAACCCTGTGCTGCTCGGAGGAGTTGTTTATTGAGTCTTGGAACGTCTGCCGAACAAAAGAAGATCAGTAAAAAGAAGATACTTACAAAAATAGGTCTACCCCGAGCAATAAACCTTGAAACAAAAAAAAAAACGACAAGAATACTTTTACTTGCTTCTCCTCTTTGTGTACGAATGCCGTGCACGCCATACTCACCGGCAGGAAATTCGAAGTTGCCCCGGACTACGACATAGTCCGAAGCCCACTTTTCGGAGTCATACATTCCCTCCGGTATAATTTTTACCATGTTCCTTCGGGAACACAAGAAATATCGAGAATATCTAACGTTCCCGGACATCAGGTAATTCTCAAAAATGTGATGGGCCTCGAGGGGGAACATTTTTACCTCGGCCAATTTGATGATGGAGTGTATGATGCGGTAAGAGTTTACGCTCAGTTGGCAGGGGGCAAGGTCAAACCGAAATAGGATTTCCCGAGTAATTCTGTGGATGGGAAACCTAAGTCCACCCTCGGCAATGGCCATCAGGGGAACAGTAATAAAATCATCACCGAATAAGATGCGGTTGCCTTCAAGGGGCATTATCTCGACGTTATCCGGAACGTCGTAGGTCTCTCGGAACAGAGCAATGCCCTCGGCATCTTTGAAGCAGTCCCAGTACGGACAGGGGTCCTTCTATCTTCGTTCGGGAATCTCGTCAGGGTCTAACTGGACGATTTTCCTTTTCATCTTCGGTGGCTGCGTGGAAGATTCACCGAAGGCCCCCGTCTCGTCTATCCCCTCTACCTGGCCCGAGGATTCTGCAACTGCGTCCTCGTGAGTGGAGCGACGCTCGGATTCAGCTTCCATACCCTCCTCTCCCTCGTTGCGTAAATCCTCGGCTTCTTTCTCCGTGGACTCCTCAATGTCAATCACGGGAGGTGGACTCGCCGTTCGGACGGTAGGTGGGCTCATTGTTCGGAGTGGGGTCACCTGAACGGGGAAATCAACCCCAGGGACCCCCTGTGGCGTTTGCTCCCCTTCCCGAACGCGATAGCCACGGGCAGAAGATCTGATGATCTCAGCTATCATGGGGTCGATTGTCCTTCGGCCGAAGGCTCCAGGCGGCGAATCCATACCTAAAGACAAGTGCATGGGAGAAGACCGTTAGCGAAGAGCGAGGTCTGGATCCTAAGGTGCCTACGTTCGGTGATTCTAGGCTACCGAACGACTCTTCGGATCGTATACGGCTTAACTATCCCGAGCGATGATTTGTCGTTGGGAATTCTTATGGGTCTAAGTTGTTGAACCTTTGTTCGGAGTTGTCATTCGGCTACTGTCCCTATAGCTTATTCCGAAGGAAAGCGTGGGTTGAATTCCTTATTTGTTGTTCGGAAGAACAAGGGTTGAAGATGCACGTGCATTCGGAAGAACATAAGAACATCTTCAACCATTTCTGGAATTCCAGAAAATGTTACAGATGAGATAGAAGAGAAAAAGCCCGTTCTAAGCCAAAACATGTTCAAAAACAATCAAAATACATAGAAAAAGATAGAGAAACAAGAAATACCTGAAAAATGAAGTGAAATCTGTGATCAAATACTCGAAATCTTCGATTTTTGTTGGGTTTTTTGGCTGGAGACTCGTTTTGACAGATGAACGATCAAGGACGGAGGAAGAAAAAGTGATTTTCTCTCTCCGTCCGTCGCCTTTTATACCTAGGGCAGAACCCAGACCGGCGCCGAACCTTACCCGTTCGATTTTTGGCGGGAGATTGATGTACCGTTGGATGTTCGACGCGTGGAATCCTGATGCACGCGCCGAACCAGCGCTCAATGGTCTTGCGACGCGTGGCAAACTTGAAGTTGGCGGATGCAGGAGCATTAAATGCTAACTCAGAGCTTGTCACTCCTGAGCTTCGAAAATTATTGGCGTTCGGACTACTAACTCTGGAATTCCTTCATTCGGATAACGTTTCGTTCGGCCACTATGATTCAACTCCTCCATCTATGCCGAGCATGCGAAGCAGGAGTTGAGGGGCTATTGTAGTGAGCCGAAATATCCGAAGTCCAAAGGGTTCAAAAGGATCAACCCATCTGGGCCATCGTTCAGCTGTCTCAGTTTGTCTACGTTCAAAAAGTATTATTGTCCGAACAAACGTGTGTTTCAGGGTTGTTTCTCCGAAGAACACAAGCCCTATTGGAAGAATTGTGACCCGTTTATTCGGATCATCTTCCTCTTCACAACTACTGTTGCTCGGACAGACGATTCGGTTCGGTTGGACGTGTATTGTTCGGATAACCGCCTCTGTGGGAGCATTCTAGATCCTTTCCACTTATGGCCGATTCTAGAAGTCTTCGATGATACGCAAGATGTCTTCTCTGATATACGAAGTGACATCTCTGGCCAATAGCGACAGGCCTGACATTAGTCACTGTGATACGGTAAGATCTTCTGAAGGCGGCCCTCATTAATGTCCCTGACATGTGACGTCAGCCGAGCGTAGAAGTGCGCGTGTAGCCTACGCTCGGCTAACTCACCGCTTCCATCCCACGCCTATAAATAGAGGAGTACTTCACCTAAGACGGGGATCTGTTCTGAGTAACCACACACGAAAAACTTCTCTCTTTACATATATTTTCATACCAAAACTTCTTCCTCCGCATACTAATTTGATCGTCGGAGCTTCTTCCCGGAGGAACACCCCCCTCCGGTTTGCAGGTACAAGGCGTTACAGGTCATCGCTCCACGATTCAGCAAGCAAGAAGGGTTCAAGAGGTTCGAGGTTAAAACAGCCCCCCACAATTGGCGACTCCCCAGCCAGTTAGATTTTAAAAGTTCTCATTTTCCTTCTTGGAGCTATTAATAGAGTTCCATTCTTACCATACTTTCTTTACATAACCACACCATTTCACTTACATTACCGGCCTTTTCCAGAAGTTGCACATGCTTCATGATGTTTATGAGAAGATATCTAAATTCAAATCAACAATAAGTCTGTCTGCAAAATACATTAAGCAATCATCACTGAGATATTCCTACCAAAAACTATGGGCTCAGGCATGTTTAAGTACTAGCTTCCGCCATTTCTGCACCGTATATTATCCACACTGAAGATCCCAAAATGTACTTACCTACAACCAAATAACATGTACGAGTCTCCAAATAAAGAATATGCCAAAACAATGAAAAAGAGCATTTCATCTTTACAACTATAGAAAGTCGAGTAATAAAACGGTTATAAGTTGTCAACAGACTAAAACTGTGAAATAATACCTTGAATCTGTTAGCAAAGGGATATTAATCAGCATCTGCAGGAGCAGCATCTTTCTGCACAATCTGCAATCACAAAGATCCTTCAGTCCATAATGAAGCAACTGGGGAATATAATTACGGTAAACTGATAACCATTAAATCTACAACAATCTTCTCTAATCTCCAATATTCCCGTCATTTTCTTTGCCATAGACAACAGGAGAGTCAGGAAAACATTCAGATCTGGCCATCCAATCCTACAATAAGTCTCTAATAACTTCACACTTGACGCACCAGATACTAATTTACATCTGCCAACGGTTTGACATCTAAATTGGTAGAAGTACCTGTGCGATGTATTCTTTGATCCTCTCACTAATAGGTCCATCTAAAGCTCTCTCAGCAAGCTCATAAACAAGAGTATTTCCTTCCGGCCCATTAGATTTTTCCTTCTGCAGATATCTAACAATGCAAGAATAGAACAAGTGGCATGGTTCTTCTATTTAGGTTAACGAATTTCTCTAAACAAAAGAACTATCAAGAGAAATCCACCCAATTTGGAAATTCTAAGTGTGTAACCTTTGTTGGACAAGTGCCTCCAGAGCCTGCTTGATGTTTCCAAGAGCAGGATGGCCTTCGTCATTTTCAGACAATCCCAGCCGCCTCAAATGATGCCACAGATTTTCTGCAATAGCTCACCAGAACAAGAGTCTTCACGATGTTAGATTACCATGAGAGAACAATTAAGATGACATAAAACTCAGCCCTAGAAAATTTATGTTACAATTTTGATTCAGAAACAACCTGAATAGGCCAGTGTTACAATCTCAATAGCACATTTTGCTGGACTACCTTATTGATCGGTTCAGTGCTAAATACCAGTTGAAACTTGAAACTATATTTACAACTTCCAAAATTTTAAAAATAACTTAGATCTCTAATTTGTGCCATCTATTCTTGCATTCCAGAATCCATGTTCCTCACCAGGAGGTTGAGTCTTACCATAGGCAAGATCCTCCTCCCCCAGGCTCCGGCCTCCAATGTACAAAAAAGGAAAATGAAAAGAAATAGTGATTGAAATGTTACAATGGCTGAATCCACTTACAAAGCATACCTTCTGTTATTTTCCCTCCAGCAAGATATACAACACTAATAACAACGAAAGTAAAACCAGTCAGATGCGACGAATTAGCATCTTCAATATATTTCTTGTACACATCAGCAGGTAGGTGACTTATAATAACATAAGATTTTGAATCAGGAGCACCTGCAAAAGCAAAATTAAGAAACTGGAATCACAGTCGAGACATAAAACTAACCACCAGAACAATGACTACACAATGTCCAAAAATGTTGGTGGTTACGTACTTACGTCTGTTGGTCCATTTAAAAACTCAATCAGAAATGTTTGTAATGAACACGGTCAGATAAGTTTGTTCAAGGTTTTCATTTAGAACAAGTTAGGGCGCCCTTAGGAAGCGAAGGGCCCAAGGCAACGTATCAATGGAGTATCCTTAGGTAGCTAATATGGGTTTAGAGTGCAGCCCCAACAAGAACATAAGAAAAACCAGCAAAGTAGCCAGACTTTTTTAAGATGGGTGCAACTTGTATGGAAGGACTTTCGAGGCTCTTTGATGTATTTCACTTCCTCAAAACTTCAACCAAGAGAGTTTTATTACCAGCATATTAACCATGTCATATATGCTATAAAAGTGTAATCTAAAAGCTAGATGAATTCTAATTTAACTAACAATTTTGAACCAGACCAAGTTACCAAAAAAAAAAAAACTTTGAACCAGACCAATCGCATTTGGTCCTGAGACTGAATCCAGCTACATGAGCATAGTTACACAATAGAGTGCTTTGATTTAACAGAAGTAAGACAACACACTTTAAGGTTCTACCAGCCACCAAACCTAAAAGTACTTTTCGCTAGGGTCAGTTTCTCAGAGTATTTAAGGACAAGGGGACCTTCCTTGGCCTCTTTATCATTACCAGCTGCATTTGGAATGGTGGTTAGCACGTTAACAAATCAGGTAAACGAAAAGTTATGCTAGAATTATTTTTCTCAAGAGTTAAAATGGTAACAATTTCTCACTCTGTTGTGAAGCGCGACCCTGATTAGTTGAAGAACGAGATCGTTGGAGCTCCCTCATCTCATATCCGAAAGTGTTTAAGAGCTTTTCTTTAGCCACATTGATCACATAACCAGGGAGAGCCCTCTGTCTGTGGTTTTTGGTAACCAGTTGAGTAAGCTCGTCTCTTTTGATTGGGCACCCTGAATTCTGCTGGGTTTTGAAAAGGACATATCTGATCACTTCTGCAACTAGCCTATCCTTTTCCTGTAGCAAGAATAAGTAACCAAACTAAAAGATAGAGACTATCCAACAAAATCAGAAAAATATACATGCAAGTGAGGCCCAGTATGCACCTCAGTAGAAATGTCAAATTGAGAGAAATCTTCTTCAGCAGTTGCCATCCTGTATGACCTATAGTGAAAGTGAAGAGGGGAAGTAACAAAGGTAAACAGATTAATAACATGGCTCATGGCATCTTTTAACACCCGGTCCCCCACACCTACTAGTGCTAACAAATTGTAAGTTTTCAGAATCACTTCATAGAACTTGTACCACCAGGATCCAGCAGCCAAGATTTAAACCATTTACTAGCTGCTTCAGCTTTCACGCCTCCAAACTTAGGCATCTAGTTTTTCACTATGTGACGGCGCTACACAGGTGTAGACAAGTGTATCTCGTCGAAGTAATAACTTGATGACCCTAAAGTATGGTCTTAGCTGGTTACTGCAGTACAAGACATATTCAGGTGCTAAGTTCAGAACAGCAGGATACATGGAAAAAATGGTTGAAAAAAGAAAAAGAAAAAGAAAATGGTTCCTTTGTTGTGTTTGATTGTTCCATACAAGTATACAATAGCTGGAACGGGAAGTTAACTTTTCATTAAGCCATTAAGTCATGTAACTTTTTCTTAGGGACAGTAACAAGCTAAAAGTGTGTGTATAGGGGTAGTCCCCACACTTACCCGACCTCAACATGGTAAACTTAGGGTTTCGTTTGAAGTCCATTGTGCCACACACCCATGCTCATGACTTTACATTTCACAAGGGCACAGGTTTTCTTAAATTGACTACTTTCAAGATAATCCATCTAGTCTCATGCACAAAAGTACTAATCTTGCAAACATTGTGTATAATGAGCCATGAGTTCCTGTGAACATTGGGACGTGAAATCCTCATGTGCAGTGTTCACACAAAATAGTAATATGAATACCTTACTCGAATTAGGAATTAAGATAAACCCCGAAATTTTGGAATTGGTAACACAGAAATCCCCCCTGATTTATCTATATGACAATACGCTTAAGCATAAAGCTGTAATCTTCTGTTCGATTGTTGAAAAATGGTTGAGATTTCATTACGTGAGACCTAGGGAAACACAATCCTCCACTGAACCAAACCCAAAACCCGTTAGCAAGAAAAAGATTGGAGCGTGGAGAGCCCCACCTTGTTGGATGTACTTGACTTTCTTCGTCTTTCTTTCACATGAATCCAGCACACCCAATAGAAAGGTAAACTCACAACCCAGTTCAGAAAGTGCAGAAGATTGAAAAATCAAGCGAGTCTCTAAAACGGAATGACCCAAGAATCAATTGTGTTGGGCTTGTGAAGCCTAATTCAATTTTGGTCACGTGTCGCTAAGGGTTCGGGATTCGACATGCCTGGTTAGGTCGCGGGGGTTTTGTGGGTAGCACCTACGGCGAGGTCCATGGGCAGCCCCCCGAAACCTAGAAGGGGTATTGATGCCGGATTTTGCAAATGGAAAGGAAGAAAAGTAAAAAGGATAAAAAGGATAACCACTCACCACCCAAGTTAGAAAGGCAACGGGATACAGATATTACCACCCGACGATTTAACAAGGGATACAGGGCGAAGGGATCGCTCACTAGTCAAAGGATTCCACCCATGAGATACAGAAACGAAGAACAAGAAGTAAATCTACTTCTCACCAACCAAAGGCTATATTTTACTTAAACACACTCTAATGATTTCATTCATAGGAAAGGATATAAATAGGACTTGTTGGAACATCCCTCCAACATAGGAAAAAATAACTTAGATTTCTAAGACACAAATTAAAAAGACTTGACCATAGACTATATAACTGAAAGATGTGTTTTGACTCTTGAAACTTAAAAAACACTTAGAAACTTAAAAAGACTCTTCAATCGATTCAAAAACACACTTAAAACTATGTGGAATAATACTTAGATTAGGAAATAAAAGACAAGATTAAAAAAAACCCTCGTTTCTTGTAGCGCCATTATAATTCTGCATCAGGTATCATGGTAATCAGTGATGTGAACCCAATATTGTACATACTTTCTATATGCAGAAGCCGATGTATCAAGTACTCTCTTCATTCGAATTACCTGGTGAATTGATGTGAGCCGTATGGATGTAATCAACTACACAATTGAGCGTGCAATGAAATGGTTAAGTTACCAAAAAAAAAACTACACAATTGGGAAACCGCATAAAAAACCTACGTGTCATGCGTTATAGTTTCATGTTCTTGATTATTCTTTGCGCATTGTGTGTTCGTTGGCTTGTCCGATTGCTCAACAAATTATAGACAAGCTATACGTCTCTATTGAGTATTGAGAGACGGAAATACGCACCAAAATAAATAGATCCATGAATAAACATGAGAATTCAAACCAGCAATCTAGTTAGTGTACATGCATTAACGTACCGATTTCAAGCTGGAGAGAGAGAGAGAGAGAGAGAGAGAGAGACGACGGTGGTAGGATGTCGCTTCCCGCCACTTCAACGAGGGCAGAGAGGGTTTTGGGCGCACTTTTTCCATCGATTTTTTGCAACTTAATCCCTTTATTCTTGGTAAATCACTTTAGCATCCCCTGAAGTTTGTATCTATTTCGCTTGTGGTTCTAAAAAAGTGGGGATGCTTCACTAGGCCCCGTTTAGTTGAACCGAAAAGATGGAAGAATTAAATTTTCTATGACTTTCTGTTATCTTTTTCACTGATAAACACTTTGCTACAAAATGGGTCTTGTCAAAAAGAAAGAATTTTAGTTTTCCTAAAAAGATTTCTTGTCAAGAGAGCGTACACAGGAAAATAAATTTTATTTTTCTTTATTTCACCCCACTCCACCTTGGGAATTCATTTCCCACACAATAATTTTGACAATTAAATTGAGGTATTTGTAGTTTCTCTTTAACAAAATTTTGTTCATTTGCCTCGATATTTTATTAGATTTCGTATAGCTTTTACTTTCAATGTCAACAAAAGAAAAGAAGATAGTAACAAAGTTAATCAAGTGCTCCAATGAAGGATTTAAAATCAGCAGAGTGGTGCTCTCAATTTTTAAGAGCCAAAATTAAATATCAAGTTCGTTTCTTTTAATAGACAAACAAACTCGGACAAACTCTTACCGAATCAAGTCTTGAATAGTTCAATGCAGTTACATCCCTAATATTACACCACTAGGAAAGTTAGTACTCTAGTTGGTACAGTATTCAAAATAAATCTTTGCTCAGATGCATAAAAAGAACTCAAACCATTTTAGAAACTTTATGTGCAACCTAAAAGCTTAAGCTACTAGGTGGAGAGAATCCGATACTATATTACTCCCTCCGTCCCTTTATTATCGTCCAGTATTCCATTTTGGGTTGTCCCTTAATAAGTGTCCATTTTGTAAAGTTAGTAGGTAAAAGTTGGAGTATTGTCTATTTTGTCCCTAAAAGTAGATTCCTTTTTGAAAAGTGAGTGAGTAAAAGAGTAATGATGATGGATAAGTAAGGAAAGTGGAGGAAAAAGTTGATGTGAAAGGTATAATGATGATATCCTTTCAATAAGTTGGAGTTACGAAGCAGGACACTTAAAAAGGGACGGAGGGAGTAAATGATTACTCACTTCATTTCTCAAGCAAGGTGAGATTTTATCCTTCACATTGTCATATTAAGTGATCATCAGTTCTATTCACAAGTAATGTGGAATTGTCATCATGAGGTGAGTGCATTATCAACTTTTTAAAATGCAAAGTTGAATGAGCCCCGCTCTAATACTCCATCATAATGTGTGCTCATTCCATTCCCGACATAGAATTGTACTCTTTAACAACCACGTGTACGGCCAACAATTATAAATTGATTGACATGCGCTTAGAGGATAAATAATACAGTGGTTCTCACACAATATTCAATAGAATAATGTTTAAATTACATTATTTGGGCTTCTCAATTCTCAAAATTACAGACCAATTCAGCCTCACATTATCAGGATACTCTTCATATAGGATCTTGATGAAGATCCTATACTCTTCATATAGGATACTCTTCTGTGATGAAGGTGAACGTGTTTATTGCAACAACTGTAGAACCTCTATAGCAGATTTTCACAGAAGCTGCCCAAGATACAGAAGACTGTTTGTGATGGACGTGTTTATAGCAATAACTGTAGAACAACAAGAATGATAAAAACAAAAAAGAAATACAAGCGAACCTATGTATGTGCCTAGGAGAATGATCAGAACAAAACCCTAATTATTTGCAGATAGCCTTGCAAACGGTTCTGTGGTTGCATTGGGGACTTCAAAACCATGAACCTGGCTATTCGGCTGCCTTGGAGGCCTTGTGATTGTTCACAAGTTGCATCTGTACGTCTTGAGAAACTGGTAAATGTTCTTTGTATTCCATTGTGAACTCACCCTTACCCTGCAGAATTTAACAAGATACATCTATCACATCTTGATTGCAGGTTAAGCAATACATATAGAATTTTGCATTTGTATATTGATCTGCTTCACCTGTGTCATTGAACGAAGAGATGTCGAGTACCCAAACATATTATTGAGAGGCACCTGAAAATTCAAGAAATGATTCATAAAACTACATGCAATGTAGAAAGACATTCACTATCATCATCAACGATGATATCTAGTATCTACCTCGTCAAGCTAATCCGAAACAACTTTGTTTGGTTGCAATTTCTATTGAAAATAACAGAACAATTCTCCAAAACTAGCTTTCTCGTAAGTTTTTGGAAAAGAACCGATTTTTAGAAACACTAGATGTTTTGGATTTCTCTCACACAGTTTCGTACCAAAAAAGGAACAAGATATAAAAACATTTTTTTTTGAACCGCACAAGCTATAAAAACATAACTTTCAGTCGGTGCTAAAACAGAAAATTATACTAGGAAGCACTATAAAATTTTGTGATAACTGAAGGACAAGAGCAAACTTATGCATACATGGGCAGTGATTACTGAGTCATCTCCATCCTGGTCATTCCCAACAATCACACCTTTTCTCCTGTTATATAACAGATGGAAGTTGTAGTTCAGAAAGTAGAGGAATAGATTGAACTAACAAGTTGTTATGACAAATAAACAAATAGACCCACTTGTTAATATCACCAGTCACAGTGCCCTGAAACTCTGTTGGTGCTTTCAGTTCCACTAGCATTATCGGTTCCAAAATAACAGGTCTTGCTTCTGGGTAGCACTGTTTCATAAAGTGGCAGTATTAAAAGCCTTGTAAAAGAGGTTAATCACAACGACGAAATAAATATACAACCAACCCCCGACCCAAACATACAGGAAAGAAAAACCTCCACAGCCAAAATGGAACCCATTCCCAGAACAAAAAAAGAAAGGAGAGAGAGAGAGTAGCTCAAACTGCAAATTCATCAAATATGAGATTCCACCTTTGATTTGGGATGTAAGAAGTACCTTTCTAAACGCATAAATGGCAGCTAACTTGAACGCAAGTTCACTAGAATCCACAGCATGGGATGCACCATCTGTCAAAGCGACACGGATATTTTCTACTGGATGACCTATTAACGAACCCCTATACACACAACAGGATTCATATTATGAACAACAAATAGCCAAACCAACGTAGTACAAGTTCACATTCATTTTATAATAGAGGAGTACTAACGATTGATAAAAGTGATAGAAGTTGGGGATGATGATAGTGGTAGTTGATAAGACAACAACTACCAATAAGAACCACCCCCATTACCATCATAAAAAAATGAAAATGGACAATAACGTTCCACAGTACAACGGAAAATGAAACTGAGACAAAGAGAATGAGAGTGTGAGTGAGAAGAAAAATAAACAAGGAAATACACAACATATGATACTGTATTTTCCTTGCAGAAAAGTAAAATAGTTCATAGTACGTACGAATTGGCAGCTTCTTTAAATCCCTTCTCAATCGCTGGAATAAAATTAGACGGTATTGCTTGACCTACAATCATGTTTTCAAATTCAAACTTTGTTGCTGACCCATGTGGAAGTGGTTCAATATACCTGCAATAAAAAATTCAAATCATAATCCAAGCAACTACTATAATTCAAAGAAACTAAACATGAGACATGCAAAGGCTGATAAAACTCCAGCTAAGTAACCATATTACACACTTCGGAATAAAAATTAAAACAATGGCGTAGGGACTGCACAATGCAATTTGCGAGCCCTTGATGAGACTCAATTTGCCACCTCCAGTTCATAAAAATTGAGGGACTCCATGAATTTCCAGTATGGAAACAGTAATGACCAATTTCTGGTTCTGAATCTGAAATATTATTGGATTGACATAATGAAAAGCACCATATACATGAGACATTACGGGTGTTATATAGGCGACAAAATTATAAGGACATGATAAAAAAATACTTGCCACTAAAGGAAGTATGCTCAGAACTTACCCAGTAACCCTTCCATATTGACCTTGTCCTCCAGTTTGCTTTTTGTGTAAATAATCAAATTCAGCACGTTGAGTTACAGTCTCTCTGAAGTTAACACGAGGTTTTCCAACAGTTGCATCAACCTGCTCAAGGGCAAATCAAGAAAGAAATTTGGGGGAAATAGAATGATAAATAACCTGCATTGACATTTTGGGAATGTAACAGATGACACTTCAGTTTTAAGTCATTAGAGATGTCCAAATGGTATTAACTAGTGTAGGACTTGGCACCTTATATTCCCTTCGAATGCGTTCAACATATATGTCCAAATGCAGCTCTCCCATACCAGAAATAATCGTCTGCCCATGAAAACATTAAGGAGTGAATGGAAAACATGATAGAGTTCTTCAATAGGCAAATACACACCCAACTCCTAAAAAAGACCCAAGTACGCGGAAAAAATGACACAGCAAGAAGTCACACCTGGCCACTCTCCGCATCCAAACCAACCCGAAAAGTAGGATCCTCTCTCTGAAAGCGATTCAAAGCTTTCGAGAACTGCAAAAAGAGGGTAAGAGAAGGTTATCCTTTAATTTACGCCTACACAACCATCAAAAACACATTCAAGGTAAATTACACACTTGTCCTCCAGAATCTTTAGAAACTGGTGAAACAGCCAAGGACATCACTGGCTCCGGGACGTTCATAGACGTCATGGTATATCTAACTGATCCATCGGTGAAAGTATCTCCTGGTGACACAAAATAATAATCCGGGTCGATTACAAAATGAAGTCTGAAAATCAACAAAGGCCAAGATAAGCAGTCTATGAAGGAATATAGGTCTCCAGCTCCCAATATTGCAAGAAAATGCCTGGTAGTTGAGAAAAGAGAAAGTAATTAACAGAGCCTATCAATATCCATTTTGGCCTCGCTTGTCAAACGTCCAAAAAAAACACTTTCACAAGATCAATTGTCTGTTTGCATCATGATAGTAAAAAATAACACATGGAAAAAAAATATACAAACACCAAGATGAGGAGTATGGGAAAAAATTGAAAATCTTCAAGATCCAAATATTGCAAAAAACAGACTGACATTTGAAATGATAAAGTCCAAATACGAAATGAAGACTATTTGAAATGTCTATTTGGCCATGCTTGTCTAACGCCCAAGCAAAAAGAACTTCGAAAAAGATAGACTATAAGTTTGCATATATGGAGCTAGGAAATGGATACCTGAAGCACAATCTACACCAAATACAGCAACTATTTGCCCGGCATGTGCCTCTTGAATTTCCTATAGGATAAAAGGCACCAAGAAAAAGGAAATAACATTAACCAAATCAAGGGTAAGACTAAAAAAAGACTTGAGAGAATGCTGCTTGACTCTCAAGGATTCACACAATTTGCCCAAGCACCCAGAGAGATTCCACAGTTGCATTACCTGACAAATTGAATAGAAGCATTGAATAAAGTACAAAAGAACCTACCTCCATCTCATTTGAATGCATCCGACCTAAGCGAGGTATCTGTAGCAAAATAACTTTAGGAATTCAGAAAGTGAATTGAAAGCAGAAAATCAGGTCATGTCTACAGAAAAAGTGAGCTAAATACTAGTATAACTCCGTCATAACAAGAACAACCATTTTTGCAATCGTATTGGTCGTCTTCATGCTGATGAAAAGTCTATACCAAATTAAACTATCACTTCTGGAGCCAATTTTTACCAATTGGACATACAATCCAATCTATCTGGGATTCTGGTTGCTATTTGTTTTCCCTTGTCAAACATGACTTGGTAGAGCTAAGAAAAGGTTTTAAAAAGTTAATTCCTGCAGGATAATAGAATACATGAATAAACTAAGCAAACACCAGCCTAAACCACAGACCCAATTCGGCAGCGACCTGTTTCTCCAAGTTCCTCCAAAAACGTATAGAGATACACATCACAATTTCCCAGAAAAGAAAAGATCTTTAGCGAATAAAAGAAAAAAACAGACTAGACTACAGCAGCAAAACAGAGCCCAAGCTTGGAAATTAGATTACATGTTCTAATCGGAGCTCACCTTAACCTTCTTGCCTGTGTTTACGTTGATTATGGAATCACCCCTCCTAATGACACCTTCATAAATTCTTCAATTACCAAATATCGCAGTTAGCATAATTTACTCAATCATAAACATTGTACTTTAACTAATGCATATTACACTAATAAGGAGCACAAACTATTAACCTACAAAAGATGTGAATCCTGGCATACCTTAAATATGTTAACTGACCAAAACGCCCTTCTTCCAATTTAAATGCCAAAGCTACAAGAGGTCCAGCTGGAGTTCCAGACAACATAACCTAATAGCAGTTAACTCAGAGGGATAAATCGTATTCTTGGATCAGAATCAGAAAAGGTGTAAAACACATTTGTTCAGGAAAACAGCAATTCATACCTTCTCTTCATTGTTTTTTTGGTCAAGAGCATAGTTACTAACTTCTGTGGGGCAAGGCAAATAACTAAGGACACCATCAAGAAGTGGTTGCACTCCCTGTAGTCCAGAAATGGCACAAGGGGAAAAAAAAAAAATCATAGTTGTACAAGCAGGTAGATTATACTCCATATTATAGTACTACCATCAACTGAAAAAGGAGTATGGAAAAAGAAACAGAATAAAGGAAAAGAACCTAGAGAGAGATGCAGCAAAAATACCTTATTTTTAAATGCACTGCCCATGAATACTGGTATGAACTTTCGTGCTATAGTAGCTCTGCGAATTGCCCCCTACTCGAAGAACAAAAATCACCAATGTAAGGATAATAATAAATATAAAAATTCCAGCACAAATGTTACACCGCAATTTGAACAAAAAAGGGGTAATAGAAAACCTTCACTAGGTGGGATCCACTTCAAAGACTGCACCCATTAGTTTTAAAGTCTTTCGTTAATTAAGATACATTCCAAAAACTATTGGTAAATAGTTTTCAAAACGAGAGAAAATCAAAGGACGAAACAATACCGTCCCACTTGCGTAAAATTACTTTTTTTAGCAAATCACCAATAACACACAGTCAAAATGTAAGATGAGAAAAAGATATCCAGGTCAGTGGATGACCATTGTTGATTCTGTACTTTTAAACAAACAAAAAAGAGAGAGCATGGTATCGTTACATTAAACCAACTTCAGATGCTCCTCCCAAAATAGACTTAGACAATCAAAAGTAACGGAGTCAACGATGTGTAAAACAAAAGTGCCATTAGTTATCATGGGAAATCACCATGAGTATTAAACTTCACACAATCGAATGATTCAAACCATAAAGAGAAACCAGTCCCTTCCGTCAAAATAAGGCCAAAGACATACACAACAAGTCCTGAGCTGGGAGTGCATTTCATGTGAAATATGGGACACAAAATAATCCAAGGAACGGTCATAGCTATTTTATTGTCCAACATACCTCAAGTTCTGCTGATGTTATAGGTTCGTCGGCCAAAAACAACTCAGCAAGTCTATCATCAACTTCAGAAACCACTTCAATTAGTTCACGCCGCTTCTCGGCAACTAACGCCTCCATATTTGGAGGTACTTCTTCGGTGAGTATTTTTTCACTGCAAAGGTAACAAGATACTAAAAACAAGATAGATAGACCATTGCAATAAATAACCAGATTCAGAGATCATGAAACAAACCCACTGGAACCATGAAAATAATAAGATTTTGACTGCACAATGTCAACGAGACCCTGAAAGTCATCTTCCATCCCAATAGGAACTTGCACTGCAGCAGCGTTATGTCGAAGCTTAGATCTTGCCTAAAAAAGAAGAAACTTAATCACTACTTCAAAAGTACCAAATATAAACTAAGTTTTACATTTGGACCACCATGCACCACCCCAAACTCCATATCTTTGGATGACATAATGTGGGTTCATCTTGTAATTTTAAATAACCAAAAGTAAGAAAAACTTTTGCAGAAGTAATGAACAACGATAAACATGCAATGCAATACCAAAGCTCCAGCTCACATTGCAATAATGTCATTTGAATCGTTAAACGTATGATTGGCTTTGCGTTGATCAGAGCAATCAATGTTAACATCTAGTAAACAGTTGCACAGGGCTAAACGTAACATGTTGAGTGCAGTACGAGGAAACAGTAAACTGGATAGGCTACTTAAACTTAAAATGAACTGATATTTCGAAGGGAAAAAAATTTACTGGTAGAGAAACTAATAACCTGGTTAAGAACTTTCCACGGATCTGCTCCCATTCGATCAAGTTTATTGATAAAAGCAAGTCTTGGAACCTCATATCTTCTCATTTGCCTATCAACAGTAATTGACTGACTTTGCACTCCGCCAACACTGCAAAGGACGAGGATGGCACCATCAAGAACACGCAAAGCCCTTTCAACTTCAATGGTAAAATCAACATGGCCCGGTGTGTCTATTATGTTCACCTGCACCAACAATTCAATATATAAGTAGTTCAAGAAGAATTACCTAAACCTATGTTGAATAGTTAATGGTTGTTCATGAGCCAAATTAAAACTACGTTGAGAACACAAACACCAATTCAAAATATCTGCTGAACTGAAACAAGTAATGGACGGAAGACAAACTTGACCACCAAAGAGCTTAAATCGCCCAAAACTCATCATTTTTGCAACATTGTGTCGCCTGAAAACAAAAGATAAAAACCGTAGAACGAACCCATATTCTCATCCTAACAAATCGCAGCTCAAACTAAGAACTGTTAATTGTCCATGTTTTTCTTGATTATCCCAGCAATCAAACATGGCCACAATGAAAGTATCCTTTCTCTAAAAAAAATTAACAGACACATTTTGCGCTCTTGCTTTCATTTCCAAAAACCCAAAATAAAAACACAATCAGCAACATAAGACAATCGACTTTCTTGAGACAAATTCAACATTCTTATTTCCACGCTCTCTTCTTTTACTAAACTTCTCTCACTAACCAGAGATTTTCAATGACTCAAACCTGTATAAGGCTGGATGGAGGATTTTAACTTTGGTGGGTGAGCATTAGATATTTTAGCCACTTATGAAAGCTAATATCAATTCCTGCCAACAAGTATTACCATAGCGATCAACCCAGACAATATAGTCACATACAAATAACAGATTCAAACATTATAGTGCATTCTTATGCATTCCAAGAGATAAAATATCAAACCTAGTCTTAAAGTTTTTGTAAACGCATACAATCTTAGGAGGAGATTTTTGAATTTTTCAAGAAAACTTAGATGGGCGGGTGTAAGACATTTCTAAGAAGCGCTGGCCAGGCACCCTATTTAATTTTTGAATTTTTTTGAAAAGACTCTGTGATTCAAAAGAAATTTTGGAACTATTGAAGCTTTGTTTATGACAGGCACGAAGCAGAGAATAAAGAGGATTCACTATGAAATGAGAGAATACAAAGAGGCCGCTAGATCCGTAATTCATAGTGAATCCTCTCCCGCTCTTGGCCCAGGGAGTACGTTCTTGCTTTTTGCTTGGGCAAACAACGTAAAAATCGTCGTGTCCTTTGTTGGTTTGTTTATTCTCTACTTCGTGGTAGTCACAACAAGCTTGTACGGGACGGTCGCCCGAGCTGGATCCGTCTTTGAACCCGTACCTGATAGTCTTTCCAAGTACAGTAAGTAGCAGCAGACTGTATCGTAATCCCCTTCTCTCTCTCCAAATCCATAGAATCCATCTTCGCTCCGACCCCGTCCTTCCCTCTAACCTCGTGGATCTCGTGAATCCTCCCCGTGTAAAACAACACCCGCTCCGTAAGCGTCGTCTTGCCCGAATCGATGTGAGCCGATATCCCGATGTTCCGGAGCCTCTCCATCGACTCCTTCCACCACGGCGCCGCATCCTTCTCGTCCCTCGCTCGCGCCGCGCTGCTGCCGCCGGCGGAGAACGGCCGGAGGAGGAGGAGCGCGGTGGTCGGAGACGAGCGCGGCGGCGGGGATGGAGACGGCGCCGTCTTCGCGGAGGAACAGAGGGTGTAGAGCAGGCGCGTCTTAGAGGATCGAGCCATCGTTTTCTTCTGATTGCTCACAAAACCCGAGTCAGGAGGTCGATAAACCCTAGACTGGAGATGGATAAACCCTGGTTCGGGTATTGTGGCACTGTGGTTGGCCCTGTTGAAGGAGGAGGAGCGCGTTCAACGAGCCGAATGGGGGAGTTTTGTGTCTTTTTCCGAAAAAATGATACTTCCCTCGTCCCAAAATATTTATTTGATCCGTCAGACGAGAACTTCAAAATAAGCATTTTTTTAATAAGAAATTTAAAATTTTTTCATAAATTACAAGAATTTATCGATAGCTAATGAATTGTTGAAAAAAAATTGATTTTTTCTTGCAAAAAATTATATTATTATTTTTGTGTTATCATTTTGCGGACCAGATAAATATTATGAGACACGGGGAGTATAAGTTTATGTTTGTCGCGCCTCCGTTTACACTAACCAAAAAAAACACTAATTTGTTTATGAGACGAGACATTCTCAAATAAGTTTTAATCAAATCATATCAAATAAGTTTTAATCAAATCGAACACAAGGCGATCTTGAATAGATTGGACTTTCTACATGTGACACTCCAAAATGAATGGACCAAGTAGAGACTTGTTTAGAGCTTGGTTTGAAATTTAAATGAGTTTTTAAAGGTAACAACCCGGTCTCGAATGAGCTTTAACTACCCCTTTGGATGAGTGATTTCTCATGATAAAAGCATAGAATAGAAAGGGGTGTGATTTCTAAGCAAATCACTCATTTAGATCGAGTATTTTGGTTAGAAATAGAGATAAAAAGTATAAAAATATAACTTTGTAATTGAATCGTAATCTCTCTCTCTCTCCACATGCGTACCTGACAGTCTTCCCATCCACGGTGAGTAGCAAAAGACTTGGGAGGTATTTCAGTTTTTTAGAAAAAGAAACTTTTAAAAAAGGAAGGTAATTTCAAATTCAAAAATTATGTATTTATACAAATAATTTTTTTACGAATATGGATCTTGTTTGATAGACCTCATTAAGATCTTTTAAACGGCGCAAAAAAAATTGAATTTTTTTTTTACTTACGTTATATTTGAGTTTGAAATTACATTCTTTTCGAAAAAGAAGATTTAAAAAGAAAGCGGAACGCCACCTAATGCTAATCCCCTTTTCTTTCTCCAAATCCATCCAATCCGACCCGTCCTTCCCTCAAACCTCGTGGATCTCGCGAATTCTCCCCGCGTAAAACAACACCCGCTCTGTCAGAGTCGTCTTGCCCGAGTCGATGTGCGCCGATATCCCGATGTTCTCGAGCCTCTCCATCGACTCCTTCCACCACAGCGCCGCCTCCTTCTTGTCCCTCACTCGCGCCCCACTTTCGCCGGGCAGAGAATGGCGGGAGGAGAAGGAGGAGGAGGCTGGCTTATGGCCAAAGCCGGGGAAGCCCGTACTTCCGGCCTCCCAAAAAAGTTAAAAACGAAAGACCTCAAAATTTTGTGATGGTCTAAACAAAAATTGCATTAGTCTCTTTTACACAAAATAGGCTCAATTGAAATTTAAGAGTCACAAAATAGGTCTAAATGATGGAATTACTCATTAGTAACACTAAGGCGTTAAAAAAAGAAGAAGAAACGGCTGGATCCTGGAAGATATTTTCAGTTTGGTGATTGCAAAATACTCGGTCAGACCCTATCTCCTACGCTATCATCTATGTTGAATTATCAAATTTTTTTATAGTTAGAGGGAATTAGAAAGAAAAAGAACTCCTAAAAGAAAAGCCGCGCAGCCGATAAAAAAAGAAGAAGAAAGAAACCGCAGATGCTTGAGGAGTCGAAGGGGAGGGAAGATATAGGAAAGCCTCATTCAAGAGGTTCGCTTCTGGCCTCTAAAACTTATGAGTCGGCTCTGCGTGCATGGCAGCAGAAATGGAGACGGCGCCGTCTCCGTGGAAGAACAGAGGGTGTGGAGTAAACGCGCGTCTTGGAGGATAGAGCAAATGATCCAGCCATTGTTTCTGATTGCTAAAACCCTAGCCTGGCGATCAATGGTACGAGGAAGACGATATGAAATGGAACTGATGGGAGGGGTCCGAGTATTAATTTTGTGACGTATTACTAATAAAGGAAATTTTACATTTTTACTTCTTTTCACCTGTTAGAAGAATTTATTCCATTTTAATTTCTGTTGATAAACGAGCCAAATGAGTAGAGCATGGAGTTTATCAAGTCTAGTTCAAAAATTTAACGAGCTTGTATGCTCAAGGTTATCTTGTCTGTGGGACGAGTCGTTCTCAAACGAACTTTAGTCAAGCTGAATACAAGTTGGTGATTAAACCGAATACAAGCCGGCCTCAATTAGATTGGACTTTCTATATATCATACATAAATTGAACAATCTAAGTAACAACTGTTGGAAATTTATTATTTTAATATTAAATTTATGTACATCTTTTGGTGCTAGACTTTTACAAGTCACGTGTATATCTGCGTGGGAGGCTCTTATTTTAGCGTTTATTTGGATTTTTTTCAAAAACTGAAACGCGTCCCAACCTCAAAGTCTAAAACAGATCTAACGGGTGAAGCATGATAATGAGCCAAAATTAGGCGAGTTCATAATTCTCTTCCGCAAGTGCCCTTTGTTGACACGTGGTGAAATTGGGACAAGTACTTGCCCCTCGCTATACCATTCTAATTTTATCAGACGTCCTCGAAGGAACCAGCACCACTAGCCGTTCTGGTGGGTTGAAAATTAATTTGTATCCGACGGCGATAGAAAGAAACGTTATTTTTAACCTCAGGAGGATGATGATTAAAAAAAAAAACCTCAGGAGTGGTGGTTTTAATTTAAGTCACATTATTATGATGATAATAAATGGATGCTTTTTTCGTGTCAATAAGGATGGCGTTGAAATTAAAGTAGCCGGTCCATTGTCATTAAAATCATGTAATCGACATTCGCCACCTAACACTAAAAGGGGCATAAGAAGCCCCAAGAATTACATTTTCATCACCTTGTGCGGTGAATTTTTATATGGTGTGCTCAAAAATTGAACTAAACAAAAATATAACTAGAAATAGCACACGTTCAAAAAAAAAAAAACTAGAAATAGCACAGAATTCAATCTGTAATTATTTTTAGCTATATAATTGTGGTCGTGTAATCCTAGCTTACAATAAACTTGCAAGGATCGGGAGTTTTTCCTCGAACCTAAACTGAGAGGGCTTCAGCCTCTGGAATTTGGAGTCTGGAGAGTACTGTTTTTTTATTTTTGGATTTTTGTAGAGGGAAAGAGTTTTTTTTTTTGATGTGGAGGAAATATTTTTGTTGATATTTTTGGGGAATTATGTAGAAGGTTTTTTGGTGTTGAGAAAGAGAGATTGCTCACGGCCCTTTGGATCCAGGGACTGTGCTACGGCTGTTGGCGCAGCCTTGCCAGCATCGGTCCAACAATCGGAGACATCCACTACGTAGAGCTCGTCGAGTACTACAAGTGTACCAAAAATTAACTCGATCAAATATTATTAAGTGCCTCATCGGAATACATATAACTTGAAAAAAAATGAATCCTAATGGATACGAAAGACTAGATTAAAACCACTAAATCCATTATTTTCAAATTATATGTGTTCCGATGAGGCACTTAACGATTTTTGATCGAGTTGATTTTGGTACACTTGTAGTACTCGACGAGCTCTACACAGCGGATGTCTCCGGTCGTTGGACCGATGCTGACAAGGCCACGCAGCACGCTGCGCAGCACAGTCCCTAGATCCTATGGAATCTCTGATTAAAATTGATTGGGAGGACAATTGTGAGATGGAATCAGAAATCCTGGACGACACTTTTGAACTAAACCCTTCCAAAGTTTATTTTAAATCTAGACCGTTGAAAACACGAATGGATGGCTGTGATTGTGCTCTGCAGGGTGCACTACAGGAAGTGCCCTATAGGATCCCCAGATATATCCTTGAAAAAATTATTCTTCAATGTCCTTGGGTCACCGCCACTCAGTGTCCGTCCCAAAACTCTTTCTCAATCACACGTTTGTGCGATTTCCACACAAATGTATGGTAGAAAAGAGTTCCGTAGTGATCATTCGTACAATTTTTTTCCTATAAATGAAAATAATGTTGCACTGTCCTTTATCTAAGTGCAGCATCTTTCTTGTTCTTATTCGTGAAAATTGCAGAACTGATCATTCGTACATTATTTTCCTATAAATGAAAGTGATGATTTTGTAGTTTCACATAAATTAAAACAACAAAAATGAGTGCATCTAAATAAAGTGTTAGGGTGAATGGGGGACTAACTTGGTCTTTATTTTCATAGACCGTTGTATTATTAACATTTAATAATTAACATTTTGTCGAAGGTTTTTTTTGGGAACAATCATTTATGTCTATGAAAGCAATATGAAAAGTATAAAAATAAAAATTGATTGAATTAGATTTTTTTTTTTTAGAAAAAACTATAAAAAGACAATTTTCTTACTTTTGTCTTCTTAAATAATATTTTGTCATTTTTTTTTTGGCTGTTATTTAGCTCATCGGGAAAGATACTTAATCCTAGAAAATTTTAAAAAGAATCTAACTAA
Source organism: Rhododendron molle (assembly GCA_025413875.1). NCBI lineage: Eukaryota > Viridiplantae > Streptophyta > Magnoliopsida > Ericales > Ericaceae > Rhododendron > Rhododendron molle. Next base: position 45,308,311 of record CM046389.1, on the reverse strand, counting down.
AATTCAGAAAAGACGACCAATGAAGTCTTTTTGCTTTCCCTTCAGAACTCTCACAATTTTGAATTGGATTACCCGGCCTCAAAATCAAGTTGTCTTTCTAGTCATCGGTGCCTCTTAAAACACACCGAAAAATTATTTGACACTTCATATATTCATGTGATCGAAACACCGTACACATAGTTACCAAAAAAAAGAAAAAAGAAAAAAGAAACACCGTACACATAAGCTTACACTCTACATGCATAAATACGATATTGTAAAAAGTATTGGACACCACGCGATGATATCAAGTGGTACTGACCTTTTGAGGTGCTGATCACCCCTGTGGCTCAAATGGTACTCCGTACTTTGAACTGTTTCTTTGTTTATTTAATAATTGTAAGTGTGTTTGTTGACCTAATTTCAAAAATAAAAGTTTTTTTTTTTTTTGTTTTGTTTTGACGGTTAGAGGTGTTCGGGCCAACTTACACCTAGCTATCTCAACCATTCTCCTCGCCGGCCCGGTCAAAGACAGGTCATCCACGCCAAGATTATGGGATCCATTCATAAGAGATTTCTCTCTTGCAACCTGGCCCCAAAAGATTACCAAATTTCGGACTCAGAATGTCCAGAATTGCAGTTCAATATCCCTGTTGCCACTTGAGCCACCCCTCGAGCTCAGGAAAACAAAAGGAGGAGTGTGTTTGTTGCAATCCAACAGTGCATCATAAATTTTCACATACTCTTTTTGATTCTTTAACGTTCCTCACCCCAAAATGCTAGAGGCACATCGGTGTGGCACACTTCAGCCACACCCCTCTCACATATAAGGGGTCCCATTGAAACGGGCCCCACCTGTATGTGAGAGGGGTATGACTGAAATGTGCCACACCCGATGTGCCTGTCCCATGAATTTTAGTGCTACTACCACTGCTATAAATATAGCAAACCACTAGCTCTTCGTTGCATGTACCAGAAAAATTTAGCCCATACTCTCTCATATACAATTAGAGTGGTGTCGTTCAGCACCCTCCCTCTCTTATTTAGCCTTCACAAAGTAGTTCCCAGGATAGGAGAAACAAAAATGGAGTTAGTAAATGCTAATTCCACTGTCCCTTTGCCAATCACAAAAAATAGTAAAGTGTCCAATGATCATGTCACTCAACGTCGCCCTGCAAATTATCATCCCAGTATATGGGGAGATCATTTTCTCTTCCTGTGACTCTGATGTCACGGTATAGTTTAGTAACACTAAGTCTAAGTCCACCGCACGCCACGGTGGGCCTACTTTGTAAAAAATTCAGCTCCAACGGATATCGGTAGGTATATTTTTTGGATTTGTAGGGGCAAAACTGCTCAACTGTTCAGTTTTGCCTCTATAAATTTAGAAAACATACCTACTGATATCTGTTGGAGCTGATTTTTTAAAGGGTCCCATAAAAAATTATTTTAATATGTATGGATATTTGTTTGTATTCTTGTGGGATCCGGAGTAGGCCCCACGTGGCACACGGTGGACTTGTGCAGTGGAACAATGCGGTGGCCGTAGCATTGTTGGTATAATAATTAATTAGCTATTTATGCACCTTGAGTAATTCTAGGACTCTGAAGTTAACGACCGAACAAACCCTCTAGTGGCCCCATGGTTAGAAATGTTTGGCCTTCGTGGGATTCTAACATGGGACCTCATAGAGGACAAACACTTATTAGTCTCATGCCCACTTGGCCAAATCCCATGGGGTTATGTTTGGCTACGTGTGATGCATCCTCCTCTCTCCTTGATTTACCATTTCGAGTTTTCAATAAAATTTTGTTTTGCTGATCCCAAAAAGAAAGAAAAAATTTGAAAATGCAAATGCTTTGTTTACGCTTCATGTTGTCTTTCACAGGCAGCTAATGTTAAAATGGAGCAACAACTTGAGCAGCTGAAAGAGAAAGTTAGAAACATGTTGATGGCAGCTGACAAACCTTCACGAAAGCTGAACCTCGTTGATGCTGTCCAACGCCTCGGTGTGGCCTACCATTTTCAAGCTGAGATTGAAGCAGTATTACAGCACCTATATAAAACGTATCATCAACATGCTTTTGAAAAAGCCGATGCTGAAGATCTTTACAATGTTGCTCTCTTGTTTCGGTTACTCAGACAAGAAGGATATCCTGTCAGTTGTAGTGAGTCATTTGCCATTCGATTGTATATATTTTAATAGCCATCGTCCAAAACACTAACTCATATTCCAAAATCTAAGTTCAAAACGCCTATATATACTGAAATTGTCTCTGCATCACTATATTTGAAAATACTTTGGTTCGAGTGTTTTGTGCGATCCTATATTGACATAGCATGATACTAACATATAGGAACAACGGCAAATGAGTACATATGATTTGGTACTCAAAATTCTAACACTCAACATGATAACCTTGGACTAAAATCATGACTTCGTCACTGACTAGATAGTGTAGTTGGTTATTAACCAGATAACAAATCCTTCCCCCTCCCCTACTGCCAATTGTCAACAAAACTAAACAATAAAAAAATTCAAACACAATCATGTTTGTCACGATTATTTGGAAATCTAGCTCGTTCCATTACAGTTTCAACCGCACTGTCATTTCTCGGTATATATATGTTTCATTTGTTCTTTTCACTGCATCATGCTATTGAGAGTGTAATATTAGAGTTTTTTCTTTTCTTTTATCCCCTAAACTATACCAATTTTCTCTATTTCGTCTCTAAATTATCTCTCCGTTACTCATGTGATCCAATAAATGCCATCACATTTTTTAACGGAAACTCGCTCACATGATAGTCACGTGCAAATCCCAACCCATAAGATGGGGCCAAAATAGACAATCCAGTTCTAAACCCATTGACCCATCTCTGTACAGCCCTTTTCAACACCCCCCCGCCTCTCTCTCTCTCTCTCCACGACTACTATCTCTCTGTCTCTCCTCTTTTCCTCCGAAGTCCGATCAAATGCCATACATATAGGGTTACATTCTGAAACAAAATCAAAGGGGAGCAAGGTTCAATTATAATTTATATCCTTGTTTGGCCCATCCTTGGTCGGTTTATTCACTGGGAAGGCAAGGAACGATGGATGAGTTGAGGCAAAGAGGAGGAGGACTCCATCCCCAACTGTTATGAAGCACAAAAATCAGCATTTTGGTTCAACAAAAACATGCCTTTTTTGTTCAAATCTGGGCTTGAAATCTGCAGTTTTCAGTGCACTGTGGTTGACACAGTTGCTGCATTTTGCTTGACACACTTGCTGCATACTCGGTCCATGTTATGAAGCACAAAACCAGCACTTTGGTTCAACAAAAACATGCATTTTTTGTTCAAATTTGCAGTTTTCAGTTCACTTTGGTTGACACACTTGCTGCATTTTGCTTGACAAACTTGATGCATACTCAGTAAAAAGCCAAAACTTGTAGTCATATTGGGTAGTTGCAGAGGAAGAAGCCATGGACGAGAGAGAGAGAGAGAGAGATATATCTGGGTTTGCTTTACTCTGTTTTTCCCTGGCTCATGCATATATATATATATATTGAATTGTCTATTTTGCCCCTATTTTATGGCTTGGGATTGCACGTGACTATCACGTGAGGGAGTTCCGTCCAAAAATGTAATGGGTGTTATCTATTGGATCACATAGGTAACGGAGAGATAGTTGAGGGGATGAAATTGCTAAATTAATAGTTTAGGGATGAAGTAGAGAAAATCGGTATAGTTTAGGGGGGAAAAAAAAACTCGCAATATTAACATGGAAACAAAATATTCCTCTCTCTCTCACTCTCTCTCTCCAGCTACTTTGCACAAAGTACTAATAAATGCGGATAATATTAAGTTAAATACAAAAGATAATCCAACTTAAGTATGCAGCCAAAATGGGCCTAATAGAAGGATTATTTCTAGGCCCCACCTTCAATGGAGAATTAAGTTGATCCAATAGGTAATAATAATCAATATTTGCACACTATGATTAAACTTTAATGAGTATGTAGTGTCATGTATAATCTCATGATATCTATCACATACTAAGATTCTAGTATGTGATAGATATCCAATTTACACCAAGACAAAAAAAAAAAAAAGAAGAAGAAGAAGCATTTTTGTGCTCTACGTCAGGCCGGTTGTATGCACATCTTTTTTTTACGGCCGACAATTATCGTGTTTTCAAGAAGATATGTTCAACAAATTCATGGACAACCGAGGAAAATTTAAAGAATCCCTAACGAATGATGTCTGAGGAATGTTGAGCTTGTACGAAGCTGCACATCTGAGAGTACACGGAGAAGGTTTACTGGAGGAAGCACACCACGCACCTCAACTCTGCACTACCAAACTTGAGCAATAATACAATTGCAGTACAAGTAGTTCATGCTCTAAATCAACCCATCCAAAAGGGCTTGACAAGGCTGGAGTCAAGGCATTATATCTCCTTCTATGAGCAAGATTATGATTCCCACAACAAATTAAAGTTCTATTGGATTTTGCGAAATTAGATTTACTTATTGCAGAAATTGCACCAAAGGGAGCTGAGCGAAATCACAAGGTGACATTATTTACGAATTACTTGTCTCTTTTTTTATACTCTTGGTTTTGTCTTGAACGAGGAAACTACAAAAATTCAAATGAAGTGGACTGTATTATAAAATAACATGAGAAGAATTTCGATAAAATTCGGATAAAATTTCCCTTTGCTCGATGTACCCTTTCCAGTAAAAAGATTTTTTAATTCGATCTGTTCGTTGAGAGGAATCACAAGAGTCATAAAAACAAAGAAAAATCAACCAAAATCACAAAACTCGAGAAGCTTAATTCCAAACGAAAATCTGGCTCCTTTGCAGTTTATTGGTGGACTGTAGCAGTCAATATAGGCTGAGCCGGCCAAAAGTTTTATTTAATGGTTCAGAATTTTTCACAAATTCTTAGCGGTAAGTTACTATCTTCGCAGTGAAGGTCAGATTGCAGTCTTCGAAAAAAAGCTTAGCTATTTGGATATTTTTATCAACTTCTTGTGGATAATTGAGTACATAATAACTCTTATTTGATGGTGAATTGATTTTAGGTGGTGGAAGGATTTGGACTTTGCCAGGAAGCTGCCGTTTGCAAGAGACAGAGTGGTAGAGTGCTACTTTTGGATAATGAGAGTATACTTTGAGCCCCAATATTTTCTTGCTAGGAGGTTTCTAACCAAAGTGACTGCCTTGACTTCAATCATGGATGACATTTATGATGTCTATGGTGCCTTGGAAGAACTTGTGCTCTTCATTGATGCAATTCAAAGGTTAAATCCATGCCCCTCTTTATGATTTTTAGTTTGATTTAATTGAGTCCCTAAAAAATGTCGAAATCACTTCCATTAATTGTTCAAGATTGAGATTCCAACACTCTTACGAATCTTGGATTTGGGATGGAATTAATTCACAGCCTCATAAATTAAAAAGGAAAATTGAAAGAAACAAAATTAGCATCACAGATAAACAATCCCGGCCATCACAACCCAAGACAAGCTGTTTAAAAGTACTTGATTTTCAGGTGGGAAATCACTGCTTTGGATCAACTCCCAAAGTACATGAAACTGTGTTATCAAGCACTACTGGATGCTTACAACATGATTGATGAAGAAATGGCCAAGGAAGGAAGATCATATTGCGTTGACTACGCTAAATCTGCAGTAAGTCTCAAACCAAGTCATATTTGGTTACTTGAGATCAAAAAACTGAAATCTTAATTCGTGTTTTATAATACTCATTCAGTTTCTTCAATAACTCTAGATGAAGGATTTGGTAAGAGCATACTTTGAGGAAGCCAAATGGTATCACGAGGGATACGTTCCGAGTATGGAAGAGTATATGAGAGTTGCACTTGTAACCGGTGCTTACAAAATGCTTGCAACAACTTCCTTTGTTGGCATGGGGGATTTGGTGACCAAAGAGGCCTTTGAATGGGTACTAAGTGATCCTTTAATTCTTCAAGCTGCGTCTGTGATTTGCAGACTCATGGATGATATGGTTAGCCACAAGGTAAGATAGATGATTGATTAAAAAAAAAAAATGGTTTCAATTACAACACAGACGAATTCAAATTCCAATAGGGAGGTGCAAAAATCATATTATTTGGCCGTGTAGATTTACAACTACTATTATGGACAATATGATTCATTACTTAGAGCTCTTGACCTTGATCAATGAGTAGTCTTATTTGTACGAAAATGTGACCGTACAGAGAGGTTGATTATGGCGATTGAAACTTGTGTTAGGAAAATAGTGTTGCGTATCAACACTGTGACCAAAGTGAGTCGGTCGCCATAATCTACCATTATTTTCTTTATACAACACCTCTTTCTCTGAGGTATGTATTTGGTCTTTTCTCGATATACCATTTCTCAAGTTCTTAATAAAATTTTGTTGCCTATCAAATAAAAAAAAAAAAACTACCTTTCAAAGAAAATTTTGAATCTTTGCATCTTTATTGCTAGTCATAATGCGGGATATATGCTCCCGAATCTTCATTATATCCCTTCGCCCAGAATTGTCAGCCTCGCATACAATCATATCTCGACCTTAACATTTCTCGTGTTGCAATTGCAGTTTGAGCAAGAGAGAGGGCACGTAGCCTCTGCTGTTGAATGTTACATGAAACAACATGGTGCAACCAAATTAAAAGAAGAGGCTCTTCTTGAATTTGAAAAAAGAGTTACAAATGCATGGAAAGACATGAACACACAGTGCCTCCGCCCGACTGCAGTCCCAATGCCTCTCCTTTCCCGCATTCTCAATCTTGCACGAGTTATCAATCTTTTATACACGGGAGAAGATGGGTACACTAATTCTGGAAAAAAGGTCAAGAAATTTATAATCTCAGTTCTTGTTGATTCTGTGCCGATGAATTAGCAAATAGTTGTCTTCATTGTAATCTGTTCATTCGTAAGTGTCGTAAAATGTAGAGGTTTGTACTTTATAGTGACATTCTTGGCTTATTGTTACGATATCCAGTGGCTGCTGTTAGTTTTTTTTTCCTAAGCAAAACGAATTTATTAATCTGTATAAAAGATTACAAAGATTAAAAGGATCAATGGCACACCGGCAAAAAGCCACTCGAGACCTAAAAGATGGCAAGGAGCCAACCGAACACCGTAACAAAACCACATAAACTCAACCTAAAATACCCAAAAACCTAAAACGACCCTCATAACCTATGTAGAAACCCCCATCATCCATCACCCGAAAAGTCAAAAAGCCACGCAAGCCAAAAAGCCAATCAGACACAAAACAAGTCCACCGAGACCTTCACAAAGGACTACACCTCTATTTCTCCCTATTATCGATCAATTTCCACAACCAAAAGAAAACAACCTAAATCGAAACAACCACCGAGCAAAACCAAAAAAATCAAACATACCCCATACCCGTCCAAAATGTTTGCCCATACGGTTTTAGTTTTGTTGATATTGTTTGCACATACGGTTTTGTATTCAGTCTTGGCTTCTACCACTGTCTTTGATAGTTGCTAATTTTTTTTTTAGGAACCCCTAAAATACATTTTAATAATATTGAGCAGTGGTTTGAATCATCTTTGTTGAATCCAAATTGTGCCCCACAAAAATCAATGAATCATTAATCTGGAATTAAAAGTATTTTGCCCTACAAATTTTGGAAAAACCTTTATAAATATTAATTGAATGAGCTAATTTTTTTACAGGAACACATAAAAAAACATTTTAAGAATATTGAATGGCTTGAATAATCTTTGTTGGACCTTAAATGGGCCCCACAAAAAACAAATCAATGGTTAATCTATTAAGTCTAAATTTTTTATCCGAACAAACGCTCAAGGAGTGACATTTGAACGCCCCAAACGCCAGCGTTCTGGGCTCTCCGCACGGATGCTGTCTCATGGGGACTCTCCTCATCTCCCCAGTCCAAAATTATGTCGCAGTTGGTGGTACGGTGCCAGTAGAAAAATGGTAACAGGGTGGGAAGGAGTGGCGGTCAACTTTGAGGGCGCCTTCCAACATTCGTTATTATAATGAAATAATAATAGTACAATTGTTGGATTGTGATATTTTGGCACGATTATGAATAATCTACTTTTGAATGTTGACAATGGTATGGAACATACCTTCTACTTGCGGGTATTTCATATGGAGCATTTGTCTTTCCAATGAAGAATGAACTGTCTTGCATTTTGATATTTTTTGAGTACTTAAGAAAAGTTAGTGATCAGGTAATATCTATTCTATTTGGGCTACATGAATCTGTAGCAACCATTTATATCTAAATCTACATTCCTTATAAAAGTCTCAGTTGTTTGTTGACTTTTTCCATTCCGAAACTACCCTTTCCTTATAAAAGTCTCAGTTGTTTGTTGACTTTTTCCATTCCGAAACTACCCTTTCCTTATAAAAGTCTCAGTTGTTTGTCGACTTTTTCCATTCCGAAACTACCCTTGCCCCATTTTCCCCCACAAAGCCACCGAGGTCCACGTTTCTTCACGCGAACGACGCGACCTTCACCCTTGGTTCTCTCTCTCACCCTCCCTCACCCTCTCTCGCGCGCGCGCGCGGGGCCATAGGGTAGAAAGGTGAGTTTCGGTTGAACTTCACCATTGGTAATTGTTTATATTTTTTGACCGTTTTTCTGATGAAGGCAACGTATCCTTTGTGCGAACTTAAATCAGAGTGCTTCCATGTGATTTGCCTACTATCTGTTTGATATAATGTCCCAATGACAATAACAGAACTCAACATCACACATAGACACACACACACACACAGAGAGAGCAAAGAGTTTAGTGTATATGCCCGGCCCCTAAGTTCGTTGAATCATTATTCTCCTCACTATATATGAACTCTAATTCACGACGTACAACTGCTTTTGAATGCTCTTTTTCCTGTTTTTTGTTGATCGGCTGCTTTTGAATGCTCTTAGCTGTGGACTTGTTTTGTTTGTTCAATTCATTGAAAACGTATTATAGAGATCTTCACACTAACAAGATTGATTATTATGCCTGATTGTTTGCATCCATTACAGTTTTTCAAAAGTTCATTCGAAAATCAAAATATTAGGTCGAATTAAACTTTGGAAGTTAAAAAAAAAACAGCCCACCTTCTTTACCAAAAAAAAAAAACAGCCCACCTCTCACAGTAACATGATCTCATATTATGAGGATTACCGGTCTATAAGGTATGGTTCTTTTTTGTCCTTGGGCAGAATATTGCCTATGGTACTTGGATCATGTGGTGTTATTATTTTTTGGTTTTGGTTAAAGTTAGTTAAGCTTGTAAGATCATGAATTAAGGATTAGAAATCTAAAGCTTGATTTTAGAATTCCCTTGGGGTGAAATATTCTATTGTCGTTCCAATAAATTTAGAACTGGCGTAAATTCGGAAATATGTGTAATGAGTTAGTGTATGAGGTGGCTGGTATGACGTTATATTTTCTGAATAAAAATCCATCACTAGAACGTGAAAATGACAAACCCGATTATTCCCTATCGCCTGACTACAACTTCGGAATCTGAAAATCCGTTTGTATCGAGGCTAATGATTTTCGCCTTTCCCCGATTGTGTTATTGATAAAATATGCAATTTGGCGGGGGTTCCATTATGGGGATGTTATGCACACCAATTATTCGCTTCAAGTCCTCACCATTTTTGGATGTCGAAATTGTTTGTATGGACGGGAGGATCGGTGGGTGACTCCACCCAAAAGTCACCAAAATGTAGCCGTACAAAGCATTCCATTCCTTCATTTATCATCAAAGGTTCGTTCGTTTTTCCCTGGATACTATAAATTATTAATGGCCTAAATGCTGCAAACATGTCATCGTTGATACATGAGGACGGAAGAAACGGGAAAATGAAATTCTAACTGAATTTCTCTCTAAAATTAGTGCCATGAACCTCTTCAATGAGGAACAAACTAACAATGTTGATTCCATAATAAACTTGCTTTGGGATTTTAGACAGATTAGGTGGTAGAAAACGGAACGGTTCCGAGAACATCTATAAAAAATCTAAAAAAACATCTCATAATTACTGATCAAATTTTAATAATCCGAATAGCTCAATGTGATCAAAAAGTGATTTTAAGGGTACTCGCGAGAAATCAGCAAAAAAAAAATGATCGGGAAGGGCTTGATCCGAACAATTTTTTACTGAACGGTTCAAATAAAAACTGCTCAAATCAAGCTTTTTCCAGTCATTTCTTTTGCTAATTTCTTGTAGCCACCCTTAAAATCACATTCTGCACACATTGAATGGTTCGGATCAAAAAAATTTGATCGGGAACATTGAGATTTGAGATTTTTTTTAGATGTTCTTATAGATGTCCCCGGAACCGATCCGTGTAGAAAATGATTGGTGTGTGTGTGTGTATATATATATATATATATGTTTGTCTCCTATTGTCATTAAACCCAACAAGAAGAAGAAAAAAAACAAAGGAGAAAGGAAGTGAAACTGAGAAGATGTACCAAACAATACTTATCTAATGAGAAAACCTTGTCTTTTGGGTTCATAAATGCAGCTATTTGTTAACATTTCAAGAGAATGTTAATTGGAATCTCCATCTGTCCAACATTCACAAGTCCATGTTTTTTATCCTACTCTATACCATCCTAGGGGAAAAAGGAGAGTGCTGTGGGGCTTGAACCCTCACCAAATGAAGTGCCCATTACCTGCTCTGCGTACTGAGCTAAGGGGCAACTTCCACAAGTCCATTCAGTCTTCCTTTTGTATGATAACAACTTGACAGTCAATCTGATTTTTTGTGTGGTTAGAAGTGTAATTATACCAAACAACTTTATAAAATATGTGAGAATGCTGAGTATACATGATGAAGCAAAACTTTTTGACGTAGGATGAGAAATCTAGATCGTATAAAAGCATGCAAGACTATCCTAACGAAAGAATCGGGCATCTAAAGGTTGATCGTTGACTCTCTTCTCCGAGTTTTGTTGATATGCTGAAGAACAAATTTGGATTTGATGAAGCCTTTAACAACAAAGAGGAACAAGACTTGGACACAAAACTCTCAAAACATTAGGGGGCGTTTGGTAACCTTTTTTGTTTTTATTTTTACTTTTTTGAAAACCAATAAAGAAAACTTGTTTGGTAACAAGTTTCTACTTTTTTGTTTTTCATAAACTTTTTGAAAACTACAAAAAAGCGTTTTTCCCAGTTTTTTTTTTTTTTTTTTTTAGAAACACAAATATTACCAAACATGTTTCTTGTTTTTGTTTTTATGAAAATATAAACCTGTTTCCACTTCTAATTTCTTAAAAACAGAAAACTAAAAAGGTTACCAAAAGAAAGCTAAACACTACCAAGCAACACTCCACTTTGAGGAGTTCGAAACTAAAAGCAAAAAGCAAAACCTAATGCTTAAGAATGTACTATTTAGCAGCAAGACTCCATTCAGCCCCTTGTTCTCCATAGATGACTTCACACTTCACAGTGTTCACATAGAACTAAGAAAGTCCATGATGGAGTGCATGGTATTGCAAGCAACTTGAGCGCTATCCATCATTTTCTGTCGAAACAATCTTAAGTTTCTCTCCCTCCAGATGGAAATGCACAGCAGCTGCCAAGGAACACCCCATTATTCTGCATCTAATGCTATCCCCGTTCGACAGTTTGCGCAAACCAATCCAGCAGCTCATCCAGAGAGTTAGGCCCATAAACAGAGGAAGACTTGCTCCACATTGCAGACCACACATTTTTGGAAAAAGAGCAGCCAAAAAACAGGTGCTTGTGAGTTTCTTGTTCTCTACTACGCAAAGGACAGATTTCATCCGCAGTCATCCCCCATTTATGTAAACCTGTCTTTAGTATTCAGCTTCCCTTGAGCAGCTAGCCAAAGAATAAATGCCCAGCGTGGAGCGTTTTTCTTGAACCAAACCACCTTTGCCCAAGGCTGCACAGGAAATTTAGTCCTCACAGCTTCCCAAGCAGACCCAGCATCGTAGACACCAGTAGGGCTAGGGAGCCACACCATCACTCTATACTGGATTAAAGGCTGGCCAATGCTCCTTGATCCAAATGATGCAGTTATTCATTTGAAGCTCAATTTCGGTCGCAACATTTTTATTTCTCATCAAGCTGCAAACTTAAGTATCTACATACTTTATTAAGTGGTTATTAATATTTTACAGGAAGAATCAAACAATGACACAAATCCTATACCACAACTATGAAAGGAGTAGTTTTCGTAGGACTTGTGGTAATTCATAATCGAACTCCATACCTCACAGAGGAGGTTACTAATTTGTTATTTTGGTGGAAATTGTCATTGTTCTTCTTTTTCCTTCCTTGTTCGTTTTTCACACAGCCAGCAATGGAGATTCCATAACACAGGCTTGCTGTTTATAACTCAATCCCATGCATCCAAAACAAACCAAACATGTATTCTTTAAACCCCTCCACTTTAGAAGTCCTATCCCAGCCTTGAAAACTGCTATCAAACATGGAAGGATAAAAAATGGACAGCAGCTTGGGAACGATGTAATACAATGCCATCCTTAATCAGCGGCTTTAAGTAGAATAAAGCGCAACTTTAAAAACATTGTGAGCTAATATTTGGACATCACAATTGAATAATGCACAATCGAGTAGTAAGTTCATATACAAGTTCATGAGGCTTAGATTTCTCTGATTCTATTGAAAGTTTAAAGAACATTTGAAAAACAGAAAGTCCTTAAGACAGACCAAACCAAACCGAGCCGTATGTCCCAATCAATTGGAGTCGGCTACATGAATCATGTTTTCCATTGAGCTCTGTCTAGGGCTACCTCTTCACTTAGACTTAGTAAGCCCAAGTCCTTCCATATCACAGTATCTAAAGTTAGTTTAGGTCGTCCTCGTCCCCTAGCCAGACTATCCACTACTATCATGTCACTCTTCTTTACTATTGCGTCTACGGTAAATAGGTTCAAACCACCTTAATCTATTTTCTCTCAACTTATCTTGTATAGGTACAACTCCTTGAGAGAGACATATAACCAAAATAATAATAGGGGAATTTCTCCTTACTTTTTGTCATCGATAAGAGGTATTGCCAATCGGTATTTCCAAGTTGAAACCAACAAATGATTGTTCACATCACTCAAGAGTTACCTAAGACCTATTTCCCTGCTACATTTCTTCTTGGGTCTAATTCTCTGTTAAAGCTCAACACGTAACTTCGTATTGCCTCTGTCCTTACAATTCCTTTCGATGTTTCTGTATATCATTATGCAGGTTGATGATGAAGGAGAATAACCGTACCGCTGCATCAGAGCTCTTCAGGTCTAGAGCAAAATGTATGTAGTAAGGGTGCCCATTATACCACCAAACAAATTCTCCGCCCAAGTGTATCCCTGACAAATCCTACAAAAGAAAACCAAGAGAAAGACGGTAAGAATATATATACAGCTGCTTTTGAGAACCACCATTTTCAAAATGTAACGCCATCAAGTCTGCCAATGATGCCATAAAGATAATAACAAATAGAAGTGAACCACACCAGAACAAAACAAGGAAATTTCTACATACTTCTCCAGGAATGCTAAGAACTCGATCACTTTCAGCAAAGCACAACCTGGTCAGTAGCAACAAATATCCATCAAAAACCAAAAACATTTGCAGGCAATATTCAAAGACCACAATAAGCACAAATTTTCATCTAGAGCTGGTACCTTACCACATCATATATCTCCCTGAGCTCAGACAAAGATACAGAAGACCCAAGTGACCCATTTCCAGTGAAGGAGCATCGTCCGGTTTGAGCAACCCGAGAAAAATGGTTGGTCACAAACTGTTGCAACTTTTCTGGTAAACTAAGCTCAATTAAGAGCACTACATGAATTCATTAAGAACTACAGAAATGAAGGTAATTCATCAACAGACAGCTACAATCGACTTCACAAACTTTTATGCAAATATGATGACTTTTGAAAACCTTGGTTTTGGGATGATCCAATAATGCCACACTGGAGCGGACTAATCCACATGGCGTCGGCAACCTAGCTATCAATGATATCAACCTCGGCTCCTTTTGATGTGTCTTCAGCATCTGGTTTTGGAAATTCAATCAAAAACACAAATCCTACCAATAATCGATCCCCACAAGAACATGAGCCATCTCTGAAATGGTGGAACCGATTTACGTCCCTAACACCTTTGCCACGTGTTCCCACATTCCATTCGATGCATATATATTTTGCCAAAAGAACATGAGTGCCGGATTTTTCTGGTTGGAGTGTGAAAAGCATCTCAGAAGCACGTCGAGCAAGCTCAATATTTTGCAAAACCGAGTGCAACTGTCTACCCAACTTTTCGAGTCCTAATCCAGCACCGGCTTTTAGAGCGCTCGACAAGGTGAACATATTTGGGCAAGTTCCTGAATTTTTCATCCGCCTAAACAATTTTATGGTACTCATGAAGAACACAACCAGCAATAATAGCATTCCAACTGACAATATCAGGCTTTCCAATTCCTTCAAAAACAGCCATTGAGTCTTGAAGAACTCCACCTTTTGCATACATGTCGCTGTCCATCCCTTTAATAAGGGGCACGAAATTCACTCCATGCCACCTCTGAACCCCATTTGCTCTCTCTCTCTCTCTCTCTCTCTCTCTCATCCCTGGGGGAAAACGAAAAAGCACTCCTCTCCCTCTCTCTCTAACCATCGGAATGGAATCCGGCCGTCGTGCCCGCCGTCGTGCTGGATCAGCTCCCGTCGACCACATGTAAGTACTCCCGCCATGTATGTGCAGAGAGAGGAGGAGGGCGGGAGTATTTACATGTGATCGACGGAAGCTGATCTAGCACGACGGCGGGCACGACGGCCGGATTCCATTCCGATGGTTAGAGAGAGAGGGAGAGGAGTGTTTTTTCGTTTTCCCCCACGGATGTGAGAGAGAGAGAGAGAGAGGGGGGCGGGGGGGGGGGGGGGAGCAAATGGGGTTCAGAGGTGGAGTGAAGTTCGTGCCCCTTATTAAAGGGATGGACAGCCACCTATGAGAGCGGAACCGAAGAGGGAAAAAGGAGCGAGGAATATATATAAAAAGGAACCGAACAGCGATCGACCTATTAAAGTTTTTAGTATGGGGTGAGCCGGTGAGATGTGCATTATCTTCACGAGAGAGCTGAGCTCGAGCGAGCTTCTAAAATGTTTGACACAGTTCTGTCCACAAGTGATTTCCACATCGCAAAACCTAGATTTCGCCAATTGGCTAGCTGTTGTTGGAGAGTAATTGTTTTTGAGAAGGTAGGTCGCATATTAAATACCTCTGGTCCCACTGTTCGCTCTCTCACTTCAATTTCCAGTAACACTCCTGCATGCACATGTTGGGATATATTCCACCCAAAGTGATGTGATGTGATGTGCGCGAATCGCTCCGATCCCCACCTATTTCCTTTTAGGGTTTCCCTTGTCAATTTCCAGGATCACTCCCCCACCTATTTCCTTTTAGGGTTTCCCTGGTCAATTTCCAGCATCGCATGTGCCAGCCTTAATTAATTAGTCTGTATATTTGTTTAATTACGAGCATAAACAATAAACTAATATGAAGGGAAAGAGGAAAAAGAGCTCTATCTATCGCCGGGAAAAAAATAAAATAAAGGGGTAAACATGTATGGATACAAACACGGCATGTTCGTTTTAGGTATTCAAAACCCCTTGGCACTGTCCCTAATAAAATCTCTCTATTCCTCTTCACTTTTGACTCTAAAAAAACCTTCTCAAAATCCAAAACGAACAGGGTCTAAAACACCGAGTTTAGTGCACTATGTCATTTTTCTTACGCACCATGTTCAAAATTGAAAGGAATCACACCGAACAATGGGGTACCATAGAATTGCCACAGGGTCTTCTCTTGCTCTCTAACCTTTTTGAGGATTTGAGAGATATCAAAAGATTCCATTTTCATGTAAGTAGCTATAAGTGCCTGTAAGTACCGTTAATGGGGTACCATAGAATTGCCACAGGGTCACAGGGACAGCCTGTATTATTCCATAGTAGAGATACCAATACCCCGACGGACGAAGTGTACTGTATTATTCCATAGTAGAGATACCAATACCCCGACGGTTATTGGCTGCAGAGATTGGTAAAATGTATTTTTTTTTTTTTTCTCTCTCTTTAAGTGTAGGTTTTTTGGAAGAGCAAAGTGTGAGCCAGTATCAAAAAAATGTCGACACCAAAAGGTGCTCTTCCATCAGATATTAGAATAGATGGATACCCTAGCCGTTATTTTATCATATCACCCTTCAACTTGTTGTGTAATTTTTTGGGGAAAGTCTACAATACGCGCTCCTTAAAAGAGTGTACCATATGCACCTATTTTATAATTCATTCATAACATTCTAGTGTGTTTCGTAACTTTTGTTCTAGAATTCATAATCTTTAAGCAGTACGATTCGTAACATTTTCATTATGATTTATAACATTTTGGTGTATCTCGTAACTTTTATACGATTCGTAATATTTTATCTATAATTCATAACATTATAGGGGTGCATATGATACACACCCAAATAAAGGATGTGCATTGTAGTCTTTCCCATTTTTTTTGTTGTGGTAATTTGTTGTTGTTTTTCTTGTTCTTGTGGTCCTCTAACTCTTTCACGTTATAATAAATATTAGTCCAAGACTCACGTCAAAAAAAAAAAATTGCTTAAAAGCGACCAAGAATCAAGACCCACGTTCAAAAAAAAAATATTTTGGAAGACTTTTTTCAAGATATACTAGTTATAGGTATTTAATAATTATTGTCAAACTAAAATAAAATTGTTATTCATAATCTTTTTTTAGCACTATATATCCTCCCAAACATTACTTTGTTACAAAATTTATTCTACACATATCTCTCAACACAC
Source organism: Rhododendron molle (assembly GCA_025413875.1). Lineage (NCBI taxonomy): Eukaryota > Viridiplantae > Streptophyta > Magnoliopsida > Ericales > Ericaceae > Rhododendron > Rhododendron molle. Next base: position 45,291,459 of record CM046389.1, on the reverse strand, counting down.
TATACTAGATTCATAGTCTATTAATTATGAGCATAATCAAAAACCAATAACTTACAATCTACAACGCAAAACTGAGATAATGATGGGCAGGTCCTATATTGATCAATAATTTTATGTTCAATATTGTTCTCATTTAGTAGATCTCTACGAGTAGAATTCAAATATATATTTTTTGTAAAAAAAAAAAAAAAGTGTTCAACAAGAGTTATAAACATTTTACTAACTCTTTACATAATGGCCGGGTTTTCCGCCAGCGGCTCTCGTGGGCACTCTTCGCGATTTTTTATTTTTTTTGATAATTCAAACCGTGCATTTTGTAAGGTTTGTAAAATAATCTATCTACGAAAAAACAGGTTGTCCGGACATTGATAGGTATATCAAAAGTTAAGTTCTAGACGAAAAAATGGACCGCCTTGATCTGTCAACTATTTTTTAAGTTAAACTGTTCACCGCCGTTCATTTTTTCGTCTGAAAACTCAACTTTTAACATGCTTATCGATGTCAAAACAAATTGATTTTTTGCATGGATATATTGTTTTATAGGCCTTATAAGATGAATGATTTGGATTACCCAAAAAAATGCACCACGGATGTCCACATAGGTGGCGAAAAACCCCATTTTCTACCTCATCGAACATAATTTACACTCTTTTACTAATATTTCAAAAAACAAAAAAGGGTGAAAGAGGGAGAGGAGAGAGAAGTTCCATTCGGATGGACGGAGAGAGAGAGAGAGAGTCATTGTCAACTGCAGTTAGAGAGAGAGAGAATCATTGTCAACCGCAGTCAACTGCAAGTTTGTAAGAGGAGAGAGGAGTGTAATAATGCACAGCTGGCAGAGGAAAGAGACCTGCGTTTTGACTGGCTGGTCCCCCATGGCCCCATGTGCGCACGAACAAGAATAGGTAGGTAAAATTGAGCGCGTGGATTTTTTATTACAAGGATCCAATGGACAATTAGACTTTATTTAGAAAGGATCCGAATGGCTATTATGAAAGGGTGGTGTTATTCGCAGCTACGTATTTTCTCCCATAACCCGCTATATTTCGGTAGGTAGTTGTTGAAAATCATAAATAACATTTCGGTAAATAGATGTTGAAAACAAAATTATATTTCGACAACTGCATGTCGAAAATATGTTCAACCTTCGGTATGCAACTGCTAATACATACATTTCGATAAATAGCTGTTGAAAAAAAGATTATATTTCGGTAATTGGGTGCTGAAAATGTATCTCAATTTCGGTAACTAACTGTCGAGTATAGTTGGAAATTTTTAGCGGGCTATGGGAGAAAATACGTAGCTGCGAATAACACCACCCTCATGAAATTCAAAACTGGGACCGGCTCAGCATTATATATATATGGGCAAATTTCACTGACCTCCCCTGAGGTTTCTGACACCGACAGATACCTCTCCTGAGGTTTCTGAAATTTCACTGCCCTCCCCTCCTTTGGCTGACAATGCCAAAAGACCCCCCTCCGTTACTCTGCAGCTGGAACTTGGATGGAAAAGATGAGGTCATTGTTCACTAACTAATAATATGCCCATTCTACCCTCACCCTTACTCTCCTTTGCTATAAATATATCACCACAGCAATATCTTTTCAGAGGCAATAAAATGGAAATAAGAAAGCAATACAGAGGAAAAAATATTGAGGTAAGAAACATGTGGTACAAAAATACAGAGGCAAAAACTTCTTTTCTAAAAAAAACATTTCTAACATTTTCTCATCTCTCATCATTTTTCTTCCTCCTCCTAAAACCTGTGGTGCTCAAAAAACCATGGATTCTTCAGCTTCAACTAAAAGATACAAGAATATGCACTGCATTTACAACCGGAAAGCAATTATCAATGTAACATGTTCAAAGCCAAACAAAACCAAACTAACTTCTTTACCATCATACAAATTCCATACATCCAAGTAGCTGTCAAAAGACATAAGTTTGAAGTTTACAGTCATCCATATTACAAAAGAGGGCTAAATCACATCATAATCAGGGCTATACATAAATTTGTATCCAACAAAAGATCACAAAAAACTGAATCTATTTTGCCCTATACAAAAAAGTGGTATACAAAAAGTGGTATCTAAATATACTACCACATTAGCCCTATAGTACCATATACAAAAAGTTAGTCTTCAATATGTTCAATCAGCTCACAAAAAGGCCTCAAACTTCATGTAATCTGCAAGACAAAATGTGACTGGACTGTTACAAGATGAATTGCCAAAAAAATACATGCAATAAGCAATTGAAATACTTGCTACTCACTTAGAAAAGAGACCACTCCGATGGGTGGCTTTGAGTGACACACTGTGAAGGTTGTGTCTGTGAAGTACCCACTTGATTTCCCTAAATTCATTCCAATAGATATATAAGCACATGAAAACTATTACTTGTAAGTGATAAAATTAAGTACACTTGGTAAGAAAATAAAAAGTACTTCTTACTTGAGGTGTGGTAGTTGTGTTTCTGCCCCTCCCTCTGCTAGTGCCCCTCCCTCTTGATCCTCTGCCTCTGTTTATGCCCCTAGCTGTACCACTGCCATTACCAATGTTGATAGTATGTGTTTCCCCCACTTCATTGCCACTTGCAGAACCTCTCCCATTGTTTCCCCTACCTCTTTTGCTTGGTCCACCTCTGCCCCTAACTGGTCCTCCTTGACAAGTCCTTTTGTTATGCCCAAACTCTTTGCACCGCATGCACTTAAAATTTGTGACCTCTTTGATTGACTTGTCCCAGCTGCAGGTTCATCAGCTGCTCTTTTCCTGGCTTTCCTTGGCCTACCTGCAGATCTTCTAAGGGGTGGTGGGTCTAATGGGTCACCTGGAATTACTGTTCACATTGAATGATCAAGGATTGGGTGTATCATACTTCCATGTGCTCTCAAGTACATCTCCTTAGAGTAGTATGAGTGAACAAAGTCTTCCATATTCTTCCTATCCTTCATTATTGCAGCCATTGCATGCTTGCATGGAATCCCAGAGATCTCCCACTGTCTACACACACACTCTATCCTCCCTAAGTCAACCAAGTGTCTGACCCCATTGTCCATCACATCATACTCTGTTCCACCACAATATTCTGCCTTACACTGCCTTGCTTCCCTCCCTACTTTGATCAACAATTTTTTTACATTTGCTGTTATCCCATGTGTCCATGCCACCCCCTTTTGATGTCTAGTTTGGATTCTAGACATGACTTTACACCTTATACCCTCTAACATGGTGAGAATTGGCTTTCCTCTAAGATTGCCAAGCCAATTATTGAATGATTCAGCCCCATTGTTAGTGATATGATCAGACCTCACCCTATCATCAAATGCATGCCTTGCCCATGAGCTGACTGGAAGTTTGATCAGATAACCATGTGCCTCTGTGTTTAACTCCTTAATTGCAGCCATTGCATCATTAAATTTCCTCTGGTTGTAGGCCCTAGTAGCTATCCAAAATTGCTTTCTTAGAGCAAGGCCAGGGTATTTTGCCTTGAAATTATTAAACAAGTGTCTTGCACAATTTCTGTGTAAAGCCTCAGGTAATAAATGTGCAACAACCCCATCCAGTCCCTTTTGTTGGTCACTCATAATGGTCCAAGGCCTATTCTGTCCACTAGCCCTAATTATGGTCTGAATGTGTTCAAGAAAAAAACCCCAACTTTGATTATTCTCACTTTCTACCACTGCCACAGCAAGAGGAAATAGTCCATTGTTACCATCTAATGCCACAGCAGAAATTAGGACACCCCCATAAGGACCCTTAAGGTGACACCCATCCACCCCTATGAAAGGCCTACATCCATTCAAGAATCCCTTTATCATACCAGCAAATGAAATAAATAGTCTCCCAAACATGGGATTTTGGGTGGGAAAAGGCCTATTATAGTCCATTTTGATCAAACTTCCAGGGTTGGTCTTCCTAACCTCTACAGCATAGGTTGGAAGAAGCTTATACTGGCCACCATGACTACCCTCAAGCTCATCCACACACTTCCTTTTTGCCCTATAAAGTTGTATCCTAGATGACTCAATGCCAAACCTACTATTCAATTTCTCTTGCATACCATCCAAATCAAGCTGTGGGTTCTCCTTAAAATCCTTGAGAAGTTTCTTTGCTATCCAAGTAGAGTTTGCATCCTCATTATAGTTAACCCTAGTACATGTGTGCTCAGGTGTGTATTTCTTAATCTGGTAGGTTATCCCATCTAGAAGTGGGGAAGCATGAATCCTCCAAGGGCACCCCTCAACATCACAATGTGCAGTTACCCTAGCCTTCTCATTTTTGTCCCTCACAATCTTAAACCCTTTCTCCACTGTGTAGTCTCTAAGCTTGGCCCTAAAGGCATCCACATCAGCAAAAATCATTTTTTCCTCCAATACAACCTCTCCTTCACAGTCCACATAAGGTTCCTTCCCATTATAACTTGTATCAAACCCAGTCCCATGCTCTGTAACCTCATCACTCACACTAGACATGTTGCCCTCATCATCACCTGATTGGTAGTCACTAAGTTCCTCATCATCTACCCCACTAATTTCAACCATAAGTCTACCCCCATCATCTGACTCTACCTCCCCTTCCCTATCCAGATTCCAATCATCATCCTCATCATTATAACCATATACATGGCCATCTTGGGTTGCATTTACCACCTCCACATCTTCTCCATCCACCTCACTAGGGTGCTCTACCTGACATGGATTGGGGGATTCCACTTCTACAAATAAGTTCAATGTGCTAGAAACACCATCAAGATGAAACATATCAATGAGGGATTTGTCACTGTTAAGGTCAATCCTATACCCAATACCAGGAAGTTCACAAAAGATCGAGATTGCTAACCCTAACCTAGTGGGATAATGAGATAATAATTTCTCACTTACATCAGCAAACAAGTCAAAATAGCAATACTTATCAGGATCAATGTTACTCAACCTAGCAACTTTTCCCTTATGGTTGATGATGAAATCAAAATAAGCAGGAGGCATGGCTGAACCAAAAACACCAAAAAAAAGAAAAGAAAAGCGAGGATTATTATACATTCAAACTTATTTCTAAGGAATTCAAGTAAGATATGTAAAGTCTAGTAACAGTACATGAACTATTCACATGCAACCATTTGTTACGAACAGAATCATACTCAGCTTCGAACCCAAACACATATAAATCACACTTAGAGCAAGCCCACCGTTGTGCCAAATGCCATGTCAAAGCCAAAATTTGACATCAATGACAAAACTCTATCTGCCCTGGTGCCAAATGCAATGTCAAATTTTGGCAATTACCAAACATTTCATAGTACCTATAAAGCAATTTTTGACTACCTAGTGTCATTTTGCCCAAAAAAAAAAAAGAAGCAAGATTGCTCCACCAGTTCAAATGGTGACAAAAAGACCAGAAATCGCCCCAGAATCATAACTTAACACCCAACAAAAAAAATATCTAGATTGCTCTTCCTGTTTTCTTTTGAATCAATCAAAAAGTAACAACAAATGATTGCATCTCAGAATCAAGTTAGCCATTATTGCTTCATTAGCACAAATGCATGCAGTTAAAATGGTGTTCAAAAAAATAAATAACATAAAAAGTCAAGAAACAAATGTATATTGTTACTGGATTAATGTGAGATGGGGTTATTTTGTGTTTAGCTAGTCCTTTTAGAACAAGAGAATCCTCTATTGCCATCTAAACAGGGAAAGAAAGAAAAAAAACGAAGAGCAAAAATCAAACATGCAGGAGCAATTTTTTTTTTATCCGCTCAGGAGCAAGTTTGTTGATGTCTTTTCCTATTCTACCAATATGATCTAGTGTTTTTGGGTCAGTTAAGTATAAGTAAAAGTATCATTGTAAAGCCCCAAATTTCTGAAAGAGAAAGGCTAGGAGCGATATTGGCTAAAGACGGAAGTGAATTCGTCTTTCATCCGTATTGTGTCCCATGTCAGGATGAAGAAATCCAAGGATTTATAGTAATGCTCATGGAAGTATTGACTGTTTTAACGCTCATACCAATATGGCAGAACATTTGAACATTTTTTTAACTATTGAAACAGCTCTTTATTTTTTCGGTTTTTAAGGAAGGCCTTCCTTCCCTAACTTACAGAAGTCATATTCAAATTAACCCCCAAATTTTCAAACCCTAACTAATCGGATTAACCAAAACAAATTGTAGGACAATAAAAAAAAAACCCTAAATTGATTTCACAGGATGCATTGCATTATAGGACGCATTACACAAAATATAACAACACTAAACCAAAAAAAACATGGATTCGAGCCATATCAAGGGAACAGAAAAGCCCTAAATTTTGAAACTTGAACTTACTATTCAGATTTCACTACTAAACCCAAAAAAACTGTAAAAAAAAAAAAGAAGCAAAATCTAACAAACATACCTACACTATTTAGGGTTTACATGATTACCTGTATTAGCTTAAAGGATGAATCGTTCTTAGAGAGTTGGAGACCCACGATCTTCTTCTTCAAAAACGACCCCCCTTCTTCAAGTGTTGAGAAGAATCGCGAGCATCATCGTGTAATCGTCTTCTTACGTGATCTGATCGTCGCTCCTCATCGTTTCGTCGTCGTCGTCTTCTTCTTCTTCTCTAGAGCTCTGTCGATGCGTTTCTCTCTCTCTCTCTCTCTCTCTCTCTCTCTCTCTATATATATATATATATATATATATATATATATATATATCGCTGTGCGTCGTATCGAATGGAGAGAAAATATCTCCAACTGTGACTTTATATACATAAGGGCAATTTCATCTTTTCAGGCTCATTTAACGCTGAACTTAACGCCGTCTCAATTAAATTGGCGGGAAGGGGGTCCTTTGGCATTGTCAGCCAAAGGAGGGGAGGGCAGTGAAATTTCAGAAACCTCAGGGGAGGTATCTGTCGGTGTCAGAAACCTCAGGGGAGGTCAGTGAAATTTGCCCTATATATATATGTTCGTATAACAGTAGTTGGAGGGAAAATAACTGACGAGGTTTCATGGTCCATTTGATACTCTCTCCGTCCCTAAATAAATGTCCGGTGCGTAAATTTAGGCCTTACAAAAGATGCATATTTTCGTTAAAAAATCTAATAGAACTCATTGTCATATATTGATTTGTGAAAAAAAATTGATTTTTTTAACGAAACAAATGCACTTATTTAAGAACGGAGAGAGTAGCATTCATAAACTCTGCCCCTTTCACTTTCACTGAGATGTCTCTCGGACAATGATACACCCACCGCGGCTCCCCCACCACACCGCCCACCGCACGCCCGTCGGGCCCACTCCGGCCATCGGACGGCCGATCCGAGCCGTCCAAAAATTTAAAAAAAAAAAACCGAGTGGCCTGGTGCGGGAATCAACGGCATCCGATGTGTGTAGGTGTTCGAACCAATCTTCCATTTTTTAATGGCTCGGATCATCTAATTTTTAGAAGTTTGAATCGAGCACCTACACAGGTTGGATGCCGTTGATTCCCGCGAAAGCCCACTCAATTTTTTTTTTAGAATTTTTGGACGGCTCGGATCGACCGGAATGGGCCCGATGCACGTGCGGTGGGCGGTGCAGTGGGGGAGCCGCGGTGGGTGTATCATTTTCCATGTCTCTCGAGGTAAACCCCTCACATAGGAGGAGTGATAGCCAATAGGATAGGGGGAGATCCAGAGAGAGAGAGAGAGAAGAGGAGGCTAGCATCGAGACTTCAGAGGTGTCATCAACACTGTTTAACTTAGGGGGCGTTCCACGTTTTTGGAAAAAGAATTTTTTAAAAGAGAAGATAATTTCAAACTTAAAATTTATGTATTGACGTAAATAATTTTTCTATCAATATGGATCTTATTTGATAGATCTCATTGAGATCTTTTAAGCGGTGCAAAAAAAAATTATTTTCATTATATTTGAGTTTGAAATTACTTTCTTTTTAAAAAGAAGGTTTAGAAAGAAAATGGAACGGAGTCTTACTAGTCAAGTTTTATCCCCATTTTAAATAGGCATCTGTTGGAGGACAGAAAAAGAACCTTCAAAATTCATGGGAGTAAACGTGAGTTGATCCGGACAAAATAACTTATCGCAATTTCTGCAAATTCATTGGGGTAAACGTGTATTTGGATCATAAATTTGTTAACAGATAAACACACTTGTACGAGAGAATCTATATTATATGTTTTCTATCATCTCTTCTTTTTTTCTGAATATTTTCAACCGCGACTACTCAATTTCTTGCCCATCTTTGTCACCACTCTCTACATTTTCCATTATATTTCATGTTGTCACTATTTGAAGTCCGTAGCATTTTTAGGCATATTGTTAGCGGTTCAATAAAGATTGAAAATTTTGTATAATAGCGCCGGCATGGCAACGAAAAGCGAGGGCATGAATTTTCAACATTCAGGACAAATTGCAGCACATTTACGATAAGAAAGAAGCAACGAAATCATTAAATCACAACACTGTGCTGGAGTTTTGGCAAGTTAAAATCCAACTCCTACTCTTAATCTCTTTCTTCTGGAGTTTCTCTTTTCTGTATACACAATCAGCAATTGAGATCTCATATCAGGGGAGGCTTATCTGCTGGTAAAGCAGCTGTTCTTTTTGCGAAACTTCTTTTACCAAAAATACGTACATTATGTTGCCAACATTTTATCATTTCAGAATTTCCAAAGGTTTATAGAAGAAAACAGAAGTAAATGCCTATACTCCTGCTTCCATGGTGTTTCAATGGTCAATAGGTGAGTACTCCTGGCATAGAAGCGATACTTCTCTCTTTATCTCCTCTTCTATCTTTTTTTTTTTACTCCAAAACAATGCACAATGAATGTTGCCATATTCGATCGAGAGAGAGAGAGAGAGAGGTACGACTTATAAGCCAGGAGTACTCACGGATTGGCCACACAAACACCTTGGAAACTATAAGGGTATTTACTTCTGTATCTCTCGGTGATATTCTCTGTATCTCTGGTAAAAGGTGCAACTCTCCAGTTGATCAATGTAACATATTTGGTTGAGCGTAACCCTCTACTTCCAACAACTAAGGTTGAGTTTCGATCTTGGAATCGTACAGATAAAATAGAGCCGGCGCAAAGACAGCATAACTCTTGGCTAGTTTCGAGCACCATTTCATCAACAGATACATCATTCTAAAGAAGCAGCACAATAGGTCACTACATCAAAACAAGCCCCAATTCACACTAGCCTTTTAAAGAGAAAATGGTCCTAAAATTAGCAGATATAAGTATTCTTACAGTCATCTCTTCTTCAACCACCACCAACAGAAACATTACAGGTTATTAAGAAATAATTCGCAGTAAGTAGCCACCTCAAATATACACTTCTCTTGCTTCGGTCCAATATTACCTTGCAAATGCATTTCGCCGTCAGACAATGTAATCATCTTCATCCCACACAACGCATGAATTTGCAAATTTAGCATGTCCTGAAAATGTATTCTGCCGTCGGACTACATAAGAATCCATATATATTGTCTAATTTTGACAACAGTAGGCAGATTCAGACTACTTTGATATACTTCATAGCTACAGCACCAAACACACTTTTAATGTCTAAAAGAAAACCAGAAAGAGCATAAAAGTAGCAAAACCGTTTTCATCCAAGAGCAAACACCATTATCCACTTCCACAATGAATGCTCTCTACTGCACACTAGTACCTCTTCAGTAGGGAACTACATTTGTTGATGACCAAATGTCCAAAAGCGTTATGAAATGTACAGCTACGTAAAAGAGATCAACTCAACCAGTATTTTGGGGCAATCAATTCACGGTTCGCAGCAGAACCTTGGCTTGCAAGCTTCTGAATACGCGATGAGAATTCCTCAGCCTGAAAGAAGTAAAATCTGTTAGCCTTCAAGCAAATGGAGCAGAAACAAAACATTTACAGAACTATATTTGTGTCATTTTTCATCTGAAACAGTTCACATCAAGGGATTATATTCCACATACAAGAAAAAAGACTAAAATTAAGCATTATAGACCACATACGAATTCATGCATTCGTGGTGCAATATAGAATGAAGTGTTTTTAGCTAGCAAAACAGCAAGGAAAAACAAATTTAAATCTCACCTAGTCACCTTAGCTACCAAAATGGACCAATATAAAAGCGAAAGTACTAGAGCTAAATATCATACTACCTTGTTATCAATTCTGGTTACTTTTAAGATACTAGCACCAGAATAGCACTACTTGTAGAAAGAAACTACAACGAAATGGGATACTAACCTTTTCGTCAATCCACATGAGGGAACTTAGTTGGTTGTTTAATATTTTGACAACAACATCCAAAGGAGACATTCCATCAACAGCATCCAGTTCTCCACCCTAGATGAATCAAACAGGTAAGCATAGCCTATAGAAGCACAGAAAGATACAAGACCAATGGACTAAAGGCCATCTGATCAGCCATTACCTGGTTGGCATTAAGGGTCTGAATAATAGTTTTGATCTGTTCAGCCATCTGTTCCAGTTCCCTCTCTATGATTTCAGCTTGCTCATACCTGAAATCACACCAAGAGAAGTAGTCATCATAACCATCCTGCAGAAGTGCAATGATCAACACCTAATCCACTTCTGAAATGATTATGAACAGTCAAATTTCTAGAAAATGCTCCCAAACCAGATAAAACTGAAAACTAGGACGACTATATCAAACACCTGTTATACATGCATTCACCATCATCTTTCACCCTAATAGTTCAACAAGGGGTTTATACATGGACCCTTCCAAAAGAATGCTCCCATATAACACAATAAAATGTACCTATAAAAAAAACACAATAAAATGGGTGTCCAGAATGGAATATGTGATGCAGTAGTAAGGATGGCTTGGTAGTACTTTTGTAATCAGAGGCTGTACAGCAGAAGAAAAGTGATGGGTTTAGACCTTAGAGCATCACAAACAATTTTCCCACTGTGGGGCCAAACCTAGATTGGTATGATACATTAAACAAAATGATAGATAAAAAAATCCTGCTCTCACAGAGGCAACAATTTTATTTTATTTTTTTATTTCCCGCATACAATGCTATGTATAAACGCGAGATACTCAAGAGTGATGCATTAAGTAACCATAGACTTGATCAACCATTTTATTTCTCAAAATGGCTTGAAACAGCCCTGAAATATATTAAAAGCGGCAAAGAACATAAGCAACTGTAGTGTACATGGATAACTATACAAGTGCATACATTGCATCTCGTGTGGATGCTGCTTCATCATCAAGAAGCACATTACGCTCGTCCTTGTAAATGCGCTGAGCTTCTTCCTCCACGCTTAACAAAGCCTTATCAACCTAACAACAAAACCAAAGAAAATAGAGATCATTTTGCAGATCAGACAACACGCAGGAACTCAATCACATTATAATTAGGTTTGGGATAATAGCCTAGCTGCACAAAGCAGGAGCAGGGAAAGAGGAGCAAGATCACTCAAAAAATTCTAAGGTCGAGAGTGTCTTACTAAACCTAAGGTGGTGGGATAAGTAAGAGAAGACTTTAATTGTAGGTATGGGTTTTTGTTGCTGCATAGACTGTGATTCCTCCAAAAAAAAGTCCATGTCTAAATAATCAACAAATTGCATATCAAGATACCTCCTGCTGATGAGTCTCAATAAGCTCTAGCTGTCGTTCCACAGTTGATTGAGTCTCAACAACTTTGGCCACTTCAGCCTGGACAGTTTTAAACATTTAAAGTTAGCAGTGACCATTCAAAACAGTACCCAACAAACTCAGAAAGAATGGCAAGAGTAAGTGAGACTCCGTCACCCCAACGTAAGCTATAATTAATTGGGCAAGTCATTTTCCAGTTAGTAGAGTCCTATGGATGCAAACAAGATACTAGTTACACTGGGAAAGATACTACAAGAGAACACATCAATGAGGTAAAAGTGCTTATACACCTATTTGGTGAGGTTATAACTCCCAACTTCCCAAGATTCTTCCTGCTTAGCTTTGATTTTTGGTCGTACATGGGATTAAATTGGGTTAAACCTGCAGGCCTACCAGGATTGAATAAAGTCATTTCTTGATACTTGGCTTCCAAGCTCAATTCCTTGACATAAATGATGCCGAGTTTGCATTCATTATTCTCATTAACCTTTGACATCTCAAATCTTTAGAAGCTAGTCAATATGTTGGCAATAAAACATAAAGGATCCTACATCCAATGAGTTTTTGAAATTCAAGCAATGCTAATGGAAGAACTTTAGGAAGTCATTTAAAAATGCCAACTTCAAGGCATTGATATGACATTAAACACATCGTTAGATAGAGAAGATCAAAATCACCAAATAAAACCCAAAAAAATGACTTGACAACATTATTATGACGTTGATCACCTCAAGTCTAAGAAGAATATCACGATTCTGCAAGATTCTCTTGTCCCACTCAGCTATTGCATTAGCCTGCTTTCGAAATTTCCCAGCACGTTCTTGTAGCTCAGAGTTCCACTCCTTTATAATCTTGAACAACAATACACATAGCAGAATTTAGAAAATATTGGAGAAAATGAAACTGACAAAAGAACAAACAAAGGATAAGACAAGAAAATTGAAGTCATAAAGGAAACTAGCAAATTTTATTCTATAAGTGTTTTGCAGCAATCTAAGAAGTTCAAAGGGCAGGGGGGAGGAGATTGGCCATATAAAGTACCTCCTCAACAGTTTTCCCAGTGATCTCAGATGGTAATTTTGGAGCAGGTGATATTGTAGTGCTGACAGTTGAAGTAGTCCTACAAGACCACCAAAAAACAAAGATAAGGCCCAGGAAGCCTTTGCAATGTCATCAAACAGATTAACGGCTTTCCATATCACAGTTCCTAATTCCTACATAGTAAGTTTTCAAGAACTAAAATGAAAGGAGCAGAGAGAGGACGAGTGACCTCATAAGGCTTTTAAGCTTTTCTTTATAATAACATTCAGAAGATTACGAGAATTTAGGTTTTCCTTCAATAAAGCAAAATTTAAAGTCAAATAAAGTCAAGATAGAAAGATAAAGTTTACAGACCCACTAGTAGAAGCAACAGTCAGTGATGTTGATGTCTGAGTAGGAGTAGCACTGGCACTGGATGTTGTTGCAAAACCAGATGTAGAAGGTGGTACACCTGCAAAAGGATAAGCAAAGTAACACATCATCAAAATATCTTTGCCAGGGTCCTCAGAGAGCACCATCTACTAATCTAGGCATCTTGCCATTTGTGACACAACATAAAGACTCCTTATGCTTAATTTATCAATTTTTTTTTTTTTAATTTCATATTCAAGAATAAACCTAACAGTTAACAGCCGACTGCTCTACCACTGAGCTACTGAGTAACTGAGGATCAGCAGCAGATTAGATCTCATAGAGTTCAATTCCTGTTCTGAACCCATGACCAATATTAGTACGAAGCTTCCTTGGTAACATAAGAAGTTAAGTCATGCGGCACTACCAGTAGTTAACATGGTGGTATCATGACATTTGTGGAATGAAGTGAGTGGTCAGTAGAACGACCAAGCACTTCCCAGTCCAGAACATCAGATGAAGTATGTGTGGACAGATGTATACAGATACATTACAAATAGGAAAATCAATTAAGTATTTTGGTTCGATTTCCAAAAAAGTTTTAGATAATTATGTCCCCAATCGTCTCGCGCAATGCAAAGCAGAAAAATTACATCACTTGCAATGGCTTTAGCGAGATCAGCCGCTGTCTTGGTAGTGAACATAGGTTATAAAATCACATCCCACATGCACTCCAGCCTCAAATGCCACGGAATCGAACATCACATGTGCTTGCATGTAACGATAATCAGGATCCCCGTCCCCTGAATATGCTAAAAGTTCCATATCATCACAACACAACATTTTATCTGCAAGTCATTCCCCAAGGCACCAAAAGAAACTTCATCAACCAAACTGCCTCTAGCACAACTGCAAGCCACACATTCTGACTCCAACACAGACAAATTTCAGGAATAAGTTGCAGTTTATTTAAAGCCAAGTCTTCAAGGTTTGAATATTCTGGTGCAGAACCGCTTTGACCACCAATTCAAAGTTTGTTGCCTTAGTAGCAAAAATCTTCAACCTGCTCCCCATGCTTACGCATACAATTGCTCTCTGATAACAATAGATGAAATTAACACGAGGGAAGTTTGGCTTTCGGCTCCTTGAATACTTAAATAACTTGCTTCATACCAGTAAAAGAATTGGAGGTGACACTACATATGCCTTCAACCTGCATCTCAACAAAAATGGGTGCGTCTTCTTGGCCTAGTTGGATCTCCTTACCAATGCTATGACAACTTTGCACTGCCAACACCTTATGGGGCTTTTGTGGCTACTACAAGCATCCACGGGTGACAGGTAGCATTACAGGTACTCACTCCATGAACATCTCCCTCTCCTTCTCCAACACCTACGCCTACTCTCAGAAACATTGCAAATAACTCTGGACAACTTCAATCAATGAGATAACAGGTCCGGAAATATGTAAACCCTCAACCCTGAACCATATCCAGATGACTAATTGCCGACCAATCTTTCCCTTTCAACAAATTGACAACTGTAACTTGACTTGAGTTCACGGGCTACAAGATACAAGTATTTGATGTGTTGCTACTTTGAATTATTTTTTCCAAAGCAAGTACTACAGGTATAGATGTCCTTCTAGTTTATTTAAAGTTATCAACAACACTTGTCCACCATCAACCGCTCCATTAAAACAAGTTCAACTAACAACAATATAAGAACAAGGACAAAAAAATTGCAACTAAAAAAATGTGGGATATGTAATTCAAGTTATAAAGCTCCGACACTACATCCAGAATCAGATTTGCATACAGTATTAACCATCGAGAAGAAAACAAACTCACCAAACAAGGGCAAAGCAGTCGTCGATTGGGCTTGTGAGGATGAGACTGGGGTCAGTGGTTTAGACAGTGAAAAACTTGGAATTGAACTTGTAGTGGCCGAGGTTGCAGCTACGCTCGTGGTGCTACTAAAACTCGGAAAGGTAATAGCAGGGGTTGATGAAGCAACTGTTGTTGAAGCAGTAGTTGAGGTAGTGGCCGAGGTTGCAGCTACGCTCGTGGTGCTACTAAAACTCGGAAAGGTAATAGCAGGGGTTGATGAAGCAACTGTTGTTGAAGCAGTAGTTGAGGATGAGGAACTAAGGGCAAATACTGGAACAGGAGCCACCGAAGCAGCGGTAGTAATAGTAGTAGGAGCAGAAGATGAGGTTACTGTGGCGGTTGGAGTTGAAGCGCTTGTGGTGGTTGTGATGGTAGAAAACAGGGTAGATGAAGAAGTTCCAAAGCCTATGGAAGTGGGTTTTGCAGCTGGAGTGCTTGTGCCCATGCCAACATTAGAAACTACATTTGCAAACCCAAATGAAGATTGAGAACCAGAAGAAGACGCTGGTATCCCAAAGGAGAAATTCGACGAGCCTGTTGATGAAGATGAAACTGCAGTTGTTGTTGTTGAAGAAGAGATTGCCGAAGTGGCTGGAAAGGTAAAAGGCGAAGACGAAGTTGAACTTGAGGAAGATGACCCAAACAAACTAGGAAAAGAAGGTGCAGTTGAAGACCCAAATAACGGCGAAGAAGATAAAGTTGCACTGGATGTACCAGCTCCAAACAAATTGGAAGAAGCAAGTGGAGAAGCAGCAGTAGTACCAGTAGAAGCTGATCCAAACAAGTTTGGACCGGTAGAAGCAGAATTATTCGCAACAGAAGACCCAAACAAGTTGGCAGTGGGAGTCGAAACCGGACCCGAAGTGGTAGACCCAAAGAGTGTTGTTGTACTGGTAGTCGAAAGAGGGGTGGGAGTAGAAGACCCGAACAAGTTTGGCGTAGTAATTGAAGACCCGAAACCAGTTGAAACAGAGCCGGGAGCACCCATTCCAAAAGGGTTTGGAGTAATTGTAGACCCAAAAGCAGCCGTGCTGGGTGTTGAAAAGGGAGTGGAAGTCGAAGTACTGGTTCCGAACAAGTTTGATGTGGTTGAAGACCCGAACAATGATGCACCGGTGCTTGAAACAGAACTGGGAGTAGTAGATCCGAACAATTTCGGAGCAGTTGAAAACGTACCGGAATTCCCAAACTGGGATGAGGCTGCACCCGTTCCAAACAAAGGGGCGGAAGAAGCTGCCGAGGAGTTGAATCCAAACGAAGCCGGGGCCGGAGCGGAAGCCGGAGGATTGGACGAGCCGAAGCCGGAGAAAGGGGCGGCGGCGGGGGCGGCAGACGAGGGTAGGGTGGTGGTTCCGAAGAGAGAGGGGGCAGGGGAGGAAGAGGTAGGGTTTGGAGAGGGATTGAGAGAGAAGGAGAAAGAAGAGGCAGGGTTTTGTGAGGAGGAGGAGAAGCCGAAAGGGGAAGGAGAGGAGGAGGTTGTGAAGGAGAATGGGGAAGAAGAGGATGATGAAGAGAAGCCCGACATTGTTGAATATGGTCTTATCTCCAATGCTAATTTTGTTCGTGCAACTCTTGAACTATAGCCACTTAGTAAGTATTTAACGGAACTCGTGCCCTCTTTCTCAAAACTTCGGTCCTTGAATTTATTACTTCTCCCGCATCTGCAATTTTTTAGACACAATTTCAGATCATGTTTGAACATAGTGCCAAAAAGACTAGCATTGGTACAGGAATCTATAGTCAAATTACTAAACAAGTGGGATGCCACAAAGATTCACTTTTAGAACTACAGAGCAACAACAGAAGCCCTAACTTGTACCACAGCGCTACAACAGAAGCCCTAATTTCCCAGGTCCATAGCCCTAATTCCACCACTTAACAAAGCCAAGAATAAACCCTCTGGAAGAAAGCAAGTAAAGAAAAAAAAACATAAATTGGGATTGCAAAACATTTACAAACGCATTACCCCAAAATCCAAAACAGTAACCTCCAACTTCATTGCATCAAAGTTTTTTTTTCCATCGGCTTAATCGCATCAAAGATTGCAAACAAAAATAAACATTCAAACGAAGAGGGGAGAAAAAATAGAACAAACAAACAATAATGGTTCCGTCTTTTGAGTCAAAGCCCTATAAATCGAAGCACAGTTGAGAAACAAGGACAATACCTGCCTCATACACAGCGCTCCATTACGAAAAATAGCCCCGACCCAGGAGGCGTTACGTACGTCGAGTAAAATCGGCAGTTAAAAACCCTGCATATAAGTCAAGAACTTGTTATCCTTCGTGTTTCTGCCATTGCAGTTCGAAATCAAGGGTTCGGGTTTCTGCTATTCGTACGGAACGAGAGAGAGAGAATCAACTGTGAGGTTTGTCGAAGACTCTGGTCTAGGGCTTCAAAACCAGGACACCGTGGTTGGAAGAGTGAGGAAGACAACTGTGAGTTTTTCTTTTTTTTTAATGTCAGAATCACGTTAGGCTAGAATAAAAGGGAAGGGTATATTGGTAAAAATACTTATAATACTTTCTTTTCTTTTCTCACCTATATTTTGATCATCCAAACGAGACAGTGAGAAATCAAACCCCTTTCTTTTCTTTTCTCACTAATAGGGGAGACAACACTCGTTTCCTTTCTTTTCTCACCTAGGTTGCCAAATGGGCTGTTAGGTTTAGTATTCATAACTAGCGTTGTACTCGTTTGGTGCACACAACAAAAAAAATTACATTGGTATTTTTTTCCGTTCCAATGTATCAAACGGGTAAACCGCTAGTTGATAGAAAATATAATTTACAAAAAAAAAATTAATGTGAATTTTGTTAGTCTCGTTTGGGAAAAAAAAAAAAGGATAATAAATGAAGTTTGATATTTGGAATTTAAAAGCCTCTTGGTGTTCAAATTAACAAGCAATTATAAAACATATAAGATAAAAACATGTTCTCGTAGAGAAGTAATTGACAAAAGAAGGATAAATTTTCTCTCAATAAATTAGGACGAGAGAGCAATATTTCTTATATGCATGTGAATCTTATTTCATAGCTCTCAATTTGTCCTGCTTAATAATTTTTCCAAAATTATATATATAAAACAAAAATATTAAGGATGATTTCGTTAGGAGCACATATGTCAAAATTGGTCCAACAGACGTGCATTTTATTGGGCAAAAAACATTATCTTTGAAGTTATGTTAAAATCTTTTCCATGAATTAAAACTACACCGTCGTCTCATAGCAAGCCTAAGGATGTGTTTTGGCATTTACTCACATTACCAAATTCCATTTCCTCTGGTTAGTTTTCAGAGAACAAAGTTGAACTCTTCTTCCTTCAATGGTAAGGAAAGCTAA
This sequence comes from Rhododendron molle, assembly GCA_025413875.1. Classification (NCBI taxonomy): domain Eukaryota; kingdom Viridiplantae; phylum Streptophyta; class Magnoliopsida; order Ericales; family Ericaceae; genus Rhododendron; species Rhododendron molle. Next base: position 45,273,221 of record CM046389.1, on the reverse strand, counting down.
ATACCCTTTTTGTCTCACATTGCCTTCCCTTTTTCTTTCTTCTTCCATTCTTTATTTTCTTTGTTGAGCTAATAATAAGTAGTAGTAATTGTTTTCTTTCTTTTTTCTTTGAAAACAAAAAAGGAAAAGCCAGAAATGGAGTTTTACAATATAATTCACCTTCGCTTTCTTTCCCTTCCATCTTCTTTTCTGTTTCTTTCTTTCCACAATTTCCGAAATCAAGAATAAGCAAAAGCAAACAGGAAAAAATATGAGTGTTATTGTTTATACACTGGTCCAGAACAACCAGCTAATTTAAGCTTCTTTCTTTCTATTTTTTTTCCCGCCAGACAATAGGTAGAATATTAGGGGTTAGTAGTTATACAAGTTACAACATGAGTCAAACACCTTTAGCATGAGGTCTCGAACTCAGAGTATGTTCCGTGGAAAGGCAAGAAATGAACAAACCCATGTGTTCTACTGCTAAAATAAGTACTTATTTGAATTAAAAATTATCTATCTATCAATATCATATAGAAATGTATTTGAGCCCCACAAACCTCCAAACCCCATTCCTATTTTCCTGAATTTTTGACTTACCACTTTACACGTCCCACCGAAAGGCAAAATGATTTAAAAAAAAAAAAACGGAACCCCACGTCCTATCCCACCCATTGGCCAAATGGTAAAAAAACAAAACAATCACACTCCACTTTCAAAGGCTCACAGGGCAGTAAGCAGTAGTGTTTGTATTCCCTCCTTATGCCTATAAAAGGAGGATTCTTCCCCGTTGTAAGAACCAAGTCAGTGTTATCCGATAATATATCTTGTGTCTTGTGTTCTCTTTCTTTGTTATTTCCGATCCTAATCTACTTCGTGTCTGCTAGTTATGAGCAGAAAAAACCGGAAACAAAACATAACAAAAAAAACCCTCTCACGTCCACACTCTCCCCACTTTTACTCTTCTACCACTATTTAACTCTTCACATGCAACTCCCCTCATATTTTCCTTGCAAATCCTCAATTTTTCTCTTCTACTATTTTAATCCTCGCCATTTCCGTACTCAACAAAAACTTCTAAAAGCTACCTACTGCCTGCTACCACCAATTGCTATGAAGCCAAAGGGAAAGTTTACAAATCAATCAATCCATACGTAAATGTAAGTCCACCACTCTATCTTTATCATGTATCATCACTTTCCCCACAATCCCTCTCTTAATTAGCAGAATCATTTTGATTTTTTTGTTCTCCAAATTTTGAAAGCAAGAGGCTATGTTCAACAACCACACCGAATTAAGAGATTGTTCACTTCACTACAACGTTTGAAGTTGCATGCTATCCATTTGTCAATATGTCACATTGTGCATAGAACGGATTGAACACTATCTATCTACCTTCCTTACTATGGAGTATACTATAAGTAAATGTAGTGGTGGATCCAACCTTTAAAACTCAAATCCTAAATTTCCAACAATGAATAAATTCAACCCAATGTCTTTTCGGTTTCCCATGAATGGAATGGGACACAACGCGAGTGTATTGTGAGAGAATGACCAGTCTTATAAAGTGAAAACTAAGTACTTAAATTAAAAAATAAAAACTTTAACGGAAGGGGGCTCCCCTTTTTTCCCCCTTTTCTCCCGACACAATGAGCGCACTGTTGATTGATAAATGAATAGGCCAATGATTTCTCTTCCATTGGCTCTATTGTTGTGGCATCCATCTTCATTCTTGAAAACTCATTGATCTTAATCCCTGCTGGGTAGACAGGCTGGAGAGGTATCTAAGAGAAAAGGAAACACGATGGAGAAGAGGAAACTGACTGGATAGACAGACATAGGTTGGAATTAATGATTCAATCCAACAGTCCTAACTCATTGAAATTGCAATCCGACGGTTGGAGAGATGGTCATGTTTAAATGGGTAGATAAAAAACCGCTTTGTTATTAGTTTAAGGGGTGGTTTGGCAAAATGGCTTATTTTTTTGTTTTTATTCAAAAAAAATTGCATTTGTTAGTTTTTCGTTAATTTTTGAGAATTATTGATTTTTCATTATGAGAAAAATCTAAAAAGTAAAATGGTACCCCATTCATCAACAAAAAATGTGAGGAGTTTGCTTGAGGAATATTCTGTAGAACACCACACGTCTAGCACATATTACCCCAATGGGCAGGCGGAGGCAACAAACAAGACCTTGACAAGGATTCTTAGTAAGCTGTTGGATGAGCGCGGGGGACATGGACTAATCATTTGCCTATAGCCCTTTGGGCATATAGAACGTCAAAAAGAAAATCTACCCACGCGAGTCCCTAGGTGTACGGCGCGAACACAATTTTGCTCACAGAACTCAACGTCCCTTCCGCAGGGATGGCCCTTGCAATGGAAAACACCGAAGAGACAAGGAGAGCGGACCTAGAAGCGCTAGAAGAAAGAAGGAACATGGCAGCGCAAATGCAGGAAAAGTATTGGGAGTCAGTGGCAAGATATTACAACAAGGGAGTGGTTGCGCGCACCTGTTTGGGGATGAATTAGCTCAATCAAATGATAAGTGATTGTGTGCGGGCGTGCCAGAAAAAAACTAATTTCACAAAAGAAATTATTCTTTTCAAAGTGATTTGAAACAATTAATTTATATCAGGCAACTGTGTTATCTGTTCAATTACCTCAATTAAGAGGATTTTTCCTTAAAGTATCAACCAAGACAAAGAACTGGTTTTCCTCAAATCAAAAAAGATGATTGAACACAAACGAACCTGAATCTAATCAAAGGTAGGTTTGTATACGAACACTCTTGAGATTTTACTAAAACCAATGTAAAAACATAAGCACACTGAATTTAATCAAAAGCGAACTTATAAACAATTCAGAGGATCGAACACAAATAAACCTGAATCTAATCGAAGGTAAATTTGTGCACAAACTCTCTCGAGATTTTCTAAGACTAATGCAGAAATATAAGCGCACTGAATTTAATCAAAGAGAGCCTATAAATGATTAATCTTTGGTAAGAAAAAGACTGAAAGAAATAAGAAACTTGAATTTAATCAAAAGTGGTCTTACATGCAAGCAAGCCTTCAACTTACAAATTAAACTAAACTAAGTCCTAAACTATGATAAATCTCTGAGCAATCATATTGAGTATGAGTTGTCAGATGATGAGATTTTGTCCGGGGCTTTATCTTCAATTTCTTCTTCTATTTATAGACGCCGAGCTTGCCTTCGAACTCCACGTCCTCAACTGCTTCCCACGTTCTACTTCGAACTGATCATGGTCCTTCATAAACGGTTGAGTGGAACCTTCGAACGGTTACATGGATTGATTTCCTCAGAATTCTTCTCTCTCCACGTTTGTTATCTTCGATCATGGCTGCCTTCTGAATCATAGGTCTCCTGTTTTTATGCAACATGAGTTAGTGCAACACGATTGTCTCCTCTGAATGATTCCCTGCTTGATTTCCCATGAGACGAAACATTAATCACCATTGGATGGGTTCTAATAAGTAATCAACGGCTAAACCTAATTACCATTTTAGTTACCCTTAACTGAGGCCCAAACGCTGCCGTTTCCCATCAAAACGATACCGTTTAGTACTAAAATAATATTGCCATTAACCCTATGATCCCATGTATCTTGGGCCAGAATGGGATATGTTCTGATAGGCCAAAGCATTGTTTAATGCCACGTGTAATTTTTCCATTGGGTGGCGTATTTTAGGATGTAAACAGCACCTTCGTGGTTGGCGACCTAGTCTGGAGGTCAACCATGGCAGTTATGAGGAACTTGGAGACACCCAAATTTACTCCTAGATGGGAAGGCCCTTATGAAGTTATCAAGTCTTCCGATAGCAGATATTACCACCTAACACGTGTTAATGATGGAACAACTAATTCCAAGTTCATCAAGAAATTCTATCCTTAAAAGTTGCTAGAGTCTATTGTTTTGTCACTTTTTATGATATTTTGTACCAGTCTTCCCTTTGGGAATCAATTGGTCTTGTCCGTTTGGTAATTTTTGGTATTTTAGTTTTGATAGTAGATAGAGAGAAAAATAGGGTAATAATTGGAGAGATGGGTAATAGTGGAGAGAGATAGAGAGAGAAATGAAATTAATAATTGAAAAAATAGGATAATGATTGAAAAAAGATATAGGGTAATGATTGAAAAACAAAATTAAAACAAAGTAAAGTATCAAAACGAACAAGACCATTGTTTTTTCATTGTCTTTTGTACCAGAATCTTCCATGTGGGAATGATTGTTTTCTTAGTACTAGCGCAGGCTTTCGAATAAAGCATAGATGCGCGCGGTTCCAAAGCGCCAGATACTGTTCATTTTCAAGGAACTAGAGCGAGCCTTTGGTACTCTAGATTACGAACAAGATGTATTGTTCGGATTATGCATTCAATAAACAGTTAGAGCTTATCCTTTTTGTTTTCAAAATGTGTACGAAACAAAAGCATAAAGATAGATGAAACAACTCAGTACGAAGAGCCCGGTATTAAAAACTCAAAAATATATATATTATCAAAACATAGTCATACGAAATTTAACTGAATAACAAAATATGTGTACAAAATGGCTAGGGGGCAACAATCCCCCAAAAACAGACTCATCAGGGTTAAACTCACGGGGCGCTCCAGTGGCTAACTCTAGATCTTCCAGTTGGGCCTCAGCTAGCTCCCCCTCAATGTCAGCCACCTGTTTCCGCGCGGATTCCAGCCTGTCTGTCAGCGCGCGGATCCTCTCTTGGACCTCTCGCCTCCGCCCAGCAGCCAATACCTCAGCCCCTCGTTGAGTCATCCAGCCAAGGTCGAAGCCCACTTGTGCAAGATCAAAACTTAAGGCTTGGAGTTCTTGTTCCATTGCCGGAGTGAAACCGCGGACGGGGGTCTGATTCCAGTTGCTGACAGAGTCATGGAGCGCCGTAAGGAAAGATCCAGCAACAGTTAAGGAGCGGCACCGGAAATCGGTGAATGTCTCGGGATGAACCAGTGCGATGGAATTCAGAAGGGGGAAGCATACCTCCTCCACGTGACCCGCGGGGAAGTTGCGGATCACCTCACGAGGAGTCGGTACCCTTTCCACTTCTACTGTCTTCTTCTCAGCGTTCCGTGCTACCTCTTCCAAGGTGATCTCCATACCTTCGGGCTGTATCCTTATGTCGGTTTGGATCAAAGGAGGTGCGTCCTCTTGCATCTGTTCTGCCTGTACCTGTGCTGCTTGAACCTGCCCAGAATGAACTCCTGTGCCAATTTCCCCGTGTCCTGTTTCCTCAGCCATGACACTCTCAGTCACACCTCGACCAAAATCACCCAAGGCCTCGCTACCTTGCCAGTTCAATAGATCTTCACCTGGTAAAAAACCCACTGCTCTTATCATGTACGACAATTTGGACTCTGTAAGCTTCCTTCGTAACATAAGAAGTTAAGTCATGCGGCACTACCAGTAGTTAACATGGTGGCATCATGACATTTGTGGAATGAAGTGAGTGGTCAGTAGAACAACCAAGCACTTCCCAGTCCAGAACATCAGATGAAGTATGTGTCAGCAGATGTATACAGAGACATTACAAATAGGACAATCAATTAAGTATTTTAGTTCGATTTCCAAAAAAGTTTTAGATAATTATGTCCCCAATTTTCTCGTGCAATGCAAAGCAGAAAAATTACATCACTTGCAATGGCTTTAGCGAGATCAGCCGCTGTCTGGGTAGTGAACATAGGTTGTCAAATCACATCCCGCACGCACTCAAGCCTCAAATGCCACGAAATCGAACATCACATGTGCTTGCATGTAACGATAATCAGGATCCCCATCCCCAGAATATGCTAAAAGTTCCATATCACCACAACACAAGATTGTATCTGCAAGTCATTCCCCAAGGCTCCAAAAGAAACTTCATCAACCAAACTGCGTCTAGCACAACTGCTAGCCACACATTCTGACTCCAACATGGACAAATTTCAGGAATAAGTTGCAGTTCATTTAAAGCCAAGTCCTCATGGTTTGAATATTTTGGTGCAAAACTGCTTTGACCGCCAATTCAAAGTTTGTTGCCTTAGTAGCAAAAATCTTCAACCTGCTCCCCATGCATATGTGCATTCAATTGCTCGCTGATAACAATAGATGAAATTAACACGAGGGAAGTTTGGCTTTCAGCTCCTTGAATAGATTGCTTCATACCAGTAAAAGAATTGGAGGTGACACTACATATGCCTTCAACCTGCATCTCAACAAAAATGGGTGCGTCTTCTTGGCCTAGTTGGATCTCCTTACCAATGCTATGACAACTTTGCACTGCCAACACCTTATGGGGCTTTTGCGGCTACTACAAGCATCCACGGGTGACAGGTAGCATTACAGGTACTCACTCCATGAACATCTCCCTCTCCCTCTCCAATACCTACGCCTACGCCTACTCTCATAAACATTGCTAAGAACTCTGGACAACTTCAATCAATGAGATAACAGGTCTGGAAATATGTAAACCCTGAACCATATCCAGATGACTAATTGCCGACCAATCTATCCCTTTCAACAAATTGACAACTGTAACTTGACTTGAGTTCACAGGCTACTAGATACAACTATTTGATGTGTTGCTGCTTTGAATTATTTTTTCCAAAGCAAGTACCACAGGTATAGATGTCCTTCTAGTTTATATAAAGTTATCAACAACACTTGTCCACCGTCAACCGCTCCATTAAAACAAGTTCAACTAACAACAATATAAGAACAAGGACAAAAAAATTGCAACTAAAAAAATGTGGGATATGTAATTCAAGTTATAAAGCTCCGACACCCAGAATCAGATTTGCATACAGTATTAACCATCGAGAAGAAAACAAACTCACCAAACAAGGGCAAAGCAGTCGTCGATTGGGCTTGTGAGGATGAGACTGGGGTCCGTGGTTCAGACAGTGCAAAACTTGGAATTGAACTTGTAGTGGCCGAGGTTGCAGCTACGCTCGTGGTGCTACTAAAACTCGGAAAGGTAATAGCAGCGGTTGATGAAGCAACTGTTGTTGAAGCAGTAGTTGAGGATGAGGAACTAAGGGCAAATACTGGAACAGGAGCCACCGAAGCAGCAGTAGTAATAGTAGTAGGAGCAGAAGATGAGGTTACTGTGGCGGTTGGAGTTGAAGCGCTTGTGGTGGTTGTGATGGTAGAAAACAGGGTAGATGAAGAAGTTCCAAAGCCTATGGAAGTGGGTTTTGCAGCTGGAGTGCTTGTGCCCATGCCAACATTAGAAACTACATTTGCAAACCCAAATGAAGATTGAGAACCAGAAGAAGACGCTGGTATCCCAAAGGAGAAATTCGACGAGCCTGTTGATGAAGATGAAACTGCAGTTGTTGTTGTTGAAGAAGAGATTGCCGAAGTGGCTGGAAAGGTAAAAGGCGAAGACGAAGTTGAACTTGAGGAAGATGACCCAAACAAACTAGGAAAAGAAGGTGCAGTTGAAGACCCAAATAACGGCGAAGAAGATAAAGTTGCACTGGATGTACCAGCTTCAAACAAATTGGAAGAAGCAAGTGGAGAAGCAGCAGTAGTACCAGTAGAAGCTGATCCAAACAAGTTTGGACCGGTAGAAGCAGAATTATTCGCAACAGAAGACCCAAACAAGTTGGCAGCGGGAGTCAAAACCGGACCCGAAGTGGTAGACCCAAAGAGTGTTGTTGTACTGGTAGTCGAAAGAGGGGTGGGAGTAGAAGACCCGAACAAGTTTGTCGTAGTAATTGAAGACCCGAAACCAGTTGAAACAGAGCCGGGAGCACCCATTCCAAAAGGGTTTGGAGTAATTGTAGACCCAAAAGCAGCCGTGCTGGGTGTTGAAAAGGGAGTGGAAGTCGAAGTACTGGTTCCGAACAAGTTTGATGTGGTTGAAGACCCGAACAATGATACACCGGTGCTTGAAACAGAACTGGGAGTAGTAGATCCGAACAATTTCGGAGCAGTTGAAAACGTACCGGAATTCCCAAACGGGGATGAGGCTGTACCCGTTCCAAACAAAGGGGCGGAAGAAGCTGCCGAGGAGTTGAATCCAAACGAAGCCGGGGCCGGAGCGGAAGCCGGAGGATTGGACGGGCCGAAGCCGGAGGAAGGGGCGGCGGCGGTGGCGACAGACGAGGGCGGGGTGGTGGTTCCGAAGAGAGAGGGGGCAGGGGAGGAAGAGGTAGGGTTTGGAGAGGGATTGAGAGAGAAGGAGAAAGAAGGGGCAGGGTTTTGTGAGGAGGAGGAGAAGCCGAAAGGGGAAGGAGAGGAGAACGTTGTGAAGGAGAATGGGGAAGAAGAGGATGATGAAGAGAAACCCGACATTGTTGAATATGGTCTTATCTCCAATGCTAATTTTGTTCGTGCAACTCTTGAACTATAGCCACTTAGTAAGTATTTAACGGAACTCGTGCCCTCTTTCTCAAAACTTCGGTCCTTGAATTTTTTACTTCTCCCGCATCTGCAAGTTTTTAGACGCCATTTCAGATCATGTTTGAACATAGTGCCAAAAAGACTAGCATTGGTACAGGAATCTACAGTCAAATTACTAAACAAGTGGGATGCCACAAGATTCACTTTTAGAACTACAGAGCAACAGAAGCCCTAATTTGTACCACAGAGCTACACAGAAGCCCTAATTTCCCAGGTCCATAGCCCTAATTCCACCACTTAACAAAGCCAAGAATAAACCATCTGGAAGAAAGCAAGTAAAGAGAAAAAAAAAAAAGGAATTGCAAAACATTTACAAACGCATTACCCCAAAATCCAAAACAGTAACCTCCAACTTCATTGCATCAAAGCTTTCTTTTTTTAATCGGCTTCATTGCATCAAAGATTGCAAACAAAAATTAAACATTCACACGAAGAGGGGAGAAAAAATAGAACAAACAAACAACAATGGTTCCGTCTCTTGAGTCAAAGCCCTAGAGATCGAAGCACAGTTGAGACACAAGGACAATACCTGCCTCATACACAGCGCTCCATTACTCAATAGCTCCGACCCAGAAGGCGTTACGTACGTCGAGTAAAATCGGCAGTTAAAAACCCTGCATATGTCAAGAACTTGTTATCCTTTGCATTTCTGCAATTACAGTTCGAAATCAAGGGTTCGGGTTTCCGCTATTCGTACGGAACGAGAGAGAGAGAGAGAGAAGGAGAAGGGTTGAGAGAGCGAGAGATGGACCTTTTTCTTCTTCTCCAGATATCCGTTCGTCTTCGTAGTTCGACCAGAACCCAAAAACTTTAAAACACTTGCTATTTATAACTAGCATTTTACTCGTTGAACATTGGTATTTTTTTGGGTCCCCGTGCATCAAATGGGTAAACCGCTATAAGAAATTAAGAATGAAACTCGTATAACAATTCAGACATAACAATTTACACAATGTCTTACATGCATGTGGGCTCCACACACTATTATGTGTGGGCCTTACATGCATGTGAGAGCTTATGTAAGTTATTGTGTTTGAATCGAATAGCAATGTCCAAACCGCTAATCGATGAAAAATATGCTTTAAGAAAAAAATTAATGTGAATTTTGTTAGTATCGAACATCGAGCGGATACATTGCTAGTTGATGGGAAAATATAATTAATAGAAAAAGAAACATAGGATAAGAAATGACGTTTGATATTTGGAATTTAGAAGCCTCCCAGTGTTCAAATTAACAAGCAATTATAAAACATATAAGATAAATAAAACAAATACTAAAAAAAGTATTGATTTTTATATCGCTCTTTATGTTAATAAAATGAAATTGTAAATTTTCCTAAAAGCTCTCCCTTCCTCTCCCTCGCACACAAACGTTTTCTCTCTCCCCATGTCCTCCCTCCCTCTCATTCTCTCACCCAATCTTAAAAAAATGAAAAATCTAAGAAATTAGTATTGGGGGTTTGGAGGCTTGTGTGACTCTACTACATTTGCGTAGGATATTAATTAATTAATTAATTAATTAATAGATAAATTAATAGATTTACTCTCTCCAGTTCGAATTTTGGTAGGAGTATTAGTTTAATAAGAAACATTTTCTATAATGCTAAAAACATTGTTCTCGTAGAAAAGTAATTGGCAAAAAGGGATAAGTTTTCTCTCAATAAATTAGGATGTGGGAGCAATATTTCTTATATGCATGTGAATCTTGTTTCATAGCTCTCAATTAGTCCTGCTTAATAATTTTTCCAAAATTATATATATAAAACAAAAATATTAATGATGATTTCGTTAGGAGCACATATGTCAAAATTAGGGGTGAGCAAAAAATTTGTCAAACTGCGAATCTAGTCCAAATCAATCCAAACCGAAAGGTTTGGTTCGGGTTTTTAGTAATATGGTTTAAAAAGATTAGAAACCGTGTTATATGATTTGGTTTGTGAATTCACGTTCACGGTTATGGTTCTGAACCGATCCGAACCGTATATACATATATATATACATTATAATGGGATTTAACCATGATTCACTAAATAAATGTAAGAGCCTTAGTCAACTATTTTTCCAATTATTGATAGCTTAATTCAAAACAAATCATGGTTTAAAACCGAAACCGAACCGTACTTTAATGGTTTGGATTGGATTAGTTTGGTTCTATGCCTTTGTGGGTTGGTTTGGTTTTCTAAATTCATAATCCGTAAGTATTGGTTTGGTTCTTGATTTACTATAAAACCAAACCAATCCAGACCATGCTCACCCCTAGTCAAAATTGGTCCAACAAACGTGCATTTTATTGGATGAAAAATTACGGAGTATTATTTTTGAAGTTATGTTAAAATTCTTTTCATGAATTAAAACTGCACGGCCTCATAACAAAGCTTAAGGATGTGTTTAGCATTTACTCACAATATCAAATTCCATCTCCTCTGGTTAGTTTTCAGGGAACAAAGTTGAACTCTTCTCCCTTCAATGGTAAGGAAAGCTAAATACTCTTCTCCCTTCAATGGTAAGGAAAGCTAAATACTCTTTTGTCTCACATTTCCTTCCCTTTTTCTTTCTTCTTTCATTATTTATTTTCTTTGTTGAGCCAATAATATGTAATTATTTTCTTTCTTTTTTCTTTGAAAACAAAAATGACAAAAGCTAAAATGGAGTTTTACAATTCACCTTCACTTTCTTTCCACAATTTCCGAAATCAAGAATAAGCAAAAGCAAACAGGAAAAAATAGAGTGTTATTCATACACTGGTCCAAAACAGCCAGCTAATTTAAGCTTCTTTCTTTCTATTTTTTTCCCGCCGGACAATAAGTAGAATATTAGGAGTTAGGCCCCGGTCCGGAACTCATTTTAAGTACTTATTTTTTAATAAGGCAATTTCAAGCTCAAAAATCATGCGCTTACGCAAATAATTTTCTTATCACTATGGATCTTATTTAATAGATCTCATTGAGATCTTTAATACGGTGAAAAAAAATTGAAAAATTATTTTCTATTTACATTATTTTTGAGTTTAAAAATATGAAATAAGTACTTATTTTACAAGTTATAACATGAATCAAACAACTCTTTCATGAGGTCTCGAACGCAGAGCATATTCCTTGGAAAGGCGAGAAATGAACAAACCCGTGTGTTCCACTACCAAAATAAGTACTTATTTGGGTTAAACGTGATGTATTGAGAGAGAATGACCAATCTTATAAAGCGAGAAATAAATACTTAAATTAAAAAGTAAAAACCTCAGTGGAACGGGGCTCCCCTTTTTTCCCCTTTTCTCCCGACACAATGAGCTCACTGTTGATTGATAAATGATTAGGCCAATGATTTCTCCTCCATTAGCTCTATTGCTGTGGCATCCATCTTCATTCTTGAAAACTCATCGATCTTAAGCCCTGCTGGGTAGATAGGCTGGAGAGGTATCTAAGAGGAGCGAAACACGATGGAGAAGAGGAAACTGACTAGATAGACAGGCATACGTTGGAATCAATTATTCAATTCAACAATCATAAATTATTGAAATTGCAATCCAACGATTGGAGAGGTGCTCATGTTTAAATGGATAGACAAAAAACCGCTTAGTTATGAGTTTAAGGGGTGGTTTGGCAAACTGAATTATTTTTTTGTCTTTATTCAAAAAAATTGCATTTGTTAGTTTTCCGTCTATTTTTTGAGAATTATTGTTTTTTCCTTATAAGAGAAATCTAAAAAGTAAAAAATTACGATCAAAACCTAAATTTTTTGAATAAAGACGAAAATTGTTCGTGCCGCATATATTTACTCTTGACCGCCACAAATTACACCTGGCCGCATATATTTACTCTTGGCCGCCACGAATTATACTTGGCCGCGTATATTACTCTTGGTCTCATATAATTATTCTTGGCTGCCACAAATTACACTTAGCCGTGTATATTTACTCTTGGTCGCCACGAATTACACCTGGCCGCGTATATTCACTCTTGGCCACATATAATTACTTTTGGCCACTACGAATTACACTTGGCCGCATATGATTACTTTTGGCGGCCATGAATTACACTTGGCCGCCTATATTAATTTACTTCCTAATATTTTTGTCTATATTTAAAAAAAACCCCCAAAAAAAAGGATTTTAGTTGTGATTTTTAACTTTTTAGATTCGTCTCGTTATGCAAAAGTAATAATTCTCAAAAGAATGGACAAAAAACTAACCAGTGGGAAATTTTTTTAATACAGACAAACAAATAATGCACTTGACAGCCAATCACATACATGATCACAAGCTGCACTTGCTGCAGATAATGCACTTGACACCTTCCTTACTTTGAGGATGACATCACCGCGTTGTTGAACCTCGGTGAGAAACTGTAGCAGGCTGAGTCTCGAGGCCGAGAGGCACCAAGGGAGATCCCGAGCCATTCTTGGCAAGTCCGATGCACCCTCAGGCGGTAGCATCACGCCTCGGCATGGCCGACGGTCCAGCAATTAACGTCTCTATCATATTCTATTAAACAATCACGTTCGGCCCACCGACTCTAGGACAGTCGGCTACCATATTCGGTTTTGAACTAATGTAGGACCCAAGGTCCCAGCTCATCCACGTAGGGACAACAACCGTGACCGCGATGACGTTCATGACGTCAGCTGAACGGTTATCGTGGCAATGATGAGAGCATGTGAAGATGACGGCTCACCTCATAAACGGTTACGAAACCCTAATGTAACGTAGGGGTTACGTCAGCCGACGTGTATCGAGCATACATACAATCTTGGAGGCCACGCTAGAGGTTCCCTATAAATATGTAACGACCCGGAATTTTGACCCAATTTTTTTTTATATAATAATGTTATTAGAATTATTTTCTTAATACAATTATTATTATTATTCCTTTTAGATACAAATATGCATGCACAACTTCTTTTTAATTTTCCTACAATACTTGCATGCATGCACAACTCTTCTATCTCTCACTCTCCTACTCGATCTCTACCTCCTCCGTAACCCTAAAATCGAGCACGATTCGTCCGTTCCAAAACCCAATTCCATTAGGACTCGATTTTATTCGAAACTCATCCAATTCTTTTATAAATACATTCCTACTCCGACCCTAGGGCACGCACGAAAATTTTCACACTCCAATCGTCCAGAAAAGAGAGAAAATCGAAAGGAAATCAAAGCTCCAAAACTATGGAGTTCTAGAGAGAGAAAAGAGAGAGAGAAAAGTGGGTTTTGTAGATCCGTTCGTCCGAGACCTAAATTGATCGTTCCAATCTCATTCTACAATCCCAAGCATCCACGAACATCAACCAATTCGGCCCCAAGGTCTCCCGATCGAAGAAACCGAAGTTTTCTTTCCAAATTGTCAAGTTTCCGATCGAAAACCAATTCCATCCAATTCGAGGTATTATAATTCGATCCGAAACCTCCTCTAAGTATATTTGATGTTTATAGACATAACCCAATGACCCCCGTAGTCCCATGCATCGAGAACAATGCTAAAAACCCAAAAAACCGAATCTGGGCAGCAAGGTTGCGGCCGCAACCTTCGGATTTTTCAGCCGCATGCACCAGATTTTGGACATTGCGGCAGCAAGGTCAACTCCAGTCAAACCTTGCGGTTTGACTTGATATGGTTCGAAGCTTCGTTTCGACATCCCGAACCTCGTTTTCGACCCCCGATTTATTTTTCAGACTTTTAACACTTCAAAGATCATAACTTGTTAATGTCATATTTTTTTTATTTATTTAACCATTTATTAAATTATTTATTCGTTTTCATGTAAAAGTTTACAAACTAAAATTTCTCGCGACCTTATAAACTACTTTATAAATCCCCAAACTATTTTTCCTAGATTCCTAACATATCAAAGATCATAAGTTGCTGATTTCATATTTTTTTTATGTTATTAGCTATTTATTTTATTTTTAATTAAAGACACAAACGAAAAATAATTGCAACCTTCCTAATAATGTTTTTAACATCTAAACTATTTTTCCTAGACTTATTACATCTCAAAGATGATATGTTAATAAAATAATAATTTAATTATTTAATCAACTAATTATTATTATTTATGCATTGGTTCTAAATATAAATACTTTAAAATATTATAATGGACGTTAAAAATTTCGAATAATTTTATTTAGACTTTGTACAGCCCTAGAATGATATTCTGTAAATATAAATATATTTCCAATTATTTAATTATTTATTGTCTATTTATTCTTGTTTTGTCTATTAACTAAATCTTTTTTTATTTAAAATAATTTCGTGAGCATCCAAACCCAACTTTTAGCACTTGAACTTATTATAGAGGACTGTTAGGACCTTTATTAAGGTTACGATAATTATTCTAATATTTTTACCTAATTAATGTATTTAATTAGTGTTTAATTAACTTAATTACTTATAATTAATTAACAAAAGTCTAGAAAATTATTTTTAAATCTTAATTAATTAATTCTTTTATTCTTAATGACTTTGTGACCATACGAGATTAAGGGCAACGGCCCAGTCATAAAAAGTTATGTGATTGCATTGCCTAATAATTGTTTTGACCTGTCTGTTATTCGTTTTTAATTATTATTGAGAATGATATGGTGTTAATGCTTCATTTGAATGTTAGATTGGACCCTAGGGACATGGGGTGGTATGCGAAATAGAAATCACGTAGACGATGCTAAGTAATGGATAAATTGTGAAGTTTCCTTCTGTTTAGAGGTTGCCTGCAGGCGTGATTCTGAGATATGATGAGATTTGTGGTGAGAAAGTATACAGACGTTGTTATTGTTAAGGGAAAAGGAAACAAATGAAAGTCGTGGGCTTAGCAGGACCTCGGGGGTGGCCTAACAGGACCTCGTGTGATCGGGGGTAGCCTGAGTAGGACCTTGAGGGCAGCCTGAAAGACCCTGTGATCGGGGGTAGCCTGAGTAGGACCTTGAGGGCAGCCTGAAAGACCCAGTGTCGCTAGGGTGGCCAAGCAGGACCTTGAGGGCAGCCTGATGGACCTAGAATTGTGAGAAGGGCCAAGCAGGACCTTAGGGGCAGCCTGACAGGACCTCAAGTATTGGGGGTAGCCTGAGCAGGACCTTGAGGGCAGCCTGATGGACCTAGGATCGTGATTTGAAACTGGCGGGTAGTCCAGTAATATGATTTGAAACTGGCGGGTAGTCCAGTGATGTCTGTGATGATTTAAAACCGGCAGAGTAAGCCCGGAGATGATTTAAGACTGGCAGAGTAAGCCCAGTGATGATATAAAACTTGGCAAAGTAAGCCCAATGATGTTTTGATAAAACCTGGCAAAGTAAGCCCAGTGATGTTTTGATAAAACCTGGCGGTGGCCCAGCGATATTTTGTGATGTTAAAACCTGGCGAGAGGTCCAGCGATGTTTTGTGACGATAAAACCTGGCGGATGGTCCAGTGATATTTTGTGGAATAAATTGATGTCCTGGCGAGAGTCCAGTGGAATAAATTGATGTCCTGGCGTGTGTCCAGTGGTGAATTGATAGACTGGCGTGTGTCCAGTGATGATTGTGATGTGGTATATAAGATAGGCGAACCCTAGTTGTGATTCAGGCATGATAAGCTAGCCCCTTGTTGTAGTATTGTAACTTAGGTTATCTACGACAGCAAAGGGAAGTGATCTCATTGGACCGAGTGTAACGCCCCGACTTTTCGGGTGTAAAATAAAAGGATTTCTTAAGAAAATTTTGCTAAATAAATATGATTTTCCAAAAATAAAGATTTCGCTAATACAATCTCAAGATAGATTTACGGAATCAAAATACACTAACTTCAGAGCTGCCTCTAATCTTGATACGAATCCTAAGCACCCTCGATCTTCGTTACTGATATTCTTTTCGTGTCGAACTGCATCATCGTTGAATCTTCTCCATTGAATCCTGCGCCCTCTAGCAAATTGATCGCCGAAGCAATCGATTTGCCAGGATACAGACGTATCCGTGAGTGATAAATCACCCAGTAGAATAATCCAACCCAACCACCCCTCTTACAATTACAGCTAGCAAGTAAAACAGGATAATCATGATGTGAATAAGTAAAACAGAGATTTTTCACGTCAACCAGTTCATTACTATCCATTAACCTAACGTGTAATCCAACATCTCCCTACGAGATCTTTCCTCCCCCAACCGTTAGCCATGCTCGGTCCCATGAGATCACTTCCCTTTGCTGTCGTAGATAACCTAAGTTACAATACTACAACAAGGGCCAGCTTATCATACTTGAATCACAACTAGGGTTCGCCTATCTTATATACCACATCACAATCATCACTGGACACACGCCAGTACATCAATTTGTTCCACTGGACACATGCCAGGACATCAATTTATTCCACTGGACACACGCCAGGACATCAATTTATTCCACTGGACACACGCCAGGACATCAATTTATTCCACTGGACACACGCCAGGACATCAATTTGTTCCACTGGACCCACGCCAGGACATCAATTTGTTCCACTGGACTCTCGCCAGGACATCAATTTATTCCACTGGACACACGCCAGGTTTTATCAACAAACATCACTGGGCTTACTTTGCTAGGTTTTATCGTCACAAAACATCACTGGGCCATCCGCCAGGTTTTATCGTCAACAAAACATCGCTGGACCTCTTGCCAGGTTTTAATATCACAAAATATCGCTGGGCCACCGCCAGGTTTTATCATCACAAAATATCGCTGGGCCACCGCCAGGTTTTATCAACAGAAAACATCTCTGGACTATCGCCAGGTTTTATCAACATAAAACGTCACTGGACCACTGCCAGGTTTTATCAAAACATCACTGGACTATCCGCCAGGTTTTATATCATCTCCGGGCTTACTCTGCCGGTTTTAAATCATCACAGACATCACTGGACTACCCGCCAGTTTCAAATAATATTACTGGACTACCCGCCAGTTTCAAATCACAATCCTAGGTCCATCAGGCTGCCCTCAAGGTCCTGCTCAGGCTACCCCCAATACTTGAGGTCCTGTCAGGCTGCCCCTAAGGTCCTGCTTGGCCATTCTCACAATTCTAGGTCCATCAGGCTGCCCTCAAGGTCCTGCTCAGGCTACCCCCGATCACACGAGGTCCTCGCAGGCCACCCCGAGGTCCCGCTGGCCACCCTAATGACACTGGTCTTTCAGTCGCCTCATGTCCTACTCAGTACCCCCGATCACACGAGGTCTGTTAGGCCACCCCGAGGTCCTGCTTAGCCCACGACTTTCATTTGTTTCCTTTTCCCTTAACAATAACAACGTCTGTATACTTTCTCACCACAAATCTCATCATATCTCAGAATCACGCCTGCAAACAATCCTCTAAAAAGAAAGAAACTTCATAACTTATCCATTACTTAGCATCGTCTAAGTGATTTCTATCTCGTATACCACCCCATGTCTCTAGGGTCCAATCTAGCAATCAAATCCAGCATCGACACAATTTTATTCTCAATAATAATCAAAAACGAATAACAGACGGATCAAAACAAATATTAGGCAATGCAATCACATAACTTTTTATGACTGGGCCGTTGCCCTTAATCTTGTATGGCCACAAAATCATAAATAAGGTATGAACTATTTAATAAAGATTTAAAATAATTTTTCTAGGCTTTAATTAATTATTCTTAAGTAATTAGATTAATTAAATACTAATTAAATACATTAATTAGGTAAAAATATTAGAATAATTATCATAACCTTAATAAAGGTCCTAACAGTCCCCTATAATAAATTTGAGTGCTAAAAGTTGGGTTTGGATGCTCACGGAATTATTTTAAATAAAAAGATTAAATTAATAGACAAAACAATAATAAATAGACAATAATTAATTAAATAATTGAAAATATATTTATATTAGCAAAGTATCATTTTGGGACAGTAGGAAGTCTAAATAAAATTATTCGGAATTATTAATTTCTTTTATAATATTTTAAAGTATTTCTATTTAGAATCAATGCGTAAATACTAATAATTAGTTAATTAAATAATTAAATTATTATTTTAATAACATATCACCTTTGAGGTGTCAGGAGTCTAGAAAAAATATTTTAGACATTAAAACATTATTTGTAAGGTTGCAACTATTTTCCGTTTGTAACTTTAATTAAAAATAAAATAAATAGCTAATAATATAAAATAAATACGAAATCAGTAAGTTATGATATTTAACATGTTGGAAATCTAGGAAAAATAGTTTGGGGATTTATAGAGTGGTTTATAAGGTCGTAATGATTTTTAGTTCACAAACTTTTGCACAATAACGAATAAAAATTTTAATAAATAGTTAAATAAATAAAAAAAATATGACCTTAACAAGGTATGAACTTTGAAGTGTTAGGAACCTAGGAAAAATAGATCGGGGGTCGAAAACAATTTACGGAAAGGCGAAAAGTCGATTTGAACCAAAATAGTCCAAACCGCAAGGTTGGACCACGGTTTGACCTTGCTGCCGCAAGGTTCAATTGCTGGTGCAGGCGGCTGGCTGCCCCGAAGCTCGCGGCCGCAAGGTC
The DNA here is from genome assembly GCA_025413875.1 of Rhododendron molle. NCBI lineage: Eukaryota > Viridiplantae > Streptophyta > Magnoliopsida > Ericales > Ericaceae > Rhododendron > Rhododendron molle. The sequence continues at coordinate 45,254,314 of CM046389.1, read as the reverse complement.
GCGGGCTGTTTTGGGTTTTTTCCGTTTTTCTCACTCGTTTCAATGCATGGGACTATGGGGGTCATTGGGTTATGTCTATAAACATCAAATATACTTAGAGGAGGCTTCGGATCGAATTATAATACCTCGAATCGCGTTGAATTGGTTTTCGATCGAAACTTGACAATTTGGAACGAAAGTTTCGGGTTTCTTGATCGGGGAACCTCGGGGCCGAATTGGTTGATGTTCGTGGATGCTTGGGCTTGTAGAAGGAGATTAGAACGATCAATTTGGGTTCCGGGTTGGTCTAGGTGCGAAACCCACTTTTCTCTCTCTCTTTTCTCTCTCTAGAACTCCATAGCCTTGGAGTTTTGTTTCCTACGAATTTCCTCTCTTTTCTGGCTTAGTGAAGCGTGGGGGAATGGTGGTATGTTCGTGGGTCGATGGGGAGGGATATATATAGGAAAATTAATAAAGAGAGTGGTAGAGTTGTATTCGAAAAAGGTTTTATCCTTTTGGGCTTCAAATTAGACGAGATATGGACGAATTTACGATCGGGGAGGAAGTCTAGACCGACTAGGAGAGGGAGAGATGGTAGAAGTGGGCATGCATGCAACATGTGTGTGAAAAAAAAAATAGTATGACTAAAACTATATAGTATTTGCATATAAAAGACTTAATAAGATTATTAAAAATAATAATTAAGACTTAATAATATTGACTCTATTATTATTATATAAAAAAAAATAAGATCAAAATTTCGGGTCGTTACACCGAGCATGGCTAGCGGTTGGGAGGAAAGATCTCGTAGGGAGATTTTGGATCACACGTTAGGCTAATGGATAGTAATGAACTGGTTGACGTGAAAAATCTCTGTTTTACTTATTCGCATCATAATTATCTTGTTTGCTTGCTAACTGTAATGTAAGAGGGGTGGTTGAGTTGGATTATTCTATTGGGTGATTTATCACTCACGGATACGTCTGTATCCTGGCAAATCGATTGCTTCGGCGATCAATTTGCTAGAGGGCGCATGATTCAATGGAGGAGACTCACGATGATGCAGTTCGACACGGAACGAATATCAGTAACGAGGATCGAGGATGCTTAGGATTCGTATCAAGATTAGAGTCAGCTCTGAAGTTGGTGTATTTTGATTCCGTAAATCTATCTTGAGATTGTATTAGCAAAATCTTTATTTTGGAAAATTATATGTATTTAGCAATATTTTCTTTAGAAATTATTTTATTTTGCACCCGAAAAGTCGGGGCGTTACAAAATACATCACTGTTCCTTCTTGAAAGAGGTACATTCGACATAACCTTGAAACCCTAGCTTTTGCTCCTTCATCTTCTTCTCTGCAAGTATATTGACTCTTGCACCGGAGGGCCATTCCGGAGAGCCTCCGGTGTGGTCTCTAGTCGTGCTCTCTTTTGCAGGCTAGGTGAAGGACGAAAGCTAACCACAAACCACAAATCATAAGGAACGAACCATCTTGATCGGAGCTCCACAGAAACTCATTTTGTAACCTAGCATGATGATCCAAAATTGAAGATTAGCAATTTCTCTGGGGAAAAAACATTTATAATGTAATTAGAGCCCGTTTCAGAATGAAAAAAAGTCATTCTTTTTAAAGAAGGTAATTTCAAGCTCAAAAATAATGGGCGTATTAAAATATAAAATATGCAATATGGATTTTGTTGGAAATTTATATGATGCAAAAAAAAATGAAAATTTATTTTTCATTCACATTATTTTTAATTTTAAAAATGTAAAATAAACTGCTTATTTTTTATAAAGGTTTCTGGAACGAGCTCTTATTTTCTCTGCAAATATGGTTATGTTCAGCGGCTCCAGTCATACCAATTCGCATACTATTTCTCGCCCCACAACGGAATTAACTAGGGAAAATTCTATACTCAAAATCACGGTGAATCTAAGCAGATTTTGAGATAAAACTCGACAAAACTATTTTGCCACATCTCCTAGAATAGCTGTTATCTAGAGTCCTGATTGAAATGAGTGCAATTAATTACAGTTTTGGGACGAAATAAACAAAATCGGAATAGTTAGAGGAATAAAAGTGAAATAAACCCCACTCTTCAGTCTTCCGTCACTCCCGGCAAAATTGAAAATCCCGATCTAAGGTCCATCGGATTGATCAGAGAAGTTCTGAATCGGATACCTATACGTATATCTGATCTTCAGCATATAGTGCATTTACAGAGAAATCGAATGGATAAAGGGAAAGGAGTGGTGATGGGTCGAAGATGGGCTGTCGATTTCACTGATAACTCATCCACTCCTTCCTCTCGCGACGTCTCTGATCCCCCCGGTTTCTCTCGTGCTTCTCCCGATCAGGTCCCTCTTCCTCCCCCCCCTCCTCTCTCTCTCTCTCTCTATATATATATATATATATATATGTTTGTATATGTGTTTGTATAACAGTATAAATTCTTCCTTACCCAAATTTTTTCCCCTTACCTTACCCAAAAAACAGTATAACTTCTTACAAATGTAAGCATGTGTTGGAGATGGGGTTACTATAAGACGCATATACAGACATTTTGGTATCCTCTTCTGAGTTGTTGAACTTGTTGCAGGATGATTCAACCCTGAGTCGCCAAAAGAAGGATGCTGAATCTAATTGGAAATCTCAGGTAAGTTCCAATTAGGGTTTGGGGTTTTCGGGGGCTAGGGTTTTAGGGTATAGGATTTGGGGACCAAAAAGAGAGAGAAAATCAAACACAGCGTATCCAACCCAAGAATTGTTTCAGCAAGAACTATATCCACTTGGGTAAGTTTCACCAATATGGGGCTCACTTTAGCATCAGCCGACATGAGAGCAAGCACATGAACAAGACATCGAGACCAATGATGTCCAAATCGAGAATTGAAATGGTCCTTTTTGAATCATGAATTGCTCCGATTCGGTCTTTATTTCCAAAATGATGTGGGAAAGTATATATATGGATTTGGGTGACTAAAATATAGACCATAGTTGAAACTGTTAGAACCTAAATCACTTGAAAGCTTGTTTTAAATGATGAATTGATAACCATGTGAAATAATAGGTAAGCTGCTAACGCTTGTATTGCAACTTGCAAGAGATGAGGATTAGTGAATTCTACTTAGCAAACCCTTCGTAGGACACCATTTTGTCTCTGTCGTTTTCAATTTACTCTTAAAATAAATCTCCCCGTTCTTACTCTGTATAATACTTAATAAGAGAAATATATTTTTGCGAGTAGATAAGGAGAAACAAAGACAAAGATGGCATATAACAACATTAAAGACCTGTAGTTCAAAAAAATGAAAGACCTTAAAAAATTGGTTTGAACCGTTCTTCAACAATGAAAAGGGAAAAAAAGAGTTAAAATTGAATTCATCAAATTGAAAGTCAATCAAACGATTCACCAATTCACTGATTCACTTACTATTTGCAGCTATTTTCTATTCATGCAACCTATTCGTATCAATGAGCCACTGAATTGTATCAAATTGTACGATTCTGACAATTAAGAGTTGAGACTATGCCCTTGATATGTTAAAGATCATCACCACCTCTTGAAGTCTCCGTAGTCTTCCAAATATTGCCGGCAACTTCCGGATATTAATGGACACTTCTAGAATTCTCTAAAATCTTCCAAAAACTTCTAGACTTTGTTGGAGTCCTCTAGGCTCTTCCGGAATACTTTGGACTATGTTAGAACCTTCTAGGTTCTACTAGAACTTTCTGGACTCTCTAAAAAATTCTGAAACATAGTTACAAAGTTGTGTCTTGATTCATCCATGACTTATCTATAGATAGGAGTGGGTTTCTTTATGAGTGATTTCAAGAAAATGAGACTCCAAAGTGTGAAGTGTGAGATGTCCAAAGTCCTAAAGATAGTGTCAAAAGAGAGTTTTCCTAGAGAGAGTTAAGTACTAACTGTGTGTGTGAGTTATCTTTTGTGAGTGGTAGAAACTGTGTTGTTATGTATGCAAGTTTTGTTTACAAGTGTTTGTAATTGATAAAGTGTTAGAAAAGCTCAGCCCACATAGTCTCCTTAAAACCCAGGTATTAAGGAGAGGGAAGCTAAGGCCTTATAACCAGCATAAAGGGGGCTTGTCCAGGCAATGTGGGACACAATCCAACACACTCCTGGCCCACAAAGCGTGGCAACCAGATAACGGTTCACCAACGAAAGGTCCAACCAAAGCTCTGATACCATGTTAGAAAAGCTTAGTCCATATACTCCTTAAAACCTAGGTATTAAAGAGAGAGAAGCTAGGGGCCTTATAACCAGCATAGAGGGGGCTTGTCCATGCGGTGTGGGACACAATCCAACATAAAGTTATATCTACTTGTGTTCAAATCTTTATAATACTTAAAGTTATATAATGTATAAAAGCGCACCTCACATGTATATCATGCATCTACCGTAGTGGGTTCATTACTTCGATTAAAGGATTTTGTGTAGTTATTACTTGATGCTCCAAAGTTTTTGCGGTTATTTTTTTTATATAATTTGTTGCGGCCCGTGGGAATTAAGACCTAAGACAGTCTCAAGTGCATATCAATAGTATGCATTTTGCAGTTGCCTCAGGTTTGGGTATTAAGGAGAATGTAGACCACTTTTGGTTTGAAAGGCTTTCATTTGGGAGTAGTATGTACGCTAGTAGTGACACTCTTGAATTAGAAGCATTTTGTGTGCCTGGTTTTATAAACTAAGCGAAGCTACATTCAAAGTAAACATGTATATTTGAGCTTATCAAACACCCTATTTCAAACCTCAAATGGCATATAGTATCTTTTCTGGATCATTTAAGAATTCTGGTATCTTTTCTAGTAAGGTATTTGTATTTGCAAAGAAGAAGAAGAAGAAGAAGAAGAAGAAGAAGAAGAAGAAAAAGTAAACATGTATATTTGAGCTTATCAAACACCCTATTTCAAACCTCAAATGGCATATAGTATCTTTTCTGGATCATTTAAGAATTCTGGTATCTTTTCTAGTAAGGTATTTGTATTTGTATTTGCAAAGAAGAAGAAGAAGAAGAAGAAGAAGAAGAAGAGAATTAGAAGAAGAGAATTGGTTATATACAAGCCTTGATCTTTAAAGTGATTAAGAGGAATTAGTGATATGGCGTAGGAGGGATGAAGAAGAAGAAGAAGAAGAAGAAGAAGAAGAAGAAGTAGAATTGGTTATATACAAGCCTTGATCTTTAAAGTGATTAAGAGGAATTAGTGATATGGCGTAGGAGGGATGGACTTGGTTGTTTAGTCAATCAAATTATATGATGACTGAAACTACTTACGATTTTGGCAACATTGAGTTTCATGCTAAGCAGATATGGAACTGGAATTGTCTAGTTTGGTGTTCTTACATTTGGTGCTTGTAGCCTTTAGATCAATAAACAAGTTTAGAATATTGCATTAGAGGTTTTCACGGGTCCTTATTTTCGAACAATTTCTTATTCCTAAATTCTAAATTTGGTTTCGACTTCTTCATGAGATTAGAAGTACACTTTCAGCTTTCTTGTGACGCTTGAATTGCTTAAATTCTTTCAGAACTTATGTATGTTGTGTGACGAGGTTTAAATGGGAAATTGGATAGTTTTCTATCCAGCATCAAATTGAAGGCTAGAATTATTGAGTAGTAAGACATATTACCATAAATTTGAGATGTTTGAAAAGACTCAATGTAGAAGACATGACCATGGATGGTTAAGTTGTGTATTTCTTTTGTTTTATCGTTATGTTTGTTTGGACTTTGAGTTTCGTGCAATAATCAAGCAGTTGCGAGCTCCGATGTTTAATCCTGCTAATCCGGCCACGCCACCTTCGCTTTAGTTAGAGAAAGCACAGTTTCTGATCCTGCTAAGGCAAAACTCATCGACGGCTTCAAAAACTCTGGTGTCACTGTCCTCCATGTCTGTATCCTCCTCACAGTCATACATACGCATATGAGTACCTCCACATCACCGAGGGTTATGAGCACTTCCCTCACGGTACTACTTCGTTATCGGTCACCCAGGACTCTTTTCTTTAGCCTTGTCTGAATCGGAACCTCTATCTCTGAGTTCTCCTGAGTTGCATTTTTTCTATTGCGCGAGACACACACAATAGGTGCCCTTTTAAACGCAGTCACTTCATCAACAATCGATCTCCTGTACTTGCCTCTCATCCGCAACAACCTTCTTTGAGATGACCTTGATTTATTTTATCAGCAAGTTTCTTATCCTTCTCAGCAAGAGCCTTCCTTTCCACGGCTAAGAAACTCTTCATCACCAGAAAATGTTCTTGTAGCCCGCAGATCAACCTCATCCAATAGTTCGTTCCTTGCTGTACTGGAGGGTACCTTAGCCGCCTTCAGTTCATCGCTCGAGGTTTTGAGTGTGTGTTGTGCGGTGGTTGGCAAGAAAGTTTCTACCCCTAAGTTATGGACCGTGGGGACTTCAACAGCGTTGGAGGACATAGTTGAGTCACAGGAGGAGGACATACTTTTGGGATTAGGGTTACAGAGGTAGGTGGAGAAGCAAAAACGGAGAAGAAACAGTTGGTTTTATAGGGCTGCAGAATGAAATGATCTGTGTGTGATTTCTTGCAACCCATTATTGCATGGATTTCTTCGATGGTTTTAGGCACAACTTTTCACGCCCAAATCAAAAAATATGAAACATGAACCTTAGGGTGCGTTTTTTTGTTTTTGTTTTTACTTTTTTGAAAACTAATAATGAAAACATGTTTGGTAATTTGTTTATGTTTTTTGTTTATCATAAATGTTTTTAAAGTTTCTAGAAATTATGAAAACATTGAAAAGGTGTTTTTCGTTGTTTTCAAAACAGGTCAGTTCAAATTTTCGACTATCACTCTCGATTGTTTCCCCCCGACTTCCCCCTATCTAATACTCCTCTGGTTCTTCTCTCTCTCTCTCTCTCTCCCTCTCCCTTCCTGGGTGTGAATCCTATATCCACATAAAGGTAGACGATAGATATGAAGTTGTAATTGGACTGTGTACTACATAATGGAGAGAGAAATTGGGAGCTGCTATAGTGCGAGAAAATATCTTGCCATAGTGTAAGAGAATTTGAGCCTCTTTCATGCACGCCAAGTGTTTCACTCCTTAAACGGCTATGGTTATTGACTTATTGTTCTTTCTAGTTGAAACTTGAAAGACAGTGCAGGGATGGTTAGAACTGACTAACTAAAACTACAGTAGTAAATACTTTTTATGTTGTTTTTATTTGTTATAGTTTACAGAAAAAAACTATATTAGTGAACATGTTTTTTGTTTTTGTTTTTATTAAAAGTAAACGTCATTATGCTTTTAATTTTTCATAAACAAAAAACTGAAAACGTTACCAAACGCCCAGCTTTCAAAAATGCCATATCATTTTTAGCAATGCGATAGTAGAAAAGAGTAAGATTTGAAATTAAGTTGTTCGATTCCAATAGTTCCATCGAGCCAACTATCGAAATCAAAAGATAACTTCAAGTCTTATGACATGGATGTTCTTTTCTACTATGGCATTGTTAAAATCAATAGAAGTAGTATTGACAATTTAATCCAATTTCAGAATTTCTCACATATAAAGCTGTTATAACTCCAGCAGTATAACCACATTAGAGCCTAATAGAAGCACCAAAATACCCGGATCGAAACGGGCGAACCAACTTGAACCCACTTCTTGTTACAATCAAAACCAACCACATAAATGTGAAAACATCAAAAGTTTTATTTTCTAGATAATTTTTATTCTAATTCAACATTTTTTTTTTTACTTATACTTTAATTTTTACGGGCGGGGCGGGTAAACCCGTTCCCCGATCGGGGCGGGAATGGGGGTAACAAAAAAAAACCCGGTCGGGGTCGGGGTATGCAAAAACCCGCCCCGCTCCGCCCCGTTGCCATTCCTACCAAGTTGTTAGCGAAGTTTTGTGGGTTTATGTTTTTCATAAAAGATGGGAGCCCGTAAATATCGAGGGTAGGGCTGATATCGGTTCGGTTCGATCGGTTTTTTGACATTTTTTAGACCGAACCGACCAAGTCGGTTTCTGAATTCCATACGCCGACACCGACCAACTAATGGCATTAACCGTTCGATTCAGTCGGTTCAATTGGTCTTCCGAATGCTGAAAAAATTCCATTCATGCAGATTCAAAAAAATGTTGGACGCCCCAAAACAACCATGTATAACAATGATCAAACACAAACTAAAGAGAGATTAGAAGCAACAAAGAGATCTGGAGCTATAATCTGTTGAGATGTGAAACCTGTTAAGTTTTTGTCCTCACAGAGCAAGATGAGAGTGTGAAGTGCAGAAGAATTTGGGGCTGTCTTGTGCCAGCCACTGTCGGGGAGAGAGAGAGATGAACTGAGAAGACGGGGACTGAAGGTGAACTACGTATGGGTGTAACCTTTTAGAGAGAGAACAAAGGGGAAATGGGAACAGAGGAAGGGCTTTACCTGTTAGTACTAATCAGTGGATGCGTGGATGAAAGGCCTCTGAATTAGTATATACGCTAGGATGTATATCTAACTGTGTGTGCTGAGCTAAAGAATCGGTTCGGTGTCAATTGGTTCCTTTTCTGTTGAACCCGAAACCGAACCGATATTTACAATTTTCAGAAATTCAAAACCGAACCGCCACATTAATAAAACTGACCGAAATTGTTAAAAATGGCTCGGTTCAGTTTTTCAGTTAAACTTTCATCCCTAATCGAGGGTAACATCTCAACATTTTGTGCATGTAATAATTTTTCCGTTTCCTCCTCGTGTTTGCCGATGCTAAAGTGAGCCCAATTTTGGTAGAGGTAACCGAACAAATAACCCAAAATATGAGTTTGAACAATTTTTGGGTTGGATGAGTTGTGTTTGATTGTCTGTTTATGCATATTTCTGAAGCGAAACGTGGGAAATAATATGAATCTTGTGAATGGAATGTAGCCTTGGTATGGCTTTGCATTGGAGCAAAATAATTATTCTTATAAATATAATTAATACAAAATAAAGAGGGTTGGGGATATAAATGAGGGTAGAATGTTGAATTCTCTCTTATGTGTTACTTTGTATTATCGTATTTGATAATTCAATTTTTGTCATTGACGAGATGCTGTTATGTTTAGCCTTTGTGCTATAGGCAGCCCTAATGCCACGATTCCTTTTGTTAGGGTCACGACAGTTTTTGTGTAATTGACTATTGAGCGGAGCCCTCATTAGTCAAAAGCCATTGCCAAACAACCTCTCCAGTGGCCCGGTCCCTTGGCTTCAGCGTCATACAACAGCACAGCACACCACTCCAAATCATATGCTAACCTTTATGAGTCCTTCCCTCCGTCCTTTTCTTCAACCACAGGAGTCAGGACCCACTCCTCTCCCTTATTCTCTATGCGCTCTTGGATTGCATCCCTCCATCTTTACCCATCCAGATAATGACTCTGAATCGACAATTCTTTTTACAAATCAAAACAATAAACAACTGCAAACAGTAATTGCGTTGGTTAGTAAATTTACTACCCCAAAATATATATTTCTCCACTCCTAAAGACAACAAGATGAAGAAGGGATAAAAAAATCTGCAATTTTTACTTTTCCCTCCCCAAACGTTCAGACAAAAGATGAAAATTGAGAGAATTATACTAAGGTTTTGCTCGATTCGAAGTTTACTCTGTCAATGTCATCGGCGAACGAAGGCAAGTCGCGAACAATCTGGTCAATCTTGTGCAGGAAGAAGAGGTTGGGTCCGTATGGGGTGAGATTTGCAAAAGCATAGTGAGATTGGTGACCTTAAATTTGATGCCTCCTCAATTGCAGTGGAGACAGGAGTGGCAAGTGGGTCTGTAGTGAAACAAAGGGTAATCGAAGAGTGAAGAAAAACTTGAGGGTATAGTAGTCAGTCAACATAAATTGTCGTGGCTTTAAAAAATATATAATCGTGGCATTATCACCACCCTTGAGCTATATGTGAAATTGATACATAATGAGAGGCATGACATGTCAGACGTATTGCGAAAAGACTTTATTATCTCCTTCTGGTGGTATATCTATTATTCAACCACTTAACCATTGTGTTTGAATGTAACTTATCTTTAATCATTTGACCATCTTTTGAATTTTGTGATGCTTTGAGAAATTGTTACTACTTACTAGTAGAACATAAGCCAGCATGAAAACTTGATTTGGGAAAAAGAAAAGTACTTTTGTTTCAAGTTTCTGTTATCTTCAATAGGTTAGGGGCTTGCTCTCTTCCTCCTTCCATTTGTTTTTCCTCTTTAGAGAAATATCTTCGAGAAGATAGCAAGAGGTATCAGTAGAGAGACAAATCTTCCCAAAGTGGAAAATAGTATAGGCTTTGACCACTGCTGGTCAATTACCAGAAGCTATGAGGAAATAGGTGTTATCTTCTCCGCTTTGCAACGAGAATCTGCTATCTTGGACTGCGAACGGGTGACACCCAAAAAGAAAATGAAATATTGACGATACTATTAATGAGATGGTTTTGAAGACTTTGTTTTGCCTTATCTGCGGTTTTATTTTTTATCGCAGTTGGAGGACAACAAAAATTCAAATTAAACAGATACATGAATGAACAAACAACGTATTAGTCTAATTGCACCGAATTGTTTGGTCCAAATCAGTAGTCTCTCTCTCTCTCTCCAAGATAGTTGATCTGCAACTGCTTTTTATTTGGGCAGAAAGCATGGGAAGTAGCCCAAGCCCCTTTCAAGAATTTGCTAATGATGGGCTTTATGATGTGGATGGCTGGAAGTACAGTGCATTTGTTCAGCATTGGTATTACATTTTCAGCTCTTTGGCAACCTATAAGTGCTCTTCAAGGAGTTGGAAAAGGTAAGGCATCAGCGTATATTTCATCTTGACTCTCATATGCTTCGATGTTCAGTATGTTTCCGGTATTGTATACATATTTGTAGCAAGAGCATTTTGTTTTGGTAGTGTGGGTTCATGAGTGAGGCTGGAGAGATACAATCCTTATGGGTTTTCTTCCCTCCAATACGTGGATGTTATTGTTTCTTTATGGCTCACAAAAATGGAGGTTTTCCCTTTCGATTTACCAATTAACCAGCAAACTTCATCCTTCCAAGTGTGCTGAGACTTGCCGATACTGTGTAAGGTAGTAACTTGCACCAGCGTACTACGCATACTATTCTAAGTTTGGTAGACAGTTCGGGAGAAAGCTTGAGGACCCAAAGGCTTTCAAAGCTGAAATTCTGGGGTATTATGAGGGTCTTTTGGGGACTCAGTTCTGTGATAAGTGGGATGCTAAAGCTGTTTTAACCTCAAGTTATGGAGGAGCATAACGTGATGCTAATTCATCCTGTCTCTGTGGAGGAGGTAAAAAAAGGCTCTTTTTCCATTTATGGGGACAAAGCACCTGGTCCGGATGGCTACAATTCTTCTTTTTATCAAAAGAATTGGGAGATAGTTGGTCCTGATCTTGTTCATGCTCCTCAGCACTTCTTTTCTAGAGGGTTTTTACTCAAGTCCTGGAATGGAATTGCTATCTCATTGGTTCCTAAGGTGAATAGCCAAACTAAAGGAGTTCAGGGCCTTCAGGCCTATGGCACACAGCAATGTGCATTACAAGTGCATTTCTAAAATTCTAGCCAACAGACTACATGGTGTGCTTCCTTATCTTATAGATAAAACCAAGTCTGGTTTTATTAAAGGCTGTTCTATCATTGATAATGTCTTGCTTATGCAAGAAGTTAGAGGTTATCATAGGGATTCTGGTTCCCCTAGATGTTCTATTAAAGTAGACCTAATGAAGGCCTATGATTCTGTGGATTGGGGTTTCCTTATCAATACTTTGTCTGCTATGGGTTTTCCTAGTATCTTTATTCAGTGGATTTCACAGTGCATTTCTACATCCTGTTATTCTATGATTATTAATGGAAGCTTGGAAGGGTTTTCCTGGGAAGGAGGGGTCTTAGGCAAGGGGACCCTATCTCCCCTTATCTCTTTCTGATTGTGATGGAAGGATTCTCTGCAATTTTCAAACAAAGGGTGAGCAGGTCTAATTTTTTCATTTTCATCCAAAATGTCGAGCCCTAAATTTGACATAGTTGGCCTTTGCTAATGACCTTTCTATTATCTGTGGAGCTGGCTTGGAGACTTTTGTTATACCATTGGAGATATGTTTGATGATTTTTACACTATTCTAGGTTGAGGCCTAATATGCAAAAAAGTTCAATCTTTTTCTGTGGAGTCGGTGATGAGGTGGCTATGTCTCTCAAGGGTGTGCTTCCCATTCCTGTGAGTTCCTTGCCTGTTAAATACTTGGGAGTACCCGTGATCTCTACTAGACTTAGAGCTATTTACTGTGAGATTCCTCAGGATAAGATTCTGGGGAGAATCCAGAGTTGGTCCAAAAAGGTTTTGACCCATGCGGGGAGGGTGCAGTTTATTATTTGTGTTATATAACATCCAAGTGTACTGGAGCCAGATTTTTGTTGTTCCTCATAAACTAATTAAAGCAATTGAGGGTAAGTTGATGGCTTCCTTTGGTCTGGCAATGAGTTAAACCATAAGTGTGCTAAGGTGAAATGGGCTAATGTTTGTGCTTCAAAAGGAGGAGGGTTGGGTTTTAGAAGGCTGAAGAACTGTAATGCTGCAGCTATGTGTAAACTTCTATGGGACTTAAGCAAGAAAGCTGATTCCCTTTGGATCAAGTGGGTATATACCTGGTGACTGTTCCTGGACTATTAGAAAAATCTTTCAACTGAGAGAGTCATGTCAACCTCTTATTTTGTACAAAGTTGGGAATGGTAACTCTACTTTTGCTTGGTTGGATGACTGGCACCCTTTGGGTCCTCTAGACAAAAAGTATGGAATCAGGGTTTGTGCTAATATAGGCCAGTCTCTTTCAGCTAAACTTTCCTCTTTATTTCATAATAATGGCTGGAAGTGGCCTAGGGAGAGGAATAGAATTATGAAAGACTCTGTGATCGAAGAATTGACTCCAGAAGGTTTTCTGCCTGACGTATCTATGGAAGACTCTGTGATATGGATTCCCTCTAAGAATGGCATTTTCTCTATGGAGTCCGCATGGAACACAATTAGGAGAGCCTTTCCAGTTCAAAAGTGGTGCAAGGTTGTATGGTTCAAAGGGCATGTGCCTAGGTGGGCCTTCATTCTGTGGATGGCAATGCAAAATAGTTTAAACACTATGGACATATAGTTGTTATGGGGTATTGTGTCTGATGCATCTTGTGCATTGTGTAATTGTGGTCTTGTGGAGTCCCACAATCACCTATTCTTTGACTGCCTTTATTCTAGTGCTGTCTGGGCTGAAATTGGGAGGCGAATATAGTGGCTAGGGCTCCAATGAAATGGGATGATGAGATGAATTGGTTTAATCTGCACTCTAAGGGGGATAGCATGAGGAAGTGTGTCCTTAAAGCTTGCTCTTTCTGCTGCAATTTACTGTATTTGGGGAGAACGCAATGCTAGAATCTTTCAACATAAAAGTTAGGACCCTGGATCTCTTGTTGCTAAAGTCTGTATTTCCATTCGTGATGCTTTGCTGTCTTGGAGGAAGCTGGATGCCACTCAAGACAACAGAGAGATATGCAGGGAATGGAGTATTCTTTAGTGCATCCTTTTTGTTCATAAGATTTTGCTGTTGTAGTGTAATGTTTTGTTGGTTCTTGTGCCTGCTGTTTTTACGCTGATTTTGCTCTCTGGTCTGGTTTTGCATGACCTGCTAGGAGTGTTTTGGTTTTTTCATTCGTTGTACTGATTGTAGATGTGCTTGGGCTATATAATAATAAAGGTACCTTTACCGATAAGAAAAGAGAGAGAGGGATAATTGTTCGAATTTGGTACTGCTAACAAAGAATCCAGAACTGCCCTTGGAGATTTCCTTTCGACTGACTCAGGTTTTAGTATTCTTGGTTCAAGAGAGATGGGAGCACTTTTGAAGATAAGATCAGCACTCGTGTCTTTTTGGAATAAGTTGCATACTGTGTCCCCCTCCTGGGCTTACTTATCCTAGGATTGAAGGGTTCTTTCTTCGGTCATGAGTGACTCACTTTGGGAATGTTCCTCTACTCCATTGCATAAGTTGGAGACTGGAGAGGGCATGGAAAGAAGCCTCATTTGATGGTTCTATTGGGGTTCTGTGAACAACAATTTAGTGTTATTCCAAAAACAACATGGTGATGGAAGCCTATTTTTGAATGAGGAGGGAGGCATTGGCATCATTCCTTTGGTTCCAAAAACAAAATGGTGATGGAAGCCTATTTTAGAATGAGGGAGACATGGTCATCATTCCTTTGGTTGAGGTGATACTTTCTGGGCATTCTTTTGTGCTCTCTTTTATGGTGTGCAAATGCTAAGGAGAACAATTTCGGAGATCTCTTCAGCTGGAGAATCTTCTACATGATTAGGTGGGCGGAGTTTTGTGCTCCTAGAATTTGTAATTGTTAGCATTAGAGGAAAGGGTTCTTGGTATGGGCACTTTGTTGGAGGTTGTCTCATTCTGCAAATGGCAGGTGGGGTTGCTTGCCAAGTAAAAGAGTGTCTGCACTATTCATGTTCATTCAGACATTTTTATCCTCTTTGATTGGGTTTTGTTTGTTTTCCTAGGTTATGTTAGATTTTGTTGATTCTTACTCGATTCATTGGAGGGGAGGTTTCCAAATATTACATTTGCTGTCATAGTTAGCCTTCTTCACCGATATTTAGAAGAAGGAACAAAACAAACTTGTGGTCATGTGGTCTAAGCTTTGTAATTTTAATTTTTATGTGACTTCCCCAACTCCCTTTCTCTTCTTTGCCTTTTATTGTCTTTGAGTTTCTGTTTTTGAGGAAAGTACTTCTAATACTGGATTGTAAAAATTCTTCTATTTTTTCTCCAGTCTTGATGAAACATTGTGCTGTTTCTTTAACGAAGTGCGGCCTACTGCATTGTTTTGTATGGGAAAAAAAAATTTGAGTTGTTTTTTTGCAAGACATTCTACCAACATATTCAACACTTATAATGCGCCACAAGATATATGGCTGGTTTTTATCAATTTCCATTTTGTAGAACTTTATAATATAAGCCTGTTGACTCGATGTCCTGATTTAAGTTTTCTTGCCTTTCAACTCTGCTTTATTTTCTCCCTTCTGATACAGTCCTGATTTGCTGAACTAGAACTGTTTATTTTTGTTTCCTGCAGTTTTTGAGCCTTACAAGGACAGTAGAGTAGAACTTCTTGGGCCAAAACTACTGTTCATAGCCCTCAATTTGGGGGGCCTAGCGCTTGGTGTATGGAAGGTCAGATGCTTTATTCCTTTTATTATTTGGTATTTGTAGGAAACTTTAAATGTTTGCTTCCGTATTGATTTTTATAAGACTTGGTTGATGTTGGCAGCTTAATACATTGGGTCTGCTTCCAACCCATGCTTCAGATTGGGTCTTATCCCTACCTCCTGCTCAGGTTCAGTTCTTGAATCTAATTTGTGTGCTTTTTTTAAAAAATAATTGTGTAGAACTCTTTGACTTTCGATGGCATCCTGAAAAAGAGTTAGTTTTGGATGTTCATTCAATCGAATTATAGTATAATGGAAAATTTTGTCTCACATTGACAGAGGGATGGGATTACTACCATGTTGCTCTAGTTCTATGTTTCATATCCTCCGCAATCTCTCTTCTTCTAATAGTTGACTCTGCATGAAAAATGATCACCCGCTTAGAAGCATGTGTATGTGTACTGGTACGAAATGGGTACGGCGGTTCAGTGAAACTTGAAAAATGTTGTGTACAAGTATGGAAACTTCAAAGTTTTGTACACTACTTTTGAAGTTTTGTAGGAAACCTGAAAAATGCCCATAGATTTATATTCTTCCTACTTAATGGTGTTCCGTGGAAAGTTCACAAGAATTTCTTATCAATCACAGGAGGTTGAATATTCTGGCGGGGGTGTACCATTGCATTAAAGCCTTTCATCATTTTAACTTCCGAGGAACGTTGTAGAATGGAAGCTTTTCCTTGCCGTTGTTGGAGCTAATAACTCACTCTCTCATCACACAGACGTGTTTTGCTTCCGTGATTTCATCCACCGGAGAACTTTAATCGTTTTGGCCTTGAAGTAGCTTTGAAGTGTCTTTAATAGCCCGCGGCTTATGTTCCATTACCTTTACGATGGCTCGTGGTACAATGATTTTTGTTCTTCAAGAGACGTTGCCAACGGGAATTCGGAATTTTGATATGAGAAATGTGGTTTGGAAACGCTTCTGCGTTGGACGGGCAATTTGTACACCAATTTAGACAATATTTAGGCACTAGTTATGGAGTTTTTTTTCCTGTTCGATTGATATTAACATGTTTTCCAGTATCCCACGCCAAATCTATTTTAATCTCATCAATTCTCAAACTATCCTCAGTATTCATACCTCCCAACTTCAAACGGTCACCGCCATCTTCGTTTATCATCCTGCCACCATCCCACCCCGTCTCCGGCCATTATCTTCGACTACCACGAGAACCTCTGAGCTGCCATCTTCTCCAACCTCTTTCGCATCGTCTCCCACCCTACTCAATCTCCCTCATCGTATGGAATAAACACAGACCTGGGTTGTCATGTACTACTTTGATGTTGCTGTTTTCTTTCGGCTACTTAGTAACTAGCTTGTATTTGGATTTCAAGGGCATTCCCACGGTCCTAGTTGGTTTTTTTCTCAATAGAAAATTAACTTACCAAAAAAAAGGGGATAATTAACATATGTGCCATTGAAAACCCGAGTGATGCTATATGTACAGACCAAACGTATACCGAAATCGTACCGACGGCGCCGGCCGGCCGTCTCCGGCCACCGGATGACCGATCCGAGCCGTCCAAAAATTCTATAAAAAAAAACCGAGGGGCCCCACGTGAGAATCAACGGCATCCGAGGTGTGTAGGGCGCTTGATCGGAGCACCCCTTTTTCCCCGTCCGGTGGCCGGAGACGGCCGGCCGGCGCCGTCAGTACGATTTCGGTATTCCTTTGGTCGGTATACATATCTTTATCGGAAAAACCCCT
Organism: Rhododendron molle; assembly: GCA_025413875.1. Lineage (NCBI taxonomy): Eukaryota > Viridiplantae > Streptophyta > Magnoliopsida > Ericales > Ericaceae > Rhododendron > Rhododendron molle. The sequence continues at coordinate 45,237,325 of CM046389.1, read as the reverse complement.
CGAAAAAGACTCTATATCCAAATGCGAGATCCACCGGATCACCACTGCTCCGTTTATCCTCTTGCACTCATTTTCTTAATTTTATCATGTGAAATACAAAATTTATCCTTTGTAAATGACATAGAGTAAGAATTGTTCGGTAATTTCATCTGAAGAATGATAAGAAAATGAATAAAAGATAATATCCATCCGTTTTGTCATCAATCATCAAACACACCCTAGGGAGAGATCACCATTCGGTGACAAAAATTTATGGATTGCTGCGTAGATTCAGAAAGAACCTAACTTCTTAACAGTTGGACTGCAAAGAAATCAGCTTCGCTGAATCTCGATTATTATTTTTTATTATCAAAATCTCGATTGTTCATCCCGACAATCATTGGTCTAGATTTATGGGAAGAATCAAGAATTACTCTTTTTGGAGAAATTCTTTCTACAAATTTGAGTTATTGAAAAATAAAATTGGACGGCCGAGAACACTGACAGCTCTTTGGAGTCCAACGTCGGAATGCAGAAGAAGTCAAGAAGCCATAAGTAATTACCATCAAAGTCATTTTTATAAATTTTGGGAGGTTAATATAAATTTTCATAAACTTCGAGGACCACTGAAAAATTTATCAAGCGACTTATCCAAACGCACGCACTCACTCTCTCTCTCTCACTCACTCTCTCTCTCATCTGAAACTCAATCCCCCGATCAATGGATCTGACACTACAGCAACTGAAGCAGTACGACGGCACAAACCCGTCTAAACCCATCTACCTCGCCGTGAAGGGTCGGATCTTCGACGTCACGACAGGAAAATCCTTCTACGGCCCCGGCGGCGACTACGCGATGTTCGCCGGAAAGGACGCGAGCAGAGCCCTGGCCAAGATGAGCAAGGACGAGGACGACGTCGTCGGGTCCCTCCACGGCCTGTCCGACAAGGAGATGGGCGTGCTCAACGATTGGGAGAAGAAGTTCGAGGCTAAGTACCCCATTGTTGGCCGTGTCGCGTCTTAAGTTACTAACCTAGAACTATGCCTATGCAAGGGTTTGTGTGTGTTCTGTGTGTATACTAGTTGGGGTGTGCGCAATAAAGTTGGATAATTGGGCCGTTTTAGTGATGGTTTATGGTGTGTTGGGTCAGGTTGCTTTATGTTTGGTTTTCATGCTGTAACAAGGATTGAATGGTTTGATAAATAAATTGAACTTCTTATTTCTGTGTCTGTTACATATAGTATATATTTTGGTAATGTAGAGTGTTCCGTGTCAATTTGCGCGCATCTTGGGTTATTCCCTACAGGCTACAGGCTCCAGGCTCTCCCACAGCCGGTGTCTTTGTTATATTGTCTATGTTATATCGTTCGACCACCAAGTTATCTATATCTATATGCGATTAGAAAAGAACCCGACACAGATGTCCAGACACCGATGTGTCAAGAGTAGTTCAATGTGTCGTGATGCTTGCGAGTTTCATGTGTGTGGTGTGATGTGAATGGAATGGTGTAGGGACACATCTGTCTGGAGAGCTGTTGCAAGTGATTAGAGTGAGGAGGAACAATTTCATTACTTATGTACTCCCATGCATGTTTGGCTTGCTCTTCAATGTGTGCGGGTTCTATGTGTATCGTGTTGTGTGTGAGTTCCATGTGTATGGTGTGCGACCGATGTGAATCAGATGGTTACAGAAGGAGTAAATTGGAACGGAAGGAGAAAGGCCCGCTTGACAATTCAGGGTGCGTTTATTATACAAACTTACATAGTTTTACAGTAGCCATTTTGTAATTTAGAAATTAGAAATCCCAAAAGGGAAGAAGAAGAAGACCATTACTATCTCCGATGACAGTGTGACCATGGATTCCTCCCTCTGGAGCCGCCTTCCACCGGACATGCTCACCCACGTACTCTCTCCTACCCACCAAGTCTCTCTGCCGATTCAGGTCCGTGTCTCCCTCCTGGAACTCCCTAATCTCTTCCCCCCATTTCGCCAAAACCCATCTTCACCTAACCAACACTACCAACAAACCCCAAAAAACCCTTCTCAATTCCACCTCTCAGGCTCTCTACTTCGTCAATCTTGCCACCGCGAATCTCACCGCGGAGGAGCTTGATTTACCTTCCATCAAGTGGACCGAGGTTTTGGGATCTTGCAATGGTTTGGTTCTGGTTTCCGACGGAGGTTATGAATCCTACTTCTTGTTGAATTCGTTCACCAGAGAATGTAAGAAACTGCCCAAATCCTCCTTCTGTGTCATCTCTAGGTTTGACGGGTTCCACATTTTCTGATGTGGGTTGGGTTATGACTCGTCTACGGATGACTACAAGGTTGTGATACTCCATTGCCATATAGAATATGGTGGTGGTGCTTATATTACGAATGTGGCTGTCTATTCGCTGAAGAATGATGCTTGGAGGGGTACTCAAGATTCACATTATGTCCTTTTGAAATTTCAGCTAGGGGTTTACATTAACGAGCGTCTCCATGTTTGAGGACTGGGTTCGGATGCTTCTAAAGTTTTTGCTTTCGATTTGTCAGATGAAGTTTTCAAGGAAGTGTGGCTGCCTACTTCGTTCAATGACTACAGGTTTGAGTATCATCTCATAGCGGTTCTTGGGGGTTGTCTTAGTTTGGTTGTTTGGCCGTTTAGTCACGATGGGATTGAAGTTTGGATGATGAAGAAGCACGGGGTAAGAGAGTCGTGGACCAAATTTCCGATTGCTAATCATGGGATGCCCATAGAAAATGTGTTGTATTTGCCAGCAGAAGACGAATTTATGTTGATAATAGATCGAATGATTGAAAATGATAATGGAGAAATGATGCTAGATGAATCTGACGGAGATAAACTAGTTTTTTACAATGTTAAACAAGAAACACTAAGGGGCATGGTGGTTTGTGGCATTTCAACTAAATATGGAGTTGGTGACGGCTACATCGAGACCCTCGTCTCTCCCAATGGAGGATGGATTAGGAGACAATGTGAAGCTTCATCAGGTGAAAGTTAAAGAGTTGTAGGTATGTTTCCAACATAGAAATGACTAAGTCCCTTCTTTTGTTGATTAATAACTGTACATATCGTATATTACGTTAGCTTCTATACGTAAAGTTTTTGATGGTTGCAAATCCATACAACCCATATTGATACTCCTGTAGAATTGGGAGTCTGAGTTATTTGGCCATTGGTTAGTGATGTATGCTAAATTTAGATAATGTCCTTGATCATAAACAACTAGCTTCGGCCCACTCAAAATGGTTGGAGTTTAACGACTCTACGCTATGAAGCATAGTCACATGACTATTCAGATGGGCGTCATATTGGTGTCATTTCCCTACAGGATACGGATGCTCCTTCGATACTCCTCAAACACATGATTTGTAAATTAATTTTCTTTATTCTTGAAGTGTCGAAGGCTTTTTGGATATTCTTACGTCATGTATCCGCACTTCCATGAAACAGAGTACGGCATATTTTACGCAGCATCAAAGTACAACCATTGGCGGTAAACAAATAAGTAGTTTTCCAGTACTTTGCTTGTTTCTTAGAGATAGAGAAACAGTGAGAAAATCGTCCCAAGCAGAATCCCTAAAATGAGTCCTCAAAGGGCCCTTCCAATAGCAGCAGTAGCATTTCAGCAACAATGCCAAAAACCAGGAGTAGCAGCATTATAACAGCACAGCATCAGCCCATAAAACAGCACCAAGATCCTGCACTAAACCAAATACATCACCAAAACCATGATCTCTCATCAAAACCATCACTCACAGCAGCAGCACCATCCTATGCTCCTATGCTCCACACCCCATCAGCAATTTCATACAGAGAAATCAGAGCCACATCCAGACAGACCAAGCTCTTAGCAAGACCATAAACCAAAACAAGATTCACCAGTATACCACCCAACTATTACATAAAAAACCACTGTAGTAGAAACAGACCATACTCACTACCATCACCTAATTACAGCCAAACACTAAGTGTCATGCAATTCCTCAGCTTTCAAATTTTCAACCAATTGACACCTCGCCCATACTCACCATCATCACCTAATTACAGCCACACACCAAGTGCCATGCCAATCCTCAACCTGCAAAATTCCGACCAATTTTATTTTGAATTGTATGAATCCTCCTAGTTGCCGTCTTGTATCTAAATGAATGTTGAATTGTTTGAATCTTCATAGTTTCCTTCGTATGACTTCTGAAAACTTTCTGCTTTTTCAGTGGTAAACAGAGCTGCAAATTTATTGGTACTCATCAAGTGGTGAGCTTATTCAAATTGAGAGTTCTATGGTGATGGATGTGCCCTTGAAAAGTCACTACTACTGGTCATATAAAAGTATAAAACTATATATAAATTTACATCTCTAGCTTTTCTACTTTTGTTTCATGTTTTGTACAGTTATTATCGTTTCTGTGCTTTTCTAGGTGATTTTAGTTGGTTTTGCTAGGTTTTGGTTTCAGTTGATTCTTTCTCTGTTCCTCCTCCTTTGAGACCTTCATCTTATGTAATTTTATTGCCTTTGTCTTCACAGTGTGCAGTTATTATATGAGCTTTTGATGCATCAGAATCGTGAAAGACGATGACAACGTAAATGAGAAAGTTCAAGGTGAGCTTTGCCATAATATTTTCTTGAAAAGCAGCTTTGCCATAATCACTATGCCTACTTTTGGTTCATCTTTCATTTTCCATAATGTATATACCTAAACATTGGCTTGGTTTTGGGCAGCTAATTTTATTTTTTGGTGTAAAAAAATGACGATACACAATAAGATGAATGAGAGTTAATTTGGGCACTATATGTCAAGATGCAATCAAATTTTTTCCATTAGGCGAAGGCGAAGGCGAAGGCGAAGGCGAAGGCCAGGGGTTGCTACCTATGAATATCTTAATGTTTGCTGCTACACTCAATTTTTTCTTAGGTTGATATACCCTGCTGCTAAAAACGATGATCACTGATTGATGCCGAAAAACTCTCCCATGTAGGCGTGCCGTCGTGAGAGGAAATCTTGGTTAGTGTACCATATTAGTGTCACTCTCATAGTCACATAGGCAGCATCTCATTCGTTTGACGTTTGTTTGTGCATACGAAAATAAGGTCTTTTGTTGCAATGTCTGGAAGGCGAAGGCTCATATTTGTTAGATCCTTTTATGTGGATTCAAGAGTGGGCTGTGGGCACATACATATCCAAAAAGAGAGTTGTCTTATAAGTTTATAACACTTCAGGTTTTTTGGGCTAAATAATCTATTTAGATTATTTTGTCTTTATTCTAAAAAAAATATTCTAATTTGTTTTTTCGTGTTTATTCAAAAAAATTTGGATTTCGATGTTAATTTTTTATTTTTTAGATTTCTCTCGTCATGACGAAGCATTAATCCTAAAAAAATTGATCCAAAAAAAAAATGCGAAATTTTTTTTGAATAAAAAAAATCCAAATGAATTATTTAACCAAAATGCCCCCTTTGTTCAGGAAGCAAGAGGAACGTGTCAATTTTCTAAGATAATCATAAAGTCAGATTGCCATAACCCACTTGAGAGCAAAAGTCAATTCGCACTTATCCATTCTAAAGGCATAAATGTATTATGTATATTACAAGTGGATGCCCGTGTAAAGGCACATCGGAATGTCACGTTGTGTCACCTTAAGTAAATTATCCATTCTACCTGACTGATTTACGAAATAAATCTAATCTTCACAAAGTGCCGGTTACTATTTTGAAATATTTCTCTATTTGATAATAAAAAGACAACATTTATATATATAGAGATACATGGCCTAAAAAGTGAGATAGAGAGGAATAGATTTATTATGTGAAATGATCTGATGGCTATAAATTTAACAGGATGTGATCTGACAATTGTAGAAGTTGCTCTCGTTTATATGCCTAGACATTTTCAACAGAAACTGCTCTGTTTTATACTCCCTCTGTTCCCTTTTTAAAGTCCGGTATTTCATTTTTGGGTGTCCCTTAATAAATGTCCATTTTGTAAAGTTAGTGGGTAAAAGTTGATGCATTTTCCATTTTGCCCCTACAAGTAGATTCCATTTTGAAAAATTAGTGAGTAAAAGTGTAATGATGATGTCTCCATAGAGGGTAAGTAGAGAAAGTGGAGGTAAAAGTTGATGTGAAAAGATGTAATGACGATGTTTTCTTAATAAGTTGGAGTTACGAAGTGGGACATTTAAAAAGGGACGGAGGGAGTAATATAGAAGATTTTCGATGCTAATCAATAAAAGATTGCCATAATCCACTTGATTGCAAAAATCCCTCTGTGAAACTTCATGTGTATAATAAACATTCCATGGAGGCAACTATAAATAAGCAAATATAAACCAATTGTTTTGGCACCCAAGAGTTCCATACAATGAGTCGGCTCTTCCTTCTTCCCCTAGTGATCATCCTGGTATTTCACCTTGTTTGTGCGACTTCGCTCGAGGTTGCGATGCATGTCATTAGCGGTGTGCCAGACAATCCTACCAAATTACGGGTCCATTGCACGTCTCGGCAATCTCGCACCAGTGATCTTGGAATGCGCACACTCAACCATGGTCAGGAATTTGGTTGGAGTTTCTCCTATGATACAGATTTCTACGTCTGTAAGTTTTACTGGGGTTCCAAAACCGACAGTGTTGACGTGTACGGTGAACGTATACAACCCTTTTGCGGATCCGTCTGCTATTTGGCTGCAAAACCCGACGGTTTCTATGTTGGCCATGATAAAAATTCCTGGTATAAAATTCAGGATTGGAAATAGACAAATAGTTTTAATGTAAAAATATGGTGCCTCAGCCATCGTATTATGGCTGCTTATTTACAGTAAGTGAAATACCAATAAAGAATATTCCAAAGTATTAAAAAAACAATGGTTTGATGTCACTTTATAGTCTCGGATCCCAGACCTCCACCTTACAAGGCAACGGGGTACAAGTACAAGATGAGCTAAGAGCCACATGGCCCACATCTGAGGGGTGTGGTTGGATATGTGCATCTTGTGGTATATATGTAGCATTAGTACATATCCTTTGGGTTCCATCGGTTTCTAGCAAATAAAATAAGAAAAATAATTTACACACTCCCTTTTTTTTTAATGACACTACTTGTTTTGTCTTTCGGTGAAATTTTTGTGTGTTTTTTTCACTAAAATACAAAAAAGAAAAGATAAAAAGAGTGACCTTAACAAAAAAATGGAGTGTGAAAATCATTTTTCATAAAATAATTGTAAGAATCAAATGAAGAACTTTATCTTGTTAGTTTTGGTTTTAAAATGGTAAATTAGAATGACAAATCTTTTTTTTTTTTCTTCATATTTTATGGATTTCTCTCCTGAGAAATTTCATAAGAAACTGTCCTTCTGTGTTGTATACATATTCGTGGGTGTATCTTCTATTTTATTGCCCCTAAATAGTGGCAGAATTTTATGTTTACTAATTTCACTATCTCATATAGAAAATTGGCACCTGTGTGGAAAATGGAACAATGAAAAAAAAAATAGGGGCCTCTTTCTCTCGAAATCTCCAAACCCCCCCCCCCAAAAAAAAAAAAAAAGAAAAATCTCTCTCTCTCTCTCTCTCTTTGTTCACTTCCCCTACCGTCGAACCATCTTCTCTCTTAATCCCGCGACTGAAGTTCGGGCGTCCATTAAGAACTTTTTAGCTATATCATTTTCCGACGACGTTCTGGCCGGGGCTTTGGTTTCAATGGTTGTGGGTAAGACATTGTCCACCACCATTCTCAGCCTCCATCTTCTCAGATTCGTGACCTGACGCCGTCTACCGAGTTTGTTGGGCGACCACCTCCCAACGATGTGTTCCTATTTTGTGAAGAAGAGGTGGTGGTTGCGAAACAGTGGCGGTGGATATCGCAGCGGTGCTTCTTTTATTTTGTTATTTGTTTTAATAATGTCTCCCTTTGGGTGGTTTTGCCCTCCTTCGAGGTTTCTTTTCATTCTGTAGGGCGACACATCTATGCGTTTATACGCTCTTTCTATTGGAGTGTCCGATCTGTGGGCTCCCATCCTTCCTCCATAGAGATCTTTTGATAAATACTACTTCTCAACTTTTGAGGGGGAAAAAAATGAAATGCATATTGGATTGTTTACCTATTTTGCAATTCCAAAACCAATTTTGTATAAGTAAATAAATATATTCCAACTCTCCCATCAAGAAATATATATACAGGCCAATGCTAAAGCCACCAAATTTGAATGAAAAATTGAATGATTGGATATAATATCTACATATATTGAAGTGAACTAATTTTTCACAAATCCATTCGACTTCTTTTTAAAAAATTATTGAACGACTCAAATCATCCGTGTGAGATCCAAAATAAAGTCTGCGTGCCCGTCAGTTCGTGGTTGTTGTATGCTGGTCGGTTGTCATGGACAGGTTCATATATATATTGGTGGTTCAGTGAGTGTGACTGCCATAGATCTATCATTTGTACCTGTGTTTTTGGTAGGATAAACCTCAAGCCTAGAAAAACAATTATTCCGTACTACAAAAATATTCGGAAAGTCTACTGGTATAGCAATTTGTGCACAGATTGTGCTCAGATTTTTTTGTGGGGCCCACTAAGGGTCTCATACAAATAATTTGATCCGTTAATTATGTTTAAAACATTTTTTCAAATGCCCTCGCAAAAAATCAGCTCAATCCGATACCTATAAATACTTGATCTAATCGTCTAACTTTTCATTCTGAATAAACCGGAATGAAAAGTTAGATAATTGGATCAAGTACTTATAGGTATCGGATTGAGCTAATTTTTCGCGGAGACCCTTGAAATTTTTTTAAATATAATTAACGGATCGAATTATTTATATGGAACCTTTAGTGGGCCCCAAAAAAATCTGAGCACAGATTACTGTATCAGTAGCAAGTTGAAAAATATTGGGTCAACAGGTTGTCGGTACGAAACAAATCACTTTTTTATTTCCTCGGGGAATATGAAAACCCACCTATTTTTTATAATTAATTTTCATTTTGATGGGATCTGTCAATAATAAATTTGTTGATAAGCCTCTAGCTAGACTAAGAAAATAATTAAAAATCATAAACCAACAGCTTGTCGGTCGGAGACAAATTACCTTTTTTCTAGTGAGGGTTAAAATCCAAAAAATGGTACTTACAGTTCATGACAACTTTACATGAAAGTGTCTGTGAAACGGAAATAAACGGTCTAAATTCACATCGAGCACTTAAATATATTGGATTGAGCTAATTTTTTTTTATAAGTCCGCTCTATTAGGTAATCTGTTAGGTGAAAGAGAGTACCGTTCGAGAAAAGAGGAATGACAAAAATCACTTTCCAAAAAGGAGTTTCCAAGACTTGATAATGTTTACTCATTTGTAATATTCAGCATAGGCTGCGTGGGTTTTTGATCTGTGCATCAGGTGACACTGGAAGAGACTGGTGCAACAATTCTAGTTTTTTGTTATAGCACTTGCAACAAATTATACTTTACGTCACACTAATTTAGTTTATTTTATATTATTTATTTGGTAAGGATGGTGAATCTCGTGTGCTCCCTCATGTGACACAAAATAGAACTCTCCATAAATTTCATTTGACAAATCGAGACGTTTATTTTGTAAGTCTCCCTGACTACAGTACTTTTGAGTTATCGCTCAGATATGGGGAAGGGGCATCCAAACGGACGTGATTCCCGTCCGGACTCTGTGCTCAAGTTCATTTTCATGGGCAGTGTTTCATCTATCCGCATGATTGTGAAGTGTGTCCGATCGCCGCATCTTTGTATATTCATATCTGTTCGGTTTAAGAATTTGTAAGCTTGTTTTGGTGAGAGAAATTCAAAAGAATAGTGTGACACAATTGAGAGGAGAGTTTTGTAAGCTTGTTTTGAGCAAAGCAGGCCCAAAGTATTTGGATGCCCTATGCCAAATGGTGGAATAATGTCCTATATAGAAAAAAAAATTTGGCAAAAAAACACACTACAACAAAGTACCCTATCAGGATTTGAACCCAAACATTTTATGTGAAAAAACAAACACTTTACCACTGAACTACCAAAGAAGTTTGTATTATAGTTGCACACAGAAAATATATATACTTATCTAGGAAGGGGTGTCCCATTTTTAGCCCAAAAATGTGGAGGCCCAAGGCGGCTGCCTCTTGGACCTCCCCATTGGGCCGGCCCTGGTACTTTTGAGTGATTGTTTCTTGATTGTCATGATTTCGTTTATCTTATTGTTTGTGCTCCAAATCGAAATTTTGCATATTCACAATAAAAGATTCTAGTAATTTGGATGTTAAAAAAAAAAAGACATCAATTGGGCGATCTCAGCCGTCTAAACGTATTTTGAACCGTCTGAATTTTAGAAAGAGAAAAAAATAGGAGAGAGTGGTCGGGCGAGGGGAGAAAGAGAGAAAGAATAAATCTAGACCGTCAAAAACACATTCAGACGGCCGAAATGACCAACGGATACCGTCATGTTGTACCCGTCCGGCCCCCAAATATTTATCGTGTGAGAGGGAAACCAAGTTGCTATGCTTTAGAAAATCTAGAAATGCTAGTGACCACAAGTAAAAGCCTACGAAAAGGCCACGAAATGATAGAGGCCGCAAGTAAGCCTGTGGATCCCACTGTCAATTTAAGTATCCAAAAAAAAAAAACAGAATTTAGTCAACCCATTCGACCCACTCTCAAGAAAAATAATCCTCCATTCCTATGTGGCATATATTTTGAAATGCCTTAACTTGTGCATTTCCCTTTGGAAAACCTCACAAATTATTCGTTCCTTCGGATGCTTTCAATTCGGAATAAATTAATTATCCCGCAAATTAAGGGCCGGTATAATTTTGCCGATTAAAAAAAAAGGGCCGGTATAATTTTCAATATTTCAAAAGAGGAATATAATCATCGTTAAACATGTTGGCCAATCCATTTGTGTTACTTGGCGCCGTCACAACTCTTCTCGCGTAAAAATGGTCATATGCCTTATTGCATAATAACATAGATTTGAAATAGCATAACATGGGAGTGGGAGTAGTTTCCCTTTGCTAAACTTCAGCAATGATTAATTTGTTCGTGTAGGATGCCTTCAAGTTAGGAAAAAAAAAAAAAAAATCTTCCCAAAAATCGAAAGGCCATTGGATCACAAAGAAACTTTTCAACCCAAGGGTTGGCCTCGTGATCAAAACTTGAACCTTAGGAGTTTGTTCTCTTTTAAAGTTTCAGATTTGAAACCCCTCAAGTGATATCAGCTCATTTGGGATTAATCCATACAAAATTTCACTCCTATGTCAATTGGGCTCCCCGCAAGATGGCTCCTCCAAAATTAGTCGAGATGTGCGTAAGCTGACCTAGAATACAAGGCTGCAAATGAATTGAGTTGCTAGCGAGTAGTTCGTTGCTCAACTCGTTAAGGCTCGGCTCGGCTCATTTTATAGGTCCGACTCATTTAAAAAGGCTCCTTAAGTAAATTAGTCAGACTCGGCTCGATAAGGGCTCGACTCGTTTACAATTGAGCTGAACTCTAGCTCGAATTTTAAGTTCATTTAGTAAACGAGCCGAGCTTGAACATTATATAACGGCTCGTTTACACCCCTACGAACACCTGAGTTATTAAAAAAGAAATAAACTTTTCCAGCTATCACTAGTGAATTGTGTGATTGGTCTCTCAAAGATCAGTTGAGGTGCGCACAAATCTTTTCGAACGCTCAAAATTATAAAAGGTATACATTTCAATATTTTCAAAAATAGGAAAATAGTTACTCCGTTAACCAATAAGTCTACAATCACACCTAAACACACACCTAGTTACACACTACACACAAATGTACGGGCTCCACACACATTAGATATGTAGTGCACACACTTGTGTAAGTAGGTGTGTAAATGAGTGTGTGATTTAGGTATGACTATAGCATTTTTGTTAGTTAATTATGTTTAGGTTGAGTTCCGCTTAACTTTCAAGATTTTTAAGTTGTCCTTATCTAGAAAAAAAAATCATGTTCGTGCATTTTGCGTTAAATTTTTATAAATTATTGATTCGTCTCAACGCGAGGAATTGGAAAAGTAAATTTTTTTTTTAAATTTTACACAAATATTTTTGAAAATATCTACTTTTAAACTTAAAAAGTAAAAAATAAAAATAAAAATGGCTTTTATGGCTTAGCTTAGCGGAACACCGGTTTGGACAATGAAACCGCAGCCGGGATTCCGTTTCATTGGGGTTTGGTCAACCTGTGTTCTTCTGGTTTTGGGTACCCTTGAGCTACCTTCAACCTTCCTCCTCACGTCGAAGCATTTGCTCTCTTATGTCCTCAGATAAACCTACACTTTTTGCATATTCTTTAATCTCCTGACAGATTGGTATAAGGGCTACTTCCACATCATATTGCAAGCTTTTCGAGTATCTCATTTGTTGGAAGTTTTTAAGTCAACTAGATAACCTTCCAAAAGACGCAAACTTCACAAACTCAGGTGTTAAATTTCAAGTTCTTGGAATAGATTTTCGAACAGCCATTGGAGAAATCCTCGCGGGTTTTGTTTGAGGCTTTCAAGTCAAGCAAAACCCAGAACCATTTCAAAGATTGCAAGGTTTTTGGAGCTTTTCTTAGGATCCCCATTTCAAAGAATGTAAATCTCTTAAATGGGTTTTTGTGGTCCTTGAGTATTTACAGATCTTTTAGAGGTACTTACTCTCAATTAAGTGAGGTACCCATTTCAAGAAACACTGATTTGTGAACTGGGTCCTAGTTGACTTCTGGAAATTTTGAGTCAGAAAGGTGTTACTGATGGTGGAGGTGGAGGAAGAGGAACTTCCGATCTGCGGTGAGATTGTGCCGGAAAATGAAGCCAAGAAGGAGATCTGTGACTGTGTTTATGTTCCAATCCGTTGGTTTAGAATGCTTGCCAGGGAAATGCATTGGAGTTTTGTTTTTGGAGTGGTGGTTACTTATGGAATAAGCCAGGGACTGGGTGGAGCTCTGAACAAGGTAGGGACACAGTATTACATGAAGGATGTGCAGAAGGTACAGCCTTCTGAAGCACAGGTTTATAGTGGAATAACTACCATCCCTTGGATTGTCAAGCCTATCTGGGGCATCCTCACGGATGTTGTTCCCATTTTGGGGTATCATCGACGTCCTTATTTCATTTTGGCAGGTATATGAAATCGCATTTCGTTCTCTGGTTGTTCTTTAGCTTGTAGTTTTCCTTTCTAAAGAGTTGAATTTATGAGGGGTATTGCATCTTTTCCTGTTTAGAATGGGTTGTATTGCATCTTTCTTCTATGTTTAGATTACAGGTATTTGTGGAAATAATTTCTTGATTTAGATAACCGTGTCTTTGGTACTATACCGAGACCTTGGAATTGGAGCTGTGGATTGTTTTAGGTCAATCTTCTAAATAAGATGTTCCTTGATTGTGAATCCAAGACATGGATTCTAAGCTGCCAAGCACTACGAGTTCGGATTGTTTTCTTATTTTTCGGTTTAGAATAGTTAGCCTTTTCCTATTTTTCAATTTCAGTGTAGTTGCTGGAGATAGAGCTAGTATATTTTCAAATGTTCAGTTCTAGAGGACCTTAACGAGACAGATATGCCATCCTTGATATATTTTTAAGCTGTGTGAACCAAATGATGTACGAGAGGATTGCACCATGGTTATGGGGTTTACATTTAGTATGGAGAAGGTACTAAACAAAGAAATGCTATCTTGTGGTTCAATTGGTGATGTGGCCCTTGATCAGGTGGAGTACTAAATCTGGATTTATGTACCTGGCCATCCCAATTCCCAAGGCGTTCCGACTAGGTCTTTTTGAGTTGAATTGATAAACTGAGCTACTTTAGTTTCCAAGGAAACATCCAAAGGAGGAAAATGATCTGTATATGATAGGGTAATCTAGGCATTCCTGTTTTGGGATTTGCCACGTTAAAAGTTAGAACCTGGTAAGAACATTAACATTTATATTTTAACTTGCAAAAAATATGTTGGTCTTAGTTCTAGACATTTGCACTTGAAGGCTTCACCAATTTTATTATCCCTATCGATAGTAAGGTCTAGTGCATATGAGGAATTGAAGAACAAAGAAATAAATAAAAACTGCATAAGTAACTCTAGAATACATAGTGCTGTTCTTTTTCTTCAGGAACATCTTAGAATGATATTCGTAACCTCTGCAGTAGAGATTGTCTTGGCAATTATTATCTCAATCCTGTTGGATATATCTGTGTCGATGTTACTCTTATCGTAGTAAAATACGAGGCATTTTTTTCCTTTTTATCCAATGTTTGTCCTAGGTAATTGGGTGTTCTTAAATTCACTAGATGGAAGAGGCTATAAAGAAAACAGATCATTCTGGCTTGCATAGTTAATCAAGGGTGTCATTAGTTTCCTTATTGGTTAAAGGGTGCATACAATGATACAACTAAAACATATCTTTGTATTTATGCCAGAATCATCAACATCGTTGACCGCCCTAATCTTTTGGATGATCTGTAACTGAAGCAAGCAAAAATTGAATGATCATATTTCACACGGTTTTAATTCTTGTGAAAAGTGATGATCAGTTTCTTTAGAATTCCTCGGGTAAGCTGAATTAGGTTTTTTTTTGCTTTGTTTTTTGGGAAGCATGACAAGGAAATGTAGGAGCTCTTTGTCTTAATTTAAGCAAGAAGATACATATGTATTTTCTTGTATTCTAGTATCCAACTGCATTGTAGCTGAACACACTAGCAGTTATTGGCGTACAAGTTATGTAAGGTGAGCATGGTATACCCCGATTCATCAGCACTGATTGCAAAACCAGATTCAGAATTCCATTTTAGAAGCTCTTTTTGAGCCGATATTAATTCCACGGGAAATAAGAAAATGAAGAACAGGCTGCCACTCAAAAAGGCAATCGAAAATAAAGAAGAGGCTAGGAATTACCCCCAGTGTTTCTTAAGCACCACATCTGCAGTTACCCATGAGAGGTTCAAAGTAAAATGAAACAAAAGAGCTTTTGTCTGTTGAATTAATGCTAGTAAAGATTTTCACGTAAAGTTACCAACTGTATTAGGACTGGGAATACATATTTGGAAAAACTAAGGTTTTGATTTGTGCTCTCTCTTTTTTCTGTCAAAGGGTTTGATTTGTGCTTAAATATTTTAAAACCACAACTTAAGTCAAAGATGCATACTGGCAAGCAACCACATTCCTTGTCCAGCGAAAATAGAATTTTTGAAATACCTGTTGTCCAAAAATCAAAGATAAATGCAAATTGAAACATAATATCAGCTAAAAGATAATTAGATGAACGTGGAAAATGGCTAATTATTTTCAGTTTTCAAGATACGTCCTTCTGTTAGAAATTAACAGAAGTTTAAAAGATACTCAGAAGATATTCTATTTACTTGATTGTTGAAATTCTGCATAAAAGTCAAAGGATTTTATTAAGAGACTTAATAATGTATTTCTCCTACATCCACCCCATATATGGGGAATAGCAAACATCATTTCGTGCTGGGTGACAAAGGTAACATCGTTCAGAATGGGAATCTTTCGCAACATACAGTTCATGACTTTCTTCAGTTGATGTTACTTACTCAAGTGTCATTCCTTCAGTTGTGAATTTGTAACTCAAGAATGAGAATGTGTCGCTACATAACATGAATAACAATTATTGTTTGTGCATGCCGTTTTTCTCTCTCACCCTTCCAATCATGTAACCTTTATGCGGGTTATTAATAATAGATGTTCTTTTTGCTGTTCAAAAAAAAGTTATTGCTTGTGCACATTTATCCCTGTTCCCCTTTTTTCCATTTGTGGGCTGGGGGACATGGCCGCTACCACTCCCTTATGTTCCACCACTGCTTTATGTGTTTGACACGGCACATTTTGGTTAGATGGGATTAACAAGTTATGAGATGACATGACTTTTTGAGTAGATACTCGCAACATTCTCCTTTTGTCCTTTTGTTAAGGACTGAACAAAAAATTGTTGCTCTGGAAGAAAAAAATTCTACTTACAGATGCCAGGGCCTCAGGTTCCTTTATTCCAGGGAAATTTTAGTTATCAAAATAATGTTCAGTTTGTTGCTACTTTGTACTTGGATGTACTGCAATGGATGTTTCCATAGAACGTTATGCACGTATTTTTGCGCTAAGTGGTACCTGATGGTCGAGATCGATCGATCGAGAGAGAGAGAGAGAGAGAGAGAGAGAGAGAGAGAGAGAGAGAGAGAGAGAGAGATTATATGGTTTGCATCATGGCTCTTTTTTGCCCTTTCATTAGCAAGAATCCCCATTCTTTTAGTAATTGGTTGTCTAATCAGATAGTTGCTTCATGTTCAATGTAGGTGCCATTGGTGTTATATCCATGCTGTTTCTATCATTGGACGAAGATCTGCATATCTTTTTCGCTCTGTTGGCATTAACAGCAGGAAGTGCTAGTGTTGCAATAGCTGATGTGACCATCGATGCATGTGTGGCACAAAAGAGTGGTACTCATCCCTTAATTGCGTCCGACATGCAAAGCTTATGTGCCCTGAGTTCCTCCATTGGGGCTCTTGTGGGGTACTCTTTCAGCGGTATCT
Organism: Rhododendron molle; assembly: GCA_025413875.1. Classification (NCBI taxonomy): domain Eukaryota; kingdom Viridiplantae; phylum Streptophyta; class Magnoliopsida; order Ericales; family Ericaceae; genus Rhododendron; species Rhododendron molle. The sequence goes on along the minus strand of CM046389.1, from coordinate 45,220,794 downwards.
TAGTTCATTTAATTGGTCCCGTGGTTAGTTTCTGCTCCTTCATTTGGATCAAATTTGCTTCAATTTTGTTCACTTTCATGTATGATAATTTACCACGTCGAGCTATTATTTTTCTGCTTAAAGGGGGTGTTAGGCTTGCTGGCAATTCCATCTGGACTTGTATTAATTGTTGGCGTTGTGCTTAATGAATCACACGGACCTGACTTTTCTTGTAGCCAGGTATTCCTGGTTTCCTCTTGATATTATTTTCGTGGCTACATGAAATTCAAGATTCTGATGTTTCAATCTCGGGGCAGGTGAATGAGAAGTTTATCAGTTTATGTAAGTCTATGTGGACAACCTTAGCATGCCCTGAAGTGTGGAGGCCGTGTTTATATATGTACTTATCCCTTGCGTTGAGTATCAATATCTATGAAGGGATGTTCTATTGGCTCACTGATGCAACGGACGGTCCATCTTTTTCTAAGGTATTTGTCTTCCCTCCATATACAAGTCATTTACCAACTCAGAACATTTAGGCAGACAATATTTAAACATGATGTCGTAGCATAATAGTGGACTCCTTGCTTTGTGTCTAACTGTACGTTTGCATGGTTTTTTTGTTCGTGTGTTTGTTTTCAACCAACCAGAAAATGCATTTAATATATATTAGAAAACTTTACAACAAAAGCGGACACTATCGGTAGTGAGTCTGGAAAATGTCCAGAAGTAGTTGAGAAAGCGGAGAAATGAAACTTGAATATACTGAATCTTTATTACAGCAATGATTTTTCCTTTTCTTTGAGAGTAAAAAGGTTCTATATAAAGAGGTACAATGTGGTAATGGTGCTACTAATTTTCCATGCCCAGTATGTTGTACTACCATTCAGTTTACCGGGCCATACATGCGGTGATAGGTCGTCATATCTTTTCTCACTACCTTTCACATATGTTCTTCTTCATTTTAAAAAAATGAATTCCCTCCGGATTCTGAAGGGCTTTCTAAACACTTGTACATATGTCGATGGATTTGATAAAAGGGGTTAAAAGGGCATCAGGAAATGAAGGGTGTGATTTCTTATACGATATCAAGAATTTGCAAATAATTCGTTGGCAATTACAATGATCTGTTTATATTGAACTGTAAAAGCAGAATAGAATGGTCGTTTCCTTGGAATGCTTACTCTGGTGATTGTTGACTAAAACTTGACAATTACTTACCCATTGAAACCCTATTTACCAATTCAGGTGAATAGCGATTCCATGGAGAGAACAGGGAACGGCCATTCCTTTCCTTTACAAAATCACTCCAGAAAACCAAGCCCTACCTGAGTTGCACATAGAGATTTACACAACTCCTAGTACCAATGATTTTAAGTCCTTACTCCCTTGCATTATTCTGCAGGCTACTATTGGCTACATATACTCAATAGGTGCAGTTGGCTCCTTTTTAGGGGCCATACTGTATCAATATGGTCTCAAAGACTACCCTTTCAGGAAGCTATGCTTCTGGACACAGTTGCTACTTGCTGTGTCCGGGATGCTTGATTTGTTTCTCGTCCTACGCTTAAACTTGAAATTCGGCATACCTGATTACCTCTTCGTTGTGATCGACAAATGTGTTTCTGAGATGATTGCACGGTTAAAATGGATGCCTATTCTTGTGCTCAGCTCTAAGCTTTGTCCACCTGGCATTGAAGGCACTCTCTTTGCTTTGTTCATGTCAATCGATAACGCTGGAGTTCTCTCTGGCTCTTGGGGAGGAGGGCTCCTGCTCCACGTCTTGAATGTTACTCGAACCAAGTTTGATAAACTATGGTTGGTGATTTTGATCCGGAATTTACTCAGAGTCTCTCCGCTTTGCCTATTGTTTTTGATTCCCGGAGGTGATCCCAACGCTGCCCTTCTTCCAACTGATATACTGGACACAGAAGAAGGTGAGTCTCCGGAAACTGAAAGTATAGAACTTGCCTTTCTTGCTGATAATGGTGATGGTAAGTCTGCTACCTTACACAGCTAATTCTGAAACCATTTGAGAATTCAAAACACAGATACATTCGAGATAAACCACGTAATTGCTCACCAGGTTGAACTTTTGATGAAGAACTTGGGCAGAGGTCTTCTGCATCATTGTTTGTTGTATCTTGTAATTCATTCCTTGAAATTTTGTCTTTAAGTGCAAATGGTTTTTCATTGTTGTTGACCAAGATACAGCTCATAGAAAGGAAAAAAGAGAAGGGGAGAGGAAAAAGGAGGATATAAAATGCTTTATATACCAGCTTTTGCCTTGTTTATGCAATTATGTTTCTCACAAAATGGTGGATATAGTTGTTTTTACATTCTTTGAACTTGTAGTATGATAATAATAATGAGGATTTGTATATTTGGAAAATGTTGATGACAATAATAAAGATGTTAAAGTTGAGCAAATTAAGGGAATACTTAGTGCGTTGCCCCAAGCGTCTTCACCATCACACATTGGTATAGGTCCCGATACCAGTTGAATGAACCTGTATTGGTATGTGGTGTTGGAGAGGCATGGGCACCATGTGTTGGGATCACAAGAACAATGAATAATCTCTCAAGCCAATGAGTGAAAGCTTTTCCCACTCTAAAAAATGTTAAAAAAGAAAAAAGAAAGAAAGAAAGAAAGAAAAGGACTAGGTAATATACTTTTTTATATAACGCAAAAGATCTCAATTAAAACTTTCAAACGGTAGAGAAAAGTCTACAAGATTATTCACAAAACCCAAATTTTTTAATTTGATTTGTGAGTACGACTATTGAAAAAGACCTAACAATTTGGAAATAAGATTTTTTTAACAGGGTTTGGAACTTGTGGGAGAAAAGAAAACAAAAGAGGAGAATTCAAAAGGAAAGTGTGACAATAGTGTAGGGAAAAATTTATCTTGTTCAACACACTTATTTTGCTATTTTCCCCTCACTTCCTTTCAAATCAGACAATGAAAGAGAAAAGCTTTTTAATTTCAGTTATGTTACGGTCACACACACGTGCACATACAATTACACAGATTCACTCAGATCAAACATGGGGACACAAATTCACTCAGATCAAACATGGGGACACTCCCCATGTTTAATCTGAGTGAATTTGTGTAATTGTATGTGCAAGTGTGTGTGGTTGTCTTGTATCAGCTTAGCAAAAAAAAAAAGTGTGCCTGGTTATATTTTTTCGATTTTAATTTTCCCCTCCCTTCTCTTCTTTTCTGCATGTTCTATTTTCCTTCGAAAAGAACACACCCAATGAATTGTTTTTTAGCTTGGACCATTTTTGGGGTCTCCATTTGAGCATATGGTTCAGAGTTCAGAGTCTGGATGAAAACGAACTGAGCAGCTTGAAGCTCGACTCATCTCGTTAAGGAATCAACGCGTTTACAAATGAGTAGAGCTCAAACTCGAGTTTTAGGCTCGTGTAGTAACAATTTGAGTTTAATACTCTAAAGCTCGGCTTGTTTATATCGGCTCAACTTGTTAAAAGAGGCGCGGTTAACAAAAAATCGGACTCGGCCTCTTGTAGGCTTGACTTGTTTACAAACGAGCCGAATTTGAATTTGAGCTTTACTCTAGTTTGGTAAACGAGCAGGGCTCTCATTAAACCCTTAAATGTTGTTGGGCTGGGCTTGAGGAAAACTACTCAATCTCCCAAATTGGATTCCAGTGGGCCTTAACCCGACCCATTAAACCCAAATAACTGTTCACAACCCTAACACATACATATACACACATGTATCTGAAAATTATTCTTTTTCCTTATGGGCTCGACTCATTTACAAACAAGCCTAGAGTTTTTTTTTTTTTTTGATCCGCAAATAAACTGAGTTCAAGCTCGGTCTTCAGTATCATTTAGTAAACAAGCCAAACTCGAACACATTCGGTGAAATACTTCAGACCCTCAAATGAGTGTTGGGCTGGGCTTTAGGAAAGCTGCTCAATCTCCTAAATTCCATGGGATTCCAGTGGGCCTTGACCCGACCCATTACACCCAAATCACTGTTCACAACCCTAATACATAAATATACATATTGTATGTACAAATTATTATTATTTTTTTGAAAAAAATAATTTGATAAGAAAAAGAATTGTGATTTTGGCATTCTAAAAATTTGATGGAGGGACTCCAAAATTAAACTATGTTAATGCACAAAATGACGTCATTTTAGAGCCCTTTCATCAATTTTTGGAAAAAGAAAAATTAACTATGTATGAATGCAGGGCTGCTTCTGTATTTTTGTTTTTTGATAGGCCAGGGCTGCTTCTGTTACCAAACAACTCGACGCTTTGCTCTTATCCGGGAGTAGGGTTTCCTCTTCGCCAATCGCGCCTTATAGGCGCCAAACTCTATTTCTCAAAAGGAAAAACAGTTGCAGGTCAGGCTTTTTCTCTCTTCAATAACTCTCTTTCTAGCTTTCAATCTCAATTTTCTTGCTTTGCTTTCTGGGTTTATTGCATTATGTCCCGATAATCCCTTTATGAGACTTATCCCAAAAAAAAAAAAAATCCTTTTGAGGATAAGATATGTAGAATTTGTCGGTTGTTAGGCTGAGAGGCTCTATTACTGAAGCTAGATATTGGTACCCAATTCAGTTTCAGGATTTGATATCGGACAATCAATTGGGGCCGATTACATCAAACCGTTTTATTTATTGACCTCTGTTGAGGAGATTGTGTTCGCCGTAGTACAACATGTTCATGCTAACTCACCCGTGGGTTTCAACATGGTAAGGGCGAACCTGCGCTTGCAATATAGCAGGGTTCGATTCCTCTTGAAGGCAAACCATGATTTAAGTGGGGGCCATGGCGGTGGGTTGCTGTGCTAGTCTCCCCTGAGGTTTGGATTGCGTAGTTGGGTCCAATAATGGCTCGGCTGTAGAGTTGTTTCTCGGTTACAAAAAAAAACTTATTCATGCTCGGATTTATGTCATAATTTAATAGGTCTTTTATTTGCGTAGTCATCTAACTAATAAATGCACAATCCACCTCCTTTATCCAAGCTTGGAATTGGGGTGTGGCAGTAAGACTCTGAGCATGACATAGGCAGAGTTGTACCGGACACTTATAGTTGAATTATAAAAATTCCCTCGTTACCCATTTGGTTTTGCAGTGTTTGCTTTAAAAGTGCCATTTTTTAGTGGGAAGGGGGGACGGTGAAAAGCTCCTAAAGAATCTCAGTCCAACTAGTGTACTTTACTGATTCCTAATTTCGGAACCACCCCTTTTTTGTTTTTTGAATTAGAAGTTATTGGTAATTGGTATGCTGTTATTATGATGCTCCAGAGGCTCAAATACAAGTTGTTCTAGACTTGTATCTTATCACAATGGAGATGTCAGTGCTCATAAATAAGACTAATTTTTGCTTGCAAAATGGGTAGCCAAAGTACGGCAAGCAATGAGCATTCACCAATATTCTGGTGGTGACTGTCAAAAATGGAGCTCTCTTTTACTTATCTTAGTCTAGGGCCATCTGCATAGGTGGAATAGGACTGGCCACGTATTCAACAAGAAAGCATGGACGGAGACTGATACAACCCCATATTAAGAAGATGATCAAAAGGAGATCTAGCTATGTTTCCTTTCAAATTAGCCTTTCATGGTACCAAAAGGATTATTCCAACTTTTCATGGAGTTTTTCCTCCCTTTTTTGGGTGGATGGTGGTTCATCAATCACAATATCTCTCGTTATTCTACCATTGACTATTTGCTGCCAGTTACCTGTTGTGGTTCAGTTAAAATTCAGATCAAGTCATTACTCATTGCTTGTTCATCAGTTTGACATAAATTCCCTCCATTTAAAGCAACTTCTAATAAACTAGCTACTCTTACTGAACTCCATGGATGATGTGACAAATGTAAGTCTTGTGTTTTTTGCTGTGTCTACCTCCTTTTCTGGTTGCTTTGGTTTCTATTAGTATATTATTGCACAACAAGTACATCCATATGGGGCTGCTATGTGTAAGTGGTATCCTAGAGTGGACATTGATGTCTTTCTGTTTTTATTTAAAATCTTAACAACACTCAAGTAACTGAATTTATTGCAACATCTTCATCTTGCAGCTATACATCTTAAATTGTATTGTTGAGTTTATAGAAACAATGGGTAGCCAAACCCCCGCAGGCAATGACCGCTCGAGAACATACTGGACCCCAACAATGGAATGCTACTTTATTGATCTTATGCTAGAGCATATGCATAGGGGTAATAGGACTGGCCATACATTCAATAAGCAAGCATGGACAGAGATGATTAGCATGTTTAACGCAAAATTTACTTCTCAATACGACAAAGATGTTCTGAAAAGTCGTTATACAAGTTTGTGGAAGCAGTTCAACGATATAAAGAATCTTCTTGGCCAGAACGGCTTTTCTTGGGATGAAGCTAGACAAATGGTGGTAGCTGATGATTATGTTTGGGATGCATACATCAAGGTGCATTATTTTTCCGTAGGTATAAAAAAAATTGTGTGTTTTATGTCAATTAACTGTTGAGTAAATGCAGACTCACCCCGATGCACGGCCGTATAAGACTAAAGCAGTGCCGAACTTCAATGATTTATGCTTGATATATGGGTATACGACTGCTGATGGAAGGTATAGCCGCTCAAGCCATGATATAGATATTGACGACGACAGCCAAGGAAGGAATTTGGGTTCGTTTTCTTTCCAATATTTTCGTTTTATGACCTAATTGCAATGTCAACACATCGACACATTTGATTATTGCATAACTTCAATAAGCATCTGAAACAAATGCTGAACAAACTGAAGTTTCACTTTCTGGCCAAATCAGTCAGCAGACAGTCCTTCCTGCAATGAGCCACGGCTATTGAATTACTCTAGGATGTGCTTGGCTTGGCCCTGTTTGCTTGTCTGGATTAAAGCATTGGATTTAGACTGGGAATTCAAAAGGGCCACATATCCCAAATTTGGTTGGAACTTTTGTGTCTAGGATTAATTAGTCAATGGATATGGTAGCCAAGATAAAATGCTCTATATTATACCTTGGGGGATGTTGTATTATTCAACCCCTCGCTATTAATCCGACTTATCCGATGGGATTATTATATATCCCTTCACTAGCAAGCCAGTCTTACAAACATGGCCTTAGATAATTATTTATCACAGTGATGGGATTCCTCATTAATTATTTCACAGGGGATGAAATTGGCACCCCGGTTCCTTCAAGTAGTGAGCGTTCTAGGACAGATTGGACGGCAGCCATGGACCAATATTTCATTGAGCTGATGCTGAATCAACTAGAAGGAGGCAATAAGCTTGACAATACATTCAGCAAACAGGCATGGACAGATATGCTAACTTTGTTCAATTCAAAATTCGGTCAACAACATAGCAAGAGAGTATTAAGACATCGCTACAAGAAACTGTGGAAGTACTACAATGATGTAACATCTCTGCTTAAACAAAATGGGTTCTCGTGGGATGACTCGCAACAAATGGTAGTAGGTGGTGATGATCTTTGGGACGCTTATGGCAAGGTATAGTGCTTCTTAATTTAGAGTTTGGTTGCAATTTCCATTGCTGACAAATGGCTTACATAACTTGTATATAGGCACACCCACATGCGCGGCCATACAGAAAGAGAGTATTGCCAAATTATAAAGATTTGGCAGTAGTATTTGGGAATGCAATGAGCAATGGGATTCAGAGTGATTTGCTTCAGGATAAAGGTGTTGAAGATGACATAAAAGCCGGTGTGCTTCTATTTTTCACTAGCTACCTGTGACATTTTATTAGTTGTTGCAAATGATTGCAATTATGTTGTTCGGTACATGTACCAGTAGCTTTTTAGTCATCCTGAATCTGTTGAAGTTGGACAATCATAATCCAAAATCTGGGGATAACAAATATCAAGAAAGTAAGTGAGAAACTGTGGTCCAATATAAGCTTTCATTGACGTTTGAAGTTTGTGCTTTCCTTTTTCTCTTTCTTTTGTTGATTTTGGGTTTAGTTTGCTTTCTCTTTTTCGTTGTGTTCCTGTTTTCTTTTTCTTCCCTTTTTGTGGTAATTATGATTGCAGTCATCCCGTTTCCTTCATTTGATGTGTTGGGAGTGGTCAATATGGGGAAAGTTATCGGTATTTCTTGGGTGTTGAAGTTTTTGTGCTTTCCTCTCTTTTTCTTGTTTTTCTCAGCTCCTTTGGGAGATTATATGTGATGTGGTAAAAATACATGACCATTTCAAACCATAAGTTCATTTGTGAATGAATGGATAGTCGTAGTCTCCTAGAAACATGATTCTGGTTTTTGTAGGCGGTGAACGTTCAAGAACATACTGGACACCACCAATGGATCGTTGCTTCATTGACTTGTTGCAAGACCAGGTTCATAAAGGGAATAGAATAGGACAGACATTCATTAGCCAGGCTTGGATTGACATGGTTAAATCATTCAATGCCAAATTCAAATCTCATTATGACAAGGATGTCTTGAAGAATCGATACAAACATCTGAGGAAGCAGTACAATGATGTCAAGATTCTTCTTGAGCAGAACGAGTTTGCTTGGGATGAAACACGGGAAATGGTGACGGCTGCAGATCATGTCTGGGATGCCTATACAGAGGTGAACTTCTATTCACTTGTGATATTGTTGCAGTTGAACTGTGGTTCTATTCTCTGAAGTGTTTTGTGCACGCAGGCACATCCTGATGCTCGATCGTATAGAGTAAAAACCATACCAAGCTATAACAAACTGTGTGCTATATATGGACAAGACAGTTGTGATCGAAGATACAGTCGTTGGGCTTGCAATGACCCTGAGAGTGAAGTCCCTCTTCTGATGATTGGTATGCTCATCTATTGTTAGTGATATTATGGCAAGAATGTCTATAATTCACAGGTAACTGTGTAACGAGTGTGTGTCCGCACGTGCCCAGGGTGGCGGAGGCACGTTCTCGCTTAGGTGTGTGTTTGTGTGTCTTAACATTGTGTCATGACATCTGAAAACGTTTGTCTTGATATGACAATATTCACAGGCAACTAATCAAATTATGGTGCAAAATGAACTATCTGGAGTGTCATTAGCATGAAAACACATTCGCGCGTGATTAACTTTTCAGCTGTGAATTACAACATGATTTTTCCCTTGTTAATCTCAGAGTGATTATTTACCTCATGGATTAAAATATAGAATCTTAGATGATTTTATATGGATATATCTGGTTTTTTGAACTAGGGTTTCACATTAGCTGCACCATTCAGTGCTACGCAACAGGGAGAGTAACCTGTTGTGCAGTGTTTTTGAATTTGGTAGATTAGTTTATGGACTAGGATCCATATCTTTGAATCATTTGCAGATTGGTTCTTAGCAAATCCAGAGTTGTGCAAGGAAGCCTTTCACCTTTACTCATTTGTCTATTCGTTTTTCATATATTTGTTGTAGCCTGAAGGACAAATAAAGCCTTGTATGTTTGTCTTGTCAATTTCTAGCTGAAGAGAAGGATGACCAGTCCCCTGCCAGTGCAAATCCAACATTTAATTGGACACTGCAGATGCACATGTACCTTATTGACCTCCTGTTGGAGCAAATACGGGCAAGGAATGAGATCAGTCACACGTTTGATGAGCAAGATTGGGCATTCATAAATGTATCATTTAGCGAAAAGTTCGGTGTTCAGTTTGACACACACATGCTAGAAAATCAATATATGAACTTGATGAAAGAGTACAATGACATCAGCAGTCTTCTGGATCAAAATGAATTTGCATGGGATGAAACTCTGCAAATAATCGTGGCCGATGATGATGTATGGGAAGCTTATATCAAGGTGCATTTATTGTCCACTTAAAGGTTGCTTTGGCTATATCTAGTTTGGACGGGCTATTCCTTTTATCCATGTGCAGTTTAAGTCCCTAATGCTATCATGCCTACAGTATCGATGGGTCTTGCACTTATACTGCAGTTGTAAAGCAACTGAATTACTCGTACTTTTCAGTTCTAACCTATTTGTCTGTGTTTTCAGTGAGTGGATTGCCATTACTAGAATCTCTATACACTCTCTCTTATCTCTCACATCAAGAATGATGTGTCCTTGTGTGGTCCTTTTATTTGATACTAAAATCACTGAAAACACACACTTTCCTTTAGTTGTAATCACTTTCGTTTATCTATCGATATCAGCCTGCTTAGGCCTACTGAATTGTTTTTCTTCTTCGAGTGCACTTTTCTTTTGCCAGAGCTCTTACATACGAGATTTTGCAGGAACACCCTGATGCAGTCACTTACCGAAATAAAATCATAGGATACTTCAATGACTTGTGTATACTTTTCGGAAGTGGGATAGCCAATGGAGGATTAAGTTGTCAGGTTCCGGGGATGGAGTTTGACGATGTAGCCCTGGACATCAAGATGGATGAAATTTCAGGATATGTGCAAATTTGTACAGACATTGACGACTCAGATGAAGGGAAAAAGAGACCAATTGCTGTGCCGTCAGCCTCAGGACGATCTAGCAAAGTGCAGAAAACATGTTATGAAGTACGAGAGCCTTCAAGTGATAAGACTGGTATATTTGCCAAATTGGTGAACAAGAAAGAGGAGAAGAGCTACGTTTCAATAGAAAATGCGATTGATGCGCTTCAAGCAATATCGGACATTGATGACGAGCTACTGTTGGATGCTTGTGATCTTTTGGAGGATGAGAGGAAGGCAAAGACATTTTTGGCGTTGGATGTCAACCTTCGGAAGAAATGGTTACTTAGGAAGCTCGGCCGTTAATGGCCCAGGCCATTTTTCGAGTTTCGGACGGTCTAAATGTTGATTTGGGGTTTTCCACTAAAGCCTTCTTAAAAAATAATTAGTTATTTGCAATTTTCGAACTTAGAAATTATGTATACAAAAGTAATTTTTCAATTTTTTTTGCACCGTTCAATAGATCTCACTGAGCTCTATGAAACAAGATCTATATTGGACCAAATTATTTAAGTCCATTATTTGTAAGCTTGAAAATTGCAAATAGAGTACTTATTATATTTTTCAAGAAGACTTAGTGGAACACGAGAAAGTTTTGACAATTTTGGTTAGATTAGACTTTTCTTTTGGCAAGTTTAGCTTCGTGTAGTCTGATTCTAAAAATTCTCTGAAATTATTTCACTTTTTTGTGTGGGTAAATTGAAAATATTTCACTTGTGATGTCAAAGTCTCTGTTTCCAAGCCTTGACAGAGTTCACTCTCTTGCTGGTTATCTGACATGGTTACCCGTGAAACACAATCTTGTTTTCTTGTTTCCACAGATTTTTTTTATAGAAAAATATGCAAAAGATTTTTTTTATAGAAAAATATGCAAATGTCTCCCTTGCTTAATGCTTTTTTTCTCCCTCGTTGGTTTTACTAACTTTTAACAATACTTATAAAAAAAAAAAAAACCTCTCTCCGTCCCTAAGAGAGTCCTTTGTGGGAAAAAAAAAATGTAATTTTTGAATGAAATTAAATAATAAAATACTTTCATGCAGAATTTCTTAAAGTTTTTACACCAAATTAAAGATCTCAAATAAAGTACTTTCATGCATAATTTTTCTAATATTTCTGACACCATGAGATCTTTAATTTGGTGTTTCAAAAAAATTTAAAAAGTCGTGCACAAACGGGGGAGTACGTAAGAAAAAAAATCTAGGTTTATGAGTCCATTTCCTGAACCGAAAGAAACCATAGTGGAGCCCAGATTTGGAGTTCCTCAACACCTAATCTGGAGTCTGGACCAAAACAGTTAAGGGGCAAAAAAGGATGTGATTATCTTTAGGTGATACTAGTACCGAATACGAGAAAAGGAAAAGGAAACTTCAAAGAAAATGAACACAACATTGATGGCATTAAAAAACTAAATCTATTTTCGCAATTACATTATCATCTTCCTTCCTAATCAATCCGCCCATCCAACAATTTTTTTTTTTGTGGAAGAAATCCAACAATAGTAGGCAGAAACAAAGAATACAACAGACGTCGAGCAATACAACGAGATCACATAAAGCATGATTTAACCCCTTGGAAAAATGAAATTCTTGGGAGATATCTCCGTAAAATAAAAGATCGGCAACTAAAATGCAGGCATTCAGCTTTTCAGCATTATCATAAAACCAACATTTATGAGATATTGCCAAAGCAAAATACAACTGCATACAAAAGATACAGGCTAACCAGGACATTGTTTTGTTTCACGGGCTACCAACTGAAAGGAGGGATGTCATTCAAACGACGGTTTCACAGTACACCGACAAACTCCAATGGTTAGATGTCCGAACCTGTTTCCATATTACGATGATTTACAGAGATAAGATAAGATACCTTACCATCACCAAAATTCATTTCACCCTTCTCCTTCGATCCCCGTCTTTCTTTCTGCTTACAGCTCTGTCGTGATCATCCCTTTCTCTGCTACCACTCTTCTCTCGCTCCCAGTCTCTTCCCCTCCGGCTCTCTGGATCATGAGCTCTATTTCGGTCTCTGTCACTGTGCCTTTCTCGATCCCTGTCCAAATCACTTCTCTTCTCCTTCTCTTTGCTGGATGATTTCCGTGGGGGGCTTTCACTTCGGCTCTGGCTCCGGTGCCGCTTTCTCGAAGAGTCGCGGGAACCATCTCTTCTGTCCCTCTCCGAAGATGATCTTTCTGCAAATTTAAGAATTTTGAGACATTCATCTGAGGTCCCACCCGCATAACAGAAATGCAATTAAATTTGCCCTTATCTCTAGAACCCCTAACAAAAAGCTTTTTCTACAACGGTCCTAAACAAGGACTCAATTGCTGCGCTCCAATTCACCTCAGCCTTAGAGAGAGCGTCAATAACTCAAAAGCACATGAAAGATAATCGGATAGAACTCAAGTACAAGTGTAAATAAAAGAAACAATCAAGTCATCTGGATTGTGGAGGCAAAAATAACTATAAAACGCATCAGTATTCACTAACTTAGTCCAGTTAACCACGCCAGGAATTTGGTTTCTATATCCCAGCAAACTACAATGAAAATTATAAGTTGTTGAAGATATTAGACTTCAGTAATTTTTAATTTTGATATCCGTGTTCTCAAAATATTTTGAAGATCATAAAAACAATGACAACTTCGGTTTTTCCAAAATGCAGTATAGTTGTAGGATTATTCAGCAGTGTTTCTACATACACTCGTCACTGATAAGGAGGCTGATGCCAGAAAAGAAGCAAGTTGAGTTTTCACTCCTTTAATTTTATTGTCTTTCTTTCTTTTCTACGTTGATTTCAGACCAAAACCCAAGAAAAAACCGAACTTGAACCCTCACTCATTTCAAAAAAAAAATACAACTGGAGGAGATATAAAGAAGAAAATGTAAATAGAAAAGAAAACAATGAAGCCTAAAGGCTAAAAATTAACACTGCATATGGAGCATATGTTAGAAATGAGTATGGGAACAATGCAACAGTATGAATATCTATCATCTATAATACTATCTTCTAAACTCCATACTAAAACTTACTGTTGGCTGGAACACCCTCACTAGAATCCAATAACCCATACTCAGATAGCAACCGTCTTTTATGGATTGCAACTTTCCTATCAATGTCTTCCGGCTTTTTGACTCCCTGCTCTTCTAAGGTTTCACGATATTCCATCAGCGCAACCTCCAGACGCCTCAACTTTTGTCTGTTCAACATGAACACATGTAAACATCATTGGTAGCAGTACAGCAATACAGTAAGGCTAAGAGCTTGACAAGTTGACGGATGAACAAAATAAATTTGATGGCATTGGCAAAATAAAGCAGGCCACTGGTAGAACATTTAAACCGTGGTTTCAGAACTAAGCTTATCTATTTAAGCAAACTCCTTTTAACCTTTTTGTTTCACACATATTAGTATCCTTTCCATGTTAAAATACCAAAAATAAAATAAAATGAAACTACATCTATCAAATTTCCAAAACCCATCATCCCCTATGGCATCAGTTAGCAGGGGCAGAATAAAGTACCTTTGTTCCTCATTCATCCCAATATCAGGATGTGCTGAAATGCTTAGCTCCGTCGCAAGCTCAATCTTGTCAGCCCTATTAGGACTATCACCAACATTCTCACTTCCAGAAGACGAGTAAGTTAACCCGAGATCCCTAGGACTTCTCTGTTGCTCATCCTCATTTTCATCGTCCTCTCTGGCCCATTTAGAAGCAGGCAAAACACGATCAGTATCTTCTTCATTTGCAGGAGCTTTTAGTCCAGGCTGTGGGACAGGTCTGTTTGGGGCCAACAGTATAGACCCGTTTCCTTGTGAACGCATCTCATCCACCCCATAATGACTCCATCCTGACAATCCCACTGGCTCCATTTCAATAGGTGCCTCTTTTCGGACACTTGAATATCGACCTGAACTGGACTGGCTTTGGGTATATTTCAAGTCATCATCTAGTTCATAGCCCCTCTGCTTTTCTGCCTCCTCCAAATAAAGCAATCGTGCCACCATCATTTCACTGCCACCAACAAGAGATAATCCATTGTGTCTGCATCGTCTTTCCAGCTCAGCGAGAGGAAGACTTAATAGTTCCTTCATGGCTGCACCTTTGTCCATTGCCAATGCAGCATCTTGGTTAACTGAACCATTAATTGTATCCTCAGAACTAGTCTTATTTTCTATTTCGGGTGCATCCCCACATACAGAATGAAAAGGGATCACACCAGAATTTCCGGATCGCAGAAATGTAGCTCGTAATCCATTCATGTATGCGTCGGAAAATAAAAACCAGTCAGTCCATGCATGGAGAACTTTCAGAACACGTTCCTGCACAATGTCAGAAATACTTTCAATTTGACCCTATTAGGAAAACAATAGAGAAGAGCTGTCCACATGGTTAAATAATAGACTTACCTTAAGGGCTTCAGCAGTCATTCTTCCTGTTATACTACGGTACAAGTCATTAAAGCTTTCAATTATGTCAGGCAGAGTTGCTTCAAATTTTGTACGGTATGCAGATGCGTTCTTTACAGGAGCACTACTATTGTGAAGAATGTCTGAAACGAGCATGAGCCTCGCAACTTTAGTTGGTATGGGGGTTTCTTTAAGTGTCAAAGACTCGGTTAAAACTTCAACAATCTGCAATGCAAAATAGCAATATAAGCACTTTCACAAAACTACGAGAACTAAAATATTTAAAATCAGAAAAAAAAAATTCACACAATTAGTTTTTTAACCAGCTTCAAAACCCTAAACACTGATGCAGATTAACCTTTCCTCTTTCTTTAATTTATTTCCCATCAATGGTTCTACATAAAACATGTCACACTAAGTTCATGCAGTTGAATATAGCTCCACCAAGACATCATTCTCTAAGTGTAATTTATGGGATCAAAATGAAAGGGGAAAACAATGAAAATACGGTCAGATGAAATGGATTAGGTGTAACCGTGTAAGAATCAAGAAAATTTACCATATTGTTGATAGTGGGCCAAAACACAACCAGATCATGGGACTATAAACTCTACACAAATATGTGGTTCCACCAACAGAGCCCAGAAGACGGAGGTAGAGTAATATTACCTCTCCGGCTGCATCAGCATTGTCTAAAGCAAAACCCATAGCTTCCTTTATCTGGCTCCTCTCCAATGTCAAAGAACGCAGCATGTCCTCAAATTCATCTCTCTGTGGTTCAGTAAGTGTTCGTTCTTGCTCCACTCGCTGCAAAGTTAACAAGTAAAAGGATTGTGTTTAAGAAGAAAATCGCCACCTTCATCCACTATGACACCATCTGTGGAAAAATAATTTCAATAAAACATTGAAGAGAACAATAAGACCAGAATTAAAGGTACCCTGGTTCTTCCTGCAGCATATGTAGATCCAGACTCTTTCGCCAGCTCTGGGCTTTTTGCTGTTGGTAATGGAGGTGGCATCCATCTGGATACACAGAGGCATAACTATCAGCTTATACATGTGGTTCTGCTAAACAACCTCACATATGAACAGCTCAAAACATCTAGGCTTTGTTTGGTTTGGGTTTTGAGGGAGTTTTGGGGTAATGAGAGAGAGAGAGAGAGAGAGAGAGAGAGAGAGAGATGAGAGTAATAATTGGAGAGAAGACTTAAAGGGAACAGTGCGCAGAGAGAGGGGTTGAGTATCTCTACCCAAAGCGAACCGAGTCCCGAAGTCTTAACAACAAATTCCATACAGGCAGACATGGCTTACCTCCCACTACCAGTTATCATGATGAAAGGCTCTGTTCGCCACCGCTTAAGAGTATCACCCTGCATTTAACATGCATAAAAGACCGCTTAATTGTTTCTTTGTGTACCACATTGATGAAACAGGACAGAAACTTGACTCTGAACTAATAATAAGGGTCCAAGGGACATGACTAATATATCTTATTTGACCTTTCGCGTTGGTATTATGGCCCTTAGCCATAATTCAGTACCAAAAACTACTACTGGTTGAATAAAACTAGGCCAATGCTGAGTGTTCTATTGGTTACACTGTTAATCCCGCACCCAGAGATGGGATGAGGGATATGGTAAGTTGACAGCAAAATAATATAAACATGGTGTGTCTTGGATAAACATATATTGAGAATCACTTTTATAATAAAAGAGGGTATTGGAATAACAAATACTAACAACGAGAATGACAGTAGTAAGACATAGAAGAATCAACTTTATTTAACAGTAATCACTGATAACAGCCAAGTCAATTATATTATGCAAGCAATAGAAATCCAACAACAGAAGTTACAGAAGTTACAGAACCTAAGAACATAGCAAGGCAAGAGACACGTTTAATTAGGCCTCAGCAGTATGTACCTGGGCAAATGAATACAACCTCCAAACATAGTAAGTATGCTCCTTTGAGCCCAGCTCAAACAAAAAATTGAAAAGCGGGTTCCCACGGCCTCTCTCCATTATAGCTTGCTCGAAAGCACAGCCTCCGTCTAGAACAAAGAGTGCCATTGTATCAATTACGCGTTGAATATGACCATCTTCAGGTGGAACAACCGTTATATCAGGAACATTCGGTGTAAGAACCTACGCAACCAGGTCAAGCCATCAATAAGAATACAGCCAAAACTCATGTTAAAGCAAATATATAACTCCATGATAAACATCTTATAATCAGTGAAATGAAACATAAATTAAAAGAAGAAAGGAATGCGTGAACTGGGAGAAGGCCGCACTGTCTTGGACTCTTGGGGAAAGGTCACTCGGGACCAGCTGGCCTACGGCCCTACACCTATGATCAGAAACAGGGGACTGTTGGTGGAGGATCAGTTAGCATTGGTAGTTTATGATGAACAGATATTCCAAAAATGCCGCCATTTTGGTCCTGTTGGTGGAGGATTACTTAGCATTGGCAGACTTTTTATGAAGCACGGGATACTCCAAAAATGCCACCATATGCGTATCAGATACTTCAATAACACTGATACGGACCTGATATAGTCCAATACGCATTGGATACCCCGAAGGCTCAAATAAGTATCCAGTTTTTTTTTTCCGCATTTTAACATGTGACTGGGAGTCTGTATGGATACAGCATGATACTTCTGGGATAAGGCAGGAACAAAACATAATTTTTAAAAGGCTTCAATTGGGGTCAAACTGTAAATAGTGCATTATTGGGAAGCAAAAGAACCACATATTGTATCTCTGGAAATGAAGAAAATCCTCAGTCACTGTTCAACTCACACTGCGAAGAAGAAAACAGAAAGAAGGGAATGGGGACTCAAAGCAAGAGGCCATCGTAACAGCAGGTAGCTGAGAGGAACAAAAAGATTAGATGACCCAAAGGTTGGATTGCAGAGGATTGTATTGATGTTGGGAATGTCTTTGCTCAATATGACTTATGGCTGTCTTTTTTAGGCATTATCTTGCTTTTGATTTTTGCATTTGCTAAATGCACACTAGCTTTTGGTAATAATTTTTATGCGTAATAAAAGTTATTATTTACAAAATGCATTGCTTCTGTACCCATATCCTTTAAAATATCCTGTTTCAAGCTTCTCCATTTGATCGCATCCTATGTCGTATGTGTAGCTGCCCTTCATAGTTTTGGTAGTGTATGGGGCAAACGCTGAAGCCACCTAAATGTCAACAACCTATTGTCCAACATATGAAGAGTAGGGCAAATGATCTTAAACAACGCAGGGTCATATTAAGAAGCAAGATCTTGTTGGCCATGCCTGAGCGCTCATTCCATAGAATTATGTAAAATGACCATGAAAGTGAACTAGTGAAGTCTATCTGGCCAAATATCCAAGCATCCAACTGGGAAGACAAGAAGTGAAAAAAAGAAGTCTTAAGACAAAACAGAAAGGATCAACCATAAATGGAGCCTGGAGGTGGGATATTATAGACTACAGAGCACCTTACACGCTAGATTGACAACAAAGGTCAAGTATCAAGAAGTTCTGCCATCAAGCACAGATTTATATCAAATGAACACAGTCAGAACTACGCTAGGGCCTAGGGGCATATGTTAACCAGAGCGATGTACGTTGTCGTTCTTATCCGGTAGAAAGAAAGGAAAAGGAGATGGGGTGGGGTTGGGAAGTGAACCAATTTTTTGAACAATAAAGTTACAAGGCCTGGTCACTCCTACTTTTACACACACAAAGAGAGAGAGAGAGAGAGAGAGAGAGAGATAATCTCAATTTCCAAATTCCACAAATATGACCTCATGCTTAGCTTAGAGAGAGAGAGAGAGAGAGAGAGAGAGAGAATCTCAATTTCCAAATCCCACAAATATGATCTCATGCTTAGCTTAGGTTTTGAAGTCTCAGAAAGTCTACCAAAACCAAATAAAATCCTAAGAAAGAGATAAAAAACCGAACTAAATTTAAACTTTGAAAACAAAAAGCATAGACTAATGCAACATATTTTTTATACGAACAGGTGACTGAACTTTGCTTATGTTTTTTTTCTATTTCACTTCAACACCTTAACAGACCCAACCATCCACAACCTTTCATTTTAGATGTCAAACGTGAAACTTCTTTTAAGTTTTAAGGCAATAATCTGATAATCAAAAACGATGTTTATGAAGATTGTGATCACAAATCAAGAGAAGAGTGGAATATGTTTTGACACACGGTCAAGTTTACAGTAGGGCACAAAAAAGTAACTTCTATTATACGATTTATGGTGTGGGAGCTCAGCTTAGTGAAACAAATTTTCCTCTTCATTCAGTATTGCTGGAGAATGATAGGCAACAGGGAAAAATAGGCTGGGGGAATTGAATTAAAGTTAATGGAACATTAACATTTTTGTCGAGGTCCAAGTGGAAGGTGAGAAAGTGGAGCCATCTTTGAAGCCTGTACAGGATGCATGTTTTGGTGGAAGATGAAGGTCTGTGGGATGACGTTAGAGTCTCATAATGAATTCTCTATACACAAAGTACCTCTTTCCCTTCAAAAACAAGTTTAGTACCCCACTCGCTGCTTTGATAGTAACCAATTGAAAGATCTTACAATTGTCAAAGACACCATGCCTAATTCCATTGTAACTAAATAACTGAAGAAATAAAATGGTATTGAATAAGCAAGGATGTTGGGAGAAAAGTGGATCACTTTCTCATTAGGTGTACATTGGCAGGTGATGTGTGGGCAATATTGTGTAGATGAGAGGGGAAGTAAAATGGGTAAGAGGTCTGAGGAGTCCGACTATTAGCTACGTAGTGCTTGATGTGGTGTATATGGAGAAATGGACCTGCTGCCGACGTCATTGTCTTGGGTATGAACTGTGTATCAATTACTTCTGAGTTTATATCTAGGACAGTAGTTGCAGTTCTGTTGTGTTGTGTACACATCCTACATGCATGGATTGTGCCTCCTTTGGTGCCCTAGCCTTTTGTCCATAATATCAGTCTTATCATAACAACAAAATAGATGAAGACATCAAGAGATAACTACATGAAATTGGTTATCGAAATCTGAAAGTAAAACCCTACCAGTTCAGAATTCTGGCTTGGGACAGAAGTAACTGGTGGGCCGGATGGACCAGACAAGATAACAGTGCCGCCCTGCCAATCATAAAATCACATTACCAATTATGTCATGAATCAAGGAAATGACTATTTAATTCTCTATTTAAAGCATAGTTAACAGAGCACCATCTCTGATAAAAAAAAAAAATTTGAGGACCATCGTGTTCATCAAATCCTACATTCCTAAATTTGGGGATCCAGAATCAAAAGAAATCCGAAACTCCTAAAATTGAACATGAACTATTGAAAAACATGGTGTTATACAACTCAGTTATATCAAAAAAACATAAACAAAATTTGACTTTAACACAAATTTGCTAATTTCAGAAGTCACGCTTACATCATCACAGAAGATGTTGGTCTAAGTACTACCAAATTAGGATTCATCAAAACCCTACAATATTCCCCTTTTTGAAAGTAGAAACAGGGACTTAGAAACCTCTGTCTAAAAAAACCTTTCAAGAGAGTCTAATGGGAAGAAAAGGTGCAAGGAAACCATTTAAAGGCATTGGAAAACTCTCAGTCCAAAAAAAGTTAAAAATTGAATTAAATATCAAAAACAAAGTATCGTAGAATAGTTAAGCCCCACTGATCTGACCCCATATCGCTTATAAACAAAATAGCACCCTATAAACCACAGGTAGAAAGTATTTACATTAAAGATACTCGTATAAAATGTTTAAGAGCCTGTCATACTGGATCCTATTAAATCCTTAACCATATAATGAACGAATTATGTACATGAATTGGGTATTTGCACGTTTAACGGTCTGAGAAGTTGCTACAATTTTCACCCAAAAAAAAAAAAGGTGAAAAGAGGCTCAGAATCTGTCTGTTGCCATGCAGTCCGAAGGATGGCATGAAACATGGATTGTGAACCAAACCATGAATCCCAAATCCCAAAATTCAGCACTGACTCTACTCCCTAATAATAGGGTAGATTGTTATCATAACAATCACCAAAAAAATAGTGAATCATGAATTGTAAGATTCTGATAATTAAGATCTGAAAGAGGTATTAAGGGAATTATTGATTTAAGGTCATCTCAGAAACTAACACCCCTAAGAATCAAATAGCAGATAAAAATACTATTGATGCTCAAGAAAAATGTACAAGATATCATCCTTTAATTGCTGAATATGACGGTGGACGGACCTCCTTACTCCTAATGGCCATTTGTCCTGGAGGAGGAGCAGGTAGAGCTTGTGATGGAAGAGCAACCGATTTACCCCACCCCATCTTCAACTCATATTCATAAACGACAACACCTAGAAGACAAAATTTGTTGTCAGTCCCCTTTATCCCTCACAAACTCAAAATTACAAAGAACTACTATACATAGGTAAAAAGTGGTTACCCACCCACCCACAACGAGATCATAAAGCAATTCAATTACCAAAAAAGTTAAGACATGCTAATGAGGGGCTAGACTGGTTTCAGGGTTTCATTGCAACTATGTTCAAATATGACACCTAGACAGAGGGTGCTCCTGAGTAGCTTAAGTCACATTCTCGAACAAAGCTAACAAAGCGACTCACGTTCCAGTTTCTTTAATGTACCTAGGCCTAGTCTTTTTCTGATCTTCTTGTAGTGATCTAGTATCTATGTTGAAAAATAGTAGCCAGTAAAGTACTACTAACTACTATGTTGGCTTACTAGAAGAAAGAACACTGCATGAAGGCTACCAATAGGCAATGTATCAAAACCTTGGAGAGACAGTGCGAAAGTGAAGGTTGATACTATCACAGTGGAATACAATGTGATAGCAAAAATACAGCATCGCTGGCTATATCTAATTGCCAAAGAAAGTAGATATCATACGGAGGTAAGCATATAACAAGATATATTTAAGGACAATAATCCCAAAGGCTAAATTGAACTGAATCCCCAGACAATTAGACCTTGCATTTCATCCTTTGCAGCCTGTCCATCAGCTCTGTTCATGAAAGCTACAAAGCCACAATTTCTTTGTCGTCTATGTTCCTCCTCCGTCCGAGGCCACATTATTTTCACACTAGCAATAGGCCCAAATCTACCAAATGTCCGCAACAGGAAATTCTCATCCACCTAAATATTAGAAACAAAATAAATAATTAGCCTTCCATTTCCTAATACCAAGAAGCTGAGAACATAAAAGATCAAAACAAAATCTAACCTGAGGCGACAGATTTCCGACATATAGGTTAGTAGTTTGTGGATCCACATCATCAAATGATCCAGGCTTTCCACTTAGATCAAAAACATCAGGCAGTTCATCGAATCGGCTAGACTGGTAACAATGTAACATTCATAAATACATGCTCCCAAGACCAAAGAAGATGCAAAATATAAGCTTATGATCATATCATTAGCTCGCTGCACGTGATATAAAGAATCCAGGGCCAGAAATGCTCAGATCAGTGTACTAACGTGATGTCCCAAACACTCACATGCCTATGCTGCAAAAAGCTACGACTACAACCATGTGAAACTGCTCAAAACATATCCCCTAGGATAACAGTAAGCTACAGAACAGTGTGGAGGAAATATTAACAAATAAACTACACATACAACCTGGTAGAATACTACAAATTTTCAACCATTGAATTGAGAAGTCACTTACAGAAGAACTTTCACTATGACGCCCATCACGCCCGTGTTCGTGCTCTTGGTTCCTCCTTTCCCTCATTTCTTGGTCTTTTTTCAACTCCTCCAGAAATTTATCTATGTTCCTTGACTTTCCTTTCTCCTTGGGCTTCTCCTCCTCCCTCTGCAAGTAAAGCAAAAAAGAGAGATTGGATGATGACCTAGAGAACAGATGGGGAATGTGATAGTAAGTTTCAAAAGGAACACTGACCTTCTTCTCATGGTCATTGCCCTTGGTTGAAGGAGGTGGTAAGAAAGATGGAACATATCTGCCAAAGAAATATCATGATACAATTTGCACGAACAAAAAGAAAACAACCAACCACAGTCAACAGTTTACCATGTTTGGAGCAATAAAAGCAAAAATTCATTTCCCACGGGATTTAAATTTAAATTCCAGTCCCTGAAGGCCCATTCTGCCCATCCTACAAAATAATTTCCCTTGCATTGACATTGGGAACATGCAGGGGCAGACACAATTATGGAACATGAGATAACGTGCCCCCAGTAAAAACTCAAAAATCTTACTGGCAACCAAACACACTTTCCCCCAAAATCCTACGGCACCCCCACCACTAGTGCTTCTCGCCTCTCACGGACCCTCTCACTCCTCTCTCGGATCATCTCAGCTTTCGTACAGCAAAAGGCAATTCTGCACCTGGGATTTCTCATCTCTAGCAAAGTTGTAGAGGTAGGTGAGGTTGGTTCACAATTGCACGAAGCATAGTGGGGTGTGGGTGCGAGAGGATAAAGCAGTGTAAGGTCAGTCGGGGGCATCTATAGGAGCATATCTATCTGCATCTGTAAGTAAAAAATATAGATAGCCTGACAAAAATCACTATTTTGCTGGCGTCAGTATACATGTTAATTAGTAAATGGCATCAATGGCAAATATCATTTTCATAAATATGAGTAGATATTATGTCTAAACTATGAATTTGGGTAACTTTGAGTTTAAATATTTTCATATTATCTTATCGTTGATTCATATTTTCTCTTTGTAGATCTTCTCTTGCTTCTTAGAATTCATACGCTTGAGAGGTTTTATCCTAGTTCAGAGCGTGATCCTATTGTCGATGGGAGCAAGGTTCCTAAGAGGTTCCAACTTGGGAGCATGTGAGTGAGGATCCTGAGTAGATTTGCCACACCGATAAGAGGATCCTGCAACTAAGGGCCAGTAGAACGAACCAACTACGAATGTTTTGGCCAAACCTTTCCCTATCTCTGTCACCACACACACTTTGAAATTTAGCGCTTAAACAACACTGTTTTGAGATTTTTGATGCATGATGGTTGTTTGCATGCATTAGGGCATTCTAATGTTCATTTACAAATTGTTGGCCAACAAAATTCTAGTCTAGATGGGCTTATGATTCTTTATTTGATTTGATTTACCAATCATATTATGGTTGATTGTGGAAAAAAAAGTCCTCACAGTTGTGACTATAGAGTGCCCCCACACTACTACATTCCTAAGTGCTCATTTGGATTGAGAGATTTCAAGAGAGAGGAAAAGAAACGGAGGGAGAAGTGATTCTTTCCCACGTTTGGGAGCTTAATTAGGCGCAGAGGATGAGAAATGGGGAGAATGAGAAACCCCTCAAATGACCCATTTCATTTCTCGCCAAAACTGGCACGATTCCGTGAGAAACCATGGAGTTGCCAATTTTGTCCTCACCAGAGAATGATTTCTGAAAAGGCCGAGGTTATATTGGTAAATATATATATGACTCTTTTCTTTTCTCACCATCTCTTTTGTCCATCCAAACAAGATGGTGAGAAACCACACTCCTTTCTTTTCTTTTCTCACTAATTAGGGAAACCACACCCCTTTATTTTCTTTTCTCACCTAGGTAGCCAAAGGGGCTGTAAATTCCCCAAGGGGAACATGGGCAACAAAATGCACATAAGAAACTTGGTTTACAAGAATCAGCAATGAAGGCAAACAAAAACACATGCTAAATTCTTCATTTGCACCGCTTGATACAATATTCCATGACATTAGCTTCTTCTCAATTTCAATAGTAAATACTTTGTTTTGATCCGGATGCAACCAAATCAAGGATTGGATTTCAATGGAAAGAAAACTCCAAAAGGGATACGAGAGTCTAGCCATTCTGTTCTCAAAATGATCATAAACTACTTAATGAGGACTCTAGACACCTATTTATAGATCCACTAACACCAAGGACAGAAAAGAAAATAATTAAATTTCAATTTTCCTGCATCAAATCGCAAAATGGTAATAAGCAATTGTAATATCTAATTACTAGATAGTTTTTCCACAAGTAAAATCTCATTGCATCATCCTCCACACATCACATAAATCACACAAGGAGTGGCTTCCTAGACAAGCAATAGTGCACCCTCAAGGCCCAAGACAAATGCAATATTTCATCCCCAAGCTAAAATTACAACTTTAGGACATTGTGAAAGATAGTCCTTCCTTGTCTCCCCAATCAAGGGACAAAGGAAGCATGCTATGACTGAAGCAATGGGCCACTGGCTGTTGAAAATGGTTGGAAACCATCGCTTAAGAAAATGGCCTAGCTTCACTCATTTTTTAAGAAGACTTTTGCATGTCTCCAAGACTCCATCGCTAAACCTTGGATTTCAGGTGGGCTAGACCCAACTACACTATCAAAGATTGTTTACTC
Source organism: Rhododendron molle (assembly GCA_025413875.1). Lineage (NCBI taxonomy): Eukaryota > Viridiplantae > Streptophyta > Magnoliopsida > Ericales > Ericaceae > Rhododendron > Rhododendron molle. The sequence continues at coordinate 45,195,579 of CM046389.1, read as the reverse complement.
CTACATGTCAAAATAACAGCAGAAAATACTCTATGAAATAACAAACCAACATAGAGTTGTATTAAATGTCAAACGCAGGTGCGTTTCATTTTTAAGATGGAATAAATAAGTCGTGTGAACAATTGATTTCAAGACTTTTTGATAATATTCTCGAACACAAAATCCTTAGTTTGAAGGAGCCTCTATCTCTCTAACCAGTTGAGCAAATCATACCCTAGTTAGTCTATAAGTATTGGCACTTGCCTGGTTGTGTCATTTGTAAGCCCTATCGTACAATTTCTAGCTTACTCCTCTGGTAAAGGGGGCAAGCCCCTTTCATTTCTTTGTCCTAGAATCTTATGCTCAATTACTTAATGTATAGAAAATAGACTCAACATAAAACTGAATCTACTTTGTTCCGTTATATGAAGACAAACCAGGTCTTATTGATTTTTTATTTATGACAGCTCCATGTGAAGTAGCATATTCATGTTTATTAATGCTATAGAACATTTCTATCCATATGATTTCAGATACAGTGTGCAAAAAATCCCCGATTCCATGTGTTCAAAGGCAAAACTGGTATGTACCTTACATTGCAATAAAGCTTGCAACACCCGTGAGATGTTGCAATTCAGTACATTCAGAAGTTAAAAGAGATATGTATCTCTAAACGTATCTTATCTTAAGCACATATTCGTGTGACCCACACTACCCATTAAGTGATACGCGATACTTTGCTTAGTAGAGCATGTTATGTAACTAAAGACATGAAATTTTGTATGATCAAAGTACCTTTTAATATATGCAATGGAGTTTGTATTTTACAGGGGGTATACTAATTTGTCACTTTATATTTACCGTGATAATCATATCTCACGATATGATAATGTACTGTACAACAAATCAAAATGGGAAAAAAAAAAAAAAAAAGAAGATGCAAGACACAAACACCGTGTTGACAACCAAGACAGTTTGCTATAAGTTGATAATTTGGTTTTGCAGACAAGTGATTATTTGTTAATATTGGTTATCATTAATTGTCATCTGATAATATCAAAAATAGCATATAAAAATCAAGCAAACATATTTTATACATTTTTGTTCAAATCTCAAGATTCAGGGTAGCCTGTCACAAAGTCAGTTTCTTTCATATGGATTTTAGATGCCTGAAACAGCTGCCGAATCAGTTGCTTCTCCAATATCAAATAACCAAGTTTCTCTTCCAAAAATCCTAGACAGACCACTTAGGCTTCGAGAGTGCAAGACAGTAAATACACAAGAGTGCATTCTCCAAACCACACATTAGCATTCAATCTTTTTGCATAAAAATTACAAGAATGCTATCATAAACAAGATAATTGCATATTAACCCGAAATGTAGAATGATGTACTCAGAATATTCTACCCAATTTCCTTATACTAACAGGCCTCAACAATAACATCTCCGTCTGAACATATTGCCATGATATAAATTTCCTACTCAAAATGCCTTATTGCATAGCACTATAACATGGTTAGTCAAAAGCATTTATTTACCTACTCCCCTTCTTTGAACCAGATACCTCATCTTTGGAATTTCCACCTGCCATCCCGGAATGAATAAAAGGGCCCATATTTTTGTCCACATAAAAGAAAATTACTTATTAATCCATAGTACATGACAATGAAAGAAATATTGCACCAGTAATCATTACAGAAAATGGATGTAAGAAAGGTTGAAAGAAAGTCCTAAAGCATCACTGACCTTCATAATCATTTTTCAGCTTTTCATTGGGATTAATTGTCCCTCCTCTCACAAATGTCTTGGACCCACTATCCCCTTGAAATGACTCCACAAACTCTTGATACAAACGAGCTGTTTCATCTTGTGCTCTCTTCAGAAACAAAACCACATAACATGATCAATAGCACTGTTTTTTGGTCAGCAAATACGTTTTAAAAGGACCTATAAAAATCCATACCTTTTTCTTAGCCTCCTCCTCCTCTTTGTGTTTTTCATAAGGAGTCTTTTTTCGCGTAATTGAGAACGAATTCATCTTTCATCAAATTCTGAAACGGAAAATCACAGACCCATTTCTTTCAATAACCCTATTCGAAATCCCAAAGAGTACGAGTCCAAACTCAGACCCATACTTTTGAAGGAACAAAGAAAAGCCCAAGCCCAACACACAAAGTCCACACATAACCCACACGAATAGGGGCCACAACCCTTGCCTGAGAGAAAAAACAAAAAGCAATTGACTTCGAAGCTAGGATATTTATTTATTTTTGAAGGTAAAAAAGCTTCATTAATCTTTGAATATGTTACAAAGACTAATAGGATAAGGAGAACGGCATCGTATCCCTAACAAACTATTATGTACCTATCACAACGAAAATGAGCAACAAAATCCCACCAAAATGTGTTACAAATTCCTCTCTTCAAGCACAACCAAATTTAAAGCAAGCCAAACATAATTAGGATCATTATCATGACCAAAATCAATATATACATATATATATATATATATATATATATATATATTGATAAGTATCTGCTATTTCTCTGATTATCGATTGTACTAGCAAACACTACAGACGCCACATTATACCATGACGTAAACATTACATCATTTCACTTTAACTGCTACATTAACAGTTCAAAAAATCCACATGGCAAAATGGATTTCATGTAACATTTCATAATCAGAACTTTTGAGCAAAATGGAAAAACAATATTGGTTAAGAGACGGTATTCCAGGCTAGGTGTGATGCCCGTCCGGTTTCGACAGGTTTTGGAATTTCCAGCTCTCATATGATTCAAATCAACTACAAAATGGACCATGACATCACAATCACTAAACAGAACCAACAAAACATAAGAAACGTAGACAACTCTCCTCTTTAGTTTGTGTATGAACATGTTCCATTAAATATTAGTAAAGTTTGGTCATAAATCTAATGGTGCATGATTGCACATTTTTCCAGACACTGCTTTTTCAAAAATCAAGGAGGTAACTCTCGAGTTAGGGTCGAAGTAGGACACAAGGACATTAGGTGGTTAGGCAGGAAAAACTACAAATGGATGAGGCTTGCCGTAGACTAACAGATGAGGAGCATCAAATCTAGGGAGGGCACTTTGCCACTCCAAAGGAAAATTCAAGTGACGATCCTGAGTCATAAGGTATATGCTCATATCTTTGAAGGGAACAAATTGCAACATGAGGAAAGACTAGTCCAATAAGATGTTGATTTCTGAACTGTAGGAGTCTTGCCCATCAAGCTAGCCTCTGCCATAAATTCACCCCTAAGGCTATGTTTGGATGCCATGCCAATAATATAGAATAGATGGGAATTTAACTAGTGATAATTAAAGCAGTGTTCTAAAAGGCGCTAGCCGGGCGACGACCCACCGCCTAGCGCCAAAGCGGCCTAGACGCCGCCTAGCAATTCTGAATTTTTTTTTGTTAGTTATTTTTAAGACAATATGCGGAAATTATTCTACAGCTGAAGCATCAAGATATGGACTGATTTTTTTCCGCAAGACGGTATTACAGACTCACTGTGGTCAAAATCACATACATACACTGTAAGTTTGTAACACTGATACACCTACACAGGTGCATAGAGAGGAGACGAGAGAGAGAGAGCGGAGACGAGAGAGAGAGAGAGAGAGAGAGAGAGAGAGAGACCAGCAAGCAACGACGACCGGCAAGATCGGCGGCAGCGACAATCGTTGGTGATGATCGGAGACAGAGAGGGGACGGGCGACGACGATAGCTTTCTCCTTTTCCTCGACAACGATCCCTTTCTCTGTTGGACGACTGGTAACAAGTTAATTTAGGGCAAAAGAGACTGGATATAAACTTGTAGGAGTAATTTATAAACTTAATAAAAACTACACCGAAGACCCTTTATTATCTTGACACAACACTAAGGCCCTATCCGCCTAGCTCCGCCTTACAAGCTGCCAAGGGGTACATCGTGGCGGCGACCTGCTGCCTAGGCAGCTGCTTTTTAGAGCATCCGCAATGGGAATAATCAAAACCAATTATTAAAATGTGTCACGTCAGTTTTTGATTATCCATTTAGCTCATAATCAAATTTAACAAGGGCAATTTACCTCTAGGTCCAGAAAATAAAAAGTAATTCCCACCAAGTCTCCTCTAATTAACAAAACCCGAAAATCCTATGAAAGTGTCTAAAATCCTAAATACTAAAAGTTCCTAACCCCTAGGGCACCCTATAAAAGTGCCTAAACTTCAGGGTACCCTATAAAAATGCCTAAACCCCTAGGGCACCCTATGAAAGTGCCTAAACCGCTAAAACCCTATAATAGGAAAGTGCACCCTAAAACTCCTATGAAAGTGCCTAAACCTAAACCCTAGCGCTCTAGGAAAGTGACTAAACCTAAACCCTAAGGTACCTTAAACCCTAGGGTATTCTAAAACCTAAAATCTTAAGGTACCCTAAAATCCTAGGGTACCCTAAGATTTTAGGGTACCCAAGGGTACTAGGGTACCCATTAGGGTACCATAAAACCCTAGCATGCCCTAAAACCCCAGGGTGACACTTCCATTAATGGTAAATGTATTTTTGTAAAAGTGGACTTAGTGGTAATTAAGTATTTCATCTATCCTTAATGGGAATTAAGTGTCACTTTTCTGTACTTATAGGTAATTTTCTCATTTAACAATCTCTACCTCCACATTGGTTATTTTTGTATCCCTAACCAAAAAAATCTCCACAATACACAACGCACATATGTCCAATAGCAAACGAGTTCCAATCACGCATCTGATCACACCAAATTATTCATCTCGATGAGACGATTCTAATGTGGGATATTTTTCAATTATTAAGTTTGGAGTTTGGTTATTGAGTTTTGGTTATTGGTAAAAGTTATTAAGTTTGGTTATGGAATGAGTGAAATTTGGTTATTTACTAAAAGACTTGTAACTTTGCTTATTACAATGTGGGGTGTTTTTTGAGTATTGTTGTTAAATTTGCTTATCCACGCTCATTTGCTTATTACAATATGGATGCCCTTAGAACACTTTTTTAGAGCACTGAACTTATACCAAGTAATCAAATGTCTGTCCAATGTAATTGGTAATCCTATTCAAATGTATGAATAAACTCCAGAACGTTAACCAGGAACCATTTTTCGAGAAAATTTATTCGGACATTCAACATTTTCATTTTGTAACATTGAACGTGAAATTTAAGATTCCCATGAAGGACGTTGTGGATAAAATTTCTACTTACATTGGGTATTTGAATCAGGATTGGATAGGTCATCAAGAATCACTACCCTATTCCAGATTGTTCCATATGCAGGAATCATTGGCATCTGGAATCACATACACAGTGCCCCTCAACATTTCTAACATCCAAATTAACCCAGGGGCCAGGGGTGAAAAACACTTGCACACACACAAACACACAGAGACACCCCCCCACTTTAAACACAGGAGGAGTGCATTCCGGCCACTACCCGTGTTCGTGTTGACACCGGAGTGCATTCCGGCCGCTACCTGTGTTCGTCTTGACTCAAATTTCTGTTCCACGGGATAGAGTACTTCAATTACGTGGGTTTAACTCCCGTATAACAACAAAAACAAAAGCAGAAGATGCCCCGAAAATCAATAACAACCTACAGCGGTAAAACAAAAAACAAAAAAAAAACACTCGAAATTCCTAAAATCTGCGGGAAGAAAAGAATTATCTTTACAGCTGATTCTTTGGCGGCGACAAATCCTTACTCGAAATCGAAACTCAGTACCACACGATTTGAAGATAGAACGAGAGTAATTCTCTTCCACCGCAACATGTAACTATGAACACAACAAGCTGTAGAATATAGATTATATGAATGGCGAAAAGATGAAGAGAAACCTGTGAACGGAGAATGAGCGATTAGGATTAGGAGACGAAACGAGCGCAATCGAAGAACTGTATGCGTCTAACCCTAGCAACAACTCTTCGGTTTTCCAGAAGGAGTAGGAGTTCTCAGGGGGGGGTTATTATAACAGGTCCGCTTCAAATGCGGTCTGACCGCCCTCCGGTTCGATTGCTATTTTCTCCGCCCTACATAGAAGTAGGGCCCACAAGCAATTTTACGGCTTTGTATGGTCCCACACTCGGAATTAACCTTTTCGGAAGGCAGTCCATGTCCTATCAGTAATCCCTTATTTTGTTAAAATGCGGATATTCATTTTTTTAATTAAATTAAGATGATTCAAATTGTTTAATGTGTTCAAACCGTGATTTTAAGGGTCTACGCGAGAAATTAGTTATTAAAAAAAGATCGAAAAGTGCTTCATTCGAGCAGTTTTTCATTGAACGATTCAATGAAAATAGCTCAGATGAACCACTTTACAATCTTTTTTATTTTGCTGATTCTTCGTGGGGACCTTTAAAATCTCAATTTGAATAATTGAACGGTTCGGATTATCGAAAATTGATCAGAAAATAGGAGATCCGCATTTTAACAATATAAGAGATTCCTCACTGGATCCATTGTGTTTCGGAAGGTATCTATAATTGATGGAAGTGATCATTTATATCCTTGCATGAAGTACGAAATATAATTTCGGGACACTATATCAATTGTGAAAGTTTATGAGGTAATCAAACCCAACAATATAACCAGTACCAGAAATAAGTTCATTAAGGAGAGAAAAAAAAGAAAAGAAAGGAGAAGCCCTTCTGGGGGAAGAACACTCACACACAAGTAGGTAGATTTAAACTTCTTACCTCCTCTTAATAAGATGCAAGAGTCTTGACTAACGGAGCTAGCCATAACTAGTTATTTACATTTTGTTGAATGTACCAATAATTATGGGTTGGTCCAATAATTGGAAAACTTTTTTGGACAATGCTGAGGTTCAAGTTTTTTATTTTATTTTATTTTATGAGAGAGATAACCAGGTTCAAGTCTTGGTAGCTTTTTATTTGGGCTAAACATCACCCACACATAAATGGGACTCTGGATCCCCTACATATAGCAGTATGATGTGACCAAACAATATTTCCTAACGAAGATAACGGTGTACTGCACTTCCATTTTATGAGCCAAAAAATTATTTCTCCGAATGTGATACGGTGATGATAACCAAAATATGGCTTATCATGTTCTCACTTCACGATTCAACTCATTTATTTCTTATTTAAATCTGGTTTGTTAGTAATTTGTTAATCAATTTATTTTTAGATAACTAGCTTAACAATTTGATGACCGATGTTTGCTAGCAGTTGTGAATAACATCTCATTTAGCTTATTTTATCAGCAAAAATGAGAATATTTGAAGCTGTAATGTATAATTTGCTTTTTTGTTTTATTTGAAGCCGTCAAATAGCATGCTTGACAAAAAGTACATAATTCAAGAGTGCTTCAATAAAATTCTTAAAGGTGATATAGAAAATTCATTTAACGACAAATTATACTATGAATTACAATTTATTTAACTAAATACTCCATAGTTTGAAGTTTTATTAGATATATCTTATACTAAATTCATATATTCAGATTGAGATTTTTTATTATTGTTTTTGATCATCAAAATCGCCCAAACCAGGCTACAAAGCAAGAGAGATATCTCTAGATAAAATAGCAACGATACTAGGGGAAGGGGAGGACACCCAATTAATAGGCAAAGAACCCCTCAAAGCTTCTGAAGCCACCTCATGAGCCAGCCCATTCGCATCCCTCTTGATCCAGGCACATCTAATCCCTCCCTCTTGGCAAAGTTGCCGAATATCCAAAACCACTGCCATGACCTCCCAAGGAGGCACCAACTCAGAAGCACTTAGTTTAATGGCCATTTGGTTGTCCGATTCAATGATAACTCCACGAATACCCATCACCTTGACCATTCCACACGCGGTCCTAATAGCAAGAAGTTCGTAGCGAGGAGAAAACCTCAACGTTTACCACTCATCCATCTATCATCCTTCCTTTTTCATCTCTAAGGACTACAGAACATTTAGCATCTCTTCCATTTCTCTTAATAGCAACATCACAATTTATCTTCAAGCCACCATGATCCGGAGCCCTCCAGTGGGCATTAGTGGCCTCACTTGTTGGGTTATCCCTATGGATCATCAAAGGGATTCTGAGATCTGAGTACTCACGAAGTGACTCAACAGCCTTCCTTATGGTAATCTCAGGGTCAACAGAATTACCATTGAAAATGAAATCATTTCTTGCCTTCCAAATCTGCCATCCAATCATCAACACTCTTCCAAGAAACCCCATAAGCTGAGTACCCTTCAAAGTCTCCATCACCTGTTAAGTCCATCTTAAAACAGACACCGGATGACCATGACCCACATCAAGGCAAACATTGCACCCAAACCACACCGCCCTAGCCCAGCTACAATCAAATAGCAAGTGTTCGATAGTCTCATCAAAGCTGCCACAGATTGAGCAAATTTTGGAAGATCCACACTTTCTACGAACTAGGTTCTCCTTTGTAGCAAGACTGTTGCTGCACGCCCTCCACCAAAATTGTCTCACTTTGTATGGAATGTCAACCTTCCAAATTACCGCCCATAGTCTCTTGTCCGGAATAAAGGAGGATGAAGGACTCTCTTGATCCTTACCCTTCATTTGCACAGCCAAGTGGTACCCAGACCTGATGGAGTAAACTCCATCTCTAGTATAGTGCCAAACCAGAGAGTCCTTTCTTCTAAATTGCAAAATAGACATGGCAGTGATTGCAAGCTTCTCCTCTTGAGAGACAATCTCCTCTAGCACATCCCTTCTCCAAATCCCTCTGTCTTGATCTATGACATCAGACACCATAGAAACATTACAACCCTGTGGCTTTGGAGTTGCCACCTTGCAGTTTATCAAAGTCGGAATCCACTTATCTTCCCAAAAGTTGATAGACTCCCCATTCTGCACTTGCCATCGAAGTCCTTTTTCCAGCACCTCCCTTCCGTGCAGCAAACTTAACCACGCCCAAGAGGCCCTGCTGCCTCTCTTTGCTTCAAGAAAAGAACAGTTGGGAAAGTAAAGGCCTTTTAACATCCTTCCCCAGTAAGAGTCTGGATTTTGCAGCAGTCTCCATCCTTGCCGAGTCAGTAGCGCTTCATTCATTGCCCTGTAATTTCTAAAACCCATGCCTCCTTCAGCTTTTGATCTAGTCATTTTATCCCAGCTCCTCCAGTGTATTCCCCAGGCCTCGGGATCTCCCTTCCACCAGTAGTTGGCGACATACGAGTTGAGCTTATCACACAGTCCTTTGGGAAGCAAAAAGCAAGACATCGCATAGGCCGGAATAGCTTGTGTGACTGACTTAATCATGATTTCCTTTCCTCCTTGAGACATTTGTTTCTGTTTCCACCCCTGCAACTTTCCCAAAGTCTTCTCCACAATGAAAGAGTAAGTTTCTGTTTTTGACTTTCCTAAAAAGAAGGCAAACCCAAATACTTAGCATCACAATTCATGAGAGAGACATCAAGCATATCACACACTAACTGTTTATCATTATCACACACGTTGGAGGAAAAGGTGACACTAGATTTATCAAAATTTATTTTTTGTCTAGAAGCTCTTCCATAAATCCTCAAAATTCTCTTAATTCTCTCACAGTTTTGTATATCAGCCTTTAAAAACAACAAAGCATCATCCGCAAAAAAGATATGAGATAGCTTAGGACAATGACGATTAAACTTAATACCAGTGATTCTTTTTTCCTTTCTAGCTGTAGTAATTCCTTTCTAGCTGTAGTAATTAAATTAGAAAGCACATCTTTTATCAACACAAAAAGATAAGGGGATAACGGGTCACCTTGTCTTAAGCCCCTGCTAGGATTAATGTGGACCCTGGCCTCCCCATTGACAATCACTGCAAAGCTCACCGTCGAGATGCACTGCATAACCCACTGGATCCACAGTGAGTGGAATCCTATCTTTTTTAAGAGGGCTTCAAGAAAGTCCCATTCGACCTTGTCATAAGCCTTGTTGAAGTCCAACTTCAGCACCATAAATCCATCCAGCCCCTTCCTTTTTAGCTTCAGATAGTGCAAAGCCTCATGAGCCACAAGTACATTATCTTGAATCATTTGCCCAGGAACAAAGGCAGATTGATTCGGCGAAACCACCCTTTGTAAATGGCTCTTCAGCCTATTTGCCATAACCTTTGTGATAACCTTGACAGAGAAATTACAGAGACTAATAGGGCGGAACTGACCGAGGGACTCTGGGAATTTGACTTTTGGAATCAGAACTATGTTAGTACGATTGAGCTCCTTAAGCATGTATCCATTTGAAAAAAATCTCTGAACTGCTTTACACACTTCCTCCCCCACCTTGTCCCAATACCTCTGAAAGAAGAATCCAGGGTAACCATCAGGCCCAGGGGCTTTCAACGATCCCAATTGAAAAGCTGCTTTCTTAATCTCTTCAACAGAAACTTGCTCAATCAATTTGGCATTCATATCCTCAGAAATGCAACACTTGACATTCGCCAAAACTTTTGAAAAGTCTCTAGGCCCAGAGCGTGCAAACAAATCAGAGAAGTAATTATGAATTAACTCATTGATACCTTCTTCATCCTGTACCCAATTTCCACCCCCAGTTTTGAGCATCAGAAGTTGATTCCTCTGCCTCCTTTGGTTGATACAGGCATGAAAGAAAGCAGAATTCTTATCTCCATAAGTTAACCAATTAACCCTAGACCTTTGATGAAGCGCCATCTCTTCTCTTAACAACACCTCAATCTCCTTTATTAATTTCCTTTCCTCTTGAAGATTTTCCTGCGAAAACGGTGCCATTTGAATACTTCGCTGCCTCTCTTGAAACCTTTTCAGATTCATCTTATCCTTGCCAAACATTTTCTTGCTCCATTCTAACAGGACCTCTTTGCATTTCCTGAGTCTCTGAACCAGCCCATAGAGATGAAAGCCCTGTTGAGGTTGAGTCCACGCCGATGAAATAACCTGACTGCATTCTGGATGGGTAGACCATTTAGATTCGAACTTGAAAGAGAAAGGAATCTTTTTCAGAGGAACTCTGCATTTAACTATCAGAGGGCAATGATCAGAGCCCACTTTAAGTTCATGCAGCACCTGTGCAAGAGGAAAAAGATTTCTCCAATCAACCGTAACCATTGCCCGATCCAACCTAACTCGTATATTATTATCCCCATCTTGATTATTAGACCAAGTGAAGCTAGGCCCTTTGAACCCCAAGTCCATGAACTCACAATCCGAAATGAAACCATGAAACTGATCCAATCTTCCCCTACTACACCGATTACCCCCCTATTTTTCAGCTTGGGAACTGCATTCATTGAAATCACCCACACAAAGCCAGGGAAGCCTGTTTTCTCTAGCAACTGATCTCATATAGTTCCAAAAGCTCAGCCGATCAACCTAAACAGGAGGAGCATAAATAAAAGTAATTAGAAAAGGGTTACTAATTCTAGGCCAATTAACTACGCAACGGAAATTATTTTTGGATTTAAATTTAACATCAATGGTTACCTCGTCAGACCACCAGAGAGCAAGCCCACCCGACTTGCCAATAGGATCCATGTAGCACCCGTTATTATACTGGAGCTTCCTTCTTATTCTTTCTAGTGTGCTCCTCTTATTCTTGGTCTCCATGAGGAACACAACTAGAGGACGATGAGTTGTGCACAACCCTTGTAAGATCTGGAATGTTAGAGGTCGTCCCATCCCCTGAACATTCCAGCTGAGCATAACCATTGGACTTGTGGTTGTTTAAGGCCAGCCACCACCGCCTTTTCACCAGTTCCCTCTTCCAAAACTACATCCATATCCCCTTCAGAAAAGACCCGAGGCTGATGAAGGCCCAAATCCACCCCAACATTGATATCCACCAGATCTGAATCACAGAGCTGCACTTCGATATTACTATCCCTACTCAGCCTTCCTCTAGATCTCCCTCCTCTTCTCCCCCTTCCTCTGCCACCCCTGGCTCTGCACAATCCCACGTTACTAATTAAGGGAACTTCCAACCCAATGTCTTCTTCCTCCACACTTCGATTAGAGCTCTCATGATCCAAAATCAGCAGTTGCTTCTGCTTTTTCCCCTCTAGCTCTCTCTCCGGGGAAAAATTAGATTTTCTTTTAAGGTTTAAAACCTTCTTGAAAGCTAGTGCCAGGCCCTCCTCTCCCCCACTTTTTAGGCCCACTAATTTTTCTGGACCAGACAGCACCGAGACGTCTAAGTCTAGACTCCTGGGCCTATTCCCTTCCACAGGCCCCAAATTATCATCCATCTGTGATTCCCTTGGACTATCAGGTTCTTCCACATAGTATTGGGCCCTCTTGTTTTTATAATTATCCCTACACAACTTAAGGGGCCCAATAGAAGAATCAGAATTTTAAAACAAATTCCGTTGTGACCCCAGCAAAGATATCCTTCTCGAATCAGGAATATTCTCCCCTCCCTCTGGCTCTATTGTCTCCACATGAATTGTGTCCTTCTCACGACAATTCGTACGCCCGTCCCAACGATCCTCTACGCCACGTCTCTCCTCCGAATCAAGTGCTCGAGCGTTGTCTTTTCCTCCTTCCACGCGTCCCTTCGACGTCCCAGCACACCCGCCACCATCCTCACCCCTCTGTTGTTGACGTTCACGTTCTGGATACACCAACTTCTGCAATGGCTTGTCTCCATAGTTTATAGTCTCAATAACGACAGACTCTGCTCTTATACTTCCATCAAAGCCCCAAGTCTTCACATCAAAGCTTCCTTTATCTTTGCATTCATTAACCGCATGACCCACTACCCCACGTCCATAGCAAAAGTCAGACAACCTCTCATACTTGTAATGAACCCTTGAGTCGCCTGCCATCGGTCGTCTTAGGAAGAAACCCTTCTTGAGAGGTTTAGTGATGTCCACCCAAACCTTAACCCTCAAAAAGTTTGCTAACCGCCCCTTTTCTCCTGGTTCTTCCACAGCAATAATCTCGCCCAAGGAGCGAGCAATCGTCATTCCCCCTTTTGAATTCAGAAGCCCTAACGGGAGCCCATGGATCTGAACCCAGAAAGGGCTAAAATCAAAGTCCAGCTCACTGAACGATTTCTTCTGATCCCATTTCCTCAAGATGAGAAGGGACCCCATCACCAACCAAGGGCCTCTGCTTATCACCCTACAGCGATCCTCTTTTTTCTTGAAACCAAAAGCATACACGTTGTCCTTCCATGGCGATATAGAGAACTCCTCCTCTGTACGCCACGCCTTCTCAATAACCCTAGAAACTCCAGTTTTGTTCAAAATCTTTGAGGAGAGAATCTTACCCACCAACACAAATCGAGCATTCTGTGGGCACTCCTCATAACTCTCGTCCAGCTCTATAACCTCAGGTTCCACCGTGGCCGGCTCCGCCATACCGGCGATAGATGAAGAGAACGCAAAAGAAACTCAGAAGCGGACTCAAACTGGAATATTGAAGCCAAAAAGGAAGAGAACAGAATTGGGGAAAGCAACGACGAGTTAAAATATCAGGAAAAGTAAAATGGAGATCTCACAGAAAAAGAGCAGAGAAAATGAGAGAAAAAGAAGGGGTCAGAAGAAAAAGGATGGCTTATGAGGAGGGGATTTGAGAAAGAAAAGAAATCTCCACCGAAGGGAGAAAAACTCTCACGTAGAGAGAGAAGCTCTCATGTAGAGAGAATACCGTCCATCTAATTGGATCAGAAATCTTTTCATTCAGATTGAGATTGATGGTCTCAATTACAGAGTCAAGGTTAAGGAGGAACCAATTTTGCATCGTGTGGAATAACGTAAAAGGCCTGCCCGGAAGAATCTTTCACAGCCTATGGCAAGAGAGGTGGAAGGTAGTGATGATGATGATGATGGCGAGGGAGAGGCTAGAAAAATCAATGAGGTGCAAGGGACGATTGGAAACAAAACCCGAGGACCTGTAGTGACTCGCCACAAGGGTTTTCGGATCGGGCATTTTCCCATGCTAACTTTTACCGGTTACCACTAGTAAAAATAAGATATATATCTGAATAATTAATTATCGAGATGAACGGCTAGGATTGCACACTACAGGGTTGTTCACTACAGGTCCCTGCTCTGTTGGAAACATAGGTGACTCGGTAGGCTTCAATAAAATTCAAACTCATCATATCCTATTTTTGGGAAGGAAATGGAGGAGGTGCAGAGAGATGTCATCTCTTTGGGACATAGAAGGAAAAAGAAGAGTACGGGCAATTGATGAGCAGATGCGGTGATGAGTATTTTCACGAAATTGGTCTATGGAGGGGGAACCGAAAAGACACAAACTTAAAGTTATTTTCAGATCGACAGTATCTGCAATTTCGTTATTTATTTCTTCAAAGGGGATCATTAATAGAAATAGAATCATTTAGGTTCAAGCAGTATGGAATATTGATAAGTCGTTGGGAATTGGTTACGATATGGTGATGAAGGGGAAATCATTAGTCAGAGATTGCTCATTTGGAGGAAATTGATGAAGAGCGGTACCGAGTCATGTTGGCCAAAGGAGGGAAGGATCCTACATTGTTGGGGTAGAGGTGTTGGGAGGAAGGGATGGGGTTCGGGTATTTTTGGTCGTCCTCTTGCCAAATTTGTCTTTTGGGTGAGCAGTATGGGTGTCATTTGTTGTGATGCTTACTCCTTCTTGTGATGCATTTTGTCCCGAGTCCTTTTAATCTTTGTATTATATTTTTGAGATTGAGAAGTTCTCTATTTTTGCTGTTAAAAAAAATCGTATTGTTAAATCTTTCAAGTAGGTAATAATTATTATATAAAAAAACCTAACCTATAAAAAGCTGAACAGGTCTTTCTGATAAGAAGCAAAGATTCAAAGAGAGGTAAAGGGGTTACGTAGGGATGGCAACGGTGCGATTTTGTTATTGGCAGAACTAAAACTACATCTGAAACATATACCTGGATATTTTCGTTTTCTGGAAACCATAACCACACCCACAAACACGGTAATTACTAGTTCGGTTCGGTTTGACCGAAACCGGTAGTCAAAATTTTTAATAGAGTTTTCTTTTTAATCAACCATAAAACTTCATTAACGAAATTGGCACCTTGTTTGAGCATTGCTTTGGCCAAAGCATGAGCCTCTTTAACAACAATTCCATCCACCTTAGAAATAGAAACGAATCACCTAATATAAAACAACACAAATATCATGAATCACAAACTCCGTCCAATTCTTAGGCAAAGATTTTCCACACATCCGTTGAACAAAAGGAAAACAATACATCAAAATGGACACCACTTTATGAGGGTATTTACGTCATTATATTTTGGTTCGGCCACGGTTACAGTTCGACTGATTTTTCTAAATTAAAAACCACAATCACGATTAAAGCACTATCAGTAATCAAGGAAAAAAAGAGGACAAGTTTGTATGAAGACACCTCTATGCATTGGAATATCCTGGAAGGTTCCACAACATTGGAGAACCTGTAGAGTTTCATAAGAGTCTATAATGTTAAAAGATTATAGAAGACTCCACTATGAACTAGACTTATGTGGAGAGTTTTAGGATGTTATGAAGGCATTAAGAAAGAAAAGACCTATTCTGTCATGATTCTAGAAGAAAAATATGAGCCATTGGATCAATATGATCCTAGTCGTCCCTTGACCTTGAGGAGGTAGATGACTTTAAAAGGCAAAGAAGATCTCATTCGTGAACATTTAGGTTTGTTCTCTTGGGTTCTCACTTCTCAGAGCCTTTTTCCACTCTTTGTGCAAGGTTTTTCACAAGTTGCTCTCTAGTTATTATTCTCATTTTTCTATCTAATCTCCCCCCACTCATTAGGGTGGGTGCATGCGGAAACTCATTACGTCAAAGCCTCCCTCAAAAATCCAAGAGAACAACCCTGGAGTGCACATTGGGGGCGCACATGGAAGCACGTTTCTAAGAGCACATCACATTTCTAAGAGCACATTTAGAGATGTGGTATAATGCCTAATACAATTATTTATTAACATATGGAGATGTGCAATAATGTTTGGAGGGATTGCTTCATGGAGCAGAACTCGTCCAAACCGCTCCAGCTATCTCATGCTTGATGTAACTTCGAAACATGGCAACAACAACTCAGTACTTAGCAATCTGACAAAACTTAATTGACGGAACAAAGCTTTTTGGGTAGTTTCCAAAAATAATTAATAAGTACAGATAAGCAAACAATCCCCCGATCTCTATTTTCTAAAATGCCTGACACATACCTTCAGAGGAATTGTGGTAGCGAAAAACATTCAAGGGTTGTTTCTCTCTCCATCTATATACATAGGGATAATGCTATTCGAGATTCCTTTACATACATACAAAAAAACTCTCATCAGAGAGGCGGTGTAAATATCTTTCACACCCGACCCCAATTGCTCATTCATCTCCACACTCTGCTCCAATTGTTCCTTTAACTTCACAAACTGCTCCAATTGCTCCTCCAACTTCATGCATTTGCTTCTTTGTTGTTCTGATGAGTAGTCTAGTATTAGGCACAGTCGTGCTTGCGGTTGTTTCGTGTTTGGCTTTTTATCTTTTTGAGGTACAGGCGCAGTACCGGCCTAGCCATCATCTTTGAGGAATGTTTGTAAATCACTCAACAGAGAGAACCAAAATTCAAAATCCTGTCCAAAATAATATTGTATGAATGCAGGAATTTCATATGATTAAGTGGATACTTTGAATTGTTGTTTCTGGCTTGGTATGCTTACACAATCTTGGTTTTTGTTGTTGTAACGACCCGGAATTTCAACCCAATTTTTTTCGAATAAAGAAATTATTATTTTAACCAAATAGTCTATAGTAATGGATTAATTATAAAAATATAATTCGATTAAAACCTAGATTTATTTTTGGTGATTAAAATTTATTTAAATGTTACATTAAGTAACTTGTGACCGTATAAGTGTTATAATAACCCGAAAAATTTTAACTAATAAAAATATTAAAAAATATTATTTAGTTGTAATAATATTAATTTCATTATTAAGTAAATAGTAGATAATTACAAAAAAATAGTTATTCTATCTAATTATCGCTTTAAAAATATTTTATAATTTCATACATATATACAATACTCCTATATCTCCCTCTCCTACTCCCGCTCGATCTCTACCTTCTCCGAAACTCCAAAACCGAGCTAGATTCGTCCATTCCGAAACCAATTCCGTTAGAACTCTAATTAATCAAAAATCATCCAATTCTTTTATAAATACCCCGTAACCTCGACCCTAGGGCACGACACACGATTTTCCACACCCCACCAGTCCAGAAAAAATTCAAAGAAAATCAAGCTTCAATCCATAGAGTTTTAGAGAGAGAAAGAAAGAGAGAGAAAAGTGGGTTTCATACCAAAGCTCAACCGAATTCCAAATTGATCGTTCCAATCACTTCCTACCCCGAAGGATCCCGAGATCAAGCCAATTCGGCCCAGAAGTCCCAGCTCGTAAGCAGAAGTTGTCTTCTCAATTTCAAGTTTACTGATCAGCGAATTCAACTCAAATCGAGTACTATAATTCAATCGAGCCTCACCTCTACGTATATTTATGTTTATTAGACATAACCCGAAAGGCCGTGCCCCATGCATCGAACCGAGGCCAAGCGAGACGAAAATAAAAAACCCCAGCGACCTCGCGGCATAAGATGCGGGCTCCCAGCGCGAGAACAGACAGACGAGTTTGCGACCACAAACTCATTATTCACCGACCTGCGGTTTGTTTTCTTTGAGATCGAATTGATTTTCGACCTTTTAAAAATAGATTTTGACTCCGAAATTTTTATCCTAGGTTACCCACATTCTAAAGTTCATAACTTGTTAGTTTCATTTTTTTTTTATTAAATCTTCGATTTATTAAATTTTTATTCGTAATCGTGTGATCGTTTGTAAACTAAAAATCGTTGCGACCTTTTAAATTATTCTATAAATCCCCAAACTATTTTTCTTAGATCCCTAACTTCTTAAAGATCATAAATTGTTGATTTCATAACTTTTTGATGTCATTTGTTATTTATTTTATTTTTAATTAAAGTTATAAACGAAAATTAATAACGACCTTATAAAAAATATTTTTTATATTGAAAATATTTTTGTTAGACTCCTGACAGTTCAAAGGTGATATGTTGTTAAAATAAAATTTTATTTATTTAATTAACTATTTATTATTATTTAACTATTGTTTCTTAATAATAATACCGTAAAATATTATAAAGAAGGTTTAAAATTCCAAATAATTTTATTTATACTTTTTACAGCCCCATAATGTTATTCTGTAAATATAAAAATATTATCAAATATTTAATCATTTATTGTCTATTTAATCCTGTTTTGCCTATTAACTTGAATCTTTTATTCAAAATAAATCCGTGAGCGTTCAAACCCAACTTTTAAGACTTGAACTTGTTATAGAGGACCTTTAGGACCCTTATTAGGATTACGATAATTATTTTAATATTTTTACCTAATTAATGCATTTAATTAGTGTTTAATTAACTTAATTACTTATAATTAATTAACGAAAGTCTAGAAAATTATTTTTAAATCTTAATTAAATATTTCTTACATTCTTAAAGACTTTGTGATCATATGAGATTAAGGGCAACGGCCCAGTCATAAAAGTTATGTGATTGCATTGCTTATGAATTGTTTCAATCCATCTGTTATTTGTTTTAATTATTTTTTTGTTTATAATTGATATTGTATCGATGCTTCATTTGATTGTTAGATTGGACCCTAGGGACATGGGGTGGTATCCGAATTAGAAATCACTTAGGCGATGCTAAGTAATGGATAAATTGTGAAGTTTGTTTATGTTTAGAGGTTGCCTGCAGGTGTGATGTTGTGATATGATGAGATTGTGAGAATTGATACTGGCGGGTGTCCAGTGATGAATTGATAGACTGGCGGGTGTCCAGTAATGATTGTGAAAAGAATTGTGATGTGGTTTATACGATAGGCGAACCCTAGCAATATAACGGCATGATAAGCTTATCCTTTGTTGTAGTTATTGGGATGCATACTCGGTACATAACTTAGGTGTACAGCAAAAGGAAGTGATCTCATGGGACGGGATATGGCTAGCGGTTGAGGAGGAAAGATCTCGTGGAGAGATCTTAGATTTCATGTTAAGATTAATGGATAGTAATGAATCAAGTTATGTGAATTATCTGTTTTACTTTTACGCATATTATCCTGTTTGCTTGCTAATTGTAAAGTAAGAGGGGTGGTTGGGTTGGATTATTTTCTGGGTGATTTATCACTCGCGGATCGTCTGTATCTGGCAAATCGATTGCTAGCGATCAATTTGCTAGAGGGCGCAGGATTCAATGGAGAAGATTCAACGGTGATGCAGTTCGACATGGGAAGAATATCAGTAACGAAGATCGAGGATGCTTAGGATTCGTATCAAGATTAGAGTCAGCTCTGAAGTTAATGTATTTTGATTCCGTAAAACTATTTTGAGATTGTATTAGCAAAAGTTTTATTTTGGAAAATCATATTTATTTAGCAAATTTCCTTGAGAAATTATTTTATTTTACACCCGAAAAGTCGGGGCGTTACAGTTGTGGTTTGTGTGATGTCTATTTTGCGTTGTTCTTGCATTGTATCTTTTCGTTATTTATATCGTTTCTTGTATTTTGCTATTTTTGTTTCCTATGAGTTTTGGGTGCTAAGTTTTTGCATTTGCCTGTTTGTCTGGCCCCCAAACAGGGGCGTATGAGGTCCAACTCAGTCACACATGACTATGTGTCAATGCAAATATGACAGAATCAATAGCTATACCGATTTAAAAACCAAAATAGAAACAAAAAACAGTGATATTCACAAAATTCAAACCCCAAAATGTCTAAGTCAATGGCTAACTCAAATACCTTTCCTGATAGACAGAACAAAAAGTGACTTTTCACAAGATTTAGAACATGCTGAAGCTCCAATGTACTATTAGGTTGATTTTGAAGTTCCCTAAAACGGCTTTCCAGGAATAAACGGGCAACAGGAAATTAAAAAATTTGAGGACTACATATGAAAAACTAACGAAAAGGATCTATGGTACAGATGAGCTGTATGACAAGTAACAGAAGAATATCTTTTATTTTTCGGTAAAAGGTACCCTTAGAATTATAAAGCCCAAACAACTGTACAAATAGTACAACGAATGAAAAAACACAGAAACCCACTCCTAGCAAGTCATGCAAGACCAAGCCAGAGAGTAAAACAACCTAAGTAAAAGGCACAAGAGCCATCAAACAACACTACACTAACAACAAAACATATGAACAAAAGGAAACACTAGAGAATACTCCATTCCTTGCATATATCATTGTTTCCTTGAGAAGAATCCAACAACCTCCAAGACAGCAAAGCATCACGAATGGAATTACAAACTGTAGCAGCAAGAGATCCGCGGTCCATCCGTTTGTGTTGAAAGATTCTAGCATTGCGTTCTCGCCAAAGACAGAAGAATATCTTACTTGGAGATGTGGGGTAAAGCTTTCTACTTTCCTCCGGAATTGATCTTTGCAATGTTGAAGTTTCATAAGTTGAATGTTTCAATGCTCCGTTGATTGGTGATAGTACTGGAGAATTGGAGGGACTGACTAGGATCACTGTCAGCTTGTTCTCTTCAATGTGTCTGCCATCGTCTCTAGCAAACTGCAGAACTCAAACATGATAAATCAGTACCGCTCATCTGTCGTCCCTTCAGGAACAAATGTGCTCTGAACCAAAAACTTGTCTATACATACCGTGTCAGGAGGAACTAATTAACTTTCGGGCTTGCATTGTAAGTACATTACAACAAATTTGGGACAGAAATAGAGGAGACAACAAACAGTCATAAACAATCGCGCACAAATCGGTAAAGATTAAGGATGTTAATCAAAATCTGAATGCATCAAAATGTATCTGGAATTTCCATTAACAAATGCACACTGACGACAACGGGAGGAATACTAATGCACTCGTGTACATCTGCAAGACTGCAACAATTTACATATTCACCCACTTGAAGGAAATAATGACAATACAGGGGTGTGTTCTCAATGAAACACTGAATGATTAGATCAAGCACTTCTTAGTTTTCGAAATGAGCTGATTTTTAGCAGGAGCCCCTCAGAAAAAATATTTCAAAAATAATGAACGGGTCGGATCCTTTGTGTGGAACCCGTAAATGGGCCCCACAATGTATCTGTGCACAATCTATGTGGAGTACATCTATGTCGATAGACTTTTCGTAATTTCTCGATCTGGATTCTCACAGAGGCCGCAAATACATGTACGTATCTACGAAGACGGATGTAGGGGTGGGCTTATGGGGGGCCAAGGCCACCCCCTATTTGGAAAATTCCACAATTATGTAGTACAACTTTTTGGTTTGTTAAGAACACCTGAATATTATGTTCTGAATATTATGTTTTGTATTGGGTGTTATTCGGATATTTAAATGTTTTGGACTCCTGAACCTTGAAATTTCAAAATCTACGTATGTATGATGCTATTATGAGCTGGCACCCATACTGTAGGAGCTCTTCTCGTACTCTTACCCTGACTGTGACTGTTGTTCCTCTTCTTATTTCGTTTTGTCAGACATATACTCTAGAGCGTTAGGCATCTATCCTGGATATGCAAAGATAAGCATACCAATGCATATCAGTCATTCTTTATTTTTTTTATAGGCAACAGAGTTTTATTAAGAAGTCATTAATGTTTTTACCATTCACCAGCCAATATATATGGTTTTCATTGCAATGGTTTCTGTCGAACTAAGGGTCATCATCGGCCCAGTCCGTCAACTCACTACCCAAGTCCGTCCGCGGGCTGGACTGAGCGGGCTTTTTTCTTTTTGCAGGCCGAGCTGTGTTTCTTAAGTTGAAACCCAAGCCTACCCACGGGCTAGCCAAATTGCCGGGCTGGCGGGCCAAAGTTCGG
Organism: Rhododendron molle; assembly: GCA_025413875.1. Taxonomy (NCBI): domain Eukaryota; kingdom Viridiplantae; phylum Streptophyta; class Magnoliopsida; order Ericales; family Ericaceae; genus Rhododendron; species Rhododendron molle. Next base: position 45,173,709 of record CM046389.1, on the reverse strand, counting down.
GCGGGTTCATGGGCCGAGCCTCACAAAAAAATGTACATTATATTAGTACGATAAATATATATATATATAATATTAACATCTCACACTCAACACAGACATATACATTATATATTGTATGTATTATATATTATAGCATTGAGAGCATAAAAAGAACTCCTCCAGCCGACGAAGCTTCTACAGCCAACCACAAATGCATAGAGCACCCCACGCACCTCTCTAGTCTTTCAGGACCAGACTTTTGTTTCTCTTTCTCGGTAAGTGAACTTCTTCTTTTCTTTATTTGCTTAGAGGAGCATAATAAATTAGTATAGTTGGTGGTAGTGGACTAAAGTAGAGCATAATAAATTAGTGTAATGGGCAGACTGTTGGGCGGGCCTCACGGGCGAGCCAGTGGGTGGGTCAAGCAAAAATACTTAGGCCCAAGTCCGTCCATTGAAAATTACGGGCTGGGCTAGCCCGCCCATTGGATGGGCTCGGGCCGGGTAAAAGCAGGGCTGGTCGGGTGGGCCGCGGGCCTTCGGGCTAAATGATGACCCTTATGTCGAACATAATACAAGGAGTTCAAATACAGTTTGTATCCATCTTACTACACATTGTTTACACTTCGCATAGTATCGATTAAGGAGTAGAATCTGCTCAAAGGCCTTGAATGCAACCCCATGTTGAAAATTTGCCACAAGATGTTAAAATTTTTCTCTCTTTTTTTTCATCACCATAGAGCCAACTTGCAGGTATATTCATGTTGTGGTATATATCATACAAAAAATCCTTGTTGGTGTCCTCTGAAATCTAAAGCGGTGAACGACAGTGTGGAGGTGAATTCAAGCATATTGTTGATATTGAGCATGCTTACATTCAAAGTGTGAGATGCAGTAGTTACGCTTACCCTTCCTTTTCGGGATTAGTTAGTAGCTGCGAAAAAGGTACTAACGACGTTCCTGAAAGACTTGAGGCAAAATACAAAGAAACTAAAAAATATGACAAGTGCAATGATTATGTTTCCTTAATAAGTAGAAATTCCAAAAGGACCAACATATATGGACGGAGGGAGTTGCATCCAAACTCGGTGGCTATGTGGGGCAAAGTCACTTACTCCTCCGTATGCATCGCTAAGCAAGCTGCTAAAATTTTGCAATGACCAAATGAATAGTCGTATTTGGCGTTTGGTTTAACCATCTTCTAGATTTTGGCCATACCAACTCAGACACTTGCAAATGCATTTAAGATTCGTCGCAAACTTTTTTCACGAAATGCTAAACGTAGCAACCTCTTCTCCGCTGCCAAAAATGCTATTTCTTTTCATTATGAAATTTAACTTCAAATAGCATTAGTGAGAGAGAGAGAGAGAGAGAGAGAGAATAAAAATTGATATTGCCACCCTGAACCAATCTTGGCGACAATGCATTGCCAAAATTTGGCATGGGAATTAGAGCAACAAAATGATAAGGAGGAATGATGGTTTTCTCTCTCTTCCAACTCTTGTTTGTTCCTGGAAGTGTGTATTGAGCCTTATCGCATAGAGTTCTAGTTGATATATGTCTTTAATCTTTACTAACTTAGTAAATTTTCCAGTTCATCGGTATTTTAGACAAAGTTTGCATCAGTCAATGCCAGAACAACAGAGGTTGGGGGAGTTCCAATAACTTCTTTTCTAGTGATTTAGGATGTCCGGCCAACTTACGTGTACCTCTACTGATATCCGGGAGACCAAGCCAACACCTTTCACTAGCGAAGTTTCCGATTAAAGCTGGAGCCAAGTCTCACAAGGTCAGGGATGTTCCAATCACTTTTACCTGTCCTATTTTAAACATAGTCACTCTCGATTTTGGGTCCATGGACGCCGGCCATTTATCTTGGTTTTTCAGCTTACTTTAGCCATTGCCGCCTACAATTGCCATGCTAATGAATGTGTGCAGAACATATGGAAATTGAATCCCATTTCTGTTTCTGGCTTCCTGAGATTGTTTTATACTTTCCAAACAAACTGAATGTATTTTGCTTCAAATATCCATGGTAAACAAGTACAAACAAACAGATACAAATAAGACTCTAGCTCTCTCAATAGTCTGCTACGAGGCATAAGCAGGCCCAGAAGTCTGATTTTACCACAACCCAAGAGAAAATCTAAATTTGAGATACAGGAAATGAACGGCTCTCGATCTTATTCATTTGTTTATCAAATCACGAGGACTACGAAATGAATTCCATCAATTTACTGCTTCTGCGAAGCTAAGGAACGCATGTAGCTGACACTGGCAGTGAAGTGGTCAATCAACTTTTCTCTTGGGGGCAAGGCTTCTTTGATCAGTGGAATCTTGATGAAGTTTTGAGACCACTCATGGAGGGAAGGGAATTTCTCGGCGTCGAGTAGTTTCATCTCTCCAACTTGTTCCATTACTCCAAGCCAAAGAGGGATCCAACCAACTGCTAAATCCAGAAAGCCTATCTTTTCGCCGCCGAAAAAGGTTTTCCCTTCTATCTGTTCCTCAAGAAATGATAGCGATTCTCTTGCAGACTCTATAGCCTTCTCCTTTTCTTCTCCTTCAGCTTTGCAAGCATCAAATGCACCGAAGATACACTGGACTCGAGAAAGTAGAAAAAATCACAATTAGTTTTGGTTGGTGTAGCCTTCTTGGCATGTTTGGTCTCGCGTGGCGTTTACCATTGTGACATTGGCCTGTTTAATCTTTGTTTACGTTTTTCAAAGGTTAATAAATTCTTTTCGCCAAGAGATAAAAACCTTGCATAACCTATATGAGGACTGACTATCAGTCTAGATTTATTTTCACAGACGTCAGTGAACAGGTCCAGGCACATATGTGTCTGGAACCGTCCGGTGTGTGTGGACTCCATGTCTACTGTGTGGGATCACATCCATCAGATGACTACGGACACATTCGTTTCCGCATCTGTGAAGAGTCGTCTGTGTCTGTCGCATTGCTCTAATTTTCAAAGAAACTTTTTCTCAAATTACTTTTCAAGTAAAAGTACTTCGTTTTCTTTCATCACCATTAGGGAGAGGTAAAGGGAAAAAAAATTTGTGCACTTAAACAGGACATCTTCTTCTTCTTCTTTTTTATCATGAAGGACATCTTCTTACTTACTCAAATAATGAGAAAAAAGAGTGGATTTGGAGAAAAAGTGAATGATCCAAATTGTACTAGTAAGACGGTCGTGGAAGCCTAAGATAATTTAGGCCGATTGACAAATGCTTGGCGAATATCGATAGGCATTGCAAGTCCTAACAATAATCGCAATCAATTTGAATTAACTGAGTCTACATACATGGCTTTATTACACCATGGTAGGGAATTTGAAACCGATATCCGTACCTTCTCATCGTTGAATTTAGCCCAGAAACGAGCCGTGCTTCTCTCATACGGATCTTCAGGCAACAGAGGATTCTGTTTCCAGGTATCATCAACGTACTCGAGGATAACGAGGGACTCGGCAACAGCCCGGTCGCCGTGGAGAATCACCGGGACCTTCTTGTGCACCGGGTTGTGCTTCAGAAGCAAGGGACTCTTGTTGCGTAAGTCTTCGTGTATGTACTCGAATTCCACTCCTTTCAGCTTCAGAGCCCACTCCAATCTGGTGCAAAAGGGGCTCGAGGTTGCGCCAATCACCTTCACTTCTCCCATGATTGTTTTGCCTGGTTCCACTGCGGTGCTGGCTTGAGAGATAGCCTGTATGCTGTAGCTCTCCTTCTTGTTCTTGTGTTGCGCTATTTAATAGAGAGATAGATGTGTTGCGCGGTAGGCTTCGTATGCGAGAAATTATTCCTTGCCCCAAGGGCAACACGTAGCCGTGCCACAACACATCTGAGCCGTCCGTTCGGTATCCGGACGGCTTGGATTTAGTGAGAGAAAGCAGAGAGAGAAAGGAGAAAGAGAAAGGAGGAGAGAGGGTGTTTTAATCTCATCCGTTCGGTACCCGAACGGACGGCTCGGATCGTGCCGAGGGGCACCACGTCACCCCTGCCCCAGGGGCATTGAATAATTTCTCGCTTCGAAGGATCCCACCGCAGCCCAATAATCGTTGATGGATGTTGGATGAATATGATGAGCTTCAAGGACGCTGAATATATAATCTAGTTTTACGATGAGCGCATCTACAGGTACAGCAGCTACTGTACAGCAGTCGCGTACAGATCCCGTTTGCGCCCGCCTTGGGTCCCGCAAAAACGATCGGAGCCGTTCATTTTGTTCAAAATACTTCATTTATGATTCCTGTAAAAATCACCTCAATCCGATATCGGAAATGGTGTTTACAAATCATCAAACTTTACTTCAATGAGCGGCTCCGATCGTCTTTATGGGACCCGAGGCGGGCGCTAAGAGAGTCTGTATACGGCTGCTGTACCATTAGACTTTCTGACTGTTTTACGATCTAGGCGCTTTCTTGGAAAGCACAATATTATTTTTTTTTGACTCTCTTGGAAACCCGACGTAGGCACTCTCTTGGAAAATCATATATTTAATGTGGAGATTGTCTTATTTACGGTGGGGCCGTAAAAAAGACATTTATGGAGACGTGCAATTTAGGCTGTCCGTTTCGATTTTAGACGGTTTAGATTTAAATAAAAAATTTCTGAAAAAGAGTTTTAACTCTTCTTCGAAAAAGATTGATTCTTGCGAACCGTCCAAAGCGGGAATGGACGCACGCGATTCACCTCCCTGTTGACAGAAGCTCCATTTAAAAAGATTTTTCCTTTAATATGATGCTTGCTTGTTGATGGATAGTTACATAAATCGAAGAATACAAAGTAGTACTCCCTCCATCCATTTTTAACTGTTCTGTTTCGTAACTCCAACAACTTATTAAAAAGACATCATCATTACACCTTTCACTTCAAGTTTTTCTTCCACTTTTCCTACTTACCCATCATCATTACACTTTTACTCACTTACTTTTCAAAATGAAATCTACTTTCAGGGACAAAATAGACAATGCACCAACTTTTACCCACTAACTTTACAAAATGGACACTTATTAAGAAATAACCCAAAATGGAATACTGGATTTTAAATAAAGGACGGAGGGAGTATTAAAGACCACTGAAGGGGCATTCCCCCTTCACCACTTGGAAGAATAAGAACCGGCTAAAAAAGCTTTACAGAAACCCTATGTAGCACGGAAAATGGATTCAAACACGGACACGAGAACACGAAAATTTTGAAAAAATGGAGATATGAATACGGCGGGGGACATGTCACTTTCTTGGAAAGCACGTTTTTTTGACTTAATGTGTACCTGAAGAATGCTGGTGGAGCTAGAGGTTGAGAATGTTGAAAACTTGGACATTTGAACAGTCAAAGGATTGGATCAAACTCAATGAATGAGCGGCCGCCAATTGAGACCAATCTCAAGCTGACTCCTTCCCCTCACAACTCAGTAGTGTTGTTCCACCAAGAATTTTTTGGACATTTTTTAGTTTTTGTGTCTTACTTTTTTGGTTTTCCAATTCGTCTCGTCCAGACGAATCGAAAAAATAAAAAATTATGATTTCTGCCCAAATATTTTGAGAAATACCCACTTTTCAGCAAAAAAAAATTTTAAAAAATGGCTTTTTTTTGGTTTAAAATTGGATATTTCTAAAAATATTTGGATGAAAGTAAAAAACTTTTACTTTTCCGATTCCGATTCCTCTTATCAAGACGAATCAATATTTCACAAAAGCTTGGGGCCAACTAAGGAACGCGATTTTTTTTAATTATGGACAAAATCTCCAAAAAGTGCTAAAAGTCAAACTGAACGGGGTCTAAATATATGTAATCCATCTATGAAATGACACAAGTGTAGCAAAAAGATGTAGATACATCTCTGTGTCGCGCTTTGTTTGCGTTTTTGTTGGATATTCTTTGCGTGGTTGTGTTCGGGGTGATATTTTGGGTCAAATCCATAGCAGTTTTTAGAAATTTATCCCAAATATCAGTTAAGGAAAAGTTCACTTTCTTCTTCCTTGGGCAACAAAATCAACGACTGCGAGGTAAAGCATCGACGATTGCGGTTCCATTCTGTATCGTTGGCATAGTATCCGTTGTGTGGGATTAACCTGCCAGGGTACCATTGTGTCTTCTTGACCAAGAACCAGTTCATCAGACATGTGTTCAACAATTCCCCTAAAACAGTGCCTTGGCTACTTTTCTTTTATTCATGTAGCTAGGTTCCTCATGGCCAAGAAAGAAAAGAACCACAGAAAGAAAACACTGCAGGCATTATGGAAAACTCTTACCGTAAGGCGCTTTGTTCAAAATGCAACTTATCACCAGCTGCAGCAAAGAAATACATGATGCTTGCTTGTTAATGGATATGTATAACGTAGTTACAGAGATCGAAGCCGAAGGATTTGAAAGTTATTACAGACCACTGAAGGGGGCATTCCTCCTTGTGAAGAATAAGAACCGGTGAAAAATGCTTACAGAAACCCAAAGGGCATATCCCCCTAAAATTGCGACACATAAATCGCCAACTGATGAAACATAGGCAATAACACTCCTAACCAGACACCAAACAAACAAGCTCATAAGACTACTACCATCAGCCTTGTCAACTTCGGTAGAAAACCATAGCATCACCTCTGCGGTATCTTCATTTTGTTCCTTTCTCCGATAATTACAAAAGAATCATAGTATCACCTATGTTACATGGACTCGGGTGCGAGTATCGGGTGCGGGTGCAAGTCGAAGCGTCGGACCTTTCTAAACTTAAATCTTAGGATACGTGGATATGTGTCCCCAACTTGGGTACGGGTATGGGGACACGTCCTGAACTCTTGTTTGTGTTATATATTGCATAATTTTCACTATAAACTATGTTTACAAATATATTTAAACAATAAAGGGTTAAGAAAATTATGTTTTTGCTATTTCCCTATCTACAGTCTATGTGAAATTCTCCAAATACTGCTTTTCTTGCTAATTTGATATTCCTTTTATGTATATATCTTAACAATTAGAGGATCCGAGTGTCCAAAAAGATAAGGGTGTCGGACACCTCGAAATGGGTACTTGAACCAAAATGAAGGATCCATGTAACATAGAGTATCACCATATCAGTTGATTACGTTCCTGTTAGTTCAGTTCTCCAGAGCATCATCAAGTTCGGACTTCAACTAGAGCAAACCAGAGTTTTGATCGCACTCGGAACGACCACAGCTGCACCTTCTTGTCACTCTGCAGCTTATTCCTCTTGGCGAAACGATTCCACCCTTTCACTAGATTGTAGACTTGAGTCTTCCACTTTGTCATGTATATCTTTCGCTTCTTTCCTTTCGCTCCTATTATCTGTGCTTCTATCTTTGGTCTCCCCTTTCCAGTTCGCGCACTAAGCATCACCTTCTCTTCTGGCCTCAGAAATTCATTCGTTCTTGATTCATCGGAATAGAGAGGCGGCTGTGCCTTTTGCTAAGGTCTGTTTTACTGAGTGGCTTTTCAATCACCAAAACTGCGGTGGAACCATTTAGGATCGCGATACGCTCCTTGAACTCTGTCGGCAAATCTTGGTTTCCATCATCAAAATAAATGCCATCACTACTTGGCCTTTTCGAACCCACCTTTCCAGGTTTTCGCAACTTCTTGTTTTCAACTGTGATGGGCTTATTGGGCAGCATGAATCGGCATATGATAGGCTCCCTAAACTTTGTTTCCACAGCCTCAAATGTATGATCGCACGACGCAGTTTTAACAGAACTCTTGTCGAGCGATCTCTCTCTCAATAACATGTGATCACGACATGGAGTCGTAACGCAACTCTCATCGGAAGGCTGCTTGTCAAGCAATCTCTCTCTCGATAACATCTTTCCATCATCATTAGCAGCCAAGATAAACACAGAGGTTTTAACTCTTGCTTGTTCCTTTTCGGGCGGATTTTGTAACTCAAGCATACAGAGGTTGATTACATCATTTCCATCAAGACTAGGGTTCTTGAGGAGAAGCCGTAATACCTTCATCTTTGAGTCCTCGTCGAGTTTGAGAAGAAATGATTTCGATAACTCCAAGGTCTGATCGAACTTATCGTACCCCTCGTACTCGGCCTCGGTAGCACTCTCACAATCAACAATACTGCACGCATCCACCATTCTTCACTTCGTCTTCAACACTACCACCACCAAACAAGAACGAAATTTGAAGCTTTGCGAAAGAGAACTCTTTGTTGTGACTAAAAAGTACGTGGGATACCTATACTTCCACGAAACCCTAGTTCTACAGACGAGATCAAAGGCTAAAATCAAATGGGGTTTTCTAGAATTTAAGCAATTACTTGGGAGTGAAGTTTCTCAAGTAGTAGTAATTTGGATTGGATTGGGGAGGAAGTATTAGCTGTACCCTAGCTGTTAGAAAACAGAATCATCAAATCTGAACCATTTGATTCTTCAAAGAGGCGAATCGAACGGGGAGTAGGAAGCTAAATATTTACTACCTAGTTAGATCGGTCTTTCAATTTCAACTCGAATTTTATCCATTTATGCGTCGGAGGATTTGAACCGATGCCTTACGCCTTACCATGGCGTTACTCTGCCTCGGATTTAAAAAATATCCGATATCTCTTAAGAAATTTTCTCTCTTTTGTCGCTCTTGTGTAGGTATAACGAGAATGATTTTATTCACCCTCCCTAAAAGACGGTGAACCAGATTCTATGGTCCCTACATCATTTCGACCAATGAGAGGAAGGGTGAACAAAATCCATCCTCTGATCGAACTCGGGGGCATTCCGGATCGTCTGTCTCGATAATTAATAGTCCAGATTTTCAAAAAAAACCCTCTTTCTTAACTCTTCCCTAAAAGAGTTTTTTAAAATCTGAATCATCTAAAAAACTTTTGGACGATTGAGATCCCACAACATGTCCCCTGGGTTCTCTCTGATCAATGGGTAAATCCCCTCTCATGTCGAACAAAAAGAAAGAATACACTATATATGGAAGCAGGTTTGTAGTTGCAGTTGGCCACGTGGCACATCGTGATTGGCATGTGAATATCCCTGGTTTATGAAGTCCAAACTAACTTCCAAATTTTCCCGCCAAAAATGATGCCCTGAACTTGGTGATTGGAGTGCTTGGGCTTGCTTAAGTAGAGATGGCAACGGGTAGGGTTCTGCCAGGGTTTTGGTAAAACAAAACCCGAACCAGCAATGTATTACTGACACCGAACCTGGACCCGACGGGTTTCTTTGCATCTATTACGTCACCGGACCCGATAAGGATTGGTTCAGTTTGGGTTCCTTGACCTCGGTAGTTAACCAGTTTAAATCACCGAACTTCATCCGTAACCGACTCCAACCTGAACTGACATTAATGTCATGTTTTTCAAAGAAACCCGTCGGTGATAATATTATCATGAACTGACAACAACATGGAAACATTAAGCATGTCAAAATGAAGAACACTGACTAGAAAAATATCACTGTTATACTATTCATTCCATCAGCAATAGCTGTGAAAGAAGTGTCCAACAGAATGTAAACAAGCAATTGATTCGGAGGTGCAGATTCTTTATTTCGTCCATGATTGTTTATTACAATGGTTGGTGATAAGTTGCATTTCAAGCAAAAGTGACTTGCCTTGAGCATTTGCCAATATTCTTCTGAATGCAAAACCGAGTAATGCCTGCTGTTTTTTTTGTTTAGTTCCGGGTTTGGTACCAAGGAACTCACAAGCGTAAGAGGATTGCAGCCAAGGCATTATCAGCAGAGGTTGAACACAAGACTGCCAAATCTGAAGTTGGTCGGATGATTTTTCTCCAACAGCTGCTGTCATGTTTTTCAACTGTAATTGACAATGAATAATATTATGAGCTCACAAAGAGTTTTAGGACCATAGTGGCAAGGAAACTTTAATCATTGGCATAAATTTCAACTGCAGGGAGTGATTCAATACAATTTTAGGTACCTCATCATCAAGTAGCAACCAAAATTTCCACCAAAGTCATATAATGCCACACTTCCGGTAGCATTTTATTATCTGCAACTGTTATATAAGGCAGAAGCTGCAGTTGTGACTAGACTAGGTTCGCATGATTGTAGTTCGAAAATTGATCCAGGAAAGATTTGTGTCAAATATTATGCGGTATTTAAGGGGGGTAAATGGTGTAAGGTGATTGAGTTTCGGCACTTAGGTCATAAATACCTGCAAAATTTCTTCTAAGTGAAATTTGTATAGTTTTTCTATTGGCTGCAAGCTAGGCGAGATCTTAAAATGGTATTACTCTACGGTTTCTACATTCCAATTTATGTCAAAAGTGAATAGTAGTGAGTTGAACTTGAACTTAAAGTGAGTGTGTAATTGAGTTTTTTAGTTCAAATAAGATCAATATGAGCAGAAAAAAGAAAATAGCACAGATTTGAGAAGGAAAAGCACAAACGTCAAACAAGTGGGACATCGGTGGGTAATCTGATTTTCTGTAGCTATTGTACAAAGGTAAAAGAAGCCATTTTGCTCTGCCGTATGCTTGTTCTGCAATTGATCAGGCTAATGAGAGCTAGTCTTACGGGACTATTGTTTCACGAGGTTGGCTGCTAAATTAGGCATGTCAGAGAGAACTAGCTGAGTCAAAAGAAACAAGGAAATGTGATACTGAGATTATTGTGAGATGATTCATTCATGACAACGAATGCAGAAAGTTGAGTAATCACACAAAGATTGACGGGCAAAGATCAGCATAGGAATCTCACCGTGAAAAAAGGAGAATACAACGAGCTGGCTATTTCAACCAAAAGCCTTGCTTTGAGGATTTGCAAACTCACCTACTGTGAAACTGAGTAATGCCTGCTGTTTTTTTATGTTTAAGTTCTTAATGGCCTAAAGAAGAGCACACAAGCGTCATAGAATCGTGGAAAAAGTGAATTTAGCAACAGTTGAACACCAGACTGCCGAACTTACATTTTGTCTTTGTGACAAGTGACAACCTTAACTCGCGAGCCACCCTAGTGGGTTCATCCCACATGCTTCATCCCAAGCCCATGTAGCTTTCAGCTTCTAGTTGCTTTCTGACTGCTTTGTTTTCAACTACATTATCATTTGAAGAATATATGCAAAAAAAAAGTTACAGCACCATATTTACAAAGAAGCTCAATAATTAGCGAAAATTCCTACTGCAGATAGTCATTCAACTCATCTGTTACCTGAGCATCAAGCAGAGTCCAAACTCTCCACCCAAGTCCTATGAAGCCACAAAGTTTGTTATCTAAAACTGCTATACAAGGCAGAAGTAGTTGTTAAAGCATCTCCAAGGGAAGCAGCAAAAACAGTTATCAGAATGCAGTAAATATCCCATAAACACTTCAAAACTAAAGCAAAACATGTTTTGTTCATCTTGATACCTCTATCCGATTACTGTGATCATTACAAACTTTACGGAACAAGAATGAACCATTTGAATCACTTATATGAGCCCGGAAAAGCACAGCAAGCCTTCTGAGCCCAATGTCCCCAATCTCGTGGTTATTGTTTAAGCCAACGTATCTACACAATGAACAGAAATTTGAAGGGAAAATGACGGCCAAGGACGTGTTTTGATAATTAATACCCGCCAAGGACATTTTCAGCATTAACAAATGTTCTTAGCTTGTCCTTGGCAGGTATTAATTATCAAAACACGTCCTGGGCCGTCATTTTCCGAAATTTGAATCACTCGGTGCTCGCCCTCATACTCAAATTAGTCTAAAAAGCTAGTTCACCAAGGAAATAGGAAATTGTTGCCCGTATCTTCTTGAGCCGCTAATTGTTGCCCGTATCTCTTCCGACCAGACAGAAAAGCAAGGTTCAACATACGCTAAAGAATCATTTTCCAGGCAGTGATATGCTACTATACTCCAAATGAAAAAGAAAAAGGCAAAAGCATGGCAGAGAGCTACAACTTCCTTTAGGAACAATAGAGCATAACTTCTGGACTACGATTCCAAAACTGGTATGTCTAAACTAACAAAAATCAGCCAAGAACTATGAGACAGTAGTGTACACAAGGCAAACATCCCATAAACACTTCAAAACTGAAGCAACACTAGGTCCTAACCAAGACAAATATGTACAAGTCAAGGTTTTGACAAACTTCCATACTAGCAGTACTCACTGTAGGTTGACGGTTGACCAATCCGCTTGTTTCTCAACTTCGTCGAAACCCTGAAAACCATGAAAAGAATAAGTCCTAATTAAGAGAAGTGAGAATTTAAGAGAAACTTTTTTAAACGAGTACATAGTTGATTACATCCAATGAACCATGTGCGTGGTTACAAATATGGTATTGGAATGTTGACAAGGAAAACCTAAAAATGTAGTGCATGTATCCATAATAACATCTTTTAGTTCTGATAAACAAAACATCTTTTCATTTGAATGAATGCTTATATGTGTACTAAACAACAAATCAAATGAAGAAAATCAATGACTTAACCTACAACTGACAAGACCAAAAGTAAGGCATAAACCATAGCTTCGCGTCAATGACCTACAGTACAACCTCGATTTTAAAAGCATTCCAAGCATAGAAATAAGTGTCATCAAGTTGCCTTCTTCTTTCTATCTAAGAAAATACTAATCCTGGCTTTGTTATAAATACCAGGAAACGACATAATTTACGAAAAAAAGTTTGGCCAATCACGTACGGAAAGTATTAGCAGGGTGTCCAAAGTAAATCAACCATATAACGGGTATCACAGAATAGGAAATACTCGTTCTTCTAGTTCTCACTCTCAGGGGCGGATCTAGTAGAGGAACGTGACCCACCTGAAGTTGTCGGAATATAGTAATTTTTTTACAAAAAAATATAAGTATCATATATTAAATTTCCCGAAATACAGCAAATGCGGTACTCCTGTACTAGTGGTAAGCGCTTGTGCCTTAAGGTAAGTGGCGCAGGTTCAAATCCTTCTTGTGTCGTCCGAGATTTCTTTTTTTCGGTTTTTAAATGTGCTTAAATGCTTTAAACACAAAAAATTCTTCAAAAATTTCAATTATAAGAGTTGAATCCTGCCCAACAAGGACTCATGTAGTAATAGTACCACAAAACCACAAATACCATTGCACCAATTACACAACTAAATATAAGATATAATATCCTATAAATACAAAAACACAAATAATTCATTAATTTTTTCTTAAATTTATTCATTACTTCGTTTAAGTATTTTTACTGAGAACATGCTTGAAAGGTGACCCATCTGTATGAGATTTCTGGATCCGCCACTGCTCACTCTACGTACTATGAGATTTCTGGATCCGCCACTGTTCACTCTACGTACGTAATACTATGGTTTTGATGACTAGGTGGGTGTTTGGAAAGATTGTATCCTTCAGTTGAGGACTGGATTCACCAAGGTAATAGCCCGAAATAGGAAATAGAGATAAAAACATGAGAACCAACCAAATGAAAGGAGCTCCTGAATCAAAAGACTTCACAAAAACCATAGGCCGAAAAATGACTACCTTGAGAAGCCAATTGTCAAACATGTGGGAGGCATATAAGCCTTGCATCGATTTCAAAACCCGCAAAGCTATTAGAATGTGCAACAACCACCCACATTGTACCTGAGATTGTTCCTCGCATTCCGATGTGGTTCTATCGGCTGACTCAGTGATCGGAACTCATCGGCGCGATGAAGGTCGACTTGGGTTTGCGACGGTTATTATAAACTTATGACGGACTACGACCAAAAGCCTCGGAGGGAAAATGTCTGTTAGGTTGTAATCAAGTGTGCCCACCTTTCTTTTTTTCATTATTTTCTAAGATATATCTTCTCTGATTAAATACCTGTAGGTTTTCCATCCACTTGATAATTAACACAATTATTCTAATTAATAAGCTTTACAATTTGGACGAATCGGATCACAAAATTGATTCCAAAGAAAGGTCGAAAATTGCCAAAAACTGCGGAGAAGCCTCTTACTTGATTGTACTCTGAACTCACGTTCTAGAAGGTTGTAATCAAGTGTGCACAGCTCAATTTTTTTCATTGTTTTTCGAATTATATCTTCTCTGATGAAGTATCATTAGGTATCCGATCGACTTTGTATATCATCTAATTAATCAAATTAAAAAGGCCTGCAAAGTCAACAAATCGGATCATCAATCTAATTCCAAAATAAGTTTGAAATTTGCAAAGAAGGGGGGAAGCCTTCTTCTAAGTACTTCGCAGGTCGAAGATGAGAAGTATGTTCGACGCCAAACTCGCGTTTCGTATACACGCTTCTCTTATTTTTAATTTCCGGACAACGATTTCGTTAAAATACACATCGCACGTTCAAGATACGAGGTTATGCTTATACGAACCTTACCCTCATGGTCTGTTTGGAACCCATGGAGTGGGAAGGAAAATTAAAAAGTTTTCTCTTCCCATTGTTTGGTTAGAAGAGAAAAATAAAAATTTCAAGTGTAGTGAATAGTAAATTTTCCCTCCCATTTTTCTTCTCTTTTTATTTTCATTTATTTTCCTTTCTATGGATTCCAAACAGAGCTACATACATAAAAATGCGAGGTTACGCCTATACGAACCTCACCCTCATGGTCTGTTGGGAACCCATGGAATGGAAAGGAAAATAAAAAAATTTCTGTTCCCATTGTTTGGTTAGAAGAGAAAGAGTGAAAAAAAATAAAAATTTCAAGTGCAATAAATAATAAATTTTCCTCTTATTTTCTTTCTTTTTTATTTTCATTTTCCAAACATAGCCACACACATAAAAATACTCAGATAGCTTTCATGGCACACGATTTTCTGTTTCTCCGATGCAAACAACCTCCTCCTCCTCGATTCATTCCCTGATCTATGCTTGTTCAGAACTCAATAATTTTCATACTAGTCCTCAGTTTATTTTCACAGTAATCAAGGCTCTATCCAACGTGACGACGGGTTGATGGCATTGCGTCAGTAGTCGGGCTCGATTCAGACCCATTTGTTCAGTCGTCTTTGGTTCTTATGTAAGTCAAATGCAGTGAATAAAGGATGCCCATAAACTGCTCTGCTCGATGCACCTGAACCAGACGTGATTCCTTGGAGTGCTTTATTTTCGGGGTATGCTCGACTATGACATGGAAGTGAGGCATGAGAGGTCTTTGAGCACATGGAGAATAAAGGGATCGAACCGAATGTGGTATGTTGTAATGGGATGATCTCGAGGGTCAATGAGAAGTGGATGTTATTCGGAATCATTGTTCACGTCTCGAAAGATGCATTCGCAAGGTTTAAAGCCTAATTATATCAAGTGTCCTTCCAGCAGTGGGGGATTTGGATGATTTGATTTTGGGTAGTCAAATTCGAAGCCAAAAATGACCGATAGGTATAAAGGGTGAGAAGGAGAGGAGAAGAAAGAATGGCAATTAATGATGTTAAGTATGATGAAACGGCAGCCAACAACACCAAAATTGTAGAAGTCTTGACGAGCATGTCATCTCGTAGTATTGAACGAGATCAAGAAAAGGCTCTCGACCGTCAAAAGAAGGATGAGGCTTGGGAGATGCAACTACACTACTTGGCAATGATGAGTACTAAAAGGGAACAAAGGAAAGAGGATCATGCAATTCCGTCAATGAATATATCTACCTTCAATCCTACACAGAAAGCATACTACGAGGGACTTCAACGGGAAATCATTGCTCGAAAGGATTTTAGTAGTTGTCAATTGACATGTCTATGCTTGAACCTACTGTCTTTTAAGCTTGAGAGTGTTTGGTTAGAAATTGGAATAGCTTGACATGTCAATGTTTAAGCAAAACTTAGTATCTTATGTTTAATCCAATTGTCTAGTTTAAGCAAAACTAAGTTATCTACTTAATCTCTTTTGTTATGTTCAGGTAGTCCATTTTCTAGGCTCAAGGTTTTTAGTTTCTGTTATTATCATCATATTGGTGTTATTATCATCATATTGGTAAGCGAATGTGGGTGCTCTTTACTCATAAGAGTTGATTGTGGTTTCCTCTTCTGATCTTGGCATGCAATGTTAAATGGTGCATGTCATTGATGGTAGGTGTTAACAGCTTTGAAAATTCTTCAAATGAACCTTTCTAAAGGTCTGAAATTCGTGCCAGTGAAGAGGCCAAGTGGCTTAGATTGCTATGGCCAAAAATCTGCATATCAGCATAAAAGTTGGTATGAAACTACTTGATGCAATGTTAAATAGTTAGTTTAAGTTGAGTGGGAAGTTGGGGGAGTAAAAAGGTTGAGTGGGAGCAGGGGAGACTATAATATAGGGGGGGTGAATGTTATGGTTGGGGGAAGATTATGGGAGTGTCTATAGAATTCGGAGGAGGTGGATGTATTGTACAAAGAGAGGTGAAGAGGAGACTTGTCGCTATGGCTGACAGTGACTGTTTTGGTGCGATGTTGCAACTTACTCTTTAATCTGCTACAGCTATAATGACTTTACTAATGTGAGATGTTCTTTTGGTTATGGCCTAAAATGATCGGCTACTGCCATTCAAAAAAAAAAAATTGATCTGCTACTGTGAAGATCATTTCTATCACAGCTACTAATCTTAGGCTTTACTACCATAGCTTCCTGATCTTGACCCTACAAGCCTTGGTTAGGTGACTTGGTACATTTGTTGGCCAGTATGTTTTGCCCTTTATTTTCCTGTTTCTGGACTGTTGTGATAGATTTGATTCTGTTTCCTGGGGTTGATTCCGTATCAACTCTGGTTTTGTTTCTACCTTCTTCTACCCTTAATAAAACTCTCTTTGCTGACAAAGAAAAGTTTGAAGTTAAGTCAATAATCAAATAGTTTACTTCTTCCCTACAGAGACTGCAGTAGTACTACACCAAGTTTCTATAAATTTAGAGGTGCAATGATATCCGAACATGGCATTGAACTGCTCTTTTCATCTCAGCTTCAAAGCTGTCATACAAATGGTTCCAAATAGTTTGGAACTCTTTGCTGTCATACTCCTATGTTCTCCATGGTACTTAGAAGGCTGGAATATATGGTCTTACAATAAGCCAAATAGGCAAATTCACACATAGTAATAGATGCCTCCATAGGTAGATTGCTCAATGCCGCAGTTAAAATAAGGCAAATTCACACGTAGCAAAAGATGCCTCCATTGGCAGATTCATACATTACAAAAAGCATACACTTAACTCCACACAAAATCTTGACAATACTTAGATAAGAAAAGAAAATGCTGAACCAAAACCAGTTGGCAAAAGCTCCATTAGAAATATGCTGGTGAGCTGGGTTTTAAAAATTAAAAAAAAAATTGAGTAAAACAGTACTTTGTCATTCGACAGAGCCATAGCAAATCAAGTATTTACTCAAAATTGAGTAAAAATTTGAGTCAAGGCTGGAGATGCTCTAAGCATTCGTCATCTCAGTTTCTCGACAGAGGTAGAGAAGGGATAGGAATATAACTCAATGGTAGAGTGTCACCTTGACACGGTGAAAATCATCGGTTCAAGCTGATTATCCCCAACCCCAATGTGGGGAAACTGAAGTCTGCACAATAAATAAAAGAGAAATTTTTCTTTTTATGTTCCTAGTCAGTAAGAAATTCCCAAGGCCCGTCCCTGGGAAAGAAAAAGAAAGTACAGAAATGTCTTAACTTTCATGCATCTTTGATGTGTTCCTTTAGCAGAAAAAGTCACGTCTCTAACTTTCCCATCAACTTTAATTTCTCTCAAAACTATTCTTTTAAAAAACACAAGTTTGTGCGAGAATCTTTTACACTAATTTCAAAACACAACTAAAAATTTTATAATTTTCAACTTTCTCACAAAATTTCTTGTTATCAACTGAGCGCACGAAAGAGCATATTTCATTTTCCTTTAATTTCACTGACCAAAATTTTCAAGAGAATAATATTTCTGCTCTAATTTCTTGAATAGTAAATGGAGCCAAATATTCAACTCTTCCTGAAAGCCACATCTACATGATATTACAAAACATGTTACATGCCTTATTTTCTTTGCAAGGGAAAATCTTAGTACAAAATTGTGCATCTATTTGAGCTTTAAAGGAATAACAAGTAAGTTGACAGGAAACAGAAAAAGCCAATTCGCCTACAACACAAATCAGTGTTGTGCTAATCCTGGGAGTTCTTGAACTTGCACTGGACATATGGAACTTAGCGATTCCATCGATTATGTGAAGCACGAGCGCAACTCAAGCTATGCTTTATAGATATCTTCTCTTTATCAGTTGTTTGCACCAGGAAGGACAAACTCTCCTGTTTCGGCCTGATTGCTTCCAACCACACATCTGTTTGTGCACAAGGGACCAGGTTGGAGAATCTTGTGCAGCTTCACTTTGTAAAAGAAAGCTGTTTGCTCCATGAAGGACAATCTCTCCTGTTTCGGCCCGATTGCTTCCAACCACACATCTGTTTGTACACAAGGGACCAAGTTGGAGAATCTTGTGCAGGGACTTCTTCAATCTGTGTAAACAAGAAGTGAAGATATGTCCCTCTGTCTCGTATTTTTAGAAACTTCCTTCCCTTGGAGACTTGAAGAGCCATTTCTTCAGAAAAGCCAGTAATAGAACAAGGAGAAGAGGTTTTCCCATAAGACATGCTTTGCACAGGGCTTGAGCTTCACAAGACAAAGCCGAGGGTCCTGAGATACTGACTCTTCTACCATCAAGAAGCATGCCAGTATGATTGCGAACTACAATTCCTGCAAAGCCCGTGTTAGAATATAGCAATCATATGATATCGTAATCATATCAGCACATGATTATGATATTATATGATTACTATATTCTAACAGCCCGAATGTGAACCAGCATTCCACGACGCATCGCAGTTGATCTTTATAGAGCCAGAAGGAGGAAGACTCCAAGCAGAAACGGGATTAGAGGCCCAGGAGTGAGGCTTCACTAAGGACTTATCAGGATTGAGTGCTTCAGACATCTCCCTCCAATGCCCATCAGATAGGATGGCTACCGAGGAAAGCTATGGGGGTGTAGTTTTGGAAAACTATATCATTCCTAGCTCTCCATTTACACCAGCAGATAACAGGCTCTCGCTAGAAAATCAAAACCCGCAAAGCTATTAGAAATTGAATTAGATGCGACAACCGACAACAACCCACTGTACCTTAGACGATGGTTTTGGCCGCATGGATGAGTCGCGAACACACCTCTATCGGCTGACACGGAAGTCGGATCGGCACGGTGAAGGCCGACTTGGATTTGCAACGGTTATATAATAACGGACTACGACCAAAAGCCTTGGAGGGAAAAAAGCCTTTTTCAAGTTGTAATCAAGTGCGCCCAGCTGTCTTTATTTCATTTTTTTCTGATATATATCTTCTATGATTAAATACCAGGGGTACTCGATCGACTTGATATTCAGCGTAATTATTCTAATTGACAAGCTCTAGAATTTGAACGAATACGATCATCAAATTGATTCCAAAGTAAAGTCAAATATTGCCGAAAACTGCGAAGAACCCTCCGATCAACTATAAGGTTGTAATCAAGTGTGCACGGCTCAATTTTTTTCACACAATTAATCAAATTAACAAGGTCTACAATGTGCACAAATCGGATCAATAATGTAATTCCAAAATAAGTTTGAAAATTGCAAAGAAAGGGGGAGAACCCTTCTTCTTGGTACTTCGCATATTTAACATGCAAAGTGCGTTAGACAACGAACTCGTGTATTATATACCCGCGTTTCTTATTTTATTTTTCGGCCGTTTCCTTGTTCGTGCTGAAGGCGCTTTTCCGGACAACGATTTCGTTAAAATACGCATCGCATTCCAGACAACGAACTCGTGCTCATTGCACACGGTTTTCTTAGAACACGTATAAATACTCGATAGTGTTTTTTTTTTTTTTTTTTCAAGATTTTCCTCACTCTACGTCAATCTCCTCTGTTTCGCAGTTGCAAACCTCCTCCTCAATTCACTCCCTAATCTATGCTTGTTCAAAACTCAATACTCCTCAATAATTGCATGCACTGCTCTATCCGGGCTCGATTTAGACCCCTTTGTTCAGTTGTCAAATGCAGTCAATGAAGGATGCCCATAAACTGCTCGATGCAATGTCTGAACCAGACGTGGTTTGTTGGAGTGATTTATTTTCAGGGTATGCTCAACTAGGACATGTAAGCGAGGCATGATAATAAAGGGATCGAACTGAATGTGGTATATTATAATAGGATGATCGCGGGGGTCAATGAGAGTGGATGTTATTCGGAATCAGTGTTGACGTCTCGAAAGATGCATTCGGGAGGTTTAAAGCCTAATTGGACTGGTATATCAAGTGTTCTTCCAGCAGTGGGGGATTTGTAGGATTTGATTTTGGGTAGTCAAATTCAATGGTATGTGATTAATACATGGAGGCTTTGGACCTATTCAAAAAGATGCAGACTTTTGGGGTGAAGCAAAATTCAACAACAATCCCTACTAGCTTTTGGGAACACTGCAGCATTGTTGCATGGGAAGGCAACTAATGGTTTCCCTATCAGAAGTGGGTTCTCTGGTGATGTGTACGTGGGCAGTGCATTGATAGAAATGTACGCTAATTGCAGAAGGATTGAAACATCTCGTCTTTGTTTTGACAGGATGCTGACTAGAATTGATTAATTGAGGGAATGCGATATTCGGCAGGTATGCAATGCATGGAAAAGCCAAGGAAGCTATTGACATCTTTGATTTGATGCAGAGGAGTGGGCAGAAACCCAACTTTGGTTTCCCTATCAGAAGTGGGTTCTAAACTCATATGTTGTGGTTCAACATAGGAGTCCAATTGCTTTGAATTTACAAAATGATAAAGTTCTACAAGTTCTCAAACATAGATAGTTCCAAGCAGAAAAGCTATTTAGATGGAAACTAGGTGATTGGCTCGTGCCAACACGAGGAATTTCGTGCCTGGTTTTCTAAATTTAAGCTATTTATAGTAGAATATGGTTTGGAGCTAGGTAGTCTGCATATATTTGCATGTACTTATAAGTCATAGTTGATTTAGTTACATAAGAAGAGAGTGCAGGAGTTTAAAAGTAAATCATGCAAACCAAAAAATGTGTTTTCAAAGTTCTAGGATAGCGAAGCTAACAGACATGGTGGCACATCATATAAGCTAGGTCAAAAGCACAGTCTTTGTTACTTTCTACTACAAGTATGCAATACTATAATTAACACATTCTGAAATAAGTTTGTAAAGACCAAGACCTTCACTTTATATATATTGACTAAGATTTCATCAAAATA
This sequence comes from Rhododendron molle, assembly GCA_025413875.1. Taxonomy (NCBI): domain Eukaryota; kingdom Viridiplantae; phylum Streptophyta; class Magnoliopsida; order Ericales; family Ericaceae; genus Rhododendron; species Rhododendron molle. The sequence goes on along the minus strand of CM046389.1, from coordinate 45,152,575 downwards.
AACAGAAAGCAAGAGATGCTATGCACAAGTTAAAGCTTTCTATACTGTCTTTTACTATCGTCACCTGTGTCAAACGCAAAACAGCATTAGCAAACCTTCATAACTATTCAAATAATCTTTCATTATCTTCTATTGCATCAAACACCACAATCCTAACTTCGTGGTTTGCCAGCATTGCAACAAAGATAAAATCTGTCCATTCGAGCTGTAAGGCTTTAATAAACTCACCAAAGATAGGATAGTTGAGATACATATAGTATTATAATGAATGGTCCAGGTTCAGTTGCCCATTCTGATTGAAATCTCATCCAAGCTTAAATTATCAAGAACTGGAGATAGTTTTGAAAGAAATTCCTGCACGATAATGAATGGTAGCTTAAATTAGTAGTTAAGAAATAAAACATAACTAATTTTATCAATGTCTAATATTCAAGTAACAAAACACATTAACAAATTCTATTAACTCAGACCTTGGCATTAAAGATTTCTGATCGGAATTTCGACTGCCAAGAAACCCCCAATAGCTCCTGAGATCATTTGGAACCATCTACGCTTTAAGAGACAAAGAGAAACCAAAGATCCAAATGTGTGCACGATATCAGCACATTATAACCGGAAAGATGAAATTACCCCAAATGACATAACCAAAGGCTCTCCAATTGAGGGGCACAGCTGAAAAGATCGGGAAGATTGGCAAGCCAGCAATTTCAGCTTCAACGTTCTTAGTTTTTAAGGTTTAGAAATGGCTCTTACTGTATAATATTGAAGCGCTAGATTCTTTACCACATATCCTTTTCAGTTACAACAACTTAAATACGTCCAAAAGGATATCTTTTTTAGCTAGCATGCAAAAGTACATAAACTCCCCCTCAACTTTCATGTTTTCCCACAGAGACCCCCTAACCTTTAAAAACGCCCAAGGAGACCCCCTCAAGTACTTCCCGTTACCCAAGTGACACCCTTCCGTGTAAGAACCGTTAGCTGGAAGCTCACTTGTCAGACATTTGGGCATTTTTTGGACAAAAATGCCATTTGCCCATACTATATAGATCTTCCCCATCTTCCCCATTAAGACCTCCAGTAGCTTGGGGGGCACAAAGCAAGTACAAGGCACTCCACTTGATCTCTCTCTCTCTCTCTCTCTCTCTCTCTCTCTCATACAGATAGACACACGCGGATAGCAACAACAGCCACCAAAGCAGTAGCCACAGCTACAGCTCCAACCAAACCCAGAATTGGGTTGATGCTTACTGTCGATGTGGAGAAAAAGCCCCCTTGAGGACTTCCAAAACAAATGCCAACCCTGGAAGGAGATTCTTGGGGTGTGTGAATTATGAGGTTGGTTAATGGGTACAATAACCCAATTCCAATAGTCTAATTTCCGGTATGCTAAATTAGTTGCCCTAATATATGATTTTTAATGGGTTTGTAGGAGAATAATGCATGCAAATTTTTCATATGGGTGGATCCTCCTACTTGCCCTAGAGGACTAGTGTATGGTAGACAGTTGCAGAAGAAGATCAAAGACCTGCAGGAGATGGAGGAGGATCTAAGGAGGTTGAATGAAGTTGCAGAAAAGGACAAGGAAAAGATGATGAAGAAGATGGACAAGTTATGGAAAATGAACCATGAATTGAAGAAGAAAAATGAAATGATGTGGAAATGCAATGTACTATGTATGGTAGTTATAGGTTTACTGCTGGTACTTTGGTTGGGTAGCTGGAAAAGCACCTATGGTAGGATGTTGTACCTGCCATGAACGTTTGAAAGATGTAATTGGTCTAATGCAATGAAATATGTACTTTGTGTTTCACTAAACATGTGTTCTAATATGTCCTATGCTTAACATTCCATGAGCACCATGAAAACTCCCAAACAGTCATTACAAAAGCTATATAAGCCATAAGCCTTACACAAAGGCATTACCAAAACACAGTCATAAGCCACATAGGCATTACAAAAACACAGTCATAAGCCACATAGGCATTACAAAAGCTGCAGTCATAAGCCTTCACAAAGGCATTACTAATAGGCCCTTAGTAATAAAAAGTCAAAAGTGTTACACAAAGTCTTACATAATTAAAGTCATAAGCCTTATGCCATTACAAGGCATACCCATTCACAAGGCATTACAAAAAGTTAGGCTATCTACCTCAAGTCAAGTAATCAGAAGTCATTTTCTGGGACCACATGAAGCTTGGGAGGAAATAGTAGTCACAACTCTGCCATTCCTAGTCATTGTACCTCCTTGTGTAAACTTTGATGGTGAGGTATTGGATTGTTGACTAGGAAACCAACGTTCACCAACTTTTGTCAATCTCTTGGAAGCCTAAGAAAATACACAAGCAAAGTGGCAATAAGTCATATGCATTATCATAGTCAATTAAAATTGTACACAGTTAAGTAAATGTTAAAATAGTACACAATGAACTATACCTGATTCTATTGTGGTTGGTCAACTGCCTTTCTTTTACCAGTTGCCACACTTACACTTGCACCAGATGCACTCCCACTTTCAATACCTCCACCCCTTCCTCTGCCAGTTCCTCTGCCCCTTCCTCTACCAGTTCCACGTCCCCTTCCTCTGCCAACAGTCCCACATCCACTACCTTTTGGCTTACCGGCTGGTTGCACCCCACCTCCAAACTTGGACTTCTGTTTTCCATAGTACTTGGCCTTATGGTTAACCCAGCTCTCTTGTGGTGTTTTACAAGTTCTGACATTGTGCCCAAATTGGCCACATTTTCTGCACATGATAGTAGTGCTATGCTTCCTAACCTTATAAGGATCATTGGGCTCATCCTCTCCTTTTCTCCTAGCCTTCTTTGGTCTCCCAATTGTTGATCTAAAAGGTGGAGGCATGATTGGATCACATTCAGTTTGTGGCCATCAACTTTTATCTGGTATTGGATTGATCCTATAGCTGTAAGTCCTAACAAATGCATCAGTTGTGTAACACTCATTCACATAATCTTCAGGTAGGGCCTTGTGAGTGATGATGGCTACACATGCATGATTGCAAGGAATTCCACTAAGATCCCACTCCCACCAACATACAATTTTTTGGGTCCCTCAGAAATATACCCTCCATGGTAAAACAAAAGTGTTACTGATGGACAAGCCATTTGTCAACTGAAAGGTAAACAACAAAACAAAAAAGGCAACAAAAAACAGGGGTCAATAATTGCTTCTGTTTGGACAAAGACAGACATGGGGGACCAAAGCAGGTGAAAAATGTATAATGGGGGGACCAGTAGAAGAAAAAAACCATTCAAAGGCATACCAAACAGAAAACAACATAAGCCCAGACGGGCAGACATGGGGGGGACCAATGCAGAGGAATTGTGCATAATGGGGGGACCAGTAGTAGAAAAAGCCTTTAAAAAGCCATACCAATTGAAAAACAACAAAAGCCCCAATTTTTAATTTCGAAACCTAGTCAAACCCAATTTTTAATTAGGGTATAAATTAAGATACTACTTCCCAGAACCCTAATATTATACTTAAATCCCCAAACGTACAGATACAACACGTACCTTGCAACTAGGGTTTTTACAAACTATATAAACTTAAATCAGTAACATTCGTGCCATGGTGTCAATATACATCTAGGGTTTTTACATACAACACGTACCTTGCAACTAGGGTTTGATCGAATGAGTATCACGTTCAAACTATAGTTCTTCAGTTGCCACGATCCTCGATCTTCTTCGAAACTAGGGTTTTTTTGGGGGATCGAAGTCAAGAGTGGGAGAGAGAGAGAGAGAGAGAGCACTCATCGATCGAATGAGTAGAGCGTCGATCGGCTCACGTTATTTCACCGTATCATAGTCATTTTATTCGTTCCGTTAACGGAGTTTGCGTTTTTTTCTTTTCCAGTAGTTGAGGGGGTCTCCTTGGGCGTTTTTAAAGGTTAGGGGGTCTCTGTGGGAAAACATGAAAGTTGAGGGGGTGTTTATATACTTTTGCCTTGAATTTATAAACTTAAACAGTTTATAATAGAATATAATATTGAAAATTCTCTCCAAGTATGCCTGTGAAACGTAATATATAGGATTCTTTCCAAATGACACTTCAAAATTTGAACGTGATAACTTACCAACAAAATTTCAACCTGAGGAAAAAAAAACCGCCATTCTAAAAATTCAATGCGATTCATTGATTTTAATGGTCAACTTACATCTAAAGGACCCCTTGAAGGGGTCTCAAGTATAACTCATTGCGCCCCCCAAAAAAAAAAAAAAAAAAAAAAAAAAGCTCGATTTGCAACATTAGAAACAAAATGGTCTATTAAGGAGTATTAAAAAGGTCTGTAAGAGGACTTCCCGATACCTGTCTAATAATTGTAAGAGCAGCAATTCCACTGCAGAACGAATTGATTTTGCAGTGCTGCCCAAGATCATGATAAATAGCAGCACAAGTCCTTATGTAGGAACGCTTCCACATATTAAACCTATGAAGCTTTTTACTGTTTCCAAATTGAAATCCGGGTGAAGCAAAGCTTCTGCAAGCGTCTCCTACCAATTGCTTAACAAATATGAGGGCATTGTTTATCTAACCCTCTTTGCTACATAATGTCCCCACGGGTCATGCCAGATGAAGATCCCACAAAACATCATGTCCTCTTGGCCCCTAAATTCCTACATCCCCAACAGAAACAAAATACTATATCTATCAAACTTAACAGCCTAAGTAAAACCACATTTTCATTTTTATATTTCTCCCATTTGAAAGCAATTAGCAGGCTAAAAACTGTATATACTTGTGGAGTTAGATACGAGAACAACTGATGAGGCGAGAAGAAATGAAACTCAGGAATGCATAGTCTGTGTGTCTGTGGTTCGATCTTCAATTTGTGGATGGACTTATCTCCAAAAGGAAATTGGAAGGAAATTAATAGCCCCTTTGGACGGTGAGATTGCAAGGAAATAAGGGATTAATGTTTCTTAGCAAATATCACCACTTTGTCGAGATTTTGTGAAAATGCAAAATGGACCGGTAAAACTTCACCATTGTTCATCGTTCCCCCTTTTGCTCATCCAACCAAATGAGGGGATTCTACGTTCTATTCTTTTCTCGTCAGCCAAAGGGGCTTTAAACAATTAGATATAGTTTTTCAATTTTGACTTCATTATCTTATCCTCTACACTTCCCTTTCGTTACACAATTCCATCCAAACGCAGCCACAATAATTGTCTTTTCATGACAAAAAAGGAATTAAGAACACATAATAGAAAAATCTGTAAAAGCATATACCTCCCACATAACGAGGCAATCTTGGTTCACCCCTTTTTCACCTCTTTTGGAGAAAACGGATGCAGAATTGTCGAACCCATTTGCATTAACAATGCCTGAAGACCGAAGAATCAAGGCATTCTTTACTTCCTTCGCCATTACTTCCAGCCTCATCCTGACTGCATTTGCCAGAATATTGCCCTTTCTTGATTGAAAGTGATCTCACGAATCCGTTGAACATGGATGAAAAATGCTCCATATCACGCCCTCTCTGCATAATCTGGTTACCAATTCAATAAAGCTCAGTTCTTATTGATTGTAGATTCAATATTCTAGGCAAACAATAGGATATACAATCTAAAAACAAACAAAAGGATAAGTGTGTATATGTCACATAAATATACAAAGTTTACAAACGAGTAGAGTTGTGCTCGGCAGGCAAAAAGACGGAATATGAGTCAAAAAGCTAAGAATCCAAGAATTATCGAAGTAGAATACAAGCAGAAAGCCAAGAATATTCAATCTTACATAGAATTCTAGTAGTACATGTATGTAACTCTTGTTTCAGTTGTGTGATAGCATTACAACAATGTACAAACACAAAAAAGAGAAACATTACAATTTTGAATCTCAAACTGTTACTTTTAGGTTAAAGAAACAGAACAAGTGCATAGACAAAAGACCCTATAGCTAAACATGCTTCAATTGCCTAAGTCCAAGACCTTTCTTTTATTTTCCTCCATTTCTCAGCAACCTAACAGGTATGATTCTACAAGAAAAGGTAAAGGACTGACTCTCTAAATGAAAACCCACACACAAATCCTAAACTTTCTCAGTAACAAAATAGGGGATATTACATGAAAAGAAGAAAACCATCTCCAAATAAAAACTCACATACCTCCCATTCTGATTGCTCATCACCCAACCACAGGAAGCACAAATCCGCAAGCACATCATTCCATGCCAACAAGACCCAAACCACGGCGAATAACATAATTAAAAACTAATAAAAAAAACAGACCAAATGCCGCAAACTGGAGAGGAAAAAACCCTAATACGATAGGCAGCCGGCGGAGGAACGAACTTACCTGATGAGCACTGCAAAAATCTTAGAAGCACATCAGTCCATGCTCTTGAGGGAAATCATACAAACGAGCCACCACCCAAACTCAATCGAAGAACATGAAACCGACAAGACAAACACAACAAAGCCAAAGACATAGCAAGCTCATCAGTGATCTTTTCGAACAAATCAATAGACCAAAACGATGCTAAAACTCCATCAGAGCAGTTAAACCGATAAAACCCACACAAAAAGACCAAACACACAAAAACCTCACAAATAATCTCTTGAAACTGAAATCAGTCGCGCGAAACAGTACACCAACCTCATTGAACAACTAAAATCAACAGAACCCACAGGTAAAAGCGAAATACAATCAAAATCGCATGACGAACAACACTTACCGTAGAGCAACTATTTCAGGCGGAAAGGAACCCTAAACGTAGCTCAAATGCGATCGTAACCAGATGAACAGAAGAAACGTTCGTTTCTGCGCTGACGAGGCGTACTCGGTGCTAACGCCCGCATGGGAAAAAGCGCGAGGCAGAAGCCGCAGAAGTCAGAACCATGGCCTCATCACAACGACGAAAGGGAAAAGAGAACACAGACGCACAACAAACGATCGGAATATCTACGGCCAAGAAACCCCAATTTCTCTGAAATCGTCTGGAAACATCTAGGTAGAGAGAGGAAAACCAAAAAATCTATACGCTTTCAAAACGTCAGCGTGACATGAGCACAACAAAAAGACCAAATTACCCTAAAGGGCATAAGCAGAGGCTCTAAAGGGCATAAGCAGGGACACAATTGGAAAAATCAGCCAAAAATTGGCAACCCATCCAATTTGGTTCAATTCTCTTAGTTTTTAAGCTTAGATAGCTTGTCAAGAAGTTGTGGTGAATGATTGCGTTTAGTCCTTTTTGTTCTTGCCTCTTGGAAGTGCGGAGATTGCGTGTGAGATCATGATCCTCCTTCTGGTTCTGTGAAGGAGTAGTTGCATATTCTTCCATTGCAGTCTTTGAGCCATCAGCTTTTGGTGTGGAGGATTCAGCTTGAACTCCATCTTTACGTTGCTTTTCAGAGTACTCTAGCAGATGCTGCACGGAATATAACTCTGGTGAAGCTACGTTTTTCCATCGTGATGATATGAAAATTTTGTTACTGATTGAGGCTACTGTATTTTTAGTGCGTTCTAAATTTTAGAGGGAATAGGGATCGCCGTATGGGTTTCTAGCAGATTTTTAGCCGGCTCTTAGTTCGCAGGAAGGTAAGCCCTCCTTCAGTTATCTACAATTACTGCATATGCTTTGGATTGAACTAAGATTATTAACAAGGAAACATTAAGCATGTCAAAATGAAGAACACTGATAAGAAGAATATCACCGTTATACTATTCATTCCATTAGCAATAGCTGTGAAAGAAGTGTCCAACAGAATGTAAACGAGCAATTGATTCGGAGGTGCAGATTCTTTATTTCCTCCGCGATTGTTTATTACAATGGTTGGTGATAAGTTGCATTTCAAGCAAAAGCGACTTGCCTTGCGCATTTGCCAATACTCTTCTGATCATGAATGCAAAACCGAGTAATGCCTGCTGTTTTTTTGATGTTGTTTAGTTCCGGTTTTGGTACCAAGGAACTCACAAACGTAAGAGGATTGCAGCCAAGGCGTCATCAGCATAGGTTGAACACAAGACTGCCATATCTGAAGTTGGTCGATCGGTTGATTTTTCTCCAACAGCTGCTGTCATGTTTTTCAACTGTAATTGATATCCAACAATATTCTAACCGATTGAGTAAGGTCTTTTCTATGTTTAGCATTTTAAGAATGAGCTCACAAAAAGTTTAGGACCATAGTGGCAAGGAAGCTTAAATCATTGGCATAAATTTCAACTGCAGGGAGTGATTCAATACAAATTTAGGTACCTCATCATCCAGTAGCAACCGAAATTTCCACCAAAGTCATATAATGCCACACTTCTTCTATTCTTCCGGTAGCGTTTTTTTATCTGCAACTGTTATGTAAGGCAGAAGCTGCAGTTGTGACTAGACTAGGTTCGCATGATTGTAGTTCGAAAATTGATCCAGGGAGGAAAGATTTATCTGCAACTGTTATATTCAGAGGAACGCTCTATTTTGGGTCTGTATCATGTCAACAAAATTGCCAGAAACCTAGCCATATTCCACACCAATGTTCTCCCTTTTCCAAGCCTACGAATCAACCATGGCCTTATGTGACTAAAACCAGAGTCGGCCCTAACTTTTCGAGGGCCAAAACCAGAGACTAAGACGATAGAAAGTATCTGCTACATGTAAATTTTCAAAATGTAAAGGATAGTGCTAATTAGAAGCAGTGAGGTTGTAGGTCAACTTGTATGAAGAGAAAATTGACACCAAGTTATTGATGTTTGGGTAGGTATTGGTGCAGTATACGTTCTTCTTCTGATAATAAGTGATGAAAAAAATATTCATACTCACTTTTTTCTTATCGACCAATACGGATAATCGTGTCATTTTTAAATTAAAAATATGTATATAACTTTTTCAGTTTCTCAATTTAAAAAATAGTACTACCCATGTCCCATTTTTTTTTTTTTCTAACGATTTGATCTCCAAAAATAAGCTACTTCCCGTAATGATTTTTTTGAAATTTTTTGTACCAAAGATCTTAATGATTACTTTAGAACGATACAAAAAATAAAAAATTATTCTGGAAAGAACTTTTTTGTTCAAGGTCAAATGACACGACTTTCCGCATGAAGCAAACCAAATGTAATGGATGGAGTACAATTGAGAACGGTGGCTTAGGGTTGTTTGGACAAAAAAGTCAAAGTGACTTATTTTTTGTCCTTATTCAAATTTTTTTCGTATCACTTGGCTTATCATCATTTTTTTTTTGGGATTATTGCATTCTCATGACAAGAGGAATCTGAAAAGTAAAAATTTTGATCGAAATCTAATTTTTTTTGAATATAGACGAAAATAACCCAATAAGCCACTTTTTTCGTATTTATTCAAAAAAATTGGATTTCGATTAATTTTTTTAAAATTTTTAGATTCCTCTTGTCATAAGAATGCAATAATTCTCAAAAAAAATAATGATAAGCCAAGTGATGCGAAAAAAATTTGAATAAAAACAAAAACTAAGTCACTTTGACTTATTTAGCCGAACGAGCTGCAAAACTAACTTTGATAACAACCTAAAACTATGGGTACACCCTAAACACACACTAGATATGTTTAAAATATTGGATATTTAAAAGGACTTGATCATTCATTCTATTTTTGGTCTCTGCTTTTACAGAGAGAGAAACAACACTAAACGAGCTGATCAATCCATTACTGCCGGTACCGATATATGACTGAGTGCCGTTTTGGTGAAGTTCTTATTTTTCTAGCAGTACTTATCATCTTCTCACAATACATTATCTTTAATTCAAAAGATACATATTCATCTGAAATTTTAGTTGGTGGAACCCACCTTAAAAATTCTTAAAATATGTTTTAAATAGTACAATTTTGTTCATCCTTCCTAAAAGAGTGTGAATATTACTCTTTCTTTTATTGGTTAAAATTAAATATTACCCTTCCTCTTATTGGTTAAAATTAGGTAAATAATACACTTTTTGATAAGTATGATATCATTTTGTACTGGAATCCACGTAAAACATCATTTAAACCATTAGGTGAAAGCAAACGCTTCCATGTGGGTACGTTGATAAACAGCAATCTTGGCCGTCCGTTTTTGTTCGTGACCCACCTACGAAGAAAGCCCACATCCAGCTTAGGTCTTGTCGGCTGCTCCGCCGGATAACGTCACGTCATTGCCTAGATATAACGGCTGTGAGAGAGAGAGAGAGAGAGAGAGAGAGAGTCGAACAGAGGATTGGAGAGAGAGAGGGCGCATCGATGGCCGAACCCTCCGACGATTTAGACCAACTCCTTGACAGTAAGAAATTCTGTTTGTCTCTATATACATGTATACATGCCTATATGTTGGTGTCTTTGTGTGACTGCTCTCTGTGGATTGAATTTACGTAACCATCAAGACTTTTCGTTTTTCCTGTTTAATTCTCTGGGCACCAACGAAATGAATAAATTTGATGTTGTGCTGTCAGTTTAACTATAGTCCTGAACGCAGAGAACTATTTCTCCTTTGAAGTTAGGTTACGCAAATTATGTCTATATTCTTTGGTATTGAGTGGCAACCTGTGCGGGAGCATAAGTACGAGTGTCAGAGCGTTCAAAGCGTCTATGAAACAACATCCCGACCTAGTAAAATCTGCGAGAGCAAGGATTGAGAGCGTGGGTGCGGTGCGGTGCGATGATTGAGAGCGGGAGGGCAGGACATTTTGAAGGATTATGTGACTAAGGCGCCGACATAAATCTTGATTATTGATGTTGATAGCCTTTTTTTTTTTTTTTGTTATGGGTATATACAGTGTCGGACACATGATTTGTGCCTAGCAGTGGGCCGAAGCCGCCGAACCACATATATTTTTATATTGATTACAAAAAATCTTTTTCAAATGTATATATTGCTACTTGTGAGGGGACTAATGAATTGATTGATAAGTTAAAATTTTAGGAATTTTTGCACCCATATATATGATTTTTTTAAGAATTTTTTCCACTCCAAGAACTTGAAGGGGCCAATCCCATAGAATTTTTCTAAATTAACATGAAAAACTAGTATAGTAAGTGAGAATATTTGGAGTTGAGCAGGGGCCAGGGCACTCCCCGGCACACCTTGTGTCCACCACTAGGTATTTATCCCTTGATTTGATTTTTTTTTGTTGCTATGTTGCTGCCATGGAGTTTTTTGATCATGCAATCTGATAATCTTTTGTGTTTGTTTTCTCTGTGTGATTTGGGCAATTTCAATAGTAGTTCGTGTTGTCCATTTATTTCAGTTGGATGCACATTCTTAATAACACTGGATGATTGTAAGACGGCACTAATAGCTGATTAGATTGGAAGAGGAATGAATTTTTTGTATGATACATTAATTTAGTTATATCATGTAACTAACTTGAGGCATCCCATTGGCATTGGTCTAGCCATACCCACGTAAAAGATGGATGGTTGTGCAGCTGAGCTTATGGTGAAAGGTGATTAGTAAAATTACTAGCTGAAAAGCTTCAAACTGAAGCTGCTTGGAAATTACGGAGTAGTTTTTTTAGCTTTTAAGAAATTGTTTTTTACCCAAAAGCAACTTTCGTGACAATGAAATCCATAAGCTGTGGCATTTAGGCCGCAACAAGCCAAATGAGTATGGAACATTCTTTTGGCCCTTTGCAAACAAACTTTCCGGTGCTATGTCAAACGGTTGACTTTACCCACTTGGTTAAGATGTTCTTTGAAGTTTGAAGCAATACTTATCTGATTAATCGCTCTAGTTGTCCTCTTTTGCACAAGCACGTGCGTCTGTGTTATGCCTTTTTGTTTTTTTAGTATATCGTTAACAACATATCAAAAGCGCTGAAGAGGTGAACCTTTGCCCTCAAAAGTCCCAGGGTCCGAAACTATACATCCACCCTCATGTATAGTGTGTGGTTTTTACATACTCACGCAAAAATGGATTCTTCAACTCATCTTGCTCAGACCTACTAAGTTGACATTGAAACGATTACTGGGCTATCTTGGTGTAGGAAACTGCTGACAAGTAGTACATATACTAGCGCCTGGGACACACGATGAGGGCAGTGCAATCCTCCTGTTATAGTTAGAGTGTCATGTGGGTTGAACCCTCATCTAGAGTAATTGGATATTACATGTTGATTATGGAGTGTATCATTCCATTATGGTATGCCTTAATATTCATTATTCCTTAGAAGTGCCTTAATGTCGCTGCCCTATCTCTCACTAGAACAACCTGAATAAGCTGTGCCAACGGGCCACAGGACCCGGCTTTGCCTTCTGCTTTAGCCCCCAAGCCACAACCTCAGAATCCCACGATATAGGTTTTTCGTGTCTAAGCCCTGCCTCTGAGCTTGGGCTCTTCGCCACCTTGTGGTATGCACTGCTGTGTTTGCTTGCCTCCCCAGATTGCTTCCCACGTTATGTGTGGTAATTCCCATGGTGGATCTGGTGAAAGTTGTTTGTCATTTTAGAGACGCTCAGTACACACACGTTCCATGTGGGGCCCCTATCTTAAGTGTGGACCATTCGTGAGGCCTGATGTGTTGAGAACACTTGATGATACTTATCAGGCACTTACAGTTTGTTTTTGAATGGCTTGCTAAAGCAGCCTTGGTAGTTCTGTTACAAATTCTGCTTTGTCCTCTCCAATATATGATTTGGGTTTTGTTCTAGCGGTAATTGTTGGGGGGTTGCATTCGTTTGGCATGTGCATTGAGCATACATGGTTTTCCTTTTCTTTTGGCAGGCATATGGTTTGCCATGTTGCTTTCCAAACGATAATTGCATACGCAATGGCAAAAGAACAAAAAGAACCTCAAGAAACCATTTATGAAAAGGGGTTTCAAGAAATTAGGGAATAAAGCTCTTGAGACTTGAGAACTAATGACTATAAACGGTGAAATTTTTTGACTGTAAATTTATCGGGAATCTTCAATGAGTAGATTACTTATTTCTTCACAAACCCTCTACTAGGTGTTGTTAAGTAGTTAGTATATAACCTGCAAGTTTAGTTAGTACATGTATGCGTGTATTTATCAATTTGAGCTTTAGTACCATTGAATCATTTCAGGTGCTCTGGACGATTTCCAAAACCTCAATCTTAGTTCTTCGGCTCAGAGGTCTCTCTCTCTCTCTCTCTCGTGTGTGTTTGTGCACTTGTGTTGATAGATATAACTCTTTATATGCTTGTGCATGCGACTAGAATTATTCAAAGTTTTGGGATTTGGTTACTGGCTGTGAAGGAAATACATAAACTTGGTGACAGGAGTGGAAACGATGGTGTGAAGAACCCAGAGAGTTCTGGTACGGCTGGTGACGTCCAAGGATTGGGGATGGGTTTGCCCGACTTGAGAAGTAAGAAAAAGGGCAAGCAAAAGGTTTCAAAGGACTCGCATGTATCTGAGGCACTTGATAAGCTGACAGAACAGACTAGGGAGGCTGTCAAGGGCTTGGAGTCAATAGGTACCAGACCTGGTGCAGGGGATATCGAGAATGATGCAATGATGGAGGATTGGGCAAAGCAGTTTGAGGAGCTTGCTGGGACTCAGGTATGTTACTTAATTTCTGAGTCAGGGTTAGAGTGTTGCTTGCCTTAGTTATTGGATTTCAAGATTATCTTTGAAAGTGGTGACTGTGCTTAGTAACTGTAGAATTGTGAAGTCACTTAGAAACGTAATTTCACCTTGTGTTTCTCAATGTGAATCTGGAATCGTCATGGTGTTTATGATTAAGCGTTGCGAATCGATTAATGGTTCATTTCCTGGGGCTTGTGCAACCGTCCATGATAAGTTTAGTGCATCAGCATAAGGAAACATATTTTGGTTATTTACTTGAAGAAAACCCTTGGAAAATATATCATCAGACCCGTCTTGAAAGCCTTGTGGAAGAGCATTTGAATTACATAATCCACTTCTGATGGTGATCTTCTCTTTTTTTGGCCGAGGTAGGCATGTCACCGGATTTAATCCAAATCCGAAAAGATCCGTATCGGATCTGGTTATAAAAAAATCTGAACCCAGTCCCAATCAGATTTTTGCAAATCATTTAACGTCAATCCAAAAAATTGGATATCCAGTACGACAATGTTATCCCATTCGTTTATCCTATTCAATAATTAAGCATACAAGCCCAAAAATCCATCACTTGAAATCTTGGATTCACATCTAAATAAACAACACTTCAAAAAACCAAAATTAAAATTATCGGATTGGACTTGTAAACAGATCGCATATATTCGAATCCAATCAGTTGGTTTTCGGATTGTCGGATTGGCATTGTACCGTATCAGATCCGGTTTGTTGGCAGGCTTAAGCTGAGGTGCTTGGGAGCTTCTAGATTGTCACGATTTTAGCAAGCAGGTGAAACTTGGGCATCTGGGTGAAAGGACACTTTCCGGTTAACCCCCCAACACATCACAGAGAGAGAAGAATAAGAAAAAAAAAGAAGGGAAAACCTAGAACTGTGCAGACTTGCAGTATCCTCTGATTTGGAATGGAAGCATCCGCAAAGAGGCGTGATCCATTCCACTTGAACAGTACAGGGGGCTCCAAATTGTGGAATGTGTATAGAATAGTAATGAGGCATGGACCTTTTAGCTTCTAAATCAGAAAATCTAATAGCTTCATTATTACTTTATTAGCAGTAGGAGGGATCAACCTTTTGATGGCACAGCTTCTTCCATGTTGCAGTGCCTGTTCTATGAATATTATTGTCTTCCCTTATGCAACCAAATAAATATGCAGAAAACCATTTAGGTGCTAAAATTGTGTGGCAGCTACTTGTGACAGTTTGCCTACTCTGTGACAGAGGTTAAGTTTACTTATTGCAAAGATTCCTGAAGTTAGGATAAAGTCTGGTTTGAACTTCAAAGAAAAGTACTAATTACTTTCTCAACCTCAAAATCCTTTCCAGTGTAGCTCATCATCATGCGGGATATAGATGTGGTAATAAAAAATTGTTTTAAACTGTTAGTTGGATAGTTTGAAATCAGCAGTTACTCTAGGATTTTTTCCTCCCTGACAGAGTTACTATGTGCTGTTTTAGAGCTTCTAAAACACACAACGTAAATTTCAAGGCCTTCAAGCATCTAAGTAGGATTCACTATTTTTTTTTCTTTGGACCAGGTGAGGGCCTCGTCTTATTCCGTGGAATTTGAGCTATCTATCATCATAATTGTTCAGTAGAGTGAGCACTATCAAGAATTTGTAGAGGATGAAATTTAGCTGAAGGGACTATTTCTTTTGCCACACGACAGAAGCATACTTAGACAAAGGGGCATTGAGATTTGTCATGGAAATTCCAAGTAATAGACCCACCAGTTCCAATTGGTAAATATTGAAATGATATGAAATTCTCTTCGAAAAATCAGTTTTCAAATAGAATTTTCCCAAAATCTTTTTGTAGATCTGTTTTCAGTGTAAAATTCACCATTATGTGGAAAAGGTTTCTTACTCAGTGCCAAAGGTTAACTACATCATAGGAAATGCCCAACATTTGTTGACAACTACTTTTCCTGATGGCCACAGTACGTGGACAGTTGGAACACAACTACTGGTAGATCTGCTTAGATTCTCAAATATCCTGATTCACCAAACAATCTCTGTTAGAAAACCTAACCACAGAGCAGCGAATTCCATTAATGGTGTTGTCTGCTATTGCAAGCATTTGGCACGGTTCACGATTCAATTTGCTATTTTATTTACAGTTCATAATTTGAGGAGATCTATTTTGGAGAGCATTTGTAGTGAACCATTTCCTGCAAATCAGCTAAATTGTGTGGAGTCTGTATGTTAAGGACAGGCAGCCAGCTGTTAAAGGAGCTGTCATTATTACTTCACCACTAGACTCCAAACCCAACCAAGCCTTAAGTCCCTTGGGAACTTCACCACCAGCCTCAGATCCCGAAAATGCAAATCAAAACCCACAGTCAAAATGAATTTTTTCTGTAGTCATGATCAAACTTTTTTGAATTATAATTGCATAACATACTAGATTGGTTTTTCTCGTTACTGTGCCATTTTAAAGTTCAAAACCACGTATCTATATCTTTTTTGAGAGCATTTGTTTTTATATTTGGTAGAGGTTGACCATATGCTGCACGATTAGATCTGCATCCATGTTGCAACCTGATTGTGATATGTCCTTCTTGAAGGGTAACTCTTCTAGAAAAACTGACACCTTGCATGGCGTCTCCCAGATCTAGTTTAGCTTGCTTGGGCTTTCCTTGGATGAAGGTTTTCCTCTCACACCTTGTAGAAGAAGTGTCTTTTGCCTGTTAGTAGCGCTAACTCAGAATGACAAGTTGAAGGTGGATCACTGTGCTGTGTGCGTGAGTGTGTGTGTAATCCAGAAGCTCCTTATACGAAGCCAGTACCCCTTACCCCAGAAGAATATTGTAAAGTAAAATGTGTGTTTTGGAACTTTCACTCGCATTTTTCCTTTAATAAGGGGAAGAAGTATTCTTATAACATCAAAGGTCCGGGGGTGATGGAATTTTTAGGTAGTGTAGAGCTGATATATTCGCGCATTTCACTGATCCATCTGATATGAAACCGTAGGTATGAACATTGTACTGTAGGACAACTCTGTAAGCTGGGTGTTCAGCGGCTCCACCTCTGAGGCGTTGTTTACGAAGGGTAATTAGGGTATTTTCACCGGTTAGTAACCCTGGTTATGTTATGTACAAGGTAGTATTGGGGAACAACGTTGTTTGATGTAAACAAGCCATTGTATGAATATTTGTATCTCCACGTGCATGACGGGTTGTATGTGAGGGAGGGTGTTAGATAGCTAGAGATATATTGTTGGGCCATTTTCTAGCAACTGAAGTTTTTGGAACAATTGGTAAATTACTAGTAGTGCCAAGTGGCCAAATAGCCCATGACGACGTGCTTGTAAAATTACAAGGAAAAAGATGCAGTCGTAAAGATGTCTTTGACCATAAAAGTTGGTGGTAATCTTAACTCTGCCTACAATTCCAAGATGCATATATTCAGAGCACTTGTCATACAGTGTGATCTCAACAGGTTTTAATGATAGTTTTTGTTTGCTACTGTGTGCTTCCTTGTTTCTGTACCCTTCTGTGGTTTGAACCAAACATTTACAATCTATGGGTGTTCGTTATCTTTTCTACTTGCATAGGACATGGAGTCTATTGTGGAGACCATGATGCAACAACTTCTGTCAAAAGAAATTCTTCACGAGCCGATGAAAGAAATTGGAGAAAGATATCCAAAATGGTTGGACGAGCATCAATCGAAATTAAGCAAAGAAGAATACGAGCGTTATTCCCACCAATATGGGTTTATAAAGGATTTGATTCAAGTTTATGAAACTGAGCCAGGCAACTTCAACAAGATTGTCGAACTCATGCAGAAAATGCAAGAATGTGGCCAACCGCCTAATGATATCGTGCAAGAACTTGCTCCTGACTTTGATTTGTCAAGTCTTGGCCAATTGTAAGTATTCCGATTCCATTACGCTATGCAATCTAAAATGTCCGTGCATATTCAAAATAAATCAATGGCATGTGTCTATTGATTCTAAACTTACCTTGTGATTTTCCTATTTAGGCAATGCTCCTTGTGATTTTCCTAATTGCATAGGAAGTTAAATTTTTGGTGTCCATGGGATACTACGTAGCATTGCCATGTGGTGAAGAACACCATTTACAAATTGTGCCCTTCGGCTTGTTCGGTAGAACACTATTATGAACCTGAAGGTGCCACTCTCTAATCTATCTCACTTGAGTCGGGTACCACCTGACATGGTAGTTGCTCTATGTCAGATACATTATCAGTCTAAGAGAGAACTCATGCGTCATGCTACCTCCGTCCCAAAAAGATTGTCCATTCCGGTCAATAAAACACTATAATGAACCTGAAGGTGGATCTCTCTTATCAGTTATCTCTCTCATTTAAGTTGGGTACCTCATGACATGGTAGATACCTTATAAGCATTCATGTCGTGGTAGATACCTTATAAGCATCCAATAGTCGCTCTATGTCAAATACATTACCTGTCTAAGAGTGAACTCGTGCGTCATACTATTCTTGTTGGTAAGCTACAATTTTATCGTAAACAAACCCAAAAACAAGGAATAACAAGGGTATTGCCGTGCAACAGAAAGCCGATAGAGAAGGAAACCAGCTAGCAAAACAGAGAAAACAACAAAACTATCTCTAACACTACATTTCTAAGCATATTACAGTAAGTTCTTTCGACCCTTAGTACATTTCAAAATCCTGTTGGAGATGCTCCAAGCTTGTCACACAGACACATAGTCCAATTGATCCGAAATTTTTTCACTGCATGCCATGAGCTAATCCCGTCTATCGTGTGTCATAATTGGTCCTAGAAGATTAATGTGTTCATTAGCATGTGTTTGACTTTGCATTATTTTAGAAATGTTGGGAGTACCAATCCAATGATGAATTTTACTGTTGAGTATCTGAACTACATGATGTTCTTCTGCAGATCCCCAGAGATGCTGGAATCTCAACAGAACTGTCGTATAATGTGAGGCGATGACTTTGCTATCATCGCTTGACCGCTTGCCTTCTCATGTTCTTTCATAACAAATTTTGTGCAATATTTTGTACAAAATAAATCTCTTCACATGGAATTAAATTGTCAAATTTACAGACCTCGCTCTGTAATCTATTCAGATGCCCAATTGATGCTTTTCATGGTCTCGTCTATACGGCGAAAATCTCGTCAGTACCTCCGGAGCTCTCCAACACACATTTTCATGGGACTCACAATTACGTGTGTATGGGTCACATGTCAATGTGTGGTGTTAAAGGGCTCTAGAGCACCACGTGATGGTACTTAAGGGCACTGAATAATTACTCCTATTAGTGGAGGTTTGTGGGACTCATTTAGCCCTTCAGAACACGGATTTTTGAAGGGATTTAAGGTGCAAATGTATAATTGAAGCAGCTAAATATATATTCTTTTGATTTAGTATTTGTTTTTCCGATTAATAAATGTTCGGTTGCCATGCCCGTGGTAGTTTTTTGGCGCCGATGCCCAAAATAATGATACATTGATATTAAAATTATGAAGGTGATGGTTTTCGGACATGGGATCATCAGTTAGGAGGTCAATATAGGCAGGTAGCAAATTTTGTAATCTTAAATGCGTTAATGTTGCCGAAGAGGGTCGAGAGCTTCTCTTTCTAGAAACTCTAAAAAGAACAAGAGCTTCTCTCTCTAGAAATCCTAGAAAGAAGAATAGCAGCCCTAAGTCACTGCGCCTTCTCCTTCTCCCCCTTCCCCAGGCAAATCCCACCCCAAACCTCTTCTCATCCTCCTTCTGTCCTTCCTCTAATTCGTAACATAGTTGAGACTCTCTCCTTAATAAGTAGAGAATCTCATACTCTCCATCGTTCTTGAATTGTAGTGCCTTAGATCCGACTCTGCCATTTCTGTCCTCAGACTCACTCCTCGAGTGCTGGTTGTGCCCCTCGATCTCGGCCCTAGTGTTTTCATACATCCCTGATGTAGTTGGGTTTCGAGCTCATGTAGGAGCAGCGGTGGCTCCAGAAAAATAGATCAGAGGGTTCAAAAATCTTATCGAAGAGGTTCGTATTTTCTTAGGAAAAAAGTTCACTCTATATCAATCATTCTACAATTACAAATACTTACACAAATTCATTCATATTTGCATCGGGACTCACACATATTACACTTCCGGTGTGTATGGACCCTATCAAAAGATGTGCGTGTGTAAGTATTTGTGATTCTTGTATAAAAAAAAAAGGTATTTGTGATTGAATAATTGTACTCCATAAACTCTCCAACCCAATAGTGCAAGTACAATAGAAAGGTGTAAAAGCTAGTAGTTGCAGTGATAGGGATGAGAGTCTATACGTACTCTCCAGCCTGCGAGGGAGGGATTCAGTACTTGTGTTGCAATTAAGAGAGGCCCAAAAAGGCAAAAATTCTCTCGGGTTCAAAAATAAATGCAGAGGGTTCAAAATGAAGCCATACAGTAACACCTGTGCCTAATAACTTGCGAAAATATGAACGATTTTTTGAACCTCGGATAGCCGTGGCCCTCAAAGTCCGCCCCTCGTTAGGCTCGAACCGAGGCCTCCGCAAAGGAGGGAAATGAGACAATCAACTGCACTAGCAATGGTTTCTAGTGCCGCCGTTGTCTAGGAGCTAGGATATGGTGTATACAGTTGTCACAGGTTTGTTCGTTTTAGATTTTGAAGGGAATTTGAGTGAAGAAAGAGAGATAGAAAAAATGTAGCAGGGACCGTGCGCAAGAACTTTAAAGCTCCCAAACAAACAACCCTGTCGAGATGGAGCAACACAATCTTGGAGAAAGAGTTCCGGGTACGACGATAGTTTGCCGGTGTAGTCCTCGTTAAGATCTTGTCTTTGTTAACAAGGTCTCTGCAAGCTTGTATTGCTTGAATCCTTTGAACTTGTGAGTTGGACACCATGCGGGCCTGAAGGTTGCTGCGAAGTTCCATTCTTGGAGAAAATTTCCAATGCAACAGTTATTTGTATCGCCTCTCTCATATGGGATGGGACCACGTACATGGAGCCCACATCATGTGAGAGAACATTACGAATAAAACGTTTTTCGCATTCCTGAGACTGCGACTCTTCCACTCATCCATGTGACAGAAAAATTAACTAGTTGTAATTGGCTCCCAAAGACTGTCTAAGGTCCTGTTCCAGAAATCTTCTTGAAAAATAAATAGCTTATTTCACATTTTTAAACTCAAAAATAATGTAAATGAATTTTTTTTATTTGTTCGCACCTATAAAAGATCTCATCAAAATCCTTCAAAACAAGATCTATATTGCATATTTTTAGATTTTATTAAACCCATTATTTTTGAATTAAAAATTACCTTCTTAGAAAATAAGTACATAAAATCCGTTCTAGAACCATTTCTCTTGCACTCATCTGCTTGCACCGCTTTGTTTGGTTTACATTTTAGAAAGTTATTTTTGAGAGTTAGAGTGGTAATGAGTGGAGAGAGATAGAGAGAAAGATTTATTGAAAATTGTGTCGAGAGTTAAAAGTTACTCTCAGAATGTTGAACCAAACGGAGTGGCAAGTTCCAGAATACCTTTTTAAAAAATAAATATTTATTTTATATTTTTAAACTTAAAAATAATAAATAAAAAATAATTTTTCAAATTTTTTTTGCACCATATTAAAGATCTTTCAAATAAATTTTATATTGCATATTTTTAGATTTCAATAAGCCCATCATTTTTTAGCTTGAAATTATTTTCTTAAAAAATAAATACTTATTTGACGTTCAGAAACGGAGCCTGAGTAATTGGGGAAAAAAATAGGGAAATGATTTTGCTACTCCCTTTTTTTGTTAACGCCACTCCCCTGCAAGTGTATTTTTAATGCAAAAATATACTTACAGAAGAGTGACATTAAAAAAAAAAAGTGACAAAATGAGGAGCCAAATTTTTTTTGGAAATCCTTAACAGCTAAAAATAGCAAATTTTAGCACTAATTGACGATTCTTCAATCCACGTCTTGTTTCAGTTGTATCCTACGCCACCTGCTGTAGTTTTTATGGCTCAAGATATAATTTTTAATCAAAAAGATTTCGCGGTCCTACTTAAGCCCTTGTTCGGTTGTGGGTTTTGAGTAGTGTTTTTGAATAAAGGTAGAGAGGAAAATGAGAGTAATGATTGTGGGGAGAGGTAAAAAGTGGAGAGAGATAGAGTGAGAAATGAGAGTAATGATTAAAAAATTAGAGAGAGAAAAAGCACAAAAGTTATTTTTTCCAAAATTTTGGTTTTTGAGTTCCAAACCGAACAACGTATGAATCTATATTGTGCAAGTTATGAAATTTTTCGATACAAGATACTAGTACAAATTTTGTTATTTGATTATTTACCACTCCCTCCGTCCGAATTTAATACTGTAATTAATTTTTTTGAGTTCGTGCTATATTTCGATCAATTATATCGTTGAATTGATAATATTTAATGTAATTTTGAAAACATTGTCTTATAGAATTAATTGAGATCTATCAAATAAGATTCCTATTGGATACAAAATTTATTACCAATTTAAATATATAACTCATTTTTTATTCGATTAAAATTGAAAGAGAGACTGTTAAATCCGAACGGGGGAGTAAAAGATTTTTTGTATTGATATATGTAAATATTGGTGGCCCGAGATCCAAAAGTGCACATGGATGCTTACGTTGCTTACCGTTCAGTCCCATAAGAATTTCCCCTCCGTACGAATCATGCAAAATTAAATTCAGTCAAAATGCTCATAATCAAAGCATAAATTTACAATCCTAGATTCAGTCAATTATTTTTTATAGTACAAGAAAGTCAAAATATGATGATTAGTTATAATCCATACACATGTAAGAGTTATAGTAAGTTTCAAATAAGGGCGCCTTCATTTTAAATAAAATGCGGACGCTCCCTTATCTCTCCTTTTTCGATCAAATTTCGATGATCCGAGCCGCTCAATGTGTTCAGAACATGATTTTAAGGGTGACTAGCAGAAATCGGCAAAAAGAATGACCGGGAAGGGCTTGATTTGAGCAGTTTTTATTTGAACCGTTCGATAAAATACAAACAAAAATTGCTCGGATCAAGCCCTTTCCGGTCTCTCTTTTTGCTGATTTTTCCTGTCACCCTTAAAATCACATTCTGAATATATTGAACGGCTCGGATCATCGCAAATTAGTCCGGAAAGCGACGTCCTTAACTTACTAATAAGTTAAGAACGCCTTTATGTGAAGATTCGTGTATAGGAGTAATATAAATTATATAATTAACATTTCCCTAATTAAAACCTCCTCCCAGTCAATATTTGCATATTTTCTACACAGTTGTCTCTAATGATTTCACACCATCACTACGTCACACTCCAGATGGACAAAGGCGAGAGAGAATCTCTCCAGATTTTTCCGCATGAGCTGTTTCACATTTGGATTTTTAGAATTATTTTTTAAAAAAATTGTCCATTTTTAGGACTCGATCTAAAAAATGGATTTCGATCATAATTGTGGAAGATATCAACGGATTATGGATGAGACAAAAAATAAGCTAATAAGCCAATTTTTTCGTCTTTATTCAAAAAGAAATGGATTTCGATCACAATTTTTTACTTTTTTATATTCCTCTCGTCATGACAATGCAATAATCTCTAAAAAATTGACTATAAACTAACAAATACGAAAAAAAAAATTGAATAAGGGAAAAAAAAAAGCCAGTTGGCTTATTTAGGCGAACGGAGCCTAATCCGTCTTAAAGAATAGCACGTGGGGGGCGCATTGGACATCAAAGATCATCTATGCCTGAAAAACGGTGTGCTTCTGTGCCAAGTGTATTTGGGCCATTAGATTGTGTGCTCGGTTTTTTTTTTAAAACATTTTAACTCCCCGTTCCCGAACACCAAATAAGTACTTATTTTTTAAGAAGATAATTTCAAGTTAAAAAATGATGGGTTTATTGAAATCTAAAAATATGCAATATGGATCTTGTTTGAAAGATCTCATTGATATCTTTAATACGGTGCAAAAAAATTATTTTTTTTCATTTATATTATTTTTGAGTTTAAAAATATGAGATAAGTACTTATTTTTTAAGAAGATATTCTGAAACAGTCTCCCAAGGAACCGACCCACCCGACAACCCGGCCAGACCCCCGAAAAGGACGCAACGGTAGGTCCGTCCAAGGATCCGACCCGTCCCAAAAAGACGCAACCGACAGTTGTGGGGCTGGACGATATCGTTCAAGGTCTTTGTGAGATTTTCTGGTCCCATTAAATACAACGGAATTCTTATTTATGGGAAATACCAATTCAAATACTTTCAAATGTAGGAGTACATTTATACTGAAAAATTTTAAAAAAATATTGAATACAGTATTTATTTTGATGCATAAATATGTATCGGAAACACAGGATAGGAGCGTCGAATTTTTTTCCAGAAATTGGATGGTTGCGGTTATGGATGGATTCGAAAAATACTTGTAATTTTATTTCATCATCGAATTCGGAAAAAATCACACACCCAAAAAAAAGTTATCGTACCGGAGCCCAGGGGTTCAGGGCCTGTTTCAGTTTCTTTAAAAATGAACTTTTAGAAAAAGAATGGTAATTTTAAATCCAAAAATCGTGTGTTTCGCAAATAATTTTTCTATCAATATGGATCTTATTTGATAGATCTCATTGAGATCTTTTAAACGGTGTAAAAAAATTAAAAAATTATTTCTCATTTTCGTAATATTTGAACTTAAAATTACTCGTTTTGAAAAAGAAGGTTTAAAACGAAAGCGGAATGGCACCTCAGTTTCCCCCGGACGAGGGGAGCGTGTTGTGCAGCTTCGTGTTGCACAGCGTGCTGCGCGGTCTCCGGCAAGGCTTTTCCGGTATTGGTCCAACGATCGGAGATGTTCATCGCGTAGATCTCGTCGAGTTCTACATGAGTATCAAAAATCAGCTCGATTAAATATCGTTAAGTGTCTCGTCGGAATATATATAACTTAAAAAAAATGGATTTAGTGGTTTTGATCCAGTGTTTCGTATCCATCAGAATTCATTTTTTTCCAAGTTTTATATGCTCCGACGATACACTTAACAATATTTGATCGAGCTGATTTAAGATGAACGTGTAGAACTCGATGAGCTCTACGCGATCAACGTCTCCGATCGTCGACCGATGCCAAAAAAGTCTCGCCCGGAAATTGCGCAGCACGCTGTGCATCACGAAGCTGCACAGCACGCTCCCCTCGTCCTTTCCCACTTCCCCCCTCCCTCTCTCTCTTTCCAACCAAAAAAATTTACCGCACTTCCCGATGCAGACAACAGCTAGCCTCGTGAGAGCGTCTTCCTCCACAAGCCTCTCTCTCTCCTTTTCCTCTCTCTAGGGCGTACATGTGCTTGTCTCCCACCTTCTCTCTCTCTCTTTCCGTTTCTCTCTCTCTCTCTCTTTCCGTGTCGAGAAGGCGGACTTGTACAAAATGGGAGACACACCAAAATTTTGGCTTTGTTCGGTTGTGGGTTTTGAGTTGTGTTTTTGAATAAAGGTAGAGGAAGAAATAAGAGTAATGATTATGGAGAGAGGTAAAAAGTAGAGAGAGATAGAGTGAAAAATGAAAGTAATGATTGAAAAGTTAGAGAGAGAAAAAGTAGAAAAGTTACTTTATCCAAAACCCTGGGTTTGGAATTCCAAACCGAACAAGGGCTTTATAAATCGTATAAAGGTGGCAAGATACACTAAAATGATATAAATCATAATAAAAATGTTATAAATTGTACTGCTGAAAGCTTATGAATTCTAATACAAAAAATACGAAACGCACTAAAATGTTATGAATAAATCATAAAATATGTGCATATGGTACATCCTTTTAAAGGGTGTGTATCGTAGACTTTCTCTATCTACATACACATAATCGCATATAATTTTATAATCACGACCTAAAAATTGTCGATAACTCCAATTTTTAGTGATTTTTTTCGAACATGTATGAAAAAAAATTATCATTATTATTTTACTCAAAAGATATTCAGGAGCAATTCTAAAACTTTTCAAATTAACTTGAATATATAGTATAGTTAGAGGGATAGTTAGGGAGTGTGCATGGGCTCGAGCCCCGCTTGCACTCCCTTCTATCCGCCTTATGTGTATTTTAATTTATTTATTTTTCGGTCCGGTCACAAGTCAACCACGCTGAAATTAAAGAATTCACAAAATATATTTTATTTTGACGCAATCCTTAAAATCAAATCAAAGTGTAATAAATTGTGTAGAGAGTAAACTCACCAACCAATCGAATGGGCCAACCCTTGGGCCTATCACTCTCCTTGGAGTAATTAGGCTCCGTTTCAGAAACGTAAACAAATATTTATTTTTTAAGAAGACAATTTCAAATTCAAAAATCATGTGTTTGTGCAAATAATTTTCCTATTAATATGAATCTTATTTGATAGATCTCATTAATGAGATCTTTTATACGGTGCAAATAATTTATTTTTTATTTACATTATTTTTAAGTTTGAAAATGTGAAATAAATACTTATTTTTTTAAAAATTGTTCTGAAACGGAGCCTTATTCCCATGCACCTCGGGCACCGCCACCGCCCCAACATTTTTTCGTGGGTATGCTCCACACAACTATTTAGCTTGAGACATCACGTAGCTGCGCCCGGAGACATTAGTAAAAAAATTTCTCTCCTTGATTCTTGAACTACCAAGTACCAACATCACTGGGAACATTTTCTGTTTTCTCTCACTAACCGATGCATTGTTTCTCTCTTCCCTAGTAAGCTTTCTCTCTCTCTCTCTCTCTCTCTCTCTCTCTCTCCATAAAAAAGCAGAAGATACCCGCCATTTCCTATTCCTCCCTTCCTCGTCACTCTTCCCTAGTCCCTTCCTTTCCCTCTCCCACTCACACACTAGGTTTTCGCCAAAACTCTTTCGATTCTCTTCCTGTAGAAAGATTGTACTGCGAGTTTTTGGGACCACAATGTAGGAGGTGAAACAGCGATCTCGCTGGTCCAGAGGTCGGGAAATGGCCACTTGTCACCGGAATAACGTCGGATCGGTAGTGCTATCCCGCACCAGGAGCGGGAACTCGCGGCTATGGTCGGCGATTTCCGGCGCATCGCTCCGCCGGTTGATCATCGGCTCGTTGATTTGCGGGGGGTCGTGCCACGGTGTCGAAGGCGATGTTGCGGCGGAATCGTCGCCGGAAAGTCCAAAGCAGGTAGAACGCCTTCCCCCCCCACATTTTGTAAATTTTATTGTAGAGGTTTCTGTTTCACGAACGTTAAAATCATGCTATGAGTTTGTCCGCCGAACACTCGCATTTTGCGGAAGATAAAGTTTGTTTTAACAAGACTTTATTTATCTTGAATCGGTTATGGTTATGCTATTTTGAAAAAATTTAAATTTTTTGAAAAAAAGGGCTGTGAACAAAATCAAATTCGTCCGTACTGCAGGAAGCCGTATCTGTATCCGAAATGAAGAAAGAGAATAACGGGGGATTGGAGAAGAAGTTGTCGGATTTCCTGAGGCTGTCGGTGTCGTCGGAGGCGGGACTGGACGGCAAGGCGGCGGCGGAGGAGGTAAGAATGAAGGTGGAGGCGTTGGAGGAGTTGAAGGGGGTGGTGAAGAGGTTGCAATGCGACGTCCGCGTTTTGGGTGGTGCGGCCGTCGAGGTTAGGAGATTGGCGAAGGAGAATAAGGAGGCGAGAACAAATCTCGGGTTGCTCGGTGCGATTCCTCCGCTTGTTGCATTGATTGATTCGGAAGATTTGGATGCGAAGATCGCCTCTCTATACGCTCTCCTCAACCTTGGAATTGGCAACAACGCGTGAGTTTTCCCCTTTTTCCTAAGAAAAGTAAGCGAACAAGAAAAATCAAGCGAGGTCCATATTTGGTGGGACTGTGGGAGCAATGCTACGGTGACCATATCTAGTGATCATCGGATGTGGCCACTAAAGTATTGGCTCGTAAATAGGGAATTTGATCCCTAATGTTTATGTAGATCAATTTTTAAAAGCAGGACATTAAAATCTGTCTCTTGGTGAGATACACACACACATATATATATACACACACACACATTTCCTTTCCCATACTAGTATGTCATGCTTAATAAGTTTTTCTTTTTACAAGTTGCATCTATATTGTTGTATTGTTGTTGAAAATATTGATAGATCCTCAAATACTATTTAGATCTTTAAGTACATTATCCATCCTCCAAATATATGTGAAGCATTTGTTAGACCAAATGACATTACAAGTCATTCATAGTTTCCTTGTCAAACACCAATGGCTGTTAGCTGTATACTATGGAAACTGTTTTCTTCTTGTTTCCTCTGAAAACTTCAACTTCGTTGGTTGTCTTTTTCATCATTAATTAATGGCCAATAATCACTTTGATTGTCAACCCTTTTGCAGAAATAAAGAAGCCATTGTTAAAGCAGGAGCTGTTCACAAGATGCTAACCCTGCTTGAATCTCCAAATGGGTCTCAGAACCCGGCTATTGCAGAGGCGATCATTGCAAATTTTCTTGGCTTAAGCGCGCTAGACTCCAATAAACCAATCATTGGTTCTTCCGGTGCGATCTCATTCTTGGTGAAAACCTTGAAAGACTTGGATAAATCAAGTAGTCCCCAATCAAAGCAAGACTCTCTCCGAGCGCTTTACAATCTTTCCATTTCACCTGCGAACATACCAACGATTTTAGAAACCGACTTGGTGCCATTTCTCCTTAGGACGTTGGGCAACATGGAGTTTAGTGAAAGAATCCTCTCGATTCTAAGCAATGTTGTATCGTTCCCTGAAGGTCGGAAAGCAGTTAGCATTATTCCAGATGCATTGCCGATTCTAATTGATGTGCTGAATTGGACTGATTCATCCGGGTGTCAAGAGAAAGCATCATATATTTTGATGGTTATGGCTCACAAATCCTATGGAGATCGACAAGCCATGATTGAGGGTGGGATTGTTTCGTCGCTGCTTGAGCTAACTCTTTTAGGTAGTACCTTATCGCAGAAAAGGGCTTCAAGGATTTTGGAGTGTTTGAGAGTAGATAAAGGGAAACGAGTTTCCGGAAGCTTCGGAGGTGGTTCCGGCATTAGTGGTGTTAGTGCTGCTGTGTCCGCCCCTATATGCGCATCTTCGCCGTCATGTGGTGACCCGAATCTTCAATTGGAGTGTTTGGAGGAGGAAGAAGAGATGATGAGCGAAGAGAGGAAAGCAGTGAAGCAATTAGTCCAACAGAGCTTGCAAAACAACATGAGGAGGATAGTGAAGAGGGCGAATTTGCCGCAGGATTTTGTTCCATCGGATCATTTGAAGTCCCGCACGACTCTTGCAACTTCGAAAAGCTTGCCATTTTGAGAAGGTTGGAGTAATTCAGAAGGTAGTCTCTCACTTCATGACTTCATAATTTCTATTTGTAGAACCGTGGTAGCTATCGTTTGTTTGTGGAAAAATAACCATCCAGTTGGATGTCTTGGAAAAATTACTTTGTTTTGTATCATCTTCATTTCTTTATTGTTGTGTTTTCAGAGAACGCAAAACATGGAGAAGTTCACAGATACCCAATTAGATGATCCATACTATTTTCATTTCTGAGGGAAAACAGTTTCCGAAATTTTGGGAAATTCTGAAGTAGTTATCGGAAATAGTTTTTCAAATAGCGTTAATGTTTTAGTTTCATTTTTTCACCCTGCGGACATTAAACATATATTTACCAAAATGATTTGAAATGCTATCATTTTAATTAGATTCATTTTTTCTTTTCATTTCTTTTTTACTGAATGTCTCCTGTAAACAACATCTAAATTGAAAGAACGCTCTATGGAGGACAGGAGAGGTGAGTCATGTCGGACATTGACATTCCTAATACAATTGTTTGGGTTGGATAACATTTGAGTAGGTGCAAGGCAGAAGAAAGAAAATAAGGAATAATGATAACATTTGCGTAGGTGAGTCATGTCGGATTCTTTTCATCATCTCTTGATTAAAGACTTGCATTCCTGAAATAGACAATATACCTCTTGAATCCTCCAAACACGTCCTATATGATCGGTTTCATTGTACCCATGTTCCAATGTCGGCGTGTGCAGGCTACTCCAGGTTTGACACAAACGATATGAGCCGTTCATTTTTTAAGATAATTCTTCCTATGACCTTGCCTTGCAAAAAAGAAGCTCAATTGGAAAAATGTAGGTGTTCTGATCCAATTTTTAATTTTTCTTTCAGAATATGAATGAAAAATTGAAAGAATGGATCAAGCACCAACATTTTTTCATTTAAGCTGAAATTAATGAACAGCTAAAAAAATTTGTGTGGGACTCTGGAGTGAGCCCCACACACCGACCTGTACTGATATGTAACCAATAGTGTTATTGCATGTTTTGTATTCTTATTGACACAATTTATGCTCCCTACATGATGAGTTTCAGACTTTGTGTACACATGATGAGTTTCATCATGCAATTGCACGTACATTTTTGTGTCCACCTGGGTCCCTGCCATTATAATTCAATGCTCTTGATAGATACTATATGCTAGTAGTAATGCTGCAAAACAACTCAAGGACAAAGATGGGGACTCGACTTTTCAATGCAATTCCCCATCTGGGCATCTTTTCTTCTGTTCTTTTAATTTCCCAGTCTGATAATCTCTGGGGTCCATGAGAATCTTTGTACTATTTACTAAGCTTTTTGTTTTTTCCATCATCCATTTACTAAGCTGTAAATAAAGTGTAAACTTCTGCTGGCTGAGAAAATGGCCTGTTGGAAGTATAAACTTCTGCAGTGGTGGATTAGTTTAGCAAACAATGTTGACTGTTTATCTTGTATTTTTAGCCTCTGACCTGGTTTACTGAACAGTTACTGATTGCCTAATTTCAGATGAGGGGAGATCCAGAGAAGGATTCGCAACAAGATTTGGATTGATGGAAAATCTCTAAGCCACCAATAGTCCAGTGTGATGGGGGTTTGGGGTTCATCTTGTTTAGAAACGACGTCGTTTTGATGCACAAAACGTGTGTTTGGGCCGGGTTTGGCTAAAAAAACTAGTCCAGATTATTGGCTTATTTGCTTATTCAGCCAATAATAAGTCAAATTAAATAAGTAAAGTCATTCTTCCTATGTACACCCAATAAGCCAAATTGACAGGATCTTTTTAGCCAAACCAGACCCTAATGCATCAAAACTGCTCCAAAATGAAGTTGTTTTTATTTTTCTGTGAGGAAGAGTTGTTTTGGCCTAATGAATATTATGTGGCCCCTGTTTTGAACTGTTGTGTGACTTTTTTCTTGCTCCTCAGTTGTAAATATGTTTGTTGTGAATATTAATTTATCCCTTAGAGGTTTGGGGTTAAAAAATTTCTACAAATATGCAAGCTATAACGTTTAGGTAGAATTAATGAATAGAATCTGGGAGGGATATTGTAGAATCAGCACTGTTGACCCTGATACCGTGTTTATCTACTAGCGATTTACCCGTGCTTTCAACACTACTCACATCGATTTACCTTTTAAATCTTGCTAGTGGCTCAAACACTTTTATGCTTTTCTCTCTTTTTTTGATGAAAGTAAATCGATTCATTAGCGTGCAACATATGTTCCACTTCTTGGTGAGTATAACTTGACAAATCGTAGCTACAACTAAGTCAACTCCTCTACCAATTTATAGGAGAAATTTTTCAGTGCCGAGTGGGCACCGGCCACGTGGTGCAGATCACGCACCTCGGCCGTCCAAATGTGTTTTGGACGGCCCAAATCTGTTTGGGCTTGAGGGGGTGTTTTGGTAATTTTACACTTAAAAATTACCCAAATAGATTTGGACCGTCCAAAATATATTTGGACGGCCGATATGGTGCTCAGCACCACGTGGCCGGTGCCCACCCGGCACTGAAAAACTTCTCAATTTGTAGACACTGACAAATACAATTCAACTACCTAGGGATAAATGGGACGTGTCCTGTATTGTCTTACATAATGATGTGTCTCTATCCAATATGGGATTGTAATTTCGTTGCAAAAACCAAATCGAGATCCATGTCAGGTTAGTTTTGCTAATCAGAGTACTTCTAATAAGTAATTTGTTCGTAAATTTTTTTTTTCTTTGTTAGAAGTACTCTGATTACGAAGAAATTATTTATTAGAAGTACGGTTGTAAAAATAAGTACTTACTTCCAATAAGTCATTTTTCTTTTTTTATCTTTTAAACAAGATTTTTTGATCTTTTAAAAAAATCAATTTTTTTTTTCATTTACATTATTTTTGAATTTGAAAATGTGAAATAAGTACTTATATTTTAAGAAGGTGTTCTGAAAATCTGGTCAAGCAAACTATACTTCTGTGAAGGAAAATATTCAAAAAAAAAAAATCACCAATTAAAAGATGTCCATTAATTTCTTCTAACATTCAAACTCATTTAGGACAAAGTAGATATGAAGATTTTATTTAAATCGCAATAAAAGATAGTAGTAACTGGGTGAACGTGTAGATGTCGAAAGTAGTGAAGATGAACATCTAGGGTTGGGGTTCAAATCTCATTAACACGAACAGTACTTTTTTTTTTTGAGCCAAAAAAAAAAAGGGTTGGGTTCATGGTTCACTTAATATGCGCTTCAGCTTTAAATTTAACTAGATTCCACAAAGAATTCTTAAAAAATAAGTATTTATTTGTAATTTTCGAACTTAAAACTAATGTATTTATGAAAATAATTTTTCAATTTTTATTGCACCGTTCAGAAAAGATCCCATCGAGATCTATATTGCACAAAAAATTGATTCATTAAGTTCATTATTTTTGAATTTAAAAATTATAAATAAATACTTATTTTTTAAGAAATCTTAGCGTACACGTACAGTACTTCAACAAATACTTTTAGCTATTCCAACGCCTTGGCTCTTAAAGGTGTCAATTAGGGTTTGTGCCAAGAGCTCAGCCTCTAGTCTTCTGGAAAACGTAGTTTTTTTTGTTTTTTTTTTTTTTTGGGGGGGGGAGGAACACGATAGAAATATATTGATGAATAATAAAAATATAGTGTGCTATCGCCAATACGATAGTTAGACACGTCAGCGACGAGCGAAAGGCCCCAAAGGGCCTAAGGAACAGAACATAAAGTATTGCCTTGCAAACACAAAAATACACCAAAGACTATGCTATCGCCAGAAGATAAAGACTAACAAAAAACCTAAAGACGCCGACGACAAGCGAAAGTCAACAAAAGGCCTAAGGAAAACATAAACAATTCCACAACAACGGATATTGAACGATGAACTACGATAAACTACAAAAACCTCCACTCTAAATACTGACCCACCCACCCTAGCACACCGAAAATTACAGAAGAAAACTTAAAGCAAAATCTAAACTAATGCACCACAACCATGGTAGCTTGAGCCACGAATCACCAAGCAAATCAACCAGAAGAACTCGCCAGAGCCCACTCTAACCAAAGGGACCATGCCGCTGGCTGGATTGCCCTCATATTGAAACGACGGGTGACACAGATCAAGTAGCCCAAAACCAGCAACCTCCGTGAAACAATGAAACTCCCAACAACCTACAATTAAAACCACAGCATGCACTTCATAGTCACAATGTGAATACACATTCATGTACTTCATAGGACACGGCTTTCTTAACTCTCATTGCTCTTTATTACTACTACTACTACTACTACTATCACTTTTTCAACTGCTGCCAACCACCAGGTTTATGTAGATAGAACCCTCTAGCAGGGATAATTAGGATTCCAATGGATTTGGCCAAATTTGTATGAAAAAGCTATTAAGCGCTTTTTATGGGGTTACATGTTCGAATTTCATGGAGACCAAATTTTCTAAAAGTTTAGGTTACTAGAGGGTTTGCTCGGTCGTTAACGTTATGAGTCTATAATTAATTGAGATATGCATACAAGCTGACTCAGGCATTCCTTTATATACTATATATATATATAAAAAATAAAAATGGGATTGTAGGAGTGACTAGCGATGTAACTGTATAAAAAGGATGTAGGCAGAGAAGTTGGGAAAGGGCCTGTCATGGACGTCATTTAAACTCATTGCTAAAGTTTCAATTACTTTTGTTCTTGTGATATTACTGGCGTTCCGCTAATATATATATATATATACGGTCCGGATCCAGTGAGGGATCCCTCACCAGTCTACACCTGGGACTCCCCTTTTTGGATCGAATTTCGATGATCCGAGCCGTTCAATGTGTTCAGAACGTGATTTTAAGGGTACCCGCGAGAAATCAGCAAAAAAAAAGACCGGGAAGGGATTGATTTGAGCAGTTTTTACTGAACCGTTCGATAAAATACAAACAAAAACTGCTCGGATGAAGCCCTTCCCGGTTTTTTTTTTTTGCTGATTTCTCGCCGGTACCCTTAAAATCACGTTCTGAACACATTGAACGGCTCGGATCATCGAAATTCAATCCGGAAAGGGGAGTCCCGCACCGTAGACTGGTGCGGAATCCCTTACTGGATCCGGACTGTATATATATATTGTGTTTTTTCTTATTTGGTCTTTATTTATATTTTTTCCTTCGCGTTTGTTGATTTTACGTCTCATTTTTGTTTTTCAATTTGTCTATCGGTAAAGTAAAAAATAACAAGGCGCAAAACTAACAAACGTGAAAAAAACCGAATTAGGACAAAACAAGAAATAACCCCCCGAAAAACTTAGCGGAACGCCATAAATACAATTTTTTGTTCATCTTTCAATGAAATTTGCTCATTTTTATTTTATTTTATGGTTTAAACCTCTTACTTGGGAATATAAAACTCCACCTCAAAGGTGGGTCCCTGGCCCGCAAATTCTAGCTTGAACCTCTTGAGCAAAATGTCCATTATCCAGGAGTTTCTCTTTGTTCGTTTGAGCGACTCAAAAACACCTTAGCACAGTCTCTAACAAGAATAAATTTTTTCCATCTATCTCTTTTTTTACTCATTATTCTCATAAATCTTTTTTAAAACCCAAAACGAAGAGGGTCTAGGCGATCTTAGTGACTATGAGGGACATGATTTTGATTCTCACGGACAAGATACGGAGAGATTCACGTATACCTAATCTTTAACTCACGGACTTTTTGTCATTCAGCCTAAGTGGAATTAGGGTTAAGCTAAAATAATGGCTCGTGCTATGGACTCGAAAAAAGTATAAAAATGTGAACCAAAATTAAAAAAAATTAATATAGAACGACATTATAAACAAAAATATAAGCTTCTTAGTATTTTTTTTCCCCTCACTTTAGCGCACTATTTTTTTTTTTCCAATCATAATTTTTTTTTTTGATCCGCGGTCATGAATTTTTACTCCTACTTTTTACGCTCCTCTTCTCAAAACTAAGACAAATGGTTAATTCAAAAAACATAATGTGAATCAAGTAAAAATAAAACATAAAAAACACCA
This sequence comes from Rhododendron molle, assembly GCA_025413875.1. Classification (NCBI taxonomy): domain Eukaryota; kingdom Viridiplantae; phylum Streptophyta; class Magnoliopsida; order Ericales; family Ericaceae; genus Rhododendron; species Rhododendron molle. The sequence goes on along the minus strand of CM046389.1, from coordinate 45,117,717 downwards.
AAACAAAAAATTTGAAAGATTTTGATTTTCCATCTACAACCACATGCAACCCCAAATCCCATCACGCAAGATTTGATTTTCCCCGTTTTCCTATCTGGAAAAATCTGTAGGTTTCTCTTCATTAATTAGGTAGTAGCCAATTGTTTGGATTAGGGGTTTTTTTTTGGGTGTGTGTTTAAGTCTTTAAGACTTTCCATGGTGTGAATTCAAGGGTTGATATCGTGTTTGTCCGAACGAGCTTGCGCGAACCTCTACTAAATCTCGGGACCTTCCTGATCAGGTTTGACCTTGCGAAATCTTGGGGCAAGTTTGCGCGAACATCGTCTAATTTGGGGACCTTGGTGAGGTTTGACCTTGCGATCTCTTGGGGGCAATCCCTTGGGTTGTGTCTCATGTACCGGTAATCTTGTGCCACTACATGATTGAATTCTGGGTCTTTGAATTTGCGGTGCTGTATGTGATTTATGAAATTTGGGGCTAGTTTGGAAATTTTCTTCCAATTACTGCAGCTCCTTATTTTCTGTAACTGTGACTACCGTCGGTAACAATTAGATGTTTGGAGAACTGACTGAACCTTCAGTTGGTTCCTCCGCAGCTTCTAGGCATTGACCCCGAGTAGAAGAAATCGGGGGTCGCCAATACGCGTTAGTCCTGACGCGTACTTTACCCAGACGGGACTCTCAAAAATGGCCTCACCCTTTCGGAGGAAAGAAGTTTCTCCAATCCGTATAGACGGCGGAGGGTTTCGCTTTGTTTTTCATGCTATGTGTCGATGGATTGACCTAATCATCTTTCGACACCGCCTAGTCTAGTTACATTGGATGTTACATGTTCCGGAAAACATTGTGCGCGTAAATCATCAAGGTGAATCATATACTGCCATATATACATGCGGTGGGAAAAATGTCATTTTCTTGGTGTATTGTTTGAGTTGATTCCAGAGGCGGAGCTGCTTCCTCTAGCAAATCAGAAGGAGCAGATGCAAAATCTGAATGTAGGGCCGACTGTCGAGCCTCTTGTTCCAAATTTGGCGTCTTATAGCTTGCGGGAGGAGACGAATGAGCGTGATTCGGCTCCTTGGACGTTGAGAGAAAGACTCTTTTGTGGTCTCGTGGGTGGAGAGAGGGCGTCCATGTGGTGTCGTGCGTTCTTGATGGGAGCGTCATCGTGACATTGGAAATGAAGGAGAAAATAAAGTTGTCTCCTGGTGCTTTGTTTGCCGAGGTTCCGGAGGAGCATCGACCTTTATTGTCCGACATCTTGTTTCAGTGGCCCAGTACCTTTGTTCCGCCTGGCAATGTGGGTGCAATTTGTGGCAAGTTTGCTCTAGATTCCTTGGTATCTTTTTTGTGGAGGTGTTGGAGAATGTGAGTTTGCCCAAGGCTACGCCCCAAGATTTTGAATCTGTGTATGATGGTCCGGAGACATTGGTACGTTATCGATTGGAGGTTGATTGGCTCCTTGAGAGGATAGATCAAATAGCTTCACTTCTTGAGCTCTCGGTTGTGCGGCACCGGTTGGAGAAGGTAAGCAAGGAGTTGGAGGAGTGTAGGGTCCTATTTTGCGCGGGGTAGCTGACGTGTGAATCTACGTGAGCTGGAGAGGCGTGATTGGTCGATTGTCAAAGGAAATGAGGGGAGAGGGGAAAGATCTGGTGAGGTGGAGGAAGAGGACACGGGAGCAGAAAGGACAAAGGCAGCGTGCCACCGACAGTTCTTCCCAGATGGATCGCGCGACACGAGTCTGAGAAGAATGTTCTTCTTTCTCGGACCAGTATCCCTTAATCTTTTCTCTGAGAATAGTCAGCTTCTGTTTCTATCCGTCCGTATGTCCCCTGTGTCCCTGCGGAGGGAAATGTCGGTGCGTATTTATAGGCCTCTGGGCCTGGGGGGTCCCCCGGATGGCCCAGCCTAGCTTCGACACGTGCTCTTCCTGCTCCCGAGGCCGCGAGGTGACGTCGGCGCGCGCTCCCAGTGCGCGGGTAGCGCGCGCCACCCCGCGACGGACCCTCCTCTTCCTTAGCCACCAAACCACTAGATCTTCCTCAATTCCCGTTAGAGCAAGGTCGCGACCTGCAACGATCGTATCTCTTCCGGGCCCATTGGTCCTGCCTTTGACCAGGGCGCGCTCTGCCATCGAAGCAATCTGTGGGTATCTTGGTCCTCCTCGCGCTCAAGGACCCCTCGAGGGTCCGCGCGGACCGTCCCCCCCCTCGCGATGTCTCTCGCTGCTTGTTCGCCTATCTGAGTTCTCATTTGTTTGGGCGCTGGGCCCGCGCGCAGTAGGCGTGCGCGCGCTATCCCCCTCGCGCGCGGCAGGCATGTGTGCGCGCTACCCTCGCGCGCGCAGGTTCCACGCGTCGCGTCACAAGAGGCCAGCCAAAGTCTTGTAACTGGTCAACGGCTGATTTATTTTGACCGTCCCTACAAGGAGATTGAAGTGGTGGCGATGCAGTTGAAAGACAAGAAGAAAGGGCTTGAAGGACGAGTAGCCAAACTTGAGAGTGTCGGCTTGGGAAGGTTTGAAATATCTAGTCACGCGGGTCAAGATTTGAGGCGGTGAAGGAGTATTTTGCGCTCCAGCGGTTCACTTTTTTTAAAAAAAAATTTTATGCTCATCTCTTTTGTATTATTTTGAATGGTCATATGAGCACTAGGAGGGGTAGTATTGGGCTTTATATGTAATGAACTTAGAGAAAGATTGGGAGGAAGAGCGTTTCGGTAGTTTGCCTTCTTTTCGTACTTCCATCCTTTTTTTGAAGGAGGAAGAGGAGATAGAGTGAAAAATGAAAGTAATGATTGAAAAATTAGAGAGAGAAAAAATAGAAAAGTTACTTTATCCAAAACCCTGGGTTTGGAATTCCAAACCGAACAAGGGCTAAGAGAAAGATTGGGAGGAAGAGCGTTTTGGTAGTTTGCCTTTTCGTACTTCCATCCTTTTTTGAAGGAGGAAGAGTACTGTATGGCAGTGTGGAAGGCGAAAGTATTGGTAGACAATACTTCTATGGGCGATCAAAAGTGAGGAGACGCTCGGTTTTATTACAATTTCAACAAACGGAGACGATCTTGTGGTGCTTTGGCTGTCAACCAATGCTAAGCACATTGGTTGTCCAAGTTCAGGATTGGGTCGTCGACAAGCCCCCGATTAGGTTAGGCTTGCAATTCCCTTGTTGTATTGGTTGAGAATATTGGTAGACAATATCTCTATGAGCGATCAAGAGTAAGGCGAAGCTTGTTAGGAAAAAAATATATAAATTTATTACGGTGATCAAGCATAGAATGAGCTTGTGCCTGGTGGTGATTACGGTGTAAAAAGCTTGTGCTGAGAGGGTCTTTTTGGAGAGGATAGTTCGCTTACAAGTTGGCTCCGTTCCAGGTTCACCTTCTTAAAAAATAAATACTTATTTCAAATTTTTAAACTAAAAAATAATGTAAATGGAAATTTTTTATTTTTATTTTTTTGTATCGTATTAAATATCTCAATGAGATCTATCAAACAAGATCCATATTGATAAGAAAATTATGTGCATAAGCACATAATTTTTGAGTTTAAAATTACCTTCTTAAAAAATACTCCCTCCATCCCAATTTATTTGTCCAATTGTCGAAATTCGTGTCTTTCAAAAATATACTTATATATTACATTTTATAAATTTTTTTATTTATGATTTTGAAGATTTTGTATAATAAAACTAATTGAGATCTATCAAACAAGATCCATATTGCATATTAAAAACATTACGAACTGAAAATTATGGACAATTCTTTGAGAGGTCAAACGCTCTCAAAAAGTCAATAAGGAGACAAACAAATCGGGACGGAGGGAGTAAAGTATTTATTTTCTTTTCCGGAACGGGACCTTAAGTCAGATTTAAGCTTCAGACAATGTTATCATACAGACGCACGTCAATCAACCTGTTAATTTCGTGTTGGTAAGTGCCCAATTTAGTAGTACACTGGAGTTCACGGTTCTATAATAATTGTATCCATTTCCCACCCAATGAGTGGCAAACTTTTGTTTTTGCACTTTTGAGCTGCCAAACCTTCTCGTGAGAGCAGAAGTGAAAGACCTACCGGTTAGAGCAGTCCAATAACCTTTGGGCCTTTTGTACAGGGCTTAAAATGTCTCTTTCTCAATTTTCCTATTTGCAAACTTATTTTTGCACTTTTGAGTTGGGGTGTGCACGGGTTGGGCGGGTCGGATTTGACCCTAAACCTGAACCCAACAATGGTCGGGTAAGAATATTTAGATTCTGCAAACCGAACCGAACAGGTGGTCAGAGCTGTCTGCGAGCCCGATTCTTTACTTCTGGGCCTGACACATTAGACCATCGTTCATCAAGAGGACCCCTCATGAGTTAGGGACTGGACGGTCCTGTCGAAATCTGATTTTTAACAGAAAGTAAACCCGCACCCGTCCGAATCACATGTTTGACCCCGCTCGAGACCCTTGGGGTCGGGTTGCGGGTTTTTTGCACACCTTTCGATATGCAAAACTACTTATCTGCAGCAGAAGTGAAAGCTTTGTCCAAAATAGCAGTGGAAGGGCTCTGATTTACGGTGCAATTACGCAAACTTGTTGTGTTTGGTTTGTGTTTTGAAAAGTATTTTGAAAAATAGTAGGGGTAATAAGTAGAGAGAGATAGAGAGAGAAATATTAGAAGTAGGAGAAATCTAGAGAGAATCTAGGGGGAATTTTTTGAATTTTTTTTTTTTGAAAATGGAAGAGAACAAGGCACAGCAATCGGTCGAATTAATTTTAGATTACCAAAAAATAACTACTTAAATAGTTTAAGACTTTTAGTAGTTGAGCTGTTTTTCTGATATATCTTGTTCAGTTTGAGAATATTACTGAAATAATTCACGTAATCTTTCTTGTGATTTTGAGTTTAAAGCTTTCTTATTTAGCTGAAAAAATATTGTATCATTTAGTTAATCCTTGGTGTATTCATCCCATCTCTATTAAAAAGGTAAGACTTTTAAAGTTGGAGAGAGATTTTCCTACCTACCTAAATTATTAATTGCACTTCTCTTGGGCTTCGAAAATCAACTTCACACCCCCCAAAACTTAACAATCTATATTGATTTTCGCATACTCATTGGGAGTGTGGTTAACAATTTAAGAAGTGTGAAAATCATTTTTAATTATAGTAAGGGCACATGGATAATTCAGACACTACAAATTAGGATTGTCGTTGAAGTAAAAATATAGTTGTTGTAATACATTTAAAAACGTAAGTCTCGGCCCATATCGTATGATATATACATTTCAAAACTAACATTTAAAACAAATACGGGGTGTTGATGGAGGGGCTAGCCGATGTCAAGGCCCAGGATGGAAAGACCATGTTCGTTTTGAATTTGGAATTCTATCTTTGTGCATGGTTTCAATAAATTTTCTCTCAATTATTACTCTCATTTATCTATCTATATCTTTCCACTCATTATCCAAAACAAACATGATTGACCCGGGAAAAAAGTATGAAAATGTGGATCAAAATAATTTTAATAATATAAAAACAACATTATAGACAAAATATCAGTTGTTAATATTTTCCCCCCATTTTAGTATACTATTTTTGCTTTCGGTTGAAATTTTTACTAATTTTTAAACTCCTCTTATCAAGACAAATGGTTAATTCAAAAAATATAACGCGAGTCAACTAAAATAAAATAAAAAAACCCAAACAAAAAACCAAAACAAAAATTTTGAAAAAAAGGAATACTAATAAACATAAGGGGCTAAAATCAAATTCAAAAGAAAAAACATCAGGGGTAAACAGGTAATTGCCCCCACAGAATCCAACTGGCATCCACACCACTTTTACTACTCCCAGCCCCGAATCCATCCACGTGGATTCCCCACGACCCAACACCTCGGAATCTAATTGGCGGACTCCAAATCCCAAATTTAATTCCAATCCAACAACTCGGTTGATTCCGGCCCCAAACACTCCAATATAAATAGAAAAATAAAATCGCCCATAAATACCTCCCCCCTCTCTCTCCTCTCTCTCTCTCTCTCTCTCTCTTAAAAAGAAAAAGAAAAAACATATACCCTAGATATCTACCTCTACAGACGCATCGATATCCTGTATCTATCTCTCTCTAGCCATCTACGCCCGCATGCAACCCCGAATCCCATCGCACAAGATTTGATCTCCCCCGTTTTCGTATCTGGAAAAATCCGTGAGTTTCTCTTCATCAGTCAGTAGCCAATTGTTTGTTTTAGGTTTTTTTTTTCTTTTTTTTGTTGATTTTCCGTGGTGTGGATTCAAGGGTTGAGAAATCGTGTTTTTTTTTTTTTTTAAGAGAGAGAATGGCGTGTACGGACACTGGAGAGCTGGAGAGGCAACTGGAGGAAGCTGGGAACAAGCTGCTTCAACTTCCGCCTTCGGTCGATGAAATCCTGTCGCTTCTTGATGTAAGCCCTAATTTTCTAGGGTTTTGTTTTGTTTTGTTTTTTTTTTTTTCCTGACTAGTCCACGTGCGTTGGAATTCTTGGGTTTTTTTGTTGTTGTTTTTCTCTTTCTGATAACCGAGTGTCCTGGCCAGCTTGCACAAACCTCAGCTAATCTCGGGACCTTTGTGAGGTTCGACCTTGCGAACCCTTGGGGCAAGCCCTTCAGTGTAATTCAGTTTTTTTTTTCCCTAGGGTTTTGTGTTTTTTTCTGAGTAATTCATGTGCGTTGAATCCTGGGGTTTTGTTGTTTTTTTTTTTGGGTTCTCCTCATAACTGAGTGTTGTGGCCAGCTTGCACGAACCTCAACTAATCTCGGGACCTTGGTAAGGTTCAACCTTGCGATCTCTTGGGGGCAAGCCCTGGGTTGCGTCTCATGTACCCGTAATCTTGTGCCACTTCATGCTTGAATTCTGGGTCTTGAATGTGTTGGTTTTGTTTTTGTTTTGCATTAGATTTGCTGTGCTGTATGTGATTTATGAAATTTGGGGCTAGTTTGGAAATTTTCTACCAATTAATGTAGCTCTTTATTTTCTGGCCTGCTTGCAACCCTTGCTTACTTTTTTCATTTAATATAGATACCATGACTACCATCGGTAACAGTTAAATGTTTCAGTTAAATGTTTGGAGAGCTGCCCGAACCTTCAGTCGGTTCCTCCGCAGCCTCTAGGCATTGACTCCCAAAAGACGGAATTGCGGGTCGCCAATACGTGGTAGGCTGGATGCGTACTTTATCCAGATGGCACTCTTAAGAATGGTCTCACCATTTCAGAGGAAAGATGTTTCTCCGTATATGCGGCGGAGGGTTTCACTTTGTTTTTTTTTACTTGCTATGTGTCGCCGGATGGACCTAATCATCTTTTGTCACCGCCTAGTATAGTTACATTAGATGTTACGTGTTCCGGAAACATTATGCAGGTAAATAATAGAGGTGAATCATATGCTGCCATGAATGTGGTGGGAAAAATGTATATTACTACTTCTGGGCGGTGGACACTATTTTGTACAAACGTAGAGTTTTTCATTTTGTCCTTGTTGGGTTTCCAATTGATGTTTGGATATTTAGACTGGCATTTTTGAAATTGGGAATTGTTCCTGTTTGTGGCTAGAATCTCTTAGGATCTACGTATTGCAACAAATGCATTGGCTGTTTATTTCAGCATGTCATATTATCGAAATTGAGTGGACAGTGATTAAAACTACCTCCTGCAGTCTTAGCAAATCAAATTCATCTGGACTTGTCGGTGGCGCTATTATGCTATGTAGTAATTGGCTGCTGTCTGGCATGTGGTTTCTTAGGTGATCAAAGGCATAGAATACCTAGGAGATCCTGACACATCGTCGATGTGTGCTTTTGGTGCATGCTCAGCTGGGGGGTGTATTTGATGCGTGGGTGCTTACTGGGCCATTTTCCCTGTCAACGAAGTGAATCTCAAGTTAGGTTGCTGTCTTTTTAGTCCAACACTCTACCTTAAGGAACTATATTCAGAGCATACAGTAGTCATTCTCATTCACTGTCTCTCTGTTATAGGACTTATATTTGACGAAGGCATGCTAGACTTAACCTTGATCTTTGGAGGCACACACAAAGACGTGATTGCAGGGTTATGATATTTATCATTTGCTATGCAGATGAAAAAAATACACCACCTACTGAATTTTATTAAAAAGATTCGCAGTTCATCATGGAAAAAGCTTTTGATCAATAACAGTATCATTCAATACACACTGAAGCAATTAGAAATCATAGTAATGGAACTGTGAAGAAAAACTCACAAATTTTTCTAACTGTCCTGAACTACTGGAATACGTTCTAGAATTCATTAAGAAGATGCTACTATGATACTAGGATTATCCCAAAGATGCAACTCGCAAAATTTCTTTTGTATTCTGAGATAGACAAGCACTTTGTGAAAACGAAGATAGTGTCCCTGATGTGTCCTACCCAACCCTTGAGGAAGAAGAAAGTGTCCTTGGGGCTAACGGAGATATTGGTAGTAAGGGCCAAAAGGACAAAGTTAGAAGAATGAAAGATATTGAAGGTGGCGAGAGAGTTTAACTTGTGGAGGTGGTAAAAAATTCAAAGTGTGAAATTTGCACCAAACAAAACAGCACCTTGTGGCATTATCGCCACCCTAAAAAACGTAGCATAATTTGTTAAAGTACCCTGGGACTTTTTGTGTTGAGCTCTGGGACTGTAAGATCCCAGTTTTTGTTTTATTATCATTTTTAGAGGATTTTTTTTTCTTGACTTACAAAATTGCATAATGATTTGTTTGCTTCTTTTCTTAATTTGCTTGTTCATGCTTTTAAACCTTCTTCTTTTGTTATGCTAATAAGCAAGTTGAGAACTACCTCTCGAGGGTGGAGCAGTCGCCTTCCAAATCAATGCAAACTGCTCTTGCTCCATCTAGGAAGGCATTGGTAGCAGATGAACTTCTGAGGCATCAAGATGCAGATGTGAAAGTTGCAGTTGCTTCCTGCATCAGTGAGATAACCAGAATTACTGCGCCAGATGCGCCATATGATGATGATCAGATGAAGGTTCTGGTTTTAGTTATTTGTGTTATTGTATGATAATTTTTTCTTTTAATTGTCCTTATCAATTTTCATATTATGGATTCACAGGATATCTTCCAGTTGATTGTGTCATCCTTTGAAAATTTATCTGACAAGTCCAGTAGATCATATGACAGGAGGACCTTGATACTTGAAACTGTTGCCAAGGTCAGATCGTGTGTGGTCATGTTGGATCTAGAATGTGATGGTCTTATTGTTGAGATGTTCCAGCATTTTCTGAAAGCTATAAGGTAGGATGTAAAATTATGCTGTTCTACAAGTTCTTTGCTTATACTTTGTTAGAAAAACCAAGCTTTGGTGGCATTACTTTCGGACTGTAATATTGATTCTATGTTAAATGAATTTGGTAGTAAAGTGGAACATGGTATTTTTTTTCCTGGCACAATATTCTCATGAAAAACAATGCTAATGTGGTACTAGAGGATTAACGTAGTGTCTAATTTGATTGATCTGTTTCTTTTGTATCTTGTACTTCATGGCTTGTGTAGGATAAGTTGCAATTGATTGTTTTTTATCTCTTCGGGTTATGCTTTATCATTTGCGAGCTCTGTGATGGGCCGCATACTTGTGTGCATTAACAGAGGATGGTGTTGCCCCTAGCCAGTGGAACTTTTGTTTGGATCTTGTCACAAAATCACAATATGTCTAGAGTCAAGAAGCAGTATTTTTCTTTGACGCTGACATTTTGTTGTTGCAATAGTATAGGAGGTGGTGAATCGATTTTTTTTTTTTTTAGCATTAGTTGACTAGAATGACTTAAAATGTTAACGAAAATTTTCAAGGTTTCAGTTTGTCAATAAAGCTTGTATCTGAGACTCTGATATGTGAATGCATGCATCCACAAGTACAAGATTTTAGTTGTCTCAAAAATTTCCCGTTTTGAGGTATATATCTACTGTTAGAGTGGGGGAGCCATGTTACATGGACTCGTGTGTGGGTATTGGGTGCGGGTGCAGGTGTATATCTAGGGATCCAATATTCCAATTGGTCAAATGTAGAAACAAAATATATGGCGGTGGGGATACGAATTTGGATGTAGGTATGGGGATATGCTCAATAAGTGTTTAGAAATATTATTCTATCTATACACAGATATTGAAAGTCTGCGGAGAAATTTTTTTTGGTATGCATTTTGTTGGTCCAAAAACATGAATAAGACAGCTAAGGCTCCAAAGTCCAAAACTTAAAACTCTTTAACAATTTGTCACCCTATGAGCCTTGTTCGGCTTCCCTTGTTTGATTCGAGCCAAAAAACTCGTTTATCGCGATACTTAATGCATGCCATAAATGTCCAGGCTGCGAAAACAAACAATAAATATGTGCTATAAGTATAACACCCCATAATAGCCCTCAGGTGACAAATGCATAGAAACTGGGTGTCCGGCGTTGAAATGCCTTGTCTGGAACATATTTCCCACCCTCCTCCATGTTGGCACTGTGCTTCGCCCAACATGTACCACGTGAGTTGTAACATAGTTGGGGAGCTAACCTTTTACTCACCCCTTTCGTTCCCCATATTTGCTAATGTTTAATATTTGGGTTCATAAGAAAAAAGGCATTCTATGTGTGGTAATTTGATTAATGGTTAAGCTCAGTGACCATAGTTGATTCTTTTTTTTGTTGAAATATCTTTAGATAGCTAGTCAATTTCCACTAAACGATCACCTTCTTAACTATGGTGTCATTCATTGGCTTTTTGTCATTGACCTTTTGGCTTTTGTGACGCCTATGATTTCCTTAGTGATGTAATTTGTGGATGATGTATTTTTTGCATTGGGAAGGGGCGATATTTTTTTTGTGGGTCTCGCTACCATATAATTAGCATAGAAGGAAACCAAAGGGTGTAAAGGTATAATTATATGAATTTTTATGCTTTATTTTCTGAAATCAATGAATAATGCAGATAACCTTGGGTCCAAAATATACTCTTTTATGCATTAGTTCTTGAATTTTTTGGGATGCGCCACCAAATTTGAATCACGTAATCTTTCTCAATTCACAACCGAATCCTCGTGTGTGTTACGGGTGTATATCTGGCTGTAGCATTTGGTAATCAAAATTTGTGAAGTATTTGATTTTTCCATGGTTGAAGATGCACCTTTATAGGTTGTGTAAAATGAGGTAGTCTGTTTCCAATTTTTTTGTAAAATTATTTTGCATTCATGTACGTCTCTTCGGGTAAAAAAAACTTTCCGTAAGCAGATAAAACTTTACTCGTAATGTCCACAGATAAACATTTACTAATAAGACCTCTTTGCAAAGGTACAACAATTTGAAAGTGCACGTGCTATGAAATTGCACATGTTTCTGTTTTCAGCAGCTTATATTTCTTTTGTTGAACATCCAGGGATGATCACCCTGATAATGTCTTTTCCTCCATGGAGACAATTATGACTCTTGTCTTGGAGGAAAGTGAAGATATATCTTTGGAGCTAATCTCTCCCATCCTAGCTAGCTTGAAAAGCGAAAATCAGGTCAAATGTTATTTGATGGATTCTTCTATCTCTGTGGTTTGTTTTTGAATGTTTCTTAGAAGGGATTTATTATCTCAGGGGGTTCCTGCAATTGCTCGGAAACTGGCGGAGAGAGTAGTTGAAAACTCCGCAATAAAGCTCAAACCGTGCCTTATACAAGCTATGAAGTCCCTGCGCCTATCATTAGACGATTACAACAAAGTAATTACTTCTATATGCAATGGAACAACTGATGCTGATGGACGTAATGATCTTAATACTTGTGGAGAACAGTCGGTATGCTATCTTACATCTCGACATGACATTCTTTTGTACATGGTTGACTCTAAGTTCTAAGAAGTGGAAGAGTGGGTGTAGTGAGAGTGCATTGTTGTTTGAATAACCTGCCAAGGTAAGAGTAATAAACTATAGATTTGTTTCATGGTAATTCTAAATTGGACATTCTTTGGAATGTCATAATGATAATCTCTACCGCCAGTGTTTCTACAAGTTTCTGCTATTTATGTACCCAATTATAGCCTTGTTCAATTACACGTAAATAATACCCATAAATAAATGACAATTGACATAAAGGGTTACCCAAGGGAATCCAATGATGACGCAGTAAGTGGTGCCATTCCTGTTCTGCGGCTGCAGTCACTGCTGGCTTTGTATGCACAAGCAATCCCACTTAACCAGCATCTCATTGCAACTGCTGTGCAAGTACATCATCTGCACCCAATCCCCCAATCATATTGCTACCGTTCATCTTGCATGGTAGAAAATTTCCCGTGCCATAGTTGGTTTGCATCTATGTATTGATAGCTTGGTTAGAAGGGAGAACTTTCCACTGGCTCGAATAATGTGTATCTGTATGATCAATCATAGGGAAACTACTTTACAGGGACTCATGCAGCGTCCACCAATATTTGGATTTCGAGAAGGGCCAAATTAGGAAAGAAATTTGTCTTATAATTACGAAATTAAGTTGTAATAATGCAGAATTCTTTTCATATAATGCGAGTACGTAACTATGATATATATTCAAGCTTACATTCATTGCAATTATGAGTAAGATGCTTTTATGTATTTTGTAGTATGTAAGGAGTTAGAGCATCCGCAATGTAATAATCAAAAGTGAATAATCAAAACTTGCCACGTCCGCTTTTGATTATTCATTTAGAGGCTTGCTAAAGTTAGCAATGTGAAGTTGGAGGTTGCTATCTTTGATTATTACTATGTGAGCACTTTTTTAAGCACACATTGCTAATTTTAACAATCTTTTGATTTTGATTATTACATTGCGGACGCTCTTATAAAAGTATAACTATATTTTCATATAAGGTTGTTAAATAGTTAATCGAAATGGCCTTTTTTTGAATCTTGTATCGACTTGTATTGTGAATCGGAAAAGATTCAGTCACAATAGGAAAATGAATATAGAGATATTAAAGATTCATTTAAAATGAATACTTAAACTTTGCGAAGTATGTTTCTAATACTTATTATGTGGCCTAGTAGGTAAGAAACTTTCTCATATGGCAACATAAGTGGGTTGCTTGAAGTCTCTAAGCCCTGCAACAATTTATGATTTATAGTATACAAGAGTTAAAGAGCAGTATTTGTCGATCTTCGTGTTCATGTAAGAAATCACACTTAATAATATTTTCCACTTGTAGAGTTAAAGTCTAGCAAATTAAAATAGTAACATTTTGATTACTTTTTCCCCATCTGTTTTCACCAAACTACTAATAGTTCTCTCATGAGAATGAGGTATCTTAGCCTTAAACATATATTAAATGATTATTTTAATGTTTGAGAAAAACTAGAGAGAATAAGTTTACGACATGCTCTGAATACGAATAAATATTCTAATCAATATGCCTTGTTTGTTTTAGTTTTTGAAAGTATTTTTTAAAAGATTCCCCCTACTTCCAATTAGTTCTCTCTCTATCTCTCTCCACTTATTACCCCTACTACTCTCATAAATTTTTTTTCAAAAACAAAACCAAACTATGCACAAGTGATTAGCAAAAAAGTGGGTTCATGAACTTAATGCAGGGGAATATAGTTTCACGAACTTAATGCTCTATGAAGTTATATTCGTGTCTTTTCCCAAAATCGTAATGGTACAAGTGGTTTCATATTTATCAATATTTATCGAACACAACAATTGATTGGATCGCGAAACTTATGGTTCATCACCCAGTCTCCCTAAACTTTGTTTCACCGGCAGGTTCGGATTTCTTTTTCATGAATCGTGAATTGAATAAGGAATCAAATTGGGAATCATGCGATTTGTCAACTTACTATATATGTTACATATATGTATTTATGTACCTATGTGGGGGCAGTTCATGGTCCCCGGCCAGCTCAAGCCTAGGTCTAACCCTAGATTCAGGGTTGGGAATTGGGTGCTAGTGTATTTCTTAGGATTGGACATTTCAAATCTACAAATTGGAGATAGACAAATATTAGTCCCAGTTTGGGGATATGTTACGTAAATATTTGGTGATATATTCTTTCCCATACAAGTTGGCCAAGAATCTTTTTTCGTTTGAACTTTGATTGACCAGAACATGGACAAGCCAATTAAGGCTCCGAAGTTCAAACTCTTTAATATATGCCGTGAGCCTTATTGCACTTTTTGTAATTGACTCAAGTCCAAAAAGTAGTTAATCACAACACTTAATGCATGCCATAACTGCCCAAGCCAGGAAAAGAAATAACCTATGAAACGCTGAAAAGCACGGACATCAACACAGCAGGGATATGATGGAAATTGAATGGGTTCATCTTTTTATATAGTTTTTTAATTGTTGAATACGAATATTGTATTTGCGAAGTCCCAAAATTGATTGAAACCAATACTAAAACTTAGCACTAAAATTAAAATTAATACTACAATATTCAGAGGTGAGCCATCATAAAGGCAAATTACGAGGCACAAATGACAAGATTGTTATTTTTTTTGACATTTGATATTAATTTTTGCATTATGAATTGACAAGATGACTTGTTCCCGCATATGTCTCGCTTGAGATATTTTTCCTCGACATATCTCGCATGTGTTCCCTTTTAAATGTTGTTATAAATAGTTGGATATGGAGCACATCACACGTGTCCTCATCGTGTTGGTACCCAGTGTGTCCAACACGGATACACCAACCATTAGGCGTGCCAGTACTTCATAGGAAACTATAAATGTGTGCTATAACAGCCCATTGCCCGCAAGTGATATTGAATAGAAATGCTCTGTCCGGTTTTGAAATGTTGTGTCGTGTATATATCCCATATCCGCACCCGTTCTGTACAGACGACACAGCATGGGTGCTTCGCCAAAATGGATCTAAGTAACATAGTGGGGAATTAGTTTTGTCCTGGATAGACATGATTGATTGACTGTCCAGTGATAAATTCACGAGGATTTTTATGTCGATATCTGACATTTGTCTTTTTTTTAAAGTAGAGGAGCTCTTTTCTTCATTGTTACCCTATGAAAGTAATGTTTTGCGAGTGGATACCATTTTGCTGCTGATATTGGTTGCTTAAATTGTCATTACCGCGGCAAAGGAAAAAAATGAATTTGAAAGAAAGTGTATGGCGTAGAGCCTTAACTTCAATTGGAGTGTTTGGTTTTGAGTTATTTTTCCCTTGGTACTTGACATTTCTGAAGGATGATTTGGCATTGACGTTGTACTGTGCTGATTTTTTAGACTGAGGATAGCAATTTGGCTAGGACATCTTCAGATTTGGCAGTTCAGGTGTGATCAAGTTCACCATTTTTTTTGTTGGAATTTGTAGCATAGGCTTCATGGATATAAACTACTACTAGTCATTTGTTCTGATTTTACTTAAGTCTTATGTTACTTCTTGGATGGATTGTGTCAGGATGAGAACAAGTTGGCCATAGCATCTCCTGAGGAGTCAGCCCAGGCATGTGGTCATCAGTTATTTTCTGTTTCCCTTTGTATCTAGTCTGTGGACATCAGTTGATTCACAATATTATGCGGGGAACCCTTTTCCTGCAACTAATTTTGTCAAGGTTGTTACTCTAGGATCAGCTGACTAAAGAAAGCGTGCCAGAGACTCGGCCTGAAGGAGATCATCCTGTTGAGGCCGGATCTCCTAAGTCAGTTATGAGTAATGGTGTTGCGGATGCTGGTTGTGTAGACAGAATGGAAGATCATGAGTCATCAAAGGAGCGGGAGCAGGAGCAAGCTCACCAAACTGATCAGTCAGTTGATACTACTGTAACAAGCAATGGCGAACCTGATGAGTCTAATAGTGGGAAGATAGCAAAATCAGATACTAAGGCTGAAGAAACATCCAAGAAGAGAGCAAGGAAACCCAAGTCTGTAATTAATTCAACTGACCCCCAAGACTCCTCGCGAGTTGATGGTGATAAAGAAGCTGAATCAACTCCACATCATGAAAGTAGTCTTAGCAAGGAAGTCCGTACTTCACCTTCTGCTGAGCCGTCTGTTGAGGTCCTGGTGCCTCCGGCGGATGAGAAAGAAAACATTCAGATGTCCTCTTCTAAAGAAACAGGTAGTGAGGCAATGGATGTTGCTTCTCCATCTTCCAGTGGGAATGTTCCTGTTGAGGGCCGTTCGGAAAAGGTTGGGCGAGCAAAGAAGAATGACAAATTGATTCAGGAAGTTGCTCCATCTGCTGATGTTTCTAAGGAGGCATCTGATGGTACCTTTGTTTCGGAAGGAAAGAAACAAAGACGCTCTGGGAAAAAGGCTACTGCTGGGCGTACGACTGAGGAGAGGACTCCTGATTTGGCGGATAAATTGAAGAGTGAAGGTGGGACTACAAGTGATTCGGAGGATAAACCATTGAAACTGTGTGTTAAGATGGATCGGTCCTCATTGAAAAATAAGAAAGATGGGAAAAAGCAAGGACGTGGAAAAGCTATTTCGAAGAAGTCTTCCGCCCAAGATGATGACAAAGTATGGTGTCGTTACCTTGGGAATCACTCTGTTTTATTTTTTCAGATCACTATCGTAAATGTTGTTCTTATGAACGTTGTAGGAAATGATCCCTCCACCAAAGCCTGTCTTGAACATAGATAAGAAGGTTGAAGAGGACACCCCCAAGACAAGTTCCAAGAAAAAGCGCACACCGGCGAAAGACAAAGTTGAAGAGGACGCCCCCAAGACAAGTTCCAAGAGAAAGCGCACACCAGTGGAAGAGAAAGTTGAAGAGGAAACCCCCAATACAAGTTCCAAGAAAAAGCGCACACCAGCGAAAGAGAAAGTAAGTATTATTATCCCCTTGAAGTTTCCACATGGATTTTTCGGTTTCCAGCTCTTCATTGCTGGAAAAGTACCCATGTATGCTATAAAAAAGTTGACTGTCGTAATGTAGTTCAACCACCAATTATGATTTATGACCACCGGTGTATATATGCCAATGTTTGTACATGGGTATATATATTCCAATGTTTTCGTGGGTGCTGATTGTCGCCCCTGGGGGAGGGTGGTATTGTGAATATTCGAATCTCATCTTTAAATCAGATGGCCTTAATGGTTGCTGCTTTCTGAGTTGAAAATGTGAGTTCAGTTGTTATGCAGCAGGGTTCGAAGTGCTTGCTGTTTGTGTAGTCTATTCTGTTGAAGGTCCGATGACAACCCTTTTTGGAGGGATCATATTAGCTGTTTATTAACTATATTCATCGGATAACTTGGTTAAGCAATGTGTTGAAAGTACTTTCTGGGCTGGCCTTAACATGGCACACACAGCTAAGAGGTTCAGAGGTGACACTGTTGGGAATCTTGGGATTCACTTCCTTGAGGTGCATTAGGGACATTTTTTTTGCTGTAGTGGCTGTAGAGCAATGCCTTTTGGTGCGGTTATATTATATCTTCCCTGTCAGCCTTTGGGTAATCTAGATTCATTTTACCCTATTTTAAGCCATGGCATGTCGGGGTTCCCCTTTGTCAGTTTCAAATGTGGGGAGTCTATTGGCTCCAAGAAACATTTTCTGAGACTATTTTTGGCAAGGACTGATTCAGTTTTTGCATCTTCTTGCAATTTATTAAGGTTGTGATTCTGATGCAACCTACTCCCAAGGATATTGAGATAAAAGTGACATAGCAAAAAGAATGACAAAAATGGAAAAGATTCTCATGAAAGTGTACACATCAGCCAGCACTAGGGATATTTTCTTCATTTCCTTGGTACTCTCCCCACCCGGACCATGATGCTGAAACATCCTTCTCCGGTTAATTCAAGGCGAATGATTCTTATGCAATATAATCAAGACACTGAATATCTGGAATACCAGTTGGAAAGGAATTATGTGAGAAGGAAACATTAACTAGAGATTTCTGAGATAGATGGGGAACTTCAAAGAGTCATGTTTAACTTTAAATGCTATTAACAGATTCTAAGCTGGCACTGTTTTTTTTTTGGGTTCCTGTGAGTGCTGGTATGGTGTTCAAATGACAGTTGCGAGGATGTGGAGGTTTTGCTTAGCTGCTTTTGCTTTGATTCATCATCATTGCGTTTAGTATTGATGAAGAATTTGCTAAACTAACATCATTAGTGAACTCTTCATTTTGTCTCTTGCCCCTCTTCCTACTCTTTCTCTTCTTACTTTCATTTAAGCATTAGGAGGTTTTTGATTTTCCGTGGAGCTGATGGGTCCTGTTAACTACGCTGTCAAAAAGTAAAGACTAAAGAGCATTTTGAGGACATAGAGTGACTGGTTCAACTATTTCATCGAGTGGTAGTAGAGAGGAGGGATGGATATCACGGTCTCCTAAAACACTTGAACTCGTGAACAAGACAAAGTTAAACCTTGCCTGGGAGAATTTTATTCGAGGCTTAAAAAGCACGGTTGAATTGAGCTATCACTGAGCTTTCTTGGCCTTCAATTTGCGTTTCCATTATGTTTGGACCAAAGGTGTCAATCCCATACTGGCTAGTGTACGCTTTTCTCTACTGGGATGGTTTGTATTGGGACTGCTGTGTATCTCAGAACCGTTTCAGATTTACTGCTATGAATACTTCATATGTATTCAATATGTTTTTGAATAACCGCAAAACTTGAGATAGAGAAATGAAACAAGTTCTAACCCTTTAATGTACGTCTACATTGGTTCTAACATCAAATTAACGCATTTCATATATATGTTAGAATCATAAACCATCAGATACACATACATTGACTAGTTTATACCCAAGCAAGTTCTATGATAGTTTTTCATAATCATAAACTATTGATTACTGAGTTTAGGGCAAGACAAATGTTTTGAGATAAAAATACCCAAGTACATATGGACTCCAATTTTTTTGAATTACCTTGAGCTCCAGTCTTTTTTTCCAATGAAAAAGAACATCCTTGGCATTTTGTACCGGCCTTGTTGACTCCTTCCAAAAAACTCACTTTTATTTTAGTTGAAAATTCTGAAATATGACCGAAACAAACCCCGTAAGAGCTGGATCGCAGGGTATTCACTGGAACAGCTTTGTATTTTGGGCGGTTTACACCAAGCTACATGCACCTGCTTTAGTTGCGGTACGGTACGCTCGGTACCATATGGGATTTGACAACTATGGTTTGAACAGCTAAAGCGGTGGATTGGTTTGGGTGAGAAGTGAGAACCTAGCAAGAATTACATTCCTCTGTTTATATCCATGGCTTTGAACTCCTTTTTTGCACTTCTCTAGTAATTTTTTCTGTCCATTGCACTTTTTTGAAATTTGAACCAATTCTAACCAGGTTACTCCGTTATCATTTCAGGCATCTGATACTGTAGTGTATGGGCATAACCTGGTTGATTCAAAGGTTAAGGTTTGGTGGCCAGATGATGAGAAGTAAGTACTTCCAATATCTAAGAGTGCCTGTGGTGTATGGGCATAACACTTAGCTGTTCTGCAGAGTTTTCTGCATTATAACCTACACCTAAGAGTGCCTGTGGTGGTCTCTCTTTCTAGAAAAATATCTACACCGGAGAGCATTGTTGCTTACGAGAACTGTTGCTGTTTTACATTTGCATTTGCATTTCTATTCACATCTAGAGCATCGTTGCTTACGAAAACTGTTGTTGCTGTTTTACATTTGCATTTCTATTCACATCTTAATCCCTTGTAGTTCCAGGCATTTGTCTGGACTTCTTGGAGATGGAATGCTTTCCTACTTCATTATTGCATATCTTTGTGACACAATGACAGTTATTATTACTCTCGCTTTGGCTATTAAAACGGAAAGAATTTGTTCCGACCCTGGTTCAAAGTGTTATCACCTACATGCTATATAAACCATAGATAGGGATATTAATCATGATCGCTGAAATGTACTTTCGTTACTTGCAGGTTCTATGAAGGTGTTATTGTTTCATATGATTCTGTTAAAAAGAAGCATCAGGTTAGCATGCTCGTCCTTGCTAGGTTCTTATTAGGCGTGCGATAGCTATTTAGGTTTTGCTTGCGTTTGTAGCCGGTGTTAAGCTGATTCCGTGATCTGTTATTTTTTGCATTCTTGAACAGGTTTCGTACACAGATGGTGATGAAGAAGTACTAAATCTTAGACAGGAAAAATGGGAGTTTGTCGGAGATAACTCTCTGTCAGATGCGGTGGGTTATTGGAAGAGTCACATTTTAGTTCTTGATACTTTTATGTTTCGTGCTAATGGAGGTAAATATATTTTTGGCAGGAACAAGCAGCTGAATGCCGAAGTCCTGATCCTTCCCATGAAATGTACATGTTTCCGTTGATTTGTGCCCTAACTAGTTGCAAAATTCCAGAACAGAGGATATATGAAGTTAAATAGTATACTTAATAGTAACAAATCTAGATGCAACTTCTGCCTTCTTTTTTTAATACTGAAAATCAGCATTTTTGTTTTTGTTGATAATATCCTTTGTGCATGTTTTGTAGTGTTTCTGCTAATGTGTTACTGCATATATAGCCCTGAACTTCTCTGACTTGTGTTTGCTTCTTTGCTGCCACCAGGCAGAAAAAGAAGAGAGCAAAAACGAAGTCCGAACCATCAACAAAGCAAGTAAAGACGGAGGGTTCACGGTTGGGCAATTTCATTGTCATTTCTTGGTGTATTATGTGTTGATTCCTGAAATTTAATCATAATTCAAACTGAATTTAAAAATTGTTTCCAGAGGCGGAGGTGCTTCCTCTAGCAAATCAAAAGGAGCAGATGCAAAATCTGATGGTAAATCCAGAGTTGATGCCAAAGTTTCGGATAACAAGTCTGGTGATAAAACTGAGGATGGGAAATTTGAGGATCTTTCTAAAAAGGCTCGTCGTAAATCTAATGCTGATGGCTCCACAGCAGATGGAAAATCCAAAGGCGATGGTGGCACACCAAAGACCAGCTTGAAGCCAAAGTCGGGTACCCGAAAATATGACGCTGAAGACACCCCGAAAACTACCGGTCCGAAAACAGCCAGCAAGTCTAAGGGTAAAGAAACCGTAAGTGGTAAGAAGTTTAAAGATGGCTCCAGTAAGGTGGAAGAAACTGAGGGAAAGGAAGAGGAGACACCTGAAAAGGCCAGCAAGTCCAAGGGTAATGCAAGCAAGAGTGGTAACAAGTCTAAAGCTAATGGTTCTGGTAAGGTGAAGGAAACTGAGAGAAAGGAAGACGAGTCACCCAAGACAATCGCCAAGGGGATGTCATCAAAGGTGAAAAATATTGGCGCAAAGAGTGGAAAGAAGCGGAGAAGAGGGGCTAAACGCTAATGATTTGCACCTTTTCTGTTTGCTTACCTGATTTTCACAATGTCTTGTGTTTGGTCTTCTCTGCTGCATGCCTTGGCTGCAGTTTGCAGTAAAGTCATGCTTTTGGTACAATCCTAAAACCATGGCTAGGGTTTGAATTCTGTTAGCATGTTTAGTCTATGGTAGTGTTAGAATTAGTTATTGCGTATAAGATAGAAACCGTGATATTTTTCATGAATTGGGAAACTGTGAGCTTAGCTTCTGTTTTTTGCCTAATATGTAGATTGACAGACTTCTGTCTTAAAATGGCTCCTATTCTCTGTGTAGCCTTTCAACTGCAAACTTTAGTTCTGCTGTGTGGATTTTTGCATGTTTCAGTTGTGAGCCATGGTTCCCTTTAATCAAGTTCTACGGCCGGATATACCAGCAGAGTTTCCAGTATGGACTTTAATTGCTTCTGGCTCTGGTATGGTGTGAGCTTGCTGTGTCAACCACGGCGGAAAAGTCTCAGGGTTGGGATAATCTGGAAAATAGATTCAGGTATTATCTGTGTTCTTGTTTGCTGTCTGTATTTATAGTGTCGTTAACCTATTCAGTAGTATGAATTTAGCTAGGTATTGGTACTTCTGTTTTGTTTTTTGATCAGTAGGTAGTGAGTGGTACTTTCCCTCTAGAAATGGGCCCTTGGTTTCAAAATGAAATTGCTTTTAGAAAGTCTAATGGTATTGGACTGGAGGGTGATGATGGGACTTGTTAACTTCGTTGGGGCCAATTCATGCAAAATCTTTGCTCTAGCTTTAAATGATGTTCTCCCTAGTAGACGGTGGGATTAGTCTTTTAAGATTAGTCGAGATGTGTGAGCTGCTCTAGACACCTGATTATTTGAAAAAATCTACATTGTGTTAATTTATTACCATGGTCTTTGAAAAATTGAGCCCAAGGCTCTGAGATTATGTTGTTCTTTGGAGACATACTGACTTCGCGTCCAATGCTGATTAGGGAGTTTGGGGGTCTTTCTTAGTCAACATAATTTTTCAAAATTTTCAAAGTCACATAATTTTTCAAAATTTTCAAAATGGATTTCTCTTTCGTTTTCAATTTTCGGTTTGTGCTTGCACTTTCAAACTTTGCACTTAACGGTTGCGTTTCTGGTCTGCTTGCGCTTTCGAACTTTGCATTTGTGGTCTGCGCTTGCGCTTTCAAACTTTGCATTTGTGTCCGCGTTTCTGCTTCTGCACTCGTGTAGCATTACCAATTACCATAAAAAATTGAGGCTCACATTTTGATGAACAAGATAATTCAATTTTCGGTTTGTGCTTGCGCTTTCAAACTTTGCACTTAACGGTTGCGTTTCTGGTCTGCTTGCGCTTTCAAACTTTGCATTTGTGGTTTGCGCTTGCGCTTTCAAACTTTGCATTTGTGTCCGCGTTTCTGCTTCTGCACTTGTGTAGCATTACCAATTACCATAAAAAATTGAGGCTCACATTTTGATGAACAAGATAATTCCATATACATGGAATAAAACAAATTCCATATATATGGAATAAAACAAAGTACAAAGAAGCGAAACTCCATCGGTTCGAAAATACTAGGAAAAAAAAAAAAAAAGACGACAAATAACCAAAAAAGACAAATAAGACGGCGGTGTCACATTTAAGTGCACAAAATTTTGTTTTTCTTTCCGTCCTCTAATTTGAGTTCATGACAAGTTCTTACGGAGTATTTTTTTCATAAATGATGAGAATTTTCGTGCATATATATATATATATATTTGTGATTTTCAGACTCAACAGGACGGTAATGCGCAAAGCCCCATTATCCAATAAGCCCACCTGAGTGGAGGCAACCTCCTGGGCTGGGCTTAGTCCTTAAAATTGGACTTTCTTTTCCCATGAAGGCCTATAAATGGACAAGGATTGTTTTTAAAATTTGGTCTTCAAAAAGAAAAGGAAAATGATGGTCCACGACGTGTTTTGATAATTAATATTCACTAAGGATATTTTCAACATTAACAAATGTTCTCAGCATGTCCTTGACGGATATTAATTATCAAAAAGCGTCATTGGCCGTCATTTTCCCAAAAAAGAAAAGGAGCTCACAAGTCACACATTTAGAACTTTTATTTTCCCCTAGTAACCATTTTTCTTGTATGTATCAAAGATAGTATGGCTTGTCCATGAGAATATTTTCAGTGCCGAGCGGGCACCACGTTGGCGCATCTGAGCCGTCCATTTTGATTTTGGACGGCTCGGATATGGAGAGAAAAAGAGGAGAGAGAATGTTGGGGTGAAAGGAGAGAGTGTTTCAATCTGGACCATCCAATACACTTTTAGAAGGCCCGGATGTGTTGCTTGGACACCATGTTGGCCGGGTGACATGGTACCACCCGGCAGCCAAAAATTTCTCCTCTCCATATGGACAAGGAGAGACATCGTATTTTCAATTTAACAGTACGTTATTACGAAATGCATTTTAACGAAGTTTCATTTAATAACATCCTCATTCAAGAATAAGTCTTCGGATTCCGTGCAACAATGACAAACACCACACAGATACAGATATCAGTTATTCACAGTAATAAAACCATATGCTTCCACACAGAGAATCACATGCCGGTTGTCATCTTCTATTTGCATGCGTTACATTAATTGTTAGGCTGTCCTTAGATTCCTAAACAACCGACATGTTCCCTAATGGGAATAAAATTGTTCAGCAAAAAAAAAAAAAAAAAAAAAAAAATAATGATTTTTATACATGCATTATGTATGCATTTGCATTAATTAAGTCATTAAGGTCAAGATCGTGTTGCCGGCAGAAGGGTTGAGACGATAGATAGGTACACGCACCAAAGGAGGAGGACTGATTTGACCCAACTCTAAATTCAACTACGCGCTTTCTAACTGCAACAAGCAAGTCATGTATGTGCAAGTACATACTAATTTCAGATCGTGAAATTGCGAATGACTCAAGAAATTAGTTGTAGTTCGCTTGATGTGCTATCTGCTGCTCAGATACTCGTATAGTAATTCCAGAGTCAATATGAGCAATAAACACCAACTTCTAGAAGAGATGCGTTTATTAGATAAAAAAAGTTGACTCTTAATATATGCTACTGGAGCTGAAATTACCGTGACTGCTGACAGATATCAGACTTGCACTCCAATGGATCCTCGTTAAGGACTTAAAATTGTACTCATTGCAATTATAAAAGTAATTTGGTGGTCATAGACAATGGCATGTGCGCGTTTGGCTTCCAGACTTATGTGGGCGCACAAAATGGGATGGATGTTGATTCTGCCCATGTGGGGTACTGGAGAAAGGGTTTTTTTTTTTTTTTGGCTTTTATGCATGTCATTCATGGAGGAACTCCATGCTAAGTTTTTATTTTTATTTTTATCAATACTGTATATACCAATGGGGGTTAGCGGGGGTACTAGTAGGTTAGTCAACCGAGGGTTTCAGATGCTATCTATAGGACTGAATCCCAAACGCCAAAGACGGAGGACTTGAATCAATATGGCCTCCCACATGGGAAGGACAGTGCGTACCAACTAAGACAGAGCCCATTGGTAACTCTATGCAAGTTGGCATGCCAGAAGGATTGGAATTCAAAAGAAATTAAAACGTG
Organism: Rhododendron molle; assembly: GCA_025413875.1. NCBI lineage: Eukaryota > Viridiplantae > Streptophyta > Magnoliopsida > Ericales > Ericaceae > Rhododendron > Rhododendron molle. The sequence goes on along the minus strand of CM046389.1, from coordinate 45,092,909 downwards.
GGGTTGGAGTATGAAAGGCCATTTTCATTAAGGGAAAATGGAAAATGACGGCCGTCATTTTCCCTTTCAATAATGTGAATAAACATAAATGGATTTGAGTTTTATCATTTTTGGATTTAGGCCAATTCAAGCAGGACGGGGAAGAATTGGGAACCAGAAAAGGGAATTATACGTAGCCACTGGTTTTGACTTTTTCTTCATGCACCCTACATTTAATGCTTCAATACAAACGTAACAAAACCTCCATCGGATGTGTGCGTACGGTATGCCCCCTTTGATTCATAACATTATCGATGGAAATTCCAGTTCGTCCCTGCCCGGCCTTAAGCTATTCGCTTGCCATGTTGCGGGTCAAGCGCCTAGTAGTACTCTTAATTAGCTCGTCTATCCATACCAGTCGGTCAGTCGTCTTAGCTCATCTATCCATACCAGCCGGTCATCCTTTCTTACGTTTATCACCTTTCGACGAGTTGGGCTCAGCCCGTCCCGTGCAGTCTGAACCATAGTCCGGTTCGGCTCACTACAATGTATGGCCAGACAGAAAAAAAAGGTGATGAGTTGAGGGGCTATAAAATGCAAGAAGATAATGCATAAAAAATGCTATAAATTGTTCATTTTCATAAATCACTACAGTACTTCTTTTATTTTGTTTTGTAAATCGATCCCTCCATAAAGCAACAACCCAAAATGTGGCTGCAGAATACTACCCCCTGCATTAGGGTAACAACAATTACTCCTATAAAGTGCATGGCCTTTTTTTTTTCCCCCCTGGCAAATGAATTATTTTTTATAAATCTCGAAAGGAATACATCGAGGACATGATAGGGATGAGCAAACTTGCTCAAACCGAAAACAAGAAAACACAAAATGAAACTCAAACATCCAGCCGGAGGTTGGATGCACATCTCCTCAGGGCTAAAGCTTCAACTTACGAATATCACCTAGAAAGCATTTAAAATTCTTTACCGAGTACATCTTGATTTCGAGCATGGCCTTTTTTTCTTCTGCTTTTTGGAAACATCAAATCCAAATGGAAATTAATTATCAATAAGTCTACTACCCCACCGTTAAGTTAAACCGCTCCCTCTTCCCACGAGCCACCGCTCGCTTGTATGGCGGTGGTCCCCCCCGTTAAAAAATGAGGCAGAAAAGCCTGCAAACTGTCTCACTCACGCACTCTCTCCCTCTGAGTTTCTACCCCTTCCCCCTCTCCACCAGAAGAACAAAGACCAGGAGTTTGAAATCGAAAGCAACCCTTACCAAATCACAGCGCTTCACATTTCGTCTACTCGTCCCCCCCTTCTCTCTCTCTCTCTCTCTCTAGATCTCTCACTCTCTCTCTCTCTCAACTATGAGTCCATCGGCCACCCTTTCGCAAATCATTCGGCTGCTCAAATCAAAATCAAACTTAATAATGTTGTTGTTGTTGTTGTTCAATGAATTAAGGTGGAAAGGGGAGGGGCTATAGAGGGAGAGATTGCAGGCTTTTCCAATTTTTTTTTTTTTTTAAAAGTTGGGAACAACCGCCACATAAACGAGCGGTGAAACTTAGCGATGGGTAGAATTATTGTTAGATTATTGCTTTAAGCATAAGAATGGGCCATTTTAAAAAGTTACAGAACAAGTGCGATGCTTTACTTTGTTCTTTAATAAAAGCAACCCCCGGCTTAGAAAAAAATCATCAATATAACCACTTTTGTTCTATATTTAATTTTATATATATATATATATATATAGAAAAAAAAAAACTACTTTGTTCTTTTACTTTCTGAAGTCTTTGATTTGACAAAGGAAGTGACAGTGAAGTTAAAGAAGCCACACTGAAGTGAAAGTAGCCATTGTTAGGATGAAAGTAAAAAGGTGAAATACACCCCATTGTTAGGATTCTCAGTAAAAATGTTATGAATTATAAAAATTATGAGACACACGAAAATATTTCATGATGAAATCATCTATGGATATATCGGTAATCCGATGAGTAAAAATTTATACATTCCCCTAATCTTGACGTCGTCACTTTTTTTTTTTTCAGATGAAAGAAATTGTTGTAAATGTAAGTGGGTTAAAATATTCTTTTGCCGAGAAAAAAAAAAGTAAGTGTATTAAAAAAAAAAGATTGCAAATGATAAAATAGGGTGAGTGTGAAAATAATTTTTTGATTTAATATGTTTTAATATATTTTGTTCTCCAAACCATGCAAATATAGTCTTTTGGTACAATTTTGTATGTCGAAATTGTCGAAGTTGGATGATTTTGAATAACGTAATCTATCAACTCTGTAAGGTTGTTTCACCAATTCTACCCATTAATCTTTCATAATTTTTTTTTTAAAATTTTGATCTTGAATAGACGAATGGGCCATTGTAAGCTCCAAAAAGCTGAGCTCATTTGTGTTAACAATTTCATTGACAAAACACATATTTTGTATACTTGGCAAATTTTTATATACCTAGGCAAACTATGGTTTTCAGACATGAATTTTGGATAACGTAATATATCAACTCTGTAAGGTTGTTTCACCAATTCTACCCATTAATCTTTCATAAAAAAAAGTTTTATTTTGATCTCGAATATACGAATGGACATTGTAAGCTCTAAAAGGCTGAGCTCATGTGTGCTAACAATTTCATTGACAAAATACATATTTTGTAGACCTGGGAAATTTTTATATACCTAGGCAAACTATAGTTTTTCATACATGAATTGTCCAATTAAAATATTATCACATGATGTATACATCTGCCAATTTTTCTATTTTTTGCAAAAACACATGATGGTTGTAAAGAAAATGCTACTCCTACATAGCGGTTTGGTTTGCACGCCTTTTAGCTTATTGGCTTATTACGGGTCTGAATCTAGACATAATTATGTGATGTCCATTGTGAGACCGTAAGTCTGGGCATGAGTCCCGCATTGGTAGTGTACGGAAAGTTGATTCCGTATAAAATGCGACGACCTACTGTATAACTTGAGATTAACCTTTTGAGCCTTGTGTTTAGGCGAATGGGTAGCAGGTCAGCTGAGACGGATCGTTATAGGCGATATTAGAGCTTGCACCAACCGGAAGTGTAGGGCGTGCTTGGGTGGGCCCGACAAGTGAGGAGCTTGAGGTGCTTGTTGTGCTTAGGCGGGTCCCACATGAATGCTTGTCGTGCTTAAGTGAGGAGTTGTCCTACATCGCTTGGTGGGTGCATGGAATTGATGGATCTTTGGGCGCAACGGGGACGTTGCGGTCCAAGTGGGGGAGATTGTGAGACCCCAAGTCTGGGCATGAGTCCCACATCGGTAGTGTACGGAATTATGAAACGCGACGAGCTACTATATAACTTGAGGTTAATCTTTTGAGCCACGTGTTTATGCAAACAGATTTATAGAAAATAAAACAAGAAGGAAAAATTAAAGAAAGATACGTATGAATAGGCAAATATGGAAGAATTCTAGGAGCATTGTTTGTTTGTTTGTTTGTTTTTTTTTTGTCTTTAATAATTTAAGTTTTCGGATCAGCTCACGCACACCTGATCAACTAGTTTCGGGGACATTATAAAGAGCTTTGTTGCTAAGCATGCTTTAGCCTCAAGTCAAAAAGTTTAGAATTTTGTTGGTAGGTAATCTACTAGTGATTAATTATACCAAGGTCAAAAAGATTTTGAACTAAAATAATTAGTTTGTTTTGTTTTTTGGGGCGTGGGGGTGGGGCGGGCGGTTGTTGGCCGTTTGGTAAAAGCAAATCACAAAAAAACAGAAAACAAATTAATTAGTGTGGCGCTCATGACAAAAATGATAAGGCTTTTTCTGTTGGCGTGCTGGTAAAAGTCATAGTAGGGCGGCCCAAATAGCATCATGAGGTACCTAAGTGGAATTGAGTTTTTATTTTTATTTTTTAATGAGATCTTTAAAAAAAAAAATATAGTAATTTAGGAACTTTCCAACATCGGAGATGACGGCGTCTGGAGCGGATCCAACGATGGTTTTTCAGCCTGCTGCTGGAACGAAAATTTCGCTAAAAATTTGAATTTTATTCTAATACTTGGATTTCATTTTTTTACATCCAAAAATCGGTCGTTATCGACTTATAAAAGTTTGTTGTTATATTTGAAAATTCTTTATTTATTTTATAAATCCCTTTTAGCGATTAATAATCCGTCATAATTAGGTTTATGACTTACGAGCTTGGAATTCATTGCCCGGGCATTAAGGTCATTTTCTAAAAGACGAGTATGCCTATTAAGACCTTGGTATAGTTACTTGGTAATTGTAGTAAAATCCTAGAATTTTATTTCTCGGCTGGAAATCCTACATGGCAACCGATTAGTTAGCAACCCTAACTACCGTTTGGTTTAGTTACACTTTCCTAACCTAGAGCGTTGCATCGATGCCAAAGTGGTTAATTTTTAGTCTTTGCCTTAACCGTTGACTTGATTTTCAGCCTGCTGCTGGAACGAGGTTCAATTAGTTGCAGACCTTGGCCACTTATCCTACCTTCCTAAGGTGTGACTGATGGCATCTTTTTTTTTGGGTGGTGGTTGACAAGGTAAATTTGTGGGAAGCATCTTTTTTTGCAACGTTGTGGTCGCTGTGGCTAACACGTAACGACCGCGTTTTTAACAACGCTTCAGTATCTGTTGGGGTGGTGGTTGACAAGGTAAAAACTAGAGTGGCTATGTGGGTAAAGGCAAAGTGCGACATCAAGCTATATACGGTTGAGGATTTTAAGGTTTTTTTGGATGGAATTAGGCTTCTAAAATTGTAAGTCGGGATTTGAGTCTAGATGAGGTGTGATCTTCCAACGCTTTGTTGGAGGATGATGTTTTCTGTTTCTTTGCTTGATCGTGTAAGTTTTCTTTGCTTACTTTGAATAAGCCCCTCGATTTATCCCTTCGAGCTTTAATATAACTTCTTTATTTGCCGAGCAAAGAAAAAAAGAAGGTGTGACTGATGGATTCGACATGGCATTGATTTCATGCGTTGTTTTTATTGTTTTTTGTAGTTTAAGTAGTATTTCGTTTTGTTGTTTTAGTTGTAATCTTTTTTCGTATTAATATAACTTTGGATGATTTTCTTCAAAAAAAATGTTGTAATAATTTCGGAACATAATTTGCAATGCATGTGGGTGTACGTATGTGGCTCTAGACACAGTTGATTTCGGAGTTGTTTTCTAAAGTTAGGTTTCTTGCATTGCTCTTAAATATATCGTTCACAAGTTTTAACTTCATTTGACCAGCCTAAATTATTCACAATGTTTAATTTTTTTAGTTCTAACTCTTAACTCAAAAATTTTCATTTCTTCACAAAAAGAAAATCCTACATTAATTCTGACGTAATAAACAGAAAGGGTAGATGGTTACATTATAAGCTATATAGGACTAGATTAATGATACTAATATTTCACTTTTTACCATAAAATTTCACCTACAGTTAAAAATACCAAGCATAATTAAAAAAACGACCAAACATTTACTAAACTAATGTCTCATGGATGAATTCTTTTAGAAAATGTTTAATTCCAATTGAATGTACTTGTTTTTAACAGCAAAAGAAAGTTTTATTAATCTTTGAAATTGTTACAAAAACTAAAATGAATAAATATTTGACGGCATCATATCCTTAAACAAAGCTAAGAACAATCCTTAGCCAATGCAGACCCAATATGATATGGACAAGATGTCACTAAGGAAACATCCATTGGGACAAGCCACACCTAAAAGGTCAAGCCCAAAATACCTATTAGGTCAAGCCCGAACCTAGAAAACCCCCTAATCCTATCAACAACAGAATCGCCGCCCTAGCCCAAGACCAGCCGCAGCCCACCCCTGTGCCATAACCTCCTCCAACAACAATCACCACCGGACCACAAGTCCCCACAAGGAAGAACTAATCGGAGCCATGAGCAGCATCCTCAACTTGATCACCACCACCCAACAAGAAGCCACAATGCCGTCAATGTACTTAATTCTAATCGTGTATTGTCATATCATGTTCCGCACTCCCACGCTCAACTAGCGTAATCTTTTCTATGTGCACAACACTCTCACGAGAGAGGTTATTATGTGAGGGAAAGAACATTGCTCCTAGAAAACAGAATGATTCTTCTTGCCAAAATGAGATCACTCAGTCTTAAAAGGAACATGGGATGTAGTAGTACTAGTTAGTAAATGATGACATACTTCAGGTAAATTTAACCACATGTATAACTCTTAAATAGAGCAAAAACATTGAGTTCAATTAAATAGGACACAACTCTTAATTATTTTGGGTTAATTCCCAACTACTGGATGAAAACTGCGGCAAAATAAAATTCATCACATGAGGATGCAGAACCCCCTCCAGTCCTGTCAATCATATACCGTACTGGACTACCGATAGTAAAACGGAACACGTAGCTTAGTGATTCGTGCCAGCCAAAATATTAGTACGTATCGTCCCAGTAAAGAAATTAGTACACTAGCTCATACGACACTTTGCCTCCACAAAGTGTCTGGATTCCAAGACAAAGGTTCCCATTGTCGAGGAGTGTTTTATTATTTCGAAGAGGGCATAGAGCAGCCTTGTGGAAAACTGGTAGACAACATAAAAAAAACCACCACCCAAGGGTTGTTGAAGTTGTTGATTGACTTGTCTTGGCGGGGTTAATTTTACCACTTTAAGGTCGCAGGGTTGATTTCCCTAAGCAATGATTTATTCTTGGGGCCACTTCACCTCACGCTAATGCATAGAAAGAGCTGTGGTTAGTCCGGTTCTTCGGGATACCCTTCGTTAGCAAACAAACATAACCGAAAACAGAAACATACTATTATGGAGTACTTGTGGATACACCACTGCCACGAGTATGAAAACATAAAAGAAAAAATAACAAAAGAAAAACATGTTATGGAGTAGTGGATACTTTTTTTTTTTTTTGTCAAACAAAAATTCAATAAAACTTACGAAAGAGAGTACCACATTAAGAGTACACACAGAGTTTTTGGGCGACTGAGCATATCAGCTCACAACCTAATCTAGCACTTACCTGATATTCAGGTTATCTCTCATTACAAATCCTCTCATCGCGATATGCATGTCCATAACAAACACAAGATCTTCCGTGTGTTCAGCTCCCAACCTCGCAAGGTGGTCAGCACATTGATTAGCCGAACGGGGAATGAGCCCAATTGTCGTGTTAGTTTGAGCCAATAAAAAATGAGCTTCATTAGGACACTCTGGGGGTAATTGCCTAGGTTTCCTTCCGTGATGAGGTTCACCGCTACGAGTGAGTCTAGGCCCCGTTCCGAAACTCATTTTAAGTACTTATTTTTTAAGAAGGCAATTTCAAGCTAAAAAATCATGCGCTTACGCAAATAATTTTCTTATCACTATGGATCTTATTTAATAGATCTCATTGAGATCTTTAATACGGTGAAAAAAAAAATTAAAAAATTATTTTCCATTTACATTATTTTTGAGTTTAAAAATGTGAAATAAATACTTATTTTTTAAGAAGGTGTTCTGGAACAACAATGCCAACAAGTGTGAAAACATATAAAAACAAAAACAAAATGTTCTTTAGACCATAGTTTGGTCTTCGCCCGTCTCTGGCGTGTCTTCATTATTGTAGCGGCGACAACACAATTATACTTTACTTATTTCATCAATGCATTTCTATCGTGTTCCAAAAACAAAAACAAAAAAAAAAAAACAAAAACAAAACATAAGCATATAATGGAGTTGTGGGCATATGCACCAATGCCAACGAGTTTTCCCCAAAAGAAGACAAAAAAATAAAATAAAATAATAATATTACAAAAAGTTGTAGGGGTTTGGATAATACGTTTCTATTCCCAAAGTTCTCTTGCTTCGATGGATGAAATTTATAATATATGGTTATTATAGCAATTATTATCATTATCTGTAAAAAAGGATGTAGATAAAAATCAAAATAACATCCTACAAGCTAAAACGAAAATTAAAGGACTAACAACTTTCTAAATAACAAAGAGATTATTAAACAAATTTAGTGGTGGCGGGCCTATATAATCTAGATTTTTTTTTTTGTTTTACTAAAATAACATCATTTTTTTTCCCCCAAGAGTGCCGCAAAATATACAGTTTATAATTCCAACTGCCTTCAAGTAATTAACAACTTCTTAGTGGTTTGGTGTAGCTTAGGTTGTTTTGATGCTTGAGGAGTTGGGTTCAAATCTCCACACCTTAACTCTTCCTCAAGTTTTTGCAACATTTCCGACAAAGATAGCCCCATATTAGGACTTCTGTTTTGGGTCCCAAATATCATTGAGCCAACACTGAGCTCCATCCTTGAAGATCAGACAGGTTTCTAATACTAATGTGTTGAAAGTCATTCGACGTGTGAGTTTTACTTGCATCATGTGGAACTTATGTGCATTGGATGAGTTTTTTTTTTTTTTTTTCTCGGCAAAACAAAAGCTTTATTGGCTCGAAAACCAACTGCATTGGATGAGTTTCACCTTGCTTCTTCTTTCTCCGACGAAATGCAAGCTAGCTTTAGGTGAGGTTGGAAGGAGGCACTTCGCGAAAGATAGTATGTCTGTGAGTCCTTGTTTAGTGCACTTAGCCCAGTTGGTTTCCCGAATGAGATTCTTCATAGTTTCCTCAAGATCTATGAACCGACTCCGTCAGGGACAGAGTCAGAAATTTTGGTTAGTGAGGTAAAAAATTAGATTCATATGCAATATATTTTTTCTACGCACAAGTCCAAAAATAACCAAATTAAAAGGTTAATTATAAGATCGATATGCACTAATAATTCATTTTTGTCTCATAATTGGCCTCAAAAGACTTGTTATATTCGCAAAATAATACATGATAGTCTCATTTCTAGCACTATCAACTCTCGAAAAGAAGAGAACGCTTGGAATTTCTATGCACTTAAAACATGCAAGTTAGGATAATTTAGAGATTTTTTGTGGGGTCAAAATAGCTAAGTTATACATATTCTATGAAAATTTGGGGTCAAATTGGTAAAAATAGGATAAAAATTATATCTATTCCTACGAAAATTTGGCAGTCAGTTGGGTCGGCCGTCCTCCCTTGTACCCATGTGCCTCCGCCCTTGGACTCCGTCACACCCATGCAAACACATACATTTGATTCCCGAGGTCCTAAGTTTGTGTTTGAAATCTATGTCCGTAGCACTGCTCCCCTAGAAAATTCAGCTAATTAAATATGAATGCATGGTCCAAGATTTGTTGGCAATAAAATATTGAATCGTCCAAGAGCCCCTACAAGGCTGCAAGAAATTATTGGCAACACTAAGTTGCAAAAATTAGAAATATTTTAATCCTAGTGATCAATAAACGAATGAAAGTTGTGTGTGACTTTAGGGAACTTTATGGGCGTGGTCTCTGGTACCCACATGGAATACAATCTTTTCACTCTTTTGTACTACAGTATCTTTTTTTTTTCTTCTTCTTCTAGATTTGTTATGGGTGTAGGGTTCTGGTGAAGCACCTTTTGCTTATTGGTTTTGCATTTTTTAAAATGAAAGGAGAGTCTTTTCAAAAAAAAAAATTGAAAGGAGAGTTATCTTTATTTATACAACCAATATTTATACCCGTCTAGAGAGGACCTGCTAATTATTTTGTAATTATTATAATAATAACGGTAACTTCTGGACCAATTGGAGTTAACTCGGTTAACACGTACCGTTGTAATTAAAAAACAAAAGATCTCTTCAACGTATTGTGTTATTTATGTAATTATTTTTCCTCCTAATTAGTGGACTATTACTTGACTTGATCTTTCGTGTAAACTTTCGGCCGGGCCAGCAAAAAAAGTCCTCAAACTGCGAATCTAGTTGGAAACAATATTCCAAAATTCAGACAATTTGGTGTGGACTTTTAGTGGTGTTGTTGGTCCCGTTTAGAAAGTAAAATATTGAATTAAATGGTTTAGTCTGTAGATTTATGTCATTGGCTCTTGTCTCTGATCGATCTAAATCCTAATTAAATATCTAAATCATTGATTGAATTGAGATGGAGAACACCCTTTAAAAATAAACTCATGCTTGAATAACGTTTATTGAATCTTAGCAAACTTTCGGTGACTTCAAAGGCCCCGTTTGATAACCGGGTTGAGGGTTGGGATGAGAGTACAAATCCTAACGGATAAGCTCAAAAATAGGTTAGTTTTGATTATTTGTATATGGTTTTTGAGTGCTTTAAATATATAGTTTGTAAACATGATATCTCATTTGAAAAGAACCATGGTTCGAAACAAAAACCGAAGCATAGGTATTTATAAATGTGAAAAACCAATGCTTAATTTAGAGAGTAGTAATTATCAGGACGAAGTTTTCATTCATTCTGGCTCCGAAGGACTGATTCAGTGCAGACAATGTGAAAAAATATCAAATTACACGCAATAATAAAAAAAGAAAAAAAGAAAAAAGTGTAGTGCATTTTTTTAACCCATGGGGTTCCCTTGAACCCCTGAAATCTTAGTGGAGTTGCTTTGCTGACCTCCTAACAAGATGCAAGAACTAGCCCAGTTTCTTTTTTTATTTTTGGGAACACGTTAGAAATGCGTTGATAAAGATAAGAAAAAAGTACAACTATGCTATCGTTGTTACAATAATTAAGTTACGCCAACAACGAGCGAAGACAAAACTTGCCCAGTTGGTTTTTGAATGTGTCAATTGGTCAACTGAAATCTTAAAGTATCGGGAAATGTGAAAATAGTCAAATATGGGAGCAGGAAAGATATTGAAGTCATTAGCTTGGATTGTGTCAATCATCAACTCAATATCTATGGTGTTATTCGGCTAAATAAGTTATTTGGCAATTTTTTTTTGTCTTTATTCGAATTTTTTCTGCATTTTTTAGTTTTTTGTTAATTTTTTGGAGATTATTGCTTATTTATGACAAGAGGAATCTAAAAAGTAAAAAATTACGATCGAAATTTAATTTTTTTGAATAAAGACGAAAAAATTGTTTTAATTTTTTCTTTTTTCAAAAAAATTAGGTTTTGATCGTAACTTTATACTTTTTAGATTCCTCTCGTCATGATAAAACAATAATCCCAAAAAATTTAAGAAAATTTAACAAATGCGAAAAAAATTTGAATAAGGACAAAAAAATAAGCCATTCGGCTTATTTACCGAACAACCTAGGTGATTTGTGATACATATCATTTCAAGATGTGGAAAGTCTGCGATCAAACTTTTGTTTGAAAATTTAAGAGTAAATTTCCGTTTGACCGAAAAAAAAAATAAAATAAAAAATTTAAGAGTAAAAGTGGTGTTGGAATATGACTGGCTCATCATTAATGGGACTTCCAGTTGGAGCTCTACTGCGAACCTTCGAGCCATCTGATCGTGCATTCGACGGCTTGGATCTAATCTCGGTAACCAATGATCGAGAGCCGTTCATTGCCAAGATGAGATCCGAGCCGTCGGATGCACTATCCGACAGCTCAGAGGTGCGCACCATGGTACTGCGCACATCACTGCATAGGACCATCCCCCAATTCTCATTAATGTCAATCTCATAGAATAGTTAGCAAACTAATGAATACTCATCCAAATGCTTAAATCTAATCTGATGTTGTTTTTGGATAAAGGACTAGGATCCTCTCCAGTCCTAAGACAGCCCTGCTCAGAGCATTTTTAAGTGTAGAAATTATTGAAATTGTTCGCATTTTAGATTTTGTTGAGACCATTAATCTTGTAAAAAAAATTGTATGCATCAGATATCAGTGTGCGTAAATATAATCGAGTATTGATTGATATACTCATGTACAAAATCAAAACATGAAGGATCTCGATTACTAAAGTGGATTCCAGAATGATCAAAATATGCTCTCAACAGGACAGTGAAGCTTAAAAAAGGGACAGAGCTCATGTCTAGTTTTTCTTTGGTCTCCATTTCAGTTATGGGCCTTTGAGGGCCCCTCCTAGCCCACAACATTGATCGAAAAATCTCATTGAGTATGTCATCTATGTGGAAATTTTGCATTATTGAACAGATACATACAAAACAGATACATTAGGATGTACTCAGTGGAGGATTTCAAAATTTTTTTAGATGGTATCCGGTTGCTAAAGTTGTAATTTGCTTTGGCGTTTATCATTGAATTTTGTGCCGGATGATTTACGTTTTCCCCTCCCCCGGTTGAGTTTGAGCACTTATGCTCCTCAGCCTTCCCCCTTGTTGTATCCTTTTGAGCTTAATAAAATTTTCTTTTGCCGAGCACAAAAAAAAAAAAATCAAAAAACATATTTTAACAAGGATAAAATGGGTAATTTATTTGTACAAGGAAAATAGGATGACAAAAAATAATATGAAACTTAAATTGCTTTTTTTTTTCTTTTTTTCTTTTTTCTTTCACTTCACTTTCTATCTTTGTCACTTTCCTTTATATTTTCCTTGCTAATCAAATAGACCCTAGGTAAATCATACTCCTAAATGATTTGGATTGTTATATATGGTTCTATGAGTTTGACGGAGTGATTTGATTTTTGATTTAGGACAAAATCGAACCAATTCGATCCATGTTCACTCCTAATTTTGAAGATCGCGCATACATCTGGTTTGTTGGCCATAATGTTGTAAGATTAAATATCAGGTCGCCATAGTACCTCTAACGTGCTTATAGATTTTAGATCTTTGTTTTATTTGCACAATCATGCACACGCTCGACACATGTAGAACCGTGCACGACACGAGTAATTCAGTCGTCTCGTGTTACTGTCACGTGGTGCCTCAACATTTTTTGCTACCGCATATTTTGGTGAGTTGTGGCTTCACAAGAATGCGTGGTGGTAGAGCACCACGTGACATTGCCCCAAGATCGCTCAATAATTTAAATAAAAAGTGACGTGGCTTGTTAGGTGATTCTCCAATTTTGTTATTAATTATGTACTTACTACAAAAAAATGAACTACAGTGACAATCTAGTTGTCACTTAAAGTGTGTAACTAAAGAGTAATTAGAACACATGAACTTGTGACACTATATCAATTGTGAGAGTTTACGAGATAACAAAGCGCAACAACTCAACCATGGCAAGAAATAAGACCTCAAAGGTAAGAAACAAAGAAATGAAAGAAAAGTCCCTCAAAGGGAAGAACACCAACACGTAGGTGGAAAGATTCGAACTTCTGGCCTCCAGGGGTGGTTGCAGGATTTTAACTCAACGGTGACAAAAATATGTTCAAAAAAGTTTGCATACAAAACTCTATATTAAACAACGATGTTGTCTTGCTTGAACACTTATTGGTTAATTTGTTGAGCTATATGATCTACTTACCCACAAATTTGAGAAAATTTTCATTCACTCTGGCTTCATAGGATTGATAAATTCAGTGCAGAGAATGTGAAAAAAAAATTATCAAATTACATGCAAAAATATGTAAAAACTTTAGTGCATTTTTTGAACTCATAGGGTTCTCTTGAACCCATAGAAATCTTAGTGGAGTCGCCTCTGCTGACCTCCTAGCAAGATGCAAAAACTAGCTCAATTTCTTCTTTTTTTGGGGGGGAGCACATTAGAAATGCATTGATAAAGATAAGGAAAAAAGACAACTGCACTGTCGCTGTTTCAAAAATTAAAGCACGTCGGCAACCGAGCGAAGGCCATACTACTAGCCCAGTTGATTTAGCCCAGTTGGTTTATGATTGTGTCAGTTGGTCAACTGAAATCTCAACCTATGGGGAGATATGAAAATAATCAAATATGGGAGCAGGAAAGATAATGAAGACTCATACTTATCTTGGATTGTGTCAATGACTCAATATTTAGATGACTTGTGGTGTATATCATTTCAAAGATGTGGAAAGTCTGTGATCAAACTTTTGTTTGAAAGTTTAAGAGTTGAAAGTGGTATTGGAATATGACTGGCTCATCATTAATTTAGTCAAATCTCATAGAATAGTTTGAACAAATAATGAGTACTCGTCCAAAGGCTTAAATCTGATCTGATGTTTTTTTTTTTTTGGTAAAGGACAAGGATCCTCTCCGGTCTTAAGACAACCCTGTTCAGAGCATTTTTTTTAAGTGTAGAGTTATTGGAATCGTTCGCATTTTAGATTTTGTTGAGAACATTGATCTTGTAAAAAAATCGTATGGATCAGATATCAGTGTGCGTAAATATAATCGAGTATTGATTGATATACTCATGTACAAAATTAAAACAGGAAGGATCTCGATTACTAAAGTGGATTCCAGAATGATCAAAATATGCTCTCAACAGGACAGTGAAGCCTAAAAAAGGGACAGGGCTCATGTCTAGTTTTTCTTTGGTCTCCATTTCAGGTATGGGCCTTTGAGTGCTCCTCCTAGGCCTACAACAATGATCGAAAAAGCTCATCGAGTATGTCATTTATGTGAAAATTTTACATTATTGAACATCGATATATACATAATCAAAAAACATATTTTAACAAGGATAAAATGGGTAATTTATTTGTACAAGGAAAATGGGATGACAAAAAATAATTTGAAACTTAAATTGCCGATTTTTTCGTTGTACGATTGCATTTGTTCATACAGTATCTATCGTTGTTTGATCAAACTAATTTTTAAAGCAAATGAAGTATTCGATGAGTTCTACAAAATGAACGATGTGTTATTATTGTTGTGAGCCTCTTCTAGGCCCACAAGACCCAAAACCAGACCCGACTGAAAAAAAAAAAACTGGATGAGGTGTTCTGTCCCTTAAAAAAAACCTAGAGATGATTCTCTTCCTTGGGTAAAAATACCTAAAGCAACATAAATGTGCCCTGTATAAACCAATCATTTTGGTAGGGTACATGGTGACGAATATTTGTACCAAAATGGGTACAGGCACAAAAATTACTGCAATTAGTGGAGCATTGGGGGGAGTTCTAGAGGGTGCTAGTGGCATCGAGCATCAGTTTCTCTTTAATTTGGCCGACATGCAATCGAAGTCGTCCATTGTTGAGCATAGATGATTTGGATCGGTTCAACACGTCGACTGTCCATGCCCCCCGGGTTGGTAGGGGAATTGGGCTCGTCCGAATCTCTCCCAGATGATCTGGGTTGGTAGGGGATTGGATTGAAGACGCTTTGACGCCCCACGCGCGTTATCTGACTTATAGTGCACCTCTAGAAATTTGAGTACCACTAAAAGCTCCGGATTCTGCAGAGAGGCCACTGTCGTTAATTCATTTTTGCATTTAACGGTTCAGATTTAAAAAAAAAAAAAAACTCTTCCAGGACAGAATTTTTCAAATCTGAACTATTAAAAATACTTTTGGACGGATCATACGGAGGATGCTCTGCAGTCTAACAACGGACAACAGAGAAACCATATTCCCACCAAAAAACCTATTATTGGGTACCACGTAGGACACTCACTAGGAAATCTGAGGACCTTATCTAAGACGAGGATCAAAACAATTGAGAGACAGGATTTTCTGTGCCGGAAATCTCCGCCCTTCTATGTCAATGGATTTTAGGGCCGTTTGATTTAAAGCATAAAAAGACACACACAATCCAACGGCCGAAATATTCTTCGACACAGAGGCACGAGAATTTTCGGGACAGAAAAGATCGGATCCCAGCGATGGATTCGGTTTTTATTCGTAATCTGCCCCTTTCAAGGGGACGGTGTCCTATAATCAGGTAGTGCCCTTAACTGTACCATCATCACTCACGTTCTAAAGGCAGAGGGGAATGGACACAATAGTCACAATATTATTAAAGTACTACCCAAAAAAAGAAAAACAATCAATTGAATTTAGGAAAGAGAAAAAAAAAGAAAGAAAAAGAAACAGACAGAAGGGTGTCAGTTGGTCCCCGCCACTACGCCGTAGTACTTGTTTAAATGCGTGCACCCAAATAAAGAGGTCTGACTTTTTTGGGTTCTTTTCCACTGCACTTGATGCATTATTGCAATCCTCTTGCTTTTCTTTTTCTTTTTATTTTTATTTTGAGTAAATTTTACTGACCTCTCCTGAGATTTCTGACAAACGTAGGGCCTCCCTCGAGTATTTTTAAATTATGCTTTCCAAACTTTCTTCTTCTTTTTCATTTTGAGTAAATTTCACTTACCTCTCCTGAGGTTTCTGATAAGCGTAGGGGCCTCCCTTTGAGTTTTTTTAAATTATACATTCCTTCCTGGCTTCAGAAATTGTTATACAGATTCCCACTTCCGTTAACTAATCCACAATGGGTTCGATATCTAGTGTTTTAATTATTTGTATTAAGAATTAGTAAACAAAAAGGTGTTTTTTGTGCCACAATACTTGTACTATTAGTTTGTGTGCTAGAGTATGATAAATCTTAAAATGTACTAGCATGTGTGCTAAGTTTGGCAATTGAGCTAGCAAACAGTATATAAGTTGGTTCCATCTCTGTTAATTCAAACTTCAATCATAAATGTCAATGTCCAAGCACACACTTGCGGGACCTACTGTTTATCATAAATACACACTTTAACAAATATTTCAACACACAAATTGTGAGACCCCACCAAGCAAATCCCACATCGGCAAAAAATAGAACGGTGATATGATATATAAGTGAATCCGGCCAGTTACTGTATAACAGAAAAAATAGAAAGTTGTTATTACACATTCTATAATTGCATAAAGAAACTCGAAAAATATTTTTTTTACCAAAATATCAATTCCATTTTCTCTTCTTCTTTTTGTCAAAATCACTAAAAAAAACTATCTATTAATCAACTAGCAATTTTTTTTTTTATATCTTTTTACAAATAAAGACTTAAAAGCTAGAGAAAAATAAAAAATATCACATTTTTCCAAAAAAGATCAACATGTAAAGAAAATAAGAAATGAAGAAGGAACAAAATAAAAAATAAGTCCACAAAATAAATACTAGTAGTAGTTGTAAAATAAATAACATGGAATAAATAATCAAATTAAAAATGGAATGAGAACATAAAAGCTTATGAAAATTAAAAAATATAACAAGAACCAATAATCAAGGATGAAACTAGGGGGCTAGTAGGGGTGGTCACCCCTCCTATATTTTTTTTTAAAAAAAAAATACTACTATTACATTGAAAAAAATTTTATCATCAAAATATATAGTCTTACCCCGTTCTAGAAATATAGCTCTCCCTCCCTACGCGGAAACCTGACTCCATATAATGCAAAAATATATGAACTTATATTTTAAGGGCATTTATGGCATTTAAGAGGTAAATTTAACATCATTAGGGAGTTAGTTAATGAAAGGGGGAATCTATATAGTAGTTTCTAAAATAAAGGAGGACATTGTAATTTTAAAAAGCTCAGGGGAGATCTTTGCATTTGTTAGAAACCTCATGGGATCGAAGGGGGAATTTGTATAATAGTTTCTAATTTCTAAAGAAAGAGAGGGCAAGGTAATTTCAAAAATCTTAAGAGATATCTCTGCATTTGTCAGAAACCTCGTGGGAGGTTAGTGAAATTTACCCTTTCATTTTTTAGTAGTATAATGCATAAAAAATTGGTTTTAGGTTCATTATGTGAATTTTATAAGCCCACCTATTAGTTTTGTGAGGTGTCAAGTTCATTTTAAAAAGTTCATAGTAGACCCACTCCACTCCCTAGGGTAAGGTACCCTACAATTTGGACATTTTTATTGAATTTTTTAGGGTTCACTTCACTGTCATATGAAGGGGAGCACACAAAAAGCTAAACCAAAAACATTTCTAGAGGCCTTGAAACCCTAGATATTCGGTGTATACTGGCTACTATTCATATCAGGAAATTGGGGGAGTTTTTTTCAGTAGTTTTGGTGCCTTGCAAACTACAGTTGTATTTGGTTGTTTTTTTTTCTTCTTTTTCTCTATTTCTTTCCTCTTGTAATATTTTGTTATATTAATAATAAAATACTATTTTTCTGTTCAAATAATAATAATAATAATAATAAATATATCTTGGCAAACGTTACCGTAGCTAGGTTATAATTGCTAGTAAAACCATTTATAGCTACTTTTCCATTTTTTAAAAGGAAAAAAAGGAAAAGTAGCACTTCGTGACAAAAAGATGGGTGTAGAGGAGCATATATAACCCGACACAAAACCTGTCTCCTCCCACTGAGGAGTGAGGAATGCCCAAACACTCGCTGGGCTCCGCGGACGCAACCACTTGAACGGCTGAAAAACGCTAACCGCAAGCGACGGCCACAAACCGGCGATACAAGTAAGTTTTTGCCCAAATAGAACCTAGCCACACAATTTTTTATTTTTTATTTTGATAACCAGATGCCTGAGTCAGTTTACGCGCATCTTAAGCCAACCGCACAATTGATCACGTAGAGTAAATGAACGACCTTAGCAACAAAAGCAAAAAAAGAAGAAGAAGGTAAATAGTAGTGAACAAAATACTTTTTTTTTTTCCTCTAAAAATTCTGATAAAATATATTTTTAAAAATATTTGGGAGATTGGACAATGTTTTTCCCCTCACAAAAATAAGGTCCCGTTTCGCTAAGGTACTTATTTTTTAAGTACTCATTTCCTGCTTTATTATTTCACAATACATCCTTTTAATTCTACAAATAAAATAAGTACTAATTTGAGTTAGTGAAACGGGGGCTTAAATGGGAATATATTGCTTAGTTTGGACGATAGTGATCTTGTGGAGACATGAGACTGATATACCATATTTTCGCGAGTTCTACGTTGAGATTGACTGGAATGAAAATGTGATTTCCGCTAACATATAAACCAGGAATTCGCATTCCCAAAGTATGGAATGTGATCCTTCCCATACAGGAATCCTGGATTGATTCCTTGGTTCAATCATTAAAAAAATGTTGGACTCTAGTAATTTAATATCAAATAAACTCATGGATAAATCTAATCACTTTCAATTTCCATTTTGGCCAAGTCTTTAGTAAAAATTAAGTGCCATTTTTAAAACTCAAACTTAAAAAAAAAAAAAAAAATACCCCTCAAAGAATGCAGTGGGACCGTGCCCCCATTGGTCCTATGCTGGCTCCGCCATTGTGTCTGATCTACTTCATTTTTTTAACAGATATTTAACATATCTAGACTTATAAAATAAACATCTCCAATAGCCAAATTAGACGGTGGAAGCTTTTGTACCATCTCATTTTCCATATAGATTTTAATTGCAAATTAGTATTTTCTCTCATTCGGAATCTTACATAATTATAATTACTCTAAAGCCCTTTCCATAATTATGATCGTTTCTACCATACTTCTCTAAGGCTCTAAATAATTTGAGGGCTATTGTAGAAACCTCGGAGGGACACAGATGTGTTAGTAGTAGATTGACGCAAGCGAGTTTTACACAACACACGCAACATACAAAGGATGGAGGGACACAGATTCATATACAGATGTGTTAGTAGTAGACTGACGTAAGTGAGCTTCACACAATACACGCATAGAGTCAAACCCCACCGCTTTGTTTCATCACTCCCTCCACCGCTCTCAATCCTTTTTTTTTTTGCTCGATTCTATCGCTCTCAATTTTACCGTCAAAAAGTATTTTGAACGGTCTGGATTTTAAAATCCTCTTTCCTCTCTGGAAGAGTTTTTTTTTTAAAATCCGAACCATTAATTGCCGAGACCAACGGTGAAATTGAGCGCTGCTGTGAAACAGAGCGGTAGACGTAGGACCAGTGCAATACACGTAGAATCCACAAACATTCACAGCGACTTGGAACTTATCAAATTCTGGATGTGTGCTGCTTTAACTTCTTCTGTTCTTCCTCCCTATCCCTTAATCCGCCGCCGAACAGGACCTTGGTTTTAAACACTTTCCCGTCATGCTAGCAAGTTGGCCACTTGAAAAAACAATTCTGGACTCTTGTGCTTACCACCAAATCATCACAAAGTTTACACGCACTGGTCAATTTTTACCGTTTTTCCATCGCTCTCAATCTCATCGTTCAAAAGTGTTTTGAACTGTTCGAATTTAAAAAACTCTTCCCTGTAAGATTTTATTTATTTTTTAAATCGGGAATATTAGTTGCCGAGATGGACGGTGAGATGCTGAGCGGTGGGCGTAGCACCGCTGCCCAATCACATGCCGCCACATCCACCCTCCGAAAGCTCGGTGCACTCATTTATTTTTTTGCCTTCCTACGGACAATTTTTCAGTGCCAAATGGGTATCACGTGGTGTCCGCTCGAGGCATTAAGCCTTCCATTATATTTTTGGATGGCTCGGATATAGAGAGAAATGAAGAGTGAAATTGCTAGGGTGAGAGAAAAGAGAGTGTTTCAATCTGAGTCATCCAAAAATATATTAAACGGATCAAATATACCGAACAGATACCAGGTGGGATATACTCACAGGCACCGAAAAATTTCTCCTTCCTACGCAAATAAAACCACCCACCCACCCGCATCAATAAGAACTCCAAAAAGGCCATCGAAACGTCTCGTCTCATCACTCAACCAGTCTTCTCTCTCTCTCTCTCTCTCTCTCCAACCAGTCGTCTTCTCTCTCTCTCGCTCTCTCTCTCTCTACATAATCGATTGGGTCCGTCGGTTACTGTTCGATTTGGTCAGAGAAATTCAGGATAACGTGCCGACACCTGTTGCGCCTGCATGGGAGAGACGATCGTTTCTCCTCCTCCACAAGCTGATACGCAGTTCTTAAACCGACATGGATTACGCGTCGACAGTTTCTCCCCTTTTTTTTTTTTTTTTTCCCTCTCTTCTTCCAACCCCCGCCCCCCCCCCTTTTTTTTTTCCTGAGTTTTTTCAATTACTGACGAGTAAACCCTAGATTCAATTACTGAGAGTTTTCGTTTACCGGCCTCTAGTTTCTTTAAATGGGCGGTACCATAGCCAGATCTGACTGTTTGTTGCCATTTTTAGAGGAAACGAAAACGAAATCTCACCTACTTTTTTCCCTTGAAATTTCTCTTTTCATTTTTTCTTTTCGCTTTTTCTTTTTCCCATTTTCTGGGGAAAAAACTGACAGAAGAGAGTGAGCACACAGTGGCAAATTGGCTATAAATCTGTATACCCTTGTTCTTGTGTGCTCACTTCTCTTCTGTCATTTTCCAGAATTTGATCTCCATCTCTCTCTCTCTCTCGAATTGCCATTTCTGCTGTTCATGTTACATCAAAATTGCACTGGGTAGAATATTTTATTACATTTTGCGGGATTTAATGGCATGGAAGCGTGGCTTTTGATGGGTTTTTTTTTAAAAAAAAAAGTTCTTTGAGAAGGTAACCCTAATTACTGTTGCTTAATTAACGGAAAATTAAACTGTTTGATTATGGGACCATTAGTCTGTTGTACTAGCACGTTAAACGTCTCCATCATTCTAGGCTGGTCCTCCACACAAATCCCTCTCCCCCTCTCTCTCCAAATCTCTCTCTCTCTCTCATCAGCGACTTGCAGTTATCTTTGTTATGATGTTTCCTTTTTTAAATCATGCGCATGCAATGTTTACTTGAGAATTGGTTCCAATTTGGAGTTTGTTTTCCCACCTGAATCTGGCCATGCTCAGATGGTTTGTGCGCTCAATGCACAAATGGGGACCATTTCTTGTTCAATTCAATCTCATTGCAAATGGGTTTTTACCAATTTCGTGAGTTCCAATTTTTGTTTTCTGTGTTGAGAGTTGTTAATTGGTTATTCCTGACTTTTCATTTTTCTTTTTCTCAGTATACTCGATTTCCTTCCATGTTTTCGCCCTCTTTTGTTTGCCTCTTGTTCCTTTCTGTTTTGTTTTCCAGTTATGGATCGTGATGGAGGCTTGTGAGATTCTGCTATGGACGAAAATGTCACAGGAGAAGACGAAGACCAGGTTGATGAAAGGCCTAGTCTCTTTGAGATCATTCGGAAATAAAGTGTAATTTATCTGATTCTCTATGTGAGCCCTCACTATTTCTGGTCACTAGATTTGTGGGTATTTTTTTTCTTTTTCTTCTGGGATCTCATGAGTTTTGATTTTTTATTTGAAGTCAGTTGGAAATTTCAACAAGTATCTGTGAGCTAATCTGAGGAACGAGTGCAGCATTTCATTTTGTGGGGTCATTTTATGTTGAGGCCTCGAGTTTTTTTTCTGCTGGTATTCCGATATTCCGCGGCTCTTTTCTCCCTTTATGAAGGGTGAGTTCGTGAATTCGACTGCTCCTTGACTGGAACAGCGATACTGGGGCGCAACGCAACCGATTTTTGGCCATTACTTGCTGTAGATGCTGCGCTCATTGCACACCAAGGTGCGATGGTTTTTAATAGCGCTAACATAGCGGGTTTTCTGCAGTCTTAACACCCTTACACGCCAATATACCAGCAAGATAGACTGAAAATCACCGGCGTATAGGCTGGTGCCCGCTAAGTATCGATATTGGGAAGATCAAGGTCATCGTTATCTTTGAGGTTATATTGAAATCGAAAGGCAAACCACTCAATAATATTAGGAGTGAAAGTCAAATAGTACTTGATTTCCTTTTTGATCCGAAGGTTTCTTTTTTTTCCATTTGTCGCCAATGCAAATAGTTTTTGGGGTGCTGTCATCGGGATATACTTGATGTGATACCATTTCATTCTGCTGGCTCATTTTTGTGATGTGGGCTCTAACTTTCCTGCAGGTGTTCATGCATCTTTTTGCCCTTTTTGAAGTTTGAGTTTTGTCTCGACGCGCTATAGGACCAAGTGGAATGACCAAATGGGATTACATCATGGAACATACAGGTATTGGTCTTATCTTGTCCTTCCCAGTTTTCTCTGTAGCTTTGTTGAGGTTGTTATATTCTCATGAAGTGTTTAAATTTCAGCATTGATCGGTATGTCCAAAGCATATTACTTCGACATAACACCTAGTATACATATGAAAGCTAAAGTTGTTGCCCTTTAGATTGACAAGAAACTGTTTCACATTTCGGAAATTGGGAAAAATCCGATGTTATCCAGCCGTGAAATTCAATTATTTCCACAGGCAATAGTATATGGTGTGTGATTTATGAATAATCTAAGCGTGAGCATTGTTTACCCCAGCTATTTATCTTTCTCATATCAACTATGTAAGGTGTTATCGGGTATTTCTACATGAAGATGGTAGATAACAACTATCAATGGGGCTGACATATGTTTAGATCGAGGGCTATTGGAGTGGAGTTTATTGCGAGCTCCTTGGTCTTCTTAATGTTTCTTTTAGACTATGTGTAATGGAATTTCCGAAGTATATAAATTACCTTAGACACACGACAATTGACTGAGGGTGTGAGATTCGTGTGCCCTAATTTTTATTCGACATTCACCTAGGAAGCATTTAAACTACTCAACTTTACTATTCAACTGTACGTGAAACTATGATAAATGACAAGAAAATCTATGATATATTGTAAACATATTTTATGTTGGAAACTAGGCAAAGTATATTGGAAGCAATATTCATGATGCAATGTCCCAATGTTTTTGACATGATAATTAAATAGGTTTGATGCTTAGAGTACATTTACCCGACACCACACCCAAATCCATGCAAGATATGTTTTTAGAAACTAAAATGATATATAAAACAGCTTCAAGGGATAGAGGGAATACTTTACACGCCTAAGACGGGTCATAGCACATGTCCTTCATAACAAAGAGACCACAAACCCTCATCACTTTGCATCTAATGTCACAATTAAGAAACAACCAATGTGTTCATTTGGTATCCACTTATCCTCATAACCAAGGTTTATAGATTGTACACGCTTACGAAACTAAGACACAATGGTTAGGCAACCTTAGGGATAACTTTTTGCCAAACTTTAGGTGCATTCTTTTTGGTTGTTTTCTTTTGATTCTTACTTAGATTTGGATCAAATTTTTAAATCCCGTCCTTTGTCTCAATGAGAGGGATCAGAAAAGTATAGAAACATAAACCGAAGGTTAAAAAAGTTCATGTAAGATAACAAAAAAGACCCACAACAAGTAACTTTTCCATCGTCTTATATGAACTTTCTTATAACTTCGGTCTATGTTTTTGCACTTTTTTGATTCCTTCCATTGAGACGAACGACGTGATATAAAAATTTGAACCAAATCTATTAAGAAAGATAAAATAATTAAAAGTACTGCTCAAAAAATGTTGATAAAAAGTTAGGCCAAAGGGGACCTTAGTAGTCACAAAAAAAATCTGGAAACCTCTTCTTTTTAAATAAAAAAAGAAAAATAGTTTATACCAAAGACTTGGCCTTTTGAGATAGTAATAGGTGATTTTTTGTTTTTGTTAAACGTTCTACTTGAATCAAAAGCAATTTATGATGCAAGGCAGTTGTCATGTATGTCATTGAATGACAGTGTCGTGGGCCTACTTTGTGTTGTCTTTAGGCATAGCTTGTCATGGTTTACAAAATTTTGTTTGGCTAGCTCAGTGAGCACTTGGTTGGTAACTTGGTAGAGATATTTATTCGCCTTGCAAGAACGACGTATCTCTTCAATTTGATAGCAGGAAGTCGAGGAATTTGGAAAAGAACCCATCTCTGAGAAATTTTATTAAACGTGTCAAACTTTCTATGTTATGCATTTGAGTCAACGAATCAAGTTTAATTGCTATCGTTTCTGGCCCAATAGCCTGCCCTGGGCTAAGGCGAAAGAGGTGGCAGCCTTAGGCCCCCCGAAAAAGTGTTGGAAGAGCCGAGCAAAAAAAAAAGTGTTGGAAGATAGGCCCCCAACTATTTTATTTAGTACCTTCTGTATGAGGTCAGTTATTTTTCAAATACCTAAACAAATAATTCCAATGGGAAAAAATTATCAAAATTCGCCTTAGGCCCTCAAAATATTAGGGCTGGCTTGTGTGGCACATGGCTCATGTCTCTTAGATTGATAGAGCTATGTGTTAAAAATGTCTTCTATATAACTCTATTGATATTAAACAATTTTTAGCAAAAATGTTGTGCATTTGTTGTGAGATAGTGGATTAGAAAAAGAATACTAAACAATAGTTTGTGGGGCTGAATGATTTTAGTAATGGGTAGTGCTTTACTTTCTTCCTCTATTTTCTCTGCTCTACCATTATTTGCAACATAATAAAATATGTTGGTATCAAAAGTTAGGTCTTTTATTTAGTTCACTTTGTTATGCTTGATGATGATGGCGAAATCTTTTTTTCAATTCTCTCTCTATGAATCCTTCACTCTATTTATGGTTGAAATGCCCAGCTCAAGTATGTGTACCTATGTTTAGTTAAATAAAATGTATTTTGTGAGTATTCCTTAAACAAATACGCTTCTAGCTTTCTGTTCAATAATTGAGTATTTAACTATGTTTAATGATTCTAAAATAAGTGGTGCATTATTTATTCATTTTTTGTTTGATATGAAGGAATTCACATAAAACTTTCTATGTGGTGTAATAATACATATGAAAGTTATACGGTTGAGTCCAGGCCCAGGAGACGCTATTAAGTAAATAGCATCAAGTTGAGTTCCTTGTGTAAAAAAAGAATAGAAGATTAAAGTTTATCTCCATTTGATATGATAAGAGTTTGTCCAATAAACCTGAGAACTATGGTTGTATTGAACCGATTGTCCCCTCTTGGGAAGTTTCAAGTATGTTTGAGAAGTTTCAACATTAAGCACATACACAGTGGTTTTAACTTTCGGTTGGATGTTTCCTTTTTTGCTCTCTCTTTTTCACTCTTCCTATAGGTGAGCTTTTATGTTCATCTGCTTGCATGTACCCTTTTTGAGTTCTATAAAAAGTTTTGATTTGCCGAGCAAAAAAAAAAAAAAGTACATACACAGTGGTTAATTTATTATGTCTTTTTTATCTTGGATTCCATGACGATTGGTAGTTTAGGTTTTTTTTTTAATCCGGTATTTTAACTTTTGTTGGCATTGGTTTTTGGTGGTTTTGGGATTCACTATTTGACTTCTGAGCTTATTATTGTCCCTTCGCTGGTTTCTTCTTTTTCTTATTTGCTGTTTAGTTCCCTTGACTCGCTACTCCCTAGTGTATGGTTGTATTGAGTCTTAAACAATTTAGCTTATGTTCTTGTCAACTGGAAATTTGGTAAACAATTTAGCTTATGTTCTTGTCAAATCGACTTGTCAACTGAATGCTTGTTATGCTACATGGAAGGTGTTTTTAATTTTGATTTCATTAATATAAGTTGTCTTAAGTTATGCTAAATGGAAGGTGTTTTTAATTTTGATTTCAGTTTAAGTTCTTTGGAGAGGGGTGGGGCGGTCCAACTCTCTGTTGGATGGTCCTCCCTTCCTTTTTCTTGTTTTCTTTGCTCTTAAGTTTTTGTGCTTAGTGAGTCTATTCTCGATGTACCCCTCTCGATCTAATAAAATTTCTCCGTTTTGCTGAGAAAAAAAAAAGTTGTCTTAAATCTTGGTTTTTTAGTTTCGTACTCAAATTAGGGTACAATAATATAGTAAGTTTCTGAGGCTTTCCTTATTTTGTATAGTAAGTTTCTTTTCGATTGACCCATACATATTAAAATGGGAAAATAATGTGCATTATGACTTGTTTTGGAAATAAGTTTTAATGCCTATTGCTCGCCTCCAACAATATTACTCTACTGATGTTTCTACATACATGTACACTATACATATGCATATGTTTAAGGAATAATAATATGATTTCTTCACACATGTTTTCTAATTTTGAAAGAAAGTAATAGGAACTTGCAACGTGAAGTACATGCTACTAAAGGGACAGAAGATTAAAGTTTATCTCCATTTTATGCGGTAAGAGTTTGTCCAATGAACCTGAAAACAATAGTTGTATGGAACCGATTGTCCCCTCTTGGGAAGTTTCAACACTTAGTACATACACAGTGGTTAATTTAATATGTCTCTATGATAATCTTGGATTCATTGAGAATTTGTCTTTTAAGTTTTGTTTGCATTGTTTTATGGTGGTTTCGGGATTCGCTGTTTGACTTCTCAGCTAATTATTGTCACCTTGCCCACATCTACAGTCAAGCTAATCAATCTGTGGACTGCCTGGCAAGGCTGGGATCACAAGAAGAGGAGGAACTGATTGTAACAACAAATGTCCCGTTAGCTGCGAGGTAATTTGGGGCATATTCGTACTTAGTTTATCGTTTTGGCATCTATTTGGCTTGTATCCCTATCTGGTACGATGATTCTCTATCTCGGCTGTATGTTTAATCTATGACATTCCCGTTCGACCAAAAAAAAAAAAAAATTGTCGTCACCTTGCTGGTTCCTTCTTATTTGCCGTTTAGTTCCCTCGACTCGCTACTCCCTAGTGTATAGTTCTGTTGCGTTTGAATTATATATACATTGACCAGTTGAATTTCTAGGCAACTGAAAATTTGGTAAACAAGCTTAATTTCTTGTCAAAAGACTTGTCAATTGGATGCTTATTATGCTGAATGGAAGATGATTTTAAATTTTGATTTCAGTAATTTCGTTGTCTTAAATCTTGGTTTTTTTAGTTCCGTACTCAAATTTTTTGATCGGCAAAGGAAACATTTTATAAAACTCGAACGGGATACATCGAGGAAAAAACGAAATTTACAACCACATCCAACCGACAGTTGGATGTCCACCTAAACACTATGTTACAATTTCAATTTCCGGATACCATCTAAGAATAACTTGAACTCCGGATACCTAATTTCAAGTTCCATACTCAAATTAGGGACATGAATATAGCAAGTTTATGAGGTTTTCCTTGTTTTATATAGTCTTTCTTTTCTATATTTTATTAGAATTTAAGTACATTTCTGCTTCAAAAATAGCAACAGCCTTTGAAACATACTAATTTCAACAGGGAAAAAAATCTGCATTATCGCTTGTGATGTGTCCGCATACATATACACTATCCATATGTATATGTTTCAGGAATAATATGATTTCTCCACACATGTTTTCTAATTTCGAAAGATAAAGAAAACTCTCTTTATTCTCCTCGCATATTTAGGGAAATAGGAACCTGCAATGGGAAGTAGATGGTACTAAAAATTTAAGAGAGTAATTGAAGAACCGAAGTGAGAAATGCTGAATCATATTCCCGTTGTAATACTTGCTTTGGTTTTTCCTTAATTTGTTATAATGATTGCATTGCTAATATTGGATCCACCTTCATTATCAATCCTAAAGTTACTAATCATCTGAACCCTTTACATTGTAGTATATATATTCTTTTAATGTACCTAGGCATTGGGTTCAACTTCCAAGTCTTCTAGATATATTCGAATTATGGTTTCATCTATTATACCCGACCGTTAGTTACATTCTTCCTCATTATGGCCATTTTTATTTGTCTATATGATTGTAACATATATTTCCTCTCTTTTAGGGATGCTAGGTATCCTTATTGGGTTGTGGGCCTGAGGTTATTAACAAGCAACAAGGGTATTCTACTTCTACATCATTGATTTGGATGTAGGTAAGTACTTGAAACAACTAATTGCCCATGTCTGTTTGTGCATGATGTCTCACAAGGTTTAGTATTTCAGTGTATTGTTTTCATATTCGTAATCATGTTTATATTTTGGAGGTTTAATTTATTAAAAGGAAAAGGCAATCATGATTTGGTTTTTGTTTGCTAACTATGACTATGCTTAGGCCATTTACACACACAAAGAGATATTGAAATTTAGGCCATCTGCACACACAGAGATATTGAAATTTAGGAGAAAATTGTACTTCTCGTAGACTCGTAGGGGTTGAGAGTATTTTTCCCCCCGATGATTGTGCATTCTCTATAATGTTCTGGCTGTATTTTGCAAACTCTCCTATTTTCATGAGTTGTATAAAATTTCATTACTTGAAAAGCCTTTGTTGTAAGTTTTCCTGTTGACTATAGTTAGCAATGTTTTAAAAGGCCTGAGGCTCATTAAAGAGCCAAGGGCACTTTGAGCCTAAGCGACGAAGCGCGTCTCAGTGAAGTGAAGCCGCGCATTTGAAAAGTTGAGTAGAATATACCTTACCAAGTGACAAAATGACCGAATATCATCAAATATGACATCTATTATTGAAAGCAACATACTATATAATAAGCCAAGTATCATACTTTGAAGTCCAAAAGGTAGAACATCAAGAATCAAGTTGACATTCAAATGACCATATATGAAACGTAACAAAAGAACATACTACGTGTCACGCCCCGCCCCGTAAACAGCACCCAAAGTGGGCCCGAGTCAGCGCGGCCACGTGGTATTCCACACAGAAGACCAAACCACACAACACAACCTGATAGAATAAACACCCAGTGAAAGACTTCTCACAATAAAACAGAAATGAGTCAACGTACCGACCAACCAATCACAAGCTCGCACAACTAACCACAACCTCTATTACAATTCTTAATAAGTTCTATACTTTAACATATCCACCAATGACTTAATTAAAACTTATATAAATCAATTTCTTCATTAACTACCTACAATAAGCTCGACCATCAACATCTCCCATAGCTAACGCTCGAATACACCTCAACACGTTGACGGATAGTGGACCCACTTTAAGCCACCTGCTATCTGGCAATCCAAAAAGGAAAACCAGAGTGTGTGAGACATAGAAGTGTTCGATAAAATATCACAATACCCGAAGGAATATCAACATAAATATGAAACTCCAACATAACTGATGCTTTGTTTGGTTTCATTTTTGAAATTTTTTTTATGAGAGTAGTAGGAGTAATAAGTGGAGAGAGAGAGAGAGAAATGATTGAAAGTATGAGGAATCTTTTAAAAAATACTTTTCAAAGTAAAACAAACAAGGCATGAAACACTCGAATGTAAACAACAGTTATATCCATCACATGCTCCAAACACAATAATAATATTCAATGATAACACACATATAAGACCACATCACAGGGGGTGATCGTCTGCCACATTCCCTTGTACCCCTAGAGTTGTGTCCCACATACCATGCTCCCATTCACTAATAACCAGTCGGCATGGCATACGAGATGGTATGCCTCACACGTAAACCCTTAGCGGTACAATCAATACCTCAACAAGCACACATAATTCTCAATGATGCATATCAACAACTAATCTCATGTTCCACACACCATGCTCCCAACCACCGTTAGATATACGGTTTGGTTTATTACACGGTGTGCCTGACATGCACACTCTTTCAATATATCAACAACTAACAAAGATAGCATGATATAACCCGCCACCACAACAATACAACATAACCATGTCAAACACACCCTTCGATTCGACTGGAGTATGTCAAACTTACGGTTTAGGCACCTCTCATTTGACCAGCTCGCTAACTAGTCATAAGCTAACTCATATTAGCATACTTCTCCATTGAAATGATCAAACAAATGCATGATAACACCCCTCAACATTTAACCAAGTTAACATATGTCAAAAGGTTAACAAGGCCACCAATCGTCCCCTAATCCATTTTACAACCATTTGAGTTATAGAGCTTACAAGGTATTAAACGATGTTAAACGAACTTAAACATATCATCTCAAAGACCTCTAAGTGTCCCCAAGCAAGCATAGCGCTTAATCATAACATAACCCCAAAATCGGTAAGCTCAGAAACCCACTTCTTCTCTTCTCCTCTTCTTCTTGCCCCCCCTCCTTTTTCTCTCTTTCTATATATGTGTGTGTGTGTGTGTGTGTGCAGTCCGGCTCTTATGAGGACCACCTCATTTT
The DNA here is from genome assembly GCA_025413875.1 of Rhododendron molle. Taxonomy (NCBI): domain Eukaryota; kingdom Viridiplantae; phylum Streptophyta; class Magnoliopsida; order Ericales; family Ericaceae; genus Rhododendron; species Rhododendron molle. Next base: position 45,062,385 of record CM046389.1, on the reverse strand, counting down.
AATAAAATGCGGATCTCCCTTTTCCGATTGAATTTTAATGATCCGAGCCGTTCAATATGTTCAGAACGTGATTTTAAAGGTACTCGCAAGAAATCAGCAAAAAATAATGAACATGAAGGGCTTCATTTGAGCAGTTTTTGTTTATTTTTTATCAAACGGTTCAAACAAAAACTGTTTGGATGAAACCCTTCCCGATCATTTTTTTTGTCGATTTCTCGCGAGTACCCTTAAAATCACGTTCTGAACACATTGAGCTGCTTAGATCATCAAAATTTGATCGGAAAATAGAAGAAATGAGGAGATCTGCATTTTAACTCCCTCATTTGAGATTGAGTGTCTCTGTGTGTGTGTGTGTGTATATATATATATATATATATATATATATATATATATATATATGTTTGGAACAAGATAGGAATGGGAAGATATTTCTCCCAGGATATTTTGATAACACCTAAGGAAAATGATCACATGCAAATGAAACCGTAAACAACTTATGCTCCAACTCCTAAACCACATAAAAACCACCCGTAAGTTCCACCTCCTTCGAATCAGCCCAACTTCTCATATTAAAATTAAAAATGTGAATTGAAATAACTAAATATCCGGAGCATCCATCAAAAACTAATTTTTCAGTGTTTAGCCTATAGATTTTTGAAACGTGATGAAATAATATGCTAATAGTGGCCTAATATGGAAAGTCACAGTCTTGTAGAAGAAGTGCCAGTGGAAAACATATTAGGATTTGAGGCATTTTATAAGAGCTATGATCTGGTGCTTTGATCACATTAAAAGCTAAAATTGGGTGCGTTGTGTCTCACTCAGCATTATACAACAACTGTATGGCTTTGATTGAAGGCAAAGGTTTCTTAGAGTTAATGGTTTAGCGCGTGCTTTATGTGCCTTGGGATAATCCTGAGGCACGTGCGTTGCCTCACTCCCGCTTTGCCTCCCGTGTTTCTCTTCAAAGAGCACACTTTTTGAAATCACTGATAGTTAGGATGCTTATATATGATATTTGGTTCATAAATGAGGCTATCTATTCATTGAGCTCCTTCACTTGTTTTGATATTTAGTTGGTGAATAGTGAGTTTCTCAGATATAATTTTCTCTATTAAGAGTATTAAGAGTAATTTCGGAGTGTGAATGTCACCATATCTGTTTGTGAAGTTAAGAGAAACAATGTATTGGCATCATAGTTTTATTGTACTCGCTATGGTTAAAGGAATGTTGGCTTTTCAACCCCCAAGTTTCCTATATCGTAAGTACAAGTATCTACTAAAAGCTCCGTTTTCTCTACCTCTGAAATAAAGAACTATATGGAATCCTTAGTTTTTAAGGGATTTGTTTAGTGAAGAAAAGGAATTCATAATTGAAGTACTTGTACACTTTAGTCACTTGAATCATTCATGAAAAATTTGGTGGACTGGTGGTTAGTTTGGGAAGTAAGCAAGTTGTGTTGCGTAGTTTCCTCATATTAAGTTGTAAGCGGAGCTAGCTATAGTTTTATTTTTTTTGGTCAAACGGAAATACCCATAGCTTAAACTAGTGAGCCATAGTCGTACGGACTCAGTACCATATTATAGACTTATCTAAGAGGAAAAACAAGAACCAAACTTAGGTTCTAAGGTGTTCAACACCCATGGCGTTGGCAAGAACACACTCCCTAGCCGCAAAAGGAACATTTTTGGTAACCACCAGCTCCTCCTCTTGTTGGGAACCCAGACAGGCCAAACAATCCGCAGCTTGGTTAGCCTGACGGAAGGTGTGGGTAATGGTAGAATTGGTCCTAGCAGCAATACATCTCACCTCTTTTTTTTTTTTTGCTCGGCTAAAAGAAATTTCATAAAACTCGAAAGGTTACAACGAGGGGGAAGGTTGATGAGCGCACATGCTCAACTTAACAGGGGAATGGGAAGACGATAATCATCTAGCAGGAAGTTGAATGATAACCGTCAAAACAAATTACAAATTTAGGATCGAATCCCATCTAAAAATCGTTTGAAGTCCTCCACAGTGTACATCCTAACATTGAATTTGACTTTAATCCACATCGCCACCCTAAACTTAATAATATCCACCACCTCCTCTGAGCTTGCAGTCGCATTCTTAAAAATACAGCCATTCCGCATCATCCAAATGGACCAAATTGTTGCATAGAAGCACACTTCCCAAATGTGTTTTTCCAAGTTACGGAAGCTATTGTCGAACCACCCACACATGAGGTCCGCTATCGAAGACGGACACACCCAATTAGTATGCCACCAATCCAAAACTTGAGACCAAACACACCAAGAAAAATGACAGTGAAGTAGCAAATGGTTAGGTGTTTCCAGAAACAAGGAGCAAAAAGGGCACAATACATCATTTACCACAATATTTCTGCTCATCAGAACTGACCTTGTGGCCAACCTCTCCTGTAATGCCTTCCACGCTAGAAGTTCCACCTTAGGTGGGCATAGGTTTTTCCATAATGAGCCCAGGATTGGATTTCTATCATGTGTCTGCCTTTCCCACTGTTCGTACACGGACCTAACCGTAAAGTTCTTGTTGGCCGTCCATCTCCATTGCAGCGAGTCAGGTTTGGACGGATCTAAGTGGAAGGTCTGCAACCTTAATTTCAGGTTTGTTAGCATCAAATTCTCCCTTTCACGCAAGTCCCTCCTAAACTCCAGTCCCCAATTGCCGTTGCCTAACCCATCCCAGATGTTACCAACCACCTCCTCCTGTTGAGTGGATATCAAAAACAGCCTGGGAAAAGCTTCTTTGAGAGTTTGAGGACCTAGCCATCTATGGTGCCAAAAATACGTGTTCTGACCCGAAGAGACATGGATTTCAAAGCCCTCTTTCACAATTTCTCCAACACATGACCCATTATCACCAATCGAACAGATGCCTTTCCAAAGAGTAGAAACTGAACCTCTCACGGGACAAGCCGGCAACCAACTCCTCTGATCCAGCTTATATTTATCTCGCACCACTCTCACCCATAAAGAGTTGTTGTCTTTGTTGAATCTCCACCACCACTTAGCAAGCAATGCTAGGTTTTGTTGCAAAAGTCTTTTCACCCCTAAGCCACCCGCTTCTTCTTTGCTATGCTCTCCCACTTAACCAAATGTAGTTTCTTCTTGTCAATAGAATCACCCCAAAAAAATTGACGCTGCAATTTTTCTAATTTTTTCGCCACTGCCACCGGCATTTTAAAGATAGACATAAAATACACAGGTAGGTTGGTCTATGTAATGATGAGCATGATCCAAAGAGGCACCTTCAATTCACAACTTGACTGCCACACCAGAGCCTGACTCGATTATGACATTGGTCATCCCTTTCTCAAGAAAGATCGATCGTAAGCCCTCTATGAAGTGCCGAGATCTCCACTTCAAGGCTGGAGGAGCAGTCAGCTTGCCATGATGCTTGTTAGAAGCTTCTATAGCATGGTGCAATTAAGCTACCCTCTAAACTTTATCATAAGTAACTCATAAAAACAAAGTTGACAGAAGCAAATATAAACTTTTATCTTCCCTAGAATCAATTTTGAGATAATCGAATCCCGCAATGAGACACAAATTATGAGACCCATTTTGTATTTTTCAGCAATTTTCACGTGTGTCGATCATGTATTTATTGAAATCCGATGAACACAATTTTTGATTTGATTAATGTTCTCGCCGAGATCTACAAAGTGAATGGAGCCGATCATCAAAGTGTGCTTGAAAAATGGCCAAAAAATTAAAAATAGACCGGAGGGGAACACCACCACCCCTCCTATCCCCGTTATGATATATTCATGTTTCTCTTAATAGGGTTATCAATTATTAGGACCTTTCCATGGCCGCCCCTTGCATCCAATTTAGTAAGGAAGAGCTATGTATCCAGCTATCCATCTTTATAAATGGTCTGCTGTAGCAAGTGTTAGACTTGGAGATCTGTCTTTTACATCCCGCCATGCATTGACCACAACCTCAACCTAGCTCTCGATTGGGTACCTCAACCTAGCTCTTGATTATGCATTGGCCTCCGATGACCATCATCTCAAAAGCAATGTATCCAACTCAACTCTCTGGCAATGTTTTGGTACAATTGTCCGTGTAGGAGAGCTATAGCAATTGTTTAAAAGATTGAAGATACTCTGAGTTGTGTTGCAAACTTAGGAGATAACTCCTGAAGGCCTCCAGAACCAGTAATGCAATTTTAATTTGGGACTGAATTTCTACAGCTTGCATTTTCAGGATGGTAACTCATATTATGTTATCCTTTCTATGGGATACCTTCCAATGACAGGTTATTAGTAAAATCAAGCATTTTGATTTGCTTTACGAAGTAGCTATGGTTGGTGGAAGATTCTTTTGGTGGTCTTTTTGCTAGGGTAAAATGAGATGTTCTTGATTTTCCTAGCAATAAGTTGCACCTTCCAAATTGCTTACTTTCACCTTTGAAGCTTTTGCGACAATGTATTTAATTATCTTGATCTATTAGTGAAGCTAAGTTTTGTCCTCTTCTTGAGACGCCATGGCTCTCTCTCTCTCTTGGAGATCATGAAATTATTATTATTATTTTTATTTTTTTTGATAACTCATATTTGTTTTTGAGAACTCAGGTTGTCTGAGCGACTTTTTGCACACCCCAACTAATTCTAGAGACTAATTCTACTGTTCATTAGCAGGGGGCCTAATTCAAGTATGATTGAAGCCTCATAACGACTGGCCCCTCCACCCTTCCCCACCCAGAGTTGATAGCATGTAGAAAGTTTTGAACCTAAGACTTAGGCGGAGCAGCTTTGCTATTGCTACTGGATCGACATTAGTGCCAACTTGTTTCTAATTCTTCATGAATCATTTTGGCTCAGTTTGGAACTTAGGGAAAGAAAGGGGAAATAAGGGATAGATAATAATTGGGAGAAAAGTTGAATTGGAATTCAAAATTTTCTCTTCTCTTCGTTCCCACTTCTTTACATAAGTTCCAAACATACCTTTATTGTCGCTTTCATATATAGTGACGATCATTAACAATTGGAATGGAGGTTTGTGGTTCTTTTCCTTTCTTCTTCAACCTAGATTTGAACACATTTAATCGCTAATCGTGAAGTATTTTATTTTATTTTTTGCTTGCACTAATATTGAAGTATTAAAACTAACACGAGTTTGTTAATTATTTGGACACTACTTGATTTTGGATATTTGAATCTTCTATAGATTTCCTATTCAGATATGATAGATATCACTGTATCACCATTTCACATGACTGACATGAGGTTCATTTATTACAGATTTTTTCGTACTTAATTCTTTTCTTATTTTTCTTGAGCCTTCAAAAGATAGACTGATAATTTCTCTTGTCCTGTTTGCTTGGGTAATTAGACATACGATGAGCCGTATCTGGTGTGTGGTTCGTAAAATCGGCCTGCATTTGGGGGCTCTTTTTTTTTCCCCCCAATTTGTGAATTACAGTAGTTATTTAGCAAACTGAATATCATGTGATGCATACTCGTACGTAGACCTATAAATACTTACGGTTTTATCAATAAGTGTTTGTTCATCTTGAAAAACAGGTAGGAAAAGGGAAGGCTACATATGTTATTTGTTCATCTGAAGCAGTATGGTGCTTGCTTGGTTTTTGGTAACTACTGAAGATAATAGGTTCATGCATACAAATCATCTTATATATTTTCCATGAGTTCTGTTTTCGGTGGTTTTCATATATACATGTGGATATATGTATAACAGTTTGTTTGATGGTGTTGGAGATTTAGGACTTTGGGGATTCGTTTCCGATTGGTGGGTTTGATTTGGGGGAATAATAATGGGTTTGGTTTTGATTTGTGAGGGGAGGAGTTCCCTGTCAGAGACTCTCATTGGTTCAGAACGACTTGTGTTCGAGATGCTCGTGAATTATCGAGAAATTGAAGTCGATGCCCGGGGAGTTCAATCGGGAGTTGTGGGGTTCGACTGGGGCAGCGAGACTGGGTGTTTCTGCCATATTTTCTTGGAAGATTACTGTGTTGCTAGATGTAGCCTAGTTGTTACGAAACTTTGTTATATGGGTACAAATTAATGTTCTGCAGGGGATTACTGTCAAGGTGCACGCAACATATGGTAACATATGTAGCCTAGTAGTTAAGAAACCTTCTTATATGGGTCCAAATTTGGAATCTGGACATATGGGTACAAATTACCTTTGAGGCCCGTCTTGGGGTCGTAAAGATGATTTAGAGTTTACTGATCATTTTATTCAAGATATATATGTTGTTTAGGATTTTTGTATAAAAGTAGCTCAATCGAATATCGTTAAGAGCGTTTATGAAACATTCAAATCCAAACTTAAATTCTAGAGCAAAGTTGGATGTTTTATAAATGTTCTAACCGATATCCGATTGAGTTGCTTTTTTCACATGAACTCTAAATAATACATTTTGAACAAAATTAGTGGCAATGATCATCTTTGCTTGACCGAGACAGGCCTCAAGGTAATGTGTACACTTGACCCCATATTCTTTCTGTGTTTATAAAGAATTTTCTTCAGGTCTCTGGGTTTGTTTGGCCGTGGTCTGAGCAAACCCTAGATGTAATTATTGACAAGTTTTCATCTATTTCCATAGCATGCTACAATCACATAAACAAACACTTAAACACATACTCGCAAAAAGGGTGGGTCCCATACACATGCACACACTCACAAAAGGGGTGGGCCCCTCGCACACTGCAGTCAGTGTATGTGGGGCCCACGGACTTCAGGTTGGTGTTGTGCAGAGAGGTGCACAGTACCGTGTTGCGCACTTTCGAGCTGTCGGATCGTGTATCCGACGGCTTGAATCTTACCTCGGCAACCAAAGATTGAGAGTCGTTTATTGCTGAGATGAGATCCGAGCCATCGGATGCACGATCCGCGGCTCGGAGGTGCACAGCACAGTGCTGCGCACGCCATTGCACAACACCATCTGCAATTCGGGGCCCACCCCCTTTGTGGAGTACAATGTGTGGGGTTCACCCCCTTTGTGAATGTGTGTAGGGCCGTTCCACTTTCTTACATAACTTTTCTTTTGAAAAAGAACGTAATTTCAAGTTTAAAAATTATGTGTTTTTACAAATAATTTTTCTACAAATATGGATCTTGTTTTGATAGATCTCATTGAGATCTTTTAAATATTGCAAAAAAAATTAAAAATTATTTTTCATTTTTATTAGACTTAAATTTGAAATTACATTTTTTTTTTTTGAAAAAAAAGGTTTTCGAAAAAAGCGGAGTGGACGTAAGTGTTTATGTGTGTGCAACTGTTGCTGTGTGAGGGTTGTAAAATTATTGTTTCCATAAATGCATGCCCAGATCTGACTATCATTGCCATTTCCTGCTGTTTCTTACTGCCATTTCTGGGGAAAAACGAAATCTCATCTACTTTGTCCCCCTTTATAATTATCCTCTCTTTTTCTGTACGGTTCGGAGGTACGCAGCGCAGTGTTGGGCATATTATTGCACAACACTATCTCCAATTTGGGGCCCACCCCCTTTGTGGAGTGCAGTGTGTGGAGTCCACCCCCTTTGTGAGTGTGTGTAAGTGTTTATGTGTGTGCAACGTTGGTGTGTGTGGGCTTGTAAAATTATTGTTTCCATGCATTGGATGGCTCAGAAGTGCGCAGCACAGTACTGTACACACCACTGCACAATACCATCCCCAATTCGGGGCCTACCCCTCTGTGGAGTGCAGTGTGTGGGCCCACTCCCTTTTGTGAGTGTGTGTAAGTGTTTGAGGCCCCGTTATCGAAGGGAAAATAAGTTCTTTTTTTTTTAAGAAGATAATTTCAAGTTCTAAAATTATGTACTTACGTAAATAATTTTTCTATCAATATGGATCTTGTTTGATAGATCTCATTAAGATCTTTAATACGGTGCAAAAAAAATTGAAAAATTATCTTTCATTTACATTATTTTTGAGTTTGAAAATATAAAATAAATACTTATATTTTAAAAAGGTGTTCTAAAACGGAGCCTAAGGGGTTATTCGGACAAAAAATCCAAAGTGGCTTATTTTTTGTCCTTATTCAAATTTTTCCGTATCACTTGGCTTATCATCATTTTTTTGGGGATTATTGCATCCTTATAACAAGCGGAATCTAAAAAGTAAAAAACTTTGATCGAAATCCAATATTTTTCGAATAACGACGAAAAAAAAGTCAATAAAAAATATTGGATTTCGATCAAAATTTTTTACTATTTCTCTTGTCACGAGGATGCAATAATCTCTAAAAAAAATAATGATAAACCAAATGATACAAAAAAAATTTAAATAACGACAAAAAATAAGCCACTTTTTAGAAGAACAAGCCCTAAAATGTGTGCAACGGTGGTGTGTGTGGGGTTGTAAAATTTATTGTTTCCATAAATGGGTTTGACATGCCCAGATCTGACTCTCATTTGCCATTTTCTGCTGTTTCTAACTGCCATTTCTGGGGAAAAACGAAATCTCATCTACTTTTTCCCCCTTTGTAATTATCCTCTCTTTTTCTGTACTCTTTTTCTTTTCCTAGCTTGCTTCAATTTTTCGGAAATAAAAAAAACTGACAGAAGAGAGTGAGCACACAGTGGCAAATTGGCTATGAATCTGTATACCCTTGCTCTTGTGTGCTCGCTTCTTTTCTGTCAATTTCTAGAATTTGATCTCTCTCTCTCTCTCTCTCTCTCTCTCTCTCTCTCATACACATTACCAATTACCATTTCTGTTGCAGTTAAGAAGAAGAATCCGGCGGTTTTATTACATCAATTTGTAATCGTTTTGGTTACCCAGAAATATTTTATTAATATTTTGAAGGATTTAGGGGGTTGGAAGCGTGACTTTTGATGGGTTCTTTTGGTTTCATTGAGAACCTAACCCTAATTACTGTTGCTTAATTAGTGGAGAAAATGTATGATTACGGGACCCCTCTCTCTCATTATAGACTGGTCCTCCACACAACCTCTCTCTCTCATCATCCATCTTCTTTTCAGCTTCTTGCGCTCATCATGTTACTGTTTTTGTTCCCATTTTTAATCATGCGCATGCAGTGTTTACTCGAGAATTGGGGAGTTTTTGAGTGTTTTTTTTTTCCCATCTGAATCTGGCCAAAATCAGGTGGTTTGTATGCTCAATGCAAATGGGGACCATTTCCTGACTTGTTTCTCCTCTCTCATCAGCTGAATCTGAAAATCTTGTTGAGTTCAATCTCAGTGGGCAAATGGGTCTCAACCAATTTTGTGAGTTTCTTTTCTTTTCATGTTCCTTTTATCTCTCTAGAGTGTGCATCTGTTAGATTTTGTTTTTCTAATGGTTTTTTTTTTTCTCTTTTTGTGTTGGATTGGATCTATAAACTTCAATCTTGTTTCTTGCTATTTGTTTGGATCCTTTGAATCTTTCCCCCTCTTCAGGTTTGCCTCCTTTGTTTTCTTTCTTCTTTTCCCCAGATATCCATTGTGATGGAAGCTTGCGAGATTCTGCGATGGATGAAAATGTCACAGTAGAAGATGAAGACCAGGTTTCTGAACATATACCTGAGTAAGTTTCATGTAATATCACTGATTTTACTTCTTAGAAACTTAATTTAGAAAATAATAATATGTGGAAAATTAAAGCCTATTCCCTTTGACGTTATGTGGAAATTTAAAGAGCAATTTTTTTTTTTTGCGTTTTGTTTTCATTCAAAGTCAGCTGCTGTTTTAATCTGCAGTGTGGGATCTTTGATATCTTTTCAAGTTGAGTTTTGTTCACCCTCCACACGTGAATATTATACTCCTTTTTATTGATTGAAATAATATGGATCCAAAATCACTAAGTGCTGTCATACTTACCAAAAAGTATATTGCACAGGTGAGATCTACATCATTTCAACCAATAAGATAGAGGGTGATATTCACTGTTTTTTAAGGAGGATGAATAAAATTGCACTCTTTATCTTTTCTGAGAAATGAGTGGAGGTGTGCAACATTTCGTTTTGTGGGGTCATTTTATTTTGTAGCATCCAGTTTTTTCTGCTGGTATTCCATGACTCTTTTCTCCCTTTTTTGAGTTTTTTTTTTTTGCTCGGCAAACAAAGTTTTTATAAAACCCGAAAGGGGTACATCGAGGGGAAGAACTGAGGAGTTGAAAGACTTCTCAACTCGACAATAGGAAAACAAGCATTACAAATCACATACTTTCTGGAAGTCCTCCACAGTGTATATCTTGATATCAAACTTGACATTTGTCCACATAGCCAGACTGGTTTTGATTAGATCCCCCACCTCTCCAACCCGAGAAGAAGCATTCTGGAATTCCGCACAAGCCAAATGGACCATAGAGTTACTTGACCGGAACAGCAGGTACTGGACCAATGCAGCCAATTCATGGCCATTACTTGATCCAAAAACTGTGCTTAAAGACCATGGCGCAGAGTTTTAAATAGCAGCTGCTACGTAGCGTATCGGACGCTTCCTAGTGGTCTTTGACCATCAGACATCTTTGCATGCCAAACATATCTTTGCATGCCAAACATATCGCTGAGATTAAAAATCACAATCGTATCGGTTGGTTCCCACTATGTATAAAATTGTTAGTGTGTGAGAAGATGGGAATATAAGGTTTGTTATCTTTTAGATTATATTGAAATTGAAAGGCATATCATTCAATAAAATGAGGAGTTGAAGCCAAACAGTACTTGACTTCTATCTGATCCGAAACCGAAAGTTTGTTTTCAATAGTTTTCATGTGGCATTAGTTTTTGGTGTAAGGTCATCGGGATATATTTGATGTGATACCATTTCATCCCGTAGGTGTTTCATGCTTCGTTTTGCCCTTTTTGAAGGTTGAGTTTTGTCTTGACATGCTATAGGTGCAAGTGGAACAAGGAATTGGATTACATCCTGGAGCATACCGGTAGTCATTCTCTGCTTGGTATTATCTTGTCATTCCCATTTTCTGTGATTTTTGTGAGGTTGTTAACTCATCAAGTGTTCAAATTTCAACGTTGGTATGTCCAAACCATATTACTTAGACATTGCACGTAGTACTAGTAAGTATGAAATCTAAAGGCGCTGCCAATTGGATTGACCAAAAAGCTTTTCACATTTTCGGAAATTGGAATCCAGCCATGAAAATCAATTAGTTCCGCAACCAATAGTATTTGTGTGTGATTTATGCATGGACAATGCGTGAACATTGTTTTCCCGACCTATTAATCTTTCTTGCATAGGGTGGGTCTGGCGCTACAATAAAGTTGCTCCATTGTGACCTGGAGGTTGCAGGCCTTCATTGTGTGGTTGATATTCCTAGTGAAAGTATGTGTATCAATTACTTGAGCGAAATTTTTTGTGAGTATTCTTTAAACGAATACATTTCTAGCTTTCTGTTCAATTTTTTTTTTTATTGGCAAAAGGATTTATATAGTTTTCTGTTCAACAATTGAGTATTTAACTATGTTTTGTGATTCTTAGACAAGTCATGCAGTACTTTATTCCTTTTATGTTTGATACGAAAGAATTCACGTAAAATTTTCTATGGGTGAAATGCATATTATAATTTTAGTGTTGGGTCCACAGGCCAACAAATGCTCTTAAAGAAATTTCAACATTTAGAAAGTTAGTAAGTATGTAACATAGTCTTTGGTCACATGGTCATCCTTAGAAGGTGTCATATGTTATTTGATGGGATGGTTTAGGCATTTAAAAATGTCGAGTCCTTCTAAATGGTTATTTGTTGGGAAGTAGGAACATGTTCAATTTTCCTGTATTATACATAGGGATTTTCCAAAAAGAACAACCATTTTAAACAAGGAACTCATCTTCTTGAAAGGACAGAAGATAAGAGTTTATCTCTATTTAACAGGATAAGAGTTTGTCCACTGAACTCGAGAACTAAGGTTATATTGAACAGATTATCCCCTCTTGGGAACGTTATGTATATTTGAGAAGTTTCAATACAAAGTACATCCACAATGGTTAATTTACTATGTTTCTGTCTTGATTTTGGATTCGATGAAGTTTTTCCTTCCAATTTTTGTTGGCATTGGTTTCTTGTGGTTCCAGGATTCGTAATTTGACTTCCGAGCTAATTATTGTCATGTTGCTGGTTTCTTCTTCTTCTTATTCGCCTTTTGGTTCCCTTTGCTCCCTACTCCCAAGTGTACGGTCCTGATAAGTTTAAATTATGTATGCATGGCCCAGTCGAACTTCTAGGGGATCACATACTACTTTAATGTAACTTGCCTCATTTGATTGGAGAAGGGAGGAAAAAGCTAGAGAATATAACTGAAAATTTGGTAAACCATTTAGCTTAATTTTAGTAAAATAGACTGTTCAATTGGATGCTGCTGAATGGAAGATGGTTTTAAATTTTGATTTCAGTTATTGCCCTTGTCTTAAATCTTGATTTCTTATTTTCATGCTTGAAGTTGTGGTGTATAATAATAAGAAGAGTAAGTTTCTGAGGCTTTCATTGGCTGGTAAAGTTTTTCTTTTCTATTTTCTTTTCAAAAGAACTTAAATACACAAGTTTTTTGCTTCAAAAAATAGTATTAGCCATTGAAACATACAGATTTTGACGGGAAAGAAATGTGCATTATCGCTTGTTTTGGAAATAAGTTTTAATGCCCTCCTGCCACTCCCTCCCCTTTCTCCAGCAATACACTACTAATGGTTATATAACAGTACGCGCGTGTGTGTTTCAGGAATACGATTGCTTCACACATGTTCTCTGATTTTGAAAGAAAACAAAAAACCTCTCTTACAGTATTGCTCTCCTCACACATTTAGGGAAATAGGAAACTTTCAACATCAAGTAGCTGCTACTAAAAATGTAAAGAAAAGTAATGAAAGAATCAAAGTGAGAAATGCTAAATCTTTTTCCCATTGTAGTACTTGCTTTAGTTTGTCTTTCGGTGCTGATATGGATCTCGCACTTTGCCTCATATTCATGAGTTTTATTCTCCCTCTATGAAATGGAAATCCTCCTTCATTATCAATCGCATCTACTCTATTTATTAGGTCAAAGCTGTGCAGCCATTGGTAAAGAAATTTTATGTCATTCCCATCCAAACTCTTTACATTGAACCGTAAATTCAATAATAGACCTAGGCATTAGGTTCAACTTCCAAGTCTTCTGGATTTTAAATATGTTTTCACCAATTTTATATACTAGACCGTTAGTTAAACTCGTCCTCATTATTGCCATTGTTTTTGTCTCTCTCATTGTATCATCTCTCTTTTGGGGATGTTAGGTATTTCAATTCACTACTGTATTGTGGCCCTGTGGTATTTGACAAGCAACAAGGATTTTCTACTTCTAGGTCATTGATTTGGATTTAGATAAGTTCTTGAGACACCTAATCGCCCGTGTCTTTTTCTGTGCATGATGTCTCACGAGGCGTAGTATTGTTAGGGTATTCCTTCCATATTCCTAATCACATTTATATCTTGGAGGTTTACTTCTTTTAGAGTTATAAGGAATTCGTTGCTTAAATACGACTGATGCCTAGGCCATCTACGAGCACACAAGGACATGTACTGAAATTTAGGAGAAAGTTGGACTTATCATGGACTCGTAGGGGTCATGAGACTACTTTTAATGGTGATTGTGCATTGTCTCGGCTTGCAAGGGCAAGTATTAATTTTTTGGCTGTCATTGTAAACTCCCCCATTCTCATGCTTTGTACAAAATTTCAATACTTGAAAAGTGTTTGTCATTAATTTTACAGTTGCATCTAGTTAGGATTGCTCATATGTGATATCTAGGTCAGAAATGAGCCTCTATTCATTCAGCTTCATACAGAATGTCACCATACGACTTTGAAGAATAGGTAAAACACTGTTCGTTATGTTAAGAGAAGCAATGCATTGGCATCATAGTTTACTGTACTTGCTATATGGTTAAAGGGATGCTGGCTTTTTGGCCCCCAAGTTTCCTGTATCGTAAGTATCTACTAAAAGCTCCGTTTTCTCCACCTCTGACATAGAGAAGAATATTAAATCCTTAGTTTCTTAAGGGATATTTTTGGTGGAGAAATATGAATTCGTAAAAAGTTCTTGTATGCTTTAGTTGCTTACAGCATTCATAAATGTTTTTGTTGCACTGTGGTTTGGGAAGTTAGCAAGTTATGTTGTGTAGTTTCCTCGTATTAAGTTCTGAGGGGAGTTATTGTTGCCGTAGTCATGGTCCTTGTTATAATTGTGTCTTTGGCATGGTGCAATTAACCTACTCTCTTAACTTGGTCATAAATAACTCATAAATTAAGGACACCGACACACCTACTCGACACCAAAAACCTAGTGGACATAAGCAACTTTAAACTGTTTAGCTTCCTTGGACAATCGAAGCATGAAATATTCATGTTTTTCTTTAAGGAGTTATCGATTTTTTTTTTTTTTTGCTCGGCAAACGAAACTATTTATTAAAGCTCGAAGGGGTACATCGATGAGGAAACTAAAAGTACAAAAGATCTATCCAACCAAAGTTGGATAAAACACCTCACATACTCACTCTACACTTTCACCTTTCGAATCCCATTTAAATAACCTTTGAAATCCTCCACCGTATAAACTTTGATGTCAAACTTAGCCTTCATCCACGTGGCTACTCTAGTCTTGACTAAATCTACCACTTCCGAAGCCTGGGTTGTTGCTCCGTTGAAGATGTAGTCATTCCTCGTTAGCCAGATGGACCATAGTGTTGCAAAAAAACAGACTTCCCATATATGTTTCTCCAAGTTGCGAAACCTATTCCCAAACCACCAAGGCGCTAACTCTGCCACTGAGGATGGACATGCCCATTGGAGATTCCACCAATCCACAATTCCTGACCATACTGCCCACGCAAATCGACAGTGAAGGAGTAGATGTTGAGGAGTTTCCACAATTAGAGCACACAAGGGACACATTGCCAATTAGATGTTTAGGATCGTCCCATGGGCACTCTGCGCCTCCCATTTGGTATGGAAGAGGTATACAGTTATCCTCTTTATAAAGGATTTGGTATAGCAAGTTCTAGGGTTGGAGCCTTTGAGGTCTATCTTGTTCATCCTCGCCTAGATTATTCATCTCGTGTAGAGTTTAAATTACTTGATTATGCATTGGCCTCTAGGGAACAACATCGTAATGGCATCGTATCCACCTCAATTTTTTTTGTTATAATTGTCCAAATAGGGGAGCTATAGCAATTTTCATCCAGTTGAGCTTAGAGTCAAAAGATTTGGAGATCTTCTGAGTTGTGTTGCAACCAAAACCCTTAGGAGATAACTCGCCTAGGCCTCCAGAACCAGGAGCAATGTATTTTAATTTGCAACTGAATTTCTACTGTAATCATTTTCATGATGGTAATTCATGTTGTTAGACCTTTTTACTGGATACCTTCCAATGACATATTTTCAATACAAAGGATGAATTCGATTCGCTTTATGAAGTAGCTATGGCTGGCTAAGGATCCTTGTGTTGTGGTCTTTTTGCTAGGGTAAAATGAGATGTTCTTGTTTTTCCTAGGAATAAGTTGCCCATTCCTAATTTCTTACTTTCAGCTTTGGAGCTATTGCTACAATTTACTGAAGCTATAGTTGTGCACTCTTTTTGACAGGGCTTCTATTTTATCTCCCCCCCACACACACACACACACACACACACCTTTTTTTTGATTAAGAAATTAATTTTTTCTTTTGCATTTTTTCTGTTTTTGATAACTCAGGTTATCAAGCTAGGGCCAGCTTATCCACACCTCGACGAGTCAAATTTCTGAAGGGCTAATCCTTCTGTCCACTAGCGGAGAGTCCGATTAAAGCAAGATCAAAGACTCGAATGAACTGCCCGTCCCACCCGATACCCAGAGTTAATAGCACGTAGAAAGTTTTGAACCTGAGACCCATGTGGAGCAATCCTAAGTTCTTTTTGGTGTTACTGGTTCGACATTAGTACCAACGTCTTGTTCCTAATTCTTCAGGAATTTCTTAATAACACTTTCATACCGATGATCGTTGACAATGGGAATGGCGGTTTGTGGTCCTTTTCCTTTCTTCTTGAACCTAGGTTTGTGGTCCTTTTCCTTCCTTCTTGAACCTAGGGTTCAGACGCATTCGATTAGTACTTGTCATTTGTATTTATGTTTTTCTTTGCTTGGCATTAATATTGAAGTATTACCCACAAGCTTGTTAATTATTTGGACACTGCTTTGATTTTGGATCTTTTAATAGATTTCCCGTTTAAATCTCCAGCATTTAAAGTGGTTTGGACTGTGGCGATACATGCATGCTGGTCTGGTACTGTAAGAACCTGGTATCTACCAAAGCAAGTCTGGAAGTAACAGGAAAACCTTTTCTGCCATGGAAAGTGACAGCCAATCTGATTGCTCCAAAGTGAAGTTGAGTAAATCCTTGTTGTTGCCAAATGCGAGGCAAATCAACTGGGATTTTTAGGGGTAAAAGTTGTTCAGCCTCGGTAGCATAATCGTTATTATTCTACGACGATGTCTGTGTCTTCTTAGTTTGAATCTTCAGCGATATATATGCACGTTTCGCACGATTGATGAGGAAATGAGGTTCATTGCTTGCGGAAATTTTTCATGCGTTCTTATTTTTTCTGGAGTAACCTCATATCCAAAGCACCGAGCCGTTCATTATGTTTAAAACATTTTTTCAAGTGTCTTCGCGAAAAATCACCTCAATCCGACATCTATAAGTACTTGATCTAATTATCTAACTTTTCATTCGAGTTTTTAGAGAATGAAAAGTTAGACGATTAGATCAAGTATTTATAGGTGTCGGATTGAGCTGATTTTTCGCGGGGGCACTTGAAAAAATATTTAAAACATAATGAACGGCTCGGATCACTTATGTGGGACCCGTAGTGGACCCACAAAAAAATTTGTGCACAGATTGCTGTACCTGTAGTCTTTCTGTATCCAAAGAAAGGTGATCCACCTTGAATAATAATCGGAATAATTTCTCTGGCCCGGTTTGCTACTGTAACTAGATATGCGGTCGGCCCCCATTTAAAGTTTGTGGTGGTTTTTTTTCTTTTTTTCCCAGGTCGTATAGTGCAGTTGATATCAAGTAAACCGAATGACGTGTGATGCATACACGTGCACGTGTGGGCACATAAAGTATTACTCTGTGTGTCTCATAAAGTCAGTCCCCTACGAAATTATGTGCAAATTTTGAACTGTCAATTTTTGAACTGAAAAATAAGGTACTTAGCGATGTAATTTTTTTGTGCAATATGCATTTTGTTGATAGATCTTAATGTAATCTTTTGTACGGTAAAAAAAAATCGAAAAATTTCATTTGGTAGATATATTATTTTTAAGTTTGAAAATTGAACTTAATTGTGTAGGGGATTAACTTTATGGGACGGAGGGAGTATCTGTTTTCGAAGGTTTTATATGTATTTTTTTTGTTAAAAAATAATTCCTCGTAATTTTGGTATTTGGGCTAAGTATTTATGTATGTGGGCCATGTTACGTTAATGTCGGGGCATTGTTAAATTATTTTGTGGATGGGCCTAGTGTAATTGTTAAGCCCAAGGTGTCTAGTATAAATATCAAGGGAAAATGACGGCCCACGTGTTTTGATAATTAATACTAAAAATGTTCTTGGCAGATATTAATTATCAAAACACGTTATTGGCCGTCATTTTTCCAAATATCAATGTAAGAAGTGGGGTTGCCCACTGATTACTTTGGTGCAGATTAGTCCGGTTCCCGATCCCAATTCGATCCGCTAGCTGCGGCTTGTCATTTTCTCCATCCGCCAACCGTCGTCTGTGAGTATTGATTGGTCGATTCGGTTTGGATGTGGTTTGGTCGGATCGTTTTCGGCGGTTTTCGACGGATTTGAGCATGATTTTTTTTTTTGGTCATATACCCTTATGCTTCTTGTGTGTGTGTGTTTTTTTTAGGGTGTCGATTATATTTATGGTGCATTCGTTGCATTAATTACTACGGTATGCAACCCCAATCAAATCTGCATCCAATGACAATTTGCCTCATTGAAATAATGCCCAAACACCGGGCCGAAGCTTCTCGGGCTAGGCCTTCGGCTCAGGGTTCAATTCGGCGGGCATAGGTGCAGAAGGCCGGCCCACCACAAATGAAACTAGCATTGTCTAATCCAGCGCATTGGGCCTCCAAAAAAATATTGGGCCGCAATTTGTTTATTTAGTTTTCGACAAGAAGTTTCAGGTATGTCTCGGCTTTCCAATTCTAGCCCACCATCTTTCTAATACTTTAATTACTTCAATGGATCCGGGGATCCTGTCTTGTACGGCGGCTGCCTTACGTGGTTGTAGTGTGACTGATCCGGTCGTCTATTTTGGCAATGGAAACGACTCAGATTTAATCTAAGTTCCTATTGATTTGGACCATTCATTGGTTGGATTAAAATCCACACTACAACCCCATAGGGTTGCCTGCCCTAGCTACAGGATCTCCGGATCTCTTGGCCGCCCTGTATTGCGGCTGTGCAATTTGAGATTGATGACGATGTTAAAAATTAAACATAACATAAAAACAGTAAATTGTAGCATCTTTTACTGCGCCTTAATTAATCTTTCACAATCTAATTTGCATATATATATATAACAAACTGATTTTTTTCTTTTGGCAGAGAAGAATGGGTGCTCCTGCCTTCTTGGTACACTTGTCGTACTCGACGAGCTCTACACAGTGAACGTGTCCGATCGTTGGACCGATGCCGGCAAGGCCGCGCAGCACGTTGTGCAGCATGGAGCTGCACAACACCCACCTCCGAGTCCGGGAGTTGGGGACCGCATCCTTACACGTAATAAGGGATAGAGATTTATCACAAAATTATGATAGCGATTAACTGAAGCATTTACTTATCTAAATTCACACAGCTGGATGAGATATCTTTTTAAAACGCGGATTTCCTCCTGCCCTGGTGGTGGTATGAGGTCCTTTAACCTCTGACACATGGCAACTTTTCATTGGCCTAAGTTCTTTTCTCCTTAAAATCCCAATTAAATCTCCTGCACAGCTTCTACTTACCAAAGTTTAACCCGTACTCCACCGTTAACTCCTTAAATCTCATGTTTTTTTAAACGGCAACTCATTAAATCTGATGTTAAATGCCTGTTGGTACCAATTGTGGTAACAACTAGCTTGCATTGGAGCCAAATTTGGAATTCAAGGGGAACCGGGAAACCTAACAAAGTGGTATGCTATTGCAGTGGTACTTACTCCTCATATGCATCTCTGTTGCGGGATTTGCTTGGTCAGGGGACCCCCTATTGGCTGGTTAGTTCCCAGGGAAATCTTCCCTACAGAAATCCGATTGGGTGCCCAGAGCATCAACGTGTCTGTCAACATGATCGTCACGTTCATCGTCGCTCAAAGCTTCCCAACCATGCTCTGCCACCTCAAATTCGATCTCTTCCTCTTCTTCGCTTTCTGGGTCGTGGTGATGACAATTTCCATGTGCTTTTTCTTGCTGGAGACGAAGAACACCCCAATCGAGGAAATGGTGATTATTTGGAAGGAACATTAGTTCTGGTCCCGATACATGGTTTCTGTTGATCGATTACCAACATTCACAGATACTAATGTCGGCCAAGTTAGCCGCTTAGAAAGAAGCTGAAGAGGATAATAATGACCTGGCCTCATGGATAGAGGACTCTACATACCCAGTTACACCTATCAAAGCTTTTAAGCTCTGCTAAAGGAAGTACCTCAACGTGTCCGAAAAGTTCTAGCTGGTCGGGATACATTGTGTGTCCCGGCCGACGAAAATCAATCTTAAGCCTGGTAACCGAGGTGATGTCATCGTCGTTCACAATCGGGATAACACAATGCTTAGAGTGTTGTACTCTCTTAACGAAAGCACTCAGTTTCGCCTCCCTATAATCCGTCTCTGAAGCATCAAACTCATTCCTAGCTAGCAACTTCTTGGTTCTGTCTCTCTCTTAGTCTCCCACAAAGAGCAATGAAAGGTAGGTTACGAGAATTATGGCTAGGGTTTATGGAGGAGGATTATGGCTAGGGGAATTTCAGCAGCAACTAATGGCTTTGTTTCTTGCATCACTCTTTATCATTTTCCTTTTCTAGGATCTGTTCTTTTTCCCTTCGAAGTTACAAATTTTTTTATTTGGTGTTAAGTAGTGTCCAAAGTCGTAATATTTACCTTTACGTTTTGTACCGAGAAAAACACAATATATAGGTTTTCAAGGTAAGTCATTGCCTCCCCTTTGCGGAAGGTTTTGGGTTCGAGCCCCACAGGGGCAGGCCCTTTAGGGGGCTAGGGCTATGGATAGCTTCTGGTCTCTCCGTGCTATCTCTAACACCCCCACTAACCCCCGCTGATGTATATCGCTGTGGCACAAAAAAAAAAAAGGTATACCAATACAGTAAGTTTGTTTTTTTTGGCAAATGTGAGAGGTTGTATTCAATTGTGAGGCGAAAACCTAATATAACAAGGAGGAATCCCATGGGAGCAAATGAACGTCCATAAACTGGACAAACCATTAGAGAGTGCAATCAAAGTACAATAAGTGCAACTTTATTTCAAACTTGGCTAGTGAGATCAGGTTCGCAGAAAATAAAAATAGTACCAAACACACGACCAATAAACTACCGGACTAAATCTAGACATAAACCGGACTAAATTTGGACAAAAACAAAATAAAGCAATAAATACAACTATCCTTCGTCTTGAGCATCACTTCTCTTGCCAAGCCCCCTACCAATCCCTACCAATCAAGGTCCCAAGCTGGCAACCCAAGAAGCCATCGGCGACCATGCGGCTGCAAACCCAGAAGCGGTGCAGAGGCGAGCGACAAGTGATTTTGGTGGAGAAAGCGAAAGGAAAACTAGATCTGAAGGTAGGGATTGGTCTCTCCCCTCCTGCTGTCCAAATTAGCAAATTAGGGTATAAATTCAAGGGGCAAGGCCCCTCGATTAGGTTTCGATTTGGGTTCAACTTCAGAGCATTTGAGTTGTGTTTGATTACACTTTCGTGAATTTTTAAAATAATTTCTTATTATGCTTTGCAAAAAATCAGTTGATATCGTTAAGTATTTTTTTGGATTCATTGGGTGAAATTGTTCAATTATTCAGTTTACCCCCTACGAATTCAGAAAAAATATTTATCGATATCCGTAGGTCATTTTTCATAGAATCTCATAAAAAATTATTTTAAAATATATTTTTTATATTTTTGTAAAATCTGAAATGGACCCCATACGTGTACGGTGAAAATATGCGGGGTGAATGTAGCACGGCTGCAAAATCTAAGGACTACTTTTTGAATATTTACCCTTTGGACCATCTAAACCCTCCATCTGTTTCCTTAAAACTCATCACCTGCTGTAAGCCTGTAGCATCCCCTTCCTAAACCCCATCGCCGCCCACCTGCTCCTGCTGCTGCGTACTATTCCTCTGGACACTCCCGCCGCCGAGGTTTGTGCTTCCACTTTGCTCTCTCTCTCTCTCTCTCGAAAAGAGATTAAAACCTTGATATCAACGGCTGCACAGATATAGGGGGAAACAAAAACGGAGCTTTAGAAAACTCAGAATTCTCATTCAAGACACAACTGGCCTTGCCGCAAAAATTAATCAAACAACAGCTTTTAAGTTTGTATTATGAGTTTCTTATATGTATTACTACTAGCTTTTAAGCTAAAACTTGAGATAGGCAAGTAATTTCTCTGTAGTGATTCTACCTCAAGCCTCTGGGTACTGAAAAACTGATTTGGCCAGACTAGTTCGGTCAAACTGAAATCCCCGACCGGACCGACCCCACCCCGAACCCACACCGGTCCCTGCATGAATTCGGTCGGGATCGGTACTGGAAAATGTTGCCCCAGACCGAATCGGTCCCGGAGAATTTTGCCCCGAATCGCCCGAACTCCTAACCGTTTACACCCCTACTGAGTACGATGACATTGTTCTTGACATAGGTTTTTAATGTCCTTATGACTTAATTGTTACCATTAGCAGCAGATGACATGATAGCACTTCTTGATTGCTCCAAGGAGCTCATGAGGTCTCCCCTTTACTGTGATATTTGAGATTTTGATAGAAGTTGAGATGTTTTACTCAGTTTTACATTTGTGATGTGAACAACAATGGCCTTGTTCGTTTAGCATATTTACTTTGTTTTAACTTTGTTTTCCAATCATTATCCTATATCTTTCTCCAATTATTACCCTATTTCTTCAATTATTAATTTCATTTATCTCTCTATCTCTCTCCACTCATTATCCCTCTCTCCAATCATTACCCTATTTCTCTCTCCACCCACTACCAAAACTAAAATACCCAAATGTACTAAACGAACAAGGCCAATATCTTCGTAGTTTATTGGGATTTTTTTGATAACATGTGCCTTTTACCAGTAGTTATTGGTAGAATTGCGCACAAACCGTAGCTTCTCTTTTGTAAGTTTTCTGATAGCCTATGTTACACCCGGGTGCGGGTATTGGGTCTGCTGCGGGTGTATAAGCGGGTGTGCATATCAGATGCAGGTGTATATCTTAGGGTACGCCACCGCTTCAAATTTGAGGATATGAAGGTGTGTTTCCAAATTTGAATACGGATTCGAGAATGCTCTCATAACAATTTCCTAATATTCTTTTTATGAATACAAGTTAAAAGATTGTCAAATATTTTTTTAACGTGATACTTGTAGACCAAATACATGATTAGCCTAATAAGACTTTAGGTCAGATTTTTTTCGGGTCTAGCTTTTAGACATTGACTCATTCTCATATAACTTAGTGGCCAAATTCCTCTCAATTTAATAATCAGTAGTGGCTCATGTAGTTAATTGTTCTCTGCCAAGTCCATTTTTCTCTTTAACCTGTGTCCCATGGTAATATCAGAAAAGTTGTATGTAACGCTGAGTCTGTTTTTTTATTTTATGCTAATCTGTGAAAAAAGCTTAGCTGCCATAAGAAAACCAAGCCCTAGTAGTGCCATGCATCAAACTCATTGGAGATTGTCGAATATCTAGGGCATTGGAGATCATCCGAGGTCCAGGTCGTTGGAGATCGTTTCAAATCATCGAACACACGGTGATTCATTAAAGATCGCAAACTTCTCATGTCATTTCTTCTTTGATCTCTTCCATCATCAACTCGTTTTCTATAAGGTATTTCTCCCATGGTCTTCTTTACTTTTGAATCTCTAGTGGCTGGAATATAAAGGGTGAGTCCCGTACGGATATTGCACCAGTGTTGTGCTGGTGCATCGGCCAAACGTGGATCCATGTAAGATAGCTGTCAGCAAGGTCATTCATTTCATGGTACAAAATTGGGCCATTAGGCTATTTGTAGGACCTGTTAATGGTAGCGTTTGATGATGTGCTAAGTGCTTGCAAAGAGTCTTTGGCCATTCTATGATCTGTCGGAAGACAATATAGTTTTTGTTTGATTCACATTCACATTGGCCTAAGTTAGAAGTTGTCTGTATTATGTCATTTGGTAACTGTTTGGTTCTTCTGCAGTTTATATCTTCAAAACTTTGAGCCAGTTAAGATGGGAGTGAAAAAAGAGGATGGTTCTCTTTCCAAGATTATGCCTCCTGAAGAACAGGTATTGGTTTGCTATCTACTTTGAATGCTATCTACTTTGAATGATATGAAAGGTTATTTTAATGTCTACAAAAAGCAAGTAGTTACCAAACTATTCTGGTTCATCATTTCAAGATTCATCTGATTTTTTTTGGTGGAATTTGGATAAGTAACACTATCTTGTAAAAATTTGGATTGACAAAAGGATATCTTGTAAAAAGAAAAAGCTAAAACGTGAATGCATGCCATAGTACCAAACTTGTTCTTGAAAGACAAAAGAAGCTTAATGACTCTTACAAAAGAATCCGTAACATCTACAAAATGGCGAAAGTTGGTAGTAGAGTTGGGCAACTGGCAATCATGTGCTGTAATCTCGGGTTCCTGTCAAATTCCCTCAAGATTAACCCTACTTGTTTAATTTTGGTGTTATCGTGCCCAGTCATTTTGGGTTTGTAACCAGTTGCCATCTCAATTTTTCCCCCCCTGTTAATAGAAACTGTATCTGTATGTTAGCCATTTCCTCCGACTTCTTAAATTTAGTCAAACATATTTCTTTCTTCCTCATCTTCTCTGTTCTCTGTTTGCTGCCTTTGTTCTTTCTTCTGCTTCAGCTATTTACATCCAAAAAGTTGCATGAGAGGTCTTGACTGATGTTCCTTGGCTAATGCTGGCTGTCACATGAACTACGTATACGAGGATTAGCCACCCGGTTCCCCTTTTGTCTAATTGTCTTCCTTTTTTATGTTGCTTTTCAAGGTCTCTGTCTTTAATATCTGGAAAATGCTCTAGTACGTGTAAAAGGTCTCTGTCTTTAATATCTGGAAAATGCTCTAGTAC
This sequence comes from Rhododendron molle, assembly GCA_025413875.1. Classification (NCBI taxonomy): domain Eukaryota; kingdom Viridiplantae; phylum Streptophyta; class Magnoliopsida; order Ericales; family Ericaceae; genus Rhododendron; species Rhododendron molle. Next base: position 45,038,047 of record CM046389.1, on the reverse strand, counting down.
CTGTAAGAATTCCAGTAAAATTGTTATTTCTCCTGCTGTTTTCATTATCCTTTAAGTCTTGCTTTGGCCATTCCTGTGTCGCATTGATTAACCATTGGTGTTTAGCCTTGGATGTATTCACGTTTATATATTTTGCTGTAATTTTTCCTATGTTTATACTTTATACTTCTCTTTCATGCAAATCTACTGAATGTGGCAACAAAATTTTGGTGTGCAGGAGATTTTAGATGAGATGGATGTTAAAGTAAAGAAGTATCTTAGAGGTGAAAGTGCTAATTTCGAGGTACGGCACTGTTGTTTGAGATTCTTATTCACTTTTTGCTTATTTCTTCTTCTATTGCACTCAAAAGTATTTACAATTTGCAGGCTTTGAGAGACAAAAAGTTGAAAGGTCAGCTTTCTGTAAAAGAGGAGTTATATGGAAAATCTGCCAAGGCTGCTGCCAAGATTGAGAAGGTGAGGTTTTTTTTTTTGTTCCTGTGATCTGACTTCAAATATGTAATGTGATCCTCTTAAATATTACACAATTTGTCTGCCGAGCAAAGGCAACCGATTCTAGTACCAGTTGCATTATATTTCTCGAAACTGAAATGCCAGCTTGCAGTTGCTTGTAACTCCTTATAGAGAACACCAGGTCGTATGATATGAACCTGAATGGTATTCTGGACAACTGTTTGCATGTCTTTCTGATTATTGCCCAAACTCTTTAAGGAAAAAGAATCCTCTTTTCTCTCTCTTTTTTTGGGTTCTTTTCTTTTTGTGTCTGGAGACATCCAGGAAATCATGTGCAATATTTATGGTGCAAATAAAAGTTGACGTGTGAAATAAATCTTTTTGTAGTGGCTTATGCCAAGCGAGGGGGGGTACTTGGAGGCTGAAGGTATCGAGAAGACTTGGAGGATCAAACAGGAGGCAATTGTTCGTGAAGTTGATATATCAAGTTCAAAGAATCAATACGATATAGTCTTACCAGGTCAATACCTTCTATCTAATTTACAGATGATACTGTTTGTAAGAGGATCCTTTCATACTGATATTTCTCATGTCCTTAGGATTCCGTGAGTGTTTGGTAACTTCCATGCATTTTGTGGTGTCTTAAAAGGTCTTTGGAATATGAATGGTTCTGGCATATCCTTGACAATTTGTTGTTAGAATGCCCAGAAACATATAGCTGAGAAAATGTGAAATGTTGGAAATCTTGCCTGTAGTTGAGTTTTCTTGTGGAACATTGATGATGAGGAAGAATTCTGGAGAAGAGAGGAAGGCAAGTAGACATAATTAATCCCTATAAAAATCCTGTTTGACCATTCCATTCTGGTAAATATATTGACAAGGGTGAAGAATTTTTACTTGTTTTCATTATGGCAAGACCACATTCATCTTGGGCCATTTGGGGGATAATTGTTGTTAAAGGGAATTAAGTTTGTTGGTAATAAGCAGTCCTCCGGATATGTTCTTCTTTCACTACAGTGAGGTAGTATACATGGGGTACATATGTGTGTGGTGTTTGCATATCTACTTTAAGTTAGCCAGTATACAAAAGAAATTAGTTAAATTTTGGTGGTATTGGCACATAGCGCTCGGTAGTTATCTTTGTATCCTTTCCTTGAGTAGGATGAGTGACAATTTACCAAATTCCTTTCTAAATAAGTTTCAGTTGTGTTTGTCTGATGATTTCAGTTTCATATGAGCTCAAGTTGTGGAATTGTAATGGACTTATGAAACAAAGTGTTTACAAGATTTGTCCATCCATAGTCAACACTCGACAACAACAATAACATATTTCATAAGTCCCAACACTAAGCAATAAAGAAATAAAGATTCATCTTTTCAGATTCAACATAAGCATGTTAGCGTAATTAAGTGGAGCAATGCAATTTCAAGATGAATGCAGTAATTTTTATAATGGTTTGAGGACTGGCTTTTGGAGTTGGCTCACTGTATGGGATTGCGAGTCTCTGTTTCAAGCATTGTAGGACATGTCACCGCCCAAGGCTTAAGTTGCTTGGGACTTAACATTATCCTCACCTTCCTTTCGGCTTATCAGTTCAGGATCCAAACTAAGCTATTCCAACTAAACACGAGAATTACGCTTGTTGTGCACAGGCCTATATCACATCAGATTTCTCATCCAACTGAATCACGAAGGGGTTTGAAAACTTAGAATCTCCAAGGGTATTCAATGGGCTAACCCACAACCATTACAATCACATCCAATTACAGTTTGTAGGGTTTTCTTCTGATTGTCCGTAAGTGTCCAATAATGTGTCGTGTTATCCCACTGTACTATATATATCTGCTACGTTTGCATATTATTTCCTAATGATTTCTCATTTATTTATGGCTGTTGTAATGTCATTTATTGCTGACGCACAGATCTTGGTCCATACACACTGGATTTCACCTCAAGTGGTCGGTACATGGCAGTTGCAGGACGCAAGGGTCATCTGGCTATTATAGACATGATGAATATGGGTCTTATCAAAGAATTGCAAGTATATCACTGCCTCAAGTTGTGCCTAGCATGCATGCATGCATACATACATACATACATACATACATACATATAGGTATATGTATATATTATATGAAAATGTTATAAGTAGATATGCTATCGTCTAATTACGCCTTTTAAGTACCCTCTCTCCGTTTTGTTTGTCCATTTTCGATGTTCGTTCCATTTCTTAATTGCTTATATCTTTCAATATGTGTGTTTTTCATAATTTTGAAAATTTTGTACTCCATTATAGTATTAATTGGGAACTATCAAACAAGATCCATTTTCCATACGGACACAAATATCGAAAATGGAAAAACAAAATGGGACGGAGGGAGTAATAAATATTTGCGGCATAGGATTCATAGAAGTTTGCATGTGATAAAATTTTACGAAATATTACTAGTTATCAGATACTTTTGAATCAATTTTGTTTTTGTTTATGTGTTAGTATGTACTACTGACTCCTAGTTGTGCACTTGCACTCTCATAATTTTCTGATAAATATTTGAGTGTTGGTGTTACATGTGCAATGTGATTACCTTCTACACCCATGAATAAGACACACTTAAAACAGTTCATAGGAGAACTTTTCATTTTAGTCCAAAATAACCACTTAAATCATCCATACACATGATCATCATTAATGAAACACTTCACTCAGGCTTGTTTGGTGCCTTGAGTTAGTTTGTTATTGCAAGGCTTCACTTCTAGATGCTGATCACACGAGGCTGACACAATGGTTGCTAACTTGCTTGTGGGCTTGGCTATGAACATGGTAGACAACTTAACCAAAATTGTGCCTTTTGTAACACAACCCTTTAAATACTAGCAAATATTTTGTGCATAACCAGGATCGCAGTTTTGAGGAGATGTGTTCCTGTAACAAACCTTAGGTGTCCCTTACCTAAGGAAGAATTTTTATCTCTGTGCCAACTCAAGAAAATGTATTTTCGTTGATTCAACAAAAAATCCTTACAAAACATGAATAAGCTCTCTCAAAACAATAAAGCAAAGGTAAAATCCTAGATATATACTAAATAAGTTAAATTTAATGTGATCTCTAGCTAGGCCCACAAGTCTCATCGTCCAACCAAAAGGACATTGGTTGTTCTGACTTCCGCTATCGGCTTTACTGGAATCACAAGAATTGGGCTTGGGCCCTTGTGTCCGCACCATCTTTGCATTTACTAGTTATATAGTTAGCTTATCCAATATGGTAGGTTAAACTTTTTCTTACCAATTGGGAGTGTACTCATCTAGAGTCTAAAAACTAATTGGAAGACATATCATGTTTATTGGTAAAATGGTCATCACATTAATGCGTACCAAAATGTGTACAATCTCCAATAATAGGTTGAGGGGGATTAACCAACAACTAACTGCCCTCACCTGGCTCCAATCTATACTAAAGACTAACCTTTGTCAATATGTGCACAAGGTGATTGCTCTAAGAAGTTTTACTAGTGAAATAATGGCTTCCATATACCTCTAAAAATCGAGGAACTCAAGGGATGTGATGCCATCGATCCATGTCACCATTTGAAGCCGGAAGGCATAAAAAAGGGCAGGCTAGAGCCTGGTTGCTTTGATGCTTTGCAAAATGTAGCTTATAGTAATTGGCCTCATCTTCAAAGGTGCCAGCATAGGGATTCTGGAAATTTTCTAATGTACACGAAGGAGACTGGATATGTGCAACATTAAATTCATTCACCTTAAATTCTCATGGTTAATGTTTCATTAGGAAGTTCCTAAACCTATTATGGAAGTATATGCGGATAAAGGTTTCTCATATTTATTTATTTATTTTGATTGGCGAAAGTCAGTATTGTTAGAATAATTAGATTAGCATATTGGAAGATGAGTTGAACTCCTGACATCCTATCTTTGCACCGAAGTGCACCCCTAATGCCATTGTGCCAAAGGCCTCTTGGCAAGGATTCTACTAGTTCTACTTCTCCTACTGGCCTAGACCTATATTTCTGTTTTGCTTCTGCATTTCTATAAACTCGTTGTTTTCTCAATCATTTGAGGTGCTTATCTGCCTCACTAGAAATAAATTTGAGTTGCTAATGCCTATTTTTTAGGTCAGAGAAACAGTGCGTGATGTGGTCTTCTTGCACAATGAGCTGTTCTTTGCTGCTGCCCAAAAAAAGTGAGGCCCCATCTTCTTAACTGTAAAAACATCTGTGATTATGGTAGTTATATGTAGAAATGACACTTAGGACATTTACAAGTACCTGTTTGACAAGGTATAGAATTTAGATGCATATGTGTCCCATTATTAGTGCTTCTAGTTGGATTTTACCTTTAATGAGAAGAATTTACACTTGGAAAGCCATCAATGTTATATCATCAAAACAAATTAGTAAGGTTATCGTTGGTATTATGGTATATGTGTGAGGGTTACTAATCCTTTGCAGAGTTTGGAGTGGAAACTCAAGCAGGTTACACTTTGCATTAAGATGTTTAATACTCTCTTATCGAATGGTTTCCATGCCTGAATTTTTCTTTCTTCCATATTATGGTCAACAGAATTGCTTCCATGTAGACTTGTTCACATTTGAGATACTTACTCCCTTTCCTTCTATTCATAACGAAGAGTTGTTTTTGCTTTTGGCTCACATTTATACTCTTGATGAGCCATATTTATTATGGTTTTAGATTGCTTGGGAAAAAAAATGAGGAAATGGTTGTTCTTGGTTTTACTCATATACCTCATTCCTCATAGATTGAAGAGTTGGTATTCGTTGGAGGGAAAGACATGGTGGGCTTGCTTGAATGAGGAAGAAATTTGCTCCTCTTTTCCTTCCCTTCCTTCCTAAGGCTATGGACTTATGGTACTTTCAGTACAAGCGAAGAAAAGTGGGAGGTAGGAGGGGACAGAGAAGTATTTTTGAGGAAATTCATTACTCTAATCCTCCTTTCGCTCTGTTGAATAGGGGTCGAAAAGAGAAAGGAAGGGGTGTGTTATTGCTTGATTTTACATTTTAGTAAAAGAAGGGCTGTTTTTGGGCAAAAAAGATTTAGCGCGTCTGGAGTGGCAATCCATCCTTCTCTCTCTTCCTTTTCTCCCTTGACCTTTGAAAGTGAGCACAAAGGGTTGGTTGGGCATAGAAGGAAAGGGCATTCTCACCTCTTCGTTTCCTTCCCCTTCGTACCAAATCAAAAAACAAAAAGGGCTTGACTCTCTTGGCTATCCTTTGCCCCTTCTCTTCTCTCACTCTTTATCTCGTACCAAGTTAACTGTATAAAGTTATGAATCACCTTACTCTTTTACCACTTTCCCTTCTACTAAGCAGACCAAAGGCTCCATTATCGCAGGTTGAAGATTAGGATTAAAGAAATTGGAGAACAGAAGTGAGGGGAGGAATCACTTTTGTTGTTTGATAGAGCGGAAAAGGCAAGAGAAACGAAAACTACAGGGTATTTATACTTGAGAGTAAGGGCCTGCGGTCTTCCTTTTACTCTCAGATGGATGGATTAGAGGCGGGCCTTTTAGTTGTACTTTTTAAACCCTTTTGATGTTGCTGAATATAAAAACTTGTGCGATGGTAAAACCAATATTACTATCTAGTGTTTTTCATGCTCAACTGAAGAGCATAGGGATGACAATATATGTGCCCTCTTGTTTGTTCTCTTCTCTTTATTCAACTGTCTTTTATAGGAATCCATCCAGATTATCCGCTTCTCTTTTTTGGGAGCTAAATCCAGCTACTCATTCAGCTGTTTTTAGTCAATGGGGTTTGTTTCGTGGATTTTTCTACGCTGCTTATGTACTCCATTCATTCTTTTTGATTTACACCAGTGTTTCTGTTCAAGTCAAACCATTCTATTATTTGTTGAAGTCAAGTTGTAATGTTTTTCATTCTTGTTGAAGTCGCATAAGTAGCCGTGACCTATTAGTTCTTTCGACTAGCACAACATTTATGTGAAACTGTTTGAGTCTGATCCCTTACCTGATCCTTCTGTTTTGATCCACTTCTTTCGACTAGCACAACATTTATGTGAAACTGTTTGAGTCTGATCCCTTACCTGATCCTTCTGTTTTGATCCATGTTCTAGTTTAAGCTAGCGCACATGTTTTCTTAATTTCCAGAAGATTATGATCACCAAGCGATTTTGAAGTTATAAGATTGTCGAGTTACATTTTCCATTTAATTTGAGTGAAATAAGTTGGCCAAGCAAGACATTGGAATATATCTACTTGTATTGTAGTACACATTTTTTATGATCCTCAATAATGCTTACCGAAGAAAATGTTTTGCTCATTGATTCAAGAATGCAGTTTCTTAGTCAAATTTTCATAGAATGATGTCTAAGCATAAAACACTGTGACAGGTACACGTACATTTATAACCGGGATGGCACAGAGCTTCATTGTCTGAAGGTCAGTATTCATTGGTTTAGTTACTTGTATGTAAACAGCTGGACTATGCTGTGGCCTTTTTTTGGGCTCATACTCTTGTTCTCTTCCTTTTAACCTGACAATGTTAGTGCATAGACATTAGACAGGCTGTGCACGATCTTATTAAATGACTTCTTGTTCAGATAGTCGTATATTAAAAATTAGACCACTATGATTTTGATAACTGGGGTCTGGCAGGGATATTTTGGGTATAGTCCAAACTTTTGGTGTGACATGCCCAAAATGGTTACCCTCAGATTCGAAGTTTGAACCCATAACCTCAAGGTTAACAGGCCAAGTTCTAACCAATGAACCAATTGCCCCCGATTCCAACCTATGCTACCTAGAGTCCTGACTGTGGATCTTCTGGTTCGAGGGATGGGAATGTAAATGTGGTGCGGCAGGTTTGCTAAATGACGTGGTTGTAGGAGTCTTTAGGTGACAAAATGTAGTGTGAGTACTTTCGAGCGATAGAATATCCAATGGAACTCAATATATAATTTTCCTATGTCTTCATGCAACTACATTTTTTTGACATTTTCTCCTGCCACAAACTCCGCTCTCTCTAGAACTTTAGTTTATTACGTTTGATTGTTTGGGAAAACTTCTTGGGACAGCTTAGATCGTTTAATTGTCGATTTGGAATTCAAGTTGTACCACATTATGGAACGTGCATACTTAAACTTAATTTGCTATGGTAGTAGCATTCCGTGGTAAACATATACACTTACCAGATTATGACCAGTATGCACCTGTAGTGCTTTGTTAGTATGAATGTATGATGTAGCAAAAACTATAAGCATTTGGTTGCGGCATTTTGGGACTTATGACCAGTATACAAGAAGCTTTTGGTTCCATGCACGCCCAAAGCATAGTGGCTGCCTCTGCTATCTTAAATACCCTGAATTTATACCTTTTTCCTGACAGCTTTGCAACTGACGCAGACTGTTGTCAAGGTTGACCTTGCATTGTCAAGAATCATTAAGATCAATTCAAGTTTGAATTTGTTCATGTGGAATCTGGGCTGCTTTTCCTTCTTTCTTTTTTCTTTTTCTAATTTTCACAACTTATGTCCAACAGGTGCATGGTGCAGTATCGAAACTCCAATTTCTGAAGAACCATTTCCTCCTGGCATCCATAAACAAATTTGGACAGCTCCACTATCAAGATGTCACTACAGGCTTAATGGTAGGTAATTTCAGAACTGGCCTCGGCAGTTCTGATGTGATGCAGGTGAATCCCTTCAACAGCGTTGTCGCTTTGGGCCATTCTAATGGGTCAGTAACCATGTGGAAGCCCACTAGTGCTGCTCCCCTTGTCAAGATGCTGACTCATCACGGCCCGGTTTCAGCCTTATCATTTCACTCCAATGGCCATCTCATGGCAACAGCCGGGACTGATCGGAAAATAAAGATTTGGGACTTGAGGAAATTTGAAGTTCTTCAAACTTTACCAGGACATGCGAAAACATTGGATTTTAGTCAGAAAGGTTTGCTTGCTACTTCTACCGGTTCTTTCGTACAGATTTTGGGAGATTTCTCCGGATCTCAAAACTATAGCCGTTACATGACTCATTCTATCGCCAAAGGTTATCAAATACGGAAAGTTTTGTTTCGACCGTATGAAGATGTTCTAGGGCTTGGGCATTCTATGGGTTGGTCTTCGATTCTTATCCCTGGATCTGGAGAACCCAATTTTGATTCTTGGGTGGCAAACCCTTTTGAAACGCCGAAGCAGAGGAGGGAAAAAGAAGTGCGGTCTCTTCTGGACAAGCTCCCTCCGGAGACAATTATGTTGGATCCGAGAAAGATTGGTAATTTGAGGCCACCTATAAGGAGGAAAGAGAAACCGAGCAAGGAGGAGAGAGAAGCAGAGATGGAAGCCGCCGTTGCAGATGCCAAGAACACCGTTTCGACTAAGAGGAAAACAAAGGGCAGGAGCAAACCGAGTAGGAGAGCAAAGAAGATGCAGGAAGCTGTCGAGAGAGCCAAGAGGCCTTTCTTGGAGCAACAAAAGCAGGAGGAAGAATTGTCTAAGAATAAGAAGCAGAAGATTAGTGAGCAAAGTGAACTGCCAAAGTCATTGCAGCGGTTTGTTTCCAAGAAAGCTGCATCATGATTCTGTTAGTTTTGGCTCTCTTTTTTGTGTTTTCGTTTGTAAGATATCCTCCGCCCTCCGCCCCCTACCTCACGCTTGCATCTCTGGAAATCTCAAAGCGAACCAAAAGAAAAATAGAAAACGAAAAAGCGGCCACGCGAGAAGGGTGGTGGTTCTTGAATTGATATTTATTTATCTTCTCTTTGTTGAGAGAATTTTTTGCGGTTTTTTAGATTTGATAGAAGGGGAAGAGAGTGGGGGAAAACTTTTGTTCGGCACGATGAGTCGGCCTCTTTAATGTATTATTTCACATTTTTCCTTTTATATTTTCCTGTCTGTATTGTTATAGGGCACTACTATTTGCAGCCTATTATTTTCTAAGCGTATCTTGTGTACCATATTATATACAGGTGTGTATCATATTATATACAGGGTACACTTAGCAAATTTGTGGATGCAAATAGCCGTGTCCTTGCTATAAATGTATGGTTTTCAGAAAAGTAGATGAGCTGTTTTTCACGATGGTAGCTATTGCTGTTCTGGTAATGATTTATTTCTTCTTGCTGATTTCAAATTGCTTTTCCTGTGTGGAAGGTCTTGGGTTCAACCCCCATAGGAGGCAAGCCCTTTAGGGGGCTAGGGTTATGGATAGCTTCTGGTCTCCCCGTGCTAACTCTAACTCCCCTACTAGCTCCCGCTGATGTATATTGCTGTGGCAAAAAAAAAAAAAAAGAAATTCTAAAGGTAATAATACAAATACTGCTCTCTCTCTCTCTCTCTCTCTCTCTCTCTAAAGGTAATACTAATACAAATACTGCTTCCTCCATTTTTTTTGGTTACGCTTCGTAGATCTTTTTCATCTCTATTTTATCAACGAACGTCATGCTCATTCTATTACGTGGCACCACGTAAGTGTGTATTTCTCACACCACTCATCATGGCTTCATTACCACCTTCTTTATCCTCTCTCCTCTTTCTCATCCTTGCTTTGATTCTCACATCTTTTGTGCCGGCGTTTTCCACGTCAAGACAAGCTCTTGATGATCAACAGGACCAACCGATGAAAACTGGTTTCCAAATTACTCTAAATTTGAGCGTTTACAACAACCAATGAAGTGTTCAAGTTGTAGGCTCAAACGGTTCAACGAAATTGTTTTGACGGTGAGTTCCTTAAGGCCCCGTTTGTTAACCCTCTTAGTCCTTGGGATTGGACTACCAATTCCAAGGGACTATCAATACTTTTGTTTGGTAACGCTCTTAGCGAATCCTATGGACTAGCAAGCCGGGGATTAGGGGGTATTAGGAATACCCTAGGGGAGATGGTATTAATAGTCCGATCCCAATCCATTCTTATTACCAATTCCTTCTCATTACCAATTCTTTCTATCAATCCAATCCAATTCTATCATCTAATCCCATCTCAAACAAACATGATATTAATAATACCATCATCCAATCCCATCTCAAACAAACATTTTCATTACTAATCCCTTCTCATTACCAATCCTAATCTTAATCCCATCTCCTTACGAATCCCACCCATCTATCACTGTTATCAAACGGGACCTAAGAACTTATCGATAGAGACCCCACCAATATCATAATTTGCCTTAATGGATACCGGCTGCGACCTGATATGGACTCAATGCAAGCCTTGTTTGCGTTGTTTTTCTCAGCCCATGCCGGTGTTTGACCCAAAGAAATCCTCCTCTTATTCAAATGTGTCGTGCTCCAACAAACTTTGCAAAGCCCTGCCAATTTCAAGTTGTAACGATGGGTGCGAGTATGAATATTTATACGGAGGTGGTGGCTTCACTGTAGGTTTTTTAGCCACTGAAACCTTCACTTTCGAAAACCTATCGGTGCCGAAAATAGGGTTTGGTTGTGGGAAATCCAACGGGGACGAGGGGCTAAGGTTGAGCGCCGGCCTGGTGGGGCTCGGGCGCGGACCCTTGTCCCTTGTCTCCCAGTTGGGTGAGTCCAAGTTCTCATATTGGTTAACTTCTTTTGATGGAACTAAACAGAGTACCCTTTTGATTGGCTCCCAAGCAAAATGTGAATTCATCTAATGGTGGTGGGGAGATCAAAACCACCCCTTTAATTCAAAACCCATTAATACCATTTGTTACTTTTTACTATCTTTCTCTCGAAGGAATCACAATTGGTAGCACTAGGTTGCCCATAAACAAAACAACTTTTGCTCTCAATCCTGATGGGTCTGGAGGCCTGATCATAGACTCGGGCACAACATTTACATATTTGGGGGGGAGTGCTTATATTCTTGTTAGAGAGGAGTTTGTTTCTCAAGTAAAGCTTCCGGTAGTCGACGGGCATAAATATTCCACCGGGCTTGATCTTTGCTTCAAGTTGCGATCCGATGCCGCCTCTAGTGTGGAGATGCCTGCATTAGTATTCCATGTTACGGACGCAGATTTACATTTACCGACGGAAACCTATATGCTCAAGAACTCAAGCATGGGGGTGGTATGTTTGGCCATGGGAGGTTCAATATTTGGTCTCTCCATATTTGGGAATGTACAGCAGCAGAACTATTTGGTGGATTTTCACTTATCCAAAGAAACCCTATCGTTTATGCCGACGGAGTGTGACAAGTTTTGAGCTCTCGTGTTAGTTTGTCTTGTTATTATGTGTATCTCTATTTTACTGTATACGTATAATATGAACCTCTTTAATTGCCTCAAATCCAAACATTTAGAGTAAAAGGTAGTATGAAACAATTCATATGTGAATTTTTTTACGAGAATGATACGATTAACTCAAAGCGATTCGCGAGGGTGCATACCGATATGGGTGTGCGTTGTAGCATTTTCTTGTTTGTAGCCTTTACCGATTTTCATTCTGTGCGTGTTGTAGTGTGAGCTATGGTTGATTTGTTTCTCCTTCGATCAATCATTACTTTTTATTGTCTTTTTATGGTTATCTTTTCATGATCCGTCATTACGTTTCAGATATTTCTTTCAACTGACTCCTTCCATTTAAATCACAAAATCTGAAATATTAACTAAAATTATATAATTTTTTTCTCAGCAAATGATAGAAAGATAGATTAATCAATGAGACAGTTTAATCAAGGAGAAGAGTACAAATATTATAGGAGAGCGGGCATGACGGCATCACAACCACGAGCCTTGATCCCAACTAAGTTGGCACGAGGGACGAGGACAATCACATGCCACCGTCAACCACAAAAGGAGAGAGGGGAAGAAGCCCCAAAGCCAACCAAAAAAAAGGCAACGGAGAAGACACAAAAACGCTATGGTTTATGAGATCGTACATATTTCTGCGAGGAAACATAAATTATTCCTTCCACTCTAGATTTAAGTTTAACTTTTTGGGGTTCAGTTTATTTTGTAGATTAGAAGCATGAATACGACGCCGTTCAAAAAAAGGAAAAAAAAAGAAAAAGAAGCATCATGAATATGATGCAAAAAAGAAAAGCAAAGAAACGATCAGAAACAAAAGATTTCATCCTATTTTGCAATAACATGCAAAATCTAAGAAACGTAAGACCTCCGTCTTATTTTTCCTTCTGGGAAAATTAAAACCCTAGTGTTCACATTTCAACAAAGAAAAGAACTACTTCCAAAATGTTTGCCTGGTCTGCAAAACGAGGACATAAAAATAAATTATACATTTCTTTCAAGAAAAAATTTGAACTTTTTTCTTAAATTAAAAAAACTCATCGATATCTAGTGAATTGTTGAAAATACTTTAAATTTTTTTTGGAAAAATTGTATTGTTTTTCTATCCTCGTTTTACGGACCGGACAAACATTGTCGAACAGAGAGAGTAGAAGCCATGTATCCCCTCCTTTAATCCTATACTAGTATATTAAACGGTACTAGATGATTCCAAACTTAAAATTTTGTGCTTGCCATTTGAACGAATGGGCGTTGATATTGGACAAAATTCCTATGAGCAATGCTATGGTGATCATCTCTGTCAAAGATTCTCCGGTGACCATATTTTGGATATATATCATGTGAGTGTCATCACTGAGTATACATAACAAGTGAGGTGTAGTATTCTACTAATATAATAGTGACACATCACATGGTGTCCTTAATATTTTTTTTGCTAAGCAAAAAGAATTTATTAATTTTTATAAAGGATTACAAAGATTAAAATGATTAAGGGCACACCGGCAAAAAGTCACTCGAGACCTAAGAGAAGGCAAGATGCCAACTGAACATTAGTGAGTTCCTATACATGGTTTTCCAACAATACAGTTTTTCTATGGGAGGGTGTGGTGGTTGGGCTTCTGCTCAGTTTCCTTCGGCCGGAGGTTCTTTGGTTCCTCTGCGAGCCTAGTGGTGTTGGGTGGTCCGGAATGATCGGAGGTTGTGGCGATGGTGGTGGTTGGTGAAGTAGATCTGGGTCGGCTGTGTGGTGGGGCGGACGGTGGTGTGGTCGTAGTGGAGGAGTAATTTGACTACTTTTTCTAATGTTTTTTTTGTAGGTTTCTTTTCATATTTTCAGAAAACGATCAGAGAAGATGGCGACGTTGATCAGTGATGGTTTTAATCCGATGTTGGTGAGGTGGATGCGGCCCCATGGCTGGGATCTCTTGTCGTCTTTGTGTGCTGAAGTTTGGTCGGCGGCTGTTCGGAGTTCTCAATCAGGCGTGGGGCTGTCAGTTCGTTGCGTTGGATTGCTGTTGCTGCTGGTGAAGATCGTGGCTGCTGGGGTTTAGTTGGGTTTGGCTGATGTGGTGGTGGTTTGGTGTCCCTTGGCCCTGATTGCTTTGGTTCTCATTTTCATAGGCCGGATCTAGCCGCTAGCCTCTACATCTGGGAGAGGTTGGCTCTTCTTAACGGCGAGGCTTTTTTCGGTGTTTTGTACGGCGATGGTGGCTGATGTGGTTAGGGTTTGGGGACTGGTTTGGGTGGCCCGGCCCAGGTTTGGGTGTTGGGTCTTTTCGTTGTTTATTTTGGGCATAGGTTGGGCTTTTTTGTTCTTTTCATTGTGGATCTTGTGGACCCTCGGGTGATTTGAGCTTTTGCCATTGTGATGTTCATCCAACTTTTTGTTGGATTCTTTTTCCCTATTTCCCGTTTTTTTAATAAAATTTCATCTTCTGCCAATAAAAAAAAAAATACAGTTTTTCACTTCTTTTCTATTGTGTTTCTATGAATGATCATGAAAATGTCGTTCTCATCCTGACCTGAGTTCGGATTGCAGGCTACAGCTGCTAAAAAATGTTTTTTTTTTTTTTTTTTTGCTCGGCAAACGAAACATTTTATAACACTCGAAAAGGGTACATCGAGGGGAAGAAAATTAGATGAAGAGTACAACATACTATCCAACCAAGGTTGGATAGGCAAGACGCCTAAAGATTACGCTACAACTTCACTTTCCGAATCCCATCCAAATATCCTTTGAAATCCTCCACTGTATACACCTTAATGTCAAACTTGGCCTTCATCCACATGGCCACTCTAGTTTTGATTAGATCCACAACTTCCCATGCTTGAGTTGAAACATTGTTGAAAACATATCCATTTCTCACAATCCAGATAGACCAGAGAATTGCAAAAAAGCATACCTCCCAAATACTTTTTTCCAAGTTCCGAAACCCGTTCTCAAACCACCAAGATGCAAGTCCAGCTAGAGAGGATGGGCAAACCCACTGTATTTTCCACCATTCTAGAATACTTGACCAAACTTCCCACGAAATTCGACAATGCAAGAGTAAATGATGGGGGGTCTCAACAACATCAGAACAGAGGGGACACATCGCCTGTTGGATTTCAGTAATCAAGTTCCTATGAAATAGCACTGACCTTGTTGCAATTCGTCCTTGAACGGCCATCCAAGAGAAAATTTCCACCTTTGGGGGGCTCAAATTCCTCCACAGAGAACCCAGAACACTATTACTTGATTGAGTCTGAAGTTCCCATTGCCTATACACTGATTTGGTGGAGAACTTTTTGTCTGCAGACCAAATCCACATAAGGGAATCCAGTTTTGATGGATCTAAGGTCACTCCCTGCAGTCGTTGCTTCATCTCCTCCAATTGTTGACTCGCCCGTAAGCGCAACCTTCCCCTAAATTGCAAATCCCAATTGTTACTGCCCCTTCCGATACAAACCTCGCTCAAAATAACATCTTTTTGAGTGGAACGCAAGTACAATCGTGGAAAGTCCTCTTTCAAAGCTGAATTACCCAACCACAAATGATCCCAGAACAATGTATCACAGCCTGAGTTTACTTGCACTTGAAATCCCGCCCGGATGGAGAAACCAAGATCCGAGTCATTATTTCCCACTGAACAAATATCCCTCCAGACATTTGAAGCTGAGCCATTGTCTTGTATGTACGGGAGCCAACTCCTCCGGTCTAGATTATATTTCCCTCTAATAACCTTTGCCCAGAGTGAGTCCTTCTCGTTACCAAACCGCCACCACCACTTAGCAAGTAGAGCCAGATTTTGTTGTGCCAATCGCTTGACCCCTAAACCCCCGTTTTCTTTCTTCCTGGAAATTCCCTCCCAACTAACCAGGTGCATCTTCTTCTTGTCTGGTGTATCTCCCCAAAAAAACTGTCTCTGTATTTTCTCAAGGGTCCTTGCTACTGCCGTTGGCATTTTGAATAAAGACATGTAGTAAGTTGACAGCGTACTGGAGTTGGAATTGACAAGAGTTAATCTGCCCCCTGTAGAGATGGTTCTCGTTCTCCAAATATTTAATCTTTTTTGGGTTTTTTCTATAACGGGTTCCCACGTTTTAATCCTCCGTGGGTTAGCTCCTAGAGGTAACCCAAGATATTTAATGGGCAAAGATTCCACTCTACAACCCATCACCTGAGCCAAGGCTGCAATCTCCCCCTGTTGGACCTTAACGCCACATAGGGAACTCTTGGAATAATTAATCTTCAAACCAGACATCAATTGAAAACATCTAAGTATCCTCTTAATGTTCCCCATCCCCTCCAAATCGTTGTTGCAGAAAAGGATTGTATCATCCGCGAATTGAAGATGAGAAATAGTCACACCATTATTTCCCAACTTAACACCTTTAATGATGTTTTTCTCACGGGCTCGTTCCAGCATAATATTGAGTGCTTCGGCTACAATATTAAACAGGAAGGGAGATAAAGGATCCCCCTGTCTCAACCCTTTTTGCGTTTGGAACTCTTGAGTGGCTGACCCGTTGATCAAGACGGACATAGAGACTGAGGAGCAACATTCCTTAATCCACCCACACCACCTCTCCCCAAATCCCACCTTCTTAAGCATATCCAACAAAAAACCCCAGTTTACACAGTCGTAAGCTTTCTCAAAATCCAATTTAAGGATTAACCCCCCTTGAGATGAATGTTTCCAACTGTGAATGGCTTCGTTAGCAATAAGAACACCATCAAGAATTTGTTTACCCCCCACAAATGCCGCTTGAGACTCACCAATAACAGAAGCAAGATGTTGCTTAAGCCTATTAGCAAGGACTTTAGAGAGAATTTTGTAGATACTCCCCACCATGCTAATAGGCCTAAAATCTTTAAAAGTAGTAGGGCAATCAACCGTAGGAATCAACGCAACAAAAGTAGAGTTAATACCTTTCGTAAGCTTTCCATTTGAGTGAAATTCTGAAAAGAATTGGAGCACTAAATTCTTCATGAACTCCCATCCTTTCTTGATGAATGAGAAGTTAAATCCATCCGGACCCGGAGCCTTTAGACTGCTACACCCTTTCAGAGCAGCCCTAATTTCTCCCTCTTCGAACTGACTTTCCAGTTGTAGAGTTGCAACTTCGGGCAAGCGTCTCTGGAAATATCCCCCCAAAATTGGTCTGACCTTTCTTTCCTCAGCGAAGTTATTACGAAAATAGTTCACTGCAGCATCCTTGATTTCCTTAGGATCCTCCACAGTTCTCCCATCTACTTTGATTGAGCCCACCATATTTCTTTTAAACCTGTGATTCGCAATGATCTGAAAAAATCTGGTGTTCTTATCCCCCAATTTCAGCCATTTAACCCGAGATTTCTGTCTCCATAATGATTCCGTGAGCTTGTATAGCCTCCAAAATTCTGCTTTAGACTTGCATCTTAGTGCCTTCTCCCGGTCGTCAAGCGGCCTATTCTCAGCCAGAACGTCTAACTGATGAAGTTTAGCTTCATTGTCCAGCAATGCCTGATTAACATCCCCAAACTCCTCTTTGTTCCAAATCTTCAGTCTATCTTTGACGGCTTTCAATTTTTGGACAATGATAAACCCTGCCCACCCCGACACCTGAAACCCCTCCCACGTTTCCTTGGCTAAGGACATACACTTCGGATTAGAGAGCCAAATATCCAAAAACTTGAAGGGTTTAGGGCCCCAATCCCTACTATCATCCATAATCATCACTGGGCAATGGTCGGAGATTGGACGCGGAAGGCCCCACTGTAAAATGTTATACTTTTCGAGCCATTGATGAGATAGCAAGAACCTGTCCAGGCGGCTATGGATAGCATGGTTTTGATAATTGGTCCACGTATATTTCCTACCAAGCATAGGGAGATCAACCAGCTCCATAACGTTGCAAAACTCTATAAACTCCTTCATGCTCCTTTCAAGTCTATCACACCCCACCCTTTCACTTGTTGCTTTTATCTCATTGAAATCCCCTCCCAAACACCATGGGACAGTAGAAGTTGCCTTTAATTCCATCAATTCCTCCCAGAGTACTCTTCTGGTAGATGGTTCATTAGGGGCATAGACGTTTACCACCGTACACGGGAAATCATTATACAACAGCCCATTTAATAAAATGAAGGAACGACGCACCACAACATTAGTTACTAAGAAGAAATCCTTATTCCAGATAGTAAGTAACCCCCCAGAAGCACCCACTGAATCGGAACAAATTTTAAAAGATGGCAGTACTGACTTAAGAAATCTTTACACATCCCATAATTTAAGGTATCATCCACATCTCTCAAGATTTGCAGTCTCTCCATTTCTTGGATTGAATGGAAATCTACACTCAGTGTAAGAAATGATTGACACCTTCAAGGGCGGAGCTTCTAAGGGAGTGGGGTGGTGCGGCCGGCCACCGCCATGGGTTGAATGGAAATTAATCACATTTGATCTAATAAATGATACACACCTTAAGGGGGTGAGTAGTGTGGCACGGCACCTTCCACAAATTTCAATGGCTATTGTGGTGGATAATTCACCTCTAAAAAAAATATTTCTGTGGGTATTATGTATGATTAATATTAGAGCACATATGCTTTTTTGATATTATAAATAGTGTCAAGTTCGTCGAATGAGAACTTAGAAAATTTATTTCGGTTAAAAAAATCAAAAAAAAAAAAAATCTGCAAAATAAATACTAGGTATCAATGAGTTTTTTTAAAAGATTTGGAAAAAAAAAGTTTGAATTTGTTCAAATAAAAACATAATTTTTTCTAAGTTTTCGATTTGCGAATAAAACATTCTTATTGATCTTTTTTTGTGCCACTAACAAGTTTGAATCCTAGCTCTGTCACCGGACACCTCATCTACCTTCAACATGGATCGATGCATGAGATCATCCAAGTCTTCTTTATTTAATGAAACGTGCCGTTCTGATCAACGAATTAAATTTATTTTTATTTTCAGACTTGAAAAATTTAAGGTTATCTACGGACCTTTTTCCACCCACTTTTCAACTTGAACAATTACCTTAGATCTCCAAAAACTATTGGTTAAAATTATGACTTACAAATTAATTTACTTGAAACATATTTGCCAGACAATTGATGCAACCATCATCAATATTATAACATGAGATCAGCTTCGGTGGTGAATTACCAATTTCCGGTACCATCAAAGTATATTATTTTTCGAACATATTTATAAACGAAACGAACTTAATTAGCTGGTGAAAATGACATAATTTTGTTTAATTAAGGCGGTTTAAAAAAAAATAAAATGAAAATGGAGATCTGCATTATATGTCATGGGTGGAACATTGGAGAGGATGCGGACGGGTCCTCTCAATGTTTCTCCTCCGGTACTGAAAAAGTCCAAGCACATTCACTGATTCACATAGTATCTAACCCTCAATTCACATAATGGTTGTTGGAGATGTCCAGCAGCTAGGTAGCCTTTATTGATCAATTCGACCGCCGAAAGAGAGTCCGTTTCAATACAAACATTGCATAATCCTTTTTCGAGGATTATAGTTACGGGATCTTTAGGGTTTGTTCGTTTTGGGGTCTCAAAACCCAAATCGAATAGGGCCTTACAGATTTCCTGGATCTCTTTCTCAAAAAACTAGAGTTGCAGCTTATCTTTGCCACCATTGCGATGGATTCACTCTTTGATTATGTGGAAGAAGTATTTATCTGAGGTCTATATTTGATCTTTGCTCGATGTTTCATTTATCGAGTTCTTAATAAAATTTTGTTACCTATAAAAAAAGAAAAGTGTTTATCTGCCAGTGTTGCAGGCCGGCCCTCCCTATCCTTCCCGACACATGGAGATCATGGTGTTTTTAGTCCACGTACCACTGGGAAAATCTCACGGGATAAGAAATTTACATTCTTATAGGAGTACAATTTAAAGGAAATTGATTTACCCACTACCCTTCTGGATACACACACTCCTTTCTTTGTCCTTTAGCATGTGAATTTACCAAACAGTCCCTGCAATTTATGAAAAGTGGAACGTTTTAGGGATTGTTTGGTAAATTCACTTGTGAGAAGTGTCATTATTCCGTTAACACTTGGTCGACTTTGATTCTGAGCTCTTTTGTTAACTGACCAATGAGTTCATGTATGTTTTTATCATTATTCAAAGTCTAGGTGTTTTTATGAGAATTGGGTGAAAGTTGAGGTGCTTTTCTCCCCTAAACCCTGTATAAATACTCGATATGCTTGTGTCTTACTTCTCACACCACTCACCATGGCTTCATCACCACCATCTCTATCCTCCCTCCTCTTTCCTTCCCTAGCTTTGATTCTCATATCCATTTCACCTGCATTTTCCACGTCACGTCAAGCTCTTGACGATCATCAAGATCAACAAATGAAAACTGGTTTCAAAATTACTCTAAACAACATTGATTCGGGTGGAAGATTCACGCACTCCGAGCCTTTATATCGGGCGGCAATGCGTTCCAGTCAAAGGCTCCAAAAGTTCAACGAAATGGTTTTGACAGCCAAACATCCAAAACTCAAGACCACAGTTTATGCTGGAGTGGGCGAATACCTTATGAACTTTTCGATAGGGACCCCGCCGAAGTCCTACTACGGTATAATGGATACCGGCAGCGACCTCATATGGACTCAATGCCAACCTTGTCTGGAGTGTGTTCCTCAGCCCGTGCCGTTGTTTGACCCAAAGAAATCCTCCTCTTTTTCAAATGTGTCATGCTCCAGCAAACTTTGCCTAGTCCTTCCATATTCAGATTGCAACCAGTTCAATGGGTGCGTGTATGCCTACGGATACGGAAGTGGTTTTACTTTAGGTTTTTTAGGCACCGAGACGTTTGCGTTCGAGAAAGTCTCGGTGCCGAAAATAGCGTTTGGTTGCGGTATATTTAATCTGGGAGCGGGGTTCACCGAGGGCCTGATAGGCCTCGGGCGCGGACCCTTGTCGCTCATCTCCCAGCTGGGCGAGCCCGAGTTTTCATATTGTTTGACTTCTTTTGGTGAAACTAAACCCAGTACCCTTTTGATAGGCTCCCAAAATCCCTCAGGTGGCGTTGTTGAGATCAAAATCACTCCTTTAATTCAAAACCCACTAATACCCACTTTCTACTATCTTTCTCTCGAAGGAATCACAATTGGTAGCACAAAGTTGCCAATAAACAAAACGACTTTTGCTCTCGGTGCTGATGGGTCTGGGGGCCTGATCATAGACTCGGGCACAACGTTTACATATTTGGCTCAAAGCGCTTATAATCTTGTTAGGAAAGAGTTTATCTCTCAAGTAAAGCTTCCGGTAGTCGACGCTTTCGACTCCACCGGGCTTGATCTTTGCTTCGAGTTGCCATCCGATCCTTCTAGCGTGAAGATACCCTCGTTGGTATTCCATTTTACCGATGCAGATTTAGGTTTCCCGACGGAAAACTATATGCTCTCGAATTCGAGTATCATGTGCTTGGCCATCGTTGGTTCAGGTGGTACTTTCTCCATATTTGGGAATGTGCAGCAGCAAAATATTCTGGTGGTGTACGACTTACACGAAGAAACCCTATCGTTTCAGGCGACGGAGTGTGACAAGTTTTGATCGCTTCTGTTTGTTGATCTTGTACTCATTATACATCCCTAGTTTAATTTGCTATTTACGGCACTGTACCACTTGAATCCCCTCAATAAATTCATTACATTCAGCATACGAATTAATAACATCAATCTTGAGTTCCTATCCTATGTATAGCAAAATTTACTACAAGAAAGAAGTATATTTGTTGACGAAAAACAAATTTTTGGTCACTTTTGGGAACGAAAATCTTGTTTTTCGTCACTTATAGTAATTTTTGGTGACGAAAATCTTGTTGTTTCGTCGCCTATAGTAAAAATTAAATTTTGTCACCATTTTTTTGTCTAGCAAATATACTTTTTCTTGTAGTGATTCTTGTTTGTAGCGTTGCCAATTATCTCTTTGGGTCAGTGTGAGTTATGGCAGATTTCTCCTTGGAACCCATTTTAAATAACGGAAAAACTTATTTACGGAGGCCGGGTTCTTTAAATAAATAATTACTGAGCTCAATTGTGGCCATCCCAAAGTGTTTTGGATGGTTCAGACTGAAAAACAATTTTGACTGGTAAAAAATAATTGTGACCGGTCAAAATTGAAAAACAATCTCAATTATTAATTGTGCGAATAGATGGATAAAATTGTGCAAAGCCGTGAATAATTTACTTCCGACCCCTCCGTGAATAAGTTTCCCCCTTTAAATAAACTCACTGTTCCATCAGTGGTTTGCTTAATTGAATGAAATCAGTGATATGAACTCAAGCATTTTTTCTTCCAGTACTTCATAAAAGATTCCAACATCTTTTACTTCTATTTGTTGAGTTCTCTCTCTGCTCCATCGTAGAACTATAGAATTTTGTTTTAGAGTGACTTTTGGAGGGGAGAGCCATGAGAGTGCAAAATGGCAATTACGATTAGTTGGTTTTTAAAAATTTTGATTTCAGAAACATTCGCCAGAGAATCTTTCAAGCCAAGAAAATAATACAGTTTTAAATGTCATTTAAAGTGTTAGGACCACAAGCCACGGTCTCTTTGTGTTGGTAAATTCTATGACAAAACACACATTTATTGGTCTCAATTTATCGAGTTGTATTTTATTTATTTTTATTTTTAAAGTGTCTGTTTAAGAAGTGAAAGAAAATCAATATTGTGTGGGAGATTGAACTTTTAAGTGGAAGAAAATCAAGGAAGATCAAGACAATCAAAGGTTTTGACATTTAGCAATTTTAAAAGGAAAGAAAAATCAAGAAAATTGTGTTTCCGGTGTATGGCAACATCACAGCAACTATACACAAGCATTCTATATATATCCACGTCTCTGACGATTAATTTTTGGACGAAATAGTACAGAGCAACTTCGTATCATATTTTATGACTTATTATTAATAACCCTCTTAAGTTTTGGGATTGGTAGTTCCAATCCCAAAGGACTCCTAAACCCTTGTTTGATAACCCAAATAGATTCGGACTAATAATCTCTTGGGATAAGTAGTGTGACCTTTAGGGGGGATTCATAATACTCCTTGAGACTTGGTATTGGTAATCTAATCCCAAGTAGGTTGATGCCAAAATACAAAGTTGCCCTTGGACTAGTAATGGAAGCTACTTTGCATAAGGGTAAAAATGAAAATATATACTATCAATCCAATTCTATCCCATGGAAACTAACATGGTATTAATAATCCCATCATTTAATCTCATCCCAAACAAATATACTCATTATTAACCTCTTCTCATTACCAATTCCAATTTTAATCCTGTCTTATTACGAATCTCACCCATCTATCACTGTTATCAAACGGGGCCTTTGAGAATATTTAAAAGAGGGTTTTGCTTGTGGGTCTTGGAGTACCTTGGGATACAATGATAACTCTAAGAAGTTTCGTCATCATTGCTTCAACTAATTGAGTCATCTTTTGATGGATTTTTTGGAAATATCTCGGAGGATTTGTGGATTCAAGGCGTGCGACAATCAACCACTTGGTGCGGTGTACGTGGATTCAGTAATTCGATCTTTGGTTAGTCGGTGAGGATTTGCGGTTGTTTCAATTAAGATTGTTTTGTAACTGCACAATGTTTATTTTTAGTGGTTTGATTTCCTCCCGTAATTTTTACTCTTTTAAGGGGGTTTTCACCTATATGACTAGGGTGAAAATTTTCGACACGACACAAGAACATGACACAAAATTAGCGGGTTATAATCAACCATTTCTGACACGAAACATAAATATGACACGACATGATAACATGAAACCCTAAACAGGTCGGCTTAGGGTTGAGAGAATGTTGACACGAACATGAGATGACACAACACGATACAAGAATTTATAAAAGGGCACGAAATTAGCGGGTTAGTGTCGGCTATTCCTGACACGTAACACGAATATGACACGACACAATAACATGAAAGTTAAACAGATCGGATTAGGGTCGAGAGAATTCTGACATGAACACAAGATGGCACAACAAGACACGATGCCCACCCCTACATATATCCTTGTATTCATTATTTATTATTCTTCAACTAGGCATTAATTGCCCGTGCCTGAAGGCCCGGCGCGACATGATCTTAACGCAACTGAACTAAACCACCCTTCCCTACTATTGATCGACAAACCTGACTTCAGGCGAGTTTGCTTGTCAACGATTTCAAAGCTACCACATAATAACAATAAACCTCCCATTACTGAAAACATCCTTCAGTAATCCAAAATCATGGGCAAGATGGATCTATTATAACATTGAGCTAGTATAATGGTCTGAACATCAATTTCAGTACTTATATACCAACTTGAGCATCCTAGCCATTACTTGCAGTCCTTTTTTGAAGGCCTACTTTTAAATAAAAGCATCAACAACTAATTAATTTTAGCATGATCTCAGCTTTTGTAAATATATACGAAAGGAACCCATATAAATAAAGAGTACTTAAAACAATTCCTAGTTTCGCACCTTAATCACTTAAAGATTCACCAGCATCATCTTCATGGTCTCTCACAACCTTCTCTATAAGCCTCTGCTGAACGCCATCCAAAACTGCGTTTGTTGATTGATTGCTTCCATTTTGCCCATAATGAGAATATGATTGGATTGACAAATGACCAAGGCAACACCTACCAATTCGAACGTCATAAAGATGAGAAACGTAACTGAGTACTTAAATCATAATGAACACCATGCAACAGAGGGCATTTTATTAGTAAACATTGGCCCATGACCAATTTAAGTTGCAGGGGAAACAAAGAGTTAAAGAGAATGGGAAAATGTTGCAAGACTTGGTTTCATACTCCGTGTTATGAAGATCAACTGAAAAGTTTGTGATCACATAACCAGTTAAAAAGCAGTGAGTAATGCTAATGAACTTTTTTTTTTGCCCTCACAATGATAATGAATAACTATACTAATCTCGAGCCCCTTCCCCAAGAACTATCAACAATCAACAGGAAGCCATATCCAGCAAAAATTTCACCTGCTTTTGCATCTCTTTTTTTCACCTTCATCAATTAATAAATGGCTAACTTGATCTCAGCTACTTTTGGCATAAATTAAATCCTTTCAATTTATAGAGAAGAAAAAAAATACCGTATCCGTGACGGTGCTCTCATGAGACGCAGAGAATGGCAACGATGTTGGTTTGAGACAATAATACCTTAGTCTAAAAATACTAAAACTTGCCCTACAAACCCACAACAAATTTAACAAAATGATACAAAGTCGACAAAGCTTTAGTAAAATTTCGGAAAGGTAATTAATAAAATTATCATTTTGTTTTTGTATGATTTAGTCTTACCGTTTCAAAGATCGTCGAGATTTGCACGAATACCCTTCCCCTAGTAGACTGCTATCCAACATGAGAAATCTGCAAACATACACCAACAACTCAGATAGACTAATATTCAAAGGAGAAACTTTGAAAACTGAAATCTTAATGACTTGAGAAAAAAACGAATAAAAAAAAAATGGAGATACTAAGACTATAGCCAACATCAACAATGAAAATACTGGGAAGTGAATCTATAATGAATTATGGAATCACAAGATTCATAGCTATGGGGGTGCCCAACAAATGAGACTCAATGGAGGATACGTCAATGACAAATCAAATCTTAAGTTCACCAATGGTAACAAACTAACCAAAATTAAAATACCTTACCGGTCCAGGACAGAAATAAACGTAAGTTTATCAAACCATAGTCACAACCTAATAGTTGTAGGCTAAAAAATAAACTGGAAAACAAACAAATATTGGGCTATGATGGCCTATTTCCATATTCGTACTGCAACTTAAAGAATTAATCTAATAGGAAAACTATTAAAAGTAAAACATAGATGTAGAAATGAAGTCACAGATACGATTTTTCAAATCTTCCATACGTACACAGATAAACCAAAGTAAAAAGACTTACTTTTCGTTGAGATTGAATCACCAAAGGGGTTCGAATCGTTTGAATAACTAGACACCACCTTCAATTTCTTCGAGACTTTATAGGCCCGTTTGATAAAAATAAAAATAAAAACCCTAAGTAGGAAAAAGAAGGAGAAGAAGCAATTGAATCCTAGTAACGGTACATTCTTCAGAGCTTTCTTGGTAAGGTACTCGGAAACGTCATGGTCCGTAATCTTTTTCGAAAATGATCTCTTCCTCCCCTTGCCGTTGTCGCTATCCTCGGAATTGTCGGAATCGCGGCACCGTCGGCTGCGACTTCGCTGCAGTGACGTTTCTTGGTTGCCCGCTTCAGAATCGGATGCGGACGCCGAGTCCGAGTCGGGGAGAGAGAAAAGGTAGATTTGGTAAGAAAACTGGATTGACTAAGAAAACTTGAAAAATTATTACCAAATTCCCTTATGTCAATATTGTTTCCACGCGTGAAATCAAATCTCCTAAGACTTAATTCCATGCATAAAAGCTCTGATTTGGAAATGATTTGGCCAAAAAAAAGAGTGAGGAGAGATAACTGGGTATCTTCTTTACCCAAAATTTGTTTAGTGTAGAAACCCTACTATCATTACCAAAAATAAGTTCTTTATGTTCAGAAACTGAAAAATCATTACCAAAAACTCGGATGAAATCAAGGGAAGATTATAAGAACCCAAAATTTGAATGAAGGGTGGGGATTTATGCAGAAAAATGTGTACTAAATCAAATGGCCAAGATTTATGTACAAAAAATGTGTGGACCACCACACCATCGCGAATTGTATTATAGATTCCTTTTATTTTGCTTGTTAAGTACTTAGATAACAAAAAAGGAATTTTCAAAAAGAAACCATATCATTACTCTCTCCGTCCCTAAATAAGTATCCGGTGCGCAAACCTAGGTCTTACAAAATGTAGCAGGCCAAACGTCACAACTCAAGCCACGCCGAGGGATGATCAGGCCATTCCTGCCTTAGCCGTATGTCTACTTAGAAACGTCTCTCAGCCTCGGTTGGGCCAAAGGTTCCACATCCACTTCTGAAGTCACTTGTTGCTTATTCACAACGTTCGGCTCAGCTACTCCTCCGACATTCGGTTGCCACACTCGGTCTCGAACGAGTGTGGGGACCAAAAGCTCCAGTTCACCCACGCAGGAATAACGACCGCGGCCAGGATGACGATCGTGACGTCAGCCGAACGGTTATCAAAGATAATGATGAGGGGCACGTGAAGGTGCCAGCTTACCCCTCAAACGGTTTCAAAACCCTAGTATGACGTAAGGGCGATGTCAGCCGACGCGTGTCAAACGCATGACCAATCTTGGAGATCAAGCTAAGGGTTCCCTATAAATACAATACTATGCCTTCTTGGAAGAGGTACGTTCTACACATTCCACATAACCCTAAAACCCTAGCTCTTGCTCTCTTCTCTTTCCTCTGCAAGTGGACTGATTCTTGCACCGGAGGGCCATCCTGGAGGACCTCCGGTGTGGTCTTTAGTTGTGCTCTCTTTTGCAGGGATAGGAGGAGGACAGGGGCAGATCCCCATTTCCAAGAGGAGGAGGATGAACCAACCAAATCGGAGTCCCACAATTTGGTGAACCCGACGTGAACTTTTATCTGATCCACGGCGGCTCCTCCGTCTCCTCCCTTCTTTCATTCTCCAAACAACTCTCCCACCACATCTCCACCACTCCACTTCTCTTCAAAATGGGCGGTGCACCACCTCCGTTCAACCCCCTCAACCCATCTCTCCAGATCCTTTCAGAAACAGGCGTGAACGTCGCCTCACCATCCCATCCTCCTGGATTCACCCCTCCTGTCGTCAGCTCTTCCATCCAACGCCCAGTTGCCATGACTGAGGATACTCTGGCTTACGTCCAGATGCTGGAGCAACAATAGGAACAAACCAACGCGGACGTAGCCATCCTCAAAATGGAGATCGCGAGGATTAAGGCAAAAGAGCGTCCGGCGGCCTCTCGCTCCGGATCTCAGGGAAGACGCCAGAGGAAAAGTCTTCCACCTCCTCCCCCCACGACTGGAGATGGGGCTCCTCACAGAGTCTCAGTCCACGACCGTTTGGACCCACCACTGGCAGACAATCGTACTAGAGACAACGCTCGCTTTAGGCAGCAACGTTCCCCGGTTCATCTGTGTCTCGGCAGTGGTGCGGGCACAAGAGGAGAAAGATCAAGGAGAGAGGGAAGCACTCACACAGTCTATTCAAGCTCCTCGGCAGGAGATGAATATTCTCAAGGCGAGAGCTATGATACGGTCCAAATCAATGATCAGGAAAACAATCAGGCTCTGGTCCAATACGATACAGGACGGCGTTATAGCCGAACGTTTCGTAGGGAGGGCAAGGAACCTGAAGGTTTCCAGTCAGGACATGAGGAGGTCCCTCGGGAACACGGGCTTATTGGACGAGTCGATGGCTCAGGAGATCTACGAAAAATTCCCTCGGGAAAGAAGTGTGAGTGTGGTGGTCCGGCATAAGGACTAGCCCAGTCGCCGAAAAGTGTACCGAACGGAAAATCTACCCGAGGATGCCCAGCAGCATACCGTTGTCGACAAACGGGGAAGTTCTTATCATCGTCGGCAAGAGGGACTCACCGACTATGACAAAGACTACAGAGCTTCCAAAAGATCCAGAAGTGATAAAGACGGACGACCACCTCGGCCAACCCATGAATATCAACTGAAAAAGCTGACCGAGTCTCCATTCTCGACAAAAATCCAGGCGACATTGCCGAAGCCAGGCATGCACCTCCCCAAATTCCAGAAATTTGATCCCAGCACAACCGAGGTGTACACTCACCTCATCAGCTACCGAAGCACCATCTCTTGTGTAACTGATGATGACGCAATCATGTGCAAAGCCTTTCCCTCAAGCCTCGGACGCCTCGGTCTGCTGTGGTTCAACCAACTTGAGGCATGATCTATCCACAGCTTTAAGGAGCTCGAAAGGGCTTTCAATTATCGATTCATCACAAGCAACAAGCAGGCTAAGGAAGAAGACGCCTTAGCCCAGATGAAAAAGCGACCAGGAGAAACGCTTCGGAAGTACGCCGAACGTTACTGGCAACTGTTCAATGAGATACCTAGAGTTGACCAATATTGGGCCGCCAGAAACTTCAAAAATGGCTTAGAGACAGGAAGCAAGATATTAGATGAGCTGGCGATTCGGGCTCCACATGGGATGAACGAGCTCATGAGGACGGTTGAGCAGTTCTGCATGTACGAGGAGTTCCTCGCCGAGCGAGAACTCCAAGGCGGACAGACGGCAACCGTCCCTCAGCCTCTTCATGTTCCGACCCCACAGATCGCGGCTCCTAAACCCACGGCGGCACCTCAGCACAAGAAGCAAGTCAATACGGTAAAGACGATAACAAAGAAGGCCCCAAAGCCTCACGACTATGTCGCCGAGACAACAGTCTTCAAGGAGCCCATCTATTTCCTCCTTCGAACACTTGAACTCGAGCCCTTCTTCGTCTGGCCAAATCCCCCGAAGCTCAACACCGAGGCGGGCAATGACAACAGTCGGAAAAGATGTTCGTATCACAACGAGCTTGGCCATTACACTACGGCATGCGCTCCGTATAAGGCGCTTCTGGCGAACTTGGCAGCCCAAGGACTCTTAGACGATCACATCGACTGGACCAAGACACCGAGACGACAACCGAACGCTGGTGGACAAGCCTAAATCCCTCGTCCTATGGGCGTAATTAATGTTATACATGGGCCAGTTACAAAAGAAGCAGCACAGGTACTTCGGACTGAACTTAAGGAAGCACAAAAAATTTCCCAAGTTTTTTCTGTTGGAAGTGTTCCGAAGAAATCAAAGACAGCCGAACGTCCGTGGTCCATAACTTTTACTGACCGAGACCTCCAGCGAGTCCAGACTCCTCATAACGATGCTCTCGTCGTCACGGTGCAAATCTCAACTCATTCGGTGAAGCGAGTTCTTGTGGATCAAGGAAGCTCAGCCGAGATCATGTACTTATCCCTTTTCAATGAGCTGCAGCTCTCCCAGTCTTCCCTCGTGCCAACCGATGTCCCATTAGTTGGCTTCACTGGAACGCCGGTATGGCCCCTCGGGAAAATTACTCTCCTAGTTGTTTCTGGCTCGGTCGCAGTAAACATGGAGTTCCTCGTTGTGGACGCTCCAAGCCCGTACAACACCATCCTTGGAAGAAATTGGCTACACAGCATCAAAGCTATTGCCTCAACCTATCACCAGGTGGTACGATACATTGGAGCAACTGGCCGACAGGAAGACCTCTACGGTGATCAAGTCCAAGCAAAGCAATGCTATGTCTCGGCCGTGGGAAGGGCTCTGAGCCCTAAGCGAGTCCATTGGGTGGAAGTTCCAGATAAACTAGTCCTTGAAGACGTCGGAGCCCTAGCCGAACAGAAATCAGTTGAAGATCTTGTAAAGGTCCCTATAAATGACGATGGCTCACGCTTTTTCATGCTCGGTTCCAGCTTGACGGATGATGAGCGTGAGGAGCTTGTCCAGTTTCTCAAAGATAATATCGAAGTTTTTGCTTGGACGCCGTACGAGATGCCTGGTATTGACCCAACTTTCATTCGGCATTCTCTAAACGTCTCTAAGTCGGCCAAACCTGTGATACAGAAACCCAGGCGTTCGGCAGCAATCCATGCTGAAGCAGTTAATGAAGAAGTTGATAGGCTCCTTGCAGTAGGGGCTATCAAAGAAGTTCAATATCCGACTTGGCTCGCCAACCCAGTGGTGGTGAAAAAGAAGAATGGAAAGTGGCGGGTCTGCGTGGACTACACCAACCTGAACGATGCCTGTCCAAAAGACTGCCTCCCCCTTCCCAAAATCGACCAACTGGTAGATTCCACTGCGGGTCACGCTCGATTGAGTTTTATGGATGCTTACAGAGGATACCATCAGATAGCAATGGATCCAGATGACACGGAGAAGATAGCCTTCATTACACCTAAAGGTCTGTTTTGCTATCTTGTCATGCCCTTCGGCCTCAAAAATGCTGGGGCTACTTTTCAAAGAATGGTCTATCTTGTCTTCGGTCTTCTCATCGGTGAAATCATGGAGGTTTACATTGATGACATGGTCGTGAAAAGCCTCAAGGCTGAAAACCACCTTGCCCATCTAGCCGAAGTATTCGCTATCCTCAAAAAATTCAAGTTACGGCTAAACGCCGAGAAATGTGCTTTCGGCGTCGGCTCCAGAAAATTTTTGGGCTATCTCGTCACTCGTAGAGGAATTGAGGCCGACCCAAACCAGATCTCGGCGGTACAACAATTGAAGGCTCCTACAACTCCTCGGGAGATTCAGAAATTGACAGGCATGGCCGTGGCCCTCAACAGGTTCATCAGTCGTTCCTCGGATAGGTGCCACGTTTTCTTCCAAACACTGAAGAAACAAAGCCGCCGAAGCTTCAAATGGACGGAAGACTGTGATGCAGCGCTTGCCGAGCTCAAGACTTATCTTGGCTCGGCCCCACTTCTCGTTAAACCACATCCCCTTGAAACCCTATACCTCTACCTGGCAGTTTCCCCTCATGCTGTCAGATCGGCGCTCGTCCGACGAGAAGGTCCCAATGATCAACCTATCTACTTCACGAGTCGAACTCTCCTCCCGGCCCAAACACGGTATCTTCCGTTGGAGAAACTCTTACTTGCCCTTGTCACTGCGGCTCGGAAGCTCCTTCCATATTTCCAGGAACACCCAATCATTGTTCTAACAGAATTTCCCCTCAAGAACCTCCTTCGAAAAGCTAACCTTTCAAGCCGAGTCTCTCAATGGGCAGTCGAATTAGCCAACTTTGACATTCATTTCGAGCCTCGGACAGCGATCAAAGCTCAGGTGTTAGCAGACTTCATTGCTGAGTTTACTCCTGGAAGCCCAGACGAAGAGGCCTTAATTCAGCCAGAGTATGGGATACTGGAGCAGCAAGAAGCTCGGAAAACTTGGAATCTTTTTAGCGGTGATGTTTGGAAGTTACATGTTGATGGGGCATCAAACAGCAACGGTGCAGGAGCTGGAGTGGTTCTCGTCACCCCATGTGGTGTGCTACATGAAAGTGCTATCACCCTTAACTTTCCTGCCACCAACAACGAGGCCGAGTATGAAGCTCTACTTGCAGGCCTTCGAGCAGCTGCAAAGCTACAGGTGGAGGATCTCCACGTCTTCTGTGACTCCCAGCTGATCGTTAACCAAATCACTCGGGATTATGAAGCCCGAGACCCTCGAATGCTGAAATATCAGGCTACGGCACTGGAGTTAATCAGACAGTTCAAAGGCTTTCACATTGAACAGATCAATTGAGAGAACAATGCTCATGCCGACGCACTAGCAAGTTTGGCTTCGGCCAGTAAAGCCTTTGAATATCGAAGCATCAGCCTCGGCGAGATCGACGAACCAAGTTTCGAGGTTCCCGTTGGAGTACTCAACATCTCCCTCGGCCCCAGCTGGATGGATGAAATCGTGGCCTTCCTCAAGCATGACACTTTACCTTCAGACAAGAAAGAAGCTCACCGAGTCCGAAGCAAGGCAGCTTATTACTGGCTTTCTGAAAGCGGCCAACTCTACAGGAAAAGCTTTATTGGGCCGTACCTGCGTGTCGTCCATCCATCCGAGGTCCCCGCCATACTTAATGAACTTCACTCGGGGAGTTGTGGATGCCATTCGGGAGGACGTTCCCTTTGTCAGCGTGCCCTCAGTCAAGGTTACTTTTGGAAAGGGATGAAGAAGGACTGTGAAGAAGTCGTACAAAAGTGCAGACCATGCTAACTCTTCTCTCCCATTCCTAAGCAGCCTGCTCAAGAACTGAAGCCAATCACCAGCCCTTGGCCTTTCGCCCAATGGGGCTTAGACATTGTGGGCAAACTCCCCACTGCTCCTGGGGGTTTTAAATTTCTTATCACAGCGACTGACTACTTCTCGAAGTGGGTCGAGGCCGAACCACTTGTTACTACGACCGAGGCCGACGTTCAGAGATTCGTTTGGAGGAACATTGTTACCAGGTTCGGAGTGCCATATGCCATCATATCGGACAATGGATCTCAATTCGTCGGCAAGGAGCTTACTGGGCTCTGTGCTGAGTTCGGAATCCGCTTTTTCAATTCCACACCTTCCTACCCTCAAGGCAATGGCCAAGCCGAGGCCACGAACAAAACAGTATGTGCTGGAATAAAGCGTCGGCTGAACTCTAAGAGGGGAAAGTGGGCCGAGGAGCTACCTCGCGTACTTTGGGCCTACCGCTCCACTCCGAGACGCTCCACAGGACAAACTCCCTTTGCTATGGCCTTCGGCATGGAGGCCGTAATACCACTTGAGTCTAGATTTCCCACGCTTCGAACTGAGACCTTCGACCCACAGACTAATGATGAAGCGGTGGCCACCGAGCTAGTTCTGGCCGAGGAAAAGCGGGACGAAGCCCAAATAAAGCTCGCTAGCTACCAGCAAGAAGTTGCTAGGGGCTATAACAGAAGCGTTCGGCTCAAGAAGTACAAGCCAGACGATTGGGTCTGGAGGAAGGTTGTCCGGGCGAATCAGAAAACCAAGTTCAAACCCAACTGGGAGGGTCTATACAGGGTGATTAAAGAAGTTGGTAATGGGTCTTACAAGCTGGAAGACAAAGACGGCAGAGAAATTGAGAACCCTTGGAACGCTTTGAATCTGCGTAAGGCATACCTCTGAAGTACGCCTTCGGCCTGAGTTCGCCTCGGCTCCTATCTGTTTTTCTTTACTTAGAAAGTTTTGTAATCATTATGACAGTTTGATGGAACGAGAAAGCCATAAATGAGAAGTCTCTAGCTTTACCTTATAACTCTTCGAACACTTATCCTACGACTCGACTTCAGTCACCTAGATCGTGCTTTTTTGCAGTTTGAAAACGTTCGGATCCAGAATCCAACAATTGCGCAAACTCGAACTACTTGACGTTCGGTTTCGCTTGAGCATTTAACCTCTTGGTTACAATTTAATTCGGCTACGTTCATTGTTGATTTGAACAAACGGCCACATCCTGATTCGGCTATGTTCATTGTTGATTTGAACAAATGGCCACATATTACTCATTTACTTAGCATTTTATTTTGGCATAAGGCTGGCACATGAGCCGAACCTTACACCAAAATAGGGGTTATTACTAGGTAAATGTTTAAAGCAGGACTAAACACCCTCGGCACAAAATCTTTTGAAATATTTCTAAGGCAAAAAATAGAAATATTCATCTCAATGGAAAACAAGCAGCACATGCAAAAATTCACTAAGGCATGAGAAAAGTGCAAGCAAGCATTGAAAACATGTTTAAAACAAAGCCACCTGTTCGGCACAAAATATCCTTCTGTTCAAACTGTTACATCTGGTACGGTAAACTCCAAACGTTCGGAGCCGTCCAGTCCATTCAAATGTTTAGACAAAAACTTAAAAGATGATGATCAAAAAAGAAAAGCAACCATTGGTTCGTAATATCAACAACCCATCACTGGCCTTCGGCCTCGGTTGTTCTTTCAGTCTCGTGTCCCCCGACAGGCTTATCAGTTGCCGCGGGCTCGGTCATTTCTTCATCCTCGTCTTCCTCGGGAGGCAAGGGCTCACATTCCTCGGCAGTATAGGAGAGCTCGAGGTCCGGAATGATTGGCTCGGGAAGCTTCTTCAGGAAGGACGAGTCGGCCTCGACAGCCAACTGGCTTGCCATTGCCTTGGCTCCCTCAGCGTAACCAAGTTTGAAGAAATCAGGGAGCCTTTCCTCAAGGGCCTCGTTCACCATCTTATGGGCTATCTGGGTGTACTCCAAGGCGGCTCTCTTTATGCCAGCCTCATACCCCTTCGCGTCGGCCAGCATCATTTTGCCCTTCTCCTCCTCCTTCAGCTTTTTTGTCTCAGCCTCGGCCACAGCAGCAGCATTCTTGGCCTCATCAAGCTGCGTCTTCAGCTTGTCCACCTCGGCCTCGGTCTCTTTCGCACTCGTTTCAGAGATCCTGCACTTGGTTCTCCAGGAATCCCGCTCTGAACGGTAACGCTCACGCTCGGCCTGGACCCTCTCGGCCTTGTCATAAGCTTTCAAGGCAGCCTGGCCCGCCTGAGCAAAGGAAAGAAGGGAATAAAAAGAACAAGTTAGAAAAAATCATGAATCAAGGGCAAAAAGTGAAATGCTGAAATCAACAAAAACGTACCTGAACGAGTTGGGAGCACATCTCCCTTAAATTTGGCATAAGGTCGTCTGGGACCTTATCACAATCCCTCGGCAGAGCAAGGTCCCTGAGGAGGGTGACAGCAAGATCCGGCTCTTCCTTCACCGAATCTTTCAACAAGACAACCCTTCCGTCCGGCAAAGCGTAGGAGGGGCTGAAATGTCTCAAGAAGTCCACCTCCACTGGAGGGTCGGTGAGGTCAACGTGAGGGGCGGGTTGATTCTTTTGCTTCTCGGCAGGAGGAGCCTTGCTAGTCTCGGCCTGGAGAGATTTTGAGGCATTCGGTGGGGGGGCGTCCTCGGCAAGTTTCTGCCTTTTCTCCCTCTGTTGATGATCAGAAGGAGCCTTCGACTTGGCAGTCGGATTGCTGGTTTTGGTTGGAATGACTGGCCTCGGAATGTTTCACCTCGACATTTCCTCGGCGCTAGGTTCGACGATCTTTAACGGAACGTTCAGTCCTGGAAGGGTCGGCTCAAAACCCTCGTCTGGACCGAGCGGAGTGAGCCACTCTTCGATCGTGTACCCGGGCTTCGGCAATTTAACCCCTCGTTGTCTCTTTTGTCGAACTCTCTCGGCTCCGGAAGCTTGCCTCTTCTTCTTCTGAGCCGCGGCGACAGCAGGTTGATCTTCTTCCTCTCGCTGATCTCCCTCGCTCGGCTCTGCAGCCTTCTTCTTCTCCTTCCTCCTCAGCACGCCCTTGTTCGAAGGTTCGTAGTCCAACAGAGTTGGAGCGTGACGGCAGCCTTGGGCTCGTAGAGTGTCACAAGCCAATTCCCTAGCCACGGAGTTTAAAGTCTTTGATATAGGGCCGAGCTCTGAAAAAGATAAAGACGATTAATGATTAAGAGCCTTGGCAGCAATTGAACATAAGCAAACAGTATTATGAAGAAAAGGTTCGGTCTCTTACCTCTCTCGTCGACAAAACGAGGGATGGGGTGACTGCGGTTGAGCCCGCCGAACTCGAAGTTTCCTCGGACCTCGAGGTAAAAGTTCGCCCATTTATCCGTATCAGACAGCCCCTCTATCAAGGGCTGCTTCTTTGGGCGCATTGTTAAGAACCGTCGGTTAGACTTTCCGTGCCGAGACATTGTGTAGGTGTGGAATAGGTCGCTCGGCTTAAAGTCTAAATTCTGACTCTCGATCAGAGCAATTACTGACATTATTATTCGGTAACTGTTGATCGCCAGCTGGTGAGGGCACAGGCTAAATTTCCAGAGAACCTCCCTAAGGAATGGGTGAAAAGGGAAGCGAAGTCCGGCTTCACATACGGCCATAAGAGGCACGGTGATGTGCTCTGGGCGATCCTCCCTCTTCGCCCTGATCTCGTTACTCTTTACCCTATGGAGGTAGACGTCGGCAGGAATGTTATATTTTTCTCGGAAGGCTTCGTACTCTGCCGTGTCCCCACTGAAGTAGTGTGCGTAAGGGCATAGGAGGCCCTTATCAAAAAGGTCGTCGTCCTTTGATGCCGAAGTGGAGGCTTCAGCCTCGGACGTAAACCTCGACTGAGCCTCGTGACCCATCTGGGGCTCGGTCTCGGACTCGGTCTCAGGAGTGAAGTTGATCTCTGGGTCTGTGGCGAAACCCTCGGCGTCATACTCAAAATCCCTCTCAGCGTTCGAATCGATGGAGACTGCTGAAGTTGCAGACATCCTTGTTGAGACGGATTCTTCTGCTAGGCGTTGGGCTCTGCGTTGAGCTATCAGTTGGTTGATCAACTGGCGCTCGGACTCTGTCTCCGAACGATCGGAATCTGAAGAAACGTCAATGATCTCGTGAGCCAGACCTAGAAGAAAAAGTAAAGGCCAAGGATGATGAATCCGCTTCGGCAAAAGAAAGAATGAAAAGTCTTGGCTAAACCCTATTGGCTCACGAGTCATTTCTGCTCTGATTGGGGCTCGGCATTTTTGAAGGATCACTAAACGCTCGGCAAAAGTTATTGCCTCCTATAAGTCGTTCGGCCACTCTAAGGTTCGTCTAATCCTAAAACACCTCGAGGAGGTTCGGAAGAACAGGATGAATCTGAGGTGAACATCACTGTTCAAACCCAAATTTCACTATTCGAAACTACCCAAAAACCTCAAGAAAGCCCCAGAAAACCCAAGAAATGTGTAAAAACTTCAAGAAAAGCAGTAAAAGGTGGGAAATCGGTCACTTACTTGGAGATTTTGCTGCTGGATTCGACCTGGAATTGAAGATCTGGAGCAGAATTGAAGGCTAGAACGGATGAAGTTGTAGAGAGAGAAGCTCTGATGTAGAGAGAGAAAGCGTAAGAAGTCTCTCTCTCCTCCCACTCCGTTATTTATAGAGGGAGATCCCCGTTTCGAATTTCCCGAGCAATCATACCG
Organism: Rhododendron molle; assembly: GCA_025413875.1. NCBI lineage: Eukaryota > Viridiplantae > Streptophyta > Magnoliopsida > Ericales > Ericaceae > Rhododendron > Rhododendron molle. The sequence goes on along the minus strand of CM046389.1, from coordinate 45,000,903 downwards.
CGCCGAACATCCAGCCAATCACGACTTGACGCGTGTCCCTTGCCAGCTGCAGACTTCTGCACCCGTCCCTTCGCCTGCCAAAGCATCCTTTCACCTGACACTACCTTCCCCCGTTCGACACCTGTCAACGTGATCAGAAGCTCGGATTCGACCGTTGCAGGCCAAGACCCTCGACTGGGGCTGAGGCTCGGCCTTTTTCCGAAGTCAATTCCTGCCGAACGAAAGGCCTCGGCAAGAATTGAGGGGCTATTGTAGCAGGCCGAACGTCACAACTCAAGCCATGCCGAGGGATGATCAGGCCATTCCTGCCTTAGCCGTATGTCTACTTAGAAACGTCTCTCAGCCTCGGTTGGGCCGAAGGTTCCACATCCACTTCTGAAGTCACTCATTGCTTATTCACAACGTTCGGCTCAGCTACTCCTCTGACATTCGGTTGCCACACTCGGTCTCGAACGAGTGTGGGGACCAAAAGCTCCAGTTCACCCACGCGGGAATAACGATCGTGGCCAGGATGACGATCGTGACGTCAGCCGAACGGTTATCAAAGATAATGATGAGGGGCACGTGAAGGTGCCAGCTTACCCCTCAAACGGTTTCAAAACCCTAGTATGACGTAAGGGCGATGTCAGCCGACGCGTGTCAAACGCATGACCAATCTTGGAGATCAAGCTAAGGGTTCCCTATAAATACAACACTATGCCTTCTTGGAAGAGGTACGTTCTACACATTCCACATAACCCTAAAACCCTAGCTCTTGCTCTATTCTCTTTCCTCTGCAAGTGGACTGATTCTTGCACCGGAGGGCCATCCCGGAGGACCTCCGGTGTGGTCTTTAGTCATGCTCTCTTTTGCAGGGATAGGAGGAGGACAGGGGCAGATCCCCATTTCCAAGAGGAGGAGGATGAACCAACCAAATCGGAGTCCCACACAAAAGATGCATTTGTTTCGTTAAAAAAATTAAATTTTTTTTTCACAAATGAATAAATAGCAATGTGTTCTATTGGATTGTGAAAAAAAATTAATTTTTTTAACAAAAACATGCATCCTTTGTAAAGCTTAGGTGTACGCGCTGGACCCTTATTTAGAGATCGGAGGGAGTATATCCAATCCAGTATAATACTGCAATTACTAGCTCTCAGCACGACAAATGTTCCTAATTCCTTGCACATTTCATAAACCTTTTTTTTTTTTTTTTTGAAGCGGTGAGAGCATACAAGTATGAGAATTACATGAAACCGTAAACAACTCTACAATCACTATAAGTCCAACCCAACTACTAGTTGTATTAATGGGAGTAACAATCCCAAATAACTCCACAATTATTCAATCATTATAAGCCCAATTCAACTACTAGCTACATTAGAGGGAGAAATAGCCCCAAAAGATACCAACCCACAAAAGTCATGTACAACTGAAATAGCCCAAATTGGTCTAATTTCATAAACTTTGCGATAATGCCACGATTGTGTTTATTAATGCCAAGACTGATTGCAACAACCTTACAACCTTACCCTCACGTCCGCTCTTGTGAGAGTCAGACCCACCAACACCCCACCTTTTCCACCTCGCTCTGTCTCTCTCCCGCTCCTCTATCTATTTTTTTTATCACTCACGTGTACTCAGATCAATTTATGCGCAACTCGTCTATTCCTGATCAGAGAGTCCATTCCCACCGCCCACTAATCCAGAATCCATCCACCGCTTCTTGACACCATGGGTGATCTTCGAATCCAGCAACCCCATCAATCGTCAGGGTTCTTCAAATGAAGCAAGACTACCGTCGGGGATCTCCAATCAAGAAATAACGACATAGTTTATCCATGACTGAAACTCTTCTATTTTTGGTAAAAGACGTTTTGTTATTGAAGCTCAAACTCATTACGATCTCTTAGGGGCATACCCCACCCCTACAAACACCAACCAATCACTAGATGCCCACAAACATGCTATAAGAGAATATTACTACTCTTATCAACCAATAGGACCAAAAATCTTCTCAGAAAGACCCGAAAGGCCCCAACTGGAGTTTGGAGGATGAAAAGCTTTGTGTTAAAACACCCTCCTATTTCTTTCCAACCACAAACTATAAACTGAAGCAGCCAACTTGCTTTTCAGGACAATGCTAGCTACTAAAATGTGGAAACTTTGTATTAATCTCAAAGTTAGGGGTGGCAACCAAACTCAGTTACTAGTTGAGTTAGAATAAACCTCAACCCATCTAACCAATTTATTAATTGGGTCTCAATTGGATCAATTTAAATGACCCATCAAGTCATGAACATAACCCACAAAAAAAAATAATATTAGAATGACCACCCTCGTCAATGTAGAACAGTCAAGTCGATCAATCCAAAACCTCTTCACCTCCCTCTCCCGCCACCGCCCTGGCTGAGTTCTATGCTTTGGAAAATGAGAGAAACTTATTCTTATTTTTTTTTGAAAGGCAAATTAAAGAATTTCATTATCATTGAAAGGAGATTGCAAAGATTAAAGGGAAACACGTGAGGACGTCATCAATATCAAGGATATAGAGCATTCCAACTATGTTGGCAGCCAAACCCTTGACAATCATATGTCCAATCACGGACCCAAACAAGAACAAGGTGACAAGGAGTCAATGAATCAACAAAATACATCGTTTATACAAACAGAATATCTAGCAATCTCATCACCGAAACTTCCTTTTGAAATACAGAACAACAGATTGCTACCCTTTTGATCCTTTGAACCGGAGATCACAGTAAAGCTATTTCCTCCACTAATCAAGATACCAGACATTCCCAATTTGTGGACATTACCATTCGCGTTGATGAGTGAACTCCCTTCAGAATCTTTAAGAACCCTTGAGTCGTATCCCTTAAGGACCATTAAGTCAGCCATTCTGTTGATGAACTTGTGTATCCTCCATGGGATCTGTTGATGAATAAGCTGTTGCTGATGTAATCTCCATTGTCTGTCGTCTCCCGTGGAATCCTTAAGTCGGCCATTCTGTTGATGAATTGGTGCTTCCTTCATGGTACATCAAGTTTGGAGGAGGGGAATGGAAAAATGACGGCCGTGTTTTGATAATTAATACCTAAGGACATTTTCAACATTAACAAATGTTCTTAGTATGTTCTTAACGGGTATTAATTATCAAAGCACGTCCTAAGCCGTCATTTTCTCAAGGAGAATCCAACAAAAAGTTGGATGAAAACCTATTGGGACAAAGCCCAAAACACCCTATGGGCCTCAAAATGCCCAGATTTAAATAATAAAGTTCAAACATTACAAAGGCCAGAAGCCCCGATTAACAATACGGCCCAAATCCATGGCAACGCCCAAAAGGGCCAAACCAAACCCTAAGCCCGAAACACACAAAAACTGCTCTGGACCATATCACAGCCCCCACCCGTTGCTGCCACCACAGCCACCAACCCAGACCACGACTCAACAGTCTACGCCACGACACCCACGAGCTACCGGAACCCACAAGATGCCGCCAAGTAAGCTGTTGCTGAAGTATGTTCTTCCATGATCCATTTGCCAATCTTCAGTCCGTGGTAATTTTATAAAGAGCACACACTCACACCTCAACACACACCTTTAGTGGAACCCACACACGCACAGCTTTAGAGGACACGGGCAAACACACACCAGCACACGCACAACACCACACACCTTACTGAAACTTATTCATGGCTTCATGCAATTTCAGCCGTACGTTTCAACAATTAATGGTTCAGATTTAAAAAAACGTGACAAATTGACTGATGTGGTGGGCGCCCTATACTCCTTGCACCCATCACCAGTCTCATCACATTTCTCCTAGCTAGATTAGAAATAGAATAAAAACTTGTCTTCTGAAACACAAAAAATCGCATGCACAAACAAAAAAATCGACGTGGGTGGATTTTGAGGGTATAAGAGGTAGTAATTTTTTTCCCCCTTTTTCCCAAGTAATTAGATTACCTCGAAATCTCATATTCCCACGGGATAGGGGAGGTTTGAATTTCCTCTTATATTTAGGAATGTGATTGCTTCTGGATTGAAAGATCAGGAATCATTCCTATTCAATCACTACCCAAACATGGGAATCTCAGAGTTTGGGAATCATATTCTCATTTTCTCTCAAGATGTCTGCCAGCCAAACTGAGCTTTAATTTGAAGATAAGAATGGCATCAAATTTGCTCATTCTACCTACACGCATTCTGTTTCTTTGTTCTTTTTATTTTTTATTTTTTATTTTATCGGCGTTTCTTTGTTCGTCAAAGTATATATTATTTAATTTACGTACATCCACATCCCATAAATATGAGCAATAATATTCGCCGATTTGGATGACCATATATATTTATTGACCATATATATAGGCAACAAAATTATGTGACCAACATACTTGACATTAGCTTGTAATTACGTCAAAAGTTCGTTTGAGATTGAGTTGCGTCATTAACAAGTCAAACTTGAAGCCGTTAGAAAAAAAAGAACCACGAGTCAAACTTGAAAATGTCTTATTAAGATTCCAAATTTTGTTGCTTCGCTTGAGATTGAGTTGTTGCGTCATTAACGAGTTGTTGCTTTCCATGAATAGTGGTTTACGGAGGTGAATCGCGCCCGTCCAAAATGTATTAGATGGTTCAGATTTTAATGAAATTTTTCTGGAGAAAAATCGAACTTTTTCCCTGAAAAATTTCATTGAAGTCTGGACTGTACAATGCCAAAACGGATTGCTGAGATCAAGCGCCTCCGTAAATTATCTCTTTACAGCAGCTCCGTGAATAAGTCATACTCTTAACCCATTGCAAACGCAACGATAAAAATACTGAGCTTCTATTTCTTGTGATAATTACTAGTGCTAGACTACATAAAAGTTTTAGGGGTCCTTAACCCCTACAACATTATCAGTATCTGGGGTATTTAACCCCTACAACATTACCGTTCAGTTGACGTAAAATAAAATTAGAAGGTTCCTCAAGCTGAAAATAATTAAAATAAATACTAATCATAAAGCATTTTTTTGGCGCCAAAGAAAATGGCGCCAGCTGCGACCCATAGACACCGACACACCATAGTTATAGTTCAGTTTCAGAGTTGAACGAAACTGGGTGAAACGAGCTCAAGTCCATCAAATATAGGCCTGAGTCGAGCCTGAGCAGCTTAAAGCTCGGCTCATTTACGGTCCTATTTGGAATAACAGTTGGACCGAATCCACTGCCCGATCTTCAAATTTGAGCAATGAGAGTGCTTACCCTAGCAAAACCCATCCAAAAACTCTCAACCAGTGCCTAATTTAAGATCCAAGGACTTGGTTGGTGGTTTGTTTCCATACAATTAATTAGGGACGGAGGATATAATCAATTGAAAAATGACATACACTTCCAAAGAGGATCAACAAATTGGGATGGAGGGAGTACATACTTAACTAAAATAACCAAAAACAAAAACAAACGATTTGGAGCCACTCTAACTAGTCAAGCATGAGATTGACCTCTGGATAACAGAGCAACACAATTTTCCTCAAGGACACGGCTTTGTTGACTTGGGGTTTTTAAAACCATGCCTCTCTCTCGGCACGATTTTTAATAAGTTTTGTATCCACTTATTAGTCTCATCTCACTACCTATTTTTCTCAACTTATTATCCCAACATCCTCCACGTAGAGTGGTTTACTACAATTTCATTAAGTTTTACATTGGACTAGTCGAAATATTTCAAATCTGGATAATCAATTATTGATTATATCACTGAATAGTATAGATTTAAACTGTACTGTCCAATTTAAAACTTAGATCGGAGAGAATTCGAACTCCTATTCGAATCTTCCCTAACAGGGGTCACCTCTATCATAGCTTGTTGTGTGCATTCTGATGGCATTTGTTACCATCTTTTGCCTCCATATTCACTTGTTTGACCGCCTCCATTTTGAATTGATTCTTTCATTACGATGGCATACGTGATAACAAATATTTAGTTGGTTATAACCCCGAGGGCTGGCCAAGTGATCTTTATCTGGGACATAGGTTTGCCTCATTCTAAGATCTCAGGTTCGATTCTTTTTGCCAACAACTCTTGAGGTCACCTCATATGGGACACCCTGCATTAACCATATGTATATATGTATATATATTTAGTTGGTAAATCTTGCAAACTTAACAATTTACGGCTTGACTTGTTGGACTCGTTAATTAGAAGCCTTGGGCTATTACTCAGTGTTGTAGTTGATTCTTTTCATTTAGCTAGATTTGCTTTGTGGTGTGTTTTTTATTGGTAATTTATGACTTTGATTTTCATCTTCTTTTTTTTTTGAAACGGCAAAAAATTTATTAAGAAACTTGATAAGTGTACATCAAATGGAGGAGAGAGGAGGGGAGGCAACCAGAGGTTGAATAGTGAGCCAATCGCCCAAACTCCAATGGAACATAACCTGAAACACCTATGGGCCTTCAAATGCCCAGATGAGACATTACAAACCAAATAGAAGTCGAACTTTGATTTTCATCTTACTTTATGTGGGCTTCTCATGTTTAAAAGGTGAAAAAAATTCAAGTATTACTGGACAGTGGCGACTTCAGGATTTTGAAAACGGGGTCATTCATGTGCATAAATTCTCTTTCCAACTATAAGTAAAAAAAAAAAGAACAAAAAAACAATCGTAATGACAATCGATAATCTAATTTGACAAAAAACACATCAAAAAGCTCAACAAGCTAGCTTTTCAACTAAAAAATGAAAGATATCGAAAGGTTATGTACAAAAATCTTTTTTCAAGTTTCATGGAAAATAAGCACTCCAGAGCTTCTACAATTGTGTTTTACAGAGTTTCGCTAAGTGATGCCCCAACACCTCTCAACGCGACATATTTTTGTGGAGTCTATACACTTAGCGATATACTCCACAGAAATGTGTAGTGTTTAGGACTATTGAGGCACCACTTGGCGGTGCTCTAAGACCACCAAATAATTTTTCTCTAGAGGGTAAGGTGGGTTAAAGAGGGAAAATAACATAATGTGGTCGGAGTGTTCATCAAATTGTAATAGGGTTGTGTTCCATGTTTTAACTTTTACGGAGGATGAATTTCAAGTGGAGAGATAATCTAGTTTGGTGTCATAAAAAAATTAAAATGATGTCATTTATCAATTTCAAACACAAAATTCAGTAACTGCAACCAGAGAAGTTGAGAACACGAATTGATGCTCTTTCTTGGTTTATTACCGATTATGATGGGCAAAAAATTCCTCCCCTCTTCGATACCACTCTCATGCCCTGATACGACGTGTTGGGATAACCCGAATCCCACCCACAAGGGAAGCGCAACAAACAAAAATAAATCACACAAGAATGAGAACACACAAGAAAATACATGGTTTCCTAAACTCGAGTACATCCGAGAGAGGTATTCCACTATATGGAAAAATAGACGATTATAATGTGAGATGAAAAATCTCGAGCTTCTAACATCATGGCTCACACAATAATTTTCACTCACCCCATCTCTATTTTTCCTCACATCTACTCTCCTCTTACCACCTGGCCGGTGTATCAGGCAACCCCTTGTAGACACTCCAATTTGGCCTAACGATTATTTCAAATCCCACATTGGGGACCATCCCGATGATGAATGGATACAATGATTGCTAATTGACTTCTTTTGAACCTTAGGACTTATGGTGAGAACTTTTAGCCACTTAGATGACCAAATCCAGAGCCAAATAGCCTTTCAGACAGAAATACAGTATTCCAGAAAAATCCATCTGTCGGCCTTGACATTGAATCTCACGGCCTCAACATCATTCTTTCACCCGTGAAACTTGTTGCTTGAAAATCTCCATGAGAGATCGATCACTCGGTCGCCAGGTCCATTCCTCGGCCGCAATATCATTCCTTCGCCCGCCAGATCCTTTAACCGGAGCAATTAAGCACTGAGGGATCAAGGTGGTGAGGCCCATGGGCCTATAGTTTGATTCATCTTCTATTTTTATACTTTAATCATAGTGTTTGAATTCCTGATTAACTCTTTATTCTGGTGTGAGGAAGAACATCGGCTGGGAAATCAATCATTCGCCCGATACATCGATCTAGTGAGATTCCTCGGCCGTGACATCAATTCACTGGCCGAGGGATCTATTTGCTGGGACATATTTATTTTCTGCTTATTCTGATGCATGCTTCCAATTATTGTACTACTCACCTTATTAACTGTTAAAGGCTAAAAATCAGATTATGCGTTAGAATTAAATAAAGCAAATATACATTGTATGTCGAACGATTATGGGCCAGTCTCATGACTGAGTAAAGAGGGGTGCCTAACACCTTCCCCTTATTGTACTCTTGGCTCCCATACCCAGAATCTCTGTCTATTTTTCCTAATTTTAATAAACTAAGTGGCGACTCTATTTTGAAGATAACCATTATTGTGTGGCGATATTCTTAGCCATGGGAATATCCACGATCTTGGTTTATGAAGTGGAACCAAACAAGCGTAATCAATTTGTATGGCGATGCCCTGTTTGGGATGTGTCTACACCCCTTAAGAGGCTATTATTTGATGCAGGGAGACGTGTCAAAATAAAAGAACGCGCAATAAGGACAATCACGAATATGTATGAACTAGAGGTACTCCCTCTACGAACACACAATAATGAGAAACAATCTCAATTTTCATTAATTCAATCATAAACAACTCCCTTGCCCTAATGGCTACAATCTTATTATATAGTAGTAGCCACCCTAGAATTAAAAAGGAATAAAAATATTAGGAAGCAATCCTAATTCTTGTAAAACAAGAAAACATAAAATAGGAAATTGACTCAACCTAAATTAAGAAACTAAATAATTCTATGTTAACAATCCTAAATTATAAGATTCCTAACAAAATACTAAAACTAAAATCGTAAAATAAAATACTATTTTTGTAAAATCTAATCTGCATCATCCTTTCCAGCTTGAAGAAACTCGTCCTCGAGTTTATAAAGTTGAATTCGCTGAAACTTATCTGCATCAATCTTGTACTTCATGTCACACCCCAAAAATGAGAAGTGACCGGCCGTGAACCATGAGGCTAATCCATGGAACACGCAGCCTGAATAAATCAACCAAAAATCAAATGAACGCTTTTTCGTTATTAATCAAATCAAAAGCCAACTGTGTCTCATCATAAACATGGGGCACAACCATCCCATGAACCAAACAATATCCAATGATCCAACAGTATTAAAAAGAATTTGTTATCTGACTATTGTTTTCAATGCGGAAGCGTTTATTAAAATAAAACTAGAATGAGACACCCTAAGGAGGTCAACCAAACTAAATTCCGGAGATGCTGCCAGAGTCCTTACCTAACTCTCCAACTAGCCACTAGCCTGAAAGAGAAGTTGGAATAAATCCATCAGCTGACGAGCTCAGTGAATAGCAAGTATGTATAATAAATAAAGTTGAAAGCGGGGATTAAAATAATTTACCATTAAACATAATTTGGCATACGAGGTGTCCAGCAGAATAATAAATTAATTAATGAAGCATTTAACCAATCAATATTCTTGGTGGTGATCAACACATTAACTCCATCAACAATGGGGAACCACAAACAAATAGTACCATGGCCAAAATAAATCTCAACAAAATTGGATCCAATATCGAACTTAGAGTCACCGGGGTTGGCAGCCCGTGGTACTTTTCCCTAAGACGATCCGGTGAAAGAAAGCCGTTGAGCATTAGGGTCATCGGCCTAACACTGTCTTTTCCCCAATGGCCAGGGTCACCAACACGAGAAGGAATAAGTTCCCTGGACTTCCGAAATAAATGTTCCCATTAAAATCCACCAAGATCTCACCAAAAACAATATTATCAATTGATCTCAAAAAATTAATTCACCACATGCCAATTTATAGAACAACTTATAAATAGGTTTGAGTCTCCGAATAACATTCATATAAATTTCTGAAGGAAATACATTTAAGGGACACAGGGAACTTTCGAAAATACGTAACATACTTAACTACTCACCTGGGCCCAAACGTACTGCAACACGAGTACACAAAAGATGCTAACCTGAATCAAGAGAATCATACAACAATATTAACACTAACTATATCAACATATCTAATATAGGACTACCTAAAAGGATGAAACCTAAAGCTAAAAACCCAAGCCACCAACCAACCATGATCAACCCAAACATTAAACTCCAATTCCCCTTAATCTATTGGATCACCCACGGCATACCACCTGGTTCACAACCAAAACACTGAAACCTATAACCATGGCTAAAATATTAGTATTAACTAGAGTCTATATATATTCATCATTATAATAAGCAAAACAAAACCCCCACCACCATCAACATGAACACAGATCACCACCAATTTCACTTGCACATCCACCGATCCACGCACTACACATCACGCAAACAAAACACGGCTGCCACGCACGTACCGCACCGTCACACTTCGACCTTAACCCAATTTTAAGTGTACACACGACACCGAATGGGTTACCGTAACCCAATAACTGACTACCACGTACCTAAATGTAATGGAAATAACAAGAACAGTAATACGTACCATAACAAAACCGAGCACAAAATCGAGAACAGAATATCGACGGATTGAGAACAGATTTTCGACGGCCACACCTCCTGAAAAACCTTGGCTGCTCTCTCTCTCTCTCTCTCTCTCTCTCTCTAAACGTTGTTGTCAAATAAAAACCCTAGTCTCATATATTACTGACCCACGTGCTCCCCTAAATAATAGGTAACCACTTAATAAAAGCACTTATTACAGTACAACACCAAATACTGAAATTAAACTATTTAGACTTAAACCCCAACAATATAATTATTAGGATCCAAACCCTAAATCATATTTATTTATTTATTACAGAAATATAATTATTACGAATAAGAAAAGACGGGGTATAACACTTCAAATTTATTTTTCCTAACCCATACTGTAAACAAGAGTTATGAAAAATAAAAGTAAGAATTTTCTTCCAAATTTTCTCTAAGAACGCAACTCAAATATTTTTCTTCATAGCAACTCCAATATATTCCCCAAAAGGATCCAAGAATTGATCACCCCATCCAATTTCACCACCTTCAAGTATGGTAACAACTTCTTTTTGAAATATTTTCAGATTTTCTATTTTTGGAATTTTCTCCACCGGTTCTTCGTCAAAAATTGGTGGCTTACTCCAATCTACAATGGGATTTGGAATAATATTTGATGTGAATGGCCACTCAATGGTAGCTTCATCCACCATTGTCCTCCCCCTCGACTGATGGTTACCAGCCAAAGGTTTGGTGATAGAAATATCATCCAACACCTTCTTCTCTTTCGGAAACCGAGGTTGAATCGGACGACGGCGAGGTAGGTTTCCACCAACAGACAAGGCAGCAATCTACTCGGCCAGCGCACCAAACGCCTCCTCCATCACACCAGCCATGGCAGCCACCTGATCGGTTAGGATGCCAATCGCATCCATCACACGCTGCTCAAGTTGTTGGAACCGCGTCTTCATTTGTGCTTCTCGTGCAGCTTTATTTCGTTCATACACATCTTCAGCAACAATATAACGACCATAACGGAATCCTAGTCGCGCCATGATTCGGAATCGAGCGCATGCTCTGACACCAACTGATGCAGGGAGGCGTATCAAAAAAGAAGAATGCACAACAAGGACGATCACGAAGAAGTATAAACTAGAGGTACTCCCTTTACGAACACACAATAATGAGAAATAATCTCAATTTTCATTAATTCAATCATAAACAACTCCCTTGCCCTAATGGCTACAATCTTATTATATAGTAGTAGCCACCCTATAATTAAAAAGGGATAAAAATATTAGGAAGCAATCATAATTCTTGTAAAACAAGAAAACATAAAATATGAAACTGTCTCAACCTAAATTAAGAAACTAAATGATTCTATATTAACAATCCTAAATTATAAGATTTCTAACAAAATACTAAAACTAAAATCGTAAAATAAAATACTATTTTTCTAAAATCTAATTTGCATCACTATTCACTCACAGGAGAATTTTTGGGAGGTCCACTATAACATGTTTCTAACCCCACTAGTCTACTTCTAGAGTTCATAAACTCTCTAGTCCACTAATAATTTTAACTAGAGGTCGGGGCACACGCGATGCGTGTACAAGTCGAATTGTCACAACATTTGTGAAAATTTGATCAAACAATAAGTGCGAAGTATTTTTACAAAAATGTTGTGAAATTTTGACTTGCACACGCATCGTATGTGTCCCGGCCTCTAGTGTTACAAAATACTCCATCTGTCTTTAAATAAATGACTGACATGCAAACTTAGGCCATTAAATAAATGCATTATTTTTCATTCAAAAAATTAGGGAAAAAATTCGAAAAAATAAGCAGACCAATCCATGTCCACCAACCGCACTTCTTCCATCGAGGCAGGTGGTAATGATCGGACAGGCAAGGAAAGGAAGAAACTAGTGCCGTATTTGAGGTCTCGCTTCAGCTCAAATTGTAATGTGAAGTTAACAAAAGAAAACCCACTTCAGTGTTTAGGAAAAGTAGGAAACTAAAAGAAATGCATAATATTTTTTTGTTCTGAAAGGAGGAGTTCAATGTAAACAGGAATATTAAAAGGAATCAGATCACAATAGAAATGTAGGAATCTAAAATACCTGTGGTTTGCACAAATCAGGCAGAGGTGAAATAGTAGTTGCTTGACCGATTTCCTAACTCTAAACTATGGGTGTCCCAAGCGCAAGACTAGTACCGATGTAGCATAATAAATCCGGTAAGACCGGAGTCGAATCCACAGAGACGGTCGTGTGTGCTAGTGAGGACTCAGATTATCTCTAGGTTTAATTTGGCAATTAGGTAGCCACCCGTTGCTTTTGGATTTGAGATTACTAATCGACGGAGAATTTGAATTTTCTAAAAAAAATTAAAAAGGTGGTACGGTCGTAGGGATTCTAACACTCGTAACCAGACTCAGATAAATTCACTCCAATTTAAGTTCTTAAAAACGGTTGACTTTAGAGTATAGAATACCCGACGAATGCGAACCCTAGACCGCTGTTCCCATGTACGACGAAGGGTGAGTTTTGGACCCCCGACCCTCGCATACATGAGTTTCAACGAGTTCTGACAACACCGTTAAATTCCATACGACCAGAGATGAGTTTTGGACCCCTGATCTCCGTTCGCATGAATTTTAATGACACTAGGGCTGTCCGCCGGACAAATATTCCAACCTAAAATTGCCTATTCAATTTATTATTATGAAAAGTGGAGCGAATCATACCCAAACCTGGCCACGGTGTGCTAATCACCCCGCGACCCTACCTTAACGACTACTCACTAATCATTACGCAAGAAGCAAAAGAAACCCTAGTTTGAATCATGCTTCTATTAACCAAGTAAGAAATTAAACGAGAGATAATAACTAATTGAATACCAACGAACAACTTTAATAAAGAACGGAAATCAATACGAGTTACCGGAATGCAGAGATCTGAAAAAAACTTGAAAACTTCAAAGGAAAGAGCTCTGAAAAATAAATAACGTAGAAAAAAAGTTGCTACGTAAAAATCTCGACCCTAAAAACGTAGTTCCGGGGGTATTTATACAACCCCCAATTAAATCGGAATAAAGAATAATAAAAAGAAAGCAGCGAAGACCAAAAGTCCCCGTGGAGCCCTCGGTCTCGATACTATTATCGATACCCATTGCACTGACCAACCTTGGATTGGTTTAACACTTCATATACATTAAATAATTGTATCAATACTGCATGCATATTCCGAGCCTTGCAAGGGATTTTGGCCACCCGATGTCACCAGACACCTCACACTTCCGCCTTGACTTTCCATGACGACGTTCAAATCGGTCTCAAGGCCTCGTAATCCAATCTTGGTGCAAAATCCGCCTTATTACCTACGAAAATAACAAAAACACAAAACAAAGGAAAGCACGGCATCAAGTGAAAAAAAATGGAATAAAACGCACCTCTAACGCGCTAACTCGCCCTATTTAGGTGCTTATATCTACGATATTGCGTGCTTACAGTAGTGGAGTCACCCACACCCAATAAAATTAGATTAGACCATTCCCTAAAACTGCAGTAAACAAACAAAAGAAAAAGCGTGGGAAACTGCAGTAAACAAAGAAAAGATAAAGTGTGGAAGGAAAAAGTGGGAAAAAGTAGAAAACAAAGATGTACCTTTTGAGTTTTCTAGTGGAACAGCCTGAGCTTTCTTCGCATTTGCTCATTTGCTGCAAACTAATTTCGGGGAAAAAAGGAGAAGAATAGAGAAAGGTATGCAGTTTGTGGAGTTGGATGACATGTAGTGAGGTGATAATTACTTTTGGGTGGTTTTTTCGTGTGTCAAAGTCTGATATATCCCTCCAGTTATAACTGTTTTGTATTGTGGTTTTTTTTAAAGGGTAGTAATGAGAAAGGAAAATACATGACAGGGAAAAAGGGAGGCACCAAAAGAATGCTCTCCCTTTATATAATAGAATAGATGATGTTAGATATTTTGGCACTTTCCGGGGATGTTCAAAACCTCCATTAATGTCTTTTGTTATATCGACTCCATTTGATTGTAACGGGTAGGATAATTAGGGGTAGTGTCTCGCTCGATGTTCCTCCCATTATCCGCGCCAAATTGACCGCTACGGAATCGAGCCAATTGCGTGAAAGGTAAAAACATTACACAGCACATCATGCATATTATTTCCAAGAGTAGAAATTTTATTTTTGCACGATTGTCTTTTCTATAAAATTACCAAAATTTTGTTTTCCATATATATACATATCATTACGAGATTTTCTTCATGGAGTATAAAAAGATTACTAAATCTCTCTGAACACTCGTTAAAAAGATTACTAAATCTCTCTGAACACTCGTTTACCGTCATATATCATTTACTCTCCGGAAAATATATATATATATATATCAAAAGGAAAGACTATCTACGTTTTTAGGAAAACCAAGGATTTTGTTTGCATCTGCATGTATCTATATATATATCAAAAGGAAAGACTATCTACGTTTTTAGGAAAACCAAGGATTTTGTTTGCATCTGCATGTATCTATCTATCTATCTATATATATATATATATAGACCCATTGGGTCATAAATAGGGTGTGCACGAAAGATAAATTCACAGAGAGGCGTGAGAGATTTTACTTATATGTGAAAGATAGAAAGGGGTGCACGACAGTTTTTGTTTTTGGTGGAGGCGAGAGATTTTTATTTATAAAAGAAAGAAAGGGTGCACGACTGCCGTAGGGGGCGAGATTAACAATTTTTTCATTGCCGCCCAGATTCTTTCTTTTTGTTCTTGCATATTGTTTCTTCGAACGCCGTTTGGTTTGTTTAGATCACCCTCCTCATCATATCATTCATTCATTCACTATTCATGATTTTTGGTGCCGTTTGTTGCTGAAGTCGAATCTTTTGGAGATTGATTCGAAGCCGGTTGAATCCAGAGATCGGGTGTGAAGTCCGTGGTGCATCTATTGCATCTTTAAGAAGCTCGGGGAGTATCGGAGATTGGCGAGAATAGGTAAAGACTTGGGTAAGGTTTTTACTATTTTGCAATCTGTACTTGTTTTTGATTAATAGAATATATTAGTAGTGTTAGGCCGTGGTTTTGGCTTAGAGTTATTTAGGACCCTAAGTTTTTCCACGTAAATCGTGTGTATTCTGTCTCAATTTTTATTCTATTGCACTACTTGTTTTTTTGGTTTGGATTAATCGAGATAACTGACCCATTCATCTATATTAATTTTTAAATCAGAAAATTGGTGACTTTTTTTTTTTTAATCAAAACTCCTACCCCCCCCAGGAGTAAATTGAACGCTTCCGCATCATTTTAGATGATAAAACTATCCTATGTAAAATAAACAAGGGTTGTTTGGTTAACACAAAAAACATATTTTTCCATTGTTTTCGATCTTGTTGCAACCACGTAACCACCACCACCTCCTCTGCCACCACCACCATGCCAACATATAACGTTATAAGTGTGACAAAAATTTCTCTTTTCTTTTTTTATTCCTGTTTTCAGCCATTTCCTTCTAGAACATACCACACCTTAACATATACGTTATCTGTTTGACAAAAATTTATCCTTTTTTTTTTACCTGTTTTGAGCCCTTCCCTTCTTGAACCCACCACACTTTAACATATACACTGTTATTTTTAACAAGCTGCATTCTTATCTTATGTTTGGTACTATATACACCAACAAAAGTGCACATATAATCTTATATGGTTATCTATGGATATTTGGAATATTATATGTGTATATTTGAACTTTGTACTATGCCAAATATGTTCTCTGCATGAGGAAAAAGTGCACATCTAAACTTATATGTCACAATCTGCATTCTTGCGTTATGTTTAGTAAGACATTAATAAAAGTGCACATATAGTCTTATATGTTCCAATCTATTCTCTGTACTTAATAAAAAAAAGAAGATAGATCTGAGAGAGATTGGGAGTCCCACTACTCCTAGGTTCCTAGTAAGAGAAAAACAGTTCTTCACCCCACCAATAAAATCCAAACGCACTTTCATTCAAAAAATTCCACACAAATACACAATTCATCCCACCCATCACGGACCCAAACCAAACAACCACCACCATGAACTGCTCCCCCAGCACCTGAGCCTCCGACCACCCTGCCTCCGCCGTTGAGAATATCGCCGCTCATACTGACCCCAAGAACAACAACAAGAAACTAGACGACAATGAACAACAAGAACAAGAACTCGACGGTACAAAGCTATTGACGGAGTGTATATTCGAGTCGAAAGAGGTGCCATCGTGGCTGAGCCAGTTGACGGTCAGGGCGTTCACGGTGAGCTTTGTTTTGAGAGAGAGAGAGAGAGAGAGAGGAGGAGGAGTAGGAGGAGGAGGAGGAGGAGAAGAAGGAGGCTGTGCTCCAGATTTATTTTTGGTGTAGGGTTTCTCTCTATATGACAACTTATATAGAATGACACTTTTGTCTTGGTTTAATTTCTTTTTTAAAAGAAGTGGACTTAAGATCTTACTAAATTATATTAGTGAATTAGAGGGGTTATAAACATTAGAGTTGGACTAATTGGGTTACAAATTCTTTATGGTGGAGCTAGACCAATTTTTTATACACTCGCCCTTTCTCGTTTTTTACACTCGGCACACGTTCCTTTCATACACCCATGACATAAAAGCCCTTCAGCTGCCAAAGAAGAATCTAGAGCCCAATAAATGTACCTTTTTTCTCGAGATAATTCCTGATCGGTCCTAATTTTTTAGTTCATGGCTGAAAAGATCCTCCTCAAATAAAGCTGAAAGCACAAGATAGACCACACACACAAAGCTTATGTCCAGTTGTTCCACAAATAAAGCTGAAAGCACAAGATGACTATAACTTTTTTTTATAGAGAGAAATGATTAGAAGTAGGGAGAATTTTTTAAAAAAAAAATTCAAAGAGTAAAACAAACAAGGCATTATTTTTTGTGTGTGTTTTGTTAGTTTTTTTTTTAAATTTGTATTAAATTTGAGTAATATTTTTTGAATTAATCATCCGTCTTGATAAGAGAAGTTTAAAGGGTACAAAATTATGATCTAAAGCAAAAAAAAAATTCACTAAATACGAAAAAAGTATGAAGCAACAATCTTATTCATCTAAAGTACCATCTTGTTTGAATTTTTCAATATCGACTCAGATTTTTATACTTTTTCAACTCGTCTTCTCGAGAAAAATGATTAACCCCAAAAATTACGATGAAATGCGAGACAAAAAGTTACGAAAAATAAAAAATACAGTACCAAAGTAAATTTCAGGCTTAGAGCATCCACAGTGGAATAATCAAAAGTGCATAATCAAAAGTTGCCACATCATCGTTTGGTTATCCATTTAGGGGGTTGCTAAAGTTAACAATGTAGAAGTCTACAATGGTACAATCAAAATTGAATAACCAAAACTTGCCACATCACCTTTTTAACTTATAAAAATCTAGAAATTGTGACATAGAAAACAATTTTTTCAAAATAGTTTTCAAACTAATAAAAATAGGTTATTAGAAAAAGAGAAAATAGTTTTTTGAAAATTTTGTTTAAAAAAAAAACAATTTTCAGAAAAAATTTTAAAAAACAGTTAAATAGAAATTTTTTTTTTAAAAGAACTGTTTTTGAAAAAAAAAACTGTTTTGAAATAAAATTGTTTAAAACGAATTTGGAAAAAACAGTTTTAATAAAAAAAATGTGTAAAAAAACAGTTTTTTGCAAAAAAATAAAAACTGTTTTTAAAAGTATTTTTGTTGTAAACATGTTGAAATTGGAAGAAGGAAGGTTTTTGTGTAATGATGGTGTAATAAAAACTGTTTTTAAAAGTATTTTTGTTATAAACATGTTGAAATTAGAAGAAAGAAAGTTTTTGTGTAATGACGGTGTACTTGATTGAGAAAATGTGAAGACAATTAAATTTGGTTATTGGTAAAAGGTTGGTAGTTTTGATTATCCAAGGGCCAAAATTTGATGAGTTGCTAAGATGTTTCTAAGTTTGGTTATTCCAATGTGAGCTCTTTTTGAGCAAATGTTGTTAACTTTATAAATATTTTTGTTTTGATTATACCACTGTGGATGCTCTTAGAAGTTTACAAGAAACCAATCTTACTTATGGTTATAACTTTTTGTGTAAATTTATATTTTTTAATAAAATTTTATATTTTTAAATTGCACTCGACAAAATGTATCAAATAAGACTAATATTAGATATGAAATTCTGTGTAGACAAAAAAAGGTGTAGTCTTTTTTTGTTTTTGTTTAACACCTTCAAGTGTTAATTAACATTGTTTTTGTTTTAAAATAAAAAAAGAGAAAGAAGAGAGAGTGATGGAAGAGATGAGAGATGGAGAGAGAGAGAGAGAGGATATTGACCGGTAAAACAAGAAATAGGTAATGCGTGGGTTTATTCTCACATGCAATCATGCAAAACAAGAAAAAGGTAATGAGCGGGTTTATTCTCACATGCAATCATGCAGGTCATTTCCACACAAATGCGCGTGTGGGACACAGAGTTGAGAGAGATACTTAGGGCCCGTTCCGGAAACCTTCTTAAAAATAAGTACTTATTTCTCAAACTTCTTATTCCACCTTCTTATTTTTCCCAAACAAAAAATTCCTTTCACATTTTCAAACTCAAATATAACATAAAAGAAATTTTTTTTTTTTTTTTGCACCGTATTAAAGATCTCAATGAGATCTATCAAACAAGATCCATAGTGATAGAATATTTATGTAAACACATGATTTTGAAACTTAACTATACAAAAAATAAGACTGGAACCTATATAATTGGTGCCGAGGGACGAAAATCGTACTAGCGGCTGGCCGGGCCATCTCCGGCCACCGGACGACCGATCCGAGCCGTCCAAAAATTCTAAAAAAAAAAATCAAGGGGGCCTTCGCGGGAATCAATGGCATCCGAGGTGTGTAGGATACTTGATCCGAGCACCCTTTTTCTGTGTACTTATCAAATATCATACGTACACGAAAAATGGGTGCTCGGATCAAGCATCCTACACACCTCAGATGCCGTTGATTCTCGTGTTAGCCCCCTCGATTTTTTTTATAGAATTTTTGGACGGCTCGGATCGGTCTTCCGGTGACCGGAGACGGCCCGGCACGACCGCCGGTACGATTTCCCTCCCCGGCGCCAATTGAAACCTATAAAATTCTTGTGGAAATAAGTGGCAACTTCTTATTTTTGTGGAACAATGCTTATTATTGGACAAAAAAGAATAGCTTCTTTCCGTTCTGAAACACACTCTTAGAGCATCTGCATTAGTGTCGCCACTACCCATCCGACGCTATAGTAACCAGCCAAAGAAGAAAAATGGTCTTGCATCAGCCTCGCCTCTGCTTCGCATCAAACTAAAAGTGCTACAGTCCCTCTTGGAAGACGAAGAGGAATTGTTCACAGGTTAAACATTAATTTAATGTTTTCAATTCAAACTTTGTTCAAACCTTCACCGATGGCTTGGGCTTGATCTACGCCTTTGACACCGGCAGCGGACCTTCTTTGATCGACTTGTCAGAATTCGTGGTTGGATCTTGTGGTCGACGCTGTCAACAGGCCATTCTTTGATCGACTGGTCGGAATTCGGGGGTGTGGTCGTTGTTGGTACAGTTTGGGGTTTTGAAAAACTATTGTTTGTCGGTTTTTACAGAGAGTAAGGTGAGAGAGAGAGAGAGAGAGAGAGAGAGAGAGCTAGCTGGGGGGAAGGGGGAGATAGCTGCTGTTTTTGCGAATACTCCGTTGCTTTTTTTTTTGTGTGTTTATTTTAAGAATAAAGGAATTAATATTTTTAATGGAATAATTTTAAAATAAAGAGTTTGATGCAGTAGATATTTTATAAATTTGTAATTAAAGTAATAAAGTGACTTTTTTCTCTCTAATTTGATCTAAAATTTGGAGAGATGGGAGCAGATGCTTTTAGTGCTTATTTCTGTGTGAGGACTTTAAGGAATGGGACATAACCCACTCATGTAGACCCGGCCGGAAGACCCCTTTTCTCTCTTCCACCTAAGAGCCCACGGCACAGCTGGCTTTTGCTTTCTTTTTCTCCTTTTCACATTTGGGCAAAACCCAACAGATGTTCCATTTCAATCATTATAAATACCTGATATACATGTGTCTTTTTTCTCACACCACTCGTCATGGCTTCATTACCACCATCTCTATCCTTCCTCCTCCCTCTCATCCTAGCTTTGATTCTCATTTCAATTTCACCCGCATTTTCCATGCCACGTCAATTTCTTGATGATCATCAAGATCAACTGATGAAAACTGGTTTCAAAATTACTCTAAACCACATTGATTCAGGTGGAAATTTCACTAACTTCGAACGTTTATATCGGGCAGTGAAGCGTTCCAGTCACAGGCTCCAAATGTTCAATGAAATGGTTTTGACAGCAAAAAAACATCCAAAACTTAGGACCACGGTTTATTTTGGAGAGGGCGAATACGTCATGAACTTTTCGATAGGTACCCCTCCAAAGTCATACTACGGTACAATGGATACCGGCAGCGACCTCATATGGACTCAATGCCAGCCTTGTCTAGAGTGTTTTTCTCAGCCCGACCCGGTGTTTGATCCCAAAAAATCCTCCTCTTTTTCAAATGTGTCATGCTCCAACAACCTTTGCCATGAGCTAAAATCACAATGCAGCGCGTACGATGGGTGCGTGTATTACTATTCTTATGGAGATGGTGCTTTCACCGCAGGTTATTTAGCCACCGAAACCTTTACTTTCAAGAAGGTCTCGGTTCATGTCAAAAAAAACAAAAAGAAAAAAAAGAAGAAGGTCTCGGTGCCGAACGTTGCGTTCGGTTGTGGTATATTTCAATTCGGACCAGAATCCGGCGATGGCCTGGTAGGCCTCGGACGCGGACCCTTGTCGCTCGTCTCCCAGTTGGGTGAGCCCACGTTCTCATATTGCTTAACTGATTTGAATGGAACTAGACCTAGTACCCTTTTGATAGGCTCCCATGCAAGTGTGAATGGGGAGATCAAAACCACCCCTTTAATTCAAAACCCATTCATACCTACTCTTTACCATCTTTCTCTCGAAGGAATCACAATTGGTAGCACTAGGTTACCCGTAAACAAAACAACTTTTGCTCTCAATGCTGATGGGTCTGGGGGCCTGATCATTGACTCGGGCACGCCGATTACACGATTGGCGGAAAGTGCTTATACTCTTGTTAAGGAAGAGTTCATCTCTCAGGTAAAGCTTCCGCAAGTCGACGCAGGTAACTCCACCGATTTTGATCTTTGCTTCAAGTTGCCATCCGATCCTTCTGATCGTGTGAAGATACCCCCACTGGTATTCCATTTTACAGATGCAGATTTAGATTTACCGACGAAAAACTATATGCTCTCGGATTCAGGTATCATGTGTTTGGTCATGCTTGGTTCAGGTGATACTTCCTCCATATTTGGGAGTTTACAGCAGCAAAATATTCTGGTGGTGTACGACTTATACAAGGAAACCCTATCATTTATGCCAACGGAGTGTGACAAGTTTTGAGCTCTTCTATTAGTTGAGCTAAAAACTTGTTTGGCCATGGTTGTTTGTAGCGTTTGCCAGTTCTCTCTTTGTTTGTATTGTGGCGTGGTCAACCGTCGGTGTGAGCGATGGCGGGTTTCTCCTTGGAGTGGGAACCCATTTTAAATAAACTCACTGTTTTCATCAGTAGTTTGCTTAATTGGAATGAAAATCTGTGATATGAATATTTCAAGCATCTTTTCTTCCTGTACTTCGGAAAAGATTTCAACATCTTTTACTTCTATTTGTTCTCTCGATCTCTGTTCCATTGTAGAACTATATATACTAAATTTTGTCTTTGAGTTACTTTTGGAGGGCAGAGCCATGAGAGTGCCAAATGGCAATTACGATTAGGGGAATTTGCACTTACATCCCTTGTACTATCACCAATTTGCACATACACCCTTTATACTCCAAATTTAGGCACTTACACCCCTATACTTTGGTGCAACTATTAGAAAATCCGTTAAAATTAATGTAAAAGTTACTGGTGGGAAATTGTCCTCTAAAATGAGGGGAAAACATAGCTACAAACTAACCTTGATGGCCACTTATAAGCCCTGCCAAACTCACTTTCCCAAAAACAGAGCATCCAAACCGCTCCTTTCCCTTAACCCACTCTCTGGCCTTGTTCTACTAACAACCTTTACCACTTTTTTTGGTTTTGTCTTTATTTGAATTTTTTTTTTTTTTGCGTTTGTTAATTATCGAATAAGTAGAAGTAAAACTGAGTATATGGTATGCAAGTTTAATGAGACCAATAGTGCGCTTGAAGAAAGAGTGATGATCCAAGACCAGGAGATACCTACTAGTGATCTTAGGTACTTAGGCGCAATTATTAGTAGTGATGTAGAGATTGCCGATGATGTGACCCAAAGGATCCAAGTGGGGTGGCTCAAGTGAAGGAGCGCTACTGGTGTACTTTGTGACAAGATGGTACCCATAAAATTAAAGAAAAAATTCTATGGAACTGCCATCAGACCAGCGATACTTTATGGGACAGAGTGTTTGCCTATTAAGAAACAATAGGTGAACAAGATGAGTGTAGCGGAAATGAGAATGTTGAGGTGGATGTGTGGTAAGACTAGACGAGACAGAATTAAAAATAAAACGGTTCGTGAGATGATAGGTATAACACCTATAGAAGAGAAGTTGAGGGAGAATAGGCTAAGGTGGTTTGAGCATGTCTACCGTAACTCAGGAGATGCAGTAGTAAAAAGAGCGGATATGATAGTTTTGGGTAGCAATGCTATGGGGAGGGGTAGACCTAAATTGATATTAGATGCCGTGGTGCGCAAAAATTTGAGTATAGTAGGTTTGTGTGAACAAATGGCCCTTGACAGAACTCAATGAAGAAAAATGATTCATGTAGCTAACCCAAAGTGATTGGGACATAAGGTTCGGATTGGTTTGGTTTGTTAGTTTTCTTTTTCACTTTTTTAGTTTTTCGATTCGTCTCGTCAAGACGAATTGGAAAAGTAATTTTTTTACTTTTACTCAAAAAAAGTGGTTAGTTTTGTGCCTCACTTTTTTGACCTTTTTTTTAATACTTAAAAGTGGTTATTTTTCAAAATATTTGGATAAAAGTAAAAAAAATTTACTTTTATGATTTGTCTCATTGAGATGAATCAATAAATCACAAAAATTTGGAGCAAAACTAATAAACCGAAAAAATTCAAAGAAAGACAACCATAACTTTGTAGAATAATACCTCTCTCTGCTTTCACAAGATGTCTTCTCAAACATTAAAAAGCTCATCAATTTCAAGCAAACCGCAACGGCAAATTAGATACATCATTTGGTTGAAATTGATTGGCTTCTTAATGTTTGAGAAGACATCTTGTGAGAGGAGGGAGAGAGTGGGTTAGGAGAAGGAAAGGGTTTGGGTACCTCTGTTTTTTGGAAAGGGAGTTTGACAAAACTTATAAATGGCTATCAGGGTTATTTTGGGCATTTTTTTCCTCATTTTGGAGGAAAATCTCACGCCAGTAGCTTTTCCATCCAGTTAAACGGATTTTTAACAGTTGCACTTCAGTCCAAGGTACAAGGGGGAGTAAATGCCTAAATTTGGAGTATAAATGGTGCATGTGCAAATCAATGATAGTACAGGGGGTGTAAGTGCAAATTTCCCTTACGATTAGTACTGCAATTACAAGAAAAATAATAGAGATATTGAGATTTTAAATATATCATTTAAATTAAAAGAAGTCATATCTGTTATATCTAATACAATATAGTAGAACGATTACCTTTCGTGGGGAGAGCTCTCCTCAGCACGACAAATGTTCAACCTTTTTTTTTTTGTCAAGCGGATGGAGGATATACAAGTATGAGAATTAGATGAAACTATAAACAACTCTATAATCACTATAAGTCCAACGGCAAGCGGAGGTCTACGACAGATGTCCGGAATGGCTGTGGACACGAGCACCTGCTCGGAGCTTTGCTGGGCGATTTCTAGGCGGTGGCAGATGATGGTTATTTATCGGTTTCCCATCGTCTAGGGGTCTGGTGGTGTAGTCGTTAACGATCGGGATTGGTGGTCGGATCTTTTGCATGGGTAGTGGTTTGTTTTGTCTGGTGTGGAAGTCGGCGGCATGTGGTGGTGCGGTGGTTGCTGGATATGTTTTAGTTTTGGGACGGGTTTTGGTGTTTTTTTGTAGGTGATGCGAGGTGTGGCGATTTGATGTGGTTGCCTCTACGGCCGGCGATTCTCTGAGTGTTTTTTGGATCGGCGACATATGTTGGGTTCATGGCGTTTTAATTCTTCACGGCAGCGGCTTGGCGTCCGGATTCCAGATATGTGCATTAGGGTTTCTTTGTAGTTGGGCTTAATTATTGGGCTTTGGCTTTGTCTTTAGGCATTTAGGCCTTTTTGGGTGTTGGGCTATGTTCCTTTTGTGCTTTATTATTTTATTCGGGCATTAAGGCCTCTTAGGTGCTGGACTTCATCATTTGGGGTGTCTATTTGATTGGTACCTTTCCAATCAAAGACTTGGGTTTCAGATGTGTATTTGTTGCCCTTTTCCTTCCTCCTTTTGATCTTTGTATTCATATTCAAAGATTAATAAAATTCTTTCTCGCCATTCAAAAAAAAAAAAAAAAGTTGATTTAGGGGGAGTAACAATCCCAAATAATTCCACTATCGTCATAAACTCAATCCAACTACTAGCTATATTAGCGAGAGAAATAATCCCAAAAGATACCAAGATAAGAATACCCACATGCAAATGTGAAGATTCGAGCTCCTGGTCTTATAGAAAAATGCAAAAGTCATATCCAACTGAGCGATAATGCCACGATTGAGTTTATTAATGCCACTACTGATTGCAACAGCCTAACTTACCCTCACGTCCTCTCTTGTGAGAGTCAGACGAACCAATACCCCACCTCTACCCCTCGCTTTCTCACTCTCCCCATCTTTATCTAGTTTTTTTTTTTTTTATAACTAAGGTGTCTGAGCCAACTTACGCGTACCTCGTCTAATTCTGAGGGTCTATTCCATCTGCTCGTTAATCCAGAATCCAGCCTCCGCTTGCCAAGGGAAAGTACACCATGGGTGATCTTCGAATCCAATGCTAACCTCATCGTTAGGGTTCTTCAAATGAAGCAAGACCACCGTCAGGGATCTCCAATCAAGAAATAATGCCATAATTGTTGGAATGCTTTCTCTTTATTGTGATGCCTTTTTTCACGAGCTCCTTTTAATTTTTGTAACTCTATTTTCAAAGATTAATAAAATTTCTTTTGCCTTTCAAAAAGGAAATAATGCCATAGTTTACCCATGACTGAAACTCTTTTATTTTTGATAAGTTGTTGAAGCTCAAACTCATTACGATCTCTTAGGGGCATACCCCAGCTATACAAAAACCAGCCAATCACCGGAGACAAAACAAAGAAAACCAACATGCTTTTCAGGACAATGCTACTAAGAGAGTGTTTGGATGGCTCTTTTTTGGATTTTCTTTTTTACTTTTTTAATTTAATTCTAGGTGTTTGAATGGAGCTAGGTACCAATAATGAGTTATGGGAAAACTCAATTTTTGCCTTTGGGTTTATAGCGAAGAGGAGTAAGAGGGGTTGGAGAGCTTATTGCATTCTCCTTTTTCACTTCTCTTTTTGGTTGGATGAAAGACAAAATTGCCCTTGCAATTTGTGGATAGGACCCGCCCCCGCCCCTTAATTCACTGATAGGTTAACCTCCCTTCCCTTCACTCTTACCTTTGATACATTATTAAATATAATCAAGGGCAACAATATGGTAAAAAACTAACTTATAATCCATTTTGATGATTACATTCCCAAACACTACGGGCTTGTTCGTTTTAGGGATTTTGGATTTCGATTTGAAATTGTAATGATTATGGTAGGGAGATATGAGTAATGCTCGGAGAGAGATAGAGATAAAAATAAAATTAATGGTTGGAGATAGAGGCAATGAATGAATTTTGGGGTAGTGTAATAATTAGAGTCCCAAATCCGAAAACCGCATCCGAACGAGCCCTACTTCTTCAAAATGCATCCAGCACATATCTACCGTACACTTTACATATTCAGAATACATTCTGGCCATAATCCAAAAAATAAAAAATGCAACAAGCAAAATGCAAAAAATAAAAAATAATTCATGAATTGGGTGTAATTGGAGGCTTCCAATTACCATCACAACAAAAAGAATATAAGAAGTACGTAATTATTAAGTAGATAAAAGGTTACTACTGTAAATCATGAATTTGTTGAATACAAAAGCATGAATTCGTTGAATACCAATCATATATTAGTCTGATTGGATTAATTAATGAAAAAGTAGAAGTGTTACCCTATCCTCTCTAAAATCTTTATAACATGAATTAATGAAATGACCCGACAATGAATTAATGTAATTATCCCGCATTATGAAAATCAACGAGTTAGGCCAAACTGATCACCTTTAAAGGAAAGAAAAGAAAAGGAATTCAACAACAGTTGGGTCGAATTGAGTTAAATCTCAACAACAGTTTTTAATTACTCACGTAAAATGGGGGTCCAAAATCCAGTATGCTTCTAATACTGCTTTTCTTATTATTTTTCATTTCTTTCTTAATGTGGGTGGATTAAGGAATGCTGTTCCACAGTTTCTATGTCTATCTTGATTAATGGATCAGCTACGCGGGAGTTCCAAACGCAGAAAGGGTTGAGACAGGGGGACCCCTTATCACCTTTTTTGTTCAACATAGTAGCTGAAGCACTCAATATCATGCTGGAAAGAGCTCGTGTGAAAAATATCATTAAAGGCGTTAAGTTGGGGAACAATGGAGTGACCATTTCTCACCTCCAGTTCGCTGATGATACGATTCTTTTTTGCAACAATGATTTGGAAGAAATGAGGAATATCAAGCGAATTCTTAGGTGCTTTCAGTTAATGTCTGGCCTAAAAATCAACTACTCTAAGAGTTCTATTTGTGGAATAAAAGTTCAACAGGAGGATATTGAAGCGCTAGCTTATGTGATGGGATGTAGAGTGGAGTCTCTACCCATTAAATACCTTGGGCTCCCTTTAGGTGCTAATCCGAGGAGGGTCAAAACGTGGGAGCCCGTTCTTGAACGAACTCAAAGGAGGTTAAGCATTTGGAGAACAAGAACCATTTCTACCGGGGGTAGGCTTACGCTTATCAATCATAATTCGAGCACTCTGCCGATATACTACATGTCTATGTTCAAAATGCCAATTGGAGTTGCAAAGTCGCTGGAGAAGTTACAACGACAATTTTTTTGGGGCGACACACTTGACAAAAAGAAAATGCACATGGTCAGTTGGGAGAGGATCACGATGAAAAAGGAGAATGGGGGTTTAGGTATCAAGAGATTGGTACAGCAAAATTTGGCTCTGCTTGCTAAGTGGTGGTGGCGATTTGGCAATGATAAAAATTCTCTATGGGTGAAAGTTATTCGTGGGAAATATAATCTGGACCGGAGGAGTTGGCTTCCATATACACATGGCTCTGGTTCAATTTCGAATGTATGGAAGGACATTTGTTCTGTGGGAAATCTTGATTCGGCCCTTGGTTTTTCTATTCGAGAGGGCTTCAAGGTGCAAGTAAACTCAGGTCAAGATACACTATTCTGGGAACATTCTTGGCTGGGTACTACTACGCTTAGAGAGGAATTTCCAAGGCTTTATCGGCGATCCAATCAACAAGATATGGTTCTGAGTGATATTTGTGGAGGAAAGGGCAGTGCTGACTGGAATTTGCAGTTTAGAGGAACGCTACGTGTCCGGGAGAACAGCAGTACGAGGAATTAAAACAAAGACTGATTGGTGTGACATTGGAACCTTCAAAACAAGACTCCTTACAGTGGATTTGGACAGCAGACAAAGTTTTCTCTGTGAAATCGGTATATAGGCAGTGGGAAGCTTATGCACAGTCACGAAATACTATGCTGGGTTCGGTGTGGAGGAACTTGAGCCCCCCTAAAGTGGAAATTTTCTCTTGGTTGGCTGTTCAAGATAAAGTCGCAACAAGGTCGGTACTTCTTCAAAGAAATGTCATATCCGAGAGTCAATTGGCAATGTGTCCCTTGTGTGCTCTAATTGTGGAAACTCCTCAACATCTACTCCTTCACTGTCGATTTGCGTGGGCAGTATGGTCAGGAATTGTGGATTGGTGGAATCTCCAATGGGCATGTCCATCCTCAGTGGCAGAGTTAGCGCCTTGGTGGTTTGGGAATAGGTTTCGCAACTTGGAGAAACATATATGGGAAGTCTGTTTTTTTGCAATACTATGGTCCATCTGGCTAACGAGGAATGACTACATCTTCAACGGAGCAACAACCCAGGCTTCGGAAGTAGTAGATTTAGTCAAGACTAGAGTAGCCACGTGGATGAAGGCTAAGTTTGACATCAAGTTTATACGGTGGAGGATTTCAAAGGTTATTTAAATGGGATTCGAAAGGTGAAAGTGTAGAGTGAGTATGTGAGGTGTTTTATCCAACTTTGGTTGGATAGATCTTTTGTACTTTTAGTTTCCTCATCGATGTACCCCTTCGAGCTTTAATAAATAGTTTCGTTTGCCAAGCAAAAAAAAAACGTTAAGGCATAAACATACCTAGAATATCTCTCTCTCTCTCTCTAAAAAAAGAAGAAGACCCAAACCAGATTTGATTTTTGGGGAGGGGGCCGGCCGCCTCCTTCTCTGTCCTCCTCCCCCCTCCCTCCCTCCTCTCCCCTTCCCCTCCTCCCCCTCTCTCATCTCCGTTGGTGTATCTTCTCTCCGGTTTGGGAGCATGAGTTGCTTTTTCGTGGTGACATTGTTTTGGGTGTTCCGACCTCCGGCCAGTGACTTGTGGGCTGGATTCATCACAACACCACCTTGTCTTCCTAGAATCCAGAGTTTTGTGGCCGGCGGCGAAGGTAATAACGGCGGTTTGGGGTTAGGCTCTAATGGGGTTAGGATTTTTTGTTTTTTGTTTTTTTTAATGTTTTTTCGGCTATTTGGCTCGGTTTCTACCGGCTGGGTCTCCCCTGTCCGGTTTGTACCGGTCTAGTGTTCTAGATCCAATGGGTGTTTGGTGGTGGGCGAATAATTTTAGTTAAGGTTTCGGTGGTCTGGCCGGAGTATAGAGTTTCTGTGGTGCGGCTTAGTGGTGGTTGTGTTTCTGGAGTGTTAGTGTTCCTGGAGTGGTGTTGATTTGATTTGGGCTTTTCGTCGCGGTATTTAGTAGCCATGGGTGCACCGTTCGTTGCTCCATCGGCGGGTGCTAGTATCATGGCCGTGAAACCTTCCAGATTTCATATGTGCTTCTCGAGTTTGAGCTGGTATCCGGTCCATTTGGGATTCTCTACTATCTAGATCTAGATTGGTTCTTATTTGGCGATTTCGCCGGTCTTGCTTCTGCAAGGGGTACCTATGTCAAAGTCTGGGTAGTTTTGGCTCATTCTTGTTTCTTTTGATGAAATCTATATTGCCTTCGGGCTTAATTATGAAATGAATTGAATGTCTCAAAAAAAAAAAAAATGTAACATCAAGAGGCCAAAGTTATCTCCAACTAGGGTAAGCACTTGCCTTTGTCCGTTCGTCTTTATTGATTTATAAACTTGATTTGATTTGAAGGTTTTGGATTTATAAAGGAATTAATTGTCCTTAAACGTCAAAATGAAATGACTAGTTTGTTTGTCGAGATCAATTATAAATCAGGGAAGTCATAATTAATCAAATGACCTATCTTTTAATTTCTTTTCCACACTACTAATCATGAACATTAAGTGTTCAATCAGACAAGATTATTAGTTTCTCCAAATTATAATTGAGGGCCATAATTAGTTGGGGGACAGAAATTAAGAAATTGATAATACGATCAATTAATGATGATAAAACTTGACATTTTCACTAACTTCCTTTTTAGGATATTTTTTTAGTTATTGGAAGACGACTGAAATTCCTCCATTTTTACCATGGAAATCGGAACTTCAATCTTCGCATGTACACATTGTCTCCTACAAGTCGTTTTGATCCATACAAATGGATCCATTAGTGGACAAATTATGCCCTAACGGCGCATTCGTCTTGCTAGATTTACAGCAAAGAAATATATATACAATCTGAACGTAGAAAAGAAATTAAACGCACAATGAGTCCCCTGACAATTATAGTTCAAACTGATGCTAGAATTTCAGACAGAAGACAAATAAAATAAATGTTGTTAAGTGCATGAAGTTTTGGGATTTAATCTGATGCTTAAATTCCAAGGCATTTGCCGTGCAGCAGTACCATTTTTTGGTGATAAGCAATTGCTTGATAAATTGGCATTGCTATGTGGATTTGGATGGTGAAAACATAGTGCTTTTTCTACCTAATGTTTGGCTGGTGGGTCTGGTCCATGTAATTTGGTTAGCAGAATAATCTTGTGAGAGAGACATGGTGTAACGCTCTGATTTTTCAAGGAATCTTACAAATACATTGAATTTTACAAACAACTGAGCCCTTATCTGTCCTTATAAAAAAATTACAATCTCCCAATAATACAAAAATCTACGTAAATTTTATTTTACAAAAACAACTCCAGAGCGACTCTAGTTTTGACATGGGTTCTAAGTAACGATGGCCCAGCTTCTGTTCCAGGGGTCTCACCTACATAAATTGCTCCACTATAGAATCCTGTATGCACTGGCAAATTGATCGCCGAAACAGACGATTTGCCAGGATACAAACGTATCTTGAGTGATAATTCACCAAGTAGAAATCCTAAAACCCAATACTACAATATACAGTTTCAACGAAATAACACAAAATTATACAACAATTACAACACATAGTCACAAGTAGTATTTTATGAATTTCTTGTCTTTAAGTGAGAAATACTCCTCCTAAACAATCTCTGAACTATGGCAACTCTGTTGATTTACCCTCTCCTTGCTTCCCCAGCCTGAGGTCTCAGACGAATAAATCCAAACTACAGGTCGGGTCGAATTCGGCTGTATCATCACAAGGGGGAGGGGGGTTGTTGAAGAGAAAGGGGAGGGCAGATTATTGTCGCAGGCACGCAAACGTGTCACACAGTGTACGGCGGTCCAGTTTTTGAGTTTGAAAAAATTTGAAAATATTACTATAGACAAACAAAAACATTTTTAGACTAACACCGGTCTCAGTTTACGGAATAGAAATCTCGACAGCCAAGAAAATATTTTTTGTGGATATTAATCCATCCAAATTGAATTTAAACGGAAATTAACTAATTAAATTAAAATTTATTGAGTGGCAAATCTGAAAACAATGAAAATGAATTTTGAAATAATATTACAAAATTTTTTTATTTATTAAAAAATTTGGGATATTACAACCTATCCCCTTAAAATAATTTCGTCCTTGAAATTCAATGGCGGTTCTAGGATTTATAAAATAGAGAAATGACTTATAAAAGGAAAATCGTTTGATATAAGGCTTGGGAAAGTTGGAGGAATATTGTCCACGCTATCGCTGTGCACTTTGATAAATATCTCAAAAATCAAACTATGAAAAATTAGAAAATCTAACATTTGAGGATATACATATTACGAGTTGTTACTACTGCACAAGCATATATAACTGTCATAAAGTCGAGCTTATGTTTTCTCACCGCAAATTCTCAATCACGTATTACTTGTAGTTAGACTTACAAAGAAATAGTTAGGTACGAATTGTTAGTAATTTATTTTAATCAACATGTATTAATTGTAATCTTAACGTGAGGAGATAAATAAGTATTTAATATCATGGAGCGCGTAATATAATTGAGACTAGTGCTTGTCCGTGCCTACGGCACTGTTTGAGGCTGAATTAGCTCAATCAAATGGCAAATGATTGTGTGCGGGCGTGCCAGAAAAGAACTACCTTCACAAAAGAAATTATTCTTTTCAATTCGATTTGAAACAACTAATTTTAAATCAGGCAACTGTGTTATCCGTTCGATTACCTCAACTAAGAGGATTTTTCCTTTAAGTGTCGACCAAAACAAAGAACTGGCTTTCCTCAAATCAAAAAAGATGATTGAACACAAACGAATCTGAATCTAATCAAAGGTAAGTTTGTATACAAACACTCTTGAGATTTTACTAAAACCAACGTAGAAATATAAACACACTGAATTTAATCAAAGAGAGCTTATAACCAACTAAGATGATTGAAGATAAATAAACCTAAATCTAATCGAAGCCAAATTTGTGCACGAACACTCTTGGAATTTTTCTAAGACTAATGCAGAAATATAAGCGCATTGAATTTAATCAAAGAGAGCATATAAACGATTAGTCTTTGGTAAGAAGAAGACTGAAAGAAATACAAAACTTGAATTTAATCAAAAGTAGTCTTACATGCAAACAAGCCTTCGACTTACAAATTAAACTAAATTAAGTCCTAAACTATGATAAATCTCTGAGCAATCATATTGAGTATGAGTTATCAGATAATGAGATTTTTGTCGGGGGTTGCTCTCTTCAACTTCTTCTTCTATTTATAGACACCGAGCTTGCCTTCGAACTCCACGTCCTTAACTGCTTCTCACGTCTTCATTCGAACTGCCCATGATTCTTCAAAATACGATTGAGTGGAGCTTTCGAACGGTTACTTGGATTGATTTCCCCAGAATTCTTCTCTCTCCACGTTTGCTAATATTGATTATGGCTGCCTTCTGGATCGTGGGTCTCCTGCTTCTACGCAACGTGGGTTAATGCAACATGATTGGATCTTATAAATGATTCCCTGCATCCACGCTTAATCGCTGCATCAAACAAGAGATTAACCAGCGTTCGATGGTTTTAATGAGTAATCAACGGCCAAACCTAATTACCGTCTTAATTACACCCAATTGATGCTCAAACGTTGCTGTTTCTCATCAAAACGATACCGTTTAGTACTAAAATAATATCGCCATTAACCCTATGATCCCCTGTATCTCGGGCCCAAATGAGATATGTTCTGATAGGTCAAAGCATTGTTTAATGCCACATGTAATTTTTTCATTGGGTGGCGTATTTTAGGATGTAAATAGGCACTACATCAGAAGTTGAGCAGTGGGTAAAAAGAACCGATGGCATTTTTGTAATATAATTGTAAGAGTGCGAGTGTTTTCTTAAGAGAGTTAGAGCACATATCAGCCCTTAGATCAAATGAATTTCAGCAATTCTTTCAACTTATGTTTATGTGGTCCCCACACCATTGTGTTTTATTAGGTAGATCAGGACGAGAGTGCAATTATAATTTTGTAGTGGGGTAAATTATAATTAGTGAAATAAGAAATAAAATCATGGTGGAATTAGGGTTACTTATTTACACTGAAAGTCCGAACTTATTACTCCTTAGGTCCCTATCGTAGTTCTATATATACACGTTATGCTCTCTAGGCCAGGGAGAGGTTTTCTATTATTCACTAAATAGATGCAGACTTAGAAAGAGCAAACATATCACGAAAAAGTCCACACTCGATTCGTGTTCTAAACAGTATACATGGCTTATAGCAAGACGTGCTATAACAAGTTCAACCAGCGTTTGTGTCACAGGAAGTTGAGGTGAAACCCTAATTCTGTCTTCTAGGGTTTTGCGAATTTTTTTATTATCTAATCTGTATGCATCATTACTGGGTTCTAGGAATCGTTTCCCAACAGTGGTATTAGAGCAGGCTGTAACTACGCGTATGGATTAGACATGCCATGTTGTTCGTGTAACGCCCTGACTTTTCGGGTGCAAAATAAAATAATTTCTTAAGAAAATATTGCTAAATAAATATAATTTCCCAAAATAAAGATTTTGCTAATACAATCTCAAGATAGATTTACGGAATCAAAATACACCAACTTCAGAGCTGACTCTAATCTTGATACGAATCCTAAGCATCCTCGATCCTCGTTACTGATATTCGTTCCGTGTCGAACTGCATCATCGTTGAATCTCCTCAATTGAATCCTGCGCCCTCTAGCAAATTGATCGCCGAAGCAATCGATTTGCCAGGATACAGACGTATCCGTGAGTGATAAATCACCCAATAGAATAATCCAACCCAACTACCCCTCTTACAATACAGCTAGCAAGCAAACAAGATAATAATGATACGAATAAGTAAAACAGAGATTTTTCACATAAACCAGTTCATTACTATCCATTAACCTAACGTGTAATCCAACATCTCCCTACGAGGTCTTTCCTCCCCCAACCGCTAGCCATGCTCGGTCCCATGAGATCACTTCCCTTTGCTGTCGTAGATAACCTAAGTTACAATACTACAACAAGGGGCCAGCTTATCATGCCTGAATCACAACTAGGGTTCGCCTATCTTATATACCACATCACAATCATCACTGGACACATGCCAGTACATCAAGATACACACGCATGATACACACGCATGATATATACCACATCACAATCATCACAATCTCAGGATACACACGCAAGGACATCAATTTGTTCCACTGGACCCACGCCAGGACATCAATTTGTTCCACTGGACCCACGCCAGGACATTAATTTGTTCCACTGGACCCACTGGACTCTCGCCAGGACATCAATTTGTTCCACTGGACCCACGCCAGGACATCAATTTGTTCCACTGGACCCACGCCAGGACATCAATTTGTTCCACTGGACCCACGCCAGGACATCAATTTGTTCCACTGGACTCTCGCCAGGACATCAATTTGTTCCACTGGACTTCGCCAGGACACCATCACAAAACATCACTGGACACACGCCACTGGACCCACGCCAGGACATCAATTTGTTCCACTGGACTCTCGCCAGGACATCAATTTGTTCCATTGTCTAAGCAGACACCATCACAAAACATCATCGGACACACGCCAGGTTTTATCAACAAACATCACTGGGCTTACTTTGCCAGGTTTTATCGTCACAAAACATCACTGGGCCATCCGCCAGGTTTTATCGTCAACAAAACATCGCTGGACCTCTTGCCAGGTTTTAACATCACAAAATATCGTTGGGCTACCGCCAGGTTTTATCAAAACATCACTGGGCTTACTCTGCCAGTCTTAAATCATCTCCGGGCTTACTCTGCCGGTTTTAAATCACATCACAAATCTCATCGGATCTCAAATCACGCCCAGTCAACCTCTAAACAGAAAGAAACTTCACAATTTATCCATTACTTAGCATCGTCAAAGTGATTTTATTTCGGATACCACCCCATGTCTCTAGGGTCCAATCTAACATTCAAATCCAATAGTATCAACACAATATCATTCTCAATAATAATTAAAACGAATAACAAACAGATCAGAAACAAACATTAGGTAATGCAATCACATGACTTTTTATGATTGGCCGTTGCCCTTAATCTTGTATGGCCAAAATATCAATAACAATGTAGGAAATTTTATATAAGACTTTAAAAATAATTTTCTAGGCTTTTATTAATTAATTATAAGTAATTAAGTCAATTAAACACTAATTAAATACATTAATTAGGTAAAAATATTAGAATAATTATCGTAACCTTAATAAAGGTCCTAACAGTCCTCTATAATAAGTTCGAGTGCTAAAAGTTGGGTTTGGATGCTCACGAAATTATTTTAAATAAAAAAAGATTTAGTTAATAGACAAAACAAGAATAAATAGACAATAAATAATTAAATAATTAGAAATATATTTATATTTACAGAATATCATTCTAGGGCTGTAAAAAGTCTAAATAAAATTATTCGAAATTTTTAACGTCCATTATAATATTTTAAAGTATTTATATTTAGAACCAATGCATAAATAATAATAATTAGTTGATTAATTAATTAAATTATTATTTTATTAACATATCATCTTTGAGATGTAATAAGTCTAGGAAAAATAGTTTAGATGTTAAAAACATTATTAGGAAGGTTGCAATTATTTTTCGTTTGTATCTTTAATTAAAAATAAAATAAATAGCTAATAACATAAAAAAATATGAAATCATCAACTTATGATCTTTGATATGTTAGGAATCTAGGAAAAATAGTTTGGGGATTTATAAAGTAGTTTATAAGGTCGCGAGAAATTTTAGTTTGTAAACTTTTACATGAAAACGAATAAATAATTTAATAAATGGTTAAATAAATAAAAAAAATATGACATTAACAAGTTATGATCTTTGAAGTGTTAAAAGTCTATGAAAAATAAATCGGGGGTCGAAAACGAGGTTCGGGATGTCGAAACGAAGCTTCGAACCATATCAAGTCAAACCGCAAGGTTTGACTGGAGTTGACTTTGCTGCCGCAAGGTCCAAAATCTGGTGCATGCGGCTGAAAAATCCGAAGGTTGCGGCCGCAACCTTGCTACCCAGATTCGGTTTTTTGGGTTTTTAGCATTGTTCTCGATGCATGGGACTACGGGGGTCATTGGGTTATGTCTATAAACTTCAAATATACTTAGAGGAGGCTTCGGATCGAATTATAATACCTCGAATTGGGTGGAATTGGTTTTCGATCGGAAACTTGACAATTTGGAAAGAAAACTTGTAACGCCCCGAGACCTTGGGGCCGGATTGGTTGATGTTCGTGGATGCTTGGGATTGTAGAATGAGATTGGAACGATTAATTTGGGTCTCGGATGAGCGGATCTACAAAACCCACTTTTCTCTCTCTAGAACTCCATAGCTTTGGAGCTTTGATTTCCTTTCGATTTTCTCTCTTTTCTGGACGATTGGAGTGTGAGAATTTTCGTGCGTGCCCTAGGGTCGGAGTAGGAATGTATTTATAAGAGAATTGGATGAGTTTCGAATAAAATCGAGTCCTAATGGAATTGGGTTTTGGAACGGACGAATCGTGCTCGGTTTTAGGGTTACGGAGGAGGTAGAGATCGAGTAGGAGAGTGAGAGATAGAAGAGTTGTGCATGCATGCAAGTATTGTAGGAAAATTAAAAAGAAGTTATGCATGCATATTTGTATCTAAAAGGAATAATAATAATAATTGTATTAAGAAAATAATTCTAATAACATTATTATGAAAAAAAAAAATTGGGTCAAAATTCCGGGTCGTTACAGTTCGTAGGTTATAGAGGGTAGAACGTAGAACTGTCTTAATCCTTATTTTGCAGCGTTTTTACCCAGCTATCATGGTCACATGATTTTTTGTTGATTTTATGTGATTGAATCACACGATAATTTTTTCGTGATTATTGTTATTTATTGGGTATCACGATTATTTTTCGTGGTTGTAATAATTAACATAGCATGTGTTATTTATTGAGTGCTATATTTTTCGTGGTTGTAATAATTAACAAAGCATGTGAACTCCAATGAAGGCATAAGATCGATGTATGTATGTTTTTTCGATTGTAATAGCATTCGATGGTTATTCGGAGATCGAAAACAAGAGATACAAAAGATACAAGTTATTTGGCTTGCAACAGATTTTTTTCAGATTCGTAGAGTCTGATTGCAGGGCTATTTTGACCCTGTAAACATTGGAATTGAAAAATCTGTTTTTCACAGAAGTTGTAGATAATTGAATTTCAAATCCAACTCAATTTGAATCACTTCAATCAGAGGTTGGATGAGGAAGATATGGCCAAACTACTAAAGGCTGTGCAGTTTATGCGGGAATATATCAAATCCGAATTTCTTGCCTAAGCATGGTTGAATTTTGGTTTCCTTAATTGATTCAAAGTATCTAAGCCTTCCATACAAGTATGGCTGAAGGAGTTCAAGTTATGGAAGGATTCCTTATTACTTAAGGATTTCAAGCTATGGAAAGATTCCTTCTCATTTAAGGATTTCAAGTTATGGAAGAATTTCTTATCGTTCAAGGATGGCAATCTTGACCATAATACCTGAATTCTTTTATTTTTTGTTCCCATATTATTTGGATATGTGATAGTTTATCATATTGGGACAACATGGTTATATATGTCTTTGACCTAAACCACGTTTTTTTGTGAACAAGAAAAATTGATGACCTTCACAAATTTTTTAAATAACTAAGTGAGAGAGGGAATTTATTTTGGATAAATCTCATGGTCTCCATTCCTAATCTGTAGATGATATAATTAATTTTGTGTATTGGTTTCAGAACCTTCCTCTCTATCAGACAAAATTAATTGTGGCATAATCGGTACAAACTTTCTAAAGGGGTCGCCAAAACCAATTTTGTTACTTGATGAAACATAAGAGTGAAGCATTTGAAATGTTTAAAATCTTTCTTAACGAGGTTGAGAACCAATTTAATAGAAAGATTAAGAGACTTCGTAATGATAGAGGCTCTGAGTATGACTCGAATGAGTTCATTGCATTTTACAACTCTACGGGCATAATACATGAGAAAACTGCTCCATACTCACCTGAAATGAATGGAAAAGCAGAACGCAAGAATCGAACTTTATGTGAACTTGTAGTTGCAATTATGCTTAGTTCAGGTGCAGCTTCACATTGGTGGGGTGAAATTTTATTGACTGTATGTTATGTGCTGAATAGAATTTCTAATTCTAAGTGTTTGATTTCACCTTATGAATTGTGGAAAAACAAGAAGCCCAATGTGTCATATTTTAAAGTTTGGGGCTGTTTAGCATATGTTCGTATTCCTGACCCGAAAAGGTTAAAACTTGCAAGTAGAGCTTACGAATGCGTTTTTATTGGTTATGCAGTAAATAGTAAAGCATATAAATTCTTCGATATTAACAATAAGGTGATCGTAGAATCTATAGATGCTGATTTTTACGAAGAAAAATTTCCTTTTAAATCCAGAAATAGTGGGGGCGGTGAATCTAGTAGTAGTATGCCTAGATTAGAAGAACCTAGAAACGAGAACTCTAGTGACACTGAGTTTGAACCTAGGAGGAGCAAGAGAGCTCGAATCGCTAAGGACTTTGGTCCTGACTTTGCATTCTCTTTAGAAGAGGACCCCACTACTGTTAATGAGGCCTTGACTTCCCCAGACGCTGATTTTTGGCAAGAAGCCATAAATGATGAAATGGACTCGTTGGAGTCCAATAGAACTTGGGAACTAGTAGACCTACCTCAGGGCTGCAAAGCTATAGGTTGCAAATGGGTGCTTAAAAAGAAATTGAAACCTGATGGTTCTGTGGATAAATATAAAGCTAGACTCGTAGCTAAGGGATACAGGCAAAGGGAGAACATAGATTTTTTCGATACTTACTCTCCTGTGACAAGGATTACTTCTATCCGAGTCTTGATTGCCATAGCTGCTGTTCATAACTTAGTTGTACATCAAATGGACGTTAAAACTGCTTTTTTAAATGGAGACTTAGAAGAAGAGATTTATATGGATCAACCCGAGGGATTTGTTGTCCATGGTCAAGAACACAAAGTGTGTAGATTAATTAAATCTCTTTATGGCCTTAAACAAGCTCCAAAGCAGTGGCATGAAAAGTTTGACAGTCTAGTTGTTTCAAATGGCTTCAAAGTCAATGAGAGTGATAAATGCATATATTACAAGTCTCATAACTATGCATGCACCATTATCTGTTTGTATGTGGATGACCTTCTGATATTTGGCTCAAGCTTATCTGTCGTGAATGAAACCAAATTATTGCTTAGCCAAAATTTTGACATGAAGGATTTGGGTGGGGCTAGTGTAATCCTCGGAGTTAAAATTACTAAATCTGCAAATGGAATTTCTCTTGATCAGTCACATTATATTGAAAAGATCTTGAAGAAATACAATTATTTTGACTATAAACCTGCTTGCACTCCTTTTGATCCTAGTATTAAATTGTTTAAGAACACTGGTGACAGTGTTAGACAATCTGAGTATGCTAGCATAATTGGTAGTCTTCGTTATGCTTGTGATTGCACGAGACCAGATATTGCTTATGCAGTGGGGGTGTTATGCAGGTTTACTAGCAGGCCAGGAATGGAGCATTGGTTTGCTATTGAGAGGCTCATGCGGTATTTGAAAAGAACCATGAACCTTGGATTACACTATCAGAAGTTTCCCGCTGTTCTAGAGGGATACAGTGATGCTGATTGGAACACCCTTTCAGATGACTCCAAAGCAACTAGTGGGTATGTGTTCAACATAGCAGGAGGTGCAGTCTCTTGGAAATCCAAGAAACAAACCATATTGGCGCAATCCACTATGGAGTCTGAGATGATAGCGCTAGCTGTGGCTAGTGAGGAGGCAGCTTGGTTGAGAAACCTTCTGTCAGAGATTCCCTTATGGGAAAAACCGATACCGGCCATACTAATCCATTGCGATAGTACCGCGGCTATTGCAAAAGTTCAGAATCGTTTTTACAACGATAAGAAACGACAAATACGTCGTAAGCACAGCACCGTTAGAGAGTTGCTTACTAAAGGGGCTGTTAGAGTGGATTATGTACGGTCAGCTGAGAACCTGGCTGATCCTTTGACGAAAGGACTAGCTCGGGAGAAGGTGTGGGACACCTCGAAAGGGATGGGGCTAAAGCCCATTGAGAAATGAGTCACTTGTGATGGATACCCAACCTATAGACTGGAGATCCCAAGAAATAGGTTCAAAGGGAAAAACGAGTCACATGGTGATATGGTAAGAATCATGCTATAAGGAGTTACACTCCAAGTCCATCCCTAAGAAGCATGACATCCTGTAGCGAAAGAGGTCGTGTTATTCTTAACACTTAATGAGTTCTATAGCTCTATGTGGAGTGGAGTACCTAGACTACAGGAGTACTCTTGATAGACTCACCTATATGAATGTTGAAGTGTGGCCGCTTCTTGGGAGAATTTGGGCAAATTCTCTAAGTCATTCATGAAACTGGGATATAAGCACATGGCCGTAAAGTGCTGGCTTTAAACATTACACATTAGTAGAGTTGTGTGTGTAGTGCTCTCAGACTTAGAGTTCAAGATCACAAGTCACTCTAGTTATTATCTGAAGCACTATCACTATGTAATGGTTCAAGTTGAAAGACACCGTTACTTATGCACAGCTTTATACCTTTACTCGAATATTTTGTTTTAAAAATACAAGTGGGGGATTGTTGAAACTTGAGTGTATTTGTAAAACATGTGGTTTTCTCTAGTCCCACATTGGGAAGTTATTAAACTCTTCTCTACTTTAAATGATTATGCACACTTATGAGTTTGTAAAAGAGGACCCAAGGACAGGTCTCGCGCGCTCAGGAAAATGGGCGGCAATTTGGAAAACTGATTCGGAAACCAGTTAACCGGGTGCACGTCACATCGCGCAGGGGGGGTGCAAATCCGGGATTTGAGCCTCGCGCACACATACGGTTAAGCCCACGTTTTGCTAAAAATTCTGAAACACGTTTTTGCTATTTTCCAGTCAATCAAATCTCTTTTTCAAAATGGAATTTCTTGCTAACTAAGAACGTGATTAAAACGTGTTCTAAATCAAAGAGATTTGATTTTTGCTGATTAGGAAAACCGTGTATTAAAAACGTGTGTGCATAATCAATGGAATGGGATTTGATCTGATTTCAGCTGATTAAGGAAAACGTTTATAAAACATGTGCTAAATCAGTGCAATTCGATTGGGATTTGATTTTTCGTTTCCAAAACAAACGCCCAGTTTTGCACCTATAAATACCGTGCTTCACAATTGATTTCAATACATCAAAAAACCGACTCTCTCTTCTTCCCCCAAAACAGTTTCTGAGTTCGAGCATTAGGTCGAGTGTGTTCTTGTTTTCGGTTTTTCTCCTGTGCAGAGAAGGCCGAACAGAGGAAAGAATTCTGGGCTGTTTTATCCTGGGGACGGCGGGGCAACGACGAACTGCTTGCACAATCTGGGCAGAGCCGCGAAACGTCTTAAAGAGAGCGACCTAGTCCGCGACTCAACCCAGCAGCACAATTTCGATTGGTAATCTGTTTTCAGTTACAAACTCTTGAGGTAATCCGTTCCTTGTTCATAGCAATTATTTCAACAATTTTAAGACGTAAATAGTAACGCATTCAGCTTCTTTTCAGTCACAATTTTTTTTTTTTTTGGAAGTCCTGACTTGATCATAATGGAAGCATGCGCTGTCTATTAATATTTGCAAGAGCCCCCCCCTTTTTTTTTTTATCGATGTGTTGCTCTCCTCTAATTTTTGACAATTCAGAATTTGAAGTCTTGACACTCCAATTAGCTTAACTCACTGAATCTTGCTCTCC
The DNA here is from genome assembly GCA_025413875.1 of Rhododendron molle. NCBI lineage: Eukaryota > Viridiplantae > Streptophyta > Magnoliopsida > Ericales > Ericaceae > Rhododendron > Rhododendron molle. Next base: position 44,958,266 of record CM046389.1, on the reverse strand, counting down.
CATGTTTGTTTTGCGCAATACAAACTATATCTTTTCTCCTTCAATAGAAACAGTAAGTTGTCATGCATAACTTCTTGATATATATATTTTTAGACCTTGTGGGGTCAAAACGCTCGAACCATGATTTTAAGGGCACTATACTAGATCAGAATTTTCCGAAACCAAGTAAATCCCTCTTTTTTTTTTTGGGTTACAGAGAGCATGTATAGAAAAATCTTGCATTCTCTGACTCGATGCGGTACCACTGCGTATATGGACAAACAATTGAACGTTTCTCCTTAACATGGCGCGTGCTCTCTGTTTGGACAGAATTTTGGTAAATACATGGCCCAACTTCGTGACTTGTAGTTTATGGCCAAAACCAATTTTGCCTCCTCTGACTTGGTAAGAAACTAATATATATCAAAGCCTCTGCACCCAAAATAAAATTAGTGATAGGTCGGATAATTTCCTTCGGGTGAATTGGATCAATGAAGTTTTACTTTTTTTGATCAGCATCAAGTTTTGTTGGCGTACAGTATCATGACAATCCATGAGACAGATTTGTTTGGCATTAGTTTGTTTTCTAATTTTCCTTCTATTTCTCCTTGCAGCTGCCGAACGAAAGCCTTCTGAGTTTCAGCATTGATCGTCGGAGAGAGTTTGATTTATTTTTTTAACCATGCCTCTAACCTTTCCTTTTCATATCAGTACTCTGATTTCCTATTGATGATGTGTCACTGTTTTCTTTTTCAGACTTGACAACGGACGCTTCCCAATTGCTTCTTCGAGTTTTAAGCACGGTAGCCATTATCTCTTCGAGCTTTAAGGCTCTGCTGCTGTTATTTCTTTGAGCTTTGCAGCTTCTTTGAATTCTGCTCCGCAACTCCTTCGAGCTCTGCTCCGCAGCTTCTTCGAGCTTTAAGGCTCCGCTGCTTCTGCAGTTTCTTCGAGCTTTAAGGCTCCGCCGCTTCTTTGAGCTCTGCTCCGCCGATTCTTCGAGTTTTAAGGCTCCGTTGCTTCTTCGAGCTTTGCTTTGCCGCTTCTTCGAGCTCTGCTTCGCCGTTTCTTCGAGCTTTAAGGCTCTGCCGCTTCTTCGAGCTTTGCTCTGCAACTTCTTCGAACTCTGCTCCACAACTTCTTCGAGCTCTGCTCCGCCGTTTCTTCGAGCTTTAAGGCTCCGCTGCTTCTTCGAGCTCTGCTCCGTAGCTTCTTCGAGTTTTGCTCTACAGCTTCTTCGAGCTCTGCTCCGCCGTTTCTTCGAGCTTTAAGGCTCCGCCGCTTCTTCGAGCTTTAAGGCTCCTCCGCTTCTTCGAGCTTTTATGCTCTGTTCTACTGCCTCTGCGAGTTGAAGGCTCTGCAGCTTCCGTTTCTTAGAGCTTTAGGCTCTGCTGCTACCTTGTGAATTCCTTTTGTCCGAACTTTGCCAAGGAAGAGCTCTTCAAAGATCACCGCGGTATTAAAGCTAGCCTATATCATGCTAAGAAGGTCCTTGAATCCTGCCACGATGTTGAAGCCAATGCCCTGCTAGAAAACTTCTGCCATGCCAGGATTGTCCTTGAAGCTTTCCGCAATGTTGAAACCAGCCGATGCCGAAGGTTCTTGAAGCCTGCCATGATGTTGAAGCCAATCTTTTCTTTTGACAGGCGTATTGAAGCCAATCTTCCTAGGAAGGTTCTACCATGAAGTTGGAGTGACCACGGCAAAAGCAAACTAGAGAGAGGGAGTGACTCTACCTTCTACTATCATCCTTTGAGTTTGAAGGATTCATGCCAAAAGCAGATCAAGGCAAGGGAGCTACTCTAACTTCTCCAATCATCCATGAAGTTGGAGTGATCAGCAGAGGCAAACGACAGCGAGGGAGTGACTCTACCTTCTACCATCGTTCTTGGAGTTTGATGGATTCAGGCAAAAGCAGGCTAAGGCAAGCCAGCTACTCTACCTACTACAGTCATCTGTGAAGTTGGACAGCTTAGTACAAAAGCAAGCTAGACCCACAACAAAGCAATTCTGCCTTCCACAATCATCTGTGCAACATGAGGATTCATGCAAAGCAAGCCAACACCAGGGAGTGACTCTACCTCTTGTCGCCACCCACGAAGCCAGATCCTGCAAGCCAAGGCGAGCAAGTTACTCAACCTTCTATAATCATCCATGAAGTTGGAGAGATCACAACGGGAGCACACCAAGGTAATGGAGCGACTCCAATCATGGAGTCAGAGGGATTTAGCAAAAGCAAATGAAGGCAAGAGAGCGACCTTTTCCCATCACCAACGAAGCTGGAGAGTTCATGCCAAAGTAAGTGGAGGCAATGAACATCTCTTAATCCTGTCATCCTCCATGAAGCTTGAGGGGACACCTTGATGTGGCAAAGGTTTGGGGCATCTTGAGTCTTGATTTAGGCATAGAAGATGCGTCAGAGAGCATGGAGTTTGAACTTGAACTATGAGAATGAGGATATGCTAGTTCTTTTGAGAAGTCAAAAGAACAATCCGTCAACACAGTCCACTACATGTCGCTTGCTTTTTTGGGCCGTGCACAGTTTTAGCTCATGCGGGCCAGGAGCAACATGCAGTTTAGACTCATACGTCATAGAGTAACGCTTGCTCTTCAAGGGTAGTAGTGCTTCAAGAATTTGCTGTTTATGGGGCCAACTTTTAAGCAATCTTCAACAACCAATTTGTAGGCGCCACTTGAGTAAATTTCTTGCACCACATATGGTCCATCCCACTTTGAAATGAATTTGGCACCGATTTTATGGGTGGTATTAATGGGCCTTCTCATAGCAAGAACCAAGTCTCCTTTCTAAAAAGAACGAAGACGAACCTTCTTGTTGAATGATTTTGACATGCGGGCTTGTTAACACTCAAGATGTTGTTGTGCCTCAAGTCTCTTTTCATCAAGTGCTTCTAGTCTTCAAGGTGCAAGCGAGCATTGTCTTCATGAGTGACACCTTCTTGAACGGTCGTCCTTAAAGATAGGATTTGACGTTTGAGCAGTAAAACAGCTTCCATGCCGTACACTAGCACATATGGAGTGGCTTGAGTAGGTGTTCGATATGTAGTTCAATATGCCCAAAGAGCTTCTTCCATTCTTTCAAGTAAATCCCTATTTCCTTTGGCAACCACTTTCTTCAATAAGTTCCCAAGAGTCTTGTTGAATGCTTCTGCAAGACCATTTGCAAGCGGGTTGTACATAGTAGAGGTATGATGCTTGAAGCCAAATTTCTGGCAAAGTCTGGTCATGGCACTGCTGTAGAAATTCTTTCCGTTGTCCGTGATGATGCAACGCGGTACGCCATATCTAAAGATTAGGTGAGTACAGATGAAGTTGATGACATTTTACTTCTTTACCTCTTTCAGTGCGATTGCCTCCGCCAATTTGGAGAAGTAGTCAATTGCAACCAAGATGTATAAGTGACCGTCAAAAGACTTCAGCAAGGGTCCCACGACATCCATCCCCCATGCATCAAAAGGCCAAGAAGTGACAGTTGGATGGAGCAGTTCTGGCGGTTGATGTATAAAATTGGCGTGGATTTGGCAAGCATGACATCTCTTGGCTTACTCCATGCAATCCTTGACCATGGTTAGCCAATAGTAGTCCATTCTTTTGATTCGAAAATGAAGTTTGGGGCCAGATTGATGAGTGCCGCATATTCCAGAATGAGCTTCTTCCAGAGCTTTCTTGGCCTCATTTTCTTCAAGGCAATGGAGGAATAACCCTTTAAAAGATCGGCGGAAGAGCGTGTCTTTATAGTGAATGAATCGAGGGGCTCGATGCTTCATGTCCGCTCTCCTGTGTGGATCATCAGACAGTTTTCGATGTTGCAGATAATCGATAAGGGGTTGGTGCCAATCCTTTATTTCAATTTCAAGCACTAAGACAACATTCACTTCCCTTTCACCATTGTCTTTATCGTCAAAGATTGAAGGTATGACCCAACTTCGACAGATCAGAACATGTGTCTCTTGGCCAGGAAAAGCAAGCGTATAAGCAAGCTTTGCAGGTGCGTCTGCCTGCCTATTTTCAGCTCGTGGTACATGCTCCAAAGTGACACCACCAAGCCATGCAATCAAGCGATGCACATAGTTGTTGAAAGGCATGAGTTCAGGCTTTTTTACTCCATAGATGTCGAGGAGTTGGTTGATGACCAACATTGAATCTCCATATACCTTGAGTTGCAAATGCTTTGCTTCAACAGTCATCTCTAGTTCGAGAATGAGAGCTTGGTACTCGGCCTCGTTAATTATTTAAACAATTTTGTGTGAGGGTAAAAGCATAAGGCAAGACATCTCTGTGGGCTCCCGCGCCCAGAAAAGGCCCTAACTCGAAGAGTCGCCACCCGGGTTTTTGAGATGGGTCACCCGAGAAACCGAGGAGTGGTTCGAAAAAGGCTTTTGATCTAACAAAAACGTCAAGATGTTGGGTTCGGGAGCCACGTTACGAATGAGGAAGGTTTTTCTTTAAAAAGCACTCCATTCGCCCGGTAAGACCGGTCTCTACTTGATGTTTTAAAAAGGGGGGAAATCTTCAATATTATTTGGAATATCAAACTCTTTAATAAAGCACGAACGGGATTGGACCTCAAAATACCGCTCACGGCACCCTGAGATGCCGTGCGAGGCATCTCAACATGCCGTGCGTGGCACCTGCTGTGCTGTCAGACTGTTGGGCCTCGAATACCGCTCACGGCACCCTGAGATGCCGTGCGAGGCATCTCAACATGCCGTCGGCGTGGCGTCTGCTGTCGATCGTTGGACCTCGAATACCGCCACGGCACCTGCGATGCCGCGAGGCATCTCAACATGCCGTCCGTGGCACCTGCCAGACCGTTGCAATCTTTCAAAACATCCTTTAGCTCACTTCTCCGTAGATCTTTTGAAAACTCACGAGTAGCCTCACGGTCGATCATCCCAAGAACGTCATTATCCTTCTCAAAACATAGTTTTAAAGTAGTTTTCAACGTTTTTGATCACTGGGATGATCTTGAAAAGATTTTAGAAGAGCCGGAACATGGCTTGTAGATATGGTCTTATTTTTAGAGCTACAGAAACAGTAAACAGCAAAAACAGGTAACCACAGCGGAGAAAAACTCAGATCCAGTCAGCCTGTTCACAATAGCACTAGTGTGCACCATGCCGTGCGCTGAGAGTCAGGGTGTCGTCGATCAACAGACGCGGTTCCCCAACCTCAAGACAGTGTTGGTTTTATTTTATGAAAATAGGTTTTGAGTCAGGATCTAACCAAAAGGGATTAGATCTGCTGACAGAAAGGTCCCCTCAGGACCAGAACGGAATCTAGTCCGAGGAAACTAGTTTATACCTTTGGTTTCGAGCTTGATCAAGGATCGTGGATGCAAGGATGTGGATGGATCGTCACGGATGTGGATGGGGGAGGTTAAATGAGAGAAAGGGAGTATGGGTGTGAGTGAAGGTTAGGTATTTTGGGTGATGAGTCTTTGAAGTTAATGAAGGATCAACTTCAATGATGAGAAGGGAGTGAGTGAAAGCACTTAAAGACGGTCTTTTGGGAATGACATTCTTTAAAGCTTGGAAATGGCAATGGAAATAAGAAAGTGGGTGTAGAAATTTAGAGAGAGAAAGTAGAGTGAGAAAGCCAAGAGAAAGGCAAGAGATGGACTCAAAAGAAAGGCTAAGAGGGACCTTTTTCCCTTGAGTGGAGGGGTTAATTTATAGGCAAATGGCCAAAGATTTTGAATTCAAATGGTGGAGGTGTTTTCTGGGCGGGCCAGAAGTGCATTTTCGGCTGAGCCAGTCATCAGCTGTGGCTCACACTGGCGTGGCCGACAGCTTTCTGAGCCAGCCAGCTTTTTGCTCAAGGTGCCGTGCGGAGGGGTTTGGCTGCGCACGGTCCCTTGAATTTCTCAAAGTGCCGTGCGCTCCAATTTGGCTCCGCACGGTACCTCCTCCTGTGGTCCAGGGCCTTTTGGGCTTTTTTTATTGGGCTTGGCTGGGTTTGTTGGATTTGTTGGGTTTTTGGCTTTAAAGGAGATCCTTTTTCAAGCTCGCAAAGGTATCGTTTCCTCTATTTCATCATCGGGGTGGACAAAGACTCTCCGAGGTCCGGATTGGGGTGTCTACAATCTCCTTCTGGGGAACCAAACACTATGCCTGCGCCACTTTGATGTGACGCGCTGTCAAAGTACATTGTCCATGGGGGACGAACTTCGACCACCATGACGTCTTCATCTGGCAATTCTTTGGACAACTTCCATTCAACTGGTATAGGATGATCAGCTAAGAAATCAACTAGAGCTTGCCCCTTAACGGCCTTTTAAGGTACATAGATGATCTCATATTATTGAAAGAGAAGCGACCATCTTGCCAATCAATCAGTGAGGACCGGTTTTGTCATGACATATTTGATTGGGTTAGCCTTGTATTTGAGATGTTTAGTGTGAGCTTGAAAATAGTGTCGCATCTTTAATCGCAATCACTAGAGCTAGGCACATCTTCTCAATTGTAGAATAGTTCAATACATGAGGCAGCATCATTCTACTCAAGTAGTACAAAGCGCCTTCTTTCCCTTCATCGTTCTCTTGGGCAAGCAAGGCCCCCACTAAACACTATTGGGCTGCAACATACAAGATTAAAGGTCGTCCAGGTTTAAGGGCGGTGAGAATAGGAGGTCTTGTCAAATATGATTTAATGCTTTTAAAGGCATTGTTGCATGCTTCATCATACTCAAAAGGAGTCCCTTTCTTCATGAGGCGGCTGAATGGTTGACATCGCCCAGCAAAATTTGATATGAAACGACAAAGATAAGCCAATCGTCCTTGAAGACTCTTCAACTCGTGAATATTCCGAGGTTCAGGCATTTTCAAGATAGCATCAATTGTGGCATCTCAAGGGGAGCTAGTAGTCAGGTAGTCAAACTATCCTCTTCTCAATTGTGGCATCATATCGCCGACTCGGGCATCTATCCAAAAGCCGTTTAGAACTTCTTTCTAAGAACATCTCAGATATTGATTTCTCTGATTTTGAGAAGTGCTTAGTTTGTCCTTTAGCAAAACAAAAAAGACTCCCATTTTCTTCCAATACAAGTTCATCCGTCTCATCTTTTGAGTTATTGCTCATGGACAATTGGGGTGGTTATCGAACTCCTTTGTGTAGGGCTCAGTATTTCTTAACCATTGTTGATGACTACACTCATTGTACATGGGTCTATTTGATGCGTTACAAATCCAAAACACAAGGCCTTTTGAAATCCTTTGTACAACTTGTCGAGACCCAATTCTCTTCAAAGGTTAAGATCATTAGGACTGATAATGGGCAAGAATTTACCATGGCAAAATATTTTGTAGAAAAAGGGATTATTCATTAGTTAAGTTGTGTATCTACCCCCCAACAAATGGAGTCGCGGAAAGAAAACATGGTCACCTTCTTAATGTGGCACACGCCTTGCTTTTTCAAGCCAATTTACCAAAATATTTTTGGGGTGATGCTATCCTAACTGCCACATACTTGATCAATAAAACTCCAACGCCCATTTTGTCTGACAAGTCCCCATACGAGATGTTGTTTAAATGGAAACCTTCTTATAGTCATTTGAGAGTTTTTAAGTGCTTGTGTTTTGCTTTCACACATGCACAAAAACCATCTAATTTTGATGCTCGCTCCACACGGTGTGTTTTTATTGGTTACCCTTATGGGCAAAATGGATATAGAGTGTTTGATATTGATAGTCACAAAGTTTTTGTTTCGCATGACGTCACCTTTTAGGAAAATGAATTTCCCTTCTCTAGCATTATTGAGGACCCAATCATCTTGTATTGTCTCTTCCTATTAATGAAATTGATGAGAATATTTGCAAAAACCATCAACATCTCCATTTCCACTTCATAATGTTAGCCCTTCTAGCTCGGAAATGTCCATTCCATCAGGTAATATTCCATCACCAACCCCATCTAACGTGTTCTAGCACACTTCTAGCTCATATTACCCTGAACCAATTCCATCAAGTGATCCACCGCAAATTACCCGCCAATCAACCCGGCCCACTAAGCCCCTGGTTACTTACGTGAGTTCCATCTTGGGTATAGTCTCCCATCCCGGTCATTGGACTCAACTATGGTTACTTCCAGCGGTACTTCTCATGCCTTGTGTAATTTTCTCTCTTACGAGCATTTATCTCCTTCTCCCTGTGCTTTCATAACTTGTATTTCCTTTGAAACAGAATCTCAAAATTTTTTGCAGGCCATGCGAGATCCAAAATGGAGACATGCTATGTGTCTCGAAATCGATGCTCTAGAAGCCAATCAGACTTGGACTTTAACTTCGTTTCCACCTGGGAAGAAAGCAATTGGCTGCAAATGGGTCTACGAAATCAAATACAATCCTTATGGCTTTGTTGAGAGATATAAAGCTCGATTGGTTGCACAAGATTACAACCAAATAGAGGGTTTGGATTATAGCGAGACATTTGCTCATGTTGCCAATTTAGTAACCATGCGAGTCTTACTCGCTGTTGCAGCAACTCAGGGCTGGCATCTCCATCAACTTGATGTGAATAATGCCTTCTTACATGGTGACCTTGAAGAAGATGTTTACATGGCTCTTTCTCCTGGTTTCGGATGAAAGGGGGAGACAAGTGGATGCAAGCTTAACAAATCCCTCTATGGTCTCAAACAAGCATCAAGGCAGTGGTTTTCAAAGTTATCTTCGGCACTCATTGATGCTGGTTATAAGCAATCTAGGGCAAACTATTCACTTTTCGACTGATCTTAAAATAGTAGTTTTACTGTTGTACTTGTTTATGTGGCTGATGTGATCTTAGCAGGAAATGATGTGGAACAAATTCAAGAAATTAAGAGATTTTTGAATGATCGTTTCAAGCTAAAAGACCTTGGGAATCTCAAATATTTCTTAGGCATAGAGGTTAAATTTACTTGTTGCAAAGAAAGTATGTACTTGAAATTCTTGAAGACACTGTGATTTCTAGCTAGGAGCAAGTCCAGCAGAGTTTCCAACGGAACAAAACGTAAAGCTTAATAAGCTTGATGATGAACTTTTGGAAAATCCTTCTACATATTGTAGACTTGTTGGACGGCTAATTTATTTGACCATTACAAGGCCAGATTTGGTGTATGCAGTGCACGTGTTGAGTCAGTTCATGGACAAGCCACGTATACCACACTTGGATGCAGAACACCGTGTATTGAGGTACATTAAGCAAGCACCAGGCCAAGGTATTTTGTTATCTACCGCTAGTTCGGTTCAGTTAGAGGCTTTTTGTGATGCAGATTGGGCTCGCTGTAGAGATACGCTGCGGTTGGTAACTGGATATTGCATTTTACTTGGCCAATAACTTATTTCTTGGAAAACAAAGAAGCAAGCAATTGAGTCGCGCTCTTCCGCTGAAGCAAAATATAGATCAATGGCTACAAGTTGTTGTGAGGTTACTTGGTTAAAACAAGTATTAGAAGATCTAAAGATAAATCACTCCAAGCCAGTTAGGTTATATTGTGACAACAAGGCAGCCCTCCACATTGCTTCAAATCCACTTTTTCATGAATGCACAAAACACATTGAAATTGATTGTCATGTAGTTCAGCCCTCCACATTGCTTTAATGTGTTTCATGAATGCACAAAACACATCGAAATTGAGCAAGTGTCATCCAAACAGTTCATGTGTCAATAACTTAGCAACAGGATGATCTTTTCACTAAAGCTCTAGGTTCAAATCAGTTTCATTTTCTACTGGGCAAGTTGGGTGTTATGAACATACACCTCAACTTGAAAGGGGGTGTTGAAGATCATCATCAAGCCAATCAATCCCATGCTTTGAGGAGACCAAGTTGACCCATGTGTCCCTAAATTTACTCCTCATATTAGACCTTGATTTCCTTTGTTTTCCTAAATTGTAAATACCTTTTTGATTTGGTATTGTATATATATTTGTTGTAGCTTGTAAATCAACTAGGGTTTGCTCGTGCCTGAACGCATGGCGCAATATGAGATCTAATTAGTGGCAATTGTGCAATTAATATTGTTTGAGAGAGAGAGAGAGAGAGAGAGAGAGAGAGAGAGAGAGGAAGAGGCATAGGATTTATGGAGCAGATCAATGGTTAAAATTTATAGAGAGATAGGATTCAAAAACCATTCTCCCTTATTATGTAGATTAAAAGTGTCGTCAATAAAATGTCTACCTTTTAACAAGATTGGTTGGTGGTTTGTTTCCATACAATTAACTAGGGTTTGAATCTTAGAGTCCAGTCTTAATAAAATAATATCTTATGAATATCGATCATAATCTGCTATTATTTAGAGACCCGTATAAATTTTAATTATCGAAAGGTTGTATAAATGCCAAAATTTGAGGAAATATGAAAAATGTCGTGGTTAATTAAGTTGGGGTTTAAAGTGAAGAAATTGTTAATGGAGGGAGTGTTTGAGTGATTTATACTTGTGCTAGTATATATCTATGGGTGGGTGTGTAGGAGATAAAAATATCTCATCTCTCCCTCTCTCTACACGGTTCTCTCTCTCTCTCTCTCTCTCAAAACTCCACTCTAACTCTTCAAAACCTCAAAGATCCACCCCCATTCTACCTTGCTAGCTTGTTATTGAGCTCAGGTTTCGTTGGGTCAAGCTTGGAGGAAAGTTTTGTGTTGATTTCAAAGTCTTCAAAGCTAGGGCTCGCTCAAATCGCGTGGATCTTGGTCATTGCTGCGAGGTAGGGACTTCTTTGCTCTTTTATGTGTTAATATGTTGATGCGGTGTAGAAATTGAGCTTGGTTCGTTGTTCTTTGCACCTTTGAAATCTGTAAAAAATCTGCAAAAATTGTCTTGAACTGCTTAGGGATCGATCTCATTTCAAGGAGGGACCGATCCCTCTGCAATCTGGATTTTCACCCTCGAGGGATCGATCCCCACTTAATGAGGGATCAATCCCCCGTGTCTTTGGACAACTTTTTGCCACTTCGTGTTATCATGATTGTTTTGATCCCCGGTCACTTCTAATCACTTTTGGACACCTCCTAACATATTTCAAGCATGCTTAATTGAATTCCTTTCGTTAGTCTAAGTTATCCTCATTCCATTGGCCTTCCATCGTTAAATAAAGATTAGGAAGTTGCTTGATTAAAGCTATGTCGAGATGTTTCTTATGTACTTGATTGTGTGTTGTGGATGATTGTAGCATGTTTACAATGTTCGTATCATATCGTATGATGAGATGTGTGAGAATGTGAGCAAGGGAGAGCCATAGGCTTGCATATTGACTAATAGTGTAAGTGTGGTAGTTGGGAGTTGGAGTAGGGAGTCTCGTAATGTAAATGGTGGTAATACAGAGACTCAAGTGGATCTCGCAATGTAAGTGGTGGTAATACGGTGATTCAAGTAGTTAGTGTAACGCCCCAATTTTCTACAGAATTTCAGAAGTATTAACCCTAAAATACACTAAATTTTATAAACTACCATGCCCTTATTTGTCGTTATACAAAATTTACACACAAAAAAAAAATTAAAAAAATCTAACATTTTATTTAAACATCTTTAGTGCCGAAGCTTTGTTTGAATTTACAAGCAAATGAAAAAATGTGATTGAAAAAATGTGAGGTTGCCTTATATTTTTTATAAACGAGTTTGAACAAGCCAAAAGTCGAGTCAACCTCGAGCTGTTTGGTTCGTTTAGCAGCCCTACTTATCTATTCACATAAAGTCACAATTCATTTGAAAAGATGTTCTCAAGAGAAAAAAGAAATTTTCAAAAATAAAAAATAAATGAAAACCCATTTATTATTTGAAAATCTCTGACAAGGCTAGTGGTAGAATGATTCTAATAGTGAAAAGAAAATATAACTCATTTTTCTCTCCACTCTTCAATCATTGATCTCATTTATCTCTTTCAATATCTATCCATTTATTACTTATATTTCCAATTATTATCATAATTTCTCTCTTCACTCATTACCCAAAAATCAAATTCAAAAATTTTCAAAACACCATCCAAATAAGGCATTAGATGATATCGTGGGTCTATTTAGATGCGAAAGACTGTAAAAGGAAAAATAAAGAAGGAAAAGAAGAAGAACCCAGTCGTTGAATCCAAAAGTACTAACCAAACAGAGGGAGATTAGGGTTAGCCGGAAAGTGAGTCGGAGATGCTTATGTACTTTAGGGCAGCACTCGCACTACAAACATGTGTGGGGCTTTAAAATGTAGCTTGTAGTTGTAGTATCACGCACTCCTTTTCCAATAGTAGGAGTAGTATTTAATTTTGGTAAATTTTTTATTTAAGAAGGTTCTGTGAATAAAGTTTACTTGGCCAATCTCGCCCGTCCAAAATACCAAATTATTAACGGTAAGAGATATTTATTACCAGTCAAAAATTAAAAACATATATTAACTGTTGATTGCCGAAACAGACGGGTGAGATTGTACATTTTCTATGAATTTATTCACGAAAGATCCATGAATAAGTTTCTCTCATTAATTTTTGGGAAATTATATTTTATATGTGTTTTCCAAAATAATGCGCGACTTGGGGTATGTTTTTGGTATAGTGACAAGAAAACTATGGGAGGAATTACACGAGAAATTCCATTATCTTCCTTGGACTTTAATTTTGCATTACAAATTCCCCTCATGAGGTTAACGAATATATAGTTGGGAAAAAAAAAAAATACATTTGTGATGATATCATTAGCTTGTTCATCTATTTTCTCGTTTATTTTTTACGTCAACACTTCACAAATCTTGAGCCCATTAGTGTCGTGTATTGGTTAGGAATTTGACGAATAGGCTAGCATCGATATTCTTTGCAGTAATTTACTTCGCTAGCCGACTAACTTTGATACAGAAATTTAAAAAAAAAAAAAAAAACCTCTCCAAAATGATAAATTAAAGAAAACTAATTAAACAAATAAAAATGACCGGTGAGCCGAAAGATTTGCCACAAGTGACTGGTTTACTTGTCACGCGACCGATTAGATTTTCGACTCCATATTATCAAAGCTTATTGGTTGCTCTTAGGTACCATCAATGATACGTATATTCCTCATTTTTATTTTGTCTTAGTGTTACGCATTCATGTGCAAATCAAAATCAAGTGTATAAATTCCATCGGATTACATGACGTGGATGGGTACTGGTGAATTGCATGTCGGTGTCCCGAAATCAGTTTAGAGGTGTCAAACGTGTCGGGCCAGCACAAACACGGCATGAGCACGACATATGTAAGAGTGGCACGAGGCAGCACGAGCACAATTCCTATAGTGGGCCAGGTTGGACGGTTATTTTAGGACACATGATACAGACACGGCACGACACGAGTAGATATTCAAATATTTAAATAATTAATTATTACTACAAAAGTAAATGGACACTGTACAGTCTTTGTGCTTAAGGTTTAAGAATTACAAATGATTGATAATTCAGTAGGTACAAACCTACTCAAACTATAGTGATACAACTCTTACCTATATATTTACGGTCATTGTATTGCAAAATTACAATTCCCAATAAAATATTTTGTATTTCTTTTTAATTTTATTGTTCTAGTTTAGTTACTATTTGATATACTGTTTTTCATCCATTATATAAACATCTCAATTCTTAAAAAAAAAATATTAGTCGTCACAATGCCCAATTTAAAAAAGTTCAATTGGCGGCATGGGCACGACACATCACAACACGGAGTTAGGCGTGCCCATGGGCCAGGCCGGTTGAGCATATTCTAAAATGGGTCGACACAATACGACACGACTAATAAATGGGTTCACTTCCTGTCCATTTTTTTTTTGGCTCCAGTCCGGTCCAGTTTTGGGCCGTTGTGGTCCCCTCCCGGGTCCAAAACAATGATCGAAATCGTTCATTTTGTAGAGCTCGTCGAATATGTCATCCACGCCAAAAATTAGCTTCACCGAACATCAATAGGTACATGGATGAAGCAGATTTGTACAAGAAAAATGCGATGACAAAAATTAAGTTAAAATTAATAATTGCTCATTTTTTCATGTACAAATCTGTTTCATCCATGTACCTATTGATGTTCGGTGAAGCTAATTTTTGGCGTGGATGACATATTCGACGAGCTCTACAAAATGAACGATTCCGATCATTGTTGTGGACCCAGGAGGGGCCCACAACGGCCCAAAACTGGACCGGACTGGAGCCAAAAAAAACTGGACAGGAAGTGAACCCCTAATAAATTGGTCGGACTAAGCACATCACAAAGTACGTTTGACACAGAACACAATTCATACTAATTGATTGGGTACATAATAATTTTTTAAATCTTAAATTAAATAAGTGAAATAGAGAAATATTTATCTATTTCACTTATTCGCCGGGATCTTACGGAGCTTACTCATGTACGATATGATTTGGATCTGATCATAAAAAAGATTCACTTCAAGGGAACAGCTTGATATAATAAAAAAGGGCAAAGTACGGAAAACCTCCCTGAAGTTTACAATACACACCCCTTATTTGGATGTGTATCATATGCACCCTCTTTGATTACCATTAGATGCTTGAAAAATGATCTGGACCCTTTAAAATGTTACGATAAGTTGCTAACAAAAAACATGTTACCAGTGCAACAGGTAAACCCTGTGAATTAAAAGTTGGGCCATAAGCTTGGGCTGAAAGAAAAATTAGGCCCAATTTTATTTTTGATAATTAATTTATGTTAAAAATAATAATTTTATTTTTTAAAAACTTTGAAGCTAAAATTATTTCAAGTGAAAATAATTTACTTCTTTAAAATAGATTCTCGATAATTACTAAAGAAAAAAGATATCATTCTCATAAAAAGTCAAGTTAAGGCATTTTTTACAAGATTTTTAAAGTATTTCATATTTGTAGCCAATTTTTTTTTAATTTTTTAAAAATATTATGATGTTTAATATTTTTTATAATAGCTTTAATTGCATAGTGAACTTTCACATAAATGGTCCAACTAAAAGGAATAGCGAAATCAATCATCTGTATTAATAAGTAGGACACACTAACAAAAAAGTTAATGGGTGATCAAAAGAGTGATGGTGACGAGATAAATTTACCACTACATTTTAGTTTATATGTAACAATATTTAGGATGTGCTATTTATTTTTTGGTCAATAGACGTACTACTAGTGTTTTTGTGAATTAGTGCAAGCATCTGAATTATAAATAACTAATACTCGTATTTGATAATGTAATCGATTACAAGTGTTATCAATATCAATCAATTACGTAATTGAAACCGCAGAGAAATATAATCTATGATGTAATTAATTATTTGTGTCATTCAGAATAATTGATTTTTAAATCTAATGCAATATTTTTTTTAACTTATTTCGCAATTGATTAGAGGACTTACTGAGACCCATCAATTAGCAAATCGATTGAGTAATCGACTTCACATTGTTACCCAATCGTACTCAATTTAATTACAAAATCGATTATATTGTCTAATCGATTACATAATTGAACATAATAGAATTGATTACATATTCAATTATGATGTCTAATCAAATATGTAATCAATTGCAAAATCAATTACTATATATCTGATTATAATGTCTAATCAATTGAAAAGTCAATTATAAAGTCTAATTGATTATGGAATTGAACATTCACATAATAGATTACATATTTGATTAACTATCGTTATAAAAAAGATTAAGTAATCGATTGCGCACAATTGATTATAGAAAAGTTATGAAATTGACTAAAATGTTATGATTCTGTAGTAAAAATGTTACGAACTGAAAATGTTACGATTTTCTTTACAAAGTTATGAAACACACCAAAATGTTATAATTCTAAAAATGTTATGAATCTGTTGCTAAAAAGTTACGAATCATTTGTAAAAGTTACGATATGCACTAAAAGGTTATGATTTGTAAGAAAAATGTTATGAATTAAAAGTTATGAATTTTTGGTATAAAAGTTACGATAGACCTAAAATGTTATGAATGACCGGTTCAGCAGGTAATTTTTTATGAAGTGGCACAATATAGACCACACAATAGGTGCATATGATATGCATCTTAAAGGGGTGTGTATTGAAGATTTCTCCCACCAACAGATGTAGGTAACCCAACCCGCCCAATACCCAGATAAACGGTATTTTAAACTTCCAATCCCAATCAGTTTGTTTTCAAAAACACAGTATGGTTCTTGGACCTGTTAGAAAATTCTCTCTTACTGAAATCTACCGAACTGTAAAGTCTTTCCAACAAACCCAAATCTCATTTCACTCCAAAACTTTCAATCGATCTATCGATCTCAAGCTGCTGCCCTCAAACCTGAAACTCTTTCTTTAGGTGCAAGTTTTTCCCAATCACACCACCTGTTCGATGAAATACCCCAGAGAATTCTTTCTGACAATAACCACTTGCTCTTCGAGTACTCCCGCAATAATCTCAATGTTGACGCACTGAATCTCTTCGTTCGCAACCATAGTTTAGGTTTTCCATTTGATGGGTCTAGCCTTTCTTGTATTTTAAAGGTTTGTGGTTGCCTGTTTGATCAGAATGCTGGTAGATAAGTACATTGCCGTTGTATTAAATCCTGGTTCGTAGAGGATGTTAGTGTTGGCACTTCTCTGGCTGACCTGTATATGAAAACCGCGAATGTTGTTGATGGGGAGAAGATTTTTAATGAGATGCCGGAGAAGAATGTGGTGTCCTGGACATCGTTGCTTTCAGGTTATTCACGGAACGGATTGGTTGATCAGGCCATAGAAACGTTCTTCCGTATGCAAGCAGAGGGAATCAAGCCTAGCCCGTTAACCTTTGCAACTGTCCTTGGAGCATTGGCAGATGATGGTGCAGTCAAGAAGGAAATTCAAGTCTATTGTATGGTTATAAAAAATGGGTTTGAAGCAACTATGTTCATGAGTAATTCATTGATTAATATGTATTCAAAATCTGGGATGGTCCGAGATGCCAGAGCTGTGTTTGATAGCACGGAGAACAGGGATGCAGTTTCCTGGAATGGCATGATTGCAGGTTTTGTGTCAAATGGTCTTGACATGGAAGCTCTTCAAGTGTTCTATCAGATGAGACTTGCAGGTGTAAAGCTAACACAAAATGATTTTTGGTATAATTCTTAAGTTATGTGCTACCCTCAAAGAACTGGGATTTGCAAGACAGCTCCATTCTCGGGTTGCAAAGGACGGGTTTGAGAGTGATCTCACTACTAGGACAGCACTTATGGTTGTCTATAGCAAGTCCAGTGAAATGGATGATGCATTGAGATTGTTCTATACAATGCGTGGGGTTTGGAATGTGGTGTCATGGACAGCTATGATAAGTGGCTACTTGCAAAATAGTGGAGTGGAGCAAGCTGTAAATCTTTTCTGCCAAATGAGGAGAGAGGGTGTTAGGCCAAATCACTTCACTTATTCAACTGCGCGCCCTTACTGGTCACCTGACGGCTTCTCTCTTCCAGATACATGCACAAGTGATCAAAACAAATTATGAGAAATCACCTTCAGTAGGCACTGCACTTTTGGATGCTTACATTAAGATAGGTCATACCAGTGAAGCTGCAAAAGTTTTTGTACTAATAGAAGAGAAGGACATTGTGGCATGGTCTGCAATGCTAGGAGGGTATGCCCAATTAGGAGACACCAAGGGAGCTGTTAAAGTTTTCCTCCAGTTGGCAAAAGATGGTGTTAGGCCAAACGAGTTTACCTTCTGTAGTGTCATGAATGCATGCGCTAGTCCTATTGCTGCAGTGGAGCAGGGAAAACCATTTCATGCAAGCTCAATTAAATCAGGATATAACAACGCTTTATGCCGCTTTATGCGTAAGTAGTGCTCTTGTTACCATGTATGCCAAGAGAGGAAACATTGTGAGTGCAAATGAAGTTTTCAAAAGGCAACGCGAGAGAGACTTAGTTTCATGGAACTTGATGATATCAGGATATGCACAAAAAGGGTATGGGAAGAAGGCTCTTAAGGTGTTTGAGGAAATGCGATTCAGAAAAATGGAGATGGATGTTGTAACCTTCATTGGTGTGATTTCTGCGTGCACTCATGCGGGACTAGTTGTAGAAGGTGAAAGATACTTCAACATGATGGTCAAAGATCATTTCATCAATCCTACCATGGAGCACTACTCTTGTATGGTTGATCTCTATAGTTGAGCTGGAATGCTTGGAAAAAGCCATGGATCTCATAAACACGATGCCGTTTCCTGCTGGTGCAACTATTTGGCGTACTCTTTTGGCAGCTTGCTGTGTTCACCTAAATGTAGATTTAGGGAAACTAGCTGCAGAAAACCTGATTTACACTGCAGCCACTAGACCCAGCTGCATACGTCCTGTTGCTGTTATCAAATGTATATGCAGCAGCAGAAAATTGGAAAGAAAGAGCCAAAGTGAGGAAATTAATGGACGAGAGGAAAGTGAAAAAAGAAGCAGGGTACAGCTGGATTGAGGTGAAGAACAAGACCTATTCATTCTTGGCTGGTGATCATTCACATCCCTTATCAGATCAGATATATTTAAAACTTGAAGAGTTAGGTATCCTATTGAAGGATGCAGGATACCTTCCGGATACCAATTATGTGTTGCATGATGTTGAAGAGGAGCACAATGTAGCTATACTTTCTCCAACACAGTGAGAGGCTCGCCATTGCATTTGGACTGATTGCCACGCATTCTGGTACTCCAATCCAGATTGTGAAGAATCTTCGAGTGTGTGGCGACTGTCTCACAGTTATCAAGTTAATATCATTGATCGAGGTCAGAGAGATTATTGTTCGTGATTCAAACCGATTTCATCATTTTAAAGGAGGTTTATGCTCTTGAAGTGATTATTGGTGACTTATGAATGGATCAATGAAGAAGGGTTGTAAGAGAACCTCGCTATTGCGAAGGATCCACTTGGCTTTGTGAGGTGGAAAAAGTATTTGTATGACAGTAGACAGAGGAGGACATTCCATGGAATAGAATAGTAGAGATCCTGTTAGAAGAGACCCAGCCCACGGCTGAAAGAGGCGCAGTAACCAACATTCTGAACCCATAGATTAGGACCTTGTTGCTGCAGTGGTGTCAACACAAGAAGGATGAAAGATTGTAAAAAGTCTATGCTTAGGGGGAATAGGGATTGGAAAATCAGTGACGAGTCCTTTCAGAAACATCTTCTCATAATAAAAATGGAATCCTCACAGCTTGTATTGTTGGGAGCAACCTATCGTTGCCCAGCAAAATATAGTGAGCCTTATGAAGTCTGCGTTCTCTTCTCCCTATGTTGCTGTTGCGTTGACACACTGGCCGGAGAGGCATGTGAAGTTTCTCTTTATGCATGCAAAAGTCGGTGACTCACCATGGTAACATTCTTGTTAACTGACTAATGACGATCATGAAGTGAAACAATATTCTTGCAGAGGTATTTATGCAGCTTGGACACACTAAGGTGCCGGCATAATAACAGTAGGATAGAGGGGCCCTTCTATGCAGATGGATTTTAGGTATAGCCCATAATGAAGTACCACTTAAAGTGGATAAGGAATCTAAAGATGTTGAATCACTCGTGTTATGGTCTTCTACGTAGCATTCAGACTGGACGACTCTATGATATTACGTCATGTTTGCATGCATCAATTTTATTTTGTTTTTGTTTTTAAGTGTATTATACCAATTGGCTTTTCTAGAATCATTATAGGGCATTTTAAGTAGATTAGTTCAGCAATTTGATAGACAATTCTCAGTCAATGAATTCTTGGTTGAAACTAGGGCTGTAAACGAGCCGAATCGAGCCGAATATTAGAATGTTCAGATTCGTTCATTAAGTTTTTTAGCGAACTCGAGCTCGAGCCGAACTCAATAAAAAGTACGACGAGCCGAACTCGAACCGAGCTTGTTTAGGTTTGGATCGAACTCGAGCTTGTTCACGAGCCTTAACGACCCAATAATATCATATATTTATGCTCTCATACAGGTCTAAAGCTGCAAGTAAAAATTTTAGTATGTACATAAATACGTTTATATACACATAAACTGATAAAAACGTATACATAAGTTAGTTTTTAGTAATTGTAAACGTTTAGACTTGTACAAGTTTTAAAATTTTCACTATGTAATTATATAAAATCCCCATGATATACATATACTCCAGGTTCGCGAGCCTAATCGAGCCGAATACTACTATGTTCATGTTCGGTTCATTTACGAAACGAGCCTAAAATTGAGGTTCAGGTTTGGTTCGTTAAGTAGACGAATCGAATTCGAACGAGCCTTTACCAAGTCGAGCCTCGAACAGTTCACAAGCGGCTCAGTTCATTTACAGCCCTAGTTGAAACCAATTTGGCATACACAACCTCATTATTCCATGTACTAGTGGTAAAATAAACTACTTCGACAGACAAGCATATTTAGAAGTGCATTTTTGCTGCAACTGGTCTAAATTCTGAATTGGCCTAAATTATTAAACGTCACAAGGTTAGTTGGAAGACTTAACTGGTCTGTTCTTTTGTTTTGTAGAAACTTCTCATTCAACACATCGCTAGTAACAATTTTTCCCAATTGCACACAAATTCTGTATAGTTCTGTTTGTATAGCATTAGTCCAGTGTGATGGTCGAAATGCTCATGGAGAATTTGTAAACAATAAACCACCGAAAGAAACCCGAGAGATGGACATCTACACAATGTAACCAATATTTGTTGCCCCTTTCATTCTGTAACAAATCCCTTCAAAAACCCTTGATCCAAACTCGGCCAAGTTGGCTTTTCCAAAGCCAGCTGAACATCCCACAGGCTATTAGCGACGACGAAAACATAACTTCAATTTACGTGGTTTAATATCCTTATTCTTTTCCTAGTGTTTTTGCAATGACCCAAGGCAAATCAGGGCAAAGTTAAGCCAATGCAAGAGGACACCACCCAATGTCAACCTGTACTGGTATGGGATTTCTTTCTCGGTTAGTATTGAATCTCAAAGGATTCATGGCCGCATCTTTATCTGGAATTGTATCCCAATTTCCAGGAATCACTTTAACGATGTAATAGGAACACTGTCAGTGTTTAGATTTTGGATTCGTTGAGCAATTTAGGAAGGAGAAATGAAAAGAAAAGAATAGAAAAAGAGACCCAAATTTTCATTCATTTCATTTTCCTCAAATCACTGTAAATCCACAATTCAAGCATATAGCCTAAATGGAAAAGATAAACTAGAAAGTGATCCACAATTATTACCTGGAATGAGAACCTCTACCAAATATAATGTTGAAACAGTTTTTTTTTTTGGGTCAAATAAAAACTGAGAGCAAAAGCCAAAAAACTGATGGCCAGCATAGTTGGAAAGGCTTGTTAAAGCATCAAATAGACAGGCCCGACCAACACAGGCAAGTAACATTTCATAATCAACATTTTTGGACGACATTCTGAGACAAATACACAGAAGAAAAAGCCACAAGTTTCTGTCATCTATCCAACTGCAGAGGCTTTTGATAGATCGATACATCTCGATCCAATACAGCTGCAACAAATACAATACAAATGACAGCAATGGCCTAAAAATAGGCAGGCAAGCAATCACCGAATGTACATCCATTATATTCACCAGCCTTCCACTCCAAACTCTTTCGTGAATCTCTCATGCACGTCGAGGTCAGCTCTGCTCACAGTCGGCCTGTGTCTTGCCAGGACCCTGTCAAAATCCGCTTTCATGATGGGATGCGGAAGTATCTGCACACATATTACTCAGTTAGTAATAATGAACTTTTCTTTTGGCCGCAGATGCCATGACAAGCATCTAACATCCTTTACTTAAATGAACACCTACCTATTTTCCCATTGTTGAGGGAGAAGAAGAGGGAAAATAAAAATAAAAATCATATGAGATGAGAAGCAAAATTCCTTCCTTTTATTCTATTCGACTAATTACAAGAAAAGTGGAGTTGTTTTGGGGGGCGAAAATTCCCCTCTTTTTGGCTTAATTACTGTTCATAACCAATGTGTCTTAAGGTCGTTTCATTTCACTTCTTTCCCTTTGCCACTACTAATCATCCAATAGCGTTAGCAGCAACTCTCAATATGAGTCGTACTAAGTTTATAAGGTAAAATCTTATATAGAGTGAGTAAAGAAATCTCAGAAGCTCCTATTGCCCCAACAAAAAACAAAAGCAAAAAAAAAACAAAGCAAAATATCAGCAGGGAGGACAGCACAAAAATCCATTTGCAGTTTTAGAAAAAGCATCTAGGACTAGGAGCACCCTTGAAGCAAGTCCTTTTGCATCAAGGTCCTGCATAGTTGTCTGCACAGCGCCAGGTAGCTTTGGTCCACATGGTATCCACAGAGCATCAGGAGTCTTTACGAAATACATGGCATCTTGGGTTTTTCGGACAGGTTCAAAGAGGACATCCTGAACCTGGAAAAAGCAAAAACAAAAATAAACATGTACCCGCATGCAAGGGAGAGATTGTAAAGAAAATCCAAATATTCCTTCAGATAAAAGAAATTCCAACTCATGAAATAGACCCTGCAGGGCCCGCACTTACATACACAGCAATATCTGAACCAGAAAAACCTTCTGTATTACGAGCCAGACTTTCAAAGTCACTTTCGGTCAAATTGTGAGGGGTATCACCTAAATGCACCTGCACAGGCAAAACACTTCAGAATTCTGTTGCCAAAACTCTTGTATTTTGTCTAATGAAAGGAGATGAGAAACAAGTTCGCTACTTTGAAAATATGCTGCCGTGCCTTCAAATCTGGAAGGGGAATATATATGCGCTTGTCGAACCGCCGCTGAATGGCCTGTAGTAATTGTCTCTTAGCCAAACCATCACAAGGATAATCCTAGCTATCGCAGAAAAAACACTAAACAATAATTCTACAGAGCTGTCTAACCTGATCCAGAGCATAGGGAGTATTTGTCGCTGCTAGAACGAGAACTTTGTCATCATTGTGTCCGACACCCTAAATCGTTGTTTGATTAGCCCAAAAAAGAAAAAGATACAAGAACCGCCAGACTCATAGAAACAAAGGCATCCTACGGATGAAAGAAATGGCTTGTATCACTGTCCAGATGAAATGAGAAGAGAAACAAGGCATACCTTATCTAGCAAGTAACAAGACATCGTACAAAATACTGAAATGCAGATTTTAGAAGTTGTCATTTCTTCTAGTCAATAAAGTGAGGGATGTTTACATACCCAAGTCCAAGCAAGCCTTCAGCCAAAGATGTGGTGGCATATAAATTGGCCGATCTTTTGCAAAAATATACATGTATATCTTAGACAGGTATATGTATGTGTGTGTGTGTATCTATGATATACATGTGTATGGAGAGAGAGAGAGAGAGAGAGAGAGAGAGAGAGACCTCTTTCTCCACGTAGTACTAGTGATTCAATACTCAATAGTTTGTTTTAAAACAAGGTGTGCCAAGTACCAAGACTTCGTGCTAACAACTGAAATATATGAGTTGTCATTCCTTCTAGCCGAGCAAGCCTTTAGCCAAAAAAGTGGCAGCATATAAATTGCAATGTTCTAAAACTCAGTACTCGGTACTTGCTCGGCTGGCCACCTTGTACCTTGCAGGCCGAGTACTCGGTGATTACTCGGCGAGTAGAAATTACTTGGATTTTTTTTTTTATATGTTCCCCAAATGATATTCATAATGCATAATGAGAAGTTCAATGTTCATAGTTCAAACCAAATGAAACCAAGTACAAAATTACTAGTCCATTGCAAAGTTTAACGTTCAAACCAAATGAAACCAAGTATGAAATTAATAGTCAATTACAAAGTTCAACGTTCAAACCAAATGAAACGAAGTACAAAGTTCAACGTTCAAACCAAACGAAGTACGAAATTAGTAGTCAGCAGTCGCCTCGAACAGCAGCAGTAGCTTGATTGGTGTGTTTACTCTATTAGGGTAAGTATAAAACTATACTGAAATTACACTAACGACCCTTCAAATTTAACATATTATGTATTTTATCCCATTTTTTCAGTTTTTTTTTTATTTTCTCCCCACTTCCGAGTAATCTCGTTTTACCGAGTAATCGGTACTTGCTGGGTACTTGCCGAGTAATGCCGAGTAATGGGCTGGCCGAGTAATTCCCACCGAGTAGCCCTAACTCTACTCGGCTAGGCATCGAGTACCGAGTATTTCCGAGTTTTAGAACACTGATAAATTGGCGATTCGCCGATATACATACGTATGCTGCTATGCACATATATTTATATATGAGAGAGAGATAGCTCTTCCAAACGTCTTAATAAAATATACATACATATGTATGCGTGAATATATATATATATATATATATATATATATAGAGAGAGAGAGAGAGAGAGAGAGAGAGAGAGATCTTTCAGACTTTCACCATGAAGTACTAGTGATTCAAGAGTGAGTTTATTTTACATCAAGGGGACTGTATTAATAGATCTCATAGAACCCTAAAGCCCCACAAAACAGCCCACATAAATCCTCCAATTTGCTCCTGAATCACTAATCATTACTCACTAGTTCTCTCAAAGGAAAAAATAGTCCAAAAGCCACTAATACAACAATCACCCATATTATACTATGAGCAGAATCATCAGAAGAATCAACAGATTGCTAGTCTCTCTTCATACAGGTGCGTAACTGATGACATAGCCATGGTCTGGTTAGACAAGTTTCATAGGCTTTGGAAGTCTACACCAAAGGCTAAGGATAGCACGAGCATCAAGAAGGCTTTTTGGTCCAAAAATAAGAGTCCTTGGTAGTTGGTAGTTCAAGGGTCATCTATGGTAGTTTGGTAGTTAAAGGGTCATCATGAATTAAGTGTTTGCATTAATATTCATTGATAGTTGAAAGGGTCATCATGTATTTAGTGTTTGCATTAAGACTTATCTAAATGCATTAAACACATGCTAATAGGTTCAATGTACGCATATATCTAGGTTCAGCCTCACATCTTTTTGGATGTATTCATTAATTAGGTTCATTTCATTTAGAGTTCTAGGAATTCGAAGAGTCTTTCCCATGGATTATAAATTGAGATGTAATCTTTCATTTGGAGGGGAGTTGATTAATGAATTGAGTTTACAAGGTTAAGGCCTTTGTAATTGGGGTTTGGGCTGCGGTCCTTCCTTGCAGAAACTGCCTAGCCCTTGCGAGGGTGAAGCACATCTCTCTCTCGACTTCTTCTATTCTCTCATTTCTTCTACTTGGCGCACTTATTCAAGTAATATTCTTATTTCCCCACCCAAAACCACCACGATTCCAGTTGCAGGCAGCGATACACTAAGGGTTCTAAATCTGTCCTACATCAGTTTGGTATCAGAGCTTATGCTCCTGCATCTTCAAAGTTGATCTATTTACAATGGTGACAAATAGCGAACTTAATTCTAAGGTTGACGCTTTTTCCAAAGAGCTTCAGGCTACTCAAGAGGGTGTTACAACTTTAAAAATTGTTGTAGAGGAGATAAACACATCACTAAGTAAATTGACATCTTTTGTCATGGGAAAAAATCCAGAAGCCTCTAATACTCCTGAGTCCTCCTTCCAACCTCCGCTACTACAGGGGCAGCAGCGATTGCAAGAAGATCTTAGAGTAAATGAGGTTGATAGAGGTGCTAAATTGGAAGTTAGAGACTTTCACGGAGGCAATGATGCGGAAGTATTTCTTGATTGGTTACATAGCCTGGAAAGTTTCTTTAAGTGGTATCGTTTGTCAGATGAGCGAAAACTCTTCTTTGTGGAGGCTAAGTTGAAGGGAACAACTACAATTTGGTGGACAAAATACCAACAAACATATTATTCTACCATCAAGACGTGGGAAGACATGAAAAGCGCGATGACTCGATACTTCGTGCCTGCTAATTACAAGCAACGTGTTCAACTACAATTCACACAATTGGTACAAGGCAGTATGTCCTTTGAAGAGTACACTGGAAAATTCTATAGCTTGGCTACCAGATCTGAATTCCCATGGAACGAGGATGTGATGATTTCAATGTATCGGCGAGGGTTGGATACAAAGATCTCTTGTGGTTTAGCTGCTAGTCGACTCTATACCATGGCAGATGCGGTTCAAGTGGCTCACCAAATGGAGGAAGACTTGAAAAACACTCCCGTGAGGTCAACAAGTGAAAGCGTTACCAGGACCTTTGTGGATGAGAATCGAAGTAAGTTTACTGATAAGCCACAAGGAAACTCTTTTGTTCCTAACAAGTCCTCTCGTCCTAGTGCATCTTCATTTACATCTCAAGCAAGTAGTACTTCTAGAACAAGATGTTTCAATTGCCATGGTTATGGTCATTTATCCTTTCAATGTCCAAGCAAGTCGATTGCCTTGGTTGGAAAGGAAGTCCCAAAAGAGGCCACATCCATTGAACCACCAACCGATGAAGAGGTTTGTGATCCCCTTGATCCTAATTTGGAGGTAAATTTTGATGATCTAGATGAATGCATGGGCATTATCCATCCTCTTACGGTAACAAGTAAAAAAAGTTCCAAAAGTGATGAGCATCTTTCTTATCGAGGGAAAATCTTTCAAACAAGGGTTAATTGTGGCGGGAAAGTATGCTCATTGGTCATTGATACCGGTAGTTGCACCAATGTGGTATCCGAAGAAGCTGTCAAAAAGTTAGGGTTGAAAGTTGAACCACATCCAGAACCATATCATGTGGCTTGGATCACTAATACAAAGTTGAAGGTTGAGCAACAATGTCCTGTCACCTTCAACATTGGGAGCCTTAAAGAGACAGTCATATGTGATGTTTTGCCACTCAAGCTTTGCCACATACTCTTGGGAAGAACATGGGTGTGGGATTGTGATGTACACCATGCCAGGCGTGCCAACACTTACTCCTTTATTGATGGAAAAAAGAAGTATACTCTTACTTGTGCGACAGATGCCCGATCATTGAAATTGCAGAAAAATTCTTTCCTTCTTCAACGAGCTTTTCCACATACTGATATTTTGGGAGTTGTACCTAACTCGCCGGAGTCGAGTTCTTTTCAGCAGAGGAGAATTGATGACATAGCCATGGTGTGGTTAGACAAGTTTCATAGGCTTTGGAAGTCTACACCAAAGGCTAAGGATAGCACGAGCATCAAGAAGGCTTTTTGGTCCAAAAATAAGTGTCCTTGGTAGTTGGTAGTTCAAGGGTCATCTATGGTAGTTTGGTAGTTAAAGGGTCATCATGAATTAAGTGTTTGCATTAATATTCATTGATAGTTGAAAGGGTCATCATGTATTTAGTGTTTGCATTAAGACTTATCTATATGCATTAAACACACGCTAGTAGGTTCAATGTACGCATATATCTAGGTTCAGATCCTCACATCTTTTGGATGTATTCATTAATTAGGTTCATTTCATTTAGAGTTCTAGGAATTTGAAGAGTCTTTCCCATGGATTATAAATTGAGATGTAATCTTTCATTTGGAGGAGTTGATTAATGAATTGAGTTTACAAGGTTAAGGCCTTTGTAATTGGGGTTTGGGCTGCGGTCCTTCCTTGCAGAAACTGCCTAGCCCTTGCGAGGGTGAAGCACATCTCTCTCTCGACTTCTTCTATTCTCTCATTTCTTCTACTTGGCGCACTTATTCAAGTAATATTCTTATTTCCCCACCCAAAACCACCACGATTCCAGTTGCAGGCAGCGATACACTAAGGGTTCTAAATCTGTCCTACATCAGTTTGGTATCAGAGCTTATGCTCCTGCATCTTCAAAGTTGATCTATTTACAATGGTGACAAATAGCGAACTTAATTCTAAGGTTGACGCTCTTTCCAAAGAGCTTCAGGCTACTCAAGAGGGTGTTACAACTTTAAAAAGTGTTGTAGAGGAGATAAACACATCACTAAGTAAATTGACATCTTTTGTCATGGGAAAAAATCCAGAAGCCTCTAATACTCCCGAGTCCTCCTTCCAACCTCTGCTACTACAGGGGCAACAGCGATTGCAAGAAGATCTTAGAGTAAATGAGGTTGACAGAGGTGCTAAATTGGAAGTTGGAGATTTTCACGGAGGCAATGATGCGGAAGTATTTCTTGATTGGTTACATAGCCTGGAAAGTTTCTTTAAGTGGTATCGTTTGTCAGATGAGCGAAAACTCTTCTTTGTGGAGGCTAAGTTGAAGGGAACAACTACAATTTGGTGGACAAAATACCAACAAACATATTATTCTACCATCAAGACGTGGGAAGACATGAAAAGCGCGATGACTCGATACTTCGTGCCTGCTAATTACAAGCAACGTGTTCAACTACAATTCACACAATTGGTACAAGGCAGTATGTCCTTTGAAGAGTACACTGGAAAATTCTATAGCTTGGCTACCAGATCTGAATTCCCATGGAACGAGGATGTGATGATTTCAATGTATCGTCGAGGGTTGGATACAAAGATCTCTTGTGGTTTAGCTGCTAGTCGACTCTATACCATGGCAGATGCGGTTCAAGTGGCTCACCAAATGGAGGAAGACTTGAAAAAGAACACTCCCGTGAGGTCTACAGGTGAAAGCGTTACCAGGACCTTTGTGGATGAGAATCGAAGTAAGTTTACTGATAAGCCACAAGGAAACTCTTTTGTTCCTAACAAGTCCTCTCGTCCTAGTGCATCTTCATTTACATCT
The DNA here is from genome assembly GCA_025413875.1 of Rhododendron molle. Classification (NCBI taxonomy): domain Eukaryota; kingdom Viridiplantae; phylum Streptophyta; class Magnoliopsida; order Ericales; family Ericaceae; genus Rhododendron; species Rhododendron molle. The sequence goes on along the minus strand of CM046389.1, from coordinate 44,929,743 downwards.
CAAGCAAGTAGTACTTCTAGAACAAGATGTTTCAATTGCCATGGTTATGGTCATTTATCCTTTCAATGTCCAAGCAAGTCGATTGCCTTGGTTGGAAAGGAAGTCCCAAAAGAGGCCACATCCATTGAACCACCAACCGATGAAGAGGTTTGTGATCCCCTTGATCCTAATTTGGAGGTAAATTTTGATGATCTAGATGAATGCATGGGCATTATCCGTCCTCTTACGGTAACAAGTAAAAAAAGTTCCAAAAGTGATGAGCATCTTTCTTATCGAGGGAAAATCTTTCAAACAAGGGTTAATTGTGGCGGGAAAGTATGCTCATTGGTCATTGATACCGGTAGTTGCACCAATGTGGTATCCGAAGAAGCTGTCAAAAAGTTAGGGTTGAAAGTTGAACCACATCCAGAACCATATCATGTGGCTTGGATCACTAATACAAAGTTGAAGGTTGAGCAACAATGTCCTGTCACCTTCAACATTGGGAGCCTTAAAGAGACAGTCATATGTGATGTTTTGCCACTCAAGCTTTGCCACATACTCTTGGGAAGAACATGGGTGTGGGATCGTGATGTACACCATGCCGGGCGTGCCAACACTTACTCCTTTATTGATGGAAAAAAGAAGTATACTCTTACTTGTGCGACAGATGCCCGATCATTGAAATTGCAGAAAAATTCTTTCCTTCTTCAACGAGCTTTTCCACATACTGATATTTTGGGAGTTGTACCTAACTCGCCGGAGTCGAGTTCTTTTCAGCAGAGGAGAATTGATGACATAGCCATGGTGTGGTTAGACAAGTTTCATAGGCTTTGGAAGTCTACACCAAAGGCTAAGGATAGCACGAGCATCAAGAAGGCTTTTTGGTCCAAAAATAAGTGTCCTTGGTAGTTGGTAGTTCAAGGGTCATCTATGGTAGTTTGGTAGTTAAAGGGTCATCATGAATTAAGTGTTTGCATTAATATTCATTGATAGTTGAAAGGGTCATCATGTATTTAGTGTTTGCATTAAGACTTATCTATATGCATTAAACACACGCTAGTAGGTTCAATGTACGCATATATCTAGGTTCAGCCTCACATCTTTTTGGATGTATTCATTAATTAGGTTCATTTCATTTAGAGTTCTAGGAATTCGAAGAGTCTTTCCCATGGATTATAAATTGAGATGTAATCTTTCATTTGGAGGGGAGTTGATTAATGAATTGAGTTTACAAGGTTAAGGCCTTTGTAATTGGGGTTTGGGCTACGGTCCTTCCTTGCAGAAACTGCCTAGCCCTTGCGAGGGTGAAGCACATCTCTCTCTCTCTCTCTCTCGACTTCTTCTATTCTCTCATTTCTTCTACTTGGCGCACTTATTCAAGTAATATTCTTATTTCCTCACCCAAAACCACCACGATTCCAGTTGCAGGCAGCGATACACTAAGGGTTCTAAATCTGTCCTACATCAGTTTGGTATCAGAGCTTATGCTCCTGCATCTTCAAAGTTGATCTATTTACAATGGTGACAAATAGCGAACTTAATTCTAAGGTTGACGCTTTTTCCAAAGAGCTTCAGGCTACTCAAGAGGGTGTTACAACTTTAAAAATTGTTGTAGAGGAGATAAACACATCACTAAGTAAATTGACATCTTTTGTCATGGGAAAAAATCCAGAAGCCTCTAATACTCCTGAGTCCTCCTTCCAACCTCCGCTACTACAGGGGCAGCAGCGATTGCAAGAAGATCTTAGAGTAAATGAGGTTGATAGAGGTGCTAAATTGGAAGTTAGAGACTTTCACGGAGGCAATGATGCGGAAGTATTTCTTGATTGGTTACATAGCCTGGAAAGTTTCTTTAAGTGGTATCGTTTGTCAGATGAGCGAAAACTCTTCTTTGTGGAGGCTAAGTTGAAGGGAACAACTACAATTTGGTGGACAAAATACCAACAAACATATTATTCTACCATCAAGACGTGGGAAGACATGAAAAGCGCGATGACTCGATACTTCGTGCCTGCTAATTACAAGCAACGTGTTCAACTACAATTCACACAATTGGTACAAGGCAGTATGTCCTTTGAAGAGTACACTGGAAAATTCTATAGCTTGGCTACCAGATCTGAATTCCCATGGAACGAGGATGTGATGATTTCAATGTATCGGCGAGGGTTGGATACAAAGATCTCTTGTGGTTTAGCTGCTAGTCGACTCTATACCATGGCAGATGCGGTTCAAGTGGCTCACCAAATGGAGGAAGACTTGAAAAAGAACACTCCCGTGAGGTCTACAGGTGAAAGCGTTACCAGGACCTTTGTGGATGAGAATCGAAGTAAGTTTACTGATAAGCCACAAGGAAACTCTTTTGCTCCTAACAAGTCCTCTCGTCCTAGTGCATCTTCATTTACATCTCAAGCAAGTAGTACTTCTAGAACAAGATGTTTCAATTGCCATGGTTATGGTCATTTATCCTTTCAATGTCCAAGCAAGTCGATTGCCTTGGTTGGAAAGGAAGTCCCAAAAGAGGCCACATCCATTGAACCACCAACCGATGAAGAGGTTTGTGATCCCCTTGATCCTAATTTGGAGGTAAATTTTGATGATCTAGATGAATGCATGGGCATTATCCGTCCTCTTACGGTAACAAGTAAAAAAAGTTCCAAAAGTGATGAGCATCTTTCTTATCGAGGGAAAATCTTTCAAACAAGGGTTAATTGTGGCGGGAAAGTATGCTCATTGGTCATTGATACCGGTAGTTGCACCAATGTGGTATCCGAAGAAGCTGTCAAAAAGTTAGGGTTGAAAGTTGAACCACATCCAGAACCATATCATGTGGCTTGGATCACTAATACAAAGTTGAAGGTTGAGCAACAATGTCCTGTCACCTTCAACATTGGGAGCCTTAAAGAGACAGTCATATGTGATGTTTTGCCACTCAAGCTTTGCCACATACTCTTGGGAAGAACATGGGTGTGGGATTGTGATGTACACCATGCCAGGCGTGCCAACACTTACTCCTTTATTGATGGAAAAAAGAAGTATACTCTTACTTGTGCGACAGATGCCCGATCATTGAAATTGCAGAAAAATTCTTTCCTTCTTCAACGAGCTTTTCCACATACTGATATTTTGGGAGTTGTACCTAACTCGCCGGAGTCGAGTTCTTTTCAGCAGAGGAGAATTGATGACATAGCCATGGTGTGGTTAGACAAGTTTCATAGGCTTTGGAAGTCTACACCAAAGGCTAAGGATAGCACGAGCATCAAGAAGGCTTTTTGGTCCAAAAATAAGTGTCCTTGGTAGTTGGTAGTTCAAGGGTCATCTATGGTAGTTTGGTAGTTAAAGGGTCATCATGAATTAAGTGTTTGCATTAATATTCATTGATAGTTGAAAGGGTCATCATGTATTTAGTGTTTGCATTAAGACTTATCTATATGCATTAAACACACGCTAGTAGGTTCAATGTACGCATATATCTAGGTTCAGCCTCACATCTTTTTGGATGTATTCATTAATTAGGTTCATTTCATTTAGAGTTCTAGGAATTCGAAGAGTCTTTCCCATGGATTATAAATTGAGATGTAATCTTTCATTTGTAGGGGAGTTGATTAATGAATTGAGTTTACAAGGTTAAGGCCTTTGTAATTGGGGTTTGGGCTACGGTCCTTCCTTGCAGAAACTGCCTAGCCCTTGCGAGGGTGAAGCACATCTCTCTCTCTCTCTCTCTCTCTCGACTTCTTCTATTCTCTCATTTCTTCTACTTGGCGCACTTATTCAAGTAATATTCTTATTTCCCCACCCAAAACCACCACGATTCCAGTTGCAGGCAGCGATACACTAAGGGTTCTAAATCTGTCCTACATCAGTTTGGTATCAGAGCTTATGCTCCTGCATCTTCAAAGTTGATCTATTTACAATGGTGACAAATAGCGAACTTAATTCTAAGGTTGACGCTTTTTCCAAAGAGCTTCAGGCTACTCAAGAGGGTGTTACAACTTTAAAAATTGTTGTAGAGGAGATAAACACATCACTAAGTAAATTGACATCTTTTGTCATGGGAAAAAATCCAGAAGCCTCTAATACTCCTGAGTCCTCCTTCCAACCTCCGCTACTACAGGGGCAGCAGCGATTGCAAGAAGATCTTAGAGTAAATGAGGTTGATAGAGGTGCTAAATTGGAAGTTAGAGACTTTCACGGAGGCAATGATGCGGAAGTATTTCTTGATTGGTTACATAGCCTGGAAAGTTTCTTTAAGTGGTATCGTTTGTCAGATGAGCGAAAACTCTTCTTTGTGGAGGCTAAGTTGAAGGGAACAACTACAATTTGGTGGACAAAATACCAACAAACATATTATTCTACCATCAAGACGTGGGAAGACATGAAAAGCGCGATGACTCGATACTTCGTGCCTGCTAATTACAAGCAACGTGTTCAACTACAATTCACACAATTGGTACAAGGCAGTATGTCCTTTGAAGAGTACACTGGAAAATTCTATAGCTTGGCTACCAGATCTGAATTCCCATGGAACGAGGATGTGATGATTTCAATGTATCGGCGAGGGTTGGATACAAAGATCTCTTGTGGTTTAGCTGCTAGTCGACTCTATACCATGGCAGATGCGGTTCAAGTGGCTCACCAAATGGAGGAAGACTTGAAAAACACTCCCGTGAGGTCAACAAGTGAAAGCGTTACCAGGACCTTTGTGGATGAGAATCAAAGTAAGTTTACTGATAAGCCACAAGGAAACTCTTTTGTTCCTAACAAGTCCTCTCGTCCTAGTGCATCTTCATTTACATCTCAAGCAAGTAGTACTTCTAGAACAAGATGTTTCAATTGCCATGGTTATGGTCATTTATCCTTTCAATGTCCAAGCAAGTCGATTGCCTTGGTTGGAAAGGAAGTCCCAAAAGAGGCCACATCCATTGAACCACCAACCGATGAAGAGGTTTGTGATCCCCTTGATCCTAATTTGGAGGTAAATTTTGATGATCTAGATGAATGCATGGGCATTATCCGTCCTCTTACGGTAACAAGTAAAAAAAGTTCCAAAAGTGATGAGCATCTTTCTTATCGAGGGAAAATCTTTCAAACAAGGGTTAATTGTGGCGGGAAAGTATGCTCATTGGTCATTGATACCGGTAGTTGCACCAATGTGGTATCCGAAGAAGCTGTCAAAAAGTTAGGGTTGAAAGTTGAACCACATCCAGAACCATATCATGTGGCTTGGATCACTAATACAAAGTTGAAGGTTGAGCAACAATGTCCTGTCACCTTCAGCATTGGGAGCCTTAAAGAGACAGTCATATGTGATGTTTTGCCACTCAAGCTTTGCCACATACTCTTGGGAAGAACATGGGTGTGGGATCGTGATGTACACCATGCCAGGCGTGCCAACACTTACTCCTTTATTGATGGAAAAAAAGAAGTATACTCTTACTTGTGCCACAGATGCCCGATCATTGAAATTGCAGAAAAGTTCTTTCCTTCTTCAACGAGCTTTTCCACATACTGATATTTTGGGAGTTATACCTAACTCGCCGGAGTCGAGTTCTTTTCAGTAGAGGAGAATTGATGACATAGCCATGGTGTGGTTAGACAAGTTTCATAGGCTTTGGAAGTCTACACCAAAGGCTAAGGATAGCACAAGCATCAAGAAGGATTTTTGGTCCAAAAATAAGTGTCCTTGGTAGTTGGTAGTTCAAGGGTCATCTATGGTAGTTTGGTAGTTAAAGGGTCATCATGAATTAAGTGTTTGCATTAATATTCATTGATAGTTGAAAGGGTCATCATGTATTTAGTGTTTGCATTAAGACTTATCTATATGCATTAAACACATGCTAGTAGGTTCAATGTACGCATATATCTAGGTTCAGTCTCACATCTTTTTGGATGTATTCATTAATTAGGTTTATTTCATTTAGAGTTCTAGGAATTCGAAGAGTCTTTCCCATGGATTATAAATTGAGATGTAATCTTTCATTTGGAGGGGAGTTGATTAATGAATTGAGTTTACAAGGTTAAGGCCTTTGTAATTGGAGTTTGGGCTGCGGTCCTTCCTTGCAGAAACTGCCTAGCCCTTGCGAGGGTGAAGCACATCTCTCTCTCTCTCTCTCTCTCTCTCTCTCTCGATTTCTTCTATTCTCTCATTTCTTCTACTTGGCGCACTTATTCAAGTAATATTCTTATTTCCCCACCCAAAACCACCACGATTCCAGTTGTAGGCAGCGATACGCTAAGGGTTCTAAATCTGTCCTACATCAGTAACCTTCCAAGCCTCCATGGTCAAAAGCAAACCCTCTTAGTAGTATAAGTCGTTCATTTTTGAGGTACCTCAATAATCAAAAATTGATAAGTCAACTTTTGATTATCCTTTTTTGATTATACCGTTGTGGATGGCCTTACTCATTCTTATATGCATAGTATACATTACCATAATCTTAATCTTAATCGTTTAAGTTGATTTACTTTCCCCGTAAAAATAATAGAACACGTTTTTCCCCGTAAGAAGTGGACATACAACCACTCTATTTTTTAGAGAGCTTCGGCCATAGGTCCATAGTATAGGGACTAATAATGTAATAAGGACATTAATAAGTTCGTTGCTGCCGCCAGGACAATTGGACCCGGTTTCCAAATATGCCCTTGTTTTGAATCAAAACCGGGCACACTTCCCCACTCTCTTCCCCACTTTCTATTCAATCAAAAAGGTTTCCAGAAGAGAGAGAGAGAGAGAACGGTTGCCAAAGTCGCATCCTTCGTCGCCTGCCAAAGTTTCCGTCGCCGTCGTTGCCGTCGTCCCCTACAACCTCGTTGTCGTTCCTTCAACTGGTAAATCATTCCTCACATTTTCGTATCTTTGCTTCTCTGCTTTTGTAGTCCATTTTGCAGTCTGTTGGTACTGATTAGGGGTTCTTTGTTTAGGATTTGTAATTTTGCGAGATAAGTACTCTGCATTTTGTTTGTTCTTACAAATCACATAATAAATGTTGTCATCTGTTGTATATTATGTGTTTGTAGTCCATTGGTTAGGGTTTCTTTGCTACTGATTATGGTTTATTTAGGGTTTGCAGTCCATCTGGTTAGAGTTTCTTTGTAATTTTGCAAGATCAGAACTCTGCATTTTGACAAGTGTGCCTAGCTTCTTTGTTCTTACTAATCAGATGACAAATGTTGACATCTGTTGCATAGTCTGCGTTTGTTGTCCATAAAACACAAGTTGACTGATGTATTTGTTTGCTTAATTGAGGAACTTACATAGAACACAAGTTGACAGATGATATTATTTGTTCATTTCTGTGCTATACCAGATTTGAAGATTCTTACATATAACAACATCATCTGGTTATTTTGTTCTCATTTTCTGCTGTTTTGTTACAGAAAATGGTGCCACCGAACAAGTCTAATAAAGAATTGGTACTTGTAGATCCTATGAAACCATTAGCAGTTATTATGCCTCAAGAGAGGATGAGAAAGAAGCAGTCACCACGGAAAAAAACAGCAGTACAAAGTCCAAAAAAGGTAGCAGAAAAAATGCCTTCCTCTCGAAAGAGAACAAGAACAATAGAAGATCAAGAAGATGAAGTTAAACAGAGTCCAACAAAGCGAATGACAAGATCTGCCACGCAACAAGAGAGAGATCCTCATAAAATGGACAAGAAGGAGAAGAAGAACAACAAGAAAAAGGGATTTAGCCCTATTAAACAGAACAAGAGAATACAAGCAGAAGAAGAAGAGGATGAGAATGAGGAAGAAGAAGAAGAAGAAGAAGAAGAAGAAGAAGAAGAAGAAGAAGAAGTTCACAAGCCAACGAAAAAAGAAGCCCCTCAAAAATTTAGGTATGGTTTATTCTTACAGATGATGAAATAGGTGACTAGAATACTACAGATAATGAAATCTGTCAAACAGATGATGAAATCTGTCGTATTTTGTTCTCTGTATTTTGGCAACAGAACATACAAGACTAGAAATCTGTGAAAATTAGTACGCTTTATTACACCAACTAAACCAACAAAATCTTTATTTAGGTATGGTTTATGACTAGAATACTACAGATGATAAAATCTTTCAAACAGATGATGAAATCTGTTATATTCTGTTCTCTGTATTTTGACAATAACACATACATATGATGAAATCTTATCTATCATACGAACAATATTACATCATATGGTGACTTTGTGATAATCTGCATATATGTATTCGTTCATATACTGACCAAAACTTTGAAACTCATGTAGGTCTAGTCCAAAGACGAAACGACTTGACCCTATTAAACAGAAGAAGGAGAAGAAGAAAGAGAAGAACAATGTGAAGAAGAAGGACAACAAGAATAAGAAGATACAAGAAGAAGAAGAAGAAGAAGAAGAAGAAGAAGAAGAAGAAGAAGAAGAAGGACAAGAAGAAGAAACAGATGAAGAAGAGGATGAGGAAGAAGAAGAAGAACATACTGATGATGATGATGCTGATGAAGAAGAAGAAGAAGATACTTATGAAGAAGAAGAAGAAGATCTTCGCAAGCCAACAAAAAGGGCTGCTCATCACAAATCTAGGTATGGTTTATGACTAGAATACTACAACATATGGTTACTTTGTGATAATTTGCATATATGTATCCATTCATATACTGAATAAAATTGTAAACTTATGCAAGTGTAGTCCAAAGACGAGTGGTCCTATTCTACAGAAGCGTATTCAGAAACAAAAGCAACAGAAGCAAGTGGAGAAAAGAACAGCAGTGAAGAAACAAAAGCAAAAGGTGCAGAAAAAGTCAAGAAATAGGTTAAACCTAAGCCTAAACAAATTCAGTTCAGGTAATCTAAAAATTGCGACATTTGTTTGTTTTGCTAGGCAACATTCATATAAGAAAACAAATTTTGTCTGTTTTATTGAGGAACATGTTATCATTTGTTCATATCTGTCCTATACCAACATCTTCCTATTATTTTGTTCAAATTTCACGCAGGTCGAGTTTTCAAAGTATTGTGAAACTCTTGAAGGACATAAACTTTACAAAGCTCCAGAAAGAGAAGATAAGAAAAATACCATTTGCTAATCTTATATTTGCTGTGATTGATGAGTGCTTGACTGAGGCATACCTCAGGAAAAGCGACCTGCATGCTCTTTCGCTAATAAGACGATATGAGGGATCGGGAGGGAGGTTCAACCTAGGAACCAAATCAGTAAAGATAACAGCACAAGAGTTTGCACTTGTATTCGGCATCCCATATGGGCCCAACCGAATTAAACCAACAACAAAATCGAGAATGCCAGAATCAATCTTTGCTTATAAAGTCTGTGTTCAGGGAGGTAGGATAATGACGAATTCAAGTCTAAAAGAGTACTTCCAAATAGCTGTGAAGAAAAAGAATGAATAAAGTGCAAACGACGTAGCACGTGTGCTAACACTGTATCTTATCTCGACGGTGTTTCTCCCAAGCACAACGTAAAGGGTGAGCTGAAATTTAATCGAGTTCATTGAAGACTTGGATAAGATTAGCTTCTATGACTGTGCAACATTCTTTACGGACGAGCTCATAAGGCAATTGAACGACAACATTGAAACACCGACGTCAACCGGGGTCTGCATAACATTTCTCCTGGTAAAATTCTACCCTCTTGTGACATCAACTTTTTGCCTGTGATAAACTGGCTATATATACTGGAAGATGTGGTTATAAGATGTCGTTATCTTTTCATAATCTGCCTACATGAATACTAATAGATGTCGATATCATTGGTATTCTGTCTATTTTGTATTTAAACTAATTTGTATTTTCCATGAAATACAGTATTGGTTGTGTGAGCACGTGAAATTGGTAAGCCAAGGAGATTCAACAAACTTCCCGAGGTTCATCAAGTGGAGGCTTACCGACCTTAGTGTTGGTTTGGCAGATAACCCGTTGGATGTTCTTGATTCGTTAATCGTGAATGACTCAAAGTTGGAGGTAACGGAATTCGAGAAAGAGTTGCTCAGATTTGTTGAGGTGCCCGAAGATGATCATGTGAAGCCAGAAGATGAGCAGGATAAAGATGGTGATAACCCAAAGTATGATGATGCAAATACAAAGCTTCAAAAAGAAAATGAAATCCTTCGAGAAAGAATCAAAAGGTTGACCGAGCAGAATGAGCAAATCAAAAGGTTGACCAAGGAGAATAAGCAAAAAGATGCTACAATTGCTCAGTTTCGGAAAAGAATTTCAGAGTTTCAAGACGAGACATATGAGTAAACAGTTGATGAACTCAATTTTGAAGTGGAGACTGCTCATGTTGAGAGGGATTTTTTTGTGAAAGAGGTTGTGCATAAGGAAATTGAGATATGCAACGTGCTCGTAGAGAACGACATTATAGCTGAAAAGCTAGAAAGAGCGGAGGGAACCATTGACGACATAGAGACACATTGTATTACCCAACAATTCAAAGTAATCTAAAACACAATTGACTAAATGTTTCTGGTTTTTTTTTCCCTTTATCTTTCCATATGAACCACACAGATTACCTAATCTTATTTCTTTATTTGGAAAATAGACAAGTGAAAATGTGAAGAAAGATGCAGAGGGTAAAGATGAAGAGGAGGAAGAACAAGAAGAAAAAAGGACAACTATTGAAGAGGAGGAAGAAGAACAACAACAAGAAGAAGAATGTGGTCCTGAGCATCAAATGGTGCCGGATGAAGAAGTAGAAAGGACAACTATTGAAGCTTTTACGAGTGTACTTGCTGAAAACAGTCCTAAACCAACCAAGAAAAAGAGGAAACAGGTGGACCCTTCATCTCTTGTAAAGAATGTGAAAAATGAGACAAGAATCGAGAAGAGGGAGGAAGGTTTCATATATGAAGACCTGAAGAAGGTAAAGAAGAATAAACAGGAGCAGATGGATGATGTGATACCCAAATAGAACGTTGAAAAAACAAAATTGGATAAATTGCTGGAAGAAGAAGACAAAGCGTTGCTAAATCTATTTTATGACCTAAACCAGGGGCATGTCAAGTAAGTAAAGCTACACTTATTTCATTAATTCTCAATTCCATTCTAACAGATGATGAAATCTGTCATAATCTGTTCTCTGTATTTTCGCAACATAACATACAAGACTATGATTGTTGGCTATGATTGTTTATTGTGATGATAAAAAGCCCAATGTGGGTTTATTTGTGAATGTTAATTCTTTCCTTTTGACATCACAATGAAGAAGTCTGGACGAATGCCGAAACACGTTATACCATAACTTTCAAGTCAATAATAAAGGTTTTGGATGACCTAGACATGGGGAACGAGGTAATAGACGGGTACACATCAATGCTGAAAAAGGAGCAGCAAGTTAAATGACTGATGCATGGAAACATGGCATTCTTCACATCCAGCTGCTGGGTAAGTACATTGCCCTTTCCCCACAACCAACTGTTATGTTCACACTGTTTTGAAGTCATTATTTGTTCATGTCTGTGCTATACCAGAAATGCTACAGATGATGACATCTGTCATATTTTGTTCTCAGTATTTGCCCTTCTCTCCATAATAAAATACTGTTATGTTCACACTGTTTTGATGTCATTATTTATTTATGTATGTGCTATACCAGAAATGCAAATTTTCACATATGCTTGTGTTTATCTAACTAAGATATTTTATTCCTACAGACACTTATCACAATGGCAAAACAGTCCCCCAAAAAGTACCTCCTTGATAGCAAACTTGAACAACTCTACGGCAAATTATATGATAAGGGTTTAGATTACTTTCGGTACCTTGTTTTTCCATTGAACTCTTCAGGAAATAAGATGAACAAAAACAGTCCATATCATTGGACTGTGCTTGTTTATGAAATGCAAGAGCAGGAATGGAAGCATTACAATTCAATGAAACTAAGAAAGAAGGAGAAATCAGGCGACCCTTACCTTAAAGATGTTGCAATAGTGGTAAAAAACCTTCACCTCTCTCTTAGTTGCTTATTTAATTGCTTATAATCAATGATTGCAACTAATATAAAAAATTTACTTTGAAAACATAAAAAGATGCTATTGAGAAATTCATGAAGGAATTGGAAGCAAGAAGGAGTGATCAGCCACAATTCAACTTGCTAACTCCCATAGAGTCAATCTTTAAAGATGGTGCTTAACTAAGAACAGTGCAAGAAGTACCACAACAGAATAGTGCTTCGTAAGCTTCAATCAACCTTTCCATATTTAACCATATGATGACATCTATTGCAATCTAGTAAACTCTATCTCTTGAATATATGCAGGGTTGATTGTGGACCCATTGTTTGTTACATCATCAAAAAGATCGCAGAGTTTAAAGAAATACCACAAAAGCTTGAAAAAGAAGATGTTTCAGCTTTTAGAGTGTATTTGGTCCATAAGATTTTTCATGATGAGACTAGATCATGGACGAAAGAAAAGTGGCAAGACAAACAACTAGCTTATGATTTGAATTCTGACAAGTAGACAAATGGTGGTTGGTTTAACAGTTTGTAGTTGGCAGAACAGTGTCTAGGTTGAACTCAGTTTGTATAGGTTGTTGGTTTAATAGTTTGTAGTTGGCAAAACACTTTGTAGATGGCAAAACAATGTCTAGGTCGTTGGTTTGACAGTTTGTAAATGGTTCGTTTGACAGTTTGTAACCGGTGACAATCTGAATTTTGATAGTTACATAAAACTTGTATTTTGGCTATGATTGTTGACTGTGGTTGTTAGATATGATTGTTGGCTATGATTGTTCACTGTGATGATAAAAGGCCCGGTGTGGATTTACTTGTGAATTTCAATTGTGAATGGTAATTTATGATGAGAAATGTCCAGAGTGGGCTGATATACACTGTTGTTTGTTGCTGTTTATATTAGATTGAGAAGCAACACGTCAGGCTAAGCCATAAAGCAAGGAAACCCTATCAATTTTTTTCCTTGGTTGTTGCACATTTTCTGGGCTTGGCATTTTGAGTTGCCATGCTTTCCAAAAATGACATTAATCTTGGTACAAAACATAATATACACGACTGATTTGCAAACAGATGATGAAATCTGTCGTATTCTGTTCTCTGTATTTTGCCAACAAAACATACACGACTGATTTGCAAACAGATGATGAAATCTGTCAAACAAATGATGAAATCTAACATATTCTGTTCTCTGTAGTTTGCAACAAAACATACATGACTGAAAATCTGTAAAAATTAGTATGCTTTATTACACCAACTAAATCAACAAAATCTTATTTATCATGCTAACAATACTCTTGCAATATCCCAAAAACAATTTCAAATTGAAAAAATCAAAGAATACTATGCAATATCCCAAGAACAAGTTCAAATCAAAGAAATCAAACAATACTCTGTATCCTAAGAACAAGTTCACTCAATTGGCTCTTTACATCTCTTCCTATTGTGGTTTCCCAACTTTCCACACCTCCCACACCTTATTTGCCTCACTTTTTCTCCCTTTGATTGAATTCTTTGAACCTTAGGTCTGCCCCGTGGCCTTTTAGTCTTTGGAGGAAGAACTATACGGTTCTCTTTTGTCACTTCTGGAGCTTCGAGAGTGGAAATAGGATTTATCATACTCTCATATGTCAATCGAAAAGCTTCAACGGTGTAAAAAGGATCTATGTAGTTTGATACTTGTAGGCCAACCTTTTGAATAGCCGTCACTGCATGCACACAAGGAAAACCGTTCAACTGCCATCGACAACATGTGCACATCCGTCTCTGAACATCAACCACAACTGTCGAAAGGGAGAACACTTCAAAAACATCGTCACTTGCCTTTGCCACAGTCCACGATCGACCTTTGTTGAAACTTGTGACAAACTTCTTATCCATTTCAGGACACACGATGCCGTTCCACTTCAATGACTGTTGCCTCATTTCACACATTTGCTCCATCAGTTTAACCCTTATCGTGTCAATGGCATTCAAAATTGGCAAATGACGGGCTGCCAAAATCCATTTGTTGAAAGACTCAGCTGGATTTGAACACATGTCCCCATATCTTCTACCTTCAAAATATGCATTTACCCACTTGTCAAGTGGCAACGATTCAACAAAAGCCTTAGCTTGGGGACCACCAACATTGCAGAGTTCTTTAAAAGCTTCTTCATAATCAGAAATCGATGGTGCATATGCACAATAAGAAAACAACTCGACTACTCTGTCCCTAAAACCATTAGACAATCTGCCCTTAAACTTGTCCCTCAAATTACCCTTCAAATGCTGCAAACAATACCCATGATATCCATTGGGAAAAACCTCTGGAATACCTTTCAAAAGCCCAGAATGACGATCTGTTATGAATGTTATTGGATGAGATAATAGAATTGTTGACAACTTCCTCAAAAACCAAAGCCAATTCTCGTCATTTTCAGAATCAGCAATGCCAAAAGCCACTAGAAACAGTCCTAATCCAAAAAAAAAGCAACACGCAACATTAATCTATATTATTCTATTCATGGTATAACATAATCAATGCAAATTAAGTCCTTTATATCTTAGAATCTAAGGGAAAATATAACGTAATCTGTATTTATTTATGAATCTGCTCTGACAGTATATCAACAGAAAACAATAGATGCTGTTATCTATATTAAACTTGTCTCCCAATTTTCCAAATAGCTTAAACAGAAAATCAATATTAAACACACAAGAAGACGAATAAAAATAACTAACCTTGATCGCCATCTTTTCCTATAGCTCAGAAAAGGGTTCCTGTGTACCTCCCCTTCAAAAATGTTCCATCAAGCGCCAACAAAGGATGACAATAATTGAAGCCTTTGATACATGCATCAAATTCTACAAAAATCCTTCTAAAACAATTAGTTTTGTTACAATACTCAACATCAATAACACTTCCTGGGTTTTTCGCCTTCGCTTCCTCAGCATACCACCTCAGTAGGTCAAAAGACAGTGCATAATCTCCATACAGCTCATCACTTGCCTTCTCAACCCCAAACAAAGCATGTTGATAACTGATTTTACTCCCATAGTACTTCTCAAAAAATTTCACTGCTTCTATGGGTGCATAGTTTGTCTTAGTTCGAACTTCCTCCATAATCTCTTTAGCAACCAACTTTGAACTCATCCGAGAATTCTTCGAACTAGCAAAAATGCCAACACAACTGTGATTCTTCTCAAACTCCCTAATACGAAAGAAACTGTTAGATCTCTCAATGGTTACATGAATAAACCATTGACAACCAGATTCTGTATGTTTTTTTGAACACTCCGCCGTTACTCTAGTCTTGTCATTCTTCAAAAACTTATATACAATCCGACTTCAATAGCATACATTGCCAGACAATCCCTAAATTCTTTTACTTCGCCTCTAAACTCTTGGCCAACATGAGTAATCAACTTAGACCAACCAGCAGAAAGACGGACAGTCTCGTGGTGCTGACAAAATCTCTCAAGTGGATCTTCTTCTACTTCATGCATAGTACTACTTTGACCGACTTCAAAACTTCTTCGACATTCAACACTTTCAACGACAATACTTCGATTATTATGATCAGCACAAGAAGAAAGCACTTCAACAACTACATTAACGCAACTAACCCCATATGCACCAGCCAATGCAAACATATTTTCAAAATCGGCATCAGTATCTAGAACGCAATTGTCATGTCCACCTACAGCATACAAAAGTTGAAAACTAGAGGTTTCCAAACTTGGCCACTTCTTAACCAGACTACGGACAACATTATCAAAGCAGAAATCTCTCCAAACTAATACGACAAGAGTTTTTGAACCATATTTGCACAGAAGAACAATAGAAGATTCCATACTGGAAATTTAACTCCCTCTGCAAACAAAAAATGAAAACAAATGTCATTATCTGTGTCGATATGTCCTACAAATCTGCTCCAAAAAATGGAAAAATATTGATATGTTCTATAAAATGCATAGTGAGAATAGAGAGAGAGAGACCTTCAACATTGATTTGTTCTCTCAAATTCAGTCCACAAATCGCACAAACAGAGAGAGAGACCTTCAACATTGATCTGTTCTCTCAAATTCAGTCCACAAATATGCACACACACTCAAATGCATAGAGAGAGACATTCAAATCGCAGTAAAGAAAATAAACGAGAGAGAGAGAGAGAGAGAGAGAGAGAGAGAGAAACCTTCCAATCTTTGTCAGACCTTCCAACCTTCAAATCGCAGTGACAAACCTTCCTCAGATCCAAGTGACAAACCTTTGCCAGCAATTTAAACCTAAATCTCCAAACCAAACTCGGGGGAGAGAGAGAGAGAGGGAGAGAGAGAGAGAGAGAGAGAGAGAGAGAGAGAGAGAGCTCAGGGATTGAAATCTAAACTGTGAGAGCGAGAGAGAGGAAGCATTGATCGTGAATTTGGTCGTCCCAAATTCACGACAGTAATGACATGGGCAGTTTGAATCTTGTCGTTATATATACTGAGGTCTGAGGGTAGATTGGTCCGTGAATGGACCTAACACTGCATAGAACTTATTATGATGGATCCGCAGCCTGTTAAAAGAATAACCTGGACTAGAAGGCTAGACTGTGGACTCTAGCCCAATTTTCTGGTTTTTTTAAGCGTGAGAGTTTTTCTTATAAAAACAAAAAGAAAGGGTTGGACGACTTTTTGGTTTTTCAGTGGAGGCGAGTTTGATAAGTTTGTGGCAGCCCACGTTCTTTCGTTCTTACATCTTCAATCGTTTTATTTTGGATAGTCTAGATCATGTTTTACATCATATTATTCATCCATTTACTATTTGTGGTTTTTGGTGTTGTTTGTTACTGTGGCTGAATCTTTGAGAGATTGAGTCGGAGCCAGTTTGTTAGGATCGTCACACACACGCACACGATTTACGAGTATAAAACAGTAAAGAAATCGACACAGAGATATACGTGGTTCTCCAATACCGGATACGTTCATGGGAGCGAGAGCAGCTGTTGTTCTTATTATCACAGTACGAAATATAGTTTACAACATGAAGTATTTATACCTACTCTATTCTAACCCTAATTTTGTATTCATACCCACTCTATTCTAACACTCGTTGCGCTTCGCTCCACTCGTTCCGCTCTCGCTCCACTCGTTCCGCTCCCGCTCCGACATCTGGCCTTCTTTCTAGAACTTCCTAATATCTCCTCATACTTAACATATGAACCACAGTTCTAACATGGTTGGATCCGGAGATTGGCCGTGAAGTCCGTGGTGTATTTATTGGATCTTGAAGAAGCTCTGATGCTCCAGAGTATCGGAGCATCGGAGATTGACGAGAATAGGTAAAGGCTTGGGTAAAGTTTTTGTTATTTTGTAATCCGTACTTATTCTTTTCGATTAATAGAATAAAACAGTAGTGTTAGGCCGTGGTTATGGCTTAGGGTTATTTAGGACCCTAAGTTTTTCCACATAAATCGTACGTCTCTTGTCACAATTTTTATTTTACTGCAGTACTTGATTTTTTGTTTGGATTAATCGAGATAATCAACTTGTTCATCAATATTAATTTTTTAAAATCAGAAAATAGGTATCTTTTTATCAAAACTCCTGTTCGCACCCCCCGAGTAGATTGAACGCTTCCGCATAATTTCAGTTTTTCTCAACCCGACCCGATGTTTGATCCAAAAAAATCCTCCTCTTTTCCAAATGTGTCATGCTCCAACAACCTTTGCCATGACCTAAATTCACAATGCAACGCACACGTTGGGTGCGTGTATATCTATAATTATGGAGATGGTAGTTTCACTGCAGGTTATTAAGCCACTGAAACCTTTACTTTCGAGAAGGTCTCGGTACCGAACGTAGAGTTCGGTTGTGGTATATTTCAATTCGGTCCGGAATCCGGCGATGGCCTGGTAGGCCTCAGAGGCGGACCCTTGTCGCTCGTCTCCCAGTTGGGTGAGCCCACGTTCTCATATTGCTAACCTTCCTGGAATGGAAGTAAACACAGTACCCCTTTGATAGGCTCCCATGCAAGTGTGAATTCCTCAGATGGTGGTGGGGAGATCAAAACCACCCCTTTGATTCAAAACCCAAAACAACCCACTTTTTGTTATCTTTCTCTCGAAGGAATCACTATAGGTAGCACTTGGTTGCCCGTAAACAAAACAACTTTTGCTCTCAATGCTGATGGGTCTGGGGGCCTGATCATGGACTCGTGCACGACGATTACACGCTTGGCGGAAAGTGCTTATACTCTTGTCTTAGAAGAGTTCATCTCTCAGGTAAAGCTTCCACTAGTCGAAGCTGTGAATTACACAGGGCTTGAGCTTTGCTTCAAATTGCCGTTCGATCCTTCTCGTGTCGAGATACCCTCGCTGGTGTTCCATTTTACGGATGCAGTTTTAGATTTACCGACGGAAAACTATATGATCACGGACTCAAGTTTGGGGGCGATGTGTTTGGCCATGGACCGTTCAAGTGATACTTCCTCCATAATTGGGAATATACAGCAGCAAAACTTCCTGGTGGTGTATGACATATACAAAGAAACCCTGTCATTTTTGCCAACGGAGTGTGACAAGTTTTGAGTTCTTCGCTCTTGTATTTAAATGAGCTCAAATCTTGTTTGGCCATGGTTGTTTGTAGCGTTGCCAAGTTTAATTATCATGTGTTTGGCCATGGTTGTTTGTAAATAAAGTCACTGTTTTCATCAGTGTTTTGCTTAATTAATTGGAATGAAAATCAGTGATATGAATATTAATTTCGAGCATCTTTTCTTCCAGTACTTCAGAAAAGATTTCAACATCTTTTACTTCTATTTGTTCTCTCTCGATCTCTGTTCCATCGTAGAACTATATGTATATACTTAAATTTTGTTTTTGAGTTACTTTTTGGTGGGGAGAGCCATGAGAGTGCCAAATGGCAATTACGATTGCAATTACTAGAAAATTAATATAGATAATATTGAGATTTTATAAATATATCATTTAAAAGAAGCCATATCTATTATATCTAATACAATATAGTACAACAATTACCTTTCGTAAGGAGAGCTCTCGGCACGACAAATGTTCCCGATTCTATACACATTTTAATTCATAAGCCAGACATTTTCCGTAAAATCAATGGGTTTATTAAGGTGGCCCAAATAGAACTCATAATTAAATATGGATGGATTTGGGCTGATTATAAATGAATGGGTTTGGGCGGATCCATTTAGATGGGCACAAATTGCCACCTCTAGAAAAAAAGGGTTAACTCGCAGTTATGTTCACGCGACTGTGACATGGTTACGAATTTTAGTCAAGCAAAATACATAGACTGGTTTTCCAGGTTGTACCAAGAATCCTCTGCAATTTTGCAAATACAACATCGTATAATGTACTACGATTTTGATGTGTCATGGCAATGAGGCGGGGCGGGTTTTGCTGTACCCTAACCCGAAAAGATTCACACGGTCCCTACCCGGCCGAACCAGGAGTATTCTTGGTTCGTTTTGCATCAGGCAGCAGTAAATGTGACTCATTCTGGGAACACAATTTTGCTGTGTATCTGAAATCAAATAAGAACTCAATCCAAAATCGCGATTTTGTGGAAGTTCTGGTAGAGCATAACGAGAAGGAACGGAAAAAGAATCCAATCGCATCCAGATTTTCCTATTTTCGCCCTTTCGTTCCTATTCCTCATCAAATCTCTCTACAAATTCAGTATCCAAAAACGAACAGGCCTAATGAAATTTATAATACAAAATACTCCTACTCCTGGCCTGATCAAGCACAGCCCAGTCTATGGTTAGTGGGGAAACGACTTTGGGACGGAAAAAAAAAACTTTAAAAAGTTTTTCAATTTTCTTGTACGAAGAACATTGGGCTAGACATAACTACCACATCGCGTTCAAACGTATTCTCTATTTTCTGTGGATGCAAATTGTTATTTTATTTCATGTACGTACCTGTTTATTTCCACGAAACATTCTTGGATGTGACATGATGGTGGTATCAACAAGCGTTATAACTCAAGACTGTTGAACTAGGATTCACACATCTTAGTGTTCGATCATTAGTCAACTGTCGAAAATGATCCCAGACTTATAGGCTCTGTTTGGAATCTAGGGAAAGGAAAAGAAAGGAAAGCAAAAGAAAAGGAAAGGAAAATAAGAGTGAAAATTTACTATTCACTACACTTAAAATCTTTATTTTCTTATCTCTTTCTCTTCTAACCAAAAAATAGGAGGGAAAATTCTTTAATTTTCCTTTCTTTTTCTTTCTTTTCTCTGAGTTCCAAATAGAGCCTAGTCTCTTTGATGTGCAGGAATATTTCTGAGTCTTCCCATTTGTCTTTTCCTTTCTCCCGTCTTCCCCGTTTACTGGGAATTAAAATTCATGTCTTTAATAGATAAACGATCATGTCTTTTGAGGACACCATTCCATGAAGGGTCATTCATGGCTCTCTCTCTCTCTCTCTCTCTCTCTCTCTCTCTCATAGTGGTAGGGTTATGGCTATTGTGTTAGAAATATGTAAACCCAATTTGGGTATTTCCTTGTTCTACTTTTTGGGGGCTTTCATGCAATATCTTTATACTTTTGTACTTAGTATGTAATATGTTAAAAGGTGGATCTAGAACCTTGCACAGAAATATCTAGTGGCTGCCCAGATAAGTTTATTCATTGCTGTATTTTCTACTCTGTTTTGTGCCTAAAAATTGCATGTTTGTAGCTTGATTAAGTGCTGGAAATCATATTAGTTTCTGTTGCGATTCTACTCAATTTGTGGCCGTTTTATTGGTGATATTTGTGTGTGATTTGTTTGGATGGGTCATGACTATAATTAAGGCATCCTTATGATTAACATCCGTTTCTAAATATACATATTTTTCGTTTCTTTTTTTGAAATTCCATAACTCACTTTCCCTTCAGGTTATCCCCAAGACTTAGGCTCCGTTCCAGAAACCTTCTTAAAAAATAAGCAGCTTACTTCACATTTTCAAACTAAAAAATAATGTAAACGAAAAATAATTTTTTTTAATTTTTTTGCACCGTATTAAAGATCTTGATGAGATCTATCAAACAAGATCCATAGTGGTAGGAAAATTATTTGCTTAAACACATTATTTTTGAGCTTGAAATTGCCTTCTTAAAAAATAAGCAGCTTATTCGCGTTCCGGAACGGAGCCTTAGGCACATACCACATGCCACTTTCAAATAAACGCATATCACATTAGTGCTTATCTATAGGGGTGCTAATCGAGGCAAACAAGCAAAGCACAATATTATTTAGGCTTGGCTTGACTCTATGTTATATATGGTCAAGTTTGGTTTGAGCTTGAGAACTTTTTGAGACTAATTGTTCAAGCTTGGCTCGAGCTTGAAGTTTTATGTTCATGATGTGCTTGGATTGACTCGTGACATATGAAGTCAAGCTCAAGCTTCCTAACATGAGCTAAGCTTCTAAAATTTTAAGCTACCATGCTGGAGCTTAAGCTCATTAAGTTTCAAGATAATGGAATAATTCCAAACAATAAAATCCTAACTAAAAGAATGTGATAGCAGCTTCAAATTTTCTTAATAAACTCTTTGAATTGCTCTATGGAAGATTGATATAGAATTTAATGTACTCCTAAATTTTCATCTCATATTTTGCGATATTTCTTAATCTATTCTTATATTTTTATTATTTACGGAAAGTATATGAGTGTTTGGCTCGATAGGCTCGTAAACATATATTTGTTATATACGAGTTTGAACAAACCAAAAATCGAGTTAAGCTCAAGCTGTTTGATTCGTTTAGCAACCCTATTTATCTATTCACATAAAGTCACAATTCATTTGAAAATATGTTGCAATGGTTCTCAAAATTACCTCTCTCAAGAGAAAAAAATTTCAAAAATAAATGAAAATCCATTTATTATTTGAAAATCTCTGACAAGGCTAGTGGTAGAACGATTCTAGGAGTGAAAAGAAAATATAAATTTTTCAAATTTTTTTATAAGGTGTGCAAAGAACATGGAGCTACATATTTTGGGTACAAACAGAATCATCATATTTGCTATTTTCCACCACATGTAGTCGGATAATTTTTGGGTACTCTTGGGCATCACCATGTGGTGTTCCACCAACTATATCCAGCAAACATTATGTGGGGTCCGGAACTAAGTTTATGTAACCTATAAAAATTTGTGATAAAAAGAACGGTGGAACACCATATGGCACACCCTATTCGAATATTCCCTAACGGGGGGTCACCTCTATCAGAGCTTGTAGTGTGCATTTTGATGGCATTTGTTACCATCTTTTGCCTCCAAATTCACTTGTTTGACCGCCTCCATTTTGTATTGATTCTTTCATTAGTTGGTTATAAACCAAAAGGTTGGCCAAGTGATCTTGGTTTGAGACTTAGGTGTTTGCGACATTCTAATATCTCAGGTTCGATTCTCCTTGCTAACAACTCTTGAGACCATTTCATCTGAGACACCCTGCATTATCCAAATAAAAAAATATATTTAGTTGGTAAATCTTGCAAACTTAACAATTTACAGCTTGACTTTGGACTCGTTAAGTAGAAGCCTTGGGCTATTACTCAGTGTTGTAGTTGATTCTTTTCATTTAGCTAGATTTTCTTTGTGGTGTGTTTTTTATTGGTAATCTAATGACTTTGATTTTCAAAATTTTTTTTTTGAAACTGCAAAAAATTTATTAAGAAACTTGATAAGTGTATATCAAATGGAAGGGGATCCAACCAAAAGTTGGATAGTGAACTGAGGGCCAAACACCAATAGGACATAGCCCGAAACACCTA
The DNA here is from genome assembly GCA_025413875.1 of Rhododendron molle. NCBI lineage: Eukaryota > Viridiplantae > Streptophyta > Magnoliopsida > Ericales > Ericaceae > Rhododendron > Rhododendron molle. Next base: position 44,907,072 of record CM046389.1, on the reverse strand, counting down.
TGGGCCTTCAAATGCCCACATGAGACATTACAAACCAAATAGAAGTCCGACTTTGATTTTCATCTTACTTTATGAGGGCTTCTCATGTTTGCCTCACAGTTGCGAAGAGACAAAAGCTGTGTAAAAGGTGAAAAAAATTTAAGTACAACTGGGCAGTGGCGACTTCAGGATTTTGAAAACGGTGGGTCATTCAGGTTCATAAATTCTCTTTCCAACTATAAGTAAAAAAAAAAAACAATCATAATGACAATCGATAATCTAATTTAACAAAAAAAAAAAAACACATCAAAAAGCTCAACAAGCTAGCTTTTCAGCCAAAAAATGAAAGATATCAAAAGGTTATGTACAAAAATATTTTTTCAAGTTTCATGGAAAAAAAAGCTCTAGAACTTCTACGATTGCGTTTTACAGAGTTTCACTAAGTGATGCCCCAACACTCCTCAACGCGATACATTTTGTGCAGTCTATACAATTAGGGATGTACTCCACAGAAATGTATAGTGTTTAGGACTATTGGGGCACCACTTGACGGTGCCCTATGACCACCAAATAATTTTTCCCAGAGGGTAAGGTGGGTTAAAGCGGAAAAACAACCTAATGGGGCCAGAGTGTTCAACAAATTGTAATAGGGTTGTGTTCCATGTTTTAACTTTTACGGAGGAGAGGATGGATTTCAAATGGAGAGATAATCTAGTTTGGCGTCATCATAAAATTATAATGGTGTCATTTATCAATTTCAAAAACAAAATTCAGTAACTGCAACTGGAGAAGTTGAGAACACGAATTGATGCTCTTTCTTGTTTCATTACCTAAGATTGTGATTGGAAAATAATTCCCCCCTCCGATACCACTCTTATGCTCTGATGCCATGTGTTGGGATAACCCAAATTCCACCCACAAGGGAAGCGCAACAAACAAAAATAAATCACACAAGAACGAGAACACACAAGAAAATACATGGTTCTCCAAACTCGGGTACATCTACGGGTGAGAGAGATATTTCATTATATGGAAAAATAGACGATTACAATGTGAGATGAAAAAACCCTCTCAAGCTTCTAACACCATGGCTCTGACAATAATTTTCACTCACCCCATCTCTATTTTTCCTCACATCTACTCTCCTCTCACCTCCCGGCCGGTGTATCCAGCAACCCCCCTTAGGGGCAATACACTCACGAGAGAATTTTTGGGAGGTCCACTATGACATATTTCTAAGCCCACTAGTCCACTGTGCGCCGTTTCTCTTTCTCTTCTCTCCCCCACGCACTTATATATTTTGGTCTAGAGTTGCGGTTCAGTGAGAACTGAGAATGAGGATCACTGCCCGTGAAGCAAAAAATGATTTGGCGAAAAATAGACCACACACACAATGCTTTTGTCCATTTGTTCCACAAGTAAAGCTGAAAGCACCATGATGACTATAACTTTTTTTTAAGGAAAATTCTAAATATGTGTGTAAATATGTATTAAAAAAATGTAAAAAGTACACAGAAATACGTTTTTTCCTTGTGTTCTAGTGTACTTATCGTCAACCCAATAGGTTGATAATAGCAAAGTTGTTCTTTTAAAAGACCCTTCTCCCTCATGTCTTTCTCACTCCCCGCCCCCCCTCTCTCTCCCGGAGTATTTAGGTTCCAATCTTTTAAACTTATTTTTTTTGTGTGTGTTTTGTTAGTCTTTTTTAAAATTTTATTAAATCCGAGTAATATTTTTTGAATTAATCATCCGTTTCGAGAAGAGGAGTCAAAAAATTACTCCCTCCGTCCCTTTTTAAGTGTCCCGCTTCGTAATTCCAACTTATTAAAAATACATCATCATTATACCTTTCACATCAACTTTTTCCTACACTTTCCCTACTTACCCATCATCATTACACTTTTACTCACTAACTTTTCAAAATGGAATCTACTTTTAGGAGCAAAATGGAAAATTCACCAACTTTTACCCACTAACTTTACAAAATGGACACTTATTAAGGGACAGCCCAAAATGGAATACCGGACTCTAAAAAAGGGACGGAGGGAGTACAAAATTATGATCAAAAGCAAAAAAGATTCACTAAATACGAAAAAAGTATCAAGCAACAATCATATTCGTCTAAAGAACCGTCTTGTTTGAATTTTTCAATATCGACTCATATTTTTATTATTTTCCGATTCGTCTCATTGAGGAAAACGATTAACCCAAAAAATTACGACGAAATGCTAAACAAAAACTTACGAAAAATAAATTTCAAATTTATAAGTTTACAAGAATGCAATCTTACTTATGTTTATAACTTTTTGTGTAAATTTATATTTTTTGTAAAATTTATATTTTTAAAATGTAGTCGACAAAATGTATCAAATAAGAATAATATTAGATATGAAATTCTGTGTTAAAAAAATAGGTATAGTCTTTTTTTGTTTTTCTGTTACACCTTAAAGTGTTAATTAACATTGTTAATTGCAAAATTTACACTATTAATTAATATTATTAATTGTAAATTTACAATGTCAGTTGCAAATTTATATGTTAATGAACAGATTTAATCGTGAATTTATTTTGTTACTTGTTATTTTATTAGGACAGAATAAAATGATAGTTGAAAAAAAAAATTATGTTTTTATAATTTTATATCTCATATTGATATTATTATGTAGATCTCTGCAAATAGATTTTAAGAATATAAATTTTATAAAAAAAAAAATAGATGTGTACAAAGTTATTCCACTATAAACATTATTACTACTAAATTTTACTTAAGTTTTAAAATAAAAAAGGAAGGAGAGAGAGAGAGAGAGAGAGAGAGAGAGAGAGTGATGGAAGAAAGATGAGAGAGGTAGAGAAATAAGGAAGAGAGAGAGAGAGAAAGGAGGGAGAGAGAGGGGATATTGACCGGCAAAACAAGAAAAAGGTAATGAGTGGGTTTCTCACATGCAATCATGCAGGTCATTTCCACTCAAATGCCCGAGTAGGACACAGAGCTGAGAGCGAGATACTTGTGCTTATTTTTGTACAAGGAATTTATGGGAATGGGACCATTTTTCTCCTTTTCACAATGGGGCAAAGCCAACAGATGTTATCCTTTTCACATTGAGGCAAAGAAGCAAAGTACAGTATTATTTAGGCTTGGTTTAACCCCATGTTATATATGTTCAAGCTTGGCATGAGTTTGAGAATTTTTTGAGATTAATTGTTCAATCTTGGCTCAAATTTGAAGTTTTGTATTCGTGATAAGTTTGGAGGCTCGTGACATATGCAACTTAATCTCGAGCTTCCAAACATGAGCTAAGCTTATGAAATTTCAAGCTATCAGGCTGGAGCTTAAGCTCATTAAGTTTCAAGATGAATGGGCTAATTCAAAACAAATAAACCCTAACTAGAAGAATGTGATAGTAGCTTCAAATTTTTTTAATAAACTCTTCGAATTGCTTTATGGAAGATTGATATAGAATTTAAAGGAGCCCTAAATTTTCATCTCATATTTTGAGATATTTATTAATCTACTCTTATATTTTTATTATTTATGGAATGACCCTTGTGGTCACGAGCCTATCGAGCCAAACACTCATATGCTCAAGGTTGGCTTGAATTTATAAATAAACAAAAAAATGTGATTGAGCTTGGCTTATAATTTTTATAAACGAGTTTGAACAAGCCAAAAATCGAGTCAAGCTCGATCTGTTTGGTTCGTTTAGAAACCTTATTTATCTATTCACATAGAGTCACAATTCATTTGAAAATATGTTGCAACGGCTCTCGAAATTACCTCTCTCAAGAGAATAAAAAATAAAAAAATAAATGAAACCCCATTTATTATTTGAAAATCTCTAACAAGGCTAGTGGTAGAACGATTTTAGGAGTGAAAAGAAAATATAAATTTTTCAATCATCATATTTTGATATTTTCCACTACATGTAGTAGGACAATTATTGGCTACTCTTGGGACACGTCATGTGGTACTCCACCAATTATATCCAACAAACATTTTTTGTTTTTTTGCTCGGCAAACGAAACATTTTATATAACTCGAAATGGGTACATCGAGATAAAAGCATCTAAGCACAAGGCACTAGGATGCAAAAGAAAGAAAATGCATCCAACAGACAGTTGGATAACACACCTCATACTACATTACAATCTTACTTTTCGAATACCATCTAGAAAAAGCTTGAAATCCTCCACTGTGTAGACTTTGATGTCGAACTTCGCCTTCATCCACATCGCGACCCTAGTTTTGACCAATTCCCCCACCTCCCACAGCTGTGTTGTTGAGTTGTTCAAAATGTAGTCATTTCTTACTAGCCAAATAGACCATAATGTAGCATAGAAGCAAGACTCCCAAATATGCTTTTCCAGATTTTCATACCCATTAGCGAGCCACCAGCTAGCCAAGTTCGGAACAGAAGATGGGCAAGCCCATTTGAGGTTCCACCAATCCAAAATTATAGACCAAACATTCCAGGAATAGTGGCATTGAATGAACAAATGCTGATGAGTTTCAAGATGCAAGGAACAAAGAGGGCATAAGGCTAATTGGATCTCACTTATCAAGTTTCTGCTCAAGAGAACTGACCTGGTAGCCGCTTTCTCCTTCACTGCCGTCCACGCGAAAACTTCCACCTTTGGAGGGCTCAAATCCTTCCAAAGTGATCCCAGAAAAGTGTTACTTGAATGCAAAGACTGTTCCCATTGCCCATACGCCGATTTAACACTGAAGTTCCCATCTTCCATCCATTTCCACTGTAAATAGTCAGACTTGGTTGGATTTAAAGTCACTCCTTGAATTCTCTGTATCAGATTATCCAGCTCTTAACGCTCTCGCCCAAACGCCCTTCTTCTGAACAACAACTCCCATGAGCCCCCATTAACATCTCCCCGCATATTGCTAATCATTTCTCCCTGTTGAGAAGATAATAGGAACAATCTTGGGTAAGCTTCTTTTAACAGTAACTCACCCAACCAGATATGTTCCCAAAACAAAGTAGCATTCCTTGAGTTTACTTTGATTCTAAAGCCCTCTCGAATGGAGTATCCCAGATGGGATGAGGGGTTCTCCAAAGAGCATATGTCTGCCCAAATTTTCGAAATGGAGCCTGAACCGTAGCTGTAGGGAAGTCAACACCTTACATCCAACCCATATTTTCCTCTAATGACTTTCGCCCAAAGAGAATCTTTATTGTTACCAAAACGCCACCACCACTTAGCCAAGAGTGCTAGGTTCTGCTACAACATTCTCTTCACCCCTAACCCACCATCATCTTTCTTCCTTGCTATCTCCTCCATTTAACCAAATGCATCTTCTTCTTGTCGATCGAGTCACCCCAAAAGAATTGTCTTTGTAGTTTCTCCAATTTCCTTGCTACTGGAACCGGCATTTTAAATAAAGACATGAAATAAATAGGGACGTTACCAGTATTGGAGTTGATAAGAGTCAGCCTTCCCCCTGTCGAGATGCACCGAGTCCTTCAAACACTCAGAACCTTTTCAGTCCTTTCAATAACAGGATCCCAAGTCTTAATCCTGCTTGGGTTTGCACCCAACGGCAGACCTATATCCAGCAAACATTATGTGGGATCCGGAACTAAATTTATGTGTCCCATAAAAATTTGCGGTAAAAAGAACGGTGGAACACCATATGACGGTGCTCAAGACAACTAAATATTAGTTCTGGTTGGTACACATAATTTCTGGGAATATTTTTATTGATTTGGTTGTGACATGACAATGTTATCAAAAGTGACATGAGAATGTTATCAAAAGTGGTACGATAAATGATTTCCTCTTTCTCTTTAATGTGCAGGAATCTTTTCGAGTTTTCTTCTTTTCCCGTTTGGTGGGAAAAGGTTGGTTGATTTTTCTGGAATGTGCTAGCTCAATGAATATTACATAGTACTTGACTAAAAGAACCAAAAACAAAAACAAACGATTTGGTGCCCTTCCCAACATGAGATTAACCTCTGGATAACAACGCAACACAATTTTTCTCCAGGACACGGCTTTGCTGAGTTGGGCTTTTTAGAACCACGCGTCTCTTTCAACAAGATTTTCAATAAATTTTATATCAACTTATTAGTCTTCATCTCACTAACTATTTGTCTCAACTTTTTATCCCAGCACGATTTTCAATAAATTTCATTAAGTTTTACACTGGACTGGTCAAAATATTTCAAATCTCGATAATCCGTTACGGCAATTATTGATTATATCACTGAAAATGGCTGATTTGAACTGTACCATCCAGTTTAAAACTTAGATTGGAGAGAATTCGAACCCATAGTCGAATCTTCCCTAACCGGGGTCACCTCTATCATAACTTGTAGCGTGCATGCTGATAGCATTTGTTACCATCTTTTGCCTCCATATTCACTTGTTTGACTACCTCCATTTTGTATTGATTCTTTCATAATTAGTTGGTTATAACCCCAAAGGTTGGCCAAGTGATCTTAGTCAGGAACTTAGGTGTTTGCGCCATTCTAAGATTTAAGGTTCGATTCACCTTGCCAATAACTTGTGAAGCCACCTCATCAGAGACACCCTGCATTATCCAAATAAAAATATATATTTAGTTGGTAAATCTTGCAAACTTAAGAATTACTGCTTGACTTGTTGGACTCGTTAATTAGAAGCCTTGGACTCAGTGTTGTAGTTGATTCTTTTCATTCAGCTAGATTTTCTTTGTGGTGTGTTTTTAATTGGTAATCTAATGACTTTGGTTTTCATCTTTTTTTTTTTGAATCGGCAAAAAATTTATTAAGAAACTTGATAAGTGTATATCAAGTGGAGGAGAGGGGAGGAGGATCCAACCAAATGTTGGATAGTGAGCCGAGGCCCAAACACCAATGGGACATAGCCAGAAACACCTATGGGCCGGCCATAAAATGCCCAGATGAGACATTAAAAACCAAATATAAGTCCGACTTAGATTTTCATCTTACTTTATGAGGGCTTCTCATGTTTGCCTCACAGTTACGAAGGTACAAAAGCTGTGTAAAAGGTGAAAAAAATTCAAATGCAATCGGACAGTGGCAACTTCAGGATTTTGAAAATAGGAGGTCATTCATGTGCATAAATTCTCTTTCCTACTGTAAGTAAAAAAAAAGAAAAAAAATCGTAATGACCATCGATAATCTAATTTGACAAAAAACACATCAAAAAGCTCAACAAGCTAGATTTTCAACTAAAAAATGAAAGATATTAAAAAGGTTATGTACAAAAATAGTTTTTCAAGTTTCATGGCAAAAAGGCTCCAGAGCTTCTACAATTGCGTTTTACAGAATGTCGCTAAGTGATGCCCCAACACCCCTCAACACGATACATTTTTGTAGAGTCTATACACTTAGCAATGTACTCGTACTCCATAGAAATGTGTAGTGTTTAGGACTATTGGGGCACCACTTGGTTATGCCCTATGACCACCAAATAATTTTTCTCCAGAGGGTAAGGTGGGTTAAAGCGGAAAAATCACGTAATGGGGCCGGAGTGTTCATCAAATTGTAATAGGGTTGCGTTCTATGTTTTAACTTTAATGGAGGAGAGGATGGATTTCAAGTGGAGAGATAATCTAGTTTGGTGTCATCATAAAATTATAATGGTGTCATTTATCAATTTCAAACACAAAATTCAGTAACTGCAACTGGAGAAGTTGATCGAGAACACGAATTGATGCTCTTTCTTGTTTTATTACCTAAGATGATGATGGGAAAAAAATTCCCCCTGCATGCTCCGGCCGATACCACTTTTATGCTCTGATATCACGTGTTGAGATAATCCGAATTCCACCCATAAGGTAGGCACAACAAACAAAAATAAATCACTCAAAAACGAGAACACACTAGAAAATACGTAGTTTCCCAAACTCGGATACATCTGCAGGTGAGAGAGATATTCCATTATGTGGAAAAATTGATGATTACAATATGAGATGAAAAAACCCTCTCGAGAGAGATGAAAAAACATGCTCACACAATAATTTTCACTCACCCCATCTCTATTTTCCTCACATCTACTCTCCTCTCACCTCTTGGTTTGTGTATCCAGCAACTCCCTAAGGGGTTATACACTCATGAGAGAATTTTTGGGAGATCCACTATAGCATGTTTTTAACCTCACTAGTCCACTTCTAAAGTTCATAAGCTCTTTAGTCCACTAATAATTCTAATGACAAAACTACCACATGTAAAAGAAACAAGGGGCATGTTTGGGTAACACAAAAAATGTATTTTATTATTTTTTTCGATCTTGTTGCAACCGCATAACCACCACCACCACACCCATAGCCACCACGTCCGCCGCCACCACCACCATGCCAACATATAACGTTATATGTGTGACAGAAATTTCTTCTTCTTTTTTTTTTTTTATTTTCTGTTTTGAGCCATTCACTTTTGAACCTGCCACACCTTAACATATAACGTTATATCATTGACATAAATTTATCTTCTTCTTTTTTCTACCTATTTTGAGCCCTTCCCTTCTTGAACCCACCACACTTTAAAATATAACATTATCACTAATAATCTGCGTTCTTGTCTTATGTTTAATACTACACCAACAAAAGTGCACATATAATCTTATATGGTTATCTATGGATATCTGGAATATTGTATGTGTATATTTGAACTTTGTACCATGTCAAATATGTTCTCTGCATGTCGAAGAAGTGAACATATAATCTTATATGTCTCAATCTGCATTCTTGCGTTATGTTTAGTAAGACATTAATAAATTGCACATATAATCTTATATGTTCCAATCTATTCTCTATACTTAATAAAAAATGTAGATAGATTTGAGGGAGAGAGAGAGAGAGAGTGAGTGTGTGTGTGTCTCACTACTCCTAGGTTCCTAGTGAGAGAAAAACAGTTCCTCACCCCCCACCCACAAAATCCAAACCCACTTTCATTCAAAAAATTCCACACAGATCCACAATTCACCCCACCCATCACGGACCCAAACCAAACAACCGCCACCATGAACCGCTCCCCTAGCACCCGACCCTCTGACCACCCTGGCTCCTCCGCCATCAAGAACGGCACCACTCACACCGACCCCAAGAAACTAGACAACGATGAACAACGAGGACAAGAACTGGATGAGACAAAGCTATTGACGAGTGTATATTCGAGTCGAAGGAGGTGCCGCTGTGGCGGAGCCAGTTGACAGTCAGGGCGTTCACGATGAGCTTTGTTCAGAGAGAGAGAGAGAAAGAGAGAGGAGGCTGTGCTCCAGATTTATTTTTGGTTTGGGGTTTCTCTCTGTATGATAGCTTATATAGGAGGGTACTTTTGTCTTGGTTTAATTTCATTTTTAAAAGATGTGGACTTAAGGTCTAACTAAACTATATGAGATAAAATTCTTTCCACCTGTGGTGGAAAACTTGGGTTTTCCACCACAACTCGTAACGGGCCCCACAATGCATCTTTTGTTATAATCTGAATCGTCCATTTTGTAGGGTCCGTTGAATAGTATATCTACGTAATAAATGAGATTTATTGGACGTCAATAGGTCTATTAAAAATCTACTTTCGATTTATGAAATGGATAGTCATGGATAATTTAACTTCAAAATCTATGATCGTCCATTTTGTAAACTAAAATTCAAATTTTGATATAGCTATCGGTATCCAATCAAGATGATTTTTTTCATGGGTATACTATTCTATATACACTACAAAATGAACGGTTCAGATTAGAACAAAAAAAAATTTATAGGGTCCACACACGGTGGTGGAAACCCCATGGTTTCCACCTCAGGCGGAGGGAACATACTCTCAAACTATATTAGTAGACTTTTGGGGTTACAAACATTAGAAGTGAACTAACTAGATTACAATTTCTCTATAGTAAACCCTAGGCCAATTTTTTATACACTCACCCTTTCTCCTTTTTCACACTTGACACACTTTCTTTTTATACACCCATGACATAAAAGCCCTTCAACTGCCAAAGATGAATCTTGAGCCCAATAAATGTACCTTTTTTTCTCAAGATAATTCCTGGCCAGTCCTAATTTTTTAGTTCATGGCTGGAAAGATCCTGCTCATATAAGTCCATGTGCTCAATAGGTTCCTTACCAAAAAATCCCACTCGCCTACTGACTGCCTTCCTGTGTGCCATTTCTCTCTCTCTCTTCTCTCCCCCACGCACCTAGACTTATTGGTCTAGAGTTGTGCTTCAGTGAGAACTAAGAATGAGAATCACCATCCATAAAGCAAAAAATGATCTGACAAAAAATAGACCACACACACAAAGCGTTTATATCTAATATTGATCTTATAATGTGGATATCTGCAAATAGATTTCAAGAATATTAGTTTTATAAAAAAAATAGATGTGTAAAAAGTTATTCCACTATAAACATTATTACTACTAAATTTTAAGTTTTAAATTAAAAAAAGGAGATAGAAAGAGAGAGGAAGGAGAGAGAGAGAGTGGATATTGACCTGCAAAACAAGAAAAAGGTAATGATTAGGTGTTCCACTTTTTAAAAAAAACCTTCCTTTTGAAAAAGAAGGTAATTTTAAGTTCAAAAATTAATTATGTATTTACGTAAATAATTTTCTACTAATATGAATCTTATTTGATAGATCTCATTGGGATCTTTTAAACAGTGCAAAAACAATTAAAAAACAAATTTTCATTTTCACTATATTTAATTTTGAAATTATCTTTTTTTTTTTTAAAGAAGATTTTGGGAGAAAGCGGAGCGGGATGGATTTAGAGCCCGTTCCAGAAACCTTCTTAAAAAATAAACAATTTATTTCATATTTTTAAACTCAAAAATAATGTAAATAAAGAATTATTTTTTAATTTTTTTTATATCGTATAAAAGATCTCGATAAGATCTTTCAAATAAGATTCATATTGTATATTTTTAGATTTCAATAAACCAATAATTTTTGAGTTTGAAATTGACTTCTTAAAAAATAAGGGGTTTTCACATGCAATCATGCAGGTCATTTCCACACAAATGCGCGCGTGGGACACAGAGCTGAGAGAGAGATACTTGTGCTTATTTTTGTGCGAGGACTTTATGGGAATTCCACATGACCCACTCATGTACAACCGGCCCGGAAGACCCCATTTTTCTCTTCCACCCAAAAGCTCGCGGCACAGCTGGCTTTGGGTTTCTTTTTCTCCTTGTCACAATGGGGCAAAACCCAACAGATTAGACGTTATCCTTTTCACATTTGAGCAAAACCCAACAGATGTTCCTTTTCATTCATTATAAATACCTGATATACATGTGTCTTATTTCTCACACCACTCGTCATGGCTTCATTACCATCATCTCTATCCTTCCTCCTCCTTCTCATCCTAGCTTTGATTCTCATTTCAATTTCACCCGCATTTTCCATGCCACGTCAATTTCTTGATGATCATCAAGATCAACTGATGAAAACTGATTTCAAAATTACTCTAAACCACATTGATTCGGATAGAAACTTCACTTATTCCGAACGTTTATATCGGGCAGTGAAGCGTTCCAATCGCAGGCTCCAAATGTTCAATGATATAGTTTTGACTGCTAAAAAACATCCAAAACTCAAGACCACATTTTATCCTGGAGATGCCGAATACCTCATGAACTTTTCGATAGGTACCCCGCCAAAGTCATACTACGGTACCATGGATACCGGCAGCGACCTCATATGGACTCAATGCCAGCCTTGTCTAGAGTGTTTTTCTCAGCCCGACCCGGTGTTTGATCCCAAAAAATCCTCCTCTTTTTCAAATGTGTCATGCTCCAACAACCTTTGCCATGAGCTAAAATCACAATGCAACGCGTACGATGGGTGCGTGTATTACTACAGTTATGGAGATGGTGCTTTCACTGCAGGTTATTTAGCCACCGAAACCTTTACATTTAAGAAGGTCTCGGTACCGAACTTAGCGTTCGGTTGTGGTATATTTCAATTCGGACCGGAAGAAGGCGATGGCCTCGTAGGCCTCGGACGCGGACCCTTGTCGCTCGTCTCCCAGTTGGGTGAGCCCACGTTCTCATATTGCTTAACTGATTTGAATGGAAGTAGACCTAGTACCCTTTTGATAGGCTCCCATGCAAGTATGAAAGGGGAGATCAAAACCACCCCTTTAATTCAAAGTCCAGTAAACCCCACTTATTACTATCTTTCTCTCGAAGGAATCACAATTGGTAGCACTAGGTTGCCCATAAACAAAACAACTTTTGCTCTAAATGCTGATGGGTCTGGGGGACTGATCATAGACTCAGGCACGCCGATTACACGTTTGGCGGAAAGTGCTTATACTCTTGTTAAGGAAGAGTTCATCTCTCAGGTAAAGCTTCCGCAAGTCAACTCCACCGATTTTGATCTTTGCTTCAAGTTGCCATCCGATCCTTCTGCTCGTGTGAAGATACCCCCACTGGTATTCCATTTTACAGACGCAGATTTAGATTTACCGACGGGAAACTACATGACCTTGGATTCAGGTATCATGTGTTTGACCATGCTTGGTTCTGGTGATACTTCCTCCATATTTGGAAGTATACAGCAGCAAAACATCCTGGTGGTGTATGACTTATACAAGGAAACCCTATCATTTAAGCCAACGGAGTGTGACAAGTTTTGAGCTCTTCTATTAGTTGAGCTCAAAACTTGTTTGGCCATGGTTGTTCTCTCTTTGTATTGTGGTGTGGTCAGCCGTCAGTGTGAGCGATGGCGGGTTTCTCCTTCGAGTTGGAACCCATATATTTTAAATAAACTCACTGTTTTCATCAGTGGTTTGCTTAATTGGAATGAAAATCAGTGACATGAATAGTAATTTCAAGCATCTTTTCGTCCAGTGCTTCTATTTATTCTCTCGATCTCTGTTCTATTGTATATATTAATTTTGTTTTTGAGTTACTTTTGGAGGGGAGAGGCATGAGAGTGCCAAATGGCAATTACGATTAGTACTGCAATTACAAGAAAAATAATATAGATATTGATATTTTAAATATATATCATTTAAAAGAAGCAATATCTATTATATCTAATACAATATAGTACAACAAATTACCTTTTGTGAGGAGAGCTCTCAACACGACAAATGTTTCCGATTGTATTCACATTTTAATTTCATAAGTCAGGCATTTTCTGTAAAATTAATGGGTTTGATAAGGTTGTCCAAATAGAACCCATATTTAAATATGGATGGATTTGGACTGATTACAAATGAATGGTTTTGGGAGGATCCACTTAGATGGGCATAAATTCCCACCTCTAGGAAAAAAAAAAAAGGGTTAACTCGCAGGTATGTTAGCGTGACCGTGACATGGTTACGAATTTTAGTCAAGCAAAATATATAGACTAGTTGTCCAGGTTGTACCCAGAATCCTGTGCAATTTAGCAAATACAACATCGTATAATGTACTACGATTTCGATGTGTCATGGCAACGAGGCGGGGTGGGTTTTGCCGTACCCTAACCCGAAAAGTTTCACACGGTTCCTACCCGGCCAAACCAAGAGTACTCTTGGTTCGTTTTGCATCAGGCAGCAGTAAGAGGTTCGTTTTGCATCAGGCTGCAGTAAATGTCACTCACTCTGAGAACACAATTTTGCTTTGTATCTGAAATCAAATTAGAACTCAATCCACGATTTTGTGGAAGTACTCGTAGAGGATAACGAGAAGGAACGGAGAAAGAATCCAATCGCAGCAAGATTTTCCTATTTTCGCCCTTTCGTTTCTATTCCTCATCAAATCTCTCTACAACTATGTCGCGTTCAAACGTATTCTCTATTTTCTGTGGATGCAAATTGTTTATTTTGTTTCATGTACGTACGTGTTTATTTCTACGAAACATTCTTGGATGTGACATGATGGTGGTATCAACAAGCAGTATAACTCAAGACTGTTAAACTAGGATTCACACATCTTCGATCATTAGTCAATCACTCAAATGTTGAAAATGATCCCTCTTTGTCTCTTTGATGTGCAAGAATCTTTCCGAGTCTTCCCGTTTGTCTTTCCCTTTATTTTATCTTCCCTGTTTAATAGGAAAATTCATTTCTTTAATAGATAAAATGATCATGTCTTTTGAGGACACCATCCCGTGAAGGCTCTTGGTTCTCTCTCTCTCTGTGATGGTGGTAGGGTCCGATTTGTTTGGATAGGTCATGACTATAATTAAGGCATCCTTATGATTAACATCCGTTTCTAAATGTACATTTTTTTTTTGAAATTCCATAACTCAATTTCCCTTCAGGTTATGCCAGACTTAGGCACATACCACATGCCACTTTCTAATAAACGCATATGACATTAGTGCTTATCTATAGGGGTGCTAATCGAAGAAAACAAGCAAAGCACAGTATTATTTAGGCTTGACTTGACTCCATGTTATATATGTTCAAGTTTAACTTGAGCTTGAAATTTTGTGTTTGTGATAAGTTTGGATTGGCTAGTGACATATGCAAGTCAATGATAGGCGCGTGATATTGTGGATATTAGCGCCTAAATAGAGTAGTCTTGCACATGTTTACGTGCGTTTTATGCCCATTTCCCGCTTGATATTGCACTTTCGGTTTTTTTTTTCTTGTGTTTTGTGAGTTTTGTAGGAAATACGGCAAATTTTGGCAGAATTGAATTGCAAGGATTTGAAGTTGTGGTCCGGAGCCGATAAATATTTGGGGGGGCTTTGATTAAAAAGTGTGGAGTTCAATTTACTCGACACCGTAGCAAAATCAGTGATTAAATTATTTGCTAGGTGGGCCCATGGTAGACAAGGTTAAATTCTTTGCAAGTGGGCTAGGAAGGAAATAAGCCTTCTACCATTGGCTGGAATTATTGATATGAAAACAAAAGGAGGATGAATGGTGAGGATTTCGTAGTCTCGCAGAAATTCAGTGTCGGTCACACATAATTACAAGGAAAAGGGAAGAGGGCTTTGGGGAATGACGACGGCTACAGGAGTCCCGTTAAAATGAGCTTTATTAGGTCGATTGGGCTACAACTATAAAAGCACGGGATTACAGAAAAGGCTCTCCATCTTTTATTTTCCTTAGGGTTAGCTTTCAACGTTTTTCTTTCTGGAGTTTTTTACTTTCTGCTACGTTCTTCTTCCCGTTATTCTTCCCAGGTTTTGCAATATTATTGTTTGTTAATCGTTTCAAGTTGATTAATGTTCTTATCGCTTTAATTGTTTAATTCTTGTTTGCGTTTTCAAGCATGCATTTTTCTAGGGTTTTATTTTTTATCGTTTATCATGTGTGAATAATTTCTCTAGGTGGGGTCGTGGGGTGATTAATACTTCGTGGCCAGGCTTGGGTATGATTCGCTCCACTTTTCATAATAATAAATTGAATAGGCAATTTTAGGTTGGAATATTTGTCCGGCGGACAGCCCTAGTGTCATTAAAATTCATGCGAACGGAGATCGGGGGTCCAAAACTCATCTCTGGTCGTATGGAATTTAACGGTGTTGTCAGAACTCGTTGAAACTCATGTATGCGAGGGTCGGGGGTCCAAAACTCACCCTTCGTCGTACATGGGAACAACGGTCTAGGGTTCGCATTCGTCGGGTATTCTATACTCTAAAGTCAACCATTTTTAAGAACTTAAATTGGAGTGAATTTTTCTAGGTCTGGTTACGAGTGTTAGGATCCCTACGACCGTACCATCTTTTTAATGTTTTAGAAAATCCAAATTCTCCGTCGATTAGTAATCTCAAATCCAAAAGCAACGGGTGGCTACCTAACTGCCAAATTAAACCTAGAGATAATCTGAGTCCTCACTAGCACACACGACCGTCTCTGTGGATTCGACTCCGGTCTTACCGGATTTATTATGCTACACCGGTACCAGTCTTGCGCTTGGGACACCCATAGTTTAGAGTTAGGAAATCGGTCAAGCATTTTTGGCGCCATTGCCGGGGACGGCGTTGTGTGTTGAGAATTCGGGTAATTTTTAGGTTCTTTTCTTTTCTTTTCTTTTTCTTTTTCTTTTTCTTTGTTGTTTTTAGTTTTTAGGATGAGATAGAAAAACTGTTCTTTTCTTTTTCTTTTTCTTTGTAGTTTTTAGTTTTTAGGACCAAACAAAATAAATAAATAAATAAACTAAAATAAAATCAAAATCAAAAATCCACAAAGATTTTTCTTTTCGTTTTGGGCTTTCCACTTGTTGGTCTTGTATAGCCACCCATTTCTCGCTCTTCCGCTTGACACGAGGAGAAAAGTATGACACGTGAGACTGCGTGAATGTCTGGTGGTGTTCTGTTATTTTTATTATTTCTTGTTTTGGTCCGCCTTCTACTAGCCGGCGGTACTAATGTCATTTGTTGTCTAGTTGGTAGTTGGTTCTTAAGTCTTTTGCAGGATGAGCATGCTACCACACCAGCCCTGGTAGTTTGGGCCTCTCCGCCGGAGTGAATGGGGCATTCAGGAGCCTCGAGCAGGGGTGTCACTAAGTGTGGTGGTTGTAAGTCCGATAAAGCTTTGGCGCGGCTCCGTGTGACTAGCTGTGGACTTTGTTAGGTCCGAAGGAGCGGATTCTGGAAGCAGTTCTGATGACGAAATGCAACGGTGACAGCAAAATTCCCCATACATTGGCCGGGGTCATGATAGTTGGCTACCATCCGTCGGTCCATTTCTCTCCATTGATCTTATTTTCTTATTGCCTTCATGCTCTGAGGGTATAGCATGTTCTAAGTTGAGGGGAGGGTGTACTTCGTATTTGTTTTTATTCATTTTGCATAGTTAAAAAAAATAAAAAAAAAAATTGAATTAAGGATTTTGGATATTTGGGTGCAACTATTCTTGGTTGATGGCTTCTAATTAACACTATAGTAGTTGTTGTGCGAGTCGGAGTCTCGATACAATTTTATGGATAGATTTAAGCTCGTGAACATGATGTTGAAGAAGCACTATAGTGATTTGTTTGATAGTCATTGTAATGCTTTTAAAGGTTATTGACTGGGTTGAGTTGTATTCAAAGTGTCCTAATCCTTTGTGTTTTGTGGGTGATCACTGCTGAAAACCCTCACGAGACTTCACTCGTCCTATCGAGGCCGCCCGGGGGTTTAAAAGATCTATCATTTTCTTTATTTTATTTTCATTCTTTTCGTTGCTAGGGACTAGCAACCTTCAAGTTGGGGGTGTGATAGGCGCGTGATATTGTGGATATTAGCGCCTAAATAGGGTAGTCTTGCACATGTTTATGTGTGTTTTATGCCCATTTTCCGCTTGATATTGCACTTTGCTTTTTTTTTTTTCCTTGTGTTTTGTGAGAAATACGACAAATTTTGGCAAAATTGAATTGCAAGGATTTGAAGTCGTGGTCCGGAGCCGATAAATGATAGTATTTGGGAGGGCTTTGATTAAAAAGTGTGGAGTTCAATTTACTCGACACCGTAGCAAAATCAGTGATTAAATTATTTGCTAGGTGGGCCCATGGTATACAAGGTTAAATTCTTTGCAAGTGGGCTAGGAAGGACATAAGCCTTCTACCATTGGCTGGAATTATTGATATGAAAACAAAAGGAGGATGAACAGTGAGGATTTCGTAGTCTCACAGAAATTCAGTGTCGGTCACACATAATTACAAGGAAAAGGGAATAGGGCTTTAGGGAATGACGACGGCTACAAGAGTCCCGTTAAAATGGGCTTTATTAGGTCGGTTGGGCTACAACTATAAAAGCACGGATTACAGAAAAGGCTCTCCATCTTTTATTTTCCTTAGGGTTAATTAGCTTTTAACGTTGTTTTTTCTTTCTGGAGTTTTTTACTTTCTGCTACTTTCTTCTTCCCGTTATTCTTCCCAGGTTTTGCAATATTATTGTTTGTTAATCGTTTCAAGTTGATTAATGTTCTTATCGCTTTAAATGTTTAATTTTTTTTTGCGTTTTCAAGCATGCATTTTTCTAGGGTTTTATTTTTTATCGTTTATCATGTGTGAATAATTTCTCTAGGTGGGGTCGTGGGGTGATTAATACTTCGTGGCCAAGCTTGGGTATGATTCGCTTCACTTTTCATAATAATAAATTGAATAGGCAATTTTAGGTTGAAATATTTGTACGGCGGACAGCCCTAGTGTCATTAAAATTCATGAGAACGGAGATCGGGGGTCCAAAACTCATCTCTGGTCGTATGGAATTTAACGGTGTTATCAAAACTCGTTGAAACTCATGTATGCGAAAGTTGGAGGTCCAAAACTCACCCTTCGTCATACATGGGAACAACGGTCTAAGGTTCGCATTCGTCAGGTATTATGTACTCTAAAGTCAACCGTTTTTAAGAACTTAAATTGGAGTGATTTTTCTGGGTCTGATTACGAGTGTTAGGATCCCTACGACCGTACCATCTTTTTAATTTTTTAGAAATCCAAATTCTCCGTCGATTTGTAATCTCAAATCCAAAAGCAACGAGTGGCTACCTAACTGCCAAATTAAACCTGGAGATAATCTGAGTCCTCACTAGCACACACGACCGTCTCTGTGGATTCAACTCCGGTCTTACTGGATTTATTATGCTACACCGGTACCAATCTTGCGCTTGGGACACCCTTAGTTTAGAGTTAGGAAACCGGTCAAGCAGTCAATCTCGAGCTTCCAAACATGAGCTAAGCTTATGATATTTCATGCTTTCAAGCTGGAGCTTAAGCTCATTAAGTTGCAAGATGAATGGGCTAATTCAAAACAATAAAACCCTAACTAGAAGAATGTGATAGTAGTTTCAAAATTTCTTAATAAGCTCTTTGAATTGCTCTATGGAAGATACAAAATTTAATGTAGTCCTAAATTTTCATCTTATATTTTGAGATATTTATTAATCTACCCTAATATTTTTATTATTTATGGAATGACTCATATGTTCACGAGCCTATCGAGCCTAAAACTAATATGGTCAACTTTGGCTTGAATTTATAAATCAACGGAAAAATGTGATTGATCTTGGCTTATATTTTTTATAAATGAGTTTGAACAAGCCAAAAATTGAGTCTAACTCGAGCTGTTTGTCTTGTTTAGCAGCCCTATTTATCTATTCACATAAAGTCACAATTCATTTGAAAAGATGTTGCAACGGTTCTTGAAATTTCCTCTCTCAAGAGAAAAAAAATCAAAAATAAAAAATAAATGAAAACCCATTTATTATTTGAAAATCTCTGACAAGGCTAGTGCCTAGTGGTAGAACGATTCTAGGACATAAAAGAAAATATAAAATTTTCAAATTTTTTTATAAGGTGTGCAAAGAACATGGAGCTAGATATTTTGGGTTCAAATAGAATCATATTTTGATATTTTCCACCACATGTAGTAGGACAATTATTGGGTGCTCCTGGGGCACCGCCATGTGGTGGTCCGCCAACTATATTCAGCAAACATTATGTGGGGTCTGAAACGAAGTTTATGTATCCTATAAAAATTTGTGGTAAAAAGAACGTGGAACACCATATGGCAGTGCTCAAGACAACTAAATATTAGTCGATGTAAAATTTATTCTGTTTGGTACACATAATTTATGGGAATATTTTTGTTGACGTTGTTGTGACATGAGAATGTTATTAAAAGTGGTACGATAACTTAAGACGGTTGATCTAGGATGGGATTAAGGATGAATTTTTCCTAAAAAGTTTGTCTCGAAAAATGACGGTTCAAGACGTATTTCGATAATTAATACCTTCTAAAGACATACTAAGAAGACCCCCTATTTGTGCAAAATAAACTTTTTGTTGATAGTTGAAAACCTTTAGTTGAAATATATGAGGACAGTTACCTATTTCAAAATCCGTATTTTTTCGGATTTTACTATTTTAGCATGTTTAATCCATCTAAGGACACACACCCGTACCATATACACCCATATAACCAAATCATTGAGAGGCGTAACCAAATCACTGAGAGGCGTAAGCCAAAGTATTCAGAGATGTAACCAAATACTTCATTCAATTGTTATGCCTATTTTGTAAAATATTACGCTTCTCAATTAATGATTTGGTTATATATGCCTCTCAATGATTTGATTACGCCTCTCAATAATTTGTTTATACATGTGCATATGGTACGAGAGTGTATGCGGTAGCATTTTCCTTCAATCATTTGTCAATTGTCGAAAATGATTTCCTCTTTCTCTTTAATGTGCAGGAATCATTTCGCATGCATTTCCCTTCAATCATTAGGCAATTGTCGAAAACGATTTCCACTTTCTTTTAATGTGCAGGAATCTTTTCTAGTCTTCGTCGGGGGGTTGGTTGATTTTTTTGTAATGTAGTAGCTCAATAAATATTACATAGTACTTGACTAAAAGAACAAAAAACAAAAAGCAAACGATTTGGAGCCACTCTAACTAGTGAAGCATGAGATTAATCTCTGGAAAACAACACAACACATGCAATTTTCCTCAAGGACACGGCTTTGTCGACTTGGGGTTTTTAGACCACACCTTTCTTTCTCAGCACGATTTTTAATAAATTTTATATCCACTTATTAGTCTCATCTCACTACCTATATGTCTCAACTTATTATTCTAGCACGATTTTCAATAAATTTCATTAAGTTTTACACTGGACTGGTAGAAATATTTCAAATCTGGATAGTCCACTACTACAATTATTGATTATATTACTGAATAGTACAGATTTGAACTGTACCGTCCAATTTAAAACTCTTAGTCGGAGAGAATTCGAAGCCCTATTCGAATCTTCCCTAACAGGGGTCACCTATATCGTAGCTTGTAGTGTGCATTCTGATGTCCTTTGTTACCTTTTGCCTCCATATTCACTTGTTTGACCTCCTCCATTTTGTATTGATTCTTTCATTAGTGGTTATAACCCCAAGGGTGTGTTTGATAGTGTTGGGTGGGTCCCTTCTTAATTGGTGGGTTCCACATGGGACTCATTTGTTGGGTCCAAGAATATTAAGGGTAATCTTGCTATTCTTAAAATGGCAAAGGAGGAAGCTTGTAATTTCTTAAATGGGATTACAAAAGGAAGTCAAGAGCCTTTTTTTGACATACTTTATTGCTGCTGAATATTCGAGAGAAACAGATAGGAACGAAAAGAGGGTTAAGGGTTTTGGTCCAAGTTGATCCATGATCGGGTAATCATTTGAAGTCCGATTTTGATGAGATTTTGGTATGTTCTTCACGTCAACAAGCTCTACGCGCTGATCAGAGCAGATCGGCAAGGTTCTCTCGAGTTTTACGTGTTTGGAAAATCCACTTGGTGAGACCTAAACTTGTACTCTTAATTTGTTGATTTTGTTGAAATCCACCTTAGGGTGATGTTTGTATGCCTCTAGTAGTTTGCTAGGGAAGAACTCTTGTAACCCCATTATCATTATAGTGGAAGATTTGGTAGCAATTACGCTCCCGTGGACGTACCTCTAATTTAGGGAGAACCACGTAAAAATACCGGTGTCTTGTGGTTTGCTTACTTGTTGCTATTTACTTTTTGGCTCATAGATTGCTTGTTGTTGGTTATTGTGGTTGCGATAATTTAGCCTATTCTCTATTTGCACAAGGGAAAAATATTTGTGGTGTTTCGGGTAGTTTTTCCCAACAGATAGGAGGTTTTTTGGGAGGGAGGATTTGATTAATAATCCCATGGAGCTTCTAATATCTTGTTTGGTTAGACTTTTGTGGAAGAAACTAGTTGTCCCATGGGATTGTTAATCGGGGGGTGTCACTAGGAATCCCATCCCCATGGGATTGAGCAAGACCAATTTAAAAACCCACCCCAATCTCAATTCCAATCATAATCCTAGCCAAAACAAATATGTTATTTATAATCCTACAATCGAATCCTATGCAAAACAAACATAAATAAATGATTCATCCCCTCATTAATAATCCCACCTCATTTAGAATCCCCCCGAAATGAAATCTGCAATCAAACACGCCCCAAGGGTTGGCCAAGTGATCTTGGTTTAGGACTTAGGTATTTGCTTCATCCTAAGATCTCAAGTTCGATTCTCCTTGCCAACAACTTTTGAGACTTCCTCATCTGGGACACCATTATCCAAATAAAAATATATATTTAATTGGTAAATCTTGCAAACTTAACAATTTACTGCTTGACTTGTTGGACTCGTTAATTAGAAGCCTTGGGCTATTACTCAGTGTTGTAGCCGATTCTTTTCATTTAGCTAGATTTGCTTTGTGGTATGTTTTTTATTGGTAATCTAATGACTTTGATTTTCATCTTCTTTTTTTTTTTTTTTGAGATGGCAAAAAATTTATTAAGAAACTTGATAAGTGTATATCCAGTGGAAGAAAAGAGAGGAGGATCCAACCAAAGGTTGGATAGTGAGCCAAAGCCCAAACACCAATGGACATAGCTCGAAACACCTATGGCCTTCAAATGCCCAGATGAGACATTACAAACCAAATAGAAGTCCGACTTTGATTTTCATCTTACTATATGAGGGCTTCTCATGTTTGCCTCACAGTTACGAAGAGAAAAAGTTGTGTAAGAGGTGAAAAAAAATTCAAGTACAATTGGGCAGGGGTGACTTCAGGATAATCCCAAAAACGGTGGGTCATTCATGTGCATAAATTCTCTTTCCTACTATAAGTAAAAAAAAAAAAAAAAAAACAATCGTAATGACAATCGATAATCTAATTTGACAAAAAACACATCAAAAAGCTCAACAAGCTAGCTTTTCAACTAAAAAATGAAAGATATCAAAAGGTTATGTACAAAAATCCTTTTACAAGTTTCATGGAAAAAAAAGCTCCAAAACTTGTACAATTGCGTTTCACAGAGTTTCGCTAAGTCATGCGCCAACACCCCTCAACACGACACATTTTTGTAGAGTCTATACACTTAGCGATTTACTCTACAGAAATGTGTAGTGTTTAGGACTATTGGGGGCACCACTTGGCGGTGCCCTAAGACCACCAAATAATATTTCTTCGGAGGGTAAGGTGGGTTAAAGTGGAAATACAATGTAATGGGGCCGGAGTGTTCATCAAATTATAATAGGATTGCCTTTCTTGTTTTAACTTTTACGGAGGAGAGGATGGATTTCAAGTGGAGAGATAATCTAGTTTGGTGTCATCATAAAATTATAATGGTGTCATTTATCAATTTTAAACACAAAATTCAGTAACTGCAACTGGAGAAGTTGAGAACACGAAATGGTGCTCTTTCTTGTTTTATTACCTAAGATTATGATGGGGAAAAAAATCCCCCCTCCCCGATACCACTCTTATGTTCTGATACCACATGTTGGGATAAGCTGAATCCCACCCACAAGGGAAGCACAACAAACAAAAACAAAAACAAATCACCCAAGAATGAGAACACACAAGAAATTACATGGTTTCCCAAACTCGGGTACATCCACGGGTGACAAAGATATTCCACTATATGGAAAAATAGATAATTACAATGTGAGATGAAAAAACGCTCTCGAGCTTCTAACATCATGGCTCACACAATAATTTTCACTCACCCAATCTCTATTATTCCTCACATCTACACTCCTCTCACCTCTCGGTCAGTGTATCCGGCAACTCCCTAAGGGGCTATTAACTTGCGGGAGAATTTTTGGGAGGTTCACTATAGCATGTTTCTAACCCTACTAGTCCACTTCTAAAGTTCATAAGCTCTGTAGTCCATTGATAATTCCAATGACAAAACTACACTATGTAAAAGAAACAAGGGCCATGTTTGGCTACCAAAAAAAATTTATTTTTTCATTTTTTTCTATCTTGTTGCAACCACGTAACTACAACCACCACACCCACTGCCACCACAACGATGTTAACATATAACGTTATATGTGTGACAAAAATTTCTCTTCTCTTTTTTTAATCTTGTTTTTAGTTCTTCCCTTCCTGAACCCGCCACATCTTAACATATAACGTTATATGTTTGACAAAAATTTATCTTTTTTTTTTTAATACCTATTTTGAGCCCTTTCCTTCTTGAACCCGCCATACTTTGACATATAACGTTATTTGTAACATTCTGCGTTCTTATCTTATGTTTGATACTACACCAACAAAAGTGCACATATAATCTTATATAGTTATCTATGGATATTTGGAATATTATATGTGTATACCTGAACTTTGTACCATGCCAAATATATTCTCTGCATGTTGAAAAAGTACACATATAATCTTATATGTCCCAATCTGCATTGTTGCATTATGTTTTGTAAGACATTAATAAAAGGGCACATATAATCTTATATGGTTCAATCTATTCACTGTATTTAATAAAAAATGAAGAGAGAGAGAGAGAGAGAAAGTGTTACTACTCCTAGGTTCCTAGTGAGAGAGAAACAGTTCCTCACCATTAAAATCCAAACTCACTTACATTCAATAAATTCCACATGGATCCACAATTCATCCCATCCATCATAGACCCAAACCAAACAACCACCACCGTGAACCACCCCTCCACCACCCAAGCCTCCGACCACCCTGCCTCCACCATAGAGAACGGTGCCGCCCACACCAACCCCAGGAACAAGAAGAAGAAACTAGATGACGATGAACAACAAGAACAAGAACTGGATGGGATGAAGCTATTGACAGAGTGTATATTTGAGTTGAAGAAGGTGTCGCCGTGGCAGAGCCAGTTGACGGTCAGGGCGTTCGCAGTGAGCTTTGTTCTAAGACACACAGAGAGAGAGAGAGAGAGAGAAAGAAAGGAGGCTGTAAACCAGATTTATTTTTGGCCTAGAGTTTCTCTCTATATGACAGCTTATATAAGAGGGCACTTTTGTCTTGGTTTAGTGAGAAAAGTTCAAAATACCCCCCAACCTTTACAACAAAATTCAATTAGACTCCCAACCTTTTAAAAACTTCAATTTTATTCCCAACGATATCTTCCGTTAATCAAAATGCCCCCTTCGGTCCAAATGACTAACAGATTTCGCTAAAAACTCTATTAAATAGCGTCTCGATCGAAGTTTGATGATCCGAGCAACTAAATATGTTCAAAACGAGATTTAAAGGGTACCGACTAGAAATCAGTAAAAAAAAAGACCGGGAATGACTTCATCTGAACAGTTTTTTATTGAACGGATCATCGAAATTCGATTGGGAAAGGAGTGGTGCGGATCGATCCGGATTTTGTTCAAGTCCGGACATCCGAATTTTGCTTCAGTTTGCACCTCCCTTTTTCAGATCAAATTTGATGATCTGAGCCGCTCAATGTGTTCAAAACGTGATTTTAATCAACAAAAAAAATTATCTGGAAGGGCTACATCTGAATGTTTTTTTTATTGTATTGAACTATTCAATAAAAAACTGTTCAGATGAAACTCTTCCCGGCCATTTTTTTTGTTGATTTTTGGCGGATACATTTAAAATCACGTTTTGAGCACATTGAGATGCTCGGATCATCAAAATTCGATTGGGACGATATTTAACGGAGCTTTTAATGAAATCTGTTAGTCATTCTGATGGAAGTGAGCATTTTAATTAATAGAAGATAACGTTGGAAGTAAAATTGAAATTTTTATAAGGTTGGGAGTCTAATTGAATTTTGGTGTATAGGTTGGGGGTATTTTGAAATTTTCCCTTGTTTAATTTCTTTTTTAAAAGAAGTGGACTTAAAGCCTTACTAAACTATATTAGTGGACTGGAGGGGTTACAAATATTAAAGGTAGACTAACTGGGTTACAAGTTCTCTACAGTGGACCCTAGACCAGTTTTTATACAGTCACCCTTTGCTCCTTTTTCACAGTACTTGGCACATGCTCCTTTTATACACCCATGACATAAAAGCCCATCAACTGCCAAAGAAGAATCTTGAGCTCAATAAATGTGTTTACACCCATTTTTGGCCAAAAATTTAGAAAATGAATTTATGGGCGTAACGGTGGCCATTTGACCTTAAGAGGCCTCACAATCATGGGCCCAGGTAATTGGGCCAGTTTGAAGGCCACTGATTGGACAGAGCTGGGCAAAAGAGGTGGGCCAAATTAATGTTTCAAATCCTGTGATCACAGGCCCAAGCCCGAGATTGTCCAAAGGATTAAAATTAGCCCACTAAGGCTGGGTATTTTTATTCAAAGACCAGCCCCGCCCCGAGAGGTGACAAGGCCTTCAAGTAGGTCTGAATCAGTTAAAGCCAGGCCTTCTCTCCAGGCCAGGCTCAGAAGGCTTACAATGGGTAAAGGCCCATGAGTCACTACATGTTCAGGCCCATTCAATAGGCCCACTACTTTCAAAACATGCTTAAGGGCCTTTAATTACCAATAAAAAGCCTTACAATTGCTCACAGTCAGTTCAAAGGCCTTAAAGTTGCTCACAATCAGTTCAAAAGCCTTACAATTGCTCACAGTTAGTTCAAAGGCCTTAAAGTTGCTCACAATCAATTCAAAGGCCTTACAAGTTGCTTACAAGGAGGTCAAAGGCCTTACAAGTTGCTTACAAAGAGCTTAAAGGCCTGAAATGTTCCTGCTAGCTAATTAGGTCTGGGTAAGCTGCTCACAAGCAGCTCTAGGCCTAAACCGGTGCGACCCCCCTGCTTTAGCTTGAGACAGGTGGCGTGCATGCAACCCTGAGCAGGCCAGTTGATGACTCCTGCAGATCTAAGGAAGCTGCTCACAAGCAGCTCACCCAAGCCTACTTGATTTTTTGTTTCTGGATCCTTCTTCCATAAGGAGTCACGCCCAAAGGCTTTGGGGGTCCACAATAGATGCAAGGTCCAGTAAAATGATGGAAAGACTAGGGAAAATCAGTGGTGGGCCCGGAAGAACCCATTCAAACAGTAAATTGAGTGTCAAAGCAGCTCAAAAGGGCTGAGAGCTGCAGGAACTGATATTCTTTTTGCCCTTTCTGGAAAGTTTTGTGCAAGAAGAAGGCTTTCTCAGGCTTTTGCCGTTTTCTTGGAGTAAAAGACACGTTTTGCTCAAAGAATGGCTCTTCATTGGAGCATTTTGAAGCTACTCAAACCCAAACCTCAACTGAAAAGCCACATGGCAGTCATGCATTGAGGCATTTTGAAGCAACTCAAGTCATGTGGCTCCTATAAATACCAGTTTTGAGGGCCTTCCCAAGGGTCCACGACCTCAAATCTCACAACTTATGCAATTTCATTTCCATTTCTTTTACCCTTTCTTGTACTCACTTCATAAGTAGCTTAAGTTTTTATCACGTTCCTTGTATCCAAGCTTCATTAAACCGTTAATGGAGTTCGTTTGATCCACGTTTAGTCACGTTTCATCTTCATTAAACCGTTAATGAAGACCTTTTCATTCCCGTTTTAGACCTTGTGTTACTTTCTTCTCATTTTCTACAACGGTAGGAAATTCTAGAGTCCTTTTCGTTAAGGCAGCCAACGAACCATCACGTGGCCTTACCCTTTAGGCCAAGCACAGTCGCTCGAAAGGAGTTAGATCTTGAGGCTTCCAGGCCTTAAAAACAACTTGGACAGCAGTACTGTCCTGGCACGCCCGCGCATTCTAGGCCGATCTGGTTTTACACTTTTTGTGGAAAACAAAATGTACCTTATTTTTCCCGAGATAATTCCTGACCGGTCCTAATTTTTTAGTTCACAGCTGGAAAGATCGTCCTCAAACAAGTCCATGTGCACAATAATAGGTCCCTTACCCAAAAAATCCCATGCTCTTGCCTAGCTGCCTCCCTTGTGCACCATTTCTCTCTCTTCTCTCCCCACGCACCTAGACTTAGGTGCCGCCCTAGATTGTTAGAAGAGGAGGTTTTAGAAAAGGAAGGTAATTTCAAACTTTAAAATCATGTGTTTACGCTAATAATTTTTCTACCAATATGGATCTTATTCGATAGATCTCATTGAAATCTTTTAAACAGTGCAAAAAAAATTATTTTTCATTTTCATTATATTTGAGTTTAAAATTACCTTCTTTTTAAAAAAAAAAGGTTTAACAAGAAAGCAGAAAGGGGCCTTATCATTGTCTATAAAAGCAAAAATGATCTGACAAAAAATAGACCACTTATCACTGTCCGTGAAAGCAAAAAATGATCTGACAAAAAAAAGACCACACACACAAAACCTTTGTCCAGTTGTTCCACAAATAAAGCTGAAAGCACCATGAATATAACTTTTTTTTAAAAGCACCCCCCCCCCCCTCTCTCTTCCGGAGTATTTAATTAGTTTCCAATCCTTTAAATTTATATTTTTTTGTGTGTTTTGTTTGTCTTTTTAATTTTTTTTAAATCCAAGTTATATTTTTTGAATTAATCATCTGTCTCGATAAGAGGAGTCTAAAAAATATAAAATTATGATCGAAAGCAAAAAAAAATTCATTAAATACGACAAAAGTTGTAACGACCCTGATTTTTGGTAAATAAAAATTTCGTTAAATATTTGAATTTTATTTGAATTTCTTGGATCGCTTTAAAAATTTCTTTGAAATTCTAATAATCCGTCAAAATTAGATTTGAAACTTGAAAAATTGAATCATTTTACTCCAGACAATTTAGTCCTTCTCCCATGACTAGTATACTTGTAAACATACTCGTATATTTTTCGTAGTAATTAAATAATATCTTTAAATTATATTTCTCGGCTGGAAATTCTACTTGGCAAGTATAGTTTTAACCGATTAGTTAGCAAACCCTAACTACCGTTTGGCTTAGTTACATTTCCCTAACCTAGAGTGATGCATCGATGCCGAAGTGGTTAGTAGAAATTTTTGGTCTTTGCCTTGACCGTTGACTTGACTGCCTTGCTATGGCTTGGTTAGGCCTGCCTCGCCTTGGCGTCGGCTCACTGTCGGGCCTGCCTTGCCTTGGCGTCGGCTCACTGTCGGGCCTGCCTCGCCTTGGCGTCGGCTCACTGTCGGGCCTGCCTTGCCTTGGTGTCGGCTCGCTGTCGGGCCTACCTCGCCTAGGCGTCGGGTCACTGTCGGGTGGCTCTGCCTTGGCTGCCATAGGGTTCTGCCTTGGCGTCGGGTCACGCCTTGCTTTTGCCTTGGCGTTGCTGGGCTGCCTTGCTCTGGCCTTGCAGGCTCGCGCTAGCCGCTGCTTTGCTAGTGGGCGCGCTTTGCTTGGCTAGCGGGCCACCACCACCTGCCACAGCCAGCCTTTGCTTGGCTGGCGGGCGCTTGCCACCGCTTTGCTGAGGGCGCCTTGGCCATTGCTTGCTAGCAGCCTTTGCATCGCTTGCTAGCGGGGTCGCTTGGCCACCGCTTTGCTAGCGGGCTGCCTTGGCCACGCTCACGCCTTGCCTTGGCGTTTGGTACCGTCGAGCTTTAATATTCTGTTATTAGGCGATTTCCTACTAAATAAAACCAAAATACCACTCGAGTAATGAAAGCTAAGATTAAGTATCGTTAGTCTTTAACCAATTGGTTAGAATAGCCTAATGCCCATTTAGCCCAATCACTTCTTCCTAACCCTAGTTGGACCACTTGAACCTTTTTGTCTTTATCCATTGGACAATAAGTGCTAGGGAAATCTTTGTCCCTTGGACAATAAAGGCAAGTCTTGCCAATTAGGATGACAAGACAAGTCATCTTCCTTGTCTTTACTCAACCAAAGTACAACTATTATTACTTCTTTCTTGTGCTTTTGCAAGCAAAACCTTTCTAGGATTTGGACAACCCATAGAATCCCTCATGATAACCTAGAACAAGGTCAAAAACCCCTCATGAAAGCCTAGAAATGAAAATGACAAGGCATGGCATGCTTGAAAGACTTGATTGGACAATTCAAAGAAGCAAAAAGGAGAGAGGAAGAAAGAGAGGGGGGCTGCCCGAAATTTTCAGGAGGAGTGAGAGGTGTGTGCTTGAGTGTAGTACACTCCATTAAGCTACAAACTTAGCCTTAAGCTTATTACCCAATTGCCAACCCATTTCTAGTCTTCCAAAGTACTACCTAGCTAATGATTTTGGTACTTTTATCCAAGCAAAGCCCATCCTAGACTAGACAAGTCATAAAACCCTTCATGATAACCTAGGTTGCCTAAAAGATTGGACAAAGACAAGCCATGGAAGCATGGCATGCTTTCAAGCATGAAAATGACAAGCCCTGGAGCAAATTCATGGGAGAAGAAGAGAGAGGGGGGGGGCGGCCATGGAGGGAGAGGAGAGGCCAGGTTTTTGCCTATAAATAGCACCCAAAGCTCTCATTCAACTCACACCTCAAAGCATTGCTCCAACTTCTCTCTAGAAACCATTTTCTGTTTTTCTGGCAGCTTACTGCCCTTCGTAAATCCCCATTTTTCTCCTACTTAAGGTAGTTTTTAGGACTAACTTCTTTGGAGAAAATTGTAGAGCACTTCAAAACCTTGAAATTAGACCCAAGAACCACCCAAAACGGTCAAGAAATGACTAAGATATTGCCATCCGAAGTTCAGTAAAATGTCGGATTCCAGATTTCCAGACAGCAAACTGTCACTCCTTTATCACCATTTTTCTCCGGGCGAAAGTTGTTTCTAGGAACAACGTCCTTCACGAAAGTTGTAGAAAACTTCGAGATTTTCGTTTTAGACTCAAGAACGATCCTATTCGGCCAAGTATTGACCGAGTTACTGCCATCCAAAGTTTGGTCCAGATTTGGGAGTTTCGACGCCCGTAGCACCTTCCAACTAGCTTATTCGGCCCTGACTAGTTTCGGATCAAGGTAGAATATTCTTATACCTCTAACTCTAAGTCGTTTATCCCTTACTCTTCAATATTAAGCATATGGAGCTTTCTACTTACTTTAAAGGTGTGAAATGCACGAAAGAAAAACGATGCTTGTTTTCATAAAGTACCAACTTAGTTTGAAAGCAGTATACTTTGATCTTTGAATTGATTATGAGCTTAAAGGCATGTTTTGAGTATTTGTGAATGTTTGAAAGTATAAGTAAAGATTTATTCAAGAGCATCCTTACATGTAGCCTTATTCGTTAGTAATAATTTGAGTACGATTAGGTAATATAGAGTTGAATGATCTTGCTAGATAGATTACAATGAATGATTTAAGTCAATTATGGGTGAAAGTCCTACCGCGGAGTCTATGCATGAAAACGAGACACGAAAATCGAGAAAATAGAAACATGACACCTAGGCGTGGTTGATATGGATAAAAAGAGTTAAAGACAAGGTGTGTTTTGAAAACGCAATGTGGCCGGACTTGCCTATTGTGGGAATGCGTGTTACAAATG
This sequence comes from Rhododendron molle, assembly GCA_025413875.1. Taxonomy (NCBI): domain Eukaryota; kingdom Viridiplantae; phylum Streptophyta; class Magnoliopsida; order Ericales; family Ericaceae; genus Rhododendron; species Rhododendron molle. The sequence continues at coordinate 44,876,055 of CM046389.1, read as the reverse complement.
ATGAAATATTTTCGAAACTACATAATGACCAAATGTGGGGTGCATTATGTGAGTGTGTGTGTGTTGTGTGCCAATGGGAACCCGGCGCGGCGGAACCATTGTGAGGATACTCGGGAACCCGGCGCGGCGGAACCGAGGTTGGGTGTGTGGCTTGGTTATCCGCGGAGAGGAGCCAATGCAAATGTGTGCCAATGGGAACCCGGCACGGCGGAACCATTGTGAGGATACTCGGGAACCCCTGCGCGGCGGAACTGAGGTGGGGTGTGTTAAAAATGATTTTGAAATGCAAATGTGTAGCAATGGGAACCTGGCGTGGCGGAACCATTGTGAGGATACTCGGGAACCCGGCGCGGCGGAACCGAGGTTGGGTGTGTTAAATGTGATTTTCAAAATGTTGATTTGGATAATAAAAAGAATTTCGGAAAGATTGATGAATATGGTGACACAGTCTACGACGAGTCGCGTAGGAGAAACTCAGATATCACCGACACCAACGATAGAATAGTGTATGTGGATGTATCATTTGCCTTGTTAAACATGTATGTGTTATTCCGCTGCGTGTGCTAGAGTTGGTATGCTGCTCTTTTACTCTGATATTGGTAAATTATGGGTTAGCGGGTATAGGATTATTCTGCTGAGCTCTTGTGGCTCATGGTGTTACCTTTGGTGACCCTGACATATTATATCGGTGGCGACCCTGGTATAATGTGTCAGATTTTGTAGATGATCAAGATGAACAGTACACCTTGGAGGCTTTTGGAGCTAAGGAGCTGGCTAGGATAAAGCCGCAGGCGGAGCTATAGTTAGGAACCCTAGAACCCTTCATTTGTATAAATATGGAACCGTAGTGAGAGTTATGATGTAATAATGAGCCAGACTCCATTTGATTTTATAAATGAAATGTTTATTTAACGTACCCAAAAATCAGGGGCGTTACAAAAGTATCAAGCAACAATCTTATTCATCTAAAGTACTGTCTTATTTGAATTTTTCAATATTGACTCTTATTTTTATACTTTTTCGATTCGTCTCGTCGAGAAAAACGATTAACCCTCAAAATTACGACGAAATGCTAAACAAAAAGTTACGAAAAACAAAAAATACCAAAATAAATTTTAGATTTAGACGTTTACAAGAAGGCAATCTTACTTATGTTTATAACTTTGTGTAAATTTTTATTTTTTATAAAATTTATATTTTTAAAATGTACTCGACAAAATGTATCAAATAAGACTACTATTAGATATGAAATTCTGTGTAGGAAAAAAAGAATATGTATAGTCTTTTTTTTATTTTTGTTTTACACCTTCAAGTGTTAATTAATATTGTTAATTGCAAAATTTTCACTTTTAATTAACTTCATTAATTGTAAATTTACATTGTTAGTTGGAAATTTATATGTTAATTAACAATGTAAATCGTGAATTTATTATGTTACTTGTTATTTTATTAGGACAGAATAAAATGATAATTGAAAAATAAAATTTATGTTTTTATAATTTTATATCTAATATTGATCTTATAATGTAGATCTCTGAAGAATGTTCTAACGCTCTTTCAACTCCACAGAATTGGAGGGCTAAAAGTTTGACGTCAGTTTGGCATGGTTTTCTCTGGAATTGGGTGTAAGATGCAGAGAGAGCTTAAGGTGTAGGTAAAATGTCAAACACTGTTGTTGGTGCAATATGAAGATGGCTTAAGGTTCAGGTGAGGTTTTCACTCTATTCAACTCCCAATTCTGGGGAGGGCTAAGAGTCTTTGGAGATCTACTATTATTGATAGAAGATGGTTTTAGCCTTGGGTGTATTAATTTACCACTCAAAGGCTTAATGAGTCCTGAATGATGAGCTGATAGATTTCTGATTCATGCTGAAAGTTTAGCTCCTGGGATTCTCATGAGCTAAGGTGTTTATCATGCTACATTTATTTCTATTGGGCATAAGCTGAGGGATGAGCTGTTACTTCCTGTGTTGAATATTGATGCTCTGGATTGTCTGTAATTCTTATTCTCACTTCAATTGATGATGTTGTGGCTGCTATTGGATCTGATATACTCTTGTTGAATGTTCCAACTTGTGTGAATTGGAGACGTTATGAAGATGATCTGATATAGATTTGGTAAAGATTTTTCTATTGGGCTAGTGTAGCTCAACAAAATCCTTTTTTTTAAGTTCTAATGTCAGGCTATAGATTGCATGCTATTGTAGACACCCTATTTTGGACTGTCCAGATTAGTTTACTTACAGTCTTTGATTCCCCTATGATGATTAAGGTCAAGAACAGTCCGGGATTGTTGGTGCGTTTGAGCTTCGAGCTTTCCTAACTCCTTTAAACCATTGTCGAACCTGTTTCAAACCCCTCGAGCCAGAACCAAATGGCCTCAACAAAACCCTGCTTCGGCACGCCAATGATTGACTGACGACGCCGTTCCTTGCCACGTGTCGCCATCGGGCTTCAAAGCACACTCCATTGGCGCACGCCACCTCCTCAGTGGCGCACGCTACTACTTCCTCACAAATCACCTTTTTTCGACCACTTGCCCGAGACTTTCGCCGCCATGACGTGAGCTACAGCCCCCTGATGATTGTCCAGAACGGCTCCTCCTCTCTCCTACACCCTCCATCAATGCAAGTCTCATGCATTTAATGCATGGAGGCTCCTCCTCTCTGCCACCCCAAACAAAGCCTTAAGGCCAGCCGATCACCCTCCATCTCGCCTATAAATACTCCTTGCATTTATTTGCAAAGGGTTCAACAACTTCAATGCTCTCCCTCTCTCTCTCTCTAGTTTTTCTTGTCTCCTCCTTTCATGCATTGAAAGAGTAAGCAAGCAACACACCACTCCACTGCTCAGTCATACAACCTACATTTCCATCTTCCATTCATCCATTCATCCATCTCAAGGTTCAAACCATCCATCAATCTCAAACCAAAGGTATACCACCTTCTGTTCTGGAATTCATTTCGACTCCTGAGGGGAGGAACCCAGGCTGGTAATCAATACCAAGCTTGAGTTCAAAGCTGGCAAATAAAACAATGTAGTGGAAAATCGCTGGCGCGCCAATGCCGTTCATGTGCGTAAGGCGCTACCATGGCTTGCATGGCAGATCTAGTGTGGGGATCACCGATCATCCTCATTTCAGTTTCTCTTATTTCCGATCACCTTGAAGCATGCTAAAAATCGCTTTATCGCTTATATTTTAGGATCTGTAGCTTATTATCCTGCTTAAACTGCTTAGTAAGGCCCTCGATCTTTTCTCGTCCTCGTTCAACCCACCAAGCAAAGCCAAGCATCGACAGCGGGAACAAGTGGCGACGGGTTTCAATGACCGGGCGTGGCGCCACCTATACCGAGATCCAAAGGTCGCTCTTGCCTCCGCTTAAATTTTGGCCTCTATTTGATCCCCACTGCTTATGGGGTTTTCACTATTTGTTATCGCTTGATTTGTCGCTGCATCAGAATCAGATATATGTGGCTATATCAATCGCGTGGTTTGTCTCCGGGTGTGCACCGTCCATTCCGTGAGCCCGCAGGGTTGAGAGCAGGATCTGTGAGTTTGAGCTCACCGGCGCGCCAGCTTATGGGTGGCGTGGCGCTTGTCTTGGCATGCATCGTCAAATCACAGATGCCGATACGCCGTCACAAGACGACTCAGTGGCGACTCCAGCTTTGTTCAAAACACTCACGTATGCTTGTTCTCAATCTATTATACATTTGTTCATAATCCATACATTACATTTTGCCACATAAATACAATTTGTTATTTGTTAATCCCCATTAACTGTTCCCCCCCTAATTGGCTGAATAAATGATTAAAAGAGAGAAAATGCAAATGTTTTACAAAATGCCTAAGTAGAGACCGATCTTCTGATTGGGCGAGAGGGTGCCATAAAACCCTTCCTCTCTCGTAACGTGCTGAACCTCAGATATCGAAGGTGACGACGACCGCCTACAAGCCTTTTCAAATCAAGCAAGCGTGAGCAAAAACGTTTTTCAAAATCGGTTTCTTGGGTGTTTTCCGCAAAACCCGGGTGGCGACTCTCTCAAAACGGCATTTCGCCATGCTTTCAAACAAAAAGGGCGCAAACCTAACCCCATATACCAAAAACGCGGGATTTTTAGGGGCGTGTGCCCACAGCTATATATGATGTGCTTGGACATGAAGATATTTTTGGAAGCTAACATCTTTTAGTTACTTACTCATCTTGTAATAGACTTACTTTTGATCAAAGATGGCTTTGTAACTAATTATTCATAAATTCCTTTTGACTAGAAAGTGTGTAATGTTCTAAACACTTTGTACTTGTATCTGGTTAATTTGGGCTGTGGTGACAAAGTTGTAATTATCTAAAACTGGGGACTTGTTTGTAGATTGAACTGATGGGAAATCATTTTGGGTATTATTATTTACCTTATGCGAGGATCTTTTATCGAAAATGGTTTATTTATTCATGTTAAAAATCGAGGGTGTGACAGGCTTGAGCTTGAGAACTTTTTGAGACTGATTGTTTAAACTTGGCTCGAGCTTGAAGTTTTGTGTTCGTGATAAGCTTGGATTGGCTCGTGACATAGGCAAGTCAATCTCGAGCTTCCAAACATGAGCTAAGCTTATGATATTTCAAGCTTTCAAGCTGGAGCTTAAGCTCATTAAGTTTCAAGATGAATGGGCTAATTCAAAACAATAAAACCCTAACTAGAAGAATGTGATAGCAGCTTCAAATTTTCTTAATAAACTCTTTGAATTGTTCTATGGAAGATTGATATAGAATTTAATGTAGCCCTCAATTTTCATCTCATATTTTGAGATATTTATTAATTTATCCTTATATTTTAATTACTTACGGAATGACCCCTATGTTCACGAGTTTATCGAGTCAAACACTCATATGCTCATGTTTGGCTTGAATTTATAAACAAATGAAAAAATGTGATTGAGCTTGGCTTATATTTTTTATAAACGAGTTTGAACAATTCAAAAGTCGAGTCAAGCTCGAGCTGTTTGATTCGTTTAGCAACCGTATTTATCTATTCACATAAAGTCACAATTCATTTGAAAAGATGTTGCAACGGTTTTCGAAATTACCTCTCTTAATAGAAAAAAAAATTCAAAATAAATAAATAAATAAATGAAGACCCATTTATTATTTGAAAATCTCTGACAAGGCCAGTGGTAGAAAGATTCTAGGAGTGAAAAGAAAATATAAAATTTTCAAATCTTTTTATAAGTTGTGCAAAGAACATCGAGTTAGATATTTTGGGTTCAAATAGAATCATCATATTTTGATATTTTCCACATGTAGTAGGACAATTATTGGGTACTCTTGGGGCACCGCCATGTGTGTTCCACCAACTATATCCAACAAACATTATGTGGGGTCTGGAACTAAGTTTATGTATCCTATAAAAATTTGTGGTCAAAAGAACGGTGGAACACCATATGGTGGAGCCCAAGACAACTAAATATTAGTTGATGTAAAATTTGTTCCGTTTGGTACACATAATTTCTGGGAATATTTTATTGACTTGGTTGTGACATGAGAATGTTATCAAAAGTGGTACGATAACTTAAGACGGTTGATCTAGGATGGGATTAAGGATGAATTTTTCATTAAAAGTTTGTCTATATCTTAAGGATGATGCTTGTAACGCCCCAATTTTTAGGAACATTAAATAAATAATTTTAAAACATAATTTGTCATTTATTTAAATAAAGAGAATAATTAAGTCGTTGCAATCCAATTAGTCTTATAAATTGAAATTACATTATTCTAAATTTTGGAAAGGTGCTAAGATAATTCCTACTCCTTAGGGTATCCGTCTTCTTCTGCAACCACCTGTCCTTCACCAAATTCCTCCAGACTGTAGTACCCTTCCTGTCCATCTCTATTATCTAGCATAAGATGCCAGGTCCACAAAAAGTAGATCCGATGAGCAATTAAACTCAGTAGCTAACTTCTACCCCTATGTCCCTTACACTAACAAATATAGTATATATAACTTTGAATAGTAAATTTCAGGAGTCAACAGTTAAATAAATAAATAAATAAATAAAATCAACAGATAAAGTGTCAGTGTCTTATCAGAGTTTATCATCATCGCAGTGTATCGTAATCCGTGTCCTCATTTTCACAATTTCCAAAATCATTTTTACAAAACACGCCTTTTGAAAGCATTTCCAATGAGACTACCAAGTCCGGCCCCATTGGCATTACTCACACAAACAATGGGCTACCAAGTCCGGCCACATTGCGATCACATCATACCTCCAACGGGCTACCAAGTCCGGCCACATTGGCAACACACACACGCAATGGGCTACCAAGTCCGGCCACATTGCGGTCACAAAAGTATTTTCACACAATGGGCTACCAAGTCCGGCCACATTGGCAACACACACACAATGGGCTACCAAGTCCAGCCATATTGTGAACACAACAAAATTTTCTTTTCTTTTCGAAACACACCTTTTTATTACCGACACCCTACGTTTCGTATTTCTAGACTTTCTCAATTTTTGTGTCTCGTATACATGCACCATTTCCTTGCGTAAAAAAAAATGATAAAGATAATATTAATAGTAAACTAAAGTCATGCAATAGTAATTATTCTGAGTTTTCCAAATCGCCTCTACTTGTCAGTCGAAATTATATTGGTACGTGTCCTAAGAATAAAATCCTACATGTTAATAGTAATACACTTGTCCTAAAAAAATAAATTCTTCCACGTAGCAACTGTTGGTTTCCCGCTACAGTTGGATTCCCAATCCATAACAGTGAACCAATGTTTAGCTTTTGTTTTCTTCTTTTGTTTTCTTTCTTTTTTTTTTTTATAAATATCGTAATGTAAGCCCAGTAAAAAAAAATAACGATGATATACTTAATTAGGTGAGTAATTTTAAGAGGTTTCTACGTTCCTCATGATCGATAATAAGGGTATTCATCATTTAATTCCAGAAATTAATTTGACACGTGATTATATATAAAAAAAATTTAATTTCAATATCGGATAACACATCCATGTTATACTTAGGTGGGTAGGTAAAAGATTTCTACGCTTCTCGATCGATAATAATGGTACCCTCAGTTATGCCATCCTTTTAGACGAATATAGCACTAATATTCACTTTAGTCTATTTTTATCGTGCAATCGGTATGAATCTTCTTTTCGTTAAAGTATTCTATGTTTTAACTTCTGCAATATTACTTTGGTACAGTAAACTTAACTAATGGACTTTCCACTTCGCAGATCCCATCTCGTATCATCTAATTTTTCCTTTCCGAACAATATACTTTATAATTTTTAACATGCGTTAATACAAACAACATACAATTTTATTTCTCTAATAATTATTATAATTTTTTACATTATACTTAGGTAAGTAGGAAGAAGGTTTCTACCGTGCTTGTAGTAGGCTAAGGTATGGCGGCGTGAGGACTGAATCAGCGGCACCACTCTTCCTCCTTTTCTCCTTTCTCGGCCAGCTATCTCTCTTTCTTTAGAATTCTCTCAGGAAGACGTTTAGATGTGGCAGAAGTGTGTGTAATTAAGGAGAATAAGGGGGTATTTATAGGCTATTGGGTCTCTCCCCTAAGTCGGCAAATCTCTCTCTCCCAAACTTAATTGGGCCGAAAGAAAAGGTGGAACCATGTCTTGTGATTGTATAAGAGAGTTAATGTAATCTTTATCTCTTTTCTTTCTCCCATCTTCGTCTCTCTCTCCCTCGGCAGCTTTCTTTCTCCCTTAATATTCATTTCTTGCCCTCCACACTTCTATCCAATTGGCTAGGTTCTTAGTATAGCATTAATTGCACCTATGAAATCTTATCCTTCCTCCTCTCTCATTCTCTCGGCTAGTTCTCTCTCTCTCTCTCTCTCTCTCTCTCTCTCTCATGCACGTATGTGTGTGCTTGGGCCCAAAGTAATGGAAACATGCCACATGCTATCATAACTAATCCAAGTTCTCTTTATTTATTTATTTATTTTTTTCTTGCCCACCAAGCTACAATGGGATTAGTATGATAATAGGATAAGTATATACATGTACATATATATACATATCAGGTTTACCGTTAGATAATATTAATTACGAAAACAATTTAATGAATCAAAACAATTTAATCAATGTTTCAATAAAATGTTCAATTTTATTTGGAAAAAAAAATAGGTCGAAAATCCGGGTCGTTACAATCTATCCCCCTTAAAATAATTTCGTCCTCGAAATTAAAGTATACGTTGTCAAAATAAATTTTTTTTTTTTAGAAAAATATAATCCATATTAAATTTTTTTTTTTTATATGATTGGAAGTAAAACTCAATGTTTGATTTATTGCACAATCTAATTAACACCGTCCTAATAATCACAAAATTACCCTCTAATAACCTCAAAATTCCGTGACCCCTTAAAAAAAAAATATGTACGTCAATCTATTTCTAAGGTGATGTCGAGATCTGTCACATTGATTCCGTGGGCTATTCTAATAACTAGAAATTATATTGAAGGCTCAATAATATTACTACATAGTCGGATCGATGCCTGAGGATCAAACTATACTTATTCTTAAGCAAAAGGAAGCTAAGGTGATTTCTTAATCCTGTCTACGTTCCTCTTCTTCAGCCACACACTATTTAGTATTGAGTTCCTCTTCCTGGAGCGCAAAAATACGTCCTCCTTTAATGCCACCATACTCAGTAGATCTTTTTGGTGGTTGATCCCCAGCCCCAGTGTTCTTCTCCTTCTGAGGGTGTGAATAGTCCATCCTGTAAGTGTTTTACTAGTGGTTATCTGAGATCGTATAAACTCATAGTCTTGTTCGAAGCTTTGAGCTAGCAAGAGTTCTCGATGTAGCACAGGTATAGTAATGATAGCACGCATGCTTGCTTGACCATTACTTGATGACGCCTGTAGTTCGAACTCGTTTAGCGTCTCTATCATCTCCCATTCTTTCATAACTACTTTAGCTTTTTGCTCTCGATTCTTTAGACTCAGAGCATCAGCCACAACGTTAGCTTTGCCTGGGTGATAAGACATGGTAAGTTGGTAGTCCTCGAGGTACTAGACCTTCTTTGTCTCATGTTCAACTCCTTCTGAGTAAACAAGTACTTGAGACTCTTGTGATCGGGGAAAACCTCAAATTGCTCTCCATATAGATAATAGCGCCAAGACTTGAGCGCAAAACCCGCTGCTGCTAATTCCCGATCGTGCGTAGGGTAATTTCTCTCATGCGATTGAAGTTGGCGAGATTAATTCTTAAGGAACAACTTTTCCATCTTGCATCAAAACGTAGCTCAAGCCATCTTTAGAAGCACCACAATAGATGGTGTAGCCTATATTTCGCTCCGGAATGATAAGTATGGGCGCACTTGCTAGCCTCTTCTTCAACTCTTGGAACGTCTTTTCACAAGCCTCGCTCCAGTCAAACTTAACTCCCTTTTGTGTCTGTCTTTTCATCGGTTTGGCAAGAATCGAAAAGTCTTGAATGAACCGTCGGTAGTAGCCGGGCAATCCCAGGAAGCTTCGAATTTCAAATACTATCATAGGTTGCTTCCAACCCAATACAGCTTCCACCTTGCTATTGTCCAGAACAATTCCGTCTTTAGACACCACGTATCCAGGAATTTGACAATCTTCGAGCCAAAACTCGCACTTACTGGCCTTGGCGTAAAGTTGGTTATTTCTAAGCACTTGTAGTACAATCCTGAGATGCTCCTCATGTTCCTTCTTCGACGTAGAGTATATCAAGATGTCGTCAATGAACACTATCATGAATTTGTCTAGGTAGGGTTGAAAATTTGTTCATGAAACACATAAATATCGTGGGGGCATTAGTGAGTCCAAACGGCATTACTACAAACTTGTAGTGCCCGTATCTTATTCTGGAAGTAGTCTTGGAGATTTCGTTGTCTTGGATCCTTAGCTGGTAGTATCCTGATCGGAGGTCAATTTATGAGAATAAGTCGCTCCTCTCAATTGATCTAACAGGTCATCTATTCTAGGTAGCGGGTAACGATTTTTGGATTGTGACTCGGTTCAGTTGCCTATAGACAATGCAGGGACGGAGTGTTCCTTCTTTCTTCTTCACAAACAAAGCGGTGCTCCCCTGGGTGATGTGCTTAGTCGAATAAAACCCTTGTCATGCAGGTCTTACAATTGGGTCTTGAGCTTCCTCAGTTCCGCAGGTGGCATCTGGTATGGGGCTTTGGAGATTGGGGCGGTTGTAGGTTGAAGTTCTATAGTGAAATCTAATTCTCAGCGCGACAGTAGTCCAGGGAGTTCTTTGGGAAAAACGTCAGCATATTTGATAGGCGCGTAATATCATAGATATAAGTGCCTAAGTAGGGCATTTTAGCGCATTAGAGGCGTGATTTATTCCATTTTTCACTTGACGCCGTACTTTGTCTTGGTTTTGTGTTTTTAGTATTTTCTCAGGTAATAAGGCGGATTTAGCGCCAAGATTAGATTGTGAGGCCTTGAAGCCGATAGTTGGAGAGTTTGATACAAAAAGCGCAAAATCAAATTTTATTTCGTGCCAAAACAAAACCGGTCGTCGAAGCAATTGAAGTTTGAAGCGGCAATTGATGAGTTTATGGCATTGACTGGACTTATTTGGGTCAAAAACCATTAGGCCCAATCATTTATTGGCTGGGAATTGGAAGAATTATAAGTGAGCCAATAATTAGTGGACTGATGGAAAATTGGCCTTTGGAAAAGGAAAAAAAAAGGTTTTACACGGCATGGCTATTACAGAGTATAAAAGGAGCAAGGGTTTTACTGTTTGGGGATCTTTTTTTTCGCACGCTGTCACTTTTACTTTTATTAGAAAAGAAACGAAGAACGGGACGGATATAATTCCCACGGAGCTACACAGAACAGGGCGCTGGGAATCTTCTTGGATTCCCACGCACGGTAAAAACAAAGAACAGAGGCTGCCGCCGTGGAATAGAGGAACCAGGCTGCCGAGATCTCCTTCTGTTCCGATCCGAGAGTTTTTCTTCTGAATTTTATTTCTTTCAAGTTATGTGACGTTTTGTTTAATTACTCGCATCCCAGTAACTCGTATTAATTTCCGCTCTTTAATAAATTTGTTCTTTCGTACTTGTTTGGTTTGGATCTTTTGTTTATTTTCCGTATCAAGTAACAGAAGCATGATTAATTTTAGGGTTTTATTCCTTTTATTTTTAATAATGAGTGAGTAGTTTTTCTGAGGTTTGGTCGTCGGGTAAAAGCGCGTCGCGACCTAATTACGATTCGTCTCGCAATTTTTTCGTTCATTGATTTAATTAAATAATTTTAGTTGGTGAAAACTACGTTCGTTGGACGAATCCGAGGCATTGCCGGGACTCATGTGAGCGGGAACGGGGGACCAAAACCTATTCGCCGTTGTGTACGGGACCGGCAACCTTAGGATTCGCATCCTTCGGAGTTTCCAATTCTCCCTAATTTTAACCGTTTCTAGAACTCTGAAAAGCGAGCAAATTCTGATTGCGTAGCGAGCGCCGAATTCCCTACTACCATGCCTCTCTTTTTAATCGTTTGAGCAAGTTATTTGTTAGTTTAGTTAATTAATCAACCAAAAAACAGGGGTGGCTACCTAAGAGCCAGTTTAATAAGTAACAACCCGAGTTTTTTTGTCAGCACACGTCACTGTCTCTGTGGATTCGATTCCGGACTTACCGGATTTATTATGCTACACCGGTACCAGTCTTGCGCTTGGGACACCCATAGTTTAGAGTTAGGAAATCGGTCAAGCATTTTTGGCGCCGTTGCCGGGGACGGCGTTGTGTGTTGAGAATTCGGGTAATTTGTAGTTTTTTTTCTTTTCTTTTCTTTTTCTTTTTCTTTGTTGTTTTTAGGATGAGATAGAAAAACTGTTCTTTTCTTTTTCTTTTTCTTTTTCTTTGTAGTTTTTAGTTTTTAGGACCCAAAAAAAAAAAAATATTCCTGTAACTATGCAAGGATATTATTATCCCGATTATGGTTATCCTTCACCTTGCGTAGTTGTCCCACCAGTGGGGATGGCCTCTTCTACTTGGCTCCCTGAATTCCATGGTATGGACCATGAAAGTCCTAATTCTCATATTAAGGCTTTCGAGGCCAAAGTAGACTTACTTGGGTATGATCCGGCATATTTAGAGTGCACGCGTGTGAATCTCTTTCTCTCGTCTTTAAAGGGTAGAGCCCGGGATTGGTTCATTTCCCGGAACCTTTATACTGTTTGGTCTTGGCCTGAGTTAAAAGAGAAATTCTCCACCAAGTTTCTTCCTTCTTATATAAAATGGACTCTCAAACAACAAATTGAAACATTTTCTGCAAAAGATAATGAGTCCTTTTATGTAAGCTGGGAACGTTACAAGGACTTGCTCTGTTTAATCCCACATCATGGATATAAAGATTTTCAAATAGTGACATATTTTTATGACGGACTTTCTCAGAGGGGTCACCAACTTTTGGACATGATGTGTGATGGAGATTTTCTTGGTAAAATAGCAGAGGATGCTTTAAATTGCCTTAATTTTTGGGCCAACATTCAAAAATCACGGGTGTGGGAGAAAGAGTCTATTAATCTTTATGCAAAAGAGGAGATTGAGCCAATTAATTCTGTTGAGAGCGTAAGGTTAGGAGAAGAGCATCATGTCCATGGTTCTTTCCAAAAGGAACCTAACTATATTGACGACTCTGATTCGGAGTCCGAAAGTTTCCTTGAGGAAGTAGGGAGCAATGGGCTTCATGGCCACTGTCCCCTTACCATCGAGTCACCTACCCTCGAGTCTCCTATCCTTGAGTCTCCTGCCCTTGAGACCTCTACTTTTGAGCCTCCGACCTGTGAGCCTTCCCCTATCCTTGAGTCCAATGTGAAAATCGAAAACTCCTCCGAGTTTGAAAAGGTTGAAGAGCTTATTGTCCTAGGTTCCCCTATTGAGTTCCCCCCTCTGTGGGACGATCCATTAGAGAAATATTCCCCTGCTGAATACGAAAAGGGGGATCACTCATACTATTTGTGGGAAGTGTAGGATAGGGAGTATGCGGCCAAGGGTAGGACTTCTATTTTTGAAAAACAAGATGTTATTGGGGTGGAGCTAGTTGAAAAATCAGACTTAAAGGAAGTGGCTATGAATGAGGAATCGGAGTTGGTGGTAGTAGACCAGATTGATTTTCTTGAGTCCTTGCTCACGCAGGACAATTCATTAGGAATCTATCCCACTGCAGCAGAGTTAGATCTTGAAATTGATTATTTGCAATCCTTGATGAACGAGCAAGACAAAAAGTATGAGACCAAGAGTTGGTCTCCTACTATTGAAAAGCAAGATGTCGTTGAGATGGGATTAGTTAGGGATTCGGAGTTTATGGACTCCTTGCGGGAAGAGTATGACACGACGGTTAAGGCCGATAGTGAGGGGCCGGAACTAATTGACGTTGAGCATGTGGATTTTCTTGGTGTGGATAATCTGTTTCCTCATTCTGATTTTATTGAATTCATCAACACCTTGAAAATCGATTTGGCTCACAATGCACAGTTGGAGGAGTGTAAGTTTTTGAAAAGAACTCGGCAAAAGTATTATTCGAAATATCTTTTCTTGTGGTGTGGCCGAATTCAATTTTTGACATTGAGTGTGGAATGGGGTAGTGTGATCATGATAATAATTTTTGTTGGAATGTTATATGCTCGTGAGCCATGTTTATCTCCCTCTCTCTCTCTCTCCGTCTCTCTCTCTCTATTAAAATTAATTCAAAAAAAAAATTTCTTTTTATTTCTTTTTCATCTTATTTTTCTTGTGGCCCGGCTACTACGAGCGGGCAGTACTAATGCCATTTGCATGTTTTCGGTAGTTGTGGTTTCAGTCTTTTGGCAGGGTACGCGTGCTACCACACCAGCCTTGGTAGATTAGACCTCACCGCTGGGGTGATGGAGGCATTCAGGAGCTCTAAGTCATGAGTGCCATTACGTGTGGCGGTTGTAAGCCCGAAGCCCCCAGCGCGGCCTTGTGTGACTAGCTGTGGCCCCACTATTTGGGGCCAAGGAGCAAGCCCTGGGGCAGCTGCAATGACGAGAAATGAAAAGGCGACAAATTCCTCGAACATCGGCCGAGGTCATGGTGGTTGGCTGCCACCCCAGGTTCACTCTTTTCTTTTCTTTGTTTTTATTTTTCTTTGTCTTCATGCTCTGGGGACATAGCATGTTTCTAGTTGGGGGGAGAGTGTACCTTGTACATGTTTTTTGTGCGTTGCTAGAATATTTTTTAATTTTTATTTTTTGGGGATACGTTTGTTATGCTTGATGGTATGATTAGGCGAGCATGTTAGAATTTGCTGAATTATTATGCCTGTTTAATTCAAATTCATGCATATATTTGGCGGCCTTTGTAAACATGTTTTGTACCGTAGATAACGTTGAGTATGTGTCCCCACGTAGTTAATAGTGCATTCTGATAAACATGCCCGAGTTCTTTGTTTTCTTTTTCTCGCGTTTGCTGAAAATAGTAGGCTTTTGTTTCACAATTGAGTAGCTATATATTTTGCATGCATTTGTGAGAGTTGGTAACGTGCATAGGGGATGAGACAAGGCATTTTTGCATGATTGGACCACATACGAGTCCCATTGACCAATCTTAAACCAGTTCGAGTCAGTTCCTGAGTCTAGCCTAGGAAACCGGTGTGTGGGTTGGATTGAAGTTGGGGGGTCTAGCTTTGTGCATCATGGGTGTCTTGTTGCATTGGATTTGGAGCATCGTTGTCGTCGAAAGTGAAAGTGAAGAAGTCTTGATGGGTGTCATGTTTTGCTACCAAACACAACCTTCAAGCCATAAAACTATGTTAAAAAAAAAGGGAGAGAGAAAAGGAAAAAAAAGAAAAAAAAACACAAAAAAAAAAACATGGAATAGAAAAAGGAGTTGAGGCAAGTTGGTTGGGCCTAACACATGCTGGCACATCAGAACAGGTGGTTACATGGGCGTGTTACAGAACAGTTTTTGACTCTATTTGAGCCGCCTTAGTTTCCGGACTTAGAGATCAGTGACGACTTTGCCAAGAGTAGTTCAGATTGATTTTGGACTTCCGTGATGCATGAGGCTAGGGTGGTGGTGGTGTTTTGTGTCGTTCCATGTGGTGGTGTCATTTTATGTGTTGTTTCGAGTCTTTCGTGTCGGTGGATTATCTTTATTTCCTATTAGTTCATGTGGGTCTGTAATAACTTTCGTAGTAGTTATTTGGTTTTATTGTTTGAATATGGTTTGGTTGGCATCAATGGGTGCATACCAGGTAGTTAAGGGGAAGGTGGCGGCCAGTCTGGGTAGTTAACCTTGCGCTACTATAGGCCGCCGCCTAATTTGCAGTTTCCCTTTCGTTGAAACCACGGTCTTTATAAGCCTAATTAAGTCCTTAGTAGATCCTGCGCACGTTGTTTGACTCTCGTTCATGCATGTTTGATATTAATGTTGCTCATTTTGTGGAATCGTGATTGTATATATTGTGCTTTTACTCTTTGTAAGCGTTGTCTTTGATTGGCACGTGGTGGCCTTTGTTTCGGTCCCACGTAATTCGCCAAGCGCTTTTTATGGGATGTTTGAGAGTTCCAGTGAGCGAGTGTAGCATCTTTGCCTTCGTGGGGCATTGATCTCTGCATGTGTTTCGGCGCTAATATTGTTTATCTTTTTGCCAAGGCATGCATGTGTTTGAGTTGCAGGTAAGTGAGGAGGCGGAAATCTTTCGGCCCGTGTATTTATTGTACAACATGCATAACCTTCGTATCCCTGTTTGTGTCTTGTTAGTTTTTATTTTGTCATTTTTCTTTAAGTTCGTTACTCGGGACTAGCAACGCTCAAGTTGGGGGGTGTGATAGGCGCGTAATATCATAGATATAAGCGCCTAAGTAGGGCATTTTAGCGCGTTAGAGGCGTGGTTTATTCCATTTTTCACTTGATACCGTACTTTGTCTTGGTTTTGTGTTTTTAGTATTTTCTCAGGTAATAAGGCGGATTTAGCGCCAAGATTAGATTGTGAGGCCTTGAAGCCGATAGTTGGAGAGTTTGATACAAAAAGCGCAAAATCAAATTTTATTTCGTGCCAAAACAAAACCGGTCGTCGAAGCAATTGAAGTTTGAAGCGGCAATTGATGAGTTTATGGCATTGACTGGACTTATTTGGGTCAAAAACCATTAGGCCCAATCATTTATTGGCTGGGAATTGGAAGAATTATAAGTGAGCCAATAATTAGTGGACTGATGGAAAATTGGCCTTTGGAAAAGGAAAAAAAAAGGTTTTACACGGCATGGCTATTACAGAGTATAAAAGGAGCAAGGGTTATACAGTTTGGTGATCATTTTTTCGCACGCTGTCACTTTTACTTTTATTAGAAAAGAAACGAAGAACGGGACGGATATAATTCCCACGGAGCTACACAGAACAGGGCGCTGGGAATCTTCTTGGATTCCCACGCACGGTAAAAACAAAGAACAGAGGCTGCCGCCGTGGAATAGAGGAACCAGGCTGCCGAGATCTCCTTCTGTTCCGATCCGAGAGTTTTTCTTCTGAATTTTATTTCTTTCAAGTTATGTGACGTTTTGTTTAATTACTCGCATCCCAGTAACTCGTATTAATTTCCGCTCTTTAATAAATTTGTTCTTTCGTACTTGTTTGGTTTGGATCTTTTGTTTATTTTCCGTATCAAGTAACAGAAGCATGATTAATTTTAGGGTTTTATTCCTTTTATTTTTAATAATGAGTGAGTAGTTTTTCTGAGGTTTGGTCGCTGGGTAAAGGCGAGTCGCGACTCAATTACAATTCGTCTCGCAATTTTTTCGTTCATTGATTTAATTAAATAATTTTAGTTGGTGAAAACTACGTTCGTTGGACGAATCCGAGGCATTGCCGGGACTCATGTGAGCGGGAACGGGGGACCAAAACCTATTCGCCGTTGTGTACGGGACCGGCAACCTTAGGATTCGCATCCTTCGGAGTTTCCAATTCTCCCTAATTTTAACCGTTTCTAGAACTCTGAAAAGCGAGCAAATTCTGATTGCGTAGCGAGCGCCGAATTCCCTACTACCATGCCTCTCTTTTTAATCGTTTGAGCAAGTTATTTGTTAGTTTAGTTAATTAATCAACCAAAAAACAGGGGTGGCTACCTAAGAGCCAGTTTAATAAGTAACAACCCGAGTTTTTTTGTCAGCACACGTCACTGTCTCTGTGGATTCGATTCCGGACTTACCGGATTTATTATGCTACACCGGTACCAGTCTTGCGCTTGGGACACCCATAGTTTAGAGTTAGGAAATCGGTCAAGCAATATTCGCAGACGATGTGGGGTAGTCCTAATTCTATGCGGTCGGTTTCTTCCAACTTGAGGTTAGCTAGCCATCCAAAAAGTTGGTCTTGCCATTTGGTTCGTCGTGTTGTAGAAGTCGAAGTCTGTCTATCCCCCTTAAATTTGGAACACGTCCCATTCAAAGTATAATCCGTCATCTCCTTCCAATATCAATCACGGTCCACGTAGCGGATGGTCAGTCGGTTGCTAAAATGGTGTTAAGGCCTATGACTCAATAGTTGCTAGCTAACCAATGTCAAGAACAAAGTAAAAGCGAATAGTTTTTTTTTTTTTTTAATGTTTGTAAACGTGTTATTTGACTTATAGTAAATTATAGTAAAAGTAATCAATTACCTAGGATTCTACTAATATTTAACTATACAAGTAATACCACATAAGCAGATAACTTGTCACATACAAGTCAAACATGTAAGACCTATGTGTTCTCAATGTACATTTTCGAAGCCTAAGTTGGACGAAAACTAAATAATAATTATAGGTTAGGGAAAAAAAAAAATTTTTTTTTTAAGGGTAACATAAGTAATAATTATAATAAATCAGGTTTACACCTTCGGAAAGTGATCTACCCCATCTACCCAAGGCCGAGGTTTTGAACCTAAAGCTCTGATACCAAGTTGTAACGCCCCAATTTTTAGGAACATTAAATAAATAATTTTAAAACATAATTTGTCATTTATTTAAATAAAGAGAATAATTAAGTCGTTGCAATCCAATTAGTCTTATAAATTGAAATTACATTATTCCAAATTTTGGAAAGGTGCTAAGATAATTCCTACTCCTTAGGGTATCCGTCTTCTTCTGCAACCACCTGTCCTTCACCAAATTCCTCCAGACTGTAGTACCCTTCCTGTCCATCTCTACTATCTGGCATAAGATGCCAGGTCCACAAAAAGTAGATCCGATGAGCAATTAAACTCAGTAGCTAACTTCTACCCCTATGTCCCTTACACTAACAAATATAGTATATATAACTTTGAATAGTAAATTTCAGGAGTCAACAGTTAAATAAATAAATAAATAAATAAAATCAACAGATAAAGTGTCAGTGTCTTATCAGAGTTTATCATCGCAGTGTATCGTAATCCGTGTCCTCATTTTCACAATTTCCAAAATCATTTTTACAAAACACGCCTTTTGAAAGCATTTCCAATGAGACTATCAAGTCCGGCCCCATTGGCATTACTCACACAAACAATGGGCTACCAAGTCCGGCCACATTGCGATCACATCATACCTCCAACGGGCTACCAAGTTCGGCCACATTGGCAACACACACACGCAATGGGCTACCAAGTCCGGCCACATTGCGGTCACAAAAGTATTTTCACACAATGGGCTACCAAGTCCGGCCACATTGGCAACACACACACAATGGGCTACCAAGTCCGGCCATATTGTGAACACAACAAAATTTTCTTTTCTTTTCGAAACACACCTTTTTATTACCGACACCCTACGTTTCGTATTTCTAGACTTTCTCGATTTTTGTGTCTCGTATACATGCACCATTTCCTTGCGTAAAAAAAAATGATAAAGATAATATTAATAGTAAACTAAAGTCATGCAATAGTAATTATTCTGAGTTTTCCACATCGCCTCTACTTGTCAGTCGAAATTATATTGGTACGTGTCCTAAGAATAAAATCCTACATGTTAATAGTAATACACTTGTCCTAAAAAAATAAATTCTTCCACGTAGCAACTGTTGGTTTCCCGCTACAGTTGGATTCCCAATCCATAACAGTGAACCAATGTTTAGCTTTTGTTTTCTTCTTTTGTTTTCTTTCTTTTTTTTTTTTTTTTTATAAATATCGTAATGTAAGCCCAGTAAAAAAAAATAACGATGATATACTTAATTAGGTGAGTAATTTTAAGAGGTTTCTACGTTCCTCATGATCGATAATAAGGGTATTCATCATTTAATTCCAGAAATTAATTTGACACGTGATTATATATAAAAAAAATTTAATTTCAATATCGGATAACACATCCATGTTATACTTAGGTGGGTAGGTAAAAGATTTCTACGCTTCTCGATCGATAATAATGGTACCCTCAGTTATGCCATCCTTTTAGACGAATATAGCACTAATATTCACTTTAGTCTATTTTTATCGTGCAATCGGTATGAATCTTCTTTTCGTTAAAGTATTCTATGTTTTAACTTCTGCAATATTACTTTGGTACAGTAAACTTAACTAATGGACTTTCCACTTCGCAGATCCCATCTCGTATCATCTAATTTTTCCTTTCCGAACAATATACTTTATAATTTTTAACATGCGTTAATACAAACAACATACAATTTTATTTCTCTAATAATTATTATAATTTTTTACATTATACTTAGGTAAGTAGGAAGAAGGTTTCTACCGTGCTTGTAGTAGGCTAAGGTATGGCGGCGTGAGGACTGAATCAGCGGCACCACTCTTCCTCCTTTTCTCCTTTCTCGGCCAGCTATCTCTCTTTCTTTAGAATTCTCTCAGGAAGACGTTTAGATGTGGCAGAAGTGTGTGTAATTAAGGAGAATAAGGGGGTATTTATAGGCTATTGGGTCTCTCCCCTAAGTCGGCAAATCTCTCTCTCCCAAACTTAATTGGGCCGAAAGAAAAGGTGGAACCATGTCTTGTGATTGTATAAGAGAGTTAATGTAATCTTTATCTCTTTTCTTTCTCCCATCTTCGTCTCTCTCTCCCTCGGCAGCTTTCTTTCTCCCTTAATATTCATTTCTTGCCCTCCACACTTCTATCCAATTGGCTAGGTTCTTAGTATAGCATTAATTGCACCTATGAAATCTTATCCTTCCTCCTCTCTCATTCTCTCGGCTAGTTCTCTCTCTCTCTCTCTCTCTCTCTCTCTCTCTCTCATGCACGTATGTGTGTGCTTGGGCCCAAAGTAATGGAAACATGCCACATGCTATCATAACTAATCCAAGTTCTCTTTATTTATTTATTTATTTTTTCTTGCCCACCAAGCTACAATGGGATTAGTATGATAATAGGATAAGTATATACATGTACATATATATACATATCAGGTTTACCGTTAGATAATATTAATTACGAAAACAATTTAATGAATCAAAACAATTTAATCAATGTTTCAATAAAATGTTCAATTTTATTTGGAAAAAAAAATAGGTCGAAAATCCGGGTCGTTACAATCTATCCCCCTTAAAATAATTTCGTCCTCGAAATTAAAGTATACGTTGTCAAAATAAATTTTTTTTTTTTAGAAAAATATAATCCATATTAAATTTTTTTTTTTTATATGATTGGAAGTAAAACTCAATGTTTGATTTATTGCACAATCTAATTAACACCGTCCTAATAATCACAAAATTACCCTCTAATAACCTCAAAATTCCGTGACCCCTTAAAAAAAAAATATGTACGTCAATCTATTTCTAAGGTGATGTCGAGATCTGTCACATTGATTCCGTGGGCTATTCTAATAACTAGAAATTATATTGAAGGCTCAATAATATTACTACATAGTCGGATCGATGCCTGAGGATCAAACTATACTTATTCTTAAGCAAAAGGAAGCTAAGGTGATTTCTTAATCCTGTCTACGTTCCTCTTCTTCAGCCACACACTATTTAGTATTGAGTTCCTCTTCCTGGAGCGCAAAAATACGTCCTCCTTTAATGCCACCATACTCAGTAGATCTTTTTGGTGGTTGATCCCCAGCCCCAGTGTTCTTCTCCTTCTGAGGGTGTGAATAGCCCATCCTGTAAGTGTTTTACTAGTGGTTATCTGAGATCGTATAAACTCATAGTCTTGTTCGAAGCTTTGAGCTAGCAAGAGTTCTCGATGTAGCACAGGTATAGTAATGATAGCACGCATGCTTGCTTGACCATTACTTGATGACGCCTGTAGTTCGAACTCGTTTAGCGTCTCTATCATCTCCCATTCTTTCATAACTACTTTAGCTTTTTGCTCTCGATTCTTTAGACTCAGAGCATCAGCCACAACGTTAGCTTTGCCTGGGTGATAAGACATGGTAAGTTGGTAGTCCTCGAGGTACTAGACCTTCTTTGTCTCATGTTCAACTCCTTCTGAGTAAACAAGTACTTGAGACTCTTGTGATCGGGGAAAACCTCAAATTGCTCTCCATATAGATAATAGCGCCAAGACTTGAGCGCAAAACCCGCTGCTGCTAATTCCCGATCGTGCGTAGGGTAATTTCTCTCATGCGATTGAAGTTGGCGAGATTAATTCTTAAGGAACAACTTTTCCATCTTGCATCAAAACGTAGCTCAAGCCATCTTTAGAAGCACCACAATAGATGGTGTAGCCTATATTTCGCTCCGGAATGATAAGTATGGGCGCACTTGCTAGCCTCTTCTTCAACTCTTGGAACGTCTTTTCACAAGCCTCGCTCCAGTCAAACTTAACTCCCTTTTGTGTCTGTCTTTTCATCGGTTTGGCAAGAATCGAAAAGTCTTGAATGAACCGTCGGTAGTAGCCGGGCAATCCCAGGAAGCTTCGAATTTCAAATACTATCATAGGTTGCTTCCAACCCAATACAGCTTCCACCTTGCTATTGTCCAGAACAATTCCGTCTTTAGACACCACGGAATTTGACAATCTTCGAGCCAAAACTCGCACTTACTGGCCTTGGCGTAAAGTTGGTTATTTCTAAGCACTTGTAGTACAATCCTGAGATGCTCCTCATGTTCCTTCTTCGACGTAGAGTATATTAAGATGTCGTCAATGAACACTATCATGAATTTGTCTAGGTAGGGTTGAAAATTTGTTCATGAAACACATAAATATCGTGGGGGCATTAGTGAGTCCAAACGGCATTACTACAAACTTGTAGTGCCCGTATCTTATTCTGGAAGTAGTCTTGGAGATTTCGTTGTCTTGGATCCTTAGCTGGTAGTATCCTGATCGGAGGTCAATTTATGAGAATAAGTCGCTCCTCTCAATTGATCTAACAGGTCATCTATTCTAGGTAGCGGGTAACGATTTTTGGATTGTGACTCGGTTCAGTTGCCTATAGACAATGCAGGGACGGAGTGTTCCTTCTTTCTTCTTCACAAACAAAGCGGTGCTCCCCTGGGTGATGTGCTTAGTCGAATAAAACCCTTGTCATGCAGGTCTTACAATTGGGTCTTGAGCTTCCTCAGTTCCGCAGGTGCCATCTGGTATGGGGCTTTGGAGATTGGGGCGGTTGTAGGTTGAAGTTCTATAGTGAAATCTAATTCTCAGCGCGACAGTAGTCCAGGGAGTTCTTTGGGAAAAACGTCAGCATATTCGCAGACGATGTGGGGTAGCCCTAATTCTATGCGGTTGGTTTCTTCCAACTTGAGGTTAGCTAGCCATCCAAAAAGTTGGTCTTGCCATTTGGTTCGTCGTGTTGTAGAAGTCGAAGTCTGTCTATCCCCCTTAAATTTGGAACACATCCCATTCAAAGTATAATCCGTCATCTCCTTCCAATATCAATCACGGTCCACGTAGTGGATGGTCAGTCGGTTGCTAAAATGGTGTTAAGGCCTATGACTCAATAGTTGCTAGCTAACCAATGTCAAGAACAAAGTAAAAGCGAATATTTTTTTTTTTTTTTTTTTTTTTTTTTTAATGTTTGTAAACGTGTTATTTGACTTATAGTAAATTATAGTAAAAGTAATCAATTACCTAGGATTCTACTAATATTTAACTATACAAGTAATACCACATAAGCAGATAACTTGTCACATACAAGTCAAACATGTAAGACCTATGTGTTCTCAATGTACATTTTCGAAGCCTAAGTTGGACGAAAACTAAATAATAATTATAGGTTAGGGAAAAAAAAAAAAATTTTTTTTAAGGGTAACATAAGTAATAATTATAATAAATCAGGTTTACACCTTCGGAAAGTGATCTACCCCATCTACCCAAGGCCGAGGTTTTGAACCTAAAGCTCTGATACCAAGTTGTAACGCCCCAATTTTTAGGAACATTAAATAAATAATTTTAAAACATAATTTGTCATTTATTTAAATAAAGAGAATAATTAAGTCGTTGCAATCCAATTAGTCTTATAAATTGAAATTACATTATTCCAAATTTTGGAAAGGTGCTAAGATAATTCCTACTCCTTAGGGTATCTGTCTTCTTCTGCAACCACCTGTCCTTCACCAAATTCCGCGAGACTGTAGTACCCTTTCTGTCCATCTCTATTATCTGGCATAAGATGCCAGGTCCACAAAAAGTAGATCCGATGAGCAATTAAACTCAGTAGCTAACTTCTACCCCTATGTCCCTTACACTAACAAATATAGTATATATAACTTTGAATAGTAAATTTCAGGAGTCAACAGTTAAATAAATAAATAAATAAATAAAATCAACAGATAAAGTGTCAGTGTCTTATCAGAGTTTATCATCGCAGTGTATCGTAATCCGTGTCCTCATTTTCACAATTTCCAAAATCATTTTTACAAAACACGCCTTTTGAAAGCATTTCCAATGAGACTATCAAGTCCGGCCCCATTGGCATTACTCACACAAACAATGGGCTACCAAGTCCGGCCACATTGCGATCACATCATACCTCCAACGGGCTACCAAGTTCGGCCACATTGGCAACACACACACGCAATGGGCTACCAAGTCCGGCCACATTGCGGTCACAAAAGTATTTTCACACAATGGGCTACCAAGTCCGGCCACATTGGCAACACACACACAATGGGCTACCAAGTCCGGCCACATTGGCAACACACACACAATGGGCTACCAAGTCCGGCCATATTGTGAACACAACAAAATTTTCTTTTCTCTTCGAAACACACCTTTTTATTACCGACACCCTACGTTTCGTATTTCTAGACTTTCTCGATTTTTGTATCTCGTATACATGCACCATTTCCTTGCGTAAAAAAAAATGATAAAGATAATATTAATAGTAAACTAAAGTCATGCAATAGTAATTATTCTGAGTTTTCCAAATCGCCTCTACTTGTCAGTCGAAATTATATTGGTACGTGTCCTAAGAATAAAATCCTACATGTTAATAGTAATACACTTGTCCTAAAAAAATAAATTCTTCCACGTAGCAACTGTTGGTTTCCCGCTACAGTTGGATTCCCAATCCATAACAGTGAACCAATGTTTAGCTTTTGTTTTCTTCTTTTGTTTTCTTTCTTTTTTTTTTTTTATAAATATCGTAATGTAAGCCCAGTAAAAAAAAATAACGATGATATACTTAATTAGGTGAGTAATTTTAAGAGGTTTCTACGTTCCTCATGATCGATAATAAGGGTATTCATCATTTAATTCCAGAAATTAATTTGACACGTGATTATATATAAAAAAAATTTAATTTCAATATCGGATAACACATCCATGTTATACTTAGGTGAGTAGGTAAAAGATTTCTACGCTTCTCGATCGATAATAATGGTACCCTCAGTTATGCCATCCTTTTAGACGAATATAGCACTAATATTCACTTTAGTCTATTTTTATCGTGCAATCGGTATGAATCTTCTTTTCGTTAAAGTATTCTATGTTTTAACTTCTGCAATATTACTTTGGTACAGTAAACTTAACTAATGGACTTTCCACTTCGCAGATCCCATCTCGTATCATCTAATTTTTCCTTTCCGAACAATATACTTTATAATTTTTAACATGCGTTAATACAAACAACATACAATTTTATTTCTCTAATAATTATTATATTTTTTACATTATACTTAGGTAAGTAGGAAGAAGGTTTCTACCGTGCTTGCAGTAGGCTAAGGTATGGCGGCGTGAGGACTGAATCAGCGGCACCACTCTTCCTCCTTTTCTCCTTTCTCGGCCAGCTATCTCTCTTTCTTTAGAATTCTCTCAGGAAGACGTTTAGATGTGGCAGAAGTGTGTGTAATTAAGGAGAATAAGGGGGTATTTATAGGCTATTGGGTCTCTCCCCTAAGTCGGCAAATCTCTCTCTCCCAAACTTAATTGGGCCGAAAGAAAAGGTGGAACCATGTCTTGTGATTGTATAAGAGAGTTAATGTAATCTTTATCTCTTTTCTTTCTCCCATCTTCGTCTCTCTCTCCCTCGGCAGCTTTCTTTCTCCCTTAATATTCATTTCTTGCCCTCCACACTTCTATCCAATTGGCTAGGTTCTTAGTATAGCATTAATTGCACCTATGAAATCTTATCCTTCCTCCTCTCTCATTCTCTCGGCTAGTTCTCTCTCTCTCTCTCTCTCTCTCTCTCTCTCTCTCTCTCATGCACGTATGTGTGTGCTTGGGCCCAAAGTAATGGAAACATGCCACATGCTATCATAACTAATCCAAGTTCTCTTTATTTATTTATTTTTTTTTTCTTGCCCACCAAGCTACAATGGGATTAGTATAATAATAGGACAAGTATATACATGTACATATATATACATATCAGGTTTACCGTTAGATAATATTAATTACGAAAACAATTTAATGAATCAAAACAATTTAATCAATGTTTCAATAAAATGTTCAATTTTATTTGGGAAAAAAAATAGGTCGAAAATCCGGGTCGTTACAATGCTATGGTGTCTCCGCTTATTTTGGGGACACCGTAATTTTTGTCAAAACTTCACCACTATGAGCATAACTAAAACTCATTACAAGCATTACAGAACTCAAAAAAGGCATAATCAAGGAATATCCAACAAACCAATCAAGGCATAACCAAACCCAACCAAGACATAACAAACAAGTTATGTCTTGTTATGGTTCTGTTATACTTGTAATGGATTTTGGTTATACTCATAATGGTTTTGTTATGCCAAAATTTATGATGTCCCCAAAATGACCGGAGACACCGAACTCATTCCCATATCTTATAGGTTCTAGACCCCCTATTTTCGCTAAATAAACTTTGATTTGATAGTTGAAAACTTTTAGTCGATATATATGAGGATAGTCACCTATTTCGAAATCCGTATTTTTTCAAATTTTACTATTTTAGCATGTTTAATCTATCTAAGTACACACTCTCGTACCATATGCACCTATATAACCAAATCATTGAGAGGCATAATCAAACCATTGATAATCTAATCAATTATCGATAATCTAAAGGTTATGTACAAAAATCGTTTTTCCAGTTTCATGGAAAAAAAGCTCCAGAACTTCTACAATTGCGTTTTACAGAGTTTCGCTAAGTGATGCCCCAACACTTTTCAACGCGACACATTTTTGTGGAGTCTATACACTTAGCGATGTACTCCACAAAAATGTGTAGTGTTTAGGACTATTGGGGTACTACTAGGCGGTGCCCTAATAAACACCAAATAATTTTTCTCCAGATGGTAAGGTGGGTTAAAGCGGAAAAATAACATAAATGGGGCCGGAGTGTTCATCAAATTGTAATAGGGTTGCATTCCATGTTTTAACTTTTATGGAGGAGAGGATGGATTTCAAGTGGAGAGATAATCTAGTTTGGTGTCATCATAAAATTATAATGGTGTAATTAATCAATTTCAAACACAAAATTCAGTAACTGCAACTGCAGAAGTTGAGAACACGAATTGATGCTTTTTCTTGTTTTACAGCCTAAGATTATGATGGGAAAAAATTTCCCCCAGCTCCGATATGATTCTTATGCTCTGATACCATGTGTTGGGATACCCCGAATACCATCCACAAGGGAAGCGCATCAAACAAAAATAAATTACACAAGAAAATACATGTTCCCCAAACTCGAGTACATCCACGGGTGAGAGAGAGATCTTAGCACCCAACTAGCTACTTCTAACTGCTTTCCGCATGTTAGTAGCTTGCAGTTGGTCTTAGGTGGATTAGTCTCGTTCCGTTTAAGTGTGGGAATATCTCCTATGTGTCAGAAAAAACAAATCATGGCTTAGCAGTTCACAAAGGTACAGAGGAATTCCATTTTCATTTCAGTGGTCATCATGAAGCAGATTTCTGCGACTTTCCCACTCAAGTCAACGTACTGAATGGCTTGACCTAACCTATAGTATTATCCAAAGAGAAGGATTTTGTTCAATACCTTCACTCTCGTCCGGTGGAAAAAGTGTTTTTCCCATCTAACGAGCGTGAGAGTATTGTTTACCGTCTCTTAGCGAAGGTGAACAAAGTTATACCGGAACTCTCACTCTCGTCCGCAGAAAAACTGTCGCTCCCACCAACGAGCTACCATATGGAAAAATAGATGATTACAATGTGAGATGAAAAAACCCTCTCGAGCTTCTAACACCATGGCTCACACAATAATTTTCACTCACCTCGTCTCTATTTTTTCTCACATCTACTCTCTTCTCACCTCCCTGCCGGTGTATCCGGCAACCCCCTAAGAGGCAATACACTTACAGGAGAATTTTTGGAAGGTCCACTATAGCATATTTCTAACCCCACTTGTCCACTTCTAAAGTTCATAAGCTCTCTAGTCCACTAATAATTCAAATAACAAAACTACCCTATGTAAAAGAAACAAGGGCCATGTTTGGTTAACAAAAAAAAAAATGTATTTTTCCATTTTTTTTCAATCTTGGTTGCAACAAGGTAACTACCACCACCACACCCATCGCCAACACCACAATGTCAAAATATAACGTTATATGTGTGACAAAAATTTGCCTTCTTTTTTTATTCCTGTTTTTAGCTCTTCCCTTCTTGAACCCTCCACACCTTAACATATAACGTTATATGTTTGACAAAAATTGATCTTTTTTTTTTACACCTGTTTTAAGCCCTTTCGTTCTTGAACCCGCCATACTTTAACATATAACGCTATTTGTAACAATTTGCGTTCTTGTCTTACGTTTGGTACTACACCAACAAAATTGCACATATAATCTTATATGGTTATCTATGGATATCTGGAATATTACATGTGTATACCTGAACTTTGTACCATGCCAAATATGTTCTCTGCATGTTCAAAAAGTGCACATATAATCTTATATGCCTCAATTTGCTTCTTGCATTATGTTTAGTAAGACATTAATAAAAGTGCACATATAATCTTATATGTTTCAATCTATTCTCTGTATTTAATAAAAAATGAAGATAGATCAGAGAGAGAGAGACAGTCTCACTACTTCTAAGTTACTAGTGAGAGTTTCCTCACCCCACCAATAAAATCCAAACTCACTTACATTCAAAAAATTCCACACAAATCCACATTTCATCCCACCCATCACGGACCTATACTAAACAACCACCACCATGAACCACTCCCCCAGCACCCGAGCCTCTGACCACCCTACTTCCGCCACAGAGAACGGCGCCACTCACACCGACCCCAAGAACAACAAGAAGAAACTAGACGACGATGAACAACAAGAACAAGAACTGGACGGGATGAAGCTATTGACGGAGTGTATATTCGAGTTGAAAGAGGTGCCGCCGTGGCAGAGCCAGTTGACGGTCAGGGGGCGTTCGCAGTGAGCTTTGTTCTAAGAGAGAGAGAGAGAGAGAGAGAGGAGGCTGTGCTCCAGATTTATTTTTGGTCTGGGTTTCTCTCTATTTGACTGCTTATATAGGAGGACACTTTTGTCTTGGTTTAATGGGAAAATTTCAAAATACAGCACAACTTTTACACCAAAATTCAATTAGACTTCCAACTTTTTAAAAACTTTAGTTTTACTCCTAACGTTATCTTCCGTTAATCAAAACGCCCCCTTCCGTCCAAATGATTAACGGATTTCGTTAAAAGCTCCGTTAAATAGCGTCCTGATTGAAAAGTTTGATGATCCGAGCCGCTTAATATGTTCAAAATGTGATTTTAAAGGTATCCGCAAAAATCAGCAAAAAAAAATGACCGGGAAGGGCTTCATCTGAATAATTTTTTATTGAATAGTTTAATAAAAAATATTTCACATGAAGCCACTCCTGATTTGTTTTTGTTTTTTTGCTGATTTCTCATGGATACCCTTAAAATCACGTTTTGAACACATTGAGCGGATTGAATCATTGAAATTTGATTGGAAAAGGGGAGGTGCAGATCGATCCGAATTTTGTTCAAGTCCGGACGTCCAGATTTTGTTTCAGTCTGCACCTCCCCTTTTCTGATTGAATTTTGATGATCCAAGCCACTCATTGTGATTAGAACGTGATTTTAAAGGTACCCGCGAGAAATCAACAAAAAAAATGGCCGGGAAGGGTTTCGTCTAAACAATTTTTTATTGAATAGTTCAATAAAAAAACTGTTCAGATGAATCCCTTGCCGATCATAATTTTTTGTTGATTTTTGGCGGGTACACTTAAAATCACGTTTTGAACACATTGAGCGGTTCGGATCATCATCAGTCGATCGGAACTATATTTAACGATGCCTTTAACAAAATCTATTAGTCATTTGGACGGAAGGGAGTGTTTTGATTAACGGAAGATAACGTTGGGAGTTAAAATGAAATTTTTAAAAGATTGAGAGTCTAATTGAATTTTGGTGTATAGGTTGGGGGGTATTTTGAAATTTTCCCCGGTTTAATTTATTTTTTAAAAGAAGTGAATTTAAGGCCTTACTAAACTATATTAGTGAACTAGAGGGGTTACATACATTAGAGTTGGACTAACTGGGTTACAAGTTCTCTACAGTGGACCCTAGACTAGTTTTGTATACACTCACCCGTTCTCCTTTTTCACACTTCGCACATGCTCCTTTTATACACCCATGACATAAAAGCCCTTCAACTGCCAAAGAAGGATCTAGAGCGCAATAAATGTACCTTATTTTTCCCGAGATAATTCCTGACCGGTCTGAATTTTTTAGTTCATAGCTGGAAAGATCCTCCTCAAACAAGTCCATGTGCACAATAGCTAGGTCCCTTACCAAAAATCCCACGCGCCTGTCTGGCTGCCTCCCCTGTGCACCGTCATTCTCTCCCTTCTCTCCCCCACGCACCTAGACTTAGGTGCCGCTCCAGATTGTTAGAAAATGAAGTTTTAAAAAAGGAAGGTAATTTCAAATTTAAAATCATATGTTTACACAAATAATTTTTCTATCAATATGGATCTTATTCGATAGATCTCATTGAAATCTTTTAAACAGTGCAAAAAAAATTAAAAATTTATTTTTCATTTTTATTATACTTGAATTTAAAATTACCTTTTTTTAAAAAAAGAAAGTTCAAAGAGAAAGCAGAAAGGGGTCTTATCACTGTCTGTGAAAGTAAAAAATGATTTGACAAAAAATAGACAACTTATCACTGTCCGTGAAAGCAAAAAATGATCTGACAAAAAATAGACCACTTATCACTGTCCTTGAAAGCAAAAAATGATCTGACAAAAAAAAGACCACACACACAAAACCTTTGTCCAGTTGTTCCACAAATAAAGCTGAAAGCACCATGACTATAACTTTCTTTTAAAAAGAACTCTCTGTCTCTCTCTCTCTCTTCCGGAGTATTTAGTTTCCAACCTTTTAAACTTATTATTTTTTGTGTGTTTTGTTTGTCCTTTTTAATTTTTATTAAATTCGAGTTATATTTTTTGAATTAATCATTCATATCGGTAAGAGGAGTTTAAAAAGTACAAAATTATGATCAAAAGCAAAAAAAATTTCATTAAATACGAAAAAAGTATCAAGCAACAATCTTATTCGTCTAAAGTACCGTCTTGTTTGAATTTTTCAATATCGACTCATATTTTTATACTTTTTCGATTCGTCTCGTCGAGAAAAATGATTAACCCCCAAAAATTACGATGAAATGCAAAACAAAAAGCTACGAAAAACAAAAAATACTAAAATAAATTTCAGATTTAGAAGTTTACAAGAAGGCAATCTTACTTATGTTTATAACTTTGTGTATATTTTTATTTTTAAAATGTAGTCAACAAAATGTATCAAATAAGACTAATAATAGATATGAAATTCTGTGTAGAAAAAAAAAATAGGTATAGTCTTTTTTTATTTTTGTTTTACACCTTCAAGTGTTAATTAACATTGTTAATTGCAAAATTTACACTTTTAATTAACATTATTAACATTATTAATTGTAAATTTACATTGTTAGTTGGAAATTTATATGTTAATTAACAGTGTTAATCGTGAATTTATTCTGTTAGTTGTTATTTTATTAAGATAGAATAAAATGATAATTGAAAAATAAAATTTTTGTTTTTATAATTTTATATCTATATTGATCTTATAATGTAGATCTTTGAAGAGTATTCTAACACTCTTTCAACTCCACAGAATTGGAGGGCTAAGAGTCTTACGTCAGTTTGGCATGGTTTTTGTAGCAGGCCGAGCGTAATGGCTCAAGCCTTGCCGAGGGACTCCCGAGCCATCTCTGGTTCTAGCCGTGCACCCACGGGGTAGCGTCATCAAGCCTCGGCACGGCCGAGGGTTCAATGGTCAGCACATCCTGTTCACCTCCTGTTAACTCGCGTCGTTCGGCTCTTCGACTCTTTGACAGTCGATTACCCCTCGTCCTTGAACGAGTGTGGGGGCCAAAGACTCCAGCTCACCCACGTGGGAATGCAACCGTGGCCATGGTGACATTCGTGACGTCAGCCGAACGGTTACCAGGGTAATGATGAGAGCACGTGATGGTGCCAGCTCACCTTACGAACGGTTACAAAACCCTAATGTGACGTAGGGATGGCATCAGCAGACTCGTGTCAAGTGTGCATGCAGTCTTGGGGATCAAGCTAAGGGCTCCCTATAAATACACCACTATGCCCTCCAGGTGGAGGTACATTCTACACAACCCTAAAACCCTAGCTCTTGTTTCTCTTCTCCTTCGCTGCAAGTGTACCGATTCTTGCACCGGATGGCCATTCCGGAGGACCACTGATGTGGTCTTTAGTTGTGTTTTCTTTTGCAGGCTAGGAGGAGGGCAGGAGCTGATCCCATTCCCCAATCGAAGGAGACAAAGCCATCTTGGTCGGAGCCCCACAATTTTCTCTGGAATTGGGTGTAAGATGCAGAGAGCCCAAGGTGTAGGTAAAATGTCAAACTCTGCTGTTGGTGCAATATGGAGATGGCTTAAGGTTCAGGTGAGGTTTTCACTCTTTTCAACTCCCAATTCTAGGGAGGGGTAAGAGTCTTTGGAGATCTACTGGTATAGATAGAAGATGGTTTTAGCATTGGGTCACTATAAGAAAATGCGGATTTGGCGATACAACGAAGCACATTGGCAAAAGTATATATGGGTCGGCAAAGGTTTTCGCCGATGAAAAATTTTGCGTCGGCAAGATGTCGGCGTTGATATATCTGGAAAGAGTTTCGCCGATGTGAATTGTCATTCGTCGGCAAAAATATAGTTTCAGCGACACAAGTTTGCATCGGCAAAATCTGTCGGCAAATGGTAATGCGTCGGCAAATGGGGTTCTAAAATTGGAGAATGTACCTTTGGCGATGAGACTTTTGCATCGGCAAAAGTCAATTTTAAAAAAACTCAAATCTACTGTAGTTGCTCCGCGCACCCCGTGTATCGAACTTGGGACCCCAGGTATCCACATTTTGAGCACACCCACTAGACCAACTTACTCTTTTGTGGATAATATTACGAGATTTAATATATAACCTATATAAGCAATATATATAATATTATATTATTTCTTCTGTAGTAAGTATCTACTATATTAGCAAATATATGTACACAAAACTTCTTATAAGGGCGCTCTTTAACTTGTTAAATTAAGTTTGTTCCCTTTTCTGATCGAATTTCAATGTTCTAAGCCGCTTAATGTATTTAGAACGTGATTTTAAGGGTACCTCCAAGAAATCGGCAAAAAAAAATTTACTGGGAAGGGCTCGATCTTATAGTTTTTTTTTATCAAAAACTGATCCGATCAAAAGCCCTTCTGGGTCATTTTTTTTGCCAATTTCTTGCGGATACCCTTTAAATCATATTCTGAACACATTGAGCGGCTCGGATCATTAAAATTTGGTCGGAAAAGGGGACATCCTTAACTTAACTAAAATAAGGGCGCCCTTATAAGAAGCTAACTGCATGTGTGTGTAATATATATATATATATAATACTCTTTTCCGTTCCACAAAATTTTACCGGTCTACAAAACCTTGAACTTAAAAGAATGCAATTTTTTTTTAAAAATTCAAACTTTCTTTTTTGCAAATTACACTATATATAGCGAATTACTCGTTGCTTACGGACAAATTGTGAGACATTAGAGAGTATAACATATATATTATATGTATGTACACTACATATACATATGTACTCTATGTAATAAACATATCATATGTTATACTATATAGGAATGTGGTTTCAAGCGACACAAAAAAATACACATAAAAACACACTATCTCAGCCATTGAAATGAGCGACTAAGATGGTGTATTTTCATGTGTCCCTTTAAAAACCTTATATACACATATATAAAATGTACATATAATTATACATAAGATCTATACCGTATACATACATATATGTTATATGTGAATACAAACTATTGCCGACACAAGATTTCATCGCCGAAAGATTTGACTTTTGCCGATGCACATTGTGTCGCCGAAGGTTCCCTGTAAGACTATTGCCGATGCAAAAATGTCGTCGCCGAAATATTCAACTTTTGCCAATGCACAATTCATCGCTAAAAGAAAGTTTCGTTGGCAAATATTTACCGGGAAAATATTTCCCGCCAGTCTTACTTTTGCCGACAACATTTGCCGATGCATTTATTTTTGTCGCCAAAAAGCTTACATTCACCGACACATACTACTTTTTCATCGGTAAAAGCTTCCTCTTGCCGACAAAAAATACATTGTGTCGGCAATTTGGTCGCGCTTGGTGTATTTTCTTGTAGTGGGTGTATTAATTTACTACTCAAAGGCATAATGAGTCCTGAATGATGAGCTGATAG
The DNA here is from genome assembly GCA_025413875.1 of Rhododendron molle. Lineage (NCBI taxonomy): Eukaryota > Viridiplantae > Streptophyta > Magnoliopsida > Ericales > Ericaceae > Rhododendron > Rhododendron molle. The sequence continues at coordinate 44,841,966 of CM046389.1, read as the reverse complement.
ATTTCTGATTCATGCTCAAAGTTTAGCTGCTGGGATTCTCATGAGCTAAGGTGTTTATCGTGCTACATTTATTTCTATTGGGCATAAGCTGAGGGATGAGCTGTTGCTTGCTGTGTTGAATATTAATGTTCTGGATTGTCCGTAATGCTTATTCTCACTTCGATTGATGATGTTGTGGCTGCTATTGGATCTGATATACTCTTGCTGAATGTTCCAACGGGTCTGAATTGGAGACGTTATGAAGATGATTTGAAGCTGGTTTTAATGATTGAAGCTACCTCATGTTTTAGAGCTGTGCTGCTGGTATCGAATATTTATTGAAGTGCTGAATCTTGGTATTGAATCTTCAAATGGATTGAAGTGCTGCATCTTGGACCTTCTATTCCCAGGCTCATTCAATATCTATTGAATGTAAATTTTCTCCTTGGCTTTTCTTTCTTCTGTAGGCCTATTATGATACTTCATCCTCTGTGGTCTGTAATTGTTCTTCACTTGATATACCCTTTAAGGAGTTCTAATAAAATTTTATTGCCTATCTAAAAAATATATATAAATTTTATGGGACATAACCCACTTATATGCGTATTTTTGTGCAAAGACTTTATAGGACATAATCCACTCATGTAGGACTCGCCCGAAAGACCCCTTTTTCCTGTTCCACCCAAAACCCATAGCCCACGTCACAGCTGGCTTTTGCTTTCTTTTTATCCTTTTCTCATTGGGGCAAAACCCAACATATTAGATGCTCTCCGTTTCCCATTGGGGCAAAATCCAACAGATGTTCCATTTCATTCATTATAAATACCTGATATACATGTGTCTTATTTCTCACACCACTCATCATGGCTTCATTATCATCATCTCTATCCTCCCTCCTCTTTCTTACCCTAGCTTTGATTCTCATTTCTATTTCACCTGCATTTTCCATGCCACGTCAATCTCTTGATGATCATCAAGATCAACCGATGAAAACTGGTTTCAAAATTACTCTAAACCACATTGATTCGGGTGGAAACTTCACTAACTCCGAACGTTTATATCGGGCAGTGAAGCGTTCCAGTCGTAGGCTCCAAATGTTCAATGAAATGATTTCGACAGCTAAAAAACATCCAAAACTCAGGACCACGGTTTATGCTGGAGAGAGCGAATACCTCATGAACTTTTCGATAGGTACCCCGCCAAAGTCATACTACGGTACAACGGATACCGGCAGCGATCTCATATGGACTCAATGCCAGCCCTGTCTAGAGTGTTTTTCTCAGCCCGACCCAGTGTTTGATCCCAAAAAATCCTCCTCTTTTTCAAATGTGTCATGCTCCAACAACCTTTGCCATGAGCTAAAATCAGAATGCAACGTGTACGATGGGTGCGTGTATTTCTATGATTATGGAGATGGTAGTTTCACTGCAGGTTATTTAGCCACCGAAACCTTTACTTTCGAGAAGGTCTCGGTACCGAACGTAGCGTTCGGTTGTGGTATAATTCAATTCGGACCGGAAGCCGGCGATGGCCTGGTAGGCCTTGGACGCGGACCCTTGTCGCTCATCTCCCAGTTGGGTGAGCGCACGTTCTCGTATTGCTTAACTTATTGGAATGGAACTAAACATAGTACCCTTCTGATAGGCTCCCATGCAAGTGTGAATTCCTCAAATGGTGGTGGGGAGATCAAAACCACCCGTTTGATTCAAAACCCAAAACAACCCACTTATTACTATCTTTCTCTTGAAGGAATCACGATTGGTAGCACTAGGTTGCCCGTAAACAAAACAACTTTTGCTCTCAATGCTGATGGGTCTGGGGGCCTGATCATAGACTCAGGCACGACGATTACACACTTGGTGGAAAGTGCTTATATTCTTGTCTTAAAAGAGTTCATCTCTCAGGTAAAGCTTCCGCTAGTCGACACACGTAACTCCACCGGGCTTGATCTTTGCTTTGAGTTGCCATCCGATCATTCTCATGTCGAGATACCTTCGCTGGTGTTCCATTTTACGGATGCAGATTTTGATTTACCGAAGGAAAACTATATGGTCACGGACTCAAGTTTGGGGGCGACGTGTTTGGCCATGAGAGGTTCAAGTGATACTCCCTCCATATTTGGGAATATGCAGCAGCAAAACATCCTGGTGGTGTATGACTTATACAAGGAAACCCTGTCATTTATGTCAACGGAGTGTGACAAGTTTTGAGCTTCTTCTATTTGTTGAGCTCAAAACTTGTTTGGACATGGTTGTTTGTAGCGTTGCCAAGTTTATCATGTGTTTTGCCACGGTCATGTGTTTGGCCATGGTTGTTTGTAGCGTTGCCAAGTTTATCGTGTGTTTTGCCACGGTCATGTGTTAGGCCATGGTTGTTTGTAGCATTTGCCAGTTCTCTCTTCGTATTGTGGTGTGGTCAGCCGTCAGTGTGAGCGATAGCGGGTTTCTCCTTGGAGTTGGAACCCATTTTAAATAAACTCACTGTTTTCATCCTCAGTGGTTTGCTTAATTGGAATGAAAGTCAGTGATATGAATAGGCTGCTGATTTTGTGACTCCTTTTTTTTCGTTAACGCTACCCCCCTGCAAGTGTATTTTTGGTGCAAAAATACACTTGTAGGGTGTGACGTTAACAAAAAATGGAGTGACAAAATCATTTCCCTTTAAATATATCATTTAATAATATAGTACAACAATTACCTTTCGTGAGGAGAGCTCTTAGCACGACAAATGTTTCCGATTCTATACACATTTTAATTTCATAAATCTTTTTTTTGTCAAGCGTTAGGAGGATATACAATTATGAGAATTACATGAAACAATAAACAACTCTACAATCACTATAAGTCCAACGGCAAGTTGAGGTCTTCGGCAATATCCGTGGACACGAGCACCTGCTCGGAGCTTTGCTGGGCAATTTCTACGGTGATTATTTATCAGTTTCTCATCGTCTAGGGGTGTGGTGGTGTAGTCGTTCATGGCCGGGATTGGTGGTCGGATCTTGTGGGTAGTGGTTTGTTTTGTCTGGTGTGTAGGTCGGCGGCATGTGGTGGTGCGGTGGTTGTTGGATCTGTTTTAGTTTTGGGATGGGATTTGGTGTGTTTTGCAGGTGGTGCGAGGTGTGGTGGTCTGACATGGTTCCCTCTACGGCCGGTGATTCTCCAAGCGTTTTTGGGATCGGCACATTTTGATTCTTTGTGGCGGCCGGTTGGCATCCGGATTCTAGATACGTGCATTAGGGTTTCTGTGTATTTGGGCTTAATGATTAGGCTTTGGCCTTGTCTTTTGGTATTTAGGCCTTTTTCGGTGTCGGGCTGTGTTCCTTTCGCGCTTTATTGTTTTATTCAGGCATTAAGGCCTCTTAGGTGTTGGACTCTGTCCTTTGTTGTGTCTCTTTGGTTGGTACCTTGCCAATCAAAGGCTTGGATTTCGGATGTGCATTTGTTGCCCTTCTCCTTGCTTCTTTTGATTTTTGTATTCACAGATTAATAAAATATTTTTCGCCGTTCAAAGAAAAATATTAGTTGCATTAGAGGGAGTAACAATCCCAAATAATTCCACAATCATTATAAACTCAATCCAACTACTAGCTACATTAGTGAGAGAAATAATTCCAAAAATATACCAAGACAATAACACCCACATGCAAATGTGAAGATTCGAGCTCTTGATCTCATAGAGAAATGCAAAAGTCATATCCGACTAAGCTAGTCACAATTGGTTTAATTTCATAAACTGAGCGATAATGCCACGATTGAGTTTATTAATGCCACTACTAATTGCAACAGCCTAACAACTTTCAGAAATGCTACATACACTACACACTTTCACTACACCATCCACTATATTCTTTATAGGACTCATTTTGGGTCCAACAAAAAATACAGAAAAATATTCATAAATTTCAAAATAATATTTTAGGGGACCCTGTAAAAAATCAACACTAACGGATATCGATAAGTATTATTTCTGAGTTCGTATGTTCGAAACTGCGCAGTTGAGCATTTTTGCTCCTGCAAATCTAGAAATAATACTTATTGATATCCGTTCGAGTTGATTTTTTACAGGGCCCCCTAAAATATTATTTTAAAATTTATGAATATTTTTCTGTATTTTTTGTTGGACCCGAAATGAGTCGTATAAAGAATGTAGTGGATGATGTAGTGAAAATGTGTAGTGTATGTAGTGAAAATGTGTAGTGTATGTAGTGAAAACAACTTTACCCTCACGTCCTCTCTTGTGAGAGTCAAACCCACCAACACCCCACCTCTTCCCCTCGCTCTGTCACTCTCCCCCTCTTTATCTAGTTTTTTTATAATTAAGATGTCTGAGCCAATTTACTTGTACCTCATCTAATTCTGAAGGTGTATTCCCACTTCTCGCTAATCCAGAATCCAGCCACCGCTTGCCAAGGGAAAGGACACCATGTGTGATCTTTGAATCCAGTACTAACCCCATTGTCAGGGTTCTTCAAATGAAGCAAGACCACTGTCGGGGATCACCAATCAAGAAATAATGTTATAGTTGTTGGGATGCTTTTTCCTTATTGTGATGCCTTTTTTCACGTGCTCCCTTTAATTTTTGTAACTCTATTTTCAATGATTAATAAAATTTCTTTTGCCTTTCAAAAAGGAAATAACGCCATAGTTTACCCAGGACTGAAACTCTTTTATTTTTGACAAGTACGTTCTGTTATTTTTTTTTATTTTTTTTGATCGGCAAAAGATGAATATTGTTAGAAAACGGGGAAAGGAAAATGGGATTCAACAAAAAGTTGGACAATACACCAAAAGGGCAGAGCCCATAACACCCAAGAGTCTACCGGGGTCCACAGCAGATAATACAATAAAGATCAACCCAACACCCAAATAACATAAAGAAAGCCCAAAACCCAAATCCAACCCAAGTCTGGACCAGCCCACCCAAACCATCCCACAAAATCCTAACTACACCGACAACCACCACCGTACAAACTCATTACGATCTGTTATTGAACCTCAAACTCATTACGATCTCTTAGGGGCGTACTCCAGCTATACAAAAACCAGCCAGTCACTGGAGACAAAACAAAGAAACAACATGCTTTCCAGGACAATGCTACTAAGAGAGTGTGTGGATGGCTCTTTTTTGGATTTTCTTTTTTACTTTTTTAATTTAATTCTAGGTGTTTGAATGGAGCTAGGTACCAATAATGAGTTCTGTGTTCGGTTGCAATTTCCGGAAAACATTTTCGGAAAAAGTGTAAAAGATTTCACTTTTCACTTTTCTCTCATTCCAATCATTACTCTTTCATCCAATCATTACCCCTATTCTCTTCTAATCACTACCCCTATTTCTCTCTCTATCTCTCTCCAATCATTACCCTATTTCCAATCATTATCCCTATTTTTCTATCAAATCATTACTCCAACAACCATTTCTAAAAACCAAACCAAACACTAACTCAAAATTTTTTTTTCCGGAAATATTTTTCAGAAATTGCAACCAAACACAATCAATTTTTGCCTTTGGGTTTATAGCGAAGAGGCGCAAGAGGGGTTGGAGAGCTTTTTGCATTATCCTTTTTCACTTCTCTTTTTGGTTGGAGATGAAAAGACAGAATTGCCCTTGTAATATTGTGGATAGGACCCGCGTGCCCCCGCCCCTTAATTCACTGATAGGTTAACCTCCCTACCCTTCACTCTTACCTTTGATACATTATTAAATATTTGCCACTCCTTTTTTTTTTTTTAACGTCACTCCCTTGCAAATATATTTTTGGTGCAAAAATACACTTACAGGGAAGTGGCGCTAGCAAAAAAGGGAGTGACAAAATCATTTTCCCAACAATGTGGTAAAAAACTAATTTATAATCCATTTTGATGATTACACTCCCAAACACTACAGGCTTGTTCGTTTAAAGGATTTTGGATTTGAATTTAAATTTGTAATGATTAGGATAGGGAGATAAGGGTAATGATTGGAGAAAGATAGAGATAAAAATGAAAGTAATGGTTGGAGATAGAGTTAATGAGTGAATTTTGGGGTATGGTAATAATTAGGGTTATTTACCAAGACACCCCTCAACGTTTACCTGTTTTTCACGGACGCCCTTTCCACGAATTCTCGCTACGGCGAGACTCTCTCATTAAAGTTTGTTTGTCCCGTACACCCCTTCTGTTAGAGTTCCGTCAAGTTCTGTTAGTTTTTTTACTAAAATTATTTCAAAAATAATAAAATGTTCCAATATTACCCTCAACTATATTTCCTCTCTTCCTTCAACCCTTCCTTCCTCCCAGCCCAGCAAACCATAGCCGCCCCACTCTCCTCTCCATCTCCGACGCCGTCGCCGCCACCCTCCTCCCCCGGCGACCACCTCTCCGTACCCCCAACTCCTCTGTCCTTGGCGTCCTCGTCGACCACCACACCCACCGCCTCCTCGCCGTCCTCCGCTCCCCCTCCCTCAACGCCCTTGCTGCCTTCGACCTCCTCCCCCCAAACTACAACAAAATCCCATTGCCGACATCACCAATGCTCCCTTAATTGACTCACCCCTCATCTCTCTCTCGCTCTCTCTTCCTCCAAGATAGCAATATACCACACAATCGTCGTGAACAAGGAGCTCTTCAAATCCACCTCCATCTTCAGCCACCACCACCACCAAATTACCACCACCCACCACCACCTGCCGGAGATCCAGATCGACATCGGCAAGCCCAACCACAAGATCGTGTTCCCCATCGAGCGTCGTCAAGCAGGGAGAGCACGGCCACAAGCGCCTCCGACTCGGCGTCGTTCGACGGCGGCGGTGAAGGAAGTACTGGGGCGGCATCGTACGTAAAGTTCCTAAATAAGCCACCAGTTCTGTTTTTGATTAATTAAAAGCTAAACACCAAAAAAAGGATACAACTAGTAATCATAATAAACTCAAATCCTTTGGCTGTTCAATCTTCTGGGTTAGTGCAACTCCATTTGGCTTACGATATGCTTCTGCAATCACTTGAGTTGGATTTGGCTTATCTGCGTTTCACTCGAACTCGATTTGCCCCAAATTTCCACCTTTCTTTGGGTCACGGGCAAACATGTATTTCAAAATGCAAAAAGAAGCAAATCTTCCACTTTGATTTTAATATGTGACTTTCATCAGGGGTGATTTTAGGGGAGAGAAAAAGAAATGAGAGAAGGAAATGGAGAGAGAGAGAGAGAGAGAGAGAGAGAGAGAGAGAGTGGTGCGTGGTGCGGTCGTCGGAGCTGTAATTCTCACCAGCCATGGTCGACAGTCGGTAGTGGCGGTGAGTGTTGGTGGGTGAGATGGAGGAGAAATGGGTTTGGTTTGAATTTCAACCAAAAGGAGATGGGAGAGAATGAGAGTGGTGACTGGTGAGGTAGAAATATGTGAGGGCAAAATGGTCTTTTCAATCATTCCATCCAACGGCGTTAGGCCCCTCAAGCGAAAACTTTAATGAGGGGGTCTAGCCGTAGCGAAAATTCGTGGAGGGGGTGTCCGTGAAAAACGGATAAACATTGAGGGGTGTTTCGGTAAATAACCCTAATAATTAGAGTCCCAAAACCAAAAACTTCATCAGAAAAAGCTCTACTTCTTCTTCAAAATGCATTCAGCACATATCTATCATACATTTACATAATCAGAATACATTCTGACCATAATCAAAAAATAAAAAATGCAACAAGCAAAATGCAAAAAATAAAAAATAATTCATGAATTGGGTGTAATTGGAGGCTTCCAGTTACGATCACAACAAAAAAAATATAAGGAGTACACTAATTATATATTAAGTAGATAAAAGGTTACTACTGTAAATCATGAATTCGTTGAATACAAAAGCATGAATTCGTTGAATACCAATCATATATTAGTCTGATTGGATTAATTAATGAAAAAGTAGAAGTGTTACCTTATCCTCTCTAAAATCTTTATAACATGAATTAATGAAATGACCCGACAATGAATTAATGTAATTATCCCGCATTATGAAAATCAACGAGTTAGGCCGAACTTTATCGAACTTTTTGGCAGAGTCTTTTTGGCTATTTACTTTTACTATGGTTTTTATAACTACATGCGGGTGAAATTTTGTTTGTCTAAACGACAATTGGCTAGCTTTTTGGCTTTTTTTGTCGTCTTATATGAACTTTTTTAAACTTTATTCCATATTTTTATACCTTTCCAATTCCTCTCGCCGAACTAAACAATCGATGTACGGTAAAAATCATACGCAAATTTACAAAAAATTAAGCGAAAACGATCAAAAAACCATACCAAAAAGTTAGGCCAAACTGATCACCTTTGAAGGAAAGAAAAGAAAAAGATTCTCAAATTGAGTTAAATCTCAACAACAGTTTTTAATTACTCGCAGTTTTTAATACTGCTTTTCTTATTATTTTTCATTTCTTTCTTATTCAAAACTCAAATAATAAATGTAATATCAAGAGGCCAAAGTTATCTCCAACTAGGGTAAGCACTTGCTTTTGTCCGTACGTCTTTATTGATCGATTTATAAACTTGATTTGATTTGAAGGTTTTGGATTTATGAAGAAAATAATTGTCCTTAAACGTTAAAATGAAATGACTAGTTTGTTTGTCGAGATCAATTATAAATCAGGGAGTCTTAGATTGCTAACCGCCAACTCATTTAAAAGCTTAAGCTATTAAAGAGAGAAGCAATTATTTATATTCTCAACACGCCCCCTCACGTGTAGCCAGACTTTTCTTCATATGTGGACTAAACACGTGTAAATTTTAATCATTAGGTAGGCGGTGAGTTTCGAACCCAGGATCTTTTTTTTTTTTTGCTCGGCAAAAGAAAATTTTATTAAACTCGAATAGAGTACACCGAGTAGAAGGGAAGGGAGAACCAGAAAGTTCACCACAACCCTCGAAAGACAAGGAAAAAAATAGAAAATTACACCCAAAGACATCTTTGTTGCGAACCCAGGATCTATTGCCTGCACTGATACCATATTAGATTGTTAACCACCAACTCATCTAAAAGCTTAAGCTATTAGAGAGAGAAGCAACTTTATTATTTATATTCTTAACAGGGAGATAGCTAGCCCTTACAAGGGAAGTCATAATTAATCAAATGACCTATCTTTTAATTTCTTTTCCACACTACTAATCATGAATATTAAGTGTTCAATCAGACAAGGTTATTAGTTTCTCCAAATTATAATTGAGAATTTGATTATACGATCAATGATGATAAAACTTGACATTTTCAGTAACTTCCTTTTAAATTTGCATCTAAAATTTTCAATAGGATATTTTTTGAGTTATTGGAAGACGACTGAAATTCCTCCATTTTTACCGTGGAAATCGGATCTTCAATCTTCGCATGTACACATTGTATCCTACAAGTCGTATTGATCCATACAAATGGATCCATCAGTGGACAAATTATGCCCTAACGGCACATTCGTCTCACTAGATTTACAATGAAGAAATATATATACAATTTGAACGTAGAAACGAAATTAAACGCACAATGAGTCCCCTGACATTTATAGTTCAACTGATGCTGGAATTTCAGACAGAAGACAAATAAAATATATGTTGTGAAGTGCTTGAAGTTTTGGGATTTAAGCTGATGCTTAAATTCCAAGGCATTTGCCATGCAGCAGTACCATTTTTTGGTAAAGGTTTTTGGTGATAAGCAATTGCTTGATAAATTGGCATTGCTATGTGGATTTGGAAGGTGAAAACATAGTGCTTTTTCTACCTAATGTTTGGCTGGTGGGTCTGGTCAATGTAATTTGGTTAGCAGAATAATCTTGTTAGAGTGTAAAACTTGTAGACACTAAAATTTTGGCATGATTTAATAGCCGTCTGGTTAATTAAGATAAATAAATAATTTTGATTAATTAAAGTCAAAATTGGTCAAAGCGCTCGAATAAATATTAGGCCGAGCAAATTTCTATGACTCAATCCATTTGAGATGCAGTGAAGACCAAAATAAGTTGGGCTAATTTAATTGGCCTAGCGGATCAATAAACTGGGCTAACTTAATTAGCCTAACGGATCAAAGAGTTGGGCAAGGTTGATTAGCCAAATGAGTTAAGGAATTATACAAGCCCAAAAGTGCAGGTCCACTTCTTTTTAAATCCTAAAAAAAAGAGTCAAATAATAAATATATTATTTCTCTTTTAAATTAAAATCATTTCCTTAAAAGAAGTACAAATCTTCTTATCTAGGAAATAAAATGACATCAAGCCAATCAAATCAATCAAGCCAGTCAAAGATCTTATTTTAAGATCTTGCCATACTTGACTCTTCTCTCCTTGAGCCTATAAATAGAGGCTCATATGAAGAAGAGAAAAAAAAACTTTTGCTTGACATTCAACCAGAGCTCTCAAGCACTACTGAAGAACTCAAACATTCATCAACACCTTGCAAAAAATCACCAAGCACCAATACAACGTGCCGATTTCCTTGCAAGTCCATCAAATCAAATCAAATCACTCCACAACTCAAATCATTCAACAAATCAAAACCCTTAGAGGACTTCAAGTTCAATCTCTTCTTGTTTGAAGGATTTCTTCGCAGGTCTCTCAAGATCAAGCTTTCTTCAAACTTTGTTCTTCAGTTTCTCAGCTTGAAGATTTGAAGAAAGTTATCGTTGGTGTGATTCAACAACAAGCATTCAAGCCATTGGAATGTTATCCACTCCGGAGATCGAATTAGAGGATTTTGTTCTTTTCTTTGTCAAAAGAACATTTATTAGAGAATTGTATCCATTTCTTTTAAATCAATAAGATTATTATTTTGTGCATCTTTTTCGCTATCTTTATTGCAGGACTTGAATTTGTGTGTTACAAATTTGGCACTCTCGGTGGGACCTCTCTACCTCTCATCTCTTTCTCCAAAGTCAAGTTCTTCACAAATGGCTTCTAAGAAGATTCAAGCCGCTCCGATCAACAAATACACTAGCAAGAATGCCGCCATTGCCAAGAATAGCAGTAGCTTTTCTACTGGCCCTGCGACGCGTAGCAAAGCTCAATGCAACCTATATCGTCGCAACAAGGAGCTATGCCAAAAGTTAACCCAACAAAGGTAACACCTAGTAAGCACAGAGGTGTCGCCACACTTGTAGCAAAGAAGGAAGAAGAGGGCTCCGAAAAGTTTCTATCCAATTCCAAAAGTTCTATGTCTGCAAGCTCACCTTTCCCAACTCGTTCAGTTTCTGATGCAGATTCTAGTTCAGGTTCGCGTTCAGGATCCTCTTTTTCTTCGCCGAAGCACTTAGAGTCACCGAACCGTTCAAAATCGTCTTACTCTATGGCTATGCAAGCAATGACCACTGGCACTGCAATGGTGGAGGAGCAACTAGCTACCATGGTGCGCCCTATTGAAAAGCTCACCAAGACCGTGGAAGATAAAGACCTCCAGATTGCATCGCTTATGAACAAGTTAGAGTCTCAGAACATGGGAGGAACTAGCCACGATGCTTCACATCCACTAGGTTTCACACCAAAAGGAGTCATAGTTGCCGACCAATCTGGAAAGCTCATGATGGGTGACCAAACTAGAAAACTTAAGCAAGCAGATGTTGGGAATCATGCTTTGTCGCCAAATCAAGGAGATGGTCATAAGGTCAATCGCACAAGGGCAGTTGAAAGTGCTCAACCAACTTCTATCGCTTCGTTGTCTGTTCAACAACGACTTCAAGACGTGATAGCAAATACAATCTGAGCATAATATGGAGGGCCATCATGGAGTGTGTTCATGTATTCCAAACCATACACAAAGCGTATTGATTGGTTTAAGATCCCCATTGGTTACCACCCACCAAAGTTTCAACAATTTGATGGGAAGGGAAACCCAAAGCAACACGTTGCCCACTTCGTCGAAACATGCAACAAAGTTGGGACAGAAGGATATCTACTTATCAAGCAATTCATTCGCTCGCTCCAGGGAAATGCTTTTGAATGGTACACGAACTTAGAGCCAGAGTCAATTGACGGTTGGGAACAGATGGAGTGAGAGTTCTTGAATTGCTTCTATAGTACTCATCGCATTGTAAGAATGATGGAGCTAACCAACACTAAGCAATGGAAGGATGAACCTGTGGTCGATTACATCAACCGTTGGCATGCTGTGAGCCTGGATTGTAGGGACCGACTCTTCGAACTCTCTGCTGTCGAGATGTGCATGAAGGGTATGCATTGGGGTCTCATTTACATTCTTCAAGGGATAAAGCCACGAACTTTTGAAGAATTGGCTACGCGCGCACATGACATGGAAATCAATATAGCAAATCACGATGGAAAGAATCCTTCAACAATCGAGCACAATAAGTACAAGAATAGGACAAAAGGTGATAAATTCTCTAGCAGCTCTAAGGAGGAGTAATGGCAGTCAGCATGGTCCCAGTCAAGATACCAAGAAAAGACAAAAAGAAAGAAGAAAGCCCTTAAGACAAGTGCCCAACTTTGAATGAACTGCAAGAAAAGAGGTATCCTTTTCCAAACTCTGACGTCCTGGGTATGTTGGAAGATTTGCTCGAAAAAAAAGTCATTCAACTACCAAAATGCAAGCATCCTGAAGAAATGGGAAAGGTTAATGATCTAAGGTATTGTCATTACTATCAGATTGTTAGTCATTCCACTGAGAAATGCTTTGTATTGAAAGAGCTAATTCTGGACTTAGCAAGGAAGAATAAGATTCTACTAGACGTTGATGAAGTTGCAGAATCCAACCATACAGTCGTTGCGATTGGATGCCCGACTTTAAACTTTAAATTGAAGACTGCTAAATTTGTAACCACTTCAGCACTGGGGGGAATCTCTACAACTATACAATTTGTTTTATTCGATCCGATAACAATTCAAGTCTCAAACCAAGACGCACCTGCCCATCCTCTCTTGGAAGGAGTGCTAAGTGCAAAGAATGACGACAGATGGATTCTTGTCCCCAAAAGAAGTCTATAAAAGGGCATGCAAGACTCCTTCTCATCAAGTTAAGAAATGGCGAGTGAAAAAAATCTCTCCCCAATTCATTGAAAAGAATGAAGTCAACAATGAAAAAGAAAAGGAGGAAACATAACATGAGAAAAGTTTTCCCACACCAATCACCCTACATGACTTCTTCCCCGAAGGATATTTTGAGGACGACTGTATTGGGACAGCTTACATGGTCTGCCGATGAAGAGGTGGAGGGCAACATAAATCAAAGTTCCAAACATTGAGTCTTAGTCTTTGATCGTATTGAAGCTCTCACAACTCATACTTCAATTTTCGAGAGATTGGACCGTGTTAACCAAGAAATCAAGAAAGAAGACTCCTAGCAAAGAAGGTCCGCATTTTCACGACTTCAAGATACACACACAAAGTTTAAAGTTGAACAAAAGAAATGAAAAGTGGAGGAAGCCCTAGTTGATTCAACCAAAGAAGATGAAGAGACTCGAAGCTCCATTCCATCTGACATGAAGTGCGTAATATCGCTAGAAGTTAGTTGCGATGGTCCGCTCAAAGTCAAAAGGCACACCATCATCTCGACCATACCAAAGGATTCTCAAGTGAAAGGAGTGAAGAAGGAGCAAGTCATCTCTATCGTTCCTTAAAGCCAGTTAAAGTCCAAAACACTTCTAACTAGGTTGTGGTTCCCACCATTCGCTCGTGTAATGGGAAGGTCAGTACGTGGCTCAACAGTAGCAAATTTCTTGGCCTTAACCACTTGTTCCTTGGGAGAGGCAGAATGCTTACCCCTCGCAGAGTGCTCGGCCGAGCTTCGAAAATAATCTCCATAAATATGAGACCACCATTCCAAATATGCCTTGGCATTGGGAATGGTTCGACGGTCAGCACGGTTTGGCAACCTCAACTTGCTCTAGGACTTTTCACGAACAAGGGACTCAAAATGCTTGACAATATTCTACAAGCTGCAAATACGAAGGTTGACGTTAAGTTTCCCTGGTACATCCTGAGTAAAGCCAAACTATCGGCCGAATCTATGAGGGCTGTATGGTTCGATGACTTTAGTGGAACCACTCCGCAACGTCAAATATTCAGATCGAATGCTAATGAGGTATTCTATCTCCCAATCACTGAGCTGACCATTGTCAACCAATTCTTTGTTTTTGCCCTCTTGTTGTGCAAAGTGATTCATATCTAATCATCTTTGGTTTTTGAGGTAGTGGTTCGGAGTCGCTGCTAAAATGGGTGCCGAAATACTCTCCTAGCCACACATAAAGGTAATGGACAGGAAAGACAGCATCACGCTTCCCAAGATTAGAAGATTTAGCAATATCATTTAATCCTCTATAAATACTCGCCAGTATGGGGACGACAAGGCAGAATCTTGTACCACGAGCCATCATGGCGGCAACTTTGAAAACCCCAGATCTGATCAATTCACAACTCCTAACAGGCAAAACAAATTTGCATAACCAACAAGCAAGAAAAGCTGCCAAATGGGCAACGTCCTTTTGTGTCTCTTTGACCCCCAAAATGGTGAAAACCTCTTCCTGCTTGGGTGTTCACACTTAAGCTTTGCCAATGGTACAAGAAGGATTGTTAACATTGGTAGGTTGCTAGGTCTTTTTCCGAGAAGTCGTCTTCAATGACTTGGAATGGGAAATCTTCCCTTTGAACCAAAACTTCACCCATGCATCAATCTTCACTTCACCTTTCTTTGAGTTTGTAAGAAGACGATGGTAGACAAGGAAAAAGTAGCAACAGTTCACCGGGAGATAGTGCGTATTATCCTTATCCACACCGATTAACTCATCTTCCCGTGGAATAGCCTCAGCATAAATTAAACCAGAAATTGGAAGCCCACCAAGTGCTCACAAGTCCTAAAGAGAAATGGACATCTCTCCCACAGCAGTGTGTAGAATGTTGGTGGATGGACTCCATAATTCGCAGAAATGTTGCATGACACTTCCAAGTCGATCGGATGAAAACAAAGAAGTGTATATGGCCTCATAAATCTTCAGCTTCTTCAACATTTGCTCATGATGACTCAATATGTCTTCTAGCCACTCCCAATACCCTTCGCAATATGAAGGATCGATGATCGCTTTAAAGTGTTTCCCCAAACTGCTTCTTCGGTTTGGGTCCTATGGCCAAGGACGGAGAATAAATTAGGTTGGTCTGTCTCTTCATCGTGATGAGCTGACTGCAAGAGCAATGCCTAAGAATCAGACTTGCTTCCAATAACCTCACAATTAGTCTCGATAGCCCACTGTGAAGGATGAAGCACGTCATCTATAGGCTCATACTATAGAGCCCATGCACCAAGAAAAGCAAGACGAACAGTCAAAGTGGTCCCATTCTCAACTTTATCAATAGGGCCATTAAGAATAGTCATGGAGTCTTCTTGGAAACTCTTGAAGTAAGCCATGCCTACAATGCAAAATAGGGAAAAAAAAAAAAAAGGAAAAGAGACTAAAGAAACTTACAAGAAAAAGATCATGTTATAAGAACAATATAATCAGCCCACGGTCACAGGATGCGCTGAGGTACCCAAATAACCAAGCAGAAGCTGGCCCACCAAGCGCACTCCCCATGATGGTAAACATCCAACCCTATCCAATTGGGTGGAGAAGTGTCAAGATAACAAGTCAACGACTAGCCCACTAGGCACATCCTCCAAACCGTAAGGTAAAAATAACCACCTTTGGTCCATGAGTGTGGTGAAGTGTCTAGATAACTAGTCAAGAACTAGCCCACTAGGCACATTCTCCATTAAGTCAAACTAACCATCTATGGTCTATGGGTGTGGAGAAGTGTCTAGGTAACTAGTCGAGGACTAGCCCACTAGGCGCATTCTTCGCTAAGTCAAACTAACCACCTATGGTATGTGGGTGTGGAAAAGTGTCTAGATAACTAGTCGAGGACTAGTCCACTCATTACAACACGAAAAGGCTATAGCCTGATTTCCTCGCAAAATGTATTAGCGAGGAAAAATTTCGTCGCCAATTTTCCTTGCTAAAACATTGTCGCAAAAGGTATTAGCGAGGAAAAAAAATTCCTCGCCTATTTTGACAGTGTTGCGAGGAAAAAATTCCTCGCTAAATATTGTCCTCGCAAATACCATTTGTCATCAAATAGGCTATGAATTTAGTACTACAAACAATAGGCGAGGAAATTTTTTCCTCGCTAAACCAAAAGAATCCCAAAAAAGTAGTACTCTCTCCACATTTTTTGTACCTCCTGGTAATCGAACATTGATCCTCTCCCGTAAGACACACAACAACTACCAACCACGCTACATTGTACTTTATGTGAAATTGGTGAAACTTTATGTAGAGACCCGTAATTTCAAAAAAACTACTTAAGGGTTTTATAGACATTGAAAATTGAGGAAAATGTGAAATTATTGAGTTTATATGATTTGGGATTTAAATGATGGAATTGGAAGTTGAGGGAATGCAAGTGTGATATATATATATATATATATATATATATATATATATATATATATATATATATATATATATATATATATATATATATAATCTCCTTCAAATAAGGAGGTCCTTATTTTAGTTAAAATAAGGACCTCCCCATTTCTCCCATTTTCCGATTGAATTTTGATGATCCGAGCCGCTCAATATGTTCAGAACGTGATTTTAAGGGTACTCGCGAGAAATCGGCAAAAAAAATGACCGGAAGGGTTTGATTTGAGCAGTTTTTATTTGAACCGTTCGATAAAAAATAAACAAAAACTGCTCGGATGAAGCCCTTCCCGGTCTTTTTTTTTGCTGATTTCTCGCGGGTACCCTTAAAATCACGTTCTGAACACATTGAGCGGCTCGGATCATCGAAATTCGATCGGGAAAGGGAGGTCCGCATTTTATTAAAATAAGGTAGTCCTTATTAAAAGGGGACTATATATATATATATAGTGTGAGTGTGTGTAGAGGATAGAAAATCCTCCTCCCTCTCTCCCATCCAACTCTCTCTCTCCCTCTCTCTCGGCTTCTCATTCTCTCTCACTCATTTCACCACCAAAGTTCAAAACCCAAAGAACCCAACCCTTTCTCCATCTTCCTCACGTGCCATTGAGTTCGTAGCTTGTCCAGTTTGGCTCGGAGAGGAGTATTTTAGGCATATTTCAAAGTTTGAATTCAAGCTTTCGCGTGGCCCGATCTCTTTGCATGTTTGCTCTACGACCTCGAGGTAAGGATTTCTTGCACTTGTTATGTGTTTATATGGTGATTTTGCACCTTGATCGTGCCTTGGATTGTTGGCTTTTTGTTGTTGTGCTTACCTTGAAAATCTGCAGAAAAATTGCTACCCGAAGCCCCGTGGTATCGATACAGTTTTTGTGCCGTATCGATACCACAAGCTTATCTTTTTGGACAGTTGATATTGTATCGATACGGTTTTTAGGCATATCGATACCACAGTCTTAACTCCAGTTTCGCTACTGTTGTTCCTCCGTTGATTGTTTTGACCCCCGACAACCTCTAATTCCTTTTGGACACCCCCAAACCTATTTCAAGCATGCTTAAATGAATTCCTTTGGTTTACTTAAGTTATCCTCATCTCGTTGGCTTTCCGTCGTTAGAGAAAGGGTAGTGTCTTACTAGATAAATCTTAATCGAAATGTATTTATGGGATTGACGGTACTTGAGAGTCATTGTGGCATGAGGTGACGTACACTATAGGTATGTTAGGTGCTATGGCTAGACATGGCGAATGGTAAGATGAAAATGCGTATTGTAGAGAGGTTATAGTGTATCGTAGGATACAAGGTATGACGTGGGGCGCTTTGTTGATCGATAGGGGTTTGCCTAGTGATCCGGAAGAGAATAGGGTAACTCGTATCTTCGTGCTTCGTCTCGATTGATCATCCTAGGTTCCTTTGGCACTCGTTCTATAGATTCTTATTTAGAACCTAACCAGTGGTGTGTCGTAGAGTTGTTATGGGTTCGGTGCGAGACGTAGGGCGTCGTAATAAACTCAGAGGAATAATGTGAACTTAAGGTATTTATTAATGTACAATCGGACATGGTTATGAGTTGTAATACATTGAATGATGATGAATGAAAGATTGTGACTGTGGGAAGTCTTGTCACCTTGTATTCGGATTGATAATGTACGTGTGTTGTGTGAGTTGTGAATTTTGAATTGAGGGTCCTGCAACGCAAGGTGTGATAATGCGGAGACTCTAGAGGGCCTGCAACGTAAAGTGTGGTAATGCAGAAACCCAGGTGGAGAGAATTCAATGTAACGCAAGGTGTGGTAATACAATCGAAAGTCTCGCATGATGAAGGAAGTTATGATTGATTTATTGAAGTTCATGTTGTTGTTTGGGCTATGAATTGTTGAGAATGTAACTGTTGAAAAAGGGAAAATAAACAATGGATTTCATCAAAGTCTTTGTAAATGAAGGAACTTGGTTTTGGAAAAATGATTTTTATGAAAAATCCTCCGGTATTCCTGAGTGAATCAACGGCTCCGGTATTTGGGCACAAATCAACGAATTCTGGTATTCAAGCGAATCAACGGAGCTTGACCCGTGATGGTCATAAGCTTTCTCTAAACTATTTTAGTAATCAAAAAGAAAAGTTTTATGAAAAGAAACTTGATAGGCAAATGGTATGGAATAATGAGGTTATTCGTGGCATTCGTTCGAGTGGTTATAAAATGGTTTAGAAATCGTCGTGATTAATTAGAATGATATGAGTTTAATGTTACTTCAAGATGATGTACGAATGGTTAGGGGTGTCTTTAAGATGTATAGGATCCCATAGTCGTAGCTTGTCGGTTCATTGTGGAGCCCCGTTGTATCTTTTGTCCGTTTACTAGCACTCTTCCACTCTTGTTGCACAAATCGTCACATTTTCATATAGCTTGTGTAAAGAGTTTCCTACTGGGTTAGTGTAGCTCAACAAAATTCTTCTTTTCAGGTTCAAATGCCGGGCAATAAATTGCATGCGATGGTGTGCTTGGACATGAAGATATTTTTGGAAGCTAACTACATTTAGTTACTTACTCATCTTGTAATAGATTGACTTTTGATTAAGATGAATTTGTAACTAATTTATTTTTAAATTCCTTTTGACTAGAAAGTTTGTATTATTTTGAACTGGTTGTACTTGCTACTAAGTTGATTCGGGCCGTAGTGCCAAGGTTGTATCTCTTTAAACTTGAGGACTTGTTTGTAAATTAAACAGGTGGGAAACCCTTTGGGTAACATGTATGGTACGCGAGGTTCTTTATTTAAAATGTATTACTTATTAATGTTAAAAATCGAGAGCATGACACTTAATTTATATATTATCTCTTTCACCTCGCCAAATTAATTTCTTCAACATTAATTTTTGGCCTTTCTACTTTTTGTAGTCTTATAGTGTCTGAACTTTATTTGAACAAATTTAATTTTTTGCTAGCACAACAATTTTATCTAACTAACAACTTTTGATGGACTAATAATATGTGTTATTTTTCTCATTTTTTTATGGGATAATCCTAGCTTTTTTTGGAATGAGATTTTTGTTGTCATAAGCTTGAGATATATTTCAACGAAAAAGTTAGAGACATAGAAAATTTACCTTAGAATACTCCGAAAAGAGCAACTAGTGGTTGAGATTCAGTTTGATGTGTGTGACCCCATAAAAAAAATGAATTTCAACCATTAATTGCTTTTTTCGGGGTAAGTTTTCTTTGTACCTAATACTAATATTTTAATATCAGATTATGAATGACAATAGGCATCACCCTCATTTTGTAATTTTAAAAGTGAGTTTGACCTTCTTTTTTGCCAAATACAAAAGTTATTATAGATTCGCAGTTTTTTTCATCATCGCTATAATAATGTGAACAAAATTTATAAATATTCATATAAGATCATCGTAAAAGCACTAAAGAGAATACTTTTTAAAATTTTTAATCTTTAACAAATTCTTTAAAATTTTAAATTGCTAGTTTAAATAAAAATCATATTAGATCATCTATTCATATAAGATCATATTCTTTTTAAACTTTTTAAATTCATATAAGATCATCCTAAGTTTAAATAAAAATCAACAAACTATTTAAGGGGAAAAATTTTATAGCATGAATGCACAAAATATATGAAATAGTGTGTTTTTTGTGAAATAGTGTATTTTTATGTAGATGTTCTGAAAATAGAATTGTGATGATCTAACTTCGAGATATTTTAAATACGATATCACTTTAAGATGTTTTTAACTTTATCTTTTGTTGAGTTTTTCACTATTATGGAAAAAAATCATCGATACCTACACTTCAAGATATCTTCCACTGCTAATTAGAATAAGAAAAATAACAAATATGAAGTTTTTTCACCACTTCAATGCGATTGGTGATGAAAACTATTTGCTCCCGTTTATCACTTTTTTATTTTAATAAATTTTACAATGATATTATGTCAAGCCGTCATGATATTACAAAATACATAGGAATATAATTAATAATGACTTTTATATAATAATTAAAAAAAAGAATGAATCCTAGAAAAGGTGACAAAATATTTTCTCATCAAAAAGTTACATTTGACGAGGAAAGCAATTGCCTCACAAAAGGGTTACATTTGGCGAGGAAAATCTATTTTCCTCACAAAATTTAACCTTTTGGCGAGGAAATTTGTTTCCTCGCTGGAAAAGGCGACGAAATTGAATTTCTTCGCAAATAATATACTTTTAGCAAGGAAATTCATTTTCCTAGCCAAATTTCCTCACTATAGCCATTTCGTGTTGTAGTGACTACGCACATTCTCCGTAAAGTCAAACTAACCACATATGGTTTGTGGGTGTGAAAAAGTGTATAGATAACTCGTCATGGACTAGCCAAATAGGTGCATTCTCCGTGAAGTCAAACTAGCCACCTATGTCCAAAAAAAAAAAAAAAACTAGCCACCTATGTCATACCCCAAAATGGTAGTGACAAGCCATGACCCATAAGATCCAATATCGAACTTAGAGTCACCAGGGTAGGCAGCCCATGGTATTTTCCCCAATGGCCTGGGTCACCAACACGACGAGGAATAATTTTCCTGGACTTTCAAAATAAATGTTCTCATTAATATCCACCAAGTTCTCACCAAAAAGATTATTCGAACGATAAATGGTTTCACCAAACAGCGTGCCAAACACAATCAATTATTTGTTTCCAAACAACAATTATGACCTTTCTAAAAGAATAATTTTAGGGAACACGAGGAAGTTCAAAAGTACGTAACATGCTTAACCACTCACTTGGATTCAAAAGTAACGCAAATCGAACACGCAAAACGAGATTATCCTGTACAAAAATAGAGCATACGAGTAACTAACTCATTTAAATATAATACTGACAACAGAAACTAGGAACACTACTGCTATAAAATTTCCCAAACCTAAACATTCCTTTAAGTTTCCTAAGCCAACAGTAGCCACCAAAAATCCACCTACAAAACCCCCCAACGAGTTCTTTGACTTCCAAGAACAATATCATGACACCACCTGTTACCTCTTTCAGATAATCACCTTTGTTCGCTAATAAATTGTGTATAAGGCACATATAACTATTATCAATCCAAAAACCAATTATCGAGCAACTTCGAAATCCTTTCTCAGATTATTACAACCCTAGATCACCACGCACTGCAACACCACCACATGATGATTCCCACGCACACACCACCGTACGAGCAATAAATTAACAAAAAAACTAGAGCCCAATTGGAAGACCTGATGGCTTTGTGAAGCGGCAAATTAGAAAACGAAGTAGATGAAAACTAATTTCCTCAGAGTATCCAAAGAAGACCACTCCGGAACGCTTGACTGCTGCTCTCGACTTCAACTGTTGCAACTTCTCTCTCTCAAAATAAACAACCTTAGTCTAATATAATGACTTCCACTGACCCATGTTCTCTTCAAATAAAAATCCTACTCTGTGAAAATATTTCCTAATGAGTAACTTTATAAAACTACCCACTAATCACGGACACCCACAATTATAGCCATCTAAACAAAATATATATCTAAAATTCTAACTGAGGTAAAAAATAAATTACTGTGGTTAATTAAGTTCATACCCCTGTAGTTATAATAACGACAATTGTATCCGTTGTGTACGCAAAAATAACTAATCGGGACCCAACCATAACACCCAATTAAATAATGGCCAAAATAATTAATAACATAACTTAAAATTCTAGGCCGTAACAACTTATGGTTCAAAAGGTAGGAAAAATGCTTAGATAACCAGCCAATGACTAGCCCACCATGCGCATTTTCTGCTACGGTCAAAGTGTTCCGTATGCCAAAGAATTATGGAAAGCGAATGATTTAAGACAAATTCTTCAAACTTTGCTAAAAGTAATATACCTTGTTATTCTGTAGCGGGGGGCAGCAAGCAAGGAATGTAGGGGTGGCTTCGTGAACTGTTTTGTTTTAAAAAAAAAAGAAGAAGAAGAAGTAGTAGTAGTAGTAGTAGTAGTAGTAGTAGTAGTAGTAGTAGTAGTAGTAGTGGAGTGTTACCGAGCAGTAAAACAACGTATTTGCATTTCGGTCATTCATGCAATCAAAGTCAAAAGCGTGAATAAGTCTGTAGCAACATGCATGGGAAATAATGTCTTGGGAAAAGTAGACAGATATCCTGTGGGGGGCTGTTTTCAACCTGGATCTCTTGAACCCTTTACTCCTCTGCTACTGTGCTGTGGGAAGATGACGTGGCTCGCCGGGTACCTGCAAACCGGAGGATGGTGTTCCTCCGGGTAGAAGCTCCGACGATTAAGTCAGTATAGAGAAGAAGAAGTACAGTGGTGTATGTTAGGAAAAGAGGAATTGCTTATGAGAGAAGGAGTGTGTAATAGTCCTTTTTGAGTAAGAAGTACCACTGTATCTATAGGCAAAGGAATCTTCCGCGCTAAGCAAGCCGAGCGTAGGACACACGCGCGTTCCTACGCTCGGATGACGTCACCTGTCAGAGGCATTTAATGAAGGCCGCCTTCCCAGGTTTGCAGAGGCACATGGGTTCGT
The DNA here is from genome assembly GCA_025413875.1 of Rhododendron molle. Taxonomy (NCBI): domain Eukaryota; kingdom Viridiplantae; phylum Streptophyta; class Magnoliopsida; order Ericales; family Ericaceae; genus Rhododendron; species Rhododendron molle. The sequence goes on along the minus strand of CM046389.1, from coordinate 44,819,056 downwards.
GTCAGGCATGTCACATCATACAAGGGCGGCACGCCTATCAGAAGGGAAGGCAACTCACGTATCACGTGGAAGGTTCCAGAGCGTTCTGTACTAGCAGTGTCCGAGCAAACAGGTCCCGAAGGAAAGATGACCGGCCGAACAAATGGAGATCAGGATGGGAGAGGTGCTATGCCGAACAAAAGACTTCGTTACCGAACAAAAAGCTGAGTGATGACGTTCGGACAACAATCTATGCTAGGCCGTGTAGTCCGTGGTCCATCCTACGCTCGGCGACAGATGAACGACGTGTCATCGTGCCAACTCAGCCCTAAACGAACTGAGACAACTGAACGATGGACCCCGGGTATGACCCCTTTGAATCTTGTGAACCCTTTGGATATTTCGGCCCACTACAGATTACTTCCACTACATAAGGTTGAGCAAAGCTTGATCCAGTGTGGCCGAACAAACGTTTCATATTTGAAAAAGTAAGACTTTCGAACGTTGACTTTTCCGAACAGAGTGCACAGCCGAGGACAAGTATGCTCCATGCTTCGAGGTGCAAAAGCTGAGATTGCATTTATTGCTCCTGCACCCGCCAACTTCAAATTTGCCACGCGTCCATAGGCCATTGGGGGGGGAGACACAGCGCCTGCTGGAACTGCCACGCGTCGAGCATCCAACGACACATCAGTCTCCCGCCCAGATCTAACGGCTGGGAGCTCAGCACCGTTTCAAATGCCGCCCTAGGTATAAAAGGTGGAGCGGGGAGAGAGAGAATCACTTTTTCTCTCTCCAGTCGATTGCATTCTCTGGCCAAGACGCCGTTCAACACCAAAACTCATCAAAAACCCAAATTTTGCTGCAGTTTGATCTCAAATCTCCCTCGATTCTCAGGTATTTCTTGTTTCTCCACTGTTTTCTGCGTTTTTTGGTTATTTTTGCATACTTTTTGACCCAAAAAATGGGTTTTTCTGCCACATTCGCCTGAAACGTTCTCTGGGAAATGAAGAACAGGTTGAAATGTTCATGTGTTCTTCCGAACGCAAGTTCATCTTCAACCAGTGTTCTTCCGAACAAGACCCCTTGCTCACCCGAACATGGGACTCATTTTGAAGCTCGTTAACCCTCGGGCAAACAGAATTGTTCTATATCGTTCGGACAGCTTCACCCAAAGAAAAGCGTTTGCTCGGGAATTCTGAGACGCACTCGGCGAGATTAGCTCGTAACACTGAACATAAGCACCTCTAGGAGACTTGACCTTGCATTTCGCTGACGGTCTTATCCCCTGCACTTGTGTTTTTAGGTATGGAGTCTTCATCAGCTTCCTCGGCGGAATCCTACGCTTCCGTTGACCCAACGATCCGGGCCTCGGCGAGGTTGACCCCCGAATAGCCGAAGTAATCAGAGCCGCGGCTCGCGAATATAGAGTGGGCGGTAGATCTCTACCTGAATCGTTCGAGGGAGTCTTTGTTCCGGCCAATGTGACTCCACTTCGGACAATTGGCCCCGATCACGACGTAATAAACCTCGACGAGGAGCCTTCAGAAAAGGAAGCCGATGATCCCGAAGAGGAATACGACGCCGAAGAAGAAGACGAAGAGGCAACAGAGGAGGCCAAGGACGAGGAGGCTCCTGTTGCTTCTACTAGCCAGGCTGAAGGAGAAGCTGGGGTCGCAGGCGCGTCATCTTCTCAACCGCCGAAGACGAAGAAGAGGAAGATCGTCCCACTCGACCCCGACGAAATACCTCCCCGAGCAGGAAGAGATCCATGTCCCTACTGGGATTGTTTCACCGATCAGGAGGGGATAGATCTTTTCCGAACAACCTATCACATTCCCGAAGACGTCGTAATTTCCGTGATCCCAGGGCCTCGGATTCGGTTTTCCGATGAGCATATCACGGTGCCACTCATGGCCATTACCGAGGGTGGCCTCAGGTTTCCAATGCACAGGATCTTGAGGCAGATCCTCCACTACTTCAACCTCACCCCGTGCCAGCTGAGTGTGAACTCCTACAGAATCATCCACTCAATCATCAAGCTGGCCGAGGTTAAAATGTTCGACCTCCAAGCCCACCACATTTTCGAGAACTACATGGTGTCTCGGAATGTGAGGTACTCACGCTTCTACTTGTGCTCCCGGAGGAATATGGTGAAGATCATTCCCGAGGGTATGTACGATTCAGAGAAGTGGGCTTCGTACTACGTCGAGGTAAATTATGAGTTTCCCCCTGGTCAAGATGATCAATTTTACGTTGCCAAGGCAAGGGGCAACCCAAGTAAGCAAAAATTTGACTTCATTGTATTTGATGGTTAACACGCATTGCTCGGTCCACTTTTAACGTAAATGCTCATTCCCTTTTGTACTGAATATTGTTCTTTCCCTATGGTGTGTTCGGCAGATACAACGAAGATCAACAAGAATTTGCTGAGGCTTGCCAAAGGTTGCAGACTTGCAGATTCTCTATTGACTATCCCAAGCGAAGAAAGAGACGCTCCAACCATCCTCCAGTACGACGCCAACATACGGGGGAAGAATCCGAGGAAAGGGGGCAGAAGGAAGCTCGAAGAAGAAGAGCTCTATAGTTAACCTCACCGAGGATCAACTTCCTGACCTAGAAAAGCCTCTCCGAGGAACGGTGAGCCTACCCACCGAAGGAACCCCCTTTGCCGAAGAAGAGATGCCTCCTCGAAGCATGAGAGCTATCCTTCAAGCGAAGCTGGAGGAGAAGGAGGCCAAAGAGCTGGCCGAAAAACAGAAATCTGGGGGGCATGGTGCGTCGGGTTCGGCACCGAAGCCCAGCGCTCCAAGTAAGAAGACCGCACCGGATGTGGTCCCCCAAAAGCGTCAGTTGCCTCCCCCCGCCGATAAGCCGTCCGGCGATTTAAAGTCATCGCCAAGAAGGCTGCGGCCGGCCGGCTGCAGACACGTCTCCCAGCGCCGAAGGACAAGAAGGGGGAGAAAAACAAAAGGGGACCAGTCACGAAGACGAAGCTCCGAGCGCCGACGCTATCTGGGCGCCGAGCTTCATCACCCCACGAGGCAAACAAATCCTTCGTACGAATAGCCTCACGATGACCCCACCTTGGCCTTCACTCTACACTCGGGGCTAAGGCTGCCGAGGGATATCAATTCCCAGGTGTCCCTAAAGTCGGCTCTGAGCGACTACTACTACTTCACTGGCAGGGTAAGTTGTTTAGTTTGTTGTAAAGCATAAATAATTCCAACTGTTTTTCTTCGGACTCTCATAGTTTGTTCCATTTGCAGGCCACTCAATCTATCATGTGTGCCCAACGCCACCTCGTTGATCACGACAAGCAGGCGAAACTCCTCCAGCAAAAGTTGGAGTCGAGTCATGCTACTGCCGAGGACTACAAGAAGTGCCTCGAGCAATCAGAGGAGGCCCGCTGAGGCCAAGAGATCACCATCGCCAACTTGAACGATGTGATCAAAGGGCTTCAGGATGGGGCCGAACAAGCTCGAGCCGAAGGGAAAGATGAAGGGCTGACCGAGGGCAGGGCCCTTGGGAGGAAGGAAATGGAGGAGGAGATGAAAAAAGAGCTGCAGGCCGATTATGATAAGGGCTATTACCAAGCAGAAGAGGATGCAGCCGAAGAACTGGCGGCCTTGCAGACCGAGCTTCAGTTGGAGCAACACAAGAAAAGCTTTATGCTTGGCTTCAACAGTGGCTTCGACGAGGCTGGTGTCGAGACAGACGACGAACGAAGAGCACTCGTCGAGATGCCATCCCTCGAAGCTACCGAAGCTTATGCAGAGCTTCCAGCTGCTGATGAGGCTGCCAAGGATGCGGCCCAGTTAGACAGCACCCAAGTCCCTCCATTGGATCCATCCCTTTCTTCCTCGGCCACAATTACTCCCGAGGCTCAAACGTAGAGTTTTGTTTTTTTTTAGTGTAGTTTTGGTTTTGAATTTTGAACTTTGAAATGGAACGTTCGGCTCCATACATGTTGGAGTTTGGAGTTTTCCGAACGTAAGTTGTAAATAACAGATTTAACTGTTGTGGATGCTTGTTTTTCAATCGTTTTTCAATCAACTGTTTCTGTTCGGTAAAAAATGTTTTGACCAATCCTTGATTACCTTATGATATCCTTGTTGATACAGCTGTTCGAACACTGTATCTGTTTGTTTCACTGTATCTGTTTCGGATGAGGCTCATTCCAAAAATAAACCAATGAAGCTCGGTTTAATTGGTTTGGATAACATTATATGGCCAAGGGTCCGCAGTCGTGAAAACAAGTACCATGTAAAAACTTGCTTATCTGTACCCACATAGTAGCCCCTCTGCCTTCGGGCTGGTTTTAGGAAGAAAAACAACACGAAGGCAGAAAGATGGGTACTCAAGCACTCGGTAAAAAGTATAAGAGAACCGAGGTAAAAGTGCCAGAGCCCGAAGGTGATATCGTGGGCAAGATAGTATACCCAATGAACGAATGAGGAATCCGAAGAAACCGCGGGTGAGATGTTATACCCAATGAACGAATGAGGAATCCAAAGAAACCACGGGCGAGATGTTATACCCAATGAACGAATGTAAAACTGAACAAGCGAATGTAACGAATAAGTATTATAACCAAAACGCCCGTAGGCTTACAATCCGAACAAAGCAAAAATAACAACGGACAAAAGGGGCCGAGACTAGCCATGGAACTTCCTAAGTTTTTGGGCGTTCCAAGGGTTAGCAATCGGCGTACCATCCATCTCAGCAAGCTTATAAACTCCGTGGCCAATTTTCTGGATCACCCTATAGGGGCCTTCGTAGGGATCTTTCAGCTTGGTCAACTTCTTGGCTTCTACGACCATCCGAAGAACGAGGTCACCAACTTGAAACGGCCGAGCACGAACGGTCTTATCGTAACCCCGAGCAACTTCCTGTTGATAAGCTGCATGATGTAAGTTGGCGTTATCGCGGAGTTCTTCAGCGAAGTCTAGCTCAGCACCAACCAAAGCATTGTTGTCCACAGGATTGAAGTTTTCTGACCGAACAGTAGGAACGAGTGCAGATAGGGGCAAGACAGCCTCCATGCCATACGCCATAGAGAATGGGGTTCGGCCAGTGGAGCGTCGTGGGGTGGTACGATAGCTCCATAAGACGTGAGGAAGCTCGTCAACCCATTTGCCGAGCTTACGATCCAAACGACGCTTAAGCCCCCGAGTGATAGATTTGTTGGAAGCCTCGGCCTGTCCATTGCTTTGCGGGTATGCCACCGACGAAGTGTGGATCATAATATGATGGCGCTTGTAGAAGGATTGGATTGCTACTGCTACAAACTGGGTGCCATTGTCCGAGAGAATGGCATAGGGAACGCCGAACCTGGAAATGATATGCCTCCAAATAAAGCACTCCACGTCCGAAGCTGTCGTTTTGACCAAGGGTGCTGCTTCCACCCACTCGGTGAACAAGTCCGTAGCAGTAAGCAGATATTCGAATCCGCCGGGGGCCTTCGGCAGCTTTCCCACAATGTCGAAACCCCATACAGCAAAGGGCCATGGACTGGTAATCATTTTGAGGGGAAAGGCTGGTTGGTGAGGTATGTAAGCGTGCTTCTGGCACCGAACACAACGCTTCACATATTCCTCGGACTGCTTGACCATCTTCGGCCACCAGTACCCCTGTGTTAACGCTCGGTGTGCCATTGTGCGGCCTCCTGAATGCCCACCGCAGCTTCCCATATGTAATTCATCCAAAACGCTTTGAACTTGATCCTCATGCACCACCCGAAGGTCTTAACCAGTGAACGTGCGACGGTACAACTGTCCATGGGGGTCCAACAAGTAGTTAGCTGCTCGGCAACGAACCTTGTGGGCTTCCCTTTTATCCTGTGGAAGGGTCTGGTTCTTTAGGAAGGCAATAACCGGATCCAGCTGACTGGGACCAAGGGGAGCGGTGCTGACCGCGCAAACCGCGAGCTCGAAGCTCGGATGGACAACCTCATCGAAAACGATGGTGCGAGCCCCAGCAGCCTTATACACCGAAGCAAGACCCGCTAAGGCGTCGGCATGAGCATTATGCTCCCGTGCAATCCATTCCACTTCCACGCGGCCAAATTGCTTCAGCAGGGCCAACACGTGATTTACATAAGCATTCATCCAAGCGTCCTTGGCCTGGTAATCGTTACTGAGGTGGCCAACTACTAGCCGAAAGTCACAGAAAACATGTACCGAGCCTGCCCCGAACCGAAGAGCAAGCTGCAGCCCAGCAATGAGAGCTTCATACTCGGCCTCGTTGTTGGTGGCAGGGTAGCCAATGGATACTACATGCTCATGCACAGTACCAGCCGGAGAAACGAGCACGACCCCTGCTCCAGCCCCGTTGACGTTGGAAGCACCATCCACGGTCATTTTCCACGCATCACCGGAAAAAAGCTTCCACTCCTTCTTCGGCTTTCTTGTGCCCAAAGTGAACTTTGTCCGAAGAGACTCGCGGGGAGGTTCGCTCCATTCAAGATGCTCTTCTGCCTCGGCCATTCGTGCTTCTTCGGCAGCTGTTACCAGTGCATTCTCTTCGTCTTTGAGCCCTGGAGTAAGCTCGGCAAAGAAATCTGCCAAAGCCTGTCCCTTGATGGCTGTCCTTGGCTCGAACTGGATGTCATAGTTGGCCAGGTCTTGAGAGAATTTCAGGATCCGGCTGGACGAACATGTTCTCCGAAGAACCGCCTTGAGAGGAAACTCAGTGAGGACCACGATCCTATGGCATTGAAAGTATGGCAATAGGCTCGTTTTAGATGACACGAGTGCTAAAGCCAACTTTTCCATAGGCAGATACCTCGTCTGAGAATCCGTCATCGTCTTGCTGGAAAAGAATATAGGTAAATGGTCCATGCCTTCCTTCCGAACAAGAACAGAACTGGTGGCATGATCCGAGACCGCCAGGTATAGATAAAGATCCTCTTCGGGAAGGGGTGTGACGAGGAGTGGAGCTTGTGCAAGGTATTATTTAAGGGATTGCAAAGCACCATCACATTCCTCAGTCCACACAAACCTTCGCCGACTGGTCTTTATTGCCTGGAGAAAGGTCTACAAAGATCTCCCGACTGTCGGATGAAGCGACTCAACGCAGCAACCATGCCCGTGAGCCGTTGAACTTCCTTAATTGTAGTTGGAGCTCGAAGCTTTTGCACGGCAGTGAGCTGGGTCGGATCAGCTTCAATTCCTCGGCGGCTAACCATGTAGCCGAGAAACTTCCCCGAGCCTACTCCAAACGCACATTTTTCCGCATTTAGGCGGAGCCTGTGTTCCTTCAAGATGGCAAAGATTTCACCCAAGTGCTGAAGGTGATCCCGAGCAAACTTGCTCTTGCACACCATGTCGTCAATATATATGCCTCCATGATTTTGCCGAGCTTGGTGAGGAACATCTTGGTTATTGCCCGTTGAAACGTAGCCCCAGCATTTTTCAACCCGAACGGAACGACATTGTAGCAGTACGTTCCTCGGGGAGAAATGAAGGCTGTCTTCTCTTGATCATCTTCGGCCAGGGCAATTTGATGATAGCCCCGGTACGCGTCCATGAAGCTCAATCGCTCATATCCAGCCGTGGCGTCCACCATTTGCTTTATCCGAGGAAGAGGGAATCGATCCATCGGACAAGCGTCATTGAGGTTGGTGAAATCAACGCACACTCGGAGCTTTCCGTTCTTCTTCGGAACAACGACCGGGTTTGCCAGCCACGTTGGGTACAGAATTTCTCGGATAGCCCCCGCCTTTAAAAGTTGGTCAACCTCGGTCATCACTGCATCCACGTGCGAAGGGGCCGAACGCCTGACCTTCTGAATAACGGGGCGTCTGTTCGGATCAACGTTCAGATGATGAGCGGCGAAAGCTGGATCCACGCCAGGCATTTCCTCGGGAGTCCAAGCAAATACTTCGATGTTCTCTTTGAGGAAATTGAACATCTCTGTACGCTCGGTCTCGACCATAGAACTGCCTATGAGAAAGTACCGGCTGCCATCCTCCGTTATTGGCATCTTGATCAATTCTTCGGCCGATCGTTGCTCGGCAGGAATACCTACGTCTTCCAATACGGGGATGTCGGTTGTGTCGACACATTGTACCTCCAGATAACTCGGTTTATTGGTCACCGTGCTAATGTAACATTTTTTCGACTGGACCTGGTCTCCACGAAGGCTTTCCTGTCGCCCATTCCATCCAACGAACTTCATCACCTGGTGCAAGGTTGAAGGGACTGCCTTCATCTCATGTAGCTAGGTTCGACCGAGGATAACGTTGTAGGGGCTCGGAGAGCTAACTACTACAAATTCGACGTTAACCACTCGGGAACCGGCATGCACGGGAAGGGTTATCAGCCCGAGAGACCAAACCGGAGCCCCTGTGAAACTGACGAGCGGGGTGGTTGCTAGCCGAAGTCTGTCCGGTGAAAGCCCCAGACTCTTGTAGGTGGACTGGAACATCACTTCGGCCGAGCTTCCTTGATCGATCAACACTCGCTGTACTGTGGAAGAACCCACTATGACTGTAACGACCAGAGCGTCGGAGTGTGGCATTTGCACTCCCTGCATGTCTTCAGCTGAAAAGGTTATTAGCCCTCCGAGGCTCGGATCTTCCCACTTCCGTTTTTGTGCCACTCCAACATTGCAAACGGACAATGCAGCAACAGCTTTATCAATCTCCGTACGAAGCTCGGCAGCCTTTCCTTCGGACACTAACCCCTGGATCACGCCAACGAGATTTCCAGCTACAGGAGGGGGAGGAGGAAGTGGATTTCGCCGAAGGTCGATCCATTGGTTAAGATGCCCTGCTGCGGCTAGTTCCTCCAAATAACGTTTGAATGGTTGACATTGTGTGGTATAATGGCCACGCTCTTTGTGGAAGCTGCACATCCCTGGTCCGCTGCCCGCCGTACCAAGGAATCCCGTTGGCCAAATGAAGAACAGGAGTTGGCCCCAGAAGCTTGTAGATTGGCTCGGTAAAGGCAGTACGCTCGGCAACATACTCATCAGGCCTCGGATCCCTACGTGTCTGCTGCCAAGGCTGCTGTTGTGGGACCTGTGGCGGTTTGGGTTTGTTGTTCGGTTTATTTGCTCCTGAGCCAGAATTATGCTGTCCATTCTGTCCTTGCCGAACGTTTGCAACATGTTTCTTCGCTGCAGTGGACTTTGGTACTTCGGCATTCTTTGGAGCGTTTCGCTTGGCAACAGCCTCCTCATGGACGCAATCCTTCTCTATAATGACCATTAGATCGCCCATTGTCTTTGGTGGATTCCTGGATAAGTCTCGGAACATCGCCGAGGTTGGGTCCAACCCGTTCATGAAGGATTCCGCCGCAACACCTTGATCGCAATCAGGAATCAGGTTGTACACCTCCCAGTAACACTCGGTATAAGCCCGAAGAGTTTCCCCCGGAGTTCTCCGCATGTTTACCAGCATCGAGAGTGTCTTCGGCTGAATGTTACTTGTCACGAACCGTTTCGTGAATTCCAACTCCAGCTCGTTGAAACTCTTGATGGACTTCGGCTTGAGCTGATTATACCACAACATAATGGGCTCACTTAACGTAAGAGGAAAGATCTTACACATGAGTGCGTCGGTGAAGTTGTGGAGGCTCATCGTCTGACGAAAGCGACAAACGAACGCAACTGCATCCTCCTTTGCCTCGTAGCGTTTGAGCTTCGGCATGACAAAACGGTCTGGTGGCCGTTCTTGTTGAATGGCGTCAATGAAGGGGGATGCCTTTGCCTTTCCGAGCTTTAAGTCATCCATAGGTACAGGCATAGGTGCGGGTGGAATGACCGGCGCTGGGTTCCCTTGCCGAGCTTCATTGTTGGCCCTCGGATCTCTGTGACGATACCCCTGTTCTTGCCGAACGTGGTGGTTAAGCCGAACTTCATCCGAAGGTTCCGGATGTTCCACTCTCGGACCTCTGTTCCGAGCGAGCGGTATGTCTACACTATCATCCACCGCTTGGTATACCACCGGCTTTCCCGTATATTGATCATACAAAACAATGGTATTCGCACGTTCGGATCGCGTTCCCCTACTCGTTCTCTCGCCTCGCGAACCTGCAGCTTGCCTCCCTTGGGGGTTTCGTTCGGTGCGTGACTTGGATTGCTCGGATCGCTCTGGAAGTTCTCCTGTTCGTTGACGTACAGGGTGCTCGTTGAGGTTTAAAGGCCTTTTTCCATCCGCCCGCTCCTGTTGTCGTCGGCTAAGGCGATGTGTCCGCCCCGAGACTCCCATCCTAAGAGTTCCAGCCGTCGAATGTGTCGTCGAAGAACGTGAACTCTCTTCCCTTATGATGCTTGCCACACGTGGACGAGAGGAAGTTGGAGGATCCCTAGGAGTGCCTTCGAGCCTTTCAAACACGTTGCGACGCTCGGAGGGTACTCCTTCGGACGTTTGAGCTTGGTGTATCCTTCGTCTTCGTTTGTGAGGCTTCTTCGGTTGGCTTGGTTCGGCCTGGTGGCTCCGAGCAGGAGTCACGAGTGCGCCTCCGTCTCGAGCTTCGAGGCGTTGTTGTAAGAGGGCTATGACAGCTGCCTGACGCTTCTGCTCCGCCAAGGCAATGTCAAGTTCAGTTGGTGGGTAGCTGAGTGGACGAGCCACTGGTTGCGGGGCGGCAGCGGCCTGGTTAGGCTCGATGTTCATCGCGCCGTACCCAGCCAGACCGAGGGTGAAGTTCTCCGGGCCAGGTGGAGGAAGGCGTTGTGTCATTTTCCGACGGTGGTAAAGGAAGGAGTAGGGGAGATCTAAGGTTGAATACAGATCCACGTCCTGCTAGGATGTCCTCCCCAGCAGAGTCGCCAATTGTGGGGGGCTGTTTTCAACCTGGATCTCTTGAACCCTTTACTCCTCCGCTACTGTGCTGTGGGAAGATGACGTGGCTCGCCGGGTACCTGCAAACCGGAGGATGGTGTTCCTCCGGGTAGAAGCTCCGACGATTAAGTCAGTATAGAGAAAAAGAAGTACAGTGGTGTATGTTAGGAAAAGAGGAATTGCTTATGAGAGAAGGAGTGTGTAACAGTCCTTTTTGAGTAAGAAGTACCACTGTATTTATAGGCAAAGGAATCTTCCGCGCTAAGCAAGCCGAGCGTAGGACACACGCGCGTTCCTACGCTCGGATGACGTCACCTGTCAGAGGCATTTAATGAAGGCCGCCTTCCCAGGTTTGCAGAGGCACATGGGTTCGTGTCAGGCATGTCACATCATACAAGGGCGGCACGCCTATCAGAAGGGAAGGCAACTCCCGTATCACGTGGAAGGTTCCAGAACGTTCTGTACTAGCAGTGTCCGAGCAAACAGGTCCCGAAGGAAAGATGACCGGCCGAACAAATGGAGATCAGGATGGGAGAGGTGCTATGCCGAACAAAAGACTTCGTTACCGAACAAAAAGCTGAGTGATGACGTTCGGACAACAATCTATGCTCGGCCGTGTAGTCCGTGGTCCATCCTACGCTCGGCGACAGATGAACGACGTGTCATCGTGCCAACTCAGTCCTAAACGAACTGAGACAACTGAACGATGGACCCCGGGTATGACCCCTTTGAATCTTGTGAACCCTTTGGATATTTCGGCCCACTACATATCCAAAAAAAAAAATAAATGCATTGGGCATAACGACATTCATTCAGCAATTTACTCATCCAAAAGAAGAAGATAAAGATTAAAAAAAAAATACTCCGGAAAAGAGTAAACAAGCTTCAAATAAATCAAGTTTGAGACGGATCTCAAATATCTCGGCGGCAATTCAGGTTCGATGCCGGAAGATACCTGTACATGCATGACCGTTATTGGTGCTATCAAGATTCCCAAAAAAGACAAGGTTCCACCAAATGTTAGGAGCAAACTATAAATTAAGGGGGCTTGCTAGACTTCTACGTGGAAACCATGAAGAACCCTTCACTGCCTTTTGACAATTTGCTGGTGACATTCACATGGAAAAAAAAAAAAAAGAGGAAAGGAGACAAAGACAGCAGCAGGCATTTTCAGTTTGGCCGGACATGCATCTTGTATAAGAGTATAAATTGACACATGTGAAGAGGTGGTGGAGAGCTTTACCCTCAAAGACCAAGTTTTTGTTTCTCTTTAATTAGCCCTTCTGAGCAGCAATAGCAAGAAGACAAACAAACCACGGCTACAGAAATGCGAAGGCAGTGCAAATACGGTGCAAGGTGTGAAGCTTTGTATGCCCAAAGGTTACAATTTATAGCGCCTAAAGAGCCAATTTGTTAAGGAAATTGTTTGAACACTCAAGTAAATAAACTATTATCAGGGAAGGTCAATATTTGATTTTCTCTGTAATACCAAACATACTTGGGAGGCTCTCAGAGATAGAGGAAGGAAAGTCCAGTCGGCTTCTCTTGTGTGGTTTCAAGAAGTGTCTCCAAATGGTCGTTCATTTTGTGGCTTGCTTGTCTTAGGAGGTTAGCTACTAAAGAGAGATTGTGTGAATGGGGAATGGTCATTGATCTGGGATGTGTGCTCTGTTCTCAAAGGCATGAAACACTGCAACATTTGTTTTTTGCTTGCAGTTATTTCAGCAGTATTTGGCGGGTAGTTCTTCAAAGATTCCAGGTCCAAAGGACTCTGGAAGAATTGAATGGGATAGTGAGCTCACATGGGCAGTTGATCATTGTAGAGGTAAAAGTTTTAGGGCCTTCTTGTTCAAATTAGTTTTTGTAGCTAGGGTTTACCATCTGTGGTTGGAAAGAAATACTCAAGTTTAGAGGAAAGCATAGAGGAGCTGATAATGTGCTTGCGAGTATTGAAGATAATGTGAGACTTCGGGTTTGCACCTGGGAGCATTTCCCTAACTCTCTTGAAAACCAAAGTCTTTGCCGATGCTGGAACATTTCAAGTAAAGTGCTTGGGTCGTAGAATTTATGTAGCTTTGGTAGAATGTATGAGGTTTCCTTGTTTGAGGGATTAATCCCCTTTTATTGAGTTGGTTGGTTATAAAATGTGCAAGTTACTAAAAAGTGTGTGTGTGTGTGTGTGTATATATATATATATATGATTTTCTCTAGCCATGGAAATTAAATCCTTGATGGTCTACGTTCCTACTTTTATGGCTCTCGCAATCCTAGCTTTTTGGGTATGCTTATCACCGCCGGAGTAATTTGAGCATACGTATATTTTCGGAAAGATTTTGGGTCTTGCACCGTGAAGGAGAAAGGAAATAAGGAAGAAAGAAAAAAGAAGAGAAGGGAAAATTCAATTCCTTATTAAGTACAAGAGAATCTCTTACTGCAAGATACAAAAGAAATGAAAAGGTTGAAATTCAGGGGAAGTCCTATTTCCCCTTTTGGAAAAGAAGAGACCTTTGATCGCAAGGAAAATATATAGAGGTAAAAAATAATAAGAGTTTCATGCGTACACATGCCTCTGGAATTTTAAAGTCAAGCTCGTTAATTCGGAGGCTGAAGCTAAGTTGGGCACAATTCATAGGAAAAAAAATTAGAGTGATTGCTTGGACGAGCCACAGTTTTGCGCGAGGGCCGCGGCGCACCGAGGTTCATTTTCGTGGACCATAAAATCCAACACTTAAAAAATTGTCACGAGGCACTGCCAGTTTAAGAATATAAAAAATTTCGTCTGCAATCTGCCCAAAGATTTGGAACCGCGAGATCAAGCAAGCACCTCAAGTTACAAGGACGCCAAAAAACTTCAAGTCTCGCGCTCAAAGCCAACAAGCAAGCATCCGCCTGAGTCTTGATCAAGTGGGGGCAAATTTGTAGACACTAAAATTTTGGCATGACTTAATCGCAGTCCGGTCAATTGGGATAAATTGTCTTAATTAATTAAAGTCAAGATTGGTTAAAGCACTCGAATAAATATTTTAAGGATCAAACTCCAAAGTTCAAGTCATTTTCAAACTTTGTTCTTCGGTTCATTCAACTTGAAGATTCAAAGAAAGTTACTGTTCGGGCGATTCAACAATAAGCATTCAAGCTATTAAAACGTCAGCAATTCCGGAGATCGAATCAGAGGATTTTGTTCTTTTCTTATTTAAAGAGCATTTATTAGAGAATTGTACCCCTTTCAATTCAAAATCAGTAAAAAAGTATTATTTTGTGCATCTTTTTCGCTGTTTTTATTGCAGGACTCGAATTTGTTTGTTACAAATTTTAGTTGATTCAACCAAAGAAGATGAAGAGACTCGAAACTCCATTCCATCTCGCATGAAGCGCGTAATATCGCTGGAAATTAGTGGTGACGGTCCACTCAAAGTCAAAAGTCACACCATCATCTTGACCAAACCAAAGGAATCTCAAGTGAAATGTGTGAAGAATGAGCAAGTCATCTCTATCGTTCCTTGAAGCCGGTCAAAGCCCAAAACACTCCTTGACATGAGCCTAAACTGTCTCAAAAAAAAAAAAAAAAGTTCCTAATTGCACGAGCATAAACTGCATGATGCTCCTGGTCCGCATGAGCTAAAACTATGTACAGCCCAAAAAAAAAGAAGAAGAAGAAGAAGAAGATTCATCACGTCTGAACTACGTTGCGATGAAGTGTCTAGATAACTAGCCGATACCTAGTCCACTAGGTGCATTCTTTACAAAACCAAAGCGGTCACCATGGCCTAACAATGTGACAAGGTGCTTAGATAACCAGTCAAAGGTTGGCCCACTAGGCACACTCTCACAAAGTCAACCCAAGGGCGGAACTACACATAGGCTACACTAGGCTATAGCCCAGGTGCAATCATGAAGAATTTAAAAGAAAATAAAAAATTATGTGTAAGGTTTTAGTCCGAATGAATTTAGCCCAACCCACCATCCTCCCATTCAGCGTAGCTCAACCCGCCATCCGTTTGAACGGCGTGAAGATCTTATTTGTTTAATTATTTTATCCTAATGTCTTAATTAAATTTTGTCTCTAGGGCTCTTGTAATCAAGTATCTGCTCTTTATTTGGGATCTTATAGTGTAGATACTTGATTATGAGATTCTAGATACAAATATTAATTATGACCTTTTAGAACAATATGATCAGAAAAATAAGATTTTCGCATTGATTCAAACGGATTAAAAAATGGAGTACTTGATTTTTTAAGATAGTTTATATATTTAAAAATATGGTTAAAATTAATTATAACCATTTAGAATAATATTATCAGAAAAATAAGATTTTGAATTGATTCAAATGAATGAAAAATTGGAGCACTTAATTCTTTTGAGACTATTTAATAATATAAGAGAAATCAAGAGAGAAGTGAAAAATAATATAAAAGAAATTGTTGATGAACAGTCGTTCAGTATATATACAGAAGTATTGTAGCGAAATGTATTTTATCTAAGCTTTTATCTAATTGCTGCAGGTGGGTTTTCTCGATTTTAGGTTGCTATAATAGCTAATATTTTATTTTTGCTACTCTGTTGTACATACTCCAATGGAACAACAAAATAAAAAGGAAGGAAAAACTCTTTTGTACTTTTGTTTTGTTCATTTTTGAACATTTATATATTTATATACGAGTTTGCCTTTTTTTTTGTTCACATATATGAATTTTGGTCAGCCCAGGGCGGAGTAAATTCCTGGTTCCGCCCTTGAGTCAACCAAACCATCAAAGGATCAAGGTTGCGATTAAGTGTCTAGATAACTAGCCGATAGCTAGCCCACTAGGCGCGCACTCTCCACCATGGTCTAACAATGTAACGAGATGCTTAGATAACCAGTCAAAGGCTAGCCCACTAGGCGCACTCCCACAAAGTCAAACAAAACTATCAAAGGTAGGTTGTGGCGAAGTGCCTAGATAACTAGCCAAAGGCTAGCCCACTAGGTGCATTCTTCACAAAGCCCAATTGGCCACCTTTAGTCCAACAATGTGACGAAGCGCTCAGATAACTAGTCAAAAACTGGCCCACTAAGCGCATTCACGCCAAAGTCTAACAAACAATCAGAGGTTCAAGATCACGGGAAAGTGTATAGATAACTAGCGAGTAGCTAGCCCACTAAGCGCATTCCTCGCAATTTTAGGTAACATGGAGCAGTGGCATACACAAGATTGCAGAAGCTCTCTCGTCATCTTCAAATCTCTGCAAGTGGTGAGGAGTGATAGCTTGCACCAATGATAGAGGCTCTGTCATCGTCTTCAAATTTGTTCAAATGTTGAGGATTGGTGTTGGGTCAATGAGTGGCGGCATGCATAAGGCGGTTGAGGCTTCCGCCAAAAAAGAGTGGCGCATGTCACGAGCAAAAGTGCAAAAAAGGGGGGGCTCCTGGCACTTGAAGTATCCACCGATGACAAGTAGTTCAAGGTGTTAGCCCAAAGGTTCCTATGGAATACCCTATTGATTTTGATGATAACAAAATATATTTTATTGAAAAGAAATATAATTAATATTGTGATATTTGGTACTCATTTGAATTAATTTTGTAGGATTTGATTGATGTATACATGGGAAAATTATATACCAAATCCCTATCTCCAATAGTCAAGATCAAAATAGAGAAAGAGTAAGACTAAGGACAAGTCTTCTTTAGATTTCTAACGGCTAGAAAAAGTATCTTAAGCAAAGAAGAGATTTGATTGAAGAAGGCTTGATTGATGAAGGTTGATTGCTTATAAATGAAAGATGGAATTGTTTGGAAAGGCAAGAATGGAGAACAATCCTTCTAACGGCTAGTGGAGAAAAAAAGGAATGGATTTTGGCAGTCAAGAATTTATTCATTCACGGCCATATTGTATTGGACATTTTTCCAAATATGGTTGGTGCTTCTAACGGTCAATTGTGAAGAATATATACAAGGCTAAGGAAGAAAAAAAGAATAACAGACTCTAGAAGAAAATTGCAGTGAGCTTCTCTTGAAAACTTGACTTTTATCGCTAAGCTTTCGTCTTGATATCTATACATTTGTGTGTGAGAGAGTTTGTATTTTGATCTTCATTGTAAAAGGGATTGTACACCCTTATTCTTACTCTTGTGAGTGTTTATCTTTTTGTGAGTGGTTTTGGAGAGAAAATCACTTGAGAGTGAGGTGTTACTAGCACCGGAGTCAAAACTAGTTGGGTTAGGTGTGACTAGCACTAGAGTCAAAATTAGTCGGAGTGATTGGGGAAAAATTGCTCGTTGTAAAGGTTGTCTAGCAACCGCGAAGCTAGAAGATTGTAACTATTGGAGATAGTGCAGCAAATCCCGAGTTGGACACTTGGGGAGTGGACTAGGCCGTGAAGTTGCGGACCGAACCACTATAAATCCTTGCGTTCGATTCTCTCTTCCCTACTCTCTTTACTTTCAGTTTTGCACATCCATATCGCATGAGAAAATTGATACATTATTGAATAATCAGTTAATTAGTTTCATATATGCAAGTTTAGAAATCTGCATATTAGTTCTCTGTAATTTAATCTCCGTTTTGTTGAGATTGCTCAATCTGTTGCTGTGTGTTTGAGTTGGCTCAATCCTGGTTCAGTGTATTATTTAAGTTTGAATTGCATTTGGTTTTTAAATTCCGCGTTATATTTAGGATACCCAATTCACCCCCCTCTTGGGTTTCTATTTGGACCAAAACAAGGTAATGAAGGGGTGATGTGCCGAACAGTGTATACGCAAAAGCCCTCTTATTAGTTGAAACAAATCTTGATTTTCCTGAAATAATGACCAAAACAAAACAAGGGGAAAAAAAAAAAGAAAGAAAGGAGGAAGCACTATGCAATAAATAACAACGGAGGCGTCACCACAGACAAGGAAAATCCTTTTGGTGGTGTAGACATTGTCTGTGGGCTTTAGTCCTCCTATGGCCAAGCTCTCACCTCAGTTGTAACAAGATGACTTTAGTCGATCGACCCTTTATGTTCTGAGTCTTCTGGCAGTAGGACTCCAAGGCCAGTGGTGATTGGACGGGGACCCCGAAATTGCTTGGCGGTTGGACTCCGAGGTGGCGGCAATGATTGGACGAGGACATGAAATTACTAGTCCGCACGTACGGAGAAGTTGCACATGAAACACTTGTCATGCATGAACAACCAAAAAATAAAGGAGCAGGGACAGACTAGAAATGGGCTGCTGGTCAATATAGAGCAACAATACGAGAAGTCTATGAAGACAAGAAGACAGGGAATTCGTGTCCGCTTGATATGATTCCCTCCACAAATCAAATGGCCCCACAAATTTGAGTTCAATGCAGTACACTCACAAAAAAGAAGAATTAAAGGCGAGCACGCATGCATGATGGCCACCCGTTATCGTTAAGGGCATTTACAAAATGTTCATATTTGCTAGCCTAAATTTTGAAGCAAAATTGGACATTTCATAAACGCTCTAACCGGTATCGAATGGAACTGATTTTTTATAGAGATCCGAAACAAAATATTTTGAACAAAATGAGCGACTCTAATTATCTTTTTTGGACTCGAAACAGGCCCAAAAACACATTGTGCACATTGTCTGTACAGAGTTGTTGTACGAGTACTAGCAGTTCTCATACCAATTTCTCGGTACAAAGAATGTCGGGTGTCAAAAGTCACCCCTGAGGTGAAATGGAAATGCGAATATGCTTAAATGGAAAGTTAAATATTTAATTTGCACTGTATCATCATACCATAAATGGCCGACTTCTTTTTTTGTAAATAATGTCTTTAATTATTAAGTCTGTCAAAGATTTATATCCTCTCTTTCTTCAATTACACACATTCTGTTTATTTGTTCGTCAAAGTATATTATTTTATTTATA
Source organism: Rhododendron molle (assembly GCA_025413875.1). NCBI lineage: Eukaryota > Viridiplantae > Streptophyta > Magnoliopsida > Ericales > Ericaceae > Rhododendron > Rhododendron molle. The sequence goes on along the minus strand of CM046389.1, from coordinate 44,800,425 downwards.
ATTATAATGTGTCCATCCACATACCATAAATATGAGCAAATAATATCCGCCGATCTGGATGACCATACATATTTATTGACAATTGACAAAATAAGATTGAGTAACTTTCACAAAAAAAGTTGTGATCGCATCGATCTAGATATGGTTGTTTGTTTTGACTGTTTTTATATTGTATTAATTTTTTTATTGTTTAATAAATGAACCTATCAAATAAGATTGAGTAACTTTCAAAAAAAAGTTGTGATCGCATCGATCTAGATAGGGTTGTTTGTTTTGACTGTTTTTATATTGTATTAATTTTTTTATTGTTTAATAAATGAACCTATCAAATTTAGTAGTAATTAGTATAGACCCCATGGTGTAACACACAATTTTTTTCCCCACCCACCCACCACCACCCCCCCATAGGGAATCAGAGGATTCTCCAATTCCAATTCAATGGTCAAGATTACCCTAGTAACTTAAGCCCCAAAGCTCATATGGTATTCTACGGGCACCTAATTACTCTCCCAATATTTCTCAATTACATAAGCATCTTCCCTCCCCGATTTTTTGAACGGCAAAAAAAATTCATTAATCTTCGAAGTTGTTACAAAAAAATCATTAATTTTTTTTGAACGGCGTCTTCTCTCTCCATTAGACCTGGCTCTGAAAAAAAATTATATAGCTCATGAGGATTTTTTTACTAATATTATATCAGTAATTTTTTTTCTTTCAGCATGGTTTCTTTCGTTGATATTATCTTATTATGTAACTCATGAGATTTTTTTTTGATACAAGTGTATTTCCACATGTGCTTCGCATTGTGTCGTGTACTCATTGATGTGGTTGTTCTTGTGTGTAAGAAAGTTGAAATTAAGATTCAGCTATGAAAATTAGAAAGAAATCGTAAGAGTAAGTAATGAACGTAAGATAATTTTTACAGAAAAAATATTTCAGAAGAAATGCAAAAGGAGTTCTTTGATTAACCCTATGAATCTGCACATGTTATTAAAGTTACGATATGAAATTTTACTAATGCTTAGAATATGGTAAATTGGTGCTTGAAATGTGATAAATGATAATTAGGGAATATTTGGAGAGTAATTGAGTGCCCATAGAATACCATATGTGTTTTGGGGTTGAAGATACTAGGGCAATCTTGATCATTGAATTGGAATTAGAGGATCCTCCAATTTCTTATGAATTGGAGAGGAGCTGGGCTCACCACCACCCCCCTCCACACTCTCTCTAAATAATCTAAGATACTCTAATTAGATACTCTAATTTGAGCTTTATATTCGCTCGATAAAAGCTTGTTTGAGATCAGGTAGTGACATAAACAAATCATGAAGATTCAAAACCCTCAACCTTTCAAACAAAATTTCACCAACATACTAGAGATTAGCTTGTAATTACCCAAGAAAGTTCGTTTGAGATCGAGGTGCGTCATTAATGACTCAAACTGGAAGCTATTAAAAAAAAAAAAAAAAAAAAAAAAAAACGACGAGTCAAACTTGAAATTATCTTATTAAGATTCCAAATTGTGTTGCTCATTCAACGATCGCTTGGTCACATACATTGAAAAGATCACGTTTTATACTTTCAACAATGACGTAATAATATTCTCTGTTATCGGTTTTGACAAAAAAAAAACAAAAAACAATGGCGTTATTATTTAAAAATTCCAAAAAATGAAGTGCGCCTTGTCGAATGCAATTGTAGAAGCTCATGTAGTTAGTTATATGTATTTTTATTTTTTTTTTGTGAGAAAAAAATTACATTTTTTCTTTCTTTCCTTCCACTTCACTTTCAATCATTTTCACTTTCCATTAGATTTTTCTCGCTAATCAAATGGACCCAGAAGGAAAAACAAGTGCATAATATATTCATACTAACATGTATGGATTTGGTTGCCTTTTGTTTCATCCAATGCCAACCCCAACCTTTGGGTGACAGTTCGACTGAGCCATCCCATATTTATCCCCCATTATATATTCATAGTAAAAGGACTCCCTCTGATTATAAAGATAACTAATGATTATATATATTATTGGGCAATTTACCTCTAGGTCCAGAAAATAGAAAGTAATTCCCACCAAGTTTCCTCTAATTAACGAAACACTAAAACCCTATGAAAGTGCCTAAAACCCCTAATACTGAAAGTGCTTAACTCTTAGGGCACCCTATGAAAGTGCCTAAACCTCAGGGTACCCTATAAAAGTGCCTAAAACTCTAGGGTACCCAATAAAAGTGTCTAAATCGTTAAAACCCTATAATAGGAAAGTGCACCCTAAAACTTCTATGAAAGTGCCTAAACCTAAACCCTATGGCTCTATGAAATCACCTAAACCTAAACTCTAGGGTACCTTAAACCCTAGGGTATCCTAAAATCTAAAATCTTAAGGTACCCTAAAACTCTAGGGTACCCTAAAATCCTAGGGTACCCTAAGATTTTAGGGTACCCAAGGGTACTAGGGTACCCATTAGGGTACCATAAAACCCTAGCATACCCTAAAACCCTAGGGTGACATTTCTATTAATGGTAAATGTATTTTTGTAAAAGTGGACTTAGTGGTAATTAAGTATTTCATCTCTCCTTAATGGGAATTAAGTGTCACTTTTCTATACTTAGAGGTAATTTTCTCTATATTCAATGATTTATTTGACTCTATCTGTACTGAAACGTCATCCAGCAAATAACCAGTACATTCACTAATACTAATAGAAAATGAAATTCACTCATAACAACAAGCATTTGTTTCAGATTGCAGGCTAAAACAATTGACTCCATTTTACGCAGTTAATGACTGACACATTCACGGGCGGAACTTCTAAGGGGGGCGGGGTGGCACGGCCGGCCAACCCCGTCCTAACCTCCCACCAAAAAATCACAGTTTTTCTTTACAGTCTCCCACCAATATTCAATGGCTCTATTGTTTGACGGATAATGAACCGAGGACAACATTATGTATTTTTTTCGGATATATTTTTTTTTTCTTGGCAAAAGAAACTTTTATAAAACTCGAAAGGTTACATCGAGGGGAACATCAAAAGCACACGACGCTTACGAGATCAAACAAAGAAGAAAAAAGGGAGAAACACTAAAAATAAGTATCCAACCGAGAGCTGGATGGATCACCTGACACACTTCAAACACATATTACAATTTCACATTTCTAACTCCATCAAAGAAACTTTTAAAATCCTCCACAGTGTATATCTTAATATCGAACTTCACCTTAATCCACATTGCGACTCTGGTTTTGATCACCTCACCCACTTGTCCTACTCCTGTTGAAGCATTATTGAACACGTGGTCATTCCTCGCCATCCACAAATTATCAAGTTGTAGCAAGAATGTCGTTTCCCACAAATGATTCTCCAAATTTCTAAATTTATTATCAAAACACCAAGTAAAGAGAGCTTTCAGAGATTGACATACTCATCTCACATGCCACCAGTCCAGGATCAAAGACCAAATATCCCATGAGAATTTACAATGTAGAAAAATGTGTTGGGGTGTCTCCAAATGCATAGAACACAATGGGCAAAGTGTTGAATTGCCTTCAAAGGTCAAGTTTCTACTTTGAAGCACAGATCTAGTAGCCACTCTATCCTGAAGGACCATCCATGCAAAAATCTCCACCTTAGGAGGGCTGAGATTTTTCCAGATTTTTTCCAACACCAGATTTCATACATTTCCAGATTGTATTTTTTTCGGATATTATGAATGATTAATATTAGGATGCATATACTTTTTTGAGATTAAATATTAAAAAAAAAGGTGTCTAGTTCCACAAATAATAACTTATAAAATACATTTTGGTTAAAAAGAATTCAAACGTCCTTTCATAAAATGCTAGATATCAACGAGTTTTCTTAAGATTTGAAAAAAAAAGTTTCAAGTTATTGAAATGAAAAATATTTTTTTGTAGGTTCTGGATTTGCGAATCAGACATTATTCTTGGGGACAGTCATATTGATCTTTTATGTGCCACTTTTAAGTTTAAATTCTGACTCTGCCACTAAATCATCTACCTTAAAATACCATCTTCAAAGCTAATTTTTTAATTTAATGAAACGTGTTGTTTCGATTAACTAATTAAATTATTTTTTTAGACTTTTTTTTTTCAATCGTCATACATGGGTTAGTGGGGGGTGTTAGGATTAGTACGGAGTCCAGAAGCTATCCATAGCTTGGGACCCCAAGGGCACTGCTCCAACCGGAGTCAAACCCAAGACCTCCCTCATAGGGGAGAGATGACATACCAACTGCACTGAGCAGTGATTGTCTATTTTTTTCAGACTTGAAAAAGGTTATCTTTAATGAGTAACTACAGATTTTTGTTTTAACTTGTCAATTACTTGAACTTCTTTTGTTTTCAATCTATAACGAACTTTATTGATATATCAACTCAAAATATTAACATCCAACGATGTTTCCGTTCATATGCACCTCGGCAAATTTCCTTGCAAGATTGTAGGGTGAGCCAGAGATACGGAATATTTGGCTATAGTAACAACCCCCTGTTACAACTACGACCAATATAAATGAAAAAGAACCAAAATTAAAACTATTGGTTAAAATTACGCCTTACAAATTTAACAATTGATTCAAACATATGAGATCAGCTTCTTAGACACCAACAGGCCAATGGAATAGACGTTGATCCCTGTATATTGATGATGATTGATTCAAACAGGCCAACAGAATAGACTTTGATCCATGTATGCACCGATGCGCAAACCCTTTAGTTGACTTTTTATAAAATTCCGAAGTACCAAAAAAATTTAAAAAAATAAAGACTTGGAATAACAGTTGGACTGAATAAATACCCAGTGTTTCAAATTTAAGCAATGAAAAATGCATACCCTACCCAAACCCATCCAAAACTCTCTAGCCACAGTTTAAGCCCAAGGATAACTAGTCCGGTTGGTTAGTGTTTTGTTTCCCTCACAACTGATTTGGGTTCAATTTTTGAGGTCAAGCCGCAAGTACATTATTTCATGTGAGTCTCCTCATTCCGGCATGGAAACAGAATTGCCAACATTTTAAGTAAGAAGGTGACCCCCCCAGCTCCATTCCTAAAATCAATAGTTGAAATTGCGTGAATGAATTTTCACATCATGGGGGTGATCCTTGGTATTAACCAGCTGCGCAATATTAAACATCCGGTGTGCAGATTGGATGAACCCAAAGGAGGTTTTTCAGTTGCTTCGAGAGACCCCTCCAAATTCCCTGATTTGATTCACCGAATTTTGAAAATTTCCAATAGGAAGAATTACAAATTTGATTGATGAGAAATAGGAGGACAAAAGAAAATAAGAACTTGTTTGAATGCATAGGAAATCGGGTAAGAAATTAAATATAAGTTACTCATTTATTTGGATAAATTAACGTAGCATGCGGCTTCTCTTTATAAATTAATGTATACGCGGCTTATCTCTGTTTTTGTTTTGTTGTTATAGTTGTAGTATTTTGTATAGTTGTTTCCTCGTACTTTACTTTCGTATTTGTTAGATTTTGTCTCACATCGCTCATCTAAGTCACCTAAACTTGATTAATATATTCTAGAGGTTATTTCACCTATTGCCAATTGGTTTTAGGTTGTAACCCTCTAAGAAATTTAACATGGTATCCGAGCCAGGTTTTAGGTGGCCTCACCTCATGTGGTCAAGTCTCTATTGCCCGAGTCAATTGTCTCACCTCATCAATTCATACCTCCACGTGCATCCGGGCTACATGTGAGGGGTCGCCCGAGTAAAATCTTCTAGTTTCCTCAATTCGTACCTCCACGCACGTGAGGGGGCTGCACGTGAGGGGAGTGTTAGACTTTGTCCCACATCGCTTATCTAAGTCAATATATTCTAGAGGTTACTCTACCTATTGCCAATTAGTTTTAGGTTGGAACCCAAATATAACTGGGTTGATCTTTTCGTCAAAAAAAAAGCTGAAAATACGAATTGATACCCTCCCTTTTTATATACAACATCAACTAAGATTAGATGTCCTCCTATTCTTCTTAATAATATATATATATATATATATATATATATATATATATATATATAAATGTTCACCATTGCTTCTCTTTTTTCATGGAACGTCATGTTCATGTCCTCTGCATCTTTGTATGTTCCATTCCATTCATTCATTCATTAACAAAATCAATTCTTTTGCAGAGGAAATAATAATAATAACAATAATAATAATAATAATGTCATGCTCAATCTATTGGATACCCCTAGGAATTTTCTTCCCTAAACCTGTATAAATACCCGATATGCATGTGTCTTATTTCTCACACCACAAATCATGGCTTCATCACCATCATCTATATCCTCCCTCCTCTTTCTTAACCTAGCTTTGATTCTCATATCCATTTCACCCGCATTTTCCACGCCACGTCAAGCTCTTGATGATCATCAGTATCAACTGATGAAAACTAGTTTCAAAGTTACTCTAAACCACATTGATTCGGGTGAAAGCTTCACTAAATCTGAGCGTTTATATCGGGCAGTAAAGCGTTCCAGTGCCAGGCTCCAAAAGTTCAATGAAATGGTTTCGACAGCTAACCAACCAGAACTGGCGACCACGGTTTATGCAGGACCAGGTGCTTACCTCATGAACTTCTCAATAGGGACCCCGCCGAATTCCTACTCCGGTTTTATGGATACCGGCAGCGACCTCGTATGGAGTCAATGCCAGCCTTGTCTCGAGTGTGCTCCCCAGTCCGCTCCGTTGTTTGATCCAAAGAAATCCTCCTCTTTTTCTAATGTATCATGCACCAGCCAATTTTGCCTAGACCTTCTGCCAGATTCAAATTGCAACCCGTTCTACGGGTGCGTGTATATCTACGGATACGGAAGTGGTGTAACTTCCGGTTTCTTAGGCACCGAGACCTTTACTTTCGAGAAGGTCAAGGTGCCGAACGTAACGTTCGGCTGCGGTCTATTTAATCTGGGCTTCGGGACCGAGGGCCTCATAGGCCTCGGGCGCGGACCCTTGTCGCTCATCTCTCAGCTGGGCGAGCCCCAGTTTTCTTATTGTTTAACTTCTTATGGTGATGCTAAACCCAGTACCCTCTTGGTAGGCGCCCAACAAGTTGCCGTCGGGGCAAACAAAACCACCCTTTTGCTTCAAAACCCACTAATAGCCACTTTTTACTATCTTTCTCTCGAAGGAATCACAGTTGGAAGCGTTAAGTTGCCCATCAACAAAACAGTTTTTGAAATCCAGCCTGATGGGTCTGGAGGCGTAATCCTAGACTCTGGCACAACAATTACGTACCTGGAGTTCAGTGCTTATATTCTCCTTAGAGAGCAGTTCATCTCTCAAGTAAAGCTTCCGCTAGTCGACGTAGCCAACGTCACCGGGTTCGATCTCTGCTTCCAATTGCCACCCAATAACGCGAGCGTGGTGTTACCCAAATTGATATTCCATTTCACAGGCGCGGATGTAGATTTGCCGACGGAGAACTATTTTCTCGGGAATTCGAGCATTTTCATACCCGGATTGGGGGTCACGTGTTTGGCCATCGAGCCGTCGTTCGGTCTCTCCATATACGGGAATATACAGCAGCAGAACTACATGGTGTTGTATGACCTCTCCAAAAACACCGTATCGTTTACGCCGACGCAGTGTGACAAGTCTTGATCGAGCTCTTCTGTTAGTTGATCTCGTTATCATGATACATCGATCCCTACTTCACTAGTATTTGTTTACAGTACTATGTACCCAGTTGAATTTCCTCAATAAGTTTGTAACACTAGTGCTCTTTTTTTTTTTTTTCTCGGCAAACGAAACAATTTATATAACTCGACAGGGTTACATCGAAAGAAAACAATCTAGCTCGTCGAGCTTAGGATCGTCCCAAAAATACAAAACGCATCCAACCGAAAGTTGGATAACACTCCTCAAAACTAGATTACAATTTCAATTTTCTGATGCCATCTAGAAATAACTTGAACTCTTCTGCGGTATAGACCTTGATGTCGAGCTTGGCCTTCATCCACATAGCCACCCTAGTTTTAACTATATCTCCCACTTCCCAAGCCTGTTTTGATGAGTAGTTGAAGACGTAGTCATTCCTTACCAACCATAGCGACTATAGCGTTGCATAGAAACAAGTTTCCCTAATATGTTTCTCCAAATTGGAAAACCACTTGCAAACCATCAACTAGCTAATTCCGGGACCGAAGCTGGGCACACCCATTTCATATTCCACCACTCCAAAATTATAGACCAAACACTCCAAGAATAATGACAATGAAGAAATAAGTGCTGATGAGTTTCAAGATGCAGCGAACAGAGAGGACACAAAACTAAATGAATCTCATTTAACACATTTCTACTTAACAGTTCTCACCTGGTGATAGCTTAACACATTTCTACTTAACACTAGTACTCTTGTATTCGTATCCTTTTGTATACTTCGCAATTCATAACATTGAACATAAATTTCGTAACGTTTGTACGTTATGATATTTTTCTTCAAGTAACGAATTTTTTAGCAAATTTCAAGAATTTTATATAAAATGTTTTGGATTTTTATCCTGAATGGTATGATTAACTTCACTCATAGCAATAATCCATTAATTTTTTCCCCTTCTTTCTATTGAGCTGATAGGAATGATCTTGAAAGTGTTGTCCTTATCATCCTCACTTCGGATTGCAGGTTGCTCCTATATATTAAAAATTCCATCCATATAATTAATCCTATTCAATTCTACAAGATGAAATACTAATCGAAACAAATATATTTCGGGGCCGGTTTGGGACGGGATACTGTCACCCCGAATTCGATCGGGTTTTAGTATTTTTATATTCTCGTTAGAAAAGAGTTTATCTCTCAAGTAAAGCTTCCGGTAGTCGACGTATACAATACCACTGGGCTTGATCTTTGCTTCAAATTGCCACCCAATCCCTCTAGTGTGGTGATACCCAAATTGGTATTCCATTTGACAGGTGCAGATTTAGATTTCCCGACGGAAAACTATATGGTCGGGAAAACTAGTGTTTTCCCAAATCCCAACCGGATTGGGGGTCATGTGTTCGGCCATGGGAGCTTCATATTGTGGTTCCATATTTGGAAATGTACAGCAGCAGAACTATCTAGTGGCGTATGACGTATCCAAAGAAACCCTATCGTACGTTTACGCCGGCAGAGTGTGACAAGTTCTGAGCTCTAATGTTAGTTTATCTTGTTATTGTAGTGTATTCCTATTTTACTACTTCCTCCGTTCCTAAATGGTTGTTCACCTGTTTTGGTAATGTGCGTGTTGTAGTGTGGTTTGTGTGAGCTATGGTTTGATTTGTTTCTCCTTAAACCAAGCACAAGTTCAACAGATGAACACCAAACAAAAGGGACAACACATTCCTGGTAGCCAAACAGCCGTTTGAAGGGCTTATTTACTTTTTTGATCTCCAAAGTATTTTCGCTATGCTATTTTGGTCCCCAATATTTCAATTGCTAACATTTGGTTCCCAAAGTATCAATTTTGTCTTTAAATGATCCCTGCAGCTCACGCCGTTCGTTGCCTCCGTCAAATTGGAGGGCAAGTTTGGTATATTGGGGACCAAAATGGCACAGCGAAAATACTTTGGGGACCAAAATGGCACAACGAAAATACTTTGGGGACCAAAAAAGAAAATAAAGCTATGGGGGAGGGCGGTGAAATACCAAACTTGCCCTCCAAGTTGACGGAGGGAAGGAACGGCGTGAGCGCAGGGACCATTTAGAGACAAAATTGATACTTTGGGGACCAAATATTAGCAATTGGAATATTGGGGACCAAAATGGCACAATGAAAATACTTTGGGGACCAAAAAAGTCAAAAAGCTCCGTTTGAAGCCATTTTATAGCTAAATTCTAGTACCCTTTCTATTTTTATATGCACCTAAATCATCATTCAAACACATACACATGTGGCACATTGTCTCGCATTTGATGGCATTCTCTTCCCACATTTCTAAAACCAACCTGTTTTCACAAATTTACCGAAAATGGTAATAAACGTTTTAGAAAACATGAAAAGAAGGTAAACAACCACAACAAAACCTCAAATTCACCGAAAAATAAAATCCAAATAACCTTGCTAGTTAACCAGCTTCAAATCTTACCCTTGTTCTGTTACTTTGGGCGGTTTATACCAAGACGATTTCTTGACGCCCATCAAAGCACCACGAGACGCCAACCCATCCAAAACAATTCGCACATGGAACGGGGACGACCCGTGTAAATGCACCGGTTCCTCACCCGTCCAAACGAGCTGTTTCTGGGGAACTTGGACAGCTGGGACCGGTACCTCTCCCGCAACTCGGCAGGGAGACCGGGATCCTTGCAGAGAGCCTTGTAGAGGTTTCGTTTCAGCTCGTACTTGGCCGCGAGATGTCTGCGGTTGTGGTCCTGTATGTTGCGCTTCTCGGAGACTTTGCTGGGCTCCTTTGGAGTGGACGAGTAGTGGAGGACGGAGGGGAATGGAGTCCGCGGGGGGTGGGGAGAGAGATTGGTGTGGGTGATGGAGGAGAAGAGAGGGGAGGAGTGGTAGTGGTTTTGGGTTGCGATGAGTCGGTTTGCGAGAGGTTCCGCCATCGGTGGAGGATGTTGGCAAATGGCATTTGCAGAGAGGGAGAGAGAGAGAGATATGTTTAGGGCTTGGGTTTAGATACGAGTCCAGATTTTTACTGGTTCCCTAACGTAGTATAACAATCTCCCCCCTCCCCCCACACACCAATTTCGCTATGCATCAACAAAAGGGAAAAATTCAAAATACTCCCTAACCTTTAGACTAAAATTCAATTAGGTTTTCAACCCTTTAAAACCTTCAATTTTACTCCCAACGTTATCTTCCGTTAATCAAAACGCCCCCTTCCGTCCGAATGACTAACAGATTCCGTTAAAGACTCCGTTAAATATCATCCCAATAAAATTTTGATGGTTCGAGCCGTTCAATGTGTTCAAAACGTAATTTTAAGGGTACCCTTAAGAAATTAGCAAAAAAAATGACCGGAAATGGTTTCATCTGAACAGTTTTTTATTGAATAGTTCAATAAAAAAAAACTGTTCAGATGAAGCTCTTCCCAATCATTTTTTTTTCTAATTTTTCGCGAATACCCTTAAAATCACGTTTTGAACATATTGAGCGGCTTGGATCATCGAAATTCGATCAGAAAAAGGGAGGTGCAAACCAAAGCAAAATCCAGACGTTCGACTTGAACAAAATCCGGATCAATCCGCACCTCCCCTTTCCCAATTGAATTTTGATGATCCGAGCCGCTCAATATGTTCAAAACGTGATTTTAAGGGTATCCGCTAGAAATCGGCAAAAAAAATGACCCGGAAGGGCTTCATTTGAACAATTTTTTTTTGAACTATTCAATAAAAAACTATTCAGATGAAACCCTTTCGGATCATTTTTTTTCCCGATTTTTCACAAGTACTCTTAAAATCACATTTTGACACATTGAGCTGCTCGGATCATTAAAATTCAATCGGGACGCTATTTAACAGAGCTTTTAACGAAATCCGTTAGTCATTCTAACGGAAGGGGGCGTTTTGATTAACGGAAGATAACGTTGGGAGTAAAATTGAAGTTTTTAAAAGATTAAGAGTCTAATTGAATTTTGGTGTAAAGGTTGGGGGTATTTTGAAATTTTCCCTCAACAAAACGACAAAACAAGTTCTTTGCAGACAGACTTCATGGCTTTGGTTGGTGAGCTTTCCAAGTCAACGGTCAACACCTTCAAATAAACTAAGCTGCTTTCCAACTCAACAGTCAACACCTACAAATAAACTAAGCTTGTGAGCGTTTCAACTCCAATGGTGATTGAGTTAGACTACGACGGAAGAAATTATTTTACTCTCTTCGTCCCTAAATAAGTGTTTGGCGCGTAAAATTAGGCCTTATAAAATATACATATTTTTGGTTAAAAAATCTAATTTTTTTTCCACAATCTAATAGATTTCATTGCCATCTATTGATGTGTGAAAAAAAATTGATTTTTTTAACAAAACAAATGCATTTTTTTAAAGGTCTGGATTTGAGCGCCGGACACTTATTTAGTGACGGATTGAGTAGAACTTAGCATATAAATCATCTTCAAGCATCTAAACATGTCAACAAATTCAATGTCTTACAACACAAGAAATCCATCAAGAAACACAATTACTTGCAGGGCCAGTTTAGAGGATAGGCGAGAGAAACATGCGCTTCGGACCCCAAAAATAGGCTAAAAATGAGGGCCCAAAAAATTCTAGGATATATGTGTGTGTGTGTGTGTGTGTATCCCCCAAAAAAAATTGCTCCAAGTCTCCTTTACACAAAATAGGTCCAATTGAAATTTATGAGCCACAAAATAGGCCCAACAGTGTAAAATAGGTCCAATTAAAATTTATGAGCCACAGAATAGGCCCAACGGTGTAATAAACTGATTATCAACCCCCATAGGCCATAACCCATTAGGGTACGTTTGGTTCGATAGAATGGAATTGACATTACATGGAATGGAATTGAGAAGATTAATTTTCAAAAGAGGGATTTTGAGATATTGAAATGGTTGCATTTTTTTACATGGGATATATAACTATATTCTTATATTTTGTAATGGTAAATCTTTTGTAATGATTTTTTTATGAAACTCTTTGTAGACGAACTTTTGTTTGGAAAATCTGAGGAGATCTCATTCAAGAGGTTTGCTTCCGGCCTCTAAAACTTATCAGTAGCCCTAATTACTTGAGTCCACAGAGAAATGGCAATGAATACTCCTGATGGTTTATAAATTGCAATGAATACCACATGGCCTCGCAGCAATAATTTATTTGGTAAAAGTGGGGGTCGTTTGCGTGGTGTGGTACTACTAGTCCAAAATCAACTTATTCCTCGTTCGCCACCAAAAATATTTTCTTTTGACAGTATTATTTCTCGACCTTCGGGTTTCGCCGCAGGAAATACCAGAAATACGAAAAAGTTTTATTTTTTTCTAAAAAATAAAATATGTCATCACAGGACAAACAGATGGTTAATGAACATTTATAGAGTTCTTCCAAAATGTTGTATGGACACTTTTTCAAGTAAATTTTTTGAATTACAGATTACCCCATGTCGGTTTGGAATGAGAGATTCAAACCCTAAGTCATAGATTTCGAGTAATAGAAAAAAAAAGCCCTAATCGACATGAGAAGAAAGAGAATGAGCCACAGAGAGAGAACACAAAAATCTGCACTTTTCCCAATTTTTTGAACCCAGAAAATATTGTGGTGTGGTGATGATTTTCGATCTTCTTCTGCTAGGTTTGATGTTTTTCTTCTTCTTCTTCGTCTTTGTCGCCTCTCTCTCTCTCTCTCTCTCTCTCCCTCCGTGTTTTTCAGCGTGAAACGAAAAGAAAGAAAGAAGGGATCGGTTTGTGTGTGCCCATGACCCGCGAGCAGTGACGGACCCAGGAATTTGACATAGCGGGGGCACCAATTTTTTTTGTAACCGTAATATTTGAGTTACAATTAAGCACATTTACTCCAAAATAATTTTAGCATTCATGATAAATTAACAGTTTTAAAGTATATATATGTATTTTAATAATTAGCTACTTGGGCAAACTTGCGCACCTTGACTAAATGCATTAAAACAACATTATCATATGTTCATCATCTATTTTTCTATTACTACCTCTATTATTACAATTTTAGAAAAAAAAAGTATACAAATGCAATGTAGAGATAGACCCGAATCTACAAATAATATAAAAAATAAGGTACACACTTTCTAGTACCTTTTAAGAATAAGAAAAAACACACACACACTGCCTTTTGGGAAAAAGGCAAAATAATCCCACAGGAGAGCATGGAGAGGGCTTTGAACCCACCGCCTCTTGCTTAGAAGTAGAGTGTTTTACCAGTCAACCAACTGGCAACTATTTACATGCATTTAAGTATTTAAAATAAATAATATACATACAAAACGGCAAAAAAAAAATTTTTTGAAGGGCATGGGGAAGAGCGTGGGGGCACGTGACCCCACGTGCCTTATGGTAGGTCCGCCCCTGCCCGCGAGAACTTTTTTACCCGTGACCCGACCGCCTGGGATCCGCGAGATGCTCTTTAAAAAGCCACAAAAGAAGCCCGCACAAACACTAAAATCCAGAGTCCCTCATGGGAACCGGAGTGATGACCTTTCTGTTTCTCATACACGACACTACGACAGGTTTTGTCCTCATAAGTCTCAGGTTCAAGTCTTATCAACTCAAAGCCCGGGCTTTAAATGGGCCGCTAATGGACAGTTAAATTAGTTCTTGAAATTAGTCGACGTGCTTGTAAGCTTGGCTATTTATTGAAATAAAATTTTGTACACTGTCTGTCTTACTAACAAACAAGTATATATACACAAGCAATTTTATAACCAAACCAAAACAGATACTCCCTCCGTCCCTTTTTTAGAGTCCGGTATTCCATTTTAGGCTGTCCCTTAATAAGTGTCCATTTTGTAAAGTTAGTGGGTAAAAGTTGGTGAATTTTCCATTTTGCCCCTAAACGTAGATTCCATTTTGAAAAGTTAGTGAGTAAAAGTGTAATGATGATGGGTAAGTATGGAAAGTGAAGGAAAAAGTTGATGTGAAAGGTATAATGATGACGTCTTTTTAATAAGTTGGAATCACGAAGCAGGACACTTAAAAAGGGAGAGGGAGTAGAACCTTTAGTCCCGATGATCAATTCAGGTCTACGTGACTTTGTTGTCTTCATTATTCATAATCGGATGCATACCACGAGAATTTAACAGGATTTTTTACGTACTAGCTGCTAGCTACCTAACGCATGCCTTTCCCCTTTATCCGCGTTTGAGACCCGTATGCGGCAATTTTATAGATCCCAAGAAACAGAAATGGAACAGAATATGCTACTGCGAATTGACATGATACTACTGATTTCTAACTAGTTGAAAAAAGGCTCCTGAGTGGTGTTTAATGGGTATATGAGGCATCAAAGGGTGAAATTAAGGTAAACAGCACTGTCAATACCCAGCAAACTACGGAAACCAATCGATGATACACGTATAGGCAAGAACACAATCTTTTGATAGAAAGGCGAGGCAAATCCCCTAAAAAAATGAGAACCTTTCGATTGCGCAACATTCAACAGAAGATTACTCATGACCGCGAAGAATTACTCCTAGCCGCAAAAAATTACTCTTGGTCGCAAAGAATTATTTGTAGCCATGAAAAAATTATGCTTGGCCGCAAAAAAATTACTCATGGCCTCAAAAAACTACTCTTTGCCAGGAAGAATTACTCTTGGCCGCAAAGAATTACTCTTAGCCGCGAAGAATTACTCCTGGACGCAAAGAATTACTCCTAGCCGCCTGGCCGCGAAGAATTACTCTTGGCTGCATAGAATTACTCACGGCCGCGAAGAATTACTCTTGGCAGCAAAGAATTACTCGTGGCCGCATAAAATTACCCTTGGCCGCATAAAATTACTCTTGGCTGCATAGAATTACTCTTGGCGGCAAAAAATTACTCTTGGCCGCTTTAGTCAAACTCTATATGAACATTACAAATTTTTTGCTCATTTCTTGATTAAACATAAATTTACAGGCTGAAGGAAAGCTCCGCGAGTAATGACCAAAATTTTTATGCACCCAAATATGTTTATTTAGGAAAAGAGATTTCATAACCTTTTAAGTTTGTATTCATATGTTTGATTGA
The DNA here is from genome assembly GCA_025413875.1 of Rhododendron molle. Lineage (NCBI taxonomy): Eukaryota > Viridiplantae > Streptophyta > Magnoliopsida > Ericales > Ericaceae > Rhododendron > Rhododendron molle. The sequence goes on along the minus strand of CM046389.1, from coordinate 44,784,746 downwards.
CTTGTATATGATAGGTCTTGATCAGAGGGATGATCAGACAAACAACAGTTATTCACATCAATAATTCTATGCACCCCGATAAGTTACCCCAAAAATGTCCCGAAAAGAAAAATCAATAGTTCATATTAACTTTCGGGCAATAGCATTGCTCCGCCTCTTTTCCTCTTTATGTAGCCAGTTCGGCTACCTGCTGTGATAGATGGCCAGTGAGTTTAAAACTTATAGCCTTCAACCAGGCCACAAACTCTACGACAATGATACAAACATTCCCACACCTATGTGAGTGTGCTGTGGTTGGTTTTGCGTACAAATCTTTATTGCAAACTCTAATATCTAGCTTGTGTCGCGATTCCATTTTCCTAGGAACAGGCGATCGGCATCTCAAGAGAGCAGATACGTAAAGTAGTGCTAAACTGACCCCAAGACCTTAAACTGTAGGTAGAATAGTTCATAGTCCCGACACAACTGATCGACCTGCCTTTGATTATGACTGGGGATCGGAGGAGATGAGTCGAGGTGCTCATACAAGATATCATGATGTGTTATACGGAGTAACAAGGAACAATATGTGTGTGTGTGTATGTATGTATGCGTGTGTGTATATATATATATATATACAATCCCGTTCACCTGCAGGAGCCCGCAATTTTGCAAAATGCGGGAACATCAAAATGACGTCGTTTTGATGTTCCTTTGACCCTGTTGGTTCTCGCGGGTTAAATGAGTCTGGATCCGGGTAATTTTTGTTCGCGGGTCAAATTATTCCCAATCCGGGTTAAAACAAAACCCCACGGCCCCCTCTCTCTCTCTTCATTCTCCCCAATTTTTTGAAATCGGCACAAAGGACCAGAGAGAGAGAGAGGCGCGAGAACAGGAGATGATGACGATGATCGACCTACACGACAACGATCGATCTACAAGAGTTCCATCACAGGTATCTTCTCTCTCTCCCTATGTCTCTCTCTCTCTCTCTCTCTGGGTTGTGACACTTTGACCTCGGTTTTAACGTCTGTTAATTGGCATGCACCATTCCCACATATCGCATTTCCTATTTTTTGGACATGAGTAGTATATTCTACCTCTGTTTGGTTCTGAATTAGTCACTCTTATGACAGCTTGGTCGTTGCAACCGCATAACTTGACTACATACCTTGGAAATGAGTCAGCATTTGTGCTTGTTGAAGATGAAGAATCCATATGGAACCTGTAACAAAGAACCAGTGACACGTTCTCTAACAAAATGTATCCATTTGTACTCTACAAATTTTATTGGTAAGGGAGTAATCTTAACAAAAATCTCTAAATAGAAAGAGAGAACCAAAGAATGATGCCAATTTCTCCATTAATGAGAATATTGAGGTCACTCAAATGAGACACATTTGTGTCTATATCTAAGCACACGAACCTGTGCACACAAGCTTTCTCTGTGAATATTAATTTTGGTGCGAGTTCAAGATAGAATCAAGGATTTCCTGGTTAATTTCCCCATTGTAGGCCTGTCAACGGGTCGGATCGGGTTCGGATCCGATCCGGATCCGACAGATCCGGATCCGATAAGACCTGGATCCGATCCGAATCCGATAAGACTCAAATCCGATAGTGGAAATCCGGATCCGATCCGAAAAATTTGGATCCGATCCGAAAACTTTTTTACTTCAAAAATTTTAGCAAAAAAAATATATTTTAAAAAAAAAATTACAATTTTTTTTCAAGAAAAAATATTTTCCAAAAAAAATAAATGAAAAAATTGAAAATAAAAATACAAGTTCTTAAACATTTTTTTTTCAAAATAAAAAATGTACTGTATTATTAAAAAAAATTTCAAAAAGTTAAAAAAATTAAATTTCGGATTCGGATTGATAACGGATTTAATCCGATCCAGATCCGATAACGTTACTGGATTCGGATTATCGGATCGACGTTATCGGATTCGAATTCGGATTCGGATCGGATTTTTCAGATCGGATCCGGATCAGATCCGGTCCATTGACAGGCCTACCCCATTGCATACAAAAATGTTCTTAGCATCAGAATTCATGTCACCATAGCCAAATAATTACGAGTAAAAGACTTTAGAATATTGGATGGTTATTTTAGGCACCAATTTTTTCTATACATATAAAAGAAAAAAATTAAGCCGTGGAGTCTAAACATCCAATGTTGGACCAAATCAGTGGGGAAGTATTATTGCCTTGGAATATTACGTACCAACCCAATCGAATGGTTGCTGGTACCAACCCAATCGAAATGCAGGTTTTAGGTAATGTTGTGTTCCATTACCGTGTAATGACTAATATCCTGTGTAAAATAAAAACACAAACCAGCCAACCAGCCAAACTTTACTTTCTTGCGAAACCAACTTGTCTATTCCACTCTCCAAACGTCAAACAACAAAACAATACTAGTATCACTTGCTTTTTCATTGTTTTTTCACTTAATCAGATATATACTCCATAGGGGGAAAAGGTAAACCAGCGTTTATTAAACAAAAATAACTAACAATGTCTTATATTTTTCCTTCCAGAAAGGACCTCAGGCTCGCAAAGAATCACACATACATTGAAATCAATAAACCCCAGCATTTTTGAATTTAGGGGTTTTTTCTCCAAAACCCTTGATTTGTCGATCTAAGAAGAACCAGAGAGAGAAAACACAGAGGGATAGAGAAGATACCAGTGTATCGATCGTCGTCGTCGTCTCACGTTCCTATTTGCTCGCCTGTGACGGGTTCTTCTTCTTCTTCTTCGAACCCTAGGGTTACAAAAACCCTAGCTGTTACATATAAGAAGAACCAAGGACGAGAGAGAGAGAGAGAGAGAGGGAGAGAGAGAAGATACCTGTCTTGAAAAAGCTAGGGTAGATTGTTCATCATCGTCGTCACGATTTCAAATTTTTTGAATCGCCTCTGTCTCTCTCTTCTGCTCTGGAACGAACGATCGATTTGGGGGGGACTGAAGATAGAGAGAGAAGAACCAAGGACCAGAGAGAGAGAGGGAGAGAGAAGATAACCGTGCAGGAAGATCGATCATCGTTGTCGTGGTTTGGAAGGAGTACGTTTGAATTTCTCTCGCCTCTCTCTCTCTCTGGTCGCGATTTCAAAAAATTGGGGAGAATGAAGAGAGAGAGAGAGAGAGAGGGCCGTGGGGTTTGTTCTAACCCGGATTGGGGATAATTCGACCCGCGAGTTAAAATTACCCGGACCCAGACTCATTTAACCCGCGAGAACCAACAGGGTCAAAGGAACATATTGCAAAATTGCGGGCTCCCGCAGGTGAACGGGATTGATATATATATATATATATATATATGGCTACTATGGAAAATGAGGCCCTGATTTTTGCTTAAATTTTTTGGCCCTCAAGCGGCCACACCTTTAGCTTTACCTCAAGGCCGGCCGTGCTTGACTGACACAAATGGAGGTCTTCGTTCAACCTCTGTTGCTTTCTCCAAATATGCTACTATCAATTCCAACACCTCATACTGCAAATTCCTGATCAGGGTTTCAATTTGGGCGGAATGAGTTTGCGACAGCAAGGTTAAAATACGTGACCGCAATGTTTGAATACTTGACCAGAATGTAGTACCTTAAATTTTATGCAGTAACTGAGAAATTAAGGTACACAGCACTGTCAATACCCAGCAAACTACGGAAACCAATCGATGATACACGTATAGGCAAGAACACAATCTTTTGATAGAAAGGCGAGAGAAATCCCCTAAAAAAATGAGAACCTTTCGACTACGCAACATTCAATAGCAGACTACGATGATCTGCTCCCAGAAGACTGGAATCTTGACAAAAGTAGTACGCTCATATTGAATGAATGTCAACTAAGCAAAGTCAATCCAGCCTTTACATAGAGCCTTGTTCGACCCCTTTGCTTGTTCTAGGGAGCCAATTAATCGATCTCCGAATGAAGAAATCTGTTGGTGGCATATTGACAATACTGAATTCTACACCTGTGCTTGATACAAAAGAGACTAGCCAGCTCAAAAGATTTCATGTATATTTTTGTACGGCTGCTAAAAGTCCTTCAAAAACATCAACTGTCTAACATTATTGCTCGAAAGAATCGGCAGAAAGAGAAAAAGAAGAGCTTTGTCACTAGCCTTTATCAAATTCGAAGCTATAGTGAACACGATGATCCTCAATTAGAGTCCTATGTTGATGGTATGCCAGTCAACAATGCTTGAGATTCTCGTAGGTGTCCCGGGACGCGTCGTCTTATTTCTTCAAAAGCACACAATGTTTGTGAATCAAGCCCTCCAGCAAACTGCACTCTTGTAGAACAGAATTAATTAGAAAGTGGTTGCAGATACATGGCAGAGTAGCACAGATTCAGACTTAAAACTTCCTTTCTCTCTAGAACCAGTGTTACATGTGAGAAACAGTGAGACGAAAAAACAAAATATCACTTGTTTGAAAGAATAAAAATGGTGAGAGATGAAAAAAAAAATGGACCATATGTTGAACCTTTCAACTATTGCCGAGTATCACTCAACCCCTCTCAACAACAGAACCATATGTTGAACTACTCTGTTTTTAACCTAGTTTTTCTTTGCAGTGTTTCCACTTGTCGTCTGGTATGTTGGCAACAGGCGGTCAGGTGACTCAAACGAGTTGAAGATAGTGTTGCAATCATAGACATGTCAGCTAATTGACAAAGGATTCAAGATCACACACCTGGTGCACCTTATAAGCAAAATGGATGCCCTGAAGCAGTAGGCCTTCTTGTGTCGATTCCCTTTCTAAATACTGGGCAGATTCAAGCTCCGTTGTTACTCTCCTCAAATAAATCTTGGCAAGCATCATAGAACCCTGCTTTATCTGAAGAAAATTAAGCATACTGGTCAGTTCCTTATGATCACATCTCAACATGGGGAATACAGCTAGATTTCCCGCTTGTGAACCTTCAAAGCATCCAATATATGCTCTACTAGGAAGATCAAATCCAGAACAAATTTACGACTTCCTTTACTATCTTTACAGTCTAATCCCTTAATCTCTACTGATATTCGTACAATACGTAGTTGGTGGGACCCAAAGAGATCCTGAAACAGAAGTCATGCTTAGAGATAGATTAATCTTGCTATTAACGATGTGTACTACAATCACAGTGAGGATAGAACTCTAATAGGATGGAACAGTATGTAAATCTTTCATTTCTGACGTTAATCATTGTATTGATAACTTCCCAAAAACCAATGGACTTAAACAGAAAAAAACATACCTTACTAATAAATCCAGAGTCAAGCATCCAGTCAATTGGAATTTTGAATTGTTGATAAGAAAGCATAACAGAGGTTCGCAACTTAATCAATCTCTGTATGCTCTTCTCTGACCTAGCACCATACAAGGACAAATATCAATCCAGTCCATTAAAAACACAATACATGGATGAAGAAAAACAAATACGTTATCGTCTCTCGAGGTTCATACTTGTCAAGCAAGCCAGCCATCTTCTTGAAAGCAACTCCACAGGGAATGGCAAGGTTGTCCTTGTGTGAAGAAAGTTCACTTTCTAAGAGTTTGAGGCCACGATACTCAACTGCAGCTTCTCGCATGGCATCCGCTTTCTTCTCAGGCCACTTGAAATGCTTCAGCACTGCCCTCTCATCAGCCTGCATGGGATAAGACATTAGGAGAAACGATAAGGACTATACAACAAAATAGCATCAAAAATATTGGGACTATCTTAACATCAACCAACGGATCACCATCCGTCAACTAAGTCTCACTTAGTTGAGTGAACATCTTCTCTTTTGCAGAAGTAACTCCAGTAACCAGTGGCGTTGGAATTTATATTAGTGTGGTACTTATCAATGGCTTATAATATGTCTGTGTATGTATACAACTACGCCATCACTCATCCATTGATTATCCATTCGGTTCCACCATAGGGTCATCAAATTGTTCACAGTTGAAAATGGTCTATTTATTACGCCAATAGAATCTCTGAAATAAAGAGCTGACCCAGAGCCCCAGACCCAAGAGGTGAAGAAATGCGAATGGTTTTGGTATGTCTTCAAAAACGAGTTGTTGCTAAGCTGTTTTGGTTATTTTCCTCACAGTTTATTACTTTGTCTTTTTAATGAAAAATGTGTGGCTAAGAGAGTAGACTTTTAGCTAAGCTGTTCGGATGATTTCTGACAACCTTTTGGCGAAAAATAGATAAAGACAAGCATTTGATTTTTTTGGCGATGGAAAAGCCAAAAAGTTCAGTTTTTCTATAACACTGCAAAATAGCCTGAGATTTAATTAATTGAATAGCTAATGTGGTGGCAATTTACAGTCCGAACTTTAGGAAAAAAGATGAAAAAATCATGGGGGAACGTCCAGTGGGGCTTACTTGGCTCTGCCACTGAGAGTATCTGTTGATGCAAAGGACATGGAGAAAATCAAAAGTAAAATCAGTCATTGACCACCCCTTAATGTATACCTCCAGATTACTCGACATCAGTTGACTTAAGCGTATATTAGGCAACCAGTGACCTAATACCGCAAGGCAAATGATGACTTCTCATTGTAGATTGACAAACCCATGGTGGTGATAGCTTCTTACATGTTCCCTTGCCATTGTAGATGGAGTACCCAGTGATTTGAATGCAAAGAGTGCATGTTATTACCTTATTATTGTTACTGAAACACTAATACACCTATCAGCTTCTGGTAAGGAGAAATTACCAGTGACAAGAGTTGATCGTCCAGCCAATCAACAAATAGCAAAACATCTTCAATATCCGAATAAGCAGCATCCAACACTTTCTGGATGAGACTATTTACGAACTCGCCTTTTGTTTCAATGTCTGTTTTTATCTACAAACAGAGCCATTTACTAAGTAAGCTAATTAACAAATAAAGAGTAACATCATATGTAATCATAGTTACAAGAAAAGGCTAATATACTTACAGCTAAAAGGTGTGTGGACCGCTTTTGTATTTCCCCTACTAAATTACTATGTGCACTCATAACCACCGGCTTATCATGATTCCGAGATCCTGAGGGGGTTATTGCTGGAGCTTTTGGAATGATAGCTCCTTTAAGTGTGGCCCTAGGCAGGGGAGGCGGTGGTGGCGGCGGCGGCAAGTGGCATGCAGCAACCATTCTCTGTAAATCTGCAGAGGCCACTGGAACTGACTGTATACCTGGTGCCATTAGAGCCCTAGTTGTAGGCCTTGCATCAGTGGTTGACTCATTCGTAACCTTGGAGTGTTCCAATTTGGTGGCAATGAGCTTTTGAATGTCTTTAAATGTAGGAGTCGTCTACACAAAAGAAATATTTGTTCCATCAACACAAGTTGGTAAATTGAAGAAGTCAATCATAACTTTATGAACAAAATAACGAAAACACAATGATGAGAAGGTAAAGTGGCCGCATGTGTGGGAAAATAAATCTCTAAAATAATCTTTATAGTCATTTTTTGGTTGGGAAAGTCTATGTTCGCAGTTTTTTGTACACAGATCCGGAAGATGCATGTGGGTCCCTCATTATTTTGTGGCGCCCACGTGCATCACACAGTTCCGGACACATCTATGTCACGTGAATCTGTGTGCCAAGCGTTGCTCTTTTGGTTTAACATACAATTTGATTATTCATTTTAGTACTCCAAACACCAATAGAATATTATAAAGCTAATTTTATTGCCCACCGTAAATAAGATTGCAGTCTGTCCCACAATGATTTCTTGGTGAGGTACATTGAAAGCTATCTAATCTGACTGCATAGATAATTTTAACAAAAAAAACTCATCGAGAGCAATTGCAGTATTTTATATTTACTTTATTTTTGCATAATTTGAACCTTGAATATCCATACATTAGAATCATTAAAATCTCTCTTTTTCATCATTAAAATCTCTCTCTTTCATCATTAAAATCTCTCTTTTTCAATGGGGACGGTGCATGTAATTTGTCCCAGAGATTACTCTATGCCCAATTATTAAAAAAAAAATTCAGTGTTTTCTACCTGACTACCTAACACAACAACTTTATAACCAAACCAAACTGAGCCTCAAGTCCCACGCAATTGGGTCGGTGAATTTGTTCCTAATCGTATAACGTCATAAGGATCTAACGGGACTTTTTTGACGTACTAGCCGTCAGCTACCTTAGCACAACCCTCGTCCTACACCGGCACGGGCTTGAGACCAGTGTGTGGCAAATAAAAGCTGAAGTAAGACACATGCGAAGTTAAGCAATTTTATAGATTCCAAGCAGTTACACAGATGCAATAGCCAAAAAGACAACCCCAAGGGTTGGCCTAGTGGTGGGACATCAAAACCTTGCTATCAACTCCTTTGGGGCCACTCCATACAAAACTTTTCTTCCGCTCTAATTGGGCTTCTCGCAAGTGGGCAATGGGATAACGCCCCCAGGATAGCAGATAGCAGAGGTATGTGTAAGCTAGCCGTACACCTGAGTTCTAAAAAAAAATAGCCAAAAAGACAAATTAAATTCTGGGTTTCCTAATCCCTCACCTGTTGAGGAGGAGGAGTGATGAGGGTAGAAGCGAGTTTTGCTTCAGCAGCAGCAAGCTCTTCAGATAGCTTTCTGTTACACAGCTGGAGCTCCTCGTTCAACCTCTGTGCTTTATCCAAATCTGCTTTCAATTCCAACACCTCGGTCTGCAAATCCCTGATCAGGGTTTCACTCTTCCTCTTCTCCTGGTCAACTTTCTCATCCAATTCTCTCTTCCCACCCAAATCAGAGTTTTTAAGATCTGGAGTATTCTGCCGCCGTGTGGGACGGGAAAATTGCTCGACACCTGATCTGGATTTTGGTTTGCTCGCAAGAACAGGCTTCGAATTTGGAGTTGGTTTTCGGAGTAACGGTGGGGATACCCTATTCCCGTTATTGTTGTTCCCAATCAAAGTATGGGAGTCCTTTGGTTTAGAGGAGGCCCTGAGACGGGACGAGGTGGCGGCCCTTGGGTTGCCTTGGGGTTTTGTGGCCGTGGTGGAGGTGGTGGTGGCGGTTGGAGAAACCTCTTGCTTCATTGCTTCTCAATCTCCTCTCCTCTCCTCTCCACTCAGTGGGTTGTACACCAATTTTATGTCAAATGGTGGAGTTTATACTTTATGCATACAATCTATCTATCTATATATGTATATATATATATATATATATATATATATATATATACACTAGCGAATGCTGATGGGATTTTTGTAATATATTTGTAAGAGTGAAAGTGTTTTATATATATATATATATATATATATATATATATATATATATATATATATATATATATATATATATATATATATATATATATATATATATATATATATATATATATATATATATATATATATATATATATATATATATATATATATATATATATATATATATATATATATATATATATATATATATATATATAACACCTAAAAGAACATCTAAAAAAAACACTACAAAGTTTCTTATCAAATTTCCCAATCGAATTTAAATGATTTGAGTCACTCAATATAATAGCATCTCTAATTCATTTCTTTTTACACAACGTGTCGAACCATTTTACGCACACCTTAATTAATTCCCTCTGAATCAGTCAAAGGCAAGTCATGCCCGCTCGATTTAAAGAATTCACACAAAAAATTACTCCACCCGTCCCATATTGTTTGTCCAGCCTGCAAAACAATGTCTTAAAAATAACTTAATTTTTCCAAGAAAAAAAATTCAAAGCTTTTTCACAAATTAAAAAAACTCATTGATATCTAGTAAGTTGAAAAGTTTTGAATTTTTCTAACAAAAATTGTATTACTTTTAAATCTCCGTTTTGTAAATCAGACAAATTTTTTAAAACGGAGAGAATATTTTGTTACGAGGTAACCCCAATAATCAAACTTGATCAATTTTGTAAACTCAGTAACCTATCTATTGACTTTTATCTCCTAGTAGGAGTATTTCTTTATTTTGAAGGAATCTTTCACTCACAACACCCTCCTCCTCCTCCTCCTTCTTCTTCTTCTTCTTATGGGGTTTAATAGCTCAAATACAGAGTAGGCAAGAATTATGAATAATGTCCCCTTAACAATGTGTTTGGAACTTATAGAAATTGAAAGAAGAGAATAGAAAACAAATAAGGAGAGTGGGAGAAAAGTTTTAAGAAAAATTTACCATTAATACTTTAATTTGCTACAGTATTTTTTTTCGTCGTCTTCTCCAACCAAATAATCTCTTTTTTTTCCTTTCTTTTCCCTAACTTCCAAAAAAAAGCCTAAATTCACTTTATAAATATAATATTAGAAAAGTATTGAAATAAATGAAAGTGCAAGTTGATTCGTGAAAATGTAAAAAATTTACTTTATGACACCTTTAGTTTTTTCTTTGTATCACTTTAGTTTCTGCTATTTTTATTGGCTCGATTTTGACTCTTCATTTACGAGCCTTCGGGTGGCAATCCAATAGAAACAATAAGATGCATTCCAATATTAATTGGTCACACAATCATACACGGGAGGTTCAAATCGAGCCAATCGAAATACCATGGACCAAAGTGATACAGAGGACAAACTACAAAGACCATGACTAAGATTTATCTTAAAATCTTGAAAACCCATTTGTTGATTGCGAAAATGTTGTTTTGATTCTCTCAACAAGGATTGGGTTGGAGATGCTCTAAAGTAACAGTAAAAACTTCAAGAAAGGCTCCTCAGGCTCAGACATTAGACTAGCGTACTAAGCCCAAGACATTCCTACTACCCTTGATCGTTACATAGGGCAATGCTGTCACATCGAGTCCGTTGCTCGACAAGAACAATAAGGTTCACCGACACTAAAAACTTTATCTCTTTTCTTTTTCCTATTTTTTTTTTTTCTGTTTTTCAGCATATCTCCTGTATCTTGCACACTTTCCCTGTCGAGGAGTTGATGCTTGTACACTAAGCTTATTTTTCCAACTCTTAATTTAACCCCACACATTCATGACTTTCACCCACTCCAACTCGGTAGTAGAGTTAGAATAGAAGTATGAAACCGATACTGATGCCGGTAGAGACGGGAACTACGCCTAATAACACGGAAAAATATCTTTAACATGAAAAGAGCACAGTCTTTCAGTTCAGACCGTAAGAATTTTTCGTATGAATATTATAATTTCAGCACGAATGACCCACCTTTGACCGATAGAAACAATATCTAATCACGTTCGTTAGGTGGATTAAAATGAAAGAAATTTGAAAGAGAATTTCAATATGCAGCAATGGGGCGGTCGTGACTAGATAACAATAATACAAGTAGATAGTGCTAGTAGTAGAGTAGAAAGGGACAAATGTGGCCGTTCAGATTTGGAGGAGGTTAGGGCAATGATTAGAAAAGAGCAAAACAAATCCCATGATGGGTACACTTTCACCATTTTGCGCACTTTATTCTATCCTAGTATTACGACATCCGAGTATGTATATGGTTGCAGAAGTTTTTGGGTGCAAATTGGGTACCACGTGGCCGAACAATTTTGCTCATCTTTTTTTCTTTAAAATCATGACCGTCTAAAACACATTTGGACGACTCAAATGCGCATTCAAATACCACGTAGACTATACCTTATTTGCACCCAAGAACTTCTTATATGATTGAGGTTTTTGTGTGTTTGTTTTGAAGTCACATCAAAAGCAATCCAATTAGTACTATATTAAATTGCTAGAAGTAGTCTACTTCAAGGAATCCAGATACTCTCTCGTTCGGAGATATGTTAGGGATATATCAATTTGTCACACCTCGATAACACTCCTCTTATATACATGTGGGCTTCTAGCATTTATTGTGGAACTAGCGAATGCCCGTGCCTGAAGGCACGGCGCAACACATTTTGAAGACAACTAAAGCTACGGGTCAAACAATGAGCAAAGGGAGGACATGTTGAAAAAAATGGGTAAGAACAAAGTAAAATATGGTATATGCGCAGGTCAAATTGAGGTGCAAAAAATATTCAAGTAGGTCAAAAATTTAAGTCTACCACAGTTGAGGCATGGGCATCGATTCGGAGTCGTGCTTGAAGGCACGGTTTGAGCAATTAGCACTCGAAAACAAATAGTGCTAAACTCACGTGCAATATACGGCTCAAACAATCAACACATGCAAATTAATACTAAACTTGCGTGCAATATACCAACTCCTGTCCAACAAATTCAACTATGCGACAAACAATAACGCAACATATTCATTGATAGAGACAGTTGTATAGCTTAAGAAAAATGGTCACATAAACACCCAAGAAAAAATGTTTTTGCTTAAATGTTTTTTGATTAGCCTTTCTTTGAATACCCAACCAAAATATATACGAACACCCAATTCTAGTAGTTTGGAACACCTAGCCCAAAAATGAAATGAATACTCAGCCTAAAACCAATTGAACACTCAGTCAGAACCCAAGTACAGCTCATCAAACCACATGCTACACTATAGGTAAAATGTTAGTCTCGATGCAATATATTTTTGTTGTTGCAAAACTTTGATATGCTAATTACTTATGCCTGCTGCACTCTGCAACAAAAAGTTTTATTTGTTAAGCTCCTACCTGTGTGTACATTACTACCAATAATAAACCCAATCACATATATCGAGTTTATTGCATTGATAGGATACACACTGGACTATATTAATCCAAACTATAAAACTCAAAACCAATACCATGTTGCATTCATAGAATCCAATTTAAACATGCATAAAAAATCTAAAAATCTATATAGAGTCAAATCTGATACACAAATATAGGGGGAAAAGGTGTTCAACATAGGTCTTATTGTCTTGAAATTTGTCTCTCCATCTGCCTCCCAAGAGTTCTTGTACCAACGCATAAGAAAATAATTAATGAGCAAGAATTCCTTCTTGTAAAAGTAAAATGGTGACTAATAATAGTTACCTTAATTCTAGATCTCGTTTATTCGTCTTTCAACACCATCATGGTACGATCATGACCTTTGTAGATGTACTTGTGGATATACTTAACAGATCTTATTCCAGCACAAACTTCCACATTGATATGAGAATTATATTTTCTCGAAAGGTATGTATTGTATGGCACCACATCCCTTTTATCAATTCGTTGACCCCTTACAATACATAGGGAGTAAAGTAATAATGGCATTGGTAGGCATACCCCATGTATAAAAATATGATTAACTTCTTGCTCATCATGAATCACCACAATTACATTTTTTTCTGGAAGACACGTAACCTTTGTTCTGAAAAAATAAAACAAACAAATATGAATCAAATATATAAATTCAGATTAAGCAACGCAATTGAGTAAACAGTTCTTACATTTTTTTCAAGTCACCGTCGAGCTGCATAAGAAAATGAAGAATTCACCGAATGCATAGGAAATCATTAATTTGATTATTAAGACCAAGGTATAAAATGAAACGGTTCAACTCACATGGCCATAGACGCTTAGATTGTCCATGATTAATTAAAGTTTCAAGAAGTTATATGAAATTTGAAAGAGTGTAATAGTCAAAAGTTATCATGAGAATAACAATGGAAAACGTTTTAAAAATATATATAGAAACCCATAATATTAAATGAGTGACCAAAAAAAAAAGAGAACACAAAACTCCAATTTGCAGTGTGTTTGGTTAACATCATAATATTTTCATCGATGCATTTATGGTAACGTTTAAAAGAGCGTCAATAACTACACATGTTCTAATGAAACAAAGTTTTAAAAAATTAAAAAAAAAAGGCTTACAATTACTCCATGTGTTAATTATGCAAAAAAATGTTGTTTCGACAACTATGAAGGAAAAAAAGAATGGGGTGTTGCCGTTAAAAAAAAAAAAGAATAGGGTGTTAATTAGTTTTACACTCTTTCTTTTCCTATCTCTGTAGATATTAAAAGACATAAAAAAAAATGCCCCTAGCCTCAAAAAAAAATGGAGTGGTGTTTGCAACATTGGGAGATCCACATCTCCAATAGTTTTAGTTTTTTTTTAAGGTTTTTTAGTTGAGCCTCTATGTCCTTGGCATGCATCTACAAATGGAGAGAAATCAAGCACTTGGCAGTTCTCAACCAGTATTCGAAGCGACAAATCCGAATATCATCCCACCTAACAGTAAGTAATTAAATACAAACAACTTTGTGGTACATCTTTTTTAACTGATTGATTTTGTAAAGAATGATGAAGGAATCAGCATGCATATTCCAAACGACAAATGAAATTGGCCATGAACCTAATTAAAACGTTTATAAGTTTAATAACAAAATCATTATGAGTGCTCTATATGAAAAAGGATAGCAATCCAAAAAAAAAATTGCAGTACCTCGAATTTAAGCTCAATGCAAGAATTCTCAAATATATTTCTTCTGATCTTTCCTGTAGTAAAATAATAGTAGAAAGTAAGAAGATGGTAGAATAAACAACAAAGTTAGGATTAACGTAAAAGACCCATGCAAGGTCGTCGAAAAAAAAAAAAAAACTATTCTCTCACACTCATATTTTTTCTTCCAATTTTCGGCAAAAGAAACCCAATATGAAAATCGAACTTGCATGAGAAATGAAAAAAATCCTTCGATGTTTGAATCCATTGCATGAAAACTGAAAAAAATCATTCAAGAAACTCCTAATTTATGGCAAAAGAAACCCAATATGAGTAAAAATCGTCCATGAAAAAAATCAAACTTGCATGAGAACTGAGAAAAAATCGAACTTACATCACTATCGGTAATGGTCGTTTAGGAAGTTGTTTTTGGCAAAAGAAACCCAATATGATTAAAAATCGTTCAAGAAAGAAATCGAACTTGCATGAGCACTACAAAAAATCGAACTTACCTTACTATAGGTAATGGTCGTTCAGAAGTTAGAGGACATGGAAAACCTATGCATGTGACAAACAAACCCAAAAAATGTGTATTTCTTCTAAATAGAAGGTATCAATTGCACACAGTAGGTTGGTCTTCTAAGAATCACGGACTTCTAAAACGTAGTGATAAGTTGAAATCTTCTAAAATTTAAATCTTATGTGATAAGGAAATCATAGGGAACCAATCACTCACACATTCCTAAATAGAAGGTATATATTCCTCATAGGTTATGGACTCCTTATATATATTACCTATTTCCTAAATAGGAGCCAGAGATGTTTCCTTCTAATTCCCTATTATTGTGGCAGAAAATGTAGTTTATCCTTCTAATCAGTAATCCCACGGTTTATATATTTCCGGAAATGTTTCCTTCAAAAAACTTCAAATTCCCTGTTAATTGCATCCAGATATTGTGGACGAAAATGTGGAATTGTAGTTGTAAATCCAGATATTGTTCCCTTCATCATAATATATTGCTAGGAATTTTTTTTTGATTAGCCGGTTACCAAAAATTTCGTTCATTGCCAAAAAAAACTGACCATGTTGAACATCTCAATGGCTAGATTTGACTACTAAAAGAATTCGTTGAAAGATTTTAACAAAAATCTAATTAAGCAATTGTCTTGGCCAATTAGCTTTTGTCACTAATTAAGCAATTATGTTTACTCCCCAAGTCACAGATTTGATACCAATTTTCTGTTTCCAAAAACGTGCTCTATTTTTTGTCATGAAAAAGTCAAGTATTTACAAAAATGTCATTGTAGAATCAAGGGTGGAGAATATGCGAGAGACAATTCTGGACCGTTGGTTGTCTTTTGAATTCAAACCCAGTCCTATCTTATTACATAGAAATTGGTTTCAAAAGAATAAACCAAACTCATGCACCCGAAGTTCTTTTGTTTTGTTCTTTCTGATGAGTCTCTCATGCTATCCGAATCGTGTCCCCCGCCATGTCTGAACTACAATAGTCATCTTTTTTATCTCAATTATATGAAAGAAAATGCGAGAGAATGCGGCAACTCCTGTAGCAAGTGACTTGACATATACTCGGTGATATAGAAAACAAAAACGGAGATGGTCCAAAGGTACAAATAAAAATAGCCACATTACAGGTTAGTCATATTTCAGTGCCAAACAAATAAAAATAGGCAAAAATCAAATAGCATAAGGGGTTTCATTGTACCCTATTTGCTTAGAAACCCAAACTATCGTAATGACCAACAAAGATGAGTCTCTTAACACAATCGAAGAGGACCATCTATGTAGTTTATATTGTCTTGTACATTACCTTGGTGTCTGCACAGTCGAGGCCAGTGAAAGAGACTGGTGAGTCACAAATCTTCTGCTAGCATTTTACCCAGGCAGTACTCCAAGCACTTCACAAAAAATGAAGTACTCCTAGCATTTTACCAAAAGTAAAAAGGAAATTAATGTTCAGCGAATTACACCTGAAGAGAGAAGGGAAAAGGAAAAGACAAATGAACAAAATGATCCTTGGATCATTTGGACATTTTATCAAATACTTGGAAGGCAATTGAATATTTCTTCCCACGGGGAAAACTTAATGTGAACATGTGTGTGTTAATTTGATTAAAAAAAAAAAACATGTGTGTGTTAACACGCACAACTTAGCAACAGATTTTCACAATAGAAGAATCACAGAAATAGAGTAGAAGCAAGAAATCAATGTAAGCATTGTTTTGTTACATAATTATTTGACTTTAATCACGGAGAGCTATAAATCAAACCAAGAACCGGACTGAACGACCGAAACCAAATCACTGGGAAGTATGGCATCAAGTTGGGAGATTTCACACCTTGAGGTGAGGTAAAGAAGAACTACATGCCATCGATTCAAACCTTGAGAGCCTCGAACGGTAGTGGTTCTAGTTGTGTCGAATCGGGATCGGCAACAGGTCAAGATCGGTGACTGGTTCCAGAGAGGCAGAGGGAGAGGAAGAGCCAGAAAGGAGCAACCGGGATTCGATTCCTGAGGGCTTGCGGTGGGCGTGAGGGAGAGAGACAGAGAGAGGGATGTGGTGGTGGTGGTGGATCGATCGGGGAGAGAGAGAAGGTCCGTGGTGGTGCGGCTAGGGAGAGAGAGAGATGTTCGGCTATTGGCAAGGCGAGAGACACGGGAAATTTTGTGTGTCTGGAAATTGATTAAAAAATGTTAACTACTTACGGGAATGCCATTACCATGATGTAGAATGAAAGGTGAGGATTTATGTAGGGTATAAATCTGGAGCGTTGGTTGTCTTTTGGATTCAAACACAGCTCTGTTTTATTATATAGATTCTCACGCATGCATGTGAGAAAGGTGTGGTCGAGATGTGACACATTAATGTGTCCCAACATTTCATGTCCATTTAATATAAGGGCAATTTACCTCTAGGTCCAGAAAATAGAAAGTAATTCCCACCAAGTCTCCTCTAATTAACGAAACACTAAAACCCTATGAAAGTGCCTAAAACCCCAAATATTGAAAGTGCCTAACCCCTAGGGCACCCTATGAAAGTGCCTAAACCTCAGAGTACCCTATAAAAGTGCCTAAAACTCTAGGGTACCCAATAAAAGTGCCTAAATCGCTAAAACCCTATAATAGGAAAGTGCACCCTAAAACTCCTATGAAAGTGCCTAAACCTAAGCCCTAGGGCTCTATGAAAGCACCTAAACCTAAACTTTAGGGTACCTTAAACCCTAGGGTATCCTAAAATCTAAAATCTTAAAGTACCCTAAAACCCTAGGGTACCCTAAAACCCTAAAATCCTAGGGTACCCTAAGATTTTAGGGTACCCAAGGGTACTAGGGTACCCTAATACCCTAGCATACCCTAAAACCCTAGGGTGACACTTCTATTAATGATAAATGTATTTTTGTAAAAGTGGACTTAGTGGTAATTAAGTACTTCATCTCTCTTTAATGGGAATTAAGTGTCACTTTTCTGTACTTAGAGGTAATTAACTCTTAATATAAGAGACCAGAAAATGTAGGAGTAATTGCCTTGTATTGGCCCACTTGTGGCTCTTTTTCAGCTCATTTTAACGAGTAATTTGTCACCCCACTTGTTCCCCGTTCTGCTCAATGGATCTGAATTCCAGTACTAACCTGTTTCATGGGTTGATTGTTATTAGATCAACCTTGGATTTTGGCGTGAGGGATTGACTCAACGAAATTTAAAAAATGAAGAATTCTGATCATCAAAGTAGACCCGAGAAGAGTTGACAAAAGGACCGGCAATACCGTCTTGGAGGAGTTGTTCCCTTGTTTAATTTTTTGTTAAATTTTGGCGTGAGTCATTGTCTTCTTCTTCTTCTTTTTTTTTTTTTTTTAATTACAATGATGGAACATCTCATTCCTTTCAAGTAAAACAAAACAAAAGGAAATCTTTTAAGATCTTAACTTTTAGGTTTTAACCATTATTGACAACAAACTTGACATACTCCGTATGATGCAAGGAAATTATTTATAGAGCTAAGCTAATTATTTGCAGGGTGATTCCCTATCGATTATGCAGTACTAAGAGCATCCGCACCAAACTCTTTACACTTTAGACCAATTTACACCTCAAAAAATCATTTTATTATTTTAGTTATTCACTTTTAAAATATCTACTGCATCATACTCTTTACATTCAATCTCTTCTAATTAAATAATCAAACTCACCCCAATTAAATACTCCATTTAACTCTCCCTTGCCTCGGAGAGAGAAAGAGAGAAATGTTTAGCTATAGAGAAACATTAAAATAAGGGATATCAAGTGAACAGTGGCTCGTCTATAGAAACGAGGAACTGTTGCTATTTTATCTTTTGCTAAGTTGTGAGCAAGGCTGATTTTGGGCCACTTTTGAATGATTTCTTGCTACAATAACAAAGAAGGTTGGATTGACTAACCTGATGTGGATGCTATAACCTATTCAAAAATTGAAGTTGAGTTCCCAATGTACATTGCTATTCTAGACCCGGGGATGCTGTCGAACAGCTTCTTGCCGAACGAATGCAGAGCGACCGATCTGGCTGTTCATCTTGGCACAGACGGCTCAAATCGAATTTGAGCGCATACAAATCTGAACTACTCATTCCTCAGTTAAAATCTGAGCCGTCGATTGCCGAAATGTCCAACCGCTCTGCACCGCTCTACAAGGAAATGCCATCTTCCATTCCGTTATTCTATATACTTTATACCTAAAGGAAATTCTAATTATTTAAAAGGAGATTGACATTTACACCCCCTATTTCTACACCTACACTCATTTTTTTGTCCCTATTAGGTGAAGTTACTAAACAGCCCTTGTACTTTATAATCTACAATATTCATTTCTTCAAATACCTTAACTACCCTCCAATAAATAACTAATGAGGGAAAAATCGGACCCTACCCAGTACCCAGTGGGTACTGAAACGGCACCGTTTTGGTGCAAAAAAAAATTCTTGCCACCAATTTGCAATCTTATGGAGCATAAACGTGACTATGAGTGTCTTAGAGACAAATTTGATTATGTCTCTTTAGAATAATATGAACAAAATAATAAGATCTTCACACCCGTTCAAACGGATTAAAAATTGGAGCACTTAATTTTTTAACCATATTTTTTAATATATAAACGGTCTCAAAAAATTAAGTGCTCAAATTTTCACTCCGTTTGAATCAATGCAAAAATTTTGTTATTCTTATCATATTATTCTAAAGGGTCATAATTAATTTTTGTTTATAGGACTCTCATGATCACATTTTTGCTCCACAGGGTCCTAAATAAAAAGCATATACTTAATATGAGAGCCCTAGAGACAAAAATTAATTATAACCCTTTAGAATAATATGATAAGAATAACAAGATCTTTGCATTGATTCAAACGGAGTGAAAATTTGAGCACTTAATTTTTTGAGACCTTTTATATATTAAAAAATATGGTTAAAAAATTAAGTGCTCCAATTTTTAATCTGTTTGAACGGGTGTGAAGATCTTATTATTTTGTTCATATTATTCTAAAGAGACATAATCAAATTTTGTCTCTAAGGCTCTCATAATCACGTTTCTGCTCCATAGGATTGCAAATTGGTGGCAATGATTTTTTTTTCACCAAAACGGTGCCGTTTCAGCACCCACTGGGTCCGGAAAAATCCATCTTTCCATTCCTGCAAGATCCAACAAGGGCAATTTCGTAACTTCATCTAATAGGGACAAAAAAAGGAGTGTAGGTGTAGAAATGGGAGTGTAGATGCCAATCTCCTATTTAAAATTGGAAGCAAATTACGTTAGAGAGGATCCCGATGATTAAAGTGATCTTTTATCACACAAACTTCCAAAATACATAGGAATGATTTCAAGAAAAGGAAGAGTTGTTACAACTTACATACAAAGTATCTTACCAGTAAATGTATTTTTTTTTCTTCAAAAGCTTTCAAACCTTCAATCATAATTTTCTACAATTTTTTTTTTTTTATAAAAAATAAAGAGAGGGGGGGGGGGGGAGTGAAAAACGTGGAGAGGAGAGAGAAAAAAACATGGGGGGAGAGAGACGTGGGGAGGGGCGTGATATGGAGGAAAAATAATTATATGTCTCTAGAGCACCGTCACTTGATACCCCTATACTCATTCTTCATTGCACATGTTTGTCAGTGCATAGAATGTGAATAATGCTAACGTGCATCGAACACATGAAAAAAATTGAACTATCTTTTTTATCAAACACTGCTGTGTTCGTCCGTTTAATATGAGGCGCCCAAAAAAAAACACCAACCAATGTGATATTTTTTGTCTCGTGCATCAAACGGGCACAAATGCTAATTTGGGAAAAGGAAATGGATCCTCTCTCCACTGTCTGAAAGGGGTTGGGCAGTCCTGTCCGGCTCGTTCTCGGCTCCTTCGTGAGCCCACTTTGATATTTATGAGTCGTGACCATTTACTTTATAGATTACATCAGCCACGTTGAAAATCATGTTGACCAGATGTCGTCCAATATGAATTTGAACAGCATTTATCTTGTTAAAAATGAGTTCTGTAATGTAGTGCAATTTTATTTCCATTGAGTTAAATTTACTTCAAAACATACACAACTTTTAGCACGGTTGATGCGGGTTGATGTTATAGACGAGACCTATAAATTGAACGGGCCCCGATAATTGAAATGAGCTCAAAATGGACCCCAAAATGGGCCGGAGAGGGCCGTCGTCCAGCCCCTCAAATTAAAGGGACCGTAAATGTTGATTGCTAAGGCAGCTGGTGTTTGAGATATGCTACTAGCAAGGCTCACAACTTGTGCCTTTTATATTTCTTAGGGAAAATGTTGATTGCGTCTTCTTTTACTAAGGTGTTTTTTTATCTGTAACGAAATATTTTTCCGGAAAACCCATTGCTCGGAGATTGCTTCAATGCCGAGTGTTAGAAAAATACACCATGGAATTTCTAAAACATGTCCCAATTCATGGCATGCGTAAATTATGAATCCATGCATTCCTTCTGTCATTGTAGATGATGTCATAACTTGTAGTAGATTGAAGCTCCAGTTAGATACCCTCCAAGCTTGAAGATGATGATGGTTTTCAAAATGAGGGCTCGAAGTTCCTACCGCAGAGCAGTTCAGCTTGTGCCAGTTTACTTTTAAGCCCTCAAATTGGATACATGTGAGTCCACACATAGTCATTTACAAGAAAAGCAGTCGAACAGTTACACGGCACTAAAACGAACCATCATCTATTATCCTCAGTGTGATAACGGGTCAAGTCACCAAAGTTACAATAATTACATGATCTACACTAGAAAATCACGGAAACAAACTCACCGAACTTCCAGACGGACAGTTGAGGGAACTACTGCATCAAGCCACTCACAGACGCTCTCCATTCGAACTTCATACCATGAATTTGCTTCTTCATAAAGCCAGCTGTTGAATCCCTTGTAGACCTTCTGGCAAGGACTGACCGCAAGAACTTTCAGTTCGGCAAGGTTGTCAAGCAGATACTTGAGGAGCACTTGTTCGTGGTGATTACCATAAAACCCATTAATCTCTAGTTCGGTGAGCTGGTTATGAGGGCAGTTTTGAAGGACCCTCTCGATCTTGTTTGGTTGTTTGATAAAGTTTGCGCAAAACAACTGTTAGACAATATTTTGTTTGAAGGGAGTCAGTTGTTTTGTTCATCAAAACTCAACCACCACATACAAGGCAACATTCAGCATAGACAACTTGTTTGAGCTTCCTCGTGTTAAAAAATAAAATAAAATAAAATGCTCCCTCTGGGCCCACTCTGTCAATTTTTCCTTCCAGACATCTAAAAATCGTCACCATGCTTGAATTTAATTTGTCTAATATCTCTAACTTATTCATTATGTTTAGACAGATATGTTGATTGGCGGAAAAACTTTGATAAAAATCACAAACACAGAGTATGTGTTCACCAAATAAAAGAACACGGCTATCCAAAGGGGACAAACATATAAAGACGGATGGAGTGAGCAAATACTTACATTTAGCTGCAGTTTATACAACAGGGGGAAATTCTTCAGGATATAATTACTCCAGCAGAGTTTGTCTTCATCGTCAAAAGGAAAAATGGTCAGCACCAATTCCCTGATATTGGTGAATGTAGTAGGTACAGTTTCCGGAAGCTTTAGCACCTAAAACAGAAAGATTATGAACTAAGCATATTCTAAAAAATAAATAAACAAATAAAGACTAGACAAAAGAGTGTTCAAATATACAAGTTGAGTATGCAAAGTTTATAATATTTAACTCTTAGTAATAATCCAACAAAAACAAATTAGATCCAGCGATGAAACAAAATATTACATGGACTCTTCTAAGCTAGTGTTCAAAATACAAATGTCTGACACTAACCACTTAGATAAGGGTTTAAGATCTGTGCTGAGATATTCACTAAAATATTCAATTGGACATTCACCTAGCATGCACATTTAGTAATTTGTTATTTACCATGAACTATGCATAGAACTCTATCCATGAAGTGTCCTGTCTCTTGAGACACAATGTATTAGAGAGAGAAAAAGTAGAAAAATTGCTTTTTCCAAAATTTTGGGTTTGGAGTTCCAAACCGAACAAGGCCAGATGAATAAAAGAAATCCATTATGAAGTACATATATTTTCAGGATGTCCCATAGTCCTAGAGATGGAAATTAGAGGAATGCGATTGTTGGATACACAACCTCGCCAACACCCGTATGCGAGTGCATTTAGCATAGATGGCACATAGCGACACGAATTGACTTGAATTGAAAAGGAAGGAGGACCAAAATCACTAGTCACAATTGTACAAGTTTCAGGTCTATCACAATCACAAATTTCTAAAATTTCAATTGAAAACACCCGAAGATATTATACGCAGATTTCACATTTACCTTCATAGCCAGTACCGAGACTAAATTTAGGGTCTCCAATTGAGGTACATCACTCACAAATTTTGTCAGAGCATAAGCTGCACCATCCAGCCTGCTGTCAGTAGTGAAATTCAGAAAGGCCTCAGCCAGCCTTGGTACATCTTTGAAGTAAAACAAAATCAAGTGACCAGTATATTCAAACAAAGCAAGATTTTTAGTGCGTAGTTCCATTTTCTGCAATCTGAAACAGTTGTGTATGCTCAAACGCTTCAACCGGAGGTTTGGAGCAATAAAATTCAATTCGAAGAGACAATTGCACAGATGCAAACTTAGTCCTTCAAGAAACAAGCAACTTGATAAGAGACTCTCCAACTGCTCATCGCCTATTTTTACATTTTCCAGTTGAATGGTAACAAGGGAGGTGAGACTGTTGGAATCTAGAGGAGCAATGAGACTACAAGAGGTAAGTTCCAGATGCTTTACACTACTTTTTTCCCCAGCAGCAGCAAGAAGCCGAATAGGGAACTCGTATTCTTCTGACCCTTCTGACGCAGTAGAAGAATAATGATCTGCCGTAAAGGTAAATGATTCAGATAAATCAAGATCGATATTCTCAACTCCCTTTGTTATTGCAGAACTGATCCATTGGTCTATGTGAGGAGCAGAATCCTTGCCTAAGCAAAAATGGAGGGCAAAAGAGTCTACTTTTGTGCCTTTGCATCGCTGATGCATGAATTGATTGACCCGCTCTAGAAACTTACATGTCTGTAATTTTTTCTCTGACTCGGATATGCTCTTGGAGGAAACTACCTTCCCAAGTACATTAGCAGAATCGAACCAGAGGTCAGAATGACAAATCCATATGAATCTCCATTGCTTAGATACGACACTTGTCCTCACAGCATCTTTCAATGTCAGCATAGAGATGATGGTGGAAAGTACCCCATCTGGTATTTCAATAAGTTGATCATTCTTTCTCTGCCCAATCAAAAGCAACCGTCAGCAAACTAAAGAACTGACTATCTTTGTGTCAAAATTTAGTAATTAATTATCCTTTCAAATATGTGAGAAATTGGTACGCACAATTGTTTTAGCAGCTTTTGTCGCTCGACCCATTATGCTATCCAAACCTAGCAAAATTTATGCAATCATCTTTTCCTTGTTGGGAGGACAGACGATTTTCAGTACTGAAAACAGTATTGACGCTTGACAGTGTTAGGCAATTAGAGCTTCTGATCAAAAAAATAAGGACAAAAGTTTAGAAGTGAGCAGAAACAAATGATATACAAGATACAACCCTCATGAAGATTATGTCAAAAAGAAAAGAAAATCACCTTAAATGACAGTTTCCCACCGAATAGAAAAGGACAACATAAAACCGGTTACGATTAGTTTCACACAGGAACATGATTAGTGAAACATTTAATATCCACATATTTTCAAGACGATGAAAAATTTCGAGGATGCCAAACTCTAAAATACTCCAATTTATCATGTACCATCAAACTCTAAAATGAGGCAACGCATGGGCCCCTTAAGCCCTTAATCTTTATTTTCACTTTGGGCACCTGACATGTAGGAAATTTTTTATTCATTTTTTACAGATACAATATAAAATTGTTCATAACGCGGTAATACGAGATTCTGTGTGTTCCCGTGCATCGAATGGGAACAACTCTAGTACAAATGATGCGTATGTAGGGTGCTCTTCTAGAACACGCGTGAAAAAAGGAGAAAAATAAATCTACCACAAAGACGATAAAAGTGCGGTCTTTTTCAGTGAATTCCTCAAATCCAAGTACGAAACCACCCAACTGCTTAGTCGTGATTTCAGATTTTAAAGTCATCCTCTTTTAATCATGGTTTTCGACCGTGATCGAAAACCGAAAAAAACTGAGATAGAAAAAGAAAACTACGATGGTTTACTCATATCAAAAGTCAATTGTAGATCGAGCATCGATAACTTAGTGATGGAATAAATTCGTCTGGTTGTGTATTTTCAAAATTTAAGTGTATTATTAATAAACTAGAAAAAGCAAGAAAAATAGTACAAACCATACGTAAGTAGCAATGCAGCACGTCAGAAATACTAGAGTCTGACCCATAGAGGTGGACAGATGCGACTACAAGACCCGCCTAATTCATAGCGAGGAGCCACGCTTCGATCATACATGTTGTAGATTCCCGCATCAACCACCTGTCTTCCTCCCACGGAAAATCCGAATGCTGTCCCACCTATCCGACAAACGTCAGAGTAGTAGATACAATTGGGCCGAATTCCTTGCGAAGAATTCGAGGTTTGAACGGAGATGGAGGCTTTGTACCCCACGAACAGGGTATTGTCGCCTAAGCTCTGTAACTCCGCCACTGTGGAGTTGCTTAAATCCACCTTATATACTCTAAATTCCTCAGTCCCGCCAAACCTAGTCTCGTCGTCGTTGATATTTACGCCATTGCCCTTGCCCTTGCCCCTGCCCACCCTCTCACCACTGTAATAAAAAATCAGCGCTGTGAAATATCGAACAATTATTAATAGCTCCCCTTCTGATTCCACTATGTATAGGCTCCTGTCCAAGCCGGCTAGATGCGGTATTCTTTTTTCTCCAACAATGGTTGGATGGTCACTTCCCCAAACGTCGCAAATTAAAATATTTCCCCCCCTATCAGTAACCGCGTAAAATTGGCCCTTGTAATAGGTGATATCCACAATGTAGTATCCACGGGTTTTGATGGTGGTCCAGGCCTTCTTCTCCGGTTTCCATAAACCCAGGGGGCCCATACTACGTTTGTTGTAAATAACCATGAGTGCATAGTTGTTTTCCACGAAAGGAGAAGGACGTGAAGACAAGACAGCCTTACAAATTCTATCTGCGTTGACTTCATCACGATTCTCTAGAGCAGAGATATGTGGAAGAGGAATTTGAACACGGGATAATGGATGGAGTAGATTCATATCCCCAGTTTCGGATAAGGTTACAAACCAGCCTAGCGACTCAAAGCACTGCATTCCCTTTGCTTCTGGTAGCATCAATCTGCCGGTTAAGTTTCCATCTGCGGCGCTAACGAAACAACGATAATCAGCAACTTTGTTATCGGGTTTTTCGTCGTTGGTCTCTTCAGTAAGCATAAGCCATAGAACCTGTTGAGACCCTTTGAAATTCTTCTTCACTGCTACAGATCGCCATGATCTGCAAACTCTACCGAAAGTTGAAAAATCTTCTAAAAAACCCACTCTTTTAGCAATTAGAATGAGAAGATCCTGGTTGAGCTCTGCCCAATTTGCCATATGTTTGTTATGCCTATACTTTAGCCCAGAGAAAAGAAAAGGGGAAAGAAAATATAAAAAAAAAAGCCGAAAAACCAAAGACTTGGTTTTTGTGGATTTGATTCGGCAAAGGGGTTGTTAAACTTGTAAACCCCTCGAGTTTGATTCCAAGTTGGATTTGGGAAGGGAAAAAGGAAGGATTTTGTGATGGGGAGGAATCCTTAAAGCACCGAATAACATCATGTTGAGAGAACTGCATGCATGATTAGACATCATGCACCAAGGGTTTTAATTGGCGCATCTTTAGTCGTTTTAGTATTTTCACAGTTGATTCTGCTTTATTCTTCATGAACAGCAAGCGAATACTTCTGTTCTTATCCGGTGACACGTGTTTTTTCTCTTATTTTGAACGGTTGAGATTAATTTTTGGTGTCCGCGCGTGTGTAGAGAGTGAGATTAGTTGGGTGACGAAGTGCCGGTCAAGAAACCGTCCAGCTGCTTTCTTCGGGTTAGCATCGCACGTGTTGGATAACCAGAGCCGTTGGGATGGACGGACAGGATGATTTTAGTGTTGGATCGGAGTCGTCGGCCAGCTTGATGTGTGGACAAAACAATTCCGTTGGGTTAGTGGGTTAAAAACATCCACTGTGGATGGGTTATCTAATGGGCGTTTCCAGACCCGGGATCCTGTAGTGCAAGCTGTCCTACAGGATTGTAGGGTGGTTGATCCAGTCGTCCATTTTAGCAATGGCGGGCTCATTTTTTAATTTGAGCAATGGATAGTTCGGATTAATAGGAGTTCAAATTAAATCCATGTCATCCACGTCAGACGTCTAAATGGACAGCCAGGTCGGCTGCTCTATAGCCCTATCGTGCGGGCTGCACTACAGGATTTCCAAATTCGGGTGTTCACAAAAAATTATTTTTACAAATTTTGAGATTCTAGTTTTTTTTTAATCAGTTTGGAGTGTTTATCAAAAAATCAAGATAGTAAAGAGGGAATTAAATTTCTTAAAATCTCAAAACTAGGTTTAGGTAGCTTTTCGAACTTTTTGGATAAGATTTTAACTTTCAAATTTTATTTTTCAGCTTTTTGAAGTAAATAGTACCAGCTTTTACTGCGGCGTAATCATAATCTCATGGTGATGGTAAACAAGTTTTTCGAATTCTATCGGATCTAAAATCTAGAATTGGCATTCAGAGCTATCGCAAACATGGCCCTTGTAAGTTAACGTGAGGGATGTTAAATTTTTAGCTAGTATTGGTAATGCTTAGCATGCATTAGATGGGTTGGAATAATATAGAAGTTAAATCTAGAAAGTGATACACTTATTAAAATAAAAGGAAAATAACGGCAAACTGGTACTACTAGCTCTAAAATGTTACCCCTACGAAATTGAATGGTACATTTCTTCGGTGCATGGGCTTGGGACTTCACAAATGACTTGTGCCTTCGTCTTTGGAGCTGCCGTTAATGGAGTTCACCAACTGTCACGGGCTGATACTTGAGCAAAGATTATGCTCAAGAGACACCACGCGTTGCTTCCTTCCTGCCAAGATACCCTTGTAGACATGCCGTACCTGCATCAAATAATTGCAAAGTAAGTAGTCAATTTAGCACCGTCCGTCAAACCAACAAGAAGGAAACAACTATACAACTTACAACAGATGCGGCGGCAAAATAGTAGTTTACCCCGTTTGATAATAGTGATAGATGGTTGGGATTCGTAAGGAGATGTGATTAGGATTGAGATTGGTAATGAGAACGGATTGGTAAAGAGATAAGTATGCTTGTTTGAGATGAGATTAGATGATGAGATTATTAATATCATGTTTATTTTACATGGGATAAGATTAGATTGATAGTATACATTCCCGTTTTTGCCCTTCACGTGGGATAAGATTGGCAAGGAGATGAGATTGGTGAAAGCTGTTTTTGTATTTGTGCCTCGGCAAGGAAGGGATTGGATTGTTAATACCAAGTGGGAGAGACCCTTCTCAATCCCCCTAATACCTACCTTGCTAGTCCTAAAGACTAATAATCCCAATCCATTTTGGATTACTAAATACGGTATTAATAATCCCTTGGATTGAAGATCCAATCCCTACCTCTCGAGGTTTATCAAACGGGCCCTAAAGGAAAAGTATTTCATTGACGACGAGGTAGAAGAACAGGTTAACAAAATAAGACAAGGACTATATATTCCCCTTTTTATCTTTAGAGCTGCCGTCTATTAGAGTTCCCTACGGATTCTTTTATGATCCTATAAACATTGATTTTTTTTAAGTTTTTTTTTATTTGAGAATTGTCTTAAAAAATTTATTAATCAAATACTAAGAAGTGTTGATTCCTCCTCCATTCACAAAGGTTTATTTATATGACTTAAATGGATATATCTACAGTCATACAAATAAAGTAGCATCTATAGTCGTTCGATCGTACTTTATGATAAGGTTATAGCCATCGGATTGAATGAATATTTCCATTATATCCACCTGCACTAATGTTAAACAAAAAAAAGTTACACGTTTCCCTCATAAGAAATATACTCCCCTTCCTTCTCCCATTGATTTCTCTAAAGCTGATTTTCTTACATTCAATTCAATATTTGCTTTGAAGTTGATTCTTTTTAGATTGATTTCCCTACCGTAAAAAAGAAAACAATCATTTTTTGATTCATACACGAGAAGAAAACAACCTTTTTTTTATAAGAAAATACACATAATTCTTCTACGCATTTCTTCGGGAAAAAAAATGAACTATTTTGAGTTTTTTTAATAAATTGATGAGTAAAGGAGAATGCTATGTTGAGTTTTTTTGACCTTTGCGTTAAAGAGGTTAGGGGGATATTCAAGAATGATCTTTTAACCATCCATTCGGAACATGCGCTAGCATAACAACATAAAGTGACAAGACCTGTCTTGCCTTCCATTCGATTTTCCTTCCGACTGACCTTAAAATCATTATATGAAAAGTTCACTTTGTTTAAAGCTTCACAAAACAACTCTAAAAAAGTCAAGTAGATCGAGCATCGATAACTTAGTGATGGAATAAATTCGTCTAGTTGTGTATTTTCAAAATTAAAGTGCATTATTAAACTAGAAAAATAGGAAAAATAGGACAACCACATGTTACGATTGTAGCAATGCAGCACGTCAAAAATACTAGAGTTTGACCCATTGAGGTAGACAGATGTAACTAAAAGACCCACCTTCATTCCAAGGAGCTACGCTTCGATCATACCAAGGAGCCACGCTTCGATCATACATGTTGTAAATTCCCGCATCTATCACCCGTCTTCCTACCTTGGAAAATAATGCTGTCCCACCTATCCAACAAAAGTCCACGTAATAGATACAATTGGGCCTAATTCCTTTCGAAGAATTGGATGCTTGAACGGAGATGGAGCCATTGAACCCCACGAACAGGGTACTGTCTCCTAAGCTCTGTAACTCCGCCAATGCCGAGTTGCTTAAATCCACCTTATATACTCTAAATTTCTCAGTCTCTCCAACCCTAGGCTCGTCGTCGTTGATATTTACGCCATTGCCCTTGCTTCTACCCACCCTCTCACCAGTACGGCAATCAGACCTCACGGTGTAATATTGAACAATTATGAATAGCTCCCCTTCTGATTCCAATATGTGTAGGAACGTGCCCAAGCAGTTTAGATTCGGTATTCTTTTTTTTCCAACAAAGGTTGGATGATCACTTCCCCAAACGTCGAAAATTAAAATACTTCCAATCCCATCAGTAACCGCGTAAAATTGGCCCTTGTAATAGGTGATATCCATAGCGGTGTATCCACGGGTTGTGATGGTGGTCCAGGCCTTCTTCCCTGGTTTCCATAAACCCAGGGTGCCCATACCACCCATACTACGTTTGTTGTAAATAACCATTAGTGCATAGTTGTCTTCCGGCGAAAGAGAAGGACGTGAAGACAAGACAACCTTATAAATTCTAGAAAAGTATCTCTTTTTGAACGGCCTATTTGCGTTGACTTCATCAAGATTCTCGAGAGCAGAGATATGTGGAAGAGGAATTTGAACACGGGATAATGGATGGAGTAGATTCATATCCCCAGTTTCGGATAAGGTTACGAACCAGCCTAGCGACTCAAAACATTGCATTCCCTTTGCTTCTGGTAGCGTCAATCTGCTGATTAAGTTTCCGTCTGCGGCGCTAACGAAACAACGATAATCAGCAACTTTGTTACCGGTTTTTTCGTCGTTGGTATCTTCAGTAAGCATAAGCCATGGAACCTGTTGAGACCCTTTGAAATTCTTCTTCACTGCTACAGATCGCCATGATTTGCAAACTCTACCGAAAGTTGAAAAATCTTCTAAAAAACGCACTCTTTTAGCAATTAGAATGAGAAGATCCTGGTTGAGCTCTGCCCAATTTGCCATATGTTTGTTATGCCTATACCTTAGCCCAGAGAAAAGAAAAGGGGAAAGAAAAGAAAAGAAAAAAGCAGAAAAACCAAAGACTTGGTTTTTGTGGATTTGATTGAGCAAAAGGGGTTAAACTTATAAACCCCTCGAGTTTGATTCCAAGTTGGATTTGGGAAGGGAAAAAGGAAGGATTTTGTAATGGGGAGGAGTCCTTAAAGCACCGAATAACATCATGCTTCACCTTCCTTTCCAAGTTATCAATGTTTCCATCTTTCCTTGGCTAAAATTTAACTATTTTATTAATGAGTAAATGTTTCAATGTTCAAAATACAAATATTACCAAACGGGTCCTAAGCATCTTCGGCTGATGCTTATTTTCCCTATGAAGAATCTTCACTTAGTATGCGACTAAGGTTGCGGTCTTGTAAACTTAATTTTTATCTTTCTGTTTTTTTTGAACGGTGAATTGTTTTTATTAATTTTTGAATTTTTTTTATTAAAATAAATCCATGATTTTACGGAGTTATGACCTTAGTCACATAATCCTTCAACAAATCCCGCGCTTGCGCTGTAAATCATTGCATTTAACTCACGCTCCAATCTTCGCTCTCGCATTTTTTACTACTGTAGTAGTTTAGATTGTGTTTTAAAGATGCTTTCACACTCGAGCTCCCATTAAGTACACACTCGCGAATTATGTGGCTTTGGGCTTTTTTTAATCAGAGAATTATATGACTTAAACTATTACACACGCGAGTGTTCCGTCTTTTTCTTTCCTTACGAAGGAATGACATAAAAAATAAAAAAAGAAAGGACAATATAATGGGTTATGATCCCCAAAAAAATAAGATAGCATTGGTTTTAGCAGTATATTTACTACTCCTTTAATTTAGCACCCTGTCACATTCCTCTTGTGAGAGGTTAACAAAGGTTAAAAGGCCCAAAAACAGAGACTGTAATAATTGAAGTGCTTAATTAGAATTAATGTTGAAAATGTTGGTGATTAGATATCACAAGCATGCTACCTGTGTGCCAGTCATCAGACTCATCACAGAATGAATCATGAGCGTCACTAGCTTGCTCTCCAGGAACTCCAACAGCTTTAGTCATAACGGTTAATTTGAACAGTTTGAGTTTGAATATTTGGGCTCGATTCAAGTTTGAACACATTGAATTAACACAAGTCGAGCTCGAACACCCTAAAACTCAACTAGATGTTAGTCTTTAATTCTGACTTTCAAAATGAAGAAGGCATGTTCACTATTTTTTTTTCTTTCTAATTGGTCGGTTTTTTTTTTTCTTTTTTTTTTCTAAGTTGAGATTTCGTGTTCTTTTGTTCTGTATGAGGAGAGAGTTTTAGAAAGTGAAAACATATAAAACATTGGTAACTTGGAAAGGAAGGTACTTAATTACATGTTATTTTGGTGCTTTTAGGATTCCTTCCCATAACCGAATCCTTCCTTCTTCGTTCCCAAATCCAAGTTGGAATCAAACTCGAGAGGCTTAAGTTTAACCCCTTGCTCAATAAAATCCGGAAAATTTTTCAGTGCCGGGTGGTTACCACGTGGTTCCCGCTTGGTACATCCAAGTTGTCTGTTGCGTTTTTGAACAGCTCAGATTTGGAGAGAGAAAAATGAGAGAAAAAGTATTGGGGTGAGAGGAGAGAGAGGGTTTCAACCCAAGCCGTCCAAAAGTGTATATATTGGACGGCCCGGATGTGCTGATCGAGCGGGTACCATGTGGGATATACCCAACCGGCACCGAAAAAATTTCTCATTCTAATTGCTAAAAGTGTGGATTTTCTCGAATATTTTCACATTCGGTAGAGTTTGCAGATCATGGCAATCCGTAGCAATGGAGGAGAATTTCAAAGGGTCTCGACACCTTCCATGGCTTATGCTCGCCCAAGAAAAAGAAGAAACCAACGACGTTTTGTTCGTTGGCGCTACAAAGGCAAACTTAATTGGAAAATTGATGCTACCAGAAGCACAGGGAAAGCAGTGTTTTGAGTCGCTAGGTTGGTTAATAACCGTATCTGAAACCGGGGATATGAATCTACTCCATCCATTCTCCCGGGTTCAAATTCCTCTTCCCCATATCTCTTTCCCCAAGACTAGTATCTCTCTTCGAATTCGGAAGGCTGCCTTGACTTCATGTACTTCTCCTTCATCGAAAGACAACTATGCACTCATGGTTATTTACGAAGGTTTTAGATCCTTGTGTTTTTGGAAATCTGGGGAGAAGGCCTGGACCAAGATCAAAACCAGTGGATACTTCTTTGTGGATCTCACCTATTACAAGGGCAAATTTTACTTGATTAGTCATGGGGTAACGTTATTTGTTTGCGACGTTTGGGGACGTGATCCAACCGTGGCAAGTGTAGTTGGACTAATTTTAACGGATATAGACCATCCGGGCAAGCACCCATACATAGTTGAATTAGAAGGGGAGCTATTGATAGTCGTTGGAGAAGGGGACTGTTGTAGGATTGATTATGAGACTAAGGAATTTAGATTATTTAAGGTGGATTTAAAAGATTTGGCATGGGCGGAGGAGTTACACAGCTTAGGTGACAATGCCCTGTTCGTGGGGCACAATTCTTCCATCTCTGTTCGAGCCTCCAATTTCCAAGGAATTAGGCCGAACTGTATCTATTACACAAACGATTATTTCTATAAAGGTGGATCTAGATTTTTCGAGCGAGGAGGAAAGGAAGACACGGGCATCTACAACATGGAAGATCGAAGCGTGACTCTTCGCTATAAAGGTGGATCTTTTAGTCACATCTGTCCACCCCTACGGGTCATGAGATCGTATTTCTGATGTGCTGCATTGTTACTTATGGTGTCCTTCTTGCTTTTCTACTTGTTTTAGCTCTGTTTGGAACTTAAGGAAAACTAATGTGCTGCATTATTTGATTTGTGTATAGAGATTTATTTAGGACATCGATTTTTAGTTTCCCATGTATTTTCTGTATGCAATTTGTCGTGCATGTGTGATTTTGTCCCTTTGTTCCCAAATTTTGTACCTAATTTAGCTTGCATGTTTGCTTTTGTCACTTTGTTCTCAAATTCTGTATCTAATTTCACTTGCATGTGTGCTTCTGGAAAAGCTCCCCTTTTGCTGAAGAGGTTGGAAAAGGTCTTGGTGGGTTACTGGCTGATGAATGCATAGCTAAGGATGTAAAGCTGATGGGCGATGATTGATTGGCAATTCATTTGGGAATCTTTTTTTCCCTGTTCTATGTTTATCTTTATGTGAACGATTTACGGTTTAGTCAGGTAGCAAAATTGCATCTCAATGAGAATTCAAATAATTCCAACCTCCAAGTGACCTTTTGAAGGGCCATCCAAAACACAGACTTAAATTTTTACACCAACCAAATCCTTTTTAAATTTTTCTTGGTGTTTGTACTTCTAATGTTTAACGTAGCTTTCTTATTTTGTGGATATTTCTGGGTTAAGCACCCTTTGAAGTTGATACAGTGATGACTTCTGTTTTCTGTATGTTTGCTCATTCAGTACTCTTGGCGTCTCCATTGACATTCTATCATTAATTCACCGGCATTCGGATTGCTGATATTGTAGATTTACTGGTTATACGTGATTACTAGAGCTTATGGATAACAACTATGCTCAGCCACTCCCTCCTAGAGTTCAGTCCCTTCCAAATTCTTTGCCATTCTCTGCTTCTCCGAATCAATCTACCCAACCGCCTCCTCATCCATTTCAAAACTTAAAGATGAAAAAATCATGGGGGAACGTCCAGTGGGGCTTACTTGGCTCTGCCACTGAGAGTATCTGTTGATGCAAAGGACATGGAGAAAATCAAAAGTAAAATCAGTCATTGACCACCCCTTAATGTATACCTCCAGATTACACGACATCAGTTGACTTAAGCGTATATTAGGCGACCAGTGACCTAATACCGCAAGGCAAATGATGACTTCTCATTGTAGATTGACAAACCCATGGTGGTGATAGCTTCTTACATGTTCCCTTGCCATTGTAGATGGAGTACCCAGTGATTTGAATGCAAAGAGTGCATGTTATTACCTTATTATTGTTACTGAAACACTAATACAACTATCAGCATCTGGTAAGGAGAAATTACCAGTGACAAGAGTTGATCGTCCAGCCAATCAACAAATAGCAAAACATCTTCAATATCCGAATAAGCAGCATCCAACACTTTCTGGATGAGACTATTTACGAACTCGCCTTTTGTTTCAATGTCTGTTTTTACCTACAAACAGAGCCATTTACTAAGTAAGCTAATTAACAAATAAAGAGTAACATCATATGTAATCATAGTTACAAGAAAAGGCTAATATACTTACAGCTAAAAGGTGTGTGGACCGCTTTTGTATTTCCCCTACTAAATTACTATGTGCACTCATAACCACCGGCTTATCATGATTCCGAGATCCTGAGGGGGGTATTGCTGGAGCTTTTGGAATGATAGCTCCTTTAAGTGTGGCCCTAGGCAGGGGAGGCGGTGGTGGCGGTGGCGGCGGCGGCAAGACGGGCAAGTGGCATGCAGCAACCTTTCTCTGTAAATCTGCAGAGGCCACTGGAACTGACTGTATACCTGGTGCCATTAGAGCCCTAGTTGTAGGCCTTGCATCAGTTGTTGACTCATTCGTAACCTTGGAGTGTTCCAATTTGGTGGCAATGAGCTTTTGAATGTCTTTAAATGTAGGAGTCGTCTACACAAAAGAAATATTTGTTCCATCAACACAAGTTGGTAAATTGAAGAAGTCAATCATAACTTTATGAACAAAATAACGAAAACACAATGATGAGAAGGTAAAGTGGCCGCATGTGTGGGAAAATAAATCTCTAAAATAATCTTTACAGTCATTTTTTGGTTGGGAAAGTCTATGTTCGCAGTTTTTTGTACACAGATCCGGAAGATGCATGTGGGTCCCTCATTATTTTGTGGCGCCCACGTGCATCACACAGTTCCAGACACATCTATGTCACGTGAATCTGTGTGCCAAGCGTTGCTCTTTTGGTTTAACATACAATTTGATTACTCATTTTAGTACTCCAAACACCAACAGAATATTATAAAGCTAATTTTATTGCCCACCGTAAATAAGATTGCAGTCTATCCCACAATGATTTCTTGGTGAGGTACATTGAAAGCTATCTAATCTGACTGCATAGATAATTTTAAAAAAAAACTCATCGAGAGCAATTGCAGTATTTTATATTTACTTTATTTTTGCATAATTTGAACCTTGAATATCCATACATTAGAATCATTAAAATCTCTCTTTTTCATAATTAAAATCTCTCTCTTTCATCATTAAAATCTCTCTTTTTCAATGGGGACGGTGCATGTAATTTGTCCCAGAGATTACTCTATGCCCAATTATTAAAAAATATATATATATATTCAGTGTTTTCTACCTGACTACCTAACACAACAACTTTATAACCAAACCAAACTGAGCCTCAAGTCCCACGCAATTGGGTCGGTGAATTTGTTCCTAATCGTATAACGTCATAAGGATCTAACGGGACTTTTTTGACGTACTAGCTGTCAGCTACCTTAGCACAACCCTCGTCCTACACCGGCACGGGCTTGAGACCAGTGTGTGGCAAATAAAAGCTGAAGTAAGACACATGCGAAGTTAAGCAATTTTATAGATTCCAAGCAGTTACACAGATGCAATAGCCAAAAAGACAACCCCAAGGGTTGGCCTAGTGGTGGGACATCAAAACATTGCTATCAACTCTTTTGGGGCCGGTCCATACAGAACTTTTCTTCCGCTGTAATTGGGCTTCTCGCAAGTGGGCGATGGGATAACGCCCCCAGGATAGTAGAGGTATGTGTAAGCTAGCCGTACACCTGAGTTCTAAAAAAAATAGCCAAAAAGAAAAATTAAATTCTGGGTTTCCTAATCCCTCACCTGTTGAGGAGGAGGAGTGATGAGGGTAGAAGCGAGTTTTGCTTCAGCAGCAGCAAGCTCTTCAGAGAGCTTTCTGTTACATAGCTGGAGCTCCTCGTTCAACCTCTGTGCTTTATCCAAATCTGCTTTCAATTCCAACACCTCGGTCTGCAAATCCCTGATCAGGGTTTCACTCTTCCTCTTCTCCTGGTCAACTTTCTCATCCAATTCTCTCTTCCCACCCAAATCAGAGTTTTTAAGTTCTGGAGTATTCTGCCGCCGTGTGGGACGGGAAAATTGCTCGACACCTGATCTGGGTTTTGGTTTGCTCGCAAGAACAGGCTTCGAATTTGGAGTTGGTTTTCGGAGTAACGGTGGGGATACCCTATTCCCGTTATTGTTGTTCCCAATCAAAGTATGGGAGTCCTTTGGTTTAGAGGAGGCCCTGAGACGAGACGAGGTGGCGGCTCTTGGGTTGCCATGGGTTTTGTGGCCGTGGTGGAGGTGGTGGTGGCGGTTGGAGAAACCTCTTGCTTCATTGTTTCTCAATCTCCTCTCCTCTCCACTCACTGGGTTGTACACCAATTTTATGTCAAATGGTGGAGTTTATACTTTATGCATACAATATATATATATATATATATATATATATATATATAGAAGCAGAACTATAACAAATTTAAAAAACAAAAACAACACAAATCTCAATCTCATAGTTCTCGATCAAATTTTTATGATCCGAGCCGTTCAATGTGTGCAGAATGTGATTTTATAGGTACCCGCAAGAAATTAACAAAAAATATGACCGGAAAGTGTTTGTTTTGAACAGTTTTTAATTGAACCGTTCATAAATCTAAGCTAAAAACTGCTTAGATCAAGCCCTTTCCGGTCTTTTTTTTTGCTGATTTTTCGTGGGTATCCTGAAAATCACTTTCTGATCACATTGAGCGGCTCAGATCATTAAAATTTGATCAAGAACTATGTGTTGTTTTTTTGTTGTCAAATTTGTTGTCCCCGGAACCGCCCTAAAAGAACATCTAAAAAAACACTACAAAGTTTCTTATCAAATTTTCCAATCGAATTTAAATGATTTGAGTCACTCAATATAATAGCATCTCTAATTCATTTCTTTTTACACAACGTGTCGAACCATTTTACGCACACCTTAATTAATTCCCTCTGAATCAATCAAAGGCAAGTCATGCCCGCTCGATTTAAAGAATTCACAAAAAAAATTACTCCTCTCGTCCCATATTGTTTGTCCAG
Source organism: Rhododendron molle (assembly GCA_025413875.1). Lineage (NCBI taxonomy): Eukaryota > Viridiplantae > Streptophyta > Magnoliopsida > Ericales > Ericaceae > Rhododendron > Rhododendron molle. The sequence goes on along the minus strand of CM046389.1, from coordinate 44,746,777 downwards.
CCTGCAAAACATGTACAATGTCTTAAAAATAACGTAATTTTTCCAAGAAAAAAAATTCAAAGCTTTTTCACAAATTAAAAAAACTCATTGATATCTAGTAAGTTTCACCCCGATTGGTTGAGCTTTTAGAAAGTTATTTTTGAGAGTTGAGTGGTAATGAGTGGAGAGAGATAGAGAGAGAAATTTATTGAAAACTGTGTCGAGAGTAAATGTTACTCTCAAAATGTTCAACCAAACAAGGTGAGCTAACAAAAATTGTATTACTTTTAAATCTCCGTTTTGTAAATCAGACAAATTTTTTAAAACGGAGAGAATACTTTCTTACGAGGTAACCCCAATAATCAAACCTGATCAATTTTGTAAACTCAGTAACCTATCTATTGACTTTTATCTCCTAGTAGGAGTATTTCTTTATTTTGAAGGAATCTTTCACTCACAACACCCTCCTTCTCCTTCTTATGGGGTTTAATAGCTCAAATACAGAGTAGGCAAGAATTATGAATAATGTCCCCTTAACAATGTGTTTGGAACTTATAGAAATTGAAAGAAGAGAATAGAAAACAAATAAGGAGAGTGGGAGAAAAGTTTTAAGAAAAATTTACCATTAATACTTTAATTTGCTACAGTATTTTTTTTGGTCGTCTTCTCCAACCAAATAATCTCTTTTTTTTCCTTTCTTTTCCCTAACTTCCAAAAGAAAGCCTAAATTCACTTTATAAATATAATATTAGAAAAGTATTGAAATAAATGAAAGTGCAAGTTGAGTCGTGAAAAAGTAAAAAATTTACTTTATGACACCTTTAGTTTTTTCTTTGTATCACTTTAGTTTCTGCTATTTTTATTGGCTCGATTTTGACTCTTCATTTACGAGCCTTCGGGTGGCAATCCAATAGAAACAATAAGATGCATTCCAATATTAATTGGTCACACAATCATACACGGGAGGTTCAAATCGAGCCAATCGAAATACCATGGACCAAAGTGATACAGAGGACAAACTACAAAGACCATGACTAAGATTTATCTTAAAATCTTGAAAACCCATTTGTTGATTGCGAAAATGTTGTTTTGATTCTCTCAACAAGGATTGGGTTGGAGATGCTCTAAAGTAACAGTAAAAATTTCAAGAAAGGCTCCTCGGGCTCAGACATTAGACTAGCGTACTAAGCCCAAGACATTCCTACTACCCTTGATCGTTACATAGGGCGATGCTGTCACATCTAGTCCGTTGCTCGACAAGAACAATAAGGTTCACCGACACTAAAAACTTTATCTCTTTTCTTTTTTCCTATTTTTTTTTTCTGTTGTTCAGCATATCTCCTGTATCTTGCACACTTTCCCTGTCGAGGAGTTGATGCTTGTACACTAAGCTTATTTTTCCAACTCTTAATTTAACCCCACACATTCATGACTTTCACCCACTCCAACTCGGTAGTAGAGTTAGAATAGAAGTATGAAACCGATACTGATGCCGGTAGAGACGGGAACTACGCCTAATAACACGGAAAAATATCTTTAACATGAAAAGAGCACAGTCTTTCAGCTCAGACCGTAAGAATTTTTCGTATGAATATTATAATTTCAGCACGAATCACCCACCTTTGACCGATAGAAATAATCTAATCACGTTCGTTAGGTGGATTAAAATGAAAGAAATTTGAAAGAGAATTTCAATATGCAGCAATGGGGCGGTCGTGACTAGATAACAATAATACAAGTAGATAGTGCTAGTAGTAGAGTAGAAAGGGACAAATGTGGCCGTTCAGATTTGGAGGAGGTTAGGGCAATGATTAGAAAAGAGCAAAACAAATCCCATGATGGGTACACTTTCACCATTTTGCGCACTTTATTCTATCCTAGTATTACGACATCCGAGTATGTATATGGTTGCAGAAGTTTTTGGGTGCAAATTGGGTACCACGTGGCCGAACAATTTCGCTCATCTTTCTCTCTTTAAAATCATGACCGTCTAAAACACGTTTGGACGACTCAAATGCGCATTCAAATACCACGTAGACTATACCTTATTTGTACCCAAAAAACTTCTTATATGATTGAGGTTTTTGTGTGTTTGTTTTGAAGTCACATCAAAAGGAATCCAATTAGTACTATATTAAATTGCTAGAAGTAGTCTACTTCAAGGAATCCAAATACTCTCTCGTTCGGAGATATGTTAGGGATATATCAATTTGTCACACCTCAATAACACTCCTCTTATATACATGTGGGCTTCTAGCATTTATTGTGGAATTCTCACGCATGCATGTGAGAAAGGTGTGGTCGAGATGTGACACATTAACGTGTCCCTAACATTTCATGTCCATTTAATATAAGAGACCAGAAAATGTAGGAGTAATTGCCTTGTATTGGCCCACTTGTGGCTCTTTTTCAGCTCATTTTAACGAGTAATTTGTCATGCTTGATCAAACTCGTTATATTGCGATCTTTGTTCCCCGTTCTGCTCAATTGGATCTGAATTCCAGTACTAACCTTTTTCATGGGTTGATTGTTATTAGATCAACCTTGGATTTTGGCGCGAGGGATTGACTCTACGAAATTTAAAAAATGAAGAATTCTAATCATCAAAGTAGACCCGAGAAGAGTTGACAAAAGGACCGGCAATACCGTCTTGGAGGAGTTGTTCCCTTGTTTAATTTTTTGTTAAATTTTGGCGTGAGTCATTGTCTGCTTCTTTTTTTTTTTTTTTTTATTACAATGATGGAACATCTCATTCCTTTTAAGTAAAACAAAACAAAAGGAAATCTTTTAAGATCTTAACTTTTAGGTTTTAACCATTATTGACAACAAACTTGACATACTCCGTATGATGCAAGCAAATTATTTATAGAGCTAAGCTAATTATTTGCAGGGTGATTCCCTATCGATTATGCAGTACTAAGAGCATCCGCACCAAACTCTTTACATTTTGGACCAATTTACACATCAAAAAATCATTTTATTACTTTAGTTATCCACTTTTAAAATATCTACTGCATCATATCCTTCACTTTCAATCTCTTCTCAATTAAATAATCAAACTCACCCCAATTAAATACTCCATTTAACTCTCCCTTGCCTCGGAGCGAGAAAGAGAGACAGGTTTAGCTATAGAGAAACATTAAAATAAGGGATACCAAGTGAACAGTGGCTTGTCTATAGAAACGAGGAACTGTTGCTATTTTATCTTTTGCTAAGTTGTGAGCAAGGCTGATTTTGGGCCACTTTTGAATGATTTCTTGCTACAATAACAAAGAAGGTTGGATTGACTAACCTGATGTGGATGCTCTAACCTATTCAAAAATTGAAGTCGAGTTCCCAATGTACATTGCTATTCTAGATCCGGGGATGCCGTCGAGCAGCTTCTTGCCGAACGGATGCAGAGCGACCGATCTGACTGTTCATATTGGCACGGACGGCTCAGATCGAATTTGAGCGCATACAAATCTGAACTGCTCATTCCTCAGTTAAAATCTGCGCCGTCGATTGCCGAAATGTCCAGCCGCTCTGCACCGCTCTACAAGGAAATGCCATCTTCCATTCCATTATTCTATATACTTTATACCTAAAGGAAATTCTAATTATTTAAAATTGGAAGCAAATTACGTTAGAGAGGATCCCGATGATTAAAGTGATCTTTATCACACAAACTTCCAAAATACATAGGAATGATTTCAAGAAAAGGAAGAGTTGTTACAACTTACATACAAAGTATCTTACCAGTAAATGTATTTTTTTTTCTTCAAAAGCTTTCAAACCTTCAATCATAATTTTCTACAATATTTTTTTTTTTATAAAAAATAAAGAGAGAGGGGGGAGAGAAAAACGTGGAGAGGAGAGAGAAAAAAACATGGGACGAGAGAGACGTGGAGAGGGGCATGATATGGAGGAAAAATAATTATATGTCTCTAGAGCACCGTCACTTGATACCCCCATACTCATTCTTCATCACACATGTTTGTCAGTGCATAGAATGTGAATAATGCTAACGTGCATCGAACACATGAAAAAAATTGAACTATCTTTTTTATCAAACACTGCTGTGTTCGTCCGTTTAATATGAGGCGCCCAAAAAAAAACACCAACCAATGTGATATTTTTTTCTCGTGCATCAAACGGGCACAAATGCTAATTTGGGAAAAGGAAATGGATCATCACCACTGTCTGAAAAGGATTGGGCAGTCCTGTCCGGCTCGTTCTCGGCTCCTTCTTGAGCCCACTTTGATATTTATGAGTCATGACCATTTACTTTATAGATTACATCTGCCACGTTGAAAATCATGTTGACCAGATGTCGTCCAATATGAATTTGAACAGCATTTATCTTGTTAAAAATGAGTTCTGTAATGTAGTGCAATTTTATTTCCATTGAGTCAAATTTACTTCAAAACATACACAACTTTTAGCACGGTTGATGCGGGTTGATGTTATAGACGAGACCTATAAATTGAACGGGCCCCGATAATTGAAATGAGCTCAAAATGGACCCCAAAATGGGCCGGAGAGGGCCGTCATCCAGCCCCTCAAATTAAATGTTGATTGCTAAGGCAGCTGGTGTTTGAGATATGCTACTAGCAAGGCTCACAACTTGTGCCTTTTATATTTCTTAGGGAAAATGTTGATTGCGTCTTCTTTTACTAAGGTGTTTTTTTATCTGTAACGAAATATTTTTCCGGAAAACCCATTGCTCGGAGATTGCTTCAATGCCGAGTGTCAGAAAAATACACCATGGAATTTCTAAAACATGTCCCAATTCATGGCATGCGTAAATTATGAATCCATACGTTCCTTCTGTCATTGTAGATGATGTCATAACTTGTACTAGTAGATTGAAGCTCCAGTTAGATACCCTCCAAGCTTGAAGATGATGATGGTTTTCAAAATGAGGACTCGAAGTTCCTACCGCAGAGCAGTTCAGCTTGTGCCAGTTTACTTTTAAGCCCTCAAATTGGATACATATGTGAGTCCACACAGTCATTTACAAGAAAAGCAGTCGAACAGTTACACGGCACTACAACGAACCATCATCTATTATCCCCAGTGTGATAACGGGTCAAGTCACCAAAGTTACAATAATTACATGATCTACACTAGAAAATCACGGAAACAAACTCACCGAACTTCCAGACGGACAGTTGAGGGAACTACTGCATCAAGCCACTCACAGACGCTCTCCATTCGAACTTCATACCACGAATTTGCTTCTTCATAAAGCCAGCTGTTGAATCCCTTGTAGACCTTCTGGCAAGGACTGACCGCAAGAACTTTCAGTTCGGCAAGGTTGTCAAGCAGATACTTGAGGAGCACTTGTTCGTGGTGATTACCATAAAACCCATTAATCTCTAGCTCGGTGAGCTGGTTATGAGGGCAGTTTTGAAGGACCCTCTCGATCTTGTTTGGTTGTTTGATAAAGTTTGCGCAAAACAACTGTTAGACAATATTTTGTTTGAAGGGAGTCAGTTGTTTTGTTCATCAAAACTCAACCACCACATACAAGGCAACATTCAGCATAGACAACTTGTTTGAGCTTCCTCGTGTTAAAAAATAAAATAAAATAAAATGCTCCCTCTGGGCCCACTCTGTCAATTTTTCCTTCCAGACATCTAAAAATCGTCACCATGCTTGAATTTAATTTGTCTAATATCTCTAACTTATTTATTATGTTTAGACAGCTATGTTGATTGGCGGAAAAACTTTGATAAAAATCACAAACACAGAGTATGTGTTCACCAAATAAAAGAACACGGCTATCCAAAGGGGACAAACATATAAAGACGGATGGAGTGAGCAAATACTTACATTTAGCTGCAGTTTATACAACAGGGGGAAATTCTTCAGGATATAATTACTCCAGCAGAGTTTGTCTTCATCGTCAAAAGGAAAAATGGTCAGCACCAATTCCCTGATATTGGTGAATGTAGTAGGTACAGTTTCCGGAAGCTTTAGCACCTAAAACAGAAAGATTATGAACTAAGCATATTCTAAAAAATAAATAAACAAATAAAGACTAGACAAAAGAGTGTTCAAATATACAAGTTGAGTATGCAAAGTTTATAATATTTAACTCTTAGTAATAATCCAACAAAAACAAATTAGATCCAGCGAAGAAACAAAATATTACATGGACTCTTCTAAGCTAGTGTTCAAAATACAAATGTCTGACACTAACCACTTAGATAAGGGTTTAAGATCTGTGCTGAGATATTCACTACAATATTCAATTGGACATTCACCTAGCATGCACATTTAGTAATTTGTTATTTACCATGAAACTATGCATAGAACTCTATCCATGAAGTGTCCTGTCTCTTGAGACACAATGTATTAGAGAGAGAAAAAGTAGAAAAATTGCTTTTTCCAAAATTTTGGGTTTGGAGTTCCAAACCGAACAAGGCCAGATGAATAAAAGAAATCCATTATGAAGTACATATATTTTCAGGATGTCCCATAGTCCTAGAGATGGAAATTAGAGGAATGCGATTGTTGGATACACAACCTCGCCAACACCCGTATGCGAGTGCATTTAGCACAGATGGCACATAGCGACACAAATTGACTTGAATTGAAAAGGAAGGAGGACCAAAATCACTAGTCACAATTGTACAAGTTTCAGGTCTATCACAATCACAAATTTCTAAAATTTCAATCGAAAACACCTGAAGATATTATACGCAGATTTCACATTTACCTTCATAGCCAGTACCGAGACTAAATTTAGGGTCTCCAATTGAGGTACATCACTCACAAATTTTGTCAGAGCATAAGCTGCACCATCCAGCCTGCTGTCAGTAGTGAAATTCAGAAAGGCCTCAGCCAGCCTTGGTACATCTTTGAAGTAAAACAAAATCAAGTGACCAGTATATTCAAACAAAGCAAGATTTTTAGTGCGTAGTTCCATTTTCTGCAATCTGAAACAGTTGTGTATGCTCAAACGCTTCAACCGGAGGTTTGGAGCAATAAAATTCAATTCGAAGAGACAATTGCACAGATGCAAACTTAGTCCTTCAAGAAACAAGCAACTTGATAAGAGACTCTCCAACTGCTCATTGCCTATTTTTACATTTTCCAGTTGAATGGTAACAAGGGAGGTGAGACTGTTGGAATCTAGAGGAGCAATGAGACTACAAGAGGTAAGTTGCAGATGCTTTACACTACTTTTTTCCCCAGCAGCAGCAAGAAGCCGGATAGGGAACTCGTATTCTTCTGACCCTTCTGACGCAGTAGAAGAATAATGATCTGCCGTAAAGGTACATGATTCAGATAAATCAAGATCGATATTCTCAACTCCCTTTGTTATTGCAGAACTGATCCATTGGTCTATGTGAGGAGCAGAATCCTTGCCTAAGCAAAAATGGAGGGCAAAAGAGTCTACTTTTGTGCCTTTGCATCGCTGATGCATGAATTGATTGACCCGCTCTAGAAACTTACATGTCTGTAATTTTTTCTCTGACTCGGATATGCTCTTGGAGGAAACTACCTTCCCAAGTACATTAGCAGAATCGAACCAGAGGTCAGAATGACAAATCCATATGAATCTCCATTGCTTAGATAAGACACTTGTCCTCACAGCATCTTTCAATGTCAGCATAGAGATGATGGTGGAAAGTACCCCATCTGGTATTTCAATAAGTTGATCATTCTTTCTCTGCCCAATCAAAAGCAAGCGTCAGCAAACTAAAGAACTGACTATCTTTGTGTCAAAATTTAGTAATTAATTATCCTTTCAAATATGTGAGAAATTGGTACGCACAATTGTTTTAGCAGCTTTTGTCGCTCGACCCATTATGCTATCCAAACCTAGCAAAATTTATGCAATCATCTTTTCCTTGTTGGGAGGACAGACGATTTTCAGTACTGAAAACAGTATTGACGCTTGACAGTGTTAGGCAATTAGAGCTTCTGATCAAAAAAATAAGGACAAAAGTTTAGAAGTGAGCAGAAACAAATGATATACAAGATACAACCCTCATGAAGATTATGTCAAAAAGAAAAGAAAATCACCTTAAATGACAGTATCCCACCGAATAGAAAAGGACAACATAAAACCGGTTACGATTAGTTTCACACAGGAACATGATTAGTGAAACATTTAATATCCACATGTTTTCAAGACGATGAAAAATTTCGAGGATGCCAAACTCTAAAATACTCCAATTTATCATGTACCATCAAACTCTAAAATGAGGCAACGCATGGGCCCCTTAAGCCCTTAATCTTTATTTTCACTTTGGGCACCTGACATGTAGGAAATTTTTTATTCATTTTTTACAGATACAATATAAAATTGTTCATAACGCGGTAATTCGAGATTCTGTGTGTTCCCGTGCATCGAATGGGAACAACTCTAGTACAAATGATGCGTATGTAGGGTGCTCTTCTAGAACACGCGTGAAAAAAGGAGAAAAATAAATCTACCACAAAGACGATAAAAGTGCGGTCTTTTTCAGTGAATTCCTCAAATCCAAGTACGGAACCACCCAACTGCTTAGGCGTGATTTCAGATTTTAAAGTCAGAGCTAAAACCCTAGTCTTGTTTGGGTAAATACTGAAACCCTAGTTTTTCGCGTCGCACAGTACACACAGTCTGGAGTTGAATACTAGACAACAAGTAGACTATATATACAAATACATATATATACAAGGATATATATATATATGTGTGTGTGTGTGTGTGTGTGTGTTATGTATGTATATGCGCAAACAGATACCTGATAAAGGAGCAATATTTTAAAGAAAATAATAATAGTTATGAACTAGAAAGCAAGGAGGAGAAGGGAGGTCAAGAAAAAGAAGATTCAGAAATTCACTCACTACAAAAGCACCGGAAAAGGTCAGGACCGCTTTTCGCACAGAGAGATTACGAGATCTGTGACTGTGACTGTGACGGAGGAGCCTCCATCGTGTTACGGCTAGAGAGAGAGAGAGAGAGAGAGGGAGAGAGAGAAGATAACTACGGTAATGGAAAATCGGTCTTTTGTCTGGGAAAAAACAATTTTGAATTCTGGTTCACCCGTCTGAATATAGGTGGCAATGGTGCTATGTGTACTCTTATCGATCACTTCTCCGACCACATCATCTCTTGGATATATATCGGTCTCGTATATTGAATTATAAAATAGACTCTACACATATGTGAAAAATAAATAAACAGAGTGGTCGGTAAAAGTATACCACTTATCGATTTGGACCGATCCAAATTCATCTATTTATAACTGTTCCACTAAGAGCTCTTAAAAAAATACTCCGTACTAAGTACTTATTTGTGTGCTATTTTTGATTATTTATATATTTTAATATGAATCTCAAAAAATATGTAAATATATCTTATTTGATATATTTCAATTAGTTCTATTCTACGAAATTTGCTAAACTATGAAATTTATTATAAATTAAAATATATAAGCAATCAAAAAATAAAACAGAATTTAGAAGTAGAAATAAGAGGTAAAATAAGAAGAAGAAAATATGGTGACCATGAAATTTTCAGGCAGTCCTACCCTTTAAGAAAAAACGGCGTCGTTTGCCTTGAGGAGAAAATTGAAAACTTTAGTATAGTACTATTTTCTCCACCCTTTTCTCCATCGTGCTCCCTAGGGCTGTAAATGAACTAAGTCATTCGCGAATTGTTCGGGGCTCGTTTGAGTTTGACTCGTCTACTAAACGAACTGAACCTGAACTTCCATTTTAGGCTCGTTCCATAAATTAGCCGAACATGAACCTAATAGTATTCAGCTTGGTTAGGCTCGCGAACTTATGGTCAAAATATAATTATTAATACTTTGGGGTCTGTTCATTAATATTTTATATTTTAGGGGTATATGTATAATTTAAATTTTACTACTCCTGTATTCCAGTATATTGTCATAGTCGATAAACTGGATACAGAGTTACAAACGACGGCTCCACCGCTTCTCTCCGCCTCCTCCACTGCCTCTCTCCGCCTTCTTTGCCTCCTCCACCGCCTCTCTCCACCTCCTCTACCAGGTATTCTTATACTCTCTTATTGTTATTTCCAGATTGGGTTTTTTTTCTACAAAATCTCCTCCTCTAATATTGCAAGACTTCATTTAGTAGCCAAATGATTTCGAAAAACTCTGAAATGAAGGGAACGAAATCCCCTCCTCTAATATTTCAGATGTGTTTTTTTTTATGAGAATTTAAGAAGGGCTTGTATCTGTATTTTTAGGGTGTCTTGATTTCTGTTCATTGGTGGTTATTTGATGCTGTATGTGCATTTTTGTACTCTTTTTATTCTAGTCTGTAAGGTTCTCTTGATTTGGATTTTTACCAGTACTGGAACAATTTCATGACATTCTAAACTGGGTCTATTCTATTGAAGGGGATCGGGGGATGAACTGTATTAGAGCCTGAGCTGTATTCGAGCCTGAATTCGGCTCGGTTCGGCTCGTTTAAGTCTAACGAGCCGAGCCTGAGCTTTGAAAATTTTTAATGAGCCGAACTCGAACTCCATTGTCCAGGCTCGAATCGAACTCAAGCTTGACCTACACCTTACTGAACTGATCTCGTATATCACAAGGTTCGGCTCGATTCGGTTCGTTTACACCTCTAGTGCTCCCCTTATCCATCGTTCCCTATACCAAAACCCTAGCTCTCTCTCTCTCTCTCTCTCTCTCCCCTTGTGTTCCTCCGTCGTCTTCCAAGCTGTTGGCCCCTTCACTGAACACCCGTACTAAATATCTAGGGTTAGTAAGATCGGTACTCGAAGGAGTTAGCCACCGTATCAATCAGCAGTCAAAGGAGTTGTCTAAGGCAACAGTTGAACAACCGTTATAGGTAAATCAGTTTACCTTCATCCCAGTGCTTGCCTAACACTGTTGGGTTTGTTTGAAGTCGATTTACTTAACTGCAATATGATGTGATATCGACTTTTAATCATGAAACCTGTTATTGTCCTTTGTTTTGTGGGCGTGTAAATTTTTTTTAAAAATCTATTGTTGTGTTTTGGGTTAGTTTTTTGGTTGAGGGGTGGGGTGGAAGTAGGATGGAAAGTTACATCTGTTATTTTTTAAGATGTGTGACATTGAAGTGATATCAGTCCTCTAGTATTTTGACATGAATAAGCTCTCCATAAGACCATGATTTGTACCTTGTTAGTCCGGGTCCGTGAGCATCTCCAACCCAACATCGTCTATTGCTCCATTTGAGAGGATGAAATTAATATTTTTCAATCGAAAAGTGGATATAGAGAAGTTTACTATTCGTACAAACTCCAATCACAAAACTCTATATCTCTATATTCATCTCTATTTCAAAAAAATTCTCACCTTTTCACCAATCATTATTCAATCTCAATGCAAATCTAATACTTTTTTGCATTTTATATGGTTTTGGAGGATCCTCTATCTCTTTTTCCCACTCTATCTATGGAGTATCAAATTTTATCCTCCAAATAGAGGAGGAAATAGAGGATGGGTTGGAGTGGAGATTTCCTCCAAAATAGAGAAATAGAGGTAGAAATGGAGGAATAGAAGATGGGTTGGAGGATTTGGAAATGAATGATAGAATACTATTTGAAACATGAATATCCAGACACTTTCATTTAACATGGTGCGTTTATTTTGCCAAAAAAAGAAAGTTTCAATATGATAAAGTTTAGCCATATACATAATCTTCCAAAACATTCTTTGCACCCACTCTCAATCAACACTATGCGCTCGCGTTCTCAATCATTGCTCTCCTTAATTTTAGTCGTTTGGAATGTTTTTCAATGACGCATTCACATTCTCGCTCACTCACACGCAAGCTCACTCGAATTATATGACTTAGCGGGCTGGTTTTATTTTCTGTTGGGGGCTTAAGAAGGACCAGCCTGTTTTTCACTAGGGCCTTAAATTTGGTCCGTTAGGCCCATCACCCAGAGAGATGCAGTAGTCATTCCTCCTTAGGGCCTCCAGGGCAATCGATGACACATTCTTCAACTTTGACAACCAGAGAGAGCTCGCAACACGATCGGGAGGCGAAGAGACTGAAGACAATCTCCCCCAAAAAGGTTATTCATTTCATTCCAATTCTCACGTTTTTTTGTATCTGTATTAAGTTATTAAATCAAGAAAAAGTTGAAGCGAAGCATTTTACTCCAAGATCCCTTCGCTTTGTATTTAGTTAAGCTGTCAGAACTTACAAATAAGCAATTTTAGATACGGGTTCTATGTTTCTCAATCGGAGGTGGGTGTTTTTGAACCCAATTGTTCCCCGTCACTATAAATGAGGAAAAAAAAACTTTGATATTCTAGTTTCTTTGGTTTTCTCATGCACAGACGGAGAACAAAAGCTTTGTGTACTTTGAATTTTTGTGTGTGTCTTTGGACTGAGAATGACCTTACTTGGTGCTGTGCAATTTTGGGCGCTTCTTTATGAAGGTGGGCAGTCATGGTGTTCGTCTAACAAAAATGCTAGAACCACTCCCAAGTTTCACATCTATTTACACACCCACACACATAGGTGTGTCGTGTGTGAGCTCCACAAACACTGGATGTGTAGTGTGGGTGGAGCCCGCACACATTAGCGTGTGGGTGTATAACTTGAGGTGTGGTTCTAGACTTATTGGTTCGCCAAAATGCCCAACTCAGAAATGCATGTGTAAATGACTCAGAAATGCAGTCTTTTATATGAAGCACATGCAATTTTTTTCATCTTATGTAACCATTTATGTTCCCCTACATCTACAGAGTCCACTATTGATATTGGAAAATCACATAATTTCATTTGCCAATTTGTTCACTATCTGGCACGCCCTAGATTTGTAAATTCGCACTTCTTTTGTCATGCTCTGGTTGTTCCCCCAGTTGTGTTTTGTCTCTATGGTTTTGCATTGGATATCTGGGAATGTTTCCCACCTTTTGTTATTCCTACTGTGTAGATACTACTGAATTTTGTCATGTTAAGCCTGTATTTCAACAAATTTTTTGGTTTGGGAAAGTAGTAGCTGTCACATTTTCTATAGATATATTGCTTTCTTATGTGCTTGTTATTGTTGTAGTTGTTCCTTTAGTTTTTTTCCATGTTGTGCTGTGTGGAGCAAGGGCAGGGTTGGTGTGATGATTTCATTTCCTGTCCTGTGCGAATGTGGTATCCTGGACTTTGAATATCATCATGGGTGTAAAGAGCATTCACTAATTTTGTGCTCATCTGGGCAGTAGTGTCCACTCCTACTGAGTAGTGCACTGATGCTAAATGTGATGTGAGTTATTATTGAGAGTATTCTTGTGTTCCTTGATAACAAGTGAACCATCTCACTCTGTTTTGCCCCTGACCCCACATTATGTTCCCGTTAGTGACTTGCTCTCTTGCTCCAGTAAATCAAGTGGTGTTTGTTTCTCTTTTGGTTTTATCTTGGCCTGAATGTGAGACTGCTAGTTGAAGCATCCAATTGTTTTCGTGAAAAGGTTGTCAACGGTTAAGGGCACTAATCATTCTTGAAAGTTAATTTGTTGATATGTAGGAGTATCATATTTTTACCCTGAAAGGCTACTGCCATTTTATCTTCTTTCTTTTTTTGGTAAGTACTGCCATTTTATCTTAATCAATTATAAAAGACATTTCTTTCTTTCTTTGTGACTTGTTTAGGACGTCTCATATGGGGTCAAGAGTTGTTTAGTTTCATCCGTTTCCTTATATCTGCCCGGTAGGTAATGTATGCTTAGCTATTGACTTTGTTTATCCCTTCTCCCAGTCCCTGTTTATCAATGTAGTTTTGTTATTGGAGTCTAGGAAATGTATGTTCTACCTTCAAATTTAAATCAAGGTATATGAACCAAAACTTGTAGAATTTGTGTTCAAATTTATTTGTTGCTTGTATTTTTCGTTGGCATTGATGTAACACTGTTTGGTGAGTTGGCTTAGTATTTAGGGTGACATGATAGTAGTGGATAGTAGGGCTTGGGAAAGAGGAAGACCTAAACTGACTTTGGATGCCGTGACACGAAAAGATTTGGGGTTACTGAACCTAAGTGTACAGGTAGCCCTAGACAGAGCTCAATGGGAAAAAATGATTCATGTAGCCGACCCTAATTGATTGGGACACAAGGCTCGGTTTGGTTTGGCTATTCTACATGGACTCGGATATGGGCATCTGATCTGAGGTCCGCGTGTTAGATTTCATTTGATGCTCATGTACTAGGAGTCAAGGACAAGAAGAAAGGATTAGACTTCTTGATTCTTAAATACTTCATTTACTTTTAAAAGAGGATATTTGTAGTAGATAATTGTTGGGATACCTGAACTGTAATCTCTCATATTAGGGTATTGAACCTAAACTGTCATGTATCCCCACAAGGGATATGAGAATGAAATAATTTGCATAGTGACGTTCGGGAATTGATGTAGATATTGGGTAGATGTTCACTTATATAAGTCAGAGACAAGGAATTCGTATTCAGATCCTGGTATCGCCTGTCAAAGACATGTTACTTGACAAAACTTGAAGAGTCAGGTAATTTAGGTTGCTAGTGTGGCTGAAATGCTGCGCCTCACATATTACTTGAGCAAAGGACGTGAATATGAACTTGTTAAAAGTTTTCTTCATCGAATTATACTCCCTGAATGGTCCCATCTCTTTTAGTGGCTTTTAAGGATATAGCGTGGCATTTAGTTCCATGTTCATTAAAGTAGACTTTAAACAGTTTCTGAATTACCTCTTCCATTATATCGTGGCAGATAATGGCTGGAAAAGCAGTGAAGTCTATATCAAAAGCTGTTGGGGAGTACCAGTATCCTTGGCAAGCAAAGTTGGCAAAGTACAAGGATGAGTTTGCTAAGGGCGTTTGGGGTTATTGGGAGCTTGGGGCATGGAAGCCACTGAGCATCAGTGCCCGCCACAGAGCTCGTATCCGCAAAGAAGTCCTTCTTGCCGATCAGGACTGGCCTTATGATCCAGCACAGAAAGAGATGAGAACTAAGAGGAAGGGGCATAAACATGATAAGATATCAGCAGAAAAGCGGGCCCGTACTGCTGAGTTAATGCAGAAGATGCCTCAGATGTTGGCAGATTACAGGAAGAGAAGGTGGCAGAAGAAGATGAATGAAGAGGAGGCCAAGGCCAAGGCCGATGATTAGGTTCGGTTGTGCTATCTTTGATTTGGTAATATGCCGCACATTAGTAGATTTTGGAGGATGACTCTCTCCTTGCTGTTTGATTTGTTTCTCTTTCCGAATACAATACGTTATATGCAGGATTAATGAAGCTTTTGTGATGAAAAGGCTTGCAATTTGAAAGTAGTTTCATTGGTCTTGCCCTATGAAGCACCAACACCTCTAGAGGTCAACATATTGCGTGTCAGACACGGGGACACGTATCCCATATTTTAATTTAAATTTGTGAGAGGTACATGGCGGGGGTCAAAGTATAATTTTTTAAAAAATTTGGGGGTAAAACCGTGTTTTAAAAAAAAAATTGGGGGCTAACTGTAATTTTAAAAAAATTCAGGGGTGAAACTATAATTTTTCAATAGAATTGTATTGAACTTATGAATGTCTTGTTTTGTTTGAATGGTATTGGGCTATGAATTTTTCATTTTGTCCATATTTTGCCATTTAAACTTGAAAAAAATACAAATAAATAAACACATGGCGTGTCCCCTCATGTTCGTGTTCCTATTTATTTAAAATTTATGTGTCTGTGTCCATGCATCATAGGTCTTGCCTCAATTGATGCTCCTGATTTCTGTCATCAAACCAACTGAATGATGGCCTATGGTGGGCGTGGCCTAAGATCAATAATTATGATTCTTGTGTAAGCAAATAAGCATCATGCTAAAAAGGCCTCCTTTTACTTGGAAAAATGATTGTCAAAGATCCAAGCAGTGATATATTATTCCGTTTTTGATCGAGATCCAAGCAATGGTTTGATAGTTCTGAAGGATCCCATCCTGTTTTGAAGCAAGTGAAAGCAACGGAAAAAGTAGAATTAATATAGCCTCAATATTAGTCCGGTTGGTTGGTGAATTTGTTTCACATAATTGACCAGGTTCGATTCTTAGGATCAAACGCAAGAAATTAATTTCTTTAAGTCCGGTTGGTTGGTAGGTTTTTTTCTCACATAATTGACCAGGGTTTAATTCTTATGGTCATGCCGCAAGAAATTGAGTTTCCTAGTTCATCCGTAGATGGCTTGTCCTTTGATCAGACTAGAGAATCAATCAAGGTGTGTGAAAGCTAGCCGGAACGCCTTGATCGTAACCAAAAGAAAAATCATTTGAACAGACGTTTAGGAAAAATTTTGTTTTAAGACGACAGATGTATAAACGATGTTGGATTCCTACAAATTTTAATAACAGCCATTTTTTTTCCCATCACAGATCTGATCGAAAAACACCCATCGGGGGTTGCAAGAGAATTTTCATCACAGATTAGAAGAACCCGAACCACCTAGACGCAAGCCCCATGCTATATTGGCATATGTTGTCTGGGCTACAAAGTAATACAAACGATTCACTGAGCTGTTCATGAGATGCTTAATTCTCGGCTCGTTAGAAGATGAGTTGGGCTCGAGTTAGCTTGTCTATAAAAGCCCAGCTTGTATATAAAGGATCATGTAATAAACCAACCGAATTTGAACATCTCGATGCTAAACGGGCTGAGGTCGAGCTCGATACTTTGGCTCTACTCAAGGAACACAATCAGTGAACGATGAAAAAACTCATATAAGAGAAACACATCACAAAAGGGAGAAAAAAACAAAAAACAAAAAAATAGAAAAGACAATGAAAAACCACCATTAATCGAATAGTAGTTTAGTAGTGAAGCGAAGACATAAATTTATTCTCTTTACAGTACTATATTTGCTTTCTCTTGATAAATTCTTTCAAGAATCCTCTATTCAAACACAGCCTACATCGATAAAATATCCTTCACAAGCCCTTGGCATAAACACAACCAACGTAGAGGGCAAAATGAATACATTCTTCATAGCAATCCTAGCTAAAATATAGGAGTACATTCCAAGATATTCATGCGATTTTAAGACAGTTCCAAATTATGGAAACTACGATCATTCAACAATTCCACTTGGTTTACGATCGGTTGAGGAAGAAAGTTGCATGATTCAAGTAAAGAAGAAAAAGGAGAGAGTGAGGGAGAAGAAAAACAAGAAGTAGCTTATCAAAAAGAAATGGCAAAACAAGCATTAAAAACTTCTATACTCCACCAGGGAAGAAGTTCTAAATAAATGATGCTCCTAATTATATTAGTGTAAAGGATGTTGGGGAAAGGAAAAGTAGAACAATTAATCAAATACTACAAAACACATTTTTTTACCATAGTTAAAATATTCCAAGAGGGCGGCAATTGAATGATCATGGTACACCGAGATTCTGCAGCCGCCAGTGCAAATCAATTTCTGACCTTCGAATTTGATCATGCCAGCTTTTTATACGTTTTTCGAAAGAACCCCAGCAGCAAAGAGTAGATTCCTACGAGAAAACTGTTGCCAAAACATGAATCAAGTGGATGCAAGGGGAAGAAGAAACAACGATCAAGCATTGTGGAGTGTTCGCTTAAGTAGACCAGTTCTGATTAATATAATTGGAAAACTGAATTCCATTATGTCACAAATGCGACATGACTACATGAGCATGAGCTGTGTTTATGTCCGGGAAAACTGATTCTGAAAACATCGCCCAAACAGGTCTCAGAGATTTAAGATGTCAAGTATTTTACCTGCAATGAGTAGACTGGAGTAGACTTGGTAGGGAGAGTCTTCAATGATCTGAGTCTGTTTGTACTTCCAGTTTTGCTGATACAGAACATAGAATATAAGATCTCCACATACTTCTAAAAGAAGTAACGAAAAGAGGACAGCAAAGAGAGTCAATTTCTCATTCTGGCAAAAACTTACCTCTCTTCTATTTTCGGCGCTTTTGTGCTTGCAGTCACGTCCCACAGTTTTACAGTGCAATCAGCAGACCCAGATGCAAGAAGTGAACCTTCACAACTGCGGCAAACCAAATGGTAATCAGAAGAAATTTGACAGATTAAATATATCTTCAAGCCATTCAGAGTACAAAGATTGCAACCTGAAATCAAGTGTCCATACACATGAGCTGTGGCCCACCAAAGGCGTGACACAACGACCACTTGAGAGGTCCCACATCATAATCGTGCCATCTTCATCCCCAGAAGCCATGTATCGGCCATCAGGTGACATTGCCAAAGATAAAACCATGCTTCTGTGGCCAATGAAAATTCTAACACACTCCCCACTCTGTACATCCCACAATCGAACTGTTTTGTCACTAGATCCCGTCGCAATGTAATTGCAGTTTTCATGCCACTGTACACACTGTAAATGAAATGCCAAATTGTAAATCATCTCTTTATGGTTAAATTTGGTATAGCGCCTGAAGATTTAGCAAGAGAAACTGAAAAGAAAGTTCACATGAATGCAACTATATCAGGGGAAGTCTTAAGAGCACTGAATGCAACTAATCAAATTAAAACTCTGCAATGAAGGCACTCAGTGATTCAGGGGCACAACACAAGGAAAACTAAAAGCAACGTATGTTGAGACAGATCATACCATCATAGCGAGATATGAAAGAATGCAACTATAAAGGACGCGACAGGCAATGTAAGAGCCACAGAAGAAGAGGGAAGAGATAATAAATTAAGTTCTAGATAAAGAAAAATCATCTAATCAACTTCAAGGATTCTACCTCTGCGACGTCTGATATCCTAGTGTTCATACGAACAAATTTCTTATTGGTCAGGTTGACACAGTAGCAAGTGAAACCAGAATAAAAAGATACTTCAAACAGAACTCCCTGCATGATCCAATGGTCTGACCTGAAGACCAAATTTAAATGCTACATCGATAATGTGGAATCACAAAAAAACAACTTTGGCCGCAAATAGGTGAACCCTTATAATGCACACTTCATGTCTGCCTCTTTGTTCTTCCTTCGTTGCTTTTTTGGTTGCCATATAAGTTACCGACAAGTTTTGCAGCCAGATCACTTCAGGTTTTACCAAGGAAAATACTGAAAGGGAAAAAGAAAAAAAAAAAAAAAGAAGAAGAAGAAGAAGGAAAAACGAAAATTCCAAACCTTCTGTTCTCTTTAGTTGGTAATTTTACTGTTATTCGTAAGATAAAAAGCAAAGATTTTTAGGTCAAAAATTAATTGCATGGCTTGATTTTCATGACCTCGGACTTTGTGGGCTACGACACTTGTAGGTTATGCCAAAAGGTGCTCAATATTATTTCATAAGATTTACAACTGGGATTTAGACCATAACAAATGATAATTACATGTAGATAACTCTGTGTGTGTGTGTGTGTGTGAGAGAGAGAGAGAGAGAGAGAGACTACTCACATCCACGTCAGATAAGTGTCCAGCCATTATCCTTAAAGGCTGTATTCTGTCCATGGACCAAATTCTTGCTGTTCGATCGTGTGAAGCACTGGCAAAATAATGTCCCGCAGGACTAAACTGCATTGACCACACGCAAAGCATGTGTATCAACTAAAACATAAATAAGAGAAAGTAAAGAACAAGTAGTATATTGTGTATTCTTCAAGTCTACTCAGATACTTATATGTTAAATCTCTTCTTTTTTTTCTGTAACATAAAAGCTAGCTGCTCTTAACCAGAAGTGGCCATTGGATAGTGAGCAAGCTTCGTAGACTTCTTTGCTTTGACTTTGTTGGGAGAATGGCCTTTGTTTTGTTACAAGGAGTATTTGACTGAGGTTTAGGTTTGAGTCTTTTGACCCAGAGGTAAAGCTGCAGGTAGTCTGATATCATTACCATATGCAAAATGGACATATTTGCAGAATAGGAAGATCTGTGTTTCCAAAGAATTAAGGTGAAGAAGTACAAAACCATTTTTTAAAGTCTCTTCTTGACATTTTTCTTGGGTGTCATCCAAAGCATATGTTATGCCTAGGAGAACTTCAAGTCGACAACGTAAACTAGTAACATCTTTTTGCCCAGTAGGACTTTGCTTATGGTTTCTGTCATTCACGTACGTGGCAAACACAGTTGTGCAACATGTTCTCATTTGTCAGCATAACGACCATTTATTAGGAAAAATATCAGATAGGTTGGGCGACTAGTTTCAGGTTGCTTGTGCACACAATGGAACAGTTCCTCGGACTCAGGATAAAGGCTAGCAACTAATAAATAGTGCAATGCAGAAAAACTGGCATCTGTCATCAAGAAGCAGAAACAAAAATTAAAACTTTTTGCATAAAAACATAATGAGTGCTACGAATTCAGCAGTCAACTAGGGTGCTGTTCGATAAAACTGAAAGCTGGAAAATAAGTACTGAAAGCTAAATGCTGAATTTCTTAAGGTGAAAAACTATCTGATAAACATATTAAGCACTGAATTAAAAAATACTGTAATGAAATGTGAAAAACTATCTGATAAACATATTAAGCACTGAATTAAAAAATACTGTAATGAATTAATTTTAGTTCCATCAGTCATAGTGATTCTCTTTTAATTTTACTGAAGGTCACCATGTAATTTATTTGTGGTAGCGGTGGAGTCGAACGGTGGCGTGGTGGTGGTGGAGCAGTGGTTGGAGTGGTGGTGTTGGTGGTGGTAATGGAGCAGTAGTGGCGTGGTGGTGGGAGTGGGGGTGGTTGTGGAGTGGTCTTGGTCGTGGTGGGAATGGTGGCAGTGTTTGTGGTGGTGGCAGCGGCGGAATGTTTGTGGTAGTGGTAGAGTGGTGATGGTAGTGGCAAAGGTGGTGGGAGTTATGGATTGGTGGTGATAGTGGTTGTAGCGGTGGTGGTTGTGGAGAAGTAGTGGTGCCGGTATTTATAGTATCAATGATGGTAGCGGCGGCCATAGTGGTGGTGGTGGAGTGGTGAAGATGGTGGTGGTGGTGAAGAGGAAAGAGTTGAATATAAGCACTAATGAATTCAGTCAAAATTAAGTAACTCAAAGCTACTTAATTTTTATCAACTTTTTAGCCTACATTTTAAGAGGCACTTGTTCTTTTAAGCAATGTGAAATATTGTTATCAAACCTACTTAATCACTTAATACTTAATTCATTTAGTTTTAAGTACTGAATTTGGAATATCAAAAGCAATGTAAAATATTGTTATCAAACCTACTTAATCACTTAATACTTAATACTTAATTCATTCAATTTTAAGTGCTGAATTTGGGTTATCAAACAACCTCGAGTACAAATGCTGAAAAAAGGAAGAAAAATTACTGAAAAAAGAAAATCAGAAAACAGGTATACAAGCAAAAGGTGATAGGCATTTCTGCCAAGTAAAAGTGGTGGTTGTACACCTCTTTTTCTTCCTTGCTAGATGAGGCATGTACAATATCAACAAGAAATAATAGATATCCCAATTCTCTACCTGAACATCCCATACAGGGTAATTATGACCCTTGTAGCATACGAGATTTGCATTCAATTTTGTGCTCCACAATCGAACTGCAACAGCGCAATGTTGTCTTTTAAAGCAGTAGTTGCACAAGTATGACTGATTCGAGATGAAATACGGACACACCAAATAGGTGAAGCATGACAAATAAAGCAAAACATACTCGTTGAATCTGAGGAAGAGGATAGAAGGAAATCCCCAACAGGACTGAAACTGGCTGAGTAAACAGGTCCAGAGTGACCCCGGAATAAAGAATAAGGTCTTTTACCGCCCTTTTCCCCAACCAAGTGATCACCAGGAGATGAATCATTCTCAACCTGCGAAATAGCTGACAAACAAAATCCTACCAAAATAAGAAAGAAAGAACTTCCACTGCTTCTTTTATTTCCACAAGGACCACAACAGTCCAATGCGATAACAACGAAAGTTACATATGAGCAAGTCAACTATTCACATCTTAAAAACCAGTAGAAAGGTAGTTATGGATACTAAGAAACATATGCTCCAAAGGAACATAAAAATATCAAGAAGTTCCAACTCGTCCAGTTTTCTTAATTAGTGAACCAGTAATGAGGAATTACAATCACCTTAGCAATACTTAAAAAGTTTCCTCTTGCCAGTCCAAAATCAAGCTGCCAGCCATATTTAAGTTGCAAATCTTCCAAATAAACTTATAGAGAGATGATTTTGTATCAATCTCAATGCAGACTCACAGAACACAGGCGTAACAGAAGGTCTGATCCAGATCAGCTCTTAAAGCTAAGCAACAGAAATTCTAGTAAGACGTCTTCAATTTCATTTTGGCCCATCCGACAATAACGAATCATACTTGTACAGATTGAAAACAAGAACAGAATTTCTCCTTTCTCTTATACATTCATTTTTCACTGATTCTCTCAAGAGGGCATAAAGAACCAAACTGCAAGCTTTTGAGATCCACTAAGAGTCTAGACATTCACATTCACTCCATGATTGATTTTAGTTCAGTTCACTTGAAAAGTGTACCAATACATTGCGTACCAGAAAAGAATTGTACAACAATTATTGTACCTCATCCATTATATACAACAAGGAAACCTTTTCAACTGTAACATCCATTATTCCACTATTTTTAAGGAAATGTTATTTTAAATCTTAAATCATATTTCAATAACAGTTTTACGCTCCCCTTATTATCTCTACAACTTCTCATTTTTATCCACCACCAAACTCTGTCAATTCTTTTTATCATTTATTTAATTTGTACACATAAAGCATGATAGACTAAGATTTCCATTCTAAATTGTGCATATACGGAACTCACAGTAACTTTAAATAAGTTTTTGTATCGTCACTTTCTGCATATTTTTTATTGGAAAAAGAAAGCCTAAATTCAAACTATGACATAGCTCTACAATAAAATTTTCAAGTTACTAGTAGTAGTTACTTTCTCTAAAATACTTTTCCTTCCCCACCCACATGCGTGTGTGCTGTGTAACACCAGTTCCGCAATATAAAGAAGGAATCAGTATCTTTCAATGTTCCATAACCCAAAAAACAAAAACAAAAAACACGTAGCAGCATTTCACCAAATGATAAAGTACCACATCATGGCAACAATAACAAAAGTTATCAAAAGACACTTACAACCAGAAGTTTGTTGCCCAAGTTTAGCCATGTCCCAAACCTGCAGAAAAACAGCTTGGATATTAGCAAAGAACAAAGGGCAATTAACGAAACAAAAAACAAAATTTGTCACAAGATTATGAAACCTTCAGAGATGAGTCTGAGAATCCACCAGCAACTAATGATCCATCACTGGATATTGTTGAACAGTTTAAGCTAGAAAATCAGGCCAAAGATCAGCAATAAACCAGATACAACAGTTTGCAAATACACAGCCAGACATGAAAACTAGCCCGAGCAAAATGCTTACCCATTATGTGTATTAACAAACGTATAGAAGCTGACTGAGGGAAGAGCCACACTGCTTAACTGTACACGATTTCGCAGATCTTCAAGAATAGAATGTTCTACCTCTATTGGCCTGAGACGATAAGCACAAAACAGTAATGTATAGCATGCAACAAAACGCTTCAGCCAAGGGTATTCCGAAATCTAATCCCTAGCCTCAATGTTTTAGGGGGAAAAAACCGTCGTATGGCGACAGCTGTTGCCTTCTATAGATATATAAAATGAGCTCACCATAAGATGATGCACCAAAAGCTGTTGCCTTCTATAGATAAGTACATGAGTAGTTGAAATAAAAAAATAAAACAGGAAATCTGAATTGTTGATTCTGAACATACATTACTGGCAAGGTAAGTTCCGCTTTGACACGTGGTGCTGCCGGCACAGCATTAACCTCTGTACGAACAGCTTTCCCTGTTGAACCAACCACCTTGTCCTTTTTCAACTTTTTGAGAGAAGCACCTTGCTTCCCTCCCTCCACTGCTCTTTTCTGAGAATTCACAATAATAAATTTATACCAAGAGGCACATATCGAAAAACTAAATTAAATAAAAAATGAATTAGTAACAAACAAAAAAAAAGTCAACAAACTAAACAAGATTAAAAAATTTTGTAACATATCAACAACCAAGGATTAATTATATGGCACCCAGATGAAATATCAATAAGTTAGCGCACATATCGTAGGCAGAACAACATATTTCCTACCTTGCACTCATCTAAATCTCCTTCTTTTGTTTCTCCTTCTCCCTTCTCTAAATCTGAAAGCGAGTTTCCCGCCTTCTCCAGCCTTTCTTCTAAAGAGTCCTCAAGCAACTGTTAAAAATTAGAATGGTTCAAAAAAACTAGAACATGGGAAACTAATGGGTTCAAGCTTCTCCCGAACATGCACACTTCAATTTAAAAAGGGAGGTCACATAGGGCAGTAGTAAGCAACTGTTAAAAATTAGAATGGTTCAACAAAACTAGAACATCAGAGACTAATAGGTTCAAGTTTCTCCAAAACGTGCACACTTCAATTTATAAAGGGAGATCACATAGGGCACCGTAAGGAAATCTTCATTCACCTAGTGCAAACCGATTACAACGTCTAAAAAAAGCACTATTATGCTACAGAATATTGGTTACGAACCTATCTAAAGATGTGAATTTCATATGCAAAACTTATCCAAAACAAAACTACCAAACCAATTTCAAAACCTTTAAGTAATAAAAGCCCAACAAGTAATAGACCCCATTAGATCCTTATGGCATGAATCCGAATACGAACATGAGATTAAGTACAAGTAGGAACCATGTTATTAATTACCAAATCATCACACACAAACAACAAAAGGATTGTAACACCAAGTATTTATCGACTACTGGATGGATTTTATCCTTCTAACTTGTGGCTAACAATGAATATACCAACTTCCGTTACTTTCTTGTTTCTTCGGTAAATTAGCAAGCATTGGCATTCATAGGGGGATCTTGCCCGTGGAAAGACTTGAATCCTTGACCTCCAAGTGAGTAACAAGAAATCTGGCCAACTGGGCTAGCCCAGTTGGTTAACTTTCACCTCATCTGTTGCTTAATTCAAGTTGTACCAACAACTTTCTGTCCTTCAAAGAAGTATTGACATTCCCAAAACTCTTCGCAAGTCTTCATAGTTAATAAGATGCTTCCCTTTATTTTTTTGGTACTTTACCAAAAAAAAAAAACTAGTATGCATCTAGTATCTGGGAAAGTCAAGGATAAGAATATTCTGATGCATGAATTTAACCACAAAGTTTTACATTCAGAATTACCAAAGTCCTAAGCAAGAATCGTGGTATCTGCAAAATGATCGAGAATCAGCCATTGACTTGCCTCTCTTTCCACATTACTCTGTTTAAAAAAATAGAGTCAAAGTGTCCATATGTTTCAAATTTATGCCTCTATTCTTTCTTCATCCATATGTACGTATGAATTCATATATGAAGACAACAGTTATGGCTTCCCTTACTCGCAAAAATATCTAGAAATACAGCAAAACCAATGACCGGAATCTACAACAATGTAGGCATTGCTTGTTACCACATAAAAGAAAAACTCAGCGTGAATTATGTCATTGAAAGCAAGTAAATAAATCCAAATTGTATGCAGCTACCCAAATAATAATGCCTTGCAACATTGAGTAAAGAAAACTTTGCACGAATATAAAATGATCCACCTCGAGAACTTACTCCCCAATGTATTTCTTTCTGATTTATCATATTAGCTGCATCCTGGCCACTCCCAACAAGCGTGACAACTTCAGCATCATCAGAAATTGAGCAAGGCTGTCCTGGAGAAACTGTGAACAGATATCATTAGATCAATCCGTCTGCTTGCACTAAAGCAACATTATTAACACTTGAGTTCAAACGTCCGACAATCCGCTTTTAGTCTTCAGCCACTTTAAAAGGAAGCATGAGTCCAAAAGTGGAGCATGAATACCTTCCCCTTATAATATCAAAAGCTGAACTGAATAATAACGAAACTTGAACACCAGATTTTTCAGAAAAATATAGTCCTGAGTGACAAATTCCAGTCAAAGAGCAGAAGCTGTACCTTGAAAGTTAATATGCTCGTTAATAACCCCAAGCATCATAATGGATTGCGTCTTGTGTAAATATTGCAACAGAAGCTCATAAGAGTACTGAGGAAAATGTAAGAAAATGGATTAGTTTTTAGCCAATCTAATGCACACTTATTGATTCGGTTTGATGTTGTATAGCCACATCTGCCTTAACCAAGAAGCTGGCTCTAGACATGGAACTCAATGGACAAACGAAAAGAAAACAAGCATTGGAAGTAAATTAGACATCAGATTTGGAAGCCATACCCCAGTGTATGTTCATAAGTTAACACAGAAGTGACTCTGCTAGGACGTCTTATGTTCAAGCCTCTTTGTTTACATTTGTTCCCAGTTTGTATTCTAGTTCTTCCATTGGCATTTTTTCTCGCTCCATGTATAGATGTTGCATCCCTATGTGCACGAGGGGATTGCTAATTTGCTCACAAGGGAGGTATTTTATAGGTTGATAGGCATTTTAATTTTCTTGTTATAGACAAGGATAACAGCATCATCTTGGTAGCTTGTATTGATTGCTAGACCCACTTCTGAAAAACTTAAGCTGCTGGGAAACTTGGTGAAACAACAAGAAGAACATCAAAGCATCAACCTTTCAAAAACCCAAATCTCAGTCTTACTTCCAAATGGCACCAACTATAAAGTCTCAAGCTTAGGTTGTCCAACGGCCTGACAGCTACAGCACTTCAGAAGAATTAACATTTCCTAATGATTCATTATAAGGTTTAAACTGCAAATATTTCAGAATTGCTGAATAACAAATGCAACTGTTCTATGATGTTTCTGACAGCCACCCGAAAACCAAATCCCGTTCCTCTAAAATAAACAAAAAAATAAAGTATGTCCTAACTTCATACAGTATGTAAAAATAGCATCTTCTCTCAAATGTAAAATAGTCCTAACCACATATAACTTGTGAAGGGAGAAGCTAAGGTCTAAATGAATTGACATGTATGGGTAAACAGAAGGATTTTTAGAATGTCCTCGACTGGCCTCAACGTAAGCTTATGCATAGCAGCTCAGAAGGGGCTCAAGGCAACACACAAAACTGAACGAAAAGAGACGTAAAACATCACTAACAAAAATGTTGCAGCAGCTGAAAACATTTGCAATCTCGTGACGTCCACCATGAGCCTCAATGCTTTTCACAGTTGAATAGGAGGTCTGAGTTTGGCTCACTCATAATAAACGTGAAGACCTACCAACTACACAATTTAGTACATTAGTTAACAGAATATGACCCAAGAAATCACCTTGCATATCTTTATATTCACTTTGCTCTGCCTCAAAGAATGAGCAAACTCCATTTCCTGCAAGAAGGGAACAAAGTTTATCAAAAACAGGGTTGTTTCAGGAAAGATAAATGCAACATGACAGCCTTGGATAGTAATTAACCTCCAGATGAGAGGGAGAAAGAACACCTTCCAATTTTTGGAGGTCCCGTAAGTGAATCATCTCATGGTCTTCACGGAAGCTATTGAAAAAAGTCCGTGCTGAAGATTACAAACGTCAATATTAAGTTACTTGTCCCATTAATGGACCAATTTGAAAATGCGCAGCCTGAGATGCATAATAGTTCAAAATACAAAAAGACTCTCAAGCATACCTTCTTGGATATGGCCTTTTGCCACAAGATCCATGAAACAATGGATAAACACTGGATAGAGAACTCGAAGCAATTCATGCTGCATCATTGCAACGCAAACAAAGATAATCTAAGTTAGTATCCTACCAAAAATAAATAAACCACGAAGTGATCATGACAAGTTGAATGGGGTTGGGATAGTGAGAGAACTCATACCAAATCTACTTAAATGCATCGTCCATGATAAACTCTATCAGAAATATGAAAAGCTTACAAATGTAATTTCAGCAGAAGTAGACAATCCACTGATTAATACATTAAGTGTAGAAATAATGCAACACAATAACAAGTCACCTTGTACAAATCCAGAGAACTATAAGTCCATGACCTAAGCTTGCTGTATCCATCATGGTACTGCACTGGAACATTTTCCGATCTGAAAAGCACAAATCTCATTACATTTGACAAGGCATTTGTACTCAGTACAAGTAACAAGAAAGATGCATAAGAAAATATTGGAAAGAAGGAGATAGATCTTTAGTAATTTTCACCATCAAGGGGTTCAATGTATGCATATTAGAAATGTTCAAGACAGAAAATGCGTCAACTTGTTTTGATTTCAGAGAAGGTATTCATGTCAAAGAAAGAGACTTCTGTCAGATGTTTGCCAGATACAAAGTACAGTTTGTGACGCTGCATTATTATCTTATAGTTGCAGAAACATGGCTTTGCTCTTTTCTCCTCTCCAAAAAACTTATCTTCAAAATTTTTAGACTGTTTCATCATTTTTTTTTCGTCTTTAGTGACTTTTTTTTTATCAAACTTTTATTTTATTTTTTCTTATTTGGATGTAAATAGTGTATCACTATTCAAAAAACAAGAAAATTTGTTAACAAGTTTAAAAAATTGACTAAAGACATAAAATACACAAACCTATACAACTTTTTTATCTCAAAGACTTGTCTCAAAACTGACAACCAAATAAGGTGAAAAGGATTTGCCTGATTCCAAATGTCAGTGAATGTAGAAAGACGAAAATCAAAACTGTAAGCCAAGGAGTATTTTCACAGTGAACAAAGGCAATAATAACAAACACATGGACGCTTACCGATTACCACCAAAAAGAGAAGCAATCAATGGAAGACATGGACAACACGAGATAAACAAAAACAATGTCTTCCTAGGGCTGGGTAAGAGGTTATTCCTGCTAGGCATAACCTTCATACAGAGAAGTAATAACCTCATCTGAAATGCAAGCAACATGTAGGAGTATATTGGTAGAAACAAAGTCCCATTCTGTATGTGCCCTCTAGATTACTGTTCACATTGTTGCAATTCATTTCATTTAAATCATCGACATCACACAGAGGAAAGACAAGAAAAATAGAACATTCAGGATTGGATTAAACATGGGGAGCATATAACTGAACTGATACGAGCAATCCAAAAAAAAAAAAAACTATTGCAAGCAGCAATGAACAGGGAAAATAGAATGCTTGCCTTGTCTAAAAAGCAACAAATGTCGAGTAATAATCATAATAGTGTCATGCACATCCTTACTCTTGTGTATATCTTAAGAGAGAAATTTTATGTTCATAATATATCAGATTAAGTTATTAAAAGAATGACAATAGAACTTTCGTTAATAATACATACAGAATATATTAGCCATGCAGTACATAAACACAGATGTGTAAAAACATATGAATAAGCAATAAATACTAGGAAAAAAATTATCTTTTGCCCTCAAGCCCAAGAATTCCAGAGTACCAATAAAACGTAAAGTTGATATATTTCTAACCACTATAACACAGACAAATGAAGTTTACTCGATAACAAACAAGCATAGGAAAGTTTAACACCTAAGCATACCAATACCAATTAATTGGAGTCTGAATTGGATAAAATTTCACCTCGAACATTTAAAAATCTACAGTAATCAAGTACGAAGATAAATATGATGTAACGTTGATAAACTTCTTACCAATATAACATAGATGCGTATGAAGTTTTATACTGTAGTTAACTAACCACAAGAAAATCCATAACCTAAATGTAGCGAATTCAAGTACCGCAGCTTCCAAGTGCAAATATAACAAATACTAGGAAATTCTTTTCTCTTCTGCGGCTCTGCCCACATGCCCTAGTACCAAGAAAATGTAAAGTTGATAAACTTTCACTGAATAACACACATGAACTTTTATAGCTAACCCCAAGGGTTGGCCTAAAGGTCAAGGCCTAAGACTAAGGGGTTTGTCTTAGGTCCGAAAACTTCTCATGTGCTATCAATTGCTTTTGGATCAGTCCATAACTTTAACTGGACCCCGCAAGTGGGTGTTGCCCCCAGAATAGTCTTCTGGTGCACGTAAGCTGGCCTGGACATCTAAGTTAGCAAAAAAAAAAAAAGGTTTATACTTTATAGCCAAGTAAGAAGCACACGAGAGATCAAAAAATAAAATGTACCGCTTTCAAGTAACAGGAGTTCGAATTGCAAATAATTTCACCTCGAAATATTGAAAAACCTCCGGTGCACAAATAAATAAAATCTAAATCACATAAATTTTTACTACTACAACCTAACTGTCGGGAATTCAATCACCACGAGTTCGAATTGCAAATAATTTCACCTCGGAATATCCAAAACCTAGAATCTATTACGCAAATACGTACACATAGATGTGCAAGTATAAATTTAAAGGTAAGAGAAAAACGTACTCGGAGGAGATGGAGAGAATGTTTCTGGCAATGTCGGGATCTGTCTGCAGGGAAGAGTTGGAAGAGGAGTTTCTCGAGTGTTGTTCTTCCTGAAAAGCGAGCTCCGTTTGCTTGAACCCCTTCTTCTTCAGGTACGCTATCACTGCCTTCTGTATCACCTCATCCTCCATCTCTCTCTCTCTACTCTCTCTCTCTCTCTCTCTCTCTCTCTCTGTGGTTCGCTTGCAGAGACTGGTAATTAGGTTTTGGCAAACGACTACTCTGACGTCCAAAATTTCGGTTATTGCAACTTGAGGGTCATATATATATATATAAGGCGGCTGATAATGCCACTATAGAATTTGCTTCTGCCACGACCCAAAGTTTTCAAGTTTCAATTTCCAGGTGGCTACTCTTTCTGTTGTGTCCTTCCTCCGGCGACTTATTAATTGTCTAATTGACAACGATCGAACCAAAAAGTTTACGACCGCAAACTCATTACACAAGAAGACCAGGTTCGAGACTCAGCAAAGACGTTTGGAGTTATGTGTCGCTTCTAAATTCATTGTGGACTAATTTTTTTTGGGAAATGGATCATTTTATAGCACCAAAACAATAGGGAAAACACCCTTTCCAATCAAACTGTACAAGCAGCCTAACTACACACTACATCACTGTACAAAAACTCTGGGAATATCAGGCCCAAAAATTCTACGCGGAAGTTTCCAAAGCTCACACATGCGTTGGTTCTCTACTGAACTAGGAATCACTTGCCAAGAATAAACACGAGATCTAATGTACTCATCTATACCATTCAGCACTTCAGTTGCACATCTAGATCTCCAACCAAAGATACGGGAATTTCTCTCCATCCAAATGTAATAAACTGCTGCAGCCAAAACTAATTTGAAAAGGAGAGATTGGAAAGAATTACCCCTGCAGAATTGGATTGCCCAACTAACTTCAAAATTCCATACACCAGCCTTTCGTTGAATCTGAAATCTGGATAACATGACTTCCCAAATGTTGCTTGAATAACTACAATGAAAAAACAGGTGCTGCAAAGACTCATCAGCCTGAGAACAGAGCACACAAATAGAGTCAATCGCCATTCCCCACTTCTGTAATCTGTCCTTAGTGGAAAGCCTTCGAAAACAGGCAAGCCACAAAATGAATGCCCATTTTGGTACATTCCGAGGGAACCAAACTAGAGATGCCCAAGGGACTTTCTCACTTTTGGATCTTATAGCTTCCCAAGTATGCTTAGTAGTATACTGACCAGTAGGTGATATATGCCAACGAACCTCATCTTCCATCCAAATTTGAGGAACCAGATTTCCAGGAATAGCCATCTGAATTTGATGAATCAGGTTGTTCCTTGGCCTCGGCCAATGCCAAACACCATTAGAGATTACTGAGCTAACTGTTGCAGACACGGCTGTACCCAAACGAGACATAGTTTTGTCGTCCAAAAGCTTATAAAGAGGCCCCCATGGATGCCAGTTGTCATACCACAGAGAAGTGCCCAATCCATTACCTATATCATGTTTAACAAAATTTTGGCCCAGACCTCTCAATTTAAGAATCTTTCTCACAGTCCATGAACAATCGTAGGGTACCTTCATCACCCAAAAATGCTGGTCTTTAATGATATAGCTGTGAACCCATTTAACCCACAAAGTATCTTGTTTTTTACAGAGGGCCCATAAGTGCCTTAGCATAGTGGCTTTATTCCATTCCTTAAGAGACCTCAAACCCAGACCTTCTTCAGCTTTAGGGGTACAAACTTCCATCCACTTGACTTTAGCTCCTCCTCTTTTGAGTTTGAGACCTGACCAGAGGAAAGCCCTTAGCATAGCCTCAACTTCTTTCACAATCTTCTGAGGTAGGATGAATAATGAACACCAGTAATTTTGCATACTAAAGAGAACAGACTAAATAAGCAAAGCCCTACCCCCAAAGGACAACAAACTGTTGGACCAACTAGCAATTCTTTGTTGAGTCCTTTCTTTTAGCTGAACACAGTCATCATTTGGTATACACTGCTATGGGTACATCATTTGGTATACACTGCGTATCGGTGTGACTCATTTCAGGATTCCACCTAAATGATCGGAGCCCTTTAATATTCTTAAAATATTTTTTTAAAGGTTTCTTTGGAAAAAAAAAACAAAACAACTCCTTAGTTTCCCATCAGCAAATTGGTTGTAGAACCGATCAAGTCCTTATTAATATTAGAATGAGCTGACTTTTAACAAAGACCCTTAAATAAGTGTTCTAAGAATATTATGTGGCTCAGCGGTGTACACCAAATGGTATACCCACAATAAATTGTCCACATTTATTTGTGAGTCTCACACACACTTAATGTGTAGTTTATAAATCCCCATGTGAATACGAGTGCAATTCTTTTACAACTAAAAAACACTCTACACACAAGCTCATATTAATACGTGAATGTGAGTGCGTTTAAAAGCGTTTGAGTGAGTGTTTAGCATTTTTCATGTGAATATATTTGTGTAAGTATTTAATAAGTGCTTGCGGTTGTAGATGAATTGAGACCGAATTGTTACAGCGGACTTCTCGATTCCCCCGACCCGCTCTCATTAGGGCGGTTTCCCGACTTTTGTTTGGGAAAATGACGGCCTAGGACGTATTTTGATAATTAATACATGCCAAGGACAAGCTAAGAACATATATTGATGCTGAAAATGTCATTGACGGGTATTAATTATCAAAACACTTCTTTGGCCATCATTTTCCTCATATATTTTTGGATTTTGGTTGGGTTTGGGAAGAAAGTAAGTTTGTGGATTTTCTGTCTGGCCTTTGGGCCCTTTTGTGGGCTTTTGGAGAGCATCTCCAAGGCTCGTATCACATATGCTGGTCCGTTTGATGGTATTGTCCGGTGGAAACCATGCACCCAAGCCCATCTGACTGAAGTGCAATTTACCTATCGATCTTTTTTTCCAGTATATTCTTTTTTGGGAAAATAAAAATAATGCTAAAGACGTGTTTTGATAATTAATACCCGCCAATAATATTTTCAGTAGTAACAAATGTTAAACACGTCCTGAGCCGTCCCTATCCCATCTTTTTTTTGGTACATTGGAAATTGAAAAGAAAGTACAGGCGCTCAAAGGCGACCCTCTCATGTCAGCCTTCAAAAGGAGGATGATGTCGTCCGGCAGAATCACATTCGACACCATCCTCTCGTCTTGAAACACTCCCATATTGGCCAACCGATCCATCACTGGTTGCCTTCTCTCAACGTCTGTTTCAGCATGCATCTGGTTACTGTCATCAAAGCTTTGCATTCTTGGATGAGGCTAAGTGAGGAGAGTGCTCCGGTGGCTCTTCATTGATCCGGGCAATAGCTGCTGTTGAGTCTGATTCCACCTCCATAGCCTCCATTCTCTGGTTCTGAATCAACTCCAAACCTCTGAACAAGCCCCATAGTTCTGCTTCCAGACTAGTGCAGTCTTCCAATCTTCCATAGAAGGCCATAATCTAGCTAGGGATGGCAATCGGACCCGCCCCGCTCCGAACCAAACCTATACAACTTTATATTTTCACCATTATACTAAACTACCACTTTTTTTAATAACTATTTACTTTTATTTTGCTTTTAGATTACCAAATTTTTTAAATTTCCTGCCGGGCGGGTAAACCTGTTCCCCGATCGGGATGGGAAAGGGGGTGCCCAAAAAAATACCCGGCCGGGATTAGGTTGGGATCGGGCCGGCGTAATAATTTCCAGGCCGGGGCTAGGGTACGAAAAAACCCGCCCCGCCCCGTTGCCATTCCTAAATCCAGTGACCTCTTTCTTCACGGAAAACACCTCCAAATCCAGCAGGTCCCGGGGTTGCCACGGGAGCTCCCATCTGTGTTACGCTTCATCTTTCCAATTCCAGGGAAATTTCAAGACACAAGTCTCAAAGATCTTGGATTAGCACATGATAAAGCAAGGAAACTTTGGGTGATTTCAGTAGCAAAGGAAAGACTCCTAAGATAAATATCATTGGAGTTTACAGAGATATTGTCAAAAGACTTTTCGATTACGCGCGAGCCAAATTTTCTGCTGGAATACCATAACTAGAACACTTTGGAAATAACCCCGAGTTTATGTTGGAGTGTTTGATGTTGTTAATTGGTGTAAAGCCAATCTCTCCACTCTCGCAATTCATCCGTCTGAGCGCCCTGAACAATTAGATTCTGCATCCTAATGTAGAAAGAATAAATGTCTAAGGTTTTCCCTTTCCATACCACACTGTGGGCAAACATCACAAGGTGAAAGAACCCTAATCATGCGTTGGTGGTTAGTGGAGAATTTTCCCCATGCATGCAAGTCCAAAGAAAACCTTTCGATTTAGCCGGAACTTTTAGTTTCCAAATACAGTTCCAATTCACCTCCAAATTGCGATTACCCGAAACGAAGCTATAGGCAGTTTTGACCGAGACGAGAAGTTCCCATTCCTAGAAAGAGTTCAAACAGGGGAAATCTTCTGTTTCAGCCCATCTGGGGAGCATGATACTAGCTAGTAATGGAGTTAACACTGTCAATATTGAAAAATGATCCTTGACAATGTCAGCAACCTTAGTAATACTCGGGTCCATCAAGACTAGCATTGTCACACCACCAATCATGCCATAACGAAATTACCAGTGCCATCACCAACCTTCCATTTCAAATTTGTCAAAACTAAATCTTTAGCCTTGAGAATACTTTTCCAGACATAGGAAGCTGGCTTTTCTGTTGGATGGCCAATCTTTGAAGTGATGTTTACCGAGGTATCTTTTATGAAGCAATTGAATCCACAAAGAGGTCTTTTCAGTTAAAATTTGTCGGATCGTTTTTTCACCATCTCTTCTAAAACTAATTGGTGGTAGGAAGGATTTAAATTAAGTTTTTTATGGCATTCAATATCGCACCCGCAAGTCTATTTTTAGAGCGGTCGCTGGGAGTGTCATTGTGTAACCAAATCCATGAGGGCACTCCAGGTCCAACAATCCCTCCCTCACGATGACGCTCCCGCGACTCGAACCCATGACTTTCTGACTAGTATAATTAGGGATAGTGGAAGTCACAGATTGAGCAAGGGTCGAGCGCCCCGTGAAATTCAAGCAGGTATCAGATTTCCAACCCCGCAAGTTTCTTTGAAAGTCTTTTTCAATAATGTATTGGTATTGCCTCTTAGAAACCTTACTATGAACTGACGGGACTCCAAGATACTGTGGCATAGTACTGCCTGTTTATGCCCATTTTTGGCACATAATCTCGGATCAGCGCTGGAGGGCCATTCAATTAATTATTAATTAAATTGGGCCGATATTCACGAGTTTTTCGGACTAAAAATTAATGGGCAGCATTAATTTTTTGGTTTGGAGCAAGACCCAATTAATCGAAGCCCAAGTGAAGCGAGATACGCCGAATAATATTCCATGAAAGTTATTATTCGGAGCTTTGGGTAAAAATGTTGACACGTGCTTATTGCTACAAAAGTGGAGTGCCCCACGATGTAAAAAACATTTGGGTTTTTTACTTAATATTGGAAGCAAGTAAGACACATGGCAACACATTAGGAAAATGGAGTAAATGGGCAAGCAACAACTGCTACCCATGATCTTGATTAGCTGCTGCCAACAGTTAGCATGAGGAGTGGGTAACGTGAACATGGGACACATGGCAGCGCCGTGGATGGGCATGAAGCACAATTCTGGAGCATTACCGGTCGAAGCTTTGCCTATAAATACTAGTTTCGACCAAGAAAAATGGGTCTAATACCAATCAAAGCTCAACGCTTACAAAAACTTTCCTACTTTCAGCAAAATAGCCTATCGAGTACCCTGTACTCAAACTTATTCAAACTTACTTCATCAAGTAGTTTGGATCTTTTACTTTTCTTGTACCACTTTATTATCCCGGAGTAATAAAGTTTACGTTTTTACGTTTCATTTTCAATACGACTAGGAAATTTAAAGTCCACGATCGTGTGGCAAACAGACAAACCACGAACCTCATTGTGATCTTTAACCTTTGGGTCACACGCAATCGCTCACAAGTTAGAAGTCAAGATTCACGGGAATCTTCATCAAAAGTTAGGCGCTATAAGTCTTGGCACGCCCGCGCCCAACGCATCCACGCCTTGTGCCAAAAACGAGAGTTTTCACTGCTTCATAATTATTTTGCACCAATTAGTTTTTTTGTTGTTGAACTAATCTCATCTAATAGGATTATAAGTTTATTCAACTAAAATCTTCACTCTTCTACTTCGTCATAATCTAAACTAGAAGTTGAGGCACACGCGATGCACAACTTTAGGACTTGTTTTTACAAAATATAACTTTGAGGGTTAAAAAATCATAGACTGCACAACTTTAAAGGTTAATATTGTCATTAGCTTCACATACATATGAGCAATTCTACCAGAACCGGCCCTAACTTATCAAGGGCTTAAAGCGAAAATTAAAAATGAGTCATTTTTGTTATAAAGGGTAAAAAAAAAAAAGTAGAAAAGGCTCCTGAAATTCAAATTTTTTTAAAGGTCTAAAGCGGCCGCAACACAAGATTTAACTCATGGCCGAATCTGCATTTTAGTCTCGAATAGGAGGTTCAACGATACAAGTTATACAACAAAGCGCCAAGGAGTTGATTCCAGAAATCTGTGGGGGATGCAAGAGGCCCCTCCGCCCATTTCAAGCTTTTGAAAATACAATAATACATTTCTTAAACAAAAAATCTCAGCCCTGAGATTCAAAAATAAAACGTATCTCTCTTTTTCTCTTTTTATTAAAAGATAACGTGTACTTGAAAAGAGGTGTTTGTATGATAACGATATATTGGAAAAAAAATCTAAGTGATTGAAAATAGAGGTAATGATTGGAGAGAGATAGAGAGAGATGAAAAAGTAATAATTGAAAAAATAGGATAATGATTGGAGAAAGAAATAGAGTAATGATTGAAAACTAAACTAAAACTAAAACTAAAAAGGTAAACGAACTGCAGGCACTACTATTCATTCTAATGTTTTATAGGAGTATTTCATGTACATAATAGATTGTGAGGACCCATAAAGTCATTATTGATTCTTAATGGGGCTATATTTAATTAGGGATGACAATTTTCTCCGTCCTACCCTCATGTCTCTGCCCTTGACCTGCCCCCCACCCCCCTCCGAGCAGGCATTACCTGATCCGATGAGAAAATGGGTGAGAACGATATTTGCTTTTCTCGTCCCGCCTCCGATTTTAGTATTTAACATTTCTATATTTACAGCTGTGTAGATTTCATTTATTTTATTTAAATATAATTATAGTAAAATAACGAATATACCTAATAACAATTTCATTTCTTTGTTTTATTTTTTTCCCTATTTGTTTAACTCTCATTACTCATCAATCTTTTGTTTTCTTGTCGAACTTAAGTGAACAAATGGACTACAAATTGCAATAGTGTATGGGAATCCATTATCGCCCATGACTCTGACACCTTTCCTGTTTGTTTTATTCCGACTCTGTCTCGATAATGAACGAGATAGATAGAAATAGGAACCATAATTTATAAATCCGACTCCGTCCCACCCGCCCCATTAATTGCCTATGAACGTTAGGTGGGAGATGTATAGGCAAATCCAAACGGTCAAAGATCACTTGAAGTGTGTGTGGTCCATTTAGAAACCATTTGGTTAAATTCCTTCATTATGTTGCTTGACTAATTTTTTTTTTAGTGCTAATACTGGTCCAAAATGATGAGCTGTTTAATGAGCTGTAAAGTTCACAAATCCCGTCTTGCCGGGAAAGTTTTCGGTGACTATTATAGAAAAATCAAAAATCTTTGCAAATTTAAATACTAAAGTATCACTTAAGTTCCGCTAAAGACTTTTTGGGCTTTCTTTTGCTTTGTTCTAAATCTTGGATATTTTAAAAAAATATTTTAGTAAAAGTCATAATTTTTACTTTTCCGATTCATCTTGACCAAACGAATCGAAAAACTAAAAAAATGAGACTCGAAACTAGTAAACACGAAAAAAATTTGAATGAGGACAAAACTAACCCCCCCAAACAAAAACAAAAAACTTAGCGTAATATGAATCAAGACCGACTCTGAGTTATTGTAACCTCAAAGCGAACCTTCAAGATGGAATCCTCAATACATTTCCCCGAACTAAAGCCACATATTAAAAATAAACTTAAGAAATGGTTAATTACAAAAGTGAACTAGTACTTAAAAAAAAAACTCGCAAATTACTGTATTTGTTAGTACTAAAAAAAAAAAAAACTCAAAAGAAAAGATCATTTCCCTAAGGAAAGAAATTCATAGGACCAAATTTTGTGAGAATACCTATTGTAAAATCTTCAATTTTTTAGTGGGAAAGCCTGAAGTTGCGAAGAACTAATAGGTAGTGACTCTTCATATGGGTTTTGATTGGGTCGGCTAGGAGCATTGACTTGGTTATCCACAAGGAAAATTTATTTACTCGCGATCGGCCCCGTTCCGTTAATAGAAATA
Source organism: Rhododendron molle (assembly GCA_025413875.1). Lineage (NCBI taxonomy): Eukaryota > Viridiplantae > Streptophyta > Magnoliopsida > Ericales > Ericaceae > Rhododendron > Rhododendron molle. The sequence goes on along the minus strand of CM046389.1, from coordinate 44,708,080 downwards.
AGTAGTTAAAAAATAAGAATTTTAGCATAACAGGGCCTTAGGGGTACTCTTGGGGCACTGTCATGTAGTGCCCCAAAGCCCTTGTACACCACAAATTTTCGTGAAATTTAATATTAAGTGTATGGATCCTACGAAAATGTGTGGTGAATGAGAAGAGTGATGTGTCTAAGATGTGGTCCTTTGCATTTTCAAACAAAATATGAGTTGATTTGCTTACTGTAAAAATGTCGCCGCCACCTCATTTGTTGTCCAATTTTTGAATACGTGCATAAGAGTGAATAATTCAAACACAATAATTTACACAGTCTGTCACATACATATGTGGAACCCACATGTATGTGAGAAGTTATGTAAGTTGTTATGTTTGGATTGTTGTGTGAGTATCATTTTTGTATGTATTATACTTATATACATGTGGGCTTTTCTTTTAAGATTGGTATATATGTTTCTAGTTTCGTCTTTCGGGGTGGTTCTGGAGACCCCTAAAAAAAATTTCTAAATCTTAATCTCATAGTTTCTGATCAAATTTTGATGATCCGAGCCGCTCAATGTGTTCAGAAAGTGATTTTAAGGGTGCCCATGAGAAATGGGAAAAAAAAAAAAGAAACCGGAATGGACCTGATTTGAGCAGTTTTTTATTGAACCATTTAACAAAGTTTAATAAAAAACTATTCGGATGAAACCCTTTCCGATCACTTTTTTTGTGTTGATTTCTTGCTAGTACCCTTAAAATCACGTTCTGATTACATTGAGCGGCTCGGATCATCAAAATTCGATCGAAAACTTTGGAGGGGTTTTAGAGGGTTTTTTAGAGGTCTCCGAAACCGCCCCGGTCTTCTTTTGTTTTTAAAAAAGTTGGTTGTAATTATCTTTTCTAGTTTCTTCTTTTGTTTATTTCAATATCACACTCCCACTTTATCTTCTGTATATATAATAATTATTAAACAAGTGTTGGGCCCATTTATTCCTTTCACACAAATTAAAAAGAAGTGCTACGAGTGACCTAAATGACTCCATATAGTATTGACAACTTGGATAAATATCGGAGTGGGCAGCAATTATTTTAATTATTAAATTCATGAGAATTATATACTTACCGAATGTGACTATTAATTATTTTTAAATCGTTAAAGATAATTGTTTTTAATCTCTCTGCAAAAGAAGCCCGACGCACCTTGATCCAAATATGAACGTGGACCTCTTTTATAGTACTATCTATTTCCGGAGATTTAGGATCTAGGCATAAATAGGACGACGCACGTAGATTAGATTTGAAAATTCGGCGTTTATATGTCATGTTAAAAATAAATAGCTTTAGATTGTTTTGATCGCGCAAAAAGTAACTTTTGAGCGCATGTGAAAAAAGCTTTTAACTTGTACGTGGTGGTTGGTTAGATTTTTATACTTGGTTAGAGACTTGGTAGAGTCCATCTAATCGTCCGGATATTTGTTGTCTTTTGTCTTTGTCCAACACGTTATCTCTTTTGCGACTTCTGATTCTAGCTAGGCAAGAATTTTCGACAGATTGTGAGTGTCGCTGTTTGCATCGGACTCAATGTGTGGGTCGGGGTGAAAAACGTCGATTGCCTTGTGTTTTCTCATTTTACATTAGTTAGATGATTAGTTTGGTTCAGTTAGCTTCAAGTCAACACCCTTATGGTCCACACCCGTCCACACCTCCTCTTTTCCGATCGAATTTCGATGATACGTTCAATAAAAAAACTGTTCGGATGAAGCTCTTCCCGATCATTTTTTTGTCGATTTCTCGCGGATACCCTTAAAATCACGTTCTGATCACATTGAGCTGCTTGGATCATCGAAATTCGATCGGAAAAGAGGATGTGTGGACAGTAAGGGTGTAGACTTGAAACTGACTGTGGTTCAGTTTTATCCAAGATATTTGTAATGACTTCTTTATTTTGTCAAAAAAAAAAAAAGAAAAAGAAAATAGAAAATAGAAATAACGAATCTTGAATGCCAAATGAGAGAAGAAAAGTAAACCACTAGATATTTTTTTTTGGTTTTAGGGGCTTTTATAGGACTTTTGCGAAAACTAAAATTTATCTTGGATATTGTTTAAAAAGTAAATATCTCTCCTAGAAAACATATCTCTTGTGAATGCATACTTCATGCTATGTTAGCACGATATTTTTGAGAAAAGCTATTTACTTCTGCGAAAAGTATTCTCAAACGGCGAAGCCGTAGCTTCATTCCCATTCCAACTACCTAAATACTACTCCTCGCGCTCTTGTTTCAGGTTCACATCGCTTCGCGAAGTAAGATCCGGACATTCTCTTGATCAAAGGGCTATTAGCCCCGGCCCCTCAGAACTTCTAACGCAGTCTCTTTCGGACACCATGGACTTGGGTCTACCAAATATCTATCTACTACTAAGATAAGAGGAACTTGAGGCCTACATTCAGACCTGTTTGATCTGTCTTTGGCAGTTTTCTACTTTTGTGTCTTTCTAAGGTAAAATTTTGTTTAAAGTAATTTTTTTTGCAAAATATCCAAAAATAAAATCCAAAAATCGGCTTTTGGAGCTTTATCTAGGATGTCTTCAAAAATTTATTAGGAAAAAGTAAGTTTTTTTACTTTTTCGATTCATCAACATGAATCAATAATACACAAAGACTAGGCACAAAACTACCAAACACGGAAAAAATATATATTTTTCACAGGAAAAATATACCCATTCAATTCATTCAAGCAAATATACGATTCATGCTATACCAACGTATTTGACGATCTACATATTTGATAATTCTCAACGTATTAGATTATCTCCTGCCCGAAGTTTACACGCGATCGATCAGATGGTTAGGATAAAAAATAAAAAAAAAGGAAGAAGCAAAGAAAAAAGACTTATCCATGAGGAATGGTACTTGAACTGTAGATTTGGCATGTTACATGCGTTCTCCATGAATTGATTTCATTTACAGCTCCTTCGGATGTTGAGAAAGGGTGATATAAGAAAGAGGAGTCATTTCTGACAAAATCTCACCATTTTTGGTGAGATTGGGATAGAATGGGAAGAAACGAATCAAAACATTTCATTTTTGTACTTTTATCTCTCTATTTCTCACCAAAATAATCATTCTAAATGAGTGATTTGATTAAAAACTAAAACCCTTTCTTTTTTTTTCTCTTGATATCACTCCATCCCAAAAGGGTGTTAGTTAAAACTTAAAAGTAAAACTTCCATAGTCAACTTCCAAGAGCCACTGAGAGAACAGAGTATACACAAAACCAGGAATGAGCCAATATAATACTCTACTAGTGCTCTCCATTTGGACCACTTGCATCAAGCCATTATATGTGACTTGTGTTTTATAATATGTAACCTCCTCTTATTTAAAAATAAAAATAAAAAAAAGGAGGGGGGTTTTGGTCCTTCGGATTCTCTCGAGTTCAAGTTGGGGACTCGGGAATGTCGAGCGGCTGATTCAACAGTTCACCTCGATACAAACGACTCGAATCCAATTTGAGCGCATATAAAAAAGAATCAATCATTGCCCGGTCAAGATCCGAACTATCAATTACAGAGATAAGCTTTCTGCCGCTCCGCACCGCTCTACAGAAACCCATTCTCCAAGTTTGGAACCGGACGGAATAGTCTAGATCCAGACCATATATTAGTATCGAAAATGATATGTGGACCGATGGAAGTGTAGGGATTTCGTACCGACCAGCCGCACCGGCTGGAAACACCGGAAGGCCAATCTGAGCCGTCCAAAAATTTTAAAAAAAAAATCCAAGGGGGCTCTCGCGAGAATAAATGGCATCCGATGTGTGTAGGGTATTTGATCTAAACACCCTATTTTTCGTGTATACAAAATAGAAAGTTTAGATAAAAAATAGGGTGTTTGGATCAAGTACCCTACACACGTCGGATGCCATTTATTTCCACGTAAGCCCCCTTGGATTTTTTTTTTTAAATTTTTGGACGGCTCGGATCGGCCGTCCGGTGGCCGGAGACCGGCCGGTGCGGCCGGTCGGTACGAAATCCCTACACTTCCATCGGTGCAAATTGCAATACTCTATTACTATATAACCAATGAAAACAGCAGAGATCCAGTTCCTGTCGAAAATCGTACTGACAACTGCTATATATGTTTATGTGTCGTTATATGCGCTCCCCTGGCCCTGCCTCTTCTTCTTGGATGTCGTCGTCCCAAGGAAATTAGCAGAGACCAGGTGTTCCAATGGCTACGCGACACCTCGCTCTCTCTTTCTCTCTCTAAGATCTTGTAGCCGCTCATAGACTTAAATTGAAAATTTCCCACATCCTCCGCTCTCATGTCCATGGGTTCAATCTTGAAAATCAGCATTTCTTCAATTCTATCTTGGATCCCCTTATACTCCTCTGCTATTTCCCCGAGAACAGAGTCCATTATCATTCATTTCCCAATTTCAAACTAGGAATTAGCCTTTTTCATTCAAAATCTCAAGTGGGTTTTCCCAAAAACATCTGATAAATCATTTTCTCACGTATTTCATATTCAAATTCAAACAAAACTGAGATAGAAACATCAAAAATCACAGACCCCAATGGAGGAGAGGCAAGTACTGTTCGGCAAGTACGAGATGGGCAGATTTCTAGGAAAAGGAACATTCGCCAAGGTCTACTACGGCAAACAGCTCAACTCCAACGACAGCGTGGCGATCAAGGTGATCTCCAAGGACCAGGTGAAGAAAGAAGGCATGATGGACCAAATCAAGCGCGAGATCTCGGTCATGCGCCTCGTTCGACACCCGAACGTCGTAGAGATCAAGGAAGTCATGGCGACGAAGACGAAGATCTACTTCGTCATGGAGTACGTGAAGGGCGGGGAGCTGTTCGCCAAGGTGGCGAGGGGGAGGCTGAGGGAGGAATCGGCGAGGAAGTATTTCCAGCAGTTGATTGCCGCGGTTGATTATTGTCACAGCAGGGGGGTGAGTCACAGGGATCTGAAGCCGGAGAACTTGTTGCTGGATGAGAATGGCGACTTGAAGGTGTCGGATTTCGGGTTGTCGGCACTGCCGGAGCAGCAGAGGATCGACGGGCTGCTGCACACGCAGTGTGGGACGCCGGCGTATGTCGCGCCGGAGGTGCTGAGGAAGAAAGGGTATGGTTTGAAATTCTGTTACATTTAACTCGCGTTATTGAGAAAATTTTCAGTGTCGTGTGGTTATTGCATGGTGTCCGTTCGTCACATACAGACCGCCCGATGCGATTTTGGACGGTTTGGATTTGAAGAGGAAAAAAGGGAAAAGAAAGTAGAGGGGTGAGAGGAGAGAGAAAGTTTCAATTTGAGCTGTTCAAAGGTACATTGGACGGCTTGGAAGTGCCGAACGGACACAGATATACCTGCTCGGCACTGAAAAAATTATCCGCGTTATTTCATCAATAATGGTAGGATGCTAGCGACACAACTACCGGGCACAATCGCATAAGTGCAGGATTGATGGTTTGGAAGTAGTTTCAGAATGGTGGTTCTTCCCTTACCAATCACAATCTACAAATCACAGTTTCACGTGGGAAAGAATTCAGACCAGTTTGATCCATTTGTCAGATTTGCTCTAGGTCTTTTGGATATTCTACAATAAAATAAATTCAAACAAATTTGAACCATTTAAAATACTTTTAGGCCCCGTTTGATAATAGGTTTGAGGGTTGGGATTCGAGTAATAATTCCATGGGACTATTAATACTCCGTTTGGTAACAAAAAAATGTCCGGACTATTAGTCCGATCGGATTAATAGAGGGGGTACTAGGAGGTATTGCTAATACCCCGTGAGACTTGGTATTGAGGGGTATTAATAATCCAATCCCAACTCCTTTACATTACCAATTCCTTCTCTTTACCAATTTTTTCTAACAATCCAATCCCATCATCTAATCTCATCTCAAACAAACATGATATTAATAATCCCATCATCTAATCCCATCCCAAACAAACATACTCATTATCAATCCCTTCTCATTACCAATTCCATCTCCTTACGAATCCCAATCCTAATCCCATCTCTTTACGAATCCCATCCATCTATCTCTTATCAAACGAGGCCTTAGATGACTCACATACAACAAATAGACCAAACTGGACCGGATCCGATCCCGTCCTATGTAGCCCGCCTAACCGTAGTCAAGTCATTTTACCGTCGCTCCAAGTGTTTTTAATGAATCAAATCAGTTTCAAATGCGAATGTCTCCTCTCTGTGATGGTGACAGTTATGGAGCCCACCATGTTGATTGAGACAATTTATTTTGTATACTTCGTCAAACTATTAAATAAGCCAAAATTTATATATTGATCCGGTTTAAATTACTAACATATTAGTATGATTTTAATATGTGTCTGGTTTAAATTTATTTTGTAAACTGGACCTTCAAGAAGCTAATATTTTTAAAAAAAACCCAAAATTTGCACTTTTCATTACACTTTCACACGCTTTTATCTATTTTTCACCTATTTCAATATACATGTTAAACCTTGACATTAGCTCGCTAGGAATTTCCCTTTAAATATATTCATCTTGGTAAGACATAAATTTGTCACAACGAATCAAACTCATCATCTCTATATAAATGTATTACGATTATTACGCGTTGATTGATATCGGGTCAACATAAATTTTTGCATAATTGGAGTAGTATATATAAATAAATAAATGATTTCCATCATTCATCAAGATAGACTAGCACCGAAGGACTCGAGAATTTTAACACAAAATTAACAAATATAATTTTTTTTGAATAAAAACAAAAGAAAAGTCATTTTACCTTATTGAGCCAAAACAAGTTAAAAGGTGATGTGAATCGAAAGGCAATAATGTGATTGTGATTGCAATCCCAAAATTCTATCGGCAAGGAAACTGAATGGAAAGGTGATGTGATTGCAAATCACAATATTCTACTTACACTAGCGCGGAGCTGATTTATGGATTAACCATTTTGTATTTTTGATTTTTAAAAATATTAGGGGAGCTAAGTTATTGAACGCATTTTCTCGAAAATCATACTTTAGATGCACAATTTGAAAATCAGTTCCGAAAGAGCTGCATTTTATTCTCATTGCCAACAACGCTAATTGCATTAATATCAATAAGACTCCGTCTTCGTTCTATGTTTTATGTTTTGTACGCCAATTATTATTATTATTATTTTTTGTGTTTTAGGATTCTTTCCAATCATATTTTATAGATTCTTTGTTCATAAACTATAATCAGTCAATAATGTTATGAGTTTAATTATGTGGAATTATTTTTTTGTCTTCGAATCTTTGGAAAACTCACGTAATTCACAGTTATTATTATTCAATTGGTTAGAAAAGGATTGTACATATCCATATTCTTTTTCTTTTCATTTATTGTCCTTTATGTTGAATTACTTTTTGTTTTTAGAAAGTTCTGCAATCATACATAAATTTACTCGTTAAAAATTCACAATTTTCATAGTAGGCACAAAAAAGAGCCGGTCCTAACTTTTTAGGAGCCAAAAACAAAAAATTAAAAATTGGGTTCTTTTTGCTTGATAGGAGGAGCTCCTAAAATACGAATTTTTTTTCCAGGCCTAAGCGGCTTTCTCTTCGGCTTTATGGCAGGACCGGCTCTAGGCACAACGGATTTATGCTTTTTTACATGCAATCACGTACTAAAAATCGGGCTCTTTCTACTTGATAGGAGGGCTCCTATAATTTGAATTTTTTTTAGGCCTAGGCGCTCTTCTCTTCGACTTTATGTCAAGACCGGCTCTAAGCACAACGGGTTTAGGGTTTTCACGGGCAATCATGTACTAAATCATATTTACGATATTGGTTAAAGAAAATCACAATTCATCCATAATTTTGCAATGACAGGTACGACGGAGCCAAGGCGGACATATGGTCATGTGGAGTGGTTCTCTTCGTTCTGCTTGCTGGGTTTTTACCGTTCCAGGACGAGAACGTCATGAACATGTACAGGAAGGTTTTCAAGGCGGAGTTCGACTTCCCGCCGTGGATATCGCCAGACGCGCGGCGGCTCATTTCCAAGCTCCTCGTCGCCGACCCGCACCGCCGGATCTCCATTCCCGCCATCATGCGAGTGCCCTGGTTCCGGAAAAACTTCGCCCGATCAAATTCCTTCTCAATTCGAGAAAATGAAGAAGGTAATTGAGGGGCATCCAGCATTCAGCACTAAGGCTCCTTAGGCTAAATTCTCACTATATTTTTTACTAATTTTTTCTCTTAATTTTTATCAAGTTTGCATCAAATTTAAAGGATTAATCATTTGTCTTGAGAAATAGAATTTCAATAAAAAAATTATCATCAAAATTTCATTAAAAATGAGAAAATTCCGAAAAAAAAATTTCCCCATATCTTTAGTGTCGTTAGCATCATCTTATATGGATTTTTCAAACTTTTTATTCAAAATTTTATACCTTTGTTTATTTCTCTAATCAAGACGAACGATTAATCCTAAAATTTTGATGAAAAATTAAAAAATAATTCTCGAAACTTCAATTATATTCACTATCTGTTACAAAAATCAAGGAAAAAAAGACAAGTATTTTTTCAGTTTTCAGCTTTTAGTACTTTGCTTTTTTGTTTTTTCTAACTTTTAATACTTAATTTTTCAGCTTTCAGCTCTCAAGACGTAGATCCAGCAGCCAACAACCCGAAGCAATCCGGATCCAGTGGGATACTGAAGAAATCGATATCCTCCCCCGCTTTCTTCAACGCGTTCGAGTTCATTTCCTCGATGTCGTCCGGGTTCGACCTCTCGAGCTTGTTCGAGACCAAGAGGAAAACGGGGTCCATGTTCACGTCGAGGCATTCGGCAGCCACGATAGTGGAGAAGGTCAAGGCGGCGGCGGAGGGGTTGGGATTCGGGGTTGCCAAGGAGAAGGATTTCAAGCTGAGGCTCGAAGGGGCGGCGGAGGGCCGGAAAGGGAAGCTGTCGGTGACGGCGGAGGTTTACGAGGTGGCGGCGGAGGTGGCGGTGGTGCAGTTCTCGAAGTCCGCCGGGGACACCCTCGAGTACGTGAAGTTCTTTGAAGAGGACGTTAGGCCCGCGCTGAAAGACATTGTTTGGACTTGGCAGGGTGACAGTAGCTGTAACGGTAACGGAGGAGAACCACCAAATAGTAGTAAATCCTAACCCTTGATGGGGTTGACTTTTTGGTTTCTTTTGTTTTCTCTTTGATGTGACTTTGATTTCCAGTTTCTTTTCTATATATATATATAGTTCTAAAAAAATTACGAATACTAAAAAGTGTAACCTTATGATGAATGATAGTATATGCAAATTAGACAAGTTGTTGGGGAGGGGTTAAAATTCTGTCCGTTAGAGGTGGAAATCGTGGCCTGTACACCCCCCTGTGCATTTTTTTTATTTTATAATTTGAACCGTTTATCTCGAAAGGTCCACAGAGTAGTTTATTCATGTAAAAAATCAGCTTGATCGGTTATCAATCGGCATATCAAAAATTGAGTGTTGGTTTACAAAATGGATGGTCATAGATTCTGAAGTTAAACTACACATGACTGTCGATTTTATAATCCAAAAATTGGACATGTTTACAAAATCCATTTTGCAAAAAATAACCTCAATCTAATATCAATAAACATGTTTACAAAACATCTAACTTTGCTTCATAATCCATGCCTAGTTTAGGAAGAAAAATTGGATGTTTCGTATATGATTTTACCTATTTCGGATAGAGTTCATTTTTTGTAGGGGCACTAAACAACCCATTTCGAATAAAATGAGGAGCGCGGATCAATTCTTTAGAACCTGAAATGGGTAGAAATGTGGATGTGCACAATGTATGTACCTCTAGCAAAGCTGGAAAGAATTGGGCCATTCAGCATATCAACTCAGGTTTTCCTTCTACTCTAGCTGTACAAACTTTGCCATCGCTCGTGGCTGGGGCTGTCTTATCCAAGGTTCTGAATACCATACCGGTTAGAGTACTGGTTTTCTTACTAGTATATAGTACATATCGGTACCGGGTACTGTTTCGAATTGATCGCTATTAATATTATTTTCCTACCTAAAAGAATTTATAGTATAATATACACTTTTTAAAACAAAAAAATAAAAAATATTCCGGTACTTGTTTGGTACCGTTTGAAATTGACCGGTATTATCCGGTACTTGAAGAAAAAAATAAATTTAAAAGTAGTCCGGTACTATCCAATATTGGCCGGTACTGACCGGTATCTCCGGTACCGTTCGGTATTTGCTGGTACCAGCCGGCACCGACCGGTATTTGAGCTGGAACAAAATTAGAGGTGTAGAGCACCGGATTCTGTCAAAAACTGTACAAACCAACCAGTACGGAACGGTATTAATAACCTTGGTCTTTATCATATCAGGAAAGCTAGGAACGGGTACTCTGCTATAAATCTTCTAATCCTAGCCCTGTTGGCAATGTACATAATGGACAAACTACGATAACAAATGGAAATATGAAAGAATCTTTCGTTAATATATTTTGAGCGCATAAGAGCTTTGTACTTTCTTTTTTCTTTTATTTGAACGAAGGGCTTTGTACTTTACTACTTTATACAAGTTTTTTTATACACTAAAGACTCCGTTTGTCTCAACGTAAAATATCTATTTTCCGATATTTGGTCGGACGAAATCGAAGTAAAATGTTTTACTTGTAAAAGATTTTCCTCAAATGGTGGTACAATAATTTTTCCTCAAAATATCGATCCGTAAGTTGTTTTCCGGTTCAAGCTAGTACTACCTTATCCCTTGGTCGGCAACAAAAATCAGACTATTTCTCTTGTTCGTTTCTTACTTTTCTCCCAACTCTCTCTCTCTCCCTCTCTCTCTCACCTTTGGATTGAAAATCTGACGCAATGAGAAAAGAGACAAAATGAGAAAATTTGAAGTTTAATTTACTTCATTATTTTTTTTATGTGCCAATCAAACATTAAAAAATAAACGTTTATTTTCTGAAAAAAATATTTTACACTGTAAAACATTTTACAAATTAAGAAACAAACGGACCCTAAAGTTTTAATATTAACAAAAATAATTTTTGACATTATCAATATACTTGAGAAAAAGTCGCTCCGACTTTTGGTGGTAAAATAAGCTAGAGGGATTAATTCAATCCAAATTAATTGCGACCGTAACAATATAACACCCGTATGGGGATATCGCAATCTCATTATGGGAAAGCCTAACTCAACTATTTATCAAATTAACAACCAAGGTCACATCATTTGAGTCGTCAAGTGAAAAACTAGTTACCCAACACGATGTTTATACCAAAATTCCCAGTTTCATTCACAATGCATGCCCCAGAAATATCCTTTCGTGCCAAAACTTATCATCTCTGTCTCCACAAGCGATCGATGGACGACCATCCAAGGTAATGCAACTGGAAATGGTCACAACTCCAACTCAGACGGCTCCACCGGCATGCTCCAGCTAGCGCGAGCGATATATCGAAGACGACTCCACGTACGACATCAGACACCAGCAATGGCGTCGAACTAAAAGTTCAATGTTACTGAATCTCGTGATGTTTGGAAAAAAAAGTTGTGGATGATCGATGAAAATCCTTCAAATTATAATACAAAGAAGCAAAATATAATTTTAAAAGGGTAATTTTGAAGAAATTCACTGTGGATGATGAAAATGTTTTTAAAAGAGTAAATAGTAATTTAAAAGACTAATTTTGAGATATATTTTTTATGATAAAAATGTTTTATAAGTTTGCGCATTTTTCGTCCTTAGTCGATTTTTCTTTTATCATTTGAACAAATGCTTTGACTTTTTAAATAGAATCACGCTATATACATCCAAAAAAAGATTTTAAAAAAAAAGTAGAAAACTTAATTAAAAAATCACTAAAAACGAAAAGACATAAATGACGAAACAGTCAAAAATTTTTAGAGAGAACATTTCTAAAACGAGACCAAACAAAGTGGCGTAACCTAAAGCTTGTAGCCGTCATAGCACGGTGGCCACGTGCTACCACGTGCCATTCAACCCATAATTGAAAAATGGCAACTAGATGTTGCGCGCAGTCAGTCATCAGCTGGGTCCGTAAGTTGTTGGGGAAAGACCCGTGACAATTTTGGAAACCACGAAAATGATCGATGGCTGGCCACCTATGTGTATGTGGGTCAATTCAAATCTGTACCCGATTATTCAATTGAGCTGGCTGGGTTTAGGTCACACCAATGGCCACAATAACCATGACCCCGTCACCAAACCAACTCACATGGTGTTCGGGGACAATTATTAGGCAGTACTCTCCTCCGTAAATAAAAGATCGACATCAAATAATGTGGATCACGTTTTGGGAACCAGGGGCAGTGTTGTGCCTTCCAAGGGACAGCACGGTGCTTCCCCGGTTTTACGGGGCCCGCTTAGGTCTCGTTTCGATGATCGAAAATCTTCACATCGTAGAGCTCATCTAGTAGAACATCCATGCAAAAAATCAGCTCGATCGGATATCATTAAGTGCCGAATTCGAACACATACAACTTGCCAATAACGGAATCTAGTGGATTTGATCCAATATTTCGGATCCATTCTTTTCAAAATAAAAATGTTTCAATCAGACACTTAATGAAACCGATCGAGCTGATTTTTTTACGTGGTTGTTCTACTCGATAAGCTCTACGAAGTGAACGTTTTCGATCATCAGAGAGAGACCGAAGCTGTGTTGGCTTTTTCTCAAAAATCATTGCGGAAAAATATAGTTTCAAAAAAAAAATAATAAATCTCGGATCTACTTCTTACGCGTGCGTAAAGATTTATGAGGAAGGGTTAGGGTTTTACCTTTTCAAAGTTCAGAAACAAAACTCTACTTCTGGTTATGAAAAGATTGATTCCTTCTTGCTCCTTGCAGTCCAAATATCTTCAACCCTATGACCCAAGAGAACAATAGCCAATAGGGTTTGTGGAAACCCTAGAATAGTTCTCACCCTTACTTATTCTCTCAATTCTGCCGTAGGAGGAAAAAAAAGAATTTCCGTGTCTCCTTTTGAGAGAATTAGGGATTTAATTTATAGGGATAAATTAACTTGGCCAATAAGTCAATCTCTTGTTGGGCTAGGGTTGGGACCTATGGGCTTTTTGAGGCTTAGCTAAAATTGGACTCACTCTCTCTCATCTCTATGAGTGGTGGCCCAATTAAACCAATTAATTCCACTATATAATTATGACTGAACTCTAGGCCTCAAGAATATTAATATATTGTACCTGATAAATGCCAATACCGTAATGTCAAACCCCTTCACCATGTAATGTCCATAAGTAGCAATTGGTCATAATAAATAACTGTCACACCAAAGCATACTTATATTTTTATTCCGTTGAATACTAGTTCACTCACTTTTAGTCTGGAAAAACATTTTAATGAACGCTTCATTAAAATGACTAGTACTAGGTTTCAAAGACTAATCCAGTGAACTAACTCAAGGGGACATTATACTCTATAATTAAATAGAGAGTGAATTCCATCTTGAAAATAATGTTCTCACAGTCCTAACATTATTCACCCAACCCATCGAGGTGTTGATCGAGTTAGACCTCACTCATTGGTGACTCAAAGTGACATAGGCTAGAAACTTGAGTTCATTAACTTTCTCAGGATTAAGAGTGAATTACAATTAGCATTATAAGATTCACACCAAAGTGGACAGTGGTTAAAATAGCGTGAGTCTTACGATGGTCCTTCAGTGTATACCAAATACACCAACATATTAACTTGAAGTCTTTCACTTCAATGATTGAGATGGATCATTCTATCTAATAGAAGTTAATCATGTTGCAATTGACCTGATAGATAGTCCATTCTTATTAGCAATTGTGAATAATTCAAATTACAAACACTGGTGATTTATATCTCCCGTAAGTAAATCACATTTACATGCATAAATCATATTCAATGTAATTTGGGACTTTAATATTCATCTCATGAATTATATCCAATGTATGAAATAAAGCATTTCAGAATAATAAAATAAAGCTCTTAGTGATAATGTAAATAAACAAATATTGGTTTTGAGGGCATAAAACCAACAAGCTGGCCCCGCAAGGCTAGGACAGCACCGTGTTGTCCCTTAAGGGCACAACACGGCCCCTCAGTCCCACTTTTTGACTCTGAACCATCCAACAAAAATGAATGGTAACGTCCCTACTGCATAATTAATCGCTACGTTAACGGTTAAAAAGTTCGACGTAAGCAATGCCAAGCTGTACTCTAAAAACGCCGGATAATGCTCGTTTTAGGAATTCTCTCCTTTTGTCTTTTTGATGTTTGACTTCTGAATTACATGATTACCCTTTCCTTTATTTATTGCAAAAAAGAAGAAGAAGAAATACATAAAAGGAATTAATAGCAAAGAAGAAGAAGAGCGTGGATACAAAATAAATGTAAAAATAACTACCCTTTTACATTATTGAAACACAGAGCAACTCCTTTGTGAGATTCACCCAACCCCATTGACTGTTTTTTTAGCAAATTAATGAGGTGGAATAGTTGGTTCTACGTACATTTCAACACAAAAAGCATATATGCTTGTCTCATTCAACCCATGCAAGCATGTTTCCACTCCTTAATTGTCTCATGACTCTCATCTTATTTGGGTATTTTTGAAAGTGGCTGTCTTGTCGAATGCTATCTTACTGGTAACAAATTGACTTGTTGAAAGTTACATTTTCCAAAGAAAGATAGGACACAAGAGATTAGAAGCCACTCCACGCTAAGGCATATCATAGGTGAGGAATAATTGAGTTGTACACCTCATGCACTACCAAACAAAACCTAATTCCCAATCTCTCTTTAAAGAATTGGGGAAAAAAAAAGAGGAAGAAAGTGAAAATGATTGGTTCTAGAGAGCACCTAAGGGGGGTTCGTATTCGTTTTCAAATCCTTGCTGTGTTTAGTTTGGTTTTTGAAAATTTTTTTGAAAAATAGTAGGGGTAATAAGTGGAGAGAGATAGAGAGAGAAATGGTAAAAGTATGGGGAATCTAGGGAGAATCTAGTAGGTATTTTTTGAAAAATACTTTTTGAAAAGTGAAAGGAACAAGGTAAATGCCCTATTTTGTCCTAATAAGCAAAATGGCTTTTTTTTTTTGGTTCTTATTTAATTTTTTTTCTTTTTTTCTTTTTTTGTCAATTTTTTGGAAATTATTGTTTCGTCATAATGAGAGGAATCTAAGATACAATTAAAATTGAAACTCTTTTTTTTTTTTGAATAAAGACGAAAAAATTTGGCTTATTAACTTCATTTTTTTGGATAATGCATGGTGTTTAAGGCTAGCTTACGCACTCATCGGATTGATCTCTATAGCTCCTCTCACAGCCTTTTCACACACTTACGTGTAGGGGTGAGGTGGCCCCATTATTGGCTTCATTTTCCCATCTATTACTGGTTTACTTAGGGATTTGAAAAACTAATAGGAACCCACCTTAGGTGGAATTGGGGGATCGTGCATCCGATGGTTTGGATCTCATCTCAACAATGAAAGGCTCTCGATCGTTGGTTGCCGAGATGAGATCTGAGCTGTCGGATGAACGATCTGACGGCTCGGAGACGCGCAGCACGGTGATATGTACCTCACTGCACAACACCAATCTGAAGTCCCCTTAGGTGACGTGAGACCCGATTCTTATTTAAAAAGAGAAGAAAGGAATTAATCCTATTAAAAGAGGATTTATTTTTATGTGGCCTTCGATATTATTTTACATGATGGGTGTTGATTTTGTGGAGTGCACGTGAGGAGTTTGTGTGCTGGAGTGCATACATGGGATGTGTGTTTAGTTGTTGGGTTGTGGAATGGATGAGGAAGAAGGAAAAAAACAAAACGATGGACACTTGTTCACCAATGGGCGCCTAATGGGATATACTTCACCGGGGGAGTGAGGTGCGGAGGAGATGAGAGGAGAGGCAAAAGGTAAGTTGAGGAGAGAAGGCTTAACATGAGGCATATACGAAAAATTATGTAAATGTAATTCTTTTTGAAAAAGATGATTTTAATTCCTCTATCTTTACGTTGTGATGTTTGAGGATTTGGGTCATTACAAGTGATCTTTAGAACCAATCATTTTCGATTATTATAGTCTGTTTGGATCAAGACCCCAATCTAGACGCAATTAATTCTGTTACGTTTTGAAATACAGTCAAGTAAAATAAAGAAGGGAAAGTCAAGGATAAGATCTTACACTTTATTATTACTATTATTATTTTCGTTTAGGTTTCTTGATGGTTCTGAGTTGTTGGGTCGAGACCACAACCCTGATCCACAACTCTAAGCACAAACACGAAATAATGAAGCACAAAACTAGACAAACACTGAAGAAAAATTCCTTGTATATATTTACACATGTTAGGATCGTCACACACACGCACACGATCTACGAGTATAAAACAATAAAGAAATCGACACAGCAATAGACGTGGTTCTCCAAAATCGGATAAGTCCACGGGAGCGAGAGCGGCTGCTGTTCTTTTATTATCATTGTACAAAATATGGTTTACAACATAGAGTATTTATAGTGACTCTATTCTAACCCTAATCTAGTATTTGGTATGTATTTCAAAAATACCCTTGTACGACCGTAATCTCTTCATATTGAACATATGAGCTACAATTTTAACAACACATATACAACTGAAAAACCTTTCCGAGAGAGCCACGAACCGGCTCTCCACTCTCCCCTCAGTCCTCATCCTCTCTTCCTTATTCGGTGGCTCTTTGACGGAGTATCCGAGCATATCAGAAGAGCACCGTTTCTCCCGAAGGAGGAGCCTCACTCAACTCTCTCTCTGCTCTCACCAGTCACTACTAGCACACACACACTTTGGTCTCTCACACACCTGGAATAAAAAAAGAGAGAAAGAAAAGTCTAGGGGCCCCACTAGGGGTGGACCCCAACATGAGTAGTGCTGGTGAATGAATGAATCGCCATTCTGAATTTCCGATTGAACAAAAAAAAAAAAAGGATCAAGCCATTCCAATTTGAGTTTATGTCGACTTGGAAAAAACTCTTTCGAGATCGATGTGTAATCTAAACATATAAAGTTTGTGTATTGTTTTCGAAACTCATTAAGCTTTCGAGCTAAAGCTCAATGAAAATTCGTTTGAGATTGACTTGCCAATTAAGTGATTCTCTTCGTTCAGCTTCAAGATTTTTGAGCTCTCCGTACTAAATTTTCAGACTTTTAGGTTTCAGCTTTTCACGATACAAATTCGATAGCTCAAGAGGGAGATCTAGGAAACAAGATCCGAAGCAATCTGGGTTCCGGGGCATTGAAGAAATGGGTTCCGGGGCATTGAAGAAATCGATATCTTCCCCTGCTTTTTGTCAATGCATATGAGTTCATTTCCTCCATGTCATCAGGGTTCGACCTCTCGAGCTCGTTCGAGAATAAAGGAAAACCGGATCGATGTTAACGTCGACTTGTTCCGCAGTCCTGATGGTGGAGAAGCTTGAGGCCCCTGAGGAGGGGTTGAGATTTGGGGTAGGGGCAATGTTTTCAAATCGGAATAAGTATCGTGTATCGTTTTTTTTTTTTTTTTCATTTTTCGAATCGTATCAGAATACGTATCACATATTGGAAGATATATATATATTTTTTTGAAAAAGAGTCATTCATTCAACTTAAGCCCATCGAGTAAACAAATTCCAGAACAGATACAGGAAATAACCAAAGCAACCTAAACGTCGATCAGACACCTACTGCCGAAGCAGGCCCCGCGATAATGCTAGTACATAAGAACCAATCTCGGTCTAGATTACAAAGGATTTAAAGAAATCCACAGCTCAAATCCTAAACAAATAAGTATCGCTGAAATTTGAAGGCAAAACAACAACAAATCAACTAAAATCTAATAGGTCTCATAGACAAAATCATAGGGTCACCGGCCTGAACAGAATGAGAGTCGAACACCACCTGACCACGCGATTGAAGACCAATCTTCATCCAACCGGCTGCTACTCAACCCAATCAAACACCACCAACCCCAACAGCACCACTGAAGCCCACCAGCCCAAGACAAACATCCAGAGACACGGAGACCACCAACATCGGACCATTCCTCAATAGGTGTCGGATTATTCGCCCACCACCATCACCCACCAGATCTGGAACACCCAGACTGGTACAGAATCGTACAGGGGAAACCCGCTGATAGAAAAGGAAAACAGAAAATAGCAGAAGAAAAACGGAAAAAAATCCCATACACCAACCGCACACCTTATTACGCTCGTCGCCGGACCAGGAACAACAGATCTGGAGACGATGGAAGATGAACGGGCCAGAGGAGCCACCATCCCTCGCCATCCTAATGAACCGTGGCCTGAAACCTGCTGGTCATGGAGAACACGACGAAGAGAGAGAGGAGAGGCGAGGAGGGCAGGGGTGGGGAGCGGGGGAGGAGGGTGAGAGAGGCAGAGGCCCCCCTCCCCCAGGTCTGGTTTCGGAATTTTCTTTCTCTTTCTAGCGGCGGCTCTTTCTCTCTCTAATTTTGCTTGTAAGATAGGTTAATATACAAATCAAAATTAGTTATAGCTAATTACAAGCTAAAAAGTCTGCTGCATATAAAATTTTCAAGTCTCCAAGTGGCGCCTATAACATTGAGTTTTTCTAGTGCATTGGTCAAGGGAAGAAAGAAGAGTCTTACCCGATTCATGCAAAACATGATCCAACTATATGGTTTCTTTTATTCGAGCCTTAATAGATCCAGGTTTGGTTTTCTTCAAATGATTTGAAGTCTGCCATAAATAGATCAAAGATTTGTCACGCATTTTGCTTCTCAAAATATGGTTTGAGCTTCATTCAATAAGTAATGGTGAGGTACATACTGAATCGAGAGATGCGTCGTAGAATACATCATTGTATCGTAAAATTTTTATACAAAAAAGATACAGAATGGAATATATATCCTGTATCGAAGGATTTTAACAACCATGGGTAGGTGTGTAATCGCTTCGGGTTTTTGCATTTCCACGGACCTGTACAACCGAACTATTCGGTTTCTGAATGTATAAACCGAAAGCAAACCGTTTCCTTCGGTTAGCCGGGTTTTTTTTTCCCGGTTTGGGTAAACAATGGTGATTGGGCCTGGATCACTATTATTGGGCCAAAAGTTGGGATTAAAAAAAAAAAAGGAAAAATGACAGCTTAGGACGTGTTTTGATAATTAATATCCGCTAAGGACAAGCTAATAATATTTGTTAATGCTTAAAATGTCCTTGGCGGGTATTAATTATCAAAACACATCATTGGCCGTCATTTTCCCTTTTTTGATCTGAGGGTTAGCCCTTCTTGATAGAAGGACAAACTCCACTTTCACCCTTTGTGGTTATCGCTATATGCGGATACCTCCCTTATGTTTCAAAATTGAGCACATAATCTACATGTGATTTTGAAAATGTGCGGATAAACCCCCTGCCATCATGTTTTCCATCTATATTAACGAACACAATACTAAAAGACCAATATACCCTCATCATGTCCATTGATTCTTCTTCTTTTTTAAATCTAACCACACTATCCCATATACCAATAATTGAATCCAAACCATGGATATTGTAAATTTTGACGAGTACTACATCTATGCCAAAATTCAAGTCAATCAAAAAATGAAAAGCTAATGGTCGAATCGATTTTGTTATGAAATTAAAATTTCAAATTTGAATTTATTAAAAATTAGATTACTGGGTTATTGATGCCTGATCAAGATAATTTTTTTTTTATAGAGATACTCTATTTTTTATTTAATACATTATGAATGACTCATATTATATTCTAGATGCGTGTGAGATACACCTCCGTTACCATATTAGTATAAGTACAAACTAGAAAGGGCTTCTTTTTCATCAGTCATGAGAGAAGAAGGGCCATGAGTGGATTGAATCTGCTCAGCGGAATCTTTAGCTTTGATACCTCTATCAGAAATGTTACTGTTGTGAGTGAGGGCTCAGGTTTGTGGTCAGTTTTGAACCATGAGGGAGATATGCGCACATGGCGATAACTACATGGGGTGAAGGAGAACTTTCCTCTAACCATTTACATTACGTCTTCATATCCGACGACGTTAACATCACCAAAAATGAGCCAGGTATGTAATGCATAAGGAATCCAATGCAGTACAAAGCTTCTCTCTAACCCCAGGTTTATCTGCACAATATTCAACTGTGGTAGTGAAATTTATGATAAGCCTTAACAGTTGCGGCTCGTTCGGTTGAACCAAGGACTTGAATATCCAATATTTAGACAAATCAGAAGTATCCAGAGTCTTAGTTTGATGTTTATAGAAACACTCGTACCTTTCTCTGGCATGGGCTCTCTTTCAATCTCTGCTACTGTAACGAGTAGTTCTGATTGCCGTAAACAGAGACAAAGTAGGGACTCGACTGAGGAGGAACTAGGAAGACCACCTCATAGGTAGCAGAAACAAAGTAAAAGAAAACCAACTGACATATGACAAAGAACACGGAAGATTATGAAGATCAATCAAACGCTCGTGTCAACCAGAACAATGAAACCCAAAGACCAGAAATTTCAAAAGAAACTGCCGAGTTGAAAACCTTTAAGCAAGCCCTTTTAGACCCTGGTCTAAGTGAAGTATACTTTGATAGTGATGTTGAACACATCACATGATGGATGCGGCGAAATAACTGATTTGGAATTGGCTTCGAACTTTGGCACAATATTTTCGAACTCTGTAATTGTATTATGTTGTCTTTGGCAGAATTCTTGTTGAACTTGCTAGGGTATGGTGGTCCTTGGAAACACAGGTTTAGACAACCGGTAACGGACTATTACGTGATTATATTCACTGCTTCGATAAATCAGAAAGCGTCTGTGCGAACAGTACTTCCGTAGAGCTCACATTGTACTCGGACAAAGTTACTTAACTGGAGCTATTCTTGCGTATTTGTAGTTCTCTTTTTTGGCTTTTGGGCCTTTGATTTAATTACTTACTAACAACTAAGGTCGGTCTGCAATTCATTCTATTTAATTGTGTTTCTGGGGCATAGTTTCTATTTAACTTGAGTGTGTATTTAATAATGTACTATGTTTGTTTGTTTCTTGTGATCGCTGCTACAATCGGGTGAGCGGAGTTTGTGGCTTCGTCATATGTTCATAGACACGAAACGAAGCCTTCGAAATGTTTGACTATAGTGCAAGGTAATATTGCTTTTCTTATGCATATCAACCTCTCTTATTAAGAAGCAATGTTCTATTTGCCGTTGGCCTAAAACCAAGCCCCTTCTCATACGTTAGGCGTGGGGTTCAGAAGGTGCTCATTCTCTTCTTAGGTTCAGAGCATGTAACGAAGTGTTTTCCCCTGAGAAAAACAAGCCTCTCAAATAAAAAGAAGACATAAGCAAAGTCAATGATTCATGGGTTTCGGTACGTAATTGCTTAGACAATCTCTAAGGCGGCTCAAAGAGAAGTTTTTCCATATCAGGACCTTCGTTCCTGGGAAGGCATGCTTCCATATTAGAGACTTACGCATTTTTTTGAGATGAGATTTTTCCCAGGATGCCTCGCCGTTATATCTGGGATTTCATTTGAAGTATTTGAAATATCAGCAGACTTTCTAGTTGTTTGGTGTTCTTTACGAGTTTGTAGTTATGCGCTGATTAGTTTTCTTCTATTCTATGCCTACATATGTACACGCTAAGTTACCGTTGCTTTGACCTTTTGTGCATCCCATACAGCTTCTACTGTTAGGTGCTGGAAAGAAACCGAAGGCCATATCTAAAAGGATGAAGAAGAATCAGGACATTGAAAAGCGATAGCAAGAGAAGGAAAGTTTTTTTGGCATCAAAGAAGAACATATATACAAATAGAGGATTTTGTATTGGCAAGAGAAGGAATTTGAGCGGGCCTTTATCAAGAAATTCTGGCCCGCCAATGTCATTCTCTGTCCCTTCCAGTTTCTCATGGCGCATGCTTCCTGAGAACTTGTTTCGCATACATCCTCCTGGGCTACCAGGCAGGGTAAATTTGTTAGTCGAGGTGTGCAAATATTGACATTCAAGTTCGCTGATACTTTTTTGAACACAGGTATCAGGACTTCGTCACACTTAGGCTTTTTAATGTGAAATCCACGAAACATGAGTTGCTTTAGGTTAGAATGTTAGGGATTCTTTGGTTGTTGAACTAGAAGGGTGGGTTTACGATTAGGGAAAATACAAGGGTCCACATGTTCTCCCATTCTTTATAGTCCCCAATGGGGGTAGACTTACTGTTTTCCAGCAAGACTACACCCACAGCTCAACATTTACGGCTCAACATCTCACAGTACGTCTCGGCAATCAATGGTGTAGATTTGAAGAAACTCTTCCAAGAAAGAGTTCGTGAAAGAGTTTTTTTTTTAAATTCGGACCGTTCAAAAGTGTTTTGGACGGAGAGATTGAGAACGGTGGATGGAATGGTAAATGTTGAGCGATGGGGACTTTCTGTTTTTTACACCCGGAACTGCTAATAGACCAGTCACCATAAAAGACTTCAAATTTGGAAACAAGATACTACAATATACAAGCGCATAGTCAATTGACTTGCCGAATAAGAATTGACCCGGACTTTAAATTGTTGTACCATGACACTTATCGAGGAAGGGTCATCATCGGGCAGGCCTGGCCCGGCCAGTCAAGTCACTATCCAAGCCTGCCTACGGGCCGGGCTGATCGGATTTTTTTTTGCGGGCCGGGCTATCTACCATAAATTGAAACGCAGGCCCAGCTCACGGGTTAGCCCAATTGACGGGTTGGGGGGCCAAAAGCCAGGCGGGCTTTAATTTTCTTAGACAGAAACTAAACCAAGGGAAAAAAGAATGAGTTTTGTGGGAGGGCTCACGGGCCCGGCCTATGAGCGGGCTGAGTAAAAATTTATAGGCACAAGTCCGCCCATTACAAACTACGGGCTGGGCTAGCCCACCCGTTTCAAGAGCTTGGGCCGAGTAAAAGCGCAAAAGACCGGGCGGGCTTCAGACGGATCGCAGACTTTTGGACTAAATGATGACCCTTATCGAGGCTATGACCATGTATATAGTGGCTGCTATTCAATAGTTTCAACCAATTCATTGGCAAATACAAGAGGTCCGAAATCTTGGTAACGTATCAGCCCATACCTTCCATGTGTAATTACCCATATAATTTAAAACCATGGGAAAATGACGGCTCAGGAAGTGTCTTGATAATTAATACCCGTCAAGGATAAGCTAAGAACATTTATTAATGTTGAAAATATCCTTAGCAGGTATTTTAATTATTAAAACACGTCATTGGCCATCATTTCCCTAAAACGATTGATTGAGGCTCGTCGTTCTGCACTCTAGTCACTTTTGTCGGCTCAATTAGGATTATTTTTTTTTTTTTCCAGTTGAGATGGCACGGGCTTTAAGATAAAATACTTCCAACCAGAAATTCACTAGGTGAAAAACTAGAGGGGGGGGGGGGCAACCCAAGTACGTGCACATCAGTAGATACTCGTGATTGTATTCCAAAAAAAGTGTCTTAATAAGTAGAACATAATCTTGTAAAATCGAATGAAAGAAAGCAAAAACTAGATAGTGTTTTCGTAACTCTCCGTCAAATCGAGGTCAAGAATCCTGGTTGAAATCGCGGCGGCGATTGCTGCGGTGAAACTCGGATTTCCGGTCAAGGAATTTGCCATTTTCTCAACCAAGAGCTGTTGAAACGAAGACATATCGATTCGTGGCCCAGTAGAATCAAGCATTGGGCTTGGGCTTGAAGAGTTGTTGTAGTTTGGGCTGGAGCCTGAACAAGTGTTATTCGTGCTAGCTAATTGGTTGAAGCCCAAAGACATGGCCTCGGCTTGACAACTGGGGTGGTGGTGGTTGTGGTCTCCTTCATAGGTTGCTACTAACAAAGATGGATCTTCCACACTTCTTTGCACCTAAGCATGTACAAGAGAGAAGCCAAAACAAGGATCCAAATTATATATTTCCAATGGTAGATGATAGTGACAGAGCCGGCCCTGATTTTTTAGGAGTTTTAAAGCGAAAATAAAAAATGAGACCCTTTTGTTGGATTATTATAAGGGATAAAAAAGTAGGACTCCCTGAAATTCAAAATTTTTTTGGAGGCCTAAAGCGGGTGCAACACAAGCTGTAACTCAGGGCTGGCTCTGCATAATACGAGAGAGATGTTAGATTTGGGTGATCACCTTCTTTTTAACCGGGCAGTTTGGTGCAAAGGAGCACTTGTAGTAAGCTCTAGGAGAAGGGTTATCTCTAGTGACCTTTTGTCCATATTTTCTCCATTGGTATCCGTCCTTCACTATCTGCAATACAAAACCCAAGAACTGTGAGGCTTACTGATACAACACTCGAGTGAGCCAGGAGAGACGTACGCTTGGGTAATTCGAACAACCCAATAAGGTAAGGTGAAGAGAGATCAATTTATTACAAGAAAAGCTAATTTGTGAGAACCTATACATAACGCTGAATCCGAATTATGATCTAGAGACATTCTTGAAACACACTTCACTTTGATGGTTCTTTCACTAGCTGGTACTCAAATTTGTCACAACCTAGCTTAATTAATCTTTTCCTGAAACTACATGCCATATTTATTTTTTTTATGATAACTTAGTACCCAGTCCAATGAACCAACTAAACCAGGCCGGTGATTAATCTTACCGTCTACTAGTGGGATATAACAAATCATAACTCAGATAGAGCCTCGTACGAATTCATCTATTACGTGCATGAGTTAATAACATGTGAGTGGGAGTCGAAGCTCAGACCAAAGGCTTCTTGAGGCCCCTGATTGTCTGCGCCAACCCTTGAATGTACCATATTTCAATCTCAAGTGAAACCTCTTTGAAATTAGATGGTGTTAGTTGTGGAACTTACTAGGGTTGTATCAAGTGGATCAGTCTTCACATAAACCTTAGAAACATTAGTTCTCAAGGTTTCCCTTGGCCTCTTCCATGAATTTCCTCCACCACCAATACCACTGCATGGGCTGCTCTCATTATTTCCATTACTAAAACTTCCAATTGCAACTCCCAAATTCTCAATTACTTCGGCTTTTCTCTTCTTCAAATTGGACTGAAAATTTGCAGAATCCTTTCCAAGGGAGTTGTGATTTTCACACAGAAGAAATAACATTTCCTTTAGCTTCTTGTTCGCACTACCCATCCGATTCAACTCTTCCTTTAATTCACTCTCCAGCTGATCACAAAAAAAAAAAAAAAAAAAAGGAGTTGATTAGCAAGGATAAAGATAGGAACTTTCCAATGAAATTCAAGAACAAATTAAACAAAGGAAATAAATAAACTTTGATCTAGTGAAAATGGTTTTTGAGAATCGGTGGTAAACGTTTTTACACAGTTCCTAACTCTCTGAGAATTTAAAGAATTTAGATCTTATGCTTAACGCGATAAATTTTGAGAATATGTGCATGGAAGTTCTTTACTCCCTTAGTCCAAATTTTTAGTCCACAACGAAAATTCGTGTAATTTTTCAGATAACAAATAGTAAAATATTATTGTGCATAATTTTTAGGATTTCTTGGCACCAAAAATAATAGATTTCAATTAGTTACTTAAGTTAGTGCGGAAAGTTTCAGAAAAATATGCATGAATTTTTTTTTTAGTTAAAGTATTACACGATTTTCCGTAGTGGACTAATACATGAGGACACAGGGAAAAGTTTTACCCGAAAAATGGCAAGATCTTTCATAATCCCTGAAGTGATTGTATAAGTGAATCACAGCCAAAGAAAGTAGTGGGGTTAGTGTGGTGGTTGGAAACTTGAACTTGGTTGGACGTATAAGACACATTTTCAGGTCTCCATAGTTTTTCGTTGGGGCAAAACATACTCCTAACACTATCTACACATGATGGGCCTTAGCTTCGACCCCGACATAAGTGTGGTGGGATTCCCCACATATAGTAGTGTGGTGTGACAGAGTAATATTCTCTGGCAGAGATGGCGAGGTACCATTCCGGCACTTCCATTTTTGAACCAAACAAAGTCTATAAGCTCTTTAAATTTCGTCAAGCAATTAAACCAAGGGATCGGAACACGTTGTCTTATTTTTTTTTTTTTTAGTCATCATAAAATGCCCAAAGGGATTAATCGGGGGGCTAATGCCTTTGGGCGTTTTACGATGATCACCAGGCTATCTAATCTGATTTGATGTTAAACGAATTCTACTCACTGTTGTTTCCCCGTTGCATGCTTGATCAGGATTAATGTTGAGGTTGAGGTTGAGACTAGCTGTATCTGCCCTTGTTGAATCCATGGCACCAAAATATGCACCAAATTCTCAATGTGACTGAGGGTTGGCTAAGTTATTGAGAGGAGTCCAAGAAATGGTGAAATACTTATAGGGGGGGAGATGGGATCGGAGAGCTTATCAATCAAGAAAAGCGAGTCTTGGTCTTCGGTTTGGAAAATTGAGGAAAGTGGCACGAAATAGAGGGTACTATTTACCTAAAAAAAAACCCCCAAGAAGTAGAGGGTACCCTTACCCTAGAGAGCAACTTCACCAATGAACTAATCTTGAGAGAGAGAGAGAGAGAGTAGGGGATTGTTCTTGAAAACGTTGAATTCAATTAGAGGTTTCAAAGTTTACATCTTGACTGACCTCAACATTATCCAATGAACTTTAATTGACGCAGCTATTTTAGAACATTGGTACGTTCAAGATCCTTATCCTGTTTGTTTTCAAATGAGATTCAAATACTCTATATGATAATATATTTGCCGGAAAATAATATAAAAAAAAAGTCAAGAAATATCTAGGAGCGATGTACCCCACTATTGGAAAGGAGATTAACTTGTTTACGGTAGGGGTGTAAACTTGACCTACTATGTATGGGCTCTATCGACAGTTTATCATAATAATCTGAACCGTTTATTTTGTGTAGGGTTTGCAAAATAATGTATATGAGCAAAAAATCAGTTTAACCCAACATTGATGGGTATATCAAAAATTAAATTTTGGTTTATAAAATCGACGTCCTAGATCATTTTAACTTAAAAACTATTGACAGAATCCAAGCAGTCCATTTTATAAGCCAAAATTTAATTTTCGATATACCTATCGATGTTTGGTCAAACTGATTTTTTTGCTTATTTACACTATTCTGCGGGCTCTACGAAATGAACAGTTCATATTATTGCAATAAACTGTCGATAGGGCCCACACGTGTGGGTGTAACCTTGGTACCCCTGCTGTAAACAAGCTAATCTCGTTGGAAAGAGCTCATAAAATTCCAAATATCTTCCCATGCATATATGTCTGGTAGATTAATTAACATCAATTCTTTAATAAAAACTACCATCCTTCTAGAAATGCAATTAATGATTACTTTCTAGACTCAAGTTTAGTTTTTCCTCCCCATGACTTTTGTGTTTGAATTTGAATGTAGGGATGAAAGGCCAAAAACGTAAACAATAATTGTGGGATATCCAAAAAAGAAAATATGAACCCAAAATTATGGGACAAAAGGAGCATTAATTTGTATTAAAGTGTGAACCATTTACTTGATGAGGATTGTATTACGGTTTTCACTTCACTAAAGGTTTTATCAATCATTTGACACTGCTGGTCTGTGTTTTTTTTTTTTTTTTTTTTTGAACAATAGAAACTGCCCAAAGCCTACAGATACTTGAAATCCGGAGCCCTCTTTGTGTAAAACGATCCTCGACCTTTTATCCATATGGATTGGGTAGGATCTCACCACGTATAATGAAGCAACATATACTCACATAAGGTAGAGAAAGTTGGATGGCATCCCAACTACACTGTATAATTTTTTTTCTAGAAATGCTTTTTTCTTAATACAAAACACAACTAGAACTTAATAACTGAAAAAGAGCAACGTTATTGACACCGTATTTTGACACCCACTTTTTTCCTCCATAAACACAAATATGATGAGCCCCACACGCATTGACGGGTAAAATATGTGGTGTCACCAGACTTTTCCGCATAAAGCATAGAAGTTAAGCCAGCGTAATCTTCCAGATTCTCCATACCTGAATTTTCACTCAAGGGATATAAACATTATGCCCCACGCGGGTTTGAAAAGTGTGTTTCCAAGACTTTCTTTCTTTAAAATTTCTTGGAGTATTGTTCTTTCTTATCATTATTAGGTAATGATTTGGACGTTGGCCCTACCTAATGTTAAAGTCTTCTTGACTTCTGCTAGACTTTTAATTTGAAGATATACGTGTTTGTTTTGAAGTCCGCAAAAGAAAGTTTTCATTACTCATAAAGATGAAAATATGAAAACAGTACAATAGAAAAGCATATACATTGAGAGAGATTCGAAGAGTATTATATTCTCCTAATGCTGCAACTCGTATAACTTAATCTACCCCTTAGCCCTTCGATTTTTTAAATAAAAAATAGTTGACAAGAAGCCAACTAAACCCGAACGGAATCCAGCCTTAATTGCCAATAAACTAGGGGAAATGATTTTCAAATCCCCTTGTTATCATATTTTTGTTACTTTACAAATAAACGTTAAAAGTGTGAATTATAAGCAACGTAGAGTGGACGTAATTTGTTATCCGAAATAAGTATGGTTGCAAAATCATAACAATAATGAGGGGTTTTTTTTTTTTTTTTGTTGAAATCTCTACCACGCGGATTTCTTTCTCAATCCCCTCTACATTCTAGTTCGTTCACAACTCACAACAGTTTGTTTTTTGTTTTTTTTCTAAAGAATTTTCTTAGTGTTTTACCAATTGAATTTCAAAGGAGAATCAAAGTATTAGCCACTCCGCTTGGTTCACCATTCTGAGAGGAACTTTTAACTTTCGGCATAGTTTTCAATAAATTTCTCTCTCTATGTCTCTCCACTCATTACCACTCAACTCTCAAAAATAACTTTCTAAAACCTCAACCAAACAAAGTGGTGTTTCACGTCTTCCACCATTGGAACATTTTGTGGTACTCATCATGATCACATATAGTGGTCCAAGTCCATGATCGATCCATCTTGTACAGCCCCATAGTTTTTATGGCTCCCATGGCATTGGACTAGATTTTATTGGCGGTTCGGAAATAAGCCAAAAGTTGTTTTCATGTGACCAATTTGTGTAGAACTAAGGCACATCATTTGCGTGCGGAAATTCAAACAGGAGCGTAAACGTGAAAGCGCGTTTTTAAGTCACATCTCAAACTACTAAAATCTGCGAAAGCGAGTATTGAGTGCGCGAATACAGTGCAAGGAATAAAAGCGAGAGCGCAAAACATTTTGAAGGATTATGTGACTAAAGAAGAAGAAGGGAGGTGATATATATATATATATATATATGAAAATTTTAAAATGGACTTGACACCTTACAAAATTAAGAGTTAGACTTGTGAGCTTATAAAATTCACGTAATGGATCTAAGACCAATTTTTTTTATATTATTAATATATTTTAATAAAATGAGTCTGCTCATCGAATAAATATCACATGAACACCAAATCATTCAGACAACGAAGTATGTCAAACAATGACATAAAATGAGACGATTTTGCACTTAATTTCTTTGTTTTGTTGCTTTTTTACCTTCTTTTTTTATTTTAATTTATAGAATTAGTTCTTCTATTTTTGTTTTGTTTAATATGTTGGTACCTAAAATGAGTTTTTTGCAAGGAGAGGAGAGTTTTCTTGTACTCTTCGACGCTGAATCATTGAATATATTTCTTTTTCGATTGCACTCGATTTTATTTCTTTATCATTTAAGATGAATGAATTTTTTTTGATAGGCAATAACAGTTTTCTTCGAAAAACTTGACAAAGGGTACATCAAGTTTTATCAAAAAAAGATTTTGCACTCAACTTTCTTTTAGTAGTAATACATTACGATATTTTCCAGTTTCCATTAGCCGAAACTCAAATCAATAATTTTCCCATCTCTGTACGTATTAAGATAACTTAGTTTCGTTCAATGCATACATAGAACTATAGAAGGATAGTTTTGTAATTACTTAAATTAAACAAACGTCAAAAACATGACTATAAGAAACGCGGAGTGGACGTAATAAGGGTTTTCTGAAATCTCTAGCACACGGATTTTTTCTCCCCTATAGACTTAAAACCCTAGTCCGCCCACAGCTCGTAACAGTTTTCTCTAAGGATTTTCTTATTGTTTTACCAAATGAATTCCACAGGAGAATCAAAACATAGTATTAACGTGTTTCACGGCATCCACAGTTAGAATGTTCCTGTGGATTCTCTTCCAAGTCCCTAGTTTCTGTGGTTCCCATGAAATTGGAAATAGGCCGCCAAAAAGTTGTTTACAGGCTTTCATTTTTCTTCTAGATAGATAGCTAACATGCTGTCCACAACTCACCTAACTCAACTGTAGAAGACAAAATTGGCATTTTGTTCATTAGTCTTGATCATGTAAACCGAATTATCTTGGCACGAGCGCTCATATGTATGTGGTATATGCAGTCAGACTACGGGTACATCAGATATACATTCGAATGATCGCAGTTGTTTATGCTTTGTTCTCTTCCCAACTCAAAAAGAATTTTTCAAAAAATTCCCCCTACTTCCAATATTTCTCTCTCTATCTCTCTCCACTTATTACCTCTACTATTTTTCAAAAAACTTTTCAAAAACCAAACTAAACACAGCATTAATTTGTTGAAAATGTATATCGAAGGGTCTCTGGAAAAAAAAAATCGGCTCGGCCAAATATTATTAATGACTTAATCATTTCTTCAATTTTTGGTCACTATATATAACTTTAGGGACAAAAAAATTGGACGAATTGATCAAGCCCTCATATTTCCGAATAATACCTAATTCTTAAACAAATTTAGCGAGTGAATTCAAATAGATCTTAAACAAATTTAATGGCTCCAATCACTTGTGTGGAAGCCTGAGGTGGGTCCTAAACTTTTTTTTTGGGTACCTAAATACGGTTTCAAGGTGGTGGTTAGAATCAGGGGCTTTGTTAATGAGTTTGCTCCCTACTAGAACTCATTGTTGAAACCTCCTAGGTGCTATTAAATTTGACTAAAAAAATGTTATAACCACAAATAACTTAATTTACTCAAACAAATACTCACACTCACATTCGCCAAGGTGGCCCACACAAGATTCGTATTGGATAGACAATTTATTGAATTTCATTGAGCCAATCTATTTGGAGTTTTAAAATAGGTCTCCTCTAGTAGACGTAGGTTTAATCTCACAGAGGCACGACAAAATATATGTGTGACAAAAAATTAAGAAGCCTTCACCATACATTCTGCCGCTACGGGACGATCGAGGCACGACAACCAATGGTGAGGGCTGGCTGAACGAGAGAGTTGCCGATTCTCCGACATTGATTTGCTGATAAAACTTGGTGTCGATCTTTTTTGGGAAAATGACGGTCCTGAACGTATTTTGATAATTAATACTCACCAAAGACATGTTGAGAATATTTGTTAATACTGAAAATGTCCTTAGCAGATATTAATTATCAAAACACGTCATTGGCCGTCATTTCCCATCTTTCTTATCTACAATCATCGAGAAATAACGAATTTATATACTCTAATAGCAAAGAACTGGATATGGACCGGAATGGCCGGGGATGCTGCCAAGCAATACCCTGAAAGCGATGCAGAGTGGCCGATCCAGCCGCTTATCTCGGGAATCGACAACTCGGATCTTAACCGACCCGATTAGAATTGTATGCAATTTGTATGCACATAGATTCGATCCGAGCCGTCCGTGCCAAGACAAACAGCCGGATCGGCCGCGTGGCAACATCCCGGGGTCTGGACCGGAATAGGAATGCTCATCAGTTGACGGATTTAATTATTAGAACTTGTCAAGTTTTGTTTTGATACGCTAGGTGAAGACTTCTGTGATATGGTTATTACAACGTAATTGTTGGGGATTATTCTCTGCGATCCCACCACGCACAACAAACGGAAGCGTAGCAATATAAATCAAACATGAATAAACACACACAATATACGTGGTTCGGCCTCAATGCCTACGTCCACGGGAGATAGATATTCCACTATAAAAAATAAGAGATTCATTACAACACGGAAGGCCTATTGCAAGGAAATATGGCGAGGAAAATAGATTTCGTCGCTAAAAGTACACAATCTGCGAGGAAATTCAATTTCGTCGCTAAAAAGTTACATTTAGCGAGGAAATTAAATTTCCTCGCCAAAAAGTTACATTTAGCGAGGAAATTATTATTTCCTCGCCAAATGTAACCCTTTTGCGAGGAAATCCGTTTTCCTGCTAAATGTAACCTTTTGGCGAGAAAATATTTTGTCACCTCTTTTAGGACTCATTAAATTTTTTATATGTAAGTCATTATTAATTATGTTCATGTATTTTTAATATCACGATGGTAAGGGATAATCAACTACATAGTTCAATATCATTAGCAAATTTATTAAAATAAAAAAGTGATAAACGGAAAAAAATAGTTTCCTCGCCAATCACATTGAATTGATGAAATAAAAAATATGTTTCTCACAAATTATATGATTTCACTTTTCGCCAACTGAAATTAATTGTTAACAATGTCAGTATATTCAAATTGTACTAAAATTTATTGTTTGAATACAAACATTTTTAAGGACATGCTGAAAAAAAGTTCATCCCATAGTTATTGTCAACCAATCAGTGCAAAAGATCAGTTGATCAAGAAAAGAGGTCATCTCGCAAGCAATGCATTGTTGCTCGCTCTTCAACTGAATCCGAGTACAAGGCTATTGCGGATGTGGCCGCCGAATTAACTTGGGTTCAGTCACTCCCCTTCGAACTTGGTCTTTATATCCCTGCCACTCCATTACTGTGGTGTGATAATATTGGTGCAACATATCTTACAGCCAATCCTGTCTTCCATGCCAGCACTAATCATTATGAAATTTGCTCGCTCTTCAACTGAATCCGAGTACAAGGCTATTGCAGATGTGGCCGCCGAATTAACTTGGGTTCAGTCACTCCCCTTCGAACTTGGTCTTTATATCCCTACCACTCCTTTACTGTGGTGTGATAATATTGGTGCAACATATCTTACAGCCAATCCTGTCTTCCATGCCAGCACAAAGCATGATGAAATTGATTATCATTTTATGCGTGACAAAGTCGCTCGGGGTTATTTAACTGTCCAATATATTAGCACCAAGGATCAAATTGCCGATATTTTTACAAAAGGACTTGCGTCTTCCTGCTTTCAGACATTGCGTTTCAATCTGAAGGTCATGCGTCGACCATCAGCTTGCGGGGGGATGTCAACTAATCAGTGCAAATCAGTTGATCAAGAAAAGAAGTCCTGATAATGTTAGCCATTTCAGTGGTTATCTTATTTTATCATTTGCAATATCTTTTGTAAAGCTTATCACTTGTATGTGTATCTTTTGTAAAGCTTATCACTTGTAACCGTATTTGTATATAAATACCCAAGGAATAGAACACTTTAGGTAAAAGAGTGCATTCATCAATTCTATCGTATTGTTCTTTTGATTGTTATAAACCCAAAAAAAGGATTGGACATAGGGATTATAAGTTTGTGGATGAATGATATGCTTTTCAGAAAAAGAATGCCTGGGATATATGGATTGTTTTTCATAGAGATAACTGATTATTAATTCATACAAAAAAAATTAATGAAAAACTAAAAAAAGATAAAGTACTTAATAATTGCGAAATGTATTTTCAAAATATCTCAAAGTTAGATCGTCACTAATCTATTTTCAAAATATGAAAGGTTAACCCCATTTAAAAAGAAACAAAACAAATTATTACTATTGTAATATTGTAGTTGAGTTAAAATTGTTATGGACGCATATACACAGTAAGAACAGATTAATCCATCAAAAAAAAATATCGTATTTGCCGAAATTTAAAGTGCTCAAACTAATTTAGGCACTACAAAAGGTTACTAAACTTAGAGAGAATTAAAACTAAGTATAAAATAAACAAATTTAGAAAGGTATAAAGATTTATTACAGATATATAATAAAACATTAAAGTATACAAAAAATTCAATAAAAGTGAATAATATTAAAGATTTAAAAAACAAGTTTAAAGAAACACTACGAAGGGACTAAAATTAGAGAGAAATGTTTAAAGAAACAAATTTAGAGAGGTGAAAGGATGTACAAAAGGTTTATATATAAATAAAGGCAAATGTTTGAACTGGAAAGGAAGTTGGTGTGATGGATGGAGTGAATGCCTCCATACAGAAGGCCACGGTTCGAATTCGTGCGGAAGCAAAGGGCAAAGAAGCTGGAGAATTATAATTGGCGAGGAAAAATTTTAGGTTCAAGAGTTTTAGCGAGGAAAAATTTCCTCGCCTATACTATAATTGGCGAGGAAAAAATTAGTCTAGCGAGGAAAAATTTCCTCGCCTATTTTGCAAACATTGCATTGGTCTAGTGAGGAAAAACTATAGCGAGGAAACAATTCCTCGCTAATTGTGTCAGAATAGGCGAGGAATTTTTTTTCCTCGCAAATTCTTTTTGCGACAGCCTTTTAGCGAGGAAAACGGGTGAGGAAAAATTTCCTCGCAAATACATTTTGCGAGGAAATCGGCTGTTTTGGCGAGGAAACGAAATCCTCACTACAAGCCTTTCGTGTTGTAGTGATTACAAACAAAGCCCGGAGCGCACGGCAACCCCCACGGGGGCTGCCCTCCCTCGTGCCCTTCTCCGGTTCTCTCTATTTTTTCTCCCCACTCTCTCTTTGCCTCTCTGCTCTCTATCTCACTCTCCTCTGTCTCCTAGCCCACATGCACCACTTCTTAAATAGGCCTAGGAGAAGAAACTACACACTTGACCCTTGAAATTCCAAGCATCACAAATGCCCTTTGAGATCTGAAACATCACAGCCGGCATTCCACTTCCAAAGAGCACAATATCAAAGGCCAATAAATATATGAGCAGCCAACCAACTTCATTCACACTGCTCAACACCACCGAACCTATTAAATCAACTAACCATAATTACTTTCTTTTTCTTTTTCAATATCACATGGACAAAACCCAACAAACACCCCCTTTTGTTCATGTGAAATCGCACCCCCTCGCTCGGATGCCTCACACCCCATCACTGCGTGAACGTCTAGTCATCTGCGACTTGCCTATTCACTTGCACCCGGAGCTATCACGTGAACGTCTAATCATCAACGACTTGCCTATTCACCCGCTCCAAGCGTAGGACCAGCACCATTTCCACTGCCACTCTGGTAAAGCGCCTGTGTCACCAACTCCCGGGTGTATCCTTGCTCCACTAGAGTCACCATGGAATTTCCTTTTTCTTGTCCTTGGTCTGCCAGCCTAAATACCCACTCATTTACTCTTCACAAAATCCATGGTCATACACATACACATATGCACGGCATCTCCATGCCACATGCACACATGCCATCACCATGACCATGAACATCCATACCCATACATACATACATGCTTGCACTCTCTTTTCTCTTCTCAGAGCACAAACACACACAGTGCGCTAACATCTCTTTCTTTTCCGAGAGCCCAACAAAGCAGCACGCCCCTTTTTGTGTTCCTTCCGGTGACTACCGTCCGGATCTGCAACCGTCGACTGCTCCAGGATTGCCAACCATCGGCTCTTCTCAGGATCGCTAACCATTAGCTCTGATACCAGATGTTGGGGATTATTCTCTGCGATCCCACCACGCACAACAAACGGAAGCGTAGCAATATAAATCAAACACGAATAAACACCACCTGACCACGCGATTGAAGACCAATCTTCATCCAACCGGCTGCTACTCAACCCAATCAAACACCACCAACCCCAACAGCACCACTGAAGCCCACCAGCCCAAGACAAACATCCAGAGACACGGAGACCACCAACATCGGACCATTCCTCAATAGGTGTCGGATTATTCGCCCACCACCATCACCTACCAGATCTGGAACACCCAGACTGGTACAGAATCGTACAGGGGAAACCCGCCGATAGAAAAGGAAAACAGAAAATAGCAGAAGAAAAACGGAAAAAAATCCCATACACCAACCGCACACCTTATTACGCTCGTCGCCGGACCAGGAACAACAGATCTGGAGACGATGGAAGATGAACGGGCCAGAGGAGCCACCATCCCTCGCCATCCTAATGAACCGTGGCCTGAAACCTGCTGGTCATGGAGAACACGACGAAGAGAGAGAGGAGAGGCGAGGAGGGCAGGGGTGGGGAGCGGGGGAGGAGGGTGAGAGAGGCAGAGGCCCCCCTCCCCCAGGTCTGGTTTCGGAATTTTCTTTCTCTTTCTAGCGGCGGCTCTTTCTCTCTCTAATTTTGCTTGTAAGATAGGTTAATATACAAATCAAAATTAGTTATAGCTAATTACAAGCTAAAAAGTCTGCTGCATATAAAATTTTCAAGTCTCCAAGTGGCGCCTATAACATTGAGTTTTTCTAGTGCATTGGTCAAGGGAAGAAAGAAGAGTCTTACCCGATTCATGCAAAACATGATCCAACTATATGGTTTCTTTTATTCGAGCCTTAATAGATCCAGGTTTGGTTTTCTTCAAATGATTTGAAGTCTGCCATAAATAGATCAAAGATTTGTCACGCATTTTGCTTCTCAAAATATGGTTTGAGCTTCATTCAATAAGTAATGGTGAGGTACATACTGAATCGAGAGATGCGTCGTAGAATACATCATTGTATCGTAAAATTTTTATACAAAAAAGATACAGAATGGAATATATATCCTGTATCGAAGGATTTTAACAACCATGGGTAGGTGTGTAATCGCTTCGGGTTTTTGCATTTCCACGGACCTGTACAACCGAACTATTCGGTTTCTGAATGTATAAACCGAAAGCAAACCGTTTCCTTCGGTTAGCCGGGTTTTTTTTCCCGGTTTGGGTAAACAATGGTGATTGGGCCTGGATCACTATTATTGGGCCAAAAGTTGGGATTAAAAAAAAAAAAAGGAAAAATGACAGCTTAGGACGTGTTTTGATAATTAATATCCGCTAAGGACAAGCTAATAATATTTGTTAATGCTTAAAATGTCCTTGGCGGGTATTAATTATCAAAACACATCATTGGCCGTCATTTTCCCTTTTTTGATCTGAGGGTTAGCCCTTCTTGATAGAAGGACAAACTCCACTTTCACCCTTTGTGGTTATCGCTATATGCGGATACCTCCCTTATGTTTCAAAATTGAGCACATAATCTACATGTGATTTTGAAAATGTGCGGATAAACCCCCTGCCATCATGTTTTCCATCTATATTAACGAACACAATACTAAAAGACCAATATACCCTCATCATGTCCATTGATTCTTCTTCTTTTTTAAATCTAACCACACTATCCCATATACCAATAATTGAATCCAAACCATGGATATTGTAAATTTTGACGAGTACTACATCTATGCCAAAATTCAAGTCAATCAAAAAATGAAAAGCTAATGGTCGAATCGATTTTGTTATGAAATTAAAATTTCAAATTTGAATTTATTAAAAATTAGATTACTGGGTTATTGATGCCTGATCAAGATATTTTTTTTTTATAGAGATACTCTATTTTTTATTTAATACATTATGAATGACTCATATTATATTCTAGATGCGTGTGAGATACACCTCCGTTACCATATTAGTATAAGTACAAACTAGAAAGGGCTTCTTTTTCATCAGTCATGAGAGAAGAAGGGCCATGAGTGGATTGAATCTGCTCAGCGGAATCTTTAGCTTTGATACCTCTATCAGAAATGTTACTGTTGTGAGTGAGGGCTCAGGTTTGTGGTCAGTTTTGAACCATGAGGGAGATATGCGCACATGGCGATAACTACATGGGGTGAAGGAGAACTTTCCTCTAACCATTTACATTACGTCTTCATATCCGACGACGTTAACATCACCAAAAATGAGCCAGGTATGTAATGCATAAGGAATCCAATGCAGTACAAAGCTTCTCTCTAACCCCAGGTTTATCTGCACAATATTCAACTGTGGTAGTGAAATTTATGATAAGCCTTAACAGTTGCGGCTCGTTCGGTTGAACCAAGGACTTGAATATCCAATATTTAGACAAATCAGAAGTATCCAGAGTCTTAGTTTGATGTTTATAGAAACACTCGTACCTTTCTCTGGCATGGGCTCTCTTTCAATCTCTGCTACTGTAACGAGTAGTTCTGATTGCCGTAAACAGAGACAAAGTAGGGACTCGACTGAGGAGGAACTAGGAAGACCACCTCATAGGTAGCAGAAACAAAGTAAAAGAAAACCAACTGACATATGACAAAGAACACGGAAGATTATGAAGATCAATCAAACGCTCGTGTCAACCAGAACAATGAAACCCAAAGACCAGAAATTTCAAAAGAAACTGCCGAGTTGAAAACCTTTAAGCAAGCCCTTTTAGACCCTGGTCTAAGTGAAGTATACTTTGATAGTGATGTTGAACACATCACATGATGGATGCGGCGAAATAACTGATTTGGAATTGGCTTCGAACTTTGGCACAATATTTTCTAACTCTGTAATTGTATTATGTTGTCTTTGGCAGAATTCTTGTTGAACTTGCTAGGGTATGGTGGTCCTTGGAAACACAGGTTTAGACAACCGGTAACGGACTATTACGTGATTATATTCACTGCTTCGATAAATCAGAAAGCGTCTGTGCGAACAGTACTTCCGTAGAGCTCACATTGTACTCGGACAAAGTTACTTAACTGGAGCTATTCTTGCGTATTTGTAGTTCTCTTTTTTGGCTTTTGGGCCTTTGATTTAATTACTTACTAACAACTAAGGTCGGTCTGCAATTCATTCTATTTAATTGTGTTTCTGGGGCATAGTTTCTATTTAACTTGAGTGTGTATTTAATAATGTACTATGTTTGTTTGTTTCTTGTGATCGCTGCTACAATCGGGTGAGCGGAGTTTGTGGCTTCATCATATGTTCATAGATACGAAACGAAGCCTTCGAAATGTTTGACTATAGTGCAAGGTAATATTGCTTTTCTTATGCATATCAACCTCTCTTATTAAGAAGCAATGTTCTATTTGCCGTTGGCCTAAAACCAAGCCCCTTCTCATACGTTAGGCGTGGGGTTCAGAAGGTGCTCATTCTCTTCTTAGGTTCAGAGCATGTAACGAAGTGTTTTCCCCTGAGAAAAACAAGCCTCTCAAATAAAAAGAAGACATAAGCAAAGTCAATGATTCATGGGTTTCGGTACGTAATTGCTTAGACAATCTCTAAGGCGGCTCAAAGAGAAGTTTTTCCATATCAGGACCTTCGTTCCTGGGAAGGCATGCTTCCATATTAGAGACTTACGCATTTTTTTGAGATGAGATTTTTCCCAGGATGCCTCGCCGTTATATCTGGGATTTCATTTGAAGTATTTGAAATATCAGCAGACTTTCTAGTTGTTTGGTGTTCTTTACGAGTTTGTAGTTATGCGCTGATTAGTTTTCTTCTATTCTATGCCTACATATGTACACGCTAAGTTACCGTTGCTTTGACCTTTTGTGCATCCCATACAGCTTCTACTGTTAGGTGCTGGAAAGAAACCGAAGGCCATATCTAAAAGGATGAAGAAGAATCAGGACATTGAAAAGCGATAGCAAGAGAAGGAAAGTTTTTTTGGCATCAAAGAAGAACATATATACAAATAGAGGATTTTGTATTGGCAAGAGAAGGAATTTGAGCGGGCCTTTATCAAGAAATTCTGGCCCGCCAATGTCATTCTCTGTCCCTTCCAGTTTCTCATGGCGCATGCTTCCTGAGAACTTGTTTCGCATACATCCTCCTGGGCTACCAGGCAGGGTAAATTTGTTAGTCGAGGTGTGCAAATATTGACATTCAAGTTCGCTGATACTTTTTTGAACACAGGTATCAGGACTTCGTCACACTTAGGCTTTTTAATGTGAAATCCACGAAACATGAGTTGCTTTAGGTTAGAATGTTAGGGATTCTTTGGTTGTTGAACTAGAAGGGTGGGTTTACGATTAGGGAAAATACAAGGGTCCACATGTTCTCCCATTCTTTATAGTCCCCAATGGGGGTAGACTTACTGTTTTCCAGCAAGACTACACCCACAGCTCAACATTTACGGCTCAACATCTCACAGTACGTCTCGGCAATCAATGGTGTAGATTTGAAGAAACTCTTCCAAGAAAGAGTTCGTGAAAGAGTTTTTTTTAAAATTCGGACCGTTCAAAAGTGTTTTGGACGGAGAGATTGAGAGCGGTGGATGGAATGGTAAATGTTGAGCGATGGGGACTTTCTGTTTTTTACACCCGGAACTGCTAATAGACCAGTCACCATAAAAGACATCAAATTTGGAAACAAGATACTACAATATACAAGCGCATAGTCAATTGACTTGCCGAATAAGAATTGAACCGGACTTTAAATTGTTGTACCATGACACTTATCAATATCGAGTAAGGGTCATCATCGGGCAGGCCTGGCCCGGCCAGTCAAGTCACTATCCAAGCCTGCCTACGGGCCGGGCTGATCGGGGTTTTTTTTTTTTTTTTGCGGGCCGGGCTATCTACCATAAATTGAAACCCAGGCCCAGCTCACGGGTTAGCCCAATTGACGGGCTGGGGGGCCAAAAGCCAGGCGGGCTTTAATTTTCTTAGGCAGAAACTAAACCAAGGGAAAAAAGAATGGGTTTTGTGGGAGGGCTCACGGGCCCGGCCTATGAGCGGGCTGAGTAAAAATTCATAGGCCCAAGTCCGCCAATTACAAACTACGGGCTGGGCTAGCCCACCCGTTTCAAGGGCTTGGGCCGAGTAAAAGCCCAAAGGACCGGGCGGGCTTCAGACGGATCGCAGACCTTCGGACTAAATGATGACCCTTATCGAGGCTATGACCATGTATATAGTGGCTGCTATTCAATAGTTTCAACCAATTCATTGGCAAATACAAGAGGTCCGAAATCTTGGTAACGTATCAGCCCATACCTTCCATGTGTAATTACCCATATAATTTAAAACCATGGGAAAATGACGGCTCAGGAAGTGTCTTGATAATTAATACCCGTCAAGGATAAGCTAAGAACATTTATTAATGTTGAAAATGTCCTTAACAGGTATTAATTATTAAAACACGTCATTGGCCATCATTTTCCCTAAAACGATTGATTGAGGCTCGTCGTTCTGCACTCTAGTCACTTTTGTCGGCTCAATTAGGATTATTATTATTTTTTTTTACCAGTTGAGATGGCACGGGCTTTAAGATAAAATACTTCCAACCAGAAATTCACTAGGTGAAAAACTAGAGGGGGGGGGGGAAACCCAAGTACGTGCACATCAGTAGATACTCGTGATTGTATTCCAAAAAAAAGTGTCTTAATAAGTAGAACATAATCTTGTAAAATCGAATGAAAGAAAGCAAAAACTAGATAGTGTTTTCGTAACTCTCCGTCAAATCGAGGTCAAGAATCCTGGTTGAAATCGCGGCGGCGATTGCTGCGGTGAAACTCGGATTTCCGGTCAAGGAATTTGCCATTTTCTCAACCAAGAGCTGTTGAAACGAAGACATATCGATCCGTGGCCCAGTAGAATCAAGCATTGGGCTTGGGCTTGAAGAGTTGTTGTAGTTTGGGCTGGAGCCTGAACAAGTGTTATTCGTGCTAGCTAATTGGTTGAAGCCCAAAGACATGGCCTCGGCTTGACAACTGGGGTGGTGGTGGTTGTGGTCTCCTTCATAGGTTGCTACTAACAAAGATGGATCTTCCACACTTCTTTGCACCTAAGCATGTACAAGAGAGAAGCCAAAACAAGGATCCAAATTATATATTCCCAATGGTAGATGATAGTGACAGAGCCGGCCCTGATTTTTCAGGAGTTATAAAGCGAAAATAAAAAATGAGACCCTTTTGTTGGATTATTATAAGGGATAAAAAAGTAGGACTCCCTGAAATTCAAAATTGTTTTGGAAGCCTAAAGCGGGTGCAACACAAGCTTTAACTCAGGGCTGGCTCTGCATAATACGAGAGAAAGAGAGAGAGAGAGAGAGAGAGAGAGAGAGAGAGAGATGTTAGATTTGGGTGATCACCTTCTTTTTAACCGGGCAATTTGGTGCAAAGGAGCACTTGTAGTAAGCTCTAGGAGAAGGGTTATCTCTAGTGACCTTTTGTCCATATTTTCTCCATTGGTATCCGTCCTTCACTATCTGCAATACAAAACCCAAGAACTGTGACGCTTACTGATACAACACTCGAGTGAGCCAGGAGAGACGTACGCTTGGGTAATTCGAACAACCCAATAAGGTAAGGTGAAGAGAGATCAATTCATTACAAGAAAAGCTAATTTGTGAGAACCTATACATAACGCTGAATCCGAATTATGATCTAGAGACATTCTTGAAACACACTTCACTTTGATGGTTCTTTCACTAGCTGGTACTCAAATTTGTCACAACCTATCTTAATTAATCTTTTCTTGAAACTACATGCCATATTTATTTTTTTTATGATAACTTAGTACCCAGTCCGATGAACCAACTAAACCAGGCCGGTGATTAATTTTACCGTCTACTAGTGGGATATAACAAATCATAACTCAGATAGAGCCTCGTACGAATTCATCTAATACATGCATGAGTTAATAACATGTGAGTGGGAGTCGAAGCTCAGACCAAAGGCTTCTTGAGGCCCCTGATTGTCTGCGCCAACCCTTGAATGTACCGTATTTCAATCTTAAGTGAAACCTCTTTGAAATTAGATGGTGTTAGTTGTGGAACTTACTAGGGTTGTATCAAGTGGATCAGTCTTCACGTAAACCTTAGAAACATTAGTTCTCAAGGTTTCCCTTGGCCTCTTCCATGAATTTCCTCCACCACCAATACCACTGCATGGGCTGCTCTCATTATTTCCATTACTAAAACTTCCAATTGCAACTCCCAAATTCTCAATTACTTCGGCTTTTCTCTTCTTCAAATTGGAGTGAAAATTTGCAGAATCCTTTCCAAGGGAGTTGTGATTTTCACACAGAAGAAATAACATTTCCTTTAGCTTCTTGTTCGCACTACCCATCCGATTCAACTCTTCCTTTAATTCACTCTCCAGCTGATCACAAAAAAAAAAAAAAAAGGAGTTGATTAGCAAGGATAAAGATAGGAACTTTCCAATGAAATTCAAGAACAAATTAAACAAAGGAAATAAATAAACTTTGATCTAGTGAAAATGGTTTTTGAGAATCGGCGGTAAACGTTTTTATACAGTTCCTAACTCTCTGAGAATTCAAAGGATTTAGATCTTATGCTTAGCGCGAAAATTTTTGAGAATATGTGCATGGAAGTTCTTTACTCCCTTAGTCCAAATTTTTAGTCCACAACGAAAATTCGTGTAATTTTTCAGATAACAAATAGTAAAATATTATTGTGCATAATTTTTAGGATTTCTTGGCACCAAAAATAATAGATTTCAATTAGTTACTTAAGTTAGTGCGGAAAGTTTCAGAAAAATATGCATGATTTTTTTTTTTAGTTAAAGTATTACACGATTTTCCGTAGTGGACTAATACATGAGGACACAGGGAATAGTTTTACCCCAAAAATGGCAAGATCTTTCATAATCCCTGAAGTGATTGTATAAGTGAATCACAGCCAAAGAAAGTAGTGGGGTTAGTGTGGTGGTTGGAAACTTGAACTTGGTTGGACGTATAAGACACATTTTCAAGTTCCCATAGCTTTTCGTTGGGGCAAAACATACTCCTAACACTATCTACACATGATGGGCCTTAGCTTCGACCCCGACATAAGTGTGGTGGGATTCCCCACATATAGTAGTGTGGTGTGACAGAGTAATATTCTCTGGCAGAGATGGCGAGGTACCATTCCGGCACTTCCATTTTTGAACCAAACAAAGTCTATAAGCTCTTTAAATTTCGTC
This sequence comes from Rhododendron molle, assembly GCA_025413875.1. Lineage (NCBI taxonomy): Eukaryota > Viridiplantae > Streptophyta > Magnoliopsida > Ericales > Ericaceae > Rhododendron > Rhododendron molle. The sequence goes on along the minus strand of CM046389.1, from coordinate 44,664,274 downwards.
AAGCAATTAAACCAAGGGATCGGAACACGTTGTCTTATTTTTTTTTTTTTTAGTCATCATAAAATGCCCAAAGGGATTAATCGGGGGGCTAATGCCTTTGGGCGTTTTACGATGATCACCAGGCTATCTAATCTGATTTGATGTTAAACGAATTCTACTCACTGTTGTTTCCCCGTTGCATGCTTGATCAGGATTAATGTTGAGGTTGAGGTTGAGACTAGCTGTATCTGCCCTTGTTGAATCCATGGCACCAAAATATGCACCAAATTCTCAATGTGACTGAGGGTTGGCTAAGTTATTGAGAGGAGTCCAAGAAATGGTGAAATACTTATAGGGGGGGAGATGGGATCGGAGAGCTTATCAATCAAGAAAAGCGAGTCTTGGTCTTCGGTTTGGAAAATTGAGGAAAGTGGCACGAAATAGAGGGTACTATTTACCTAAAAAAAAACCCCCAAGAAGTAGAGGGTACCCTTACCCTAGAGAGCAACTTCACCAATGAACTAATCTTGAGAGAGAGAGAGAGAGAGTAGGGGATTGTTCTTGAAAACGTTGAATTCAATTAGAGGTTTCAAAGTTTACATCTTGACTGACCTCAACATTATCCAATGAACTCTAATTGACGCAGCTATTTTAGAACATTGGTACGTTCAAGATCCTTATCCTGTTTGTTTTCAAATGAGATTGGAATACTCTATATGATAATATATTTGCCGGAAAATAATATAAAAAAAAAAGTCAAGAAATATCTAGGAGCGATGTACCCCACTATTGGAAAGGAGATTAACTTGTTTACGGTAGGGGTGTAAACTTGACCTATTATGTATGGGCTCTATCAACAGTTTATCATAATAATCTGAACCGTTTATTTTGTGTAGTGTTTGCAAAATAATGTATATGAGCAAAAAATCAGTTTAACCCAACATTGATGGGTATATCAAAAATTAAATTTTGGTTTATAAAATCGACGTCCTGGATCATTGTAACTTAAAAACTGTCGACAGAATCCAAACCGTCCATTTTATAAGCCAAAATTTAATTTTCGATATACCTATCGATGTTTGGTCAAACTGATTTTTTTGCTTATTTACACTATTCTGCGGGCTCTACGAAATGAACAGTTCATATTATTGCAATAAACTGTCGATAGGGCCCACACGTGTGGGTGTAACCTTGGTACCCCTGCTGTAAACAAGCTAATCTCGTTGGAAAGAGCTCATAAAATTCCAAATATCTTCCCATGCATATATGTCTGGTAGATTAATTAACATCAATTCTTTAATAAAAACTACCATCCTTCTAGAAATGCAATTAATGATTACTTTCTAGACTCAAGTTTAGTTTTTCCTCCCCATGACTTTTGTGTTTGAATTTGAATGTAGGGATGAAAGGCCAAAAACGTAAACAATAATTGTGGGATATCCAAAAAAGAAAATATGAACCCAAAATTATGGGACAAAAGGAGCATTAATTTGTATTAAAGTGTGAACCATTTACTTGATGAGGATTGTATTACGGTTTTCACTTCACTAAAGGTTATATCAATCATTTGACACTGCTGGTCTGTGTTTTTTTTTTTTTAACAATAGAAACTGCCCAAAGCCTACAGATACTTGAAATCCGGAGCCCTCTTTGTGTAAAACGATCCTCGACCTTTTATCCATATGGATTGGGTAGGATCTCACCACGTATAATGAAGCAACATATACTCACATAAGGTAGAGAAAGTTGGATGGCATCCCAACTACACTGTATAATTTTTTTTCTAGAAATGCTTTTTTCTTAATACAAAACACAACTAGAACTTAATAACTGAAAAAGAGCAACGTTATTGACACCGTATTTTGACACCCGCTTTTTTCCTCCATAAACACAAATATGATGAGCCCCACACGCATTGACGGGTAAAATATGTGGTGTCACCAGACTTTTCCGCATAAAGCATAGAAGTTAAGCCAGCGTAATCTTCCAGATTCTCCATACCTGAATTTTCACTCAAGGGATATAAACATTATGCCCCACGCGGGTTTGAAAAGTGTGTTTCCAAGACTTCTTCTTTCTTTAAAATTTCTTGGAGTATTGTTCTTTCTTATCATTATTAGGTAATGATTTGGACGTTGGCCCTACCTAATGTTAAAGTCTTCTTGACTTCTGCTAGACTTTTAATTTGAAGATATACGTGTTTGTTTTGAAGTCCGCAAAAGACAGTTTTCATTACTCATAAAGATGATAATATGAAAACAGTACAATAGGAAAGCATATACATTGAGAGAGATTCGAAGAGTATTATATTCTCCTAATGCTGCAACTCGTATAACTTAATCTACCCCTTAGCCCTTCGATTTTTTAAATAAAAAATAGTTGACAAGAAGCCAACTAAACCCGAACGGAATCCAGCCTTAATTGCCAATAAACTAGGGGAAATGATTTTCAAATCCCCTTGTTATCATATTTTTGTTACTTTACAAATAAACGTTAAAAGTGTGAATTATAAGCAACGTAGAGTGGACGTAATTTGTTATCCGAAATAAGTATGGTTGCAAAATCATAACAATAATGAGGGGTTTTTTTTTTTTTTTTGTTGAAATCTCTACCACGCGGATTTCTTTCTCAATCCCCTCTACATTCTAGTTCGTTCACAACTCACAACAGTTTGTTTTTTGTTTTTTTTCTAAAGAATTTTCTTAGTGTTTTACCAATTGAATTTCAAAGGAGAATCAAAGTATTAGCCACTCCGCTTGGTTCACCATTCTGAGAGGAACTTTTAACTTTCGGCACAGTTTTCAATAAATTTCTCTCTCTATCTCTCTCCACTCATTACCACTCAACTCTCAAAAATAACTTTCTAAAACCTCAACCAAACAAAGTGGTGTTTCACGTCTTCCACCATTGGAACATTTTGTGGTACTCATCATGATCACATATAGTGGTCCAAGTCCATGATCGATCCATCTTGTACAGCCCCATAGTTTTTATGGCTCCCATGGCATTGGACTAGATTTTATTGGCGGTTCGGAAATAAGCCAAAAGTTGTTTTCATGTGACCAATTTGTGTAGAACTAAGGCACATCATTTGCGTGCGGAAATTCAAACAGGAGCGTAAACGTGAAAGCGCGTTTTTAAGTCACATCTCAAACTACTAAAATCTGCGAAAGCGAGTATTGAGTGCGCGAATACAGTGCAAGGAATAAAAGCGAGAGCGCAAAACATTTTGAAGGATTATGTGACTAAAGAAGAAGAAGGGAGGTGATATATATATATATATATGAAAATTTTAAAATGGACTTGACACCTTACAAAATTAAGAGTTAGACTTGTGAGCTTATAAAATTCACGTAATGGATCTAAGACCAATTTTTTTTATATTATTAATATATTTTAATAAAATGAGTCTGCTCATCGAATAAATATCACATGAACACCAAATCATTCAGACAACGAAGTATGTCAAACAATGACATAAAATGAGACGATTTTGCACTTAATTTCTTTGTTTTGTTGCTTTTTTACCTTCTTTTTTTATTTTAATTTATAGAATTAGTTCTTCTATTTTTGTTTTGTTTAATATGTTGGTACCTAAAATGAGTTTTTTGCAAGGAGAGGAGAGTTTTCTTGTACTCTTCGACGCTGAATCATTGAATATATTTCTTTTTCGATTGCACTCGATTTTATTTCTTTATCATTTAAGATGAATGAATTTTTTTTGATAGGCAATAACAGTTTTCTTCGAAAAACTTGACAAAGGGTACATCAAGTTTTATCAAAAAAAGATTTTGCACTCAACTTTCTTTTAGTAGTAATACATTACGATATTTTCCAGTTTCCATTAGCCGAAACTCAAATCAATAATTTTCCCATCTCTGTACGTATTAAGATAACTTAGTTTCGTTCAATGCATACATAGAACTATAGAAGGATAGTTTTGTAATTACTTAAATTAAACAAACGTCAAAAACATGACTATAAGAAACGCGGAGTGGACGTAATAACGGTTTTCTGAAATCTCTAGCACACGGATTTTTTCTCCCCTATAGACTTAAAACCCTAGTCCGCCCACAGCTCGTAACAGTTTTCTCTAAGGATTTTCTTATTGTTTTACCAAATGAATTCCACAGGAGAATCAAAACATAGTATTAACGTGTTTCACGGCATCCACCGTTAGAATGTTCCTGTGGATTGTCTTCCAAGTCCCTAGTTTCTGTGGTTCCCATGAAATTGGAAATAGGCCGCCAAAAAGTTGTTTACAGGCTTTCATTTTTCTTCTAGATAGATAGCTAACATGCTGTCCACAACTCACCTAACTCAACTGTAGAAGACAAAATTGGCATTTTGTTCATTAGTCTTGATCATGTAAACCGAATTATCTTGGCACGAGCGCTCATATGTATGTGGTATATGCAGTCAGACTACGGGTACATCAGATATACATTCGAATGATCGCAGTTGTTTAATTTGTTGAAAATGTATATCGAAGGGTCTCTGGAAAAAAATAAATCGGCTCGGCCAAATATTATTAATGACTTAATCATTTCTTCAATTTTTGGTCACTATATATAACTTTAGGGACAAAAAAATTGGACGAATTGATCAAGCCCTCATATTTCCGAATAATACCTAATTCTTAAACAAATTTAGCGAGTGAATTCAAATAGATCTTAAACAAATTTAATGCCTCCAATCACTTGTGTGGAAGCCTGAGGTGGGTCCTAAACTTTTTTTTTGGGTACCTAAATACGGTTTCAAGGTGGTGGTTAGAATCAGGGACTTTGTTAATGAGTTTGCTCCCTACTAGAACTCATTGTTGAAACCTCCTAGGTGCTATTAAATTTGACTAAAAAAATGTTATAACCACAAATAACTTAATTTACTCAAACAAATACTCACACTCACATTCGCCAAGGTGGCCCACACAAGATTCGTATTAGATAGAAAATTTATTGAATTTCATTGAGCCAATCTATTTGGAGTTTTAAAATAGGTCTCCTCTAGTAGACGTAGGTTTAATCTCACAGAGGCACGACAAAATATATGTGTGACAAAAAATTAAGAAGCCTTCACCATACATTCTGCCGCTACGGGACGATCGAGGCACGACAACCAATGGTGAGGGCTGGCTGAACGAGAGAGTTGCCGATTCTCCGACATTGATTTGCTGATAAAACTTGGTGTCGATCTTTTTTGGGAAAATGACGGTCCTGAACGTATTTTGATAATTAATACCCACCAAGGACATGTTGAGAATATTTGCTAATACTGAAAATGTCCTTAGCAGATATTAATTATCAAAACACGTCATTGGCCGTCATTTCCCATCTTTCTTATCTACAATCATCGAGAAATAACGAATTTATATACTCTAATAGCAAAGAACTGGATATGGACCGGAATGGCCGGGGATGCTGCCAAGCAATACCCTGAAAGCGATGCAGAGTGGCCGATCCAGCCGCTTATCTCGGAAATCGACAACTCGGATCTTAACCGACCCGATTAGAATTGTATGCAATTTGTATGCACATAGATTCGATCCGAGCCGTCCGTGCCAAGACAAACAGCCGAATCGGCCGCGTGGCAACATCCCGGGGTCTGGACCGGAATAGGAATGCTCATCAGTTGACGGATTTAATTATTAGTACTTGTCAAGTTTTGTTTTGATACGCTAGGTGAAGACTTCTGTGATATGGTTATTACAACGTAATTGTTGGGGATTATTCTCTGCGATCCCACCACGCACAACAAACGGAAGCGTAGCAATATAAATCAAACACGAATAAACACACACAATATACGTGGTTCGGCCTCAATGCCTACGTCCACGGGAGATAGATATTCCACTATAAAAAATAAGAGATTACAAACAAAGCCCGGAGCGTACGGCAACCCCCACGGGGGCTGCCCTCCCTCGTGCCCTTCTCCGGTTCTCTCTATTTTTTCTCCCCACTCTCTCTTTGCCTCTCTGCTCTCTATCTCACTCTCCTCTGTCTCCTAGTCCACATGCACCACTTCTTAAATAGGCCTAGGAGAAGGATCTACACACTTGACCCTTGAAATTCCAAGCATCACAAATGCCCTTTGAGATCTGAAACATCACAGCCGGCATTCCACTTCCAAAGAGCACAATATCAAAGGCCAATAAATATATGAGCAGCCAACCAACTTCATTCACACTGCTCAACACCACCGAACCTATTAAATCAACTAACCATAATTACTTTCTTTTTCTTTTTCAATATCACATGGACAAAACCCAACAAACACCCCCTTTTGTTCATGTGAAATCGCACCCCCTCGCTCGGATGCCTCACACCCCATCACTGCGTGAACGTCTAGTCATCTGCGACTTGCCTATTCACTTGCACCCGGCCGGAGCTATCACGTGAACGTCTAATCATCAACGACTTGCCTATTCACCCGCTCCAAGCGTAGGACCAGCACCATTTCCACTGCCACTCTGGTAAAGCGCCTGTGTCACCAACTCCCGGGTGTATCCTTGCTCCACCTAGAGTCACCATGGAATTTCCTTTTTCTTGTCCTTGGTCTGCCAGCCTAAATACCCACTCATTTACTCTTCACAAAATCCATGGTCATACACATACACATATATGCACGGCATCTCCATGCCACATGCACACATGCCATCACCATGACCATGAACATCCATACCCATACATACATACATGCTTGCACTCTCTTTTCTCTTCTCAGAGCACAAACACACACAGTGCGCCAACATCTCTTTCTTTTCCGAGAGCCCAACAAAGCAGCACGCCCCTTTTTGTGTTCCTTCCGGTGACTACCGTCCGGATCTGCAACCGTCGACTGCTCCAGGATTGCCAACCATCGGCTCTTCTCAGGATCGCTAACCATTAGCTCTGATACCAGATGTTGGGGATTATTCTCTGCGATCCCACCACGCACAACAAACGGAGGCGTAGCAATATAGATCAAACACGAATAAACACACACAATATACGTGGTTCGGCTTCAATGCCTACGTCCACGGAAGACAGATATTCCACTATGAAAAATAAGAGATTACAAACAAAGCCCGGAGCGCACGGCAACCCCCACAGGGGCTGCCCTCCCTCGTGCCCTTCTCCGGTTCTCTCTATTTTTCCTCCCCACTCTCTCTTTGCCTCTCTGCTCTCTATCTCACTCTCCTCTGTCTCCCAGCCCACATGCACCACTTCTTAAATAGGCCTAGGAGAAGGATCTACACACTTGACCCTTGAAATTCCAAGCATCACAAATACCCTTTGAGATCTGAAACATCACAGCCGGCATTCCACTTCCAAAGAGCACAATATCAAAGGCCAATAAATATATGAGCAGCCAACCAACTTCATTCACACTGCTCAACACCACCGAACCTATTAAATCAACTAACCATAATTACTTTCTTTTTCTTTTTCAATATCACATAGACAAAACATCACAGCCGGCATTCCACTTCCAAAGAGCACAATATCAAAGGCCAATAAATATATGAGCAGCCAACCAACTTCATTCACACTGCTCAACACCACCGAACCTATTAAATCAACTAACCATAATTACTTTCTTTTTCTTTTTCAATATCACATGGACAAAACCCAACAATAATGACATCATTAGGAACTTAAGCATGTTGGAAAAATTAGCAAAAAATATGTTTTAATTGAATTTAGAGTTACGGAGTATTAATTATTGCACTGCACAAAATAATTGGGGATCAATTGGTTGTTGGGCTACATGGCCCATGGCATAAGAACTATATAGTCCACGGCACGGCGGATTCAAATTCTCTCTCATTATTTTTCAGACCATCTAATTAAAAACGCGACATCTCATTAACGAGGTTATCTAGCGCTAGGGAGGCGAGGACACTTCGCCATCCCACACGCTTTAAAGCCAAACGACCTTGTTTTCAAGAAACGGAAACTTAAAGCGTTACTACCTGATTTACCTTTTCGATAAATTTCAATTTACTTTAAACCTAACGACATCCAGCCATCACCTCTTCCTCCATTGACCATTATGACCCTTCCGTCATCCTATATTACAGTTTTTCTCTCAACGCGTTTGGGCATTTTGTTGTTATTATTCAAAATTTTTTCCCTTTTTTAGGTATTATTATTATTATTATTATTATTATTATTATTATTATTATTATTATTGATTCCTCTAGTCTAAATTTATAAGTACATAACAATAATAAAAAGCTTTAAAATTTTGAATATAGACTAAAATAATCCAAAAAAACATGTTCTACCACCTTGTAACCTGCATATTTGACGCAAAACTTTGTGAAAAATATTGCAAGACCAAAACAATTTTAAGTCAAGACCAAAACAATTTTAAGGAATCTGGGCGTGCTGGCACAGATTTATAGCACCGCTAAGCCCTTTACATCAGCCAATAACCAAAATCACAAAGCCCAGTCACACCAACTCAACTTGACAACAACTAGGAAACAGAAAGAGAGACAGAGAGAAAAATCACTGATACTTTCTACTATGTGGAGCCCAGTATCAAATGTGTGGAGCATACGGAAATATGTGGTGTCAAAAGGTGTTGGCACACCATGTGTCGGATCACTGAACAAGACGAGACAACGCGATGCAGAAAAAAGAGTGCCCTATATATTTTATGTGATATTTATACAAAGGGATTTCAGTAGTTGATTTGTGTTTTTATTTTTGGTGAATTCTCTTCGATGTCGGAGAAGGCAACAGCGCCAACAGGTGTACTCGATTTTCGCTCACCCCTCATATTTTTGTTATTTTACAAATAAACATTAAAAGCGTGAATTATAAGCAACGTAGAGTGGACGTAATTTGTTACACAAAATAAGTATGGTTGCAAAATCATAACAATAACGAGGGCTTTTTTTTTTTTGAAATCTCTACCACCCGGATTTCTTTCTCAATCCCCTCAAAATTCTAGTTCGTTCACAGCTCACAACAAATTTTTTTTTTCTAAAGAATTTTCTTAGTGTTTTATCAATTGAATTTCATAGGAGAATCAAAGTATCAACGTGTTTCACGTCTTCCACCATTGGAACATTTTGTGGTACTCATCATGGTCACATATATAGTGGTCCAAGTCCATGATCGATCCATCTTGTACAGCCCCATAGTTTTTATGGTTCCCATGGCATTGGACTAGATTTTATTGGCGGTTCGGAAATAACCCAAAAGTTGTTTTCATGTGATCAATTGGTGTAGAACTAAGCCACATCATTTGCGTGCGGAAATTCAAACAGGAGCGTAAGCGTGAAAGTGCGTTTTTGAGGCACAGCTCAAACTACTAAAATCTAAGAAAGCGAGTATTGAGTGTGCGAATACAGTGCAAGGAATAAAAGCGAGAGCGCAAGACATTTTGAAGGATTATGTGACTAAAGAAGAAGAAGAAGAAGAAGGGAGGTGATATATATATGAAATTTTTAAAATGGACTTGACACCTTACAAAACTAAGAGATAGACTTGTGAGCTTATGAAATTCACATAATGGACCTAAGACCAATTTTTTATATATATTATTAATATATATTAATAAAATGAGTCTGCTCACCAACTAAATATCACATGAACACCAAATCATTCCGACAACGAAATATGTCAAACAATGACATAAAATGAGACGATTTTGCACTAAATTTCTTTTTTGTTGCTTTTTTACCTTCTTTTTTTTTTTTAATAGAATTAGTTCTTCTATTTTTGTTTTGTTTTTATGTTGGTACCTAAAATGAGTTTTTTGCGATCGAGGAGAGGAGAGTTTTCTTGTACTCTTCGACGCTGAATCATTGAATATATTTCTTTTTCGATTGCACTCGATTTTATTTCTTTATCATTTAAGATGAATGAATTTTTTTTGATAGGCAATAAAAATTTTATTAGAAAAACTTGACAAAAGGTACATCAAATTTTATCAAAAAAAGATTTTGCACTCAACTTTCTTTTAGTAATACATTACGATATTTTCCAGTTTCCATTAGCCGAAGCTAAAATCAGTAATTTTTCCTTCTCTGTACATATTAAGATAATTTAGTTTCGTTGAATACATAACATAGAAGGATATTTTTGTAATTACTTAAATTAAACAAACGTTAAAAACATGACTATAAGAAACACGGAGTGGACGTAATAAGAGTTTTCTGAAATCTCTAGCACGCAGATTTTTTCTCTCTGATAGACTCAAAACCCTAGTCCGCCCACTACTCGCAACAGTTTTCTCTAAGGATTTTCTTAGTGTTTTACCAAATGAATTCCACAGGAGAATCAAAGTATAGTATTAACGTGTTTCACGGCATCCACCATTAGAATGTTCCTGTGGATTGTCTTCCAAGTCCCTAGTTTCTGTGGTTCCCAAGAAATTGGAAATAGGCCGCCAAAAAGTTGTTTACAGGCTTTCATTTTTCTTCGAGATAGATAGCTAACATGCTGTCCACACCTCACCTAACTCAACTGTAGAAGACAAAATTGGCATTTTGTTCACTAGTCTAGATCATTTATACCAACTTATCTTGGCGCGCGCGCACATATGTATGTGGTATATACAGTCAGACTACGGGTACGTCAGATATACATTTGAATAATCGGAGTCGTTCAATTTGTTGAAAATGTATATTGAAGGGTCTCTGAAAATAAATCGGCCCGGTCAAATATTATTAAGGACTTAACCATTTCTTCAATTTTTGTTCACTATATATAACTTCAGGGACAAAAAAATTGGACGAATTGATCAAGCCCTCGTATTTCCAAATAATACCTAATTGGGGATCAATTGGTTGTTGGGCTACATGGCCCATGGCATAAGAACTATATAGGGGGTGTTTGGGAGCCTACTTTTTGACTTTTCATTTTTAACTTTTCGACTTTTTGACTTTTTGAATTATAGTCATAATGTATTTTGAATTTGGTAGAGTGTTTGGATGATATGTACAGAATACTTTTTGCAACAAGAATAGTGTTTGGGAGTTGTGTGATGAAAATGAATTATGAGTTGATTTTTTACCATGTTGCCCCAAGGGCATAGGGATTATTTTCATTGCGTCTCGCTCTCATCCTCCTCCTCTCTCTTCCGTCTTCCTCTTTTCTTCCACCATTTATTTCACCTTCACTCTCTCTCCTCTGAACATAAATTTGCAGAGAAAAATATTGGGTTTCAAACCTTGAAATTAGTGAATACTAGAGCAAAAGCACTGAAATTATTGAATACTGACACTGGGTTTCAAACCCAATTTTCAATTACTTGCTAAACCTAACAAGTACACTGTAAATTTTTCCCAGAAAATCGTGAGAAAGAGCAAGAAAGGGGTTTCAGGAAGCAAAATAACTCATACCCATCTCTCTCTCTCTCTCTCTCTCTCTCTCTCTCTCTCTAGTCATGGCGAATACAAGATATTCTGGAGATCCAAATAAGGGTTTTGTAGAATTATCCCAAAACTGAGAGGTTATGGATGTCTTTTGGTGTGGATGGAAATCGAAAATGAGAATGAGAAAAGCTCCTCGGGAGCTCTTTCTCACTTCTCTTCTCCATTCTTAAAATCTGAGAACCCATTCTCAGAAAACCCATTCTTCTGTTCTCAGCCAAACAGGCAAAATGGGAAAAAGAGAAAGGAAAAATGCAAAAATGAAGCTGCCAAACACCCCCATAGTCCACAGCAGGGTAGATTCAAATTCTCTCTCATTATCTTTTGGACCATCTAACTAAAAATGTGACATCTCATTAACGAGGTTATCCAGCACTAGGGAGACGAGGCCACTTCGCCATCCCACACGCTTTAAAGCCGCACGACCCTGTTTTCAAGAAACGGAAACTTAAAGCGTTACTGCCCAATTTACCTTTTTGATAAATTGCAATTTACTTTAAACCTAAAAATTTTACCAATTTTACTTTAAACCAAACGACATCCAGCCATCACCTCTTCCTCCATTGACCATTATGACCCTCCCGTCATCCTATATTACAGTTTTTCTCTCGACGCGTTTGGGCTTTTTGTTGTTATTACTCAAATTTTTTTCCCTCTTTTAGGTATTATTATTATTTATTTTTTTTTTTTTATTTTTTTTTTTATTATTTTAGATTCCTCTAGTCTGAATTTTTAAGTACATAATTATAATAAAAGGCTTTAAAATTTTGAATATAGACTAAAATAATCCAAAAAAACATGTTCTACCACCTCGTAACCTGCATAGTTGACGCCAAACTTTGTGAAAAATATTGCAATACCAAAACAATTTTAAGTCAAGACCAAAACAATTTTAAGGAATCTGTGCGTCCTGGCACAGATTTATAGCACCGCTAAGCCCTTTACATCAGCCAATAACCAGAATCACAAAGCCCAGCCACACCAACTCAACTTGACTACAACTAGGAAACAGAAAGAGATACAGAGAGAAAAATCACTGATACTTTCTACTATGTGGAGCCCAGTACCAAATGTGTGGAGCATACGGATCCAAAATATGTGGTGTCAAAAGGAGTTGGCACACCATGTGTTGGATCACTGAACAAGACGAGACAACGTGATGCAAAAAAAAGAGTTTCCTATATATTTTATGTGATATTTATACAAATGGATTTCAGTAGTTGATGTGTGTTTTTATTTTTGGTGAATTCTCTTCGATGTCGGAGAAGGCAACAACGCCAACAGGTGTACTCGATTTTAGCTCACCCCTCATATTTTTGTTACTTTACAAATAAACGTTAAAAACGTGAATTATAAGCAACGTAGAGTGGACGTAATTTGTTATCCGAAATAAGTATGGTTGCAAAATCATAACAATAATAAGGGTTTTTTTTTTTTTTTTTGAAATCTCTACCACGCGGATTTCTTTCTCAATCCCCTCACAATTCTAGTTCGTTTCACAGCTAACAACAATTTTTTTTTTGTTTTTTTCTAAAGAATTTTCTTAGTGTTTTACCAATTGAATTTCAAAGGAGAATCAAAGTATTAGCGTGTTTCAGGTCTTCCACCATTGGAACATTTTGTGGTACTCATCATGATCACATATATAGTCTTCCAAGTCCATGATCGATCCATCTTGTACAGCCCCATAGTTTTTATGGTTCCCATGGCATTGGACTAGATTTTATTGGCGGTTCGGAAATAAGCCAAAAGTTGTTTTCATGTCATCAATTGGTGTAGAACTAAGCCACATCATTTGCGTGCGGAAACTCAAACAAGAGCGTAAGCGTGAAAGTGCGTTTTTGAGACACATCTCAAACTACTAAAATCTGCGAAATTGAGTATTGAGTGCACGAATACAGTGTAAGGAATAAAAGCGAGAGCGCAAAACATTTTGAAGAATTATGTGACTAAAGAAAAAGAAGAAAGGGAGGTGATATATATATGAAATTTTTAAAATGGACTTGACACCTTACAAAACTAAGAGATAGACTTGTGAGCTTATGAAATTCACATAATGGACCTAAGACCAATTTTTTTATATATATTAATAAAATGAGTCTGCTCATCAAATAAATATCACATGAACACCAAATCATTCAGACAACGAAATATGTCAAACAATGACATAAAATGAGACGATTGTGCACTTAATTTCTTTTTTGTTGCTTTTTTACCTTCTTTTTTATTTTATTTTTTCTTAGAATTAGTTCTTCTATTTTTGTTTTGTTTTTATGTTGGTACCTAAAATGAGTTTTTTGCGAGGAGGGGAGAGTTTTCTTGTACTCTTCGACGCAGAATCATTGAATATATTTCTTTTTCGATCGCACTCGATTTTATTTCTTTATCATTGAAGATGAATGAATTTTTTTTATAGGCGATAAAAGTTTTATTAGAAAAACTTGGCAAATGGTACATCAAGTTTAATATAAAAAAAAAAAAAAAATTGTACTCAACTTTCTTTTAGTAATACATTACGATATTTTCCAGTTTCCATTAGCCGATCAAAACTAAAATCAGTAATTCTCCCTTCTTTGTACGTAGTAAGATAATTTAGTTTCGTTGAAAGCATACATAGAAGGATATTTATATAATTACTTAAATTAAACAAACGTTAAAAACATGAATATAAGAAACGCGGAGAGAACGTAATAAGGGTTTTCTAAAATCTCTAGCACGCAGATTTTTTCTCTCCTATAGACTCAAAACCCTGTCCGCCCACAGCTCGCAACGGTTTTCTCTAAGAATTTTGTTAGTGAATTCCACAGGAGAATCAAAGCATAGTATTAACGTGTTTCACAGCATCCACCATTAGAATGTTCCTGTGGATTGTCTTCCAAGTCCCTAGTTTCTGTGGTTCCCATGAAATTGGAAATAGGCCGCCAAAAAGTTGTTTACAGGCTTTCATTTTCCTTCTAGATAGATAGCTAACATGCTGTCCACAACTCACCTAACTCAACTGTAGAAGACAAAATTGGCATTTTGTTCATTAGTCTTGATCATATATACCAACTTATCTTGGCGCGCGCACATATGTATGTGGTATATACAGTCAGACTACGGGTACATCAGTTTTACATTCGAATGATCGGAGTCGTTCAATTTGTTGAAAATGTACATTGAACAGTCTCGATTTGGAAAAAAATCGGCTCGGTCAGATATTATTAACGACTTAATCATTTCATTCAATTTTTGGTCACTATAACTTTAGGGACAAAAAATTGGACAAATTGATCAAGCCCTCATGATTTCCGAATAATAGCTAATTCTTAAACAAATTTAGTGAGCGAATTCAAATAGATTTTAAACAAATTTAACGGCTCCAATCACTTGTGTGGAACCCCGAGATGGGTCCTAAATTTTATTTTGGGTACCTAAATACGGTTTCAAGGTTGTGGTTAGAATCAGGGACTTTGTTAACGGGATTGCTCCCTACTAGAACTCATTGTTGAAACCTCCCAAGTGCTATCAAATTTGATTAAAAAAATGCTATAACCTCAAATAACTTTACACAAACAAATACTCACACAACATTTGCCAAGGGGGCCCACACAAACTTAGCATTGTTGAATTTCATTGGGCCAACCTATTCGGGGTTTTAAAATAGGTCTCCCACTAGTAGACGTAGGTTTAATCTCATAGAGAATAGCCAATATGTACGTAAGTTGGCTCGAACACTTTTACTCATCAAAATATATGCAAATAGATAGGGATATGTGTGACAAAAAATTAAGGAGTACTTCACCTTACATTTTACAGCTTCGGGACGATCGAGGCACGACAACCAATGGTGAGGGCTGGCCGAACGAGAGAGTTGCCGATTCTCCGACATTGATTTGCGGATAAAATTTGGTGTCGATCTTTCTTGGGAAAATAACGATCCAGGACATGTTTTGATAATTAATACCCACCAATGACATGCTGAGAACATTTGTTAATACTGAAAATGTTTTTAGCAGGTATTAATTATCAAAACACGTCATTGGCCTTCATTTTCCCATCTTTCTTATCTACAATCATCGAGAAAGAACGAATTTATATACTCTAATAGCAAAGAACTGTGTATGGCCGGAATGGGGGATGCTGCCAAGCAGCACCCTGAAAGCGGTGCAAAGTGGCCGATTCGGTCGTTCATCTCGGCAATCGACGACTCAGATTTTAACTGATCCGATTTAGATTTGTATGCAATTTGTATACACATAGATTCGATCCAAGCCGTCCGTGTCGAATCAATCGCTCTGCACACGCTCGGCAGTGTCCCCAGGTCTGAACCGGAATGGGGGATGCTCATCAGTTGACGGATTTAATTATTAGTATTTGTCAAGTTTTGTTTTGATACGCTAGGTGAAGACTTCTGTGATATGGTAATTACAACGTAATGACATCATTAGGAACTTAAGCATGTTGGAAAAATTAGCAAAAAATATGTTTTAATTGAATTTAGAGTTACGGAGTATTAATTATTGCACTGCACAAAATAATTGGGCGGATCAAAAAAATTGGTTGTTGGGCTACATGGCCCATGGCATAAGAACTATATAGTCCACAGTAGGGCGGGATTCAAATTCTCTCTCATTATCTTTTGGACCATCTAACTAAAAACGTGACATCTCATTAACGAGGTTATCCAGCGCTAGGGAGGAGAGGCCACTTTGCCATCCCACACGCTTTAAAGCCGAACGACCTTGTTTTCAAGAAACGGAAACTTAAAGCGTTACTGCCCGATTTACCTTTTTGATAAATTGCAATTTACTTTAAACCTAAAATTTTTTATCAATTTTACTTTAAACCTAACAACATCCAGCCATCACCTCTTTCTCCTTTGACCATTATGACCCGTCCGTCGTCCTATATTACAGTTTTTCTCTCGACACATTGGGGCTTTTTGTTGTTATTATTCCCAATTTTTGCCTTTTTTAGTTACTATTATTATTTATTATTGGTTCCTCTCGTCTGAATTTATAAGTACCGAATTATAATAAAAAGCTTTAAAATTTTGAATACAGACTAAAATAATCCAAAAAAACATGTTCTACCACTTCGTGACCTTCATATTTGACGCAAAACTTTGTGAAAAATATTATTAGACCAAAACAATTTTAAGTCAACCCTCGTATAAGAGAACAAAAACAATTCTTAAATCAATTGTTGTGACGCAAAAAAGACAATAGCATATGAAGTATGTAGGTGATGCATCAGTGATGACATCATCTCATGGAAAAAATTGCTGTTGTTTGAGTAATTATTCCATGTCCCTGGAACACCAAACTCTTCTCTACCGCATATTTGTGTGGACGCCACATGTACATTTTGTGGTGTGGACCGCACAAATTTGTGGCGGAGAAAGAGTTTGGAGTACCATATAACAATGTCTCAGAGAGATTTGAATAATTTTTCGATTAGTGGGAATGGGGGAGTATTGGGAGTTAATTTAAACACAAAAATAATGAGAAAATAAAGTGCTAGAGGATCTGAATCTTGGTTGGGCATGTCCGTTTCAGATGTGACAATTACTCTTTTAATATATTTTTCTCACCAATAATTTTTGTCACATCTGTTCTTAGATTTTAGAGTTAGAGGGCGTTTCCGTTAAGTTAAAAATTGTGAACTATTTCTTGTAGTATTTTGTAGTCAAGTTATTATTACTATACTAAAAATTTAGATAATGTAGCGGGTTAGTTGAAGAAAATGTTTCAGATATTTCAGTTTAGCAAAAACAACTTAATTTCTTACCAAAAAAAAAATATTAAGGTTAGTAGTAACAACTTTTCAAAAACTACTCCCTCCGTCCCAATTTAATAGTCTATTTCGAAAATTCGTATCACTTTTCAATTGATTATATCTTGTAATTAATAACATTTTGTGTGATTTTTAAAAACATTATATTACAGAGCTAATCGAGATCTATCCAACAAAATTCATATTGAATATAAAATTCATTATCAATTGAAAGACATAACGACTTTTTATCTGATTAAAATAGAGTGCCGAACTACTAAATTGGGACGAAAGAAATTAGCCCTTGTTCGGTTTGGAATTTCAAACCCAGGATTTTGGATAAAGTAACTTTTCTACTTTTTTTCTCTCTAACTTTTCAATCATTACTTTCATTTTTCACTCTATCTCTCTCTACTTTTTACCTCTCTCCACAATCATTACTCTCATTTCTCTCTCTACCTTTATTCAAAAACACAACTCAAAACCCACAACCGAACAAAGCCGAAACGGGGATTCCTCTTATCTTACCGTTCAAAACATGAGTTCCAAAAGAAAAGGAAAGAGAAGTAAATTTCGCGGTGGGGGACAACGTCAAATCGATCGTGTCAGTTTTTCCTACTCGGATATATTCGACAAAGTCGTGGGTGGTCTTTTCTAATTCTACCCAAATAATCATAAAAGAAGGAGAAATTTTTAGCACGTCATCTGGCTGACGAGATGTTTGAACGGACACGTTTGCTGTGTTTGGTTTGGTTTTTGAAAATTTTTTTTTAAAATAGTAGGGGTAATAAGTGGAGAGAGATAGAGAGAGAAATGGTAGAAGTAGGGGGAATCTAGGGAGAATCTAGTAGGTATTTTTTGAAAAATACTTTTTGAAAAGTGAAAGAAACAAGGCATAGTCGTTTAAAAATGTATTAGACGATGTAGATTGAAACACTCTCTTTCCTCTTACTCTCCATATTCTCTCCTATTTTTCTCTCTAAATTCGAGCTGTCAAAAATAAAAATAGACGGTCCGAATGTACCGAGCGGACAGTATGTGATACTTGCTCGGCACTAAAAAATTTCTCATAAAGAAGAGTCAGAAATTGGTCACGTCATGAGAGAAGCAGCCACAGCCTAATGAAGGAGAAATTATTCAGTGCCCTTGAGGCAACACGTGTCCTTGCCCCGCACATCCGAGCCTTCCGTTCGGTACCCGGACGGCTCGGATTTAGTGAGAGAAAGGAGAGAGAGAAAGGGGAGAGAGAAAGGGGGAGAGAGGGTGTTTTAATCTCGTCCGTTCGGTACCCGAACGGACGGCTCGGATGTGCCCGAGGGGCACCACGTCAGCTCCTGCCCCAAGGGCACCGAATAATTTCTCCTAATGAAGCCATGCGATTATTCAATTCTTTCATCGACATGACATCATCATTTGAATATTCAACTAACTTGTTAGACAAGGCGCGCGCTCTCTCTCTCTTTTTTGGGAAACTGGGCCTTCATAAAACTCGGTTCCGTAAATGGAAGCAGGGTTCTAGACTGGAAAAAATAAAGAAAGAAAGAAAGAATTTGAGCAGGAAAAAAACCTGGGATGGGATTCTATCGAGTTTTTGGCTGAAATATCCATAATTTTTCGATGGGAAATTCTAGCGACACATTAATGTGTCACATCTTAATTATATATCTCTCACATGCATGTATTGGAATTTCACAATATATGCTAGAAACCCGCATAATTCCATCTAGTTTGTGCTTAAAGTCTTATCTTTAGTTATCGGTCAGTCCCAAACCCAGATAAAGCAGGAGGGTTGTGCGTTAGGTAACTGACAGTCAGCACGTAAAAAACCTGTGGGATCTTTATGACATGAATCCAAATATGAAAACGAGACATGCTAGGGCGTTCCTTTTAAGCGCCGCATTGTGCCTGCCTTCGGGTGCTTCGAAAAATGAGCAAGGGGCGCCGGTGTGGTGATAAGTGAGCAAGGGTTCTCGCGCATGCCTGGATGAGTGAGGGTAAAGAAGCTAGCCTATGATTATATGACTCGTTTAGCAACTTGGAATATAGAGTCATTAACAGGTAGGACTAGGGAGCTAGTTGTGTAACGCCCCGACTTTTCGGGTGCAATATAAAATAATTTCTCAAGAAAAATTGTTAAATAAATATGATTTTTCAAAATAAAGCTTTTGCGAATACAATCTCAAGATAGTTTTACGGAATCAAAATACATTAACTTCAGAGCTGACTCTAATCTTGATACGAATCCTAAGCATCCTCGATCTTCATTACTGATACTCTTTCCATGTCGAACTGCATCATCGCTGAATCTCTTCCATTGAATCCTGCGCCCTCTAGCAAATTGATCGCCGAAGCAATCAATTTGCCAGGATACAGACGTATCCGTGAGTGATAAATCTCCCAGTAAAATAATCCTACCCAACCACCCCTCTTACTTTACAGCTAGCAGGCAAACAGAATATATATGGTGCGAAAAAGTAAAACAGAGATAATTCACATAACTTGATTCATTGCTATCCATTAACTTAATCTGAAATCTAAGATCTCTCCACGAGATCTTTCCTCCCCAACCGCTAGCCATATCCCGTCCCATGAGATCACTTCCTTTTGCTGTCGCAGATACACCTAAGTTATGTACCGAGTATGCATCCCAATAACTACAACAAAGGGTAAGCTTATCATGCCGTTATATCGCTAGGGTTCGCCTATCTTATAAACCACATCACAATTCTTTTCATAATCATCACTGGGCTTACTTTGCCAGTCTATCAAATCATCACTGGACACCCGCCAGTCTATCAAATCATCGCTGGACACCCGCCAGTATCAATTCTCATCACAATTTCATCATATCACAACATCACGCCTGCAGGCAACCTCTAAACAGAAATAAATTTCACAATTTATCCATTACTTAACATCGCCTAAGTGATTCTATTTCTCATACCACCCCATGTCCCTAGGGTCCAATCTAACATTCAAATTAAGTATCAACACAATATCAATCTCAATAATAATTGAAAACGAATGACAGGTCAAAACAATTATTAAGCAATGAAATCACATAACCTTTTATGACTGGGCCGTTCTTAATCTCGTATGGTCACAAAGTCATTAAGAATGTAAGAATTATTTAATTAAGATTTAAAAATAATTTTCTAGACTTTCGTTAATTAATTATAAGTAATTAAGTTAATTAAACACTAATTAAATACATTAATTAGGTAAAAATATTAAAATAATTATCGTAATCCTAATAAGGGTCCTAAAGGTCCTCTATAACAAGTTCAAGTCTTAAAAGTTGGGTTTGAACGCTCACGGATTTATTTTGAATAAAAGATTCAAGTTAATAGGCAAAATAAGATTAAATAGACAATAAATGATTAAATATTTAATAATATTTTTATATTTACAGAATAACATTATGGGGCTGTAAAAAGTATAAATAAAATTATTTGGAATTTTAAACCTTCTTTATAATATTTTACGGTATTATTATTAAGAAACAATACTTAAATAATAATAAATAGTTAATTAAATAAATAAAATTTTATTTTAACAATATATCACTTTTGAGCTGGCAAGAGTCTAAGAAAAATATTTTCGATATTAAAAATAATTTTTTTAAGGTCGTTATTAATTTTCGTTTATAACTTTAGTTAAAAATTAAATAAATAGCTAAATATATAAATTAACTACGAAATCAGCAAGTTATGACCTTTAACATGTTGGGAGTCTAGGAAAATAGTTTGGGTAATTATAGATTAGTTTATAAGGTCGTATTGATTTTTTGTTTACAAACGATTACACAATTACAAACAGAAATTTAATAAATATAAGATTAAATAAAAAATTATGAAACTAACAAGGTATGAACTTTAGAATGTGGGTAACCTAGGATAAAAATTTCGGGACCAAATACGATGTTTAAAAGGTCGCACGATCAATTCGAAACGGAAGCAAAAACATGCGCACGGTCGGAGTAATGGAGTTTGCTGCCGCAAACTCCAATTTCTGGTTCTTGCGGCTGGCTTGTCCCGAAGTTCGCGGCCGCAAGGTCGCGGGCTGTTTTTTATTTTTTTCGTTTTTTTCATTCGTTTCAATGCATGGGAGTACGGGGGTCCTTGGGTTATGTCTAATAAACATAAATATATTTAGAGGAGGGCTCGGATTGAATTATAGTACCTCGGTTCGGATTAAATTCGTTTTCGATCGAAAACTTGAATTTGGAGAAGACGACTTCAATTCCGTCGATCGGGGAACCTTGGGACCGAATTGGATGATGTTTGGAGATCCTTGGGATTGTAGGGAGTAATTCAATTGATCAATTTGAGTCTCGGACGAACGAAACCACGAAACCCACTTTTCTCTCTCTCTTTTTCTCTCTCTACAATTCTATGGAATATAGTTCGGGTTTTTCTTCTCTCTCTGGCTCTGTGGAACGTGGTGGGGTGATGTGCGTGCCCTAGGGTCGGAGTAGTGTATATATATATGAGAATTGGATGAGTTTCGAATTAAAACGAGTCCTAACGGTATCGGGTTTTTGCATGGGCGAATTACGCACGAATTTTGGGTCATGGAGGAGGTAGAGATTGAGTAGGAGAATGAGGGAGAATATAGGCGTGCATGCATGCATTTATATGTATGTATATATTGACAAAATAATTTTTAAGAGGTAATTAGATAGAAAACTATTTTTTTTGTAATTACCTACTATTTATTTAATAAGGAAATTATTGGAATTAAATAATATTTTTAATATTTTTATTAATTTAAGATTTTCGGGTTATTACAACAATCATACGGTCACAAGTTAATTAATGTAACCTTTAAATAAATTTTAATCACCAAAAATAAATCTAGGTTTTAGTCGAATTATATTTTTATAAATAATCCATTACTTATAGACTATTTAGTTAAAATAATAATTTCTTTATTCGAAAAAAATTGGGTTGAAATTCCGGGTCGTTACAAGTTGACACCATGCTTAGGAGAAGGATTAGTATAGCTTACCTTCAGAAGACTAAGTAGGTCGAGGAGAAAACTAGGGAGATAGATGACACAGTTATAAGCTTTACTATACGAGTAAGGATAGACATAGAAAAGAGGTAGGTATCGTAGTAGATAAACACTTGAAAGATTCGATAGTTACAGTCACGAGAAAAGGAGATCGGATTATTTTAGTTAAGTTTGTGATCGGATGGAGCATAGTTAATATTATTAGTGCTTACACACCCCAAGTAGGTTTGGATGATCTTACTAAAAAGCAATTCTGGGAGTAGATGGATGACGTGGTTCAAGATTGCTTTTAGGGAGAAACTATCTATAGGAGGCGATTTCAATGGTCATCTGGGAGTGCTTAAGTAAGGGTATGAGAAGGTGCATGGTGGCTTTGAATTTGGTGACCTTAACGAAAATGGTTGGAGAATTTAAGATTTTGCAGTAACTTTTGACGTTATAGTGGGGAATACTCTCTATAGGAAGAGAGAAGATCATTTAATTACCTTTAAAAACGGAGGCAATAGAAGCCAAATCGACTATTTTTTTGCTAGAGGTGCAGACCACTTGACATGTAAGGATTGTAAGATTATCCCCGGAGAGTGTCTAGTGACACAACAAAGACTTTTGATATTAGATATTTGTCTCAAGGGGAATATTAGAAGTAGAAAGAAAACTAGATACCCACGAACCAAGTGGTGGGGCCTAAGAGGGGAGAAACTAGAGGTATTTAAGAAATGAATATCTCAAGAAGCACGGTGGGGAGTGGTGACTTGGGGGCGATTTGGTTGACGAAATTGTTTAACAAGATTATTATGATTAGAAAGACGTCCAACGAATGGAGAAGGAGGACGGTAGTATCTATCTATAAGAATAAAGGAGATATTCAAAACTGCAACAACTATAGTGGTATTAAATTGATGAGTCATGCGATGAAATTATGAGAAAGAATTACTGAGTATCGCTTGATGATGGTGACTACGGTGTCAGAGAAACAGTTTGGATTTATGACTAAAAGGTCAACCATGGAAGCTATCTACCTATTAAGGAGAATGGTAGAAAAACACATAGCAAAGAAGAAGGATCTCCATATGGTTTTCATAGATTTAGAAAAAACTTATGATACGGTGCCTAGAGACATCATATGGCAGGTTCTAGAGAGAAAGGTGCGACCAAATGTTATATCCAGGTGATTAGAGACATGTATGAGGGTGTCGTCACTAACATTCGATCACCAGTATGGGAAATGAGTGAATTTTCAATCACTGTAGGATTGCACCAAGAGTCAGTCTTGAGCCCGTACCTCTTTGCCTTAGTTATGGATGAATTAACTAGAAACTTTCAGGAGGATATCCCATGGTGTATAATATTTGCAGATGACATTGTCCTTGTAGATGAAACTGCTAGAGGTGTTAATACGAAATTAGAAATTTGGAGGGAAGCATTAGAGTCAAAGAGTTTTCGAATAGGAAAAAAACTGAGTATATGGTGTGTAAGTTTAGTGGCACCAGCAGTGCGCATGAAGAAAATGTGATGATCCAAGACCGGGAGATACCTAAGAGTGATTATTTTAAGTACTTAGGTTCAATTATTAGTAGTGATGGGGAGATTGCCTATGATGTGACTTATAGGATTCAAGTGGGGTGACTGAAGTAGAGGAGCACTACGGGTGCACTGTGTGATAAGAGGATACCCACAAAATTGAAGGAAAAATTTTATAGAATTGCCATCGGTCCAGCGATACTTTACGAGACGAATATTGGCCTATTAAGAAATAACAGGTGAACAAGATTAGTGTAGCAGAAATGAGAATGTTAAGGTGGATGTGTTGTAAGACTAGACCGAGACATGATTAGAAATGAAACGGTTCGTGAGATAGTAAATGTAGCACCTATAGAAGAGAAGTTTGCTTACGATTGAACCTCGCCTTCCAATAAGGTTGAAATACCCGAAGCGTAGGGCTAGGTCGTTGCTCGCATAATAACCGGAAGACCGGAATCGTTCCCACAGAGAATTCGATAACAGCTTGATTCGGATTGAAGGTTTTATGGTCGGTTTGCAGCCTTTAAGCCGACTAACTGTCGGTTTTGCTTTGAAAGGTGGAAAGACTAAAATGAAGACTAGAGTTTTGCTTATTTAACTTAAAGAGGCAAGTCTAGGGATCTTCTAACCCTTGACAAAGGCCATTACCGGTTCTCGATTATAACTCAGGCGAGAGTCACGACCGCGTGCTCATGCCCGGAAGATTAGCTTTATTGACTATGTTTATCAAAAGATGTGATTTTCCGAAGGCGAACCAACTTGTTTAAATCATTTGTCGAGTCCAAAGGAGGCCACAAGCCCTCGACATGCTATTTGCCAAGACCGCTTGACAAGCGGCATACCAAGGAGTTAACACCCCTAAGTTTAGACCGAATTTGCAAAGCAAGTTCTATTCCGAAAATCATGCATTCAAGCCCGATGGCTCGAGAACCAATTAACAACCTAAGTCTTTGGGAAAGATTATCCCGAGACTTAGCCTAACGACTACTCATTCATAGCTAAGGCATAAATGAAAGCATAAAAGCAAGACATAATTTTTAGCCGATAGAATCGAAAACAAACTTGATTTTTATAACAACCTTAACCGTGGCTACAACATTAATGAACGACGAATTAACAAATAACTTGAACTTACCTAGGTACTTGAAGAAATTAGGAAGAAAACCTTAGAGCTTTAATGGAGGTAAGTTAAGAAAGTGGAAGACTTCAAAAAGGAGAAGACAAGAGAGAGATACAAGAGTGAGAGGGTGAGGTATTTATACACATGGCCCAGTCTCTCACTCTGCACGTCCTAAAAATATCCCAAAAGAAGTGCAAAATATCCAAAAGAGAGCTTCGGCCTGAAGTCCATAGTATAGGGATATATCATGCAATAAGGACATCAATAATTTCTTTGCTGCCTCTTTTCATTATGTATCGATACAGCTGTTTTTCCTGTATCGATACCGCTTCGCTATGGCCTGCCTCTCAAGTTTTTGGCCATGGCTTGCCTGGCTGCCTTCCATAGTGTCCCGACGGCCTTCCAGATGCCTGGCAGGCACCGCCAAGTGGCCGAGTGATCCTTCCAATGCCCGATGGCCAAAATCTACCGGGCAAAAACGCTTGAATACCCTCAAGGGTTGCACCGGGCATCAAAACATGCCTTTAAGATGTGTTTTGCCTGAAAATGCTCAAAAGAAACCTTACGCGCAAAATGACTTAAAACGACGGTTAAAAGAAAGAAACCAATCTAAAGCGGGACTAAGCGCACCAATTATCTACAATAATGGGTGCTTATCAAAGTTGAGAGAAAATAGGCTAAGGTAGTTTGAGCATGTCTACCGCAGATCAGAAAATGCGGTAGTTAAGAGATCGGATAGAATAGATTTGGATGGCAATGTTATGGGGAGAGGTAGACTGAAATTGATATTAGATATTGTGGTGCGCAAAGATATGAGTATATTACGTCTGTGTGAACAAGTGGCTTTTGACAGAGCCCAATGGCAGAAACGGATTCATATAGCCGACCCCAAGTGATTGGGACATAAGATTCGGTTTGGTTTGATTTTGGTACGCTAGAAACCCGCTTGTATATGAAAGGAATATGGTTGAGATGTGATAAATTGACATGCCCCTAGCATCTCTCTTTTTCGATTAGTGGGGATGTGGAAGTATTGGAGTTAATTTAAACACGAAAATACTGAGAGACTAAATTACGAGAGGATCCGAATCTCGGTTGGGCATGCCCGTTTGAGGTGTGACAATTTTACTCTTTTCAATTGTTTTTCTCACCAATAATTTTTGTCGCATCTGTTCTTAGATTTTAGAGTTAGAGGGTGTTTCCGCTGAGCTAAAAATTGTAAACTATTTCTTGTAGTAGTAATTTGTAATCATATTGTTTTCACTAAACCAAAAATTTAGAAAATATACCGTGTTAGTTGAAGAAATTGTTTCAGATAGTTCAATTTATCAAAAATAACTTAATTTCTTACCAAAAAAAAATATTAAGGTTAGTAGTAACAACTTCACAAAAACTACTCCTTCTGTCTCAATTTAATAGTTCCATTTGAAAATTTGTGTCACTTTTTAACTGATTACATCTTGTACTCTCTCTGTCCCTTTTTTATACTCCAGTATTCCATTTTAGGCGATCCCTTAATAAATGTTCATTTTGTAAAGTTAGTGGGTAAAAGTTGGTATATTGTCTATTTTGTCTCTAAAAGTAGATTCCTTTTTAAAAAGTAAATGAGTAAAAGAGTAATGATGATGAGTAAGTAGGAAAAGTAGAGGAAAAAGTTGATGTGAAAGGTATAATGATTATATCTTTTTAATAAGTTGGAGTTACGAAACAGGACACTTAAAAAGGGACAGAGGGAGTAATTAATAACGTTTTTTGTGATTTTAAAAATATTGTATTACAGAACTAATCGAGATCTATCAAATAAGATTCATATTCGATATAAAATTTATTACCAATTAAAATACATAATTACTTTTTATTCTATTAAAATAGAATGGTGAACTATTAAATTGGGATAAAGGAAAGAATAAATTGTACCTAGTGCAAATTTTTTTAGTGGAAAATGGAGATTCCTTTTTGTCTTACCGTTCAAAACAAGAGTTCCAAAAAGCAAAGAAAAGAAAAGTACTCCTACCATCTAGGTGGTAGTCCAGTTGGTGGGAGTCACCCCTTCTCTTTAACAACTACATAGGTTCGAGCCTCGGGAGGCAAATGCGTGCATGTACCGGGTGGTGCCATTTAAAGGCTGTGATTCGAACCCGTAGTTGGACCGAAGAAGGGGATTTCTTGCCGTTGTGCACCAGGTGCTACGCTGGTCGCCCCCTCCCACCCTTTAGATGGTCGAAAAAAAAAAGAAAAAAAAAATACTCCTAAAATAAAGATCAAACAGTAAATTTCGCGGCGGGGGACAACGTCAAATCGATCATGTCGGTTTTTCCCCCTCCCTCGGAGGATGTTTTTGACAAAGTCGTGGGTGGTCTCCTTTTCTAATCCTACCCAAATACGGCAATCAGAAAGAAGTGTCAGAGAATTGGTCATGTCATGAGAGAAGCAGCCACACGCGGCCCTAATCACGCCATGCTGATTCTTCAATTCTTTCTTTCATCACCATGAATGACATCATCATTTGAAAAAGAGAAACCCCCACTGTCCGGATCACCAATAAGCTTAAGCCACGTAACTTACTAATAAATGCTGCAGCTTTGACCGGGAAAAGATCACCATTCCCTCCTGATTTGTATGTAATAAGAGGCTTGGTTGGTCGGTCCCACAGTTAATCTAGTTACCGTTCCTAGACCCAGCCAACCTAACTACGCCTTTTGAGGGGTTTTTTTTTTTTAAGATCAGTACAAAATAGTATTCGTCGAATAATTTTTTTTTGTTACGTTTATTTTGATAACTCAGGTTTTGCACATCTCGACTAATTTTGAGGGACCAATCTCACTTCTTGTGGGGATTTTTCCGATTTTTTTGTTTTGATCGACAGGGTTTTCCCGATTTTATTCGTTGAAAATTTAATATGTCCCTAGTACAATTGCTTTCTTCTTGTTTCCTCTTTTCTTCTGAGGCTCCGTTTCAGAAATTTTCTTAAAAAATAAGCAGTTTATTTTACATTTTCAAACACAAAAATAATGTAAATGAAAAATAATTTTTTAATTTTTTTCACATCGTACAAAAGACCTCGATGAGATCTTTCAAACAAAATCCATATTACATATTTTTATATTTTAATAAACCTATAATTTTTTAGCTTGAAGTTGTCTTCTTAAAAAGTAAGAGCTTTTTTTGCTTTCCGGAACGGGGCCTGAGTGCTTTTATGGGTACAATATTTGCATACCGTGTTTTGAGAGACTCAATTCATGGTCTCATACAAATGATTATAACCACTAAAATAATTTCTTTAAAAGAACCCTTTAAAAATTCAACTCAATCAGATATCGGTAAGGTTTTGATCAATTTTTTACTCAATTTTCTATCAGAAAATTAAACAAAGAATTGATTAAGCTCCTACCGATATTCGACTGAACAGATATTTTACAAGAATCCTTAAAAATGCATTTAAAAAATTGAGTGACTCAGACCATTTGTGTGAACTTCAAGATGGATCTTTTACCTTGTGATGTGCATTTAGACCCCGTTCTACAACGGATTTTAAGTACTTTATTTTTTAAGAAGGTAATTTTAAGTACAAAAATAATAAGTTTAATGAAATCTAAAAATATGCAATATGAATCTTGTTTGAAAGATCTCGAAAAAATTATTTTTTATTTACATTATTTTTAAATTTAAAAATGTGAAATAAATACTTTTTTTTAAGAAAGTGTTATGAAACGAGACCTTAGTGTGCCCATAGTTTTATTATTTTCCCGAAAAAATTCTCGGTTGCCCCATAATTCACTTTACTCGTCTCGTTTTTTCAACTATGGGACCCACCAAAACTCTTACCAGAGGAATGGTTTGTTTTTACCCGGCAAAGCTGCAACAACAGTCATTAGTGGGTGATGTGGCTTTAGCCTATTGGTGATCCGGACAATGGAGGTTCTCCGGCTCATCCGGAGAGAACTTTTTCTCTTTTTGAAAATGGGGCTTCATAAAATTCGGTTCCATATGTGAAGAAATGCTCAATGGAGAAAAAGAATTCATGTAGTCGATTTCAAGTGATTAGGACATAAAGTTCGGATTGGTTTGGTTTGGTATGTAAAGAAATGCAAAATAATTTATTATTGATTTTGTTCCAACCATAACCTAGCATGCTTTTATATAGGTTACAAGACGCATAACAAGGAAATACGCATAATAAGAAAACCTAGACTAACTAGGAAACATAAATAATAATTTACCTAAACTGGAAACATAATAATAAAATTTAGAAAATATGGCAACATAATATTTCCTAATATTATGTTAACACCATAAATGTAGGGAAATGATTTTGACACTTTTTTTTTTTGTTAACGGCACTCTCAAAAAATATACTTGCAGAGAAGTACCGTTAATAAAAAAAAAAAGTGACAAAATCAGCAAACTAAATGAAAGCAGGGTTCTAGATTTGAAAAAAAAGAAGAAGATAGAATTTGAGACTGGGGAGGGGAGGGAATTCTATCTGTAACTGTTCCGGAAATTGCTGAAGGTTTCGCAGAAAGTGTTTGATTTGTTTGCAGAGTAAATGAATGCTAAAAAAGCATTAATTAGGGGTGGAAATTTTCAAAACGACGCAAGAATACGACACGAATTTAGCAGGTTAGGGTCAGATATTTTTAACACAGAACACAAATATGACACGTCACGATAATACAAAAAGTAAAACAGGTCGGGTTAGAGCTGAAAGAATTCTGACACGAACACGAGACGACACGAGAATTTATAAAAAGACACGATAACATGACACGAAATTAGCGGGTTAAAGTCGGTTATTTCTGACACAAAATACGAATATGACATGACACGATAACACGAAAAGTTAACACAGGTCGAATTAGAGTTGAGAAAATTCTGACACGAACACGATATGACACGACGCGATGCCTGCCCCTAATTAATTTGCATCAGTAGCAAAATATCAGCTGCCCCCAAGTTGCACTGCAGAGCTTCATGCTGTGTTTGGATTGTGTTTTGAAAAATTTTTTGAAAAATAGTAGGGGTAATAAGTGGAGAGAGATAGAGAGAGAAATGTGGGAAGTAGGTGGAATTTAGGGGGTGTAGACACCCCAATCCAGACCTCAGAGAGTTTTTGTCCGCCCCGATGATGAAATAGAGGAAACGATACCTTTGCGAGTTTGAATAAGGATCTCTCTAAACCCAAAAGCCCAGACAAAGCCCAAAAAAAACCCTGAACCGAAGAAAGAGGCACCGTGCGGAGTGGCTATGGAGCGCACGGCACCTTGAAATCCAAGGGACCGTGCGCAGCAAACCTTCACCGCACGGCACCTTGAGCAAAAAGGCTGACTGGTTCAGAAGTCGGCCGCCACGCCGATTTGAGCCATACCGATGACCTGCTCAAATTAAAATGCACTTCCGCCCGCCTAAAATACCTCCACCATTTGAAATTCAAAATCCTTGGCCTTTGTCTATAAATTGACCCCTCCACTCAAGGAGAAAGGGCCCTTCTTTTGAGTCCCCTCTTGGTGTTTCCTTTTGGTTCTCCTTACTTTCTCTCTCTAGTTCCCACACCCACTTTTCCCTTACCACTTCCATTTCCAAGTCTTAAAAGATGTCATTCCCTAAAGACATTCTTTAGGCACCTCCCCCCACTCCTTTCTCATCATTGAAGTTGATCATTCATTAACTTCAAAGCCCCATTTCTCGAAATACCTAACCTTCACTCATACTCATACTCCCCTTGTCTCATTCAACCTCCTCCATCTACATCCGTGACGGTCCATCCACATCCTTGCACCTACGATCCTTGATCAAAGCTCGAAACCAAAGGTAAAAACTAGTTTCCTCGGACTAGACCCTGTTCTGGTCCTGAGGGGACTTTCCTGTCAGCAGGTCTAACCCCTTTTGGTTAGATCCTGACCAAAAACCCATGTTCAGAGAATAAAATCAACACTGTGTGGAGGTTGAGGAACCGCGCGGTCTGTCCTCAGCGCACGGCATGGCACATATTGATGCTATAGTAAACAGGCTGCCTGGATCTGAGTCTTACTCTGTTGTGGTTGCCCGTATCTGCTGTTTACTGTTTCTGTTGCTTTTAAAATAAGACCATATCTACAAGACATGTTTTAGCTCTTTAAAAAGTCTTTATAGATCATCCCAAATGATCAAATATGTCAAAAACTGTCTTAAAACCTTGTTTTGAGAAAACAACCACGTTTTGGGATGATTTGACCGTCATGGGGCTTCTGACAAGTTTTTCAAAAGATGCACAAAAGGAATAATGGGCTAGATAGTGTTTGGAAAGTCTGAAACAGTCTGACAGCAGTGCAGCTTTCCCGCACGGCACGTTGAGTTGCCGCGCGCGGCAGCTCAAGGTGCCGTGAACAGTACGACTAGGTCCAGACAGTTTGCTGAGTGTTGTTCATTTCATCCGCTCACATCATTTTACCACTACTGTACAGGCAGCACCACATGCACGCCAATGTGATATATTTTCCATATCCTTTCCCCGTTATGTGCTTTTATTAAAGAGCTTAATTTTTTAAATGATGCTTGAAAGTTTTCCCCTTTTGAAAATATTAAGTAGAGACCGGTTTTACCGGGCGAGTGGGGTGCTTTTTAAAGAAAAACCTTCCCCATTCGTAATGTGGCTCCCGAACCCGAAATCTCAACGTTTTCGCTAGACCAAAAGCCTTTTCCAAACGACTCCTCGGTTTCTCGGATATCCATTTCAAAAATCCGGGTGGCGACTCTTTCAACAAGGCGGAGGGCGCAGGAGCCCACAGGGGGAATCTAGGAGGAATTTTTAAAAAATTCTTTTTGAATTGGGAAGAGAACAAAGCACAATATTCAAAGTCACTCCACTTTTATAGCTGATGATACACAAACGAATCTTCAAAGATCGAGTCTTCGTAGTGTCCCGCGTCATCAAAATGCATAGCATCCCATCCCTTCGTTTGTGTTGTATGGGACCCGGGGGCTCTGCTGCCCCCATGATGGGCACAGTAGCAAGTAGCACCTACCCAGCCTTAAAAATGTTGCCGTTTTAATTATAAAAAAAAAAAATCATCAATTTGCAATCCTATGGAAGAGAAACGTGACTATGAGAGCTCTAGAAACAAAATTTGATTATGTCATTTTAGAATAATATGATCAGAATAAAAAGATCTTTACACCCGTTCAAACGGATTAAAAATTAAAATATTTAATTTTTTAACCATCGTGGGTTGGGGGTCCCGTGTAGAGAGCTTACGTGTGAATACTCATGAGCTGGAGAGGTGCGATTGGTTGATAGTTTGATGGAAGGAAAAGGGAGAAGGAATCTTGTGGGGTGAGGAAGAGAGCAAGAGGTACAGAAAAAGACAAAGGCAGCGTGTCCCTTTTCGCTTTCCTCGGGGTGTCTGTGCTTTTCCGAAAAAAGACAGGTTACGTCACCTTCTCCCTGGGGAAGAATGTTCTCCTTCCTCAGAATCAGTGTTTACTCCATCTCTTTCTAGAAAATCAGCTCCTTCAATCATTGGGAATGTCAGGGGTATTTATAGGGCACCTGGGCCTAGGACAGCGCTCCTATAGGACCCCAACACGTGTCACCTCTGTACCTCAAGGTCTCGGATACACTTGCCCTCCCGCGGAAGCTTTTCCGCAGGAGGGTTAGAATTTCCGCGGCGTTACCTCCATTCCAATCCACCAAGCCACAAGAAACTCCCCAATTCCCGCGGGAGTAAGGTTGAGACCTACGGCGATCGTGTTATCCTTCACGGAGTCCCCTCCGGGCCCTGCCTTTAGGCGCGATTGAGACCCTGAAAAAACCTTTTTACTTGCAGAATGATATCTCTAGATTCATCGATATTTAGCGGTCCGCGGACCTTTTCTGCGAGACCAGCGGGGTCCCGCGGTAGCTGCTCTCTACCGCGGGCCATGTCCGCAGGCGTATCGTTCTTTCCACGGATTATTGATGCTCCTACAACTCGCGGGGTCTGAGTGCAACCTTCCGCTATTAGGCACATTGCGATCCCTCCGCGGGACCTGCGGAGTTCCGCAACAACATACTCTGCCGCAGGAGTGATCCTCTGGTTCTTTACACGTGTTATCTTTCCATTGGGTAGTCAACTATTCTTCTTCAGACGAAGTTTTGACCAAGAGCTTTCCCAGCGCGGGCCCCGCTGCCACGCGTCTGCGGCCCATTGGGTAGCCAAATAGTCTTACTTGGTCAAAAACCAATGACTTTAACCGTACCTACAACCATATTTTTTAATATATAAACGGCCTCAAAAAATTAAGTACTCAAGTTTTCACTCCGTTTGAATCGGTACAAAGATTTTGTTATTCTGATTATATTGACAAGATCTTTGCACCGATTCAAACGGAGTGAAAATTTGAGCACTTAATTTTTTGAGACCGTTTATATATTAGAAAATATGGTTAAGAAATTAAGTACTTTAATTTGTAATCCGTTTGAACGGGTGTGAAAATCTTTTTATTCTGATCATATTATTCTAAAGAGACATAATCAAATTTTGTCTCTAAAACTCTCATAATCACATTTCTGCTCCATAAGATTGCAAATTGATGGTTTCAATTTTTTTTTAAAACTAAAACGGCAACGTTTTAGGGGCTGGGTATGGGCTACTGTGCCCATGGGGGCAGCAGAGCCCCCGAGTCCGTGTTTTATGTGCATCGTATTGTCTCTCCGTTGGGTGGCCAGTGGCGGTTTGGTGGTTGTGATGGAACTCCCCGCACTACAGTGTTACAAAATATACTTTCCACACACTTCTTCCATCCCAATTTATTTATCTATTTTTTGACTTTTAAGTGTTCCAAAATGTTTGTGCAATATGAGTTTAACTTGTTAAGATTTCCTTAGGCTGCTATTTTGCCACTCCCTTTTTTGTTAACGCCACTACCCTGCAAGTGTATTTTTACCAAAAGTACACTTGCAGGGGAGTAACGTTAACAAAAAAAGGGAGTGGCAAAACCATTTCCCTTTCCTTAATGCCCTTTCTCTTTTCAAAAAATAATGCATTGGAGAATGTACATTCCCATGTAATGCTAGAAAATTGAGGGCCATTCTTGAAAAATCAAAACCTCAAAAGAGCAATTATTATTATGTTTATTTAAAAAGTTGGAGTTTCAAAAATGGACAAACAAATCGGAACGGACTCTCGGACTCGGCCTCGGGGACTCGGGGCTGGGGGCTGCTCTCTCGCGGGTGCACGCGCCCGTGAGGCTTCACTCCATCACTACGTGAACTCGTTCAGCGATCTATTCTCGCCGCTCCAATTCGAAGGCTATTACGACTATAAGTCACAATTCACAATCTAAAATGCAAAACGCAAAATAGAAATAGCCTCCCAAACACCCTCTTAGAATCAGTTACAATGGTACCCAACGCTTTTGTGAACCTTTTTTTATTTTTAGTCGGCAACAAAAAAAAAAAGGGAAAATTTCTGTTATATCCCTTCGACTTTACACAAAAATTCAGTTTGGTCCTTCTAGTTTCAATTTGAACAATTCAAACCTTCGATTTAGGATTTCGTTTCAATGTGAACCTTCCGTTGCATTCCGTCTATTTTTTGGACGGAAAACATGCATGTGCCTCTCATATGACCAAATGGGAGGGATATATTTGCCCATTCCTCCTTCCAGCCATTTCCCTTTCCTCCTCAAATCTATGTCCTCAGCAAAAATTATCCCCTCCCAAATCAATACCAAACCTCCCAATGAAGACAAATCCATTTCAGAAGCCTCTATCCTCTACCACTACCCATATTAGAGTAACCGAAAATCGGAAATCAGAGCAAATCATTCAGCTTCCATATTCAGAGTTCACATTTCTTATCCTTTCGTTTGTTTTCTAAGCAATCAAAACGATTAAAAGGTGAATGAAAATGGACGGAACAAAATCACACGTTCTTGTTTCCTGCTATCCTCCTCTCTGCTTCCTTGACGCACTCAAGCACCACGGGTTTCCCGTTGTCATCTTGGTATGTACCCTTTTCGAATCACAAAATCCATATGAGAGAGAGAGAGAGAGAGAGAGAGAGAGAGAAAAGTCCTGAAGAAACTTTTATTTTATCTTTCAACTTAAATAACTTTTAAAATCAAAAAGGAAAATGAAATTCCTATGGAGGGAGTTATTTTCCGAAATAATAGCAGAAAACAAGTTTTGAAAACAGTCAACTACACGAATTTCTGGAAAATTGTTCCAAACTTTGTAAAAATAGTCTAGAGAGAAGAAAGCTTTATCCAGTAACATTTCATTGTTTAGCCGAAACAGATTTTGAAAATCTTGCAAATTGAGTTCTTTGATTCGATTGGAAAAGGTGAATTTGCCCACGTGAAGCTCTAAATTGGAGACTTATGCAATTTTTTAAGTTTTGATTTTGGTTTAAGTTATATGGTAGTGGTGGTGGCGGTAGGAAAGAAAGTAGGGAGAGGGTTTAATTTGGTGTGGAGGTGGGTGGTGGTGGCTTTGGTGATGGGAGATGGTGGTCGTGGTTGGAAATGGGTTTGGGTAGGAGACTTTGGGAGGGATTTGTCTCTCCAAAGGAGTCAGGGGTGAGGGAGGGGAAAGGAGACAGGAGAGGGAAGGAGGGAATTGGCAATTATACCCCTCCCATTTGGTCATGTGAGAGGCACATGCATGTTTTCTGTCCAAAAAAGAAACAGAATGCAACGGAGGGTTCACATTGAAACGTAATCTTAAATCGAAGGTTTGAATTGTCCAAATTGAAATTAGAAGGATCAAACTGAATTTTCGTGTAAAGTCGAAGGGATATAACAGAAATTTTCCCAAAAAAGGGAATTATTAATAGTACTCGAAAAAGGGTAACATCGAGAAAAACAAATACAAAGACTATGAGGAAACTCATAGGCATAGTAGAGGGGAAAGTCGAGTACTGCTATGAGTACCGACCAAAAATGTAGGAAAATAGTATTGACGGCCGCGACGGGCCGTCTCCGGCCACTAGACGGCCGATTCAAGCCGTCCAAAATTCTTTCGAGTGGGCTAACGCGGGAATTAACGGCATCCGATGTGTGTAGGGTGTTTAAATCAAGCACCCTACACATATCGGATGCCATTAATTCCCGTGTAGGCCTCTCGGTGTTTTTTAAAATTTTTGAACGGCTCGAATCGGCCATCCGGTGGCCGGAGATAATCCTGTTTGACTATCGATACGATTCCCCTACGTTTTGGTGGTACCTTTATCATCTCTGGGGGAAAGTCCATCCATCGAATTGCTGATAGAAAGAGTAGAGAGAGAGAGAGAGAGAGAAAGAGTGGGAAAATGCGCAAAGGAAAGCTAAAAACAGTCTCGTGATACAAGAGCAAAAACAATAGCCTCCGTAAGTACGATCAGCTAATCTCCCGAGGGCATATAGCAGGAGCAAAACCTCCATATGAAGACATCCTCATATATATAGGAGGAGAAAAACTTATTCACGGACCTCCGTGAATAAGTTTTTACAGAGGTGAATTATGCGCGTCCAAAAGTGTTTTGGACGGTTCGGATTTTAAAATAACTTTTTCGGAAAAGGGTTAAATTCTTCCCCCCGGGAAAATTTGTTTAAAATCTAGACCATTGATTGACGAAATGGACGGGTGAAATCGCGCGGATTCCGTTTTTAACGTGTTCACATACGGAGCTCAGTGAATAAGTTTCTCCGGAAGAGAAATGAAGTAAAAAGTGAAGTTTGATTTTGAAATACTATTAACTTTTTGTCGTCATATATATCTTATTCATTTTCGATTCATGTAATTTTTTAGAGAATCAAACTATATCATAATATTTTGTAAATTGCTACTCCTAGAAAATGGTTTAAGAATCATTAACTATTTTTCTAAAAAATGGTTTTCTGAAAACAGTAATGAAAGACCCGTGGCAACATTTTTTTTTTTTTATAATTGGATGTCTAAACCAACTCGCACCCATCTCCACATAACAACTAAAAAAACCATCCAGTACCTCATCAAAGTTTGGAATATATGTTTAGTCTCCGAAAGAATTCGAATATGCAATATCACGAAGGAAAAACATTTATTCAATTTCTCATACTCACCTAGCACAGGAATTTTTCAGGGCTGGGTGAGTATATCCCATGTGGTGCCGCTCGGCACATTCGGACGTACCGTCTAATGCACTTTTGGACGGTCCAGATTAAAACTTTCTCTCTTCTCTCATCCCACCTCTCTCTCTCCTTTTTTTTCTCACTAAATTTGAGTCATCCAAAATCGCAATGGACGACCCGAATGTGCAGAGCGGTCATCCCGTGGTACCCACCCGGCTCTGAAAAATTCTTTTACCTAGCAAAACAACGTTGCATCCTCAAGCCAACGGTGACGTAAAGGTGATAATGACACCCATACGTAGGGCTGATTAGCACATGCAAACCGAATAGTCTAACGTGTACCACGTCAATCATATTGCTATGATATAATATTTAATAATACCACGGGATAAAGTCGTCCATAATTTATTTGGCCAAAAAAGCCATTGGGTTTCCTGCCAAATTTTTTGTCCTTATTCAAATTTTTTTTGTATTACTTGGCTTATCATTATTTTTTTGAACATTATTGCATCCTCATGACAAGAGGAATCTAAAAAGTAAAAAATTTTAATCGAAATCTAAATTTTTTTGAATAAAGACGAAAAAATTAGCTTTCCCGCCAATTTTCGTCGAAATTCAAAAAAAATTGGATTTCGATAAAAAAAATTTACTTTTTAGATTTCTCTTGTCATGAGAATGCAATAATCCTCCAAAAATTGATGATAAGCCAAATGATACAAAAAAATTTGAATAAAGACAAAAACTAAGCCACTTCGACTTATTTGTCCGAACAACCTCTAAAATGTTTAGGGTGAATTTATATTCCAGGGTCCCCCACGCAGACCTAGACTTGAGCAAGTGGCGGTGGGCCCTTTTTAAAAAGCCTTCGCCCACAAGAGTCTTGTCTTCAACTAAAGAGAAAGCTAAGATTATATATTTTTCTTTTCTTTTCTTTTCTTTTCTTTTCTTTTGGAAGAGCAAGAAATACATTAATAATAATAGAAAAAATACAACTGTAATGTTGTCGTTACAATAATGAGGACATGTCAACAAAAAGTGAAGAATAAATTACTAGGATCTAAGGTACGGAACACAGTTACTGATCCGCAAAACACAAAAGAAACAATTACTATTATACTATCGCTAGAAGATAAAGACCAACAAGAGGTCTAGAAAACGTCGACGACAAGCGAAGATCAGGGACCTAAAGAATGGAACATAGTGTGGAAAGCGTGTGTTATGTGTGCTAAAATTCTAAGAACAAGAAGAAGAAACGTAAAGTGGATATTTTTTATTTGGTGAACCTTTCGGGTATCGTTCTTTTTGTCTAATTTGGATTTTTGTTTTCAAAGAAAAAACATATTGTAGAACTTGTTTTGCAAAAAGTATCCAAAAAATTTTGCGCAGGCCGGAATAAAATAGAATTAATTATGACGAGAACTTCTAAATTTTCATTTTTTTTTGTTTCCGACAGCACGAAAAATGATTACTTGCTTATGCGCTAATTAGCTAGAAATTTCTCGCTTGTTCCAAACCGTTTCAAAAAAAAAAATTTACAACTCACAACCCCCCTGAGCTAAACCTCGAGATATAAAAATAAATATTTTTATCCTTTTGATTACTCTAATCTTGACACTGAATATTTGTTAAAGTTGATGCAAAACTTAAAAATAATTTAAGGTAAACCCTCGTATCAGAGAAAAGAAAAAAAAAATTAATCATGGCTGCATGGGTTTATGACGCCAGCATATGAAGTGGGTACAAAGTAGGCTACTGATGTCAGAGTGATGACGTCATATCATGGAAAAATCAAAAATTGCTTACCCCACCACCACCACCTGCCTCAGAATCATTGGTGGGAGGAGGATGAGGATCGGAGTAGGTAATTGCATTAGGGAAAGCCGTACGTTTCTCTTCGGAATTTTCTAAGCAGACTTCTAAAACTAAAGTCAAGTCCAGTCCACTAAAGGATATTGTCAAGGAACCGAGATGACCCCACGCATACAAGGCATCCCATTTTATTCATCCTCTTCATCACCGATAATGCTACGGACACGTACGCCTACCCAATGGCGACTGCAGGAATTTATAAGTATGGGGTCATTCGCAAATTAAAAGTTGTGATGTTTCGTTTCAGGAGAAGATCGTGGAAGGAAAGTCATTCAAATTGATATGATTTTTTTTTATGGCGCGAGTTCTTGAATAGAACTATTTTAATTTTGAACAGCAAATAAATTATTAATTTTTGAAGATGATTGCAAAAAGTAAAAGGACTTGGAGCACACCGACATTATAACAAAGAATGTACGACCCAACAAAGATGGCCCATATACACCCATGACACACATGCCGCGCAGAGCCGAAAGAAAAGTTGGCAAAAACAGAGCCTTATAATAATTGGAAGATCTAAACACAGCAGAGATTTCCTTTAGAGAAAGACCACGAAGCAAAAAAGGGGAGAAGACAGAATATTGTTGGTTGGTTTGTGTAAATTATCAGGGGTTTTGCATCCCTTGATGGGGTCAATATACATTTTAATGAATTCATTTGTGATCTCCTCCAAACTTGCAGTGCAATAGTAGCAGATTTAAGGTACGACTGTAATGTTGTCGTTACAATAATGAGGACATGTCAGCGACAAACGAAGAATAAATGAACCCATTAAAATAATGAGGACTTTTAAATTTTCATTTTTTTTTTTGTTTCTGACATTACGAAAAATGATTACTTGCTTATGCGCTAATTAATTAGCTAGAAATTTCTTGCTTGTTCCAAACCGTTTTTTAAAAAAAAATGTTTTACAACTCACAACCCCCCTGAGCTAAACCTCGAGATATAAAAATAAAAAAATATTTTTATCCTTTTGATTCCTCTGGTCTTGACAATGAATATTTTTAAGTTGGTGCAAACTTAAAAATAATTTAAGGTAAACCCTCGAATCAGAGAACAAAAAAAAAAAATAATTAATCCCACCAGTTCATGACGCCAGTAAAGACACCAGCATATGAAGTAGGGTACTGATGTCACAGCATGACATCGTCTCATGGAAAAATCACAAATTGCTTCCCATCACCACCACCACCAGCCTCGGAATCATTAGTAGGAGGAGAACGAGGATCGGAGTAGGTAATTGCATTAGGGAGAGCCGTACGTTTCTCTATGGAATTTTCTAAGCAGACCAAAACTAAAGTCAAGTCCAGTCAACTAAGGATATTGTCAAGGTAGCAAGATAGACCCCACGTATACAAGGCATCCATGTTATTCATCGACTTCATCATTGATAATCCTACGAACACGTATGTCTACTGACTCATATGAGTAAGAGAGGAGTAGTCGGAAAGCGATCGGTAGGAGTGTACGTACGTAGCAGAGTAATCTCTTTTATTACGGGGACAGACACAAGGATTCAAAGTTTGGTAACGAATATTACATTTAAAAAAAAAAAAAAAGAAAAAAAGAAATCATCACACCTTGAAGCCAATACTAATTTTGCTAACACAAGTTGTAAAAATACTTTACGGAACCAAAACAATTGAAGTCAACAGACCCATTAACGTGTAACGTATTAATAGTAGTAGTTGGTAGTTTACGGAACCTCAATTTCTTGGCACTTTCCTCTCTCTCTCTCTCTCTCTCTCTCTCTCTCTAGCTCTCTCTATAAGTATCTCACCATTCTTGGCTTTCTTTCTTTCATTGAATAGAAAAACATACGAAGTGGAGCAAACGTACTATTCAATTGCATAGAGTATCTGGTGGTGTTATTTTTTTAAATTTTTCTTGGCAGAGCCGGCACTTAGCTAAAACTTGAGGTGTCGCCCCCCTTAGGCTCCTGAAAATACAAATTTTAGAAGCACCTCATACTTTAGCATCCCTTATAATAGTCCAACAAAACAGAATTTCACCGTTCACCTTCGATTTAGGCCTCCGAAAAGTCAGGCCGGCCGGCTCTGTATTTTTGGGTGAACTATTGGATTTTCAAAATGGGAGATACAATTCTCAGCCTTAACCTCAACATTAAACCTCAAGAGGACATTATGGATCAGCACGAATTTAATAAGGTATATAATAGTATTTCCTCAAGTTAGTTTTTTGTTTGCTTGCTTTAATTAATTGCTAATTCAATGACTTTAGCAGTTAATTAAAGATTAGTTTTTCTTTTTGTTATACTAGTACTTACTTTTCCTTACTCTTTTGTTGCAATCAGGAGAGGGAGTTCCAAGGTGATATGGTTGGTTCAGAAAGCAGAATACCAATGGAGAATGAGGTAAGTGATTGATATTCTTTGACTAATTAATTTAAAGCTAACCTTAATTAGGGTCGATAAACGAGCCGAGCAACGGGTTGTTCGAGCTTGCTTTGTTTATCAGGCAACCTGATCTTTCCAACTGGTTTTAATCAAAGCTGATTGAAAGTAAATTTCCAAGTAGCTTAAATTTCTTAAACATAATCTTATCGAGCCGAATAGTAACTTGGTCTGCTGGCCGGGTCAACAAGCTTCAAAATATTCAGGGTTAGTTTATTTTATATAACAAACCGCATGGAACAAGTTTTTAACGAGCCGAATATGAACTCGAATTCGAGTTAGCTTAGTTCGTTTATCAACTTTTCTTTCTATTGTTTTAGAACAGTACCAAACTAGACAGATTAATCACTTTCCTCCTCACTCGACTCCTCCTCCTCCTCCTCCTCTATTAGATCAAGAGGCTGCTGCTTCTTCTTCTCCTTCTTCTTTTATTAGATCAAGAGGCGGCGGCTGCTTCTGCTTCTTCTTCTTCTTCTTCTTCTTCTTGGGTTTGCTCACAAGTTCTAAGCACACTGCAAATGAACTCTGATCTCTAGAAATTGACTAATTTCAAAGTTACTCTGTAAATATCACCATAAAAGTCTACAGAAATTAAAGTATGAACATTGTCTTGATTTCCTACAAGTTTCTAATCAATATTGTTTGCAAGTACTAAATCAAAGTCTTCTCTGATCTCCTTTTTGTTCTGGCATAAAACAGGAGACTGTCCTGATGGAAGAACTAAAGAGGACGAGAAGCGAAAACAAGAAGCTAACCGAAATGCTGATTTTTGTCTGCGAAAATTACAACAATTCCCTGAAAGGCGGCACCCAGTCCGCAGATTTGTTTTCTGAAGACGACGGTAATTCCAAATCTTCAAAGAAGAGAAAGGAATCAGGAGGTGAGGATTTGGGAATTGGAAACACTACTCATGAGATAAGCAGCTCATGTGGTACAGAAAATATTGGTTGTGGTGGTGGAGCTTGTTGTTTTAAGAGGGCAAGGGAGACTATTATAAAGACTACCAGCAATGTTTCCAAGGTTTTCGCAAAGACTCCTCCATCTGATACAACCCTAGTAAGTTCCAACAACAAACAAAATATAGTTTCAGAGAGCTTTCACTTAAAATGTAAACTGAACATGTCAGCCTTATACGGGGTTGGCGCAGTGGTAGTTACCTGCTGACTAGGGCTCTCAGAAAGCTTTTCGGCTGGGAATCGACTGCCACCAGTGTTGATCACCAGTGCGTACGGAGTTTTGCCCGGCCTTTAGTGGGACACCCTATAAGAGACGGTGGGATTGTTCTCCCGGATTAGTCGATCCATTGGACCGGATATATAACTAGTTATCAGAAAACTTGAAGTATGGTATGCAACTTTGACAAAAGAATGTTGTGACAAATTTGAGTACTGGTATCTTCTCAGTGAAGTGCTGTTTCAAGAATGACTAGTTCAGAATTCGGATTCAGTATTATGTAGAGGTTCTTGAAGAATAGCATTTTTTGTGATGAAATGATCTCTCTGGCATCTAACTGGGTTTTTTCAGAGTTGGCTAAGACCCAATGATTCACACATGAGAGATCGTGAAGTTCGAATCAAAAGGTGGACCACGATCAATGATATTTCATTCTTCACGAGAGCCGTTTGCCCCACACAAAGACTTTTTGAATTTCCGGTCAAAAGAGATTTCCCCAATGAAAAAGCTTTACGAGAGTCGGCCTTGAGCTAAAGCTCGAGGTGCGGCCGCTTTAGACCTCCAAAAATTTGCTAACTTTAGGGGTCCTTCTATTTTAGTACCCCTATAATAGTTCAACCAAAAAAATAAATCATCTTCAATCTTCGCTTCAGGCCCCCAAAAAGTTAGGGTCGACCCTGCTCTTCACTCAACCCTAAGGTAGTCTCTATAGCTTGGGCCTGATAATTTTCTGAATATATGGTACATGAGATTAGTTGGGGCGCGCCAAACTCTAATCATACTAATTAAGAAAACCTTAAAATATATATATATAATATATATCCTCACTCGAGTGTTGTATAAGTAAACCTCAAAGTACTAATTAAGAATCCTATTTGCGTTTTGGGTTTGTATTGCAGATAGTAAAGGACGGATATCAATGGAGAAAATATGGACAAAAGGTCACTAGAGATA
The DNA here is from genome assembly GCA_025413875.1 of Rhododendron molle. Classification (NCBI taxonomy): domain Eukaryota; kingdom Viridiplantae; phylum Streptophyta; class Magnoliopsida; order Ericales; family Ericaceae; genus Rhododendron; species Rhododendron molle. Next base: position 44,621,056 of record CM046389.1, on the reverse strand, counting down.
ACCCTTCTCCTAGAGCTTACTTCAAGTGCTCCTTTGCACCAAATTGCCCTGTTAAAAAGAAGGTGATCACCCACCTCTCTCTCTCTCTCTCTCTTTCTAAAATTGTATCATGTAGCAATAGAGATACTAATTTGCTTTGGTTGTTTTTTGCTTTCTCTCATGTGTATGTTTAGGTGCAAAGAAGTGTGGAAGATCCATCAGTTGTAGTAGCAATCTATGAAGGAGAGCACAACCACCTCCAACCCAATTTTCAAGCCGAGATGCCTTTGGGATTCAACCAGTCAGCGAGCATGATTCCTTGTTCGGTCTCCAGCCCGAACTATACAAGCTCTTCGAGCCCGAGACCGAACCCGAGCCCAATGCCCGATTTTTTTCGGCCCGGGATCGACATGTCGGCATTACAACAGCTTTTGGTTGAAAAAATGGCTGATTCCCTGACGAGAAATCCCAGTTTCACTACATCACTTGCGGCGGCTATTTCAACCAGGATTCTTGACCAAGATCTTGTGGAGAGTTGGGAAAACGCCACCTAATTATGTTATTTTTTTGTGTTTTGGTGTTTTGTATTTTAAATCTACGGTGGAATCTTTCGAAGCATAGAGGAATATCAAATGATTGGCAGTACATTCTCTGTAGGCATGCAATGCATTTATCTTTTCTTCATTACTGGAGGTTTTGCCTGCTGAGAGCATTTCGTGTAATCTCAAGTGTCCAAGAGTATTTAATGGGTCGGAGTTATTACAAGACTCGGGAAGAATAAACTCTACCAGAGAAAGTCTTTTTAAAAATTTGAACCATTAATCATCGAGATGAATGACCGAGATGGTACTACGGAGAAGCTGGATCCTTTCGTCTACGGATTACTAGTACCTACAGTACCACAAAGACCAAGAACAACACTACAACACGGAAGGGCTATAACGAGGATTTAGTTTCCTCGCTAAAGCACCTGATTTCCTCGCAAAACGAATTAGCGAGGAAAAATTTCCTCGCTAATTTTCCTCGCTAAAACCTTGTCGCAAAAGGCTTTAGCGAGGAAAAAAAAAATTCCTCGCCTATTCCGACACAATTGCGACGAAATTTTTCCTCGCTAAAGGCTGTGAATTTACTATACCAACAGTAATTAGCGAGGAAAAACTTTCCTCGCTAAAATAAATCCAAAATGGAGACGAACTCTCCGCGTTTTTTGCCACTCCCAGCACTTGAACCTTAGATCTCTTGTATATGACACCTAACACCTATCCACTGCACCACTTTGCACTTCTGTGTGAAATTGTGAACTTTTTTTTATATATTATGTTTTTGCATCTCTTTCACCTTTCCAAATGAGTTTCTTCAACATTAATTATGGCCTTTCAACTTTTTGTACTCTTATAGTGTTTAAAATTTGTTTGAACAAATTTAATTTTTTGCTAGAACAACAATTTTTTTTGTTGAAACATGTTATATTCGTATCCAACAACAACTTTTGAAGGACTAATAATATATGTCATTATTCTAATTTTTTGATGGAATTATCCTTAGCTTTTATGGAACGAGATTTTTATCGTCATAAGCTAGCTCGAGATATATTTTAATATCAGATTATGAATGACAAGTTTCATCATTGTTATTTTTTAATTTTAAGAGTAAGTTTTGACATTTTTCTGTTTGCCAAATACAAAGGGTATTATAGATTCGTAATTATTTTTTAAAGCTTTTTTCATCATTGCTATAATAATATGAACAAAATTTGTAAATACTCAGATTGGATCATCCTAAAAGCCTAAAGACAATACTTTTTAAAAAAAATTCATCTTTAATGAAATTTTTAAAATTTTAAATTACCCAATATCTCTCTCTCTCTCACACACACACAATATGTATATGTATATAAATGAATGCCATTAGAATCACCTAAGTTGGTTTAAATAAAAATCAATAACGGTTCACACAAAAAATTCTTTACAGCATGAATGCACAATAGATATGAAATAGTATTTTTTTTTGTGAAATAGTGTATTTTATGTAGATGTTTTGAAAATATATTTGTGACGATCTAATTAACTTCGAGATATTTTCAATACGACATTATTTCAAGATGTTTTTAAATTTATTATCTTTTGTTGAGTTTTTCATTACTATGGAATAAATCCTCAATACCTACACTTCAATATATCTTTCATTGATAATTAGAATAAGAAAAGTGACAAATATGAGATTTTTTACCAATTCAATGTGATTGACGAGGAAACTATATTTTTTTCCGTTTATTACTTTAATTTTTATTTTAATAACTTTGATAATGGTATTGATCTATGTAGTTGATTATGTCTTACCATTGTGATATTACAATTATACATATGAACATAATTAATAATTATTTATATATATAAAAAAATTAATAAGTCGTAAAAAAGGCGAGGAAATCAGATTTCCTCGCCGAAAGCTTACATTTGGCGAGGAAAATCAGATTTCCTCGCAAAATGTAAGCTTTTGGCGAGGAAATCTGTTTTCCTCGCTAGAAACGGTCTTTTAGTGAGGAAATCTGTTTCCTCGCAGCTAATATACTTTCAGTGACGAAATTCAACTTCCTCGCCAAATTTCCTCGCTATAGCCCTTTCGTGCTGTAGTGCAATCCTACCTACAGTCACAGAAATAACAAAAACAAAACACAGAGTGCCGAATCACAAAAACCACTTCAGTACCCCCAAAAACCGATTTGGAAACGTTAGGTTCTACGGTTGTATGCCAATCAAACAATGCTTTGAGTATGGTTCACTCCACATACAAACTATCTAGTTCAACAACAACAACAAAAATACTGTACAAGCATTCCAAAATCGAAGTTTAACTCAAGTATCCACCGATCTTCAGATCATCTTCCATAGAATGTTGCAATCATAGAACATGTAAGCATACAAATCATATTTACTGGGTGAAAAAACCTTACATAAGTACATAGATTTTGATATAGCGAGAGCATGTGTAATTAGTTAACAATCATGAACATATATATACGTCACCTAGAAAACAGTTCCATTCGGTTCTTTACAGTTTTTCTGAGTTTAAGTTCATGAACCAAACCATAGTCATTGATTCATAATGTCTCAAAATTAGAATCGGGGTGTGTTCCACAACCCAAATAAGTTCTTATTTTTTGTGCAATAAGAAGCCCCGTTCCACAACTTCTGCCTTCTTATTTTTTAAAACAAGTAAGACCAAGAATTTGGATCAAGCACCCCACGGCCGGGGAGGGCAACGGCCGCACCGGGCCGTCTCCGGCCACTGGAAGGCCGATCCGAACCGTCCAAAAATTCTATTAAAAAAAAACCAAGGGGGCCATCGCGGGAATCAACGTCATCCGAGGTGTGTAGAGTGCTTGATCCGAGCACCCCTTTTCCATGTACGATTTCAATATCATATGCACACGGAAAAGGGGTGCTCCAATCAAGCACGCTACACACCTCGGATGACCTTGATTCCCGCGGAAGCCCCTTCGTTTTTTTTTTTAGAATTTTTGGACGGCTCGGATCGGCCGTCCGGTGGCCGGATCCGGCCGGGCGCTACCGCCGGTACGATTTTCCTCCGCCGGTGCCCAACACAATAGCAACAGTCTTGTTTTTTGTATACGGCAACTTCAAGCTCAAAAATCATGTGTTTATGCAAATAATTTTCTTATCACTATGGATCTTGTTTGATAGATTTCATTGAAATCTTTAATACGGTACAAAAAAATTAATTTTTTTTTTCATTTGCATTATTTTTTAGTTTGAAAAAATGAAAGGAACTTTTTATTTGAAAAAAATAAAAAGGCTGGATGTGTTTTGAATTAGAAGTAGAGAAAATAAGTACTTATTTTTTAAAAAGCGTTGCGGAACGGAGCCTCAAACTGCTCATAAAAACAGTCAAACCAAACTACGCGTTTGGTCCCACAAAAAGAACGGTCCCTACAATCCATTAGTTTGCACTGCAAGTCTATATTTTCGGTTCACGGAGCACAACCAACCGATCCATATGTATTCACTTGAAAGCAACATAAAGTCTCACTCTAGACCTCATGATTCCCAGTCTTGGTAAATAAGAGATGCTGGCAAGCACAAGCATCATAGAAGAACAATGACAAACACAAACAACATAAACTCCAGCGATAAGTCTAAAACTCTTCATTTTGTGAAATATAACCTCAAAAGACGGCAAATATTACACCACAAATAAGAGGATTTTCAGCCAATGTCCAACAGACCTGAAGTTAAAAGTGGGATTTGAATTTCACATCCAGACAGACTTTAAAGAACGAGGTTTATCGTCGCTAATCACCTCAAATCTAGACTAACATATTACAAATCCAAAAGTTAGAAGATTTCCTTTGAAAGTTTTACTGCTCATCGTATGTATACGTGAATCTATAACACAGCATACATGAGGCAAAATTTACAGATGGACTAATACAAGAAATGAATAAACGACTAAACTATGAAAGATACCTTATAAACTCACTATAGTGGAATTTAAATGACTAAACTATATAGATACCTTAAAAAACAAACTGTCGAAAACTATCTTACAGTTGATGCAGCAACCACGAATTTCCACTCCATCTGTGTTGCAGAACATTAAACCAGATTAGAATTGCTATGGAAAGTTGAAACAATGGTGGAAGTACCGAATTTCAAAATAATGGGACATAAAGGCTTACCACTCATGATGAATATAAGTAGTTGCGTTAAATCCTTGGGGAATTGTAAGACTTCAACTGCTGGCTTATTCTGCCATCAAATTTATAAGCGTCCCCATTTAATTGTAAATATACATCAATCTTGCATTCCAGCTCACACGTGTCAGTTGATCAATTAAATAAATCGTAGAAGGGGCTTGACTAATTGATGTTACTATTCTTTATGGCAGTCATTGACGTCTTGTGCCTTTTGGGAGAAATTGTTTCCTATTTTCTCATTTAAAGATTCCTTTTTGGGAGCCACTTGTCTTCATCTTCTCAGTTTCTGCACCCTTTTTTGGGGTACTTGCTTTCATGTTCTCATTTTCTGCTTCCTTCTGAGCCTTCTTCTTTTCCAGCTCAATTTGCTTGAGATTTTCATCATGGGCTCGGACAAATGTCCTCACAAAATTAAGTAGAGTAGAAACAACTGCAGTACATATTCTAAGGGAGTCAATATTCAAAGTTACTCACAAACCCAAGGGAAAAGAGCATGAACATGCAACTGCTTCTGCAACAAAATAGAGCTAATATCTATACAAAATTAATCTAGAGCACACGATGCACATCTCCTCCTCATCATAAACGATGTGCACTTGATCTTATTGCATCTTCAGTAAAGTGTTACGATTGCTGTTTTTTGCCATAGCCGCTGGAAAAAATTGTTTAAGTGAATATTCCCTTTTTCTATTAATTTCCACCGAAAATTGAAGTATTTGATTGCTATGCTAATTCTATCATTTCCGGTATTAAATAACCTTGGGTAGTCAATGTAGAGTATTCTCCTCAGACATGGATCAACTTCTATTTTATGAAAGGACATTCGTGAACAGAGACTTGAGCACTAGACATGTCAACCCATTTAACCTTTTTGTGCAATTCCGGATGTAAGGAAAGTCTTCATATCTTATTGTCACTACCACACATGCTGAGCTTCAGAACTAACTTCTGGTGACTCCTAGTGAGATTAAAATGCACATCATGTATGTACAGAGCTTAGTAAGCAAAAGAGATGAAATAAATGTCGCCTTTTATTAAACTAATTTATTTTCATTTCATTTTCAACAAGCAATGATTTACTGTATTTATCATGCTACTTATTACTACAGCATGTTAGAGGAAATTAAACTACCAGACTACCTTGCTCAAACGGAGTACGGGCTGGATCTTCTCCGAAGTAAAGAGCCAACGCGTCTGCATTTCTTCCCTGGAATCATCCAAGTTTAGGAAGGTGTTTTATATCTTCTGAGCTTACAATGGAAAATTCGAGACTTACCACTCCAGAATAAAGTGAAGCCAAAGATCTCACTTCAGCTTCAGCAAAACCAAGAAACTCCTTCAAAATCTGAATATTTGCAAATAAAACAACTGATCAGAAAGGAGAACTACACGGAAGTGCATATTTGAGAACAACTAGTAGTCCTGGCAAATAATCTAGATTGCACTGGGCTTAAAGACAAGAGCATTTGGTAAGTGAGTGTATATCAGAAAATACCAAAATGACATTTTTGCTTTTAAGTCCATCAGAGAATATGACTAACCATGTATAGCACCAGCACATCAAGTGACGCAATGATAATAAAGCATGAGGGAAACAATTAAACCTTGCTCAAATAACTATGAATGTTGTAAGTGATCTACGTTCAATTTTAAAGCGAAGCCCCTTCGCCAAGTGCCAACAAAGAAACATAATTAACGTTCATGTCTTAATGCCTTCCGTAAAGTTTGACATCGAAAACCCTACAGTCTACAAAAGGCAATGGAGAGGATCACCCTGTGGGTTATTCGTATTTGATCCTGGAGGAAATTTTAGAAAGATAGCATTGAGTAAATTGAGTTGGTACTTTAGGATTTTATGTATTAGAAATATTGGTCAGTTAGTCTTGTCTTTATCTTGGCGTCATCGATTTGAGGACTCTATTCATGGGACTTTATGAATATTGTTTAGGATAATTTATGAACGACATTTATTTCTCTGCAGTACTGGTGCGAATGCCTTTGCTCCTCCCTAGATGTAGATTCTAGGGTTCCTTAGATACCCATTTCCAAAGTTTATCTGCTATGCCGTTATTCTTCTTCGATTGTCCAGCATCAGTTTGTACATATAATCAGAGCTCAGATAATGCACTTTACCAAAACTAAGTAGCTCAAATCACAAAAGTACCAAAAGAGAGAAAACCATGAGTTCTAGAATACAAAGGAGTCTCCAATCACAATGTAAATTAGAAAACATACAAGGAAAAAATTGAGGCGTGAGTGGTGTCAGAATGGAGGGGAGCGTTGAGACTTGAGACAGGTGTACTTCAATATAATAGAATTAAATCAAGGATCATCAAGAATCATTTCCTTTTGCATTTGCTATTGATGAAAGTATTCGATTTAATACTTTTCCCTTTGAACTCTAAGCAAGACCTCGAACTCTGAATTCAGATGATCCAAGAGCAATAATAGTCAGATTTAGTTGATAGACAGGAGAGAAACTAGAAGTTAATAAACTAAAAAGAGGAATGAAGGTAGAACGAAAGGAGGTTGATAGAAAGAGACACCTTTAGAGTAGCAATTTCTGATACTCGAGTTCAATCTCAGAAGTACAGACAAGGATACAAGACGCGGACATGACACAATACAGATGGACGGACAGACATGCGGGTCTTGAAAAAAAAACTAAAATAATAAAACCTCGCAGAAATAATTAAGCATAAGGAAACACAAAAGGGAAATTTAAAATCATCGACACATACTAGAGCAACTCAGTAACAAAATAAGAACAGAAAAGGGCAATTCACAGAACACAACTTACCTACAAACTGCAAATTAACATGGAATTTGACCCCAAAAAAAAAACATGCACATTAAAATGAGCATTTTCCCTAAAGTATCTTGAGCTGTCTCGGGACACGAGCTAGAAGACAAATACTCCATGCGGCGTGTCTGATACATGTCAAACAAAGCTAAGTGCCCTTGCTTCATGGGCTCTGAAGACATATACCCAAAGATGGAGAAAAATGAGTCCCGCAAAGTCAAAGGTTTTAGGAGTAAGAGATTTTTAGTGGTTGTTTGATAGGTCAAGTCCAAGTTGTACAAGATAGGTGAGGACCATGAGGATGAAGAAATTGATAACTTAGACACATCAGTGAAGTCACAATGAGGATGAGGAGATTGATGAGCCATGCTACAAGGAAAGATAGTGGACTCCACATGCCAGTCTCATTTTATTATCACGTCGAATTTCACGTCAATGTATTCGACAGACAAAAGGCCCCTAGTCCAGTATAAATAAGCTAAGGTTGAGATGGCCCATCTAGGAAATCTTAAACATCATTGCATGCAAAGCATGTGGAATATTAAGAAAGATACAAAGGCAGATAAAACATAAAACTCCCATCATAAATTTGATGAGAGTAGTTTATCCACATGGTTACCTTGCAAAAGTTTTCAGACACAGGACCATCATTTTCTGATGCGGTTAGCTCCTGAAGAACTTTCTCTATCCCTTTGCTAACCGCTTGCATTTCCTCTGCCAAATATTTCAATTGGATCTGCACGATAATCAACCATTTAACCCCTAAGATGCCAACATTAAGAAAGAAAATTTTGTGTTCACATAGAAAAGGTGTACCTTTGTTGAAGCCTCCAAACTTTTGAGATCTGTCGCAAAATCTAGTAGTTCTGGTAGTTTCTCAGCGAGCACCTGCAGATTGAAAAGAAAAAAGAAAGTAAGCAGTTCATCAATAACTATGAAGCACGGATACTTCTAGATGGGAGTCGTATCCGTATCAGATACTGACATTCCTTCGATACTCGCGCAAACATATCCCAGAAGTATCCACAATATAAACTAATAATTTTTAATTTTTGAAATATCAGATACTTTTGGATACTTTAACACATGCATCCAAACTATTATGACATTAAGATGTGGACGCGGCGAGAGCTGAGCAACCCAAGGGGAGAGAGGCTGGCAATTATCAGAGAAAGAGGGAGAAGACCAGAGGAAAAAAGCTGGGTTGAAGGTTGGTGGCTGTTAAAACATCCAACTCCAAACCAATTGGCAAAGAGGGGAGAGGCCGCCCAAGCTCATATACTAGTGTTGGAGGAGATATTTAACCGATGTGGGACAAATCCCAATACTCCCCCGCACGTGCGACCCCTGACTCGCACGTGGAGAGGTCAACAAAGGATCCGAAACACATGGATCACAATGAAAGAAAGTGCAACTATGGCACAGACAAAGGGGAAAAGCCTCCGAAACCCTAGCTCTGATACCATGTTAAAGCATCCAACTCCAAACCAATTGGCAAAGAGGGGAGAGGCCGCCCAAGCTCATATACTAGTGTTGGAGGAGATATTTAACTGATGTGGGACAAATCCCAATAGTGGCCTTACTTGCGTGGTTGAACATAGGATGAGGACCTCTACACCTGAAGTGTGGCTTGTCCCGAGGTATGACCTCGACAGTCATGTCATGGGATGGCAATGCGTAGTTATAAATTATAGCAATCAAGCTAAGATACGAGCTCCAACGAATATTCAACTATAGATTCCAGATTCATTCATACAATAATGCATGAAAGGACACACAAATTCGTAGCCTAATATGCCTGGATTTTGATAAAGGAAATAAAAAGGAGCAAAATAGAAATTGGCTTATCAAAGATCTTAACATGAGTCGAAATTAGGTAAACAATGAACCACATCAGTCGAGCGGACTTGACAAGGGAAATAAACAATCAGAATTTAGAACGCACATATGACATACCTTGCACAGATAATGCATGAGAGTCATTTTGTTGTTTTTGGCTCGGGTATCTGTAAGTTTGAGAAGACTATCCAATCGAAATCCAACAGCAGAACCTATGCAGAATGGAACTTGACATCATACTAAAAACAAAGCAAAGTACATTTGAAACAGTGACAATATAACCACCTGAAAACATAAGTTTAGAAAAAGGCATGCTGAATGCACGAAAATTTCAGATTGAGGTAACCCTAAACTCAATTACGATAGGCATGCTGATTCATATTTCTCCTAACCATGTCCCAGGACCTACCATATTTCTCCTAACCGTGTCCCAGGACCTACCATGTAGAACTACCACCTCCAATAAACTGTAACTATAGAAAACCCCAAACCACAAAATAAAACTATTGAAGCTGGAGAGTAAAAGAGGGGAACGAACTTTTTCACTCACCTCTTGCAGTCCCATGGTTCAAGGCATTCCCCAGTGAAAGAATAGTTTGCATAATTCTTTTCAATTTGGCTGAATTCCTGATCTGGTAGAAAAATTATTTAAAGTGGTTAAGCAAACAGTAACTTCAAAGATACATCTTTTCCATCACAAGAGAAAGTAAACTGAAAAAGGCCGTCTATCTTACCTCATCAGCTACAGAATTTACAATATTCAAATTATTTCTAAGTTCAGAAACCTGAAAAAAGGTGCAAGAAGAAATCCAGATTGGTAACAGACAACAACAACAGCAGAACCCATGTAATCCTCAATCATTGGGAATTGGTAACACAAAGAAAAGTAAAAGAAGACGACAAGAAACATTGCTCTAACCTGGCCGCAGAACTGTATTTTAAATGAGAATACTCTTAGCTTTGACTCTACTCGTGGCACTTTCATCAACTCTAGGAAGAACTGTCATAGAAACGTTCAAAGCACATGCATCAGAACAAAATGATAGTAAATCACTTTAGACACATTAAGTATTCCTCCCAAACCTATAAAGTACTTTAACAAAAAAGTCAAGAGTTGAAGAGACGAGTAGTAGTTATATCTGTTTATTATGACCAATAGTTAAAGTTCTGGGCCGCAAATACCCAATTTCCTTCCAATTGCATGGCCAGAAGATATATGGACGGCAAGTCAAGGTCAAAAGTTTGCAAGCTTTTACCACTCAGTAATCCTGCTTTTCTACCCGAAAGATAACAAAACAGTGAAAAGAGTCAATAATTAAAGGATGAAGATGTACAATCCAACTAACCTGTTCACATTTTCCTAAGATCTCCTTCTCGCCGTTGTAGTTCTGATCATAGAACTAGTGTTAGAATCCATTAGAATGAAAAGGGCACCTGGATAGTACAGTTGATGATCTAAATCTACTCGGAATCGATATAATCAATGGTGGGATAATATTAAAAGCCCAGCATGAAAGGGATATTAAAAAATGGCAGATGCTAAATACACATTTTCTTGTTCAGAAAACAAGGTTCATTTACCTTGAGAAGTTCCATTTCTTCTTTCGTCGGACAGAATTTTATAAGATTATCAACCTGATCAACATCCAATGCTGAATCATCCAAAGCAAGGACCGAACCCTGTGATGGTACCAAGTAACAATTAATGGAGTACCAAGCAACAATTAATGGGAATACAGGTAATAGAACCAACTTAAAAGAAGCAGGGCTTTCTCATTGATACCATAGCCCCCAAAGTTAATTTGAGATATCCCTACCCAAATGATGTAGCCACCAAATCCATTTCACCAAACGAACAATTGTGCCATAGCACTAAAGCCATGGGATAATGCCAAAAAACAAAAGAAAAAGATAGTCCATTTCTCTTCATCCCTCCTGCACAAGTGCACCATCGCAGAAGCAAAAGAAAAAAACTATGTCCCATTTCTTGTATCATAGCATTAGTATTGAGCTATTTAGGAGCCAAGGACCATAAATGTTCTAGGTGCTTCCAAAATTACTTCCGGACCCTTATGTTCTGAATGTTACTTTTCCAAAGTTAACCACAATGACATTTCAAACAACACTCGTTCTTCACTTTCAATAACTTCTTCTTATGCTGACTAACTCTATTTTCCTAGTGCATTTGTTGGTCTCTGTCTCTCTGTTATAAACAACCTTCAAATAACTTTTCCTAATTTTATTTTCAGATAAAACTATAATGCCGCAAATGCATTGCTAATGTGTTTACATTTGTGAAGGAAATAGAGTCCTACATTGCTTGGGAGTGGAATGGGTGATCACTTAATAACATTTGGGACCTCTCCACTCATTGCCAATTGGTTTTGAGATGGATATAAAGTTTCCACAACATTGATCCTACTTCAGAACACTGCCCTAATTGTTATTCCGGACAAATTAATGTCACTCTTATAAACTCAAAACCATTGGCTATGAGTGGAGAGGCTGCGAGGTTCATAAACTAGTTTTTAGGTGATAATTAACCGATGTGGAAAAAGATTCACCACTCCCCTAAAATCACTTGTCTCTGTCCAAGATCCCAGCACCACAATTCCAGTTTCAAGAGCTTAAAAACTACGACAAAAGGAAAATAACAATATTGAAGCCATGAAGTTTGGCTCACCATCAAATCAGGCAAAGGAACCTTAACTTTTGTAAGCATGATTTCACAATTATATGCCCGTCTGAGGTCAATCTGCAAGAAACAAACATACATTGATGATGACAGATCAGAGTTGATGCTCAACAAGTGATAACTAATTAATCATGAATACTCATGCAATACACAATGCCACAAGCAGCATGTTCACCAGGAAGGAGTACACAAGAGAAAGAATGAAGAAACACAACACGCATGTTCACCACTCCGACAGTTTCGAGTGACTGTGCAGGTTGTGAGAACAAATTCAGGTATGAGGAAGGCTAAACATGAGGAGTTGGACCATTGATGACAGATTTGATACGAGCTAGGTATGGATAGTGGACAGGCTTTTGAGACTATTAGAGGTGTGGAGTACGTTTAGAATAAAAGCTCTTGTTACTTAATTCTTTTAAGTCTTCGATGTACTGCAATTTACTTAGAATTTTGGATTTTTGTTGTGGAATTGCTACCATATACATCTACTATCCTGCTATTTACATTTAATTTTAGATACATGTTGTGGAATTTTTGCTATGTGATATAAGTCCAAAAACACAATCCCAAACTTGGATTATATCACAATCGGTAGGAGGCCACCAAATAGATCACGGCACAGCTCTCTCACAAGCCAAACAATGGAACCCAGTACAGTAATCTATTTGGTGGCTTACTACCGGTTGCAATATAATCCAAGTTTGGAAGTGTGTTTTTGGATTTATATCATATAGCAACAACTCCACAACTTATATCAAAAATTCAATGCAAATTGCAGGACAATAGATGTAAATGGTAGCAATTCCACAGCAGAAATCCAAAATTCCATGTAAAGTGCAAAACAGCAAAAAACTAAAAGAAGTGTCGCATGTTAATTTGCACAGCAAATCTCTATCACAAGAGCTTTTATTCTAAACGTACTCCACAGCCCTAGTAGTCTCAAAAGCCTGTCCAATGTCCATACCTAGCTCACATCAGATCTGTCATTAATGATCCAACTCCTCACGATTAGCCTCTACGTTAGCAGGATACCCAAATTTGTTCTCGCAACCTGCATAGACGCACTCAAAACTATCAGATTGGTGAACAAGCTTGTTTTGTGTTTCTTCATTTCTTCTCTAGTGTATTCCTACGGACAGTGGTAGCAAAACCTACGAAACTAGACTTGGGAGAGACCAAGCCATAGCAGGCCTCCTATTGAATGAGGCAAGTGGCAAAAACTGATGGGGGGAGTTTCTTTAAATGAAAGAATCCTTCTCCCCCTCCCCTTCTGCCACCAAAACAGGAACAACAAAAAAAAAAAACAAAAACAACCACCAATACAATTTATATTTCTTCTTGTTTGTATAACAAAAAAACAAATTATATACTCCAACTTGGAAATGAGAGAATGGACAGATGAATTTTCAGTGGCAATGTATCGTAATCGGTCTAAGTGCCATCCACACCCGCACATAACATCTATTTCAAGTGATTAATCCTAGAGATGTCCACTAAAAGATGAAGTATATAGTGAAAAACTTTTCATTGCACCAAGGCAAAATGGTTCCGCTACATGCTTCAGATTCAAAAGAACTAAGGGTAAGGGAATTGTGTTCGAAATATCTAGTTGGACATCCACTCAGCAAGCACTTTTCTAGTTGGACTCTTCTATATGTAATGGAACGATGCACTTCACAAGCCAGAGATAGTACCAAGTACTCCCTCCATCCCAAATTGGATGTCAATTTTTGATATCCGAGCCAATTTCAACTCCTTATATCTTTCGTTCTATTATACAAAGTTTTCAAACTCATGAAAAATATTATAGACTAAAAGATATAAGCAATGAAAAATGACACGAGTTTCAAAAATTGTCATTCTTTTTGGGACACAGGGAGTAATATATAGCAAAACGGTTCTCTCAGGAGCGTACTGCAAGAGTGCAAGTATACTACCTCCGATGAAAGCATGAATTTCAAAACCACTATCTTCCCATGAAGAGAAACACAACGTAGGTAGACAACTATACAAATGGTAACAGCCAAAAAAAACTATACAAACGATGAAAACCAAGTAAGAGGCGCAAAATCGTTCAACAAATATTGAATTGTAGAATGCAAGAAAAGTGGTTAGCTCAAAATTCAAGTTATTGGAAGAAGCTAATCCGAAAAATTCATGTTATTCGATAAAAAAACAGCATCAACAGCTCATCTTAACCTATAAGTACAAGATTTGACTTCCTGCTATGAATACAAAGTGATTGGTCGATGCATACGCATGCTATCCTTCTATAAGTTCCATTTCAAATGAAATTACATGGTTAGCCCAGAAAATGCGTAACCAATTAGAGACTAGAAGGCCAACCTAAACCCAATCCCATGACAGTTAAGCTCGAGAATTACAACCTGGAAAACCCATTTCTGTTATTTGATGAATATGCAGCCCAATGCAAGACTACTAACATAAACTAGTGCACTAGGGATATAGATCACTGTGTTCAAGAGCAAAAAAGAGAACTGACGGTATGCTCCATTTTAATGATTTAGCACTAAATTACCAGATTGACTTTGTCAGATTTAGGTCCCGACCCACGACGATTTGATTTCCCACCAGAGCTTCCATTAGTTGGAATTGTTGCCGCAAAAAGACTCTCAAGTTCCATCATGTCAAACTCAGGAGCCCTGGGGCAGGGGCAACACAGAAAGAGAATAAACATAAAAGAATTTGGGGGGAAAACAGCAACAAGAACTAAAAGAAAGAAAAGAAGATGAGGAAAATCACAAATACTTGGAAGCTTCATCAGATTTCTGCGTCTCAGCCCATAAGCTTCCTTGCATGGCCCTTGTCAACTTCAACCAATGATATGGCTTCAGGGATGCCTTTTTTGACTGATCCTGATTCCTGGAATTAACCCGCAATGGCAGCCTTCCCTTTGTGCTCAAAGGTGGTCCTGGAATCGGAGGTATATTTCCATTATTGCCCGCTGCATGAGATTGTCGAGAGGCACCACCAGTTTTTGACAGCCCATTGGTAAACGGAGCAGGAGGAGGTGGTAAAGGTGGACCATGGGGTGAATTCGTAGACAATGGATCCTTTGGAGCAAGACTGGGAGGACGGGGGGGTGGCGGCGGTGCTAAGGATATAGTACCATGGCTTGAGGCTGGCCCAGGACATAAAGGAGGAGGAGGAGGAGGTGGAGGAGTTGTAAATGAGTTCTTAATGGAGGGAGGCGGAACCGGTGAAGAGGAAGAAGTGGGTGGTAGAGGGGGAGGAGGGGGTGGGTGAGTGGGAAATGTCTTGTTGATAGTGGGCAATGGAGCTACCCCTGAGAAAGGAGGAGGTGGAGGTGGTGGAGGAGGAAACGACTTGTTGATAGTGGGCAATGGAGCTACCCCCGTGAAAGGAGGAGGTGGGGGAGGCAATGACTTGTTGATAGTGGTCAATGGTGCTACCCCTGAGAAAGGAGGAGGTGGAGGCGGCATAGGCAAAGCTGTGAATGATTTATCAATGGAGGGTGATGGTTGTTGCCCTTTACCCTGTACTGATGTTAAAGCAAGCTGGGATACTATGGGGGGAGGAGGAGGAGGAGAAGGACAAGATGTTAAAGAAGTTCTACTCAAAGTTACCGGAACCTCCATAGAAGGTTGGAATGAGGGAGACGTCAGGGGTGGGGGCAATATTGAGATGATACCCGGCTGCAAATGTTTTGACGGAAGTGGAACAGAATCTGAAGTGGCAGGAGGAGGCGATATAGACACCGGGTGAGTAAATTGGTTTTTTTCAGACTCTGTGTGATCGTGCAACAGAGCTGTAATGCCTAGAGCTGAGGGTGCACTGTGGTATCTGGAATTCGACACAGGTGAACCTTGCAAGGAATTGCAATATGAAGCTGGAGCTGATAGAGAAGTTTGAGGTACTCTTTGGGATATGATCTTGGAGTGAGTGGGGCGCTGAAGAGTAATCTTCAGCTCTTGAGGCTCAATCTTCTTAGAGTGAGTGGGGAGCTTAAGAGCAATCTTCAGCTCTTGGGACTCAATCTTATTCACCACTGAGCTCATCATCTCAGATGCCTCCAAAGAGGGTATAAAGTTCTTACCCATATCCATTGATGGTGAACATTTGAAGTTGTTTTCTAATTCCTCCGATTTTGGTTCCATTAAAACTCTTTCAGGATCCAGTTCCTGCAACAGATTCCTGTTAGATACGGTAGATATATTTTAAAACCAAGCTTATAATTTTTTCCTATTCCTATTCTCGGTATTTGTTTCCCTCCATTTTTGGCTCTGTATTTCATGTTTCTGTAAAAACAAAAAAGTTTAACCTAAAAACATAGTACTAGTAATACTCAAGATTTCTAACAACTTCCCACTCCTTAGCCAGAAAGATCTGTAGCCGTGAAGTGCAGACTAGTTGGATTAGAATTGACTGGGTAAAATGGAAACACTTCTTTCCCAATTTAAGTGAGTAAAACAGAATTCCATACTTGATCTTTTTTGGCGCAAGCGGCAGGGCTAGACTCCAATATTTCTAGAAGAACATTAATTTTCTGGAGCCCATCAGATTTTTGTCTCTCTGTTACTTCTTCAGGACTTGATTCTTGCAACAAACTGATCTTTTTAGCAATCTGGGGAGAACCGGACTCCAATTTCTCTTGGATGATATTGATTTGCTCAAGCATATTTATTTTTGGATCTAGCCAATCCACATTACTGAACATCTCTTGAACTTTAGCAAATGCTTCAATCGGAAGACCTTTCTCTTCAGTACTAGGCAAATCAATCATAGTACATGAAGGTGCAGCATCCATTTCTGAAAAGAGTACCTTCATCCAGCCCACAAAAGAAAACAGAAATTTGCTTCTGAAGGAAAAAAAATGTTGTATCGCTAAACATTATTAAAAAAAAATTATAAAATCATATTTACCTCTATTCTGAAATCCTTCATAAACTGATCCTTGGCATTCCATAAGATATCGATTTCATCACGGTTAAGCATCAAAATGTTTGATCTAATGAAGGCAGTGTTGAACATGACACGAAAAACCATTGCCTCATTTTCCAAATCATTATCCAAGCTAATGCACTCGAGCACAACATCGCCTTGAATATGGCAATGGATGTCAATTTTAACTAGTTCACAATCTGTCTGCAATAAAGTAAGAAAACAATATGATATAAGCTATGCAATGAACTTGATATTTAAAATTTAAAGTACCAAAAACTCCAAAAGTTTCTTCATAAGAACACAAAGCATAGAAATATCACTTATATTGAATGCAGTTAATATGAATGCTGTACGCCGGCCAGATCAAAGATTCAATTGGCTTTAAGCCGACATAAAAGCATTTTTTCCCAGGTTTGCAGAGAACAACAGCAGTCATTCCCAACCCGGAAAATAGAATGTAGTTCGCTTTGTTTGGTTTCCATCTTTGGGTATTTTAATTTTGGTAGTGGGTGGAGAGAGAAATGGGGTAATGATTGGAGAAAGATGTAATGAGTAGAGAGAGATAGAGAGAGAGAAATGAAAGTAATAATTGGAGAAATAGGGTAATGATTGAAGAGAAAAATAGGGTAATGATTAGAAAACAAAACAAAGTTAAAATGGAAAATGAACAAAGCCGTTGTCTTTGCTGGGTTGGGCAAGAACAGGTGTACGGCTTGGGAACCAGACCAAAGAAAGGATAGTCAGTGGACGCATGGGTAGAAGTCAAGGTAGCAGCCCCTGGATTCACACTTTGTGAAGCTGTGAATTCAGTAGATCTTGTTGATCCTGCTAACCCGGGTATAAACCAAAGCAATTCTACTGGTTAGCAGCAGAGTTAAAAAAAAACAAGTAAAAAAGGAAGATTTGCTACACTAACTCTCAAAAACTATCCTTTGATGGTATGATTGCTTCAAGCATATTACAGAATAACGCAATAACATCTAATTAGCCAAATGATAGTAATATAAACAATATCCATAAATTATGTTTCCTTATGATCTGGCATGAAGTGAAAACTACCCTTGAAAAAAAGAAAAGAAAACGTAAGGAAATCCCACTAGGAATAGCAATAGATATTGAAATCACCTGCTTGTAATGACGAACAGTTTTGCCCCTCTTTGGTGTTGAGAACAGCACTTTGGGAGTCCGATCTGCAGCCATGAAAGGATCTTGTCCATATATCCTAAATATCGGACGGCAACCTCCCTCTCCATCCATGTTGGGAATGAATCTGAGAATGATGCAGTCCAATGTAACCGCCCGATCAAGTGGGGGCCACACTGAGCCCACATTCCTTCTTGAGACATACTGTAGGTACCTCAGTTGTGAAGGTAATGGATTCAGTGGCGACATTAGCTGCAAAAGCTCACGAGGTGCTTGCTTATATACCATCTCCAAAGTTTTCTGTTCCCCAATGTATTGCTTCCTATAAATGAAGAGAGCGGCGAGCATGAAAGCCAAAACTGGCCACCCACCACTCTCACAATGCATTAAGAGTATATTCCGCTGCCCAAGTGAAAGCCAACTCTCACTTGATCTTAGGAAGTGGTGGATCATCTCCATGGTGAGTAATGGACAACTTTCGTATTGACGAGGATAGTCCATCACAGTCATATCATACCCAGACAATATGTTATCAATCTGGCTTTGATGCTCTCCCTCTCGGAAGTTAAACACCATGAATGAAGCGTCAGGGGAGTATTCACGAAGGTTATTCACTATCCTTCCCATGTAGGCTTTGTAATCATCATCTTCCAAAACATCGGTGGTAAAGCAGCAATCGAAGACTATGCATTTACAAAAAACGTGAAATGACGAACATATAAGTTAGAATAGGCCAAGGTCCTTCTGCAGCATCCAGATGCAAAAATTTCCATACAATGCATAGCATCATTCCTTTCTTCATGCAGATAAGTTCATATACAAAAACGACCATACAAAACACATAAGCATGCCAAGGTGCATGCACAGAGTCAACAGGGGGCAGTTCCCTCAACCCGGGCCATGTGCACAAAGTATTCTGAAGAAACCATCATGCATTCAGCTTTCAACAAAAAGAAAAGAACATGTGTGATGAGACAATTAGGATCACGTTGGAAGATTTCAATATCCTAATCATTTGGTCTGTTTTGGATAGTTTCCAACCAAAACTTGACTCTTTGGACTAGTGTCTACTCCTTTACCAGACAAATACCAGTTACAGTAAAATAAGGATGCAAAGGTTTAAATGCTGCGACCAAAAAGCTACCAGAAGATTTTCTGGATTGACTTTTATTAGTCTCGTGCTGACTCTGTAAATCTATTCTGGTTACTGCTTGCAATATTTACTAATGGTCTAAGCAATTGCTTGTTTTCCATGTGTTTGGTCACCCAATTGTCCCAAAAGCTCAAATTGCTATCAAATTGGCCTAACAATGTAAATGAGGCTATGCAACATTGTCCCTCACGCGCAACCCCATCTTGCACTTGGAGATGCAAACATCCATACTTCAAGTGAAACAGAATGCGACGGGGACAAACAGAAGCAAAAAAGGATTAGATGCAAAGTAAGATCCTTGACTCCAAGACCTTCCTAAAACCAAAAGCTCTAATACCATGGTACAACACAGAGAGAGAAGCAAAGTGCAGTTGTATTGAAAAAGGAGTATGTTAAGAGGTTAATTACAGGGTTATACAGGCTAACTCTAACTTTGATCAACAGGCTAAACTTCACTAAGTATAAAAGATAACAGTTCAATAGAATCAAAAAAGTAAAATTTTGGTGGAGTAGAACTACCTACTTTCGGTATTGATTGTTAACTACAAATCGGCAAAGTCAAGGTTCATGCTTACCATTGTTAGGACAGTATAAAGGCATACTCCCTCCGTTCCAAAATAATTGTCCCTTTTGGGACTGCGTGCCATTTTCAATGGCTTATATCTTTCAATTTATAGTAGTTTTTATGATTTTGAAAATTTTGTATAATAGAATTAATTAAGATCTATCAAACAAGATCCATAATGCATATTTTTTGAGGTTCACATCAAAAGATATAAGCCGTTGAAAATGACACGCAGTCCCAAATGGGACAATTATTTTGGAACGGAGGGAGTATTTGCTTATTATTCAAGATTCAACCTTATCACAAACTGAACCAAACTAATCTTGGCATCACATCTTTTTATACATAAACAGATGTCGGAGAAGCACTTGTATGTGGAGCTGATTTTTAAGATTGAGATTTAATTTATTGCCGTTTTGAAAATCACATTAAGTTGAGCTTCTCCCCTTTAATCAAATGGTTGAGTTTTGACAAGCGCCACTGGTGCAATGATTAAGACTCAACCTTTTAACCCTAAGTTAACGCGTTCAAACCTGAGGGCAGCCATTTTGTGCATGTGAAATGTAGCCAATCTACCGCTCTCGAATCCCAATAGTGGGGGCTAAACTTGGTGTAGTTTTTTCTATTGATAGGCTGAGTTTTGACAAGAAACATTAATGTTATCTCGTAAAACATCAAATATTAATGATGAGAGTCAAAAAAATTGGTCACAAAATTTTGATTACCAAAAAAATACGTAACTATATTGGGTTTACCGTAACCCCTGTCTGTATCTTCACCAAAAATATGTAACTAAAAATACGTACCTAATGAGCCAAAAAACTATGCATAACATAAACCAAAATTATGCGTACCATGCACCAAAATATGCGTACCACAATCTGAAAACTGAGTACCATATAGTTGCACCAAAAATAGGCGTAATATCCAACAACAAAAATGTGAAACATTTCTATGGTGCACCTAGCTTTTTCCTGAAAACGATAGCATGTACGGTAATTTATTTGGTAATTTACTGAACCAAACTCCACTTCACTGAGGGACTTGCTCCCTCCTAAGGTCTCAGGTTCAAAAGCTCTCAGGTGCTATCAACTCCTTTTGGAGCCGGTCCATACGTAACGTTGCTCCGGCTTTAATTGGGCTTCCCACAAGCGAGTGGTGGGATTGGACCCCAGAATTAGTTGAGGTGCGCGTAAGGTGACCCGGACACCTGACTTATCAAAAACTCCACCTCACTGAGTCCATACTTCCCTTCACTACAACAACTTTAAATTCATAAAACTAATTTCCAGCCATCCCATAAATCCTTAATTGGAATTTAAACTAGAAAAGAAAGCCCAGAAACAAGAATACAAAGGAAACCCATTGATCTTCAAAGTACAAAGAATCCAAATTCATATAATAACACAAATTGTGGAACCAATACTTACCGAAAACCCTTTCAGAGATCTCCAGAAGCCCTTCAGGCGGCTTCCTATAGAAAAACTTCCTAAACAAGGCCATTGTTGCAGAGATCAAGACCAATTCACCAGCAAAACAAACCCTAGAAACTCTCCAATACTACCAATTCGATCCACATTGCTTCCGTTTTCAGCTCAAATGTAAAACACAATACATAAGTGCATACACGCACATGTAGGCATATAAGGTGTCATTATGGAATCAGGGAACAGAGTGTGGGATTTTGCTGGGGGTACAAGGAACTCGAATGTGTCTTGATGTTCACACTTGGCTCAGAGACTTGGCTTTCAATGGGAGAAACCACAGAGAGAGAGAGAGAAGATGTTTTTCTGTTAGAGGAGAGAGAAAGTGGAAGAGGTGGATTTTGTAATTATTTGTTGTTGATGTGGCAGTTGGGATGGGAACAAAGGATCTCAGGTTTGTCTCTCTCTCAGACTCTCTCTCTCTCTCTCTCTCTGTGTGGTGCCCGAAACGGAAAATTTTTATGTGCCGAGCGGATACCACGTGGTGCCCGTTTGGCCATTCGAGCTATCCATTTTCTTTTTAAACAGCTCAAATTTCGAGAGATAAGAGAGAGTGTTTTAATCCGAACCGTCCAAAAGTGTATCGGACGGCTGGATTTGCCGAGTGGGTACAACGTGGGTAATACCCGCTTAGCACTGAAAAATTCCTGGCCCGAAATGGATGTTTTTTTCTCTGAGTAATTATAAATCGGTCATGCTATTGTCAGCCCATTAAGCTTACGATAAGCATAGTAGAAGATAAGAAAATATATTTTTTTATTTATTTTTTATACTTTTTAATACATATTCACACACCTACTATTGTCAGCCCGGAGAAACTTTTTTATATCCCTGATATACAATGGCACCTTGTATCCCTTTTCGATCTGTTTTCAATTTTTAGGTCACTTTCCGAGTACACCTTGATAATTGGCTTCGTTCATTTTGTAGAGTTCGACGAGAACATTAGTCCTGCCTAAAATTATGATCATTGGATTTTAGTAGATATATGATCCGCACATGTGAAAAATGCAAAAAAATAAAAATTGGGTCCTGATCCAGTGTGTATTTTTGTTTTTTTGTATTTTTCATATGTGCGGATCATATATCTACTAAAATCCAATGATCATAATTTTAGGCAGGACTAATGTTCTCGTCGAACTCTACAAAATGAAGGAAGCCAATTATCAAGGTGTGCTCGAAAAGTGACCTAAAAATTGAAAACGGATCGAAAAGAGATACAAGGTGCCATTGTATACCAGGAATATAAAAAAGTTTCTCGTCAGCCCATATGACTAATTTTAAAATGTTTCATTATAAAGTGATCTTGGGCAACCGCGGCTACAAGAAACCATATATGTAGTGCATGTCTGTAGTGCGGGGGGTGCACTATATGATTGTAATACACTGTTTAAGTCATTTGTTCAGCAATCCATGCTAGATTTTATCTCGGCTCATGTGAATATGAGTCGTCTATATAGATATGAGAAATTTCCATTAGTTTTCGGGATGAATGGCTCGGATCGTACATTATAGCCCTGTAATGCATCCATAACCTATAAGATTCCCAAATTCCCGTTACAGGTGCCAACACCTCTATTAATCACACATTTTTTGGGTTCATACAATTAGTACCGAGTCTCACCGATATGATTGGTAGATAAGAGTACCGGAACGAAGTCATTCGTTTTGGGATTTTGAATTTGAATTTTTAGGTAATAAGTGTAGAGAGAAATAGAGTAATGATTGAAAATATGGGTAATGATTGAAGAGAAAAAATGAAAGTAATGATTGAAAATCTAAAATCCAAAATCCTTAATCGAAAAAGGTCCACGTGACGGTATCCCAAAACTGTCAAATTATTTTTTTGTATTCTGTCTGTTTTGGTGAGGATCTAGATACAACCGTTCTACTTATACAGATTTTTGTGCACATACATTTTGTGGGGTTCATATCGGGATCCCACAAAATGATCCGGACCGCTCATCTTTTTTTAAATTTTTTTTGGAGGGTTCCTGTAGAAAATCGGCTCCAACGGATATCGGTAAGGGCTTTCTCATAATTCGTAGCTCCAACAGAATGATTTGCCCTACGATTTCTGAGAAAACCGTTACCGATATCCATTGGAGCTGATTTTTCACAAGAACCCTCCAAAAAATATTTTACAAAAGATAAGCGGTTCGGATCATTGCGTGGAACCCTGATATGGGCCCCACAAAAATGTATGTGCAAAGATATGCGCGTAAACATCTGTGTGGGAATCATTTTAGGATTTAGGGTACCCTAGAGTTTTAGGGTACCTTAAGATTTTAGATTTTAGGATACCCTAGGGTTTAAGGTACCCTAGAGTTTAGGTTTAGGTGATTTCATAGAGCCATAGGGTTTAGGTTTAGACACTTTCAGTGAGTTTTAGGGTGGACTTTCCTATTATAGGGTTTTAGCGATTTAAAGACTTTTATTGACTCCTGTAGTTTTAGACTTTTATAGATGAGATTTGCACTTTCACAGTGCGCTAAGAGTTAAGATCTTTCGATTGGGGTTTTAGGCACTTTCATAGGGTTTTAGTGTTTCGTTAATTAGAGAAAACTTGGTGGGAATTACTTTCTATTTTCTGGACCTAGAGGTAAATTGCCCAAAAATTAATGACAATGATGTTTGTTTTTTTTTTTTTTGGATAAACTGATGTTTGGTTGTTGCTTTCACGTTAAATCCTCCTCTTTTTTTTTTTATTCACTTCCACTAATAAAACCTTCTCCCGTCTTTTTCTAGTCTTTTGAAGGTTTCTCTCCAACGGATGCCATTTCTTACGTGTGGTTTGTAAAAAGTCTTTTTGATTAAACAGGCGTGGAAAAGTCTACGGAAACCGACCAAGACGGGCCCGATTTTGCACCAACCCTTGTGTGGGCCCATCTGGGGTCCCGCACGGATGATCCGATCAGTTCAATAATTTTTAAAAAATAAAAACGAGTGGGCTCTCGAAAAATCAGCTCAATCCAATATGTGTAAGTGTTCGATCCAAGCTTCTCATTTTTCTCCCAATCTTCCTAATTTTTTGATTTTTTTAAAAATGAGAAGATTGGATCGAGTACCTACACATATCGGATTGAGCTGATTTTTTCAACGGCGCACTTGTTTTTTTCTTTTTTTTCAATATTGAACGGATCAAATCATCCGTGCGGGATCCAGAGTGGACCCACATGGCGATCGGTGCAAAATTGGGCCACCCATGCATGATCGTGGCTGTAGCAAGGTTCTTAATCAGAGTGGTTCGGTCAAATAAAAGGCTAATGGACAGGTTATTAATTAGTGTAATGGAAGCTTCAAAATACACACCAAATACGTCTCCCAATAAAAGAGATTACGCACTCAGGGACAGGGAGCCTGTTCAATTTTTGAGTATTCAGTTTGGTCATGTGTGGGGCATCTCTTGAACCCATAATAATAATTGGAATCGTTCATTTTGTAGAGCTCAAAATAAACATCATCCATGTAATAAATTATTTTGATCAAACATTAATAGGTATGCGAACAACGACAAGGAAAATGAGATGTCGAAAAAATATATTGAAGTTTCGTACAAATGGGTTCGGGTTCGGGACAGGATCCGATATTTCCGGGGGGAAATGGATCTTTTCATACAAATGGAGATGCTGTTGTGAGAGCATCTCCAACCGATCTCTCACTCTTTCTCCATTTTGGAGATTCAAAAAAATATATTCTATTCAAAAAGTAATTTTGGAGAATCAATAACTCTAATCCAATTCTCCATTTTTCACCTCCAAAACTTCCTCCATTTATTGTTCGATATATTTTTTTTTTTCCTCCTTTCATTAGATGCATGGTTTTTTCTCATTTCAAATGAGAAAAAAAATAATATTATGAGTTCAAATGATTTGAATTTACATTTGATGTTATTTCAAAATGCATTTACATATACTTAATATTAGATTCATTTTGAAGGTACTATTATTGTCTTTCTAATAATACCAATTTTGTACTGGCTTGGTACTGCTACTGTCACTCACTCGCTTGTTCACTTACGCCAAGCAGGCTCTTCTTCTTCTTTGGTAGTTTGTTCCGTCATCGCTTTTCCTTGCAACGATCTAACCTCTTGACTGACTATTACTTGATATGTGAGATGCCTTAACCTCTCTTTTTCTACACGGACGGTAGCTTGCTCCCGATGAGAAGGCTGAGCCCAAGCCTTTCCTTCGTGAATATCGATATAGATCTAGCTGGGTCTCCTTATTATTTTTCGGTACTGCTCCTTCGAGGCCTTAAAAAAAAAATGATGCGTAATGTAAAAGTTATATGTAATTGACAAAATTCTAGCAAAAAAGTAAATTGAATATTAGTGAAGGAAAAAAATGGAGATGGGTCTCCATTTGGAAGGTGATTCTCCAAATATGGAGAATGAGAATTGAGTCTCCAAAATGGAGACTCCAAATAGAGATGGATTTGAGGGCATGGATTCTCCAAAATTGAGTTTTTGAGCCCAATTGGAGATGCTCTGAAGTCGGGTATTTTACAAGAATACGATCCAAAAGTATATAATATAAGCTCTCGTCGGGAAAAGAAAAACAACTTTTGAAAATAGTACTAAAAAAGGAGTCCGGATCCCCTGTTCGACAACAGCCGAGAGGGGGTCGGACCGGCCCGTGTCCGGAAGGGAGTTGGACATGGGATCTAAGAACAATATGTATCAAAGCAAGTAAGGAAAAATAAAGACGTCATTTGCAAACACAAAAAACTTAGTAAAAGAAAAATTAAAAAAAAAATGTTATTTTTGCACACAAAAATACTTAATAATGACAGTTTAAGTGTGCTTCAAATTCTCAATTTTTTCATCTAATTTTGTTATTCTTGGCTAGTCACACCGTCATGAGTGAGTGTTGTGCTTGGGCAAACACTACCTACCTCTGTATATGGCGTCTATCGAACCCATGTTCCACAACCGCTCATTCTGTAAGATTATCTTTTGAACAATTCATGAAAAAAAAAAACAACTCAATCCACTATCTGTAAGTGTTTTATCAAATAACCCATCATTAGGTTTTGAATAAATTTCCTGATGCATTTGGTATCCAAACGAGGTAGAAAAGATTTGGAGGCCTGGAAATTCAGTTGGAGGAGGAAAATGGCGACGCATGGTGTCGTAGCACCTCCTGCTGCGAGACCCTGATTCCGCATTCATCTCCACTAGGGCTATAAATGAGACAAGCCGAGCCAAGATTTGGCGAGCTCGGCTCATTTACTAAACGAGCCAGAAACTCGAATTCGAGCCTTAACGAGGCGAGCTCTTAACAAGCTGAGCTTAGCTATTTACTAAACAAGTTTATTTAATCGAGTCGAACCTCTCTTAACGAGCCGAGCTTTTGTTGAACGAGCTAAACTCCATTCGGCTCGTTTTAGTGAAGGAGCCGAAAAACTCAAGCTCGGCTTGTTTACTATACTACACGAGCCGAGCCGAACTCGCAAGCTGCTCGATTCATTTACACTCTACAGCTCTAATCTCCGCTAGAAGCCGAGTTGTATTCGCTTGTGATTTGCTATTAATTGGAGTAGTTCTTTCGTAATATGGATCACCCTTTTTGGACAAAAAATAAATGGCAATAAAATAAAATAAACAACAATCGAATCGGTTCATAAATCGCGATGAAAATGTATGACCACGTACGACTATCTCGACAAATTTAGCAGCCAATTGCTTCCAATGTAGGAGTAGTGAAAAACATACAATGAGACCCACGTGCCACCCAGGGGGGTTAGGAAACAACAAGAGGGTCGCCGTGTGTGAGTGTCGATTGTACTGTGTGAGAGGCTGTGGGCCGCCCCCGCCCGTGATCCAATTCAAAACCACCGCTTTAACACCACCGACTTACAAAATTAATAATGCTACTGTATAACATTTTTTACTCTCCCTTCTGTTCTCCCTCTCCCACCTACCAAATCTACCCTCTGTTGATCCTTCCCCGTTTTCTCACCCCGTCCGTTTTTTGCTTCTGTTTTATGGATTCGGTGGCCCGACCTCTGTGACGGTTCTCTGTCTTTCGTGCTCGGCTTTCTGAAAAAGAAAAAACCTAAGAAAAGCCTAGCACGAAGGATAGAGAACCGTCACAGAAAACCCCCCTTTTATGTTTTTTAGTGTGTGAAGTTACCAAAATAACCTTGTAGTTTTTAATATTTTCTTTTTGTTGTTATGAAAATGAAATAATTTTTGTACAAAATTTAAGAACATTTTAATAATTAAATGTGATTAGTAAAAAGTGGAGTGCATAAAAGAATCACTACCCTATTGTTTTATCTCCCTTTTTTTTTAAAGAGAGAAATTATCCAACAAAATACTAGTTTTCCCTTTTTATTGATATTCAACCAAGAAACACAAACAGTATTCCATTGGAAAATGGGAAACTTTTATATATAAAAATATAGAAGATCGATATGGCCTCGTGAAACTTTCCTATATATATCGGTCTTTGTAGCAGGACTAAGAACATTCACATCCGACTCTTTAGATTTTGGACTAAATTACACCTCAAAAGCCTACTTTATTACTTTAGCTACTCACTTTTCAAATGTTTACGTCAGGCTCTCTACATTAAAGTTATCTCATTTAAAATATTATTTACTCTCATTTTCTTCTCAATTAAATATTTCTTGCTAAGGGCTCTGTTTGGGGCACAACAAATGGGTAAAAAATTTGAATATTTTTGCGGAGCCCATCACGAATTTTACAAAGATGATAGAAACAACAAGTCATTCCTGAAATGTTTTTTTATGGCTTTCTTAAAAAAATTAGCTCAATCTAATATCGATAAGAGTTATTTCAGAATTCGTAGAGCGAATTCGTAAGGACGCTCTGTGAATTCTGAAATAGTTTTTATTGATATTGCATTGAGCTAATTTTTTTTAAAAACCCATGAAAAAACATTTTAAGGATAACTTGCAGTATAAATTATTTTTTAGAATCCGTAACGGGCTCCTCAAAAAATTATCAATTTATTGCCCATTTGTTGGGGGGTTCAAACAGGACCTTTGGCCGAGTGCTGTTTAGGAATGAATTTAGAGTTAAAAATAATAATAAAATACTAGTTTAACCCTTGAATAGTGCCTCGTCCCTACAAACGGAGGAATTTTTCAATCGTGAGCGGGTATTGCCCAGGTGGCATCCGTTCGGCAAATTCGAGTCGTCTGATACACTTTTGGACGACACGGATTTAAACACTTTTTCTCCTCTTCTTCAAACACTTTCTCTCTCCTTTTCTCTTTTTAAATCTGAACCGTTCAAAAAAGAAATGGACGACGAGTGGTGCCCGCTCCGCACTGAAATTTTTTTTCCTACAAACGAGTGACCGTAGCTTTTGTAAATTGATCCAATGAGCAGCGAGGCTTAAGCACGAAGGATTCTTGCACAATTACTCGCTACTCTAGTGCTACGAGGGCAGTAGCGGCAGTAGAGAGCCACATTCTGATGCTCTTAAAAATCTTTCACTCTACATGTTCTTTCGTTTATTTATACATGGAGGAGTGGAGGACGTGGCGAGGGAGCAGTGGGACTGCTCCGCCCTAAAGCAATTCCCGATCCCTTTCACAAACACCCCCCCTCTCTCTCTCTATATATATAAATCACCACGACATTGCAGATTCTTGTAGTGCAGAAGCATCTGTGTGCTCTTTCAGCGTTTTCGCTCGAATCGCACCTGCTCACAAATCCTAGGGTTTTTCGTGCCCTAATTTTCTCTCCAGAAAATGGCCGGAAACAACCGAATCTCAGACGATGAAGGTAAAAACCCTAATCTAACTACACGTAGATGTGTATTTCTGAAGCATATTTGCTGCGAAATCTGTGGCGCTCACTTTCGTTTTTTTTTTTCTTCCTCTTCGCGCGTTTCGTGCAGATGAACTCGATGTTGAGGAGGACGAGAGAGAACCCGTCGACGGTGATGGAGTCAACGACGAAGAAGACGAGGAAGACGGTATTATGGCCTTCTCTTCTGCTTTTTTGTTTTGTTTTTCCCACTGTATACTCTTGTTTGGGCCGTCTCTTCATTCTAGTTGGTTACTAGGGTTTCTGACGGCTCACTAGGGTGTATTTAGTTTCACCTTTTTGGTGCCGGGAAGAAGGGGCTTATTTTAGCAGTTTACTAGGTTTTGTGACTTGTGGTGGAAAACTTATTGGGCGAAATGTTGATTTTGTGCATTTTATCTTTATGCATGTGATGTGGTGCTTCGTATGTACTTCTTTTTTAAATTTTTTTTGAGTGATTTTGATGTGTGTTGCTTTTTATGGGTTTTTGACCTGTTCGAGTTAATTAAATGGTAATTCACGTTCATGTTGAGTAAGATAGGAACCCATTTAGTTACCAAAAAAAGAAAAGAAGATAGGAATCCATTTTCATAGTCTTAGTTTAAATTTTTTGAGTGATTTTAATGTGCATCATTTTATGAGCCAAATCCGATCAATCCGTTTCGGTAGCTGCTGGAGCGAGGAGCTCGATCCAGTACGAGTTTGTAGCTTAGAGCTCTGAGTTGATAGTTGCTGAAGTGCGAAGGGCGCTCTTTATCAACAACGCATTCGTTGCATTCATTCATTGAATAATCAAGTGGAGGCAGCGTATTGAATGAGCTTCTGCCAGATCGCTACACAAGCCCCTGCTCTACACCACCGAAAGAGAGAGGAGCTGCTTATTCTACTTCTACAATTGACTACTCCTGTTCATTAAGAATAAGAATGCTACGCGGAGCTTTCAACATTCTCTATGCAACGCGCTACGTAGCTCTATTCAATATTCATTCCATCATTCAATACACACGGAGAAGAGACGAGGAAAAAACCTATAGTCTAATAAAAGGAGGAAACACTCTTTCTAAAAAATCCACTAACCGGCAGCTCTATGTATCAGCACATCGGTAGTCTCAAATCCGTCCCTTCCCCCACTCTTTATTGGCTCCTTTTGTAGGAATATAGTCAAAGTAATTGGGTTTTTGACCTGTTGGAGTTAATTTAATTCGAATTCACATTGATGTCAATTAAAATAGGAACCCATTTTCGTAGTCTGAGATGTGTTTTGGTAATCTTTTTAGCAGTAGGGCATGATGAATATGAAAATGATTGGTTACTAGGGTTTGTGACAGGTCATTAGGGTTTATTTGGTTTCACATTTTTTGCTCCCTGAAGAAGGGACTTGTTTTAGTAGTTTTTTTCCCCTTCTTTCTTGAATTAGCTGTGACAATGACTTGTGGTGGAAAACTTATTGACGAAATGTTCACTGTGTTTGGTTGCCCTTTTTGAGAGTTACTCTCAATTTTCGGCACAGTTTTCAATAAATCTTTCTCTCTATCTCTCTCCACTCATTACCACTCAACTCTCGAAAATAACTTTCTAAAAGCTCAACCAAACAAAGTGCATCATGTGCTTTTTATCTTTATGAATGCAATGTGGTGGTTCGTATTTATTATTTTTAAAATTTTGAGTGATTTTAATGTGTTGCCTTTTATGGGGTTTTGACCTGCTGGAGTTTAATTTAATGGGAATTCACGTTCATGTTGATTAAGATAGGAGCCCGTTTTTGTAGTCTGAGGTGCGGTTTGGTTAACGTTTGGCCAGAAGAAGGGTAAGATGAATATGAAAATGATGGGTTCATTGTTGATTATGTGCATTTTACCTTTATGCATGCAATGGGGTGGTTCATGTTTATTTTTTCTAACTTTTGAGTGATTTTAATGTGCTGCATTTTATGGGATTTTGACCTGTTGGAGTGAATCTAATGGAA